>BSWB01000003.1:90994430-93522763 GCA_033239125.1 Fagopyrum homotropicum | reverse complement strand
TGTACTCAGATCACACGTGTACGCTACCATGTTCTAGAGTGGTTACCGGATATTTTACCGGTATCATCCGGCTCAACAATATGATCTTCCAATTTGATGACCTAACTTGTGTGTGGTAGGTATCTTTCCAACAAAATCCGTGTAAAAATGGGGTTACACTTCTAAACCTGCTTTAAGGTCTCACATGGTGGTCTTACACAACTCACCTCCAAATTCTTTGATGACCTTCTTGAGGATAATTTACTACAATTCCTTTCCTTCTAGTCTTCTAAAAAGGTTCCGAGTATCCGATCTAGGATATCACCCTTACACATCTCCCGACACTTTACCAAGTGATTAAGGCTAGTTGTATCACAACTCACTTGGTGTTTTCTCTTAATGTGACTCAGTCATATTGTTCCTCCATCAAAGAATCATCATCTGCTCACTTTTGGTCTTAAACTTGATATAACTTAACAATCAAGATCCGGTGGTCAATCTTTGTGTTCTATCGACGTCATCATATTATTTAATAGATCTCTAGCTCAACTCAAACTTCTTAAGCAGTATCCAAGATCTTAAGTGACATAGAATGTGTCCGCAATGACAACCCTAGACACAAGGTGATCTCACATCAACATCATTTGATCGTAACTACTCGATAACCGCTAACACCCCATCAACATTGCACTCTTATATCTCCACGTTTACCGGACCGAGAATATTCCTTTGACGCTAAACGCAACTCGGCTCCATTCCGATATAACATTACACGTAAACTCTACCTGAGATTATGCTTTCTCTATGCGCGATTACTGAGTTGCAGGTATACTCATGCCGCTTCTTTCCTTATGTGTCTTCCGACTCAGTATGGTAGTTACTCACTTTGAGCTTCCTAGAGTAAACCTTGCACAATACTTTTATTACGTCGTTAATTCTTCTCCTAATCCATCAAGAAAACTCACTCTAGAGTACTCCATTAGTATAGAAGTCAAAAACCACTTGTCTAACAACATGTAACGAAGTCGTCATTCTTCACTCGGATCCATAATAGGGAAACACTTTTCTTTTTCTTTCTATAACCTCTATATTCCCATACAATATTTTCAGTCATTCCGCGCAACCTATCTCACGTTCTTTCCAAACATATGCATTTTACCAACTATCATCATTTTAAACTCGACATGTCGTTTATCTGTACCATTGAGCTTCCTGCTCTGTGGGTTAGGACTCACTACGCTTTCGCTACGCTACTCGGATAGTTCTGTTGTCACCCATCAATCATAAGGACATTTTTTGTGAGTCCCAAGTGATTGTCCCCCAAAACTCTTTCCCCGATTACACCATAAGTCCTATCCGGATGAAGTATCAAGAACCTTCCTTACTTGACTTAAGGAAATAAGATGACGGTTAGAAGACAACCTCTCCCGTTCACTTCTTTTTTTTTAATTCTTCTAACACGGATCCCAACTCTTTGACTCGACCGGAGGTTGATCTGAACCAGCCATCACGAAATCTCTAACATGGTCCTCTTTATACCTTTAGTTCATCCAAGAAGGTTGTCGTTGCATACTGGAGGAAATCCTCCAAGGCGTCGGTAAAGCTACCTCGTAAATCCACATTCACAATTATCTCTTCTTAACGGCACATAACTCATCAACACCAGCAACACTTGCACGCCCTCCGTTGACATGGGTTAGTCTATAGTTGACTTACCTAAATATCTTGTACTCACTCTTCTCATACTTCTACTGGCATAAAATTTCTGGTAAGCATCCACTACTCGGTTAATCCTTTTTTCCCTTCGTTAGTTCGTTCTATCCTCCCCACTTCCGTTTCCTTAGGCTAACTCTCTTTCTCGAATCCCCTAGGTCATTCTCGCATTTCCTTCATTAGTGTTGTTTATGATATTTCTCTGTTGAACTCCATTGACTCTGCTACCGGACTCCTACTCTTTTTGATACTGGCGTCGTGATTCCTTACAACTTCTTATCTCTAATGAGGTGAAAACTTCTCTACACTTGTGGGGTCTATCTTCGCTCTTACACTCAATTGTAGGTCTTCATTCCATGCATCTGTTAGTCCCAAGGGTTTCTTCCGCAAATATCGTAAGAGAATCATCATTCTCCCTTGTACGAAATGCTACGCATACTCTGTCTTGACTGACATAGAACCTTATCAAAAGTGTATACTTCTTACTTCTCCTTTTACAATCCATCTGTACTAGTTGTGATATGTACCTTTTTCCTAGCCAGTAGGTAGTAAATCACTTATACAATTCCTTTGGTCTCAAATGACATAAGGGGGTCATTCCTGGCCGTCTAGTCTTTCTTCTTAATTTCTTAATTAGAGTTACTGACTTGAACTCACTCCATGATACTATTAAGGGTACTAGCACGTGTACCGATTTAACTTCACATTTGTCGCCGTTGATCTCTTGAAGGGTCCTTCAGATGTCTATAAAATTCTTTCATAAGTCTATGGTTATCCTCCTTATCTGCCAACCAGTTACCACTAGTTGACCCGCACGTATTATGTCTCAGTTATAACCAACTAGTTTGTAGTTGACCTTCTATAAGATCACAAACTTATTGTTCTTCTATCTCCTTTGAAGTTTGATACACTTGGTGAGAATCTATCTCCTCTAATTTCTTTGTTAATACTCCTTTAGCTCCTTCCACAGTCTGCACTTCTCTTGTTCTCTTATGAGATCACTATACTCTTCTGAGTCTAGTCCTAGCATTCATCTGTCGTCAATGAGTTTATCAAGCTCCCACGATAACTTGTAAGCGTGTCTTTGTGATTCTTCTTACTTTGTTCATCGTCTGTTTGCGATTCTCTGATATGACCGTTAATGGTCGTAACATAAATCTTTATGTGAATGAGAGTTATTGTGGACTCTCTAGTGCACCAAAGTCACTTTTCCACATTCTTTCCCTTGATTGGTGTTGTTTTGATCACGCTACCTTTATAGAAATTCGTTGTCTTAGTTTTAGACTTCTAGTTTCTTTGATACTTATGTCGAAGTTTCTTTCAAAATTCTCGTATCCTTGAAGGACTCCACGTGCTTCCCGGGTTACAAAATTTATTTCTCGCCATTAAACTCACTCTCTATCTTTGTACCTTTTAACCTCTCACAATTAAGTCAACACCGTATCTTCTTTGTACTCTCATGCCCATGCTTGCATATTGCGGCGTCCGCCTCGATTGTAACGTCCTTTACTCTGCAAATCTTGGTTGTACTCCATTCTATATGATTCTTGTTCCCTTATTGTTATCTCTACTCCGATCTCTTGTCGTCCCTTGCGTGTAGAGCTGTCAAATGGGGCTGACGGTTCGGGTCGGGGTATAACGAGCTCGGGTTAGAATTGGGTCGGGTAAAAAGTAGGCTTGGTTTTTAAACGGTTTGTTTCGGGTCGGGTCGGTTTGGGTCGGGTACCAAATGTTCGGGTTAAAACGGGTTACCAGGTAGGATCGGTTCTTTTCGTGGTGTCAAACGGGGTTGGCGGGTCGAGTTCGGGTCGGGTTAAACGGGTCGGCGGGTCGAGTTTGGGTCGGGTCAAACGGGGTCGGGTTGAAACGAGTCGGGTATAAATAGGTTTGTTTTTGTTAGCGGGTTGTTTCGGATCGGGTAAAATATGGGTCGGGTACTAGTTGTTCGGGTTGGAACGGGTCATCGGGTAAACTTGGTTCTTGGGCCATAACAAATCGGTTTAGTTGGTTCTCGGGTCACTTCGGGCCGAATTATGTTTGTTTTTTAAAGTTTCGAGACGTGCCAATCAAGGCGGGTCAAGTTCGGTTGGGTCAAAGATGAAATGATTTTCTAACATCTTGATTCAGGTCGGATTTGGATGGTGCAATTTCTCGAGTTAAATCAAAATTACCTAGTTATGTGAATATTTTGGTCTAATAAAATTATAGCATCCGTAGATGATTTTAGTTGAATCGGATAATTATTCGCCAATATGATTAGTATGGGTGGCAAAACCAATTTGATCCACCAATCCGGTCCGAAAAATCCGTTGACTCGATCCGAAAAACCCCTATATTTTAGTACCCATTTTGAGCCGGTCCGAATCCGATATGGGAGATCTTCCTAGATCACCGGATCGAATACGGATCAGGGTTTTAGGCATCCAAATATCCACGGATATCCGAATAATCCAAGATATCCGAATAATCCTGAATATCCGCCTATCCGGATACTCACGGATCAGTGGATCACCGGTTATCCATGGATAATCGGATATCCAAATATCCGTGGATCATTGGATTCATCGCCTCATCGGATCGTCTTAGGCATCTGAGTACCCGTTTTGTTTTATGAAGGATAAATCAACATTGTATGTACTAATATTTATATTTAAAAATATATGTATTTAATGGGAAAATATTTGAGTTAAGCAAAATAATGAATTAATAATGTTAATTTGTTACAACTTAATAACTTATGCATATTTGGTTACTTCATAAGTTCATCATAATCTTTTATTATAAGTGGGTCTGATTTTAAAATATAGATACTTATAAATATGATAATCATTTGGTCTTTATAATAATATTTTCATAGATATTGATGTCATTTAAATGAACAAATGTCTATAATAATCTTTAATTATAAGTTCGTCTCATACTCTCGTTTTCGGATATAGTTATAAAATGTAAAAATATAGATATCTATTGTTTTAAAACCTTAATTTTATTTTCTTATTATAACGTGCTTTAATATTCTTTTTTTTTTATCATCTATATGATTATCATTTTTACTTTGATTTTATTTTGTGCCTTTTAATTGTTTTTTCATTACATTTTGTGATAAACAAAGTAGCATATACATATCTAGATCAAACGGATATTCAGATCAAGAGGATATTCGGATCAATCGGATATCCGGAACGGCTAAATCATTTTTGCATATTCAGATCAAGAGGATATCCGGATCAATTGGGTCAAACAGAAGTCATTCGGATCATCCGAATATCCGTGGATAATAATCCGATCAGATCCAACCAAATCATTTTCGCATACTATATTTTGGAATTCAGATCAACCGGACATCCGGATAATTATCCAATCCGATCTTGGGAAAAATGACGGATATCCAATCAAATACGGATCGGAATGGATATCCGAATCTTAAAAACAGGAGATATTTAACATGAGTGATCATTACAATTATCATTATCATAAACTAGTCTAATACCCGCACCGTGTGCGGGATTAGCTTTACTAAACTGTAAAATAAATCTAATTATTAATTAAAGTGAGTTGGAAGATAATATTATAAGAAAAAGTAAAAGATAATAAAAACAAAAAAGGATATTTTTAAATAAATAATAGTTTACACGTTCTTGATAAAAAAAAAAGGTCTTAAATGAAACTGAACGTTAAAATGACCCGTAATATAAAAATATATGGAACCATGGTTTATGTAATTAATGTTTTTTTTAATATAAGTATATATATATATAAATAGATAATTAGTTTATATAGTTTTTTAATTAATTTTTTTGAAATGAGAGTGCGTTTTAAATTGCATTGACAAAAAGAACGGAAAATGAAATATATGGCATTAAAGGCTTCTACTTTATTATTAGTTTATAGATATATATTTTAACACTAATAGTATATATACATATATGTTTGGTAAGTAAATAAATATAAGTTCTATAATAGGATAATTAAAATATGGTAACTATATATATTATTTTAAAAAAAACTAAATTATAAGAAAATGACATGTGGCATATTTTTTGTTAGGATGAACTACGTTGAAGTAAACGCTTCTGCTTTAATATATGTATATAGATTCATAATCATCGTTCTTTATACTAATGATAAACTTATCTTTGATAATTGGATCATTGATACTTCAATACATTATACATGTCTTATATTTAACACAAACTAGTTATAAGAATAAGAATTAAAACGAATCGATATAAACTTATAGTATTTAATATGTAATAAAACATAAGTTAAAAAAAATATACTTGTTAAATTAAAATGGATATCCGAGTTCTTATAAATGGATATCCGAGTTATAAGAATAAGAATTAAAACGACTCGATATAAACTTATAGTATTTAATATGTATAATAAAACATAAGTTAAAAAAAATAAATTTGTAAAATTTAGATGGATATCCGCGTTCTTGTAAATGGATATCCGAGTTATAAGAATAAGAATTAAAACGACTCAATATAAACTTATAGTATTTAATATGTATAATAAAACATAAGTTAAAAAAATGACAAAAGGCAATAAATTATGAAATAGGAAAGATATATATTTCAATTATAAAAAAATGACAAAAGGGAAATATGTATAATAAACCAGATCTCCTCATTAATTATGGATAATAACATTTTATAAAAATTATGAAATAGGAAAGTCAATGAAACAAAAAGGCAATAAATTACAGAAATGTGAATATATTTCAATTGGATTAATTGGTATACCATTCAACAACTAATTATTTATTTTTCTAAAATACAAAAAAATACACAAAAAATGACAAAATCTTTTATGTAAGTCAAAAAAATAATTTATAAAATGATAGAAACTCATCAAACGTATCGACCTCCCTCCATTATAAAGATTTTTAAGTGATATCTTTTAACTAATCTAATTGTGTATTAATCAAATATTTATTTTCTTTTGTAACTTTAAAAAAATATAATCTTCTACTACATATCTCATATGACTAATTGTCAATCAAAGGCTTATTAGTTTCTTGAACAAAATGCAAAAGGTGTTCAACCATATTTTTGATATTTTTCTCAATTTAAGAAATCAAAGTAATTTAATAAAAATAAATCATAATATTAGAAAGAGAGAACAAATATAACTACAATAACTAGATGAGGTAGTTTGCCAGCTAATTGGTAGATGGAAGGGAGAATACGTTCAATGAAATTTAGAAACTCTATATTTATAATATTAACTTTCCTATTTTAATAGGATTATTTTTCATTTATACTTATAAAATTAATATTCTAGTTACTAGACATAATTAGTAAGAGATCTCAACCATTGATATAAATTAGTGGTGTAGATCTCTCCAACTTTACTGTGAAGTTTTTTTTAAACTTTTCACCGAAGCCTGACCCATTCAAACTGAATAATATTTTATTTTGTAAGAGAAAAGTAAAAGATGAAACTTAACATATTCTATCCATATCAAGAACTTATGATACATGTAAGAATAATGAACTTATGATACATGTAAGAATATTATTGATTTAAAATTTTAGGTTTTAATTACGTAATTTTTTTTTATCAATTTACTCCGTATTGGCTCGAATTACTTCTTACTATCACATCAATTTACTTCACATTATCAATGTTATTTAGGGTCAGGTTATTTTGGGCTAACGGGTCATTTCAAGTCGGGTTACTTTGGGCTAACAGGTCATTTCGGGTTTGGTCACTTCAGGCTATCGAGTCATTTAAGGTCGGGTTACTTCGGGCTATCGGGTCATTTTGGGTCGGGTTATTTCGGGCTATCGGGTCAATTCGGGTTGGGTTACTATGGGCTATCGGGTCATTTCGGGTCGGGTTATTCGGGCTATCGGGTCATTTCGGGTCGGGTTACTTCGGGTTGTCGGGTCGTTATCGGGTTATTCTACTCGGTTTTTATCGGATCCGGGTCATTTTCGGGTTCGACCGTTCGGGTTATTTATAATTTCGGGTTAAATCAATATCAAGCGGGTCGGTTCCGGATATTTTTTTTTTTTTTTAATTTTCAAGGCCAGATCGGATTCGGGTTCGGGTTTGTCGGGTCTGTTTCACGGGTCGGGTCAACTTTTGACAGCTCTACTTGCGTGATTCTTCTAATTCATCTCTCGACTTCATACGACCAAGTCCCTTGTACGACTTCTTATTCCTTCTATCTGAGTTGACTTGGAATTTCTTTCTCATCAGGTTGTACTTGTGGTTAAAATTATCTTAACAACTTTACTTCTTTGCCCACCCGTTCTTCGGATGATTTATAGGGTCACCAGGGCGCCCACCTGAGTATAATACTCAATCATAGGTCTTAATCCATTGTCTCGTGTTGAAAACTCTTTAGTCCCGCTACCGTTTTATCATGAGGCGATAATCGCTTCATGATGTCACAACTAAAGAATATAAGATATCCTTTAGGATACTAACATGTTACACATACACATATATATAATCTTACACTAAAACATATTAATATAAGTCTATATACTAACTCACCTAACATTTCAAGTTGCAGAGATCCACGGAGAACGATGGTGGTCTGATGTACTACTAACCCAACAACCCGACTATGCACGTGTGTAAAAACAGAAATCCGTTTTGAAAATCTTAGACCCCTCTCGGGTTCTAATTATTTATACATTCGGTCTTTCATAAGATTTCAAGTGGCATTGTTGCCAACCTAGAGCTCTGATACCATGTTGTAACACCCCAAGTTCTCGGAACTCTGGGAGCTACTGGTTAGGACCTCACAATGGGTCCCGACCTTGGTTTAACAACAACATTACTAGAATCTTACAACAAGACACAAATGTATTTAAGACAATTTCGAACATAATATTGTATTTTATGAATGTGCACAAGTTACAGCCTTACAAAACATATATATACATATAACATGCTGTTGCTGCTGCTGTTGGAGACTATAGTCAAGACTTTGATGCCATCTGGGTTATAGTAGATCGACTAAAGAAGACCGCACGTTTCATTCATATCAAGGAAACGTGGCCGGTAAGTCGATTAGCAGATGAGTTTACGAGGCAGATAGTGAGACTTCATGGAGTACCTAGGACTATAGTCTCCGACAGAGACGGACGGTTCACATCGAGGTTTTGGCAACAAGTGCATGCCGCCATAGGTACGCGTCTGTAATTCACGACTGCTTATCATCCTCAGACTGATGGTCAGTTAGAGCGGACCATCCAGACTCTGGAGGATATGTTGAGAGCTTGAGTGTTACATTGAGGACAGGTGTGGCCAAATCACCTTCCCTTAGTGGAGTTTTCGTATAACAACAGTTGACACACTTCGATCAGGATGACTCCTTATGAGGCTTTATACGGCCAAAGATGCCGTACACCGTTGTGTTGGGATGAGCCGAGCAGTGCTAGCGGTGTAGCACCTGAGCAGATACATGATGATATGGCCAAAGTAGCAGTGATCCGAGAGCGGATGTTAGCAGCACATAGTCGTCAGAAGTCTTATGCAGATAAGAGGTGCATACCTGTTCGCTCTAAACGGTGTGTGCAAACTTTAAATTTATATCTCAAGAAATATGCTTAAAACAAGGATGCGAACCCGCAGCGTACGGATCAATTATAGTAAAAAGCAAGAATTTCGGGGTGTCGATCTCAGGGACTTAGGTGAAACTAAGAAAGAATAGGTTGTCAATGCAACTAATAACTATAAAAGAGATTAAAGCAATCAAAAATGATAATAAGGTCAAATAAGGGAAAATATGCAAATTCTAGGGATTAAAGCATCTAGTTGTGGTTCCGACTCAAGATATCAAGATAAAGCGGACAAAGCTGAGGTTTTGCAAAGGGAAGGTGTTTTTAAAGTGGGAATAGATTACCGGGTAAGTCTCACTACTCACTATCCCAAACCAAAACTCCTATCACCGGGTAAGTCTTGATAACACGATTTATGCCTTAGGTTTAGGAACTCATTTAGATAGTTTTTCCGCTCATTCATGCATGGTTTGCACTAGTTCGTAACAACTTGCACTCAATTCATGTATTTTGTCGAGATAGACGTCTACACGGACTTTTGCATGCTTTGTAGGTATTTTAGGAGTTTTAGGAGCTTAATCGATACATTCAAGGATCGTTCTTCGAGATAACACACCTTCGGACTCATTGGGATGCAAGCTAGGGGCTAAGAAGGACACATGAGACCTTATTGGTGCATGCCATGCACCGAATTGTGGCTTAATGATCCATAGAATGCAGAAGCACCAAAACCACGACCACTGGGACTTCCACGGGCGTGGAAATGGGCCGTGGTTTTGGCCAGACAGTTGTGACAGCTGTCCCACGATCTTCATGGCCGACTCTTGCAAATTTGGAGGATAAAAGGTGGTCCTGCAAGGCTGTTATGGACAGACCTCTTACTCCCATTCTCTCCCACACTCTCAAAAAAAAAAGATTCTCTCATTGGAAGATTGGATTGGAGCTACCATTGGAGAAGAAGAAAGGTTTCCATTGGAGAAGAAGAAGAAGCACACTAGTTCATAGTTCCATAGTCTTTTTGAGTGATTTTGAGTGAGCTTTGTGAAACATTTAGCAAGGGTTTGTAAGAAACGATTCGAACCTTCTTTTGAAGGGTTGTAAGTCCTTCTTGAACCTTGATTTAGCTTGTTTACTTGTTTCATTTGCTTAATCCATCTTTCATTTCATCTTCTTGCCATGGATTCTATGATTTTATGCTTGTTGAGTTTGATTGTTAAGATGCATGTTGTTGGCTAAATAGATGCGATTCTAGGGTAAGGAAAAGATGGTTATGGCTTGGACTATGATAGAATAGACTTAAATGAATACTTGGATGACTCACTTGATTGAACCTAGTCATTGTTTAAAACTACGGTTGGATCTTGCCCTTCCACGGCCGTGGAAAGGGATGAACAACCCGTAATTCTGACTAACTCGTTTGATTTGATAAAGCTAAGTGCTAGGATGTTAGATGGTTGAAATCCTAGTGTTTGTTGAGCTAAGTCTATCCTAGGGTGACCTAGTGTTAGCAACTAAGTGTTAGAAGAGACCTACCCGGTGATTCTTGCTCTTAGATACCAAAGATGACAAACTCTAGGTAGTAGTGATCCTCACAAGCCGCTATTGGACTGAATGTGCTAGGATAAGTGTTTAGGACTTGCCTTCCCGAGACTTACCCGGTAAGGAGAGGTTAGATCCCTAGATAACCATCCGGTTTGTGTAGATATCCCTTCCTTAGGCTCCTAGAGACTTACCCGGTAATAGGACCTTAGGAGCGGGATAGTGGATCAAGAGACCTACCCGGTAATTGACCCCATTTGAGAAACATTCCTTCCCAACATACTATAGTTTATCCAAGGTTGATTAGAAGCCTGAGTCCAATGCCATAACCGGAATTTCCAACCCCTAGAATCCGTTTTTCTCTCTTTGATCTCATATCTCGTGTTTGTCTTGCTTGTTCGTGTTTATTTGCTAGATTGTTGGTTGTTTTGCATTTTTATATCGTTGTGATTCTTGATTTATCACCACACAAAACCAAACC
The DNA here is from genome assembly GCA_033239125.1 of Fagopyrum homotropicum. Taxonomy (NCBI): domain Eukaryota; kingdom Viridiplantae; phylum Streptophyta; class Magnoliopsida; order Caryophyllales; family Polygonaceae; genus Fagopyrum; species Fagopyrum homotropicum. The sequence continues at coordinate 93,511,525 of BSWB01000003.1, read as the reverse complement.
CAAAAATATTGAGATTTTCATTTATTTGTTCCTTTCTCTTTTCTTAGCCTAGATCAACACTATCCTTAGTCACTAATCGATTAAATCTCACCTCAGTCTTTGTGTTCGACCTCGGAATACTATCCCTACTACAAAACGTCCCGTACACTGCGGGTTCGCTAGGAGTTAGGAGAAATATATCGAGTATAAATTTAAGACTTTTGCGTGCACACATTCTTAGCGTAACAAGTCTCAAGGTACTAAGGAAAAGAACTATAATCTCAAACCAACACACCACCTAAGGGAATAGAATCAACCTTTACCGGGTAAGTCTCACGCTAACTCACAAAGATGGAATGAAGGCACACTCAAACCCCAATAAAGGATAAACCTTTATTACCTACACTTATGATCATGGGTAAACAAACAAAGGAATTACCGGGTAAGTCTCATCCTAAGCTTGCATTGAACCAGGAAAGGTGTAATAAGAATAGGATTTGGCAAACTCTAACACTTAACTCTCAGTTATGGATCAGATAAGTCACCTCGGTCAGTCAAGTTCCACCCCGGCTGAGATGTTCATCTACTGAACGAGATGTTCTAGGGTTAAGGATAAAGACTCGAGCTTTCAGGGTCCTACTGGGATTTAAGATTATTCTATCATTGTTTTTCCCACAACCTTCAGCCAATCACCCTATAATCGCACAAAGAAATTAGCCACTCATCATCATGAAAACAATAATAAAATATATGGGAAAAGAATGAATATTTGAACACAAAAACCTTAAGAACAAGGTTTCAACAACTTAATCAAATAAACAAATCAGCGTTCCTTGGATCACAAATCCAACAAGACAATCAAACAAAGGGAATCTGAGAAAGTCTTACAAACTCCTTCAAAAGCTATCTCAAAACTATGAATCTTCCTTCCTTCAATCTTCCTTCAAACTTCCAGAAAATCTCCTAACTGTTGCGTTGATCCAGAAAATCCGATGATCCAAAGATGGTTGAATTGTGGAAAATCCAACCCTTTATATAGGAGAATTATCTTCCAAAGATAATAATATATTAAAAAGATAATTTCCTATATAAAATATATTATATCTCTAAAATAGATCTCCCAAATATAAGATCTTCATTCCAAAAATCCAGCCAAAAAATATAAGATATCTTCTTTCCAAAAATAAAAGATCTCAGCCAAAAGATATGATCTCGCCGGTGCCAGTGTCTTCGCCTCGGTCGGGACGCTCCTCATGATCACCTCGGTCGAGGTGACACTGTAGCTGACCGAGGTGAATCTCAGCTGAAAGTGAAGTCTCTCAAATCTGGTCCAAAGTAAATCTTCTTCATTAATTCCTTGCTTCCCGAGTTCTTGTTTAAGCTCCACAATATAGCTCCCATGACTCCTTAGCTTCTTAGCTCCTTTTCGATCCAAATGTGCCATTTTACCTACGATTACAACGAAACTTGGTATAGACCTCGTTTCCCGTAAAGGTAGATGAAACGACAATATAATAACATAATATACATCCATACATGCAGATTATTGAAGATAAAACGTCCAAACTAGTCCCAAAATATAGACTATAATACATGCTATCAATACCTCTAGAGTTCATAGTTGGAGCTGAGGTATGACTGAGAGTATCTCCTATATGAGGTGTCAGACGCTTCGGTGTCAAGGTTCCATCCTAGATATGTCGGACCTTTCGAGATTCTTGAGCGAGTTGGAGAGGCAGCATACAAACTTGCCTTGCCACCGAGGCTGGAGGGTGTTCACCCAGTCTTCCATGTGTCTCAGCTACGAGAGTACGTACCAAACCCGAGACACATCGTCAGTCACGAGGATCTAGTGGTTGAGCCAAATCTCACGTTTGTTGAGCACCCGGTAGCTGTCTTAGAGCGTAACACGAGATGCTTGCGTTCGAAGAACATACCGATGATGAAGATTCAGTGGTCGATGCGAGGAGCTGATGAGGTGACTTGAGAGACAGAGCATAGTATCCAGAGAAATTATCCGGAGTTTTATGCTGAGCTGAATGTACCTTTAGCATAGTCGTTTCATTTCAGTTTCCTTTGTTGAGTTTTACGTACTCTTTTGTGACGTTTTGAGTTATGTGCCCGAGTGAGAATATATGAGTTGAGTTTAACTTTTCTATGTTGTTGTTGTGTGATCTTGTGGGCTGTTTCAAGTTTTGGGACAAAACTTCTTTTTAGGACGATCTGATGTAACAACCATTTTTCTCTGTCACCGCCCCCGCGGTAACCATGGCTGCTCCAGCGGCAAGTCTGGCTGTCACCGCCCCTGTGGTGACAGTGAGCCGCCCGAGTGGCTAGCCGCGATTGCGGCAGGGTAAACTACCCCTGCGGTTTTGCCCCAGATCGTCCCGATATGTTTTTATTCCATTTTTATTTCCTTCCATAGATCTTCGGATCTGCTATCTTATGGGCCGGCTTTTCTATCTTCTTCCTAACCCTAGAACGCCTTTCCTTCTATCTTTCCACCCTTCTCTATAAAATCCCGTATTCTTCCCGTTTTTGCCGCCTCTTTCATACGTTTCTTCAACCACGAGAGCTCCGTTTGTTTGCCCTTGCTTCATGTGATCTTGATGAACATGTAAGTTCATCTTCCCTTGTTCTTCGTCACGTTCATGAGTTGCTGCATGCCGTTTCCTTCTGTTTCGTTTCCTCGTTTCTTTCTTATATTTCTTCTTCTCCAAGAATCAAGTTTGAACGTTGGTTCTTGTTCGCATTCCCGTTGTTGATATGTTGATGTTCACAAGCTCCCTTGGTTGAGTCTTGGCGAGTGTGGATCAAAGGATCGAGCTTTGGATCCCTTGCTATGAGTTTCTGCCGAGAGAAACCCCGGCAATGCTTTTTGTCACGTCGTCGCCCTTGTGCCCTGTCGTGCTACCCCCGTGCCTCGTCCAACCGCCCCTGCGGTTTCCTTTGTAGTAGCTCCCGTCTTTGGTGAGCTGCTTCCTTCCTTGATTTCCTCGATTCCTTTCCTTGGTTGTTCCGACGTTGTTACCCCTTGAGAGCACTGTAAGACTAAGGTTGAGCCCTTAGCATGTGAAGATCTCTTTGAGATCATTGAGACTAGAAGTTATGGACTTCTAGTAACCGTTCTTTTCTGATGCGTGATGTCTTGTGTGAACAGGCTTGCCTTTGCTCCTTTCTTGAGGGAAATTGAGTGTTCGTTGAGTATTTGAGTTACCTTCGAGTGAGGTAAGTCCCTTGGACTTACTTAGCTTCATTCCGTGTATTGGATTGAGTGTATTGACTTGTTTGTGTTATTATTGTTGTTATAACGGATAACCGGACTAAGATTTACCTTTATAACCATAGTTGGCCGAAGTGTATGATAACCGGGCGGTGACCACTTGCCTAGTTCTACAAGAGACTAGGAGGTGCTCTTGCGACCCAGACCCGAGATAACGGATTGTACTGATCTATTGTTGTTGGTAGACGGAAGCGGAGACGAGCTTCGGGAGATTCTCGTGTGAAAAAAGAAGTTGAACTAATAATGGATAACTTATTGAAAGATAATAACCGGTTGAGTGCGAGCATGCTATATGTTTACTTTATCTTATGTGTGTTTGTGTCCTTACGTTCTTTTTGATATCTAGAATGTTATCTTATAGAAAATACCATTGTTGTAGATGCCTTGTAGGATATTGGTTGTAACACCCCAAGTTCTTGGAACTCGTAGTGTTATGGACTGAGACCTCACAATGGGTCCCGACCGTTAGAATAGCAACGACATAACGGATCTTACAATAAGGCACAAACAAATGAAAACCAAAACTCAATATAAAACCAAGGTTTAAACAAAGAGAAGCGTAAAAGACTCGCAGCTGAGTTCAAAACAAAAGGGAAAACAACAACATAAACATAAACCCAACCCCGTCCTATAATGTACGGGAACCCCGATTGTCCACCCATCCGGATAACTCAACATTACCTATATCTTGCAAGACATCTACAACATCGGTATAAACCGTTAGCTAACATTCCAGATATCAAAAAGACAGTAAAGGCACAAACACACATAAGGTAAAGTAAACACATAACATGCTTACACTCAACCGTTTATTATATTTGATTACGTTATCCATTACTAATTCAACTTATGATTGTTACACGAGAGTCGCTACGATCTCGCCTCCGTCCCCTTTCACCAACAAGAATAGAACGTATGCATCCTTTTGTCACCTAGTGGACTGGTCGCGAGAGCACCTCCCAGTTTCCCATTCTGAACTGGACAAGTGGTAACCGCCCGGTTATAATACACTTGGGCCAATTACGGTTATAAAAGGTCTATCATAGTTCCGATTATCAATTATAACAATAAAAACAACACAAACAAACCAAAACAATCAAACCAATACACGGAATGAAGCTAAGCACTCGAAGGTAACTCAAAGCTCAGCAAACAACTCAAATAAACTCAAGATAGAATAACGGAAAGCTTGTTCATACATTGCATCACAATCAGAAACCAAAACGATTGCCAAAAGTCTATAACTTCTAGTCTCTAGGATCTCTAAGGGATCTCCACAAGCTAAGGTCTCAACCTTAGTCTTATAGAACACTAAGGGTCAACAACAACATCAAGAAACAAGGAAAGGAACGAGGAAAGCAAGGAAGGAAGCAACTCACCAAAGACGGGAGCTACTGCAGAGGAAACCGCAAGGGCGGCTGGACAAGGCGCACGGGCGGCAACCTACGGGGGCGGCACACAGAGGAGCGGGGGCAGATCTTCGACAAAAGCGATTGTTGGCTTCTCGACGACATCCGAACCACGACAAGGCCAAAGATTGCTCTTTCAACACTATCACACTTCACAACTCAACCAAGGGAGCCTGTTAACATCAACACATCAACAACGGGGATGCCAATCAAGAATCAAGGTTCAAACTTGATTCTTGGAGAAGAAGAAAGCGAAGAACGAAAGAAGAGAACTAAACAGAAGTTAGGACATACAACAACTAGATGAACGTGAGGAATAAGCAAGGAAAGATGAATTTACACATTCAGCAAGATCACAAGAAGCAAGGCTGCAACACTCGAGGGCTGAAGAAAGCGTAAGAATGAAACGGAAAAAGAAGAAAAGACGGGAATATATAGAAAAGGGGTAGGAAGATAGAAGGAAAGACGATTTAGGGTTAGGAAGAAGATCGGAATGCCGGCCCATAAGATAGAAGATCGGATCTTCTATCTATGGAAGGAAGATAAAACGAACGGATATGGATCGGGCGTGATCTGTGGCGAATTTGCAGGGGCGGATCGTCCAGCCGCAGGGTCGGCTCACTGTCACCGCGGGGCGGTGACAACCAAGGCTTTCCGTTGGGGCAGCCTTCTTCACCGCGGGGGAGGCGAAGGAAAAACTCGGGTCTTACATAGGTGCTGCTGAGTGATCCGGACGGTGTGGTCAGCCAGGGTTCCTGTACATTATAGGACGGGATCGGGTTTATATTTCAGTTGTTGTTTCCCTTTTATTTTGAACTCAGATGTGAGTCTTTTACGCTTCCTTTTATTTAAACCTTTGGTTTTATAACAGTTTTGGTTTTCATTTGTCTGTGCCTTGTTATAAGATTCGTTGTGTCGTTGCTATTTTGAGGGTCGGGACCCATTGTGAGGTCCTAACCCGTAACGCTTCGAGATCCCAGAACTTGGGGTGTTACATTGATAATATGTGACCTATTTTATATTTTTAGAGCCCAAAAGTTCTATAGACCTAAGTAAAAATAGACAAGTTGTCAAACTCTCAAACTTCTCTAACATTTTTATGAAGTATTAATTTATTATCATTAGTTACAATTATTGAGCAAACTCTCAAACTTCTCTAACGTTCCAAGATTTATTAGCATCTTACTTTTCATATTTTAAAGTTCTCATATGGAATTGTGAAAGACATTACAAATTGTCAAACTCTCAAACTTCTCTAACATTTTCACAAAGTACTAATTGATAATCATTGACTACAATTACCGGACAAACTCTTTAACTTCTCTAACGCTCCAAGATTTAGTAACATCTTACTCTTCATATTTTAAAGTTCTCATATGGAAATGTGAAAGACATTTATTGTTTATATAAGCACTATCTAGCACGTACATACTTATTATCCATATTTAATGTGTAAGAAAATGATGTGAAATGAGTTTATTAGCTTATTAAGTTCTTGTAAAAAATGTCTCAGATGAGTTATTTGGTTCTTTAATTCATATCTAATTAAATGAGGTAATTCGTGTAAAAAAAAGGTGAATTTGTTATGTAGCATTTAGTCACTAATATTGCTTAGAATTTGTCCACCTCACTAATTATATTAGAATATTACAATATTTGAAATTTTAAGACTAAATTACCCTCATTCAAAGCAATTACAAGATTTTTGTATTTATTATTACCTTTTGAATCACGATGCACTCTAATTGTAGAAGGTGACTCGTTAATGGCCAATACATTAGATTAACGTAATAAATTTTCAATTACAAACTAGAATATATTTCTCTAGATACTCTAATTGTAAGTTATTCTTGTAAAATGAGACGTATATCTTGTATCTTATTCTTGTAAATGAGACATATTCTTTTCGTAATTTTATAATTTATTTTTATAAGTGATACTTATTTTCTTGTAATTTTATAACTCTTAGAAGAAATATGAAAATTTAATAAATAATTATAGTTATGGAGAATTGATCTCTAGTTAGTAGTACCTCCCTCCCACCTAAAACCAACCGGACAAATTGGATTCCACAATTTATTCTTCTTTTGTAAATTATAAATATACGTTAATTATGATACTTGAATTTTCATTTTGTACAAAAATTCATGTAAGTCATATATTATCAATTTACTTGTAGGTAATGTGTGAGAATCCTATATATGGCTTGTACATGCTTGTACAACTCCATATAAATAATGTATATTCAATTCTTGTATCTTTCTTGTATACTAGTCTATGAGTTTGGTTGACACTTCAACTGTTGGGTGAGAATTTTCTTTCCCAATAATATTACGTTCCAGCGCAAATATTGGTAAATTATTCTCGTAATTATTCAACTTCTTTATTTAGATTTTAGAATTATAATTTTCAGATTCTGTATATTTATTCTTATAAATAAATAGGATAAATTGAGATGTGGTAATAGGGACACATCTTTCATTATTAGTTAAATAATGATATGTACCTAATAAATTATAGGTCTATGTTCTCTAGTACATGAAATTTATTTCGGGTGTATTTCATACAATTCCCTCAAAAAAACTGTCTTAAATTTATTTTGACCCATTGGAAGATGAAATATTGTTTAGCAAATATGTTAAGAAACACATCACGTATAAGAGACCGAGAGCAAAATCAATCTAAGTTCAGTATAGTTGTTAACAAAATCAAAATGTGATTGTTCGAATAATAATTTTATACCGGTTTGTTCTAAGTAGAAAGGTTAGACTTGTAAACAGTACTACTAAAGTGCATTATTGTACCGATGATATCAATTTTCTTCTTATGGTGTTGTTCGCCACTTAGCTTGCGTGCAAATAAGTCTTAAATTTATAAAACTAGAAATCAAGCAAGCGAACCCGCAGTGTACGGATCAACATAGTTAAGCAAGAATTCCAGAGTATCGAACACAGGGATTTGGGGGTTAAATCCAATTATAAGATTGTCAAGCAAGTAAATGTATGAGCTTTGCAAATATTGGGGAAAACAACAATCCTAAAGATCCAGGTATCTAATTATGGCAATCGATTCAAGATATACTAAAGAACTAAGGACAGAGTTAAGAGTTGCAAAGGTATACTTAAGATAAAGCAATGTACGGTGAAGTTCCAAGGCTTTATATGACTTATCTAAAGACACTCTCTATAAAGGTTGTTGAGGCTTCAGTATAGAAAGGATCTAAAGACAAGAATTAATATCAAATACCCAAACTTGTAACCCAAGGATCAAGACTAACTAAACCGATTAAGGTTGTGACACTCGAAATCGAAGTAGAGGTTGTTGAGGCTTCACTACTACCTAGAAAAGACAAGTCAAGACTAAGTTAAAGCAAATCTTTAACTTTGGATCAGAGTAAAAGCAAGGTTCGTAAACTGACACAAATTACGGGCAGATCTTGAGTTCCACGGCCGTGGAACCTCAAGAACAGACCGTGGTTTGGGGCTTCAGCGAAATCTCTCTAACTCTCAGGGTCCAATCTGTTTACGATCGATCTATCATCATCCAAGCCACAACTATCAACCCTTCACCTTAGAATTGCTAAAGGGTTTTAGTCAACAACAATCATTATGATATCAAATTCAAGATTAAGAAGAATGAAAGATGAAAACCTTCGAAAACCTTCGATAACTTCAAATCAATCTCAAATCCACAAACAAGGGTAATACTGTAATAGATTTGGAATAACACAAACCAAAATCAATCCTTGATAAGAACGAAGAGCGGGATGTCAATCCGTCTTCTAATCGAACCTAGGAACAAAAGTGCAACTTCCAAATCTTCAAGCCTTCGTAAATCTCCGTTGCAAAATTGCAATTCTCCGCACGTCCAATGAAACCCTAGGCACGTGTAAGCGAGCGTAAGCGAAGATGCCAAATTCTCCCTCCTTCAGTCCTTTTATAAGGAAGGATAGAATAACCGTCCGGCCCATATACGTAAACAATGTGTCCATATTTTATTCGTCAAAAGATTGCCTAAATCACGGTTTCATGGAGTTCCACAGCCGTGGTTTAGAGCGTGGAAGTGGGTTACGGTTCTTCACAACTTCCACGACCGTACTTTATACCGTGTAACTCTCTGGAATGCTCCACGTTCATGTTGCCAAGTTCCACGGCCGTGGTTTTGGGCGTGGACTTCTCTACGACCGTATTTTAGAGCGTGGAAGCGTAGATTGCTCGTAGTTTCCTTTGTGTCGTGCCATTCCTCCTCCTAGCATCTCCCTTGGCTTATTTGGTGTGTCCTCAATCCTTGGATGTGCTCAATTCATCTCCATCCTCTCTTAATTTGTTCGGTTTTAGCTCTTATTCGCCTACAATCAACACAAAGCTTATGTAGACCTCTATATCGACAATATAGACAAACTAGCTAACAATTACTTCAATACCTTATCAAGGAACACTATAATGGATGAAAAACATCTAGAAAACGTGCCTAAAATATCACAATATTTCATGCTAACAAAATACCCCATACTTGCCACTTGCTTGTCCCCAAGCAAGGTCTTTCAAAAGCTTTAGAACTCAAGTTAGGATGAAATATGTATGCAATCTCAAAAACAAAACATCTTTTAGGTAAATGTGCTTCTAGTCAATAGATCATTCTCAAACCTTGCTTCATTCATTCACGAGACTCTCATATACATAAGCAAAGAATAAAGAGAAAGGAAACATCGTGAATTGATCAAACTTCAATGTAAGCATTATAACCTTCAAACATTATCAAAATCAATCATAAGAAACTTCAATTTAGCTCACCAAGTCATATAACATTCTCTTGATCTTAAGGACTTTCAAATAAGGTCTAGAATGCGGAAAGGGAAAGGAAACTATAAGAAATGTGGTGCGTGAATCCGGGAAAGTGGATAACTAACTCTTTTCTTTTTCTCTTGCGGTTTCGCAACACTTTCAACTTAGAGCTTTGCTCTCTTCTTTTCACATTATTTTTCGACTTTACTTTTTGAGTTATGGACAGAGGTGCACAAAAATCGAAGCCTAGGAGTTTGGCGGTTCTCAATTTTTGCGAGATGCCTCAAACCCTTGATGCACATACCATAATCCGTTAAGAATATCGCTCAATCCGACTTTGGCAAGACACAAACACCCGGCTATGTGAATGGTGCCGAGTTACTCATCGTCATGATTGACTTCCCCAAACCTATAAGTTCTTTCTATTCTTTGAATGCAAAACTTTACTTTCATGGCCCTTCCACATCAAACATGCCAAATATCAACTCCTCCAAATTCCCGGATAGGTAAGGGAGGCCATTATTTCATTGAGGGGCTAAATGATCAAAGAAAGAAGAAAGAAAATCGAATTGCTTTAATCATTTCAACAAGAAGTATAGGAACTTATCATGTGATTTCAACCTTGATTTCTCAATATGATTTAGATAAAACTCTTCACATTATGAAACTTGCAAAAGAGGAATAATTAACTCATTCAATTTCTTTTCAATTCACTATTTGTTTAAGCATACAATTGTCATCAAAAACTCAATTCACAAGTAGTGATTATCATAGAAATCATCTCAATTCTTAGAAGCACAAAATTTTCAAAATTTTTCAATTTTTATGGGTTTTTCAAAAGCTTTTCATGCAATGTGATAATGAAACGTGTAACAATGGAATGAAACATGCAAAGTGTTCTCGATCAAAGCAAGCAAAAGTGAGTAGAGTTATTACAAACGAATAGTCACACCCTACCCCATACTTGAGACAAACATTGTCCCTAATGTTCAAAAAGAAATAAAGAAAAGAAAGAAAGAAAATGAACTCACAAGACGGTGGTGGAGTGGCTAATGCGGTAGATCATCATCATCCTCACTGGGGTGCCGGTGGTGGTGGAAACGGGAAGAAACCGGGGTCGTAGTTCCGCCCAAACTGCTGGCGGTAGATGTCTCTCATCATCCGGTCATGTGCATCGGCTCGTGCATCTCTAACATCCACCCGGATCTCCAAAGCTCCGACTCTCCTAGAAAGGTCGGTGGCCCACTCCGGCAGCTGCTCGTACCACTCCGGCGCCTGGCTATACCAAGCTGGTGCAACTGATGGTGCTGGTGCAGGTGGTGGCTGTGCATGCCAAGTCGGTGGAGCTCCCATCCAATCCGGCTGCGTGCTATACCAATCAGGAGGGGTCGCCATCCATGTCGACCTCTCACTCACGCTGGCGCGGCGAGAGGAAGAACCGGAAGCTCTAGCAGGGCGGGGAGAGTGTCTAGGGAGGTCGGGAAATGTATCCGGCTGATCCGGAAAAGTACCAAAATCGTACTCCTCACCTCCTCCCTCAAACTCATCATCTCCTCTCATCTCCTCCTCATTTACAACAGGTGCCTCAGGGGGAACGTAAGGAGGTGCTACCAATCTATTCGCATGCATGGCAGCGAATGTCTCCTTCCAGTTATGGCGTCCGGCCATAATGGAGTACTCGGGAAGCCATTCTACACCTCTCCCTCCTCTATCCTCCCAAGACATGGTGGCGGTGGGTGGACCTCTATGCCTAGGGAAAATCAACCCTCTAGTCATGAGACTCTAAAGTCCTAACGACCTAGCCGCTACCCTAGTACAGGCGGAGAAGTCTACTCCTAACTGTCTAGCAAGGTGGGTGACTATCCCACCATATCCAATATTGCCGGCCCTCTTGTTCTTTAGCTTACTCATGGTAGAAGCTAAGAGGGTGGCACAATCAGCAGGTCTCCCATGCAGTATCGAATACAACAAAAATAGCTCGTCTGTCTTGATCTTCTGAGGAGTCTCCGTCCAAGGGAAGAGACACTCAGAAAGTACTCGGTGGGCAATCTTCAAGGCTAAGTGATAGATCAACTTAGCCTTGGTATCAGCAGGTTGCCAGCGGTCCTCGCTGGCGTATACCATGGCAATATCCTCCCAAAAATCTTTGGCGTACACGCCACTAGGAAATCGACCACTGAAGGTCTCATGGAACCCAAAGAAGGCTCCAAACTCTCGGATCGAAAACTCATAGTTCCTCTCCATCAACCGGAAAGAAACTGTCCTATCCACATGGCTATGCTCAAATAAGATCACAAACTCTCTAGTGATCTCCTCATATGCATCTTCCCGAATAGCGGAGAAGATGATCAAACCAGCTCTATCAAGTAACCAAGTAAGGTCACCTACCACATTCAGTGGCTCTAACTCCTCAAGCAGCAAATATCGAGGTCCTATGACCGGTCTCTTCTCGATTCTCTCTAAAGCATCTAGATAGTCCTCATGAATCTTAGGAATTCTAGAGGGTGGGGGTGATGGTGGTTCACTAGGGGGTGCCTGAGAGGAGGAGAAAGCATTACCTTTCCTCTTCTTGGTCCTATTAGACATTCTCCTAACAAAGTCCATATTCTGTTCAAAACCACGGTCTGTTCTTCAATTTCCACGGCCGTGGAATACCCAGGAACCGTGGTTCGGTTCGTAAATCCTCAAAAATCACCCAATCAACACCACAATCAGTAGATAGCAGCCCTAGACTAATTTCAATCCAGTTCCAATCAGTTCTCCTAATATATCTTGGAAAAACTGAATCGAATCGACAAAGTGAAAGAAGAGAAGAAAAACCTAGGTTTTTGGATTTTAAAATCCAAATTCCGTCTTCTCCAGCGATTGTTCACTCGAATCGTTGCTTGGATCTTGTAGATGATCGAATTTGCTCCAGTTTGGGTTAAAGAATCGTTCGAAACGATTAACGAACGGAGAATTGAGAGAGGGGGATCTATTCGGCGTTTTTGGTCGTGGAAAATGGTGTTTTGGTGTGTTTTATGAAGAAACGTGGTTTTTATAGTGGCCGTAAATTTTTTCGAAAATTACGGTCACTCGGGGGTTTCCACGGCCGTGGAAATGTACGGAACCGTGGTTTTGGTGATTTTTCTCAGGCTTTTGCAAATTACAGTCACTGTAGCTGTCACAACCGTGGTTTTGGCCGTGGAACTCTCTGTAATGTGCCAAAGTCCAAGTTTCGTCAATTTTCTTCAAACTTTTCCTTCTCTTTTCCTCTTCCATTGATCCTACATCCAAAAACACGAACATACCGGAAGGTATCGAAGGAAAAACAAACAAAAACGTCTAAACTATTCTAGTCTACGAATAAAAAAAAACAAAAACGTAAGTGCAATACCTTGGGTTGCCTCCCAAGAAGCGCTTGTTTAAGGTCCGTAGCTAGACCATATTCGCACTTATTCGAGTGCGGTGGGTGCGAACTCTTCAGCTTGGAGTTCCGTGAATACTTCTTGAGTCGTTGACCGTTCACCTTAAAGCTTCCGCCCTTTTCACCCCATACTTCAACTGCACCATGGGGAAAAACACGTTTGATTAGATAAGGTCCAGTCTAACGAGATTTAAGCTTACCTGGAAAGAGACGAAGTCTTAAATTGAAGAGGAGAACTTGATCTCCTTCTTTGAGGTTCTTTGGAATGATATGCTTATCATGCCAACGCTTTGCTCTTTCTTTATATATCTTGGCGTTTTCGTAGGCGTTCAAGCGAAGTTCTTCAAGATCGTTAAGGTCCAAGAGACGCTTCTCTCCCGCTTCCTTCATGCTGAAGCTCAACCACTTTATTGCCCAATACGCCTTATGCTCCAATTCTACCGGCAAGTGACAAGACTTCCCATACACAAGGTTGTATGGTGTTGTTCCGATGAGAGTCTTATATGCAGTCCGGTATGCCCATAATGCGTCATCTAGCTTCAAAGACCAATCCTTCCTTGTCCTTGAAACCGTCTTCTCTAGGATACCTTTAATCTCCCGGTTCGAGATCTCCACTTGTCCACTAGTTTATGGATGATAAGGGGTGGCGATCTTGTGAGTCACCCCATATTTAGCTAATAGAGCTTCGAATCGTCGGGCAATAAAGTGAGAGCCTCCATCACTAATGATAGTCCGTGGTGTCCCAAATCGTGGGAAAATGGTCTTGTTAAAGAACTTGACCACAACCATAGCATCATTAGTGGGAGAGGCAATTGCTTCAACCCATCTCAAAATGTAATCTACGGCTAAAAGTATGTATTAGTATCCACAAGATGATGGGAAAGGTCCCATAAAGTCTACTCCCCAAACGTCAAAGATCTCCACCTCTTGAATGTTGTTAAGAGGCATCTCGTTTCTCCTAGATATGTTCCCTGTTCTTTGACAAGCATCGCAGCAGGAAACAAAGGTTTGCACATCTTTAAATAAAGTAGGCCAAAAGAATCCAGATTGCAATACCTTAGCGCTAGTCTTGTTCGAACTAGCGTGTCCTCCACAAGGTAGTGAATGACAATGACGGATGACACTTTGCATCTCGTCTTCCGGCACACACCGTCGAATGATGCCGTCATGACCTCTATTAAAGAGGAGAGGTTCATTCCAAAAGTATTCCCGAACATCCTTAAAGAACTTCTTTCTTTGTGCATAGGATAATCCGGGTGGTAATTCCTTGTAAACCAAATAGTTAACAAAATCAGCAAACCATGACTCATTACCTTTACTAATCTTGTCGATACACTCCTCTATGATATGTAAATGCTCGTCCGGAATGGAGTCATCTATGGGTAGATTGTCGTCCTCTAGATGTGGTAGACGACTCAAATGATCCGCAACAGAATTTTCCGAACCCTTCTTGTCACGAATCTCTAGATCGAATTCTTGTAGGAGAAGAATCCATCTAATTAGCCTTGGCTTCGCATCCTTCTTTGCAAGTAAATACCGGATCGCAACATGATCCGTGTATACAATCACCTTTGCACCTACAAGATAAGAGCGAAACTTTTCAAATGCGTATACAATTGCTAAAAATTCTTTCTCGGTAGTGGCGTAGTTGAGCTGCGCTTCATCTAGCGTCTTGCTAGCGTAGTAGATAGCATGGGTTCGTCCTTCCTTCTTTTGCCCAAGCACAGCTCCTATAGCTACGTCACTTGCGTCACACATAACCTCGAATGGAAGATTCCAATCTGGAGGTTGAATAATTGGGGCTGAGATTAGAGCTTCCCGAATCTTATTAAACGCATCTAAACATTCTTGCAAAAAATCAAAAACTGCATCCTTCATCAATAGATTAGTAAGCGGCTTTGATATTTTAGAGAAATCCTTTATAAAACGTCTATAAAATCTAGCATGTCCTAGGAAACTTCTTATCCCTTTCACCGAAGATGGAGAGGGAAGCTTTTCTATAGTCTCTATCTTAGCCTTATCTACTTCAATCCCTCTACTAGAGATCAAGTGTCGTAATACAATGCCTTCTTTCACCATGAATTGACACTTCTCCCAATTAAGAACTGGGTTAGTGTCTTCACACCTTTGTAGCACAAGAGCAAGGTTAGAAATACAATTATCGAAAGAGGAACCATAAATAGAAAAGTCATCCATGAAAACCTCCATGATTTCCTCTATGTACTCCGAGAAGATAGCCATCATGCACCTTTGAAAGGTGGCCAGGGCGTTGCAAAGCCGAAACGGCATTCTCTTATAAGCGAACGTACCCCACGGGCATGTGAATGTGGTCTTCTCTTGATCGTCCGGATGTATCGGGATCTGAAAGAAACCACTATAACCGTCAAGATAGCAAAAGTGTGAGTGTTGTGCTAACCTCTCAAGCATTTGGCCGATGAAGGGTAGTGGGAAGTGATCCTTCCTCGTTGCGTTGTTTAGCTTGCGGTAGTCTATGCACATCCTCCATCCTGTCACGGTTCACGTAGGAATGAGCTCGTTGTTCTTGTTGGTGATGACCGTCATCCCTCCTTTCTTTGGAACCACCTGTACGGGACTCACCCACTTGATATCAGAGATAGGATAGATGATACCTGCATCAAGTAGTTTAAGAATTTCCTTCTTGACAACCTCCTTCATGGTCGGATTTAACTGCCTTTGAGGTTGTCGCGAAGTTCTAAAATCCTCTTCCATTAGAATTTTATGCATGCATAGTGAAGGTTTGATTCCTACTAGATCCTCTATAGTGTAACCTAAGGCTTTCCTATGTTTCTTAAGTACAACCATAAGCTTACTATGTTCATCTATGCTCAAATCGGAACTAACAATTACCGAAAAGATAGAATTAGGTCCTAGAAATGGATACCTTAGATGTGCGGGAAGTGACTTTAATTCCATCAATATAGGACTCTCTAATGGCTCTTGAGGAGTGTCCAATGCTTCCTTAGAAGTTTCTAAGGGTGTAGAAGTTATTGGAGAAGAATCAAAAGAAGTGGTGGAAAGAACACAATTGCCTTCAGATTCACTCAAAATTACGGCTCCCCTGTTTCCTCCACGGCCGTGGTTTTGGGCGTGAAATCAATTACGGTGCCTATGTTTGTTCCACGGCCGTGGTTTTGACCGTGTAACTTACTGGAGTCCTCTGAATAGCTGATTAGGGCCATGTTGGTGGATTCCACGGCCGTGGAATAGCACGACTGACCGTGATTTCTCACATTCTCTGACCCATCGTAGAGTTTTTCAAATTCTTCTTCATGCACTTCTTTTTGCTTCTCTAAAGCTTCAATTTCCTCATTGCATTCCTCTTCTTCCCCTATATCCATAATGCTCATAGAGATAACCTTTTGCAAGGGATCCTTGAAGAGAATCGAACTTACCTTCTCTCTAGATAGCTCTTCGTCATGGATGTTGAATATATCTTCATCGAAAGCTGGTTCCTTCACCAAAGTGGAGATAACGAACTCTACCTTTTCTTCTCCTATGTCGAAGGCGAGTCTAGCATTCTTGCAATTAACCATACAACCGGATGTTGCAAGAAACGGTCTTTCGAGTATGATCAGGACTGGACTATCTGCAGGATTGTCAAGCACAACAAAATCTATAGGAACATAGAACTTACCAAGCTTGACCGGGACGTCTTCAACTATACCGACGAGACGAGTTATGGATCGATCCGCCATGTATAACGTCATCTTCACCGGTTTAGGTTCGCGTAAACCGATCTTCCTGCATAAGGCAAGCGGAATGATACTCACGCTTGCTCCTAAATCACATAATGAATCATATGTGACATCTCCCACTCCTATGGGAATACAAAATGACCCCGGATCCTTTAGCTTTGGGGGCATCTTTTCCTTCATTGTCTTGATGAGATCTGATGAATCCGAACTCATCTTAACCTCTCCAAAATCCTCTAATTTCCTTTTGTTAGAGAGGATCTCCTTTAGGAACTTTCCATAAGCTGGCATACCTACAATTGCATCAATGAAAGGTATATTAATATGCAGTTTGCTCATGAGTTCAATAAACTTACCGAATTGCTTGTCTAGACGCGCTCTTGCTCTAGATTGCGGGAATGGTAGGGGAGGTTTGAAAGCTGGAGGAGGAACGTAGATGTCTTCCTTCTCCTTCCCCTTCTCTTTCTCCTTCTCGACGGGAACTTCTACAAACTTAGGCTGCGGGTCGGTAGTTGTTGCTCCGCTCCTAGTTGTGATAGCCATCACCCTTCCTTTTAGGTTATCCTCCGTCTTTCCTGGAAGTTTTCCTTGATTCCTAGGAACTTCCTCAGCATGGCTAAACATTTGGTTTTCTAAAACCTTTTGGGCTTTATCAACCTTAGTAATGTGATCATCGACCTTAATGATGTGACTCTCCAATCCTTGAAGCTTTCCCAAAATTGTTTCCAACATGGGATCGGGTTTCTCTTTCCCCGAAGTGCTTCCGCTATTAGATGCTTGTTCCCAAATTTTCAAGGGAATGGAAGAAGAAGAAGGTGGAGTTAGTGAATTTCTTGAATTGGGATAAGAATTACCGGAATTGTGTTGTTGGTTGGACCGCCAATTGTTGTTGTTTGAACCCCTATTGTTGTTCCAACTGTTATTCCGGTTGTTGTTGTTGTTGTTCCAATTGTTCCGGTTGTTGTTCTGGTTGTTGCGGTTTGTATTCTCATTCCCATTGTGGTTATTGTTGTTTCCCAAATAACCCACATCTTGCCCCTTTTGCTTTGGAAAGTTGGTTTTAATGGCTTCCTTCAACTCTTTAATCTCAGTATTGAGAGAAAAGATTTGAGCTTGAGCAGCTTGTGATAACTTTGCTCCTTGCTCCACTTGATTTGCTTCTACTTTCCGGTGAGAATACTTTTCTATGACTCAGGGTTGCTTCTCAATGAAGTCCCAAGCGTCATCTTCCCTCATGTCCATGAATGTACCACATGAAAGGGATGGGAGCTTGAATTGTGTTTCCACATCCAGCCCCTTATAGTATATCTCCAATAAACCCAGTTTGGAAATGCCATGATGTGGGCAATCCAATAGTAAGTCCTGAAATCTTTCCCAAGATTGAAACAAACTTTCGTTAGATCTCATAGAGAATGCATTAATCTTACCTCTCAACTCCGCCGTCTTGGATGGCGGAAAGAATTTGGTGAGGAATTCTGCAGAAAGATCCTCCCATGTGTTAAATCTTCCATTTGGAAGAGCTTGATACCAAGATAAAGCTTTCCCTTTCAAAGAGAAGAAGAATGGCTTGATCTTGTAGTTGTTAGTGGTTGCATTCTTTGGCTTCATTGTCTCCATCATGATCTCGACATTTTGTAAATGTTGATGTGGAGATTCAACACTCGTTCCTCCAAACTGGTTTTGGCAAACGATGGTAATAACTTGTGGGTTGAAGCTAAACCCTTGCATATCATCAGCATCAAAGTTCACACCTAAACGACGTGGTTGTTGAATTGGATCCATCCTTTGGCCAAGAGTTCTTGACTCTCCATCTATACGAGCAGCTCTCGCATCACCAGCTGGAACACGACGATTGGCAGCCGGTCTTAGAGCAAATGGGTTCACATTGATCGTCGGATCAATGTCCTCTAGTGGTGGCATGGAAGAGTCGCTATCCTCGTCGGATGAATTGGTTCTAACCAATCTTGACGATTTCCTGCTCTTCTTCTTCTTAAGGTCGCTCAATTCCATCCTTATTTGAAATATCAAATCCATTAGATCATCAACTTTCGATTAATGACGCTCCGATTCCTCCTTGCGAGTCTTCTCGCTCCATCTAAGTTGAGCTTCGGACTCCGCTAACTCCGTTTGGTAATCTCGTTCTCTTTCTTCAGCCATCTTTCTTTCCTTGAGCTTCTTCCTCAAAGTCTTCTCAAGTTCTTGATCAAGAGGTAAGAGGTCCTTGTTGTTCCTAGACCTGCGCATAAACCTAAAGTAACCTGCAAATATCACTCACAAAAGATATCAAATGACAAGAGCTAAGCTCCCAAGCTCGACAACCGGTAACCGAATTCGGCCTAGACCAAATCCCCGGCAACGGCGCCAAAAACTTGTTCTTTGGCGAAACTCTGTTCCGTTGCCGGAACAAGAACTTCGTATGTACCTAAGAACAAAAACCTGCAAGAACACTCAAAAGAGATATTAAATAACAGGAGCAAAGCTCCCAAGCTTGACAACCGATAACCGAATTCGGCCTAAACCAAATCCCCGGCAACGGCGCCAAAAACTTGTTCGCCACTTAGCGTGCGTGCAAATAAGTCTTAAATTTATAAAACTAGAAATCAAGCAAGCGAACCCGCAGTGTACGGATCGACGTAGTTAAGCAAGAATTCCAGAGTATCGAACATAGGGATTTGGGGGGTTAAATCCAATTATAAGATTGTCAAGCAAGTAAATGTATGAGCTTTACAAATATTGGGGAAAACAGCAATCCTAAAGATCCATGTATTTAATTGTGGCAATCGATTCAAGATATACTAAAGAACTAAGGAGAGAGTTAAGAGTTGCAAAGGTATACTTAAGGTAAAGCAATGTACGGTGAAGTTCCAAGGCTTTATATGACTTATCTAAAGACACTCTCTATAAAGGTTGTTGAGGCTTCATTATAGAAAGGATCTAAAGACAAGAATTAATATCAAATACCCAAACTTGTAACCCAAGGATCAAGACTAACAAAACCGATTAAGGTTGTGACACTCGAAATCGAAGTAGAGGTTGTTGAGGCTTCACTACTACCTAGAAAAGACAAGCCAAGACTAAGTTAAAGCAAATCTTTAACTTTGGATCAGAGTAAAAGCAAGGTTCGTAAACTGACACAAATTACGGGCAGATCTTGAGTTCCACGGCCGTGGAACCTCAAGAACAGACCGTGGTTTGGGGCTTCAGCGAAATCTCTCTAACTCTCAGGGTCCAAACTGTTTACGATCGATCTATCATCATCCAAGCCACACCTATCAACCCTTCACCTTAGAATTGCTAAAGGGTTTTAGCCAACAACAGTCATTATGATATCAAATTCAAGATTAAGAAGAATGAAAGATGAAAACCTTCGATAACTTCAAATCAATCTCAAATCCACAAACAAGGGTAATATTGTAACAGATTTGGAATAACACAAACCAAAATCAATCCTTGATAAGAACAAAGAGCGGGATGTCAATCCGTCTTCTAATCGAACCTAGGAACAAAAGCGCAACTTCTAAATCTTCAAGCCTTCGTAAATCTCCGTTGCAAAATTGCAATTCTCCGTACGTCCAATGAAACCCTAGGCACGTGTAAGCGAGCGTAAGCGAAGATGCCGAATTCTCCCTCCTTCAGTCCTTTTATAAGGAAGGATAGAATAACCGTCCGGCCCATATGCGTAAACAATGTGTCCATATTTTATTCGTCAAAAGATTGCCTAAATCACGGTTTCATGGAGTTCCACAGCCGTGGTTTAGAGCGTGGAAGTGGGTTACGGTTCTTCACAACTTCCACGACCGTACTTTATACCGTGTAACTCTCTGGAATGCTCCACGTTCATGTTGCCAAGTTCCACGGCCGTGGTTTTGGGCGTGGACTTCTCTACGACCGTATTTTAGAGCGTGGAAGCGTAGATTGCTCGTAGTTTCCTTTGTGTAATGCCATTCCTCCTCCAAGCATGTCCCTTGGTTTCTTTGGTGTGTCCTCAATCCTTGGATGTGCTCAATTCATCTCCATCCTCTCTTAATTTGTTCGGTTTTAGCTCTTATTCGCCTACAATCAACACAAAGCTTATGTAGACCTCTATATCGACAATATAGACAAACTAGCTAACAATTGCTTTAATATCTTATCAAGGAACACTATAATGGATGAAAAAGATCTAGAAAACGTGCCTAAAATATCACAATATTTCATGCTAACAGGTGCCAACGGAATTAGCTATGATAATTGGACGTTTGAAGAGATATAAAAAGCAGTAAGAAGAAATTAATTAATTCAAAATTACTATTTCTTTATATTTTTTCTTGAGGTACAATTTTTCTAGGGTGCTATTCATGCTACGAGAAGTGCAATAGGTGTCCATTGTGTCGGGTCTCCGTATACGTAATAAAAACTTCAATAACTAGCTTGACAAGAAAGAGGGATATTAAATGGACCGACATCACTTGCTCTTTTCTGAAATAGGTTCAAGCCAATTTGAAGGGTTCGAAGAAGCAACAATGTACATACAAATATTTGTACTCTAACCAAATGAACTGCAAAACAAAAAAACACATTCAAATAAAAGAGCAATTTAAGATAATTGTTTATTAACGTATATAGGCTAAAATAGCCAGTGATGAATGTATGCAAACATAACCAAATTTTACCTGGAATACAAGCCGATGCCATATTCTCCATCTTGAAAATGCATTTGAGAGAATCCTTAAAAAGTGAATGTCCAAAACTCTT
Organism: Fagopyrum homotropicum; assembly: GCA_033239125.1. NCBI lineage: Eukaryota > Viridiplantae > Streptophyta > Magnoliopsida > Caryophyllales > Polygonaceae > Fagopyrum > Fagopyrum homotropicum. Next base: position 93,490,217 of record BSWB01000003.1, on the reverse strand, counting down.
GCAAGCACTATAACCCCACCGCTCCTTTCTCTAGAGGAGTTTTTATAGGTAAGAACAAGCTGAGAAAGTATTTTAAATATAAAATCAATATTAGAAGTTAATTAGGTAGTCAATGTTAGGAGTTACAACCATAGGAGTTACAAAAATAAAGGCTTAATTGAGAGAGTTAATTGGGTATTTTAGGCCAATGTGAAGAAAAATATGGTGTTAATATGAACCATTTAGTGCTATCTAAAACCTAAATTTATATGTTAGTAAAATAACATAATCGGTAGCTACCACTTGAAACCATAATTACACTTTGATTACACGTTGATTCCAGATTGATTATGGCGATAGAATGGCCAGAAATCACCGGTCGAATCGAATGCCAAATTTAGGGCTCCGAGAGACTTGTACGGCAAACAAAACCCTGTAAACTGGTGTCGGCAACCATTGTCGGAATAAACTCCGAGGAGTGCCTAGAAATCCCCTGTTTTTTGTGTTCCGTTGGCTTCACCGACTTTGACAACTACGCACACTACTATCAACAACGACTTCAAGTTCGATCTACTGGTCCAACTTTCCAGATCATGACCTCCCCCGATATTGCGCAATGCACTTTGGCTTCATAATTTGTCACCCGCCTCCTCATGGCAACAAACGCCGCTCATTGTTACTGTTCACCTCTCCATTTTAGCACTGCATACTATCTCAAGTGAGGTTGCAAAACGTTAGCCATTTTGATGACGTGTATGATACGACGATCATCAAGTCTTTCGAGGAGGTTGAGCCCACCACAAAACCCACGTCGCTTTGGTATGTTTCAGAGTTGTTGAAGGTTAGGGGAGAGAAGGAGAAGGAAGAGTCGAATGAGTGGAGTTGTAGCAATCACGAGTGTTATGTATGTTTACAGTTATAATCCCCTTAGGGTTCCGCCTTTTCATTCATCAATATATATGGCAACAGTCAAGCGTAATTACAAAATAGGCCCTATAGGTTTATACTAATTATATAACGGATCTAATATGTCTCGATCATACCCCCTCAGCTGAAACAAGAGGAGTCCGGATAGTGAGATTGGATATGAAATCTAGAAACAACTAGCGAGGCAAACCTTTTGTAAAGATGTCAGTATACAAATACACAGACGGCACGTGTAGGACTCGAATCTGACCCATAACTACCCTTTCCCAAACAAAATGGATGTTAATCTCAATTTTTTTAGTTCGGCGATTATGAACCGGGTTCGGGGAAAGATAGGTAGCATTGACATTGTCGGTATAGACAATGGACGCGCCGCAGTAGGGGAGAATCGAGTTCCGTGAGTAGATTACGTAGCCAAAAACATTTGGCGACTACGTTAGCAACTCCACGATACTCAACTTTGGCGCTAGATCTAGATACAACAATTTGGTGTTTTGCCGACCAAGAAACTAACGTGTCATTCAAGAAGACACAATAACTAGACATGGAATGATGGGTGTCTAGGCACCTTGCCCAATCTGCATCAATGTGTAAAATGTGTGATGGTTGGTGGGAAGAGGCATAAGTGGTGATGCCGAGAGATGTAGTGCCATGAATGTATCGAATGATGCGCTTTAACGCCCCAAAATGTGGTTCCCGTGGGTCATGCATAAAGAGACATATCTACTGAACTGCATAGCTAATGTCAGGTCAAGTGAAGGTAAGGTACTGTAGGGCTCCTGTCAAGCTACGATAGAGAGTCGGATCTACGACTGGGGGGCTATCCAATGCTTGAAGCTTAGACGAAGTGCCGATTGGAGTGATAGTTGGTTTGTAGTTAGACATATAGGCCTTGGCAACTATTTCAGTAGGATAATGTTCTTGTGATAAAAATAGACCAGTAGACGTGCGGGAAGCAACAATACCCAAGAAGTAACTGAGGGAACCCAAATCGGTCATGGCAAACTCATTACTAAACTATTTGATAATAGAGCACTGAAGAGACTCTATCGAGGCAGTCAAGATAATATCGTCAACATATAGTAAAAGATAGGCCAGCTGATTACCTCTACGATATATCAATAAAGAGGTGTCTGATCTGCTACTCACAAACCCAATCCGGTATAAATTAGATGCAAACCGGTGATACCAAGCACGAGGAGCATGTTAAAACCCATACATCACTTTATGAAGTAGGCACACATGATAGGGACGAGACAGGTCAGAGAAACCTGGTGGTTGATGCATGTACACGGTCTCTTACAGTTAGCCATGAAGAAATGTATTCTTGACGTGTATTTGGTGAATTGGCCATGACTTGAAAATAGCAAGATGCAACACAATACGGATAGTATCCGGCTTCACAACCGGACTAAATGTGTTAGAATAATCAAGCCCGACCCGTTGGGAATTACCGTTAGCACCTAGTCGTGCCTCATACCGTGCAAGTGTGCTATCGGAGCAAAATTTGTGCCAAAATAACCATATACAACAAACCACATTAGCATGAGGAGGTTGTGATACTAGTGTCCAAGTCCAGTTTCTCACAAGAGTTGAATACTCGTCTAACATAAATGACTTCCAATTTAGGTCAAGGGTGCTTGTTTTGTGAGATGTAGGGACTGGTGAAATGGAAGTGGCGGAGAAACCATAGAAGTTGTTGTGTCGGAAAATGCCGCTACGGCTGCGGGTATTGTGGCTCGGTGCAGGTTGGTTTTGCGGTGGTAGTGCGGGAGTTGGTGGAGGAGAGGTGGTCCGATTGTTGGTGTTAAGGGAGCTGTTGGTGATGGTCGGTGGGGATTGGGCATTGGCCATAGGCGTTATTGGTAGTGGTCGGGTGTTCAATGTGTTAGTGTCAACGCTCGAGGTAAAGAATGGCAGAAGTGATGGGTTAATGCCCTCGTGTGAGATAGGGACGGAGGGGCCATTGGGCGACGCAAACATAAATGACGACTCACGAAATGTGACATGACGAGAGATGATGATGCAATTTGATGAAGTATCGAGACACCGATACCCCAATGGTTGAAAGGGTAACCTAAGAACACACATGAGAGAGACCAAGGGGAAAGTTTCGGAGGAGCGGTGAATGATTGATTAGGATATCAAAGACACCCGAATACCCGGAGATGGTCATTGGTAGGTGTTTTTAGGTATAGGACTTAATGAGGTGATAGGGTGTGGAGTGCAAATATTGGTGTAGTGTTGATGAGTTAGGTAGCAGTTTCAATGGAGTTAATCCCTTTTCTAATTCAACTTATGTTGAATTAGAAAAGGGACAACAGGAATAGACCGGATGATCTCGAATCTATCCCCTTTCATTAAAAACATATAACATGCCAGCACTCAACCGGTTATTATCTTTCATTAAGTTAATCCCTTTTCTAATTCAACTTATGTTGTCACACGAGAATCACTATGATCTCGAATCTATCCCCTTTCACCAACAGGAATAGACCGGATGCATCCCTTAGTCACCTGCTGAACTGGTCGCAAGAGCACCTTCCAATTTCCTCATTTTGAACTAGACAAGCGGTCACCGCACGGTTATAATACACTTGGGCAAATTAAGGTATAAAAGGTCAATCCTATTCCGGTTATCCGTTATAACGATAAATAACAACACAAACAAGCCAATACAATCAAACCAATATACGGAACGCATCTAAGTATGTGCAAGGAACTTACCTCACTCGAAGGTAAACTTAAAGGTCACCTACAACTCAGTTTCCCGAAGGAAAGGAAGGAATACCTGCTCAAACAAGGCATTCAAAATCAGGAACGCAAACGATTGTTAGAAGTCTATAACTTCTAGTCTCCATGATCTCTAAGAGATCTCCACAAGCTAGGGTCACAGACCCTAGTCTTACAGATTCCCAAGGGTCAACAACATCAACAAAACATAGGGGAAGGAACATGAAAACAAGTAAAGGAAGCAACTCACCGAAAACGGGAGCTACAATAGACAAACCGCGGGGGCGGCCAAACAACACCGCGGGGTCGGTAGTGGGACAAACCGCGGGGCGGGAAGGTGAAGGGGCTGGGGGCGGTCGCTTGACAGAAGTGATTGTCGTAACTCTTTTGATAACAAACACACATTAAGGGATCCAAAGCTCGATTCTTCGATCCACACACTTTAAATCTCAACCAAGGGAGCCTGAGAACATCAACTTATCAACAACGGAAAGACCAAAAAAAATCAAGGCTTAAACTTGATTTTTGTGAAGAGGAAGAAGAAGAATGAAAAGAGAAAGAGAAACAGAAGGGAGAAACATGCAGTATGCTCATGAACGTGTAGAAGAATCAAAGGGATAAAGACTTACACGTTATGCAGAAGATCACAAGAGAAAGGATGCAACTTGCCCGAGATTAAAGAACGTAAGCAAGAAACAGAACAAGGAAGAGAAGGCAGGAATTTATAGGGAACGGTTGGAAAAGATAGAAGGAAGGACGTCTCTAGGGTTAGAAGATCATAGGAAAGCCATCCCATAAGATAGAAGATGGGATCTTCTGAAAGAAATGAAACGGAATAAAAATTAGATCGGACGCGATCTATAATGAGCCACAGGGGCGGCTGACCCTGCATGGGGGTGGCTGGCCATAGGGGCGGCTCTCTTCACCGCGGGACGGTGAAGGTAAAAATTGGGGCATTACATCAGATCCCCCTTAAAAGAAGTTTCTTCCCAAAACTTGCAACAAACCACAAGATCATACAACCACTAGAGTGAAGCAGAAACACTAAACTCAACTCATAAAAACTCATAATTCCTCGCGGAGCATATATCTTACAACGTCACACAAGCGTAAACACAACTCAAAAGGAAACTAAAACTATAACATTTGCGCTATAAGTACATCCAACTTAGCATAAAACTCCGGATAGTTATTCTGGATACTATCCTCTGTCTCCCAAGTCGTCTCATCAGATCCTCGCATCAACCACTGAATCTTCATCATCAGTATGTCCTTCGATTGCAAGCGTCTCGTACTATACTCTAAGATAGCTACCGGGTGCTCTACGAACATATGGTCTGGCTCAACCACTAGATCCTCATGACTGACGATGTGTCTCGGGTCTTGTACGTACTCCCGTAACTGAGACACCCTCTAGTCTCAGTTGCAATGCAAGTCTGTATGCTGCCTCTCCAACTTGCTCTAGAATCTCAAAAGGTCCGACATATCTGGGACTCCACTTCCCCTTGACGCCGAAACATACCTCGTGTCGGAGATACTCTCAACCATACTTTTGGCGACTCTGTGCTGCTAACATCCGCTCTCGTATCAACGCTACTCTAGCCATATCATCTTGTATATGCTCAGGTGCTACACCACTAGCACTACTCGGCTCATCCCAGCATAGCGGTGTACGACATCTCTGTCCATATAAGGCGTCGTAAGGATCCATCTTGATCGATGTGTGCCAACTGTTGTTATACGAAAACTCCACTAAGGGAAGATGATCTAGCCACACATGTCCCTAGTCTAGCACGCAGGCTCTCAGCATATTATCCAAAGTCTAGATGGTCCGCTCCGACTGACCATCGGTCTGAGGATGATAAGCAATCGTGAACTACAGACTCGTACCTAGGGCGGAATGCAATTGCTGCCAAAACCTCGAAGTAAACCGTCTTTCTTTGTCCGAGACTATAGTCCTAGGTACTCCATGAAGTCTCACTATCTATCTCGTGAACTCCTTTGTTAGTCGACTTACCGACCAGGTCTCCTTGATAGGAATGAAACGTGTGGTGTTTGTCAGTCGATCTACTATGACCCAGATGGCATTAAAGCCTCGACTCGGTCTCAAACCGGTAAAAAATCCACAAATATGTCCTCCCACTTCCACTGAGGGACGAGAAGTGGGTGTAGCTCTCCTCCTGGTCGATGATGCTCAATCTTGACCTGTTGAGAGGTCGTACACTGAGCTACATATCTCGTCACATCTGGCTTTAGACCTCCCCACCAGAAGGAGTGCTTGATATTGTGATACATCTTACTCGCACCGGGATGCACTGAGTAAGGTGTAGAGTGAGCCTCTTGTAGGATCCGTTGTCTCAGCCTTCGATCTAAGGGTACACAAACGCCCTCCTGGCATCCCAAAATTCCATCAGCACCGACTACAAACTGAGGTGCCTCTCCTCGAGACATCTTGTCTTGGATCCGTGTCAACGTTGGGCAACTCACCTGTATCTGTCGGATGTCTACCGATAGATTAGGTAACATCTCCAAGGATGATAGATGGATGTCGGAATCCGGAAAGTGGATATCCATCTCCATTCATGCCAAGTCTCATTTTAACTGAGGCTGAGGTGTCAGCCGAGCGATCACCATCTCCTAGGGAGTCTTCCTACTAAGGGCATCAGCTGCCACATTTTCCTTTCCCGGGTGGTACAAGATCTCTAGATCGAAGTCCTTGATCAACTCTAACCATCTGCACTGGAGGTTATTCAACTCCCGTGGAGTGAATATGTACTTCTTACTCTTATGGTTTGCGAAAATCTAACACGTAGTTCCATACATATAATGCCTCCAGATCTTCAAAGCGTGAACAACATCAACTAACTCGAGATCGTGAGTAGGGTAATACTCCTCATATGTCATCAACTGTCTTGACGCATATGCTTCAACCTTACCCCTCTGCATCAGAACACATCCCAAGCCGAGCTTGGATGCATCGCTATAAACCACAAAGTCCTCAATGCCCTCTAGCTGAGCTAAGATAGGAGAAGAGGTTAGCCTCCTCTTCAACTCCTCGAAACTCTGTAGGCACGGCTCGGACCACATGAATCTCGTAGTATTCCTTAGCAAGGAAGTAAGGGGTCGGGCGATAACTAAAAAGCCCTCTACGAAGCAACGGTAGTAGCCCTCCAATCCTAGAAAGCTGCCTACCTCCTTAAATTTCCTAGGATTCGGCCAAGATGCTATAAAATCGATCTTCACCGAATCTACTTTGATCCCTTCAACGGAAACAATGTGACCAAGGAAGTCCATCTCAAACATAGAAAACTCGCACTTAGAGAGCTTAGCGTAAAGCTCTCTATCCTGCAGGACTTGGAGTATGACCCTTAAATGTCCTGCATGCTCCTCTCTACTACGAGAGTACACCAAAATGTCATCGATGAAGACAACCATGAACTGGTCTAAGAAGTCGATGAAGATGTTGTTCATCAGCTCCATGAATACTACAGGTGCATTCGTAAGCCCGGAAGACATCACTACAAACTTGTAGTGACCGTATCTGGTCCGAAATGCCGTCTTGGCTATGTCCAGCTCTCTTACCCTAAGCTAGTGATATCCGGAACTCACATCGATATGAGAAAACACTAAAGCTCCGCGCAGCTGGTCCAAAAGATCGTTGTTACGAGGAAATGGGTACTTATTCTTTATTGTCACCTTTTTAAGCTCTCAGTACCCGTCTTTCTTCCTGACGAAGAGTACTGGTGCGCCCCAAGAAGATACACTAGGGCGGATGAAGCCCTTCTTAACTAACTCCTCGAGCTGCTTCTTAAGCTCAAGCATCTCGATAGGCTCCATGCGGTAAGGAGCCTTCGAGATCGATCTCGTCCCGGGCTCAAGATCAATACAATAGTCTACACTCCTCTGCGGAGGTAAACCTGATGGCTCTCCTAAAACGTCGGCAAAAATCGCATGCTACCGGAATCTCTTCCAATGTTGGACTAGTACTATCCTTCATGGCATAGCACCAGAAAGCCTCGTAACCTTGACCGATAAGCCTCGTAGCTCGAACTACAATGATGACTGTACCGGTCTTTCCGAGACCCCATCCTCAAAAAATCTCCACATGGCCTGATTCCGTAGTCACCATCACTATCCTCTTGCCGATGTCGAGAATTGCCTGATGTTGATCCTTCCAGTCCATACCCAGAATAACTGCTTCATGCACTAAGTACATGAATAAGATGTCAGCTGGCCAATTGCGACCTCCCAATCTAATAGGGCATTCGTGAACCTCTTGTGTACCTCTAATTTTACCCTCATCGAGTAATCCTATAATGAAGGGTCTCCCCTCTACGGTAACTAAGGCACATCTATCTACACATGCATTAGATATAAAATAATGTGTATCACCGATATCGAAGAGAACTCTGACAAGAAAACCATTAATGGAAATGGTACATGTGGTCGTTAAAGTTGTCAGCTCCACTGTACTCCTCAACTCTATAAACTTTGGCTGAAGTATCTCTGGTGTCTGACATACTACCAACATGTCCTCTACCACTCCCCTGTCCCTGAGCGGAACCGTGAGGAGTAGTAAAACTAGGTTCTCTCTGCTGCTGCTGATATTTAGGTCTTTGTCCACCTCCGGTGACGCTATGTTAGCATGAAATAGTGTGATATTTTAGGCACGTTTTCTAAACATATTTGATTCATATTGATAGTCTTTGATTGAACTTTGTGCATATGTGAGCTAGTATTACCTATATTGTCAATATGGATGTCTACACTAGTTCTATGTTGATTATAGGTGATTTGGAGCTATTTCCGAACGGAATCGAGCAAAGGAGAGTTGAGTTGATATGTCCATAGATTGAGGACATTCTTTGGAAGCAAATTGGAGTTTTAGCTTGAGGAATGCACGAGTTTAGGGAAGAATCACGTTCTTGCCCTAAATTACGCCCTAAAATACGGCCGGAATCCAAACCACGCCCTAAAATATGGCCGTATCACATTCCACGTTCAATTCCACGACCGTGGATTTGGAGTCAGAAATTCATGTTCATTCCAGGGGATTACACGGCCGTGGAACATATGTTGCAAACCGTATTTGTTTCCACGCTCTAAATTACGGTCGTGGAATACTTCCACGACCGTGATCTTGGCGAATCTTTTCGCCACACTTTGAGGCCACGATCTTTTAAAGATTGGGTCGGGCCGACATTTTGCCCTGCATTATAAAAAGACGGACGAAGCAAGATTCCGTCATCGACGCATACCTTCGCTTACCCCCGTTTACCCTCATTCATCATCGCTTAGACACGCTTACACTTCGATTGGCTTGCTTGGAATTATTGACATCTCTTGGAGAGATCGAAGTTCGTGTTTGGCAATTCCTCTAATCTCGCACTTTTGGTGGAGATTGCTGTTGAGATCTCCGGATTGGCGGAAGATCGAAGTTCTTGGAAGATTTTGCAAGAAGATCTCTCTTCTTGTTTAGGTTTGACTCGGAAAACGGATTGACATCCTGTTTTCTCTTTTCTTTCCTAGGATTACGATTGCTTGTTCTATTGTGAATCTTTTGACATTGCTTGTTCTCTTTGTGACTTTGAGATTGAATTGAAGATTATTGAAAGTTCTTGAAAGTTTGCATCTTTTTATCTTTTAATTCTTGAATTGATATCAACATGACTGTTATTGGCTAAAAACCCTTAACAATTCTAAGGTGAAGGGTTGATAGTTGTGGCTTAGATGATGATAGATCGATCGCAAACAGATTAGACCCTGGGAGTTAGAGAGACTCGCCGACAACCCTAAATTACGGTCTGTTCTTGAGTCCACGGCCGTGGAACCTCAAGAACTAACCGTGATTTCCCTTAAGTCTACGAACTTGCTTTTACTTTAATCTAAAGTTAAAGATTTGATTTAGCTTAGTTTAGACTTGTCTTTTCTAGGTGGTAGTGAAGCCTCAACAACCTCTACTTCGATTGTGAGTGTCACAACCTCAATCGGTTAAGTTAGTCTTGATCATTGGGTTATAAGTTTGGGTATTTGACACTAATTCTCGTCTCTAGAATCCTTCTATACTGAGCCTCAACAACCTGTATAGAGAGTGCTTTGTAGGTGAGTTATATAAGGTTTTTGGAACTTCACCGTACGATTACCTTACATTAGTATACCTTTGCATATCTCAACTCTGTCTTTACATCATTAAGTATATCTTGAATCGATTGCCACAGCTGGATACCTGGATCTTTAGGATTGTTGTTTTCCCAATAATTCGAAAAGCTCTTACATTTACTCGCTTGATAACCTACAACTGGATTTAACCCCCCAAATCCTTGTGTTCGATACTCTGGAATTCTTGCTTAACTATATCGATCCGTACACTGCGGGTTCGCTGCTTGATTCTAGTTTTATAAATTTAAAACTTATTTGCACACACACCTCTAGGGGCGAACACGCTAGCAGGCGAAGATCCCTACTGTGATAGCGCCTTGTCCTTACGGCAAAACGCAGCTGTAAGGGCCTTAGTCTGGAGGAGCTCAGAGTGAGTGCTGAGGGTACAATTTCAGCCTAAACCGCCCCTGCATGATCCAGCGGACGACCCTGCGGTTTGCCAAGGCTGCACCTGCGCCTCCTTGAGCCGCCCCTGCGGTTTAGGGTGTGCTGCAGCCGAGTTTGTTGACTCTTGACTCGTGCTTTTGGGATGACTTCCTATATAAGCCTCCCTTGCTTACAAATGAGGGTTTGCTTCTTCTTCTTACAACTTCATCTTATCCCTCACATTCATTTTCTTCTTCTTCCCTCTTTGGATCTCTTTGTTAATCTTCCTTGATCTTTGTGTGAGTTTGTGAGAATTTGAGCTTGGTGATAGCATGAATTATGACCATATTTTAGGCACTTGTTTTGGTTGTTTTGTCCCTTTAGTTGTGTACATGGATACGAGTTTGAAGCATTTATGAGCACATTCACTTATTTTGTCGATATAGAGATCTACACAAGCTTTGTTGTGTTTTTAGGTGAATAAAGGCTTGGATTGGAGCATATATGAGAGAGTAGGCGTATTTGATCATGCTAGGCATCAAGAGGATGCATTAGAGAAGCTAAGAAAGCATCATGATTAGAGAGCTTTACGAAACAAAGGCTTTTGCAAGGGAATTGGAGTTTCCACGGCCAAACATGAGAAACCACGACCGTGGTTTAGGCATTGAGGGCGTGGAAAACAAGGTCGAGAACAACATAAAGGTTCCACGACCAATTCCACGGCCGTGGAAGTTTGTACTAGACCGTGACTTCTATGACGGTCGCCACGTGTCATATTTGCCATGTCAGCAGCGTTCATTGGGCTTTCGTAACCCTATTTTTCACTATAAGAAGGTAGAGGCAAGGAGAGAAAAAGAGAGTTCGCATACATCCCGCATCGAGCATATTTTGGAAGCATTGCTTAGGAAGATCCTGGAGCGTACAGGGAAGATTCTGAGAAGGACGCATTTTGAAGATTGCGTACTTGGAGAAATATCTTAGGATTTCGATAGAAGGCGGATTGACATCCCGTTCTTCTTTTGTTCTTGAGATTTGCGAGAGATTCTTGTTCTATTCTCTATTCATTGAACACATTGACGGATTATTTGAGATTGAGATTGGTTTCGGTGTTTTTCATTAAGGTTTCAAAGTTTCATCTTTTATTCCTTTCTTATTTGATTATTGATTTTATAATGATTATTGTTGGCTAAAACCCTTAAGCGATTCTAAGGTGAAGGGTTGATATTTGTGGCATAGATGATGATAGATTGAACTTAAACAGATTGGACCCTTAGAGTTACGAGAAACCTCAACGTTAAGGTTTTCCACGGCTTGTTCTTGAGTTCCACGGCTGTGGTTCTTCAAGATCTGTACGTGGTTTCCTCTGTCGTACGTCCTTTTCTTTTGCTTTGATCCAAAGTTAATGATTTGCATTAACGTAGCCTTGGCTTACCTTTTCTAGGTAGTAGTGAGACTCAACATCCTCTATTTTGATTTCGAGTGTGACAACCTTAACCGTTTTGGATTAACTTTGATTCCCTTGGGTTTGGGCATGGGTATTTGAGAATAATTCTTATCCTTTGATCCTTTCTATACTGCAGCCTCAACAACCTTTATAGAGAGAGCCTTTGGGTGAGACACATGGGTTTTGGAACTCCCCCGTACAATTCCCTACCTTAGATATACCTTTGCAATCCCGAATCTGTCCTTTTATCTTTTGAACATCTTGAATCGATTGCTACAATTGGATACCTGAATCTTTAGAATCGTTGTTTTTCTTATCATCTTTACAAAAGCTTTTACTTGCCTAACGATCTTTATAAACTGAATTTGTTCCCCCCAAATCCCTGAGTTCGATACTCTGGAATTCTTGCTTTACTACGCCGATCCGTACACTGCGGGTTCGCTTTGCTTTAATTTCAGTTTTATAAATTTAAGATTTGCACGCACACTTTCAAGCGAACAAGTTTTTGGTGCCGTTTCCGGGGATTTGGTCTAGACCAAATTCAGTTTTTGGTTGTGTGGCTTGGGAGCTTTTGCTCTTGTGATTTAATATATCTACTTTAGTGATTTTTGCAGGAATTTTTATAGGTATATGCGAAGGTTTAGATCCACCAAAGACCTCGTTCCTTTTTATCCCGAATTAGAGAAAATTTTGAAGAGAAAATTAAGGGAGAAAAAGATGGCTGAAAATATTGAGAGGAATTTCCAAGAGGAGTTGGAAGAAACTCAAGCTCAACTCAAATTAAGTGAGAAAGCTCGTATGGAAGAAAAAGAGCGAAATCAGTTTCAAATAGACGAATGACACCAAGAAAAAGAAAGCTAAGGCATCCAAAGCTGAATCATCCGATGATGATGATGATATGCCGGAGCTAGAGGACATACCACCAATTAATCATCGAGCTTATGTTGACCCTCGCGCTCATGCTAGGGACGAGAGAGACACTAATTTCGTGGCTGAACCACGAACTCTTGGGCAACGAATGGACCCAATTCAGCAACCACTCCGTTTAGGTGTGAATCGTTAGTTGGAGAGGCAATAGCTTCATAGCCCGACGATTTGAAGCTCTACTAGCTAAGTATGAGGTGACTCACAAGATTTCCACACCCTACCATCCACAAACAAGTGGACAAGTGCCGATTTCAAATAGAGAAATCAAAGGAATCTTCGAGAAGACGGTGTCCAAGAAGAGGAAAGATTGGTCATTAAAAATGGATGACGCATTATGAGCGTATAGGACGGCATACAAGACTCCCATCAGCACAACACCATACAACCTTGTGTATGGGAAATCTTGTCATCTTCCGGTAGAGTTGGAACATAAGGCGTATTGGGCTGTCAAGTGGTTGAACTTTAGCATGAAGGAAGCAGGCGAAAAGCGCCTCTTGGATCTTAACTAGCTGGAATAACTCCGCTTGAACGCCTATGAGAACGCCAAGATCTACAAAGAAAGAGCGAAGCGTTGGCATGATAAGCATATCATTCCAAAGGATCTCAAAGAAGGAGACCTTGTTCTTCTCTTCAATTCTAGACATCGGCTTTTTTCAAGTAAGCTTAAATCTCGTTGGACGGGACCTTATATAATTAAACGTGTTTTCCCCATGGTGTAGTTGAAGTATGGGGTGAAAAGTGCGGAAGTTTCAAGGTTAACGGCCAACGACTCAAGAAGTACGCACCGGAGCTCCAAGCTGAGGAAATCGCTCCGATTGTCCTCACCTAAACACTAAGGAATGGTCTAGCTACGGACCTAAAACAAAGCGCTTCTTGGGAGGCAACCCAAGGTATTACATTCTTGTTTTTTTTATTTTCTTTCTTAAATTAGATTAGTTTAGTTGTGTTTGGTTGCTTTTCGTCGATACATTCCGGTATGTTTGTGTTTTTGAATGTCAAGGATAAGAAACGAGCAAAAGAAGTGAAGAAAGCCAAAAGAACGACGAAACTTGGATTTTTGGCGAGAACAGAGGATTTCATGGCCAAAAAGGCAAAACCACGGTCGTGGTTTGCCATTTCAGACCGTGGAAAGCAGGTCGTAGCTAAAGAAAAATAAAATTGCCAAAAACCACGGGTGCCGTACAATTCCACGGCCGTGGAACACCACGATAAGCCGTGGTTTTCAAAATTTTTACGGCCCTATTTAAGTTCTTCTTCTTCACAAACTTCTCACAACCTTCACCACTTCCACGCCCAAAACCACGCCGGAAAATCTCCTACCCTCGTGATTCTTCGTTCGGTAACCGATTCAAGCGATTCTTCGGCCCATTATGAAGCAAATCAAATTCTATACAAGATTACAACAACAAACTACACGAACAATCAACAATCGGAAGGGAATTTGGATTTTCTCAAATCCTAAACCTAGGTTTTCTCTCTATCCTCTCCTTGGTTGATTTTGCTCATTTTTCTTGCAAATTGTTAGGAGAACTGGACAGAATTGGACTTAGAATTAGTTTAGGACTGTTGTTGTTGACTTTGATGTGGTTTTGCTGAGTTTTGAGTGAATTTGAAGCTTTCCACGGTTTGTCGTACGTTTCCACGACCGTGGTTTCTGAAGAACAGACCGTGGTTTCTTGAAAATTTTGAGAAAATGTTCGGAACGAGGAAATCAAACAGGGCTAAGAAGAAAAAGGGTACTGGATCTTCTTCCCAACCCCCTCCTAACTTCCCACCAACCCCTAGAGTCCCCACTATCCATGAGGATTACATTAGAGCTATGGAGAAAATTGCTGAACGGAAAGTGATAGCTCCTAGGTTTATTGTTATGGAAGAACTCCAGGAATTGAATGTGGTTGAGGACTTGACTTGGATGCTTGATAGGGCTGGCTTGATTGTGTTCTCTGCCATTAGGGAAGATGTGTATGAGGAGATCACTAGGGAGTTCATCACTTCCTTTGAGCATAGTGCCGTTAACCGAACGGTATCTTTTAGATTGATGGAGCGCAACTATAATCTCTCCATTGTGCAGTTTGGGACTATGTTTGGGTTTACCGAGACGTTCAATGGAACGTTTCCTAAATGAGCAAGGCAAAGGAGTTTTGGAAGGAAATAGCGATGATTGTCGGTCATGAGGACCGTTGGAACCCGGCCGATTCAAAGGCCAAGCTCATCTACAACCTAGCTATTAAGATAGCCCATAGGATCCTATCCGATCTGAATGCTTATTCCTGAGGACTGAGACCCCTCAAAAGATCAAGACCGATGAGCTCTTTATCTTGTATTGCATGATTTCCGGCCACTCTCCGGATTGTGCAACCATGCTTGCCTCCACTCTTAGCAAAGTTAAGAACAAATCAGCAGGAAATATAGGCTATGGAGATTTGGTTACGCACATTGCAAAACAGCTAGGGCTTAACTATTCAGCTTGTACGAGAGCAACTGCTGCGAGACCGTTGGGGCTCAATGGTCTCATGACTAGAGGGATCTTGATCCCTCGCCATCAAAGTCCACCTACCGCAACCATGACTTGGGAAGATAGAGGTGGTAGAGGCATCCCATGGCTCCCGGAGTATTCTCTTAGACTTAGCCGACAGAACTGGAAGAATACTTTTGTTCCTATTCATGCTAAGAGGTTAGGAGCACCTCCTTACATTCCCAATGAGGTTCCAGTTGCAGCTGCAGTTGATGACGACGAGGACATGGGAGGAGGTGACTTTCCGGATGTAGATTGGGATGAGCAGGATTTTGGAGTATTCCCGGAGCAGCCAACTGATTTCCCGGAGCCACCTAGGAGATCCACTTACCAGGAGCAGCCCTCTGCTTCTTCTTCCAGTCGCCGAGCTAGCGTCAGCGAGCACCCCATATGGATGGAGAGTTCACCTGCTTGGACCCAACAGCAGCCGGATTGGATGGGAGCTCCTCCACCTTGGATGAAACAGCCACCAACATGGGCAGCGACTCCTCTTGCATGGACCCAACAGCCGCTGGAGTGGACACAACAGCCGCTGGAGTGGACACAACAACCTCCTGCTTGGTATGGACAACAACCTGGATAGGCGAGTGATATTACACGGAGGATGGATGACCTAGAGACCCTCCAGAATGAGCGAGATGAAGAGCGCCAAGAGAATGCTAGGATCCTTCGTGGTGTATACCGCCAGCAATTTGGGCGACCATTCAGCTCCGACTTCTTCCCTTATCCACCACCGCTGCCGCCTCAACAGTGATTGACCATGGATGATTCGAGCTACTCCACTACCTTAGTGAGTTTTCTTATTTCTTTTCTTTTCTTTATTTTCCCTAAAATTGAGGACAATGTGTATGTTAAGTATGGGGTGGGGTGTGACTCTCGTCTTATGTAATAACTCGATACACTTGCTTTGCTTTATTCCATGAACATTTGCATCTTTCTTTTATAGTCACACGTTTCTTTATTGCATTCCATTAAAAAGCTTTGAAAAAACCATATAAATTTTTGAAATTTTTTGAAAATTATTGTGCTTCTAGGATTCGAGATGAATTCTATGATGAATCTACTTGTGGATTGAATTTTTGATGACTTATGTGTGCTTAAGTTCAATTGTAAATTGTGAAGAAATTGAATGTGTTGTTTAATCTCTCTTGCAAGTTTCATAATGTGAAAGTTTTATGTTTAAATCATATTGAGGAATGAAGGTTGAAATCACAATATAAGTTCTTGCACTTCTTTATGAAATGATTAAGGCACCTCAATTTTTTGTTGCTTCTTCTTTGTTCATTTAGCCCCTCAATGAAATATTTGCCTCCTTTACCTATCCGGAAAGTAGGAAGAGTTGATTTTGGCATGTTTGATGTTGGAGGGCCATGAAAGAAATTTGTGCATTCAAAGTATAGAAAAATAGGTTTGGGGAAGTCAATCATGATGATGAGTAACTCAGCATCATTCACATAGCCGGGTGTTTGTGTCTTGCCAAAGTCGGATTGAGCGATATTCCTAACAGATTATGGTATGTGCATCAAGGGTTTGAGGCATCTCGAATTTGAGAAACGCCAATGTCCTAGGCTTCGGTTTTTGTGCACCGCTGTCCATGCTTCTAAAAAGTAAAGTCGGGAAAAAATTTTTTTGCTCAAAAGAGAGAGCAAAGCTCTCAATGGTGGTTGATTCAAGTTACAAAAAGAAAAAGAGTTTGTGTTGTTCCTTCTTCCCGGATTTATGCACCACATTCCTTTATAAGTTTCCCACTTATTCACGTTTCTTGACCTTTACTTGAAAGTCCTTGAGATCATAAGAATGTTGTTTGACTAGGTGATCTAAATTGGTGTTTCACTTGATTGATTTTGACATTACTTAAGGTTATGATGTTTGTATGAAGTTTATGCAATATATGATGTTTCCTTTGCTTGACATGATTTGATTTATGTGCATAGAAGTTCTCAAGGAGACATGAAGAAAGATTTGAGGATGATCTATTGATTAGAAGCACATTACCAGAAAGATTGTTTTTACCTTGTTTTGCATTCATATTTCATCCTATTATGTTCTAAGCTTTTGAAAACCTTGCTTGGGAACAAGCAAGAGACAAGTATGGGGTATTTTGATAGCATGAAATATGACCATATTTTAGGCACTTGTTTTGGTTGTTTTTCCCCTTTAGTTATGTACATGGATACGAGTTTGAAGCATTTATGATCACATTCACCTATTTTGTCGATATAGAGATCTACACAAGCTTTGTTGTGTTTTTAGGTGAATAAAGGCTTGGATTGGAGCATATATGAGAGAGTAGGAGTATTTGATCATGCTAGGCATCAAGAGGATGCATTAGAGAAGCTAAGGAAGGAACATGATTAGAGAGCTTTACGAAACAAAGGCTTTTGCAAGGGAATTAGAGTTTCCACGGCCAAACATGAGAAACCACGACCGTGGTTTAGGCATTGAGGGCGTGGAAAACAAGGTTGAGAGCAACAGAAAGGTTCCACGACCAATTCCATGGCCGTGGAAGTTTGTACAAGACCGTGGTTTCTATAACGGTCGCCACGTGTCATATTTGCCACGTCAGCAGCGTTCATTGGGCTTTCATAACCCTATTTTTCCCTATAAGAAGGCAGAGGCAAGGAGAGAAAAAGGGAGTTCGCATACATCCCGCATCGAGCATATTTTTGAAGCATTGCTTAGGAAGATCTTGGAGCGTAAATGGAAGATTCCGAGAAGGACGCATTTTGAAGATTGCGTACTTGGAGAAATATCTTAGGATTTCGATAGAAGGCGGATTGACATCCCGTTCTTCTTTTTTTCTTGAGATTTGTGAGAGATTCTTGTTCTATTCTCTATTCATTGAACACATTGACGGATTATTTGAGATTGAGATTGGTTTCGGTGTTTTTCTTTAAGGTTTCAAAGTTTCATCTTTTATTCTTTTCTTATTTGATTATTGATTTTACAATGATAATTGTTGGCTAAAACCCTTAAGCGATTCTAAGGTGAAGGGTTGAGAGTTGTGGCATAGATGATGATAGATTGAACTTAAACAGATTGGACCCTGAGAGTTGCGAGAAACCTCGTCGTCGAGGTTTTCCACGGCTTATTCTTGAGTTCCACGGCCGTGGTTCTTCAAGATCTGACCGTGGTTTCCTCTGTCGTACGTCCTTTGCTTTTGCTTTGATCCAATGTTAAAGATTTGCTTTAACCTAGCTTTGGCTTACCTTTTCTAGGTTGTAGTGAGACTCAACATCCTCTATTTCGGTTTCAAGTGTCACAACCTTGAACCGTTTTGGCTTATCTTTGATTTCCTTGGGTTTGGGCATGGGTATTTGAGAATTATTCTTATCCTTTGATCCTTTCTATACTGCAACCTCAACAACCTTTATAGAGAGAGCCTTTGGGTGAGACATTTGGGTTTTGGAACTTCACCGTACAATTCCATACCATAGATATACCTTTGCAATCCCGACTCTGTCCTTTTATCTTTAGAACATCTTGAATCGATTGCTACAATTGGATACCTGAATCTTCAGAATCGTTGTTTTCCTTATCATCTTTACAAAAGCTTTTACTTGCTTGACGATCTTTATAAACTGAATTTGTTCCCCCAAAATCCATGAGTTCGATACTCTGGAATTCTTGCTTTACTACGCGGATCCGTACACTACAGGTTCGCTTTGCTTTAATTTCAGTTTTATAAATTTAAGATTTGCACGTACACTTTCAAGCGAACACTTGGCTTTGATTGTGATGATTATGATTGATGTTGTTGTGCCTTTGTTGAGCCAACCTTGAGGTTTTGGTGTGATTCCTCTTCTGATTAGGTTACATCTTGGTCAGTTCTTCATCTCTTTCTTCCAACCTTTCTTCTTTCTCCCTTCTTTCCTTCTTTTCTTCATTCCTAGCTTAGGTTCCACAAGATTGATCTTGTGGCAGCCTTCATAGGCTTCATTTGATGTATATATGTATGTATATGTATGTTCTTGGCTGTAGGCTGAAGAAGGAGTGAAGAGATTCAAATGAAGAAGTGAAGAGGAGCTGAAAGTGTGCATTCTGCACATCAGCCGTCCCTGCGGCACCTTGGAGCCGCCCCAACTCTGTCCAGTCGTTGCCCCTGCGCCTCCTTACAGCCGTCCCTGCACCCACCTACACCAGCCTAGTCTTGCTCTTGGTTCTACAAGTGTGTCTTGATTCTAAGCTTGCCTATGGATGGCATTGTCCCTTCCTTTCTTATTATGAGTGTGTAGCATCATGCTAGGTGTAGTTGATAGTTTTGTGAGGTTTAGGTTGAGGATGATCCTATGGATCCCTTGGGTGTAGGTGTGACCACTTTGATTGATAAGAGATTGATATATCTCTATGCCTTGTTATTAGGCAGTTTCCCTCTCAAGATTGGAGGTTGATCGTGGTTGTGATTGTACGAGATTGAGGTACGTCCGTAGGACTTACTTAGCTACCATCCTTATATTGGGTGTTTGCATGAGTGATGTGTGTATTATATGCTTGTTGTTATAGCATGCGATGTGGAGCATTACCGACCTATGTTTTATCTATAGCCCCATATGCATGGCAGGGATAACCTTTCCCTTTCATCCCGCCGTGGAGTCTGGGAGGTTCTCTAACATCAGGCCAGACTTGCTTTACATGAAGGGCGCAATCCACTCCCATAGGGTACACGGGTTGTGTGACCGATACTACTACAACTGGCTAACAGGCCCAGAGGCGTGGATGATATGATCCTCGTGTCCCATATTTTCATATATTTATATATATACGATTTGAGTGAATGACTAATATATGAAGATAATAAAATGGGTAAATGTGTGACAACATGCTTATGTGTTTATCTTTCATGACTTGTGCTTGTGCTTATGCATTACCTTATATACGTATGGTTAGCTAATGGTTTCATACCATGTTGTAAATGTCTTGCAGGAGAGACGAGCTGTTGAGTGATCTGGCAGGGTGACATGCCAAGGGCTCTCGTACATTAGGGGGTTATGGTTTTGGGGATGTTTATGTTTCCTTTTTGCGTGAGGATGATATTTTGTATACCTCTTGTGTGAGGGTGTTGCTTTATACTCGGGTATGATCTTATTTACCTTTTGGTTGTACATTTTATACAATTTTATGTATTTGTTTTATATCTATCAGTGCCATGCTGTAAGTTTCAGTGAACTTGTTGTCAGGCTAGGATCAAGATCCATTGTGAGATCCTAGCCTAATTTGACATCCCGAGTCCCGCGGATTTGGGGTGTTACAGAGTTGTTATTAGAGTCACGTTGACAACAATGGCACTTACTACCTGCAATGAGGTTTGATAGATAAAATAAACAGAACACAAGGGGTCTGACATTTTCAAAAGGTTTTGGTTTTAAAAGTGTTGTTTTGGGATAGGATGTACGAGGAGTCGTCACCTCTGCCATGGATCTCTACAGTATAGATATGTATATATATATATTGTGGATTATGTGTATGTGTTATAGATTTATATATATATATACATATGGCCTATAGAGCCTTATAAGTTAGGTGTACATACCCCGCACATGGTCGGACTAGAGCTGCTTCTATTGTAGGACGGGGTAGAGGCAGACCATCTCTTCCTTCGGGCGTGATAGGACATGGACTAGTTCCTGCTGCCGATCCACCTGTGGTGGAGGAGGTTCATAAGGAGATTGCTGAGAGTGTCATCTAAGAGACGAGGAGTGGTGGATCTCAGAGACAACATTCACACCGAGTCTAGTCAGATGACTCGGATTGCATCTCAATGAGGGACACGAGTTTCGTTATTACATCAAGCGTGTTGAGGAGACTGTCAGAGCAGGCAGACGGGCCCCAGATCTACTAGTGCATGAGGGATCTTCTGAGATGTCCGAGGGAGCCACTCAGGTGCCAGCTATGCCGGCATGTGCTGTTATGACTACTAGAGCTCCAAAGGAGTATAGAGGCCCTCAACCAGATACCTGGTTGAAGGCATTTCATCACTTGGGCATACCCCCTTTCTTTGGGAAGGTGGGATTAGAGATTGAGGTCTAGATTGGACATGTGGATTCTGCTTTGGAATCCATCAAATGTCCAGAGGAAAGACGAATAGAGTTAGTTCAGACTCTATTCCGTGACCTTGCTCATCAGGGGTGGAGGACCGTACGAGCCAGAGCCACTAGATACGATCAGATGAGGAGTATGATTAGAGAGCAGTTCTTCCCTGCCCCATTGAGGAGGGAGAAGTTGCAGGACTTCGTAGAGGCCGGCTTTGAGGCTGTGCCAATTACAGATGCCATTAGCCGCTTCCGGACAGAGTTAGTATTGCTGGGTCCAGCTGCACCTTCTGAGGACCAGCATGTGTATCTGTTCTCCCGTCGGCTGAGGGAGAGTACACGTTCCTATATGGCGGGATTCCATTGTGAGTCCTTGGCAAATTACCAGGACCGGGCTTTTGCTTATGAGTGTGAGAGAGTTAGTCAGAGGAGGGCTTTTCAGACGGGACGGTCTAAGAAGAGGCAGCGCACTGGGCAGACCAGTGGTGTTGGAGGAGCTTTTGGTTCTGGGCAGAGCTAGAGACGTCAAAGTTACCTGTCATCTACATTGACTGTAGAGAAGGGACGACAATGCTTCAACTGTGGTGATCCTGGACATATGCGACCAAACTGCACGAGGCCATTGGTGACTTGCTTCACCTGTGGTAGACCAGGTCATAGAGTTGCCTTGTGTAGGCAGGGTGGAGTTGCATCACAACATGGTTCTTCCCCTGCCAGTGTGGCAGGAGGTAGTCAGAGGACACCTCAGTAGGAAACACGAAGACATCAGGGATCTACTCCCGGGCCGAGTAGAGGTAGAGGTCGTGGTGGGAGTACCACTGACACTAAAGGAGCTCAGGGTAGAGTCTTTGAGCTGAGGAGTGCAGAAGAGCCGCCTGCACCGGCTGCTACTAGTACCATTCTGCTTCATGGTTTACCTGTTAAAGTTTTGTTTCATATAGGTTCTACGCATTCCTTTATTTCTGATGTATGTGTTGAGCGTTTGAGTTTAGCTACTATAGAGGGGGTAACCTTTACTATAGGGTTACCAGATTGTAGTAGGGTCAGATGTACCCGTGAGATACGTAGTTGTCCCCTTCGTTTAGGGACTCGTGTGTTGCTTGTGGACTTCTTAGTCATGCCATTGATGCATGAAGAGGTCATATTAGGTATGGAATGGATACGTACACCGTGTGGTATTAGATGTAGGTAGGAGAACTATGACAGTCTCTACCGTGGTAGGTTAGATAGAGGTCCTCCGAGGTTAGGACCTTGGGAAGACGGGTTCTATCATCGATGTTGCACGAGCAGCGAGGCTGATAACACAAGGATGTGATGCCTTCTAGTGTTATGCCATGAAGGATGGAGAGAGTCCATCATTTGAGGATATTACAGTTTGAGTTGGAGCCGGGCACGAGACCGATCTCGAAGGCCCCATATCGCATGGTGCCTGTCGAGATGTTGGAGTTAAAGAAGCAACTCGAGGAGTTGGATGAGAAGGGCTTCATTCGCCCTAGCGTATCCCCATGGGGGAACACCTGTCCTCTTTGTGCGGAAGAAGGACGGATCATTGAGACTATGCATTGACTACAGAGAGCTGACCAAGGTGACCATCAAGAACAAGTATCCACTGCCTCGTATTGATGATCTACTTGATCAGCTTGAGGGAGCGACCGTGTTCTCCCGGATTGACCTACATTTAGGATATCACCAATTGAGAGTGAGGGAGAAGGATATACCCAAGACGGCATTTCGTATCCGTTATGGACACTACGAGTTTGTAGTGATGCCATTTGGGCTTACAAATGCTCCAGTAGTTTTTATATAGTTGATGAACATCATCTTCATCGACTTCCCTGATCAGTTTGTTGTGGTCTTCATTGATGAAATTCTGGTGTACTCTCATAGCAGAGAGGAGCATGCCGGTCATCTGAGGACGGTTTTACAGATTTTGAGGGATAGAGAGCTTTATGCCAAGCTCTCTAAGTGCAAGTTCTGGATGCCAGAGGTAGCCTTCCTAGGACATATTGTCTCCGCCAGTGGGATCATGGTTGACACGGCGAAGATCGAGTCTGTTTCTGCATTGACGATACCGATGAATGTCAAGGAAGTGCGTAGCTTTCTTGGCCTAGCCGGTTATTACCGACGCTTTGTAGAGGGATTTTCTGTGATTGCCTGTCCACTGACGAGTCTACTAAGGAAGATTACCAGATTTGTGTGGTCTGATCAGTGTGCCCAGAGTTTTGAGGAGTTGAAGAGGCGTCTCACTTCTGCTCCTATCTTAGCACAACCAGAGAGTTTTGATGATTTTGTGGTTTACAATGATGCATACAAGCTAGGGTTGGGATGTGTATTGATGTAGAGGGACAAAGTGATTGCATATGCCTCTCGACAATTTAAGACGTATAAGGAGAACTACCCGACTCATGATATGAAGTTAGCAGCGGTAGTTCATGCTTTGAAGATCTGGAGACATAACATGTATGGTGCCACTTGTCAGATCTTCACGGACCATAAGAATCTGAAGTACATTTTTATGCAGCGGGAGTTGAGTAACTGCCAACGTCGATGGCTCGAGTTGATCAAGGACTTTGACCTTGAGATTCTGTATCATCCAAGGAAGGAGAATGTTGTCGCCGACGCCCTGAGTAGGAAGACGCCTCGAGATAAGGCGATTAACAGGTTGATAGTTCAGCCTCAACTTTAGAGGGATTTAGCTTGGCTAAAGATGGACATCCAATTTCCTGATGGGGATGCCCAGTTGTACGCTTAAGAGGTTCTACCTGGTCTGTTGGATGAGATCCAATAGAAGCAGGGGATCTGCCCGTCCTTGATGACGATCAGAGAGAGGATGTCTCGTGGTGAGGCCCCACTGTTCTCCATTGGAGCAGATGGAGTGATGAGACTCCTTGACCGTATCTGTGTACCTACTGATGTAGAGCTGAGATAGAGGATTTTATAGGAGGCTCACTGTACACCTTACTCAGTACATCCAGGTACGAGTAAGATGTACCATGATGTGAGACGATCATATTGGTGGGGAGGGTTGAAGCCCGATGTAGCAAGATTTGTGGCATAGTGTGCGACTGTTAGCATGAAATATTGTGATACTTTAGGCACGTTTTCTAAGTGTATTTCGTCTATATTGGTATTCATCGATAAGGCATAGAAGCAATTGTGAGTTAGTTTATCTATATTGTCGATATAGAGGTCTACATAAGTTTTGTGTTGATTGTAGGCGAATAAGAGCTAAAACCGGACGAATCAAGGGAGAATGGAGATAGATTGAGCATGTCCAAGGATTGAGGACATTACTAGGAGCTAAGGAAGATGCTAGGATGAAGAATGACATAAGATTAAGGAGAACTACGAGCTACATGTGTCCCACGCTCTAAAATACGGCCGTACTAGGATCCACGCTCTAAACCACGGCCGTGGAACCTTGGCAAGACAAGCGTGGAGCATTCCAGCAAGTTACACGGTCGTGGAAGTTGTGACAAACCGTGATGAGTTTCCACGCTCTAAACCACGCTCTAAACCACGGGCGTGGAATCTTAGGAAACCGTGATTCTGGCGATCTTTTAACGTACACTTTGAAGCCATGATCTTTTACGCAATGGGCTGGGCTCATATTTTATCTTGCCCTATAAAAGGACGGAAAGAAAGAGATTCCGTCACCTTCGCTTAGACCTCCGTGGAGAGACTGCGCTTTGCCCTATTGAAATTTCCGAATTGACGGAAAGGGCTACGGAAAGAGTGAAGATTTGGAAGATTGTTCGTACGGAGATTGCGTCTTTGTCCTTAGGTTTGATTAGAAGACGGATTGAAATCCCGTTCTTCGTTCTTATCAAGAATTGTGATTTTTTGTGTTATTCTGAATCTACTTACATTATTGTTATTGTTTGTGGATTTGAGATTGATTTGAGATTTATTCAAGGTTTTCGAAGGTTTTCGTCTTTCATTCTTTTAAATCTTAAATTTGATATCAATATGACTGTTGTTGGCTAAAACCCTTTAGCAATTCTAAGGTGAAGGGTTGATAGTTGTGGCTTAGATGATGATAGATCGATTGTAAACAGATTGGACCCTGAGATTTAGAGAGAATCGCCGACGAACCTAATCCACGGTATGTTCTTGATCTTCCACAGCCGTGGAACTCAAGAACTACCCGTAATTTTATGTTAGTTACGAACCTTGCTTTTACTTTAATCCAAAGTTAAAGATTTGCTTTAACTTAGTCTTGGCTTGCCTTTTCTAGGTGGTAGAGAAGCCTCAACAACCTCTACCTCGATTTCGAGTGTTACAACTTTAATCGGTTTAGTTAGTCTTGATCCTTGGATTACAAGTTTGGGTATTTGATGTTAATATTTACCTTTAGAACCTTTCTATACTGAAGCCTCAACAACCTTTATAGAGAGTGCCTTTAGGTGAATCATATAAGGTCTTGGAACTTCACCGTACATTGCCTTACATTCGTATACCTTTGCATACCTCAACTCTGTCCTTATACCTTTAATATATCTTGAATCGATTGCCACAACTAGATTCCTGGATCTTTAGGATTGTTGTTTTCCCAATATTTACAAAAGCTCATACATTTACTCGCTTGACAATTCTTAACTGGATTTAACCCTCCAAATCCCTATGTTCGATACTCTGGAATTCTTGCTTAACTATATCGATCCGTACACTGCGGGTTCGCTTGCTTGATTTCTAGTTTTATAAATTTAAGACTTATTTGTACGCACGCTAAGTGTCGAACAAGTATTTGGCACCGTTGCCGGGGATTTGGTCTAGGCCGAATTCGGTTATCGGTTGTCAAGCTTGGGAGCTTCTCCCTTGTTATTTGATATCTTTTCGAGTGTATGCGCAGGTCTAGGAATAACGAAGACCTATTAACTCTTGATCAAGAGCTTGAGAGGACTTTGAGGAGAAAGCTTAAGGAAAGAAAAATGGCTGAAGAAAGAGAACGTGACTACCAAACGGAGTTAGCGGAGAAAGAAGCTCAACTCCAATGTAGTGAGAAGACTCGTAGGGAAGAGATGGATCGTCATCAAACGAAGGTTGATGATCTATCGGACATGATGTTCCAAATGAGGTTGGAAATAAACAACCTTAAGGAGAAAAAGAGAAGAAGGAGACCGGGAAGATCGGTTAGAGCCAACTCATCCAATGAGGATAGCGACTCCTCCATGCGACCACTAGAGGAAATTGATTCAACGATCAATGTGAATCCATTCTTTCCACGGCCAGCTGTAAATCGCCGTGTTCCACCTAGAGGTGCAAGAGTCGAACGTGTGGATGAGGAGCCAAGAACTCTTGGCCAAAGGATGGATCCAACGCAGCAACCACGCCGTTTAGGTGTGAACTTTGATGCTGACGATACACAAGGGTTTAGCTTCAACCCTCAAGTTATTACCATTGTCCGCCAAAACCAATTTGGTGGAACAAGTGCTGAATCTCCACACCAACATCTGCAAAATTTTGAGATTATGATGGAGACAATGAAGCCGAAGAACGCAACCACCAACAGCTACAAACTCAAGCCTTTCTTCTTCTCCTTGAAGGGGAAAGCATTGTCTTGGTATCAAGCTCTTCCAAGTGGGAAGCTTGAAACATGGGAGGATCTTTCTTCGGAATTCCTCACTAAGTTCTTTCCGCCATCCAAAACGGCGGAGTTAAGAGGTAAGATTAATGCATTTTCTATGAGATCTAACGAAAGCTTGTTTCAATCTTGGGAAAGATTTCAGGATTTGCTATTGGATTGCCCTCATCATGGCATATCCAAGCTTGCGCTATTGGAGATATACTATAAGGGGCTGGATGTGGAGACACAATTTAAGCTCCAATCCCTTTCATGTGGTACATTCATGGACATGAGGGAAGATGACGCTTGGGACTTCATTGAGAAGCAAGCGCGGGTTATAGAGAAGTACTCTCATCGGAAAGTGGAGGCGAATCATGTAGATCAAGGAGCAAAGCTATCACAAGCAGCTCAAACTCAAATCTTTTCTCTCAATACGGAGATTAAAGAGTTGAAAGAAGCCATCAAAACCAACTTTCCGAAGCACAAGGAACAGGATGTGGGTTATTTAGGCAACAACAATAACCACAAC
This sequence comes from Fagopyrum homotropicum, assembly GCA_033239125.1. Classification (NCBI taxonomy): domain Eukaryota; kingdom Viridiplantae; phylum Streptophyta; class Magnoliopsida; order Caryophyllales; family Polygonaceae; genus Fagopyrum; species Fagopyrum homotropicum. The sequence goes on along the minus strand of BSWB01000003.1, from coordinate 93,463,043 downwards.
GATAATGAGAATACCAATCGCAACAACCGGAACAACAACCGGAATAATTGGAACAACAACAACAATAACAACCGGAACAACAATTAGAACAACAATAGGGGTTCAAACAACAACAATTGGTGTCCCAATCAACAAAACTCCGGTAATTCTTATCCTTCCAATTCAGGAAATTCACTAACTCCACCTTCCTCTTCTTCCACTCCTTTGAAAAGCTAGGGGCAAACATCTAATGGTGGAAGTACTTCGGGGAAAGAGAAGACCGATCCCATGTTGGAAACAATTTTGGGCAAGCTTCAAGGGTTGGAGACTCGCATCATCAAGGTTGATGATCACATTACTAAGGTTGATAAAGCCCAAAAGGTTTTAGAAAACCAAATGTTCAGCCATGCGGAGGAAGTTCCTAGGAATCAAGGGAAACTTCCTAGAAAAACGGAGGACAACCCAAAAGGAAGGGTGATGGCAATCACAACTAGGAGCGGAGTGACAACTACCGACCCGCAGCCTAAGTTTGTAGAAGTCCCCGTTGAGAAAGAGAAAGAAAAGGGGAAGGAGAAGGGAGATGTCTACGTTCCTCCTCCAGCTTACAAACCTCCCCTACCGTTCCCGCAATCTAGAGCAAGAGCGCGTCTAGACAAGCAATTTGGTAAGTTTATTGAACTCATGAGGAAACTGCATATTAATATACCTTTCATTTATGCTATTGTAAGTATGCCGGCTTATGGTAAGTTCCTAAAAGAGATCCTCTCTAACAAGAGAAAGCTAGAGGATTTTGGAGAGGTTAAGATGAGTTCGGATTCTTCGGATCTCATCAAGACCATGAAAGAGAAAATGCCCCCAAAGCTAAAGGATCCGGGGTCATTTTGTATTCCTATAGGAGTGGGAGATGTCACATACAATGCATTATGTGACTTGGGAGCAAGTGTGAGCATCATCCCACTTGCATTATGTAGGAAGATCGGTTTAGGCGATCCTAAACCGGTGAAGATGACGTTGTACATGGCGGATTGATCCATAACTCGTCCCGTCGGTACAGTTGAAGACGTCCCGGTTAAGCTAGGTAAATTCTATGTTCCTATAGATTTTGTTGTGCTTGACATTCCTGTAGATAGTCCGGTCCCGATCATTCTCGGAAGACCGTTTCTTGCAACATCCGGCTGCATAGTCGATTGCAAGAATGATAGACTCGCCTTTGACATAGGAGAAGAGAAGGTAGAGTTCGTTCTTTTCACTCTAGTAAAGGAACCAATCTTTGATGAGGATATATTCAATATCCAAGATGAAGAAGGGCTATCTAGAGAGGAGGTAGGTGCTATTCTCTTCAAAGATCCTTTGCAAAAGGTTATTTCTATGAGCCTAATGGATGTAGGGGAAGAAGAGGAGTGCAATGAGGCAATTGAAGTCTTAGAAGCACAAGAAGAAGTATGTGAAGAAGAGTTTGAGGAACTCCACGACGAGGCAGAAAACGTACGGATCCACGGTCATACACTCTATTCCACGGCCGTGGATTTCACCAACAAAAGCGTGGAGCACTCCAGAGGCTTACACGGTCGTGGAGAGAACAGAGCAACCGTAAATATTTTCCACGCCCAAAATCACGGCCGTGGAAGATGCAGAGAGGCCGTAATTTTGGGTGATTCCGAAGGCAATTGTGTCTCTTCTTCAACTTCTCTTGATTCTTCTCCAACACCTTCTACTTCCTTAGACGCTTCTAAGGAACCATCGGATATTCCTCAAGAGCCATTGGAGACTCCGATAGTGATGGAACTAAAGCCACTCCCTACACATCTAAGGTACGCATTTCTTGGACCTAATTCTACCTTTCCGGTAATTGTTAATTCCGAATTAAGCATAGATGAACATAGTAAGCTTATGGTTGTCCTTAGGAAACATAGAAAAGCCTTAGGATATACTATAGAAGACTTAGTGGGAACCAAACCTTCCCTATGCATGCATAAGATCTTAATAGAAGAGGACTTTAGGACTTCGCGACAACCTCAAAGGCGGTTAAATCCGACCATGAAGGAGGTTGTCAAGAAGGAAATTCTTAAATTGCTTGATGCAGGTATCATCTACCCTATCTCCGATAGCAAGTGGGTGAGTCCGGCACAAGTGGTTCCGAAGAAGGGAGGAATGACGGTCATCACCAACAAAAACAACGAACTCATTCCTACCCGAACCGTAACAGGATGGCGGATGTGCATAGACTACCGCAAGCTAAACAACGCGACGAGGAAGGATCACTTCCCACTACCCTTCATCGATCAAATGCTTGAAAGGTTAGCACAACATTCACACTTTTGCTATCTTGACGGTTATAGTGGTTTCTTTCAGATTCTGATACACCGGATGATCAAGAGAAGACCACATTCACGTGCCCATGGGGTACGTTCGCCTATAGGAGGATGCCGTTCGGGCTTTGCAACGCCCCAGCCACCTTTCAAAGGTGCATGATGGCCATCTTCTCAGAATACATAGAGGAAATCATGGAGGTTTTTATGGATGACTTCTCCGTTTATGGTTCCTCTTTTGACAATTGCCTTTCTAACCTTGCTCTTGTGTTACAAAGGTGTGAAGACACTAACCTAGTTCTTAATTGGGAAAAGTGTCAATTCATGGTGAAAGAAGGCATTGTACTAGGACACTTAATCTCTAGTAGAGGGATTGAGGTGGATAAAGCTAAAATAGAGACAATAGAAAAGCTTCCTCCCCCAACTTCGGTGAAAGGGATAAGAAGTTTTCTAGGACATGCTGGATTTTTTAGGCGCTTCATAAAACACTTCTCTAAAATATCAAAACCGCTTACTAATCTATTGATGAAGGATGCAGTTTTTGAGTTTTCGCAAGAATGTTTAGATGCGTTTAATATGATTCGGGAAGCTCTAATTTCAGCCCCGATCATCCAACCTCCGGATTGGAATCTTCCCGTTGAGGTTATGTGTGATGCAAGTGACGTAGCTATAGGAGCTGTCCTTGGACAAAGGAAGGAAGGGCGAACCCATGCTATCTACTACGCTAGCAAGATGCTAGATGAAGCGCAACTCAACTACGCCACTACAGAAAAGGAATTTCTAGCTATTGTATATGCAATTGACAAATTTCGCTCTTATCTTGTAGGTGCAAAGGTGATTGTATACACAGATCATGTTGCTATCCGATATCTCCTTGCAAAGAAGGATGCGAAGCCAAGGCTAATTAGATGGATTCTTCTCCTACAAGAATTCGATCTAGAGATCCGCGACAAGAAGGGTTCGGAAAATTCTGTTGCGGATCATTTGAGTCGTCTAACACATCTAGAGGACGACCACCTACCTATAGATGACTCCTTTCCGGACGAGCATTTACACATTATAGAGGAGTGCATCGATGTGATCGCCAAAGGTAACGAACCATGGTTTGCTGATTTTGTTAACTATTTGGTTTGTCAGGAATTACCGCCCGGATTATCCTACGCACAAAGAAAGAAGTTCTTTAAGGATGTTCGGGAATACTTTTGTAATGAACCTCTCCTCTTTAAGAGAGGTCTGGATGGCATTATTCGGTGATGTGTGCCGGAAGATGAGATGCAAAGTGTCTTCCGCCATTGTCATTCACTACCATGTGGAGGACACGCAAGTTCGAACAAGACTAGCGCTAAGGTATTGCAATCTGGATTCTTTTGGCCTACTCTATTTAAAGATTTGCAAACCTTTGTTTCCTGCCGCGATGCTTGTCAAAGAACAGGAAATATATCTAGGAGGAATGAGATGCCTCTCAACAACATCCAAGAGGTGGAGATCTTTGACGTTTGGGGAGTAGACTTTATGGGACCTTTCCCATCATCTTGTGGAAACCAATACATACTTTTAGCGGTTGATTATGTTTCAAGATGGGTTGAAGTGATTGCCTCTCCCACCAATGATGCCATGGTAGTGGTTAAGTTCTTTAACAAGACCATCTTCCCACGATTTGGGACTCCACGGACCATCATTAGTGATGGAGACTCTCACTTCATTGCCCGGCGCTTTGAAGCTCTCTTAGCTAAGTATGGGGTGACTCACAAGATCGCCACCCCTTATCATCCACAAACTAGTGGACAAGTTGAGATCTCAAACCGGGAGATCAAAGGAATCCTAGAGAAGACGGTTTCAAGGACAAGGAAGGATTGGTCCTTGAAGCTAGATGACACATTATGGACGTACCGGACTGCGTATAAGACTCCCATCGGAACTACACCATACAACCTTGTGTATGGGAAGTCTTGTCACTTACCGGTAGAGTTGGAGCACAAGGCGTTTTGGGCAATCAAGTGGTTGAATTTCAGCATGAAGGAAGTGGGAGAGAAGCGTCTCTTGGACCTTAATGAGCTTGAAGAACTTCGCTTGAACGCCTACGAAAACGCCAAGATCTACAAAGAAAGAGCAAAGCGTTGGCATGATAAGCATATCATCCCAAAGGACTTCAAAGAAGGAGATCAAGTTCTCCTCTTCAATTCAAGGCTTCGTCTCTTTCCAGGTAAGCTTAAATCTCGTTGGACCGGACCTTTTATAATCAAACGTATTTTTCCCCATGGTGCAGTTGAAGTATGGGGTGAAACGGGCGGAAGCTTTAAGGTGAACGGTCAACGACTCAAGAAGTATACACCGGAACTCCAAGCTGAAGAGTTCGCGCCCACCGCACTCGAATAAGTGCGAATTTGGTCTAGCTACGGACCTTAAACAAAGCGCTTCTTGGGAGGCAACCCAAGGTATTGCATTTACGTTTTTGCTTTTGATTCATAGATTAGTTTAGTTTAGACGTTTTGCTTTGTTTTGCCTTCAATGCCTTCCGGTATGTTCGTGTTTTTGGATGTAGGAACAGTGGAAAAGAAAAGGGGAAGAGAAAGTTTGAAGAAAAGTGACGAAACTTGGACTTTGGAACATTACGGAGAGTTCCATGGCCTAAACCACGGTCGTGACAGCTACAGTGACCGTAATTTTCAAAAGCCTGAGAAAAATCACCAAAACCACGGTTCCGTACATTCCACGGCCGTGGAACCCCCCGACAGACCGTGATTTTCAAAAATTTTTACGGCCACTATATAAACCACGTTTCTTCACAAAACACAAACCAAAAAACCCAAAACCACACCCTAATCGCCGATTCCACTCCTCATCTCCTAAATCTTCGTTCGTTAATCGTTTTTGGCGATTATTTAGCCTAAACTGAAGCAAATCCAATCACCAACAAGATCCAAGCAACGATTCGAGCGGCAAATCACCGGGGAAGCCACAATTCGGATTCCAAAATCCAAAAACCTAGGTTTTTGGTTCTTTCTCTATCTTTGTCGATTTGGCTTCGTTTTTGCTAGTATTTTTAGGAGAACTGATTGGAATTTGAAGGAAATTAGTCTAGGACTGCTTGCTGCTGAGTTTGGTGAACTTTTGCTGAGTTTTGAGAAATCACGCGCCGAACCATAGTCTTTGTACGTTCCACGACCGTGGAAATCCAAGAACAGACCGTGGTTTTTGACAGAATATGGATTTTGTGAGAAGAGTGTCCGGTAGGAACAAGGATAAAAACAAAAAGAGGAAAGCCAATGATGCTTCCTCTTCTAGAGCACCACCCACCGAGCCTCCATCACCTCCTTCATCACCATCACCACCTCGCCCTAGAATCCCTACCATTCATGAGGATCATCTCGATGCTTTAGAGAGGATCCATAAGAGAGCGGTCATAGGACCTAGGTATCTACTGCTTGAGGAGTTAGAGTCTCTACATGTGATAGGAGACATTACTTGGCTTTTAGATAGAGCCGGTCTAGTCATCTTCTCCGCTATTCGGGAAGATGCTTATGAGGAGATCACGAGGGAGTTTGTGGTTTCCTTCCAGCACAGTCATGTAGATAGGACTGTTTCTTTCCGGCTGATGGAAAGAGATTATGAGTTCTCCATCAGGGAGTTTGGAGCCTTCTTTGGGTTCCACTAGACCTTCAATGGTCGTTTTCCCAGTGGCGTGTACGCCAAGGACTTCTGGGAGGAGATCGACATGATCTATGCCAGTGAGGACCGCTGGCAGCCAGCTGATACCAAGGCTAGGTTGATGTATCACCTAGCCTTGAAGATTGCTCATAGGGTACTTTCTAAGTGTCTCTTCCCTAGGACGGAGACGCCTCAGAAGATTAAGACTGACGAGTTGTTTCTTCTCTATTGTATGTTATACGGTAGACCAGCAGATTGTGCCACCCTCTTAGCTGCTACTATGAGCAAGCTAAAGAATAAGAGGGCTGGTAACATTGGATACGGTGGGATGGTGACCCACCTTGCTAGACAGTTAGGGGTTGATTTCTCGGCTTGTACACGTATTGTTGCTACACCCCTAGGACTACATAGCCTCATGACTAGAGGCATTATTTTCCCTACCCATAGAGGTCCACCATATGCTACTATGCCGTGGGAGAATAGGGCCGGGAGAGGCATTGAGTGGCTCCCCGAGTATTCCATTATGGCTGGACGCCATAACTGGAAGGCGACGTTCGCTGCCATGCATGCGAACAGATTAGTAGCCCCTCCTTACGTTCCACCACCACCAGTTGTAGAGGAGGAGGAGATGAGAGGAGGAGATGATTATGAGGGAGGAGGAGGAGCTGATCACGACTTTGGTACATTCCCGGATCAGCCGGATGCAGTTCCCGACATTCCTAGACGTTCTCCCTGTCCCGCTAGAGCTTCAGGATCATCCTCTCGCCGTGCTAGTGTGAGCGAGAGGCCTACTTGGATGGCGGATCCTCCTTCATGGTACAACACTCAGCCGGATTGGATGGGAGCTCCAACGCCTTGGCACGCACAGCCACCACCTGCACCAGCACCTTCAGATGCACCGGCGTGGTACAGCCAGCCGCCTGGTTGGTACGAGCAGCTGCCACAGTGGGCTACCGACCTTTCCGATAGGGTTGGAGCTTTGGAGATTCGTGTTGATGCTAGGGATGCACGAGCCGACGATCTTGACCATATGATGAGAGATGTTTACCGCCAGCAGTTCGGGCGGTACTATGATCCCAGTTTCTCCCCGTTTCCACCACCGCCTCCACCGCAGTGAGGACATTTGATGATCGACCGTTTTAGCCACTCCACCACCATTTTGTGAGTTCTTTTTCTTTCTTTCTTTTCTTCTTTTTCTTTTTGAACATTAGGGACAATGTTTGTTCCAAGTATGGGGTGGGGTGTGACTAATAGCTGTAATAACTCTTACTCACTTTGTATGCTTCTATCGAGACTACCTTGCATGTTCATTCTATTGTTACACGTTTCATTATTGCATTGCATGAAAAAGCTTTTAGAAAAACCCATAAAAATTGAAAAATTTTGAAAATTTTGTGCTTCTAAGGATAGAGATGATTTTTATGATAATCACCACTTATGAATTGAGTTTTGATGACAATCGCATGCTTAAACAAATAGTGAATTGAAAAGAAATTGAATGAGTTGATTATTCCTTTTTTGCAAGTTTCATAATGTGATGAATGTTACTTAAATCATGTTGAGAAATTAAGGTTGAAATCACATAATAAGTTCTTATGCTTCTTTTTGAGATGATTAAGGCAATTCGATTTTCTTTCTTCTTCCTTTGATCATTTAGCCCCTCATTGAAATAATGGCCTCCTTTACCTATCCGGGAATTTGGAGGAGTTGAAAATTGGCATGTTTGATGTGGGAGGGCCATGAAAGCAATACTTTGCATTCAAAAGAATAGAAAGAAATTATAGGTTTGGGGAAGTCAATCATGACGATGAGTAACTCGGCACCATTCACATAGCCGGGTGTTTGTGTCTTGCCAAAGTCGGATTGAGCGATATTCCTAGCGGATTATGGTATGTGCATCAAGGGTTTGAGGCATCTCGTAAAAATGAGAAACTCCAATCTCCTAGGCTTCGGTTTTTGTGCACCTCTATCCATAACTCCAAAAGTAAAGTCGAAAAATGAATTGAAAAGAAGAGAGTGAAGCTCTAAGTTGAAAGTACTGCGGAAACCGCAAGAGAAAAAGAAAAGAGTAGTTATCCACTTTCCCGGATTCATGCACCACATTCCTTAAAGTTTCCTTCCCTTTCCGCATTCTAGACCTTGTTTGAAAGTCCTTAAGATCTAAAGAATGATATATGACTTGGTGATCTAAATTGAAGTTTCTTATGATTGATTTTGATAATGTTTGAAGATTATGATGTTTACATGGAAGTTTGATTAATTTATGAGCTTTCTTTACTCTTTACTCTTTGATTATGTGCATGAAAGTCTTATAAACGAATGAAGCAAGATTTGAGAATGAACTATAGATTAGAAAGCACATTCATCTAAAAGAAGTTTTGCTTTGAGTGTACACATACTTCATCCTAACTTGAAGTTTTAAAGCTTTTGAAAGACCTTGCTTAGAGACAAGCAAGTGGCAAGTATGGGGTTATTTGTTAGCATGAAATATTGTGATATTTTAGGCACGTTTTCTAAGTGTATTTCGTCTATATTGGTATTCATCGATAAGGCATAGAAGCAATTGTGAGTTAGTTTATCTATATTGTCGATATAGAGGTCTACATAAGCTTTGTGTTGATTGTAGGCGAATAAGAGCTAAAACCGGACGAATCAAGGGAGAATGGAGATAGATTGAGCATGTCCAAGGATTGAGGACATTACTAGGAGCTAAGGAAGATGCTAGGATGAAGAATGAGACAAGATTAAGGAGAACTACGAGCTACATGTGTCCCACGCTCTAAAATACGGCCGTATTAGGATCCACACTCTAAACCACGGCCGTGGAACCTTGGCAAGACAAGCGTGGAGCATTCCAGCAAGTTACACGGTCGTGGAAGTTGTGACAAACCGTGATGAGTTTCCACGCTCTAAACCACGGGCGTGGAATCTTAGGAAACCGTGATTCTGGCGATCTTTTAACGTACACTTTGAAGCCATGATCTTTTACGCAATGGGCTGGGCTCATACTTTATCTTGCCCTATAAAAGGACGGAAAGAGAGAGATTCCGTCACCTTCGCTTAGACCTCCGTGGAGAGACTACGCTTTGCCCTATTGAGATTTCCGAATTGAAGGAAAGGGCTACGGAAAGAGTGAAGATTTGGAAGATTGTTCGTACGGAGATTGCGTCTTTGTCCTTAGGTTTGATTAGAAGACGGATTGACATCCCGTTCTTTGTTCTTATCAAGGATTGTGATTTTTTGTGTTAATCTGAATCTACTTACATTATTGTTATTGTTTGTGGATTTGAGATTGATTTGATATTTATTCAAGGTTTTCGAAGGTTTTCGTCTTTCATTCTTTTAAATCTTAAATTTGATATCAATATGACTGTTGTTGGCTAAAACCCTTTAGCAATTCTAAGGTGAAAGGTTGATAGTTGTGGCTTAGATGATGATAGATCGATTGTAAACAGATTGGACCCTGAGAGTTAGAGAGAATCACCGACGAACCTAATCCACGGTCTGTTCTTGAGCTTCCACGGCCGTGGAACTCAAGAACTACCCGTAATTTTGTGTTAGTTACGAACCTTGCTTTTACTTAATCCAAAGTTAAAGATTTGCTTTAACTTAGTCTTGGCTTGCCTTTTCTAGGTGGTAGTGAAGCCTCAACAACCTCTACCTCGATTTCGAGTGTCACAACTTTAATCGGTTTAGTTAGTCTTGATCCTTGGATTACAAGTTTGGGTATTTGATGTTAATATTTACCTTTAGAACCTTTCTATACTGAAGCCTCAACAACCTTTATAGAGAGTGCCTTTAGGTGAATCATATAAGGTCTTGGAACTTCACCGTACATTGCCTTACATTCGTATACCTTTGCATACCTCAACTCTGTCCTTATACCTTTAGTATATCTTGAATCGACTGCCACAGCTGGATTCCTGGATCTTTAGGATTGTTGTTTTCCCAATATTTACAAAAGCTCATACATTTACTCGCTTGACAATTCTTAACTGGATTTAATCCCCCAAATCCCTGTGTTCGATACTCTGGAACTCTTGCTTAACTATATCGATCCGTACACTGCGGGCTTGCTTGCTTGATTTCTAGTTTTACAAATTTAAGACTTATTTGCACGCACGCTAAGTGGCGAACAGCGACCTGTCAGCAGATCAAGATAGAGCATTGCAGACCTGGAGGTGAGCTTCATCCACTGCTAGTGCCGCAGTTGAAGTGGGAGGATGTCTCCATGGATTTTGTGACCGAATTGAGGCCCAACGGGAGTTTTGATGCTATTTGGGTTGTTGTTGACAGACTAACGAAGACGACACGTTTCATTCCTATCAGAGAGACGTGTCCAGTGAGTAGATTGGCTAAGGAGTACACTAGACAAATAGTGAGACTCCATGGTGTACCGAGGACGATCGTCTATGATTGAGATGTGCAATTTACCTCGAGGTTTTGGTTGCAGATTCAGACTGCTTTGGGGATGAGTCTACATTTCACGACTGCATTTCACCCCTAGACAGATGGTCAATCAAAGAGGACCATCCAGACCCTTGAGGACATGTTGCGAGCTTGTGTGTTGGATTGGGGACAAGGATGGTCAGATTACCTCCCATTGGTTGAGTTCTCATACAACAATAGCTGGCATGCAGCTATTGGGATGGCCTTATATGAGGCACTGTATGGACGGAGATGTCGTACACCATTATGCCGGGATGAGCCTAGCAGTATTAGTGGTATAGCGCTAGAGCAGGTCCAGGATGATATGTGACCGAAGGTATTTCTATGCTGTCTATACCCAATCAAAAGTAAATCCCGACTTAGCACTATGAACAAGTATAGTGATTAAGTAAGGGTCGAACCCAAGAGAGTTAAGGTATTTTAGATGCAATTATCGATTATAATGACAAGTGACACAAAAGGGGGGGGGGGGTTGGTTGAATTGATACACAAAAACTTATGAAAACGATTAATGCGATAAGTAAGACAATAATGGATGAATCTACACTAGGTTGATTCTAAGCATGCAATTGCTACTTTGGTGAGTTCCTTTTACAAGTTTCCAAGTAATCTCCCTTCTCGATCGTATATATGTGTTGAGCCAACCGACATCAACAAAACTTAACCTATTAAAGTTCCGTAAACCTACAAGAACAAATAACAGGTTAGCTTTCAAACAAAGACTAAGGGATATAAAGATAAGATTAAAACCGTTAAACTTATCTTTATATTTGTGTTCCTTTCCTTTAAGTAATCACAACCCGTTATTACTTAAAGTTGCTACTAGATTAAAGACCCGAACCCGGAACCTATTAATCTTAGTTGTTTGCATGCACTTTAGAACATAAGGTGATCAATCTCAAGCAATAGTAAACATGCAATTAGAAAATGGAGATCAAGGAAACACAAAGTATTACTGAATGAAAACTTAGATTAAAAAGAACTTACAACCAAGGTAACAATGCAGCTTCAAACCAACCCAATGTAGCAAGGGAGTTAGCAACTCATTATAATGGAAAACTCAAGTCTAAAATGGATTTTGTGAGGAAAAGCATGGATAATTCTAGCAATCAGCCATGGACTATTTATACTACCAAAAGACACTTAATTAGGAGTAAATAGCCGGCCTAAAACAACCACCTTAAATGCCATAAAGGTGGTGTAAACAGCCGGAGTAAAGCTTCTGGCGTTAAACCGCAGGGGCGGCCTTCAAGAACCGCAGGGGCGGTTTAGGCAGAATCGGTTGATCTTCTTCAAGGCCGCTGGGGCGGCTACACAATTCCGCTGGGGCGGACCTTTAATGCACTTCAACGTTTGACCTTTCGCCTTCCTGTTGTTTCTGATGTCAAGCCGCCGGGGCGTCCCTATGTCGACGTAGGGGCGTCAACATGGCCTCTTCGTCTTCCAGCTCCCAGGTTGGGGCGCAGGTAGAGGCGTAGTGGGATGTGATATATGATCTTAGTGCTATCTTAGTGAGTACGTGATTATGTGCTTATGTGCTTATATGCCTTGATGATCCTACAGGTGCATCTATCTCGGCATAAAACTCTGGGCGCAGGCAGAGGCGTAGTGGGCGTCAACATGGCCTCTACGCCTGTAGGATCACCAAGTAGATCTTAGTGCTATCTTGGTGAGTACGTGATTATGTGCTTATGTGCTTATATGCCTTGATGTGTTTATTTTCGTGCTAGCTATGATGTGATATATGATCTTATTAGATCTTGGTGTGCTAGCGCGATTTATGATTATAGCTGGAGATGGTTCTTTCCTCCATGTTAACCGAGTGCAATTAGGATACAATTGTAGATGGTTCTTTCCTCCATGTTAACCGAGTGCAATTAGGATACAATTGTAGATGGTTCTTTCCTCCATGTTATCTTGATGGACATGGTTTTATTGGAGATGTTATTCCTTCATGCGTTGTGTATGCGTATGATTTGGCTAGAGATATGTTCCCTCTATGCCCTGTGATATGAGTATGGCAAGAGATGTGATTCCTCTATGCCTTTGGGGTAACGTTATGGCCCTGATTTCTGGAGTAGATGATTCCTCCATGTTGGTGTTTTGAGGTTATAGATTGATATAGGTTGTAACCTTTTGAACAGAGAGGTGATACCTCCGATAGAGAGAATTATACCTCGGCTTATGGGTCCGAGAGAATTTGGGATTTTGCAAGTTTCGGGACAACTTGATTTTAGGGGGTAAGATGTAAGGGCCTTAGTCTGGAGGAGCTAAAAGTGAGTGTTGAGGGTACAATTTCAGCCTAATCCGCCCCTGCGTGAGCCAGAGGACGCCCCTGCAGTTTGCCTGGGCCGTACCTGCGCCTCCTTGAGCCGCCCTTGTGGTTTAGGGTGTGCTGCAGCCGACTTTGTTGACTCTTGACTCATGCTTTTGGGCTGGCTTCCTATATAAGCCTCCCTTGCTTACAGATGAGGGTTTGCTTCATCTTCTTACAGCTTCATCTTCTCCCTCACGTTCGTCTTCTTCTTCTTCTTCTTCCCTCTTTGGATCTCTTTCTTGATCTTCCTTAATATTTGTGTGAGTTTGTAAGAATTTGAGCTTGGCTTTGATTGTGATGATGATTATTGATGTTTTTGTGCTTTTGTTGAGCCAGCCTTCAGGTTGTGGTGTGATTCCTCTTCTGATTAGGTTACAACTTGGTGAGTTCTTCATCTCTTTCTTCCTACCTTTCTTCTTTCTCCCTTCTTTCCTTCTTTTCTTCATTCCTGGCTTAGGTTCCACAAGATTGATTTTATGGAAGCCTTCATAGGCTTCTTTTGATGTACATATGTATGTATATGTATGTGCTTGGCTGCTGGCTGAAAAAGGAGTGAAGAGATTCAAGTGAAGAAGTGAAGAGGAGCTGAAAGTGTGCATTCTGGACACCAGCCACCCCAGCGCCACCTTGGAGCCGCCCCAACGCCGGCCAGTCGCCGCCCCTGCGCCTCCTTGCAGCCGTCCATGTGCCCACCTGCACCAGCCTTTTCTTGCTCTTGCTTCTGCAGGTGTGTCTTGCTTCTGGGCTTGTCTATGGATGGCATTGTCCCTTCCTTTCCTAGTATGAGTGTGTAGTATCATGCTTGGTGTAGTTGAGAGTGTGTTGATGATGTTATGATCATGTTATGTCTTGTTTGGCTTCCAGATTTAATAGGTTGTGAGGTTTAGGATGATCCTATGGATCCCTTGGATCTAGGTGTGACCCCTTTGATTGATAGGCGATTGATATATCTCTATGCCTTGTTATTAGGCAGTGTCCCTCTCAGGATTAGAGGTTGATCGTGTTTGTGATTGTACGAGGTTGAGGTAAGTCCGTAGGACTTACTTAGCTACCATCCTTATATTAGGTGTTTGCATGAGTGGTGTGTGTATTATATGCTTGTTGTGATAGCATGCGTTGTCGAGTATTACCGACCTATGTTTTATCAATAGTCCCGTATGCGTGGCAGTGATAACCTTTCCCTTTCATCCCTCCGTGGAGTCTGGGAGGTTCTCTAACGTCAGGCCAGACTGGCTTTACAAGAAGGCGTAATCCACTCTCATAGGGTACACGGGTTGTGTGACCGATACTACTACAATTGGCTAACAAGCCCAGAGGCGAGGATGATATGTTCCTCGTGTCACATATTTTCATATATTTATATATATACGATTTGAGTGAATGACTAACATATGAAGATAATAAAATGGGTAAATGTGTGACAACATGCTTATGTGTTTATCTTTCATGACTTGTGCTTGTGCTTATGCATTACCTTATATACGTATGGTTAGCTAATGGTTTAATACCATGTTGTAGATGTCTTGTAGGATAGGCGAGTTGCTGAGTGATCTGGCAAGGTGATAGGCCGAGGGCTCTCGTACATTAGGGGGTTATGGTTTTGGGGATGTTTATGTTTCCCTCCGAAGTGAGGATGATATTTTGTATACCTCTTATGTAAGGGTGTTTCTTTATACTCGGCTATGATCTTATTTACCTTTTGGTTGTACAGTTTATACAGTTTTATGTATGTATTTTATATCTATCAGTGCCATGTTGTAAGGTCCAGTGAACTTGTTATCAGGCTAGGGTCAGGATCCGTTGATTGTAAGAAGATTGCAGTGACTTTATCCGGGCTTGCCACAAGAAAATCCAAGTCACTGCAATCTTCTTACAATCAACTCTCATGTGTCCAACACCTCCGCAACTAAAGCACTGCCGTCCTCTATCGGAACTCTACATAGAATTTTGGAAACCAGAACGTCCCAACGTCTGACTAAGCCCGAATCTAGAAGCTCCTCCTCTAGTAATGGCTGGCCCAATCCTCTGTCTCTTCTCAGGACCTCGTGCCCGAGAAGCTCTAATCTCACATGGTCGGTCTCTCTCATAAGAAGATGCTCTATCTTGATAGTCGGTCAAGGAGTCACAACGGAAACCAACAAGATAAGAGCGAGTCGATACGGGGATAAACCGCAGTTCCCGATCTAGATTGAAAGTCCTTAACTAGGATAAAAATCGAGTTGTTCTATAGGCTAAATCGGCCGATTTTCTCCAAGAACAGGGCGATTTTTCGATAAACTCAGAACACGGATTAGTGAATGATATGGAATGAAAAGAAGATGATTATGGAATGATAAATGAAAGATATAGGAAGATATGAACCAAGATAGTTCCGCAAAAGAACTTTGACCAATGATGTGTCAAAACCCTTAAACGAGAATATTACCTTAACCCGCACTTCTTTAACCTTACACAAGTCTTCTAGTTAAGACAAGCGCAAGGAGGGACTAGGATTGACCAGGAGCACCAACCTTCAACAAGATTAACACACACAAGCACAATCTAGCAAAAACTTCACAACGATTCAATCAAGGCTCTCTCTTTGATTGGATAGGAATGAATAAAATACCAACATCGTAAGCAAAGCTGTAAGTTCACACAATATGTGGACAATATATCAAATCTAATCTACCAAATAATCTCCCCCACTAAGGCTATTTATAAGGGAGACTAATACAACTAAAACTAGAAAAAATATAAAAGATATGATCTATAAAATATATCCTTTAAAAGATAATCTTGAAAGATATCTTTAAAAGATATAATATATAAAATCTAAAAATATAGAATCTAAATAATCCCTAAATATAGTATGAGAGATTTAAGGAATTATAACAAGATATAATTGCCAAAAGATAGAAGATCATGGCCGGATCTTTTGCAACTTGTTCCAGTGAAGGAAATCGGATACGAAAATTGATCGAGTTTTTCCTATAGGAAAATCGGTCGATCTTTTGGGAACTCGGTCAATGTTTCCTCTCTTGAACTCTTCTTTGTTCTTATCCTTCTTCCTTTCTTGATGGATCTTCTTGGTCGTGGCTTGACTCTTCTACAACAGCCAACAATTTCACTAAGGAACTGTTGAGAATGATGAGAGTTTCCTTGAGAGTAAATGTCATGAGAAGATCCATAACATCATCTTGGATTGCCTTAGCTCTTGACCGTGTGATCGCTCCATCCATAATCGAATATGAAGATCCGTAACTTAATCTTGGATTGCCTTTGAGCGTGTAACTAGTCCTTGTATTGGAGATGGTCCCACATCAGACTCCACTTCTTGAGAAGGATTCGTCCTCGAATCTCCGCTACGCTCATCTCGAAGCTTGTATGGACTTAAATCACAAACGCTGAAGATGAGACTTACTCCATAGTCAGCTGGAAGCTCTAAAACATAAGCATTATCACCAACTTTCCTCTTGACCTTAAAAGGTCCGTCTCCAAGTGGAGATAACTTAGACTTCCGCTTTTCCAAAAATTGCTCGTTCCGTAGATGCAATCATACAAGATCTATGGGTTTGAATAGCATCTCCTTGCGATTCCGATTTGCTTTGGAAGCAACGGAAATCCCTTTTTGCTCCAGCCGTGATCGCGTTTTCTCATGTAACTCCTTTATGAACTCCACCTACTTTCCTGCAACAAAATCTACTCGCTCCTCTAAAGGCAACGGTATAAGATCAAAGAGAGTAAAAGGATTCACTCCATAGACACGCTCAAACGGTGTTAGGTTAGTAGATGAATGCAAGGTACAATTATAAGCAAATTCAACATGTGGTAATACATCTTCCCAAGCATTCAAATTATCTTTCAAAACAGTTCGTAAAATCGTATTCCAAGTCCGATTAGTTACCTCCGTTTGACCATACGTTTGAGGATGCCTAGAAGTTGAAAACAACAACTTTGTACCTAGCTTTCCCCAATGCGACTTCCAAAATAAACTAAGGAACTTGACATCTCTATCGCTCACAATAGTTGTTGGAGTTCCATGCAATCTAAAAACTTCCTTGAAAAACAAGTTAGCTACATTATATACATCATCAGTTTTATGGCAACCGATAAAATGAGCCATTTTGAAAAAACGATCAACAACCACAAATATAGAATCTCTCCCCTTCTTAGTCCTTGGCAAACCTACAACAAAATCCATACTTATGTCAAGCCAAGGTGATAGGAATAGGTAGAGGAGTATACAAACCATGTGGTTTTAGTCTTGATTTTGCTTTTAGACAAACAAGGCATCTCTTAATCAAGTGTTCAACAACCTTGAGCGTATGAGGCCGAAAGAAGTGAGAATGAAGCATGTGATAAGTCTTATCCCTTCTAAAGTGTCCCATTAATTCTCCCATATGTGCTTCCTCAACTAATATTAATCTGAGAAAATATCTAGGAATACAAACATTATCCTCATGTAACAAAAATCCTTCAAAAAGATAATACTTATCTCTCGATTGGGGAAAAAATCGGTCGATTTTCCTAATGCTTGGTCGATTTTTGCTACCAGCGTAGATGTCGCCAAAATCTTTATCATCCTCATAAATTCTTTAATATAATAGAATCATATGACTTTGAAATCCATTGTTGTGATCAAAGTATACCTCCTGGAAAGGGCATCCACTACAACATTATCCTTCCCTTTCTTATATTTGATAATATACGGAAATGTCTCGATAACCTCCATCCATCGCCCTTGTCTCCTGTCCAACTTATCTTGACTTCGAAAATGCTTCAAAGACTCATGATCCGTTCTAAGAATGAATTCATTAGGCCAAAGATAGTGTTACCATGTTTTGAAAACTCGAAATAAAGCATACAATTCCTTGTCATAAGTAGAGTAATTTAACCATGGACCTTTCAATTTCTCGCTAAAGTAGGCTAGAGGTTTACCTTCTTGCATGAGTACGCCTCCTATACCAACACCTGAAGCGTCGCACTCTACTTCAAAGGGTTTGGTGAAGTCCGGAAGTGCAAGAAGAAGTGCATTTGATAGTTGCCTCTTTAATTCCGAAAATGCTTTATCTTGCGCTTCTCCCCACTCGAACGGTACTTGCTTCTAATCTTTTCTTTATCCATATCAAGTCCTCTTGTGCTGACAACAAATCCAAGAAAAAAACTTGATTAGTACTAAACTCGCATTTCTTAATGTTAGCATATAACGATTCAGATCTAAGAGTTGCATGTACTTCCCTTAAGTGTTCTTCATGCTCCTCAATGGATTTGCTATAAATAAGGATGTCATCAAAATAAACAACCACAAACTTTCCAATAAAATGGCATAAGGCATGATTCATTAATCTCATAAAGCTACTAGGAGCGTTGGTCAGACCGAAAGGCATTAGCAACCACTCAAAAAGTCCAAATTTGGTCTTGAATGCTGTCTTCCATTCATCTCCCTCCCTCATTCGGATTTGATGATATCCACTCTTAAGGTCAATCTTCGAAAACAAAGTGGAACCGCTCAACTCGTCTAGCATATCATCCAATCAAGGAATGGGATGTCTACACTTGATGGTAATGTTGTTGATTACTCTACAGTTCACACACATCCTCCAAATGTTGTCCTTTTTGCACACCAATAGAACTAGAACCACATAAGGACTCAAACTCTCACGTAGATAGCCTTTGTTCAGAAGGTCTTGTACTTGATCTTGTATTTCTTGGCTTTCTTGTGGACTCATCCTATACGCAGGGAGATTAGGAAGTGAAGATCCAGGAATGAAATCAATCCGATGCTCAATGCCTCGGAATGGTGGAAGTCCGGCAGGAATCTCGTCCAGAAATACGTCCTTGAATTCATCTAAGGCCTGTAAAATATTTGAAGGCAAAGCGACCTTCACATCATCACTTCAGGTTAGTAGGCTCTTATATAAACTCAGTAAAGAAAGATCTAAGGGAAGATAATCATCGATAAACTCCCTTTTTATTGAAAGAAGGGCTCGATGTTGCCCAGAGAGGAAAAATCGGATGAGCTATAGAAAAATCGGTCGATTTTTCCTTGGGCAGGATGATTTTATTCAGAAATCGATCGATTCTTCGATGAATTGCCCGATTTTTCTTCTCTGAGAGTTGATTCTTTCTCCTTTTGCTTGCGTTTTTCCTTCTTATTGTCGTAATGTTCGGCAATCTACAAAGGAGTCATGGGTTTAAGCATATTGACTTTCCCTTTAAACTCAAACGAATGTTTGTTAGAAATTCCATCATGCGTCACCTTTCTATCAAATTGCCAAGGGCGGTCTAATAAAATATGACAAGCTTGCATAGGAACAACATCATAAACAAAAATATCCTCATATTTTCCCAAAGTAAACGCAATACGAGCGTGTTTATTAACTTTCAATTCTCCACAATCATTCATCCAATGCAATTTATAAGGTCTAGGATGGTAGAAGGTAGTGATTTGCAACTTAGTGATCAATTCTTCACTAGCAATGTTGCAACAACTGCCCCCATCAATACTCATGCTACCAACCTCTCTTTGAATAAGACATCGAGTATGAAAAAGGTTTTCACGTTGATTATCCTCACATAAATCAATTTTAGCATGCAAAGTGCGTCTAGCAATTAAGGAATCACCATGTTCATATTCACGATCACTATAACTTTGATTATCATGCTCACGCTCATGTAATGCATTGATATGGGTATGATCATGCTCAGTTTCTTCCTCACTTTCATATTGTCCTTGTTGATTAATAAATAAAACTCGTTTATTAGGACAATCACGCATATAATGACCCCTTCCTTGACATTTAAAACAAACAATATCTCGAGATCATGAGTTAGGGTTAGAGGTACTCCCTTTATGGTCCTTTGAAGGCTCATTCAAAGGACGAGACTGAGTAGACAGTTTGGGAGCTGCTGGATCGGACAAAGAACGTTTTCCATCGTCGTTCTGAGAAGAAAATCTGTTGATTTTCCTATGAATCGGTCGATTTTTCTTCTCTGGAGTCCAATAAGTCGTTCGTTGATTCCTTCCTTTGATCTTTTTCTCCACCCTGATAGCCAAATGTAATAAGTTAGTCATAGAAGCATAGGGATAGAGGTCACTTTCATTAGCTAAAGAAGGATGTAAGATTCTTAGAAATCGAGCCATAATAGACTCCTCATCCTCTTGTATGTTGGCTTTCACCATTTTCGCTTCCATGGCGGTGTAGACTTCCTCTACGAACATGGAACCTTGCTTGAGGTTCTCTAAATGCTGTCTCAACTCCCGTTCATAGTGTTGCGGCACAAATCTGGCTTTCATCAAAGCCTTCATCCGTTCCCAAGTATTGATGTCCGGTTCGCCTGCTCTTCTCCGTTCTTTGATGAGATGATCCCACCAAATATGGGCGTAGCCTTGGAATTCCAACGTAGCAAGTTGAATCTTCCTTTTCTTACTGAAGTTATGGCAAGACCAAAGTTTTTCAATTTTGCTCTCCCATTCCATGTAAGCATCCGGATCGCATCGTCCTTCGAAACTCGGAATTTTGACTTTTACTTTTCCAAGTCCGTCATTATCCGGTTGAGGTCAATTATGTTCATTATAGCGTCCTCTTCGTTGATGACGTTGTTGGTATTCTCTCCACATTTTCTCATCCTCTTCATCACTCATGTCTTGAAATTTGTCACCAAAAAGTGGATTGTGGTTAGCATTAACGAATTGATTAGGGTGGGTATTACCGGGCATTTGTGGATGATTTATAGTTGAAACATGAGGGGGTGGTGGTGGATTAGCGGAGCTTCCGCCTACTTCATAAACAGCCTTCGGATCAAATCGTAAGCGAGATTCGAATTGGTAATCTGCATTAGGCCTTGCTTCCACTTGTTCAAGCCGTTTATCCATGTTGGTCATCTTGGTCATGATTTGCTTGAACATGTCCGCTATATCCGGTGTGTTGTCCTTCTGAGAACCACGTGGACTATCTCTTTCTGACATCTATACCAACATATACAGTAACAAAAAACTTGTTAAGTTAGAGAAATCAAAAAGACCTTTCTTATTTTCTCTCACACTCACGCTCTTCTTGTGTTGTTGCAAGGTGGTTGACGGAATTCACTTGTATGGATTAATGCTTCTATACAAATCAGCGTCTTGGCCTCCCTAGAACTTCTTGAATGAATCAAGTAGTCAACTTGGTTCGGTTAAAGGTTCTTGTGGGGTGCGATGGTTAAGAAATCCATGTAAGAAGTTTACTCCACACACGACAAGGTACAAAGAAAGATTGCGGATAGACAACTAGTATGTTAAGAAGTATAGATACTAATTAACACACCCAAAGAAAGACTCAGTGTTTAGAATAGAAAAAAGGCTAAGGAAAAGCACATAAGAGATTAAGAAGAGAGAAGAACGTACCTTGAGTTGCAAAATTAAGAAAGAGAGATAGCCGGATTCGGGTTTAGGTATGGCTAGATCTCTTTGATTGTTTCAAGGTATATACTGGAACTCTTCTGTTGTAATACTCTTGCACATGGTGCACTTCAATTCTGCAAAGTATGCCTCAAAGATTTCTTCAAATTTTGGCATCAGTAGCAAAAATCGGGTGAAAAAATCGGTCGATCTTGCTGAAGAACAGGTCGATTTTTCTTTGTAAAAATTGACTCTTGGTTTAAACGTTCAAGAAATTTCTTTTCTTTTCTTTTCTTTTCTTCTTTCTTTCTTTCTTTGTTTCATTCTTTTTTTTTCTATTGGCGAGGTTTCGACGTTCAAGAAATGACTCAACTTTTAAGACTCAAAGAAGACTAAAAAAAATCAAACCTTTTTATGAACGTTTGGACTTCAATCGCTTAGCTCTGATACCACTTTGATGCAGGGATAAGCCGCAGTTCCCGATCTAGATTGAAACTCCTTAACTGGATAAAAATCGGGTTGTTGTATAGGATAAATCGGCCTATTTTCTCCAAGAACAGGGCGATTTTTCGATAATCACAGAACACGGATTAGTGAATGATATGGAATGAAAAGAAGATGATTATGGAATGATAAATGAAAGATATAGGAAGATATGAACCAAGATAGTTCAACAAAAGAACCTTGACCAATGATGTGTCAAAACCCTTAAACGAGAAGAATACCTTCACCCACACTTCTTTACCCTTACACAAGTCTTCTAGTTAAGACAAGCACAAGGAGGGACTAGGATTGACCAGTTGCACCAAACTTCAACAAGATTAACACACACAAGCACAATCTAGCAAGAACTTCACAACGATTCAATCAAGGCTCTCCCTTTGATTGAATTGGAATGAATAAAATACCAACATCGTAAGCGAAGCTGTAAGTTCACAGAATATGTGGAAAATATAATAAATCTAATCTACCAAACAATCTCCCCCACTAAGGCTATTTATAAGTGAGACTAATCCTACTAAAACTAGGAAAAATATAAAAGATATGATCTATAAATGATAATCTAGAAAGATATCTTTAAAAGATATAAAATATAAAATCTAAAAAGATAGAATCTAAATAATCCCATAAGTTAGTGTGAGAGATTTAAGGAATTATAACAAGATATAATTGCCAAAATATAGAAGATCATGGCCGGATCTTTTGCAACTCGTTCTAGTGAAGGAAATCGGATACGAAAATCATTCGAGTTTTTCCTACAAGAAAATCGGTTGATCTTTTGGGAACTCAGTCGATTTTTCCTCTCCGGAACTCTTCTTTGCTCTTATCCTTCTTCCTTGCTTGATGGATCTTCTTGGTCGTGGTTTGGCTCTTCTACAACAGCCAACAATGTCACTAAGGAACTCTTGAGAATGATGAGAGTTTCCTTGAGAGTAAATGTCATGAGAAGATCCAGAACTTCATCTTGGATTGCGTTATCTCTTGACCGTGTGATCGCTCCATCCATAATCGAATCTGAAGAAGGTGAAGGTGAAGGAGTTGAAGGAGTTGTTGGCTTATCTTTTAATTCTTTAGCCTTTGAGCGTGTAACTAGTCCTTGTATTGAAGATGGTACCACATCAGAGTCAACTCTCTCAACCTCCGGGAGAAAAGATAAATGTGCTGATCCTCGGGTGCTGCAGACGGACCCAACAAAGATAGCTCTCTTGAAACTTGTTGACACTCTCAACAATGGGAATATCCTCGAACCCATCCTCGAGGAAATCCTGAAGCCGGTCTCTCCTCATGCCTGCACGGCAATAGCGATCCTTGATTACCGTCTTTATCAGCTCATAACTCGTGACCTTATTGCGAATGGTCCTCCACCAATGATGAGCCTGATCCTGCAGTAACATCTGTGCTATATCAACTCGACGACCCTCTGGGCAACGGATCGCCTCCATAGCAGAATCCAACTTGCCTAGCCAAAGCTCCACCTCCAATCCGGTCGTTCCTCTAAAAGAAGGAACTCTCAGCTAGTTGAAAACCTTCAACCACATGCATCACTCTCTGCGAAACGTCAACTACTCTTGCGTGTACTGGCGGTGTTGGTGTAGGTCCTTCAATTCTGATAGCATCCTCGAATCTCTGAACGTAGTCGCGGTATGCAGATCCTCCGATGGATACTCGACCGGACTCAGTCGACTGCGCTCTTTATGCTCTGGACCTAGTGGCGGTTCCGTTCTTTTCCTCGGGAACAACGCTCTCAACAACCTCTTCGACAAACGCCTCAGTGATAGGCAGATCAGCAACTAGGGCTTGATTCAACCTCTAGCTAGTGGAGGTCTTCCTGCACGTCCTCATCCACGAACGGTAGGTGGAAGAGGTGGTCGACCCCTTCCTCGCCCTACAACGAATGTAGCTCTAGTACGCACCATCTACTCTAAGGATAGATAGATATATAATGCCATGCTATCAACTATTGCAGAAATCCAGAAAAAAACACATAAAGACCAACATAAAAGATAACTAAGTGTTGAGATCCGTGGAGGTAGTGGTGGTCGCCCGTACATCTATCCCAGACCGACAAGTTTAAAACAACAACCCCTTTTAAAAACGTAGCCCCTTGCGGTGTCTGTTTATTTATCCATTTGAACTTTAGAAGATTACGAGTGCCATTTTTTCCAACCTTGTGCTCTGATACCATATTATAACACCCCAAGTTCTGGGAACTCGAAGCGTTACAGACTAGGACCTCACAATGAGTCCTAAACCTCAAAGTAACAACAATAACATCATATCTTACAACAAGGCACAAATAAATGAAAACCAAAACTGTTATAAAACCAAAGGTAAAACAAAGGGAAGCATCAAAGACTCACAACCGAGTTCAAAACAAAAGGGAAAGAATAACAACAGAAATATAAAACCCGATCCCATCCTATAATCTACGGGAACCCCGGTTGACCACACCGTCTGAATCACTCAACAACATCCCTGACCTGCAAGAAACCTACAACATCGGTATAAACCATTAGCTAACATTCTATATATCAAAAAGATAGTAAAGGCACAAACACACATAAGGTAATATAAACATAAAACATGCTCGCACTCAACCGGTTATTATCTTTCATTAAGTTATTCCCTTTACTAGTTCAACTTATGTTGTCACACGAGAATCACTATGATTTCGCCTCTGTCCCCTTTTACCAATAGGAATAGAGAGGATGCATCCTTCTGTCATCTACTGGCCTGGTCGCAAGAGCACCTCCCAGTTTTCCAATTTTAAACTAGACAAGCGGTCAGCACCCGATTATAATACACTTCGGCCAATTAAGGTATAAAAGGTCAATCTTATTTTGGTTATCCATTATAATGATAAATAACAAGACAAACAAGCCAATACAATCAAACCGATATACGGAACGTAACTAAGTAAGTCCAAGGGATTTACCTCACTCAAAGGTAAACTCAAAAGTCAGCTACAACTTAGTTTCCCGATGGAAAGGAAGGAATACCTTCTCAAACAAGGCATAACGAATCAAGAACAAAACGATTGCTAGAAGTCTATAACTTCTACTCTCCATGATCTCTAAGAGATCTCTACAAGGTAGGGTCACAAACCCTAGTCGTACAAATTTCCAAGGGTCAGCAACATCAACAAAACATAAGGGAAGGACCGAGGAAACAAGAAAAGGAAGCAACTCACCAAAGACGGGAGCTACTGTAGACAAACCACGGGGGCGGCAAGACAACATCGCGGGGGCGGAACTGGGCAAAACGGCGGGGGCGGGAAGGTGAAGGCGAGGGGGCGGTCGCTTGACAGAAGCGACTATCGTAACTCTTTTGACAACAAACACTCAACAAGGGATCCAAAGCTTGATTCTTCGATCCACACACGCCAAATATCAACCAAGGGAGCCTGAGAACATCAACGTATCAACAACGGAAAGGCCAACAAGAATCAAGGTTGAAACTTGATTCTTGTGAAGAGGAAAAAGAAGAACGAAAAGAGAAAGAGAATCAGAACGGAGAAACATGCAAGAGGCTCATGAACGTGTAGAAGAATCAATGGGATGAACACTTACACGTTCTGTAGAAGATCACAAGGGAAAGGGTGTAGCTTGCTTGAGATTGAAGAATGTAAGCAAGAAACGGAAAAAGGAAGAGAAGGCGGGAATTTATAGGGAACGGTTGGAAAATATAGAAGGAAGGACGTCTCTAGGGCTAGAAGATCATAGGAAAACCGGCCCATAAGATATAAGATTGGATCTTGTATCTATGGAAAGAAATAAAACGGAATAAAAATTAGATCGGGTGCAATCTGTAGTCAGCCGTAGGGGCAGCTGGCTACAGGGGCGGCCCTCTTCACCGCAGAGGCGGTGGAGGCAAAAACCGGGGCATTACAACTACGTGGGCGGATGGGTGAGCCATGATAGGATAAAGAGCACCGACACTGTCACATCTCATGCGAATAGTTCCCGTGGAAAGGTCCTTCACATAAAAGTCAAACGGGTCAAACTCAATCGACCCATCGTTATTAGTAGTCAGCCTACAAATAGACACAAGATTTTTAATAAGTTTTGGGGCAATCAGAACATTACTGAGTTTAAGAGGCAAGGCAAAAGTTGGAATGATGGTTGTGCCATGACCCGAAGTAGGAATACATTCACCATTACCGACAATGATAGATGGGGAACTTTTATAAATGGGTGAGCATGTTATACCTTGAGAGTGATGTGTGGCGTCGCACCGTGTCAAGATACCAAGCGCCATACGGGCTTTACTACCTCATTGTGTTGAATTCGTGGACAATGTCGGTTGGCACATAAGATGGTGTGTTCCCATAATCGGAATACATGCCATAGTTTGTTGGTGGGCGGCGAGGTGCATGTCCAAGAATTCCTTGTTGACTATGGTAGGGGATGAGAGGCGATGGCCGCTATCATGTCCGCTGTTAAGGGTGAGTCCGTTCGGGAGGAGACCAGTCGGCGTTTGGGAAGTTGATGGGCGGCACATACCCATTAAAGTACGACCCACTCCCGTGCCCTTGTCCTTTTCCACGGCCGCATCCTCTTCCACGGGCAATAGGGTTTCCACGGCCACGTCCGCTGTTGGTGGTCACGTCGAGAGGTGTAGTTGGCGGATTAAATGTGAGATCCGAATGGGAGACGTGAGCTTGGGAGTGTTCAGGAGTGGACCGTTTGGATCAACAAGTTTCTTCCATTATTAACTGAGATCGCACCATGCGAAAATCCGGTAGGGGATCAATTTTGCTGAATGAGGGAAGCAATCCGGTAGGGCAATAGGGTTTCCACAGCCACGTGCGCTGTTGGCGGTCACGTCGAGAGGTGTAGTTGACGGATTAAATTGAGATCCGAATGGGAGACGTGAGCTTGGGAGTGTTCAGGAGTGGACCGTTTGGATCAACAAGTTTCTTCCATTATTAAGTGAGATCGCACCATGCGAAAATCCGGTAGGGGATCAATTTTGCTGAATGAAGGAAGCAATCGATTTTATACACTCAGTAAGCCAACGATTGTCTGTAAGACCAATCTGTTGTTGGTCACTTTCGAATCAATGTTAGCAAGCTGATTGGAGAGAGTCTTGATATGTTGAAAATATGCGGAGATGGACGAGAACTTCTCCAACTGCGAGTTTGAGAAATCGTTTTCCAAGTATATGGCCCGGGAATGTTTATTATCATTAAACAAATCCTTAATCTTCTTCCATGCTTGCAAAACAGTGGTTTCTGGTTCAAGGATGGTGAGAAGGAGATCTTGAGTAAATGTACCGTATATCCATTGCACCAGAGCAACATCAACCAGTCCTAAAGATCGTCGTCAATATCTTTGAGGCGTTGGATCGACTCATCAATGTGGTCGAGAACTCTGTGAGCCGTTGCTGCAATGCGGAATAGTTCTGCCCAAGAGGTGTATGGTCTTTTTTCGGGATCAAGAACAATAGGAATTATGTTCTTGACGTTGGAGACCGAGAGCGCTGAGTGGAAAATGGTATGCTTTTTGTCAGCCATGGAAGACGTGAAGAGGATTAGGTTTAGGAGGGGAATTTGCTTCCGTGAAGCATTGGAGAGACGGCAGGAGGGAATATGACAGCCGGGGGAGAGGCGTCGAAGGGGACTGTTGGCAAGAGGAGGGAGGCGGAGGTATTACGTGATAGTTTCATAAACTCGCTGATACCATGTATGCAGTTATAAACCCCTTAGGGTTTTGCCTATGTTATTCATCAATATATATGGCAACAGTCAAGAATAATTACAAAAGGGACTCATAAGTTTATATTACATAACTGATCTAGTATATCTCTATCCGAATATGTATCGATGAGATTGATAAACCATGGAATTCCTTGACGTTGCCCTACCTGTACATCTACCATGAGAATTGCATCTGAGAATGGTGTAACGTCCGGTTTCGATTTTCTTTCTTGCCTACTTCTATCGATATTTTTATTAGTAAGTTATATCTTTTTTTTTCTTTTAAATGTTTTACGACGTAAAAATAAATTCCCGACTATAGTTATATTTTTGTTTACTTTCGGAAAGGTTCGGAAAATCTTTCCGACTCGAAAATCCCGTTCCGGAAATTTTAAAATGAGCCTATCCTTTTAATTCTTTCTTTCTCTATTTCTTTTTTTTCCTTTTTCTTTATTCTCTCTATCTCTTGCACTGGTGAACAGACAGAGGAGCCGGACCTTGCTTCTCTCACCGCCTTCTCGTGCTTCACCCGACCTCTCGTTCTGCACAGCTCCTCCACAGTGCAGGTGACCCCTCGTTTCCCTCTTGCCTGCAGTAACTTGGCCCTCTCCTCTGTTGTACCCTATCTCTCTTTCCCTCACAGCCCAAAAACTCTCATTTGCTTTCCCATATCTTTAGCCTCTGTAATTGGAGCCAGCACATTGCAGGAGAAGAGGTTGCACCACCGGAAAAGAAATTGGAGAGAGCTGCACCTAGGAACCGCCACCGGCCGTCGCTCCTTCCTCCACGCGGCCGCCTCGATTGATCAGAGCCGCTATATGGACGGTGCACAGCCGGAAAAAGCCCCGCCCTTCTCCCCTTTCGCTCTCTGTCCTCTCCAGCCGCCTGGAGGCCGCCGCTGCAGAGAGCTGCACCGCCACCGGCTGTCGCTTCATTCCCCGCCTGCACCGACGCCAACCACCTCCCTTCCCTCCGCCTGCGCAAGCCGCCGGGAGCCTTCTCCTTGTTTTTATCCTCTGTCGCGCTTTCAACAAAAGGTTGAAGAGGAGCTATTGGTTATTTATTATTTTTGCCTTTTTTTGTGATTAGTTCGGTTTTGACCCCTTCTTTGTTGATAATTGCAGTTTTGACCCCATGTTTCTAGAAATGTGCAGTTTTGCCCTTGAAGTATAAATTAGAGTTTTGACCCCAAATTTATTTCGGGAAATTGCCTGATTTCGAGAATTTCTTAGGTGCCCGGAAAGTGGTTTTGGTTTTTTAAACCGTGTTTATAAATTGTGTAATCGCCCGGGGAAAAAGCTTTGCGAGTTTTAACTAGTTTTGAAAGCGGGTTCTCCTTGGAGTATTATTTGTTAAGCTTTCCGTTCCAATTTATCCCTTGAGCTAAATGTGTCTAGCTTTCATGTATAGGTCCGGAAGCGCCGTTAAGTCCACCAAAATTTGTTCTTGACATTTGTAAACCGTGCTCTACCTTTGACCTTGTGTGAGTACCTTCTCCGTCTTTTAGTTCAATAGCGGTAGTGTGTCATGCTAGGTGAATCTAGCATAACGTAGAGCAAATGTCATGTAGTGGTCTTGACCTTAGATGTTAAGTATAGTTACGAATTGTTGTGTGCATCAGCAAGTTTTCTTAAATGATCATGGATATAGGATCTAGCGTGCTAAGTTATGACCTTACGAGTTTGAGAAAATAGCAGTACGAGAGTTGTTATCTCGTCGGTTAATTGATGATAGTATGCCTCGTTGTGATCAGGCATTGAGCGTTTCCCGCAAGAAGCTTAGAGGATTGATTCTTGCACCTTGAGTGAGGTAAGTCCTCGGACTTACTTAGCTAGCTTTCGCATATTGGTTGATACGTATGGGTGGTGTGTGTTTATAATTGTTGTGATAATTATCACCATTTCCTTTTTATTCTTCAAGGGGCGGGTCATTCTTTGTATATGTCACTACACACCATCACTCATCTCATGCACTTCGATCCATCTTTGGCATTCTATTATAACATCTCGATGCTGAAACGAAAACCCAAAAAGTTATCAAATATATACACCAAAAAGGTAAAGCAACAAATATAAGGTAGGTGAGATTACCAGTTTGGCAACTGAATAAAATGTTGAAAACGTTATGAAACTCAAATTTGAGTTCAAAGATGGTATTATTTCCCAAGTTGAAAATACCAATCAAATTACCAATCAAATTGACACAATGTAAATCGTTTGTTTCTAATTTTTTAACTGATTTGATTATTTGACTTAAATAAAAATTTGTTGATTAGAAAAGATCAATGTAAATGGTTTGTTTTTAATTTTTTAAACGAAGCAATAAAATAGAAGAGATATGTGTAAGAGCCTAGTTGCTGAGTTGCTGAGAGGATGAGCTGAGGACCCAAATTCAGCCTATTCCGCCCCTGGGTGACCTTGTATCCGCCCCTGCGGTTTACCTAGGCCGCCCCAGCGGCTCACAGAGTCCGCCCCCGCGGCTCTGTGTGCTGCAGTCGTCTTCTTTGACCCTTTGACCCGTGCTTTACCCTTTTTAACTCCTTTATATACTTCATCTTCTCCCTTTGATGAGGGTTTACCATTCTCAGCTCCATCTCTCTCTCCATACGTACATCTTCTTCTCTCTTCTCCCTTGGATCACCTTGGTTGATCTTTTCTTGAGTTTTGTGAGTTTGTGAGAGATCTTGCCTAGTTTTGCTTGGATTTGATGTTGATGATGTTGTTGTGCCTTGTGGAGCCAGCTTGAGGTTGTTTTGGTATGGTACTGATCTTTTGGAGAGCTCAGCTTGGTGAGTTCTACGGCTTCTTCTCTTTCTTTCTCCTTTCCTTCTTATTTTCCTTCTTTCCTTAGCCTTGTTGGCTTTCCTTTGGTTTGGATCTTGTTTCAGCCTTAATTGGCTTATGTTGATGTATATATATGTGTTCTTGTATGTATGTGTGTTGGATGAAGAACAAGTGAAGGAATCGAAGGAAGGAGTGAAGAAGGAGCTGAAGTGGTGTCTTCTGCACACCAGCCGCCCCTACGCCTTTCTTGAGCCGCCCCAGCGCCGGTAGTGAACCGCCCCTGAGCCACCTCCTAGCCGCCCCTGCACCACCTGCATCAGCAAGGGCCTTCTCTTTGTTCTGCAGGTGTGTGTGTGTTTCAAGGCTTTCCTTAGGATGCCTTTGTTCCCTCATTTCATAGTGTGAGAGTATAGGATCATACTAGAGGTGTGAGGATGTGTTTGGTTGAGGTTATGATCGGTTTATGCCTTGTATGGCCTTTGAGGTTCGTTAAGTTGTGAGAGTATGTTGAGGATGATCCTATGGATCCCTTTGGGTCTAGGTGTGACCCTTGTGTTGTTAGGAGATTGATATATCTCTTTATGCCTTGTTTATAGGTTGTGTTGTCCCTCCAGTGTAGAGGTGATCGTGGTTGAGTTTGATCGAGGTTGAGGTAAGTCCGTAGGACTTACTTAGTTGCCATCCTTATATTGGGTGTTTGCATGAATGGTGTGTGATTTGTATGTTGCTATGATAGCATGAGATGTCGTTTATACCGACTTATGTTTTATTGATTGCCCCGTATGCGTGGTTGTGATAACCTTTCTCTTTCATCCCGCCGTCGAGTCTGGGGTGTTCTCTGATGTAAGGCCAGACTGACTTTACAGGAAGGGCAAAATCCACTCCCACAGGGTACACGGATTGTGTGACCGATACTTGTGCAGCTGTCTAGCAGGTTCAGAGGCGAGGAAGTATCGGTCCTCGTGTCACATAGTTTCATATATACCTATATATACGATTTGAGTGAATGACCATTATTTGTTAGATGATAAAATGGGTAAATGTGTGAAAGCATGCTGATGTGTTTATCTTTCCTTACTTGTGATTGTGCCTATGCATTACTCTATATATGTGTATGGTTAGCTAATGGTTTATTACCAGGTTATAGATGCCCCACAGGATAGGCATGCTATTGGGTGATCTAGCAGAGTTGAAGGCCGAGGACGTCTCGTACATAGGTTGTTGTGGGCTTTTGGGTTTGTTTATCTTTTCCCTCCTACATGAGGATGATATTTTGTTACCTCCTGTGTGAGGGCGTTATGTTTTATACTCGGATATGTTGTCTGACCTTTTGATTGTACAGTTTATACAGTTTTATGTATTTGCTTTTATATATATCAGTGCCATGTTGTAAGGTCCAGTGAACTTGTTATCAGACTAGGGTCAAGATCCATTGTGAGATCCTAGCCGAATGTGGCACTCCGAGTCCCGCGGATCCGGGGTGTTACAGAGTTGGTATCAGAGCCTTAGGTTGACAACAATGACATTTGCTACCTACAATTGGGTTTGATAGGTAAAATAAACAGAACCACATGGGTTCTGCCGTTTTTAAAAAGGTTTTTGGTTTTAATTGTGGTTTTGGGTTAGATGTACGAGAAGTTGTCACTTCTGCTATGGATCTCTGTAGTATAGTTATGTATATATGTATAATGGATTATGTATGTGTATGTATTGAGTATATATATATATATATATATATATATATATATATATATATATATATATATATGTATATATATATATATATATACAACTGGCCTATATAGAGCCTTATAAGTTAGGTGTGCATACCCCGCAGATGGCTCGGACTAGAGCTACTTCCGCTGTAGGCAGAGGTAGAGGTAGACCACCCCGTCCTTCAGGTGTTGTAGGTGAGGGACCAGTTCCCGCTGTTGATCCACCAACGGTGGAGGAGATACACAAGGAGGTTGTAGAGAGCGTCGTCCCTGAGACGAGGAGTGGTGGATCTATGAGACATCATTCACACCGAGCTCAGTTTGATAACGCTGACCGTGTCTCCATAGGAGGACCGGAGTTTAGAGAGTACCTCAGACGTTTTGAGGAGGACATCAGGGCTGGCAGACGGGCCCCAGATTTACTAGTGCATGAGGGATCTTCTGAGAGATCTCAGGGAGCGACACAGGTGCCAGCTATACCTGCATGTGTTGTTGAGCTAATTCGAGCTGTGGAAGAGACTAGAGGGCCTCTACCAAATGCCTGGTTAAAGGCATTTCACCAGCAGGGAGTGCCGCACTTCTCAAGAGAGATTGGTTTACAGACTGAGGTGTGGATAGGGCATGTAGACTCAACTTTAGAGTATATCAGGTGCCTTGAGGACAGACGGATAGAGATGCTGCAGTCTCTATTCCGTGACCTTGCACATAAGTGGTGGAGGATTGTACGGACCAAAGCCACCAGTTATGATCACATGAGGAGCATGATTAGGGAGCAAGTTCTGCCCTGCCTCATTGAGGAGGGAGAAGCTGCAGGATTTTATGGAGGCTGGTTTGAGGACGTGCCTATTGCTGACGCTATCCGCCGCTTCCAGACTGAGTTAGCTTTGCTGGGTCCAGCTGCACCATCTAAGGACTAGCATGTGTATATGTTCTCTCATCGTTTGAGGGAGAGCACACGTTCATACATGGCGGGATTCCATTGCGAGTTCCAAGCTTATTACTAGGACCGGGCTTCTGCTTATGAGAGGGAGCAAGCCAGTCAGAGGAGAGCTTCTCAGACCGGACGGTCTGAGAAGAGGCAGCAAACTGGAAAGACTAGTGGAGTTGGAGGAGCTTCTGGGTCTAGACGAGACTAGAGACGACAGTGTTACAACTGTAGTGACCCTGACCATCTGAGGCCAGATTGTCCCAGACCAGTTGTGACTTGCTTTACTTGTGGTAGACCAGGCCACAAAGCTGCCTTCTGTAGGCTGGGTGGAGTTGCATCTCATCAAGGTTCTTCCCCTACCAGTCTAGTAGGAGGTGGTCAAAGGACACCTCAGCAGCAGACACAGGGATAACAGAGAGTCCTAGAGCGTCCATCTACTCAAGGTTCTACTCTAGGACCGAGTAGAGGCAGAGGTAGAGATGTTGGAACTAGTGATGCCAGAGGAGCCCGAGGGCGAGCTTTTGAGTTGAGGAGTGCAAAGGATCCACCTGCACCGGCTGTTACAGGTACCATTTTGTTTGATACTAGTGGTACGCATTCATTTATTTCTGATACATGTGTTGAGCGTCTGAATTTAGCTACCATAGAGGGGATACCCTTTATTATAGGGTTACCTGATGGTATTTGGGTCAGAGGTACCCTTGAGATACGTAGTTGTCCCCTTCGTTTAGTGACTAGTGTTTTACTTGTTGACTTCTTAGTCATGTCACAGAAGCATGAAGACGTCATATTAGGTATGGATTGGATGCGTAGACACTGATAACACGATTTATGACTTAGGTTTAGGTACTCATTTAGATAGTTTTTCCGCTCATTCATGCATGGTTTGCACTAGTTCATGACGATTTGCACTCAATTCATGTATTTTGTAGAGATAGACGTCTACATGGACTTTTGCATGCTTTGTAGGTATTTTGGGAGCTTTAAGAGCTTAATCGATACATTCGAGGATCGTTCCTCGAGATAACACACCTTCGGACTCATTGGGAAGCAAGTTAGGATCTAAGGAGGATACATGGGACCTTGTTGGTGCATGCCATGCACCAAATTGTGACTTAATGATCCAAAACAAGCTGAGGCACCAAAACCACGGCCACTAGGACTTCCACGGGCGTGAAAATGGGCCGTGGTTTTCCCCAGACAGCTGTGACAGCTGTCCCACGATCTTCATGGCCGACTCTTGCAAATTTGGAGGATAAAAGGTGGTCCTGCAAGGCTGTTAGGGACAGACCCCATCACTCCATTCTCTCCCACACTCTCAACAACACATAATCTCTCATTAGAAGATTGGATTGGAGTTTCACTTGGAGGAGAAGAAAAGGTTCCATTGAAGAAGATGAGAAGAACACACTATTCTTAGTTTTTCATAGTTTTGAGTGAGATTTGTGAAGAGGTTTTGCAAGAATTTGTAAGAACGATTGAACCTTCTTTTGAAGGGTTGTAAGTCCTTCTTGAACTCATATTCAGCTTGGATTTCTTATTCCACTTGTTTCATCTCCCTTTCATTTCATCCTCTTGATATGGATTCCATGATTTTATGCTTGATGACTTTGATTGTGATGATGCATGTTGTTGGCTAGATAGATGCGATTCAAGGGTAAGGAAATAATGGTTATGGCATAGACTATGATAGGATGGACTTAGATATACCTTTGGATGATTCGTTTGCTTGAACCGAGCTACTGTTGGAAACCACGGTTCGTTCTTGCCAGTCCACGGCCGTGGAAAGGGATGAACAACCCGTGGTTCTGACTAACTCACTTGTTTTGATGAATCTAAGTGCTAGAATGTTAGATTGTTGAAATCCTAGTGTTTGTTGAGCTAAATCTATCCTAGGGTGACCTAGTGTTAGCAACTAAGTGTTAGAAGAGACCTACCCGGTGATTCTTGCTCTTAGATACCAAAGATGACGAACTCTAGGTAGTAGTGAGCTTCACAAGCCGCTATTGGACTGAATGTGCTAGGATAAGTGTTTAGGACTTGCCTTTCCGAGACTTACCCGGTAAGGAGAGGTTAGATCCCTAGATAACCATCCGGTTTGTGTAGATATCCCTACCTTAGGCTTCTAGAGACTTACCCGGTGATAGGACCTTAGGAGCGGGATTAGTGGATCATGAGACCTACCCGGTAATTGACCCCACTTGAGAAACATTCCTTCCCAACATACTATAGTTAACCCAAAGAATGACTAGATTGCTTGAGTCCAATGCCATAACCGGAATTTCCAACCCCTAGAATCCATTTTTCTCTCTTGATTATCCATCTCGTGTTTGTCTTGCTTGTTTGTGTTGATTTGCTAGATTGTTAGTTTGTTTTGCATCCTTATATCGTTGTGATTCTTGATTGATCACCACACAAAACCAAACCCAAAAACATTGAGATTTTCATTTATTTGTTTCTTTTCTCTTTTCTTAGCCTAGAACAACACTATCCTTAGTCACTAATCGATTCAATCTCACCTCAGTCTTTGTGTTCAACCTCAGAATACTATCCCTACTACAAAACGTCCCGTACACTGCGGATTTGCTAGGAGTTAGGAGAAATATATCAAGTATAAATTTAAGGCTTTTTGCGTGACAAGTTCTTTGCGTAACTAGTTTTAGGCGCCGTTGCCGGGGACTAGGTTAAGATTGAGTCATTGTTTGTGATTATTTATAGTGTAGATCTTTCTTGTTGCTTTTGATCTATTTTGTTTTGTGTGTTTGCTTTTCAGGACATCTCTCACTCTTTAGGTGCATGCGAAGATCTCGTGGCAAGGATTTAGCTCCATTCGATCCCGAACCGGAGAAAACCCTTAGATCTAGATCCAAGAGCATTAGAAAGGGAAAAGAGATGGCCGGAAGAGATCTCCAAGCTGAGTTGGATGAAGCTTTAGAGCAAATTAGGCTAAGGGATGAAGCCTTGGAGAATGAAAGGAGACTTGCCAATGAAAGGCAAGAAGCAACTAGGAGGGAGATTGAAGAGATTAGGCAAGCTCTTGTGCAAAGAGAACTTAATCGTGAACAACCTCCTCCACCTCCACCACAACCGCAGCCGGCGGTTGAAATTCGGGTTGTGCCGGTTGCTATTGAGGAGCCACAAACGTTAGGGAGACGTATGGATCCGGCTCAAAGAGCACACCATCCGGGTGTGAACTTAAGAGATCCCGCAATCCATAATTACGAGCTCCGCCCTCAAGTTCTACAAATGATCCGGCATAATCAATTTGGAGGGATGGAAGGAGAGTCTCCTCATCAACACTTGATGAACTATGAGATCTTGATGGAGACTCTAAGACCGCCTAGATTGGAGAGCAACAACCATAAGCTTAGGGCTTTCTCCTTCTCACTTAAGGATAAAGCCTTGGTTTGGTATCAATCTATTCCACAAGGGCGAGTGAGTACTTGGGAGGAGATGACAACCGAGTTTTTGACAAAGTTCTTCCCACCTTCCAAGACTACCGAGCTAAGATCAATGCCTTCGTGATGAAGGATAGAGAAAGCCTATTCAAGTCTTGGGAGAGGTTCAAAGACCTTCTCCTAGATTGTCCACACCATGGTATACCAAAAATAGAGCTTTTGGAGATCTACTTTAAGGGACTTGATGAAGATAGCCAATTGAAGCTTCAATCTCTTTCCGGTGGGACTTTCATGGAAAAGAATGTGGATGAAGCTTGAGAGTTTGTAGATAAACAAGCTTTGGTGATTGAGAAGTACTCCCATAGGAAGAGTGATGGGAGGAAAGCGGGAGCATATGAGGTGAGTGAAGTCACCATGAGTAACTTCAAGCTTGATGCAATTAACAATGAGCTGAAATCTTTGAGGGAGTTGTGTGCTACAACTTTGAAGAATCAAGCAACCCCTCAAGTGCAAGTGCAAGCAAACTTGTCTTCCAAGGAGGAAGATGTGAACTACATGGGAAGGGGAAACTACAACAACCATCAAGGCCCAAGGAACTTCAACAACAACCGGCAATCAACAATTACCGGCCTAATCACAACCATCCCGGGTTTTCCTATTCTAACCCGGATGGTGCCTTGAACCCTCCCGCTTCCACAAGCGCAGCTCCACCACCAAAGGCTTCACAAGAACCCCCACCCGGATTTACTCAACCTCCAAAGGATAGAACCGAGATGATGTTTGAGCAATTGCTTGGAAGGTTGAGTGATCTTGAGAGCACGGTGACTTCCATTTCTAAAGCTCAAAAGGTGTTGGAAGCACAAGTGTTCCAAAAGGCGGGTGAAGCTCATAGAGATCCGGGAAAGCTTCCCGGAAGAACCGAAGACAATCCAAGAGGCCAAGTGTTGGCCATCACAACAAGGAGCGGGTTGAGCATGAAGGATCCCTTGCCTAAGGAGAATGCTAAGGGGAAGCAAGTAGTGGTAGAGGAAGAGATATTGCAAGAAGATGGAGGCAAGAGCAAGGAAGACGAGCTAACATATGTTGCACCACCTCCATACAAGCCACCACTACCGTTCCCACAATCACGAGCAAGGGCTCGCTTGGACAAACACTTCGGTAAATTCCTTGAACTTATGTCTAAATTGCATATTAACATTCCGTTCATGGATGATATTCTAGGAATGCCGGCATATGGCAAGTTCTTGAAGGAGATACTCTCCAACAAAAGGAAGTTGGAAGAGTATGGAGAAGTAAGAATGACCAAGAGGTCCTCGTAGTTGATTCAAACCATGAGGGAGGAGATGCCTCCCAAGCTAAGAGATCCGGGATCCTTTTGTGTGCCAATTGGAGTGCGAGAAGTGAAGTATGAAGCCCTATGTGATCTTGGGGCAAGTGTAAGCATCATACCGCTTGCACTTTGCAACAAAGTTGGGCTAGGAGAGCCAAAGCCGGTCAAGATGACCCTTTACATGGCGGACCATTCGATCACTCACTCGGTTGGAATATTGGAATACATACCGGTGCAACTAGGAAAGTTCTATGTGCCCATAGACTTCGTTGTTTTGGACATCCCGGCGGACTATCCGGTTCTTATCATCTTGGGGAGACCTTTCCTAGCCACTTCCGGATGTTTGGTGGATTGCAAAAATGGAATTCTCTCCTTCAACATTGGAGAAGAGAATATCAAGTTCAAATTATCCACAATGATGAAAGGGCCAGCCCTTGGTGAAGATGTGTTCAACATTGTCGAGCAAGAGGATTGTAGAGAAGTTGTGAGCTCGATCTTGATCAAGGACCCCTTGGAGAAGGTTCTTAGCTTAAGTTTGATGGAGGAAGGAGTTGAGGAGGCTTGCAATGAAGAAATCAAGGCTTTGGAAGCATTGGAAAAGGAGACAAGAGCTGAATTTGAAGCACACGAAAGTGTGTTGAATTCCTGTAGGAACCACGGCCTGGGGGGAAGAACCACGCCCGTGGCACTACTACAAAAATGTGTTCATAATCCTTAAAATATAACCCAGGCTTATAAATCATGAGGTATAAAATCAGATTTTTTAAAAATTTAATTTGGAAACCTATAATAACACGGATGTTGTAATACCCGAGTTATAAAGTTATGTAAAATTAGGCAAGAGGTATGTAAATAACTCGAACATTGTTACATCCGGGTTATATAAACATATATAACACGGTTATTTTGTCCACCGGGTTATATATTAGGTTAAATTTTTAAATTCAGCAAAACGCCCGGAATATTTGGCTTGCTTCACTATTACTATTTTTTCCACCTAAACAATAAAATTCTCACCAATTTACACGAAAATTTTCACACCAAAATTGAATATCGTTTTAGACGCCCTAGCCTCATCAGGAAGCATGTGATACCCGAAAATTTTATTTTGGGCTTGTTAGGGCAAGTTGTTCTACCCTCTTGAAACCTCAGTCACCCATCTCCTTCTCCATTCCTTACCAATGTCTGCTATCCCTTTTCCCCTTCTCCATCAACCGTTGTTTTGGGGAGACGACGCTGCTGCACCTGGCCGGCCGCAACCTGTGACAACTCTCGCGTCGGACCGCCCTACCTCTTCTCCTCTCCACTTCTCGCGCCGGACCGCCCTGCTTCTTCTCCTCTATACTTCTCGCGCCGGACCGCCCTACCTCCTTCTCGATTCTCCGTCGCCTTAGGTCCGGCACCTAGAGGTTCCGCCGTTATCTCAGCCCTACATGAAGAAGAACAGCCGGCGCCATCACTGGACTCTCGCCCTATCTTCGGTCTAGTCATTTGCAAAGGAAAGCTAGGGTTTCCGTCCGCCCAAGTGTTGCAACCTCCGGCGCCAGTATGGTCTTCGACGGCGGCTCCTTCTGTAGATCTAGTATATTCAGTAGGTGAGCTTCTGACATGTTTTGTTTGGATCAATTAGGAGAAGGATGATGTTACGTTGGGTGAATCTTGTTTGTATAAGTCCTAGTGTCGGTTTATAGGTTTTCTTTGTATCTTAATCCAGATTAGAATAATGTATGTGTAATTGTACTTAACGTTGGCTAAGTGCGGTCGAGTGCATTTTAACATCTAAATCAGACGGTTATAGAATCGGAGGGTTTGTGATTTAAAGATAGTTGAGAGTTAATCAGTTAGCACTACAACAAAACTAGGTTTTTATAACATTAAATGATAGCGTTTATAGCGTAAATGCTATAGATGAGATGATTCAAGTTTTTTTTTATAGCATTTCTTAATAAAAAAAAAAGCTATTAAAAACATAACAAAATCCCCCCCCTTTTTCGTACCGTAGCGCGTCTTCATTTTTTCTATAACACAGGGAACAAAAAAAAGCGTGAACTTTCCTCTCTTCCCTTCAGCTGTGAGGGTTGACACAGTGGCGCCCCATTCCCTGCTCTCTTCGATTTCTGAGTTTTACACAACATTCCTCTCTTCTCTTCAAATCTTCACAGGACCAATCCATATCATCTCTTTCCTGTACATATCGACCACGGCGGTTGCAAACTTGCAATTACGTCTTTGTTTTTTGTTTACCGACTAGGGTTTCAGCCACTGTCATCGACCATTTCCCCTCCCCCATTCGACCAGGGTTGCAAACTTCAATTAACTAATAGGTTTCCCCCTCCCTTTCTTTCGTTATGTTTCCCCACAAATTCTCTATTTTGTGTTCTATTTCATATTTAAGTTTGCTTCAAATTCTGATTTGAGTTTTGAACCTGCTACTATTGATTGCGAGGAGATTAGAGGAGGAGAAACTACAAGAAGTTGTTCATGAAGGAGACTATTTGGAGATTGTATACAAGAATCTAGGAAATCTACTACTGGTATTAAAGATTCTTAACTTGGTAGATATTTGGTCATTGTTTCTTTGCATTTTAGATGAAAGGGAGACTTGTTTATTCACTCACTTTTTGCTGTGATTTTTAGGGGTTGGTCGATTATCATTTTTAAGGAATTCTGGATCTAAAACTCTCTATACTGTCAAAAAACATTTATGCTCAAAGTGGATAAGATTCATAAGAACAAAATGAAGAGAAATTGTACTTTGGATTGACGTGCTAGCACATGCTTTTGCTAATGGAGAATTTGTTGTTCATATAATTGAGTATTTTTAATGATTAGCTAGCTAATTGCTTACCATGAAGCCAGTTATGGACACCTAGATAAAGAATTCATGAAAATATAAAGTTTTGTTTCAGCTGACTGGTTCAAGCATTTTGTTCCAATGATATTTGATTAAAAAAGTCTTGACTTCGAGACCCGAATGTTTCTTTGCTTCCTGGTTATATGTTAAACAGAGACAAACACTCAAAGCTACTTGTTGTAGATTCAAATTGCTGGTTTATAAAGATCATACATGTGATTTCAGCTAAATAAGTTCTAGTGGTTTGGAATAGATTGTCTTATGTTGTCAATTGCCTAAGCATTTTGGGTTAGTTTGGTTAAAAAGAGTGTCAAAAAATTCCTAAATTACCATTTATTTTTCCTAAAATAAATTAAATGGATCTTAAACGTCATCATTTCATTTCCCTCTTCTTGATCGTTATATTATATTTTTGTTTCCATTCCAGATGAAATTATATGAGAACATAATATCATTTATGTACAAGAAGTAACAATTATCTTAGTTGAACAAGTCTAATTTCATGCTGATTGGATACTTCCTTGATTAAATTATAATAAGTGAGTTCAGTGGCCATCAACTAACACAAAGATGGTACACATGATGAAATACTTAGTCTATTAGTCATATGGATAATCCGCATGACGAAATGCTTAGTCTAATAGTCATATGGATGGTCTGCATGACAAAGACTAGTTGTTTAAAAAAAAGGGATTAGTAAGTTGCATCACATTTAATAGCATCTGTATTCGAGATAGTTTTCCTACATTTCTATAAACAACAGCATATAATGTCATCTTCTTCGAATTCCTCTGTTGAGAAGGATTTCTAAATAAAGGCATTGTAAGCAGCAACTATTCTTTTGTGTACATGTTGATGAATGGTTGGTTTGGTGTTTATGGTATTTGCTCATCAAAAATGTTGTAAAGTCTTATTCAGCTGAACAACAATCTTACCAATACCATAAATGGTAGCAATCCCCAACGGAGGGTATATTCTGAGCAAGCTGGTTGGTTTGGTGTTTATGGTATTTCTAAATAAAGGCATTGTAAGCAGCAACTATTCTTTCGTGATTCTTCGTAACTAGTTTGTGTTCATGGTATGCTAGATTTCTCTACCCTTCTTTCTCTGTTTGGGTATATTCTGAGCAAGCTGGTTTAATTTTGCTTCATCTCTATCATCGTCCTCATACTATTTTTGCTTTTCAGATGAGTTCATTCCTATGGTAGTTTGTGTAAGTATAGGAATCATTGAGTTTTGTTGATTTTACACCCTCACAAAGGGTTTGCCTATTGGATTGACCCGTTGCATGGACAACAAAATGATGATGCTGAGCAATTAGTTGATTTGTAAGTTTTTCGTACTATTTTCTACATATAAGTAATTTCGTATATTGTATTTAAACCATTTCTTTTTATCTTATTGTGTAGGGTTTATACTTTGAAATACACTAGTTTGGGACTAAAAATACCTCGAAAAATTACTCTGTGGCAGTCCATAAAGATTAATCCTCATATCTTTTCATATTTTTTATCAGTTATAAGCCACAAACATTTACATTTGACATATTATGTATATCACTAGTTTAATATATGTTTTTTCTTGATCTGTAGTGTCCGCAAATTCCAAACTTAAATGATTGTGGATATTATGTGTTGAGATTTATGCGCGAGATCATATTAAGAAGAAGTCACAATGTCCCAAAGATTGTACGTTTCGACATATTTTAACATTATTTTGGCTTTTCATTAAATATTATTCTCATGAGCTTAGCAAAGTTAATTTCCGATATTTTTACAGAGGTATGGAAAAAAAGATACTTACTCGTATGATGAAATTGAAGAAGTTCGTAAGGAGTGGCTGGAATATTTGCTTCAACTATCTTTTAGGTATGAAATTCGAAACTTTTATTGCATTTATATCATTTAGATTTGGATTGTGTGTTCCGACCTCGAATATATTTTTTGGACAGATTGAAATCAACCCTATGGTGTTGTTCTTTGGTTTTCATGAACAAAAGTTTGACATTTCCATAGACTACATTGAATGTCCTTTTCTTCTAGTATATATTTTGGATTGTGTGCTCCATATACCTTTCACTTTGTAATTTTCTCAAAATTGGTGTTATTGTGCTCTCCAGGAAGTTTCAAAGCAGTGAAAGTGAAGACTTCAAAACTTGATCTTTTGTAAGGCTTCATGATATCTCCGGCAAAAACAGTGCAGATTTCATCACCGGTTATCGTCTATTTGATGTGCATTGCTAGGATGATGAATATATCTTTTGAAGATTGTGAACATTTAAATCTTTATACACTTGGTGATATTCTGAAAGATTTGAATCATGACTTTGAATTATGTTTGTGAATTTGGTTATCTTCGGATGTTATATTGGTAATAACACAACTACAGTGAATGTTTTGAGTTAAGTGCAGACTTTGACATGTTTGTGAATTGAATTGGTTGCTGAAGTTCTTTCTGCATTTGGGACAGGTTCAATTTGTGAATGTCATGAAAAACGTACAGAATCCGGACATTAAATCCGAGTTAAATAATTCAGAATAGTCTCGTCATAAATTTTATACATTATAACACGGATCTTCATTGTAAGGATTATTAGGTATTCACATACTCTAATAACCCGGATCCTATCATCCGGGTTATTTATTGGTTTATGATAACCCGCTTCCCAATATCCGGTTTTTAATTATTAAAATGAACGGGATCAAATAACCCGGTCCATACCCGGTTATGTTACATTATCAAATACCCCGGGTTCATGGTTTCCGGGTTATTTGATCATAATATATCCCGGCTGCCAATATTTGTACCAAAATTGAAGAACATAAAACAACCC
The DNA here is from genome assembly GCA_033239125.1 of Fagopyrum homotropicum. NCBI lineage: Eukaryota > Viridiplantae > Streptophyta > Magnoliopsida > Caryophyllales > Polygonaceae > Fagopyrum > Fagopyrum homotropicum. Next base: position 93,419,939 of record BSWB01000003.1, on the reverse strand, counting down.
GGATGTTGTTTTATACACGCCCGTGGTATAAAGTTGATGGACCAAATATCGCCCTAACCTTTACCCCGGTGGGAGTCCGGAGTATATTCTATCAAACGCCCGGGGTATCATCCCCTTTTTGTAGTAGTGTGGTTTTACCCGTGGAACCTACTGGAGTCCTCCGAAGTGATAGCTTTGCAAGTTCCACGGCCGTGGTTGTGCCAGAGCCCGTAATTTTGATCGTGGTTTCTCCAGAAACTGCCTTTTTGTTGATCAAGCTTCAAGGAGCCTTGAGGAGTCTTCTATGGCTTTGGATTCATCTCAACCAACATTATATGGATCGTCTCCACTCGATAAAGGTCCTCCTAAACTTGAACTCAAACCCCTCCCTTCTCATTTGAAGTATGCTTTTCTTGGTGAGAATTCTACATATCCGGTTATTGTGAATGCATGCTTGAATGATGATGAACTTTCTAGATTGTTGCATGAGTTGAGATTGCATAGGAAAGCCATTGGCTATACCATTGATGATTTAGTTGGCATAAAACCTTCTTTGTGCATGCATAAGATCTTGATGGAAGATAATCATAAACCTTCAATGGAACCTCAAAGAAGACTAAACCCTATCATGAAAGAAGTAGTAAAGAAAGAGATCCTTAAATTGTTAGATGCGGGAATCATTTTCCCAATTTCGGATAGTAAGTGGGTTAGTCCCGTGCATGTGGTTTCTAAGAAGGGTGGGATGACCGTAGTAACCAATGAGAATAATGAACTAATCCCAACTAGAACGGTTACGGGATGGAGGATGTGTATTGACTATAGGAAACTAAATGTAGCCTCTAGGAAAGATCACTTCCCTCTTCCTTTCATTGACCAAATGTTAGAGAGATTAGCTCAACATTCCCATTTTTGTTACTTAGATGGCTATAGTGGATTCTTCCAAATCCCTATTCACCCCGATGATCAAGAGAAAACCACATTCACATGTCCTTGGGGTACTTTTGCATATAGGAGAATGCCATTTGGGTTGTGTAATGCACCCGCCACCTTTCAAAGGTGTATGATGGCTATCTTTTCCGAGTATATTGAAAACATCATGGAAGTGTTTATGGATGATTTTTCTGTTTATGGATCTTCCTTTGATGATTGTTTGGCTAACTTGTCTCTAGTACTAAAAAGATGTGAGGAGACTAATCTAGTCTTGAATTGCGAGAAATGCCACTTCATGGTAAGTGAAGGTATTGTGTTGGGACACTTGGTGTCCAACCGAGGCATTGAGGTTGATAGGGCTAAGATAGAGACAATAGAGAAGTTGCCACCACCTACCTCGGTGAAGGGGGTAAGGAGTTTTCTAGGGCATGCCGGTTTTTACCGGAGATTTATTAAAGATTTCTCTAAGATTTCTAAGCCTCTTACTAACCTACTAATGAAAGATGTTGAGTTTGTTTTCTCCAAGGATTGCCTTGAGGCTTTTTATAGGTTGAAGAACGCCTTGATCACCGCTCCCATCATGCAACCTCCGGATTGGAGTTTACCGTTTGAGATCATGTGCGACGCGAGTGATGTAGCCGTTGGGGCTGTTTTGGGACAAAGGAAAGATGGGCTTACAAATGCCATCTATTATGCTAGCAAGACGCTAGATGATGCCCAACTCAATTATGCTACTACCGAGAAGGAGTTGCTAGCGGTGGTGTATGCATTTGAGAAGTTCCGCTCATATCTTGTTGGAGCGAAGGTCATTGTGTATACGGATCATGCTGCGATCCGTTATCTCCTTACAAAGAAGGATGCCAAGCCTCGGTTGATTCGGTGGATCCTTCTTCTTCAAGAGTTTGACTTGGAAATCCGGGATAAGAAAGGGTCCGAAAATTCTGTGGCGGATCACCTTAGTAGACTCCCACCATTGGAGCTTGAGAGAGATGGCATCCCGATTAATGACTCATTCCGGGATGAGCAATTGCAAATGGTGGAGGAGTGCTTGTTTCAAGTGTTAAGGGGTAATGAGCCATGGTATGCCGACATTGTGAACTACCTTGTGTGCGAGGAGGTACCTCCCGGTTTGTCATATGCCCAGCGGAAAAAGTTCTTCAAGGATGTGAGGCATTACTATTGGAGTGAGCCGCTTTTGTTCAAAAGAGGGCCGGATGGAGTTTTTAGAAGATGCATACCGGAGGATGAGGTGGAGAGTGTGATCCACCATTGTCACTCCTTGCCATGTGGAGACCATGCTGGCTCACACAAGACATGTGCAAAGGTGTTGCAATCCGGTTTCTTTTGGCCGAGTTTGTTCAAGGATGTGCAGAATTTTGTGGTAGCTTGTGATGCTTGCCAAAGAACGGGCAACATATCAAGGAGGAATGAGATGCCCTTGAACAACATACAAGAAGTGGAGATATTCGATGTGTGGGGTGTGGACTTCATGGGGCCATTCCCCTCTTCATGTGGCAGCCTTTACATCCTATTGGCGGTGGACTATGTCTCGAGATGGGTAGAGGCAATCGCCTATCCTAGAAATGATGCCAAGGTTGTGGTGCGGTTCTTCAACCGAGTGATCTTCCCTAGGTTTGGAACACCAAGGGTGATCATAAGTGATGGAGGGAAGCACTTCACCAATAGGAACTTTGGGGCACTTTTGGCTAAGTATGGGGTGACTCATAAGGTGGCAACACCTTACCATCCCCAAACTAGTGGCCAAGTGGAGATCTCCAACCGGGAGATAAAGGGAATTCTTGAGAAGACGGTTTCTAGGACAAGAAAGGATTGGGCTATGAAGCTCGATGATGCTTTGTGGGCTTATAGAACCGCTTTCAAGACACCGATTGGCACCACTCCCTACAAGCTAGTCTATGGCAAGTGTTGCCACCTTCCGGTAGAGATGGAGCATAGAGCATATTGGGCTATAAGGTGGTTGAATTTTGACCTCAAGGAGGCCGGTGAGAAGAGGTTGCTTGATATTAACGCTCTTGAGGAGATCCGGTTGGATGCCTATGAAAACGCCCGGATCTACAAAGAAAGGACCAAACGTTGGCATGATAAGCGTCTCATCCCGAAGGAGTTGAGTGAAGGAGACTTGGTCCTTCTCTTCAACTCAAGGCTGCGGCTCTTCCCCGGAAAGCTAAAGTCAAGATGGACGGGTCCTTACGTGGTGAAGAAGATCTTTCCCCATGGAGCGGTTGAGATAGGAGGGGAGCATTGTGGAGATTTTAAGGTGAATGGGCATCGGTTGAAGAAGTATATCCCGGAAGCTCCGGTGGATATGATTGCCCCACTTCACCTAGAGTGAGACGCCCCCGAGTTTGGTCAAGGTAATGACCTTAAAGAAGTGCTTGATGGGAGGCAACCCATTGGTAGACATCTTTCCCTTTTTCGTTTTTGTTTTTGTTTTGATTTTTCTGTTTTTGTGTGTTTGGTGTGCCTTGCATGGAATGTGGATGATGATGATGAGTCCCTCATCAATTGTGGGTGGAGCGGACGCGGGACTTGGACGGCTAGCGGTGCCTAGCGCGGATCCCGACGCCATGATGAACATTTAGAGCTCTCTACCATCGTTGATAGGATCATCCAACATCACTCCATTTGAGTAATCCCAAATACCAAAGCAAACCATTTTTTACATTGTGAGAACCCTCTTTCACTCTTCTTTACTTCATTTACACATTGGGGACAATGTGTTTCTAAGTATGGGGTGGGGTTTGCATGATCTTTTACATGATTAGCATCTAGGGTAGTTTCTTTTAGTCACATGCTTCATTATGTCTTGCATTGTACATACACATTTCGAAAAATCCAAAAAAATCAGAAAATTAAAAAAAAATTTAGTGCTTCTAAGCTTGGGAATGACCCTTATGATGAAATTGTCTTGTGGATTGGCTATGGATGGCCTTATGTGTTGAATTGATGAATGCATATGTGGACTTGAAGTACTTATCTTGAATCCCATGAATGATTGTGATCATGATGTTTGTCTTGATTGGATTGAGGATTGAAAGTCAAAATTACATGCTAGTTCTTGCACATCATCTAGGAGTGATTAAGGCAATTCATCTTTCTCTACTTCTCATCTTGATCATGTTGTTTGAGCACCTCAATTGATACAAAATTTGACCTCTTTTGACCCATCCGGGAATAGGAGCATGTTAGTGTGTTGAGTGTGTGAAAAACAAGAGTGGGGTGAAATTGTTGTTGAAAGAATGTTATGAATGAAGTGCTGAATTTGTTGTGAAAGTGTAGACAAAAGTATAGGTTTGGGGACGTTGGTTTAAATGACGAGTAACTCGGCACCATTCACATAATCGGGTGTTTGTGCCTTGCGAAATTCAAATAAACCGATAGTCCTAACGAGCTTTGGTATGTGTGCCCGGTGTAGATGCACCTCGAAAAATAAAAAACCCGAGGACGGCTAATCACCAAGGTTTCGGCTTTTGTACACCAATGCCATTGTCTCAAAAATAAGTGAAAGAAAAAAGAAAAGAAAAGAAAGAAAAGATGGAGAAAATATACACTTGTGGGAAGTTGATAAAAAAATGTGAAATTGTGGAGTTAGTTCCATTCCCGGATTAGCATCACATAACCTAGAAAAATTCCCACCTAATCACAACGTTTCTTGGACTTTTGTTTCACAAGCCCTTGTAACCTATTTGCATGTGTGTAAGACTTAGTGATCTAGATTGAATATGCTCATGATCATCTTGACTTCTTCATTTTCGCATTTCATGCATGCTTTCGAGTTAAGTGTAATTGTCTTTCCGTGCCTTCATTTATTTGATACATGATTGCTTGTCCATTGCTATGAAACATGACTATGAAGGTGATCCAATATTAGAAGCACAACTCCAACAAGATTTTGTCGTTTTTCTGCATGCATAAATCATGTCATCTCTTAGTCTATAGTTGGGACTTCCTCGGGGACGAGCAAACCTTAAGTATGGGGTATTTTTGATAACACGATTTATGACTTAGGTTTAGGTACTCATTTAGATAGTTTTTCCGCTCATTCATTCATGGTTTGCACTAGTTCATGACGATTTGCACTCAATTCATGTATTTTGTCGAGATAGACGTCTACACGGACTTTTGCATGCTTTGTAGGTATTTTGGGAGCTTTAAGAGCTTAATCGATACATTCGAGGATTGTTCCTCGAGATAACACACCTTCGGACTCATTGGGAAGCAAGTTAGGAGCTAAGGAGGACACATGGGACCTTGTTGGTGCATGTCATGCACCAAATCGTGACTTAATGATCCAAAACAAGCTGAGACACCAAAACCACGGCCACTAGGACTTCCACGGGCGTGGAAATGGGCCGTGGTTTTCCCCAGACAGCTGTGACACCTGTCCCACGATCTTCATGGCCGACTCTTGCAAATTTGGAGGATAAAAGGTGGTCCTGCAAGGCTGTTAGGAACAGACCCCATCACTCCATTCTCTCCCACACTCTCAACAACACATATTCTCTCAGTAGAAGATTAGATTGGAATTTCACTTGGAGGAGAAGAAATGGGTCCATTGAAGAAGAAGAGAAGAACACACCATTCTTAGTTTTTCATAGTTTTGAGTGAGATTTGTGAAGAGGTTTTGCAAGGATTTGTAAGAACGATTGAACCTTATTTTGAAGGGTTGTAAGTCCTTCTTGAACTCATATTCAGCTTGGATTTCTTATTCCACTTGTTTCATCTCCCTTTCATTTCATCCTCTTGATATGGATTCCATGATTTTATGCTTGATGACTTTGATTGTGATGATGCATGTTGTTGGCTAGATAGATGCGATTCTAGGGTAAGGAAATAATGGTTATGGCATAGAATATGATAGAATGGACTTAGATATACCTTTGGATGATTCGTTTGCTTGAACCGAGCTACTGTTGGAAACCACGGTTCGTTCTTGCCAGTCCACGGCCGTGGAAAGGGATGAACAACCCGTGGTTTTGACTAACTCACTTGTTTTGATGAATCTAAGTGCTAGAATGTTAGATTGTTGAAATCCTAGTGTTTGTTGAGCTAAATCTATCCTAGGGTGACCTAGTGTTAGCAACTAAGTGTTAGAAGAGACCTACCCGGTGATTCTTGCTCTTAGATACCAAAGATGATGAACTCTAGGTAGTAGTGAGCTTCACAAGCCGCTATTGGACTGAATGTGCTAGGATAAGTGTTTAGGACTTGCCTTTCTGAGACTTACCCGGTAAGGAGAGGTTAGATCCCTAGATAACCATCCGGTTTGTGTAGATATCCCTACCTTAGGCTTCTACAAACTTACCCGGTGATAGGACCTTCTAAGCGGGATTAGTGGATCTTGAGACCTACCCGGTAATTGACCCCACTTGAGAAACATTCCTTCCCAACATACTATAGTTAACCAAAAGAATGACTAGATAGCTTGAGTCCAATGCCATAACCGGAATTTCCAACCCCTAGAATCCATTTTTCTCTCTTGATTACTCATCTCGTGTTTGTCTTGCTTGTTTGTGTTGATTTGCTAGATTGTTAGTTTGTTTTGCATCCTTATATCGTTGTGATTCTTGATTGATCACCACACAAAACCAAACCCAAAAACATTGAGATTTTCATTTATTTGTTTCTTTTCTCTTTTCTTAGCCTAGATCATCACTATCCTTAGTCACTAATCGATTTAATCTCACCTCAGTCTTTGTGTTCGACCTCGGAATACTATCCCTACTACAAAACGTCCCGTACACTGCGGGTTCGCTAGGAGTTAGGAGAAATATATCGAGTATAAATTTAAGGCTTTTTGCGTGACACGTTCTTAGCGTAACAGACACCGTGCAGTTTTAGATGTTGGTAGACGAACTGTTACAATCTCTACCGAGGATGGTCAGATTGAGGTCCTCCAGGGTTGGGACCTTGGGAAGACGGGTTCCGTCATTAGTGTCGTACGAGCAGCTAGATTGATTGCATAGGGATGTGATTCCTTCTGGTGCTACGCTATGAAGGATGGAGAGAGTCCAGCTTTGGAGGACATTCCAGTGGTCTGCGAGTTTACAGACGTATTTGCTGAGCCGTCGAGGTTGCCGCTTCAAACGAGTGTGGACTTCAGCATAGAGTTAGAGCCTGGTACGAAACCCATCTCGAAGACCCCATACCGTATGGCGCCTGTCGAGATGTTGGAGCTGAAGAAGCAACTCGAGGAGTTGGCCGAGAAGGGCTTTATACGCCCTAGTGTTTCACCATGGAGTGCACCTGTCCTCTTCGTGCGAAAGAAAGACGGATCATTGAGGTTATGCATTGATTATAGAGAGCTGAATAAGGTAACCATCAAGAACAGGTATTCACTGCCTCGTATTGATGATCTACTTGATCAACTTCAGGGAGCAACAATTTTCTCCTGGATTGACTTGCGCTCAGGATATCACAAGCTGAGGGTGAGAGAGCAGGATGTACACATGACGGCATTTCGTACCCGTTACGGACACTACAAGTTTTTAGTGATGCCATTCGGGCTGACGAATGCCCTAGCAGTCTTTATGGAGTTGATGAATAGTATATTCATCGACTTCCTTGATCAGTTTGTGGTGGTATTTATTGATGACATTTTGGTATACTCTCGTAGCTGAGAGGAACATGCCGGTCATCTGAGGACAATTTTGCAGATTTTGAGGGATAGAGAGCTGTATGCCAAACTCTCTAAGTGCGAGTTCTGGATGTCTAAGGTTGCTTTCCTTGGGCATATCGTCATGGCCGACGGGATTATGGTAGATCCGGCGAAGATCAAGTCTGTTGCTACATGGACGACACCGACGAACATCAAGGAAGTGCTTAGCTTTCTTGGCCTAGCCGGTTACTACATACGCTTTGTGGAGGGCTTTTCTGTGATTGCCCGTCCACTGGGTTTGTATGGACTAACCAGTGTGCCTAGAGTTTTGAGGAGTTGAAGAGGCATTTGACTTCTGCTCCTGTCTTGACACAGCCACAGGGTTCTGACGATTTTGTAGTTTATAGTGATGCATCCAAGCTAGGCTTCGGATGTGTATTGATGCTGAGAGGCAGAGTGATTGCTTATGCGTCTAGATAGCTGAAGACGTATGAGGAGAACTACCTGACTCATGATCTGGAGTTGGCAGCGGTAGTTCATGCTTTGAAGATCTGGAGATGTTACCTGTATGGTGCTACATGTCAGATCTTCACAGACCATAAGAGTCTGAAGTATATTTTCACGCAGCGGGAGTTGAATAATTGCCGGCGTAGATGGCTTGAGTTGATCAAGGACTTTGACCTTGAGATTTTGTATCATCTTTGAAAGGCGAATGTTGTAGCTGAGGCCTTGAGCAGAAGACACCTCGAGAGAAGGCGATTGCTAGGTTGATAATACAACCTCAACTTCAGAGGGATCTAGCTTGGCTAAAGTTGGACATCTAGTTTCCTGATGAGGATGCCCAATTATATGCTTTAGGGGTTTTACCTGGTTTGTTGGATGAGATCCAACAGAAGCAAGGGGCCTGCCCGACTTTGATGAGGATCAGAGAGAGGATGTCTCGTGGAGAGGCACCACAGTTTTCTGTTGGAGCAGATTGAGTGATGAGGCGACATGATCGCATCTGTGTACCTGCTGATGCAGAGTTGAGACAGAGGATTCTACAAGAGGCTCATTATACACCTTACTCTGTACATCCAGGTACGAGTAAGATGTACCATGATGTGAGACGTTCATATTTATGGGAAGCCCGATGTAGCCAGATTTGTGGCTCAGTGTGCGACATGTCAGTAGGTCAAGATCGAGCATTGCAGATCTGGAGGTGAGCTCCATCGACTACCAGTTCCGCAGTGGAAGTGGGAGGACGTCTACATGGATTTTGTGACAAGATTGAGGCCCAGTAGGAGTTTTGATGCTATCTGGGTTGTTGTTGATAGACTGACGAAGACGACACGTTTCATTTCTATCAGAGAGACGTGGCCAGTGAGCAAATTGGCTGAGGAGTACACTAGACAAATAGTGAGACTCCATGGTATACCGAGGACGATCGTCTTTGATCGAGATGGACGGTTTACCTCGAGGTTTTGGCAGCAGATTCAGACTACTTTGGGGACGAGCCTACACTTCATGACTGCGTTCCACCCCCAGACCGATGGTCAGTCTAAGAGTACCATCCAGACCCAGGAGGATATACTACAAGCTTGTGTGTTAAATTGGGGATAGGGATGGTTTGATTAACTCCCACTCGTTGAGTTCTCATACAACAATAGTTGACATGCATATATTGGGATGGCTCCTTGTAAGGCACTGTATGGACGTAGGTTCCGTACACCTTTATGATGGGATGAGCCTAGCAGTATCAGTGGGATAGTACCAGAGCAGATTCAGGATGATATGGCTCGAGTAGCGCTGATCAAAGAGAGGATGCTGGCTGCACAAAGTCACCAGAAGTCATATGTAGACAAGAGGCATCGGCCTCTAGAGTTCAGAGTAGGAGCTCATGACTGGTTGAGAGTATCTTCGACGCATGGCGTCAAACATTTTGGCATAAAGGGGAAGTTGAGTTCCCGATATATCGGTCCTTTTGAGATACTGGATAGAGTTGGGAGGGCAGCCTACAGATTAGATTTGCCTCCGAGGTTAGGGGGTGTTCACCCTATGTTCCATGTGTCTCAATTGAGAGAGTACATACCAAATCCGAGACACATTGTGAGTTATGATGATTTGGTGGTGGAGTCAGACCACACCTTTGTTGAGCATCCTATTGCAGTCCTAGAGCGAGGTGTGAGATGTATGCGTTCGAAGGACATTCCTATGATGAGGATACAGTGGTCTAGACGTGGACCTGAGGAGGCTACCTGGGAGACTGAGGATAGTATCCAGAGAAATTATCCCGAGTTTTATGCCGAGATAGATGCACCTAGGGTCGATGAGTAGATCTTAGTGCTATCTTGGTGAGTATGTGATTATGTGCTTATGTGCTTATATACCTTGATATGTTTACTCCATGCTAATGATGATGTGCTTTATGATCTTATTAGATCTTGCTATGCTAGCATGATGTATATTATAGCTGGAGATGATTATTCCCTCCATGCTAATAATGATGTGTTCACCCTATGTTCCATGTGTCTCAATTGAGAGAGTACATATCAGATCCGAGACACATTGTGAGTTATGATGATTTGGTGGTGGAGCCAGACCACACCTTTGTTGAGCATCCTATTGCAGTCCTAGAGCGAGGTGTGAGACGCCTGCGTTCGAAGGACATATCTATGATGAGGATACAGTGGTCGAGACGTGGACCTGCGGAGGCTACATGGGAGACTGATGATAGTATCCAGAAGAACTATCCAGATTTTTATGCCGAGATAGATGCAACTAGGGTCTATGAGTAGATCTTAGTGCTATCTTGGTGAGTATGTGATTATGTGTTTTCATGCCTTGATGTGTTTATTCCATGCTAGTGATGTTATGCCTTATGATCTTATGAGATCTTGCTATACTAGCATGATGTATGTATAGCTGGAGATGATTATTCCCTCCATGCTATTTGAGTATGACTTATGTTTATAGCTGGAGATGATTCTTTCCTCCATGCTATCTGAGTGGATTAGGATTCAGCTGGAGATGGTTCTTTCCTCCATGCTACCTTGATGGACATAGTTTCAGTGGAGATGTGATTCCTCCATGCGATGTATATGTTAATGTTTTGGCTAGAGATGTGCTTCCTCTATGCATTGTGATGTGATATGGCGAGAGATGTGATTCCTCTACGCCTTTGGGTAGCGTTATGGCCCGGTTTTGTGGAGTTGATGATTCCTCCGTGTTTATGCTTGACGTTATAGATTTATATAGGTTCTGACCTTATGAGCGGAGATGTGATACCTCCGATAGAGAGAGAGAGTTATACCTCGGTTTATGGGTCCGAGAGGTTTGGGATCTTGCAAGTTTCGGGACGAAACTTGTTTTTAGGGGGGTGAGATGTAAGAGCCTAGTTGCTGAGTTGCTGAGAGGATGAGCTGAGGACCCAAATTCAGCCTATTCCGCCCCTGCGTGACCTTAGATCCGCCTCTATGGTTTGCTTGAGCCGCCCGAACGGCTCACAAAGTCCGCCCCCGCGGCTCTGTGCATTACAGCCGTCTTCTTTGACCCTTTGACCCGTGCTTTACCCTTTTTACATCCTTTATATACTTCATCTTCTCCCTTTGATGAGTGTTTACCATTCTCAGCTCCATCTCTCTCTCCATATGTACATCTTCTTCTCTCTTCTCCCTTGGATCACCTTTGTTGATCTTTTCTTGAGTTTTGTGAGTTTGTGAGTTTGTGAGAGATCTTGCCTAGATTTGCTTGGCTTTGATGTTGTTGTTGTTGTTGTGCCTTGTGGAGCCAGCTTGAGGTTGTTTTGGTTTGGTGCTGATCTTCTGGAGAGCTCAGCTTGGTGAGTTCTATGGCTTCTTCTCTTTCTTTCTTCTTTCCTTCTTCTTTTCCCTCTTTCCTTAGCCTAGTTGGCTTTCCTTAGGTTTGGATCTTGTTTCAGTCTTAATTGGCTTATGTTGATGTATATATATATATACATATATATATATATATATATATATATATATATATATATATATATATATATATATATATGTGTGTGTGTGTGTGTGTATGTGTGTGTGTGTGTGTGTGTTCCTGTATGTATGTGTGTTGGATGAAGAACAAGTGAAGGAATCGAAGGAAGGAGTGAAGAAGAAGCTGAAGTGGTGTCTTCTGCACACCAGCCGCCCCTGCGCCTTTCTTGAGCCGCCCCAGCGCCGGCAGTAAACCGCCCCTGCGCCACCTCCTAGCCGCCCCTGTGCCACCTACATTAGCAAGGGCCTTCTCTTTGTTCTGCAGGTGTGTGTGTTTGTTTCAAGGCTTTCCTTAGGATGCCTTTGTTCCCTCCTTTCCTAGTGTGAGAGTATAGGATCATGCTAGAGGTGTGAGGATGTGTTTGGTTGAGGTTATGATCGGTTTATGCCTTTTATGGCCTTTGAGGTTCGTTAGGTTGTGAGAGTATGTTGAGGATGATCCTATGGATCCCTTTGGGTCTAGGTGTGACCCTTGTGTTGTTAGGAGATTGATATATCTCTTTATGCCTTGTTTATAGGTTGTGTTGTCCCTCCAGTGTAGAGGTGATCGTGGTTGAGTTTGATCGAGGTTGAGGTAAGTCCGTAGAACTTACTTAGCTGCCATCCTTATATTGGGTGTTTGCATGAATGGTGTGTGATTTGTATGTTGCTATGATAGCATGAGATGTCGTTTATACCGACCTATATTTTATTGATTGCCCCGTATGCGTGGTTGTGATAACCTTTCTCTTTCATCCTGCCGTGGAGTTTGGGAGGTTCTCTGATGTAAGGCCAGACTGAATTTACAGGAAGGGCACAATCCACTCCCACAGGGTACACGGATTGTGTGACCGATACTTGTGCAGCTGGCTAGCAGACTCAGAGGCGAGGATGTATCGGTCCTCGTGTCACATAGTTTCATATATACTTATATATACGATTTGAGTGAATGACCATTATTTGTGAGATGATAAAATGGGTAAATGGGTGAAAGCATGCTGATGTGTTTATTTTTCCTTACTTGTGATTGTGCCTATGCATTACTCTATATATGTGTATGGTTAGCTAATGGTTTATTACCAGGTTGTAGATGCCCCACAGAATAGGCATGCTATTGGGTGATATAGCAGAGTTGCAGGCCGAGGACGTCTCGTACATATGTTGTTGTGGGCTTTTGGGTTTGTTTATCTTTTTCCGCCTACGTGAGGATGATCTTTTGTTACCTCCCTTGTGAGGGCGGTATGTTTTATACTCGGCTATGTTGTCTGACCTTTTGATTGTACAGTTTATACAGTTTTATGTATTTGCTTTTATATTTGTCAGTGTCATGTTGTAAGGTCGAGTGAAATTGTTGTCAGGCTAGGGTCAGGATCCATTGTGAGATCCTAGCCCAATGTGGCACTCCGAGTCCTGCGGATTTGGGGTGTTACAATATGACTGATTTTTTTCAAACGAATCAATAAAAAAGAAGAGATTTGGCCGAATTTTTCAAAACGAATCAATAAAAAGAAGATATTTGGTAGTGATTAATGATTATAATCTTACGTGAGAAGTTTTTGTATCGTGTATGAGAAGTTTAACAGACGATCAGAAAGATTCGACGAAAAAAAATTGAGAAATTGGAATTCAATCGGTAAATCAATCAACTGATCTGATTATTTGGTCAAATTTTAAATTTTAACAATTATGTTTTGGATATTGCTTTAGTAAAGAATTATTTTTGGCTAAATTAGTAATTTAGAAAAACATTTATTCTTAGAAAAAATGTTAGGCTGCCATGTCAGCTTTACATGCCTACTTTAGTAAAGGATATAGATTGAAATTTGATAACAAAAAGGATGAAAGACAACAATAGGTATCAATAGATAAAGAATTTCCATAATCTATATCACCACAACATGCAAATAAGATAGATCTCAATTGATAATTCCACAATATCGAAAGTAAGTCATATTTATATGGGAGACAACTTCAAATCATTGTCACGTGATCATGACATCACTCAACACACATCAACATGGAGGTATGAGGGTTAAACTACCACCTTAAGCCAACATCATTTTGAAGAACATATAACAAAGGAGGATTGTAGATACTACCATAATTCACATAGACAAACATCAAATACATATAATCAATCTAACAATATAGATCAATGTAGTCGGGCTCACCAGACCCTAGAAAAGATGAAATTAGATAGACGTACCTGAAACAAACTCTAATGCTTTATTAACTATCGAAAAGAGTGTTAGTTAAGAGACGGTAGGGGGTCCAACGAGCGACCTCCACAAAGAAAAGAGCGTTGAAAGATGATGAATTACAAAAGGAAGAGATGTCTAACTTAATGGTTGAAATGCCTTAGTTATTGGGTCAATGTTTAGCCTGAAACCCTAGATTTACTAGGATCTTATCTTCTAACAAGATAAGACCACAATTAAAAGATAAAGAACCCAAATGAACAAGACAAAATTTCAGCCCAAATAAAAGGAATAAGGGAAAGAATAATTGATGTCGAAACAGGCCAACCGTGTGACCAACTAGGTCAAAATGTTGGGTATGGGGTAAAATTTTCTCCATGACTTCATTGCTTCAACAAGAGGTCATTTCGAGGTCACGTGTAGGAGGGAGAGGAGGTCAAGCGACCGGGCATGTGTCCAAGCACTCATAAACATTTCCCGATGTTCTTTATAACGCCCGGAATTTTAATTTTGGTCGGGGGTAGTTTAGTGGCCTTCCCGCAGGCGCGGCTCAGTCTTTCCGCAAGCACGATGTGTTGAATGACGGGATTTTATCCTGATTCCGTTCCGGCCCTTCGTTTTCCCGCTCTCCACTTTGGACCCCTCGTTCCTTACCCAAAGGAGAGTATTGGGGGTTGTTGACCCCTTGTTTCCCCCAAAAGTAAGAGCAGCTTTCCCTTCCCCCTTTTCCCACTCATTCACGAAACTATCATTCCCACACTCCTACTTCCCCTTGCTTCCTCTCTTCTCTCCCTTCTACCTTGGTTCTTGCTTGTGAGGCTATCCAACAAAGGAAGGGATCTGCAGCTGTGTAGGTAAACTTTACTCTCCCTCTCTTCCTCCTCTTGGTCCCTTTCCATTCTCTTCTTCTCCTTCCTCCATTGTTGTGGATGGAGCTTTAGAAGAAGGTTCTTTGATTTCCTTCTTTGGTTGCATGTGTTACTAGCAAGCTTAGGATGTGGGGGACAAATGTGATCTTGTGGATGATGTTTTGAGAAGACCCAGCTAGAGAAGGAAGCCATAGAAGGTCAAGTGCATAATCGAAGATCAAAGAAAACATTGTTTCTGGAGTTCGACCACGGAGGCGGCAGCACAAAGCCGCGGGGAGGACCCAGTAAGCTGTAGGGGCGGCGCCAGGATCCGTAGGGGCGGCACCAGGATCACTAGCAGCCGCAGGGGCGGTGCCTAGACCCGCGGGAGCGGTGCCCTGCAGCTCCGCAGTCGCGCCATCTGTTTCCTCGGCTATGTTTCTTTAAGATTAGGCTCTTCTTCTCCCTTCCTCTTCTTTCCTTCCTTCGTTGTGAGTTTGATCCACGCTAGTATCATGCCTACGATGGACCTAGGATAGTTGTGAATGCCATCTAGTGGTTCTGAACCTAGGTGTCCTTAAAGCTTGGATAGTCTTGTTGATCTTGTGTGTGCTAGTGTATGACCTTGTAGGAGTGGGTTGTTGTTGTACCTACAATAGCTAGGATTTCCGAATTCTAATTAATGTCGATTAACTTAATCAGTGATAGTAATTGACATATAACTTGCGAAGATTGCGTAAGTGTTGAGTATAAGTCCCACCGTTATGTTCCTGGCGTAATTTTGGGCTTATGGTGAAATTTTCATTTTTTCCCACGGGTAATTATTTTTACCCTCCGGTAATATTTGGAGCATTTGGGAACTCCAATTGATAAAAATGCAGTTGAGAGAAATGATCAGGACATCGGACATGTCCTAGATATGAAATAACATGGAAAGGCAAAACGGCCAAAAGAGGCTAAGAAAGACGGCTTAGGAATACACGTTTTCCGAGGCAATTGTGGAATAATTATTCTTACAATATTCAAGATTTATTGTTCCAATTTCGAGAAGTTTGGAGAAGGGGGTTCAACCCGCCATTGGATCGGTTAAAGGATAATTATCGACTTCGCTAGAGGATAATTATCGACTTCACTATTAATAGCAGAAAATCGTTTATTAATTCATTTCCTTTCACGTTTCCTCGTAAAAGTTCTAATTTGTCTCAAACTTCAAACTCATATCTACTCTCCGTTTCTAATCCGATTTAAATTCCGTTTGAGTTTCTGCATTCCTCTTTTCATTCTCTTCATATCGGTACCAAGTTTTTGCATTTCCGAGCAAATAAGGACCTGGTCGAGCATATATATCACCAGGACAGTTCCGTCGCTCAGATTCCGGTGAATTTGATGTTGTACATGTGTAGCCTGCGTTGTTGTGATTCCGAATCTTCTTTCAGATCGTCAATCGGGTTAGTAACGAATAAGTTATGAATTTATTCGTTTTCCATACTGCGATTTGGCCTAAATTGACCTTAGACTTTTCAAAATGGATAATTAGAAATTCCATTATGATTATTATATTATTCTAGTGCTTATGGGTTGTTTGTTTGATGAAATATGATGACAAGTGGGTTTAGAAATGGCATGCGGGCAAAACGTTATTCTGGTGAAATTTAATTAATTAATTAAAGGTTAATTAATTAAATTAGGATTAAATTTGAGATTGAGGAATACTGATTAGATGCATGCTAGGTGTCAGAATGAGTTGAGGATCATGATGATGTTATGGATACCGGTTATGACTTTAAGGTTTTGTATGTGTACGAGTATGATGAGATGTTATGTTGAGGATATGCCATAGGCATTTATGAATGTGTTGAGGATCTGAGGTTTAGATTTGAGATATAGGTTGGTTGTGGTTAGTGAGACGGGTCTCCTAACCTTTGTAGTATGTGATTGTGTGTGTCTTGCTATTGCTGGCGTTGATTACTTCCCCAAGGGGAAGCTGTGACGTGGTACAGGTTACGAGTATATCAAGTAAGTCCATAGGACTTACTTAGCGTGCAGTTGTGGATTGTATGATTGTGATGGTTGTTTGTATTCATATGATTGTGCATTTATAACCTAATCCGGATTAGGATGACCATTTATTACATTTATTTGGCTCAAGTGTATTATAACGGGCGGTAACCACCGGTCTCCGCCTGCTGGTTAGGAGGAGGTACCTGGAAGCCAGTAACACAGGGGGGACGAGTGACGATCACCCCAATGAAAACCCCTGTGTTAACGGGGAAAAGGACGAGGTTCTTTAGGTTCCTCGTGTTACAAAAGAAGTTGAATTAGTAATAGAATAACGTAATGAAAGATAATAAATGAACGTGTGTGGCATTGCATGTATGAGATGTTGATGTGTGGTTGTGCTATTACCTTCATGCTTTTCATTGTTGTAGCTAACGGTTTTATACCGTGTTGTAGATGATCTACAGGTTAGGAAGACTGCAGGGTGAGACAGATGGTGTGGCCAACCGAGGACTTTTGTACATTAGGATGCGCGGGATATGAGATCTTTTGTATCGGATGTTGTGGTTTGATGTTTTGTACTCGGCTCTGAGTTTGTAAACTCTTTTGATGTATCATATACAGCTTTTATGTATTTGGTTTTAATCTACCTGTGCCTTGTTGTAAGATCCAGTGAACTTGTTGTCAAGCTAGGGTCAGGATCCATTGTGAGATCCTAGCCCAATGTGACACTCCAAGTCCCGTGGATTTGGGGTGTTACAATACCCTTACACATTCTTGATGATTTTATAGTCCCTTGGAGCCTAGGAGCGTTTCCTAGCTTATGTGTTGTAGGACCTTGTGTTCGATTGTTAGAGTTCGAAGTCTATGAGTCCTAGTGTATGAGAGTGTTGTTGAGGCGTGAAATGCCCTTAATCTTGTGTCATTCCATCCCGAACTCAGTCCTAGAATCTTGTATTTGTAAGGTGAAACCATATTGAAAACTTGGTTTAAAAACCTTCCAAATAACCTGAAAAATGATAATCTCATGGTGTCGCCAAACATTTCATCAAAAATTCGAAAATTTGTGAAACTCCAACAAAATCAAAATTAAACTCTACCGAACACACGGTAGAGTTGAGTTTCTATTAGAAATAATCACGCTTTCGCATTGTTCAAATGGTAATACGGAACTAGCTATGATAACTACTTAACCGAATAAACTCACTCGTATATATATTTTGTGAAGAATGAATTATATAAATTGAAATGGGCACTCACGTTTACACCATCACATTTGTTTGAATATGAATGATGCATTTTCACCGATAATCAAATATGGAAGTACAAGTTTGTATATATACATGTGGAGATCGGTGGGCACAAGCCACTTATAACCTACATGTCTTTTCTCTAAGTATATATCATGTAAGATAATTCTAGATAAAGAAAAGTCTTCATCTTTCTTACTAATCTAGCATTTTCTAAAAATTTCCAATTTTTAGCAATATGCAGCCCAAGTTAATTTGGGTTTTGAGTCATTAAATTCGGCCCACAATTAAGAAAAGACTAATAGTTTCATTTGATTGAATCCATAAACAGAAATCCCAAATATAACAAACGGGGTTATTGACTGACTCCAAAGGCTTACGCCACCAGATTAGCTTCCACCTACTGAAGTATTAAAACAAAGCAAATTCAAACAAGTTCATAAAAACTGCAAGAAACTAGAGAAAGGTAAATCACTTGCTGCTATTTTCCTTAACTTTGTGATAACTTTGCAACACTTCCACTTTTTTGTCTCCACTGTTCAACAAGTCACGAAGCTGCATGCATAAGACAATCCAATACATTACTCAAAACATTCATTTTATCACAAAATTTAAGCAACATAAAGAAAAGAACCATACTTCAGTAGTAATGTCATAAAGCTCAGTATCACCTTCCAAAACAACATCCCCAATATCGAAAGCTTCATTTGAATGATCATCCATGGAAACCTCAATAAAATCATCATTAGTTGAATTCCTTCCTTCTTTCTCAGTCATAATCTGTTGAAGCCATATTTCTGCATCCAATTCCTCCTCCGCAGTTGGTACATTGCTCAGTTGCATGTTGGAGCTGCCAAATCCTCCGGCACTTACGAAATCTAACTCCGTACTCGCAGTTTGCTCGTATGTTGTAGTAACATGTGCAAAGCTGATTCCCAATAGAGTATTTTTCTTCTCATTGAAATCTATGGTACTTAGACAAATGTCAATTTCAGAAGGCGGCGGAGCCGGAGCCGGTTAAAATGGAGAGGCTTGGAGTTGTAAACCTGATTTCTGTAACTCCATTGCATACTCCCCATACACAACAGAAATTATTGAAGTATGGTTTTCAATAAGCTTTGTGAATTTGCTGAAATCATTATTCATCTGTCTTTTTCCTCCGAAGTTGTTGTTGTTATAGTTGTTGTTGTAGCTCTGATGAGACGAGGATCCGGAATTGCTGGACACTACCCATGGATTATTGTTTAGGATGATAGGAGCAATATTGTTTAGTACAGTTAGAGCAATGCCTCCATATGTAGGACCTCCAAGAACTCCATTGTTAGGAAATCCATGATAAAGATATTTATTAGTTGTCATAGATATGGCTTTAGTGTTGCTTTTGGCAAGATCCATCATCTCCTTGTTCTAGGTAACAGTAACATATATCACTCAGTTTCATATCAAAACTAGGGGGTGTAATGCGAGCCGAACGAGCCGAGCATCGGCCTGCTCAAGATCGGCTCATTTATAAACGAGCCGAACCTAAATTTTGTACGAGCTTTGAAATGTGTTCATATTCGACTTTTTTAGAAAGTGAACAAGTTCGAGCCAAGATTTTGACAAGACGAGCCTGAGTAGCTCGGCTAAAATAATGCTCATATAGTGTTATTTTATCCGAACGAGCCGAGCTTTACCCGGCGAGCCGAGCATTGACATGTTCAAGGTCGGCTCGTTTATAAACGAGCGAGCCCGAGCCGAGCCTAAATGTTGTATGAGTTTTGAAATGTATTCGGCTCGTTTAGAAAATGAACGAGCTTGAGCCGAATGCGAGCCGATTCCGAGTAGCTTGTCTCATATTACAAGCCTTATCAAAAGATGCACATACAAACTGTTGTCATAAAAATATACCTTAAATTGGCATGGGATTGAGCTTGATAACATCGGTGGACTTTGGGTATGTGACAGTGCTTGTGGTATTGGGACTGTGACTAAACTAGGAACTTAAGAAACAAAGGTAAATAAGAAAAGGTAAAAAAACTCAACATAGCAACAAATGACCAAATTCACTCACCTTGTTTCCTTATGTTCAAGAGTTCAATACATTTCATGTAAAGATCATGAGTGTAAGTCCTACACCTACGACGACCGTTACATTTATCAGCATTCAGCATAATCCCTTTCCCTCTTTTATCAGGAACGAAGCTAGATCCTTCATCAGACTGCCTTCTCTTGTTGTTGTTACCAAACAACAACGCACTTGTGTTGTCCGCATGCTCAGTGTACCATCCATTCTTGATATCCCGCGCTCTCCATCCAATTGCGTACCTTTGTAGAAACTTGACTCCTTCATCACTAATTGGTTTTGTGATGGTAAGGCAAACACCAGCTTGCATTAGGGTTGCACTCAAAAAGACTTCCTGAGACAATACTACAACAACAACAACAACAATAACAACAACATCAATGATAAGAGTAAATATAACAATGAGAAGATAAGAAGCAAGTTTACTCACAAATGATTGGTATAGTTTCCTTATCTCCTTAATCATTCCAATAAATGTAGAACAATCCGTTACATATGGCTTATCATCAATCATGATAAGATCAATCAACTCAGCATTGTTTTCCAGCATGTTTAGAGCAAATGACTGCTCCCCAGTAGTTATTACTACAACCAAACCAACATATTAACTATGTATATACTGTAGGAGATAGACTAACCTAACCGCTTTTTATTTAAAAATAAATAAATAAATAAAGAGCTTCATCCAAACAACCTTAAAATAAAACATTATAGTACACCTTGTAAAAGGTTTCTTAAAATTTGTCAATGATAGATGACACGAACCGAGTCAAGAAAACCCATTTGATCCAACTGTAATTAGTCACCTATATAAAAGAGGATTTTATCTAATCCCACAATTTAATGCAGAGAAAGTTTTTTTTGATAAGATTTCTCAAAATGTCAATTAATAGTCTTATTTGTAGAATGAATAATTTTCATAACTAAATCAATAAGAAAAGAATAAATCTTCATACATGAAAAAGAAAGGTGCTTCAACAAATGAGTTAATGACCATGTTTTGAGAAATGTACTCACCCAAGACAACAACTCACACGTAATATGAAATGAAGCGATCTCTTCAAATTTATAAGCAAAATTTGTAGTTACAACAATTTTGGAGTGAAAATGACATTGATTGACAACATTGTGTCGAAAAAATGATAAATTGTAGGTAAATAAAAAGATAAGAAAATAGTTACGAACCTGTAAAGTGAGCTTGTTTTACGATTAATTTCGTATGAGTAAGCTCAAGCCTATTGCTATCGAATAGTAGAATATGAAATCTTCTTATATTCGAAAGGGTTTGATGCAAATGTACAAACCCTTGTCTATAACACCCCGAATTCTCAAAACTCGGAACGTTACTGGTTAGGACCTCACAATGGGTCCCGACCTCAGTTTGATAACAGTATTACTAGGATCTTGCAACAAGACACAATTAAGGAAAACCGAAATTCATGAAATAGTATTTTTAAGGTAATGAATGCAACATGGTCTAGCAGCCTATAGTACTTAACAAAGGGAAAAACGATCAACTATCTAAACAAAAGAAAGAACGACAAACATCAACCCCAACCCCCACTCTAAGGAGTACGGAGACCCGGCTGACCACTACTTCCTGATCACTCAGCCGCTGGTCTAACCTGCGGTAAAACTAAAAACACAACAAGAGAAACCATTAGCTAGTTATCTAAATATTAGAAGAATAATAATAACACACACACACACACACATAAAAGAATAAACACCCATCATGCTGTCAAACAAGTCCATTTATTATCATAAGTTAAGTTACTCATTCACGCTAATGATGCTTATTTGGTGACACGAGGGATTCCCAAACCTCGCCTCCGCCCCCGTGTAACCATCAGGAATGGATCCGATGCATCTCACCTTGTACCTGCCTGGTCTGGGTATAGAGAACCTCCCAGTCTCCTATCAGAGCTGGGCAGTGATGTCACGGCCCGTTATACATACACTTGGGCCTTAAACAGAATAATAACAGTCGTCCTAGCAAGTTGTTATTATTATTTTCACACACATTACACACACAACTATTATCACCCAACTAATATCCAGAAACTGGCTAAGTAAGTCGCAAGGACTTACCTGAGTCAAAACACACTCTAACACGTCACAAAACAGTCCGTACTCGTGGTAACTCAAACGCTGGTCAAATAAGGCATGTAGATCAAAATCACATCTAGATGTCCAACCTCATGCGAAGGGATTACGGAAAAAGCTCTCTTACGGTAAAAGACCATTGTATCCTTAATGTCGAAAAATCTCAAAGTTTATTCTTAAACTCTACTAATTTCTTTTAGCATTTGTTTTCCATAAATTGTTTCTCCCTGACAATTCTTATAAGTTATAAGTTAACTCGGAACCACTCCTCAAAGAATGACACTCCTCCTCTTAGATATCACTCTACCCTCCCATATGTATATATACGCATGCACATACTCTAACTTTTCCTTCAACTCATATAAATCCATAACTACTAGGCATTTATATATATAGTTACATAATTCATATCTCTCCAACTCGCACTCATGTGAGTAGATCCGTATATCTATCTACATATATAAACTTATAAACCACTTATATGTACACTTCTACATTTTATTATATATACATACGTACTCTATACTGCGTTTACCTATATACTCTCATGATTCTATACAAGGTATGCATACATCAGCACTGTCATATCTATATACTTATATATTCACATTACAGGACCTTAGAAAACTACAACATTGTTCCACATTGTTCCACATTGGCACCACTGCCGAAGGACAGAGGAAAGAGAGATAGAACCTCACCGGTGTTACAGTCCGGTAGGGGCTCTAGGCGGCAGCGGCTCTGAACTTCGAAGGAGGCGGAACTCCTGGTTCGTCCTATCGGTGCAGGGGTGGCGAAGAGGCGGTACACTAGCCTCCCGGTGGACGTCCACTTTAGAGTTGCAACTGTGGCTTCCATGGTTACTAATTCGATTCCATAAGGCGGAAGGGTAAGGATAAAGAAGGGATGCGGACTCACCCACTGCAGCGGCGGAGGAAGGCTCGGCGGCACTGGTGGTTGACGGAATGGCGGAACAATCCCGACGCTGTTGCGCTACTGGCTCGAGGCGGCGGCACTCTCCCTGTGTGCAGCAGCATAAGTAGAGGTGTGTAGTGGAGCGTTGGAGTCGGGAAGAAGATTAACAAGGAGGAGAGATGCAAGGCTTACCAGGGCTCCGGCAGTGTTTGGGCGGTCGACCGCGGCGGCGCGTTGGCTCGGTGATGCGTGTTGCTGCTGCTGTGTCGACGGCGTCGCTGGTGGTAGATCGTTCAGCAGGCTAAAGCGAGAAGTTACGCAGTAGAGAGAGAGACTGTCAAGAGACGTGGGTAGAGGGGTAATTAGGTTAGGCTTAGGTTTAAGAGGAGATTAGGATAAATTAGAGGAATGGGCTGGCTGATAGTACGCTTGGGCTTGATAGTGGGCCAACCGGCCTGCTCTCCCATTAGAACAAGGATACGAAACTCGTTACTCGCCCCGGATTTCTGGTTATATGCGGGAATTTATATAATACGGAATTGTATTCCGTATTATATAAATTATTATTATTTTATTTTAAGGTGCGTAAATTATTTCCGGTTACAAAGTTTCATCATTTTATGTGACTTAAGGTCACATAAAATGATAGAACTTAAAACTCGTTTTAATTATTTATTTATTCATTTATTTAAGATTGAGGTATCGGAATTCGGTTAAATTCAGGTTTAACGGGATTTAAAATTTTCGTTTATTACATCAGTGCCCCCTTAAAAGAAGTTTCGTCCCGAAACTTAGAATCATTTCTTTAATCACACGTTTGCTTTAGTATCTTTTCTCTTCAAAATATATTTTTTTTCTACCATGCAACTACTCACACATCATAGTCAGACGTATATCGCATAAAACGTAAACACCCAATCCAATATAAAACATGAATGGTCAAACAACACAACATCCGAGTACTAACTCGTCGATACAGGAGTAACCTCTAACCCCGCAAAGAATTCGGGATAGCTACGTCTAATACTCTCCTCAGTCTCCCAAGTGGCCTCATCAGCACCTCTCCTAGACCACTGGATCCGCAACATAGGTATCTCCTTGGACCGCAGACGTCTAGTACTGCGCTCCAAGACAGCTACTGGGTACTCTACAAATGTATGGTCAGGCTCAACTATCAAATCCTCATGGCTGATGACGTGTCTCGGATCTAGAATGTACTCTCTCAACTGAGATACATGGAAGACCGGATGGACACCCTCTAGTCTCGGCGGTAATGCTAATCTGTAGGCCACCTCTCCAACTCTCTCTAAGATCTCAAAAGGTCCAACATATCGGGGACTCAGCTTCCCCTTAATGCCGAAACGCCTAACTCCTCTCGTAGATGACACTCTCAACCACACTTGAGCACCCACCCTAAACTCCAAGGGTCGACGTCTCTTATCAGCGTAGGACTTCTCGCGACTCTGAGCTGCCAACATCCGCTCCCGGACTAGGGCAATCCGAGCGATGTCATCCTGTATCTGATCTGGAGCTACTCCCTCAGCTCTGCTAGGCTCATCCCAGCATAATGGTGTGCGACATCTCCGCCCGTACAAAGCCTCATAAGGGGCCATCCCAATAGATGCATGCCAGCTATTATTATACGAGAACTCTACAAGTGGAAGGTGATAAGGCCATACATGTCCTCAATCTAGTACACACGCCCGCAACATGTCCTCTAAGGTCTGAATGGTCCTCTCAGACTGACCGTCTGTATGTGGGTGATAGGCAGTGGTAAAGTGGAGACTCGTCCCCAATGCGGTATGTACCTGCTGCCAAAATCTCGAGGTAAAACGTCCATCTCTGTCAGAGACGATAGTCCTCGGTACCCCATGGAGTCTCACAATGTGTTTGGTGAACTCCTCAGCTAGACGGCTCACCGGCCACGTTTCCTTAATTGGAATGAAACGTGCGGTCTTCGTCAAGCGGTCTACCACTACCCAAATAGCATCAAATCCTCTGCTGAGTCTCAAACTTGTGACAAAATCCATAGATATATCCTCCCACTTCCATTGTGGTACTGGAAGTGGGTGGAGCTCTCCTCCGGACCTACGATGCTCAATCTTGACCTGCTGACAGGTCGCGCACTGAGCTACATACCGAGTCACATCGGGCTTCAAACCACCCCACCAGAAGGACCGTCTCACATCCTTGTACATCTTACTTGCTCCAGGATGTACTGAGTATGGGGTAGCATGAGCCTCGTCTAGTATCCTCTGTCTCAACTCACTGTCTGACGACACACAAACGCGATCCTGACGTCTCATCAATTCATCAGCACCAATAGTGAACTGTGGGGCCTCATTTCGAGACATCTTGTCTCGGATCCTGATCAAAGTTGGGCAAGTCTCCTGCTTCTGTCGGATCTCATCCAACAGATCAGGAAGTAACTCCAAGGTAGCCAACTGGCTATCAGTATCGGGAAACTGAATCTCTATCTCCAACCAAGCCAAGTCTCTCTGCAACTATGGTTGTACTGTCAACTGGGCTATCGCCCTCTCCCTAGGCGTCTTCCGGCTCAAAGCATCAGCTACCACATTCGCCTTCCCGGGCTGGTAAAGAATCTCAAGGTCAAAGTCCTTGATCAACTCTAACCACCGCCTCTGGCGGTTATTCAACTCCCTCTGAGTGAATATATACTTCAAACTCTTATGGTCTGTGAAGATCTGACATGTCACCCCATAGAGATAGTGACGCCAGATCTTAAGAGCAAGGACTACTGCAGCCAACTCTAGATCATGTGTGGGGTAGTTCTCCTCATACGTCTTCAATTGTCGAGACGCATAGGGTATGAATTTACCCCTCTGCATCAAAACACACCCCAAGCCCAGCTTGGATGGATCACTTATTACCACAAAGTCATTAGTACCCTCACGTTGTGCCAAAATCGAAGGGGACGTCAATCTCCTCTTCAGCTCCTCAAAACTCTGCTGATACGGCTCAAACCAGACAAATCGAGTAGTCTTCCTTAGAAGACAAGTAAGTGGTCGGGCAATCAAGGAAAACCCTTCCACAAACCGGCGGTAGTACCCTGCTAAACCTAGAAAGTTGCGAACCTCCTTGATATTCTTAAGAGGTTGCCAAGAAGATACTGACTCGATCTTCGCCGGATCGACTTTAATACCCTCAGTAGTCACCACGTGACCTAAGAAAGCCACCTCTGACATCCAAAACTCACACTTGGATAGCTTAGCATACAGCTGGCTATCCTGTAGAATCTGCAATACTGTCCTCAAGTGTCCGGCATGCTCCTCTCGACTCCTAGAGTAAACTAGGATATCGTCAATGAAGACCACTACAAACTGGTCTAAGAAGTCCATGAATATCCTATTCATCAACTCCATGAACACCGCTGGTGCATTAGTGAGCCCAAAAGGCATCACTACGAACTCATAATGACCATACCTAGTCCGGAATGTCGTCTTAAGTATGTCCTGATCTCTCACCCGCAGCTGGTGATAACCAGACCTCAAGTATATCCTCGAAAACACGGACGCCCCATGCAACTGGTCCAACAGGTGGTCTATACGCGGCAATGGATACTTGTTCTTGATGATTACTTTGTTCAGCTCTCTGTAGTCTATGCACAGCCTCATCGATCCGTCCTTCTTCTTCACAAATAACACTGACGCGCCCCAAGGAGACACACTAGGGCGTATGAAGCCCTTCTCTGCTAGCTCCTCTAACTGCTTCTTCAGCTCAAGCAGCTCTATCGGTGCCATACGGTACGGAGCCTTCGAGATCGGTCTCGTGCCCGGCTCTAAGTCAATGCTGAAGTCAACGCTCCTCTGTGCTGGTAGTCCTGGCAGGTCGTCACTGAATACCTCTGCAAACTCGCATGCAACCGGTATCTCCTCTATGGTCAGACTCTTGCTTACCTTCATGTCATAACACTAGAAGGTCTCGCAACCCTGTGCTACCAGTCTTGCTGCTCTCACTGCACTGAGAACTGTGCCGGACTTTCTGAGGTCCCAACCTCAGAATATCACTCTATGACCCTCCTTAGTGGCAACCGTCACTGTCCTTCTACCAATGTCTAAGACTGCTCTGTGTTTCTTCATTCAATCTATCACTAAAATCACATCCTCATGAGCTAAGGGCATGACTAGAAAATTTACCAGCCAGTCTCGATCTCCCATACGAACAGGACATCCATAGATCTCTCTAGTCCCTCTCACCTTACTCCCATCAGGTAAGCCTATCATAAAAGGTATCCCCTCTACAGTAGCTAAGGACAACCTATCTACGCATGCATCAAATATGAAGGATTGTGTAGCACCCGTATCAAATAAAACTCGTACGGGTAAGTCATGGATCTGGATCGTACCTGTGGCAGTCGGTGCATCTGGCTGATCAGCGTCTCTCAACTCAAACACTCGTGCCTGAGCTCCTCTAGTATCAACTACACTGCCACGTCCTCTGCCCCGACCTGATCCCTGCATAGAGCTCTGTGAAGATGTGTGTCCTGGAGCCCTGTATATAAGACTGTTGTTGACTTGGGGCTCGGTACTGCTGCTGTTGACTCGGAGCTCGGTACTGTGGCTGCCTCTGTACACTCCCTGATAGACCTGCAGGAGAAGAACTCTACTGAGATGGAGCCTTGCCCTGGCGGCAGAATGCAGCTCTATGTCCAACCTTGCCGCACTGGAAGCAGGTCACTGCCGGCTTCGTGCAGTTCGATCGGATGTGTCCATAGCCACTACAGTTGTGGCACTGTAAGCCACCAACTGAAGTCTGGCCAGTAGCGGTATGGCTATGTCGCCCCTGAGTCTGTCCCCGTCCAAAAACAGCTGCTCCTGTACTACCACTAGCATATCCTGTCCTCTGCCGCTTATCCGGCCTGTCTGACTGAGCTGCTCTCCTCGAAACTGGTCTGTCTCTCTCATATGCAGACGCCCTATCCTGATAGTCTGACAGAGTCTCACAGCAAAATCCTGCCAGATAGGAACGAGTACTCTCCCTAAATCTCCGGGAAAAGAGGTACACATGTTGATCCTCAGGAGGTGCAGCTGGTCCAAGTAGTGTCAGTTCCTTCTGGAACTTCTTGATGGCAGCAACAATCGGAATGTCCTCAAATCCTGCCTCAATGAAATCCTGAAACCTCTCTCTCCTTAATGAGACAGGGCAGTATCTGTCTCTAACAATGCTCCTCATCTGCTCCTAACTAGTGACTCGACTACGTATGGTCCGCCACCAGGAATGAGCATCCTCAGTGAAACATGTCTGCACCAAATCCACCTGTCGATCCTCTGGACAACGTATCGCCTCTAGTGTAGTCTCTACCTGTCCAATCCAGTGCTCCACCTCCAACCCTATCTCTCCACTGAATGAGGGGACCTTCTGAGAGTTGAAAGCCTTCAACCACTCATCCGGCCTCGGTGCTCTAGACCCAATAGGAGCTCTATCAGCCACAACTCTCCTCTCAAGTACAACCGGCACCTGAGGCACTCCCTGTGTCACCTGAATAGATCTAGCCGGTACTGGTGGTACCTGGGTAAGTCTCTCTGTTCTAGCAGCCTCCACCATACGCTCGACGTATGCTCGGTACTCTCTGTACTCAGTTGCTCCAATGGAAACACGTCCTGACTTTGTCGAACGTGCTCTTTGTGCTCCAGACCTAGCAACGGTCTCATTCCTGACCTCGGGACCTACACTCTCAGCCACTTCCTCCACTCCAGCATCTGGTAGGATCGCTGCTGGTGGGTCTTCTCGAGGAGCCCGACCTTGACCTCGTGCTAGTGGAGGCCTACCTCCACGGCCGTGTCCTCTAACTATAGGGGTCCCATCCCCCCTACCTGGTCCAGCTGGAGGGAGAGGTGGACGACCTCTACCTCGACCAGTAGCTAGCGTAGCTCTAGTGCGTGCCATCTGCGCGAGGAATAACAACTATAAATATAACTAGCTAATAAGTCCAATAAGTCCATCCACAGTAAAACCTAAAGTCCATACTAAGCATACTCAGATCCGCGGTAGTAGTGGTGGTCAGCCGTACTTTTCTATTCCCAACCAGACTATGCATGCATTTGAAAACCAAAAGTTCTCTTTTTAAAACTCAGACCCCTTTCGGGTTCTGCTTACAACTTATTCGGTCTTTCAGAAGATTTCAAGTGCCATTGTTGCCAACCGAGAGCTCTGATACCATGTTGTAACACCCCGAATTCTCAGAACTCGGAACGTTACTGGTTAGGACCTCACAATGGGTCCCGACCTCAGTTTGACAACAATATTACTAGGATCTTGCAACAAGACACAATTAAGGAAAACCGAAATTCATGAAATAGTATTTTTAAGGTAATGAATGCAACACGGTCTAGCAGCCTATAGTACTTAACAAAGGGAAAAACGACCAACTATCTAAACAAAAGAAAGAACGACAAACATCAACCCCAACCCCCACTTTAAGGAGTACGGAGACCTGGCTGACCACTACTTCCGGATCACTCAGCTCCTAGTCTAACCTGCGGTAAAACTAAAAACACAACAAGAGAAACCATTAGCTAGTTATCTAAATATTAGAAGAATAATAATATCACACACACACATAAAAGAATAAACACCCATCATGTTGTCAAACAAGTCCATTTATTATCTTAAGTTAAGTTACTCATTCACGCTAATGATACTTATTTTGTGACACGAGGGATTCCCAAACCTCCCCTCCGCCCCCGTTTAACCATCAGGAATGGATTCGATGCATCTCACCTTGTACCTGCCTGGTCTGGGTATAGAGAACCTCCCAGTCTCCTGTCAGAGCTGGGCAGTGATGTCACGGCCCGTTATTCATACACTTAGGCCTTAAACAGAATAATAACAGTCGTCCTAGCAAGTTGTTATTATTATTTTCACACACATTACAGACACAACTATTATCACCCAACTAATATCCAGAAACTGGCTAAGTAAGTCGCAAGGACATACCTGAGTCAAAACACACTCTAACACGTCCCAAAATAGTCCGTACTCGTGGTAATTCAAACGCCGGTCAAATAAGGCATGTGGATCAAAATCACATCTAGATGTCCAACCTCATGCGAAGGGATTACGGAAAAAGCTCTCTTACGGTAAAAGACCATTTTACCCTTAATGTCGAAAAATCTCAAAGTTTATTCTTGAACTATACTAATTTCTTTTAGCATTTGTTTTCCATAAATTGTTTCTCCCTGACAATTCTTATAAGTTATAAGTTAACTCGGAACCACTCCTCAAAGAATAACACTCCTCCTCTTAGATATCACTCTACCCTCCCATATGTATATATACGCATGCACATACTCTAACTTTTCCTTCAACTCATATAAATCCGTAACTACTAGGCATTTATATATATAGTTACATAATTCATATCTCTCCAACTCGCACTCATGTGAGTAGATCCGTTTATCTATCTACATATATAAACTTATAAACCACTTATATGTACACTTCTACATTTTATTATATATACATACGTACTCTATACTGCATTTACCTATATACTCTCATGATTCTATACAAGGTATGCGTACATCAGCACTGTCATATCTACACACTTATATATTCACATTATAGGCCCTTAGAAAACTACAACATTGTTCCACATTGGCACCACTGCCGAAGGACAGAGGAAAGAGAGATAGAACCTCACCGGTGTTACAGTCCGGCAGGGGCTCTAGGCGGCAGCGGCTCAGAACTTCGAAGGCGGCGGAACTCCTGGTTCGTCCTATCGGTGCAGAGGTGGCGAAGAGGCGGTACACTAGCCTCCCGGTGGACGTCCACTTTAGAGTTGCAACTGTGGCTTCCATGGTTACTAATTCGATTCCAGAAGGCGGAAGGGGAAGGAGAAAGAAGGGATGCGGACTCACCCACTGTAGCGGCGGAGGAAGGCTCGGCGGCACTGGTGGTTGACTGAATGGCGGAACAATCCCGACGTTGTTGTGCTACTGGCTCGAGGCGGCGGCACTCTCCTTGTGTGCAGCAGCGTAAGTAGAGGTGTGTAGCGGAGCGTTGGAGTCGGGAAGAAGATTAACGAGGAGGAGAGATGCGAGGCTTACCAGGGCTCCGGCGGTGTCTGGGCGGTCGACCGCGGCGGCGCATTGGCTCGGTGATGCGTGTTGCTGCTGCTGTGTCGACGGCGTCGCTGGTGGTAGATCGTTCAGCAGGCGAAAGCAAGAAGTTACGCAGTAGAGAGAGAGACTGTCAAGAGACGTGGGTAGAGGGGTAATTAGGTTAGGCTTAGGTTTAAGAGAAGATTAGGGTAAATTAGAGGAATGGGCTGGCTGATAGTACGATTGGGCTTGATAGTGGGCAAACCGGCCTGCTCTCCCATTAGAACAAGGATACGAAACTCGTTACTCGCCCCGGATTTCTGGTTATGTGCGGGAATTTATATAATACGGAATTATATTCCGTATTATATAAATTATTATTATTTTATTTTAAGGTGCGTAAATTATTTCCGGCTACAAAGTTTCATCATTTTATGTGACTTATAGACACATAAAATGATAGAACTTAAAACTCGTTTTAATAATTTATTTATTCATTTATTTAAGATTGACGTATCGGAATTCGGTTAAATTCAGGTTTAACGGGATTTAAAATTTTCGGTTATTACATTGTCGATTCATGGGTTGATTAATGAGGCTAGTATACATATATCTCAAGGTTTCAAAGAAGTTTAATTGTAGCGACGCTACGATGGTGAAAAAGTAATGGAAGAAGGTGACATAAGAGAATGGATTAGTTCAATATAAATACGATATATAATGTACCCTCATTCCGAGAAAATTGTACATAATAAGATAATTTACAACAAAAATGGTAACATCAAATCAACAAACTCGTCTTACAAATTAGATGTGTTTCAAAATAGTAAGTTTTGATTTTTTGAAGATATTTTTGAGTTTTACAAAAATCATTCCATTTTAATATAACTTTATTGCATCACAAGTTGGATTAAAGTTTTACTTTAATATTTATAATTACTATCTAATGGCTTGAATGAGAGATAAATGAGTTTCACTAAGGTTTGTCTTTTTTTAATTCTCATGCTTTCTCTCTTTTACCTCCCCCAAATAGGCCTATTTAGGTTAATAAATGCATCACCAATTCATGTTGGTGCATATAAATTGAAACCTTGACTCTTTGTTTCTCAACGAATAGAGTAAAACAATGTGTGTAGTTGTGAGCATTTTTATATGAACTATATAATTACATTGACAGTAAAAAAAACGACTAAAAAATACAATAAAATATTATTTATTAATGATATGAATTTCTTGTATCAAGTAGATAACAATTTTGCGGACAAAACCTTATCAATATTTCATCTACATTAGTTATGTATAGTGAGATTTTATTTTAAAATCGTCCTAAGCACTTAACCCAGTCAAAATAATGAAATTAAAACAATATCAAAACTAATTATTAACAAAAGAAATATATTTATGTCATCTATTAGTTTCTTGCGAACCCACTTACTTACCCATACTCATAATCGTATGAAAAGTAAATTAATTTTTTTTATAAAGCACATATATCAATGAAAAGTAAAATAATATTTTTTTTTGGATAAAAATAATAAAAGATGATAATAACATTTTAAAAATTTTACCCATTTTTGAAAATTTTTAATTTTTACTGTTACATTAATCGAATATTAATTATTTTTATGCACAATTATCAACATTACTAGAATACCAGTCATGATTAAGCGAGTTTCATTTGTCAGAATTAGTCAATGGACTAGTTAAACCGGATCTTGAAGACATGTTACGGCTTATGCTCTTTAACCTTTTTTTATTTCTTTTGAATTTTTTGGAGAAAACTTTTCATACCTATGAAGATCACAAAAAAAATTATGTATAAATACAATGATTCTATAATTCTCAAAAGTTAAAATTCAAAAAAAAAACTTTTAAATTTTTACAAAAATGAAAATACAATTTAAATTTAAAAAATACATGAAATAACCATTAATATTCAAGTTTTGAGATGAGATAAAAACAAGGTTTTCAGAGAAAAGAGGAAAAATTACTCAAAAATGAATTAGCATTAGACATATTCTTGATATAGACCTTAATATTCATGTGTTTGAGCGACGAGACCTAGAAAGCTGCTTTTTCAAGTGTCATCATGTTCTTACACGAAGTAAAGAAAGAATACTAGAAGAGGTAGATGAACAATAATCAATTTGCACCAAAAAAGTAGATCCAAAGAGTGGATATTATAGAGATAATTACATACCTGTCGAAAAAGCTGGTTTAAGCATGGATTTCGTATGAGCAAGATCATGTTTATTGGGATCAAAGAGTACGATGTAAAATCCTCCAGAATTCGGATCAATTTTTGTTGAGTTTTGTTTTGGATTCATGAGTAGATGTAGGTTTTTAGGAATAAAAGAGTGAGTAAGATGTAGTGGTATATATAATGACAAAATAAAATTTAAAGATGAAAAAAAAAAGATAATAGGTTTTAATTAAGATTTTCAAAACAAATATTGTGGTCGGTAGAAGAATATCAGTGGGTTATACTCTGATTTATAAAACCAGCAAAAGTTTTGACACGAGAAAAAACAAATAAAAAGGATAATGAAAAAACACACAATATCAACATTAAGACTATAATCTCTTGTAGAGTATTAGTGATTATACTCAAACGTAGAATTTTAGTAAAAATTGCGACACAAAGGAAAAAGGGAAATAGAAAGGATAAAAAGGTATTTCATACTAACATTGAGACTACGCTTAATTATTCAATTAGAGCTTTGAACAAAGAGTCAAAGTGATAAGATTAAAAGATTGTTAGAAGCAAAGAAATATTACTTCCTAAACTTTAAAATTTTGAAAAAATTGCTATAAAGTTTAAAAAGTAATGAGAGTATTAATACTTATAATTAATGAATTATCTCAATATAAACTATGATTTATAACCCTTGATCCAATGAGAAATTTTAATTAATAATAAATGGTTTAGACATAGACGAGTGAATGCTCAAATAGGACAAAACTAAAACGTTACCAGCAATTACGTTGAGAAAAAAATCCAAGAAGATGGGGTTGAAATAATAAAACATTAGTACGTATCTTCACTTTCATATAATGACAACTCGACATAACACAATCTTTGATGACAAGATGAATTAATTAATAAACTCGTTTCACAAAAATATGATATTTATGTTCAAGGATTTTAACAAAAAAAAAAAAAAAAGTGGGTTTAATCAAGTGTTTCTTTGTATACCTTTTTCCTTTTGGTATTTTACTTTTTTCATAAAATTAGACCATCCATTAAATGCATTAAAATCAGGGGGTCTGCATAAAAAACAAAACCTTGACTTTTTGTTATGTCATAAATACATACTAAAAAAAGTTCAAATAAAAGGTAAGTGTTTTAGTGCAAACAACTCTTTTGATATGGACATACTCATACAAAACATATTCATATTTTGTAACACGGTCATTAGTGATATTCTAATGTGTATTTTTTTATATTTCACATTTTAAGGGAGAGTTAAACTCTGATTCAGGAAATTTAGTTTTCGGTAAAGCATGCTTTTTGACATTTATTTATTTATTTTTAAAGTAGAGAAATTGAGAGATTCTGCATTGTGATGCTATTAGAATCTCAGACCGTATATGATTAAGAAAATTATTAAAAAACAACATTCATATAGAGGGAATCATAAAAAAAATTGTGGATACAAGGAGTTCTGTTTGAACTTTAAAAGACCAATAATAGTGTTGTTATTAATAAAAAGATAAAAAGGTTTGATCTATAAGACCATAAATAAAGATGACGTATATGAAAAACTAAATTAAATTAACGGTACAATTTGTCTTTTTTAAGGAGACTTTTTATAGATACAAGGAGTTCGGTTTTCCCTTAAAGACAATTATAAATGCAACGAATTGTATGATAGTTTAGAGCACGTGGACTTAATAAACAATAGAACTTTAGATCGCTTGAAGCGATAATTGACGGATAACAATGTGACCTCTCCATTGGATAATAAAAGCGAGTTTATTTCAAGCAGATTGGGCAAGTGGGTATAAGTTCTTCATGAAAAGCATGATTACACATGAGTATTTTATGAGACTCTAGTTATAAATGTATACATATTTACATTTAACAATTCAAGGGCTTAACTATAATTTTTGTACATATAAGTGTTTTACAAGCTAAATAAAGTTAAGTTATATAATGAAAATAGAGAATATCGGTCCAAAGACCCCAATACCAAGTCGGCGTCTATATCCGAGTCATCATTACGGGCCCTATAAACACATAAGGATTTTTAGTATTTGCCTATTCCCGCCTCTACTGCCTCCTCCCCTCCTCATTCTTGCATTCCATTGTCTCTCTCCGACGGAGCAGAGTTCCATTCAAGTAAGATCTCTCCTCTAATTGTTCATTAATCTAGCTTAAATCGGTCCAATTCATTGTTGATTCGAATTGTTTGTTAGGTATTTTCATTTGTGCGAAGAAAGTTGATCAAATTTTGGTTGATAGTCAGTTTCTCTGCAAACGATCCCTCTTGAAAATTTTCCAATGATTTTTGTTCTATTTCATTGTGTTGTTTTGATCCAGTACATTGGAAGGATAATGTGTTTGAATGTCGCGTTGAATTTGTGAGTAACAGTTTGCAGGGGCTCATCGGTGTGACAAAAAAAGCATCGCGATGGTGTTCCGAATGACGGTGGCGGATGTAACACCCCGAATCTGTGAGAATTAATTGGGATGCTACGGGTGGAGACCTCACATTGGGTCCCGACTCTTAGCGTGACAACAATTTCACCGGATTTTACAACAAGACACAAATAAAGGCAAAACCGAAAGACATTTTTATGCAATGATATGATCCCCGAAAACAAACACGACACACTCCTACCGATTTCTCAACTCCAAAGACTCAAACATCAAATACACAACAGATTTACATTATACAAGACTCCCCCAAACCCATCCTAAAATGTACGGAACCCCTGCTGCCCACTCTTCCGGATCTCTCGGCCGCATACCTAACCTGCAAGGCAACTACAACATCGGTACAAAACCGTTAGCTAATATTCCTAAGCATTAGAATCATGGTAACGGGATATACACACATAAGTCAACATAAACACACATCATGCTCCAACATACTCAATCCGGTTTATTATTTTTTCATTTACATCATTGAGAATCCCCGAGACTCGCCTCTATCCCTACTTACTGCAATACTGATGCATCCGACCGTCTACCTGCCCGCGCTAGTCGCACAGATCCTCTTAGCTCTCGCAAGAGCTAGGCAGTGTTGTCACCGTCCGTTATCATACACTTGGGCCAAATATCAATATATAAAGGTTGTCCTATTTCCTGTTTCGTTATAATAAAACATACCTAAACACATACACACACCACCAATCACACATCGATACTAATACAATGAAGCTAGCTAAGTAAGTCTAGAGACTTACCTCGTCCCAACGCTAAACCGACCAATACCGCTCTCGCTTCACGTAGGAAGGTACTCAACCCCTGATCATAACAAGGCACAAATCATCAACACTCTCATAAGCTAGAAGTCTTTAGACTTCTAGACCCGATGATCTCGCAAGATCTTAACACATAACAACATACTAGGATAAACATCCCTAGTCTCGATGATCTCAACGGTAGCAAAACTATGCTAGGATACTCACATCCAAGCCTACAATCTCAACAACCATATACTCACAATCTCAATCCTCACAAGCTTCACAAGAACAACCCTACACTCACCACCACCGGCTCAAGCTTCAACACAAAATAAGTCTAAGAACATCGATAACCTCAACACTCATCTAAGGTCCAAAGCCACTACATGGCATTCCACAAGGTTATGCTAGATCCAATCCTATCATGCTTCTATCATATATACACTCTAGGACAAGCTATGGACATGAGCTCAAAAGAGGGTACTAATTGCGCAAAGACACGGGCGCGGAAGGAGGAAACGCAACTGCGAAGTGGACTAGAAGGCCGCTTTGCCTTCTTGGCTGAGCCAGAGGCCTCCCCTACAGAAATGGGGAGCCGCCCCTGCGGCTTAGTGACCACCCCCGCGGCGCTGTCCAGCCGCGGGTGCGGTCGAGCTCCAAAATGGCGATCTTCGAACAATCTTCGATGGTTCCTTTATGAGCAAAGGTCTCGTAACTTCCTTGCTTGGCTCCAAAACGTCTACCACTTGGATCCACAAAAACACAACATCTTAAACATGATCCCCTCACATACAAGCCAAAAGAGGGAAGAACTTAGGATCCATGACTCCCACCATTGGAGCTCAAGGAAGAGGAAGAATATGAAAGAGGGAGGGGGAAGAGAGGAACTTACCCAATAATCCGGATCTGCTGGACAACTTACACAAGAAGAAGAGGAGGAAGAACATCATGGAAGAAGCTACCAAGCTCAAAGTTAAAGAGGGAAAAGGAGCAAGAAGAAGGGAGAACGAGATTCACGTGAAAGAGAAATGGGAGGAGAGAGAGGGCTGCACCCAAGGGGAAAACAAAGGTCAAGATATCACATCACTTAAAGAACGAGGGGTCAAAAGCCAAAAGCGGGTACCCAAAGAGTCGGAACGGGATTTGTGATAAAATCCCGTCACTTAGCACATCGTGTGTAACGCCCCAAATTTTAGGCGCGTTTGCGATATTTATTTTTTCTATTTCTATCGATATCTTCTTAGAGTATTTTACGACGTAAAATATCTTTCCCGAGTATATTTATCTTTTGGATACTGTAACACCCCGGATTCTCGGAACCCGGGATATTACTGGTTAGGACCTCACAATGGGTCCCGACCTCAGTTTGACAACAACATTACTAGGATCTTGCAACAAGACACAAATAAATAAACCGAAATTCATAAAAACCATGTTTTTAGAGTAATGAATGCAACACTGTCTAGCAGCCTAACGTACTTAAACAAAAGAAAAGAACAACTGTCTTAACCAAAAGAAAGGAAAGACAAAACAACCCCAACCCCGTTCTAAGGAGTACGGAGACCCGGCTGACCACTACTTCCGGATCACTCAACTGCTGATCTAACCTGCGGTAAGTCTAAGACAACAACAAGAAGAACCGTTAGCTAGTTATCTAAATATTAGCAGAATAATAGCAGCACAAACACACTCAGATAAACATAAACACTCAGCATGCTTTCAAACAAGTCCGTTTTATTATCTTGCTTCAATTTACTCGTTCACTCTAGTGATACTTATTTTGTGATACGAGGGATTCCCAAACCTCGCCTCCGCCCCCATGTAACCATCAGGAATGGATCCGATGCATCTCACCTTGTACCTGCATGGTCTGGGTATAGAGAACCTCCCAGTCTCCTGTCAGAGCTGGGCAGTGATGTCACGGCCCGTTATACATACACTTGGGCCTTAAACGTAATAATACCAGTCGTCCTAGCAAGTTATTATTATTAAATCACGCAATAGCACACACCACTACTATCATTCAACTAACACTCAGAAACTGGCTAAGTAAGTCGCAAGGACTTACCTGAGTCAAAATACACTCTAACACGTCTCAAAACAGTCCGTACTCGTGGTAACTCAAACGCCTGTCAAATAAGGCATGTGTATCAAAATCACATCTTGGTGTCCAACCTCATGCGAAGGAATTACGGAAAAAGCTCTCTTATGGTAAAAGACCATTTTACCCTTAGTGCCGAAAATTCTCAAAGTCTATCATTTAGTTCTAATATTTTCTTTTAGAACCTATGTCCATAATCTAGTTCTCGATAAAAAGTTTGGTAAGGATTTAGTAAGTTTTTTGTAAGAGTTATCCGACATTCTTAATTTATACTAAAGTCGTTAAAGCTTGATTTTGGGTTTATAAACGCCGCTTGGATAAGGTTATAAAAATTCCAAAACAAAACTTAGATCCTCTATGATATGCATACTAAATATAGGGTAAATATCTCTCACAAAATACATACTCATAACTCTCCCAATAATTCTCCAAAGTTGTATAAAAGCTGAAATTTCCCATACTTAGTTTATTTTCTCCTGCTGTAAAAACAGCCCAACGGCTCTACTTCGAGCCTCCATAAGTTCTAATCCGACCGTTAACTTTCTCTCAAATTTTAATACAGTAAACTTCATATTTCTATCTACAATATATCAAAAATTCAACGGTGGATGTTGGATCTAAGCTATCAAAATACAGGTTCAAAGTTAGTAGTTTCAGCTCACAAAACTGAAAATTTCCGGGTTGGTTTTGGATCCTAAATTCAATTCCCACGTCAGCACTCTTTCTCCACTACTCTACCTTGCAGATCCTATTCCGACTCTCAAAAATAAACACGATACAAACATACAACATTAGCATACTTTAATCCCTCACCATGCTACTAAAAGGAACAACTTATTCTACTCCAAAACAAGTCACAACTCAGCCCTTCTCACAATCCTATATAAGATACACTTATGCTGATGCAACTCTTACAGCAGTACTAATAAGCAGGAGAATCAGTGCAGAGGACTCACAATCCGTCTGTTTCGATCAAGGTTAGTGACAGCCCTCCTGACGAGGCGAGAGAGCAGCAAGCATGAGGAGGTGGTCCGGCGTTGGTCTCCTCTGGTGCGTTTCCTGTCTGCAGTGACTGAGTCTCGCTAATTCTGTCTCGTTCGTACTGGAGGGTGCCACCGTCTGAAGTGCAGCAACGCAGGGCTCGCTGAAGACATTCCGGCGCTGAATGCCCCTCTTCGCTGTGCAGCAGGGAGATGATCAGCGGTATCCAACGACTCAGGAGAAAGAGAGGTAGGTGTGTACTCACTTGGTCGGCGTCGAAGGGCGAGGTCTGGCGCAGGTCGGTAGCGGTCCGGCGGTCGCAGGCGGTGGAACCCTGGGCTGGTTCGACGCAGCAGGAGGTTGACGCTGGTGGAAAGTCTCTTGTGGCCGGCTGGGCGGTGTTCTCGGTGGTCGACAGAGCCGGCGGTGGCATCCTGGGTCGGCGGGACTGGCGACTCGTGATCGGCACCGGTCCGCTTCTTCAGGCGCAGGGAAGAGTCATTGTGGAGCGGCTGAAGGTTTCAACAGGAGAGGTGCAGCGTTACGGTAGTTTAGGGTTAGGATTAGGTTAGAGTTAATTAGGTTTTAATTAGGATTAGGAAATGGGCTGGGCTGGGCCGGCCACTCGATGCAAATGGGCCCATTTTTCCTTCATTAGGACGAGCTGAAGCGAACCCGTTACTCGTACGGAATCGGTATTATTTATCGTATTAATATAAGTTATCCTTTATTTTAGAGATACGGAATTATTTCCGGTTACATCGTTTTCATCATTTTATGTGAATTAAGGTCACATAAAATGATAGAAATACAACTCGTTTTATTTATTTTATTTTATGGATTTATTTATTTAAGATTGACGTAACGGAATTCGGTTAAGTTCCGGTTTAACGGAGTTTAAAATTTTCGGTTATTACAGATACGTTCACATATATCCATCTTATTATGTTTGGAAAATTCGGGAAGTATTTCGATCCGAAAATCCCGTTCGGAATATTCTTATCGAGTTTATATTTTTTTGATTTTTATTTCTTTTATCTTTTTAACGCCGCCTGTGTCTTGTCCGGGTACCTAGCCGCCCATGCTACTCTCCTAGCATCTAACCCCTCATTTCGCCTATCTCCCTCTCTCATGCAACCTTCTCCCAATGACTCTCACCCTGCCGCCCTTATTTCCTCCGTCTGCACTCCTTCTCTGTTTCATTTGCACTCCCTCGCTTGGAAACACTCCTCACTCACCTCCACTCTTCCACTTTTTGTGCAAGCAATCTCCTCTAGGAGCACTAACCTTCCTAGTGACAACCTGCAGCCACAATAGTGGTGGGTCGCAAACCTAAACCGTCAAAATCCAAACCGGCAGTTTAGGTTTAACCTAAACCGCCGGTTTGGTCGGCGGTTTAGCCGGTTTATTAAAAAAAAATTAATAAAAATTGAAAATTTGGACCAAACCGGACCAAACCGGCGGTTAACCGCCGGTTTTGACGACCAAACCAGCGGTTCCATTTTTTTTTTTTTAAAATAACCAAACCGCCGGTTAAACCGCCGGTTTAGGTTTGGCCAAAGGTCAAACCTAAACCTAAACCGTAAACCCACGGTTTGGCCAAACCGGCAAACCTAAACCGCCGGTTTGGGCCGGTTCACAAACCCCAGAGCACCTATCTCCACCCTCTTCGAGCCTTGCTGCTAAACACCTTGCGTTGCCTTGTTGCCGCCAGATCGAAGGTTACCACCCTCCTGCAGCCCTTTTTTCTCTCTCCATCCTTTCCTTCTTCTATTGCTTCTATCGCCAACAAGAGTCGCCACCACTGACCGGGACGCCACACCTCACCACTTCCGTCGCCGGATGAATACCTTGCCGCCTGCCGGAGCCACGCCTCCTCCGCCACACCTGCCGCCGCGCTGATTCTTCTTCCCCAGCCAATTTTGGGATCTGTTGTATTTTAAGGTTTATTTAAATCGGGCCCCCTTCTTTTTAATGTAGTTACAACTTTGACCCATATTTGTAGATTGTTGCATTTATGCCTTCTTTTGGGTTATTTTCAAAAAATGCCCCAGGGTTTTAATTACGGATGATGACTCATATTTCTGAAAATGTATAATTTGTCCCGGAAAATGTGTTAGCGGTTTTTAACCTTGAATTTTAATTACGGAGATATTCTTATATTTATATATACTATATATTATGCCTTAGTTGGATTATATTCAGTTTATGGCTCAAAGATTTATGTAACGCCCCGTTTATTAGGAGCGTTTTCGATATGTTCTTTCCGACGGTTGTTGATGATATTAATACGTTAAGTATATTTCAAGAGTATTTTAAGTCGTAAATTCAATTTTTTTTCATATTTCACGAGTATTTTAAGTCGTAAATTCAATTTTTTTCGAGTATATAATCTAACGGTATTGTTTTTAAGTTATTTTTGGAATCTCGTGATTTAGTTACGAGATCGATCGAGTTAGTTTATTATATTCTATTTTAAGTATATTTTTGTGAGTTTATTATTATATACTCGATCAACATAAATTTTCCCATTCGAAATTCCCGTTTCGTTTAGTTCGATCGAGTTAGTTTATTATATTTTATTCCCCTTTCCTTATTTCTTTTTTTCCCTTTTCTCTTTTTCTTTCTCCTCTCTTTTATTGGTGAAGAACCCCCTCACTTCCCCCGACCTCTCGCTCTAGCCGGCCCCTCGTTCTCACCAGCCGACCTACTGCAGCTCGGCCCCTCGTTCCCCTGCGAGCCCTGCAACTGTCTCTTTCCCATCCGCTCCATCTCAGTCTCGCTGATCTTCAACCCTCCATACTCGCATCTCTTCTAACCTTTCTCCTCTCCATATCAACCATGTTTAATGACCTCTACCTGATCCACCAGGGATCCACTGCCAAAGCTAGCCAGATTTATCGAGCCTCACAAATATCGTGCCCAGACCAGTCCCGAGATTGAGTCGTCGCCACCGAGCCTGCACGGTGCCTCGCCTCAACCCGTCTCCACTTCTTGCAGCCTCGATCTGGAACTGTCTTGGATCTCATCACCTACCCCCTAGCCAGAAACTCCTCTGCAACCAGGAGCAACGCAACCATGATCTCTCCGGAATCCACCTCGACGCCGTTGATCTTCACCATCGGGCTTCACCAGGAAACAGAGAAGCCGCCTCCCTGGTTTTCCCCAAATCAAGCCCCTTTCTTTGCTCCTCTGTCGAGCCACGCTTTGCCCCACAGCTCCGCCGCCTTGCCTTGCCGCTAAAGGAGCCTTGCCGGAGCCTTGGCTGCCGCTAGTGCAGCCTCTCCTCTGCCCCTGCCGCCGTGCTCCTTCATTTCCCCAGCTGAAGAAGAAGCAGTTGAAGCTTCAAACCCTTCTCTCTTAACTACAAACGGGCCCCCTTGACTCTGGTATAATTACAATATGGGCCCATGTTTTGTATTTGCACATTTTACCCATCTTTTTGGAGATTAACGATTATGTCTTGCTGATTTATATAGTTATAGTTTTGGCCCTATGTTTTGGATATGTGCAGATTTGCCCTTGTGAATAAATTATAGATTTGACCCAAAGTTTATTTTCGGAAAATGACCTAAGTTTCTTGAGTTCCATATTTATGGTCCGGAGATTTAATTGCGGACTTTGACCTATGTTTATATAATTGTATAAATCCCGGGAAAATGTTTTTTCGAGTTTTTAACATTGACTTTGAAAACGAATTTTCTTAGATTTATTTATAGTATATATTCCGTTCAAGTTTAGCATATATGCTAAATTTTCCAAGTTATGGTGTTAGGTTCGAAAGCGCCCCGATAAAGGCCTAACGAGTCCGAGTCGACATCCGTTGAACGACTTCCGTCTTTTGACGTCGTGTGAGTATTCTTTCCCCTCGATCTTAACTTAGAGTTAATGCCAAGTAGTGGTTTTGAACCTTAGGTGAGTTTTGAGGATTTGATACTGTTTGATGGATTGATGTGGATTCTAAGCTTGAGGTGGTATTGCGGTCTAGTGAGGTTGTCATAAGGATTCGAGTATATGGTTTGATCTTGTGAGAATCATTAGGTTTGAGGTGTTGATATTATCTTGTGAGGTTGTTTATGGCATTAAGTTGTATGTTGAGCTTGTGAGAATTTAGGGGTTGAGGTTGTATGATTGTTGAGGTTGTGGACTAGAAAGAGAGTATCCTAGTGGTGTTGTGAGTTATGATCTTGCGAGATCCGAAGTTTTAGAAGTCTTAGGACTTCTAGCTTCTGTTGTGTGTGATGTGAGCACGAGGGATTCTAGGATGCAGTCCTAGAATTGAGAGCCAAATAGTCTTGCGTAGATCATTTATATAGAAGTCTAAGACTTCTATTGTGAGTGGGTTGTTGTTGATATAGCTATCTTCTTGTGAGCAGGTTATGGGCTTCCTCCCTAAGGAAGCGAGAGTGTTGTGAGTTGAGTGTGGGACGAGGAAAGTCTCCGGACTTACTTAGCTGGTATTCCTTGTATTAGCATTGATGTGTGTTTGTTGGTGTGTGTTTATTCTTTATTGTTTATAACAACTAAACCGGAAATAGGATTACCGACCTTTATATATTATTTGGCCCAAGTGTATGATAACGGGCGGTGACAACTTGTCTAGCTCTTGCATAGAGTTAGGAGGTTCTTGGCGACTAGCCCGTGTGGTTAGACGGTCGGATACATCCGTACCGTTCCATGCGGTAAGTGGGGACCGAGGCGAGTTTTGGGAGATTCTCGTGCCACAAAAGAAGTTGAATTAGAATGGGATATGACTTAATAATAAAAAGATAATAAACCGGACTTTTGTGATTTGGTGTATATTGTGTGTTGTGTTGATTTACTTGTGTTTGTGCCTTTCACCTTGATTCTAATGCTTTGAATATTAGCTAACGGTTTTATACCGATTGTTGTAGATTGCCTTGCAGGTTAGGAATACGGCCGAGAGATTCGGAAGAGTGGGCAGCCGGGGTTCCGTACATTTTAAGATTGGGTTTTGGGCGGAGTCGAGTTTGAGTATTGTATTTATTGTATATTGTATGTCGCGTGTTGGCGTATAGTCTTAGAGTTGTACTTTTTCGGCTGAAGTCCTTTGTTGTGTTCTTTCAGGTTTTCTTTTCATTTGCATTAAAAGGACTTTTCGGTTTTGCCTTTATTTGTGGCATGTTGAAAGATCCGGTG
This sequence comes from Fagopyrum homotropicum, assembly GCA_033239125.1. Lineage (NCBI taxonomy): Eukaryota > Viridiplantae > Streptophyta > Magnoliopsida > Caryophyllales > Polygonaceae > Fagopyrum > Fagopyrum homotropicum. The sequence continues at coordinate 93,375,340 of BSWB01000003.1, read as the reverse complement.
AAATTGTTGTCAGGCTAAGGGTCGGGACCCATTGTGAGGTCTCAACCCGTAGCATTCCGAGTCCCGCGGATTCGGGGTGTTACAATTTAATTGCAGATATGACCGATGTTTATATAAGTGTATTTTTGGCCAGGAAAATGGTTGAGTGGTTTTTTTAACCTTGGTTTTGAAAACAAGTTTTTACCTTAGATTTATATAAGTTATCTTCCGTTCAAGTTTAGCGTATAAGCTAAATTTGCTTGGCTTTGGTTTTAGGTCCGGAAGCGCCCGATATAGACCAACAAATCCATCCTCGACATCCATAGATCGTCTTTCATCTTTTGACGTCTGTTCGCCCAAAAAGTGCGTGCAATCAAGTTTTAAATTTATAAAACTAGAATAAAAGCAAGCGAACCCGCAGTGTACGGATCGGCGTAGATTAGCAAGTATTCCAGAGTATCGAACTCAGGGATTTGGGGGATCAAATTCAGTTAACAAATTATTGAGCAAGTAAAGTATAGAAGCTTTGCAAATATTGGGAAAACAACAATCCTAAAGATCCAGGTATCTAATTGTGGCAATCGATTCAAGATATACTATAGATATAAGGACAGAGTTGAGGTTTGCAAAGGTATACTAAGGTAAGGTAATGTACGGTGAAGTTCCAAAACCCTATATGACTTATCTAAAGACACTCTCTATAAAGGTTGTTGAGGCTTCATTATAGAAAGGATCTAAAGGCAAGAATTAATCTCAAATACCCAAACTTGTAACCCAAGGATCAAAACTAACTAAACCGATTAAGGTTGTGACACTCGAAATCGAAGTAGAGGTTGTTGAGGCTTCACTACTACCTAGAAAAGGGCAAACCTAGACTAGATTAAAGCTAATATTTAACCTTGAATCAAAGTAAAAGCAAAGTTCGTAAACTGAGGTAAATCACGGGTAGATCTTAAGAATCACGGCCGTGGAAACCTAAGAACAGACCGTGATTTAGGGTGTCGACGATATTTCTCTAACTCTCAGGGTCTAATCAAATTACGATCGATCTATCATTATCTAAGCCACAATTATTAACCCTTCACCTTAGAATTGCTAAAGGGTTTTAGCCAATAACCATCATCATCAATTCAATAATCAAGTTTAAAGAGAAAATGGACGAAAACCTCAAAAACTCAATGACTATCAAATAACCAATCTCAAATCCAATAACAAATGTTTGTATTGAATGAATGCAGAAAAAAGGAATAGAAATCCTCACAACAATCTTAAGGAACAATGAAGAACGGGGTGTCAATCTGTCTCCAAAGATAAACCTAAGATAATATCGAAGTACACAATCTCCAAAATGCGTCCTTCTCCGAATCTTCCCTGTACGCAATAAAATCTTCAAGCCTCCCTCTCTTTGGGGATCCAAATCCTAGGGCTGTCACCGTCCTCCCTTCAATGTTGAAGGCTCTCCAATATATGTAGGGATAAATCTAGGGTTTAAAGGTAAAACCCTAGAAATCTGGGCTGAAAAGAAGTCGAGTGCGCTGGTATCAGAAGATACTCTGGGCCGCGTCATAAGGTATCAAAAAATACTTTGGCGCGTCAGACGGTATCAGAGAATACTTTGGGCCGCGTCCGACGGTATCAGAAAATACTTTGGCGCGTCCTAAATTATTTTTATGTCCTTTTTGTCCCGCTTCAAGGCTTAATCCTTAAATGTGCCATCTTTGCTCCATAATTCGCCAAATTACCTACAAATGCAATAAAACTCTGTGTAGACCTCCATTCTTACTAAGTAGGTGAATATAACCATAAATGCCATGAATGTATGTCTATGCATGCAAAATAAAGGGAAAATCTATATAAATACATACCTAAAAATAGGTCATAATTCATGTCATCAAAATACCCCATACTTGCCTCTTGCTTGTCCCCAAGCAAGATTCAAACTTAAAATAAAAGATGATATGGATTATGAATATGCAAAAATAAAGAAAAACCACAATATTTTGGTTGTGCTTCTATTCATAGATCACTCTCAAATGGTTGCTTTATAGCTAATGAAAATCATCATATGATCAAAAGGAATTATATCATGAAAAGGATAATCACACTTTGAAAGAGAAATCATAACATGCATCATAACTTGCAATATATCAAAATCAATCATGAGGAATCCAATTTAGACCACAAAGCCAAACACATTCCAATGATCTTGAGGACTTTCAAGTAAGGTCAAGAATGCGGAAAGGAGGGAAACTTATAAGGGATGTGGTGCATGAATCCGGAAAAGTGGATAACTACTCTTTTCTTCTTCTCTTGCGGTTTCCGCAGCACTTTCAACTTAGAGCTTCGCTCTCTTCTTTTCATTTTTCGACTTTACTTTTGGGGTTATGGATAGAGGTGCACAAAAACCGAAGCCTAGAAGATTGGCGTTTCTCAATTTTTATGAGATGCCTCAAACCCTTAGCGCACATACCATAATCCGCTAGGAATATCGCTCAATCCGACTTTGGCAAGACACAAACACCCGGCTATGTGAATGGTACCGAGTTACTCATCGTCATGATTGACTTCCCCAAACCTACAAGTTCTTTCTATTCTTTGAATGCAAAATTTTTGCTTTCATGGCCCTCCCACATCAAACATGCCAAATATCAACTCCTCCAAATTCCCGGATAGGTAAGGGAGGCAATTATTTTATTGAGGGGCTAAATGAATAAGGAAAGAAGCAAGAAAAATCGAGGTGCCTTAATCATATCAATAAGAAGTGTAAGAACTTATCATGCGGTTTCAACCTTCAACACTCAACATGATTTAGAATGAAAGCAAATTATCAAATATGCATGAAGTTCTATCAAAGTATTCAAATCCCACATATGTCATAAATCAATTCAAGCATATCAAAATCATCATAGCTATTCCACAAAACAATGTTCATCATAGAGATCATATCCATATAAGAAGCACTTAAAAAATTTTTTTTTTTTTTTTTTTTTTAAAATTCATAGGTTTTGAAAAAGATCATGCAAATGCAAATGTCATAATAGAAAGCAAGTAGTGCAAGAGTTATTACAAGCCAAGTTGTCAAGAGTAGTGGAAAGTACATAAAGTGCTAAAGTGAAACATAGAGTATTGTAAGTACCCCCACCCCATACTTGACATCCACATTGTCCCCAATGTGAAAATCAAGCATAAGAAGGAGAAAAATACTTACAATGTAAAAGAAGCGGAAGCTCAATCCTCTGTCGGTGGTGGAGGTGGTGGATATGGATACATCGGTGCGGAGGGATCGTAGAAGTGGCCGAACTGGTGGTAGTACATATCCCTCATCTGGCCATCATAGGATGAATGCCTAGCGTCCGTCTCCTCCCTGTAGTTCCTGAACTGTGTGTTCAGGGTGTCATAATCGGTGCGGAGGACACGGTAGTCGGTGCTGAGGCTCTGGAAGCTAGTGACTAGCTCCCTAAAGTGGCGTGGAGCTCGGCGTCCTCGTCTAGGGCCTGGAGCATGTGCATAAGAGTGTCGAGGTGGCTGCATGTCATCCTCCGTCTCCTCATCCTGCCTACTAGTCCTGCTCGGTCCTGCTCCATGAGTGTCAGTGTCCATGGCATCCGTAGCATGCCCGCTATGGGTATCGCTCTCAAACTCGAGCATGGTGTCCTGTCCTCCATCCTCATCCTCCTCGGAGTCACCTGCATCATCATCATAATAAGTAGGAGGTGAGAACTCCTCAAGCATCGCCTCAAAGGTCTCCTTCCAGTTCTTCTTATTCCGAATGGTGTATTCGGATTTCCATATGATCTCGGGCGGCTTCTTCTTCGGATCCCTATGCCATGGCATCGGTACATGAAGAGTTCCTCTCCCTCGAGGAATCAAGACCTGTCGAACCACCAACCTCTGTGAGCCTAAAGGAAGAGCACTCTCAGCTAGAGTGCATCCCGAGAAGTCATAACCTAGAGTCCTAGCCACATGAGTGACCAAGCCTCCTGCACATATGTCACCCTTGGCTTTGTTGGCTATCTTTCCTAGATAGTCAGCAAGCATGGTAGAGATGTCGGGAGTGGTGGTGGATGTCATGCAGTAGAGGATGAAAAGCTCATCAGCCTTGAGCTTCTGCGGAGTCTCAATCCGGGCAAACAAACTCTCACTGAGTATCCTATGCACTACCTTGAAGGAAAGGTTGTACATGCTTGTCTCCTTGGAGTTTCCGGGTCTCCACTTATCCCCTCCGTACTCTCCTACGGAAATAGCCTCCCAAAAATCACTAGCATTGAGACCTCTAGCAAATGTGCCTGCATCTGAATAAGAAAAACCAAACAAGTCGCCAAAAGCATCAATAGACAAAGTGTGGTCCTGGCTCATAAGGCGGAAAGTGACCATCCTTTCCCTAGGATCGTGCTCAAACGTGCTAAGGAATTCTAGGGTGATCTCCCTATAAGCATCTTCCCTGATCGTAGCAAACTGTCTCAACCCTGCTCTATCAAGCATCATATCAACATCCTCTCGAACATATAACGAATCTAAGTCATCAAGTACTATGTAGCGAGGAGGGGTGAATGGGCGATCTATAATGCGTGCATAGCGTTTTTTATGCTTAGCTAGGGGAGGGGGAAGTTTAGGGATGTTGGTTGGTGGTGGTGGAGGTGGGGCAGGGGCTTTGGAAGAAGATCCCTTCTTCTTCCCCGTGTTTCTAGTTATCCTCTTGACAAGATCCATTCTAAGTCCTAAAAATCGACCTGTTCTTCGCAAAAATCGACCGATTTTTCTGGGCTGGGTCGATTTTTTTCTCGATTTCAACGATTCTCTCAATTCTGTAAAGTTCTGTTCAATCTATCACCACACACAGTTCTCTACAATGAATCCTAAGCAAATTCCTCTATCAATTCCAACAACAAAGCACTTCCTAGGCAACCTCGATTTCAAGTGAGAAAACTTAGGTTTTGGAAAGAAAAACCTGAATTCCTTATGGAGCAGTCGATTGCCGTGCGTGTTGTTGTTAGATCCGTGTTCCTTGTTGAAAATGCTTCAGTTTGGAGCCAAGAATATCTTGAAATGGTTAAGGAATGATGATTTGAGGGTGTGGCGATTTTTCGGCGCTCTTGAAAGAGAGGAATCGCGAGTTGAAGGTGGGTGAATGAAGAAGATAGAGTGTGAAGTCCTTATATAGGGTCGACAATTTCTGAAGAAAATCGGCCGATTTTTCGGGTCGATTTTTTTGTCGGGGCGATTTTTCTCTCTGACTGAAAAAATCGGACGATTTATTTTGGCAGGTCGATCTCCAAGTCGATTTTTGTTTCTGTTGTGAAAAATCGACTTGCTCTGTTACTGAATCGGACGATCTTCTTATGGTAGGTCGATTTTCTTCCTTGTTTTTCTTGAATCTCGAAGATATAACTTAATTGTGCTCCATTCTCCGTGAATCTCTCACATTTGAACCTAGTTTCCTGCGATTAATGACACGACAAACCAAGAGTGCATCGAGGAACATATAAAAACGAAAAACGAAGAAACAAAGCAATTAATCTACTCTAACTAAGTGAGGGAAAGAAGGGAAAACTATACTATCATTGGGTTGCCTCCCAAGAAGCGCTTTATTTATCGTCTTTAGCTGGACGGTGTATGATGTTGTGTTCATCGGAGGAGGATAGGAGCTATCTCCTCGACCGGAGCTTCCGGTGTGTATTTCTTCAACCGTTGGCCATTAACCTTAAAACTTCCGCTTTGTTCACCCCATACTTCAACTGCACCATGGGGGAAAATTCTCTTAATCACAAAAGGTCCTGTCCAACGGGATTTGAGCTTACCTGGAAATAGACGCAGCCTTGAGTTGAATAGGAGGACTTGGTCTCCCTCCTTCAAGTCTTTTGGGATGATGTGTTTGTCATGCCAGCGCTTTGTCCGTTCCTTGTAAATCTTTGCGTTCTCATACGCATTCAGTCGGAGCTCATCTAGCTCATTGATGTCGAAGAGCCGCTTCTCTCCAGCTTCATTCATGTCGAAGTTGAGCCACTTGATAGCCCAATAAGCCTTATGCTCTAGCTCTACAGGAAGATGACATGATTTACCATAAACGAGATTATAAGGAGTCGTACCTATTGGTGTCTTGAAAGCTGTCCTGTATGCCCATAGTGCATCGTCAAGCTTCATTGACCAATCTTTCCTCGTTTTAGAGACGGTCTTCTCTAAAATCCCTTTAATCTCTCTATTTGATATCTCGACTTGTCCGCTGGTTTGCGGATGGTAAGGTGTAGCTATTTTATGGGTCACCCCATACTTAGCCAATAGAGTCTCGAATCGACGGGCTGTGAAATGCGTTCCTCCGTCACTAATGATGGTTCGGGGAGTTCCGAACCTTGGGAAGATCGTTTTGTTGAGGAACTTCACCACTACCATTGCATCATTAGTAGGGGAAGCGATTGCCTCCACCCATCTTGAGACATAATCTACGGCAAGAAGTATATACTGGTTGCCGCATGAAGATGGGAAAGGTCCCATAAAGTCGATGCCCCATACATCAAAGATCTCTACTTCTTGTATGTTGTTGAGAGGCATCTCATTCCTCCTGGATATATTACCTGTCCTTTGACAAGCATCACAAGAAACAACAAACTTTTGCACATCTTTGAAAAGTGTAGGCCAATAAAAGCCGGAGCGAAGTACCTTAGCACAAGTCTTGTGGGAACTAGCATGTCCGCCACATGGTAGAGAATGGCAGTGTCGGATGACACTATCTATCTCATCTTCGGGAATACATCTCCTGTAGATGCCATCTGGACCTCTTTTGAATAGAAGAGGTTCGTTCCAATAAAAATGCCGGACGTCTCTCAAGAACTTCTTCTTTTGAGCATATGAAAGTCCGGGTGGGATCTCCTGACAAACAAGGTAATTTACAATGTCAGCAAACCATGGATCATTACCTTGTGATATGTGTTGAAGACACTCTTCAATCTCGTGCAACTGCTCGTCAGGGAAGGAATCGTCTATCGGGAGTTCATCCGACTCGCCGGTGAGTTGTGGAAGACGACTAAGGTGATCGGCGACGGAGTTCTCCGATCCTTTCTTATCACGGATCTCTAAATCGAACTCTTGTAAGAGTAAGATCCATCGTATAAGCCTTGGCTTCGCATCCTTCTTCGTGAATAAGTATCGGATGGCGGAGTGGTCCGTATAGACTATTACTTTCGCACCTACAAGATAGGAACGAAATTTCTCAAATGCATATACTACGGCTAAAAGTTCCTTTTCCGTAGTTGCGTAGTTGTATTGAGCCTCGTCTAGCGTTTTGCTAGCGTAGTAGATGGCATGAGTGCGACCATCTTTCTTCTGTCCAAGAACGGCTCCTATAGCGACATCGCTTGCGTCGCACATGACCTCGAAAGGAAGAGTCCAATCGGGTGGTTGAATGATTGGTGCTGAAATCAAAGCTTCTTTGATCCTGCAAAAAGCATCTAAACAATCTTTCGAAAATTCGAAAGTTGCATCTTTCATCAAGAGATTAGTCAAAGGTTTTGAAATCTTAGAAAAATCCTTTATGAATCTCCTATAGAAGCCTGCATGTCCTAGGAAGCTTCTAATTCCTTTTACCGATGAAGGGGGAGGTAACTTCTTAATGGTTTCTATCTTTGATCGATCCACCTCTATTCCCCTTTGTGACACTAAATGACCTAACACAATTCCTTCGGTGACCATGAAATGACACTTTTCCCAGTTTAAGACTAAGTTAGTGTCCTCACATCTCTTAAGAACTAGTGAAAGGTTATAGAGACAGTTATAAAAGGAAGAACCATATACCGAAAAGTCGTCCATGAAGACTTCCATGATATTCTCTACATATTCGGAGAAGATTGCCATCATACACCTTTGGAAAGTGGCTGGAGCGTTGCATAAACCGAATGGCATTCTTCTATAGGCGAACGTACCCCATGGGCACGTAAAGGTTGTCTTCTCTTGATCATCCGGATGAATTGGTATCTGAAAGAAACCGCTATATCCATCTAAATAACAAAAGTAGGCATGTTGGGCTAACCTTTCCAACATTTGATCGATGAAAGGAAGGGGGAAGTGGTCCTTCCTTGTGGCCACGTTCAGTTTGCGGTAGTCGATGCACATTCGCCACCCTGTAACTGTCCGTGTAGGGATGAGTTCGTTGTTCTTGTTGGCAACAACGGTAATGCCTCCTTTCTTGGGTACTACTTGTACCGGACTCACCCATTTGCTATCAGAAATCGGGAAGATGATACCTGCATCAAGTAGCTTAAGGATTTCTTTCTTCACGACCTCCTTCATTGCCGGGTTTAACCGTCTTTGAGGTTGGCGTGAAGGTTTATAATCCTCTTCCATTAATATTTTGTGCATACATAGAGAAGGCTTTATTCCTACTAAATCATCAATGGTGTAACCTAGTGCTCTCCTATGTTGCTTCAAAACATGCATGAGTTTCTCTAATTCATCATCATTCAAATTTGCATTTACTATAACTGGATATGTGGAATCAGTGCCAAGAAATGCGTACCTTAAATGTGTGGGAAGTTGCTTCAATTCTAATGATGGAGGTACCTTAGTTGGTGATGAATCGTGGCTTTCGGGTGTTGTGGGAGATGCCTCTATAGGTGTGGGTACTTCATCATTAGATTCGGAAGCGGCTGCGGTGAAGTCCGGAGAATCCATAGAATTACTCAGTGAATCGACCCCCCCTGTAATAAATCGGTCGATCTTCTGCACGATTTTTCTTTCTGTTGGAAAAAATCGTGCTACCTCTTTGTGAATCGGGCGATTTATCGTCGTCAGATCGATTTTAGTTGCTGTCGAAAAAAATCGTGCTGGATCGTCAGAAATCGGACGATTTTTTTCTGGTAGGTCGATTTTAGTTTCTGTCGAAAAAAATCGTGCTGGATCGTCAGAAATCGGTCGATTTATTTCTGACAGGTCGATTTTCTTCACAGTTTCCGGAGTCCATTCTAGTTCTTCAATTTTTGCTTCTAGCTCGTCCTCCATAGCATTTAATGCTTTCACATCCTCATTGCAGTCATGTTCCACCCCTTCCTCCATGATGCTCATGCTAAGAACCTTTTGAAGAGGGTCCTTCATCAAGATCGAACTTACTATCTCTCTAGACTCTTCTTCCTCAACAATTTCAAAAACGTCATCTTTCAAGGCTGGTTCCTTGATTAAGGAAGATAGTGTGAACTCTATCTTTTCTTCACCGATGTGGAAGGATAGCTGGCCATTTTTGCAATCTACCATGCATCCAGATGTGGCGAGGAATGGTCTCCCAAGGATGATGGGAACTGGGTAATCTGCAGGTATGTCAAGAACGACAAAATCTATAGGTATGTAGAACTTACCTAGCTTTACTGGAATGTCTTCTAATATTCCCACCGGCTTAGTGGTGGAACGATCAGCCATGTAGAGTGTGATCTTCACCGGTCTAGGCTCTCCTAGACCAACTGTCTTGCATATAGCTAGAGGTATGATACTCACACTTGCTCCAAGGTCACAAAGAGCATCATAGGTAGCTTCTCCCAAGGTGATGGGTATGCAAAATGATCCTGGATCGCGGAGCTTGGGTGGCATATTCTCTGTCATAGTCTTGATGAGTTCGGATGACTCCATACTCATCTTGACTTCTCCTATATCTTCCAACTTCCTCTTGTTGGAGAGGATTTCCTTGAGGAATTTCCCGTAAGCTGGCATACCTAAAATCGCATCCATAAAAGGTATGTTAATATGGAGCTTGCTCATAAGTTCAACAAACTTACCGAAATGTTTATCTAGGCGTGCTCGCGCTCTAGATTGAGGAAAAGGTAGAGGTGGTTTGTAAGCGGGAGGAGGAACATAGACTTCTTCCTTCTCTTTTGCCTCTCCTTCTTTTGTGGAGGTATCAACTACTTTAGGTTGAGGGTCGGCGGTTGTCTTCCCGCTCCTAGTAGTTATAGCCATAACCCTTCCCTTTGGGTTATCTTCTGTCTTTCCGGGAAGCTTCCCTTGATCTCTTGGAAATTCTCCGGCCTTGTTGAAAACTTGGTTTTCTAAAGCTTTGTGAGCTTTGTCAACCGAAGTTATGTAGCTCTCCAATCCTTGTAGCTTGCCTAGGATCGTTTCTAGCATAGGATCCGGCTTGTTCAATCCGCTTGATTGTTCCTGGCTTGTAGAAGGAGTATAAGAAGATGGAGGTGTTAGAGCCTTTTCGGCATATAAGTAAGGATTACCTGAACCTTGCTGATTTGACCTCCAATTGTTGTTATTCGAGTTCCTATTGTTGTTGTTGTTATTCCAATTGGAGTTTCGGTTGTTATTGTTGTTGTTGCTCCAATTGGAATTCCGGTTATCATTCCTTTGATTGTTGTCTCGCCCCATGTAGTTGGCTTCTTGCTCTTGAGTCCTTTGAAGACTCGTTTTGAGCATTTCCCTCAATTCTTTGATGTCATCTTTGAGGGAGAATATTTGTGTTTGAGCCGCTTGATTCAACTTGGCTCCCGTATCGCCTTGATTTCGGCTGTTTGATTCCACCTTCCGGTGGGAATACTTCTCAATCACTTGGGCTTGCTTCTCAATGAAGTCCCAAGCATCATCCTCTCTCATATCCATGAATGTGCCGCAAGATAGAGATTGGAGGTTGAATTGTGTCTCCACATCCAACCCTTTGTAGTAGATCTCCAATAATTCCAGCTTGGAAATGCCATGGTGTGGGCAATCCAACAAGAGATCTTGAAACCTTTCCCAAGATTGAAACAAGCTTTCGTTAGGTTTCATAGAAAAAGCATTTATTTTACCTCTTAATTCCGCCGTTTTGGATGGCGGAAAGAACTTGGTGAGGAATTCCGAAGACAGTTCCTCCCATGTAGCTAACTTCGCAGCCGGAAGTGTTTGGTACCAAGCTAGAGCTTTGTCCTTCAAAGAGAAGAAGAACGGCTTGATCTTGTAGTTGCTTGTAGTAGCCTTCTTCGGCTTCATAGTCTCCATGAGAATCTCAAAATTCTGCAAGTGTTGATGCGGAGATTCAGTACTTGCTCCGCCATATTGACTTTGGCGAACCATAGTAATGACTTGTGGTGAGAAGCTAAACTCCTGGATGTCTTCAGCTCCCAAATCCACACCTAGACGGCGCGGTTGCTGAATAGGATCCATCCGTTGCCCCAAAGTTCGGGGTCTATCTTCGTTATTGGCAGCTCTAACATTCCTAGTCGTAATGCGAGGGACGACCTTAGGTGTTGGAGTGTTTCGGTTAGGACGAAGTGATGGATCAATCTCTTCAAGTTCCGGCATATCCGGATCAATCTCGTCATCATCGGACGAGTCATCTCGAATGGACTTAGTTGGTGTCTTGACTTTCTTCTTCTTCTTGGAGGCGTTCGACTCCAACTTCATGTCCAAAATCATAGCTCTTAGTTCATCAATTTGAAATTGATGACTTATTTCAGCTTCCTTTCGAGCCTTCTCACTCAACTGGAGTTGGCGTTGAGCTTCATTCAGTTCAGCCTTGTAGTTTCTCTCATCGTGTTCAGCCATTTTCTTCTCCTTCAACTTTCTCCTCAAAGTTCTTTCTAATTCGGGATCGAAAGGAATTAGATCTTTAGTGGATCTAGTCCTTCGCATATACCTAAAGAACCTGCGAAGATCACTCAAGTAGACAAATCAAATCACAAGAGCAAGAGCTCTCAAGCTAGACAACCGAAAACCGGATTTGATCTAGACCAAATCCCCGGCAACGGCGCCAAAAACTTGTTCGCTCAAAAGGGTGTGCGTCAAAGTCTTAATATTTATATCTAGAACTCAAAAGCAAAGCGAACCCGCAGTGTACGGATCGGCGTAGATTAGCAAGTATTCCAGAGTATCGAACTCAGGGATTTGGGGGATCAAATTCAGTTAACAAATTATCGAGCAAGTAAAGTATAGAAGCTTTGCAAATATTGGGAAAACAACAATCCTAAAGATCCAGGTATCTAATTGTGGCAATCGATTCAAGATATACTATAGATATAAGGACAGAGTTGAGGTTTGCAAAGGTATACTAAGGTAAGGTAATGTACGGTGAAGTTCCAAAACCCTATATGACTTATCTAAAGACACTCTCTATAAAGGTTGTTGAGGCTTCATTATAGAAAGGATCTAAAGGCAAGAATTAATCTCAAATACCCAAACTTGTAACCCAAGGATCAAAACTAACTAAACCGATTAAGGTTGTGACACTCGAAATCGAAGTAGAGGTTGTTGAGGCTTCACTACTACCTAGAAAAGGGCAAACCTAGACTAGATTAAAGCTAATCTTTAACCTTGAATCAAAGTAAAAGCAAAGTTCGTAAACTAAGGTAAATCACGGGTAGATCTTAAGAATCACGGCCGTGGAAACCTAAGAACAGACCGTGATTTAGGGTGTCGACGATATTTCTCTAACTCTCAGGGTCTAATCAAATTACGATCGATCTATCATTATCTAAGCCACAATTATTAACCCTTCACCTTAGAATTGCTAAAGGGTTTTAGCCAATAACCATCATCATCAATTCAATAATCAAGTTTAAAGAGAAAATGGACGAAAACCTCAAAAACTCAATGACTATCAAATAACCAATCTCAAATCCAATAACAAATGTTTGTATTGAATGAATGCAGAAAAAAGGAATAGAAATCCTCACAACAATCTTAAGGAACAATGAAGAACGGGGTGTCAATCTGTCTCCAAAGATAAACCTAAGATAATATCGAAGTACACAATCTCCAAAATGCGTCCTTCTCCGAATCTTCCCTGTACGCAATAAAATCTTCAAGCCTCCCTCTCTTTGGGGATCCAAATCCTAGGGCTGTCAACGTCCTCCCTTCAATGTTGAAGGCTCTCCAATATATGTAGGGATAAATCTAGGGTTTAAAGGTAAAACCCTAGAAATCTGGGCTGAAAAGAAGTCGAGTGCGCTGGTATCAGAAGATACTCTGGGCCGCGTCATAAGGTATCAAAAAATACTTTGGCGCGTCAGACGGTATCAGAGAATACTTTGGGCCGCGTCCGACGGTATCAGAAAATACTTTGGCGCGTCCTAAATTATTTTTATGTCCTTTTTGTCCCGCTTCAAGGCTTAATCCTTAAATGTGCCATCTTTGCTCCATAATTCGCCAAATTACCTACAAATGCAATAAAACTCTGTGTAGACCTCCATTCTTACTAAGTAGGTGAATATAACCATAAATGCCATGAATGTATGTCTATGCATGCAAAATAAAGGGAAAATCTATATAAATACATACCTAAAAATAGGTCATAATTCATGTCAACAACGTCACGTGAGTACCCTCTCCCTGGAGCTTATGATCTTACCTCGATCTAGTAATATTAGTAGTATATCATGCTAGGTTGAATCTAGCATAATTTAGAGTGAATGCCAAGTAGTGACTTTGGACCTTAGGTGAGTGTTTGAGGATTTTGGAATGTTCTAAGGCTTGATGCGTGTTTGATCCGGAGAGGTTATAAGGCTTTGAGCGTATGCTTGATCTTGTGAGCGTTCTGATGCTTGAGGTTTTGGGGTTGTATGATCTTGTAGTATCATAATGACTAGGAATTGATTATCCTAGTTTATGTTGTGTTGGTGGGTGATCTTGTAAGATCGTTGGGGCTAGGAGTGGTTATCCTATCATGTTTATGGTTTATGATATTGTGAGAACATGGAGACTAGAAGTATAAGGACTTATAGCATATGAGAGGGTTGTTGATCGTGTGCCTTTTGAAAAGCATTGAGTGTCTTTCTACGGGAAGCTGAGAGTGGGATATAGCAGGATTACTTTTGGTTATCCTATCATGTTTATAGTTTACTTTCGTGTGCCTTTTGACAACCTAACTTGAATTAGAACTGGATATGACATAATAATAAAAAGAAAATAAACCGGAATTGTGTGCTTTAGAGTATGATGTGTGTTTATGATAATTTACTTGTGTTTGTGCGTTTCACCTTCGTTATAATGCCTTAAATATTAGCTAACGGTTTTATACCGATTGTTGTAGATTTTCTTACAGGTTAGGAATGCGGCCGAGAGATCCAGAAGAGTGGGCATCAGGGGTTCCGTACATTTTAGGAGTGGGTTTTGGTTGGAGTCTGGTTGTGTATTGTTCTTTGTTTATTGTGTTTATATGTCGCGTGTATGGCATTTGGTCTTTGGATTTGTATCTCGGCTGAAGTCTTTGTTTGTATGCTTTCGGGTTTCATTACATTGCATAAAAATGTATTTCAGTTTTGGCCTTTATTTTTGTCTTGTTGCAAGATCCGGTGAAATTGTGGTCACGCTAAGGGTCGGGACCCATTGTGATGTCTCCGCCCGTAGCATCCCGAGTCCCACGGATTTTGGTATTACAATGTGGTATCAGAGCCCTAGGTTGACAACAATGACACTCGCAATCTTCTAAAGGCTGAATAGAGGGAAATAGAGTCCTAAAGGGTTCTAAGTTTAAAATGATTTTTCGTTTTCAAAATCACGAGCATAGTCGGTCGTGGTAAAAATGTAAGCACCACCACTCCTTCCGCGGATCTCAGCAACTTAATTTATTGGATTTTGATATGTATATGTAGATATGTAGATATGTACATGATGATTGTAGTTGCATGATGGACTTGATTTATGTGTATAGTTATATATGTGGCCTTAGGATGTATTGGGCTTGTTAAGGCCTTGTATTGTTGTAATGGAATGCCGGATATGTTATGGTAGTAGTTATGTGGACATAGGGCTTGTATAGTTTTATATGCGTGTACTTATGATATATAGTAGCATATGGAGATATGAGACCGAATAGAAAAGGTGATAGTATAATTTCATCACCTTAAGGAGACGTTGTTGGCTTGGGATATCGTTCATACGAGGAGGAATATGCTCAAGTATTGAGTTTGAGCATTACTGTTAGCATGAAATATGACTATATTTTAGGCACTTGTTTTAGTTGTTTTTCCCTCTTTATTGTGTTCTTAGATATGAGTTTAAAGCAATTGTGAGCTAGTTCATCCACTTTGTCGATATAGAGATCTACACTAGCTTTGTTTTGTTTTTAGGTGAATAAAGACTTGGATTGGAGCAAAATGTGGAAGGAAAGGAGTGTTTGATCATGCTTGATGGCAAGGAGATGCATTGGAGAGGCTAAGGAAGGAGCATGGATGAAGGATGTTACGAAACAAAGGCTAAAACAAGGAGTTTGAAGTCCACGCCCTGAATTACGGTCGTGGAAAAGCAATTGGAAGAACCACGCTCTAAATTACGGCCGTGGATTTGGCAACATGATCATGGAAGTGAGTTTGGGGCACAACAGAAAGTTACACAGCCTAAACCACGGTCGTGGAAACTTGGTCATGACCGTGATTTTGGTGATCCTGTGACGTGTCATATTTGCCACATCAGCCACGGCATTGGGCTTTCTCGTAACCCTACTTCACCCTATAAAAAAGGCTTGAGAAAGGAGTTTTCGGGATCCCCACTCAAACCCCGCTTACAGTTTCGCTTAGAGTTTTGAGACGGCCTTAGGGTTTCATTCCGACCTTGAGGATTTGGAGATTCGAGAAGGACGCGATTCGAAGATTGTGTACTTTTGGATATTCTAGGGTTTTCATTTGAGAACGGATTGACATCCCGTTGTTTGTGGTTTCTCTAGATCATTGTGAGGGTTTCTATTCCTATTTTTCTGATTTCATAAACACACTACTTTGTGTTTGGATTTTGAGATTGACGTTGAGTTATTATTGAGTTTTCGAGTTTTTCATCTTTCATTCTTCTTAATTTGATTATTGATATCATAATGATGATTGTTGGCTAAAATCCTTTAGCAATTCTAAGGTGAAGGGTTGATAGTTGTGGCTTAGATGATGATAGATCGATCGTAACTTGATTGGACCCTGAGAGTGTGAGAAATATCATCGACACCCTAAATCACGGTCTGTTCTTGAGTTCCACGGCCGTGGTTCTCAAGATCTAGCCGTGATTTTCCCTGGTTTACGAACCTTGCTTTTGCTTTAATACAAAGCTAAAGATTTGCTTTAATCTAGCATTGGCTTGCCTTTCCTAGGTAGTAGTGAGACTCAACATCCTCTATTTCGGTTTCGAGTGTCACAACCTTAACCGTTTTAGCTTATCTTTGATTCCTTGGGTTTGGGCATGGGTATTTGAGATTAATTCTTACCTTTAGATCCTTTCTATACTACAGCCTCAACAACCTTTATAGAGAGAGTCTTTGGGTTAGACATATAAGGTTTTGAAACTTCACCGTACATTACCTTACCTTAGTTATACCTTTGCAACCTCAACTCTGTCCTTATATCTATAGAATATCTTGTATCGATTGCCACAATTGGATACCTGGATCTTTAGGATTGCTGTTTTCCCAATATTTGCAAAGCTTCTATACTTAACTTGCTCGATAATTTGTGAATTGAATTTGATCCCCCAAATCCCTGAATTCGATACTCTGGAATACTTGCTTAACTACGCCGATCCGTACACTGCAGGTTCGCTTGATTTTGTTTCAGTTTTATATTTAAAACTTATTTGCACACACGTGTAGGGGCGAACAATTACGTTCGGGCGAACACCTTGGAGTTCTCGTGCTTCTTTAGGAAAAGATCGAAGAGGAGGATTAGAGATTAGGTAAACGAATGACAACCAAGTAAAAGAAAACTCGAGGCAACTGAAGAGAAATAGAGATGGAGACCATACAAGAAAAGGGAGTAACATGAAGGTGTGGAAGTGGTTACAAAGAAGTCACGATTGAAAAGGCGAGACCAATAGGGATAACGAACTTAAGTTCTTCAAGAAGACGCGTGAACAACTAAAGATACGAATCGAGGAGGAGAGGGATACATTCTAACAAGGTTAAAGGTGCTATTCCTTAAGATGTGAAGCTTTCTTTAGAGTCTCCTAAGCATTGAAGTCAACATGAGAAGAGTGATCGGACCATTTGCAAAAGATTTAAGATATCGTAAGTTAAGCTTACGAGGTACCAATAACTGGAGTGTCACATTATGATAAGGCTAAGAAACGCCGAGAAGAAAGAAGTAGGAGTAGACGTGATCCCGAGAAGATAAGTAACGCAACAAGGAGCTTTTAGTTATGAAAAGACGTAAGAAAACAACCAAGAGAAACGCGAACGGTTGTTGAGTAACGTTAGAGATTTGAGAAGACACACTAACAAGATAACATGAGGCGCGGTTAAGCTTATGAAGATGAGCCATATGACACAACAAGGTTGAGAAGGCATAGTTATCTTACAGAAGAGGAAGAGAGCATGAAACGGGGAAAATCCTAGCGGAATTTACGGTAAGATACCCCGAGAGGCTATCCTTCATGAGAATGGTGACATGGACGTATAGAAGAATGGTGAGCTGTTGAACTTGGAGAAGGTTAACAATAAGCTAATCGGTGATAGACGAGAATGCGAATGTGCGAGTTGTCTATGGATGAGTATGGATGGGAAGAGTAACCAGGCTATGGGATCATAAAGGAACGGTAACAAGAACATGGAATATTCTCGGTGGTTAAATGCCAACAATTAGGAGTTATATCAATTGAAGTGCAAATGTTGTAATCAAGTAGCATTGATGGGTTGAAGCATATAACTATAACCGACCTCCCGAGGAGTGATTGTCATGACCCTATGCGACCTTCTTAGGTCATGGGATTAGAATATGGGGAATGTCACGGTTCAGAACTTTTAAAGTTTGATTAGGGTGAAGAAAACTAGAAGAACCAAGAGGAAAGTGAGGTTTTTATTGTTGCTATGTGTAAAGGGGAATATATACAAGAGATGCATAAGATGACCAACAAGAGGAAGAGAAGACCGTAGTTTGAAAGTTTGGAAGTTTAATGTCAACATGAGATGTACGAGAAGTATATGAATGATCGAGAATTTAAAACATCCGTTCGGACGGACGTCGCAAAAAGAAGTGAAGTATGATTTTCTACACCTACTTGAGGAAAGGATGTCTCCCATGCAAGCTTGTGTGTAATACCAAGAGTTCCTCCCATACTTTGGCAATATCATGGAACACCAAGAAGATAATATTGATTGATTATAAGGCATGATTAAGTCCTGTAGTTAGGACCTTCATGATTGAACATATGTGCGAGATCAGGAAAGATTATTACACCATTTCTTCAAAGTGGAAAAGGTGGATTAAGCTGAAATATTACTTAACCAAGGCCTCAAGAGTCGGAAGACTCGAGCAAGTCTCTCGAGTTTAGGAGGTGAAGGATCTTTGAAAAGGGGACGGTCAAATTGTAGCTACTGATGGAGCAATGCACGTGTTCAATGGACATCACCCCAACCGATCGGGGTAGATCATTAGTACCATGACCACCGTCAAGTTTTAAGACAAGGTTGTGTCGGTCTTATTTTATGTGGTGGGAGAAGAAAAGATGGAACCAAGAAATCACGAATTTCAATTATTGGTAAAATTCTCAACGACTTCCTGATAGCATACCAAGACTTTCACTACGGCAGAATGTGGAATTTTGCCACTAAGGTTGAGCTTGGTGTAACTCCGATATCCAAGGTGTCGTGTATGATGACACCTGTGAAGATACGTGAGTTGAAGGAGCATTTGAACGACCAGTTGAAAGCACTTGTTGACAATAATTGAAATATATCTTGAACTCTTGATTTGAAGTTCGTTGGAATATATCTTAAACTCTTGATTTGAAGTTGTTATGGAGAACACCGGTTTGCAAGAAAAGAGACGGTTATCGCCGTTTGAACATCGATTACCGTGAGTTGAACAAGATAATGGTGAAGGACAAGTATCCCTTACAACGAATTGACGATCTACTCGATCGGTCACGAGGGTCAGTAGTCTCTTCTAAAATTGATTTAAGATTTGATTGTCACCAATTGAGAAGTCGAGACTAGGATATTGCAAACACGACATTCCGGACAAACCATGGTCACTACGAGTTGTAGTGACTCCCTATGGGCTTACTAATGCCTCGAATATGATATTTTGGTCTACTCTCGAAGAAGAGAGAAGTTGTATTTTCTCGGGATGACAACCCCGAGGGTAGTGAAAGAAGTTACAAGTTTTCTTGGATGTGCTGGTCATTACTGGATTTGTGGAGAGATTCTTCAAAGTAACACCATCTATGGCTAAACTACTCCGGATGACAATGAAGTATTGAGTGGGACGGAAATTTGACAATGAAGTTGTTGAGAGTTAAGAGAAGAGTCGTTAGGCAACTGTTTTGACATTGCCTTGAGGTGTGATGGATTGGGAGTTTAGAAGTGATTCTCTCAGACAAGGTCTTGGTTAAGTATTGATGTAAAAGGAGAAACAACATGTGTGTCTTGATGGTAGAAGTAGTGTGAAGTAGAATACTTCCTTCATTTCTTGGAATATACAACAAGATGTGAGGAAATGTAAGATCGAAGTTTAGTTTGGCTAGAGCCAAAGCCAACTGTGTAAATTGGAAGTTCGACTTTCTTTGTTCAAGACAATCAAAGAGAAACATAATGGAAATGCTACAGTGAGAAAGACCCGATAATGAAGTTGAGTTTCCGATATATCGGACCTTTTAGAGATCTAAGCGCGAGTTGGAGAAGTGACTTACAAGTGGGTGTTACCACCAAGAGTAGAGGGTGTTCACCCGATGTTTCATGCGTATCAGTCGAGGGAGTACATACAAGATTCGAGACATGTCATCAGTCATGATGATCTAGTGGCAAACGAGGGACCGATGAGGCTAATTGGAAGACGGAGGATAGTATCTTTGGTTGAGTTTTACGCTGAGCTAGTGGCATCGATAGAATCGACGGGTTAGACCTAGTTCTTTCTAGGTTGAGTTATGTGCATGTGTGATGTTATGTGTAGTTTGTGCCCTGTGCGAGAATATGCTATATAACCTGATATATATTGCGGTGGTAGTTTGAGTAGATTGTGTGTATAGATTCGAAGGTTTAAGCCTTCTTACTTTGAGAGTTCATACCTCGGCCTTAGAGACCGAGAAGTTCGACGCATAGCAAGTTTTGGGACAAAACTTGTTTTTTTTAGGTCGATTTGATGTAACGCCCCAAATTTTAGGCGCGTTTGCGATAATTATTTTTCCTATTTCTATCGATATCTTCTAAGCTTAAATATTTTATAAAAAGTATTTTACGACGTAAATTATCTTTTCCGAGTATATTAATATTTTGGATACGTTCATGTATATCCGTCTTATTATGTTTGGAAAATCTTGGAAGTATTTCGATCCAAAAATCCCATTCCGAGTATTCTTGTCGAGTTTATATTATGTTCATTTTTATTTCTTTTATCTTTTTAATGTTTCCTTCTACCTCCCTCAACTTTAATTTCTCTTGCCCGATGTTGGCTCTCCTTGATGCTCATCCCTGCAGCCTAGCCCGGGGACCTTGTCGCTTGTCTCTTGTCCGGGTACCTAGCTGCCCATGCTACTCTCCTAGCATCTAACCCCTCATTTCTCCTAGCTCCCTCTCTCACGCAAACTCCTCCCTATGACTCTCACCCTGCCGCCCTCATTTTCTCCGCCTGCACTCCTTTTCTGTTTCATTTGCACTCTCTCGCTTGGAAACACTCCTCAATCACCTACACTCTTCCACTGTTTGTGCAAGCCATCTCCTCCAAGAGCCCTAACCTTCCTAGCTACACCTTCACCCTCTACATTCTCTCAGCCTCTGTTTCTCAACTTCACCTCTTCTCTCCACTACAAATAGTCAAGAAGCACCAACCCCGGAGCACCTATCACCACCCTCTTCGAGCCTTGCCGCTAAACACCTTGCATTGTCTTGTTGCCGCCAGATCGAAGGTTACCACCCTCCTGCAGCCCTTTATTCTCTCTCCCTCCTTTCCTTCTTCTATTGCTTGTGTCGCCAGTGAGAGTCGCCGCCACTCACCGGGACTCCACTCGTCGCCATTGCCGTCGCCGGATGAATACCTTGCCGCCTGCCGGAGCAACGCCTCCTCCGCCAAGCCTGCCGCCGCTCTGCTTCTTCTTCCCCAACCAATTTTGGGATCTGTTGTATTTTAGGGTTTATTTAAATCGGGCCCCGTTCTTTTTAATGTAGTTACAACTTTGACCCATATTTGTAGATTGTTGCATTTATGTCCTCTTTTGGGTTATTTTCAGGAAATGCCCCAAGGTTTTAATTACGAATGATGACCCATATTTCTGAAAATGTATAATTTGCCCCGGAAAATGTGTTAGCGGTTTTTAACCTTGAATTTTAATCACGGAGATATTCTTATATTTATTTATACTATATATTATGCCTTTGTTGATTATATTCGGTTTATGGCTCAAAAATTTAATTGCGGATATGACCTATGTTTATGTAAGTGTATTTTTGGCTAGGAAAATGGTTGAGCGAATTTTTTAACCTTGGTTTTGAAAACAAGTTTTTACCTTAGATTTATATAAGCTATCTTATGTTCAAATTTAGCGTATAAGCTTAATTTGCTTAGCTTTGGTTTTAGGTCCGGAAGCGCCCGATATAGACCAACGAATCCATCCTCGACATCCATAGATCGTCTTCCGTCTTTTGACGTCACGTGAGTACCCTCTCACCGGAGCTTATGATCTTACCTCGATCTAGTAATGTTAGTAGTATATCATGCTAGGTTGAATCTAGCATAACTTAGAGTGAATTCCAAGTAGTGGCTTTGGACCTTAGGTGAGTGTTTGAGGATTTTGGAATGTTCTAAGGCTTGATGTGTGTTTGATCTGAAGAGGTTATAAGGATTTGAGCGTATGCTTGATCTTGTGAGCGTTCTGATGCTTGAGGTTTTGGAGTTGTACGATCTTGTAAGATCATAATGACTAGGAATGGATTATCCTAGTTTATGTTGTGTTGGTGAGGTGATCTTGTAAGATCGTTGGGGCTAGGAGTGTTTATCCTATCATGTTTATGGTTTATGATATTGTGAGAACATGGAGACTAGAAGTCTAAGGACTTCTAGTATATGAGAGAGTTGTTGATCGTGTGCCTTTTGACAGGCATTGAGTGTCTTCCTATGGGAAGCTGAGAGCGGGATATAGCGGGATTATTTTTGGGACGAGGTAAGTCTCTGGACTTACTTAGCTCGTATTCTTTGTATTAGTTTCGATGTGTGTTTGGTGGTGTGTGTGATTATTTTTATGTTATAACAACTAAAACGATAATAGGACCACCGACTTTATATTATTTTGGCCCAAGTGTATGATAACGGGTGGTGACATCATCTGCCTAGCTCTTGCGAGAGTCTAGGAGGTTCTCGGCGACTAGCCCGTACGGGTAGACGGTCGAATGCATCAGTACCATTCCTTGCCGGTACGTAGGGACCGTGGAGAGATCACCGTGATTTTTGTGTTACAAACCTAAGTTGAATTAGAACGGGATATGACTTAATAATAAAAAGAAAATAAACCGGAATTGTGTGCTTTGGAGTATGATGTGTGTTTATGATGATTCATTTGTGTTTGTGTCTTTCACCTTGATTCTAATGCCTTGAATATTAGCTAACGGTTTTATACCGATTGTTGTAGATTGCCTTGCACGTTAGGAATGCGGCCGAGAGATCCGGAAGAGTGGGAATCCGCGGTTCAGTACATTTTAGGAGTGGGTTTTGGTTGGAGTCGGGTTGTGAATTGGTCTTTGTTTATTGTGTTTTTATGCCGCGTGTATGGCATTTGTTCTTTGGATTTGTATCTCGGCTGAAGTCTTTGTTTGTATGCTTTCGGGTTTCATTACATTGCATAAAAATGTATTTATGTTTTGGCCTTTATTTGTGTCTTGTTGCAAGATCCGGTGAAATTGTTGTCACGCTAAGGGTCGGGATCCATTGTGAGGTATCCGCCTGTAGCATCCCGAGTCCCGTGGATTCGAGGTGTTACATCGTCCTTGCGGAATGACAGAGCCGCGCCTGCGGAAAGGCCGCTAAACTACTCGCTAACCAGAATAAAATTTCTGGGTGTTACATCAGATCCCTCTAAAATCAAGTTTCGTCCCGAAACTTGCTAAACGCCAAACTCTCGCTCATAACTACCTCCATAACCACTCAAAAAACATAAATGTTCCAACTCTCTACTCGATAACCAAAACACGCTCATATAACCGCGTCAAGACCTCACAAGGCCTACACAAATCTAACCCATTGGCCATATTGATGCAACTAGCTCACCGCATAACGCATACCAAGACAAGATCTAACCGATCACACAAAACATTCCCTCTCGGGCGCAAAACACATAAACTCGCGCATGAGTATAAAATCTTACCCATTGGCCATATCGATGCAACTAGCTCACCGTAAAACTTAACCAAAGATACTATCCCACGTCCTCCCGGTAGCCTTATTGGATCCTCGTCTACCACTAGATCATGACGCCGAAAAACATAACTCGAGTCATACATGAAACCTGATGAACGTCTTCTACTCTCGGTGGCCACGCCAACCAGTAAACCACTTGCCAACTCGTGTCATGACCTTAAAAAGGTACGATATATTGAGACTCAACTCACTTTTAATGACCAATACGTATGACGCCTCACGCCCGTGATAATTTTAACTCGACTCGTCTCGTATCCGAACTCAAGAGGTCCGTACCTCTTATATGTACACACCTTCTCACGACTTAGCTTGTCTAGCACCCGCATTTGGACCATCGCTACTCGAGCAAGGTTGTCCCATATCTGCTCAAGAATATCCCTCCATATACTATCTAAATGCCAACACCACGCGGTACTACACTTCCGTCCATAAAATGACTCACAAAGGGCCATCACAAACGATACATCTCAACTATCATAATACGAAAGCTCGATCAAAGGGGAGGAATCATGTCTACCCTTACCCCCTACCTCACACACATGCTCTCTGTACGGCATCCAAGATCATAAAAGTCCTATACAGTTGACCAACTATCCGATGATAGAACTGTCATGAAAGACAACTGGTCCCCTAAGTGGCACGATCCCGCTGCCCAACAGTCCCGAGATGAATCGTCCATCTCGATCCGAGAAAACGATACTCGGTATCCTAGGTAATCTCACTATTACTTAGTGGACTCCACAACTAGCCAAATCATCGGTCCTGTTTCCCAAAAGGGTAAACAACGTGTTGTCACCGTCGGTCGGTCCATAATGACCCAAAAACGTCACAACTATTACATGGTCTCAAACCGGTAATAACCTCTATGGAGGTATCCTCCCACTCCCACAACGTAACTTATGGTGGATGATGTCCTCTTCCCGTCTTATGGTCCTCAAGCTTGACCTGATGACGGTTACATACTAGCTATACACTTAGCCACATCGGCCTTGATTCTGCTCACCAATGTGAACATCACCAATCCGGATACCTCTTACCATCACCAGGGTGACCTAGTAAGGGTAGTGTGAGCCTCCCGGAGGCTCTATCTCAGCTCTCCGTTATAAGTACACATAGACGCTCCTGGCGTCTCAACAAAACTGTCAGCCCGTGAAGGTAACTATGTTGTCTCTCCTCGGAACCTTTAATTTCGGATCTTCCTCAAAGCCATACCAATAGCGCTTTTGTTGCTTCCCCTTGAAGCATCCACTTACTAAGGGTGTTGGTGGTCACATTCACCTACCCTGTATGATACCAAAATCACAAGACCGAAGTCCTTATCTGTAAACCCCGAATCCACGGGACTCGGGGCGCTACAGGTTAGGACCTCACAATGGGTCCTGACCCTTAGCATGTGATAGCATGAAATATGACGATATTTTAGGCACATGTTTTGGTTATTTTTCCCCTTCTTTTGTGTATATGGATATGAGTTTGAAGCATATATGAGCACATTCACCTATTATGTTGGTATAGAGATCTACACAAGCGTTGTTGTGTAATTAGGTGAATAAAGGCTTGGATTGGAGCATAAACGGAGTATGTAGGAGTATTTGATCATGCTAGGTATCAAGAGGATGCATTAGAATGGCTAAGGAAGGAGTATGATTAGAAAGCTTTAAGAAACAAAGGCCTTTATGAAGGAGTTGGACTTTCCACGGCCAAACACAAAGGAACCACGCCCGTGGTTTATTTATTAGGGCCGTGGAAAAGTATGTCGAGAGCAAGGAAGTCATTCCACGGTGGTTCCACGGGTGTGGAATGTTGTTCTTGGCCGTGGTTCTTGTAACGGTCGCTACATGTCATATTTGTCACGTCAGCAGCGGTTATTGGGCTTTTGTAACCCTACTTTTCTCCTATAAGAAGGCTGAAGAAAGGAGGAAAAAGGACGTCATACATCCAGCACTACATTTTGTAGCATTGTAGAGAGAATTCAAGAAGGTTTTATTGCGTGAAGGGAAGATTTGGAGAAGTACGCATTTGAAGATTGCGTACTCGGAAAAGATCTTAGGGTTTCATCTTGAAGGCGGATTGACATCCCGTTCTTCTTTGTTCCTTGAGATTTGTGAGAGAATCTTATTCTATTCTACATCCATTGAACGCAAGTTACGATTTTTGTGTTTGATTAATATTGGTTTTGTGTTTATTATTGAGATTTCAAGGTTTTACCATGTCTCCCTTTTATATTTGATTTTGGATTTGATTATGATGATTGTTGGCTAAAACCCTTAAGCGATTTTAAGGTGAAGGGTTGATTGTTGTGGCATAGATGATGATAGATTGAACCAAAACAGATTGGACCCTAAGAGTTGCGAGAAACCTCATCGTCAAGGCTTTCCACGGCCTGTTCTTGAGTTCCACTCCTGTTGTTCTTCAAGATCCGACTGTGGTTTTCCTCTGTAGTACATTCCTTACTTTTGCTTTGATCCAAAGTTAAATATTTGTTTTAACCTAGCCTTGGCTTACCTTTTCTAGGTAGTAATGAGACTCAACATTCTCTACTTTGGTTTCGAGTGTCACAACCTTAACCTTTTTTGCTTATCTTTGATTCCCTTCGGTTTGGGCATGGGTATTTGAGAATTTAATCTTGTCCTTAGATCCTTTCTATATTGCAGCCTCAACAACCTTTATAGAGAGAGCCTTTGGGTGAGACATATGGGATTGGAACTTCACCGTACAATTCCCTACCTTAGATATACATTCGCAATCCCGACTCTCTCCTTATATCTTTTGAACATCTTGAATCGATTGCCACAATTGGATAGCTGAATCTTTAGAATCGTTGTTTTTCAAATTATCTTTATAAAAGCTTTTGTTATATGCTTGAAAATTTGTGAACTGAATTTATCCCCCCAAATCCCTGAGTTTGATACTCTGGAATTCTTGCTTTACTACGCCGATCTGTACACTGCGGGTTCGCTTTGCTTAATTTTAGTTTTTATAAATTTAAGACTTTGACGCACACACTTTCGAGGGAACAAGTTTTTGGCGCCTTTGCCGGGGATTTGGTCTAGGCCAAATTTGGTTTTTGGTTGTCGGGCTTGGGAGCTTTTTCTCTTGTTATTTGATCTATCTACTTGAGTGATTTTATAGATTTCTCTTTAGGTATATGCGAAGGTCTAGATCTGCAAAAGACCTCGTTCTTTTCGATCCTGAACCGGAGAAAATTTTGAAGAAAAAGTTAAGGGAGAAAAAGATGGCTACACATAATGAGAAGAGTACCCAAGAGGAGTTGGATGAGACTCGAGCTCTTCTTAATACAAGTGAAAGAAGACGTATTGAAGAACAAGCTGTCACTCGTGCTGATAGAGAGCAAAATCAAGTTCAAATGGATGAGCTTAAGGCGATGATTTTACAAATAAAATTAAAAAGAGGTGCCATGAGCAAGAGAGCTGAATCATCCGATGATGATGACATGCCGGAGCTGGAGGAAATACCACCATTTAATCCTCGAGCCTATGTTGATCCTCGCATTCCCGCTAGAGATGCGAGAGCTGCTAATATCGTGGTTGAACCACGAACTCTTGGGCAACGAATGAATCTAATTCAGCAACCACGCCGTTTAGGTGTGAATCTTGGAGATCAAGATGAGCATGACTTTGGATTTCGCCCACAAGTCATTACTTTGATCCGCCAAATACAGTTTGGTGGAATGGAAGCTGAATCTCCACACCAACATTTGCAAAATTATGAGATTCTTATGGAGACTTTGAAGCCTCCAAAGGCTGTCAACAACAACTACAAGTTGAGGCCGTTCTTCTTCTCTTTGAAGGACAAAGCCTTAGCTTGGTATCAAGCTCTTCCAAGTGGAAGATTTAACACATGAGAGGAGTTAGCTTCGGTAATCCTCACCAAGTTCTTTCCGCCATCAAAAACAGCGGAGTTTAGAGGTAAAATGAATGCTTTTTCTATGAAATCTAAAGAAAGTTTGTTTAAATCTTGGAAAAGGTTTCAAGATCTTCTATTGGATTGCCTGTACCATGGCATTTCAAAGCTGGAATTATTGGAGATTTACTACAAGGGATTGGATGTGGAAACACAATTAAAACTTCAATCCCTTTCTTGTGGAACATTCATGGATATGAGAGAAGATGATGCTTGGGATTTCATTGAGAAGAAAGCTCTAGTGATTGAGAAGTATTCTCATAGGAAAGCTGATGGTGGGAATTGAGATTTCGGAGATCCAAGAGCAAGGTTAAATCAAGAAGCTCAAACTCAAATCTTCTCCCTCAACAATGAGATTAAGGAGCTGGAGGAAGTCATAAAATCCAGCCTTCAAAAGACAAAGGAGCAAGATGTTGGCTATCTATGAAGGGAGAACAATCAAGGAAATACCGGAACAATAATTGGAACAACAGCAACAACAGGAACTCCAACACCAATTGGAGGTCCAACCAACAAAATACCGGTAATCCTTATTCACATGTTGAAAATGCACTAACATCACAATCTTCTTCTACTCCTTTGAAAAGTCAGGGGCAAACATCAAATAGTTCAAACAAACTGTAGAAGGACATATTTGATGTTATAATGGAAACAATCTTGGGAAAGATCCAAGGAATGGAGAGTCACATTACTTCGATTAATAAAGCACAAAAAGCTTTGGAGAATCAAGTATTCAACAAGGCCGTAGAAGTCCCTAGAGATCAAGGGAAACTTCCTGGAAAGACGGAGGACAATCCTAAAGGAAGGGTGATGGCGATTACAACTAGAAGTTGTGTAACAACCACCGACCCGCAGCCTAAATTTTTTGAGGTTCCCGTTTAAAAAGAGAAGGGAAAGGAGAAGGAATATGTCTATGTTCCTCCTCCAGCTTATAAACCTCCCTTGCCTTTCCCGCAATCTAGAGCGAGAGCACGTCTAGAGAAGCATTTCGGTAAGTTTGTTGATCTTATGAGCAAACTGCATATTAACATACCTTTTCTTGATGTGATTTTAGGCATGCCCGCTTATGGGATGTTCTTGAAAGAGATCTTCTCTAACAAGAGGAAGCTGGAAAACTTTGGAGAAGTCAAGATGAGTTCGGAGTCGGAGCTCATCAAAACAATGACAGAAAAGATGCCCCCAAAGCTGCGAGATCCGGGGTCATTTTGTATACAAATAGGAGTGGGAGAAGTCAAATATCACGCACTTTGTGACTTGGGAGCAAGTGTGAGCATCATTCCACTTGCTTTGTGTAGGAAGGTTGGTTTAGGTGAACCTAAACCGGTGAAACTGACGTTATATATGGCGGATCGATCCATTACTCGACCCGATGGAATCATTGAAGACGTTCCGGTTAAGCTCGGTAAATTCTATATCCCTATAGACTTTGTTGTGCTTGACACTCCTCCAGACTGTCCAGTCCCTATCATACTCGGGAGACCTTTTCTTGCAACTTCCGGCTGTATGATTGATTGCAAGAATGCTAGATTAGCCTTTGATATTGGAGAAGAGAAGGTTGAATTTGTCCTCTCAACTTTGACAAAAGATCCAGCACTTGGAGAGGATATGTTCAACATTTATGACGAGGAGGTATCTAGAGAGGAAGTAAGTTCGATCTTGTTCAAAGATCCGTTGCAAAAGGTTATCACTATGAGCATAATGGAAAGAGGAGAGGAAAAGAATTGCAATGCTGAGATTGATGCTCTGGAAGAGCTAAAAGAAGTACAAGTTGAAGAATTCGAAAAATTGTATGATGGCTCGGAAAACGTCAGAAACCACGGCCAGTCGTGCTTTTCCACGGGCGTGGTTTCACCTATTCCACCCGTGGAAAAGTATGTCGAGAGCAAAGATTTAATTGACACCCCATTCCACGGCCTCCAAGACATCTTCCACGGCCATGGAAGTAACAGTGGCACCATGGAACTGGAAAATGCAAAGAAAACTTCCGTTCTTTCTACAAACGTTCTTGGTTCTTCTTCCACCACTTTCACACCCATGGAGACTTCCAAGGAGACCTTGGACAACCCTAATGACACTCCAGAGGCATCTACAACCTTGGAATTGAAGCCACTTCCCGCACATCTAAGGTATGCATTTCTTGGAACTAATTCTATGTTTCCCGTCATAGTTAGTTCTGATTTAAGTGAAGATGAGCATGAAAAGCTTATGATTGTTTTGATGAAACATAGGAAAGCTTTAGGCTACACCATAAAGGATCTTGTAGGAATTAAACCATCTTTATGTATGCATAAGATTCTAATGGAAGAGGATTATAAGCCTTCACGTCAACCTCAACGACGGCTAAACCCGATCATGAAGGAGGACGTGAAGAAGAAGATCCTTAAATTGCTTGATGCAGGTTTCATATTGTCGATTTCCGATAGCAAGTGGGTGATCCCTGTTCAAGTTGTCCCAAAGAAGGGAGGAATGACCATTGTAGCCAACCAAAACAACGAACTCATTCCAATAAGAACCGTGACAAGATGGAGGATGTGCATTGACTATCGCAAGCTGAACAATGCAACGAGGAAGGATCACTTCCCGCTGCCCTTCGTTGATCAAATGCTTGAGAGGTTAGCACAACACTCTTACTTTTGCTATCTTGACGGTTATAGTGGTTTCTTTCAGATTCCGATTTATCCGGACGATCAAGAAAAGACAACATTCACGTGCCCATGGGGTACGTTCGCTTATAGAAGGATGTCATTCGGACTTTGCAACGCTCCAGCCACCTTTCAAAGGTCAAGGATGGCCATCTTTTCAGAGTACATTGAGGAAATCATGGAGGTTTTATGGATGAGGTGAGCGAGGGATCCGTGCAACATGTCTAGGATAGCGTCAATGAAGCGGGCCGGGAAGAGACTAGTGAGGAAGGTGGGAGAAAAAGCAAGCAATAAAAAATAAAATAATGAGAATAATATTAATAATAGGAAAATAGGAAAACGGGAATCAATAAATTCGATCAAAACATTCGGAACCGGACTTTAAAATCGGAAAACTTTTTCGAAAAATAAAATAAAATACGGAATATATGTATACTTAAGATATATAAATATACCCGTAACAATTAGTTTACAGTAAAATATTATCGAAAATTATTCAGGCTATTAAAATATTAATAAAAATACGAAAAAATTAAATATTGAAAACGCCCCTAAATTTTGGGCGTTACAACATTTTCCCCAAAAAAAAGTTTCATCCCGAAACATGCTATACGCCGAACTTCTCGGTCCCTAAGGCCGAGGTATGAACTCTCAAACTAAGATGGCTTAACCTTCTAATCTATACACACAAACTACTCGAACTACCACCGTATGATATATCATGTCATATAGCACATTCCCGCATGGGGTACAAACTACATATAACATCACACATATACACAACTAAGGGAAGAACTAGGTCTAACCTGTCAATTCTATCGATATTACTAGCTCAGCGAAAAACTCAACCAAAGATACTATCCTCCGTCTTCCTATTAGCCTCATTGGTTCCCCGTCTGGTACTAGATTATCATGACTGACCACACGTCTCGAATCATGCATGCACTCTCTCGATTGATACACATGAAACACCGGGTGAATACTCTCTACCCTTGGCGGCAACGCTAACTTATAAGAGACTTCTCCAACTTGCGTTAAGATCTCATAAAGGTCGATATATCGGAACTCAACTTCCTTCTCGGGTCTTTATCAATGTATCATTTCCATTATTTTCCCTTTGATTTCTCTATCAAAGAATATCGAACTTCTAGTCTACACTATTGGCTTTGGTTCTTGTCAAACCAAACTTTGATGTTATATTTCCTCAATTCATGTTGCAATTTCAAGTAACAAAGGAAGTACTTTACTCCATACTACTTCTACCAACAAGACAAGTATGCTATTACTTTAACATTGCTCCTCAATACTCAATCAAGACCTTGTTTTGAGGAATCACTTGTACATTTAAAACCCATAATACCTCAAGGTAAATCAAAACAGTTGCACCAATGGATCTCCTCTTAACTATCAACAACTCCATTGTCAATTTTCGTCCCACTCAAAACTTCATTGTCATCCCGAGTAGGTTAGTTATAGATGGTATTACTTGGAGAATCTCTCCACAAATTCGGTAATGACCAGCAAGAAAACTTGCAACTTCTATCACACTTCGGGGGTTGCCGTCCCGAGACAACTTGTCATACCACTTCTCTCTTCTTTGAGAGTAGACCAAAATATCTTATCAGGGCATTAATAATCCCATATAAAATCACCACAACTCTTAGTGACCATGGTTTGTCCGGAATGTCGCATTTACATTATCCTAGTCTTGAATTCTCAATCGGTGACAAACAAACCTTAAATCATTATTAGAAGAGGCTACCGACCCTTGCAACTGGTCAAGTAGATCGTCTGTCTGTGGTGAGGGATACTTGTTCTTCATTTTAATCTTGTTCAACTCACGGTAATCGGAGATAACCGTCTCTCTCTTCATAAGTTGGTGTTCTCCATAACAACTTCAAATCAAAAGTTTAAGATATATTCCAATATGAACTTCAAATCAAGAGCTCAAGATAACATTCTTAGTCCTCCATAGCATTTCACTAATTCTAGTGAATTCTTATCAATAAGTTCTTGCAATTACTCATTCAATTGCTTCCACAACTCACGTCTCTTAGTAAGGTCATTTATTGATATCATTTGTACGGTGCTTTGAAAATTGGGGTTGGGTCAAGACCAACCTTAGTGACAAAATCAACATTATGATGTATAAGAATCCGTGATATCTCGGGTTCCATCTTTTCTCATCTCGTCACATATTGTAATAACCGAGACAATCTTGTCTTATCACTTTGCAAATGGTCATGACACAATTGATCTCCCTCGATCTATTAATGTGACGTCTTTAAGACTTGTGTATTGTTCCATCTGCAGCTATAATGTTGACCGTTCTCTTTCAAATATCTTTCATCTCCTTAACTCGAGGGACTTGCTCGAGTTTTCTAACTCTTGAAGCCTTGGTTAAGCAATATTTCACCTTAATCCTCCTTTTCACTTCGAACGAATGGCGATAATAATATTTCTTGATCTCGTACATATGTTCAATCACAAAAGTCCAAACTTCAAGACTCAAGCATGCCATATAACGAATCGATACAATCTTCTCCGCTTTCTCCGACATCCCAACCTATGGGAGGAGCTCTCTGTATCCTTGATCAGCTTTCACCATAGACATCCTTTCTTCAAGTAGGCGTAGATTCAGACGACCGCAGAGGCTCTGACCTCAATTTTTCATGTACTTCTTGTACATCCCATATCGACATCAAACTTCCAAAACCTCAGTCTTCTATTACTCTTATTGGCCACCTTATATTTCTCTTGGTATCAACGAACAACTTCACAACCGTACTAGAATGCTTTTAGGGAAAATTTCCCAACCACAATAATTAAAGATGCACTCATATAATTCCACCAAGCACTCACATCATTACTCAAAACTTGCAGCGTTACCCTAATCCAAATTCCTCATTTCACGTCACAACCACTATGGCTTTGCCATTCGAGATCCAAAACTTTGACTTAGCTTTTTCTCGCGAAAATAAGACATCATCACTTTAGAACAAACATACCATACATCCGCTTATATATCCTCCCTTTACGCACAATAACCATAGAAGACTCCCTTCCCTTTTAGTCCTTTTGGTTCCCTTTACCCTGATCCATTTCATTCATCCATATGACAATCTCATGACCTAAGAAGGTCGCACCAGATCGTTACAATCCTTCTCAACAAGGTATGTTACCATCACTTGTTGGAATCGGTAAATTGTTACTTGATTAAAACGTTTATGCTTCCGTTAATACACCTCCTATTATTGACATTCAACTACCACGAATGTTCCAGTTCTTGTTCCCCTTCATCATGATCTCACATCCTGGGTTACTCTTCCCCTCCACACTCATCCATAGACAACCCGCACAAGAGCGTTCTCTGATGTCGTCGATTAGCTTATAGTTGACCTTCTCCAAGTTCAACGGCTCACCATTCTTCTATACTTTCATGTTACCATTCTCATGAAAACTACCCTCTCAGTGTATTCTACTTCAACTCTACTAGCTCGATCTACACTCCACGCCTCTTCTTCTTTTGTGAGGTACCTCTACCACTCTCATAGGCTTAAGAACTCTTCCTTGATATCTTTCAAGTGCACCTTCCCAAATTTTATAGCCTTACATAGCATCCCATCGCGTTCCTCTTGTTTGATATCTTAAGTCTTTCTATCAAAGCTCCTTGTTTCGTCTTTCATCTTCTTGAGATCATCATCTATACACTTCCTCCTTCTTGGCGTTACTTAGCCTTATCATCACAACAACAAAAAAATCGGTTGGATCCTTTAAGGAAATTCTACAATGTGAATTTTCACCACATGATTCTTCTCTTAACTAACGTATGTCCAAAGAAGTCACCCGCTTAGAATGTCGTAAAATCGACACTTCACCTTCTGGTCCCTCTGTAAGCTTAACTTATGTGTCTCTTTATTCTTTCGTAATTGGTTCAATCACACTTCTCATCTTAATTCCAAAGCTTAGGAGCGCCTATAGAAAACTTTATGTCTTGGAGGAATACCACCTTTAACCTTGCTACAGTGTACACATCTCCTCCTTATTTGCATCTTTAGTTGTCCACGCGTCTTCTTGAAGAAATTAAGTTCCTTATCTCACTTGGTCTCGTCATCGTTCAATCATAGCCTCTTTAGAAGCGCTTCTACACTTTAATGTTGCTCCCTTTTCTTGTATGATCTCCATCTCGATTTCTCTTAAGTTGTCTCGAGTTTTCCTTCCACTTGTTCGTCCTTCATTTATGTCGTCTCCAATCTTCCTCTTCGACACCCTCTTAAAGGTATGTGAGAAACGCCATGGTATTTGTCCGAACGTAACGCTCAAACTCAATACTTGAGCTTATTCCTCCTCGTATGAACGCTATCCCATGCCAACATCCAGAAATCCATTACAACAATACAAGGTCCAAACATGTACTATAGTCCACAAATATAACTATACATATAAATCAAGTCCATCATGCAACTACAATCTACATATACTATACATATCTACATATATACATATACATATAAAAAATCCAATAAACTAAGCTGTCGAGATCCGCAGAAAGAGTGGTGGTCCGTACATTCTACCCCGACTCATGCATGTGATTTTGAAAATGAAAACTCAGAACCCGTGGGGTTCTTTTTATTCCTTATTCGGCCTTTAGAAGATTGTGAGTGCCATTGTTGTCAACCTAGGGCTCTGATACCATATTTGTAAAACCCCGAATTTGCGGGACTCGGGGCGCTACGGGTTAGGACCTCACAATGGATCCTGACCCTTAGCCTAACAACAATTTCACCGAATCTTGCAACAAGGTACAAATAAAGGTCAAAACCGAAATACATTGTTATGCAGTGAAAGGAAACCCGAAAGAAAACAAACAACGGACTTCAACCGAGAAACAAAACCAAAGACCAAACACCATACAATGATACAATAAACGAAAAATAAAAAAACACAACCTGACTCGAACCAAAACCCACTCCTAAAATGTACGGAACCCCGGCTGCCAACCCTTCCGGATCTCTCGGCCGCATTCCTAACCTGCAAAGCAATCTACAACAATCGGTATAAAACCGTTATCTAATATTCGAAGCATTAGAATCAATGGGAAAGGCACAAACACAAGTAAATCATCATAAACACACAACATACTCAAAAGCACACCAATCCGGTTTATTATCTTTATTAGTATTAGGTCGTATCCCGTTCTAATTCCACTTAGTTTTGTGACACGAGACCACCGTGGTCCCGCCTCCGTCCCTACTTACCGGCATGGAGCGGTACGGATGCCTCCGATCGTCTAACCAGCACGGGTTAGTCGCCAAGAACCTCCTAGACTCTCGCAAGAGCTAGGCAAATGATGTCACCGCCTGTTATCATACACTTGGGCCAAAATAATATAAGGTCGGTGGTCCTATTACCGGTTTAGTTGTTATAAACAATAAAGAATAATCACACACCACCAAACACACATCAATGCTAATACAAGGAATACGAGCTAAGTAAGTTCGGAGACTTACCTCATCCCAAAGATAATCCCGATATATCCCTCTCTTAATTTTCCGCAGAAAGACACTCAATGCACGATGTCAAAAGAAGAAAGTCGATCAACGGGTGTCGACTTTGGACTCGTTAGGCATTTATCGGGACGCTTCTGAACTTTAAAAGGGCTTTCTTCAACTGTTGCACAAGCGTAGAAGGAGTTGGGGAGGTGGTAGCGATTTAGGGCAGTGCGGGTTCCGACGGCGAAGGCAGTGGCGGTGGTTACCGGCGGCAGCAGAAGGCAGGAGAGGAGAGGCCGGCCACCCCCTTGCTTTTCTGTTCGTATAGGTGGCGCAAAGGAAAGAAAGAATCAGGGCGGCGGCTGGAGCATTCGACCGAGACAAGGGCAGGGTTGCAGGCGCTTCTCCGGTTCCATCGGGCGGCCACCCCCTTGTGGAATGCCATGTGGTGGCTTTGGACCTTAGATGAGTGTTGAGGTTATCGATGTTCTTAGACTTGTTTTGTATTGGAGCTTAAGCCGGTTGTGGTAAGTGTAGGGTTGTCCTTGTGAAGCTTGTGAGGATTGAGATTGTGAGTATATGGTTATTTAGATTGTGGGGTAGGATGTGCGTATCCTAGCATAGTATTGCTATAGTTGAGATCGTCGAGACTAGGCATGTTTATCTTAGTATGTTGTTATGGGTTATGATCTTGCGAGATCATCGGGTCTAGAACTCTAAGGACTTCTAGCTTATGCGAGTGTTGTTGATTTATGCCTTGTTATGCTTCTATAATATATACGCTCTAGGATAAGCTATGAACAAGAGCTCAAAGGAGGGTACTTACTAGGCAAAGACGCGGGCACAAAAGGAGGAAACGGAACCGTAGAGAGGAGCAGAAGGTCGCCTTGGTTGCTTGTTGAGCAAGAGGCCGCCCCTGCGGCACTAAGGAGCCACTCCTGCAGCTCAAGCTGGCCGCCTCTACGGCTCTGGTGCAGTGGCTGCCCCCGTAGTGTTGTCCAGTAGCGGGTGCGGTCGGGCTCCAAAATGGCGATCTTGGAACATTCTCGATGGTTCCTTGATGAGCAAAGGTCTCCTAGCTTCTTTTCTTGGCTCTAGAACGTCTACCACTTGGATCCACACACACACATCTTAAACATGATCCCCTCACATGCAAGCCAATAGAGGAAAGAACTTAGGATCCATGGCTTCCATCATTGGAGCTCAAGGAAGAGGAAGAGTATGAAGGAGGGAGGGGGAAGAGAGGAGCTTACCCAACAATCCGGATCTGCAGATTACTGCATTGCTGGACAACTTACACCAGAATAAGAGGAGGAAGAGCATCATGGAAGAAGCTACCAAGCTCAAAGCCAAAGAGGGAGAAGGAGCAAGGGGAAAGGAGAATGAAAGTCACGTGAAAGAGAAATGGGAGGGGATATAAGGTTCTGCCCAAGGGGAAAACAAAGGTCAAGACATCACATCACTTAGAGAACGAGGAATCAAAAGCCAAAAGCGGGTAACCAAAGGGTTGGAACGGGATTTGGGATAAAATCCCGTCACTCAGCACATCGTGTCTGCGGAATGACTGAGCCGTGACTGTGGAAAGGCCGCAAAACTACTCGCTAACAGGAATAAAATTTCCGGGAGCAGAAAGATGACAATCCGTTTGTTCTCTATTATGCCTAATATAGGCGTGGATTATCCTTCTTCTCAGACCGATCTCACAACTTCACTCCCTCATTCAAGGAGGCCGAAGATCTGTCAGTTTTGATGCCAAAACACCAAGATCTCCTAAATCGGCACAATAACTGTCTCTTGCACTTGGAAAAAACCTTCAAGGAGGCCTCAAAAACCACCTGAGTCTCGTCGTGCGAGCCTATCTTGAAAATCAATATGCTCCGATTATGCCTTCTGGTTCGAATTATCCGTCTCCGCATACTGGGATCTCTTCAATTACCGAGAAATTTTTCCGTGTTGGTGCTCGATCAGACGTTAGTGAGAGTCCAATGAGCGTAATAGGGACCGACACTGATACAGTTGAAAAGGTTGTCAATCGTGTTTCTTTGCCTAAAAGCATATCAGTGCGCTCCAACTGGAACTATCAACGTTCCTCTTGGTCCCAAACTTGAGATCAATAACAACCGATCTCAGGGCCCCGTCGATTGTCCGGTATAATTTAAATTTAGATCTTCATATTCAACTTCAAATTCTAAATCCAGTTTCCCGCTCATTCGCTTTTCTTAAATACGTGGAATTTCTGTTATATTTAGCAGCTCTCCTACATTTACATATAGAATATCTGTTAAAATAAACATTGAAAATAAGGTAATTGTGATGAAGTAGATAAGTTAACATAGAATTGGTTTCTTACTGATCGTAGTGATTATGTTATGACTTTATGAACCTGAATTTTCACGTAGTTGTGAATACTAAATAGTGATAATTTGCACGTGTTCTAATAATAATATGCATCTTATTTGTGATTATGACACAAATGACTTTATAAAACATCCTAGATGTGGACGGTGAACCTTGATAAACTATTTTGTAAATAAATAGTTTTAATTGCCTTTTTTTCATTTTCTTAGATGGAGTAATTATCTTAGTAATAAGTTTGACTTACTTCAAGTTATGGTTTTCCTATTATACTAAGCCCTATTTTACAAAGGTACTTTAGATTTTTCTTGTCATAATTTTTAGTAATATTATTGTTTTATGACAGATAAATCAATTAATTATGTAGATAATTTAGTAATAAGTTTGCCTTTCTTTGTTTCAGTAAAGAACGTCAAAGAAGTTATTGGTGATTTTAAAATATGTAAAATAGTTTAAGTTATAAATATGAATATATTTATACATATTTTTCAAAAATATATTTTAGAGAACTCTCTTTTTAGTGTCTTTAAGTTTGGACTTTTTCTCTTACTATGTACGAATTTTTAAGTTTATTTTTGGTGTTCTCGTGAATTAATTAATTTTTATTATGTACCCTTACTTATTATATTTTTGTTAAACCTTTTATCATAAAAATAAAAAAAAATATAAATTATATTTAATGTGGTCACTAGTAGTTTTATAAAAATAAGTTTCAAATATATTTTTCTATATTAATTTTTTCGAATATAAATAAAATATTATATTTCCCTTATTTTTCTATATTTTAAAATTTATAGTATTTTTTATTTTAATAAAAAGATTTAAAATTTACTTTTGATATTTTAATTCAGGATAATAATTTTCTGTATTCGAAAATAAATAAATAAAAGTTTATTTTCCTTATTTTCCTTAATTATTTTTAATTTAAAAATAAATAAAAGTTTACTGTATTTTTATTTTAATAAAAAAAGTTCTAAATTACTTTTCTGTATTTTTAAGTCAAAAAAATATAAGATATAAAAGGAAATTTCAAATAAAAATACAGTAAATTTTTATTATTTATTTATTTTTGTAAAACTAATGATTACCACATTGAATATACATTTTATACTTTAAAGATATAATAAAAATTAAAAATTAAAATCTTATTAACTAAACCATTAGAATACTAAATGGAAATTAAAAATGTATATACTAATAGTAAAAGTTCAAATCTTATTAACACAAACACAGTGAGGAAATGTTGCCTTCTTTTACGGCTTTAAAGAAACCATGTGCTTGTGTTTGAATAGACAAGAGTCGTATGTAGGGTCATAGGGGATAGTGTAACAATTGAGGAGAATCTTATGAAGAATAAAACAATAGTCAATGTTAAAGAATATGGTATGCGTATGGGTATGGGTATGGGTATGAGCATGAATAATGAGCTGGCATCTTAACCAAATGAAACCATCGAGGGCCTGTAGTTTCAGGCTCATTATAGGTCAACCAATCCTCCACTTGTTCATCATGCCCAAGTGCATTTAATTAAAAGATGACTATTCAATTGTACTAGAACAAATTTTAAAGAAAGTAAAGTATTCAATGGTAAAAGAACAAACAATGACGTGACATCTTGAACATAGAGATACAATTTCACCTTCCTAAGGATATTTCACTATCTTTCTAGGAAATGTGGAATCTTAAATTGGCTGATGAGTATCCCATGTATCCAAAATATCTAATACAAAGTACTTTGTTTTTATAATTTTAAAAGCATATCATGAAGTTGTAATGTTTCATGTTATAATAACATTTATAAATATTTTATTTTATCTATTATTGTCACTTTTAAAATTCTAATATTTTTTCTATACGGGAGAAAAATGCTTTAGAAAAATGATGATCCTAATTCATTCGAACAATGGACTGTGATGGGTGAATGACTGAATGCTACCGGTACGACTAAAAAGTTGCCCTTTATTTATAAAAGTTGAGTATTCAATTGTAATAGAACAAATTTAAAAAAACAAAGTATTCAATGGTAAAAAAGAAAAACAAATAATGATGTGGCATCTCGAACCCTGAGATACAATTTCACTTGCCCAATGATATTTGAATATCTTTTTAAAAAAGGAATAATCCCAAATATCAAATATTTAGTACTTTATTTTTATACTTTCGAAATTATATTATGGAAACTTGCATGCTGTATGTTATACTAAAATATAATAAATTACTTAATTTATTAATATTGCTTATTTTAGTTATAACATTTTTACTATACGAAGGAAAAATGCTTTAGAAAACTGACGATTTTGATTCATTAGAACATTCAATTGTGATAGTGAATGCTACCGATATGACTAAAATGTGATTGAAGAGAGTGGTTCACCAAATTATTAATGGATTCATTCATTCAGTGATGTGTTTTGATAGTCCAAACACTAGCTTTGCCAAGGCCCAATGTAACACCTTAAGTTCTGGGAATTCGAAGCGTTACGACTAGGACCTCACAATGAGTCCCAACCCTCAGAGTAGCAACGACACAACGAATCTTACAACAAGGCACAAATAAATGAAAACCAAAACTTATAATAAAACCAAAGGTTTAACAAAGAAAAGCGTAAAAGACACGCAATCGAGTTCAAAACAAACTGAAGAACAACAATTGAAAAATAAAACCAATCCCGTCCTATAATGTACGGGAACCCCGACTGACCACACCATCTGGATCACTCATCAGCATCTCTAACATGTAGGTCATCTACAACATCGGTATAAAACGTTAGCTAACATTCTAGATATCAAAAAGACTTTAAAGGCACAAACACACATAAGATAATATAAACACATAGCATGCTCACACTCAACCGGTTATTATCTTTCATTAAGTTATCCATTTCTCATTCAACTTCTTTTGTCACACGAGAATCTCCCGAAACTCGCCTCCGCTTCCGTCTACCAACAGGAATAGATCAGTACTATCCGTTAAATGCGGGTCTGGGTTGCAAGAGCACCTCCTAGTCTCTTGTAGAACTAGACAAGTGGTCACCGCCCGGTTCTCATACACTTGGGCCAATTACGGCTATAAATGTAATCATATTCCGGTTATACACTATAACGATAAATAACACAACAAGCCAAAACAATCAAACCAATACACGGAATGAAGCTTAGTAAGTCTAGGAGATTTACCTCACTTGAAGATAACGCAAAGGGTCAGCAACCAACTCAGTTTCCCCCATGAAAGAAGAACGGAAAGCCTGATCAACAAGGAGTAACGAATCAGGAACGAAACGGTTGCTAGAAGTCTATAACTTCTAGTCTCAATGATCTCTAAGAGATCTCCACAAGCTAAGGTCTCAACCTTAGTTTTACAAGTCACTAAGGGTCAACAACAACATCATAAGCCAAGGGCAGGAACAAGGAAATCTAGGAAGGAAGCATCTCACCAAAGACGGTGTAATATCCGGAATTTTTATTCCGTTTAATTCCGAATCAATTCGGACTTCGAACCGTTGACGGTTCCCATTCTATCTAGTATTTCATTCTTCACAAATTTTATCATTTTATGTAGAATTTAATTCACATAAAATGATAGAATTATATCAAACCCTAATTCTTATAATTATTTATCATTTTATGTAGAATTTAATTCACATAAAATGATAGAATTATATCAAACCCTAATTCTTATAATTAATCCTTAACGACGACTTTAGACGAGATCATGACAAGGCCGAGACGAGAATGTGACAAAGCTGTGACGAGACCATGACAGAGCTGAGACGAGGTCATGACGAAGCCCGACAACTCTGTGACGAAGTCATTCATGGGCCTGACAAAGCCATGACGAGTTTTTGACGAGTTTTGACAACTCAGCCCACCTTTGGTTTTACAACTTCAGCCCAACCTTTTGCCTATGTTTTAAGCCCACTCCCTTCATCTTTTATTTCATCTCACCTTGGCCTCCTTGTTCCAGCACATGCCTTGAAGGATGACAAGCCCGGCAGCCTCGAGCAGCTCTTGCGTAGGAAGCCCAACAGGCCCGCTTGCCTCACGCCAGCCCAACTCTGCCTCAGTCTCGCTTCAGCCCACGCAACAACCGCTCCCCTTCTCCTTCCTTGCCATACGTAACGGCTGCTTAGGGATTGGAGACTTCTGTAACTGCTCCTGGATTTGCGCAGAAACAAAGAGCCAATCCAGCCGATCTTCACCTTCCTTCTGCCCACGTTCTGCGCGCTTTCCCCTCCCTTCTCTATGTACAGCTTCCCAGCCATCTGCCCGGACAGCGAGCCTCGTAACAGCACCCACCGATCCGCCTTATACGAGTCTTCTACAAACCCTAGCCGGCGCCTTTAGCCACTTCTACCCCTACCCTTTGGACATAGCCCGGCGGAAGTGCAGCCAGTGAAGATCTCTGGCCCTCCCTTCTTCTCTTTGGTCGCGCACAATAAGCAGAAGCCGGGAGAGAGTGCTCCTCTTTGTGCACAACTTCGACGCCTCCCTTCTGCACAACCAGTAGACGAGTGCAGCAGTGGTGAATCTTCGCATCTCCTTTCCCCTCCTGTGGTGACAATCAGCAACTTCCCTACACCCTTGACAGCAGTAGCAACCCTCTACAACCCTCCTTTGGTAAGAGATCAAACCATTCTTCCCTTCTCTCTATAGCTGTACATGAAGGAAGATTTAGATCATGGTTTTTTCATGTACAGAGAATCAAACTTGCAGCTTGTGACTTTCCCTACCGTGGTACAAAACAAAAGAGGTGAGTTCCGAACCTTGGACCATTTGCACGTTCAGTTTGAATTCCAGAAACTGTGAAGAACAGTCAACTTCGACTCCAGTTTTGGGTAGGTTAGACTCCACCTTTACTGCTGATTTTCGGATATGTTTTAGTCGATATTGTATAGTATAGCATACTAAAATTTGAGAGGAATCGGAGCTACGGTTTGAGAGTTATGCTGTTCCAAAGTTGACGGCTCATGCAGTTTTTAGATATGTGCTGAGTGTTGGGGAAAACAGCAAGTGATGCTATTTTGTGAGATGGTTTTTTATAATCTCTTGATCTCCGTTGGGCTTGAATTTTGGATATGATATATTTGACATGTTGTTGTAGAACATATTAAAATTTGAGAGGAATCCAGCGAGTGGTTTGGGATTTATGATTTTTCAAAAATTGAGTCGTATGCAGTTTTTCTGTTGTGCTGAAATTCGGTTTTGTGAGATAGTTTTAAATAGGATCTTGATCTCCTTTGTGGCTGAATTTTGGATATATTATAGATAGGATTTTATAGTAGAATATATCAAAATTTGGGATAAATCCAGCGAGTAGTTTAGGAGTTATGATTTTTCAAAGTTAAGACAGTGTGTTGTTTGTTAAGTGTTGTAACCAACTTTAGAAATATTTGTTGAAGTTATGCTTTAACAGTTTTAAGAAATTCTTTCTCCTATGAGTAGATGGGATATCATAGAGGACCTAAGAATTTATTTCGGAAATTTAATAAATTTATTCGAGTTTTATATTTGAAGCCGAAGTTGGATCTTAATGACCTTTCGGAAAATAAGAAGAATGTGTAAATTGCCAGTTTGTAACCAAACTCATCTTTATGAGTTAGAATATGACATTTTAGTCTCAAATAAGAGGTTTAGACATAAATTATGGAATTTTTGGAAGTTTCGAGACCAAGGGTAAAATAGTCATTTTACCATAAATTAATATTGTAATCAATTCCGTTCTATTAAGACCTACTATCTTAGAAGTCTTAGACTTCCAATCACCTAGAAAGTGTGCTGACACACTTGCCTCCTTTGACAGGCCACTGAATTCCTACTTTACAGATCGATTTGTGAATTAGAAAGTCGAGATCTGATTCAGGTAAGTCCACGGACTTACTTAGCTGGCTTCTTGTATGAGTGTAATGTGTATGAGTGGTGTTTGTTAGTTATAATAAATAACAAAACCGGATTAGGCTGACTTTATTATTTACATAATTGACCCAAGTGTATGATAACGGGTCGTGACATCATCTGCCTAGCTCTTGCGAGAGTCTAGGAGGTTCCCTACGACCAGCCCAGACAGGTAGACGGTCAGATGCATTAGTACCATTCCACGTTGGTAAGCGGGGACAGGGGCGAGGTTTGGGAATCCCTCATGTCACAAAATAAGTATCATTAGTAATGACATATCACCTAATTAAAAGATAATAAAAAGGATTGAGTGTTGCATGTTGATTGTGTATGTTGTGTGTTTGTGCTTTTACCTTTATACTTATGCATAGAATGTTAGCTAACGGTTTTATCCGTGTTGTAGATT
Organism: Fagopyrum homotropicum; assembly: GCA_033239125.1. Lineage (NCBI taxonomy): Eukaryota > Viridiplantae > Streptophyta > Magnoliopsida > Caryophyllales > Polygonaceae > Fagopyrum > Fagopyrum homotropicum. Next base: position 93,331,380 of record BSWB01000003.1, on the reverse strand, counting down.
TGTAGAGATAGACAGTTGCAGAGAGATCCGGAACGGATGGTCAGCCGGGTCCACGTATTCATTAGATGGGGACAGGGGGTCTCTCATACGACATGCATGTTATGTATCTATATATATGTTTTGTAAGGCTGTCACATGTGTACATTCATACATTAAAGATAATAGGTTTTGAAATTGTTTTAAATACATTTGTGCCTCGATGTAAGATCCAAGTAAAATTGTTGTCAAACTAAGGTCGGGACCCGTTGTGAGGTCCTAACTAGTAGCTCCCCGAGTTCTCAGAATTTGGGATGTTACAATATGGTATCAGAGCTCTGGGTTGGCAACAATGGCACTTGAAATCTTCTGAAAGACCGAATGTATAAAATAACTAGAACCCGAAAGAGGTCTAAAATTTTCAAAATGGATTTCTGTTTTTACACACACGCATAGTCGGGTTGTTGGGTTAGTAGTACGTCGGACCACCATCGCTCTCCGTGGATCTTTGCAACTTGGATCGATAGGAGTTAGTATATAGACTTTTTATGATGTTTCTTATTATATGTTATGTACAAGTGTATGCTTAGTTTGTTAGTATCCTAAAGGATATTTTATATCCTTTAGTCGTGATATCACGAAGCGATTATCGCCTCATGATAAATCAACTGTGGACTTGAAGAATCTCCAACACGAGGCAATGGAATCGGACCTTGAAATGAGTATTATACTCGGGTAGGCTGCTTGGTGATCCTTACAAATTATCCAAAGAACAATCAGATGAGAAAGAAATCCTTGAGTCGGTTCAGTTAGAAGGAATAGAAGGTCGTACAAGGAACTCGGGCATACGAGGCCGAAAGACGGAACTAGAAGAACCATGCAAGAGACTACAAGAGTGCGGAGTAGAGATAACAATATTGGAACAGGACAAGTAGAATTGAGTACAACCAAGATTGCGGAATCAAGGACATTATAATCGAGGCGGATGCCCCATAGACCATTAGGGGCATGAGAAACCAGAAGAGACAAAGTGTCAATCCGGGTGTGAGAATCTAAGGTGCACGGAAATGAAGACCTACAATTGAGTATAAAAGCGAAAAGGCAGACCCCACAAGTGTGGGGAGGTTTTTACCTCCCCAGAGATAAAAGAAGTTGAAAGAAATCGCGACGCTAGTATTAAATAAATAAATAAATAAATGAATAAATAAAAGCCCTGTAAGGGAGTTAATGGAGTTTCATGAAGGCGATATTACCACCAACACCAGTGAAGGAATGTGTATGAGAGAACGGCCTTGCGGGACTCGAGAGTCCAAGGTAACCCCAATTATCACGGGACCTAAGCCATCAACACAAACGGTGCATGGAAAAGGAACTGCAAGTGAATGATCATTACGGCCGTAAGAATTGCAAAGACGCTTGCAAGCTATCATGGGAAAACTTGAAATGACTATTTATGTCAGATGGATGACCCAATCGGACAAGAGGAATGGAGTTAGCCAAAGGAAACGGGAAGGTGAAAGATAGAACAAACTAAAGAAATATAAAAGGATTAATGGAGTAGGTGATGCTTACCAAAGAATTTTAATACCAGACGTGTACGAGGAGAGTAAGTTCGGAATACTGAGATAAGTCAACTATGGAATGATCGGCGTCAACTAAGTACGTGCAAGGGTTATTTGGTATTGATGAGCTATGTACAATTAAGAGGAGATATCTATGATTGAGGATTATTGAAGTAACTATACCGATGCTTTAGAGGATTTCCTCAAGTAGGCAACGTAAATCTTCATAGACAACTAAAAGTATAGAGAGAATCGGGTTAGAGGTTACTGCTTAGTTGATTAAAAATCAAACTCCGGTCGAGTCAAGGGGTTCGGATCCGTGCTAAGAGAATTAAGAAAGTAAACGGAAGAAGTTGTTCTCCATTCGTTATTTTGTTTCATTAAGGCCATTAAGGAAGGTACCTGGTACATTATCCGATTAGGACTTAGGGTATAATTGGAAGAAAGAGTTTGAGGTTAAGCACTTGGGACTCACAGAAAATGTCCTTATGATTAATGAGTGACAACAGAATTATCAAAGTAGCGCAGCGGAAGCGTGGTGGGTCATAACCCACAAAGCTGGAGTTTAAGATGATGATAATTGGTGAAATGCATCCTAGTTGGAAGAAACGTGTGATAGGCTATGTGAGTGGCTGGAAATGTTGTATGGAAAGTATGTGCATGTAGAAGTTATAGAAGGAGATTAGTACCCTACTATGGATTCAAGTGAGTAATGACGGCTTGTCACATGTTGTCAAATAACTAGTTCGGAATCCAATACGTAACGGAGTGTTCTAGAATGATTTTTCTTGATGGATTGAGGAAAGAATTAACGATGTAATACAAGTATTGTGCAAGGCTTGTACTAGAAAGCTCAAAGGGAGTAACTACCATCCTGAGTCGAAGATACATAAAAAAGAGAAGCGACAAGAGAATACTTGAAACCTAGTAACCGTGCTTAAAGAAAGCATAATCCCGGAGTAGATTTTTTGTGTAATGTTATGTCGGAACAAAGCCAAAGTTGTGTTTTGAGTTAGAGGGCTATTATTAGTCCGATAAAAGTGGAGGACACAAGAGTTCAATGTGACGGTGTGTTAGCATTTATCGAGTAGTTATGATCAAATAACGGTGATATGAGATCACTTTGGGTCTAATACCGTCATTCCGGACATATTCTATGTCACTTAAGATCTTGGGTAATGCGTGGGAAGCCTGGGTTAGAGCTAACGGTATATTAGAGATCTATAAATAATATAACAATACCAAGTGAACAAAGAGGATGACCACTAGATTTGATTTTAGTTGTCTCGAGTGTTAGACCTAAAATGGGTAAAGGTGACGATTCCTTACATGAGGAATAAGATGACTGAGTAATATTAAAAGACAAGACCAAGTGGGTCGTGATACGAAGAGCATTGAGCAGTTGTTAAGTGTTGGTGGATGTCCATGACCTTTGACCTGAGTGTGTAGTCAAAACCTTTTTAGAAGGCCGGAAGCAAGTGGTCATAACAAAGGGAAGAAAGTTGAATAGATCATTTTCCGTAGGGTCATCAAAGGATCTAGAAGTGAGTTGCGTAAAGCAACTATTAGAAGTTTTAAAGCGGTTTAAAAGTGACTGAGGGACTAACATTAATATTCCCCACCCTATTGGAGAATGTAGCTTCAGTTCTCCACGGAGACTAAGTTTGGGAACTGAGTTGGAGAATTTTAGTGGAGAGATATCAACCAGACACGGGTTAGGTTATCATATTAGAGGATCAGACAGTTAAGCCGAATGATACCGGTGAGATATCCGGTAACCACTATAGAACGTTGTAGCAGGCATTTGTGAATACCTAACAAGATTTAAGATTTAGTGGTTTTATGAAAAGCTGATAAGGCTACCTAAGACACTAGGGATAGTAAGAGACGTAACCTTTCAAAGACCTATGTAGTGATAGTTATAACCTCAAGAGTGACGAGTTAGGGCTTGACCTTGGATGTGTGATATTGTTTGACTGCTTATTTATTTCATGATGGAGTGTTTGGTCAGTGATGTGTGTTTTTAGTAATCTTGATGTGCGGGATACTTAGATGTTGAAACGACGAGACTTTTGTGTAGTGATCAAACACACCCATTTGGTGCCTTAAAGGTCGATCAGGATTGTCTTACCCTAAGTTTCGGGACGAAACTTATTTTGAGGGGGATCTGATGTAACGACCAGTTTTTTTTATCGTTACGTTTTGATAGGGTTAGAGAAGTTTAGGAAACGAATCAATATTTAGTGAGACTAAGACATACCAGTTTATTTATGGAAGTCGTTTAAGTAAGTACCTCGTTCTAAGTTTCGGGACGAAACTTATTTTAAGGGGGTACTGATGTAATATTCGGAATTTTTATTCCGTTTAATTCCGAATCAATTCGGACTTCGAACCGTTGGCGGTTCCCATTCTATCTAGTATTTCTTTCTTCACAAATTTTATCATTTTATGTAGAATTTAATTCACATAAAATGTTAGAATTATATCAAACCCTAATTCTTATAATTATTTATCATTTTATGTAGAATTTAATTCACATAAAATGATAGAATTATATCAAACTCTAATTCTTATAATTAATCCTTAACGACGACTTTAGACGAGATCATAACAAGGCTGAGACGAGAATGTGACAAAGCTGTGACGAGACCATGACAGAGCTGAGACGAGGTCATGACGAAGCCCGACAACTCTGTGACGAAGTCATTCATGGGCCTGACAAAGCCATGACGAGTTTTGACAACTCAGCCCACCTTTGTTTTTACAACTTCAGCCCAACCTTTTGCCTATGTTTTAAGCCCTTTCCCTTCATCTTTTATTTCATCTCACCTTGGCCTCCTTGTTCCAGCCGATGCCTTGAAGGATGACAAGCCCGGCAGCCTCGAGCAGCTCTCGCGTAGGAAGCCCAGCAGGCCCACTTGCCTCACGCCAGCCCAACTCTGCCTCAGTCTCGCTTCAGTCCACGGAATAGCCGCTCCCCTTCTCCGTCCTTGCCATACGTAACGGCTGCTGAGGGATTGAAGACTCCTGTAACTGCTCCTGGATTTGCACAGAAACAAAGAGCCAATCCAGCCGATCTTCACCTTCCTTCTGCCCATGTTCTGCGCGCTTTCCACTCCCTTCTCTACGTACAGCTTCCCAGCCATCCGCCCGGACAGCGAGCCTCGCAACAGCACCTACCGATCCGCCTTGGACGAGTCTTCTGGAAACCCTAGCAGGCGCCTTTAGCCACCCCTACCCCTACCCTTTGGACATAGCCCGGCGGAAGTGCAGCCAGTGAAGATCTCTGGACCTCCCTTCTTCTCTTTGGTCGCGCACAACAAGCAGATGCCGGGAGAGAGTGCTCCTCTTCGTGCACAACTTCGACGCCTTCCTTCTGCACAACCAATAGACGAGTGCAGCAGTGGCGAGTCTTCGCATCTCCTTTCCCCTCCTGTGGTGACAATCAGCAACTTTCCTACACCCTTGACAGCAGTAGCAACCCTCTACAACCCTCCTTTGGTAAGAGATCAAACCATTCTTCCCTTCTCTCAATAGTTGTACATGAAGGAAGATTTAGATCATGGTTTTGTCATGTACAGAGAATCAAACTTGCAGCTTGTGACTTTCCCTACCTTGGTACAAAACAAAAGAGGTGAGTTCTGAACCTTGGACCATTTGCACGTTCAGTTTGAATTCCAGAAACTGTGAAGAACAGTCAACTTCGGCTCCAGTTTTGGGTAGGTTAGACTCCACCTTTACTGCTGATTTTCGTATATGTTTTAATCGATATTGTATAGTATAACATACTAAAATTTGAGAGGAATTGGAGCTACGGTTTGAGAGTTATGGTGTTCCAAAGTTGACGCCTCATGCAGTTTTTAGATATGTGCTGAGTGTTGGGGAAAACAGCAAGTGATGCTGTTTTGTGAGATGGTTTTGAATAAGCTCTTGATCTCCGTTGGGATTGAATTTTTGATATGATATAGTTGACATGTTGTTGTAGAACATATTAAAATTTGAGAGTAATCCAGCGAGTGGTTTGGGATTTATGATTTTTCAAAAATTGAGTCGTAAGCAGTTTTTCTGTTATGCTGAAATTCGGTTTTGAGATAGTTTTAAATAGGATTTTGATCTCGTTTGTGGCTGAAATTTGGATATATTATAGATAAGAATTTATAGTAGAACATATCAAAATTTGGGATAAATCCAACGAGTAGTTTAGGAGTTATGATTTTTCAAAGTTAAGACAGTGTGTTGTTTGTTAAGTGTTGTAACCAACTTTAGAAATATTTGTAGAAGTGATGCTTTAACAGTTATAAGAAATTCTTTCTCCTATGAGTAGATGACATATCACCTAATTAAAAGATAATAAAAAGGATTGAGTGTTGTATGTTGATTGTGTATGTTGTGTGTTTGTGCTTTTACCTTTATACTTATGCATAGAATGTTAGCTAACGGTTTTATCCGTGTTGTAGATTTGTAGAGATAGACAGTTGTAGAGAGATCCAGAACATATGGTCAGCCGGGTCCACGGACTTACTTAGCTGGCTTCTTGTATGAGTGTAATGTGTATGAGTGGTGTTTGTTAGTTATAATAAATAACGAAACCGGATTAGGCTGACTTTATTATTTACATAATTGACCCTAGTGTATGATAACGTGTCGTGATATCATCTGCCTAGCTCTTGCGAGAGTCTAGGAGGTTCCCTGCGACCAACCCAGTCAGGTAGATGGTCAGATGCATTAGTACCATTCCGCGTTGGTAAGCGGGGACAGGGGCGAGGTTTGGGAATCCCTCATGTCACAAAATAAGTATCATTAGTAATGACATATCACCTAATTAAAAGATAATAAAAAGGATTGAGTGTTGCATGTTGATTGTGTATGTTGTGTGTTTGTGCTTTTACCTTTATACTTATGCATAGAATGTTAGCTAACGGTTTTATCCGTGTTGTAGATTTGTAGAGATAGACAGTTGCAGAGAGATCCGGAACGGAAGGTCATCCGGGTCCACGTATTCATTAGATGGGGACAGGGGGTCTCTCATACGACATGCATGTTATGTATCTATATATATGTTTTGTAAGGCTGTCACATGTGTACATTCATACATTAAAGATAATATGTTTTGAAATTGTTTTAAATACATTTGTGCCTTGTTGTAAGATCCAAGTAAAATTGTTGTCAAACTAAGGTCGGTACCCATTGTGAGATCCTAACCAGTAGCTCCCCGAGTTCTCAGAATTTGGGGTGTTACAGACGGGAGCTACTACAGGAAAACCGCAGGGGCGGCAGAACAACACCGCGGGGGCGGCAGAATAGACAGCCGCGGGGCGGGATGACAACACCGCGGGGGCGGTTTTTGTGACAGCAACGACGTTTCCTCCTTAGACAGCAAGGAACTCCATAAAGGCCAACGCTTTGTTTTTTCACTCTTCACACACGTCAAAACTCAACTCAGGGAGCCAATGAACAGCCATATATCAACAACTGAACGACTAACAAGAATCAAGATTCAAACTTGATTCTTGTGAAGAAGAATAAAAAAAATGAAAGGAGAAAGCGAACCAGAAGGGAAGAGCATGTAGCAACTCATGAACGTGAGGGAGAAACAAAGAAGAAGGAACTCACACGTTCAACAAGATCACAGGGAAGGTTGGCTGCAACTTTCGAGGTTGAAGGAAGATGTATGCAAGAAAGAGAAAAAAAAAAAAAAGAAGAGAAAGAGGGAATATATAGGAACAATAGGAAAAGATAGAAGGAAAGACGTTCTAGGGTTAAGAACATAATAGGAAAGTCGGTCCATAAGATAGAATATCGGATCTTCTATCTATGAAAAGAAATAAAAAGGGGATAAAAAAGATCGGCACGATCTGGAGCAAAACCGCAGGGGCAGTTTGCCCTGCCGCAAGGGCGGCTCCCTTTACCGCGAGGGGGTGAAGGCCAAAATCAGGATCTTACATCAGATCTCCCTAAAAAGAATTCCGTCCCGAAACTTGTGCAAGCCCAATAGATCACACAACAATAACATAGAAAAGTGAACTCAACTCATATATTCCCACTCGGGACACAAAACTTAAAATGTCACAAAAGCGTACGTAAAACTCAACAGAAGGAAACCAAAACTCAACAACTACACTAAAGGTACATCCAACTCCGCGTAGAACTCTGGATAGTTCCTCTAGATACTATCCTCTGTCACCCAAGTTTCCTCGTCTACTCCTCGTCAAGACCACTGAATCTTCATCATCGGTATGTCCTTCGATCACAAGCGTCTCGTACTACGCTCTAAGACAGCTACTGGATGTTCTACGAACGTATAGTCGTGCTCGACAATTAAATCCTCATGGCTGAAGATGTGTCTCGGGTCTGGTATGTACTCCCGTAGTTGAGACACATGGAAGACGGGGTGAACACCCTCAAGTCTCGGTGGCAAAGAAAGTTTGTACGCTGCCTCTCCAACTCGCTCTAGAATCTCGAAAGGTTCAACGTATCTGGAACTCAGCTTCCCTTTGACACCAAAACGCCTAACACTTCGTGTTGGGGATACTCTCAACCAAACATGAGCTCCAACTCTAAACTCCAAAGGTATGCGCCTCTTATCTGCATAACACTTCTGACGACTATGTGTTGCTTACATCTGCTCTCGAATCAGCGCTACTCTGTCCATGTCATCATGTATTTCTCAAGTGCTACTCCACTAGCACTACTCAGCTCATCCCAGCACAATGGTGTGAGACATCTCTGTCCGTATAAAGCCTCGTAAGGAGCCATCCTGATCGATGTGTGCCAACTGTTGTTATACGAAAACTCCACAAAGGGAAGGTGATCTGGCCACACTTGTCCCCAGTCTAACACGCAGGCTCTCAACATATCCTCCAAAGTCTGGAGGTCCACTCGGACTGACCATCGGTTTGAGGATGATAATTAGTCGTGAACTGCAGACTCGTACCTAGGGCAACATGCACTTGCTACAAAATCCTCGATGTTAACCGTCCGTCTCTTTCAGAGACTATCGTCTTAGGTACTCCATGAATTCGGACTATCTATTTGGTGAACTCCTCTGCCAATCGACTTACCGATCACGACTCGGTCTCAGACCGGTGACAAATAAAAACTATCACCCAAATAACATCAAACCTCGACTCGGTCTTAGACCGGTGACAAAGTCCATCGTGATGTCCTCCCACTTCCACTGAGGGATGGAAAGTGGATGTAGCTCTCCTCCTGGTCGATGATGATCGATCTTGACCTGCTTACAGGTCGCACACCGAGTTACATATCTCGTCACATTTGGCTCTAGACCTCCCCACCAGAAAGAGCGTTTGACATCTTGATACATCTTACTCGCACTGGGGTGCATTGAGTAAGGTGATGAGTGAGCCTCCTGTAAGATCTGTTGTCTCAACTCTCGATTAGAGGGCACACATACACACTCCTAGCGTCTTAAGATCCCATCAGCACCGACTACAAACTACGGTGCCTCTCCTCGAGACATCTTGTCTCGGATCTGTGTCAAAGGTGGGCAATTCTCCTGCTTCTGCCGGATCTCTACCAACAGATCAGGTAATATCTCCAAGGTGGACAACTAGCTGTTGGAATCCGGGAAGTGGATATCCATCTCCAGCCATGCAAGGTCTCGCTGTAACTGTGGCTGAGCTGACAGCCTAGCGATTGCCATCTCCTGGAGAGTCTTTCTATTGAGGGCATCAACTACCACATTCGCCTTCCCCGGGTGGTACAAGATCTCAAGATCGAAGTCCTTGATCAACTCCAACCATATGCGCTGGCGGTTATTCAACTCCCGCTGAGTGAATATGTACTTCACACTCTTATGTTCTGTGAATATCTGACACGTAGCTCCGCACAAATAATACCACTAACATGTAAATGACGAGAGTGGTTAACCTAATTATTACCGGATCCATTCATTAAATAATGAGTTGGGGCATCCCAAACATTGGCTCTGTCAAGGCCTAAACTACATTTTTATTTAATTATTTATTTAGGTTGACTATCTATGGAGGTGTAAGCTCTTTGATTTTTATTTAATTATTTATTTATGCTTGAGACTGAGGTAGATAGAGTTGTGATTGAGATTATGATAGGCATAGTTGTGATTGAGATTGTGGAAGACTGAGTTATGACTGATGTTATGAGTTGTGTTGAGAATAGGGTAATTGGTTTTGTTACGCACCGACATTTATATCTAAAGGGTAATTGGACATATTATGTAGTAACGGTTACACCTCATGATGCCGGATTGCGACATATGATTTTATGATATATTGGACTAGACTAATTTGTTATGTTATGCAATGACAGTTAAGACTAGAGGGTGATTGGTTATGTTACACACTGATAGTCACACCTCAAGAGACTCAATTGTGATAGACGGATTATATGATATATTAGACTAGACTAATTGGTTATGTTAAGCACTGACAATTAAGCCTAGAGGGTAATTGTTTATATTACACACTGACAGTTACACTTCAAGAGACCAAATGGTTACTGATTTTTATGAATGAGATATATTGGATTATAATTGAAATAAAGGAATGAAGGTGAGGATTATAAAGATATGTTGGGTGTTATATATGAGCAAAGATATGTATAGTCAGGGATGGTGAGAGTTGTTAATGGATATGGTTAGGATTAGGATCAACGTTACCTTACCTTTTTCATTTGTTTCTATAGATTTTAGTTATACATTTATATCGTTTACGGTCTTGCTTAGCTTGCTTCTTCATTTTATTGATGCCTTTCACTAGTTGGTTTACACTTATGGTATATACTTATTTGTAAATGTTATTATTGATAGATTGATTTTTGTGTCCCTTACATGATATGTACGAGTTTAATCTGATTCCGGAACTTAGACTCCATTCTTGGAACGTTAGCTAATGGTTCCCCTGTTCTTGTTTTAGTACTTTGTTTAGGTATTGAACTCGCATTAGAGACTATCTTTCGGGAGATGATGTACTACTAGACTTACGTGGTTTAGGACCTTGTTGTGTCTTGGTCTCGAGTTTTCTGGTTATTGAGTTTGAGTCATTGGATTTATTTTCCTTTATTTTTTTTTGTATGGTTTCAAGTTAGCATCATCTAATTTGTTTTGTGAATAATTGTCGGATGTTTTGCTTTATATTATTCGTGCTCTTGTTGAAAGGTGCAATAGTGAATTTGTTGTTCGGCTAATTCTTGTGGGCTGACTGTGTGGTCCACATTCTACTGACACACCAAGTTCCAAATCTAAGGCGTTACATTTTATTGAAAAATAAAAAGTTTGCCCAAAATCTTTCATTTTCAATTTTTTTAATTTATCATCTTCATTTTTTTCTTTTTTTCTATCAAACTAGGTATTGTCCGCACCTTTGTAATACCCGGAAATTAAGGAAGTTTATTTTTTTCGATTATTCCCGAGTCACACTGACTTTGACTGAACTGATCTTTTGCACGATAGTAGTATTGAGATTTAACGAAATTGTTTTATTATTTTATGTGAGAAGTTTACCCATAAAAAATACACACCAATATTCATCGTGATAAGTTGTCGGGCCCATTAATACATTAACGGGCCCATTAAGCAGCTCAACCAAATAATGATTTTCTTCCTTCCTGGGCCATCAAGAAAGGCCGAACTGATGGGCCTCCTACTTTGACTGAACATTATTTCTTTCTTTCGGCTTCAGCACGCATGTGATGACATGAATTATATACCATCATACTCATGCATATTACGAGTATATCGCCTCAGTTTCACATACATTTGATGAGAATTATGAGACTTTAAGTCTATATTCATATATATTTCGAGAATAGAGGTCTACACGCATTATTTGTGTAATTGTAGGTAAAACGGTGGAAATTTGGTGCGGAAATGGATCAATATCGAGCATGACATCATAAAGGATTACGAGGGAGTCTAAAAGATCGAAGAAGATATGAGAAGATATCACAAAAAGAAGATAAAAGTTGGAACAAAAAGATAAACACATGCAAAGGTAAAAATCGGATGATCATTTATATAGATCCACCGATTTTCTCACAAATAAGTCGATTTCTATCTTTAATCGACCGATGAGTTATAGGATTGTAATAATAAGATCAAATCTTAACCCTAGCTATCTCCTATAAATAGAGGACGTCTCACAACATCATTCATCATCCAGAAACCCTACTCTAAAAGAAGTGAAGAAGCATCGAAGGAAGGAAGTTTCAAAGATCGGAGTCCAAGATCGAGTAATGAATATCGTTCTTGAGGTTTTGTGAGTTTTGACTGTTATTGTCATTGTGAACGCAAGATTGAAGTTTGTTTTGAGTTTTTATTTGGATTTTGAAGGATTGAACCTTTGTTCAAACATTTTTGATTGGTTTAATTCAAGATTCAAAGTTTTCTGACTTTCTTGTAGTTCTTGATTTAATCTCTTCTTTGATTTTGACAATGTGTGTTGTTGGCTAAAAACCTTGTGATTTTAGGGTGACGGGTTGAAGAATTTGGTTGAGATGATGATAGAATGAACCTGACGTTGAGATTGGACCCTAAGAGTCGAGTCTAACCATCATAGAAAGGAAAATTTGGTTTGCTCTTGAGTATATCAGACGATTTCTAGTGATGAACAACCCGATTTTCCTTCTGTCGTACCTATCTTGCTTTATCCTTGATCTTTGGTTAAATATTGTTTAAACCCTAGCCTTGTTGAACCTTCCTAACCTATATCCGAGTTCGGGAAGAGACTTACCCGGTGATACCCATCCTTAGTTGCTAACGATTACAAGATCTAGGTAATAGAGGATTCGAAACCCTCTATTAAGGTTGAGTGTGCCAAAACCCTTACCTTTGTGAGTTAACCTTATTCTCTTGGGTTTGGTGTTTGGTTTGAGAGTATTATCCTTCCCTTAGAATATCTATCTTATCGAGACTCAACATCCTTTGTTTAGAGCCTTTGGGTTTGAACATGGGTTGTGGAGACTTCACCGTACATCATTCCGTTTTAGAACATATACCTTGCGATCCCAACTCTGTCCATATAATCTTTATAGTCTTGAATCGAAAACCACAATCGGATACTTTGATCTCTATAATCCTTTTTATCAATTAATTACACAATGTCTTGCTTTTGTCCATTTTATCAATATTTGCATATTTTCTTTGCTCGATTGCTTATTCTGATTTTGATTTCACCAAATCCCTGTGTTCGACCCTAGAATATTTGCTATTGTTGCGATTGATGCATATATTGCGGGTTATCTTATGCTTTTTATTCTTGGTTATATATTTAAAGCTTTTTGCACACACCCTTTGAAGTGAACATGTTTTTGGCGTCGTTGCCGGAGATTTGGCTTAGACCAAATTCGGTTTCGGTTATCTAGATTGGAAAACTCTTTCTTTTTCTATCGATCATTCTACTTGAGTGTTCTTGCAGAATCTTTCCTTAGGTTTATACAAGAGCTGGTAAAGAAACCGTTCCCTACGATCCTGAATTAGAAAAGACGTATAAAAGAAGATTAAAAGAAGCTAAAATGGTTGTTGCGAATGAAGAGAATAGAGATCTACGAGCTGAGTTAGATGAAGCTTGTTCGGTCCAAATGGTGTGTGCAAGCTTTAAATTTATAACCCTAGATGTATGCCTAAAACAAGGATGCGAACCCGCAGTGTACGGGTCAATCGTAGTAAAAAGCAAGAATTCCGGGGTGTCGATCTCAGGGACTTAGGTGAAACAAAGCAAGTATAGGTAGTCTATGTAATTACTAACCACAAAAGCGATTAAAGCAATCAAATATGATAAAAAGTCAATTAAGGAGATATGCAATTCTAGGGATTAAAGCATCTAGTTGTGGTTCCAACTCAAGATCTAAAGATAAGCGGACAAAGCTGAGATTTTTGCAAAGGGAAGGTGTTACTAAAGTGGAATAGATCACCGGGTAAGTCTCACTACTCACTAATCCCAAACCGTAACTTCTATTACCGGGTAAGTCTCAAGGAATTTAGGAAAAGAACTATAACCTCAAACTAACACTCCAACTAAGGGAATACAATCAACCTTTACCGGGTAAGTCTCAAGCTAACTCACAAAGATGGAATGAAAGCACACTCAAACCCCAATAAAGGATAAATCTTTATTACCTATACTTATGATCTTTGGTAAATAAACAAAGGAATTACCGGGTAAGTCTCATCCTAGGCTTGCATTGAACCAGAAAAGGTGTAATAAGAATAGGATTTAGCAAACTCTAACACCTAACTCTCAGTTTCGGATCAGATAAGTCACCTCGGTCAGACGAATTCCACCCGGCCGAGATGTTCATCGACTGAACAAGATGCTCCAAGGTTAAGGATGAAGACTCGAGCTTTCAGGGTCCTACTGGAATTTAAGATTATTCTATCATTGTTTTTCCCATAACCTTCAGCCAATCACCCTAGAATCACACAAAGAAATTAGCCACTCATCATCATGAAAGCAATAATCAAATATAAGGGAAGAAAGTGAATAATTGAACACAAAAACCTTAAGAACAAGGCTTCAATAACTGAATCAATTATCAAACAAACTAGCGTTCCTTGGATCACAATCCAATAAGACAATCAACAAGAAGGGAATCTAAGAGAATCTTACAAAACCCTTCACAAAAGCTATAAAAGCTATCAACTTCCTTCCTTCCTTCAATCTTCCTTCAACCTTCCAAAAATCCTTCCCACTGTCAGACCACCTCGATTGCTCTGACAACTCTCAAGAACACCTCGGCCGAGGCACAGGCCGACTGGACCGAGGCGAAGTGCTGCTCGATTGTAACTCTTAGAAATCCAGTTCTTTTCCCCCAATATCACTACCAATGGTTCCTATGGGGTACTTAATCCTTTTCCAGCACAGTTCAGGGGCAACCAAAGCCCAAATTGATAAAAAACAGTGAAGAAGGGAGAGTTAGGGTTTTTTTTCAAATTACCCCAGATTTGGTCGATTTGGAGCGCTTTTGTTGCAGATTGTTACTTGAAAACCGATCCTCTACCCTTTCCTTGCAGTTTGGAAGCGAGAATCGTCGAAAACGAGTGAAAATCAATGAACGAGGTGATTTGGGGCGTTTCGGTCGAGAGGGTGAGAGAGGGAAAAGAGAGAAATCTTAGCCCCCTTTTATACCCTTTTCTGGAACTACTGTCACCTCGGTCGAGATGGTCTTGACTGGACTGAGGTGGTACGAACCAAGGTGGATCTTCAGTGACCCTAGTCGCCTCGGTTGCTCAAAAATCATCTCGGTCGAGGTGCTGTGACAGCAACCGAGATGTGTCTTAGTCAAACTCCGTCTTCTCAAATTCTCGAACTTCTGTCCTTCCAGTGTTGCTCCTGGGTTGTATTCCTTCCTTAGATGTCACCTGTTGTCTGTCTAGGACGCCAAAAACAAAGCCAAGCAAAGCAAAAGCAAACTATCTAAGCTAGACTAGGAAAAGGGAAAAGAAAGCAATACCTTGGGTTGCCTCCCAAGACGCGCTTGATTTAAGGTCGCTAGTTGGACCGTACGGAAATCCCTAAATAGGTATATTGGTGCAACCTCGTCAACCGGGACTTCCGGTCTGTATTTCTTAAGTCTATGACCATTGACCTTAAAGCTTCCACTTGTTTCTCCCCAAATATCAACTGCACCATAAGGAAAAACATGTTTCACAACATAAGGTCCGGTCCATCTAGATTTCAACTTACCTGGAAAGAGGCGGAGGCGGGAGTTGAAGAGTAGAACTAAGTCTCCTTCTTTGAGCTCTTTAGGAATGATACGCTTGTCATGCCATTTCTTCGTTCTTTCTTTATAGATCTTGGCATTCTCATAAGCGTTCAAACGCAGTTCCTCCAGCTCATTGATATCCAATAGCCGCTTCTCACCGGCTTCCTTAATGTCGAAGTTCAACCATTTGATTGCCCAATATGCCTTGTGTTCTAACTCAACAGGCAAATGACAAGACTTCCCATATACCAAATTATAAGGGGTGGTACCAATGGGAGTCTTGAATGCGGTCTTGTAAGCCCAAAGAGCGTCGTCCAACTTCATGGACCAATCCTTCCTCGTCCTAGAGACGGTCTTCTCCAAGATCACTTTAATTTCTCTATTTGAGATCTCGACCTGTCCACTAGTTTGAGGGTGATAAGGGGTTGCTACCTTGTGAGTTACCCCATACTTCGATAGAAGTGCCTTAAACTTCCGGTTGATGAAATGCGTCCCTCCATCGCTGATGATGATGCGTGGAGTTCCAAAACGTGGAAAGATAGTCCTGTTAAAGAACTTCACAACCACCATGGAATCATTAGTGGGAGAGGCAATGGCTTCAACCCATCTAGAGACGTAGTCGACAACTAGGAGAATGTAGAGGTTTCATCCGGATGACGGGAAAGGTCCCATGAAATCAACTCCCCATACATCAAAGATTTCAACCTTTTGTATGTTGTTGAGTGGCATCTCATTCCTCCTAGATAAGTTCCATGTTCTTTGGCATGCATCACAAGAGACAACAAACGTTTTCACATCCTTAAATAATGTAGGCCAAAAGAAACCGGAACGTAATACCTTAGCGCACGTTTTGTGAGCGCTAGCATGCCCTCCACAAGGAAGTGAGTGACAATACCGTATGACGCTAGTAACTTCATCTTCCGGAATGCATCTTCGAAGCATCCCGTCTGGACCTCTCTTGAATAGCAGCGGTTCATCCCAGTAGTAATGGCGTACATCCTTGAAGAATTTCTTCCTTTGAGCGTACGTCAATCCGGGTGGTATTTCCTGGCAAATAAGATAATTAACAATGCCAGCATACCAAGGTCCTTTATTATCAGAAATTTGGTGGAGAGAGTGTTCCACCAACTGAGGATGAATGTCAGAAAAGGGAGTAAGAGGTTTGTTATTCTCAGTCGACATCATCTCGCTTTCGACCTCGGTCGAGGTACAGAGAGGGTGACCGAGATGTTCTTCAGTCAAGAACACCTCGCTTCGTCCAGAAAGTGCCTCGGCCGAGGTACTGCAACTGGAACCGAAACTGGAGATCTTCTTCTCCTGGATTAGCTTTTCAAATTTAGCTCCTGGATCTTCTTCCAGCGCCTTTAAGCTCCGTATATTTGCATCACAAGAAGCATCTATACCTTCCTCCATTAAGCTAAAGCTATTAACTTTTTCAAGTGGATCTTTAATAAGGATAGAGCTCACCAATTCTCTTGATTCTTCTTCATCATAGATGTTGAAGATATCATCTCCTAGCTGCTCTCCCTTCATTGCCGCAAGCAATGCAAACTCAACTTGATCTCCACCAATGTTGAGTTTTAACTTGGCATTCTTACAATCCACATTGCAACCCGAAGTTGCTAGAAATGGCCTCCCGAGAATGATAGGAACGGGATAATCTGCGGGAATGTCAAGTACAACAAAGTCTATAGGTAAATAGAAGTTACCTAACTTAACCGGAACGTCTTCCAAAATGCCCACGGGATGGGTAATGGAGCGGTCCGCCATGTATAATCGTATCTTCACCGGCTTGGGCTCTCCAAGTCCGATCTTCACACATAGCTCCAGCGGGATGATGCTCACGCTGGCTCCTAGATCACACAATGCTTCACAAGTGACATCCCCAACTTGAATGGGAATGCAAAATGAGCCGGGATCTCTCAATTTGGGTGGCATCTTCTCCTTCATGATTTGAATAAGTTCCGAGGATTTAGATGTCATTCTTACTTCAGCAAGGTCTTCCAACTTCCTCTTCCTTGATAGAATCTCTTTTAAGAACTTCCCATAGGCGGGCATCCCTAGAATAGCATCAAGGAAAGGGATATTAATATGTAGTTTATTCATCAAGTCAAGGAACTTACCAAAATGCTTGTCTAGATGTGCTCTGGCCCTTGACTGGGGGAATGGAAGTGGTGGTTTATATGCAGGAGGTGGGACATAAACTTCAGTTTTGTCCGACGCTCTCTGTGGATCAACCTCGGTTGGCACCTCGGCCGAAGTGTTCTTCGACTGAACGAGATGCTCCAGGGTTAAGGATAAAGACTCGAGCTTTCAAGGTCCTACTGGAATTTAAGATTATTCTATCATTTTTTTTTCCACAACCTTCAGCCAATCACCCTAGAATCACACAAAGAAATAAGCCACTCATCATCATGAAAGCAATAATCAAATATAAGGGAAGAAAGTGAATAATTGAACACAAAAACCTTAAGAACAAGGCTTCAATAACTGAATCAATTATCAAACAAACTAGTGTTCCTTGGATCACAATCCAATAAGACAATCAACAAGAAGGGAATCTAAGAGAATCTTACAAAACCCTTCACAAAAGCTATAAAAGCTATCAACTTCCTTCCTTCAATCTTCCTTCAACCTTCCAAAAATCCTTCCTAACTGCTGGATACTCTAAGCATGTATAAGCATTGTTCAATTTGTGGAAAATCTAACCCTTTATATAGGAAAACTACCCTCCAAAGATAAAATATCTTGAAAAGATATTTTCCTAATAAAATATATCTATCTCTCATAAATAAATCCCTAAAATATATGATATTCCTTCTAGAAATCCAGCCTAAAAATATAAGATTTCTCCTTCCAAAAATAAAAGATCTCATCCAAGAATAAAATATATCTCGCCGCGTCCAAGGTGTTCGACTCGGTCGGGACGCTCCTCTGGATCACCTCGGTCGAGATGGTAATGTAGCTGACCGAGGTGGCTCTAAACTGAATGTGAAATCTCTTAAATCTGGTCCAAAGTAAATCTCTAATCCATTTCCATGCTTCTTGGATTCTTCCTTAAGCTCCTGAATGTAGCTCCAATGACTCCTTAGTTCCTTTAGCTCCATTTTGATGCAAAACGTGCCATTTTACCTACGATTACAACGAAACTTGGTGTAGACCTCGATTCCCGCAAAGGTAGATGATTCGACGATATAATAACAGAATATACATCCAAACATGCAGATTATTGAAGATAAAACGTCTAAACAGGTCCCAAAATATAGACTATAATTCATGCTAGATCAACTTAATCTATGGGATGATGCTCTAATTAGAGAGAGAGAGCCAAAGCACGTAGTAGAGAAGATGACCTTCGGGCCGACATGACCGAAATACGAGAATCCTTTCGACGGATGAATGAGGAAAGGGAAAGAGATGCTAGAATTATAATTGACCCACCGACACCTGTTAATGTGCCACCACCTGCACCTCACCCTCCGGCGAGGGTTGAGAGAGTTGACCCATTTGTGGGAATACTACAAACGCTTGGTCAAACTATGGATCCCGTTCAACAAACACGCCGTCCGGGCGTTATGATTGATCCGGCTGATTGTGATTATGAGTTTCGACCTCATGTTATTACTATGATCCGACAAAGTCAGTTTGGAGGATTAGAGAGAGAATCTCCACATCAACACTTACAAAATTATGAAATTCTTATGGAGAATTTGAAACCTTTAAGAGCGGAGAATAATAACTATAAACTGCATCCTTTCAATTTCTCTTTGAAGGATAGAGCACTTGCTTGGTATCAATCACTTCCATCCGGAAGAGTTAATACATGGGAGGAGATGACTTCTGAATTCCTCACCAAATTCTTTCCACCATAAAAAATAGCGGAGTTAGGAGGTAAAATTAAAGCATTCATTATAAAAGATAATGAGAGTTTATTTAAATCATGGGAAAGGTTCAATGACCTTTTATTGGATTACCCTCATTATGGGATTCCAAAATTTGAGCTCTTGGAAATTTATTTCAAGGGTTTGGATGAGAAAACTCAATTCAAACTCCATTCCCTTTCTATTGGAACATTTATGGATATGAGAGTTGATGATGAATGGGAGTTTGTTGAGAAACAAACTCAAATTATTGATAAATATTCCCACCGGAGAGTCGATGATAGAAACTGAAGATCAGGAGCTCAAGAGCTGAATCTTACTTCATCAAGTGTGGCTCAACTCGCTACTCTAAATAATGAAGTTAAAGCTTTGAAAAATCTTTTGAAAACACAAGCGCCAACGGGGCAAGATGCTGGCTATGTAGAAAGAGGAAATTATAAAGGGGAAAGGAACAACAACAATTACAATAACAACAACAACAACCGGAACTACAACAACAATTGGAGATCCAATCAAATTAATTCCGGTAACCCTTATTCTCATGCTGAAAAAGCTCGTAATCCACCTTCTTCATCTACCTCAACTCCATTGAAGAGTCAAGAACCATCTTCAAGCTCAACACCCAAGGATAAATTGGAAGGAATGATTGAGACTATAATGGGAAAGCTGAATGGGCTAGAGAGTTCGGTCACTACTATTTCTAAGGCATAAAAAGCCTTGGAAAATCAAATGTTTAGCAAGGCTGGAGAAGTTCCAAGAGATCAAGGAAAACTTCCCGGAAGAATGGAGAACAATCCAAAAGGACAAATCAATGTTGTCACCACAAGAAGCGGAATCACAACCAATGATCCATTACCAAAGAATGTGGATAAAGGAAATCAAATAATGATCGACCAGCCGGAACCAAGCAACAAGGAGAAAGCACCGGTCTATGTCCCTCCTCAAGCCAACAAACCACCTCTACCTTTTCTGAAAACTCGTGCTAGAGAACGCATCGATAAACAATTCGGTAAGTTCGTTGATCTCATG
Source organism: Fagopyrum homotropicum (assembly GCA_033239125.1). Taxonomy (NCBI): domain Eukaryota; kingdom Viridiplantae; phylum Streptophyta; class Magnoliopsida; order Caryophyllales; family Polygonaceae; genus Fagopyrum; species Fagopyrum homotropicum. The sequence continues at coordinate 93,311,234 of BSWB01000003.1, read as the reverse complement.
AGCAAACTTCATATTAATATCCCTTTTATGGATGCTATTGTAGGTATGTCGGCGTACGGAAAGTTTTAAATGAAATCCTTTCAAACAAAGTAAGTTGGACGATTTTGGAGAAGTAAGGATGACCAAAAGGTCTTCCGAACTTATTTTAAACAATGAAAGAAGAAATGCCACCGAAGCTAAGGGATCCCGTATCTTTCTGTGTTCCTATTGAAATTAGAAGAGTGACATATGACGCTCTATATGATCTTGGAGTGAGTGCGAATATAATACCTCTAGATTTGTGTGAAAAAGCTAGACATGGAACGCCAAAACCCGTCAAGATGACTCTATATATGGCGGATAGGTCCATTACACATCCTGTGGGAATTCTAGAAGACATTCCCGTCTTGCTATATAAGTTTTACATTCCTATTGATTTCGTTGTTCTAGACATTCCTGCATATCACCCCGTTCCAATCATACTTGGAAGACCTTTCCTTGCAACTTCGGGTTGCGTGGTAGATTGCAAGAATGGAATACTCTCCTTCAGCCTTGGAGAAGAACATGTGAAATTTAACCTAGCATCAATGATCAAAGGACCAACCATGGGAGAAGACATATACAACACTTATGATGATGAAGAAGAATCGAGGGAAGAGGTAAGTTCTATCCTATTAAAAGATCCTCTTGAAGAATCACAGAGGGAGATAGGTCCAACTAAGATTTCTAAACCATTGACTAACCTAGAATCAATGATCAAAGGACCAACCATCCGAGCACTAAGAGCCTTGGAAGAAGATCCCAAAGCGGAGTTTGAAGTTCTAGAAGAAACTACGAAAAAAAGCTGAAAAAATCGGATCTCTACAGGAAAATCGACCGATAGCAAGTGGGTGATTCCCGTTCATGTGGTTCCGAAGAAGGGAGGAATGACCGTTGTAACTAACAAAAACAGCAAATTCATTCCTACAAGAATAATAACGGACAACGAGGAATCAAATGCTTGAAAGGTTAGCACAACACTCCCACTTTGGTTATTTAGATGGATATAGTGACTTCTTTCTGATTTCCATTCATCCCGATGATCAAGAGAAGACCACATTCACGTGCCCTTGGGGATGTTTGCTTATAAAAGGATGACATTCGGACTTTGCAATGCTCCAACCACCTTCCAAAGGTGTATGATAGCCATCTTCTCCAAATACATTGAGAACATCATGGAGGTTTATATGGATAATTTTTTAGTTTATGGTTTTTCTTTTAATGATTGTCTAGCTAACCTTTCCCTATTTCTTCAAAGATGTGAAGACACTAATCTTGTCTAGAATTGGGATAAGTGTCACTTTATGGTTAGCGAAGGCATTGTTTTAGGTCATAAGGAATCCAACCGCGGAATTGAAGTAGATAGGGCTAAGATCGAGACCATCGAAAGACTACCTCCGCCAACATCGGTGAAAGGAGTAAGAAGTTTTCTTGTTCACGCAGGTTTCTATAGGAGATTTATAAAAGACTTTTCTAAGATTTCTAAACCATTGACTAACCTACTAATGAAAGATGTGGTTTTTGAGTTTTCGAAGGTTTGTCTAGATGCTTTCTACAGGATTAAAGAAGCCTTGATCACCTCTCCTATCATTCAACCACCGGATTGGAACCTTCCTTTTGAGATTATATTGGATGCTAGTGATCTAGCCGTAGGAGCGGTACTTGGGAAAAAGAAGGATGGACGCACTTACGTCATCTATTACGCTAGCAAAATGCTATATGAAGCTCAATTAAACTACGCTACAACGGAAAATGAGCTATTGGCTGTGTTCTATACTTTCGAGAAGTTTCATTCTTACCTTGTGGGAGCGAAAGTGATCGTTTACACCAACCACGCAACAGTCCACTACTTTCTTACAAAGAAAGATGCAAAATCGCGGCTTATTAGATGGATCCTCCTTCTACAAGAGTTTGATCTAGAGATCCGTTAAAAGAAAGGATCCGAGAACTCGGTGGCGGACCATCTAACTTGACTTCCCCATCTCACAAGCAAGGAAGAGGATCTACCTATAGACGAATCCTTTCTAGATGAGCAACTCCATGAAATCGAGGAAAGCCTTCAGCAAATCTCAAGAGGTAACGAACCTTGGTATGTTGATTTCGTTAATTATTTAGTCTATCATGAAATATCTCTAGGGTTATCATATGTTGAACGGAAGAAGTTCTTCAAAGATATTAAGCAATACTATTGAAATGAACCTCTCCTTTTCAAGAGAGGTCCAGACGGAATGTTTAGAAGATGCATTCCGGAAGATGAGGTGGAAAGTATTATCCGACATTGCCATTCACTACCTTGTGGTGGACACACTAGTTCACACAAAACTAGCACTAAGGTACTTCAATCCGGATTCTTTTGGCCTACTCTATTTAAAGATGTGCAGAATTTTGTTGTTGCTTGCGATGCTTGTCAAAGAACAAGGAACATATCGAGGAGGAACGAAATGCCTCTTAACAACATTCAAGAGGTTGAGATCTTCGATGTATGGGGAGTGGACTCCATGGGATCATTCCCATCATCTTGTGGAAACCAGTACTTACTTCTAGATGTGGACTATGTTTCAAGATGGGTTGAAGCAATTGCTTGTCCCACTAATGATGTTATGTTGGTAGTGAAGTTCTTTAATAGAACGATCTTCCCAAGATTTGGGATGCCCAAAACCATCATTAGTGACGGAGGAACGCACTTCACCGCCCGTAAGTTTGAACCTCTATTGTCTAAGTATGGGGTTACCCACAAGATCGCCACTCCCTATCACCCTCGAACAAGTGGGCAAGTAGAGAACTCGAATAGAGAAATGAAGAGTATTCTAGAGAAAACAATCTTTAGAACGAGGAAGGATTGGTCGCTTAAGCTGGATGATGTGCTTTGGGTGTATAGAACCTCCTTCAAGGCTCCCATAGTTGGCATATGGATTGAGAAAACCGGAAGTTTCAAGGTCAACGGCCATCGTTTGAAGAAATATACACTGAAAATGCCGGTTGAGGACATTGCTCCTATCCTTCTTGAGTAATCACAGAGGGAGATAGATCCAGCTAGCGACCTTAAATCTAGCGTTTCTTGGGAGGCAACCAAAGGTATTTCTATGTCCCTTCTCCCTTTTCTTAGTTTAGATAGATTAGTTTTGTTTCTTTTTCTATGGTGCGCTCCAGTTTTTCTTGTGTCGTTGATGACAGAAACTAGGTACTGTCTAAAGGAGTGAAGGATCGAGATCTTGGAGAAAACGATTGAAGAAGTAGCAACAAGGAGAAATTAAGGAAGAAAAGGGATGAAATCGGATCATCAAGGAGAAGATCGACCGATTTTCGTAAAGATAATGTTATTATTTTAACCGATTTGACCAAAGTCGTAGCTAATTTCAGATGAAAATTCGAATGACATAGAAAAATCGGTCGATTTTATGTTGTTAGTAATGGATCTGAAGAAAATCGGACCGATAAAAAAAATCGACTGATTTTCTTCAGAAAACTCCGAAACTATAAAGAGGTCTTTTTCCTTCTTCTTCTTCACAACTCAACACTCCAACACTTCATCATTTTCTCTCCCACGACGAAGCAAGTCCTGACAACCTTTCTTCCACCTCAAATCCTCATTTCGTAAGCGTTTTGCTCATTTTGATCCAAAACTGAAGTTCTCAAGGAGATAAAGAAGATTCAAGCAATAGACAGCTCGGAAAAAAAGAATCACTCAAATTTCAGATTTTTTTCGATCCGAACCCTAAATAATTCGCCGTGGATTGATTTGTGCATTTGGAGTGTTAGATTGTTGAATTTGTTGTGCTGAGTAGTCTAGGAATTGTTTCTGGAGTCTGTTTGAGGTATTTGTGTGAGCAGAACTTTACAGAATCGATTGATTCAACACAATAAGGGAAAATCGGATCATTTTCTAGAAAAATCGACCGATTTAGGTGAAGAACAACCTAGTTTTTCTCTCCTAAGTTGGATAACTTGCGTAAATCAGCTTGTTATTTGCTCTCTAGAAGGGATCTTCCTCGCAACCCTCACAACCACCTACCCAGCCACAACCAAGGCTCCCGGTCATCCAAGAAAAGTTCAAACGCAAGTATGATCTTCTTTTTACTCGACCTATTATTCAACCTCGCTATTTAATGCTTTTGATGAACTCGATGATCTATTTATTAGAGATGAAATAGATTGGATGATTGAGAGAACTAGATTATCGGAATATGTTAGAATTAGATAGCATGCTTACCCAGAGATCACCTTAGAGTTCCTTAGCTCTTTCAAGCATGATCCTAGAGAAAGGAATGTGACATTTAGGTTGATGAACATAAATTATTCCTTCAATGCTTCTATGTTCGGGAACTTCTTTGGATTTCCAGCTTCTTCAGCAGGTACATTCTCTCATGGAGTGAGGGCTAGTGATTTTTGGGAGAGTATCTCCGTAGGAGAGGAGGGAGGAGATCATTGGAGGCCCGGAAACTCCAAGGAAAGGAGTATATATAACCTCTCTTTCAAACTCGCCCACCGGATCCTGAGCGAGTCAATGTTCGCAAGAACTGAGACTCCGTAGAAGGTTAAGGCGGACGAGTTGTATATACTCTAATACATGACTACAAGTACAGTTCCCGATTACTCCACTATGTTATCTGACTACTTGGCAAAGATTGCCAACAAATCCGGAGGTCATATTTGTGTTGGAGGTCTTGCGACCTATATAGCGAAGGCGGTGAGAGTTGACTATTCAGTTTGTACCCTAGCTATAGAGGCGCAACCCTTAGGCCTTCATAGGCGGATTTCTAGAGGATTATTGTTCCTGGAGGGCGAGCAAACCCCCATGTAGCGATGCATTAGGATAAAACTCCTAAGGAGATTGTTTAGAAGACTTCTTATTCTATTAGGAATGAGTACTATTGGAGAGGGGTATTTGAGAACTTTATTGATGAGGAGGATACTGAGGAGGATGCTAAGGGTTACCCTATTGATGAGCATGCCCCAGTTGGGGGTATGCTTGAGTTAAGGAGCGGTGGAGACACGGAGGTTATGGACACTAAAACTCATGAGGCCGGTCCGAGTAGAGCAGTTAATGATGATGAGGCCACTGAGGGTGAGTTCATGGTTGGAGGAGATCACGGATTTCCCGGACATCATGAGATGTCGATGCCACCATCCCGACGGTCGGTTTCACATCGGCGCAGGAGCCAACATAGGTTTTACTATTCTGACGTTTGTAGAGAGCTTATAGCATTGACGATGAGCGTCAATGGCCTCCGTACAGAATATCAGGGACTTCGTAGTGAGTTTGAGGAGTTCCGGACCAAGGTGAGAGGCCGACACTTTTCATATGACGGACATTAGCATGACCTCTACCACCACACCTTTGGAGATTTCTTTGATCCTTCAGTTGCGAGGCATCCATATCCATATCCACCACCACCACCACCACCACAGCAGTATTGAGCTACTTGTAATTTTACATTGTAATTATTTTTCTCCATCTTGTACTTGAGTTTTCACATTGGGGGCAATGTGAGATTTAAGTATGGGGTGGGGTACTTGCAATCCTTTCATATGTCACATGTTTATTTCCTTTTCATTGCACTTTGGATTTTGGGTTTGTAATAACTCTTGTCACACGTTTCTTTTAAACATTGTTGTAACGCCTTGTTTATTGGGTGCGTTTCGATATTTATTTTTCACCTTTTATCGATATTTATTAGCTAAAGTATTTTATTTAAATTTAATTTTAAGGCCTAAAATACCTTTCCCGAGTATAATTATATTTTTAATACGTTCACGTATACCCGTATCATTATTTTTGTAAAAGTCGGGAAGTTTTTGGATGCGGAAATCCCGTTCCGAACACGTTTGGATCGAGTTCACCCTTTACTTTTCTCTTTTCTTTTCTTTTTTTCCTCTCTCCCTCTTCCTTCCCCATCTGGTGAGTCGACACCTCGCTCACTGCTCGACCCCTCGCTCACTACTTGACCCTTCGGTACATGCACTCAACTGACACTCAATATCTCCCTCTATAACTCTTGGCTACCTTCTCCATGACGATGCTGAAGCAGTAAAACAAGACTCCCCTCTGCTCATCCCTTCTCCTTTCAGCCTCCCCTGCGACCCATTCTTTAGCCTCCTCTGCCCTCGACCACACCTGCTACTCTTGGCTCTTGCAACTCAGGAACCTCGTACAACTACCTTTGTAACTCTAAGCTTCTTTCTTCTCTTCCGTCTAAAGCTCTCGCACTCTGTTATTCGGATGACCTTGCTCCCTCGAGCCTTGACAGGCCCCTTGCCTCTTCCTCTCTCACGTAACCATCCCAACATCTCCATCTCCCTTGCGGAACCATACCAGCAGGAACACACACCTCTCGAGCCTCCCTGCCTCCACGACACCGGAGACCCATTGGAACCACCTGAAGAAGGCCACCAAAGACCTGGTGCTTCACCTCACCTCGGCCCGCCCTGTCGGATCCTCTTCCCTACCTCGTCTTGTTCCTCGCCATTGGAGGCCTTGCGTAGTCCCTCCACACTGCTACTACCACCGAGAAAGGGAGCCACGCCTCCGTCACCATCGAAGACCGCCGGGAAGTGCCCTGCTTCGCCCTTGCCTCTATAGAGCCGCCGGTCTTGCATTGTCTTCCCCAACGCTACCATCGGGTTAAAGCAAACCCTAAACCCTTTTGTGATATTTCTAATCGGGCCCCCAAGTTTTGTTGTAATTACATTTGTACCCAGTGTTTTGCATTTTCATATTTGACCAAAGATTTGGTAAATTGAATATATATATCCCTGCAGTTTTATTTATGGAATATGGCCAAAAGATTGAATTACGGATTACTACCAATATTTTTGGAATGGTATAATTTTCCCCGGAAAATGTTTTAGCGGTTTTTAACCTTGAATTTAATTACGGGGATATTCTTATATTTGTATGTATTGAATAATTTACCCGGAAAGTGTTTTTGAGATTTGACTCGGTTTTTAGTACGAGGTTTATTTTTATTTTTTATAAGTTATATACTATGCCCAAATTTAGCATTATGCTAAATTTGTTTAGTTTGGTGCTAGGTTCGGAAGCGCCCCAAATAAGGCAAACGAATCCATATCGACATCCATTGATCGTCTTCCGTCTTTTGACGTCACGTGAGTACCCTCTCCCACGAGCTTATGATCTAACCTCGATCTAGTTATGTTTAGTAGTATCATGCTAGGTTGGATCTAGCATAACTTAGAGTGAATATCAAGTAGTGGTTATGGATCTTAGTTGAGTTCTTGAAGACTTGTCGATTGTTCTAAGGCTTAATGTGTGTTTGATCTGGAGAAGTTATAAGACTTTGAGCCTATGTTTGATCTTGTTTGCGTTCTGATGCTTGAGGTTTTGGGGTTGTATGATCTTGTAGGATCATGATGACTCGGAATGGATTATCGTAGTATATGTTGTGTTGGTGAGGTGATCTTGTGAGATCGTGAGGGCTAGGAGTAGTTATCCTAGCATGTTTGTGGTTTATGATATCGTGAAATCATGGGGACTAAAAGTCAAGGACTTCTAACATATGAGAAAGTTCTTGATCGTGTGCCTTTCGACAGGTGTTGAGTGTCTTCTTGCGGGAAGCTGAGAGCGGGATATAGCGGGATTATCTATGGGATGAGGTAAGTCACCGGACTTACTTAGCTCGTGTTCTTCGTATTAGTTTCGATGTGTGTTTGGTGGTGTGTATTTTATTGTTTATGTTATAACAACTAAACCAGTAATAGGACCACCGACTTTATATTATTTTGGCCCAAGTGTATGATAGCGGGCGGTGACATCATCTGCCTAGCTCTTGCGAGAGCCTAGGAGGTTCTCGGCGACTAGCCCGTGCGGGTGGACGGTTGGATGCATCAGTACAATTCATTGCCGGTAAGTAGGGACCGAGGCGAGATCACGGTGATTCTTGTGTCACAAACCTAAGTTGAATTACAACGGGATATGACTTAATAATAAAAAGATAATAAACCAGATTTGTGTGCTTTGGAGTATAATGTGTGTTCATAGTGATTTACTTGTGTTTGTACCTTCCACCTTGATACTAATGGTTCGAATATTAGCTAACGGTGTTATACCGATTGTTGTAGATTGCTTGGCAGGTTAGGAATGCGGCCGAGAGATCCGGAAGAGGGGGCAGTCGGGGTTCCGTATATTTTAGGAGTGGGTTTTAGTTGGTGTCGGGTTGTGTATTGTTCTTTGTTTATTGTGTTTGTATGCCGCGTGTATGGCGTTTGATCTTTGATTTGTATCTCGGCAAAAGTCTTTGTTTGTATGCTTTCGGGTTTCATTACATTACATAAAAATGTATTTCGGTTTTGGCCTTTACTTGTGTCTTGTTGCAAGATCCGGTGAAATTGTTGTCAGGCTAAGGGTCGGGACCCATTGTGGGTCTCCGCCCGTGGCGCCCCTGTAATATCCGGAATTTTTATTCCGTCTAATTCCGCCGTTGACGGTTTCCCTTTCTATCTAGTATCTCTTCCTTCACAAATTTCATTATTTTATGTAGAATTTAATTCACATAAAATGATAAAATTATATCAAGCTCTAATCCTTATAATTATCTATTATTTTATGTAGAATTTTATTCACATAAAATGATAGATTTATATCAAGCTCTAATCCTTATAATTATCTATTATTTTATGTAGAATTTTATTCACATAAAATGATAGATTTATATCAAACCCTAGTTACTATAATTCATTCTTACCGATGACAAGCTGTGACGAGACCATGACTAAGCTGAGACGAGGCCATGACAAAGCCCGACAAATCTGTGACAAACTCATTCATGGACCTGACAAGGCCATAACGAGTTTTGACAGATTTTTGACAAGCAATTCAGCCCATCTTTCTTGCATGTTTCAGCCCACTACTCCTACCTTAAGCTCAGCCAGTTTGCTTACCCACAACAGCCCAGCAGTGTGACTTCGAGCCCAGCCAGCAGCGGTCTAGGAGAGGCTGGTTACGAGCCCATTGACAGCCCCTCCAGCCCAACACGTTCAACTCCCTCCAGCCCAGCGTTCATCCCTCTCCAGCCAGCGATCTACGTGTGCACAGCCGGCCCTTCTCCTTCCTTCTCTCCTTCATTTAACGGCTGCTGAAGAGCCTTCTGTAACAGCCGGCTTTAACGCAGCATTTACACTCCTTTACTCCTACAGCAGCGCTTTTGATTTTCTTCTATCTTCTGTCACGCTCAGAACAGTCCTTTGCATCGCCTCTTCCTAATCTCATTCACGCTGCACTTGCCTGGATTCTGCACACATTCAGCAACGTTCCAACCACAGGAAATTGCAAGGAAAAGAGCCAGCAGAGGAGAGAACTACAACAGCTACTAATCTATCTATTTCTGGAGCTGCTCGTCTATCTATTTCTAGGGCTGCTCGTTGCAGAAGCCTCGCCAGAAGCCGGAGTAGTGTAAGTGATTTCATTCAGCCCTTCTACACTCAGTTCCTCTCTAAATCTAACTCTCAGTACAAACTCCTTCCCAGTGCACACAATCTGGAGTGACACAGAGACTCCTAGTCTCTCCTCTTCTGTGCAACAACTGGCTCAACAACAGCCTTGGCTCACCTCCTTACTTCCCTTCGAGTTTGGAATCGGGTAAGGGAGATTCCCTTTGCTTCCTTGCACTTCCATCCACACTTTTCATGTCTAATGAATGCCCATTATGTCTCCTAATTCTACCCAGAACAGCCATAGAGAAGCAGTAAAGATTCATGCTGTTTTCCGAGTTTTCAGGAAGTGACAAGCAGGCATTTTCGAGTCCAGTTTTTGGTATGTTAGACACCTCCTCGATTGCTGAATTTTTGATATGTTGTAGTCAGTAGTACATAGTAGATCACACTAAAATTTGGGAACAAATAGAGTTACGGTTTGAGAGTTATGGTGTTCCGAATTGGACTCCTCATGCAGTTTTTATATATTTGCTGAGTGTTGGGGTAAACAGCAAGTGATGCTGTTTTGTGAAATGGTTTTGAATAAGCTCTTGATCTCCGTTGGGCTTGAATTTTGGATATGATATAGTCGATATATGGTTGTAGAACATATTAAAATTTGGGAGGCATCCAGCGAGTGGTTTGGGAATTATGAATTTTCAAAGATTGAGTCGTAAGCAGTTTTTCTGTTGTGCTGAAATTCGGTTTTGTGGGATAGTTTTAAACAGGATTTTGATCTCCTTCGCAGCTTAATTTTGGATATATTATAGATAAGATTTTATAGTAGAACATATCAAAATTTGGGATAAATCCAGCGAGTAGTTTAGGAGTTATGATTTTTCAAAGTTAAGACAGTGTGTTGTGTGTTAAGTGTTGTAACCAACTTTAGAAATTTTTGTACAACAATGCTTTAACAGTTTTAAGAAATTCTTCTCCTATGAGTAGATGGGATATCATAGATGATCTAGGGAATTATTTCGGAATTTTTATAAGATTATTCGAATTTTATATTTGAAGCTGTAGTTGGACTTTAGTGACTTTTCGGGAAATAGAAAATGGGTAGTTTTTCTAGTTGTTACCAAAAATCATCTTAGGGAGTAGAATATGGTTAGTTAGTCTCAAATAAGAGTTTAAACATAAATTATGAAATTTTTAGAAGTTTCGGGACCAAGGGTAAAATAGTCATTTTACCATAAATTAACACTGTAATCAATTCTGTTCTATTAAGACCTGCTATCTTAGAAGTCTTAGACTTCTAATTACCTAGAAAGTGTGCTGACACACTTGCCTCCTTTGACAGGCTACTGAATTCCTACAGTTACCGATGAGTGGTGATTAAGAGAGTCGAGATTTGATTCTGGTAAGTCCACGGACTTACTTAGCTGGCTTCTTGTATGAGTGTAATGTGTATGAGTGGTGTTTGTTAGTTATGATAAACAACGAAACCGGATTAGGCCGACTTTATTATTTACGTAATTGACCCAAGTGTATGATAACGGGTCGTGACATCATCTGCCTAGCTCTTGCGAGAGTCTAGGAGGTTCCCTGCGACCAGCCCAGTCCGGTAGACGGTCAGATGCATTAGTACCATTCCGCGTTGGTAAACGGGGACAGGGGCGAGGTTTGGGAATCCCTCGTGTCACAAAATAAGTATCATTAGTAATAACCTATCACATAATTAAAGATAATAAAAGGATTGAGTGTTGCATGTTGATTGTGTATGTTGTCTGTTTGTGCTTTTACCTTTTATACTTATGCATAGAATGTTAGCTAACGGTTTTATACCGCTTGTAGATGCCTTGCAGGTTAAGACAGTTGTAGAGAGATCCGGAGGAAATGGTCAGCCGGGTCCACGTACTCCTTTAGTTGGGGACGGGGATGTCTTCTGTTCTTTATATGCATCATTTTAGTAGCTTTTCTTGTAAGGCTGATACATATTCTCCATGTATATATTGTTTACAGTTTTCAAATGTTTTAAATACTTTTGTGCCTTGTTGTAAGATCCAAGTTAAATTGTTGTCAAACTAAGGTCGGGACCCATTGTGAGGTCCTAATCAATAGCTCCCCGAGTTCTCAGAATTTGGGGTGTTACAGCCCCGAATTCCACGGATTCGGGGTGTTACAATATGGTATCAAAGCCCTAGGTTGACAACAATGACACTCACAATCTTCTAAAGGCCGAATAGAAGGAAATAGACCCCATAAGGGTTCTACGTTTAAAAATGACTTTTGTTTTCAAAGTCACGAGCATAGTCAGCCGGGGTTAGAATGTACGGAGCACCACTCCTTCCGCGGATCTCGGTAGCTTAGTTTATTGGATTTTGATATATATATATATATATATATATATATATATATATATATATATATATATATATATATATATATATATGTATATATGTATATACCTATATATGTATATATGTATATATGTATATACCTATATATGTATATATGTATATACCTATATATGTATATATGTATAATGTATATATGTATAGTATATGTGGATTGTAGTTGCATGGTGGACGTGATTTATATGTATAGTTATATATGTGGACCATAGTACATGTTTGGACCTTGTATTGTTGTAGTTGTTGCCGGATGTGTTATATGAGTAGTAATATGGACATAGGACTTATATAGTCTTATATACGGATCCTTATTATATACAGTAGCATATGAATTTGGGACCTAATAGAAAAGATGATTGTATCATATCATCACCTTTAAGACGTCGTCGTTGGCGTGGGATAGCGTTCATACGTGGAGGAGTACGCTCAAGTATCGAGTTGAGCATTTTGTGCTGACGAACACCATGGCGTCTCTCGGATTCCTTTAAAAGGATATCGAAGATGAGGATTAGAGATTACATAAACGAAGGCCGAACCAATGGAAGGAAAACTCGAGACAACTTAATAGAAATCGAGATGGAAATGATACAAGTAAAGGGAGTAACATTAAGGTATGGAAGTGGTTCAAAAGAAGCCATGATTGAACGACAACGAGACCAATGGAGATAACAGACTAAAGATGTGAATCGAGGAGGAGATTGGTACATCCTAGCAAGGTTAAAGGTGGTATTCCGTTAAGATGGGAAGTTTTCTTTAGGCGCTCCTAAGCATTGGAGTCAAGAAGAGAAGAGTGATCGAACCATTTGCTAAAGATTTAAGATACCGTAAGTTAAGCTTACGAGGTACCAATAAGTGAAGTGTCAACATTACTAGAGTTATGAGAAGAAGGACATGGCAGAGATTTACGTGGAGTTGACCGGTTTCCGTTATGATGATAAGGCTAAGAAACGCCAAGATGGAGAAAGTGTGTATAAACGATGATCCCAAGAAGATGAAAGACAAAAAGAGGAGCTTTGATCGAGAGACTTAAGATACTAACCAATAGGAAAGCTGGTGGATGCTAACTATGGTCAGAATATTTGAGAAGTGCATTGTAAAACATCATTGAAGAATGGTTAAGCCTATGAAATATAGTTATACAAAACAACAAGACAAAGAAGATATAGTTACCTTATAAAGAAGAGGAAACATGGAATGAAGAAGGAACTAACGAAGTTTAAAGTAGAGTACCCCGAGGAGGGTAGACTTCATAGGAATGGTCTCATGGGAAGTGTAGTAGAATGTTAAGTTGTTAACTTCGGAGAAGGTCAGATACAAGTTAATTGGTGACAACCTGAGAACGCACAAGTGCAGGTTGTCTATTGATGTGTGTAGATGGGAAGAGTAAACAAAACTATGGAAACATAGAGGATCGGCAACAAGAGCTTTGAGTTTCACGGTGGATCAATGTCAACGGTAAGGAAGTACATCAACGGAAGCACATTTGTCTTAAATCAAATAATATTGAATGAGTTCAAGCAAGTAGCTATTACAGACCTCCTAGGGGAGGATGGAGATCACCCTTTGGGACCTTCTTAGGTCATGAGAATGGAATATGGAGAACGAGCCGGATTAGAAGTTTTAAGGTTTGATCATGGTCAAGGGAACTAGTAAATCAAGAGGAAGGTGAGGTTTTCATTGGTTGTGGTGCGTAGACGGGAGTATAATAATAGGACTCATAGTATGTTCGTCTAATGAAATGGATGGTATGTTTTCGCGAGCAAAACCTGAGTCAGATGTTTCAAACTCACACGGAACAACCACGGTGGCTATGGCGTAAAAGGGAGGACCTAGATTAGGGCAACACTACAAGTTGAGAGTTTATGATGTTAGTGCTTGGTGAAGTCATGAGTGGATCTTTCAATAGTAGTGTTTGGGGATTTCGCCTAGCATTCTCCACGGGGCATATTGGTACGGTTTTGAAGTAGTTCATAGAATACCAAGAGATGCATAAGGTGACCGACAAGAGTAAGAGAAGACCGATGTTTTGAAGTTTGATGTCGACATGAGATGTACGAGAAGTACATGAAAGCTTGAGATCAAGAACCTCCATTGTCGGATTGACGTTGCAAAAAGGGAATGAAGTGAGTTCTACACCTACTTGAAGAAAGGATGTTTATAGTTCAAGTTTATGTAAAATATGAAGAGTTCCTCCAATGTGTTGGGATGTCATGGAAAGCGAAGAAGATAAGATTGATATATTATAAGGCGTGATTAAGTCCTGTAGTTAGGACCTACATGACATAGCATATGTGCGAGATCAAGAAATATTATTATCGCCATTCCTTCGAAGTAAAAAGGGGGGGATTAAGTTGAACTATTGCTTAACCAAGGCTTCAAGAGTCAGAAGACTCGAGCAAGTCCCTCGAGTTCAGGAGATGAAGGATCTTTGAACGAGGACGATCGACATTGTAGCTACAGATGGAACAATACAGGCGTTTAAAGGACATCACCCCAACAGATCGGGGTGGATCATTAGTATCATGACCACCTGTCAAGTTTTAAGACAAGGTTGTGTCGGTCTTATGTTATGGAACGAAAGAAGGAAAGACAAAAACTGAGATATCACGGATACCAATACGTCAGAATGTGGAATTTTGTCACTAAGGTTGAGCTTGACGCACCTCCGACATCCAAGGTTCCGTATAGGATGGTGAAGATACGTGAGTCAAAGAAGCATTTGAACGACCAGTTGCAAGGACTTTCTGATACAGGTTCATTAGAACCAATGTACTGCCATAGAGAGCACCAGAATTATCTTAAACTTTTGATTTGAAGTTGTTATGGAGAACACCATTTTGCAAAAAGAGAGACCGTTATCTCTGTTTGTACACCGGTTACAATGAGCCAAAGAAGATAACAATGAAGAACAAGTATCTCTCACCATGGATAGATGATCTACTCGATCGGTTGCAAGGGTCGGTAGTATCTTCTAAAATTGATTTAAGGTTTGATTGTCACCAATTGAGAAATCGAGACAGGGATATTGCGAATACGGCATTCCGGACTAACCATGGTCACTACGAGTTTTAGTGATTCCATGTGGGCTTACTAATGCATCGGATAAGATGTTTTGGTCTACTCTCGAAGAAGAGAAAAGTTATACGACAAGTTGTCTCGGGATGGAAACCCCCGAAGGAGTGAAATAAGTTACAAGCTTTCTTGGATGTGCTGGTCATTACTGGATTTGTAGAGAGATTCTCCAAAGTAACACCATCTATGAATAACCTACTCCGGAGGACAATGAAGTTTTTAGTGAGAAATTGACAATGGAGTTGTTGAGAGTTAAATGAAGATTTGTTGGTGCAACTGTTTTGAAATTTGCCTCGAGGTATGATGGGTTTGAAGTGTACAAGTGATTCTCCAAGACAAAGTCTTGAATGAGTATTGAGGAACGATGTAAAAGTAATATCATACGTGTCTCGTTAATAGAAGCGGTGTGAAGTAAAGTACATCCTTCATTACTTGGAACATGCAACAAGAATTTAGGAAGCGTAACATTAGAGTTTGGTTGGACAAGAGCCAAAGCCAACGGTGTAAATTGAAAGTTCGATCTTCTTTGTTAATAATGGAAATGATGCATTGAGAAAGACCCGAGAAGAAGTTGAGTTTCCGATATATCGAACCTTTTTGAGATCTTAGCGCGAGTTGGGAAAGTGGTTTACCGGTTGGCATGGCCGCCAATAGTAGAGGGTGTTCACCCGGTGTGTCATGTTTATCAATCGAGGGAGTACATACAGACGCGAGACATGTTGGCACTCATGATGCTCTAGTGGCGGATGAAGAACTGAGAGGCTAACTGGAAGACATATGATAGAATCTTTGGTTGAGTTTTACGCTGAGCTATTAGCATCGATAGAATAGACGTGTGGTTCCCTTGGTTGAGTTTTGTGCACGTGTGATGTTATGTGTAGGTGTGTCGTGTGCGGGAATGTGTTATATGACCTGATATATCTTGCGGTGATAGTTTGAGTAGATTGTGTGTATAGACTAGAAGGTTTAAGCCTTCTTAGTTTGAGAGTTCATACCTCGGCCTTAGGGACCGAGAAGTTCGACGCATAAAAAGTTTCGGGACGAAACTTGTTTATAGGGGGATATGATGTAACGCCCCGTTTATTGGGTACGTTTCGATATTTATTTTTCTCCTTTTATCGTATTTTATTAGCTCAAGTATTTTATTTAAAATATTTTTAAGGCCTAAAATACCTTTTTCCAGCATTATAATATTTTTAATACATTCACGTATATCCGTATCATTATTTTCGTAAAAGTCGGGAAGTTTTTGGATGTGGAATTCCCGCTCCGAACACGTTTAGATCGAGTTCACCCTTTACTTTTCTCTTTTCCTTTCTTTTTTTTCCCTCTCCCTCTTCCTTCCTCAACTGGTGAGTCGACCCCTCGCTCACTACTCGACCCCTCGCTCACTACTCGACCCTTCGTTACTTGCACTCAGCTCAGACTCAATCTCTCCCTCTATAACTCTTGGCCACCTTCTCCATGATAATACTCAAGCAGTAAAACAAGACTCCCCTTTGCTCATCCCTTCTCCCTTCAACCTCCCTTGCGGCCTAGTCTTCAACCTCCTCTACCCTCGACCACACCTGCTGCTCTTGGCTCATGCAACTCAGGAACCTCGTATAACTACCTTTGTCACTCTAAGTTGCTTTCTTCTCTTCCGTCTACAGCTCTCACACTCTGTTATTCGGATGACCTCGCTACCTCGAGCCTTGACAGGCACCCTGCCTCTTCCTCTCTCACGCAACCATCCCGACATCTCCAACTCCCTTGCGGAAGAACACTAGTAGGAACACACACCTCTCGAGCCTCCCAACCTCCACGACGCCGGAGACCCATTGGAACCACCGGAGGAAGGCCACCAGAGACCATGCGCTTCACCTGACCTCAGCCCGCCCTGTCGGATCCCCTTCACTGCCTCGCTTTGTTCCTCGCCATTGGAGCCCCTGCGCATTCCCTCCACTCTGCTACTACCACCGAGAAAGGGAGCCACACCTTCGTCACCATCGAAGACCACCGGGAAGTGCCCTGCTTTTCCCTTGCCTTTGTAGAGTTGCCGGCCTTGCACTGTCTTCCCCAGCGCTACCATCGGGTTAAAACAAACCCTAAACTCTTTTGTGATATTTCTAATTGGGCCCCTAGGTTTTTGTGTGATTACATTTGTACCCAGTGTTTTGAATTTTCATATTTGACCCATGTTTTGGCAATTTGAATATATATCCCTGCAGTTTTATTTATGGAATATGGCCTAGAGATTGAATTACGGATTATTACCCATATTTTTGGAACGGTATAATTTTCCCCGGAAATTGTGTTAGCGGTTTTTAACCTTGGGTTTTAATCACGGGGATATTCTTATATTTGTATGTTTTTGATAATTTACCCGGAAAGTGTTTCTGAGATTTTGACTCGGTTTTTAGTTCGGGGTTTCTTCTTATTTTATATACGTTATATACTATGCCCAAATTTAGCGTTATGCTAAAGTTGTTTAGTTTGGTGCTAGGTTCAGAAGCGCTCCGATTAAGGCCAAAGCATCCATATCGACATCCATTCATCATCTTGCGTCTTTTGATGTCACGTGAGTACCCTCTCCCCCGAGCTTATGATCTTACCTCGATCTAGTTATGTTTAGTAGCATCATGTTAGGTTGGGTCTAGCATATCTTAGGGTGAATACCAAGTATTGGTTACGGACCTTAGGTGAGTACTTGAGGAGTTGTCGATTGTTATAAGGCTAGATGTGTGTTTGATCTGGAGAAGTTATAAGACTTTGAGCGTATGTTTGATATTGTGAGTGTACTGATGCTTGAGTTTTTGGGGTTGTATGATCTTGTAGGAGCATGATGACTAGGAATGGATTATCCTAGTAAATGTTGTGTTGGTGAGGTGATCTTGTGAGATCGTGAGGGCTAGGAGTAGTTATCCTAACATGTTTATGGTTTATGATATCATGAGATCATGGGGACTAGAAGTCTAAGGACTTCTAGCATATGAGGAAGTTCTTGACCGTGTGCCTTTCGAAAGGTGTTTAGTGTCTTCCTAGACTTACTTAGCTCGTATTCTTCGTATTAGTTTCGATATGTGTTTGGTGGTGTATGTTTTATTGTTTATGCTATAACAACTAAATCGTTGATAGGACCACCGACTTTATATTATTTTGGCCCAAGTGTATGATAACGGGTGGTGACATCATCTGCCTAGCTCTTGCGAGAGTCTAGGAGGTTCTCGGTGACTAGCCCATGCGGGTAGATGATCGGATGCATCAATATCATTGCTTGCTGGTAAGTAGGGACCGGGCGAGATCACAATGATTCTCGTATCACAAACCTAAGTTGAATTAGAACGTCATATGCCTTAATAATAAAAAGATAATAAACCAGATTTGTGTGCTTTGGAGTATGATGTGTGTTTATAGTGATTTACTTGTGTTTGTGTCTTCCATCTTGATTCTAATGCTTTGAATATTAGCTAACGGTGTTATACCGATTGTTGTAGATTGCCTGGTAGGTTAGGAATGCGGCCGAGAGATCCGGAAGAGTGGGCAGCCGGGGTTCTGTACATTTTAGGAGTGGGTTTTGGTTGGAGTCGGGTTGTGTATTGTTCTTCGTTTATTGTGTTTGTATGCCACGTGTATGGCGTTTTGTCTTTGATTTGTATCTCGGCTGAAGTCTTTGTTTGTATGTTTTCGGGTTTCATTACATTGCATACAAATGTATTTCGGTTTTGGCCTTTATTTGTGTCTTGTTCCACGATCCGGTGAAATTGTTGTCAAGCTAAAGGTCGGGACCCATTGTGAGGTCTCCGCTCGTGGCGCCCCGAGTCCCGCGGATTCGGGATGTTACAATTGCATTGCATTTCATCTATTTTCGAAAATCAAAAAAAATTGAAAAATTTTAAAAAATTATGTGCTTCTAAAAACGGATATGATCTCAATGATGACAATTGTGTATGTGAATTGGCAAAAGAAGACTTGTATGTTGAGATTTAATTATGACATATGTGGACTTAAATACTTTATTTGAAATTATATATGATTTGTATGTTATTTGATGTTTTGATAAAATTGAGAAATAATGGTCGAAACCGCTTATAAGTTCTTGTACATCATATTGGAATGATTGAGGCGATTCAATTTTCTTTTTTTCTTCTTCTTATTTACGTTGAACACCTCATATGTATTATTGGCCTTTCCTTTACCTTTTCCGGGAACTAGGAAGCATGGTAGTGTGAAGTGTGAAGCGTTGTGAAGTTGTTATGAAAAGTGAAGTGTGTTTAAGTATAGAAAATAGGTTTGAGGACGTCAATCATGTTGATGAGTAACTCGGCACCATTCACATAATTGGGTGTTTGTGTCTTGCCAAAGTCTGGTTGAGCGATAGTCCTAATAAGTCATGGTTTGTGCATTACGGATTGAGGCTTCGGTTATTGTGCACCTCTATCCATGTTCTCAAAGTGAAAATAAAGAAAAAATATGAAGTGAAGTTGCTTATTTTCGGAAAATATTCCTTTTTCCCGGAATTTATCACCATATATCCTATACAATCCCATTCCCTTTGACATGTTTCTACGGCCTCTTACATTGAAAGACCTTGAGACCTTTGTGCAATTGTTTAAGGTTTTTATGGTTTAGATTTGTTTTCTTATGCTTATCTCTACATTCTTTACCATACCTTTCATATATTTTCTTGGATAAAGTGTTCTTGCCCCTTCATGCTATGATTCTATTGATACATACATTATCTCCCTATGCCATGAAACATCACGTTGAGGTGATCAATTATTAAGAAGCACGTTACAAAAAGAGTTTTTGTTTTTAAGCATTATATAATCCATATCATCTTATATGTTAGATTTGAACCTTGATTGGGGACAAGCAAGATGGCCGGGATCCGCCCCCGCGGCTGTGATGATCCGCCCCCGCGGTTGAACAACAGAGGGTCGTCTTCTTCGTCTTCGAATGTTGATCCTTGGCTCTAATGTCCTCCTCTCCTTGTTGTGACTTCTCCAAACACTAACTACTGATCTTAGGCTACTCTCATCGACCTAATCGAGCTAAGAACAAGCACATGCAATGGATTTGATGAACAAGCTTCCCTCAAGCTTCATCCATGGCTATGGATGGAAGAGGGAAGAAGAAAAGGGTAAACAACGAGGATGATGAGGGGAGGAAGGGGAAGAAGCTTTCCACACTAGATCTGATCCTCTTCTTCTGCAGTCCAGAAGAGAGCGTGAAATGCAAGCCAAAGGAAAAGAGGGGATCCTTGGCTGCAAAAGGTGGGAGGGAAACAAGGGGTCAGCTGACCTCTTGTACCCCTAGGCACAAGCTACGAGGAGTCTAAGCAATGAGTAAGTCTGAGGGGGTCGGAACGGAATAAAAACTCGTTACTCAGCATCTCGTGCCTGCGGGAAGACTGAGTCGCGTCTGCGGAAAGGTTAAAAATCGCTCCCCATCCGGAATAAAATTTTCGGATGTTACAACTAATACCCCTAAAAACAAGTTTCGTCCGGAAACTTGCTAACGTAACACTCTCGGTCAAATCACGCCTCGTAACTACATGGAACTCGTAAAACTTCAAATATCGGTCCTAATCCAAGTCTACGTACGAAACACATCACATCAAGACCTCGCAAGGAACACACACCCTCGTATGAACTCACATAACACGTCATGACATAGAGCACACAAGCACAAACAAGGGTGGATCTCGGGATCGTCTCATACTACGCTCGAAAATCACTATTTGTGGAAAAGCTGACTTGTAAGTCATTTCCCCTAACATACTCTAGGATCTCATAAGGGTCCGATATCTCGAACTCAATATCTTCCCCAAGTCTTTCTCAATACAGTCTTCTCATAATGCTTCTCCCTCGTTCATCTATACCCAAATTGGCCTTGTCTTGGAGAATCACTTGTACACTTCAACTTAACGTTTTCCGAGGTAATCTCGTAAAAGTCCTACCGATGAGCCCTTTCCCATCTCTCAAGAAGTCCTATTAAATTCCCATCTTACTCTCCACTCTGATGTCATCCTTTGTTGATTACTCCTAACTGGTGTTACTTGGGGAATGATAGCATATATTATAGTCTATATTTTGGGATTAGTTTGGACGTTTTATCTTCGCAAATCTGCATGTATGGATGTATATTCTTTGATCATTATGTTGTATTATTTACATTTGCGAGAATCAACTCTACACCTAGTTTCATTGTGATTCTAGGGAAAATGTCACGTTTTGGAATGAAATAGAGCTAACGAAGATAAGGAGTCATTGGAGATACATTCTGGAGCATTGAGGAGTTATAAGAGAAGCTCACGAAGCATGGAAATGAGATAGAAGATTGATTTTGGACCAGATCAAAGAGATTTACGCTTAACTGAGATTCACCTCGGTAGGCTACAGTGTCACCTCGACCGAGGTGATCTTCAGGATCGATTGGACCAAGGCGAAGTGATGACGGGACACGAGATCTTTATCTTTGGCTGAGATCTTCTATTTTTGGAAAGTGAATATCACATATTTTAGGATGGATTTCTGGAAGGAAGCATATCTTTTTGGCTTATATATTTTGGAAGATTTGAAGATATTTTAAAGAAGGAAATTATCTTTTTAACATATCTTATCTTAGGAAGGTAATTCTCCTATATAAAGAGGCTGATTTTCTAGAATTCAACCATCTTCGGATCACCGAATCTCGAGAGATCAAGGAGTAGAGTTCTCCAGAGTTGAAGGAAGTTTGGAAGGTTGAAGATCAAGGAAGGAAGGAAGCTAGTTTTGAAGGAAGTTTGAAGGAAGTAGTAAGACTTTCTTAGTTTGGTTTGATTTGTTGTCTTTTCTGATTGTGATTGAGGAACGCGGTTTGATTGTTTGTTTGATTGATTGATTCAGTTATTGAGACCTTTGTGTTAAGGTTTTCTTGTTTGAATATTGATTTTTTCTCATATATTTGATTATTGTCATCATGATGATTGTTGGCTAAGTTCTTTATGCTATTCTAGGGTGATTGGTTGAAAGTTGTGGGGAAGACGATGAAAGAATAAGCCTTTACCCCAGTGGACCCTGAAAGCTCGAGCCTTTACCTTAACCGACGAACACCTCGGTCAACCGTGGAACATCTCAACCGAGATGGTACATGAATTGAGCGAGGCGAGCCATATCCTGATCCTTATCTAAGTTGAGGTTTCAGTTTGCCAAATCATATCCTTGTTATACCTTTCTTGGTTCAACACAAGCCTAGGATGAGACTTACCCGATGATTCCTTTTCTCGTTTACCAAAGATCATGAGTGTAGGTAATAAAAGTTTATCCTTTATTGGGGTTTGAGTGTGCCTTCATCCCATCTTTGAGAGTTAGCTTGAGACTTACCCAGTGAGAGGATCTTTGGTTTGGGATAGTGAGTAGTGAGACTTACCCGATGATATATTCCCACCTAAGAAATACCTTCCCTTTGCAAACCTCAGCTTTGTCCACATTATCTTTTGAGATCTTGAGTCGGAACCACAATTGGATGCTTTAATGTCTAGAATCCGCATTTCCTTTTACCTCGTTATTACATCATCTTTGATAGCTATGCTTTGTTGATTGTGTTTAATTGACAACCTAAATTACCGATCTTTGTTTCACCATAGTCCCTGTGTTCGACCCTGGAATTCTTGCTTTTATTACAATTGATGCGTACACTGCGGGTTCACTATTTGTAATTATTCTTGGTATAAATATTAAAGCTTGCACACACCTTTTGGAGCGAACAGGGAATCTCTCCATGAATCCGATAATAACCTAACACTTCTTAGAAAACTTGCAACTTCCACCACGTACTTGCCATGTAACTTCCCTCTTTGGTGCATCGGTTCTTCTGGGCCTTTATCAACAAGATCTTGTAGTCGGTTTTCCTTCAAATGCTCCCACGGTTCAGGGTTCTTTCCCATGTCATCGTGATGGCGCCTTAGAGGTCCGAGTTAATTCAAGGTCAGTCTTAGTGTAAAATACCCCTTCCATCATTCTAGACTTTGTGATATCTCGTCTTCTCGTCCAATTACGTAACCACCGATACAGTCTTTTCTTAGCATTGACCGGTGGTCATGGTACCAATGATCTACCCCTATCTATTGGGGTGATGTCTCTCTCACACTTTTCTTGCTTCGTCTTATGTTACAAGGTTGATCGTACTTCACCCTCTGGAATTCGAGGTTTGCTCAAGTCTTCTGACTCCTGGGCTTTGGTTTGCTTCATCTTAAACTTCCAACATCCCAACCCATTGGGGAAGTTCCTCACATTCTTCCTTAATTAGGTGTCACCACTTTGAGTAGGTGACATCCATCCGGCCGTAAGGGTTCAATCTCCATCTTCCATATCCTCCCCGTGCGCTTCAAATCGACATCTAACTTCCCGCTTCGGCCTTATCTTCTTCTTGTTGGTCACCTTATGCACCTCTTGGCATTACAAGACCAATCTCGCCACCGTACCGGCCTGTTTTGTCGGAACGCTAGGTGAAATTCTCCATCTGGTTGTCATCACGATCTTAAGTTTCAAAGTTGCCGCATCACTACCATTAGGTTCCCCACTTAAAGTTATTGTTATCATAACTCCTTCTTGTGAGTCCGAAAAGCGCCACAACTCTTCCATTAGTGCCAAAACACCGTGTATCTTCTTTTGATCCCGATAGAAGCTCCGCTTCCTCCTACCTTGCCTTGGAAAAGATCACTTCTTCTCGTCCGTGTGGTGGTCCTTACGATGCTTCGACTAATGTTCCAGAAGTAGATGGAAGTCCCCTTGGTCCGTTTCTACGATGTCTTCTTCGTGCACTCGAAGTGCAAGATATGGGCGTCGGCTCACCAATTACGGTTTCCCAAGCAAATGGCAACAGGTATCTCTTAGGTGTCACTACCCTTATCCTAGTCGGGTAACCCCATATTGAAGGGTCTCTCCTCTATCGTAAATAAGGTCAATCCTAGCTATACAACAACGACAAAAGAAGGGTGCGTAGCACTCGTATAATAAAACAATATCCTAACAGAGAAGTCGTGAAACTAAAAGTACCTATGTCCACCGGCACCGCTGGATCTATGGCGCTCCTAAGCTCGAAGACCTTGGCCTGAGCACCTCTGGCCTCTGTGGTGCCTCCACCATGCCCCCTACCTAGCCTTTGACCTGGGGTAAAACCCTGAGAACGAGCCTGACCCTGAAACCTGTGTTGGTGGCTCAATATGTGGTACTGAGGCGGCCTTTGCCCCCTCCCGCCACACTAGCAGGTGAAGAACCCTGATGCGGCTGTGCCTTGCCCTGACAGCAAAAAGCAGCTCAGTGGCCCACCTGGCCACAAGTGAAACAAGCCACAGGTGGCTTCCTACATGTATTCCTAATGTGTCCATACCCTCCACAATTGAAACACTAACGCCCCCCGCTCGTGTCCTGAGGTTCTTACTCCTAAACTAGCGGGCTCTATCCTCTGTCTCTTGTTCGGCCCCTCGGACTGAATAACTCTCTTAGGACCCGGGTGGTCCCTCTCGTATGCCAAAGTTCGGCCTTGGTATTCCACCAAGGAGTCACAACGGAATCCCGCAAGGTAAGCTCAGGTGGACTCCCTCAATCTCCGTGAGAAGAGATAGACATGCTGGTCCGCCGGAGGTGCGGCGGGACCCAATAAGGCTAACTCCGCCTTAAATTGCCTAATAGCCTCGATGACCGGGACGTCCTCAAATCCCGTCTCCAAGAAGCCCTGAACTATGTCTCTCCTCAGTGAATCCGGGCAAAAGGTCTCCTTAATTAGGCTCAACAGTTGGGCCTGATCCTGGAATAGTGTTTGGACTACCTCAACCTGCCTCTCCTCCGGGCAACGGATCGCCTCTAAAGCAGACTCTACGTGCCCAATCCAATGCTCCACCTCTAGCCCTACTTTCTCGTTGAAGTAGGGTACATGCTGCTGGTTGAAAGCCTTCAACCATGAATCCGGTCTTGGAGACCTCAACTCGTCTCTCGTCGTAACAACATCCATAACCGGATCGGGTGCAACTACTGTTGGTGCTACTATCTCTGGCGTAGCTATCTCTGGTGTGGCCCTCACCTGAGTCACCCTCTGCGAGACCTCAACTGATATCGTAGGTGCGGGTGCAGGTACTGGCGGTGTGGGAGGAAGTGCTCCCGTCCTAAACACCTCCTCGGCCTGCCAAACATACTCTCTAAACACCGAAATCCCTATTGACGCTCCATCGGTCTCGCCGGATGGAGGACTATCTGCCCTGGACCTCGCAACGGTCCTATCCCTAGCCTCGGGAATGATGCTCTCTACAATGTCCTCTACGGGAGTCTCAACTGCTGGCGGATCCACAACTGGTGGGTCCAATGGGGATACGTCCCCGACCTCTCGTTCCTGGAGGTCTTCCTACTCGTCCTAGTCTTGGGACGGTAGGAGAAAGAGGGGGTCTACCCCTGACGGGTCCTACGTATGCGGTAGCTCTAGTAAGTACCATCTGACTTCGTTTCACGTTTATATATATATATATATATATATATATATATATATATATATATATATGTGTGTGTGTGTGTGTGTGTGTGTGTGTGTGTGTGTGTGTGTGTGTGTACATAATACTTGTAATATTAATATGAAAGGAAAACACATAAAAGCATAAAAGGAAGCCAAAATCCAAGATACAACCAAGGCGTAGAAGTCCAATCATCCTAAGGTCACATGCATAGCTAGGTACATAGAAGTCCAAAATATCCTACGGCCATATAAATATATATAGATAACTATGTAAATATATATATATATATATATACTTACATACATCAAATCCGGAAATATATGTCGTTGAGGTTTGCGTGAGGAGTGGTTGTCCCGTACATTCTAGCCCAATCCTGACTCATGCATATGAATTTGGAAAACGAAAAAGTCAGAACCCGTGGGGTTCTATTTATTCTTCATTTGGCCTTTAGAAGATTGTGAGTGCCATTGTTGTCAACTTCGGGCTCTGATACCACTTATGTAACACCCCGATTCCGCGGGACTCGGGGCACTACGGGTTGGGACCTCACAATGGGTCCCGACCTTTAGCTTGACAAAAATTTTAAGGATCTTTCCAACATGGCACAATTAAAGGAAAAAATCAAAATCGTTTTAAAGCTATTGAAAAAATCTAAAAAGAAAGATACAACTTTGAAACTCGGCCGATTCGTCAAAACAACACAACTCCAAAACGATAATAACGTACAACATAACCCCAAAAACGTCCTCGTCCTATAGTGTACAGAGACCCCGGCTGTCCATTCCTCCACCTCACCCGGCGGCATCCCTAACCTGCAAGGCATCTACACAATCGGTTTAAAACCGTTAGCTAATATTCAAAGCATTAGAAACAAGGTGATTGCACAAACACACGTAAATAAACAAAACACTCAACATGATCAAAACAAACAAGTCCAGTCCATTATCTTTTTATTTATTAAGTCATTTCTCGTTACTAATTCAACTTTCGATTGTGACACGAGGATCACCGCATGATCTCGCCTCGGTCCCTACTCACCGTCAAGGAATGGCACTGATACATCTGGCCGTCTACTTGTCCGGGCTAGTCGCCGAGAACCCCCCAGCTCTCCGCAAGAGCTAGGTAGTGTTGTCACCGCCCGTTATACACTTGGGCCAATAATATAATATAAGGTTGTCCTATTTCCGGTTTTATGGTTGTTATAATATAAACAATAAACACAAACCACCAACACACATTGCAATTAATACGAAGAATACAAGCTAAGTAAATCTGAAGACTTACCTCGTCTCCACACTCAACTCACAACACTCTCGCTTCCCTTGGGAAGAAGCCCAAAACCTGCTCGCATGAAGATATATGTCAACAACCCACTCACACAAGAAGTCTTAGACTTCTATACAAATGATCTATGCAAGACCATTTGACTCTCAACTCTAGGACCGCATCCTAGAATTCCTACACTCACCTCTCACTTAATTCATGAGGAGATCTACCAATAGCCCACTCTCTATCAACACATGATAGAACTCACAACAACCTTGTAAGAGCCTTAGTCTTCAAGTGATCCCGCACCTGCACCTCAGATGAGACGCAACTGCTGAGAGGCTTTGGAGCTACAGAGGGCCGCCCCTACGCCCTGGCTCGCCGCCCCTGCGGGCCTGTGAGCCGCCCCTGCGGCCTAGCTAGGCCGCCCCTACGGTTTATGGCGGGTTGCAGCCGTCTTCTTTGACCCGAGCCCTTGCTTTTGACCCTTCATCCCTTTATATATTCTTCTTCCCTTCCAGATGAGGGTTTCCTCATTCTCTTTCCTGCTCCATCTCTCCCTACGTTCTTCTTCTCCTCTCATCTCTCCTTGGTTCATCTTTGATCTTTTCTTAAAGTTTTGTTGAGTTTGAGTGCTTATGCTTGGCTTTGCTTGCTGATTGTTGATGGTTGTTGTTGTTGTGTCTTGTGATCCAGCTTGAGGTTGTGGTGGTGTTGTGTTGATCTCCTGGAGAGCTCAGCTTGGTAAGCTTTCATGGCTTCTTTCCTATCTTTCTTCTTTCCTTCATCTTTGCCTCTCTTTCCTTAGTCTAGTTGAGATTCCTTAGATTGGATCTTGCTCCAGCCATGATTTGATGTATATCTATGTATGTGTATTGGTTGAAAAAGGAGTGAAGGAATCGAAGGAAGGAGTGAAGAAGGGGCTGAATTGGGGTCTTCTGTTGTCCAGCCGCCCCTGCTCCACCTTTCGGCCGCCGCAACGCCGGCAGTGAGCCGCCCCTGCGGCCACCTGCACCAACTGGTGTTTCCACTTGGTTCTGCAGGTGTGTGTTGCTTCTAGGCTTGCTTTAGGATGCCTTTGTTCCCTCCCTTCCTAGTGTGAGTGTATAGGTTCATGCTAGATGTGCGAGAATGTGTTTTGATAAGGTTATGATCGGTATATTCCTTGTACTGCTTTTAAGGTTTATTAGGTTGTGAGGTTAGGTTGAGGATGATCCTATGGATTTCTTGGGTCTAGGTGTGATCCCTTTGATGAATAGAGGTTGATATCTTTCTATATTGAGTGTTTGCATGAGTGGTGTGTGCGTTATATGTTTGCTATGATAGCATGAGATATCGGTTATACCGACCTATGCTTTATTGATTTCCCCATTGCGTGGTTGTGATAAACCTTTCCCTTTCATCCCGTCGTGGAGTCTGGAAGGTTCTTTGATGTCAGGCCAGACTGGCTTTACAGGAAGGGCACAATCCACTCCCATAGGATACACGGATTGTGTGACCGATACTCGTACAACAAAAAGCAAGCTCAGAGGCGAGGATGTATCGGTCATCGTGTCACATACTTTCATATATCTATATATACACGATTTGAGTGAATGACTATAATATAAAGATGATAAATGGGTAACTGTGTGATAGCATGCTGATGTGTTTATCTTTCCATGATTGTGTTTGTGCTTATGCATTACTCTATATATGTATGGTTAGCTAATGGTTTATTACCATGTTGTAGATGCCCCACAGGTTAGGCGTGCTGCTAAGTGATCTAGCAGAGTGGCAGGCCGAGGACCTCTTCTACATAGGATGGTGGTGGTCTTTTGGGATTGTTTACTCTTCCCTCCTACATGAGGATGATATTTTGTTACCTCTTGTGTGAGGATGTTGTTGTTTATACTCGGCTATTTTGTTGTTACCTTTTGGTTGTATAGTTTATACAGTTTTATGCATTTGTTTTTATATCTGTCAGTGTCATGTTGTAAGGTCCAGTGAACTTGTTGTCAGGCTATGGTCAGGATCCATTGTGAGATCCTAGTCCAATGTGACACTCTGAGTCCCACGGATTCGGGGTGTTACAGAGTTTGTATCACAGCTTTAGGTTGACAACAATGGCACTTGCTACCTGCAATGAGGTTTGATAGGTAAAATAGATAGAACCCGAAAGGGGTCTGACGTTTTCAAAAGGTTTTTTTTGGTTTTAAGTGTGGCCTATATAGAGCCTTATAAGTTAGGTGTGCATACCCCGTAGATGGCTCGGACTAGAGCTACTGCTGCTGCAGGCCGAGGTAGGGGTAGACCACCTCTTCCTCCGGCCGTGATAGGAGAGGGACCAGTTCTCGCTGCTGATCCACCAGTGGTGGAGGAGGTACATGAGGAGGTCGCCGAGAGTGTCATCCCAGAGACGAGGAGTGGTGGATCCCCGAGACATCATTCACATCGAGTCCAGTCTGATGACTCGGATCGTGTCTCCATGAGGGGGCCAGAGTTTAGAGAGTACATTAGACACGTTGAGGAGGCTGCCAGCTTGGCAGACAGGTCCCAGATCTACCAGGGCATGAGGGATCTTCTAAGATGTCTCATGGAGCCACACAGGTTCCACCTATACTGGGATGTGCTGCTGAGATTGTTCGAGCTACAAAGGAGATCAGAGGGCCTCGACCAGATACCTGGTTGAAGGCATTCCATCATATGGGTGTACCACTTTTCTTAGGGAAGATTGGTTTGGAGACACAGGTCTGGATAGGACATGTAGACTCAGCTCTAGAGTCTATCAGATGTCTTGAGGAAAGACAGATAGAGCTAGTTCAGTCTCTATTCCGTGACCTTGCACATCAGTGGTGGAGGACTGTATGAGCCAGAGTCACCAGTTATGACCGCATGAAGAGCATGATCAAAGAGTAGTTCTGCCCTGCCTCATTGAGGAGGGAGAAGCTGCAGGAATTTATGGAGGCCGGATTTGAGGATGTGCCGATTGCAGACGCCATCAGCCGCTTCAAGACTGAGTTAGCTTTGTTGGGTCCAGTTGCACCATCTGAGGACTAGCATGTGTGTTCTCTTGTCGACTGAGGAAGACCACACGCTCATATATGACGGGATTCCTATGCGAGTCCCTATCTGATTATCAAGACCGGGCTTCTGCTTATAAGAGGGAGCAAGCCAGTCAGAGGAGGGCTTCTCAAACGGGATGGTCTGAGAAGAGGCAGCGCACTA
Source organism: Fagopyrum homotropicum (assembly GCA_033239125.1). Taxonomy (NCBI): domain Eukaryota; kingdom Viridiplantae; phylum Streptophyta; class Magnoliopsida; order Caryophyllales; family Polygonaceae; genus Fagopyrum; species Fagopyrum homotropicum. Next base: position 93,281,420 of record BSWB01000003.1, on the reverse strand, counting down.
GGCATACTAGTGGAGTTTGAGAAGCATCTGGGTCTAGATGAGACTAGAGATGTCAGAGTTACCCCTCGTCTTCATTGACTGTAGATAAGGGACGACAATGTTACAACTGTGGTGATCTTGGACATTTGAAGCCAGAGTGTCCCATGCCTGTTGTGACTTGCTTTACATGTGGTAGATCAGGACATCGAGCTGCCTTTTGTAGGAAAGGTAGAGTTGCATCTCAGCAAGGTTCTTCCCCTGCCAATGTGGCGGGAGGTGGTCAGAGGACACTTCAGCAACAGACACAAGGACAACAGATGGTCCCAGATCGTCCTTCTACTCAATGATCTGTTCCCGGGTCGAGTAGAGGTAGAGGTCGTGGTGAGAGTACCACTGACACTAGATGAGCTCAAGGTAGAGCTTTTGAGCTGAGGAGTGTAGAGGAGCCGCTTGTACTAGCTGCTACAGGTACCATTCTGCTTCATGGTTTACTTGTTAGAGTTTTGTTTGATACGGGTGCTACGCATTCATTTATATCTGATACATGTGTTGAGCGTCTGAGTTTAGCTACTATAGAGGGAATACCTTTTACTATAGGGTTACCTGATGGTAGCCGGATCAGAGGTACCCGTGAGATACGTAGGTGTCCCCTTCTTTTAGGGACTCGTTTTTTTCTAGTTGACTTCTTAGTCTTGCCATTGATGCATAAAGAAGCCATATTAGGTATGGATTGGATGCGTAGACACTGTGCGGTTTTAGATGTTGGTAGACTGACATTTATAGTCTCTTCCAAGGTTGGTCAGATTGAGGTCTTCCGAGGTTGGGACCTTGGGAAGACAAGTTCTGTTATTAGTGTCGTACGAGCAGCTAGACTGATAGCACAGGGATGTGATGCCTTCTGGTGCTATGCCATGAAGGATGGAGAGAGTCCATCTTTAGAGAACATAACAGTGGTTTGCGAGTTTGCAGACGTATTTGTTGAGCTGTCGAGCTTGCCGCCTCAAAGGAGTGTGGATTTCAGTATCGAGTTGGAGACTAGTACGAGACCCATCTCGAAGGCCCCATATCGTATGGCTCCTCTCGAGATGTTGGAGCTGAAAAAGCAAATCGAGGAGTTGGCTGAGAAGGGCTTCATACGCCCTAGCGTTTCACCATGGGGTGCACGTGTCCTCTTCGTGCAGAACAAGGACGGATCGTTGAGACTATGCATTGATTACACAAAGCTGAACAAGGTGACCATCATGCACAAGTATCCATTGCCTCGTATTGATGATCTACTTGATCGGTTTCAGGGAGCGACAGTATTCTCCCGGATTAATTTACGCTTAGGATACCACTAGTTGAGGGTGAGGGACCAGGATGTGCACAAGACGACAGTTCGTACCCGTTATGGACACTACGAGTTTGTAGTGATGCCATTTGGGTTGACGAATGCCCTAACTGTCTTCATGGAGTTGATGAACAATATCTTCATCGACTTCCTTGATTAGTTTGTAGTGGTCTTCATTGATGACATTCTGGTATACTCTCGTAGTAGAGAGGAACATGCCGGTCATCTGAGGACAGTTTTGCAGATTTTGAGGGATAGAGAGTTGTATGCCAAGCTATCTAAGTGCGCGTTCTGGATGTTTGGGATTGCTTTTCTTGGACACTTCGTCTCCGCCGATAGGATTATGGTTGATCCGGCTAAGATCGAGTTTGTTGCTGCATGGATGACACCGACGAACGTCAAGGAAGTGCGTAGCTTTCTTGGCCTAGCCGGATATTACAGACGCTTTGTGCAGGGATTTTCTGTGATTGCCTGTCCACTTACGAGTGTTCTGAGGAAGACTACTAGATTTGTATGGACTGATCAGTGTGCCTAGAGTTTTGAGGAGTTGAAGAGGCATTTGACTTTTGCTCTTGTGTTGGCACATCCAAAGGGTTCTGATGATTTTATATTCAATAGTGATGCATCCAAGCTAGGCTTGGGATGTGTATTGATTCGGAGAGGCAGAGTGATTGCTTATGCATCTAGACAGCTGAAGAAGTATGAGGAGAACTATCCCACTCATGATCTAGAGTTGGCAGCGGTAGTTCATGCTTTGAAGATCTTGAGACATTACTTGTATGGTGCCATATGTCAGATCTTCATAGACCATAAGAGTCTGAAGTACATTTTTACGCAGCGGGAGTTAAATAACCGCCAGCACCGATGGCTTGAGCTGATCAAGGACTTTGGCCTTGTCTGTATCATGCGAGGAAGGCGAATGTTGTAGCTGGCGCCTTGAACAAGAAGTAAGGGACCTGCCCGACCTTGATGAGGATGCCCAGGTATATGCTTTAGAGGTTTTACTTGGTCTGTTGGATGAGATCAAGCAGAAGTAGGGGACCTGCCCGACCTTGATGAGGATCAAAGAGAGGATGTCTCGTGGAGAGGCACCATAGTTCTCCATTGGAGCTGATGGAGTGATGAAGCGACATGACCGCATCTGTATACCTACTAATGCAGAGTTGAGAGAGAGGATCTTACAGGAGGCTCACTGTACACATTACTCAGTACATCCCGGTACAAGTAAGATGTATCATGATGTGAGACGTTCATATTGGTGGGGAGGGTTGAAGCCCGATGTAGCTAGATTTGTTGTCCAGTGTGCGACCTGTCAACAGGTCAAGATTGAGCATTGCAGACCTGGAGGTGAGCTCATCCACTGCCAGTACCACAGTGGAAGTGGGAGGACGTCTCCATGGAATTTGTGACTGGATTGAGACCCAATAAGAGTTTTGATGCTATTTGGGTTGCTGTTGTTGACAGACTGACGAAGACGGCACGTTTCATCCCTATCAAAGAGACGTAGCCAGTGAGCCGATTAGCTGAGGAGTACACTAGACAGATAGTGAGACTCCATGGTGTACCGATGACGATCATATCTGATCGATACGGACGGTTTACCTCGAGATTTTGGCAGCAGATTCAGACTGCGTTGGGGACGAGTCTACACTTCACGATAACGTTTCACCCCCAGACAGATGGTCAGTCTGAGAGGACCATGCAGACCCTGGAGGATATGTTGCGAGCTTGTTTGTTTGATTGGGGACAAGGATGGCTTGATTACCTCCCACTAGTTGAGCTCTCATACAACAACAGCTGGCATGCATCTATTGAGATGGCTCCTTATGAGGCACTGTATGGATGTAGGTGCCGTACACCTTTATTCTGGGATGAGCCTAGCAGTATCAGTGGGATAGCACCAGAGCAGATTCAGGATGATATGGCTCGAGTAGCGCTAATTAGAGAGAGGGTGTTGGCTGCACAGAGTCGCCAAAAGTCGTATGCAGACAAGAGGCGTCAACCTCTAGAGTTCCGGGTAGGAGCTCATGTCTTGTTGAGAGTATCTCCGTCGCATGGCGTCAGACGTTTTGGCATAAAGGGGAAGTTCAGTCCCCGATATGTCGGTCCTTTTGACATACCGGATAGAGTTGGGAGGGCATCCTATAGATTAGCATTGCCTCCGAGGTTAGAGGGTGTTCACCCTGTGTTTCATGCGTCTCAACTGAGGGAGTATATACCAGATCCGAGGCACATTGTGAGTTATGATGATTTGGTGGTTGAGCCGGACCACACCTTTGTTGAGCATCCTATTGCAGTCTTAGAACAAGGTGTGAGACGCCTGCTTTCAAAGGACATTCCTATGCTGAGGATACAGTGGTCTAGACGAGGGCCTGAGGAGGCTACATGGGAGACTGAGGATATTATCCAGAGGAACTATCCATAGTTTTATGCTGAGATAGATGCACCTAGGGTCGATGAGTAGATATTAGTGCTATCTTGGTGAGTATATGATTATGTGCTTACGTGCTTATATGCCTTGATGTGTTTACTCCATGTTAGCTATGATATGAGTTATGATCTTATTATATCTTGATGTGCTAGCGTGATGTATGATTATAGCTGGAGTTGGTTCTTTCCTCCATGCTATCTGAGTATGATTAAGATTCAGCTGGGGATGGTTCTTTTCTCCATGCTACCTTGATGGACATAGTTTGTTGGAGAAATTATTCCCCCATACGATGCATATGATTATGATGTGGCTAGAGATGTGTTTCCTCTATGCCTTGTGATGTGGTATGGCGAGAGATGTGATTCCTCTATGCCTTTGGGTAGCGTTATGGCCCTGTTTTCTGGAGTTGATGATTCCTCCATGTTGGTGTTTGAGGTTATAGATTGATATAGGTTATGACCTTCTGAATGGAGATGTGATACCTTCGATAGAGACAGAGTTATACCTCGGCTTATGTGTCCGAGAGGATTTTGGATTCTGCAAGTTTCGGGACGAAACTTGTATTTAGGGCGGGTGAGATGTAAGGGCGTTAGTCTTCGAGAGATCCCGCACCTGCGCCTCAACTAAGACGCAGCTGCTGAGAGGCTTTGGAGCTGCAGAGGGCCGCCCCTGCACCCTGACTGGCCGCCCCTACGAGCCTGTGAGCCGCCCCTGCGGTTTATGGCGGGTTGCACCCGTCTTCTTGGACTCGAGCCTTTGCTTTTGACCCTTCATCCCTTTATATCTTCTTCTTCCGTTCCAGATGAGGGTTTCCTCATTCTCTTTCCTACTCCATCTCTCCCTACGTTCTTCTTCTCCTCTCATCTCTCCTTGGTTCATCTTTCATCTTTTCTTGAAGTTTTGTTGAGTTTGAGAGCTTATGCTTGGCTTTGCTTGCTGATTGTTGATGGTTGTTGTTGTTGTGTCTTGTGAGCCAGCTTGAGGTTGTAGTGGTGTTGTGTTGATCTCTTGGAGAGCTCACCTTGGTAAACTTCCATGGCTTCTTTCCTATCTTTCTTATTTCCTTCATCTTTGCCTCTATTTCCTTAGTCTAGCTTAGATTCCCTTAGATTGGATCTTGCCCCGGCCATGATTGGCATATGTTGATGTATATATTAAAACTCCACCTTGATTAAAATGGTTTACAGGTGTTGATGATGGAAGACTTCACACAAATATAGCAGTTAGATATACTAAACAACAAACGGCAAAAATATCTTCTCTCTCGATTCAACAGAAGACGAGAAGATCAAGGAGTAAAGGACTCGACGTGTTCGTAGAGGCTGAAGACTTGCAACGTCTACCTTATCTCCAAACAAGAAAACGATCTTCCTGGAAAAGAAGATACATCTTCAAACGGTCATCTCTACAACGGCTAGAAGACCTTTCCATAGAAGAGTATAAATGAAGATGATGGTCGAAGAAGGAAGATAACAAGCTTACACAGGAAAACATCTTTACATCCTCAAGCAACCTAATCATCTTCATTTGTTGTTTTTCTTTCTCTCATTCACGCAATAGCTTTATCCCTTTTGAGAGAGAAAACACTAAGAGCTCCATTGGAAGATCTAAATAGTGTTATACGAGAATGTGTGTTACTCTGCGAAGTAACTAGGCTATTATAGCTAAGTTAAGAGTTAGAGCTAGATCGTAGCATTGGCTACAGTGAGAGAAGAAGGGGATTTCTTCTAGTTTGTATCTAGGACTCTTTGAAGCTGATAATAGATAGTTAGATCCTACGGATATACCTTGGGACGGAGAGTAGGCTATTTAGAGCCGAACTTCGTAAACATATCCTCGTGTCAATCTTTTCAATTCCGCACCATATATACTTCACTGTGACAAACTTTGTTTTGCAGGAGCAAGAAGTCAAGGCCCTTGAAATCAAAGTTTCATAAGAAGCACAGATTGACATCAAGGCCCTTGAAAGTAGTTTCAAGGCCTTGAGATTTGGTTTGCAAAAAGTTCACATACTCTATTCAACCCCCCCCCCCCCCCTTCTAGAGTATCATTTATCTTGTTTATATCACCTACCGGTTCTTCAATATATATGTCTTTTCTGTATGTATGTGTATTGGTTGAAAGAGTGAAAGAATCGAAGGAAGAAGTGAAGAAGGGGCTGAATTGGGGTCTTTTGATGTCCAGTCGCCCCTACGCCACCTTGCAGCCGACCTAGCGCCGGCAGTGAGCCGCCCCAGTGCCACCTGTGAGCTGCCCCTGCGCTGTAACGCCCCAAATCCGTGGGACTCGGAGCGTTACGGGTTGGGACCTCACAATGGGTCCCGACCCTTAGCTTGACAACAATTTCACCGGATCTTGCAGCAAGGCACAAATAAAGGCCAAAACCGAAATACATTTTTATGCAATGAAAGGATACCCGAAAGAAAACAACAAAAGACTTCAACCGATATGAAACACCAAGGGCCAAATGCCACCACACAATATACAATATACATGAATAATATACAATACTCAAACTCGACTCCACCCAAATACAATCCTAAAATATACAGAACCCCGGTTGCCCACCCTTCCAGATCTCTCGGCCGCAATCCTAACCTGCAAGGCAAACTACAACATTCGGTATAAAACCATTAGCTCACATTCGAGGCATTAGAACTAATGGGAAAGGCACAAACACACGTAAATCAACATAGCACACAACATACTCAAAAGCACACCAATCTGGTATATTATCTTTGTTATTATTAAGTCGTATCCCGTTCTAATTCAACTTAGGTTTGTGACACGAGACCACCGTGGTCCCGCCTCGGTCCCTATTTCCGGCATGGAACGGTACGGATGCCTCCGACCGTCTAACCAGCACGGCTAGTCGCCGAGAACCTCCTAGACTCTCGCAAGAGCTAGGCAAATGATGTCACCGCCCGTTATCATACACTTGGGCCAAAATAATATAAAGGTCGGTAATCCTAATTCCGGTTTAGTTGTTATAAATAATAAATAATAAACACACACCACCCAACACACATCAACGCTAATACAAAGAATACGAGCTAAGTAAGTCCGGAGACTTACTTGTACCAAGTCAAGTCTCAACAACGATATTCCTGGATCCCGTCTGAATAGGATCTCAATTGCCTGATTACAAAAGGAAACCTAGATCAATACATATCCAAACTCTAGAAGTCTTCAACTTCTAGTTTAACCATGACTATTCAGAAACACACTAAATTGATCTTTTTCCGATAAAGGCGGATCTACTTTGAATATCCTAAACTCTAAAAGTTCTATGGAGGTACAACGACCTCTATCAAAACCAAAGACATGACGAAAAACACTAGAAGAATACTTAATAAAACAAAAACGTTCTAAAACCCAACATTGTCTCCATGAATATAATTCATACAAAAACCCGATCCTTTCACCTACAAAGGAGTTTGCATCCCACCCTATGTTATCACAAGGTTAACTAACCGATCAAAGTTCTATCCCCAAGGTGTCACAACCTACAAGCCTTTGCTTCTATCGTACACGTCAATGTAATCACAACTTCCCAAAGTTCATATCATTCACTTCGATTACAACCAACCTAATGACACTCCACAAACCTTCAATGTAATCACATCCAAACACTATATACATAATCAAACGATTAACGCCAAAAATCCCTAAATTCCGAATTAGGGTTTACACCGACAATTTCATCACTAATCACAACAACCGGAACATATAACGATCCCTACAAAACAACCAACAATAATCTATCTCACAAAAGCCTCCCAGACTGATCAAACATGTACATAACCGGAAAAACATACCCACTAGATCACTTGGATCTGCAGGAGGAAGAAGGAACCGACGGGCATGGCCGGCGCCGGAAACCCGACGGCATGAGGGCGGCGTACCGTGGAGCCTCCTCACGGTCGGCTCTCACAACCCTCCAGGTGCAGGGTTGACGGCAAAGGGTGCCTAGTGGTGCGGCTATGCAGGCCGGCGGCAGCACGAGCCCTCCAATGGTGGCTTGAGTGTCCTTGTAGGGAAGGGCGGCGAAGCAACTTCTGAGCATGTCCTGCTGGATCCGTGACTGGGCTGAGAGGAGGTAAGGGAAGAGAAGGGGAGTGCGTGCGGTGCCGGTTCCGTTGAAGAGAGAGAGAGAGAGAGTCGAAGGGGAGTGGGGCAGATCCGGTTCCAGTGGAGGAAGGGAGAGATGAAGGGGAGGGCGTGCGGCGGTTGAGGGCGTGCGGCGGCTGCTCCTCCAAGATGAGGAAGGAGAGAGATGTCCTTAGGTTAAAAAAAAAAAAGCTGAAGTCTTTTATATAAAAAAAAAGTAAAATAAATAAATATATATATATAGGGCAAGAAGAAGAAGGTTGATAAATAAAAGAGGTTTAAACAAACTGACGTCCGGTTTGACTCGAAATCTATCAGAAATTAAATTTCCGGGCATTACATCACATCCCCCTAAAAACAAGTTTTGTCCCAAAACTTTAAAAAAAAAACGCTAATTCTCTTTGTCTCCAAAACTAAGATGAGCGCCTAGAACACGAAGGGACCTTCCTTTTACTCTACACACAAGATCCACACAAGCTACCATATCAAGATCTAACATATCGTACAACACATTCCCGTACGGGGCACTCACTACGTACACATAACATCACACATGCACATAACTCAACCAAGGAAAAAACTAGGTCTAACCCGACGATCCTATCGATGTCACTAGTTCAGCGTAAGAACTCAACCAAAGATACTATCCCACGTCTATTCGGTAGCCTCATCGGCTCCTCGTCTACCACTAGATCATCATGACTGACAATATGTCTCGAGTCATGTATGTACTCTCTCGATTGATACACATAAAACACCGAGTGCACACCCTCTACTCTCAACGGCTACGCCAACTTGTAAGTCACTTCTCTCAGTCGCGCTAAGAACTCAAAAAGGTCTGATATATCGGAAACTCAACTGCTCTCTCGGGTCTTTCTCAAGGCAGCATTTCCATTATATTTATCTTTGCTTGTCTCTAATAACGAAGATTAAACTTCCAATTCCACCGTTGGATTTGGTTGTTGTCAAACCAAACTTTAATGCTACGTTTCTTCAATTCTTGATGTAAGTTCCAAGAATGAAGGAAGTACTTTACTTCCCCTAGATTCTAATAACGAGACATGTATGTTATTACTTTTACACCGTTCCTCAATACTCAATCAAGACTTTGTCTTGGAGAATAACTTGTACACTTCAACCCATCCTACCTCGAGGCAATTTCAAAATAGTTGCACAAATTAATCTCCTCTTAACTCTCAACAACTCTATTGTCAATTTTCGTCCCATTCAATACATCATTGTCATTCGGCATAGGTTACCCTAATTGGTGTTACTTTTGGAGAATCTTTTCACAAAACTAGTAATGACCCGCACATTCACGAAAACTAGTAACATCTTTCACATCCTTTAGGGGTTGCCATCCCGAGACAACTTGACATACAACTTCTCTCTCTTACGAGAGTAGACCAAGATATCTAATATAGGGTTTTAGTAAGCCCATATGTGATCACTACAACTCGTGTGATCATGGTTTGTCCGGAATGTCGTATTTGTAATATTCCAGTCTCAAATTCTCAAACGGTGACAATCAAATCTTAACTCAATCTTAGAAGAGACTACTGACCCTTGCAACCGATCGAGTAGATCATCCATTTGTTGTAAGGGATACTTGTCCTTCATTGTTATCTGGTTCAACTTATGGTAATCGATGTACAAACGGGGATAATCATCTATCCCTTCGCAAAATGGTGTCCTCTATAACAACTTCAAATTAAGAGTTCAAGATATCGTTTGGTATTCTCTATGACAGTGTGTTAGTTCTAACGAACCCTTATCGTCAAGAGCTTGCAATTGCTCCTTCAATTGCTTCCTCAATTCGAGTATCTTCACAGGTATCATTTCTTGATGTCATTTGTACGGCGCCTTGGAAATTAGAGTTGAGCCCAAATCAATCTTAGTGGTAAAATCCACATTCTAATGCATTGGAAACTGTTCTATCCCGGGTTTCATCTTTTCTCTACCCACTTCATCTCGTAATGACCGACACAACCTGGTCCTAACACTTGACAAGTGGTCTACCCCGATCCGTTGGGTAACATTCTTCAATACGTGAAATGTTCCATCCGTAGCTACAATGTCGACTGTTTTCTTTCAGAGATCCTTCATCTCCAGAACTCAAGGGACTTGCTCGAGTCTTCCGACTCTTGAAGCCTTAGTTAAGCAATATTTCAGTTTAATCCCCTTTTCATTTCGAAGGAATGCGATAATAGCATCTCTTGGCCTCGCGCATGTGTTCAGTCACAAAGGTCCTCACTACAAGAATTAATCATACCTTAAAACAAATCGACTTAACTTCTTTGCTTTCTCTGACATCCCGACATTTGGGAGGAGCTCCTTGTATTCTACATAAGCTTTCACCAGAGACATCCTCTCTTCAAGTAGGCGTAGAAATTTACACTTTATTTTCTTATGTAACGTCAAACAAACGCAAAAGGCTCTAACCTCGATCTTTCATACACTTCTTGTGCATCCCATGTCAACATCCAACTACAAAACTTTGATCTTCCCTTACTTTTGTTGGTCACCTTACATATCTCTTGGTATCCCTGAACAACTTCACAACCGTACTAGTATGCCTTTAGGCGAAATTTCCCAACCACAATCACTGAAAGATCCACTCGTAACTCCACCAAGCACTAACATCATAACTCTAAGCTTGTTGCGTTGCCCTAATCTAGACTCCTCGTTTCACGTCATAGCCACTATGACTTCTCCATGCGAGTCACAAAAACCTCGAATGAGCTTTTGTTCGCGAAAACATGACATCCATAACCTTAGAATAACCATGTCATATCTCCCCATATATTTTCCCCCCTTTACACACTATAACCATAGAAGACTCACCTTTCTCTTTGTCCTTTCAGTTCCCTTCACCCTGATCCGTGTCGTTCCTCCATATGACAACTCCATGACCTAAGAAGGTCGCACCAGATCGTTAAAATCCCTCCCAACAAGGTACGTTACCATCACTTGTTGGAATCGGTAAATTGCTACTTGATTAAGACGTTTATGCTTCCGTTAATACACCTCCTTATTACTAATATTCAGCCATCACGAATGTTCCAAGTTCTTGTTACCCCTCTTCATGATCCCATCTCTTGGGTTACTCTCCCCACCTACACACATCAATAGACAACCCGCACCTGTGCGTTCTCAGTTGTCACCGATTAACTTTTATCCGACCTTCTCTGAAGTTAACGACTTACCATTCTACTACACTTTCCATGTTACCACTTTTATGAAGGTTACCCTCCTCAGGGTACTCTACCTTAATTTCCATTAACTCATTTTACATCCATGCTTCCTTCCTCTTCTGTAAGATAATTATACCTTCTCGACCCTGTTGTGACATATGACTCACTTTCATAGGCTTAACCACTCTTCCATCTCTTCCATGATGTTCTGTAAGTGTACCTTCTCAAATATCTTGTCCTTAGTTAGTATTCACTCACGCCTCTCTTAGTTGGTATCTTAAGTCTTTTGATCAAAGCTCCTTGTTTCATCTTTCACCTTCTTGAGATCATCATCTATACACATTTCCTCTTCCTCGGCGTTGCTTAGCGGTATCTTAATCTTTCACAAATGGTCTGTTCACTCTTGTTCATCTTGACTCCAATGCTTAGGAGCTTCTAAGGTAAGCCTCATGTCTTGAAGGAATACCACCTTTAACCTTGATATAGTGTATCCATCTCCTTCTCGATTCGTATCTTTAGTTGTTCACGCGTACTTAAGTTCGTTTTCACTATTGGTCTCGTTGTCGTTCAATCATGGCTTCCTTGGAACCACTTCCACACATAAATGTTACTCCTCTTTCTTGTATTGTCTTCATCTCGCTTTCTCTTCAGTTGTCTCGAGTTTTCCTTTCACTTGTTCGTCCTTCGTTTATGTCATCTCTAATCCTCCTCTCCGATGTCCTTTTATAGAAATCCAAGAAACGCCATGGTGTTCGTCAACACAAAACGCTCAACTCGATACTTGAGCATACTTTTCCACGTATGAACGTTATCCCAAGCAAACAACGTCGTCTTAAAGGTGATGTTATATTTCTGTCGTCCTAACTATAAGGTCTTATACTATATACTACTATATATAAGAGTCCGTATATAAATTTATATATGTCCTATGTCCACATAACTACTAATATAACACATCCGGTAATTCATTACAACACAACAATGTCCAAAGCATATATTATAGTTCACATATATTCTATGCATATGATCACTTCCATCATGCAACTTACAATCACAAAGATACACATCAATTTCATCATGCATAACTACAAACCTCATATCAATATCTATATATACATATATATACATATCAAAATCCAATAAACTAAGCTGCCAAGATCCGCGGAAGGAGTGGTGGTCCGTACATTCTACCCCGACTCATGCATGTGATTTTGAAAACGAAAATTCAGAACCCGTGGGGTTCTGTTTATTCCTTATTCGGCCTTTAGAAGATTGCAAGTACCATTGTTGTCAACCTAGGGCTCTGATACCACTTTTGTAACACCCCGAATCCGTGGGACTCGGAGCGCTACGGGTTGGGACCTCACAATGGGTCCCGACCATTAGCTTGACAACAATTTCACCGGATCTTGCAACAAGGCACAAATAAAGGCCAAAACCGAAATACATTTTTATGTAATGAAAGCAAATCCGAAAGAAAACAACAAAAGACTTCAGCCGATATGAAACACCAAGGGTCAAATGCCACCACACAATATACAATATACATGAATAATATACAATACTCAAACTCGACTCCACCCAAATACAATCCTAAAATATACAGAACCCCGGCTGCCCACCCTTCCGGGTCTCTCGGCTGCAATCCTAACCTGCAAGGCAAACTACAACATTCGGTATAAAACCGTTAGCTCACATTCGAGGCATTAGAACTAATGGGAAAGGCACAAACACACGTAAATCAACATAGCACACAACATACTCAAAAGCACACCAATCCGGTATATTATCTTTGTTATTATTAAGTCGTATCCCATTCTAATTCAACTTAGGTTTGTGACACGAGACCACCGTGGTCCCGCCTCGGTCCCTATTTCCGGCATGGAACGGTACGGATGCCTCCGACCGTCTAACCAGCACGGCTAGTCGCCGAGAACCTCCTAGACTCTCGCAAGAGCTAGGCAGATGATGTCCCCGCCCGTTATCATACATTTGGGCCAAAATAATATAAAGGTCGGTAATCCTAATTCCGGTTTAGTTGTTATAAATAATAAATAATAAACACACACCACCCAACACACATCAACGCTAATACAAAGAATACGAGCTAAGTAAGTCCGGAGACTTACTTGTACCAAGTCAAGTCTCAACAACGATATTCCTGGATCCCGTCTGAATAGGATCTCAATTGCCTGATTACAAAAGGAAACCTAGATCAATACATATCCAAACTCTAGAAGTCTTCAACTTCTAGTTTAACCATGACTATTCAGAAACACACTAAATTGATCTTTTTCCGATAAAGGCGGATCTACTTTGAATATCCGAAACTCTAAAAGTTCTATGGAGGTACAACGACCTCTATCAAAACCAAAGACATGACGAAAAACACTAGAAGAATACTTAATAAAACAAAAACGTTCTAAAACCCAACATTGTCTCCATGAATATAATTCATACAAAAACCCGATCCTTTCACCTACAAAGGAGCTTGCATCCAACCCTATGTTATCACAAGGTTAACTAACCGATCGAAGTTCTATCCCCAAGGTGTCACAACCTACAAGCCTTTGCTTCTATCGTACACGTCAATGTAATCACAACTTCCCAAAGTTCATATCATTCACTTCGATTACAACCAACCTAATGACACTCCACAAACCTTCAATGTAATCACATCCAAACACTATATACATAATTAAACGATTAACGCCAAAAATCCCTAAAATCCGAATTAGGGTTTACACCGACAATTTCATCACTAATAACAACAAACGGAACATATAACGATCCCTACAAAACAACCAACAATAATCTATCTCACAAAAGCCTCCCACACTGATCAAACACGTACATAACCGGAAAAACATACCCACTGGATCACTTGGATCTGCAGGAGGAAGAAGGAACCGACGGGCATGGCCGGCGCCGGAAACCCGACGGCATGAGGGCGGCGTACCGTGGAGCCTCCTCACGGTCGGCTCTCACAACCCTCCAGGTGCAGGGTTGACGGCAAAGGGTGCCTAGTGGTGCAGCTATGCAGGCCGGCGGCAGCACGAGCCCTCCAATGGTGGCTTGAGTGTCCTCGAAGGGAAGGGCGGCGAAGCGACTTCTGAGCGCGTCCTGCTGGATCCGCGACTGGGTTGAGAGGAGGTAAGGGAAGAGAAGGGGAGTGCGTGCGGTGCCGGTTCCATTGAAGAGAGAGAGAGAGTCGAAGGGGAGTGGGGCAGATCCGGTTCTAGTGGAGGAAGGGAGAGATGAAGGGGAGGGCGTGCGGCAGCTGAGGGCGTGCGGCGGCTGCTCTTCCAAGATGAGGAAGGAGAGAGATGTCCTTAGGTTAAAAAAAAGCTGAAGTCTTTTATATAAAAAAAAAGTAAAATAAATAAATATATATATATATATATATATGGCAAGAAGAAGAAGGTTGATAAATAAAAGAGGTTTAAACAAATTGACGTCCGGTTTGATTCGAAATCTATCAGAAATTAAATTTCCGGGCATTACATGCGCCACATGTGAGCCGCCCCTACGGCCACCTGCACCAACTGATTTTTCCACTTGGTTCTACAAGTGTGTGTTGCTTTGAGGCTTGCTTTAGGATGCCTTTGTTCCCTCCCTTTCTAGTGTGAGTGTATAGGTTCATGCTAGATGTGTGAGGATGTGTTTTGATGAGGTTATGATCGGTATATGCCTTGTACAGCTTTTGAGGTTTATTAGGTTGTGAGGTTAGGTTGAGGATGTTCCCATGGATCCCTTGGGTCTAGGTGTGACCCCTTTGATGAATAGAGGTTAATATCTTTCTATGCCTTGTTATTAGGTAGTGCCCCTCTCTCAGGAGTGAAGGTTGATTTTGGTTGAGCTTTGTACGAGGTTGAGGTAAGTCCGTAAGACTTACTTAACTACCATCCCTATATTGGGTATTTGCATGAGTGGTGTGTGCGTTATATGTTTGCTATGATAGAATGAGATATATGTTATACCGACCTATGTTTTATTGATTGCCCCATTACGTGGTTCTAATAACCTTTCCCCTTTCATCCCGCTGTGGAGTCTAGGAGGTTCTCTAATGTCAGGTCAGACTGGCTTTACAGGAAGGGCGCAATCCACTCCAATAGGGTACACGGATTGTGTGACTGATACTCGTACAGCTGGCTCTCAGGCTTAGAGGCGAGGATGTATCGGTCCTCGTGTCACATACTTTCATATATCTATATATACACGATTTGAGTGAATGACTATTATATAAAGATGATAAATGGGTAAATATGTGATAGCATGTTGACGTGTTTATCTTTCCATGATTGTGTTTGTGATTATGCATTACTCTATCTATGTATGGTTAGCTAATGGTTTATTACAATGTTGTAGATGCCCCACAGGTTAGGCGTGCTGCTGAGTGATCTGGCAAAGTGGCAGGCCGAGGACCTCTCGTACATCGGATGGTGGTTGTCTTTTGAGGTTGTTTACTCTTCCCTCCTAAATGAGGATGATATTTTGTTACCTCTTGCGTGATGATGTTGTTGTTTATACTCGGCTATGTTGTTGTTACCTTTTAGTTGTACAGTTTATATAGTTTTATGCATTTGTTTTTATATCTATTAGTGTCATGTTGTAAGGTCCGGTGAACTTGTTGTCAAGCAAGGGACATGATCTATTGTGAAATCCTAGCCCAATATAACACTTCGAGTCTTACGGATTCGGGGTGTTACAAATCTATAACCTCTCATGAACATTAGCCACAACCAAGGGAGGACAATCTAGCTTAGAAGGTTCAACAAGATCAACCAACTCAAAGCCATAAACTACATCAAGCCATAAGGGCTCCTAGGTTCTCAACCACTAGGTGGCATTCTCAAGCTACTCTAGGTCATGCTAGGCATGATACTAACATGATACAACTACAAAGCTAAGAAAGGAACGAAGAAGGAAGGAGAAGGAAGCCTACTGGTGATGATAACGCAGTCGCGAATAAGCTGGCGCCCCCTCCGTACCCTTGTCACCGCCCTTGCGGTTCCTGGCGCTGCCCCCTGCGGTGGCCTGGATCCGCCTCGCGGCTGTGATGATCCCCCTGCGGTCAAACAGTAGAGGGTCGTCTTCTTCATCTTCGACTGTGGATCCTTGGCTCTAATGTGCTCCTCTCCTTTTTGGGCCTTCTCCAAACACCAACCACTGTTCTTAGGCTCCTCTCCTCGACCTAATCAAGCTAAGAACAAGCACATGCAATGGATTTGATGAGCAAGCTTCCCTCAAGCTTCATCCATGGATATGGATGGAAGAGGGAAAATAAAAAGGGTAAACAACAAGGATGAAGAGGGGAGGAAGGGTAAGAAGCTTACCATAGTGGATCTGGTCCTCTTCTTCTACAGTCCACACATGAAAGAGCTCCAAAGATGGAAGAGGGAAAAGATAGAGAAGAGATGAAGTGGGAGAGAAGAGAGGGTGAAATAAAAGCCAAAGGAAAAGAGGAGATCCTTGGATGCAAAAGGTGGGAGGAAACAAGGGTTCAGCTGACCTCTTGTCCTCCTAGGCACAAACAACGAGGAGTCTAAGCAATGAGGAAATCCGAGGGGGTCAGCTGACCTCCGTATCATTATTTTTTTAAAAGTCGGGAAGTTTTTGGATGCGGAAATCCCGCTCCGAACACGTTTAGATCGAGTTCACCCTTTACTTTTCTCTTTTCCTTTCTTTTTTTTCTCTCTCCCTCTTCCTTCCCCAACTGGTGAGTCGACCCCTCGCTAACTACTCGACCACTCGCTCACTATTCGACCCCTCGCTCACTACTCGACCCTTCGTTACTTGCACTCAGCTCAGACTCAATCTCTCCCTCAGTAACTCTTGGCCACCTTCTCCATGATAATGCTCAAGTAGTAAAACAAGACTCCCCTCTGCTCATCCCTTCTCCCTTGCGACCTAGTCTTCAACCTCCTCTGCCCTCGACCACACCTGCTACTCTTGGCTCATGCAACTCAGGAACCTCGTACAACTACCTTTGTCACTCTAAGCTGCTTTCTTCTCTTCCGTCTACAGCTCTCACACTCTGTTATTCGGATGACCTTGCTACCTCGAGCCTTGATAGGCACCCTGCCTCTCCCTCTCTCACGCAACCTTCCCGACATCTCCATCTCCCTTGCAGAAGAACACTAGTAGGAACACACACCTCTCGAGCCTCCCTACCTCCACGACGCCGGAGACCCATTGGAACCACCGGAGGAAGACCACCAGAGACCATGCACTTCACCTGACCTCAGCGCGCCCTGTCGGATCCCCTTCCCTTCCTTGCCTTGTTCCTCGCCATTGGAGCCCCTACGCAGTCCCTCCATACTGCTACTACCACCGAGAAAGGGAGCCACGCATCCGTCACCATCGAAGACCGCCGGGAAGTGCCCTGCTTCGCCTTTGCCTCTGTAGAGATGCCGGCTTTGCACTGTCTTCCCCAGCGCTACCATCGGGTTAAAACAAACCCTAAACCCTTTTGTGATATTTCTAATCGGGACCCCAAGTTTTTGTGTGATTACATTTGTACCCAGTGTTTTCATTTTCATACTTGACCCAAGTTTTGGTAATTTGAATATATATCCCTGTAGTTTTATTTATGGAATATGGCCTAAAGATTGAATTACGGATTATTACCCATATTTTTGGAACAGTATAGTTTCCCCCGGAAATTGTGTTAGCGGTTTTTAACCTTGGGTTTTAATCACGGGGATATTCTTATATTTGTATGTATTGGATAATTTACCCGGAAATTGTTTCTAAGATTTTGACTCGGTTTTTAGTACGGAGTTTATTCTTATTTTATATACGTTATATAATATGCCCAAATTTAGCATTATGCTAAATTTGTTTAGTTTGGTGTTAGGTTCAGAAGCGCTCCGATTAAAGCCAAAGAATCCATATCGACATCCATTCATCGTCTTCCGTCTTTTGATGTCACGTGAGTACCCTCTCCCCCGAGCTTATGATCTTACCTCGATCTAGTTATGTTTAGTAGCATCATGCAAGGTTGGGTCTAGCATAACTTAGAGTGAATACCAAGTATTGGTTATGGACCTTAGGTGAGTGCTTGAGGACTTGTCGATTGTTCTAAGGCTAGATGTGTGTTTGATCTGGAGAAGTTATAAGACTTTGGGCGTATGTTTGATCTTGTGAGCGTACTGATGCTTGAGGTTTTGGGGTTGTATGATCTTGTAGGATCATGATGATTAGGAATGGATTATCCTAGTATATGTTGTGTTGTTGAGGTGATCTTATGAGATCGTGAGGGCTAGGAGTAGTTATCCTAACATGTTTACGGTTTATGAAATCGTGAGATCATGGGGACTAGAGGTCTAAGGACTTCTAGCATATGAGAAAGTTCTTGACCGTGTGCCTTTCGAAAGGTGTTTAGTGTCTTTCTGGACTTACTTAGCTCGTATTCTTCGTATTAGTTTCGATGTGTGTTTGGTGGTGTATGTTTTATTGTTTATGCTATAACAGCTAAACCGGTAATAGGACCACCGACTTTATATTATTTTGACCAAGTGTATGATAACGGGTGGTGACATCATCTGCCTAGCTCTTGCGAGAGTCTAGGAGGTTCTTGGCGACTAGCCCGTGCGGGTAGACGGTCGGATGCATCAAAACCATTGCTTGTTGGTAAGTAGGGACCGAGGCGAGATCATAGTGATTCTCGTATCACAAACCTAAGTTGAATTAGAACGTGATATAACTTAATAGTAAAAAGATAATAAACCGGATTTGTGTGCTTTGCAGTATGATGTGTGTTTATAGTGATTTACTTGTGTTTGTGCCTTCCACCTTGATTATAATGCTTCGAATATTATCTAATGGTGTTATACCGATTGTTGTAGATTGTCTGGTAGGTTTGAAATGCGGCCGAGAGATCCGGAAGAGTGGCCAGCCGGGGTTCCGTACATTTTAGGAGTGGGTTTTGGTTGGAGTCGGGTTTTGTATTGTTCTTCGTTTATTGTGTTTGTATGCCACGTGTATGGAGTTTGGTCTTTGATTTGTATCTCGGCTGAAGTCTTTGTTTGTATGCTTTCGGGTTTCATTACATTGCATACAAATGTATTTCGGTTTTGGCCTTTATTTGTATCTTGTTGCACGATCCGGTGAAATTGTTGTCAAGCTAAGGGTTGGGACCCATTGTGAGGTCTCCGCCCGTGGCGCCCCGAGTCCCGCGGATTCGGGATGTTACAATTGCAGTGCATTTTATCTATTTTCGAAAATCCAAAAAAATTGAAAATTTTTAAAAAATTATGTGCTTCTAAAAATGGATATGATCTCAATGATGACAATTGTGTATGTGAATTGGAAAAAGAAGACTTGTATGTTGAGATTTAATTATGACATATGTGGACTTAAATATTTTATTTGAAATTATATATGATTTGTATGTTATTTGATGTTTTATTAAAATTGAGAAATAATGGTCGAAACCGCTTATAAGTTCTTGTACATCATATTGGATTGATTGAGGCAATTCGATTTTCTTTTTTTCTTCTTCTTATTCACGTTGAACACCTCATATGTATTATTGGCCTTTCCTTTACCTTTTCCGGGAACTAGGAAGCATGTGTGAAGCGTTGTGAAGTTGTTATGAAAAGTGAAGTGTGTTTAAGTATAGAAAATAGGTTTGAGTACGTCAATCATGTTGATGAGTAACTCGGCACCATTCACATAATTGGGTGTTTGTGTCTTGTCAAAGTTTGATTGAGCGATAGTCCAAATGAGTCATGGTTTGTGCATTACGGATTGAGGCACCTCGAAAATAATTGAGGTTTGCTGATCTCCAAGGCTTCGGTTATTGTGCACCTCTGTCCATGTTCTCAAAGTGAAAATAAAGAAAAAAATATGAAGTGAAGTTGCTTATTTTCGGTGGTTGTGAAAAAGTTCAAAAAGTTGTGGAAAATATTCCTTTTTCTCGGAATTTATCACCACATATCCTATACAATCTCATTCCCTTTGACATGTTTCTATGGCCTCTTACATTGAAAGACCTTGAGACCTTTGTGCAATTGTTTAAGGCTTTTATGGTTTAAATTTGTATTCTTATGCTTATCTCTACATTCTTTACCATACCTTTCATATATTTTCTTGGATAAAGTGTTCTTGCCCTTTCATGCTATGATTCTATTGATACATATATTATCTTCCTATGTCATGAAACATCACGTTGAGGTGATCCATTATTAAGAAGCACATTACAAAAAGAGTTTTTGTTTTTAAGCATTATATAATTCATATCATCTTATATGTTAGATTTGAACCTTGCTTGGGGACAAGCAAGAGGCAAGTATGGGGTATTTTAATGACATGAATTATATACCATCATACTCATGCATATTACGAGTATATCGCCTCAGTGTCACATACATTTGATGAGAATTGTGAGCTTTTAAGTCTATATTCATATATATTTCAAGAATAGAGGTCTACACGCATTATTTCTATAATTGTAGGTAAAACGGTGGAAATTTGGTACGGAAATGGATCAATATCGAGCATGACATCATAAACGATCAAGAGGGAGTCTAAAAGATCGAAGAAGGTATTAGAAGATATCACAAAATAAGATAGAAGTTGGAACAAAAATATAAACACGTGTAGAGGCATCGGATGATTATTTATATAGATCGACCGATTTTCTCGCAAATAAGTCAATTTCTATCTTTAAATCGACCGATTAGTTGTAGGATTGTAACAATAAGATCAAATTGTAACACCCCGATTCCACGGGAATCGAGGCGCTACGGGTTGGGACCTCACAATGGGTCCCGAACCTTAGCCTGACAAAAATTTCACCGGGTCTTTCTAACATGGCACAATTAAAGGCAAAAATCGAAATCGTTTTAATGCAATGCAAACAATCTGAAAAGAAAGATACAACTTGGAAACTCAGTCGAGTCCTCAAAACAAAACAACTCCAAAACGATAATCCGAAACGTACAACATAAACCGCACACTATCAAAACAAAGCCATAACCTCAAAACACACCAGTCCAGTTCATTATCTTTTTATTTATTAAGTCATATCTCGTTACTAATTCAACTTTCGATTGTGACACGAGGATCACCGCATGATCCCACCTCGGTCCCTACTCACCGTCAAGGAATGGCACTGATGCATCTGGCCGTCTACCTGCCCGGGCTAGTCGCCGAGAGCCCCCCAACTCTCTACAAGATCTAGGTAGTGTTGTCACCGCCCGTTATCATACACTTGGGCCAATAATATAATATAAGGTCGTCCTATTTCCGGTTTCATGGTTGTTATAATATAAACAATAAACACACACCACCAACACACATCGCAACTAATACGAAGAATACAAGCTAAGTCCGAAGACTTACCTCGTCTCCATACTCAACTCACAACACTCTCGCTTCCCTTGGGAAGAAGCCCACAACCTGCTCACATGAAGATATATGTCAACAACCCACTCACACAAAAAGTCTTAGACTTCTATACAAATGATCTACGCAAGACCATTTGACTCTCAACTCTAGGACCACATCCTAGAATTCCTACACTCACCTCTCGCTTAACACATGAAGAAATCTACCAATAATCCACTCTCTCTTAACACATGATAGAACTCATAACAGCCTATAACCTCTCATGAACATAAGCCACAACCAAGGGAGGACAATTTAGCTTAGAGGGTTCAACAAGATCAACCAACTCAAAGCCATAAACTACATCGAGCCATAAGGGCTCATAGGTTTTCAACCACTAGGTGGCATTCTCAAGCTACTTTAGGCCATCCTTGGCATGATACTAACATGATACAACTACAAAGCTAAGGAACAAAGAGGAAAGGAGAAGGAAGCCTACTGGTGAAGAAAAAGCAGCCGCGGAACAAGCTGGCGCCCCCTACGTACCCCTGTCACCACCCCTACGGTTCTTGTCGCTTCCCCTACGGTGGCCTGGATCTGCCCCCACGGCTGTGATTATCCGCCCCCGCGGTCGAACAACAAAGGGTCGTCTTCTTCGTCTTCGAATGTTGATCCTTGGCTCTAATGTCCTTCTCTCCTTGTTGGGCCTTCTCCAAACACCAACCACTGCTCTTTGGCTACTCTCCTCGACCTAATCGAGCTAAGAACAAGCACATGCAATGGATTTGATGAACAAGCTTCCCTCAAGCTTCATCCATGGCTATGGATGGAAGAGGGAAAAAGAAAAAGGTAAACAACAAGGATGAAGAGGGGAGGAAGGGAAGAAGCTTTCCAAACTGGATCTGATCCTCTTCTTTTGCAGTCCACACATGCAAGAGCTCCAAAGATGGAAGAGGGAAAAGAGAGAGAAGTGATGATGTGGGAGAGAAGAGAGCGTGAAATGAAAGCCAAAGAAAAAGAGGGATCCTTGGCTGCAAAAGGTGGGAGGGAAACAAGGGGTCAGCTGACCTCTTGTCCCCCTAGGAACAAGCAACGAGGAGTCTAAGCAATGAGGAAGTCCGAGGGGGTCGGAACGGAATAAAAACTCGTTACTCAGCATCCCGTGCCTGCGGGAAAACTGAGCCGCGTCTGCGGAAAGGTTAAAAACCGCTCCCCATCCGGAATAAAATTTCCGGATGTTACAACTAACACCCCTAAAAACAAGTTTCGTCCCGAAACTTGCTAACGTAATACTCTCGGTCAAATCACGCCTCGTAACTACGTAGAACTCGTAAAACTTCAAATATCGGTCCTAATCCAAGTCTAAGTACGAAATACATCACATCAAGACCTCACAAGGTACACACACCCTCGTACGAACTCACATAACACGTCATGACATAGAGCACACAAGCACAAACAAGGGTGGATCTCGGGATCATCTCATACTACGCTCGAAAATCACTATTTGTGGAAAAGCTGACTTGTAAGTCATTTCCCCTAACATACTCTAGGATCTCATAAGGGTCCGATATCTCGAACTTAACCTCTTCCCCAAGTCTTTCTCAATACAGTCTTCTCATAATGCTTCTCCCTCGTTCCTCCATACCCAAATTGGCCTTGTCTTGGAGAATCACTTGTACACTTCAACTTATCGTTTTCCGAGGTAATCTCGTAAAAGTCGTACCGATGAGCCCTTTCCCATATTTCAAGAGTTCCTATTAAATTCCCATCTTACTCTCCACTATGCTATCATCTCGAGTTGGTTACTCCTAACTGGTGTTACTTGGGGAATGATAGCATGTATTATAGTCTATATTTTGGGATTGATGTGGACGTTTTATCTTCACAAATTTGCATGTATGGATGTATATTCTTTGATCATTATGTTGTTTTATCTACATTTGCGAGAATCGAGGTCTACACCTAGTTTCTTTGTGATTGTAGGGAAAATGGCACGTTTTGGAACGAAATAGAGCTAACGAAGCTAAGGAGTCATCGGAGCTACATTCTGGAGCATTGAGGAGTTATAAGAGAAGCTCGGGAAGCATGGATATGAGATACAAGATTGATTTTGGACCAGATCAAAGAGATTTATGCTTAACTCAGATTCACCTCGGTTGGCTACAGTGTCACCTCGACCGAGGTGATCTTCAAGGTCGATTGGACCGAGACGAAGTGATGACGGGACACGAGATCTTTATGTTTGGCTGAGATCTTCTATTTTTGGAAAGTGAATATCACTTATTTTAGGATGGATTTCTAGAAGGAAGCATATCTTTTTGGATGATATATTTTGGAAGATTTGAAGATATTTTAAAGAAGAAAATTATCTTTTTAAGATATCTTATCTTAGGAAGGTAATTCTCCTATATAAAGAGGCTGATTTTCTAGAATACAACCATCTTCAGATCACCGAATATCGAGAGATCAAGGAGCAGAGTTCTCCAGAGTTGAAGGAAGTTTGGAAGGTTGAAAATCAAGGAAGGAAGGAAGCTAGTTTTGAAGGAAGTTTGAAGGAAGTAGTAAGACTTTCTTAGTTTGGTTTAATTTGTTGTCTTTTATGATTGTGATTGAGGAACGCGGTTTGATTGTTTGTTTGATTGATTGATTCAGTTATTGAGACCTTTGTGTTAAGGTTTTCTTGTTTGAATATTGATTTCTTTCTCATATATTTGATTATTGTCATCATGATGATTGTTGGCTAAGTTCTTTATGCGATTCTAGGGTGGTTGGTTGAAAGTTGTGGGGAAGACGATGAAAGAATGAGCCTTTACCCCAGTGGACCCTGAAAGCTCGAGCCTTTACCTTAACCAACGAACACCTCGGGCAACCGTGGAACATCTCAACCGAGATGGTACATGAACTGAGTGAGGCGAGCCTTTTCCTTATCCTTATCTGAGTTGAGGTTTCAGTTTGCCAAATCCTATCCTTGTTATACCTTTCCTGGTTCAACGCAAGTCTAGGATGAGACTTACCCGGTGATTCCTTTGCTTGTTTACCAAAGATTATGAGTGTAGGTAATAAAGGTTTATCCTTTATTGGGGTTTAAGTGTGCCTTCATCCCATCTTGTAGAGTTAGCTTGAGACTTACCCGGAAAAGGTTGATTCTATCCCCTTGGGTGGTGTGTTGGTTTGATATTATAGTTCCTTTCCTTAGTACCTTGAGACTTACCCGGTGAGAGGATCTTTGGTTTGGGATAGTGAGTAGTGAGACTTACCCGGTGATCTATTCCCACCTTAGAAACACCTTCCCTTTCCAAACCTCAACTTTGTTCACGTTATCTTTTGAGATCTTGAGTTGGAACCACAACTGGATGCTTTAATCTTTAGAATCCGTATTTCCTTTTACCTGGTTATTACATCATCTTTGATAGTTGTGCTTTGTTACTTGTGTTTAATTGACAACCTGAATTACCGATCTTTGTTTCATCATAGTCCCTGTGTTCGACCCTGGAATTCTTGCTTTTATTATAATCGATGCGTACACTGCGGGTTCACTATTTGCAATTATTATTGGTATAAATATTAAAGTTTGCACACACCTTTTGGAGCGAACAGGGAATCTCTCCATGAATCCGATAATAACCTAACACTTCTTAGAAAACTTGCAACTTTCATCACGTACTTGACGTGTAACTTCCCTCTTTGGTGCATCGGTTCTTTTGGGCCTTTATCAACAAGATCTTGTAGTCGATTTTCCTTCAAATTCTCCCACGGTTCAGGGCTCTTCCCCATGTCATCGTGATGGCGCCTTAGAGGTCCGAGTTAATTCAAGGTCGGTCTTAGTGTAAAATACCCCTTCCATCATTCTAGACTTTGTGATATCTCGTCTTCTCTTCCAATTACGTAACCACGGATACAGTCTTTCTTAGCATTGAGCGGTGGTCATGGTACCAATGATCTACCCCTATCTATTGGGGTGATGTCTCTCTCACACTTGTCTTGCTTTGTCTTATGTTACAAGGTTGATCGTACTTCACCCTCCGGAATTCGAGGTTTGCTCAAGTCTTCTGACTCTTGGGCTTTGGTTAGCTTCAGCTTAAACTTCCGACATCCCAACCCATTGGGGAAGTTCCTCACATTCTTCCTTAATTAGGTGTCAACACTTTGAGTAGGTGACGTCCATCCGGCCGTAAGGGATATTATTGCATATCTTAATTTTTTTTACTGACCTCTTTCGAAAGAGGTAAGAGCCGATGAATCAAAAATCAAATTTTATTTTTTATGTAACATATATACCAATATACATGGATCATACCTTTTATTCCACTTACAGTCCCTTTGTTAATCGGAGCAGGACTTATTATTTTTCCGACGACAACAAAAAATCTTCGACGGATGTGGGCTTTTCCTAGTATTTTGTTGTTAAGTCTAGTTATGCTTTTTTCAACTAAATTGTCTATTCAGCAAATCTCCATCTTCCATATCCTCCCCGTGCGCTTCAACTCGACATCCAACTTCCCGCTTCGGCCTTCTCTTCTTCTTGTTGGTCACCTTATGCACCTCTTGGTATTACAAGACCAATCTCGCCACCGTACCGGCCTGCTTTGTCGGAACGCTTGGTGAAATTCTCCATTTCAAAACCGTGGAAATACCTTGCTCGTTTCCCTTTAAGTTAACGTCTTAAGTTTCAAGCTTGCCGCGTCACTACCATTAGGTTCCCCACTTAAAGTTATTGTTATCATAACTCCTTCCTGTGAGTCTGAAAAGCGCCACAACTCTTCCATTAGTGCCAAAACACCGTGCATCTTCTTTTGATCCCGATGGAAGCTCCGCTTCCTCTTGACTTGCCTCGGAAAAGATCACTTCGTCTCGTCCGTGTGGTGGTCATCACAATCAATCGACTAATGTTCCAAAAGTAGATGGAACTCCCCTTGGCCCGTTTATACGATGTCTTCTTCGTGCATTCAAAGTGCAGGATATGGGAGTCGGCTCACCAATTACGGTTTCCCAAGCAAATGGCAACTGGTATCTCTTGGGTCTCACTACCCTTACCCTAGTCGGGTAATACCATACTGAAGGGTCTCCCCTCTATCGTAACTAAGGTCAATCCTAGCTATACAATAGCGACAAAGAAAGGGTGTGTAGCACTCGTATAATAAAACAATATCCCAACAGAGAAGTCGTGAAACTAAAAGTACTTGGGTCCACCGGCGCCGCTGGATCTATGGCGCTCCTAAGCTCGATAACCCTGGCCTGAGCATCTCTGGCCTCTGTGGTGCCTCCACCATGCCCCCTACCTAGGCTCTGACCTGGGGTCAATCCCTGAGAACGAGCCTAACCCTTAAACTTGTGTTGGTGGATCGATGTCTGGTACTAAGGCGGCCTCTGCCTCCTCCCACCACACTAGCAGGTGAAGAACCCTGATGTGGCTGTGCCTTGCCCTGACGGCAAAAAGCAGCTCAGTGGCCCACCTGACCACAAGTGAAATAAGCCACAAGTGGCTTCCTACATGCATTCCTAATGTGTCCATACCCTCCACAATTGAAACATTGATGCCCCCCGCTCATGTCCTGAGGCTCCTACTCTTGAACTAGCGGGCTTTGTCCTCTATCTCTTGTTCGGCCTCTCGGATTGAACAACTCTCTTAGGACCCGGGTGGTACCTCTCGTATGCCGAAGTTCGGTCATGGTATTCCACCAGGGAGTCACTGCGGAATCCCGCAAGGTAAGCTCGGGTGGACTCCCTCAATCTCCATGAGAAGAGATAGACATGCTGGTTTGCCGGAGGTGCGGCGGTACCCAACAAGGCTAACTCCACCCTAAATCTCCTAATAGCCTCGATGACCGGGACATCCTCAAATCCCGCCTCCAAGAAGTCCTGGAATATGTCTCTCCTCAGTGAATCCGGGCAAAAGGTCTCCCTAATTAGGCTCAACAGTTGGGCCTGATCCTGAAATAGTGTGTGGACTACCTCAACCTGCCTCTCCTCCGGGAAACGGATCGCCTCTAAAGCGGACTCTAAGTTCCCAATCCAATGCTCCACCTCTAGTCCTACT
This sequence comes from Fagopyrum homotropicum, assembly GCA_033239125.1. NCBI lineage: Eukaryota > Viridiplantae > Streptophyta > Magnoliopsida > Caryophyllales > Polygonaceae > Fagopyrum > Fagopyrum homotropicum. Next base: position 93,254,001 of record BSWB01000003.1, on the reverse strand, counting down.
TTCCCGTTGAAGTAGGTTACATGTTGCTGGTTGAAAGCCTTCAACCATGAATCCGGTCTTGGAGACCTTAGCTCGTCTCTCATCCTAACAACATCCATAACCAGCTCGGGTGCAACTACCACTGGTGCTACTTTCTCAGGTGTAGCTATCTCTTGCGGCCCTCACCCGATTCACCCTCTGCGAGACCTCAGCTGATATCGCAGGTGCGGGTGCGGGTACTGGTGGTGCGGGAGGTGGTGCTCTTGTCCTAAACATCTCCTTGGCCTGCCTAACATACTCTCTAAACACCGAAATCCCTATCGACGCTCCATCGGTCTCGGCGGATGGAGGAATATGTGCCCTGGACCTCGCAACGGTCCTATCCCTAGCCTCGGGAATGATGCTCTCTGCAACATCCTCTACGGGAGTCTCAACTGTTGGCGGATCCACAATTGGTGGGTCCAATGGGGATACGTCCCCGACCTCTCATGCTTGGAGGTCTTCCTACTCGTCCTAGCCTTGGGATGGTAGGAGAAAGAGGGGGTCTTCCCTTAGCGGGTCCTACGTATGCGGTAGCTCTCGTACGTATCATCTGATATCGTTTCATGTTTGTATATATATATATATATATATATGTGTGTGTGTGTATGTGTGTGTGTGTGTGTGTGTGTGTGTGTGTGTGTGTGTGTGTGTGTGTGTACATAATACTTGTAATATTAATATGAAAGGAAAACTCATAAAAGCATAAAAAGAAGCCAAAATCCAAGATACAACCAAGGCATAGAAGTCCAATCATTCACATGCATAGCTACGTACATACAAGTCCAAAAATATCCAAAGGCCATATACATATATATAGATAACTATATAAATATATATATACTTACATACATCAAATCCGTAAATCTATGTCGTTGAGGTTTGCGTGAGGAGTGGTGGTCCCGTACATTCTAGCCCAATCCTGACTCATGCATATGAATTTTGAAAACGAAAAAGTCAGAACCTGTGGGGTTCTGTTTATTCCTCATTCGGCCTTTAGAAGATTGCGAGTGCCATTGTTGTCAACTTCAGGCTCTAATACCACTTTTGTAACACTCCGATTCCGCGAGACTCGGGGCACTACGGGTTGGGACCTCACAATGGGTCCCGACCTATAGCCTGACAAAAATTTTAAGGATCTTTCCAACATGGCACAATTAAAGGAAAAAATCAAAATCGTTTTAAAGCAATTGAAACAATCTGAAAAGAAAGATACAACTTTGAAACTCAGCCGATTCGTCAAAACAACACAACTCCAAAACGATAATCCGAAACGTACAACATAAACCACACACTATAAAACCAAAGTCATAACCCCATAAACGTCCCCATCCTATAGTGTACGGAGACCCCAGATTTCCGTTCCTCCACCTCACTCGGCGGCATCCCTAACCTGTAACGGATCTACACAATCGGTTTAAAACCGTTAGCTAATATTCAAAGCATTAGAAACAAATTATGCACTCTTTGTAAAATGCCTATATCTGGAGCTGCGTTTGGAGTTAGAAGACCCACAAGTACTACTTTCGAAGGTATTTTCAATATCTACAACTTTGTAGTTTATGATAAGTCGAGTTTGAAAAGGAAGAGGGTGAAAATGACCCGACATTGCAACAACGTTTATCTTGTGTGGACTTTTGACCAAGATCATGCATGAAGGCATGCAAGGTGGATATGGAGCACACATGCACGACCAATCCAGCTTATATTTCATCCATCAAGACAAGTCCGACTCTTTCCCTTCCGCGCCATAAAAGAAGTCCAAGTTGCATTAAAACAAGTCCTGTTCAACTCTTCGTATTTCCCGCTTTAATTAGTTGCCATGAATCAAGTCCCGCTCAACTCTTCGTATTTCCCGTTTTAATTTATTGTTTTTGCTTTTATTTTCTTGTATTTGGTTGATTTTTCAGCCCTATATAAGGGACCTCCAACCATGTAATTTGATAAGTTGGAGTTGAATGAAAGAGAGTTTCTCTGAAATGTTTTGTTGGTTTTTCTCAAAATCATCCCGAACTCTAGGTGAGAGGCTTAGTTTTCACAACCTTTGGTGAGATGCTAAAGGAGTTGTCCTAGTGAGAGGCGAAGACAATGAAGGTTAGTCAAACCCGGAGTGCGATTCTGAGGGTGAGGCGTTCGATTTGAGGGATTCCCGAAGTGAGATTCAGAGGGAGTTTGCTCATCATATCCGGATTTTGATCCTTCAAATCCATCCATCTTCATCTCGTTCATACCATTTGAGTCAAGTGGAATCGTACCGCCGGTTCTTCGTGTTCGAGGCAATCTCGATCACATCAATCTTCCTTGAGCAAATCCACCATCGCCTACAGGATTCATGATTAGTCTCACTAATGGTTAAATCAATATACGTGAGTCTAGCTCTGATACCAATTGAAGAACCGGTAGGTGAAATAAAAGGTTAAAAGATACTCTAGAAGGGGGGTTGAATAGAGTATGGGAACTTTTCGCAAAACCAATCTCAAGGCCTTGAAATCGATTTCAAGAGTCTTAATGTCGATCTCAGTTCGTTGTGAAGCTTTGATTTCAAGGGCTTTCAAAAAACTTTCAAGGGCCTTGACTTTGAACTCTTGCAAAACAAAGTTAGTCACAATAAACAAGATATGATGTGGAATGTAAACGATCGACACGAGGATATGTTTACGAAGTTCGTCTCTAAATAGCCTACTCTCTGTCCTAGGGTATAGCCTTAGGATCTAACTATCTATTATCAGCTTCAAAGAGTCCTAGATACAAACTAGAAGAAATCCACTTATTCTCTCACTGTAGCCAATGATGCGATCTAGCACCAACTCTTCACTTTGGTATAATAGCCTAGTTACTTCGCAGAGTAACGCACTCGAGTACAACACTCTTTAGATATGTCAATGGAGCTCTCGAGTTTTATCTCTCTCTAGGGGATAAAACTTTTTGAAGGAGAGAAAGAAAAACTATGTTTCGAAATGAAGATATCTTTTGTTCGCTTGAAGACTTTAGACGTTTCTGTGCAAGCTTGATATTCGTTCTTCAGATACCATCTTCATTTATAATCTTCTATGGAGAGGTCTTCTAACCATTGGAGAGATGACCGTTCGAAGATAATTTCTTCTTCTCCATGAAGATCGCTTCCTGGTTGAGATGAGATAGACGTTGTAGATCTTCATCTCCTAAGAACACGTTGATCTCTTGGCTCCTTAATCTTCTCGTTGATTGTTGTAACAATCGTTAATTCCAGATCAGAGAATCTTCGTGCTTTTTGTTTTAAGAATCTTGTAAGATCTTCTTTGTTGGTCGGTTGAAATCTTCTCGTGATCAAATCTTCATATCTTCTCAAATCTCTCGAAAAAGATTTTCTTTGTTATTTGAAATCTTTTCGTTTGTTGTCCAGCCTTGTCTTCCTTGTTCCTTTGAAATTTACTTCAAGGCTTTTGAGATGGTTTGTTGTGCGTCCTTGTCTTCTTTGTGCCTTTGAAATTCATTTCAAGGCCTTTGAATTCTTTGGTAAAACCTGCATTTAAAGCCAAACCAACCAAGCATCTCAAAATATAATAATTCATTTGTTAGTGTATCAAACTACTTTATTTGTGCTTAAATATTCCATCAGCAGCACGTGTAAAACCTTCATAATCAAGGTGGAGTTTTCAACGAGTCTCATCCAACTTAGCTTGGAGGTTCTTTTCATTGTGTTCAGCCATTTTAGCTTCTCTTAACCGTTTCTTGAGAGTCTTCTTAGGTTCAGGGTCAAAAGGAACGAGGTCTTTCTCAGATCGATAACGTCGCATATACCTAAAGAGAAACCTGCAAAAATCACTCAAGTAGATAGATCAAATAACAAGAGCAAAAGCTCCCAAGCCAGACAACCGAGAACCGAATTTGGTCTTGACCAAATCCCCGGCAATGGCCCCAAATACTTGTTCGCTCAAAAGTGTGTGTGACAAAGTCTTAAATTTACATATAGAACTTAAGCAAAAGAGAACCCGCAGTGTACGGATCAGCTGTAGTATCGCAAGATTTCCAGAGTCGAACTCAGGGATTTGGTGAGAATAAAATCAGTTCGAATATCGTCTAGTAAGAAGTAAAAGTTTTTGTAAAGATGTTAAGAGACAAATGATTCCAAGGATTCAAGTATCCGACTGCGGCTTTCGATTCAAGACACTCTAAAGATCATAGGACAAAGTTGATGTTGCCAAGGTTATGTGTTTCAAAGAAAGGAATAATGTACGGCGAAGTTCCACTACTCACTTATCCCAACTCAAAAGCTCTCAAGTTGAAGGATGTTGAGTCTAATCAAGAAGATTACTCAAAGGAAGGATTAACTCTCAAACCACTCACTAAAACCCAAGGATGTGACTCTCAAAGATAAAGGTGAAGGTCACACTCAACCTTTAATAGAGGATGTTGAGTCTCTCTTTTACCCAAATCTTGTAAACTATTATAGCCAAGTGAAGAATCAATGATGAAGTCTCTCCTCACACTTGGATAAGGGTTAAAGCACACAAGAGATTAAGAAGTGTAAGGAAAATCAGGAAAAGCACACAAGAGATTAAGAAGAGAGAAGAGAGAAGAACGTACCTTGATTTGCGAAGTTAAGAAGTGTAAGGAAGCGCACACAAGAGATTAAGAAGTGTAAGGAAAAGCACACAAGAGATTGCAGATAGATAACTAGTATGTTAAGAAGTGTAGATACTAATTAACACACCCAAAAAAGGACTCAATGTTTAGAATAGAAAAGAGGGTAAGGAAAAACACACAAGAGATTCAGAAGAGAGAAGAACGTACCTTGAGTTGCGAAGTTAAAAAAAAAAGAGATAGCCGAATTTAGGCTGAGGTATGGTTAGATCTCTTTGATTGCTTCAAGGTATATACTGAAACTCTTATGTTGTAATACTCTTGCACAGGGTGCACTTTAATTCTACAAAGTATCCCTCAAAGATTTCTTCGAATTTTGGCAATAGTAGCAAAAATCGGATGAAAAATCAGTCGATCTGTTGAAGAACACGCCGATTTTCTTTGTAAAAAATTGACTCTTGGATTCGACGTTCAAGAACTTCTTTTCTGTTTCTTTTTTTTTTGTATTGATGAGGTTTCAAGGTCAACGGTTGGCTTGTGTTTGGGTGATGGCGTTTCTCTCCTCCCGAACTTACACAAATCAACGCACGTTAGACTCAAATAATCTCGCAAGAAAGGCGACAAGAATGTAACGACCCGAGTTTTAAGTAACCCAAGACGTCACTAGGCTAAGGACCACACAGTGGGTCCCATCAGTTAGCCTGACAACAACTTCACAAATAGGACCTTGCAACAAGAAGCACGAAAAAAATAATGAAAACATTCAACCTGTCATTTAGAAAAACATTTACATAACAACCGTGCATGCAGTTAGTATGTATATCCCAAAACGACACTTTAAAACATGACACCTGAATAGGTGTCTTAAAACTTCAGCCTGAAATCAACATGTGTACACAGTTGCACACAACCAACAAAAGACACGCTTGCAAGCGATTAGTTTCAAAAGTAGTTCAACCAACCCTTGGGTTAACATTGCCTCGGTTGTCCACTTCCTGCAGCTGACAACCCTGAAGCGTTCCTATGATCAGCATTACCTAAAAAGATTCGGTTTAAAACCGTTAGCTACTGATCATAATCTATCCACGAGAGATTATATCATCACATCACAACACAACAAATATATTCAAATACCATATACCGTGCTCATGAGATGATATCATGCTTTTATGAATGATGCACGTGAATGCAGTATGAAATTTACAATTTGCGATCCCGTACCAAATCCGGAACCATTGCTTATACGGTTCTGGCTTTGGTGTGAGCTCACCATTGCACAGATTAGGTTAATTCAGACATTTGCTCTTAGGTCGTAGCCAGACTGATCAAGTCTACGGGCCAGGCTTTCTCGTGGTGGGTTATGGTCTTAACCCCTAACCACATGCAACATTTTGCCATTCATGTTAATGCAAACATTTACCATTTTCATTAGGTGTGCGACCCGAGCCTGAAGTCCATCAGACTCGGTGTCATTCTTATACAAACGCAAGTGATCCGGGCTTGGCCGAGCTCCGGTATTCACTGCAAAATACTCACTTTACATACTCTTGACTTTTACAAGTCATCATCATATCACATGCCTCAAAAGGCTTATCATCTCATACATTATCATGTTTCAGCAAGCTTATCATGTCATTCAATAGCACGCCTCAATAGGCTAACACGTGTTCATTTAACCATTTCTCATAATTATGACATGATAATAATCACAACAACATTAAGCATGCTTTACACATCATAACGTCATTTTCATCATAAACACATCAAGCATGCTTCACACATAACACATCTCAATGCATATCAACATTCACATTTCAGCACAACAAGGCATTTCAAAACAACAACACATATCAACACAGTGAGATATAAATCTCTCAGGCACGGTTTCTGCAGATCGAAGCTAAGTAAGTCCGAAGACTTACCTGGATACGCTCACTGAGCAACTAAGTTATAGTTAGTCTACCGTCTTCAACACCACTTGTCGAGAATATCATATTCCTCGTATTAAACTTCTTGCTTCAAACATCAATTAAATTCTTTCCTTTGAATTTAATTAGCTTTTAGCGTTTTCTAGATTCCTAATTTAATTAATTAATCTTTAATTAATTAATTAAATTTCATCAGAATAACCTTTTGCCCGCAAGCAGTTTCTCAACCCAACTGTCATCAGATCTCATCAAACAAATAGTCCATAATCACAAGAATAATGTAACGAGCATAATGGAATTTCCAATTATCCATTTTGACAAGCCTAAGGTCAATTTAGACCAAATCGCAATACGGAAAACGAATAAATTCATAACTTATTCGTTACTAACCCGATTGACGATCCGAAAGAAGATCCGGAATCACAACGACGCTGGCTACGCTCGGACACCTTCAAATCCACCGGAACATGGAAGGCGCCACCAGCCAAAACTCTAATATGCTCGACCAGCCCTTTATGTGCTCGGAAAAACACAAACTCGGTACCGGTATGAAGAGGATGAAGAGAGGAATCCGAAAACTCAAACGGATTTGAAATCGGATTAGAAACGGAGAGTAGATCTGAGTTTGAAGGTTGAGAGAAATCAGAGCTTTTACGAGGAATTGTGAAAGGAAATGAATTTCCGCTATTTATAGCGAAGACGATAATTATCCTTTAGCAAAGTCGATAATTATCCGTTTATCGATCCGAAGGCGGTTTGAGCCCCTTCTCCAAACTTCTCGAAATTGGGATAATAAATCTGACATTTTGTGTGGATAATTATTCCGCAACTTTTTCGGAAAACGCGTATTCCTAAGCCGTCTTTCTTAGCCGCTAAGAAACGAAATAGCGGCTCTTTTGGCCATTTTGCCTTTCCATGTTATTTCATATCTAGAACATACCCAATGTCCTGATCATTTCTCTCAACTGCAATTTTATTAATTGAAGCTCCCAAATGCTCCAAATAATACCAGAGGGTAAAAATTATTGCCCGGAGAAAAAAGTAAAATTTCCCCCATACGTCCAAATTTACGCCAAAATCATAATGGTGAAATTCATACTCGTCATCTACACACAATTCGCGAGTTATGAATCAATTGTTATCGATGATTAACTTAATCACTCTTAATCATCCTTTATTAGGATTCGAAAATCCTAGCTTTTACATCACACACCCCTTAAGAAAAAGTTTCGTCCCGAAACTTTAGTACACAACTCATCAGAAGACTGAATCCGTCAATCACATAATTAACCTATCTTTGCATTTCGTGCAAGCATAGATTATTATCACGTTAGCGGGGTCATCACGCTCATACTAGGAAAGTCTATCACTTCCTATGTTAGCAAACACAAATCAATTCACACACACATAAATCACATAAACATAGAACTATATAAGCACATTAGTTAGTGGAAAAGTTAGGTACTACTCTTTGCTTTTGTCCCAATCATTGATCAAAGAGCTAAACACCTCTGAATAATTTCTCTCCATGTGTTCAACTATTTCCCATGCAGCCTCTTCCATTCCCCTTCGGAACCACTGGATCTTCACTAATGGAATTTCTTTATTCCTTAACTTCTTCTTCTTTCTGTTTAGCATGACCATAGGGAACTCGACATATGTCTGATCAAGCTCTATCTCAATAGCATCATAGCTGAGTACATGGATCGGATCTGGTTGATATTTTCTTAGTTGTGATACATGAAACACTGGATGTACTCCATCCATTGTTGGCGGTAATGCTAAACGATAAGCCACTCTACCAACTTTTTCCAAAATCTCAAACGGTCCAATATACCGAGGACTTAACTTCCCCTTGATACCAAACCGTTTGACTCCATGAGTCGGTGAAACTTTCAGCCAAACGTGTGTCCCTGTTTCAAACTCTAGCGGACGTCGGCACTTATCAGCATACGATTTTTGTCTACTCTGTGCAGCCAACATCCTTTCTCGAATCAAAGCATTTTTTTTCAATATCACTTTTAACTTTGTCTGGGGCCGTATCAATGACATCGGCAGGCTCATTCCAACATAGTGGGGTTCGACATTTCCTTCCGTACAGTGCTTCATATGGTGTCATCCCAATGGATGCATGCCAAATTTCGTTGTAAATGAACTCGGCTCATGGTAAATGATGTGGCCATACTAGCCCCCAATCAAGTACACAAGACCCCAACAAGTCATTCAAGGTTTGAATAATCCTTTTTGACTGACCATCCGAATGTGGATGAAACTCTATTGTAAAATTTAACTTGGTTCTCATTACTATATGTATTCGATTACAAAATCTGGAAGTAAATCGTCCATCTCCATTTGAAACTATGGTCTTAGGAACTCCGTGCAATCTGACTATCTTATTCACGAATTCCTCTGTCAATCTATTCACCTTGTAGTCTTTGTCAATCAATCAACCACCACCCATATGGTGCCATAACCCTTGCTACTATTTAGACTGATTACTAAATTCATAGTGATATGTTCCCATTTTCATTATGGTATTTCAAGTGATGTAAGTTCTCCTCTTGGTCTTTGATGTTCAATCTTAACTTGTTGACATGTTTGACAACATGCCACAACCCTATAATTATCCTTCTTCATATCTTTTCACCTGAAGTATGGTATAATATCCTGATACATCTTATTCGACTATGGTGTTGTATGAGCATCAACAAGAATATTTCTTCTAATCTCATCATCTTGAGGCATACATATTCTTCCTTGGTATCTAATCATATTGTCGTCATTGATAAAGAATCTAAACTTTCATCATTCGTGATCATTGACCTCACCTTGGTTAGATCAATGAACTTAGTTGTTTATGTTGGATCTCTTCCATCCAACTAGGCATGATCTCCAAGGTACACAAATACCCTTGGTCTTTCTAAACCCATATTTCTCTCTACCACTATAATTCATATCTTTTTGTATCTCAGATTGTGCCGTCAAACGAGCAATCACCTTCTTCTTGAACCGACTTTTTGCTCAGAGCATCGGCCACGACTTTAGCCTTGTCCAAATGATATAATATATTCAAATTATAAACCTTTATTATCTCTAACCATCTTCTTTGTCTCATATTCAACTTTTCCTAAGCGAATATGCACTTCAAACTCTTATGATGTGTCATAATCATGCATGTTGTTCCAAGCAAGCAGTGCCACCAAATTTTCAGTGAACGAAGTACCGTTGCTAACTCTAAGGTATGTATTGGGTAGTTTTGCTCATACTGCCTCAACTGTCTAGATGCATATGATATCATTGTTATTCTGCATCAGAACGCATCCCAAGTCCATTTTAGATGCATCATTGTAAACAATGAACTCTAGTGCTCCATTCGGCTGAGCTAACACAAGTGCAGTAGTCAACCTCTTCTTTATCTCTTCAAATCTTGCTTGACACTTGTTAGTCCATACAAACTTTGCCTTTTTCTGAAATAGGTTGGTCATAGGTCTTGCTACGATGGAAAACCCTTTTACAAAACGTCTATAGTATCCCGCTAATCCTAGGAAACTATGTATCTCTCTGACGTTCTTGGGGGTTCCCATGCTAGCACGGTTTCGATCTTGGATGGGTCAACTTTGACTCCATCTGCAGTAATCATGTGTCCCAAGAATGTTACTTCTTTCATCCAGAAATCACAGTTGAACAACTTAGCGTAAAGCTTTTCTTTCCTCAATACTTGGAGAACTGCTTCCAAATGCTCTGCATGTTCTTCACTACTTCGTGAATAAACCAATATATCATCTATAAAGACCACAACAAACTTGTCCAGGTATCCAATGAAAATCCGATTCATCAATTCCATAAACGTAGCAGGTGCGTTGGTTAATCCAAATGGCATTACCACGAACTCGTAGTGTCCATACCGAGTCTTGAATGCTATCTTATGGATGTCATCTTCTTGAATCTTCAACTAATGATAGCCTGACCGTAGGTCTATCTTGGAGAACACCTTTGATCCTTGCAACTGATCTAACAAATCATCGATTCATGACAGTGGATACTTGTTCTTAATTGTCATCTTATTCAGTTCTCTATAGTCGATACATAGCCTCATTGTACCATCTTTTTTCTTCACGAACAACACTGGCGCTCCCCATGGCGATACACTTGGCCGAATAAATCCTTTATCTGCCAATTTTTTTTCCAATTACTTCTTCAACTCAAGCATTTCCTTATGTGCCATTCTGTACGGAGCTTTAGAAATTGGTCTAGTTCCAGGCTCTAGATCGATTCTAAAGTCAACTTGCCTAGTAGGTGGCAATCTAGGTAATTTATCTTGAAAAACATCCTTAAACTCGCGTGCAACTAGAATGTATTTCAATTGAATCTTTCCTTCTTTTTCCAAAGGATAACATAAATATGCTTCACATCCTTTCCTTACCAACTTACTTGCTTTCATCGCAGAGATCATCACTAGCGGGTCTTGTAGCTCACTTCCTTTGAACACATGACAAGTATCATCTTTGGCTAACATCATTTTAGGTAACATTTCCGCATCTATCTTATCCATATACTTGATCATCCAATCGATGCCTAGAATCACGTCAGCATTATTCAATCCGGTAATAAGGATATCGGTTGGCTACTTTACTTGCCTAGTTTCCACGTAAACTTTGACTTTCTCCTCCTCTCACATTAGGACAAGATCCTTGAGTTAACATTATCCCCTAGCCTCACAAACTTTATCATATCTCTAGGTTAACTACATTTGAAACATGTAGTTGGACTTTTTGATCAGTCCTTCTTGAAATAATTTAGGTCTCCACAATTTAAAATGTTCTTCCCTCCAATTTCTCTTATGATCATGGTTGTGGATAAGGCCTTATTTCTTGACTCACACGTCTCGTACTCGCAGGTTCAAGAAACTTGGAGTAGACTTCTGCCTCTTTCCTCCACTAGTTCAGGAATCCACCTCTTTCCTAAAGCCTTGTCTTCCTTCAAGCTTTATTATCCTCTCCTAATACTCCAATAACGCCATACCTTAGGTGACAACACCAACTAAGAGGTCGTTTCATCCTATCGTAAACAATCTTATCAATTGATCATAAAGTGGTGCATTCTCATCCAACGATGTATACTCCTCGTGAAAACCATCTCCCTCATAGGAGAACCTCCAAATGTTGCTTTCAGGAAAGACTTTAACGTACAAGTTAGTCCAAATCCGACTCTTGAAAGTCTCGTAATCCACGATGATTGCACAATTTCTCATCCACCAATATGCACCAATGTTCGGCATGAAGGTTGCTGCAAGTTTCATCTTATACTTTTCTAGCTCTCCAATGTCCCCAAAAGTCATGTTTATGTGGTTCAACCGCCAATCAACTTGCATTACATAAGCTCCTGCAACAACTAACACATCTCTTCTTTTGATGGCCTTAGTCACTTCTCTAATGAAGTTCACTACCTTCTTATTCTTCCTATTGAACTTCTAGTGTTTGGGGTTCAATAACTCGTGCTTGCCCTTGCGTTTCTATCGTAACAATAGCCCTTTCTACTGCTATATTCTTGCATCTTCACATCTCATGTAGCTCGATGGGTAGAAGTACTTGACCTTGACCACTTACTTTAAACATTATACTCTCATGTACTTCTAGCTTGCCGTACTTCCACTGACACACTTGCACATTGCGCTCCCATTGGCATACTCGTAATGAAGCTGCAACTCCCTCGTCTCTTAATCAAAACGCTTACGGTTTCCTTTATCACGGTTTCGACAAACCGGAATATTCAAGATCGTTCTCTCTTCATATATATATCCACTACTTATAACAATAGTGATATCTATCAGAATATTATAATCTTAACAAGTTAGAGAGAGAGAACTACACTTACAAGGAGTCACGCTGAGGAGTGGAAGGCAGTGTCTTTACCCACAATCCCGACTATGCATATGATTTTAAATCCATTAAAACCATATGTTAGTAATTTCCAAAATCTTTTGAAAACTTAAATTCCTTTCAAAACCAACCCGAACTGGGTTGTAGTTAGGTTGAACTATCATGTCTCATCTCAAGTCACATGTGCCCTTGTTGTCAACCTAAGCTCTAATACCAATCTGTAACGACCCGAGTTTTAAGTAACCCAAGACGTCACTAGGCTAAGGACCACACAGTGGTCCCATCAGTTAGCCTGACAACAACTTCACAAATAGGACCTTGCAACAAGAAGCACGAAAAAAATAATGAAAACATTCAACCTGTCATTTAGAAAAACATTTACATAACAACCGTGCATGCAGTTAGTATGTATATCCCAAAACGACACTTTAAAACATGACACCTGAATAGGTGTCTTAAAACTTCAGCCTGAAATCAACATGTGTACACAGTTGCACAAAACCAACAAAAGACTCGCTTGCAAGCGATTAGTTTCAAAAGTAGTTCAACCAACCCTTGGGTTAACACTGTCTCGGCTGTCCACTTCCTGCAGCTGACATCCCTGAAGCGTTCCTATGATCAGCATTACCTAAAAAGATTCGGTTTAAAACCGTTAGCTACTGATCATAATCTATCCACGAGAGATTATATCATCACATCACAACACAACAAATATATTCAAATACCATATACCGTGCTCATGAGATGATATCATGCTTTTATGAATGATGCACGTGAATGCAGTATGAAATTTACAATTTGCGATCCCGGACCAAATCCGGAACCATTGCTTATACGGTTCTGGCTTTGGTGTGAGCTCACCATTGCACAGATTAGGTTAATTCAGACATTTGCTCTTAGGTCGTAGCCAGACTGATCAAGTCTACGGGCCAGACTTTCTCGTGGTGGGTTATGGTCTTAACCCCTAACCACATGCAACATTTTGCCATTCATGTTAATGCAAACATTTACCATTTTCATTAGGTGTGCGACCCGAGCCTGAAGTCCATTAGACTCGGTGTCATTCTTATACAAACGCAAGTGATCCGGGCTTGGCCGAGCTCCGGTATTCACTGCAAAATACTCACTTTACATACTCTTGACTTTTACAAGTCATCATCATATCACATGCCTCAAAAAGCTTATCATCTCATACATTATCATGTTTCAGCAAGCTTATCATGTCATTCAATAGCACGCCTCAATAGGCTAACACGTGTTCATTTAACCATTTCTCATAATTATGACATGATAATAATCACAACAACATTAAGCATGATTTACACATCATAACGTTATTTTAATCATAAACACATCAAGCATGCTTCACACATAACACATCTCAATGCATATCAACATTCACATTTCAGCACAACAAGGCATTTCAAAACAACAACACATATCAACACAGTGAGATATAAATCTCTCAGGCACGGTTTCTGCAGATCGAAGCTAAGTAAGTCCGAAGACTTACCTGGATACGCTCACTGAGCAACTAAGTTATAGTTAGTCTACCGTCTTCAACACCACCTGTCGAGAATATCATATTCCTCGTATTAAACTTCTTTCTTCAAACATCAGTTAAATTCTTTCCTTTGAATTTAATTAGCTTATAGCGTTTTCTAGATTCCTAATTTAATTAATTAATCTTTAATTAATTAATTAAATTTCATCAGAATAACTTTTTGCCCGCAAGCAGTTTCTCAACCCAACTGTCATCAGATCTCATCAAACAAATAGTCCATAATCACAAGAATAATGTAACGAGCATAATGGAATTTCCAATTATCCATTTTGACAAGCCTAAGGTCAATTTAGACCAAATCGCAATACGGAAAACGAATAAATTCATAACTTATTCGTTACTAACCCGATTGACGATCCGAAAGAAGATCCGGAATCACAACGACGCTGGCTACGCTCGGACACCTACAAATCCACCGGAACTTGGAAGGCGCCACCAGCCAAAACTCTAATATGCTCGACCAGCCCTTTATGTGCTCGGAAAAACACAAACTCGGTACCGGTATGAAGAGGATGAAGAGAGGAATCCGAAAACTCAAACGGATTTGAAATCGGATTAGAAACGGAGAGTAGATCTGAGTTTGAAGGTTGAGAGAAATCAGAGCTTTTACGAGGAATTGTGAAAGGAAATGAATTTCCGCTATTTATAGCGAAGACGATAATTATCCTTTAGCAAAGTCGATAATTATCCGTTTATCGATCCGAAGGCGGTTTGAGCCCCTTCTCCAAACTTCTCGAAATTGGGATAATAAATCTGACATTTTGTGTGGATAATTATTCCGCAACTTTTTCGGAAAACGCGTATTCCTAAGCCATCTTTCTTAGCCGCTAAGAAACGAAATAGCGGCTCTTTTGGCCATTTTGCCTTTCCATGTTATTTCATATCTAGAACATACCCAATGTCCTGATCATTTCTCTCAACTGCAATTTTATTAATTGAAGCTCCCAAATGCTCCAAATAATACCAGAGGGTAAAAATTATTGCCCGGAGAAAAAAGTAAAATTTCCCCCATACGTCCAAATTTACGCCAAAATCATAATGGTGAAATTCATACTCGTCATCTACACACAATTCGCGAGTTATGAATCAATTGTTATCGATGATTAACTTAATCACTCTTAATCATCCTTTATTAGGATTCGAAAATCCTAGCTTTTACATCACACACCCCTTAAGAAAAAGTTTCGTCCCGAAACTTTAGTACACAACTCATCAGAAGACTGAATCCGTCAATCACATAATTAACCTATCTTTGCATTTCGTGCAAGCATAGATTATTATCACGTTAGCGGGGTCATCACGCTCATACTAGGAAAGTCTATCACTTCCTATGTTAGCAAACACAAATCAATTCACACACACATAAATCACATAAACATAGAACTATATAAGCACATTAGTTAGTGGAAAAGTTAGGTACTACTCTTTGCTTTTGTCCCAATCATTGATCAAAGAGCTAAACACCTCTGAATAATTTCTCTCCATGTGTTCAACTATTTCCCATGCAGCCTCTTCCATTCCCCTTCGGAACCACTGGATCTTCACTAATGGAATTTCTTTATTCCTTAACTTCTTCTTCTTTCTGTTTAGCATGACCATAGGGAACTCGACCTATGTCTGATCAAGCTCTATCTCAATAGCATCATAGCTGAGTACATGGATCGGATCTGGTTGATATTTTCT
This sequence comes from Fagopyrum homotropicum, assembly GCA_033239125.1. Lineage (NCBI taxonomy): Eukaryota > Viridiplantae > Streptophyta > Magnoliopsida > Caryophyllales > Polygonaceae > Fagopyrum > Fagopyrum homotropicum. The sequence goes on along the minus strand of BSWB01000003.1, from coordinate 93,238,366 downwards.
TAGTTGTGATACATGAAACACTGGATGTACTCCATCCATTGTTGGCGGTAATGCTAAACGATAAGCCACTCTACCAACTTTTTCCAAAATCTCAAACGGTCCAATATACCGAGGACTTAACTTCCCCTTGATACCAAACCGTTTGACTCCATGAGTCGGTGAAACTTTCAGCCAAACGTGTGTCCCTGTTTCAAACTCTAGCGGACGTCGGCACTTATCAGCATACGATTTTTGTCTACTCTGTGCAGCCAACATCCTTTCTCGAATCAAAGCATTTTTTTTCAATAGCACTTTTAACTTTGTCTGGGGCCGTATCAATGACATCGGCAGGCTCATTCCAACATAGTGGGGTTCGACATTTCCTTCCGTACAGTGCTTCATATGGTGTCATCCCAATGGATGCATGCCAAATTTCGTTGTAAATGAACTCGGCTCATGGTAAATGATGTGGCCATACTAGCCCCCAATCAAGTACACAAGACCCCAACAAGTCATTCAAGGTTTGAATAATCCTTTTTGACTGACCATCCGAATGTGGATGAAACTCTATTGTAAAATTTAACTTGGTTCTCATTACTATATGTATTCGATTACAAAATCTGGAAGTAAATCGTCCATCTCCATTTGAAACTATGGTCTTAGGAACTCCGTGCAATCTGACTATCTTATTCACGAATTCCTCTGTCAATCTATTCACCTTGTAGTCTTTGTCAATCAATCAACCACCACCCATATGGTGCCATAACCCTTGCTACTATTTAGACTGATTACTAAATTCATAGTGATATGTTCCCATTTTCATTATGGTATTTCAAGTGATGTAAGTTCTCCTCTTGGTCTTTGATGTTCAATCTTAACTTGTTGACATGTTTGACAACATGCCACAACCCTATAATTATCCTTCTTCATATCTTTTCACCTGAAGTATGGTATAATATCCTGATACATCTTATTCGACTATGGTGTTGTATGAGCATCAACAAGAATATTTCTTCTAATCTCATCATCTTGAGGCATACATATTCTTCCTTGGTATCTAATCATATTGTCGTCATTGATAAAGAATCTAAACTTTCATCATTCGTGATCATTGACCTCACCTTGGTTAGATCAATGAACTTAGTTGTTTATGTTGGATCTCTTCCATCCAACTAGGCATGATCTCCAAGGTACACAAATACCCTTGGTCTTTCTAAACCCATATTTCTCTCTACCACTATAATTCATATCTTTTTGTATCTCAGATTGTGCCGTCAAACGAGCAATCACCTTCTTCTTGAACCGACTTTTTGCTCAGAGCATCGGCCACGACTTTAGCCTTGTCCAAATGATATAATATATTCAAATTATAAACCTTTATTATCTCTAACCATCTTCTTTGTCTCATATTCAACTTTTCCTAAGCGAATATGCACTTCAAACTCTTATGATGTGTCATAATCATGCATGTTGTTCCAAGCAAGCAGTGCCACCAAATTTTCAGTGAACGAAGTACCGTTGCTAACTCTAAGGTATGTATTGGGTAGTTTTGCTCATACTGCCTCAACTGTCTAGATGCATATGATATCATTGTTATTCTGCATCAGAACGCATCCCAAGTCCATTTTAGATGCATCATTGTAAACAATGAACTCTAGTGCTCCATTCGGCTGAGCTAACACAAGTGCAGTAGTCAACCTCTTCTTTATCTCTTCAAATCTTGCTTGACACTTGTTAGTCCATACAAACTTTGCCTTTTTCTGAAATAGGTTGGTCATAGGTCTTGCTACGATGGAAAACCCTTTTACAAAACGTCTATAGTATCCCGCTAATCCTAGGAAACTATGTATCTCTCTGACGTTCTTGGGGGTTCCCATGCTAGCACGGTTTCGATCTTGGATGGGTCAACTTTGACTCCATCTGCAGTAATCATGTGTCCCAAGAATGTTACTTCTTTCATCCAGAAATCACAGTTGAACAACTTAGCGTAAAGCTTTTCTTTCCTCAATACTTGGAGAACTGCTTCCAAATGCTCTACATGTTCTTCACTACTTCGTGAATAAACCAATATATCATCTATAAAGACCACAACAAACTTGTCAGGTATCCAATGAAAATCCGATTCATCAATTCCATAAACGTAGCAGGTGCGTTGGTTAATCCAAATGGCATTACCACGAACTCGTAGTGTCCATACCGAGTCTTGAATGCTATCTTATGGATGTCATCTTCTTGAATCTTCAACTAATGATAGCCTGACCGTAGGTCTATCTTGGAGAACACCTTTGATCCTTGCAACTGATCTAACAAATCATCGATTCATGACAGTGGATACTTGTTCTTAATTGTCATCTTATTCAGTTCTCTATAGTCGATACATAGCCTCATTGTACCATCTTTTTTCTTCACGAACAACACTGGCGCTCCCCATGGCGATACACTTGGCCGAATAAATCCTTTATCTGCCAATTTTTTTTCCAATTACTTCTTCAACTCAAGCATTTCCTTATGTGCCATTCTGTACGGAGCTTTAGAAATTGGTCTAGTTCCAGGCTCTAGATCGATTCTAAAGTCAACTTGTCTAGTAGGTGGCAATCTAGGTAATTTATCTTGAAAAACATCCTTAAACTCGCGTGCAACTAGAATGTATTTCAATTGAATCTTTCCTTCTTTTTCCAAAGCATAACATAAATATGCTTCACATCCTTTCCTTACCAACTTACTTGCTTTCATCGCAGAGATCATCACTAGCGGGTCTTGTAGCTCACTTCCTTTGAACACATGACAAGTATCATCTTTGGCTAACATCATTTTAGGTAACATTTCCGCATCTATCTTATCCATATACTTGATCATCCAATCGATGCCTAGAATCACGTCAGCATTATTCAATCCGGTAATAAGGATATCGGTTGGCTACTTTACTTGCCTAGTTTCCACGTAAACTTTGACTTTCTCCTCCTCTCACATTAGGACAAGATCCTTGAGTTAACATTATCCCCTAGCCTCACAAACTTTATCATATCTCTAGGTTAACTACATTTGAAACATGTAGTTGGACTTTTTGATCAGTCCTTCTTGAAATAATTTAGGTCTCCACAATTTAAAATGTTCTTCCCTCCAATTTCTCTTATGATCATGGTTGTGGAGAAGGCCTTGTTTCTTGACTCACACGTCTCGTACTCGCAGGTTCAAGAAACTTGGAGTAGACTTCTGCCTCTTTCCTCCACTAGTTTAGGAATCCACCTCTTTCCTAAAGCCTTGTCTTCCTTCAAGCTTTATTATCCTCTCCTAATACTCCAATAACGCCATACCTTAGGTGACAACACCAACTAAGAGGTCGTTTCATCCTATCGTAAACAATCTTATCAATTGATCATAAAGTGGTGCATTCTCATCCAACGATGTATACTCCTCGTGAAAACCATCTCCCTCATAGGAGAACCTCCAAATGTTGCTTTCAGGAAAGACTTTAACGTACAAGTTAGTCCAAATCCGACTCTTGAAAGTCTCGTAATCCACGATGATTGCACAATTTCTCATCCACCAATATGCACCAATGTTCGGCATGAAGGTTGCTGCAAGTTTCATCTTATACTTTTCTAGCTCTCCAATGTCCCCAAAAGTCATGTTTATGTGGTTCAACCGCCAATCAACTTGCATTACATAAGCTCCTGCAACCACTAACACATCTCTTCTTTTGATGGCCTTAGTCACTTCTCTAATGAAGTTCACTACCTTCTTATTCTTCCTATTGAACTTCTAGTGTTTGGGGTTCAATAACTCGTGCTTGCCCTTGCGTTTCTATCGTAGCAATAGCCCTTTCTACTGCTATATTCTTGCATCTTCACATCTCATGTAGCTCGATGGGTAGAAGTACTTGACCTTGACCACTTACTTTAAACATTATACTCTCATGTACTTCTAGCTTGCTGTACTTCCACTGACACACTTGCACATTGCGCTCCCATTGGCATACTCGTAATGAAGCTGCAACTCCCTCGTCTCTTAATCAAAACGCTTACGGTTTCCTTTATCACGGTTTCGACAAACCGGAATATTCAAGATCGTTCTCTCTTCATATATATATCCACTACTTATAACAATAGTGATATCTATCAGAATATTATAATCTTAACAAGTTAGAGAGAGAGAACTACACTTACAAGGAGTCACGCTGAGGAGTGGAAGGCAGTGTCTTTACCCACAATCCCGACTATGCATATGATTTTAAATCCATTAGAACCATATGTTAGTAATTTCCAAAATCTTTTGAAAACTTAAATTCCTTTCAAAACCAACCCGAACTGGGTTGTAGTTAGGTTGAACTATCATGTCTCATCTCAAGTCACATGTGCCCTTGTTGTCAACCTAAGCTCTAATACCAATCTGTAACGACCCGAGTTTTAAGTAACCCAAGACGTCACTAGGCTAAGGACCACACAGTGGGTCCCATCAGTTACCCTGACAACTTCACAAATAGGACCTTGCAACAAGAAGCACGAAAAAAATAATGAAAACATTCAACCTGTCATTTAGAAAAACATTTACATAACAACCGTGCATGCAGTTAGTATGTATATCCCAAAACGACACTTTAAAACATGACACCTGAATAGGTGTCTTAAAACTTCAGCCTGAAATCAACATGTGTACACAGTTGCACACAACCAACAAAAGACTCGCTTGCAAGCGATTAGTTTCAAAAGTAGTTCAACCAACCCTTGGGTTAACACTGCCTCGGCTGTCCACTTCCTGCAGCTGACATCCCTGAAGCGTTCCTATTATCAGCATTACCTAAAAAGATTCGGTTTAAAACCGTTAGCTACTGATCATAATCTATCCACGAGAGATTATATCATCACATCACAACACAACAAATATATTCAAATACCATATACCGTGCTCATGAGATGATATCATGCTTTTATGAATGATGCACGTGAATGCAGTATGAAATTTACAATTTGCGATCCCGGACCAAATCCGGAACCATTGCTTATACGGTTCTGGCTTTGGTGTGAGCTCACCATTGCACAGATTAGGTTAATTCAAACATTTTCTCTTAGGTCGTAGCCAGACTGATCAAGTCTACGGGCCAGGCTTTCTCGTGGTGGGTTATGGTCTTAACCCCTAACCACATGCAACATTTTGCCATTCATGTTAATGCAAACATTTACCATTTTCATTAGGTGTGCGACCCGAGCCTGAAGTCCATCAGACTCGGTGTCATTCTTATACAAACGCAAGTGATCCGGGCTTGGCCGAGCTCCGGTATTCACTGCAAAATACTCACTTTACATACTCTTGACTTTTACAAGTCATCATCATATCACATGCCTCAAAAAGCTTATCATCTCATACATTATCATGTTTCAGCAAGCTTATCATGTCATTCAATAGCACGCCTCAATAGGCTAACACGTGTTCATTTAACCATTTCTCATAATTATGACATGATAATAATCACAACAACATTAAGCATGCTTTACACATCATAACGTCATTTTCATCATAAACACATCAAGCATGCTTCACACATAACACATCTCAATGCATATCAACATTCACATTTCAGCACAACAAGGCATTTCAAAACAACAACACATATCAACACAGTGAGATATAAATCTCTCAGGCACGGTTTCTGCAGATCGAAGCTAAGTAAGTCCGAAGACTTACCTAGATACGCTCACTGAGCAACTAAGTTATAGTTAGTCTACCGTCTTCAACACCACCTGTCGAGAATATCATATTCCTCGTATTAAACTTCTTTCTTCAAACATCAGTTAAATTCTTTCCTTTGAATTTAATTAGCTTATAGCGTTTTCTAGATTCCTAATTTAATTAATTAATCTTTAATTAATTAATTAAATTTCATCAGAATAACTTTTTGCCCGCAAGCAGTTTCTCAACCCAACTGTCATCAGATCTCATCAAACAAATAGTCCATAATCACAAGAATAATGTAACGAGCATAATGGAATTTCCAATTATCCATTTTGACAAGCCTAAGGTCAATTTAGACCAAATCGCAATACGGAAAACCAATAAATTCATAACTTATTCGTTACTAACCCGATTGACGATCCGAAAGAAGATCCGGAATCACAACGACGCTGGCTACGCTCGGACACCTTCAAATCCACCGGAACTTGGAAGGCGCCACCAGCCAAAACTCTAATATGCTCGACCAGCCCTTTATGTGCTCGGAAAAACACAAACTCGGTACCGGTATGAAGAGGATGAAGAGAGGAATCCGAAAACTCAAACGGATTTGAAATCGGATTAGAAACGGAGAGTAGATCTGAGTTTGAAGGTTGAGAGAAATCAGAGCTTTTACGAGGAATTGTGAAAGGAAATGAATTAATAAATGAATTTCCGCTATTTATAGCGAAGACGATAATTATCCTTTAGCAAAGTCGATAATTATCCGTTTATCGATCCGAAGGCGGTTTGAGCCCCTTCTCCAAACTTCTCGAAATTGGGATAATAAATCTGACATTTTGTGTGGATAATTATTCCGCAACTTTCTCGGAAAACGTGTATTCCTAAGCCGTCTTTCTTAGCCGCTAAGAAACGAAATAGCGGCTCTTTTGGCCATTTTGCCTTTCCATGTTATTTCATATCTAGAACATACCCAATGTCCTGATCATTTCTCTCAACTGCAATTTTATTAATTGAAGCTCCCAAATGCTCCAAATAATACCAGAGGGTAAAAATTATTGCCCGGAGAAAAAAGTAAAATTTCCCCCATACGTCCAAATTTACGCCAAAATCATAATGGTGAAATTCATACTCGTCATCTACACACAATTCGCGAGTTATGAATCAATTGTTATCGATGATTAACTTAATCACTCTTAATCATCCTTTATTAGGATTCGAAAATCCTAGCTTTTACAAAGAAAATACTCGACTTTTAATTCAAAAATATCAAACCTTTTTATGAACGCTCGGACTTCAATCGCTTAGCTCTGATACCACTTTGATGCGGGGATAAGCAGCAGTTTCCAATATAGATTGAAAGTCCTTAACTAGGATAAAAATCGGGTTGTTCTATAAGATAAATCAGCCGATTTTCTCCATGAACAAGGCGATTTTTCGATAAACTCAGAAAACGGAATAGTGAATGATATGGAAAGAAAAGAAGATGAATATGGAATGATAAATGAAAGATATAAGAAGATATGAACCAAGATAGTTTTGCAAAAGAACCTTGACCAATGATGTGTCAAAACCCTTAAACGAGAAGATTACCTTAACCCGCACTTCTTTAGCCTTACACAAGTCTTCTAATTAAGGCAAACACAAGGCGGGACTAGGATTGACTAGGAGCACCAACCTTCAACAAGATTAACACACACAAGCACAATCTAGGAAGAACTTCATAACGATTCAATCAAGACTCTCTCTTTGATTGAATAGAAATGAATAAAATACAAACTATGTAAGCAAAGCTGTAAGTTCACACAATATGTGGAAAATATATCAAATCTAATCTACTAAACAATCTCCCCCACTAAGACTATTTATAAGGGAGACTAATCCTACTAAAACTAGGAAAATATATGTAAAGATAATCTTGCAAAGATATCGTTCAAATATATAAAACTATAAAATCTAAAAGATATGATCTATAAAATATATCCTTTAAAAGATAATTGTTCGCTCAAAAGTATGCATGAGAAAGTCTTAAATTTATATCTAGAACTTAAGCAAAAGAGAACCCACACTGTACGGATCAGCTTTAGTATCGCAACAATTCCAGAGTCGAACTCGGGGATTTGGTGAGAATAAAATCAGTTCAAATATTGTCTGACAAGAAGTAAAAGCTTTTGTAAAGATATTAACAGACAAATGATTCCAAGGATTCAAGTATCCGACTTCGGCTTTCGATTCAAGACACTCTAAAGATCATAGGACAGAGTTGATGTTGTCAAGGTTATGTGTTTCGAAGAAATGAATAATGTACGGTGAAGTTCCACTACTCACTTATCCCAACTCAAAAGCTCTCAACTTGAAGGATGTTGAGTCTCATCAAGAAGACTACTCAAAGGAAGGATTAACTCTCAAACCACTCACTAAAACCCAAGGATGTGACTCTCGAAGATAAAGGTGAAGGGCACACTCAACCCTTAATAGAGGATGTTGAGTCTCTCTTTTACCCAAATCTTGTAAACTTTTGTAGCCAAGTGAAGAATCAATGATGAAGTCTCTCCTCACACTTGGATAAGGGTTAAAAAGGTTAAGCAAGGTTAGGATTTAGGCAAGGTTTAACTTTGGTTAAAGGATAAAGCATTAAGGTACGTCAGCCCAGGAAAATCGGACTGTTGTAAGGAAAAATCGGCCGATTTTTCAGTACAACACCACGATTTTTCCCAACTGCAAAGGTTAAATCTCAACTCTCAGGGTCCAAAAGGTTAAACGAGTTCAGTCTATCATCATCTATACCTTAATCATCAACTATTCTCCCTAAAATCACAAGGTTTTTAGCCAATCATTTTCATTTTTTAATCAAAATCAAGATTGAATAAAGAAAACCAATAAAGAACCAAACTTTGCATAAACTTGACAAATCTTTAAAACGTGTAATAATTCCTTAAAAACTCCAACAAAATCTCTCAAAGCACTCAATAGAATATGTTCATAAACCACGGTAACGAACAATAATCAAAGATCTCACAACTTTCTTGAATCTTCAACTCTATCTTCTTTCCGCAAGTTTCTTTCTCTCCAAGAAATGATTTCCAATCCTCTTCCGTCATCCGTCAATCTCCGATATGTTCTAACGTAATCTTTCCTTCTCCTAGGGTTCCAAGAAAACCCAAAGATCGCTAATGGGCTGCAAGACATGTTCCCTTTATGGCCCAATGCTTTGGGCTTTTGAACGTTATATTTTTTAGACGGTTGAAGAGAAAAATCGGTCGATTTGGGAATAAATCATCCGATTTTTCTACAGAAAAATCGGTCTATCTAAGAATAAATTATCCAATTTTCCTTCACTGAGAGTGCTCGTCTTTTGGCTTGTTTTCCACTTCCTTGTGTAACTCTTCCAAGAACTTTCCTTACTCCACATGACTCCCCAATGGTCTCTTATGCTCCCTTATCAACTCGAGCTACTCCTTGCTCCATTATTACTTCCCAATCCACCGTTTTTACCTACAATTCAATCAAAACTCGTGTAGACCTCTATTTCCGAAATATATATAAAACAAAGCTTAAAAGGCACACAAATCTCTTCGAATGTGTGAGAAACTGAGGTAAAGCATTCACAATATGCATGATTATAATGGCATGTAATTCATGTCATCAATAATCTAGAAAAGATATATTTAAAAGATATAAAATATAAAATCTAAAAGGATAGAATCTGAATAATCCCTTAAGATAGTCTGAGAGATTTAAGGAATTATAACAAGATATATAAGATAGTTGCCAAAAATAAAGATTTTGGCCGGATCTCTTGCAAAGCTCGTTCCATTGAAGCAAATTGGACACGAAAATCGATTGAGTTTTCCTACAGGAAAATCGGTCGATTTTTTTAGGAAATTGGTCGATTTTCCTTCTTTGTCATGCAATCTTCCATTCCATCGATTCCTCCCATGGATGCAACTTGTTAGCAACCTTTCCTTGAGTTCCTCCGGCTCCTGGCTTAGTGAATGGTCCATGTAATGTAGGTCTAGATGCTATCAAGGATGGTTCCACATCATTACCCCTCTACATCTGAACACATCCCAAGCTGAGCATGGATGCATCACTGTAACCACAAAGTCCTCAATGCCCTATGAATGAGCTAAGATAGGAGTGGAGGTTAGCCTCCTCTTCAGCTTCTCAAAACTCTGCAGGCACGGCTCGGACCACACGAATATCGTACTCATCCTTAGCAAGGAAGTGAGTGGTCGGGCGATAACTGAAAAGCCCTCCACAAAACGACATTAGTAGCCCACCAATCTTAGGAAGTTGTGTACCTCCTTGACGTTCCTAGGAGGTGGCCAAGATGCTACAAACTCGATCTTCGCCGGATCTACCTTGATCCCTTCTGCGGAAACAATGTGACCAAGAAAGGCCACCTTAGATATCCAAAACTCGCACTTAGAGAGCTTAGCGTAAAGCCCTCGATCCTGCAGAATTGGAGTATGATCCTTAAGTGTCCGGCGTGCTCCTCTTTGCTACGAGAGTATACCAGAATATCATTGGTGAAGACAACCACAAACTGGTCTAAGAAGTCGATGAAGATGATGTTCATCAAGTCCATGAACACGGTGGGCGCATTCGTGAGTCCGAAAGGCATCACTACAAACTTGTAGTGGCCATATCTAGTCTGAAATACTGTCTTGGCTACGTCATGCTCTCACCCTCAGCTGGTGATATCCAGATCTCAGATCGATCCGAGAAAACACTGAAGCTCCGTGCAGCTGGTCCAAAAGATTGTCGATACGGGGCAACGGGTACTTATTCTTGATTGTCACCTTGTCAAGATCTCGGTATTCAGTACATAACCTCATCGAGCTGCTCGGCTAACTCCTTGAGCTGCTTCTTAAGCTCAATCATATCGATAGGCGCCATTCGGTAAGGAGCCTTCGAGATCGGTCTCGTCCCGGGCTCTAGATCAATGCCAAAGTATACACTCCTTTGTAGAGGTAAACATGATGGCTCTCCAAAAACGTTAGTAAACTCGCACGCTACCGGAATCTCCTCCAACGCTGGACTCGTACTATCCTTCATGGCAAAGCACCAGAAAGCCTCGCAACCCTGACCGATAAGTCTCGCAGCTCGACCTGCACTGATGATTGTACCGGTCTTCCCGAGATCCCATCCTCGGAAAATCTCTACATGGCCTAACTCCGTAGTCACCATCAATGTCCTCTTGCCAATGTCCAAAACAACCTAATGTTGATCCATCGAATCTATGCCCAAAATAACTTCTTCATGTACTAAGTACGTGACAAAGAAGTTAGTTAGCCAATCGCAACCTCCCAATCTAATAGGGCAATTGTGAACCTCTCATGTACCTCTAATATTACCCCCATCGGGTAATCCTATAAAGAAGGGTCTCCCCTCTACGGTAACTAAGGACAATCTATCTAAACATGCATCGTATATAAAAGAATGCGTATCACCGGTATCGAAAAGAACTCTGACAGGAAAACCATTAATATGAATGGAACTTGTAGTCTCTGGAGCTGTCAGCTCCACTACACTCCTCAGCTCATAAAACTCTAGCTAAAGCATCTCTGGTATCTGACGTACCACCTACTCGTCCTCTACCTCTCCCTTATCCCTAAGAGGAACCCTAAGGAGCGGTAAAACCAGGAGCTCTTTGTTGTTGTTGTTGTTGCTAATACTGAGGTCTTTGCCCACCTCTTGCAACGCTTGTAGGTGAAGATCCTTACTGATATAGTGTCTTGCTTGACGGAAACACGCAACTCTATGTCCGGGCTTGCCACAAGAAAATAAAGTCACTGCAATATTCTTACAATCAACTCTCATGTGTCCGACATCTCCGTAGTTAAAGCATTGACGTCCTACATAGACTGTTGGAAACCAGAACGTCCTGGTGTTTGACTACGCCCAAATCCCGATGTTCCAACTCCAACACTGGTTGGTCCAGTCCTCTGCTTCTTCTCAGGACCTTCTGTTTGATAAGCTCTCCTCTGACCCGGTCGGTCTCTCTCATACGCAAATGCTCTATCTTGATAGTCCGCCAAGGAGCCACAATGGAAACCAACAAGATAAGAGCGGGTAGACTCTCTCAACCTCCGAGAGAAAAGATAAACATGTTGATCCTTGGGTGGTGCAGAAGGACCCAACAAAGGTAGCTCCTCCTAAAACTTACTGACAATCTCAGCAATAGGGAGATCCTCGAATTCAGTCTTGAGGAAATCTTGAAGTCAATCTCTCCTCATAGATGCAAGGCAATAGCGGTCCCTGATCATAGTCTTCATCTGCTCATAGCTAGCGACCTTACTGTGAATGGTCCTCCACCAGTGATGAGCCTGATCTTGCAACAACGTTTGTGCTATATCGAATCGACGACCCTCTGGGCAACGGATCGCCTCCATAGCAGAATCCAACTCTCCTAGTCAAAGCTCCACCTCCAATCCGGTCTTGCCTCTGAAAGACAGAACTCTCAGCTGGTTGAAAGCTGATAACTCCACATTGGTTATATATTTATATACGTTATTATGGAAGACTGAACATTACAAGCGGTTTGTACACTAACAAATATCGATAATATTTCTAGATTACATGGTTTTGTTGTGTGTTTGTTACATGTGGGCAGGCCTTGATAAGCATTTGAAAGGATGAATGGACGCCTTGAAACACAATACAAGGGACAAGCGCAAATAGTGAAAAGCTTTTTCAAAGGCTCAACACAGAGGCCTTGAAAACCACTTCAAGGGATCAAAGCCGAAGCCTTGAAACACGATACAAAGGATACATCGGTTGGAAACATTTCAAAATCAACATTCAATCTCAACAACCAAATCTACCTAGGATCAAAAGAAGATCTTTAAAAAAAGAGAAGATCTCGACCAACTCAAAATATATCTCCAACGGACCTTTTAAAGAGGAGATATCATCCCAACAAAAAGATCATGTGAAAGATCTTAACCGATGCAAAATTGAAGATCTCTTCCAACGGGTATCACAAAGGTTTCGTGCCCAAGGAAGATCTTCAACGGCTATCTAAGAGATATATCCTCAACCGAAGATTCTCAACAACTTGGAAGATCTCAAAGCTTGAAACAAGGACTTCAATGACAAGATCTTCAACGGGTCTTTCAAGAGAAAATCTCAACGAAGAAGACTCTCAATGTGCGTCAAGGAGATGAAGAAGATAGAAGATCCTACAATGGCTACTTCATCTCAACCTACACCGTTTTCTAAGGAGAAGGAAGAACATCACAACGGTCATCTTCACAACGGCTAGAATAATTCTCCATCAAAGACTATAAATGAAGATCACGATTGAAGAGAACAACAACAAGCTTACACGGAAACATCTAAGTCTTTAAGCGATCAAAGCATCTTCATTTCGTTCCAAAAGTTTTTCTTCCTCTTAGTTTACAAAAGCTTACATTTTAGAGAAAGAAAAACACGAGAGCCTCATTGGCATATCAAGAGAGTGTTATACTCGAGTGTGTGTTACTCTACGAAGTAACTAGGCTATTATTGATAGGTTAAGTGTTGGACTAGATCGTAGCATTGGCTACATTGAGAGAAGAAGGGGATTTCTTCTAGGTTGTATCTAGGACTCTTTGCAGCAGATAATAGATAGTTAGATCCTACGGGCAAAAGAAACCCTATGACGGAGACGTAGGTTGTTAGAGTGGAACTTTGTAAACATATCACCGTGTCGATCTTTTTATTCCGCACATTTTTTGCTTAATTGTGACTATTGTTGTTTGGCAGGTTTTCGGAGTCAAGGCCTTGAAATCACTTTCAAAGCCCTTGAAAACCAGTTGTGTCACAAAGAGCTCAAATCGACATCAAGGCCTTGAAATTAGTTTCAAAGCCTTGAGATAGGTTTTGCGAAAAGTTCTCATACTCTATTCAACCCCCCCCCCCTCTAGAGTATTTATATCCTTTATATTCACCTATAAGGTTCTTCAAAAGCCTTAAACCAATAGTCGGGCCTCGGCTCTCTCGCCTCACTAGCAACCTCAACAGCTCTAGCAGGTGCAACAACAACCTGCGTCACTCTTTGCAAAACCTCAGCTGATCTCGCGGGTACTGGCGGTGTTGGTGCAGATCCTCCAGTCCTGATCACCTCCTCAACTCTCTACATGTAGTCGCGATATGCAAAAGCTCCGATGGATACTCGACCGGACTCGGTCGACTGTGCTCTCTGTGCTCTGGACCTCGTAGCGGTCCCGTTCCCTGCCTCGGGAACAACGCTCTCAACAACTTCTGCGACAAACGCCTCAGCGATAGGCGGATCAACAATTGGGGCTTGGCCTCGACCTCTAGCTAGTGGAGGTTTGCCTGCACGTCCTCGTCCACGGACGGCAGGTGGAAGAGGTGATGGTAAGCTGGCACGAAGAGGTTTAGGTGATGGGCCCGTCATTAAAGGAGAAGGAAATTTTGGCCCGTCATTAAGGTTGTGTTTGATTGGTAAAATAAAAACACTAGTGTTAGTGTTCATATGTGTTTTTGGAGTTGTTTTGAGAAAACACTAGTGTTAGTATCTTTTCAACTCTAACGAGTGCTTGGTTGGATCAAGTAATTTACAATAGTGTTTGTGTTATTGTATTTTTGTGAGCTCTTTTTGTTATCTCATATTGCTAGCATTACCTGCACCCTATAGACTTGTTTGAACAAGGCAAACAAATAGACCAAAATTCAACAATCAAGTTCAAGAACTAATTAAACAAACAAACCAAAATTCAACAATCAATGGAAGTTCGACTCAATTGCTACCATAACTTAACAATTCAAGACCCATACAGAACAGACCAATACCAAAAGACCAACATGGAGTTGCTCATAATCTCTTTACAAAAATCAAGTCCTTCATTGAATCAAACCCTAGTCTCAAATCTCGGCCAATTTACATTATTGGCGAGAGTTACGCCTAGTAAATATGGTTTGACAACCGGGTATCACATATTGAAGAAAAATTCTAGCTTGCCTAGATCAACGAGAGTAAAATTATCTGGTATTGCTATTGGAAATGGATGTATAGATCCAATTGAACAGGTTACCCCTCATGTTGATAATGCTCACTTCACTGGCTTGATCAATCAACAACAAAAAAACCCAGTTGGAAGAAGCACAAAAGTAAAGATTGTGAAATATGAGAATTGGAGTGAAGCAAGGAAAGCCCGGAATCGAGTACTCCAAATGTTACAAAACATGACAGGCTTGACTACTTTGTATAATATGAAGAGGAAAACAGATTATGAAACTGAGTTTGTAAGCAATATTCTGGGCTATGTGGCGGCGAAACAAGCTTTGGATGTGTATACTTCATTTGTATGGGAGGAATGCAGTGAGATGGTTGGTAAGACACTTGTTGTGGAAGGAAGCTGTATTTGGTGAATGACAACATATAACTAGAAATAAACTACAAATCAGGCGGTGGAGGAAGACGACGACAAAGCCGCCGCCGCAACCTTCAATTTGGATCCTTTACCTTCTCATATCTTTATGTTTCTTCTCTCAGTGCTACAATCCTAATCCACCCTTGATCTTTCTTTGTTTTTCTTCGAAGAAGAAAGATCTAAATAATAAGAGAGATTGATAGACAAATCCAATTTGAAGAAGAACACAGAGGGAGGATGAAGCCTTGTCGCTTCGCCAAATCCGAGAAGAAGCGAAGGGTGTTCTTCGAGGCAGAGAGGGGTGAGAGGTGAGAGTGTGTTGTTTTTGTACCCGGTATAACAATGTAATAACGAAATAAATGTAGGAACAATTACATTTTTTTTTTTTGTAACAAAAACACTACAAAATGCCTTGCTCTCGTCATGATTTCAAAAACGCTTCCCATAACACTAATCAGTAGTGTTTATTGTGCAACCAAACACTCTTTAAAATTATGTACCCTCTTACTCACTCATAAGTCATAAATCCTAGTACACTAGTGTTTCTGCCTTCCAAACACAAAGTCCGTCTACAAACCGTGGACAGCACATTTGTTCCCCCCAAGTCACCGTTGATCTTCTTTTCCTGCGACTCTTGTAAAACCCTACTAATTTACGGTGGAGTTTGTTGCTACAGTAAGCGGATGGCGAGGACTCCGATAGGCTCTGAAGCGGTGGTGGGGAACCTCAATCCTTCTAAGAAGAAAGATTACAAAGTCACCAATCGTCTTCAAGAGGGCAAGCGCCCTCTCTACGCTGTTGTTTTCAATTTCGTCGATTCCCGCTTCTACAACGTCTTCGCCACCGTCGGTGGCAATCGGGTATAAACGCCGACGTTTTCTGTTGATTTTGTATATTACTGTCAATCCAATCTATTAGGGTTTAGTTGTTCTAGGTATGCCCTGGCTGTTGGCTTCGAATTTTGAGGGCACGTGCGCCGTTTTCATTGACAGGTCACCGTTTATCGATGCATGGATGGTGGTACTATAGCTGTTCTGCAGTCTTATATCGATGAAGATGTAAGATATACGACTCTTTACATGAAGCATATTACATTTAGCTGGATCCCCCTTTGATCACTCTTGTTGTTTGGATCAGAAAGATGAGTCTTTCTACACTGCTAGCTGGGCTTGTGATATTGATCGAACTCCGCTCATAGTAGCTGGTGGGATCAATGGCATTATACGCGTCATTAATGCTGGAACTGAAAAGACACATAAGGTTACCTTACCCTGCATTGCAAATTTCTCATCTTCATGTTACTTCGTCCATGTGTAAACATTATATACTTCCAAAAGAAAGAAGAAGAATGTCTTATTTGCTTTATCTTCATTACTTAGTCAAGACTATTTAATACATTGTCTGCTCAAAGGAATATCAGTGCAGTTTTCTGCTCTCGGTGCATGCCCCTAAAATGATCAAGTTTATGTCATCCTAAAATGACCTAAAATTGACACAATTTTACATCTATTGTTTTTCTGAACTGTAGTTTCTTCTGTATTCTAAGTTGGAGAAAAGAACAAGTATAGGTCTGAATTCTAAAGCTTACTTTACCTCCCAATATGTGCAGAGTTTTGTGGGACATGGAGACTCAATTAATGAAATTCGAACTCAGACTCTTAAACCATCATTGGTGATATCAGCAAGCAAGGTAGGTGTTTTGACTCAATATGGAATGTGGTCTAATCTTTATATCTTACCAGTGATAAATGATATATTGGGAACAGGACGAGTCAGTTCGTCTTTGGAATGTTCATACTGGAATATGCATTTTGATATTCGCTGGAGCTGGAGGTCATCGGAATGAAGTATTGAGTGTGGTATATAGCCTCTAATTTATATAAGCCAACATGTTCCAGTCTTACAGCCATTTTTCATGCTATACAACTTGGTACCATGTACTATATAAGCCAACGTGTCGGAGTGACTGGGTCTGTACATTTCTATAAAGTATCTACAATGTTCATTGAGTATTCTTTGATTGTTGCAGGACTTCCATCCTTCTGACATATATCGCATTGCAAGTTGTGGCATGGACAACACTGTCAAAATTTGGTCAATGAAGGGTAATTATATTCTCTCTTTTTTGTGATGCATTTTTTTATTTTCATTCGGCATTTGTTTCCCCAATATAGATTTATATCTTTCTTTTACTATTCGAGCATAGAACCTTGACTGCTGGTAGCCTACTCGTATCAATTTAATTGCCAATTAGATTTGAATCTTGAGCTCTTAATATACTATTGCCAATATCCAATATGGAGATAAAAATTGCACAATAGCTTTGGTACCTATGGTTCATTTTGAACACATACCAGAAATCCAAATTTTCTCCTTTTAATGAACTTGCTCCGCACCCCCATATCTACTCTAAAGCTTGCCGTGCTTCTGAAGTGACAACTCTTCTTTTTTTAGTCTTGATCCTGAATCAAATGTATTGACTAAATGGGTTTCATAATATTCCCTATCGTCGAAACTGCTGGATTCTATCTCGGTGTTTTTGTCATTCATGGGTTCTAATTATATTAACGGAAAGCATCTTGCAGAGTTTTGGCCATATGTCGAGAAATCATTCACTTGGACAGATATTCCATCAAAGTTCCCCACCAAATATGTGCAGTTCCCAGTATGTAGAAGAACATAACCCCTTGTTTTTTGTGTTATGTTTGTTCATATGGATTTTTTTGCATACTGATTAATTTTCAGATATTCATGGCAACTGTGCATACAAACTATGTTGATTGTACTCGGTGGTTAGGTGACTTTGTCTTGTCAAAGGTGAGTTGTAGTTTGTGTTGAAGCTTCATGCCTGTTTTTGCCATATAGATATCTGACTTAATAGAATGAAAGGAAAAATGACATGCTAAGTATATGGTCTATATGTGGAAACCTGTTAAGCATCTTTTTTATGCAACCAATTGCTGTGAAGTCTTTTTAGTATCACTTCAAATTTTGTGGCCTCCTTTGGCACTGGAATTTTCTGAAATGCCATCATGCATGTATATATATATTTTTTTTGGATCTCCTTTTTATAGGTTTTATTGTTTTGGTTAATCAAATAAATCATGATGATTTTCTAAATGAAAGAATTAACCAGTGAAGGTTGGAGGTAGTGCTATTATCTGCGCCAGCTCAACTTGAAAAAAGCTTTGTTCTACTTGCTCACTTTATAAGGAGTATGAGTGCAATTTTAAGCTCGACTAGATTCTAAACGAGTTTGAAAATGAGCATACCAAAGGCTTGGCTTATCCGGCTTGAATAACAACCCTAATGATGACTAGATGGGTAAGTTTTCATTAGGGCTGTTACATGAGTGAGCTACTCAATCTTGCCTTGAAAAATTTCAGTGCGGGCTTGTTCATTTGACTAAACAAGCTGAGTGTGACGACATTTTTGAGCTCAATCAAAATTTGTTGGTTATCAACGAGTTGTACATGAACATGCCAAAACACAGCTTGTACGCGGCTCGAAGAACAACCCTAATTGGAAGTTTGATTGAGGAAACTGTTTGTAAATTTATATGGAGGGATAGTTGTCTTTGCTAATGTTCAAACAAAACCATTTATGTAGACGAGGGTGGTCTGTACCAAACTTACTCATCTATATCAGTTATTAATATGCATTTCAGAGTGTTGACAATGAAATTATACTGTGGGATCCACAAGTGAAGGATCAATCCCCAGGCGAGGTTAGCTTACATCATGTAGAAAGTGTGTTTTTAAATTTGTCAATATACTCTTCCTTTTCATGTCTTCGTTTTGCATCCAAACAAGCCTGTAACGATCCTTGCATTATTTCAGGGTTCAGCTGATATTCTCATGAAGTACCCTGTTCCAGAATGTGATATATGGTTCATCAAGTTTTCGTGTGATTTTCATTTCAACACAGTAGCTGTAGGTATGCAAGTGTTTATTTTGTTCCTTTATTTCCCCTAGTAGACAGCAAATGCATGCGGAATTTCATGTTCCTTCTGTTTACTTTATATTTGATAGCCTACTTTATATAGTAGTTTCTCTCATCACCAACTTGCTCATTATGTTTTTATCTCCTGTTTCTTGACACTTTCAACAGGAAACCGGGAGGGAAAGATTTATGTTTGGGAGCTGCAATCCTGTCCTCCTGTTCTTGTTTCCAAGTTTGTTTCTTTTACTCGTGTTTGGGTTTCTTAACACTGGTGTCGTCTTAATAACAATTCCAGTTTCCTCTTTGCAGACTATCTCATCAGCATTCAAAATCTCCGATCAGACAAACTGCCATGTCATTTGATGGAAGGTATACAATTTCTGGTTTCATGACTTATCCAGCATCGTGGGTTACAGTTTGTTTGGCGTACTCAAATG
Organism: Fagopyrum homotropicum; assembly: GCA_033239125.1. Taxonomy (NCBI): domain Eukaryota; kingdom Viridiplantae; phylum Streptophyta; class Magnoliopsida; order Caryophyllales; family Polygonaceae; genus Fagopyrum; species Fagopyrum homotropicum. The sequence goes on along the minus strand of BSWB01000003.1, from coordinate 93,218,958 downwards.
AAGATGAGCAATTTCAAAGTTGTGTTTTATAAATCTACTTATCTGCCAAAATCTCCTTTTTCTGGGCAAAGTTTTCTTTTAATAGTGCTAAAAATGTATTCCTGGCAAAGTTTCCTTTTAGTTGATACCTTGGAAGGCTTTTTTGCTAATTGACTTTGGTTTGTGTGGTAGCATCATACTTGCTGGCTGTGATGATGGAACCGTTTGGCGATGGGATGCAATTGCCTCTCCTACAGGCTCTGGCTCAAGCTGATTGAAGGCTCGTGTAGAAAGTGGCATTGTTGTATGTGACTTGGCCAGAAATAACCTTTTGTCTCAGGTTAGTGTGTATGTTATTTTAAGCTTGTGGGAGATGATACAATCGGGTCACTCCTCCTAATAGGCAGAGGGAATCTTGGAAGAACTATTCCGATTTTGACGAGCATGTATTATTCGGTGATTTGAGTAGTTGATTTCGAATTATCCATCTCTATATGTTTCTAGTAACAAACACGGACTGTTTTTTTTTTTTTTTTTTTTTTGATACAAAAGGTAAGAGAATTAGGTGAATCAGTTTCTAGAAACCGATTGACCTAAAGCATCCTTGCGGACGAGGTCTTGAACATCTTCAGGAATAGTATTGACGTCCAGCGAGATATTGTGTCCATACATGGCAATCTTGTCCACAAACACGGACTGTGAAAATGAAACGGACGTCTAGTTGAAATACAAATTAAAGGTTTTCTTAAAATATAGTCATCATTGTTTTAATTATCAGTTTGACATTCTCTTTAATTGTACCAATGTGGCTAAGCAACAATTATAAATTATTTAATTAACCAAAGCCAGTTTGAAATAAGTACTTGCTTTGTCATTTAATCTTCCAACTTTGTTTAAAGTTTAAATTTTGAGTAAACTGAATTTGGAAAATGGTGAATTAACGAAACCGTAATATAAGTCATTTGTAACTTATCACCCATCAAATTCGAAATCACCGGAAACCATCCTTTACAACGGTTCCGTAAGCATAATAACTCTTCGCTACTGTTCTGTTCAGTTTTTTGTTAAGGACCTCATTTTTACAATATTTAATGTTTTTTAGCCTAAACTTATTTCGGTTCAATAAATGGAATATAAAACCAAACCGAACCCTGTTAAAATAATGAACCTACTCTAAAACCGGCTGGTCTTCTCATTTTTACAATATTTAATGTTTTTTAGCCTAAACTTATCCTCAAATCAAGAAGCTTTTCGGCCCTGACCGATTTGCTTCTCCTTAAGATTATTTCTTTTACTTAGATCTGCGGCATTGTGTGCCTTTACATTTTTCACTAGTTTTCTCTTCATTTTCCGATTCGATTCATTGTGTGCCTTTACATTTTTCACTAGTTTTCTCTTCTTTTTCCGATTCGATTCGCTCTTGAACCTTGTTTTCTGGTTGTGCTTTTTTTTTTTTTTTTTTATATATATCGTTTTGGATTTCGGATGGGTTCGGAGTTGACATTGACACGAGAATCTGATTTGGACACTCGAGTTAGAGGATAGAATTACAATATGCTATTTATAGTTTCCTCTGTAATATTCGGTCTTGTTGTGATTTTAATCTTCAGGAATTTTAGACGTACCGGCGAAAAACACTATTTGTAGCCACAACTACGCACGCGAAGTGCGTAGTTTCGCCTTTTGCATTTGGGTTCAAACTACGCATTTGAAAAGCGTAGTTGGAGAGCCGTCCTGAGCCGGTTGGAGCCGATGAAGATTTAAAAAAAAAATAACTACAACTTCGGTAATGGCATGCGTAGTTGGACTTTTTTTTACAGAAAAACTCCAACCCCGCTTGTCAAAAGCGTAGTTGAAGTTCCTTTTTTCTTAATTCAATTTTGGTAATAGGAACCAAAGTTGAAGTTCTTTATTTTTTTTCTTTCTTAAAGAAAATTCACCACTCCAACTACGCTTGTCAGTATCGTAGTTGGAGTTTTTTTTTTTAATTCAACTTTGATAATGGGAACCAAAGTTGAAGTTCTTTTTTTTTTTTTAATTCAACTTCAACTACAGATGAGATTTCTCCCCTTCTTAGTTCTAGCTAAAACCATAAATAAGCCCATGTTATAATACTCCCAATGGATTATTGGATCCCGCACTATCCAACAACCGTGTGGTATAGCTCCTAATATGCTCAAAATACTATCCGAACATTTCCTAATCTTAGGGAACTACATCCTTAAGCAATTGCGGCCAATAAAAGTGAGTGTGCCACTTATCATAAAGCTGATATGATACGCGGATAGGCCATTGTTTTGCGTCCTGATGTTTCGACACCAATAGAATGGCACGTTATCAATCCTTATTACAAAGATCGATCAAATGTTGGATGAAGATGAAGGGCATGATGGCCGAATGAGAAGAAATGGGTGAGGGTATGCTCCGGTGATGGTGATGGATTGGTAGATGGATAGATATGTCGAATCTTATGAAAAAACTTGGAGTACACTAGGGAAACCGAGACCCTAACACACAACCAAGAACGATCGTAGAACCCTATCACTACAATCTTAGCCCTAAGGATACGTCGTCCAAAGAACAAAAGAAGGTTGCTTATAAATGGTTTGAGAAGATACCAACTTGTAAACACAAGTAGAGCAACGCAAAACAATCCAAGCTATTGGCAATCGAGACATCACTCGCTCTCTATCTCCACGTCGGAGAAACATTTGTGTGAAACATAAACCAAAGGGCTTCTTCAAATTCAATATGAAAAATAAAGAGGTCTAAAATTTCCTATAAATAGGAGAATGCGGATGTTGGAAAATTAGGTTATAACCCTCTCTAATTAGGCCTTAAATAACCTACAAGAATTAAAAAAAAAAGATGGAGTTAAAACTAGCTTAAAAGTCCAATGATAAAACATAACCCAATAGTCATTAATGACTTTAATAAATAATTAAGTTGAAATTAGAAGAATTTGTGGGCGGTAAACTACAACCATATGCCATATTTTCCCTTCCTCTTTGGCGCTCAAATAGATGCTTATACTTATCGAGTTTGACTGGATTGGTTTGACTCGAGTCTCGGACATTTCTACCCTTGATCATCTCCTAGAAATTGTCTTCATTTATCTTCTAGAAACGATCTTCATTTCTTTTGTAGAAATGATCTTCATTTCTTTCCTAGAACTGAGCTTGATTATTCCCCTTCTTCTCCTTAGATTGATCTGTTAGAATAATTTACGATTCCGTTTTGAAATCAAACATTGATCTAGACTTAAACATGAATCAATCTATATATTCATATATGGATCGAAGACTAACCTTTATCCGTAGGATTCTTCATCACAAATCAAACGAGGCCGAATCGAACTTAAGTGTAAGCGGGTAGTCTTCTCCTTCCTTAATCCTTCACTTTAGTTAATCTCTAATGAATGAGATTAGTGTTTTAATCCTTTCTCTTACTGTTCGCTTTTCAATTTTGTACAATATGTTAATGGCCTTCTTCACTTATGTTGAAAGTTTTTCCTTTTTGTTTTTTTTAGTTGGATACTCAATTTATACGAGAAGTAACTGCTTCTTTTCAATTTACACTAGGGGTATTCCGCGTGCGTAGCACGCGGAGATTGGCTCGAGTATAGCTACTTCTGCATTACGTGCGAGACTGACAACAAAAATTAGCATTAATGTTATAGAAACAAATTCAGACCAAGTATAAATTAGTTGAAGTAGCATAAATCTTGGTTGTACTTGGCTTGACCCTGAAATACGGTATTCGAGCCATATTGTATACGGCAGATCTACCATGAGATCTGATGACAACAAAATCATTTTAAGAAGCTCTAATAGTGATCAGAGGCGTATTAGGAAGATCAGATACAGTGGGTCCATGTAACTAAAATGATAAAAAAGCGGGAGTTTCGTCCCTAGTTGCTTGATTCCATGAACCTAACACAGGCCAAGACACCTTTGAAGACCTGCTACCCATATATGCTTTAGCAAGCTCAGCAGGAGAAGCAACATGATCATCATTTACCTAACATAAGCATAAACATTAACTTGAATGTTCCCCTCATTCATATCTCCCTCTGGGATCCTAGAATGATCCTCCTATAGTAGGAAAAAATATATCCTTAGGTAATTGTTAAGTCACTAACAGAAGTAGCAACATTACCAAAAACAAACGATGTGTATTTCTTAAAGCAATGGTCCTAATCAAACATTTGTTGAGAATATTGTATTTCAAGAATATGCAAAAATAGAAGAAGCAAGCTAGAAGCTTCAAATTATTAAAAACACATGAAATAGAAACAAAATAAGGAAGATCTTCCAAAAAACTGATAAGCTCCTATAGAGTTTGCAGCAAGAGTGACAACTAAACTTACCAATGGGTCTTGCTCTGAATATCGTCCATAAAAAGCTTCTTTTCTTATTTCTCCTGATGGCAACATTTGTTCCATGCCACTTCCCATGTAAAACAGTTTCATAAGTACCAAATCCTAATTCACGGAGGAGATCAACATTCTTTATGATCTATGAATAAGAAATAAATATTAGGAGCCACTTGGTGACAAATTCTAAAAGTTCAAGCAGTACAAAGAAATGCAAGATCTTTAGACTATCGCGAGTAGCCAAAATCAAACAAAAAAGGCGATTTGAAGTAATTGTAGTAATGACTGGTATAACACGCGCAAGAGGAAGCTAAAGACACTTTACATTGAAAGAACAGGTTACCACAATGCATCCTATAGGGATAGATCAATCACAATAGAAGAATGAAAGACTTGCAAACCATAGAGGTTGGCTTCCATTTTAGCTATCACAACTTCATTCACAGTTTCATTCTTTTGCATATTACAGCTATCTACATCCTATCCCAGCGCAGACACGTCAGACCGTTAAATGGGCTAATGGTGCAGAGGAACATCCAGATTAACAAAAAGTAATACCTCATAGTCAAATTCAGAGACAACACCCTCTCCCTTCATACTTGGAATTGCAGTTAAGCAACAATTGGATCTAAAATACGTGAGATAAAAGATGACGAGCCGCCTTCAGTGGTTTCCCAAGAAAGTGAAAACACAGTGGACGAAGTTGGACACAACACGGAGGAAAATATTCCATAAAAATAGTTGCTATCAAGAAAAAAAGTCATTACACACAATAAGAAAATATACTAATTAACTTTTTTTAAAAAACCCAAAATTAACTCATTGTGCATAACTATGAGGATTCAAGTAATAGTTATTAACCTTTTCAAAGACAAGTATAAACATCATGCAACATTTGGGGATATTTGGAATAACTACTAATATTGTAAAATCCAAGATTAATTATACACTTTTATATATGTAACTTGAACAAAATAACACCAAACTTGATTGGAAAAGCAGAGTAGGTAGTACCTTTCATAACAGCAGCCTTGGTAACAACCTTAGACTCCTCCTGTGAACCCTGTATGCACAAGTTTCAACTTTGAACATGAGTTCAAGAAAAATAGAGAATATTTTTCCTGAGAGAAAACCGGAATGTGTAGCTTCCCCTCGTAAATCATTAGACCCTATGTGCTCACCTTTACTCTTTGCCAAAACAACCCTCCACTTCTATCATGGCTTGTCCATAAGTCGAACCGGCTATTGAACATTTAACAAATTCCATCCAGTTGCATGTTAATGTGTTTGTCTTATCAAAAGGTATGGTATCAACTTGGCCAAGTTCCTCATTCAAATTTGACGTGCGAGCATGTGCTGGTTGATTTGTCTAATCATAATACACATTTTGATCACGATTAATTATAAAAACACTCTGCAAAACCTTCGCAATCTCGATGGATTCATACAATGAGACAGGAATTAAATACCCATACAACATGAGGCAGGTCAGGAAGCAGAAAATGTGGCTAAGGCTGGTCTCTTTGCATCATAAAGCACAGTGGTTTTATCTGGTCGAAGATACCACCTTGTCAACTTTCCATCATGGATATCTTTCTACGTTTCAAATCCAAAGAAGAAAGATTCAATAAAGGATATCAGTGTCAAAGTACGGAGAAGAACATATATAATCTTATCCATTCTTCTTTCAACATATTCAACAAACAGAAGTCAACATACAAAAGCAGGAAAAATTTAGCAAAGACATTCATTTGAAATCAGAGAACATATTGAACTGAAAAGGTTCAACAGATAGAAAGGAAAACATCAGCAAACGCACATGATTGCCTGATTGGTCGTACAACAAGAAAAAATCAACAAGCACGCATGAACTACAACAATGTAGAAGTTCTCAAGCTGTACAATAATTTAGTAAAAAACAGAAAAGACACAAGTAACGTAAATTCAAAAAACCAAAAACAAAAAATCAACAAATGCGCAAGTGCATAATTTCAGCAAACACACAAGACTGACCGAGTGGAAAAGTCAGTAATATACTAAATACATTTAGTCAAAAATCAATTTATACTCAACGAGTTTAGTTGGGAAAAACATTAAATACACAAGAATTACAGAACTTGCAGATACATAAGTCTCAGTGAGTCGAAAAACATCAAATATATTCATTTTGAAATCAGTTTGGCGTAAAGCTGTGCAATAGAGAAAAAAAACAGGAACTCAGCTGCTAAGGACTAAGGTAACAATATATGCTACCTTAAAGTTTTCACTCTACAACTAATAAACTAAGCATAAATAAAACCTAAAGCTTTATCGGGATCTGTGCGAGCCTAATCTTGATAACTAAGCACATTAGATGAAAATTAAGTTAATACCAATACACTTTCTTAGAGAAATTCTCAAACTACAATGATTTACAAGTCTACAACAACTACAATTTTGTATATGTCAATTATCTCTCACCCTAAAGTGTGCACGGTTGTTGTTTGCCTCTATGCCTATGCATTGCTACTATTTATTTATTAATAGATTTACTGGTATGTGGATCTCATACAAACATGCCATTCTCGTTGTCTATTTATCCTTCTTCTTTTTCCAGTTTGTTTCTATTCGATCATGGGGTGATAAAAAACCTAGTGTGCCTACTGTCGAATCTAGGACATTCGAATGCTTTTGTGAATCACTACACTTCTGAACATATCCCTTTTAGTTCTAGGATAGCTTTTACCGATACTTTTCATTTTATAGTCTGCAAGAGAAATTTAAAATTTCGATAATGAACCGTTGTCCTCATTTTCTACTTGATCGTCTAAATGTTGTCACAATAATGTGTTCATGTGATTAGAATTTGACATTTGCAATTTGAGAGCCCTTAAACTTTAGAGCCTAACTATAAATTACTAATGAACCAAACGTGTTTGACAATATGTCTATGAGAAACTCATACATTATGCTGTGCTTTTTTAACATATAATCCAACTTTATGTTGTGTTTCACGGGTATGCACAAGAATTCGGATCAGGTGGCATATAATTGAAAGTCAACGCAACTCAGCTTCCTTGGTCGAGACAAGCAACTGAGAATTCATAACCCCAAAACACTTAGCAGACAATAACTATCCGATACAAATTTAATACCAACAAAAACTTAAATCATAAGCGGCAACTTATTACTGCACTAATCAACTAATACATCGTGTCCATGTACGTATCTTGGTGCTAGCTGGAAAAGAAAAATGAAAGCAAGGACGAAATATCCAATTTACTCTTTTCATTTCGTTAGAGGGACTCAAAATATAGTCCATAACTAAGAACAAATTATTATTTGGCGCTAATCTATAAACACACCTTAAGTTGAAATTTTAGATTCATAAAACAAGAAAATCTATACACACAGCTTAAGCTGAACTTTAGATTCAAAATACAAGGATTTTATCCATAATTAATGACATCATTTTTTTCCACAATGTGCAAACCTTCTCAAACATAAATTGAAACAATTAATCATAAATTAAGAATTACAATGCTTTACATTATTGGGAAGCAAGAACAAATCATACGTGAACTTTGAAACAATCAAATTCATGGATCAAAATACTTGAGCACGTACAATAGTGGGAAAGGAAGATGATAAACCAGAAATGAGTATTGCCACCCGTAGTAGATAATCATAAAATACACCATTTTGTATTGGAAGAGAAATGGTCAAAGATTGGTTGCCAATTTGAGATGCAACATGACTTATCCACTGAAAAACCATAACGATAGCGTTCATAGCACAAAGTATGAGATGTGAAACCATGAAATGGCTGTAATGGAAGAAAGTCAGTTTAGATGAGGCAGAAGAGAAAAATTACATTGGTTCTGGCCAACACACGAAGACACGATCTTTCCCTTATTCCATCAACATCTTGGCCGATTCAACCTCCGTCCGACGAATATCCATGTCCAATCAACGCCAAAACGAAAAATTCTACAAAAAAAGGAAAAAAAAAACAATTCAACGCATTGACAAATTAAAAAGATGATCCATTTCAACTAACCAATACTAATAACCACATAAAACGACCAAAGCTGCCGCCATTGAAATGAATCTATAAAAAAATGAGGAATATTAAAATATTCTCTGAACTTACAAAGGATGAGAATGGAGCGACTGATGGAGCAAAGAGTGAAATCGAAGAGTATCTGAAGTCGTAGTCATGGAAAAGCGAGCAGAAGAAAATCGGTGCGGTAAGAAGAGATGAGATTAGACGGTAGACCATGAGTCAAAATAGGTGTTCACGTAATATCGACACGTGTATAGAAGGCAAGTTATAATAGATATATTGTATGGGCTATTATTTATGGGTTAGGTGTAATGGACAGTCCAAGCGTAAAGTTGAAATTGGAATAAGAAAGTCCAATTATGAAAGGGAAAAAGTAAGTTGAAATCACACTAACGTAAGATGCCTGATATACTGTAGACAAGGCAACCTTGCCTTTTATATATAGTAATAGATTATAACCATCGTTCACTTTATATATATATATATATATATATATATATATATATATATATATATATATATATATATATATAAAAGTTGATTTAAAGAGAAAGGACCTACGTTAATTATTAGGCAAGGAAGAAGGGATTGTTAATTAATCCCGTAATTTTAACGTCTTTAACCAATACCTATCCATACGGTTCGACTTTATATTAAAACTACAAACTATAAATTGGACTTATCTTTACATATTAAAACTAGAACATTTGCCACACAGAATATATATCTCATAAATATTCTTACATTCTCCCACTTGGAATGTGTGTGAGTTTAATGGTTCAATATCTCTAATACGGAAACTTATATAAGTCCATAAAATATCAATAATCCATAATTGAATTAAAATTGATTGGATCATGTCACACGTCATTGAGCAACATGATTCCTTCCAAGTATCACAAATCAATCCAAAACTCAATATTGCTTTAATTTTGAGATGCACTATAAGTCTCAAATTACGTGTCATCAGAAAATAATAATTGTATACAACTACGATAATGATGACAAGTATTGTAAAGCAGAACCATATCAATAAGTGAATTCAAAGTGTTATAATTTGATGGGTATAATTACAATAGAAAGGTCATATCTATGACACCCATACGTTCTACATGGTCAATGAACGCCTCAGGTGGTAAACCTTTAGTTAACGGATCTGCAACCATCATGTCCGTTCTAATATGCTCAAAAACACCCTATGTTTCTTCACTTCATCTTGAATTGACAAGTACTTTTACTCCATGTGCTTAACACCCTTAAGAATACTTGTCGTTCTTCGAAAACAACACGGTTGTAGAGTTATCGCAATAAACTCTCAATGGCGTAGCTATACTGTCAATAATTCCACGCACCGAGATAAAATTTCGCATCCATAATGCATGGTTAGTGTCCTCAAAGTATGCCAAAAACACAACCTCCATAGTAGAAGTAGCAATGACAGACTGCTTCCCACACCTCCAGGAAAAAACTCCTTGTAACGCCCCAATTTTAGGCGCGTTTGAGATATTTATTTTTGCGACTTTTATCGAAATTTTAATAGCTTATATATTTTTTATTAAAAGTATTTTACGACCTAAAATATCTTTCCAAAGTATGTTATTATTTTGGATACGTTCGCGTATATCCATATTATTATTTTCAGAAAGTCGGGAAAGTTTTCCGATTTGAAAATCCCGTTCCGAATGCTTTGACCAAGTCCATTCTATTACTCTCTTCTTTTGTTTTCTTTTTATTATTTTAATTTCTTTTCCTTTCTTCTTTTCCTTCCCAGCTGATGAGCACCCGTCCCCTCGTTGCTGTTGTCGCCTCTACTTCCAGCCTTATCCCCTACTGCACCCTAGCCGCCCAGCCTAGCCTCGACCCCTCGCCCCTCCCTCACCTCATACCTCACCTCCGCCTCTCCCATCTCTACCCTTTCTCCCGTATTACCACCTCCTGTAGTTCTCCATTTCTCCCCTCTCGACCCACACTCGCCTCCCACCTCCTGCTGCTCTCAACCACCGCCAGCCTCGTGCCCCACCAAGTGACGCATCTTTCCGCCACCGGAACCCTTGCGCAACCCTATGCCCTCCCTCTCTCACTCGTTCTCGATTCAAACAGAGGAACCATGGCTGCCTTGGCTGGTTATCGAAGGCAAGCTAACCCACCTCCGTTCTCACTCCTCTCAGTCACTTCACCACCTCCTTCCCTCAGACTCGCTACCACCGGCGTGCATGGTTTTTTTTTCATTATAATGAAACGGATGACATGTCTTCGCAATCAAAAGTTGGGTTTAAATATTTTAGACTCAAGTAGCGAAACCATAGTGGATTTGGCATGAAACGGAGGATCTGAATTTTTAGCAACACTTTAAGCTAGAGCTTATGACGTTAGCACTTGGGAAGTAATGTGTTGGGTTTTCAGTGACGTGGTTGAGAATTTTGCCTAGCATTCTCCATGAGGCATGCCGGTACGGTTGTGAAGTTGTTCTTGGAATTCCAAGAGATGCATAAGGTGACCAACAAGAGTAAGAGAAGACCAAAGTTTTGAAGTGGGATGTCGACATGAGATGTACGAGGAGTATATGAAAGATTGAGGTTAGACTCCTTACGGTCGGAGTGACGTTACATAAGGAAATGAAGTAAGTTCTACACCTACTCGGAGGAATGGTGCAAGCTTATATAAAATACGAAGAACGTTTTCCACATATTGGGATGTCATTGAAAGTAAAGAAGACAAGATCGATTTATATAGAGGTATGATTATGCCCTACAGTTAGGACGCTTATGGTAACACATAAGTATGAGTCCTTAAAAGGTTATTACGACATGCCTTCAAGGTGGAAAAAGATGGAAAAATACTGATTCGAGAGAGGAAGGACCCTTGAGAGAGAACATACACGGTCATAACTAAAGATGGAACAATACACTAGTTTGAAGGATGTCACCTCAATAGATCGGGGTAGATCAATTGTGTCATGGCCATATGTAAAGTGATAAGACAAGATTGTGTCGGTTATTGCGATATGTGACGGGAAGAGAAAAAATGGAACTTGAGATATCACGGATTCCAATACATCGGAATGTGGATTTTTCCACTAAGTTTGATCTTGGCGCAACTCCGATGTCCAAGCCGCAATATAGGATGACACCTGTGAAGATACGTGAGTTGAAGAAGGATTTGAACGACCAGTTGCAAGGACTTGTATATAAAGGTCTATTATAACCAATGCGCTGACATAGAGAACACAAGACGTTATCTTGAACTCTTGATTTGAAGTTCATATGAGAATATATCTTGAACTCTTGATTTGAAGTTCATATTGGAATATATCTTAAACTCTTGATTTGAAGTTGTTACGTAGAACACTAGTTTGCGAAAAGAGAGACGGTTATCTCCGTTTCTAAATCGATTATAGTGAGCCGAGCAAGATAAAATGAAGAACCAAGAATCCCTCACCACGAATAGATGATCTACTTGACCGTTGCAAGGTTCGGTAGTCTCTTCTAAGAATGATTTAAGGTCTAATTGCAACCAATTGTGAATTCGAGACTCGGATATTGCAAATACGGCATTCCGGACAACCATGGTCACTACGAGTTTTAGTGATTCGATATGGTCTTACTAATGCCAGGATAATACATTTTGATCTACCTTGAAAGAAGAGAGAAGTTTTATGACAAGTTGTCTTGGGATGACAACCCTCGAAGGACGTGGAAGGAGTTACAAGTGTTCTTGGATGTGCTGGTCATTACCGGATTTGTGGAGAGATTCTCCAAGTAACACCATCTATGGATAACCTACTCCAGATGACAATGAAGTATTGAGTGAGACAAAAGTGGACCATGGAGATGTTGAGAGTTAAGAGGAGATTCATGATTATGCCCTACAGTTAGGACGCTTATGGCAACACATAAGTATGAGTCCTTAAAAGGTTATTACGACATGCCTTCAAGGTGGAAAAAGATGGAAAAATACTGATTCGAGAGAAGAAGGACCCTTGAGAGAGAACATACACGGTCATAACTAAAGATGGAACAATACACTAGTTTGAAGGATGTCACCTCAATAGATCGGGGTAGATCAATTGTGTCATGGCCATATGTAAAGTGATAAGACAAGATTGTGTCGGTTATTGCGATATGTGACGGGAAGAGAAAAAATGGAACTTGAGATATCACGGATTCCAATACATCGGAATGTGGATTTTTCCACTAAGTTTGATCTTGGCGCAACTCCGATGTCCAAGCCGCAATATAGGATGACACCTGTGAAGATACGTGAGTTGAAGAAGGATTTGAACGACCAGTTGCAAGGACTTGTATATAAAGGTCTATTAGAACCAATGCGCTGACATAGAGAACACAAGACGTTATCTTGAACTCTTGATTTGAAGTTCATATGAGAATATATCTTGAACTCTTGATTTGAAGTTCATATTGGAATATATCTTAAACTCTTAATTTGAAGTTGTTACGTAGAACACTAGTTTGCGAAAAGAGAGACGGTTATCTCCGTTTCTAAATCGATTATAGTGAGCCGAGCAAGATAAAATGAAGAACCAAGAATCCCTCACCACGAATAGATGATCTACTTGACCGGTTGCAAGGTTCGGTAGTCTCTTCTAAGAATGATTTAAGGTCTAATTGCAACCAATTGTGAATTCGAGACTCAGATATTGCAAATACGGCATTCCGGACAACCATGGTCACTACGAGTTTTAGTGATTCGATATGGTCTTACTAATGCCAGGATAATACATTTTGATCTACCCTGAAAGAAGAGAGAAGTTTTATGACAAGTTGTCTTGGGATGACAACCCTCGAAGGACGTGGAAGGAGTTACAAGTGTTCTTGGATGTGCTGGTCATTACCGGATTTGTGTAGAGATTCTCCAAGTAACACCATCTATGGATAACCTACTCCAGATGACAATGAAGTATTGAGTGAGACAAAAGTGGACCATGGAGATGTTGAGAGTTAAGAGGAGATTCATGGTGCAATTGTTTTGAAATTGCCTCGAGGTATGATGGGTTTGAAGTGTACAAGCGGTTCTCCAAGACAAGGTCTTAATGGAGTATTGAGGAACAATGTGAAAATAATAGCATACGTGCCTCGTTAGTAGAAGGAATGTGAAGTAAAGTACTTTCTTCATTACTTGAAACTCGAGAAAAGAATTGAGGAACGTAACATCAAAGTTTGGTTTGACAAGAACCAAAGCCAACGGTGTAAATTGGAAATCCGGTCTTCTTTGTTAGAGACAATAAAAGAGAAACATAATGGAAATATTGCATTGAGAAAGACCCGAGAAGGAAGTTGAGTTTCCGATATAACGGACCTTTTTGAGATCTTAGTGCGAGTTGGGATAGTGGGTTACCGGTTGGCGTGGCCGCCGAGAGTAGAGGGTGTTCACCAGTGTTTCAGGTGTATCAGTCAAGGGACTACATGCAAGACTCGAGACATGCTGTCAGTCATGATGATCTAGTGGCAAACGAGGAACCGATGAGTCTAACTGGAAGACAGAGGATAGTATATTTGCTGAGTTTATGCTGAGCTAGTAGCATCGATAGAATCGACGGGTTAGACCTAGTTTTTCCCTTGGTTGAGTTATGTGCATGTCTGATGTTATGTGTAGTTTGTGCCCTGTGTGGGAATGTGTTTTATGACCTGATATATCTTGCGGTGGTAGTTTGAGTAGATGATGTGTTTAGATTTGAAGGTTTAAGCCTTCTTAGTTTGAGAGTTCATACCTCGGCCTTAGGGACCGAGAAGTTCGACACATAGCAAGTTTCGGGACAAAACTTGTTTGTAGGGGGATCTGATGTGATGCCCCAATTTTAGGAGCATTTGCGATATTTATTTTTACGGCTTTTATCGATATTTTTATAGCTTATATATTTTTATTAAAAGTATGTTACAACGTAAAATATCTTTTCGGAGTATGTTATTATTTTGGATACGTTCGCGTGTATCCATATTATTATATTCGGAAAGTCGGGAAATTTTTCCGATTTGGAAATCCCATTCCGAATGTTTTGACCGAGTCCATTCTATTACTCTCTTCTTTTGTGTTCCTTCTATTATTTTAGTTTCTTTTTCTTTCTTCTTTTCCTTCCCAGCTGATGAGCACCCGTCCCCTCGCTGCTGCTGCCGCCTCTGCTTGCAGCCCTATCCCCTGCTGCACCCTAGCCGCCCAGCCTAGCCTCGACCCTCGTCCCTCCCTCACCTAATACCTCACCCCTGCCTCTCCCATCTCTACCCTCTCTCCCGTCTCACCACCTCTTGTAGTTCTCCATTTCTCCCCTCTCGAGCCACACTAGCCTCCCACATCCTGCTGCTCTCAACCGCCGCCAGCCTCGTTCCCCACCAAGTGACGCATCTTTCGGCTGTCGAAACCCTTGTGCAGCCCTCTGCCCTCCCTCTCTCACTCGTTCTCGATGCAAACAGAGGAACCATGGCTTCCTTGGCTGGTTATCGAACGCAAGCTAACCCACCTATGTTCTCACTCTTCTCAGTCACTCCACCACCTCCTCCCCTCAGACTCGCTACCACCGGCGTGCTGCCGCCGTCTCTATGCCGAGATGAGCACCCTAGGAGCGCCTCTCCTCCGCGTCCTCGCAAGTCTGCAACCGCCTTCGATCTCAATCTCCATCGCCTGCAACCGCCTCCTCTCTTCCTCTTCTCTTTCTTTCGAGACTGCAGGAGCTTGCCAGAATCCGCCACCAATGGAGCTGCCTTCACCTCGCCTTGCCGGAGGCACCGAAGGCCAAGGCCGCCGCCTCCTCTTTTCCCTCTCGCAGCCAGCGGGATGAGTTTATAGAGAAACCCTATTACACTTTATTTCAAATCAGGGCCCCTTCTTTTTGGTATAATTGCATTTCGGCCTTGTTGATTTAAATAATTACAGATTGTACCCATAACTTTATAATTGCAGAATATAACTCAAGTTTTTGTAATTGTATAATTTTCATTAGCGGTTTTTAACCTTGGATTTTAATTACAAAATATTCTTATATTTTTGTATAATATATATTATGTCTTTGTTGGATTAGTTTCGGTTTATGGCTTAAAGATTTTATTGCGGTTTATGACCCATGTTTTATATATGAAAATGTACCCAGAAAGTGTTTTGGAGACTTTAACACGGTTTTTAGTACGGGGTTTATTCTTATTTTATATACGTTATATACTATGCCCAAATTTAGCATTACACAAACATTGTTTAGTTTGGCTCTAGGTTCGGAAACGCCCCGATAAAGGCCAACGAATCCATATTCGACATCCGTAGATCGTCTTTTGTCTTGGACCTCGTGTGAGTACCTTCTTCCTGTTCGCCACTTAGCGTGCGTGCAAATAAGCTTTAAATTTATAAAACTAGAATCAAGCAAGCGAACCCGCAGTGTACGGATCGATATAGTTAAGCAAGAATTCTAGAGTATCGAACACAGGGATTTGGAGGGTTAAATCCAGTTATAAATCGTCAAGCAAGTAAATGTATGAGCTTTTGTAAATATTGGGAAAACAACAATCCTAAAGATCCAGGAATCCAGCTGTGGCAATCGATTCAAGATATACTAAAGATATAAGGACAGAGTTAAGGTATGCAAAGGTATACGAATGTAAGGTAATCGTACGGTCAAGTTCCAAAAACCTTATATGACTCACCTAGAAGACACTCTCTATAAAGGTTGTTGAGGCTTCAGTATAGAAAGGTTCTAAAGGTAAGAATTAATGTCAAACACCCAAACTTATAATCCAAGGATCAAGACTAACTAAACCGATTAAGGTTGTGACACTCAGAATCGAGGTAGAGGTTGTTGAGGCTTCACTACCACCTAGAAAAGGCAAGCCAAGACTAAGTTAAGGCAAATCTTTAACTTTGGATTAAAGTAAAAGCAAGTTCGTGAACTGAAACAAAATTACGGGTAGTTCTTGAGTTCCACGGCCATGGAAGCTCAAGAACAGACCGTGGATTAGGTTCGTCGGCGATTCTCTCTAACTCTCAGGGTCCAATCTGTTTACAATCGATCTATCATCATCTAAGCCACAACTATCAACCCTTCACCTTAGAATTGCTAAAGGATTTTAGCCAACAACAGTCATATTGATATCAATTTCAAGGTTTAAAAGAATGAAAGATGAAAACTTCCGAAAACCTTCAATAACTTTCAAGTCAATCTCAAATCCACAAACCAAGAACAATAATGTCAATAGATTCGGAATAACACGAACAATCACAAATCTTAGATAAGAAGGAAGAACGGGATGTCAATCCGTCTTCTAATCAAACCTAAAGATGAAGCGTAACCTTCTTGCGAACAATCTTCCAAATCTTCCACTCTTCCGTCAATCCGGAAATCTCAATAGCAAAGCGCAAATCTCTCAATCACAATCTCCGCAAAGGCGCGAAATTAGGGTAAATCCAAGTGTAAGCGAAAGTGCGTCTAAGCGTAAGCGAAGGTGACGGAATCTCTCTTCTTCCGTCCTTTTATAGGGTAAGATAAAATATTGGCCAGGCCCATTGCGTAGAAGATCGTGGCTTAAAGTATTGCGTAAAAGATCGCCAAGATCACGGTCGTGGAAGGGTTCCACGCCCGTAATTTAGAGCGCGGAAGTTGGTCACGGTTTGACACAACCCTCCACGGCCGTGTAAGTTGCTGGAATGGTCCACGCCTCTCTTGCCAAGTTCCACGGCCGTGGACTAGAACGTGGAATGTAGTACGGCCGTATTTTAGAGCGTGGTTTAGAGCTAGTTCGTGGTTTTCCTTAGTCTCGTGCCATTCTTCAAGTTGGCACCTTGCTTAGCTCCTAGAGATGTCCTCAATCCTTGGATATGCTCAATCAAACTCCATTCTCGCTCAATCCGTTCGGAAATAGCTCTTAATTGCCTACATTCAACATAAAGCTTGTGTAGATCTCTATATTGACATTATAGACAAACTAGCTCACAAATGCATCAATGCTTAATCAATGACTACCAATATGGATGAAATACACTTAGAAAATGTGCCTAAAATATCACAATATTTCATGCTAACAAATAACCCCATACTTGCCACTTGCTTGTCCCTAAGCAAGGTCTTTCAAAAAGCTTTTAAAGCACAAGTTAGGATGAAATATGTGTATCTTCTCAAAGCAAAAATTCTTTTAGATGAATGTGCCTTCTAATCAATAGATCATTCTCAAATCTTGCTTCAATTGCTTATAAGACTTTCTTATGCATAATCAAAAAGTAAAGAGTAAAGAAAGCTCATGAATTAATCAAACTTCCATGTAAACATCATAACCTTCAAACATTATCAAAATCAATCATAAGAAACTTCAATTTAGATCACCAAGTCATATAACATTCTTTTGATCTTAAGGACTTTCGAACAAGGTCTAGAATGTGGAAAGGGAGGGGAAAACTTTAAGGAATGTGGTGCATGAATCCGGGAAAGTGGATACTACTCTTTTCTTCTTCTCTTGCGGTTTCCGCAACACTTTCAACTTAGAGCTTCGCTCTCTTCTTTTCATTTTTCGACTTTACTTTTGGAGTTATGGATAGAGGTGCACAAAAACCGAAGCCTAGGAGATTGGCGTTTCTCAATTTTTATGAGATGTCTCAAACCCTTAGCGCACATACCATAATCCGCTAGGAATATCGCTCAATCCGACTTTGGCAAGACACAAACACCCGGCTATGTGAATGGTGCCGAGTTACTCATCGTCATGATTGACTTCCCCAAACCTACAATTTCTTTCTATTCTTTTGATTGCAAATAATTGCTTTCAAGGCCCTCCCACATCAAACATGCCAATATCAATCAACTCCTCCAAATTCCCGGATAGGTAAAGGAGGCCATTATTTCAATGAGGGGCTAAATGATCAAAGGAAGAAGAAAGAAAATCGAATTGCCTTAATCATCTCAACAAGAAGTATAAGAACTTATAGTGTGATTTCAACCTTAATTTCTCAACATGATTTAAGTAACATTCATCACATTATGAAACTTGCAAAAGAGGTATAATCAACTCATTCAATTTCTTTTCAATTCACTATTCGTTTAAGCATGCAATTGTCATCAAAACTCAATTCACAAGTGGTGATTATCATAGAAATCATCTCTATCCTTAGAAGCACAAAATTTTCAAAATTTTTAAATTTTTATGGGTTTTTCAAACTCTTTTTCATGCAATGCAATAATGAAACGTGTAACAATAGAATGAAACATGCAAGATAGTCTCAATAGAAGCAATCAAAGTGAGTAAGAGTTATTACAGATGATTAGTCACACCCCACCCCATACTTGGAACAAACATTGTCCCTAATGTTCAAAGAAAAGAAAAAGAAGAAAAGAAAGAAAGAAAAAGAACTCACAACATGGTGGTGGAGCGGCTAAACTGTCGGTCATGCAAGGTCGTCATTGCGGTGGAGGCAGAAATGGAGAGAAGCTAGGATCATAGTACCGCCCGAACTGCTGGCGGTAGACGTCTCTCATCATATGGTCAAGGTCATCCATACGTGCATCTCTAGCGTCAGCTCGGATCTCCAAAGCTCCCACCCTATCTGAAAGGCTGGTAGCCCACTCTGCCAACTGCTCATACCAACCAGGCGGCTGGCTGTACCACCCCGGTGCATCTGACGGTGCTGGTGCTGGTGGCGGTGGTGCTTGTGTAGACCATGGTGGTGGAGCTCCGTACCACGCAGGAGGGGCCTCCATCCAAGTGGGTCTCTCGCTCACGCTGGCGCGGCGAGAAGATGATCCTGAAGCTCTGGCGGGACGTGGAGAATGTCTAGGCATGTTGGGAGCTGCGTCCGGCTGATCCGGAAATGTGCCAAAATCCTGCTCAGCTCCTCCTCCTCCCTCATACTGGTCTCTCATCTCCTCCTCCTCAAATACAGGTGGTGGTGGGACATATGGAGGGGCTGCAATCCTGTTCGCATGCATAGCAGCGAACGTCTCCTTCCAGTTATGGCGTCCAGCCATAATGGAATACTCTGGAAGCCACTCAATGCCTCTCCCCGTCCTGCTCTCCCATGGCATAGCAGCGTAAGGTGGACCTCTATGGGTAGGGAAGATGAGGCCTCTAGTCATAAGGGCCTGGAGTCCTAGGGGTACAACAGCTATACGTGTACATGCAGAAAAATCTACCCCTAGCTGTCGAGCAAGGTGGGTCACTATCCCACCATATCCAATGTTGCCAGCCCTCTTGTTCTTTAGCTTGCTCATGGTAGCAGCTAAGAGGGTGGCGCAGTCAGCAGGTCGTCCATATAACATGGAGTATAGAAGAAAGAGCTCATCCGTCTTGATCTTCTGAGGTGCCTCCGTCCTAGGGAAGAGACACTCAGAAAGTACCCGGTGAGCAATCTTCAAGGCTAAGTGATACATCAACTTAGCCTTGGTATCAGCTGGTTGCCAGCGGTCCTCGCTGGCGTAAATCATAGCTACCTCCGCCCAGAAATCCTTGGCGTAAACGCCGCTGGGGAAACGACCATTGAAGGTCTTGTGGAACCCAAAGAAGGCTCCAAACTCCCGGATGGAGAAATCATAGTTTCTTTCCATCAGCTGGAAAGAAACTGTCCTATCAACATGGCTGTGCTCAAAAGAGGTCACAACCTCTCTCGTAATCTCCTCGTATGCATCTTCTCGGATAGCCGAGAAGACGACTAATCCGGCTCTATCCAAGAGCCAAGTGATGTCATCTATCACATGTAGAGGCGCTAAGTCCTCCAACAGTAGGTATCTAGGCCCTATAATAGTCCTCTTATGGATCCTCTCTAAGGTGTCGAGATGATCCTTGTGAATTGTAGGGACCCTAGGGCGAGGAGGGGATGGTGATGATGGAGGTGAAGATGGAGGTGAAGGGGATGAAGGTGGTGGTGCTCTAGAGGAGGAGGAGGAAGAGGGGTTGCCCTTCCTTTTCTTACTCTTATCTTTCTCTTTGTTCTTATCCTTATTCCTACCAGACACTCTCCTCACAAAATCCATTTTCTGGCAAAAACCACGGTCTGTTCTTGGTGTTCCACGGCCGTGGAAGTTACAGAGACCGTGGTTTGTCTCGACTTTTCTCAAAACTCAGCAATCAATCACCAAACTCAGCAATCAATCAGTCCTGGACTAATTTCTTCCAATTCCAATCAGTTCTCCTACAATTTCTATCAAAATTAAGGCCGAATCGACAAAGATAGAGAAGAGCGAAAAAACCTAGGTTTTCGGATTTTAAAATCCGAATTCTGCTTTCCTTGGTGATTTGCCGCTCGAATCGTTGGTTGGATCTCGTTGGTGGTTGGATTTGCTTCAGTTTGGGTCAAAGAATCGTTAAAAACGATTAACAAACGAAGAATTGAGGTGATGGGCGTGTAATCGGCATTTTTGGGCGTAATTTGGGTTTTGTGTGTTGTGTTTTTGTGAAGAACGTGGTTTATATAGTGGTTGTCAAAGTTTTTGAAAACCACGGTCTATCGGGGGGTTCCACGGCCGTGGAAATGTACGGAACCGTGGTTTTGGTGATTTTTCAAAGGCTTTTGAAAATTACGGTCACTGTAGCTGTCACGGCCGTGGTTTAGGCCGTGGAACTCTCTGTAATGCTCCAAAGTCCAAGTTTCGTCACTTTTCTTCAAACTTTCTCTTCCCCTTTCCTTTTCCACTGTTCCTACATCCAAAAACACGAACATACCGGAAGGAATCGAAGGCAAAACAAAACAAAAACGTCTAAACTAAGCTAAACTATGAATCAAAAACAAAAACGTAAATGCAATACCTTGGGTTGCCTCCCAAGAAGCGCTTTGTTTAAGGTCTGTAGCTAGACCAAATTCGCACTTATTCGAGTGCGGTAGGCGCGAACTCTTCAACTTGGAGTTTCGGCGTATACTTCTTGAGTCGTTGACCGTTCACCTTAAAGCTTCCGCCCGCTTCACCCCATACTTCAACTGCACTATGGAGAAAAATACGTTTGATTAGAAAAGGTCCGGTCCAACGAGATTTAAGCTTACCTGGAAAGAGACGAAGCCTTGAATTGAAGAGGAGAACTTGATCTCCTTCTTTGAAGTCATTTGGAATGATATGTTTATCATGCCAACGTTTTGCTCTCTCCTTATAGATCTTGGCGTTTTCATAAGCGTTCAAGCGGAGTTCTTCAAGCTCATTAAGGTCCAAGAGACGCTTCTCTCCCGCTTTCTTCATGCTGAAATTCAACCACTTGATGGCCCAAAACGCCTTGTGCTCTAACTCTACCGGTAAGTGGCAAGACTTCCCATACACAAGGTTGTATGGTGTGGTTCCTATGGGAGTCTTGTACGCAGTCTGGTACGCCCACAATGCATCAGCAAGCTTCAAGGACCAATCTTTCCTAGTCCTTGAAACCGTCTTCTCTAGGATTCCTTTGATCTCCCGGTTTGAGATCTCAACTTGTCCACTAGTTTGTGGATGATAAGGGGTGGAGATCTTGTGAGTAACCCCATACTTAGCTAGAAGAGCTTCAAAGCGCCGGGCAATGAAGTGAGAACCTCCATCACTAATGATAGTCCTTGGTGTCCCAAATCGTGGGAAGATGGTCTTATTAAAAAACTTAACCACCACCATGGAATCATTGGTGGGAGAGGCAATTGCTTCCACCCATCTAGAAACGTAATCCACCGCCAAGAGTATGTATTGGTTTCCACAAGATGATGGGAACGGTCCCATAAAGTCAACTCCCCAAACGTCGAAAATCTCCACCTCTTGGATGTTATTGAGAGGCATCTCATTCATCCTAGAGATATTTCCTGTTCTTTGACAAGCATCGCAGCAGGAAACAAAGGATTGCAAATCTCTAAATAAAGTAGGCCAAAAGAATCCAGATTGCAATACCTTAGCGCTAGTCTTGTTCGAACTAGCGTGTCCTCCACATGGTAGTGAATGACAATGGTGGATGACACTTTGCATCTCATCTTCCGGCACACATCGCCGAATGATGCCATCCGGACCCCTCTTAAAGAGGAGAGGTTCATTCCAAAAGTATTCCCGAACATCCTTAAAGAACTTCTTTCTTTGTGCGTAGGATAATCCGGGCGGTATCTCCTGACAAACCAAATAGTTAACAAAATCAGCAAACCATGGTTCGTTACCTTTGGAGATCACATCGATGCACTCCTCTATAATGTGTAAATGTTCGTCCGGGAAGGAGTCATCTATAGGTATATGGTCGTCTTCTAGATGTGTTAGGCGACTCAAATGATCCGCAACAGAATTTTCTGAACCTTGTTGCGGATCTCTAGATCGAATTCTTGTAGGAGAAGAATCCATCTAATAAGCCTTGGTTTCGCATCCTTCTTTGCAAGGAGGTACCGGATCGCAACATGATCCGTGTATACAATCACCTTTGCACCTACAAGATAAGAGCGAAATTTGTCAATAGCATAAACAATGGCTAAAAATTCCTTTTCCGTAGTGGCGTAGTTGAGCTGCGCTTCATCTAGCGTCTTGCTAGCGTAGTAGATAGCGTGGGTTCGCCCTTCCTTTCTTTGTCCAAGAACAGCTCCTATAGCTACGTCACTAGCATCACACATAACCTCAAAGGGAAGATTCCAATCCGGAGGTTGGATAATAGGTGCTGAAATTAGAGCTTCCCGAATCATGTTAAACGCATCCAAGCATTCCTGCGAAAACTCAAAAACTGCATCCTTCATCAAGAGATTAGTGAGCGGTTTTGATATTTTAGAGAAGTCTTTTATGAAGCGTCTGTAGAATCCAGCATGTCCTAGAAAACTTCTTATCCCTTTCACCGAAGTTGGGGGAGGAAGCTTTTCTATGGTCTCTATCTTAGCTTTATCTACCTCTATCCCTCTACTAGAGATTAAGTGTCCTAATACAATCCCTTCCTTTACCATAAATTGACACTTCTCCCAATTAAGAACTAGGTTAGTGTCTTCACACCTTTGTAATACAAGAGCAAGGTTAGAAAGGCAATTGTCAAAAGAGGAACCGTATACGGAGAAGTCATCCATAAAGACCTCCATGATTTCCTCTATATATTCGGAGAAGATGGCCATCATGCACCTTTGAAAGGTGGCCGGGGCATTGCAAAGCCCGAACGGCATCCTCCTATAGGCAAACGTACCCCATGGGCACATGAACGTGGTCTTCTCTTGATCATCCGGGTGTATCGGAATCTGAAAGAAACCACTATAACCGTCAAGATAGCAAAAGTGCGAATGTTGTGCTAACCTTTCAAGCATTTGATCGATGAAGGGTAGTGGGAAGTGATCCTTCCTCGTCGCGTTGTTTAGCTTGCGGTAGTCTATGCACATCCGCCATCCTTTTACGGTTCGGGTAGGAATGAGTTCGTTATTCTTGTTGGTGATGACCGTCATTCCTCCCTTCTTCGGAACTACTTGAACCGGACTCACCCACTTGCTATCGGAGATAGGGTAGATGATACCTGCATCAAGAAGTTTAAGAATTTCCTTCTTGACAACCTCCTTCATGGTCGGATTCAACCGCCTTTGAGGTTGTCTTGAAGTCCTAAAGTCCTCTTCCATTAATATTTTATGCATGCATAGGGAAGGTTTAATTCCTACTAAGTCCTCTATAGTATAACCCAAAGCTTTCCTATGTTTCCTAAGGACAACCATAAGCTTACTATGCTCATCTATGGTTAAATCAAAACTAACAATTACCGGATAAGTAGAGTTAGGTCCTAGGAATGCGTACCTTAGATGTGTAGGAAGTTGTTTCAATTCCATTGCAATCGGAGTCTCCAATGGCTCTTGAGGAGCATCCGATGGTTCATTAGAAGTATCCAAGGAAGTAGAAGGTGTTGGAGAAGAATCAAGAAATGTTGAAGAAGTGGCACAATTTCCTTCGTCCACGGCCAAAATTACGGGTGCTCTGTATGCTCCACGGCCGTGATTTTGGGCGTGGAATGTAGTTACGGGTGCTCTGTTTCCTCCACGACCGTGTAATCCTCTGGAGTGAGCCACGCTTTTGTTGGTGAAATCCACGGCCGTGGAATATAGTGTATGGCCGTGGATTCTCACGTTTTCTGCTTTGTCGTGGAGTTTCTCAAACTCCTCTTTACATACTTCTTCTTGTGCTTCTAAGGCTTCAATTGCCTCATTGCACTCCTCTTCTTCTTCTAGCTTGACTGGGACGTCTTCTACAATACCGACGGGACGAGTTATGGATCGATCCGCCATGTACAACGTCATCTTCACCGGTTTAGGGTTACCTAAACCGATCTTCCTACATAATGCAAGTGGTATGATGCTCATACTTGCTCCCAAGTCACATAATGCATCATATGTGACATCTCCCACTCCTATGGGAATGCAAAATGACCCCGGATCCTTTAGCTTTGGGGGCATCTTCTCCTTCATGGTCTTGATGAGATCCGAAGAATCCGTACTCATCTTAACCTCTCCAAAATCCTCTAACTTTCTCTTGTTAGAGAGGATCTCCTTTAAGAACTTGCCATAAGCCGGCATACCTACAATAGCATCAATGAAAGGTATATTAATATACAACTTGCTCATGAGTTCTATAAACTTACCGAATTGTTTATCTAGACGCGCTCTTGCTCTAGATTGAGGGAATGGTAGGGGAGGTTTGTAAGCTGGAGGAGGAACGTAGACATCTTCCTTCTCCTTCCCCTTTTCTTTCTCTTTCTCAACGGGGACTTCTACAAACTTAGGCTGCGGATCGGTAGTTGTCACCCCGCTCCTAGTTGTGATTGCCATCACCCTTCCCTTTGGGTTGTCCTCCGTTTTTCTTGGAAGCTTCCCTTGATTCCTAGGAACTTCCTCCGCATGAGTAAACATTTGGTTTTCTAAAACCTTTTGGGCTTTATCAACCTTAGTTATGTGATCATCAACCTTGATGATGCGAGTCTCTAACCCTTGAAGCTTTCCCAAAATCGTCTCCAACATGGGATTGGGCTTCTCCTTCCCCGAAGTGCTTCCTCCATTAGATGTTTGCCCCTGGCTTTTCAAAGGAGTGGAAGAAGAGGAAGGTGGAGTTAGTGAATTTGAATTGGAAGGGTAAGAATTACCGGAGTTTTGTTGATTGGAGCGCCAATTGTTGTTGTTTGAACCCCCTATTGTTATTCCAATTATTGTTCCGGTTGTTGTTGTTGCCGTTCCAATTATTCCGGTTGTTGTTCCGGTTGTTGTTGTTGTTGTTGTTGCGGTTTGTATTCTCACCACCATTGTTGTTGTTTCCCAACTAGCCAACATCTTTTCCGTTTTGCTTTGGAAAGTTGGTCTTGATAGCTTCCTTCAACTCTTTAATCTCATTGTTGAGAGAAAAGATTTGAGATTGAGCTTCATGTGTGAGCTTTGCTCCTTGCTCTACACGATTCCCTTCTACTTTCCGGTGAGAATACTTCTCTATGACCCTTGCTTGCTTCTCAATGAAGTCCAAAGCGTCATCTTCCCTCATGTCCATGAATGTACCGCATGAGAGGGATTGGAGCTTGAATTGTGTCTCCACATCCAGCCCCTTATAGTATATCTCCAACAATGCAAGCTTGGATATGCCATGATGAGGGCAATCCAATAGCAAATCCTGAAATCTTTCCCAAGATTGAAACAAACTTTCGTTAGATCTCATGGAAAATGCATTAATCTTACCTCTTAGCTCCGCCGTTTTGGATGGCGGAAAGAACTTAGTGAGGAACTCCGCGGAAAGATCCTCCCATGTC
The DNA here is from genome assembly GCA_033239125.1 of Fagopyrum homotropicum. Lineage (NCBI taxonomy): Eukaryota > Viridiplantae > Streptophyta > Magnoliopsida > Caryophyllales > Polygonaceae > Fagopyrum > Fagopyrum homotropicum. The sequence goes on along the minus strand of BSWB01000003.1, from coordinate 93,192,920 downwards.
TCAAGCTTTCCACTTGGAAGAGCTTGATACCAAGACAATGCTTTCCCCTTCAAGGAGAAGAAGAAAGACTTGAGTTTGTAGCTGTTGGTAGTTGCGTTCTTAGGCTTCATTGTCTCCATCATAATCTCAAAGTTTTGTAGATGTTGGTGTGGAGATTCAGCACTTGTTCCACCAAATTGATTTTGGCGAACAATGGTAATAACTTGAGGGTTGAAGCTAAACCCTTGTACATCATCAACATCAAAGTTCACACCTAAACGGCGTGGTTGCTGCGTTGGATCCATCCTTTGGCCAAGAGTTCTTGGCTCTTCTTCCACACGTTCGACCCTTACATTCGCATTCCTAGGTGGAACACGTCGATTTGCAGCTGGCCGTGGAAAGAATGGATTCACATTAATCGTGGGACCAATTTCCTCTAACGGTGGCATGGAGGAGTCGCTATCCTCATTGGATGAGTTGGCTCTAACCGATCTTCCCGGTCACCTCCTTTTCTTTTTCTCCTTAAGGTTGTTTATCTCCAACCTCATTTGGAACATCATGTCCGATCGATCATCAACCTTTGATTGATGACGATCCATCTCTTCCCTACGAGTTTTCTCACTCCATTGGAGTTGAGCTTCCTTTTCCGCTAACTCCGATTGAAGATCACATTCTCTTTCTTCAGCCATTTGTTTCTCCTTACGCTTTCTCCTTAAAGTCCTCTCAAGCTCTTGATCAAGAGGTAAGAGGGAGAAGCTCCCAAGCTTGACAACCGATAACCGAATTCGGCCTAGACCAAATCCCCGGCAACGGCGCCAAAAACTTGTTCGCCACTTAGCGTGCGTGCAAATAAGCTTTAAATTTATAAAACTAGAATCAAGCAAGCGAACCCGCAGTGTACAGATCGATATAGTTAAGCAAGAATTCCAGAGTATCGAACACAGGGATTTGGGGGGTTAAATCCAGTTATAAATCGTCAAGCAAGTAAATGTATGAGCTTTTGTAAATATTGGGAAAACAACAATCCTAAAGATCCAGGAATCCAGCTGTGGCAATCGATTCAAGATATACTAAAGATATAAGGACAGAGTTAAGGTATGCAAATGTATACGAATGTAAGGTAATCGTACGGTGAAGTTCCAAAAACCTTATATGACTCACCTAGAAGACACTCTCTATAAAGGTTGTTGAGGCTTCAGTATAGAAAGGTTCTAAAGGTAAGAATTAACGTCAAACACCCAAACTTATAATCCAAGGATCAAGACTAACTAAACCGATTAAGGTTGTGACACTCAGAATCGAGGTAGAGGTTGTTGAGGCTTCACTACCACCTAGAAAAGGCAAGCCAAGACTAAGTTAAGGCAAATCTTTAACTTTGGATTAAAGTAAAAGCAAGTTCGTGAACTAACATAAAATTACGGGTAGTTCTTGAGTTCCACGAATCGCAGCATGATCCGTATAAACAATGACCTTTGCTCCAACAAGGTATGACCGAAACTTCTCAAAAGCATACACCACCGCTAGCAACTCCTTCTCGGTTGTGGCATAATTGAGTTGGGCATCGTCTAGCGTCTTGCTAGCATAATAAATGGCATGAGTTCGCCCATCTTTCCTTTGCCCCAAAACAGCCCCAACGGCTACGTCGCTTGCATCACACATGATCTCAAATGGTAAACTCCAATCCGGAGGTTGCATGATAGGTGCGGAGATCAAGGCGTTCTTCAACCTACAAAAAGCCTCAAGACAATCTTTGGAGAAAACAAATTCAACATCCTTCATTAGTAGGTTAGTAAGGGGCTTATAAATTTTAGAGAAGTCTTGAATAAACCTCCGGTAAAAACCGGCATGCCCTAAGAAACTCCTTACCCCTTTCACCGAGGTAGGTGGTGGCAACTTCTCTATCGTCTCAATCTTGGCCCTATCAACCTCAATGCCACGGTTAGACACCAAGTGTCCTAACACAATTCCTTCACTTACCATGAAGTGGCATTTTTCCCAATTCAAGACAAGATTTGTCTCCTCACATCTTTGCAATACTAATGACAAGTTAGCCAAGCAATTATCAAAGGAAGAACCATAAACAGAGAAATCATCCATGAACACTTCCATGATATTTTCAATGTATTCCGAAAAGATAGCCATCATACACCTTTGGAAGGTGGCGGGTGCATTACACAACCCAAATGACATTCTCCTATATGTAAAAGTACCCCATGGACATGTAAAGGTGGTTTTCTCTTGGTCATCGGGGTGGATAGGGATTTGGAAGAATCCACTATAGCCATCTAAATAGCAAAAATGAGAATGTTAAGCTAATCTCTCTAGCATTTGGTCAATAAAGGGAAGGGGGAAGTGATCTTTCCTAGAGGCCATGTTAAGCTTCCTATAGTCAATACACATCCTCCACCCCGTAACCGTCCTAGTCGGGATTAGTTCATTATTCTCATTGGTCACTACGGTCATCCCACCCTTCTTAGGTACTACATGAACGGGACTAACCCACTTACTATCCGAGATAGGGTAGATAATTCCCGCATCTAGCAACTTAATGATCTCTTTTTTGACTACCTCTTTCATTATAGGATTCAATCTTCTTTGATGTTCAATAGAGGGTTTATGGTTATCTTCCATCATTATCTTATGCATGCACAAAGAGGGTTTTATGCCAACCAAATCATCAATAGTATAGCCAATGGCTTTCCTATGAAATCTTAGTTCATGCAACAACTTAGCAAGTTCATCATCACTCAAGCATGCATTAACAATCACCGGATATGTTGAATTATCACCAAGAAAAGCATACTTCAAATGAGAGGGGAGGGGTTTAAGATCAAGTTGAGGAGGACCTTTTTCGGTTGGAGACGATCCATACAATGTAGGTTGAGATGATTGCAAAGCCATGGAAGCCTCCTTGAAGTCCCTTGATGATTGCTCACATTCAAGTGGTTGGTGCTGAAAAGACTCAGGAAATTCGACCCAGGAGGAAAAATCGGCCGATCTGGCCCCTTCAGGCCGATTTTTCTGCTTGTTTCTCTCTTCTTTTAGGACTTCAAATCCAATACTTGGTAGCTCGTCCAATGCATTCAAGGCCTTGATTACTTCATTGCTACTCTCCTCAACTCCTTCCTCCATCAAGCTTGAGCTAAGAACCCTCTCAAGTGGATCCTTGAGCAAGATTAAGCTCACAACCTCTCTAGACTCCTCTTCTTGAACTATGTTGAATACATCTTCATCAAGGGTTGGCCCTTTCATCATTGTGGATAGCTTGAACTTGATGTTCTCTTCTCTAATGTTGAAGGAGAGGGTCCCATTCTTGCAATCTACTAGACATCCGGAAGTAGCTAGGAAAGGTCTCCCCAAGATGATAGGAACCGGATAGTCCGCCGGGATGTCCAAAACAACAAAGTCTATGGGCACATAGAACTTCCCTAGTTGCACCGGAATGTCTTCCAAGATTCCAACCGGATGAGTGATTGAGCGGTCCACCATGTAAAGGGTCATCTTGACCGGCTTTGGCTCTCCTAGCCCAACCTTGTTGCAAAGTGCAAGCGGGATGATGCTTACACTTGCCCCAAGATCGCATAGGGCGTTATACTTCACTTCTCCTACTCCGATTGGCACACAAAAGGATCCCGGATCCCTTAGCTTAGGAGGCATCTCCTCCTTCATCGTTTGAAACAACTCCGAGGATCTCTTTGTCATTCTTATCTCCCCGTACTCCTCAAACTTCCTTTTGTTGGAGAGTATTTCCTTCAAGAATTTGCCATATGCCGGCATACCTAAGATAGCATCCATGAACGGAATGTTAATATGCAATTTAGACATAAGTTCAAAGAATTTACCAAAGTGATTGTCCAAGCGAGCTCTTGCTCGTGATTGTGGGAACGGTAGTGGTGGCTTGTATGGAGGTGGTGCCACATATGTTGGCTCTACATCCTTGCTCTTGCCTCCATCTTCTTGCAATGGTTCTCCTTCATTCACCACTTGCTTCCCTTTAGCATTGTCCTTGGGCAAAGGATCTTTCATACTCAACCCGCTCCTTGTAGTAATGGCCAACACTTGGCCTCTTGGGTTGTCTTCGGTCCTTCCGGGAAGCTTCCCCGGATCTCTATGGGCTTCACCCGCCTTTTGGAATACTTGTGCTTCCAACACCTTTTGAGCTTTAGAAATGGAAGTCACCGTGCTCTCAAGACCACTCAACCGTCCAAGCAATTGCTCAAACATCATTTCGGTTCTATCCTTTGGAGGTTGAGTAAATCCGGGTGGAGGTTCTTGCAAAGCTTTTGGTGGTGGAGTTGTGCTTGTGGAAGCGGGAGGGTTCAAGGCTCCATCCGGGTTAGAATAGGAAAACCCGGGATGGTTATGGTTGGGCCGGTAATTGTTGAACTGCCGGTTGTTGTTGAAGTGCCTTGGGCCTTGATAGTTGTTGTAATTGCCCCTTCCCATGTAATTCACATCCTCCTCCTTGGAAGATAAGTTAGCTTGTGGAAGCACTTGAGGAGTTGCTTGGTTCTTCAAAGTTGTAGCACACAACTCCCTCAAGGACTTCAATTCGTTGTTGATGGCATCAAGCTTGAAATTGCTCATGGTGACCTCACTCACCTCATATGCTCCCGCCTTTCTCCCTTCACTCTTTCTATGGGAGTATTTCTCAATCACAAGAGCTTGTTTCTCTACAAACTCCCAAGCATCATCCACATGCTTCTCCATGAAAGTCCCACCGGAAAGAGATTGAAGCTTGAATTGGCTATCTTCATCAAGTCCCTTGAAGTAGATCTCCAATAGCTCAATTTTCGGTATGCCATGGTGTGGACAATCTAGGAGAAGGTCTTTGAATCTCTCCCAAGACTTGAACAAACTCTCTCTATCCTTCATCACGAAGGCATTGATCTTCCCTCTTAATTCGGTAGTCTTGGAAGGTGGGAAGAACTTAGTCAAAAACTCGGTTGTCATCTCCTCCCAAGTACCAACTCGCCCTTGTGGAATAGATTGATACCAAGCTAAGGCTTTGTCCTTAAGAGAGAAGGAGAAAGCCCTAAGCTTATGGTTGTTGCTCTCTAGTCTAGGCGGTCTAAGAGTCTCCATCAAAATCTCATAGTTCATCAAGTGTTGATGAGGAGACTCTCCTTCCATCCCTCCAAATTGATTATGCCGGATCATTTGTAGAGCTTGAGGGCGGAGCTTGTAGTTGTGGGCTGCGGGATCTCATAAGTTCACACCTGGACGGTGTGCTCTTTGTGCCGGATCCATACGTCTCCCCAAGGTTTGTGGCTCTTCAATAGCTGTGGGCACAACCCTAACATTCGCCGCCGGCTGCGGTTGTGGTGGTGGAGGAGGTGGAGGTTGTTGACGATTAAGCTCTCCTTGTACAAGGGCTTGCCTAATCTCATCAATCTCCCTCCTAGTTGCTTCTTGCCTCTCATTGGCAAGTCTCCTTTCTTCCTCCAAGAGCTCATCTCTTAGTCTTATTTGCTCTAAGGCTTCATCCAATTCAGCTTGGAGATCTCTTCCGGCCATCTCTTTTCCCTTTTTAATGCTCTTTGATCTAGATCTAAGGGTTTTCTCCGGTTCGGGATCGAATGGAGCTAAATCCTTGCCACGAGATCTTCGCATACACCTAAAGAGTAAGAGATGTCCTGAAAAGCAAAGACACAAACCAAAGAGAGATCAAAAGCAACAAGAAAGATCTACACTATAAACAATCACAAAATGACTCAATCTAGACCTAGTCCCCGGCAACGGCGCCAAAAACTTGTTCACTCCTAGGATTAGATGTGCAAAAGTCTTAAAATTTATAAACTCGTTATATTTATCCTAACTCCTAGCGAACCCGCAGTGTACGGGACGTTTGTAGTAGGGATAGTATTCCGAGGTCGAACACAAAGACTAAGGTGAAATCGAGTCAAACAATGGTCATAGATAGTGTGGATCTAATCTAAGAGAAGAGAAAGAAATAAAAGAATGAAAATGATGATATTTTTGGTTGAGTTTTTATGGTGATCAAGCAAAGATCACAAATCAAACAAGGTAATAAAACAAACCAACAACTCAAGCTAGCAAAACAAACAAGTAACACAAAACACACAAAGTATATGATCAAGAGAGAAAAGTGGATTCTAGAGGTCAAGATTTCCGGTTATGGCATTGGACTCAAGATTCTAAGGATTCTAAGGACAAGCTGCGGTGTTGGGGAAGAGTGTTTCACTAATGGAAGCAATTACCGGGTAGGTCTCTCACTTCACTAGTCCCGCATCAAACTCCTATTACCGGGTAGGTCTCAAGGGGTTAAAGTGGGGAATTCTACACAAACCGGATACTACTTAAGGGGCAACCCTCTCCTTACCGGGTAAGTCTCGGAATAGGGAAGTCTCAAGCAATAATCCTAGCACACTCGATCCAATAGCGGCTTATGAGGCTCACTACCACCTAGTATTCATTATCTTAGGTGTCTAAGATCGGAAATCATCGGGTAGATCTCTTTCCTCACTTAGATTGATAGCATTAGGTGATCCTAAGTTAAATTAGGCTTAATAAACACTAGGATTTAAACAACCAAACACCCTAACATACAGATTCATTAATTAAAGATCAACAGAGAAGAAAATCGGGTGGATCTTATAAAAATCGGCCGATCTAGCATGATGAACAGCCCGATTTTTCTCCCTGGAATGGGTTTCGTGCATACAAATCATCCTAAACTAACATATAAGTCCATTCTATCATCACCCTAGCCATAACCATCAGTCCATCACTCCAGAATCACAATAAACTAGCCAATAGTATGCATATCAAGATCCAAAATCATCATACAAGCACACATGATTCTCATAGATGAATAATGAAAGATAAGCAAGTAAAATCAATAAATCTCAGCTGAATCTAAGTGTAGCAAGACTTACAAACTCTTAAATGAAGATCCAAAACGTTTCTAACAATCCTTGCAATAGTTCTTCAATCCAAGACTACAAAAATAACTCAAAATCACTCAAAAACCTCACTATCACTTCTAGAATGGTGTTCTTCTTCTTCCTTCAATCCTTGAGAGTTTTTCTTCTCCTCCAAGTCTTGTTTACAATGGATGAGTTGTGAATGAGAATGTGGGAGAGGAGAGATGCTCAACAACAACTTGCAGGCCCACTTATATTCTCCACCAAGAGCAAGGCCGGATCAAGAGATCGTGGGACACGTGGCTTAAGCTGTTGAAGGCAGGAAAATCGACCCAGAGATAAAAATCGGCCGATTTATCTGTTAGTTGGTCCGATTTTCTTCAGCAGAAGCATGCTATGATCGTCTAGCCATGAGTTGCTCCATTGCTTGCACCAATAGTGGTCTTTGTGTCCTTTGTTGCTCCAATTATGCTCCTCCAAAGCTTTGGATGTGTAACACCATGAGGCTTGGCCCTCGAATGTATCGGTTAGTGTCTAAAAGACTCCCGAAATACCTACAAAGCAATACACAAGTCCGTGTAGACGTCTATCTCGACAAAATACGTGAATTGAGTGCAAACGTCGTGAATTAGTGCTAAACCATGCATGAATGAGTGAGAAATCTATCTCAATGATTACCTAAACCTAAGTCATAAATCTTGTTATCAAATGCCAAGTAGTAGCCTTGAACCTTAGGTTTGTGGATGGTTTATGAGCTTTGCCAAGTTATATTCGATACGATCTTAGGATGATCTTCAAGACTAGGAGTTGGACCTTGCATGCTTGGGTTATGACCTCATATAGGTTTTGGAGACTAGAAGTCTGAGGGCTTCTATCTTATCGGTTAGTTATTGATAGTATGTCTTGTCTGATCAGGCGTTGAGCGTCTTCGTCTGGGAAGCTGAGTGAGGACTTATTCGAGTTACCATTGAGTGAGGTAAGTCTCTAGACTTACTTAGATCGCTATTATGCATTATTTAGATGAGTGACGGTGGTGTGTGCTTTAACTTGTTTATGATCATGAATACTGGTTTAGGTTGACTTGGATATATGTATATTGATTGGCCCACTATTTATTATTATCGGGTGGTGGCATCATTACCCAGCTCCCAAGGGAGACTGGGAGGTTCTCTACGACCGGGCGACATGGTATACGGGCGGACTTCTTCACCACTCCACATGGTATACGGGGAGATCTCCGCATCGCTTTTTTTGGTTACACGGCGACAGGGGCAAGAGTTATAAAACTTCTCGTGTCACACTTTGAATTGATGGAACTATAACGGAATGACTTAATAAGATGATATTAATCGTATTGTGTGTATATGAGCATGATGTGTGTTATGTTTACTTATGTGTGGTTGTGCCCTTGCTATCTTTATAATGCCTAGAATGTGAGCTAATGGTTTATACCGATTGTTGTAGTTGATGTGCAGGTTAGGATGTGGCCAAGTGATCTGGAGGAGTGGACAGCCGAGATTCCCGTATATCATAGGACGAGTTTGGCGGATTTGAGTTCCCGTGTTGTTGATGTATATTTGTATATTGTTGATGTTGTTGTAAGGACGGCTGGAGTCTTTCTTTCTGTAAGTTTTCGGGTGTCATATCATTACATGAAATGTATTTCGGTTTTAGCCTTTATTTATGCCTTGTTGCAAGATCCGGTGAAATTGTTATTTGGCTAAGTGTCGGGACCCATTGTGAGGTCTCCGCCCGTAGCGCCCCGATTCCAACGGATTCGGGGTGTTACACTCCTACCACTAATAGGAACACATATCCGAACGTAGATTTCCTACTATCCACACATCCAACAAAATTTGCATCTGAATATTCATTGACCTCTAGATGATCGGATCTCCTATATGTAAGCACCTGAGAACCTTTTTAGCAAATTTCTAATGGTTCATCCCGGAATTACTTTGATATCTACCTAACATGCCTACAATGAAGCTAATGTCAGGTCGAGTACATGTTTGAAGATAATTCAAACTCCCAACCACTGATGCATAAGGAATATTTTCCATTTCCTTTTGTTCCAATTCACTTCTAGGACATTGCAGTTTACTAAACTTATCTCCATTCTGAATAGAAACTATCCATGTTAAGCATTTATCCATTCTATATTTCTCTAAAACTTTATTGTTGTAACCTTTTTGAGACAAACCTAACAATCCTTGTGATCTATCCCGAAATATTATTATTCCAATCACATATGATGCCTTACCATATATTTCACTTCAAAGTGCTTAGAGAGATATTTCTTTATATCATGTAACATGCTTATGTTATTTGCATCAAGCAAGATATCATCAACAAATAGTACTAAAATAACAAATTTGCCCCCATTGACCTTTATGTAGATACACCGATCAATGGTGATCTCTCCAAAACCATAAGACGTGATGATGTCATAAAACTTAAGATACCATTGTCGGGAAACTTGTTTCAGTCCATATATTGATTTTCTCAACTTACACACCATATGTTCTTTGTTTATGGTCAAGAACCCTTCAGGTTGGTCCATATATACTTCCTCCTCTAAATCTCCATTTGAAAAGCGGTCTATACATTCATTTGGTGAAGCTCAAGGTCATAATGAGCCACCGAAGCCAAAATAATTCTCAAAGAGTCTTTCTTTGACACCGGAGCATACGTCTCTGTGTAGTCAATGCCATCTTTCTGAGTGTATCCTTTAGGAACCAATCTAGACTTATATCTTTCAATTTTACCCTTAGAGTCCCGTTTGGTCTTAAAGACCCACTTAGACCCGACTGTCTTGGAACCCTCATGCAACTCAACTAAATCCCATACTTGGTTGTCACTCATCGATTTCATTTCTTCTTTCATGGCAATACACCAATTTTCAAAATTGTCACTTCCCATGGCTTTCTTAAATGAAATTGGATCTTCATCAATGCTTAAGTCACATTCATTTTCAAGAGAATAAACCACATAATCATCTGGAATGATAAATTTTCTTTCTCTTATAGACCGCCTTAATGATTCATGTGGTTCATTTGTCTCTTCTTGTACTATGACCGGTTCATTTATTTCCTTTTCAACTAATGGATTTTGGACATCATTTTGTTGTTACAATGTGTCATGTAACTGTGGTATGACAATTGGTACAACAACCTTAGAAGAAACCACAAGTGAATGATCTTCAACCTGGATTTCTTGAATGTCCACTTTTCGTGGATCACCACTCCCACTATTTTGACCATTCTCAATAATAACTGAAAAGAGCAATTACTTAACATGCTCCTAACCATATTAATTAATGTATGGTTCTGCCTCTCAGCTACACCATTTTGCTGAGATGTACTAGGCATTATATATTGTGCACAAATGCCCCTATTTTTAAGGAACTTTGCAAATGGACGTGGAAGTTGTCCATTTTCTTTATATTTTCCATAAAATTCCCCACCTCTATAGGATCTCACAACTTTTATTTTTCTATCTAATTGCCTTTCCACCTCACTAACAAATACCTCTAAGGCATTTATAGAATAAGATTTTTCATGCAATAGATAAATATCCATAACGTGAGAAATCATTAATAAAAGTGATCAAATACTTTTCACCGCTCCATGAAGGAAAGTCAAAGGACCACAAATGTCGGTGTGAATTAACTCAAGAAGTTGAGTGCTTCTTATGGCGGCTTTCTTTGTAGTGTTTTTAGATTGCTTTCATTTAATGCATTCTATATACACATCTAAGTCACAGAAATCCAAGAGAGGTAAGATATCATTTTTCACTAACCTCATTAATCTTTCCATAGATATGTGACCTAATCTTTGATGCCACAAGAAAGCTGAATATTCATTAGATGTACTACGCTTGATGCTCACATTAGCTTCAACATAAAGCAAAGATTCAGAAAATTTAATATCAAGATTAAACCTGTAAAGTGAATCAATCAATGTACCACCACCATAAAAGTTATTATGTTTGTACAATAAAAATTCACCATGTCCAAACTTAATAATAAAACCTAAATTGTCCAATCTACTAATGTAAACAAGATTTCTAGCACATTCAAGTACATAAAGACATCCTTCAAGATCTATATGACAACCAGTGTCCAAGATCAATTTGTAAGTCCCAATGCCCTCTATCTTTGCCTTCATCTTGTTTCCCATGAACAAATACTGTTCAGCTCCTCTTATGGGCCGGATCATAATGAATCCCTGTTTAATATGAGACACGTGAGTTGTAGCACCAAAATCTATCCACCATGTATTATTAGACACTTCTATAAGATTTGATTCAAAGGAAACATAACTATAATGTATACCTTTCTTCTCAAATCAAGCCTTCCTTCTAGGAAAATCCTTCTTGAAGTGTCCCGTTTTCTTAGAAAAGAAACAATTCACTTCCTTCTTAACGTGACCCTCATTGACTCTCAAATGGTGCTTGTTAATCTTGTCCTTTTTACCCAATTTACCCTTACCGCTGTTGGTACCACCATAACTTGTAAAATGGACAACTTGATCTTTTATCTTCTTTAATCTTCCTTCCTCTTGTACAAGCATGACCTTTAATTCTTGAAAGTTCCATTTGTCTTTAATGGTGTTACAATTCACCTAGAACTGACAAAATTCAAGAGGTAGAGAGTTAATGATTAATTGGACCAAGAATGTTTCATTAATGTCCATTCCAAAGGTCTTTAACTTTGCTGCCAAATTTGACTTGTACGTAACATGATCACGAATAGGTTGAGAACAATCAAACTTTTTTATAGTCATCTCACTCATAAGGCTTCATAAAATTGACTTGTCCTCCAAATATGATTGTGAATACTCCTTAACTTTTAGAAAAAAAATTCATTTGCATTCTTTGTCTTAGGTATTGATGGCTTAATACATTCATCCATACTCATCCTCATGATATTCAAATTCAACTTGTTAAAACACACCCTGGTGCGGGGATAAGCCGCAGTTCCCGATCTAGATTGAAAGTCCTTAACTAGGATAAAAATCGGGTTGTTCTATAGAGAAGTTCGGCTGATTTCCTCAAGAACAGGTCGATTTTTCGACAAACTCATGACGCGGATTAATGAACGATATGGAAAGATAAGAAGATGATTATCGAATGCAAAATTAAAGAAATACAGGAAGATATGAACTAAAATAGTTTCACAAAAGAACCTTGACTAATGATGTGTCAAAACCTTTAAACGAGAAGATTACCTTAACCCGCAGTTCTTTAACCTTACACAAGTCTTCTAATTAACACAAACACAAGGAGGAACTAGTATTGACCAGGAGCACCAATCTTTAATAAGATTAATACATACAAGCACAATCTAGCAAGGACTTCACAAACAATTCAACCAAAAAGCTCTCTTTATTGATTGAACGATTAATGAATAAAATACAAACTTCGTAAGTGAAACTGCTAGTCTCACAATTTGTGGAAATATATCAAATCTAATCTACTAAACAATCTCCCCCACTAAGGCTATTTATAAGGAAGACTAAACCTACAAAACTAGGAAAATATACTTAAAGATATCTGTAAGATATATAAAATATAAAAACTAAAAAGATAAAACTTAATAATCCCTTAAGATAGTCTAAGAGCTTTAAGGAATCATAATAAAATATAATTGCCAAAAGATAGAAGATCATGGCCGAATCTTTGCAAAACTCGTCTTAGTGAAGGAAATCGGGAAATGAAATCGGTCGAATTTCCTATGGAAAATCGATCGATTTCCTTCTCTGAGACTCTTCCTTGCTCTTATACTTCTTCCATGTTTAGTGATCTTCTTGGTCATGGCTTGACTTTTCTATAACAATCAGTAACGTCACCAAGGAACTCTTGAGAGTGAGGGGAGTTTCCTTGAGCGAACATTCCATGGGTATGTCCGTAACTTCATCTTGAATCGTCTTTGCTCTTGACCTTGTGATCGCTCCATCCATATCTGAATCTGAACAAGGTGAAGGTATTGTTGATTTGTTCTTCGGTGTTGTTGGTTTGTTCTACAATGCCTTAGCCTTTGAATGTGTAACTGGTCCTTGTGTTGGAGATGGTCCCACATCAAACTCCCCTTCTTGAAAAGGATTTGTCCTCGAATCATCGGCATGCTCATCTCTAAACTCATAAGGACTTAAGTCACCAACGTTGAAGGTGGGACTTACACCATAATCAGTTGGAAGTTCCAAGACGTAAGTATTGTCACCAACTTTACTTTTCACTCTAAAAGGTCCATCTCCTCTTGGAGATAACTTAGACTTCCGCTTGTCTGGAAATCGATACTTTCTTAGATGCAACCACACTAGATCTCCGGTTTTGAATAGCATCTCCTTGCGATTCCGATTTGCTTTGAAAACAACGGAAATTCCTTTTTGCTCCAGCCGTAAGCGCGTCTTCTCATGGAATTCCTTTATGAACTCCACCTTCTTTCCTGCAACAAAATCTACTCGCTCCTCTAAGGGCAACGGTATAAGATCAAAGAGAGTCAAAGGATTTACTGCATAAACACACTCAAACGGAGTTAAATTAGTATATGAATGCAAGGTTCGGTTATAAGAAAATTCAACATGTGGTAATACATCCTCCCAAGCATTCAAATAATCCTTCAAAACAAATTGTAATATAGTAGTTAAAGTTCGATTAGTTACCTACGTTTGGCCATCCATTTGAGGGTGACTAGAAGTTAAAAACAACAACTTTGTACCTAGCTTTCCCCAAAGTGTCTTCCAAAAGAAACTAAGGAACTTAACATCTCTATCGCTCACAATAGTTCGTGGAACTCCATGCAATCTAACAATTTCCTTGAAAAACAAGTTAGCTACATTATATGCATCATCAATTTTATGGCAAACAATAAATTGAGCCATCTTAGAAAAACGATCAACAATCACACAGATAGAATCTCTCCACTTCTTAGTCCTTGGCAATCCTACAACAAAATCCATACTAATGTCAAGCCAAGGTGATGTAGGAATAGGTAAAGGAGTATACAAACCGTGTGGCATCAGTCTTGACTTCACTTTCAGACAAACAAGACACCTCTTAATTAAATGTTCAACATCTTTTAGCATGTGAGGCCAAAAGAAATGAGAATGAAGCATGTGATAAGTCTTATCTCTTCCAAAGTGTCCCATTAATCCTCCAATATGAGCTTCCTCAACTAATAATAATCTCAAAGAACATCTAGGAATACAAACTTTATTCTCATGGAACATAAAACCTTCAAAAAGATAATACTTATCTCTCGACTAGGGCAAAATTCGGTCAAAAAATCGGCCGATTTTTCTGACACTGGGTCGGTTTTTGCATCCACTGTAGATGTCGCAAAAAACATCATCATCCTCGTATAGATCTTTGATATAATGGAATCCTAGGACTTTAGAATCCATTGTTGTGATCAAAGTATCCCTCCTAGAAAGGGCATCCGCTACGACATTATCCTTTCCTTTCTTATATTTGATAATATAAGGAAATGTCTCAATGAACTCCATCCAACATCCATGTCTCCTGTCCAACTTATATTGACTTTGAAAATGCTTCAAAGACTCATGATCAATTCTAAGGATGAATTCATTACACCAAAGATAGTGTTGCCATGTTTTGAAAACTCAATATAAAGCATATAATTCCTTGTCATAAGTAGAATAATTCAAACATGGACCTTTTAAATTCTCACTAAAGTAGGCTAAAGGCCACCTTCTTCCATGAGTACTCCTCCTATACCAATACCTAAAGCGTCACACTCCACTTCAAATGGTTTAGTGAAATCCGGAAGTGCAAGAAGAAGTGCATTTGATAGTCGCCTCTTTAGTTCCGAAAATGCTTTCTCTTGCGCTTCTCCCCACTCGAACGGTACTTGCTTTTTCATGAGCTGCATGAGAGGGGCTGCTATAGTGATGAAATCCTTCACAAAGCGCCTATAAAAGGTTGTCAATCCATGGAAAGATCGCACATGTCTAATGGTGGTAGGTGTAGGCCATTCTTGAATGGCTTTGATCTTCTCTTTATCCACCCTCAAGGCCTCTTGTGCTGACAACAAATCCAAGAAAAACCACTTGATTAGTATTAAACTCGCATTTCTTAATATTAGCATATAGAGATTCAGATCTAAGAGTTGCAAGTACTTCCCTTAAGTGTTTTTCATGCTCCTCAATGGATTTACTATAAACGAGGATGTCATCAAAATAAACAACAACAAACTTTCCAATAAAATGACGTAAGACATGGTTCGTTAAACTCATAAAAGTACTAGGAGTGTTAGTCAAATCAAAAGGCATAACCAACCACTCATAAAGTCCAAACTTGGTCTTGAATGCTGTCTTCCATTCATCTCCCTCCCTCATTCGGATTTGATGATATCCACTCTTAAGGTCAATCTTTGAATACAAAGTGGAACCGCTCAATTCATCTAGCATATCATCTAATCGAGGAATGGGGTATCTATACTTGATGGTGATGTTTTTGATCACTCGACAATCGACACATCCGCCAAGTACTGTCCTTCTTGGGTACCAATAGGACCGGAACCGCACAAGGACTTAAGCTCTCACGTACATAACCTTTGTTCAAAAGGTCTTGCACTTGATCCTGTATTTCCTGGCTTTCTTGTGAACTCATTCTATAAGCAGGGCGGTTAGAAAGTGACGAACCTGGAATGAAGTCAATCCGATGCTCAATGCCTCAGAATGTTGGCAGTTTGGCAGGAATCACATCCGGAATACGCCGTTGTATTCATCCAAAGCCTGTAAAATGTTTGAAGCCAAAGCGGCCTTCACATCATCACTCAAAGTCAGTAGGATTTTATATAAGCTCAGTAAAGAAAGATCTAAAGGAATATAATCATCGAAAAACTCCTTTTTGGAAGAAAGAAGGGTTCGTTGTTGTCCCAGAGAGGAAAAATCGGATGAGCTACAAGAAAATCGGTCGATTTTCCCTTGAACAGACCGATTTTCTTCAGAAATCGGACGATTATTCGAAGAATTGTCCGATATTTTTTTATCTGATAGTTGATTCTTTGTCTTTCTTTTTTTATTGTCTTAATGCTCAGCAATCTACAAAGGATTCATGGGTTTGAGCGTAAATGGCTTTCCCTTTAAACTTAAACGAATGTTTATTAGAAAATCCATCATGAATAACCTTTCTATCAAATTGCCAAGGGCGGCCTAACAAAATATGACATGCTTGCATAGGAACAACATCACAAACAACAATTAATATCCTCATATTTTCCCAAACTAAACGCAATTCGAGCCTGTTTATTAACTTTTAATTCCCCATAATCGTTCATCCAATGCAATTTATAAGGTCGAGGATGGTAGAAGGTAGTGATTTGCAACTTAGTGATCAATTCCTCACTAGCAATGTTGCAACAACTGCCCCCATCAATAATCATGTTACAAACCTTTACTTGAACAAGACATTGAGTATGAAAAAGGTTTTCACGTTGATTATCCTCACATAAATCATTTTTAGCATGCAAAGTGCGTCTAGCTAGCAATCAATGATTCACCATCCTCATATTCACAATCACTATCACTATGATTATCATGCTCATGTAATGCATTGATGTCGGTATGATTATGCTCATTTTCTTCCTCACTTTTATACTTTTCTTGTTGATTAAGAAATAAAACTCATTTATTAGGACAATCACGCATGTAATGACCTCTACCTTGACATTTAAAGCAAACAATATATCTAGATCTTAAGGTAGGGTTAGAAGTACTCCCTCTATGATCCTTTGAAGGCTCATTCAAAGGACGAGACTATGTAGAAGTTTGGGGGGCAATGAAAGTTTTCTATTGTCGTTCTGAGATGAAAATTGGTCGAAAAATCGGTCGATATTCCTATTAGTGGGTCGAATTTTCTTCTTTAGAGTCCAAGAAGTTGTTCCTTGATTCCGTCCTTTGATCTTTTTCTCCACCCTAATAGCCAAATGCAGTAAATTAGTCATAGAAGCATAGGGATAAAGATCAATTTCATTAGCTAAAGAGGGATGCAAAATTCGTAAAAATTGAGCCATAATAGACTTCTCATCCTCTTATATATTGGCTTTCACCATTGCCGTTTGCATGGCGTTGTAGACTTCTTCTACGGACATAGAACCTTTTTTGAAATTCTCTAAGCATTTTCTCAACTCCGACCATAGTGCGGTGGCACAAACCTAGCCTTCATCAAGGCTTTCATGCGTTCCCACGTGTTGACGTCCGGTTCTTCCACTCTTCTCCGTTCTTTGATGAGATGATCCAACCAAATGAGAGCGTAGCCTCGGAATTCTAACGCATCCAGTTGGAACTTCCGTTGCTCACTAAAGTTATGGCAAGACAAAATTTTTTCAATCTTGGTCTCCCACTCCATGTATGCTTCCGGATTGCATCTCTACCTTCAAAACTCGGGATTTTGACCTTGACTTTCCCAAGTCCGCCATTATCCTGTTTGGGCCTATGGTGTTCATTATAGCGTCCCCTCCATTGATGACTTCGTGGGTGATCTCTCCACATACCTCATCCTCCTCATCACTTATGTCCTGAAAATTCGTCACCAAAAAGTGGATTGCGGTTAGCATTAAAGTATTGATTAGGGTGAGTATTACAAGCATCGGTGGATGATTTATAGCTGAAACTTGAGGTGGTGGTGGATTAGAGGAACTCCCGCCCACTTCATAAACAGTCTTTGGATCGAATCTTAGGCGATATTTAGATTGGTAGTCCGCATTGGGCCGTGCTTCCACTTGTTCAAGCCGTTTATCCATGTTGGACATCTTGTTCATGATTTGCTTGAACATGTCCGCTATATCCGGATTGTTGTTCTTCTGGGATCCGCGTGGACTATCTCTTCCTGAAATCTATGTCAACACGCACAATAGAAACAAACTCGTAAGGTTAGAGAAATCGAAAGATCTTACTTGTTTTCTCTCGCTCTCACGCTCGTGTTGTGTTGTCGCAAGCTGGTTTGATGGAATTGACTTGTTGTAACACCCCGAATCCGCGGGACTCGGAGTGCCACATTGGGCTAGGATCTCACAATGGATCCTGACCCTAGCCTGACAACAAGTCCACTGGACCTTACAACATGGCACTGACAAATATAAAAACAAATACATAAAACGGTAAAACTGTAAAACCAAAAGGTAAGACAACATAGCCGAGTATAAACCACAACGCCCTTACACAGGAGGTAACAAAAGATCAACCTCACGTAGGAGGGAAAAGATAAACAAACCCAAAAGCCCCCAACATCCTATGTACGAGACGTCCTCGGCCTGTCACTCTGCTAGATCACCCAACAGCATGCCTATCCTGTGGGGCATCTACAACATGGTAATAAACCATTAGCTAACCATACACATATATAGAGTAATGCATAAGCACAATCACAAGTAAGGAAAGATAAACACATCAGCATGCTTTCACACATTTAACCATTTAATCATCTTAGTATAATGGTCATTCCCTCAAATCGTATATATAATATATATGAAACTATGTGACACGAGGACCGATACATCCACGCCTCTAAGCCTGCTAGCCAGCTGCACAAGTATCGGTCACACAATCCGTGTACCATGTGAGAGTGGATTGTGCCCTTCTAGTAAAGTTAATTTGGTCTGACATCAAAGAACCTTCCAGACTCCACGGCGGGATGAAAGGGAAAGGTTATCACAGCCACGCATACGGGGCAAATCAATAAAACATGGGTCGGTATAACGACATCTCATGCTATCATAGCAACATACAAATCATACACCACTCATGAAAACACCCAATATAAGGATGACAACTAAGTGAATCCTACGGACTTACCTCAACCTCGATCACAACTCAACCACGATCACCTCTACACTGGAGGAATAGCACAACCTATAAACAGGCATAAAGAGATATATCAATCTCCTAACAACACAAGGGTCACACCTAGACCCAAAGGGATCCATAGGGATCAAGCTCAACCTCAAAACCTCAACTAGCATCATTCTAAGTCCTTAAAGCCATACTAAGCATAAACCGATCATAAACTCAACCACACACATCCTCACACCTCTAGCATGATCCTATGCTCTCACACTAAGAAAGGAGGGAACAAAGGCATCCTAAGGATAGTCTAGAAGCACACACACACACACACACCTGCAGAACCAAGAGAAGACCTTGCTGATGCAGGTGGGTGCAGGGGCGGCTCAATGGTGGCGCAGGGGCGGATCATTGGCCGGCGCAGGGGCGGCTACAAGGTGGCGTAGGGGCGGTTGGTTTGCAAAAGACACCACCTTAGCTCTTTCTTCACTTCTTCCTTTGATTCTCTACTCTTCTTCACTCCAACAGCAACATATATACAGAACATACATATATATATCAACACAAGCCAAACTTGGCTAGAACAAGATCCAATCCTAAGGAGTCTATGCTAGACTAAGGAAAGGAAGGAAAAGAGACAAGAAGATGAAAGGAAGAGGAAGAAAGATGGAAGCCATGAAAGCTTACCAAGCTGAAGATCGAGAAGCTCACAACATCACCAAAACGTCCTCAAGCTGGCTCACAAGGCTCAGCAACCATAAACATCAGCAAAGCCAAGCAAAACTCTCCAACTCACACATAAATTCAAAGAAGATCAAGCAAGGGTGATCTAAGGAGAATAGAGAAGAAGATGTACGTAAGGAGAGAAAGAGATTAAGCTGAGAAGGTAAACCCTCATCAGGAGGTAAGAGATGAAGTATATAAAGGAGGTAAAAAGGGTAAAGTACGGGTCGACGGCTGCAGCACACAGAGCCGCGGGGGCGGACTTTGTGAGCCGCAGGGGCGGCCCAGGCAAACCGCAGGGGCGGTTCCAGGGTCACGCAGGGGCGGTCCAGACTAATTCCTGGCTCCCTGCTCATTCTCTCAACAACTTAGCAACTAGGCTCTTATACTTGTATGGATTAATGTTTATTTACAAATCAACACATTGGCCTCACTAGAGCTTCTTAAATGAATCAAGTAGTCAACTTGGTTCGGTTAAAGGTTCTTGTGGGGTGCGATGGTTAAGGAATCCCTGTAAGAAGTTTACTCCACACACGACAAGGTAGAAAGAAAAATTACGGATAGACAACTAGTGTGTTAATAAGTATAGATACTAACTAACACACTCAAAGAAAGACTCAGTGTTTAGAATAGAAAAGAGGCTAAAGAAAAGCACAAGAGAGATTAAGAAGAGAGAAGAATGTACCTTGAGTTGCGAAGTTAAGAAAGAGAGTTAGTTGGTTTTAGTTTTATGTATGGCTAAGACTCTTCAATGAGTTAAAGGTATATACTAAAACTCTTCTGTTGTAATGCTCTTGCACAGGGAGCACTTGGGTTCTGCAAAGTATGCCTCAAAAATTTTCTCGAAAATTGACAATAGTAGCAAAAGTCGATTGAAAAATCGGATGATTTTTTCTGAAGAACAGGCTGATTTTCTTTTGAGAAAAATCGACTCTTGGATTCGACGTTCAAGAACTTTCTTTTTTTTGTATTGGTCAGGTTTAAAGGTCAGCGGCTGGCTTGTGTTTGGTTGATAGCGTTTCTCTCTTCCAAACTTAAACAAATCAATACACTTTAAACTCAAATAATCTCGCAAAGATGGCAAACAAGAAAAGACTCGACTTTATATGACTCATAGAAGAATCAAATAAAAATCAAACCTTTTTATGACCGTTCGGATTCAATCACTTAGCTCTGATACCACTTTGTGCAGGGATAAGCCGCAGTTCTCGGTCCAGATTGAAAGTCCTTACCTGGGATAAAAATCGGGTTGTTCTATAGAGAAAATCGGCCGATTTTCCTCAAGAACAGGTCGATTTTTCGACAAACTCAAAACACGGATTAATGAACGATATGGAAAGATAAGAAGATGATTATGGAATGATAAATGAAATAAATATAGGAAGATATGAACTAAGATAGTTCCACAAAAGAACCTTGACCATGATGTGTCAAAACCGTTAAACGAGAAGATTACCTTAACCCACACTTCTTTAAACTTGCACAAGTTTTCTAATTAAGACAAGCACAAGGAGGGACTAGTATTGACCAAGAGCACCAATCTTAAATAATATTAACACACACAAGCACAATCTAGCAAGGACTTCACAAACAATTCAACCAAAAAACTCTCTTTATTGATTGAACGATTAATGAATAAAACTACAAACTTCGTGATAACACGATTTATGACGTTAGCTTAGGTATCCATTTAGATAGTTTTTCCCGTTAATCATGCATGGTTTGACATTAGTTTGTGACGATTTGCACTTAATTCATGTATGTTGTCGAGATAGACGTCTACACAGACCTTTGCATGTTTTGCAGGTATTTTGGGAGCTTTTGGAGCTTAATCGATACATTCGAGGATCGTTCCTCGTAATGACACACTTCCGGACTCATTAAGAAGCAAGCCAGGAGCTAAGGAGAACACATAGGGCCATGTTGGTGCATGCCTTGCACCAACTCATGGCTAACGTTCAAAAGAGGGCTGAAACACCAAAACCACGGTCCCTGGCACTTCCACGGCCGTGGAACTAGACCGTGATTCCCTCTGGACAGCTAGGACAGCTGTCCCACGATCTCCATAACCGACTCTTGCTCTTGGTGGAGGCTATAAGTACTCTTGCAGGCTGATTCTAGAGGGGACCTCACCACACACACCCTCTCCCACATTCTCTCATTGAACATTTGGATTGGAGCTACACTTGAAGGAGAAGAAACACTCATATTTGGAGAAGAAGAAGAAGAACACTAGTTTCAAAGTTTTCATAGTTCTTGAGTGGTTTTCAGTGAGTTTTGTTGAAGACATTTGCTAGGGTTGTAAGAAACGATTCAAACCTTCTTTTTAAGGGTTGTAAGTCCTTCTTGACTTTTATTCAGCTTGGTTTTCTCATCCTACTTGTTTCGTTTCTCTTTCATTCCATTTTCTTGCTATGGAAGCCATGAATGTATGCTTATTGGGTTTGATTGTTAAGATGCATGTTGTTGGCTATATAGATGTGATTCTAGGGTAAGGGAATGATGGTTATGGCTTGGACTATGATAGAATAGACTTAAATGTATCCTTGGATGATTTGCTTGCTCGTACTTAAGTGCTGTTAGAAATCACGGTTTGTTCAGGACAAACCACGGCCG
Organism: Fagopyrum homotropicum; assembly: GCA_033239125.1. Taxonomy (NCBI): domain Eukaryota; kingdom Viridiplantae; phylum Streptophyta; class Magnoliopsida; order Caryophyllales; family Polygonaceae; genus Fagopyrum; species Fagopyrum homotropicum. Next base: position 93,170,908 of record BSWB01000003.1, on the reverse strand, counting down.
TGGAATGTGATGAACTACCCGTGGTTTGCTTCTGTTATGCTTGTATTGATAAATCTGCATGTTAGGATGTTAGATTGTTGAAATCCTAGTGTTTGTTAAGCTTAATATAGCATAGGGTGACCTAATGCTAGCGATCTAAGTAAGGAAAGAGACCTACCCGGTGATTTCCGATCTTAAGTACCAAAAATGATGAACTCTAGGTAGTAGTGAGCCTCATAAGCCGCTATTGGATTGAATGTGCTAGGATTAGTGTTTAGGACTTGCCTTCCCGAGACTTACCCGGTAAGGAGAGGTTAGATCCCTAGATAGCAATCCGGTTTGTGTAGATTTCCCAACCCTAGGCTCCTAAAGACTTACCCGGTGATAGGACCTTAGTTGCGGGATTAGTGGATCATGAGACCTACCCGGTGATTGGTTCCATTTGAGAAACACCCTTTCCCAACATACTATAGCTAGTCCAAGGTTGATTAGAAGCTTCAGTCCAATGCCATAACCGGAATTCCTAACCCCTAGAATCCGCTTTTCTCTCTTTGATTACCTACCTCGTGTTTGTGTTTGCTTATTTGTGTTGGTAACTTAGTTGTTCGTTTGATTTGTTAATCTTGCAAGACATTGTGATCCTTTCTAGATCACCACAAAACCAATCCAAAAACATTGAGATTTTCATTTCTTTATTTCTTTCTCTTTTCTTAGCCTAGATTTACACTATCATTAGTCACTATTTGATTCAATTTCACCTTAGTCTTTGTGTTCGACCTCGGAATACTATCCTTTCTACAAAACAACCCATACACTGTGGGTTCGCTAGGAGTTAGAAAAAATATATCTAGTTATAAATTTAAGACTTTTGTGATACACATTCTTAGCGTAACAAGTTTTTGGCGCCGTTGCCGGGGACTAGGTCTAGATTGAGTCATTTTTGTGATTGTTTATAGTGTAGGTCTTTCTTGTTGCTTTTGATCTTATTTGGTTTGTGTCTTTGCATTTTCAGGACATCTCTCATTCTTTAGGTGCATGCAAAGATCTCGTGGCAAGGATTTAGCTCCATTCGATCCCGAACCGGAGAAAACCCTTAAAGCTAGATCTAAGAGCATTAAGAAGAAGAAAGAGATGGCCGCAAGAGATCTTCAAGCTGAGTTGGATGAGGCTTTAGAGCAAATTAGGTTAAGAGATGAACTCTTGGAGAATGAGAGGAGACTTGCCAATGAGAGGCAAGAAGCGACTAGGAGGGAAATTGAAGAGATTAGGCAAGCTCTTCTGCAAAGAGAGCTTAATCGTCAACAACCTCCTCCACCAACACCATCACCGCAGCCGGCGGTCAACATTCGGTTTGAGCCGATCATGATTGAGGAGCCACAAACGTTAGGGAAACGTATGGATCCGGCCCAAAGATTGCACCATCCGGGTGTAAACTTAGGAGATCCCGCAACCCATGATTATGAGCTCCGCCCTCAAGTGCTTCAAATGATCCGGCATAATCAATTTGGAGGGATGGAAGGAGAGTCTCCTCATCAACACTTGATGAATTATGAGATTTTGATGGAGCTCTAAGGCCGCCTAGATTGGAGAACAACAACCATAAGCTTAGGGCTTTTTCCTTCTCTCTTAAGGATAAAGCCTTGACTTGGTATCAATCGATTCCACAAGGGCGTGTAGGTACTTGGGAGGAGGTGACAACCGAGTTCTTGACAAAGTTCTTCCCACCTTCCAAGACTACCGAGTTAAGAGGGAGGATCAATGCCTTCGTGATGAAGGATAGAGAGAGCCTATTCAAGTCTTGGGAGAGGTTCAAGGACCTCCTCCTAGATTGTCCACACCATGGTATACCGAAAATAGAGATTTTGGAGATATACTTCAAGGGGCTTGATGAGGATAGCCAATTCAAGCTTCAATCGCTTTCCGGTGGAACATTCATGGAGAAGAATGTGGATGAGGCTTGGGAGTTTGTAGAGAAGCAAGCCTTGGTGATAGAGAAGTACTCCCATAGGAAGAGTGATGGGAGAAAACCGGAAGTTTATGAAGTTAGTGAAGTCACCATGAGCAACTACAAGCTCGATGCAATCAATAATGAGCTAAAGTCTTTGAGGGAGTTGTGTGCTACAACTTTGAAGAATCAAGCAAGCCCTCAAGTGCAAGTGCAAGCAAACTTGTCTTCCAAGGAGGAAGATGTGAACTACATGGGAAGGGGAAACTTCAACAATTATCAAGGCCCTAGGAACTTCAACAACAACCGGCAATTCAACAATTACCGACCTAACCACAACCATCCCGGGTTTTCCTATTCTAACCCGGATGGTGCCTTGAACCCTCCCGCTTCCACAAGCGCAACACCACCACCTAAGGCTTCATAAGAGCCTCCACCTGGATTTACTCAACCTCCAAAGGATAGAACCGAGATGATGTTTGAGCAATTGCTTGGAAGGTTGAGTGGTCTTGAAAGCACGGTGACTTCCATTTCTAAGGCTCAAAAGGTGTTAGAAGCACAAGTGTTCCAAAAGGCGGGTGAAGCTCATAGAGATCCGGGAAAGCTTCCCGGGAGACCGAGGATAACCGAAGAGGCCAAGTGTTGGTCATCACAACAAGGAGTGGGCTGAGCATGAAGGACCCTTCGCCTAAGGGGAATGAAAAGGGAATGCAAGTGGTGATAGAAGAAGAGACATTGCAAGAAGAAGGAGGAAAGAGCAAGGATGATGAGCCAACATATGTGGCACCACCTCCATACAAGCCACCACTACCATTCCCACAATCACGAGCAAGAGCTCGCTTGGACACACATTTCGGTAAATTCCTTGAACTTATGTCTAAATTGCATATTAACATTCCGTTCATGGATGCTATTCTTGGTATGCCGGCCTACGGAAAATTCTTGAAGGAAATACTCTCCAACAAGAGGAAATTAGAGGAGTATGGAGAAGTGAGAATGACAAAGAGATCTTCCGAGTTGATCCAAACCATGAAGGAGGAGATGCCTCCTAAGCTAAGGGATCCGGGATCTTTTTGTGTGCCAATTGGGGTTGGAGAAGTGAAGTATGAAGCCCTATGTGATCTTGGAGCAAGTGTAAGTATTATCCCGCTTGCACTTTGCAACAAGGTTGGGCTAGGAGAGCCAAAGCCGGTCAAGATGACCCTCTATATGGCGGACCATTCCATCACCCACCCCGTAGGAATCTTGGAAGACATACCGGTGCAACTCGGGATGTTCTATGTGCCAATAGACTTCGTTGTTTTGGACATCCCGGCGGACTATCCGGTTCCTATCATCTTAGGGAGGCCTTTCTTATCCACATCCGGATGTTTGGTGGATTGCAAAAATGGAATTCTCTCTTTCAACATTGGAGAAGAGAATATTAAGTTCAAATTATCCACAATGATGAAGGGGCCAACCCTTGGTGAAGATGTGTTCAACATTGTCGAGCAAGAGGAATGTAGAGAAGTTGTGAGCTCGATCTTGATCAAGAACCCCTTGGAGAAGGTTCTTAGCTTAAGTTTGATGGAGGAAGGGGTTTAAGATGGTTTCAATGAAGAAATCAAGGCCTTGGATGCATTGGAAAAGGAGACAAGTGCTGAATTTGAAGTGCACGAAGTCATGCTGAAACACTGTAGGAATCACGGCCTGTCACCAAGAACCACGGCCGTGGACTTACCCGTGGAACTCTCTGAAATGCTCCAAAGTGCCAGCTTCTCAAATTCCACGCCCGGGGTTTTGCCAAAGACCGTAATTTTTCCCGTGGTTTCTCTAGAAAGTGCCTTAGTGGTTGATCAAGCTTCAAGGAGCCTTGGAGAGTCCTCCATAGCTTTGGAATCATCTCAACCTACATTGTATGGAGCGTCTCCAGTCAATAAAGGTCCTCCTAAACTTGAACTTAAACCCCTCCCTTCTCATTTGAAGTATGCTTATCTTGGTGTAAACTCTACTTATCCGGTGATTGTTAATGCATGCTTGAATGATGATGAGTTGAATAGATTGTTGCATGAGTTGAGATTGCATAGGAGAGCTATTGGCTATACCATTGATGATTTAGTTGGCATTAAACCTTCCTTGTGCATACATAAGATCTTAATGGAAGATAACCATAAACCTTCAATTGAACCTCAAAGAAGACTAAACCCTATCATGAAAGAGGTAGTCAAGAAAGAGATCCTTAAATTGCTAGATGCAGGAATCATTTTCCCGATTTCGGATAGTAAATGGGTTAGTCCCGTGCATGTGGTTCCTAAGAAGGGTGGGATGACCGTAGTGACTAATGAGAATAATGAACTAATCCCTACTAGGACGGTTACGGGATGAAGGATGTGTATAGACTATAAGAAACTAAATGTGGCCTCTAGGAAAGACCACTTCCCTCTTCCTTTCATTGACCAAATGCTGGAGAGATTAGCTCAACATTCACACTTTTGCTACTTAGATAGCTATAGTGGATTCTTCCAAATCCCTATCCACCCAGATGACCAAGAGAAAACTACATTCACATGTCCTTGGGGTACATTTGCATATAGGAGAATGCCATTTGGGTTGTGTAATGCACCCGTCACCTTTCAAAGGTGTATGATGGCTATCTTTTTTGAATATATTTAAAACATCATGGAAGTATTTATGGATGATGTCTCTATTTATGGATCTTCATTTGATGATTGTTGGCACACTTGGTTTTTACCGGAGATTCATAAAAGATTTCTCTAAAATATCTAAGCCTCTTACTAACCTACTAATGAATGATGTTGAGTTCGTTTTCTCCAAGGATTGCCTTGAGACCGTTTGTAGGTTGAAGAATGCTTTGATCTCCGCACCTATCATGCAACCTCCGGATTGGAGTTTACCGTTTGAGATCGTGTGTGACACGAGTGATGTGGCCGTCGGGGTTGTTTTGGGACAAAGGAAGGATGGGCTTACACATGCCATCTATTATGCTAGCAAGACACTAGATGATGCCCAACTCAATTATGCTACCACCGAGAAGGAGTTGCTAGCGCTTGTGTATGCATTTGAGAAGTTCCGCTCGTATCTTGTTGGAGCGAAGGTCATTGTGTATACGGATCATGCTGCGATCCGTTATCTCCTTACAAAGAAGGATGCCAAGCCTCGTTTGATTCAGTGGATCCTTCTTCTCCAAGAGTTTGATTTGGAGATCCGGGATAAAAAGGGGTCCGAAAATTCTGTGGCGGACCACCTTAGTAGGCTACCACCATTGGAGATTGAGAGAGATGACATCCCGATTGATGACTCATTCTGGGATGAGCAATTGCAATTGATGGAAGAATGCTTGCTTCAAGTGACTAGAGGGGGTGAGCCATGGTATGCGGATATAGTGAACTATCTCGTTTGTGAAGAGGTGTCACCCGGTCTATCGTATGCGCAAAGAAAAAGTTCTTCAAGGATGTGAGGCATTACTATTGGAGCGAGCCTCTCTTGTTTAAGAGAGGGCCGGATGGGGTCTTTAGAAGATATATACCGGAGGATGAGGTGGAGAGTGTGATCCTCCATTGTCATTCCTTGCCATGTGGAGGTCATGCTAGCTCACACAAGACGTGTGCAAAGGTGTTGCAATCCGGGTTTTATTGGCCAAGTTTGTTCAAGGATGTACAGAATTTTGTTGTAGCTTGTGATGCTTGCCAAAGGATGGGCAACATCTCAAGGAGGAATGAGATGCCCTTGAACAACATACAAGAGGTGGAGATATTCGATGTTTGGGGTGTGGACTTCATGGGGCCATTCCCCTCTTCATGTGGCAACATCTACATCCTATTGGCGGTATACTATGTGTCGAGATGGGTAGAAGCAATCACGTCTCCCACAAATGATGCCAAGGTTGTGATGCGGTTCTTCAACCGAGTGATCTTCCCTAGGTTTGGAACAACAAGGGTGATCATAAGCGATGGAGGAAAGCACTTCACCAATAGGAACTTTGGGACACTTTTGGCTAAGTATGGGGTGACTCATAAGGTGGCAACACCTTACCATCCCCAAACTAGTGGCCAAGTAGAGATCTTCAACCGGGAGATAAAAGGGATCCTTGAGAAGACGGTTCTAGGACGAGAAAGGATTGGGTTATGAAGCTTGATGATGCCTTGTGGGCATATAGAACCACCTTCAAGACACCGATTGGCACCACTCCCTACAAGCTAGTTTATGGAAAGTCTTGCCACCTTCCGGTGGAGATGGAGCATAGGGCGTATTGGGCCATAAGGTGGCTGAATTTTGACCTCAAGGAAGCCGGTGAGAAGAGGTTGCTAGACATCAATGCTCTTGAGGAGATCCGGTTGGATGCCTATGAAAACGCCCGGATTTACAAGGAAAGGACCAAGCGTTGAAAGGAGTTGAGTGAAGGTGACCTTGTCCTTCTTTTCAACTCGAGGCTGCGGCTTTTCCCCGGAAAGCTAAAGTCAAGATGGACGGATCCTTATGTGGTGAAGAAGATCTTTCCCCATGGAACGGTTGAGATAGGAGGGGAGCATTATGGAGATTTTAAGGTGAATGGGCACCGGTTGAAGAAGTATATCTCGGGAGCTCCGGTGGACATGATTGCCCCGCTTCACCTTGAGTGAGACGCCCCCGAATTTGGTCAAGCTAATAACCTTAAAGAAGCGCTTAATGGGAGGCAACCCATTGGTAGACATCTTTCCCTTTTCGTTTTTATTTTGGTTTTCATTTTTCTATTTTTGTGTGTTTTTGTGTGTGTTTGGTGTTTGTGTGCTAGAACCTAAGTCGCATTGAAAGCCTTGCATGGCATGAGGATGATGATGGTGATCCCGCATCAAACGTGGGTGGAGCGGACGTGGGACTTGGACGGCTAGCGGTGCCTAGCGCGGGTCCTGACGCCATAATGAACATCAAGAGCTCTCTACCACCTTTGAATTGATCATCCACCATCAATCCACTTGAGTGAACCTAAATACCGAAGCAAACCATTTTACATTGTGAGGACCCTCTTTCACTCTTTTTTACTTCATTTACACATTGGGGACAATGTGTTTCTAAGTATGGGGTGGGGTTTTCATGATCACTTGCATGATTAGAATCTAGGATAGTCTCTTTTCGTCACATATCTCATTAGGTTTTGCATTGTACATACATATTTCGAAAATTCCAAAAAAAAAAAAGAAAATTTAAAAAATTTTAGTGCTTCTAAGCTTGGGGTATGACCCTTATGATGAGATTGTCTTGTGAATTGGCTATAGATGGCCTTATGTGTTGAATGGATGTATGCATATGTGGACTTGAATTACTTATCTTGAATCCTATGTATGGATTGTGATCATGATGTTTCCCTTGGTTGGATTGAGGATTGATGGTCGAAATTACATGCTAGTTCTTGCACATCATTTAGGAGTGATTAATCATTTTTCTCTACTTCTCATCTTGATCATGTTGTTTGAGCACCTCAATTGATATAAAATTTGACCTCTTTTGACCCATCAGGGAATAGGAGCATGCTAGTGTGTTGGGTGTGTGAAAAGCAAGTGTGGGGTGAAGTTGTTGATGAATGGATATTGTGAATGAAGTGTTGAATTTGTTGTGAAAAGTGTAGAAAAAATATAGGTTTGGGGACTTTGGTTTTGATGACGAGTAACTCGGCACCATTCACATAATCGGGTGTTTGTGCCTTGCCAAATTCGGATAAATTGAATGTCCTAACGAGCCTTGGTATGTGTGCCCGGTGTGAGGCACCTCGGAAAAATCCCGAGGTCCGCTAATCACCAAGGTTTCGGCTTTTGTACACCAATGCCATTGCCTCAAAAATAAGTGAAAGAAAAAGAAAGTGAAAAAGAAAAGAAAACAAAGAAAAGATGGAGAAAATATACACTTGTGGTGAAGTTGATCAAAAATGAAATTGTGGAGTTAGTTCCTTTCCCGGATTAGCATCACATGACCTAAAAACTCCCACCTATTCACAACGTTTCTTGGCCTCTTCTTTCCTAAGTCCTTGTGACCTATTTGCATGTGTGTAAGACTTAGTGATCTAGATTGGATATACTCATGATCATCTTGACTTCTTCATCTTCACCTTGCATGCATGCTTTTGAGTTAAGTATAATTGTCTTTCCATGCCTTCATTCATTTGATACATGATTGCTTGTCCATTGCCATGAAACATGACTATGAAGGTGATCCAATGTTAGAAGCACAATTCCAAAAAGAATTTGTTGTTTTTCTACATGCATAAATCATGTCATCTCTTAGTCTATAGTTGGGTCTTGCTCGGGACTAGGAAACCTTAAGTATGAGGTATTTTTGATAACACGATTTATGACGTTAGCTTAGGCATCCATTAGAAAGTTTTTCCCGTTAATCATGCATGGTTTGACATTAGTTCGTTATGATTTGCACTTAATTCATGTATGTTGTCGAGATAGACGTCTACACGGACCTTTGCATATTTTGTAGGTATTTTGGGAGCTTTTGGAGCTTAATCGATACATTCGAGGATCGTTCCTCATAATGACACACTTCCGGACTCATTAAGAAGCAAGCTAGGAGCTAAGGAGAACACATAGGGCATTGTTGGTGCATGCCTTGCACCAACTCATGGCTCAACGATCAAAAGAGGGTTGAAACACCAAAACTACGGTCCCTGGCACTTCCACAGCCGTGGAACTGGACCGTGATTCCCTCTGGACAGCTGGGACAGCTGTCCCACGATCTCCATAACCGGCTCTTGCTCTTGGTGGAGGCTATAAGTACTCTTGCAGGCTGATTCTAGAGGGGACCTCACCACACACACCCTCTCCCACATTCTCTCATTGAACATTTGGATTGGAGCTACTCTTAGAGGAGAAGAAACACTCTCATTTGGAGAAGAAGAAGAACACTAGTTTCATAGTTTTCAGGACAAACCATGGCCGTGGATAGAATAGACTTAAATGTATCCTTGGATGATTTGCTTGCTCGTACTTAAGTGCTGTTAGAAATCACGGTTTGTTCAGGACAAACCACGGCCGTGGAATGTGATGAACTACCCGTGGTTTGCTTCTGTTATGCTTGTATTGATAAATCTGCATGTTAGGATGTTAGATTGTTGAAATCCTAGTGTTTGATAAGCTTAATATAGCATAGGGTGACCTAATGCTAGCGATCTAAGTAAGGAAAAAGACCTACTCGGTGATTTCCGATCTTAAGTACCAAAAATGATGAACTCTAGGTAGTAGTGAGCCTCAGAAGCCGCTATTGGATTGAGTGTGCTAGGATTGGTGTTTAAGACTTACCTTCCCGAGACTTACCCGGTAAGGAGAGGTTAGATCCCTAGATAGCAATCCGGTTTGTGTAGATTTCCCAATCCTAGGCTCCTAGAGACTTACCCGGTGATAGGACCTTAGTTGCGGGATTAGTGGATCATGAGACCTACCAGATGATTGGTTCCATTTGAGAAACACCCTTTCCCAACATACTATAGCTAGTCCAAGGTTGATTAGAAGCTTGAGTTCAATGCCATAACCGGAATTCCTAACCCCTAGAATCCGCTTTTCTCTCTTTGATTACCTACCTCGTGTTTGTGTTTGCTTATTTGTGTTGCTAACTTAGTTGTTCGTTTGATTTGTTAATCTTGCAAGACATTGTGATCCTTTCTAGATCATCATAAAACCAATCCAAAAACATTGAGATTTTCATTTCTTTATTTCTTTCTCTTTTCTTAGCCTAGATTTACACTATCCTTAGTCACTATTTGATTCAATTTCACCTTAGTCTTTGTGTTCAACCTCGGAATACTATCCTTTCTACTAAATGACTCATACATTGTGGGTTCGCTAGGAGTTAGGAAAAATATATCGAGTTATAAATTTAAGACTTTTGTGTTACACTTTCTTAGCGTAACACTTCGTAAGTGAAGCTGCAAGTCTCACAATCTGTGGAAATATATCAAATCTAATCTACTAAACAATCTCCCCTACTAAGGCCATTTATAAGGAAGACTAAACCTACAAAAACTAGGAAAATATACTTAAAGATAACCTTTGCAAGATTATCTTTAAGATATATAAAATATAAAAACTAAAAAGATAAAACTTAATAATCCCTTAAGATAGACTGAGAGCTTTTAGGAATCACAATAAGATATAATTGCCAAAAGATAGAATATAATGACCGGATCTTTGCAAAACTCGTCATAGTGAAGGAAATCGGGAAATAAAATCGGTCGAATTTTCCTACAAGAAAATCGGTTTATTTTTATGGAAAACCAGTCGATTTTCTTCTCTGAGATCTTCCGTGATCTTATCCTTTTTCCTTGCTTAATGGATCTTTTTGATCGTGGCTTGACTCTTCTATAACAGTCAATAACATCACCAAGGAACTCTTGAGAGTGAGGAGAGTTTCCTTGAGCGTACATGTCATGAGTATGTCCATAACTTCATCTTGAATTGTCTTTGCTCTTGACCTTGTTGAAGAACCGGTAGGTGATATAAATAGGATAAATAATAATCTAGAAGGGGGTTGAATAGAGTATGAGAACTTTTCGCAAACCCAAATCTCAAGGCCTTGAAACCTCTTTCAAGAGCCTTGATGTCAATCTGCGCTCTTTATGAAACTTTGATTTCAAGGGCTTTGAAACTCCTTTCAAGGGCCTTGACTTCTTGCTCCTGCAAAACAAAGTTAGTCACGATAAAGTATATATGGTGCGGAATTCAAAAGATTGACACGAGGATATGTTTACAAAGTTCGGCTCTAAATAGCCTACTCTCCGTCCTAGGGTATATCCGTAGGATCTAACTATCTATTATTAGCTTCAAAGAATCCTAGATACAAACTAGAAGAAATCCCCTTCTTCTCTCACTGTAGCCAACACTACGATCTAGCTCCAACTCTTAACCTAGCTATAATAGCCTAGTTACTTCGCAGAGTAACACACACTCTAATATAACACTATTTAGATCTTCCAATGGAGCTCTAGTGTTTTCTCTCTCTAAGGGGATAAAGCTTTTTGAATGAGAGAAAGAAAAACAACGAATGAAGATGATTTAGTTGCTTGAAGATGTAGAAGATATTTTAATATGTAGGCTTGTGTATTTTTCTTCTTCGACCATCATCTTCATTTATACTCTTCGATGAAAAGGTCTTCTAGCCGTTGTGAAGATGACCGTTGAAGGTGAATCTTCGTTTCCATGAAGATCGTTTTCTTGTTCGGAGATAAGTTAGAAGTTGTAAAACTACAACCCCTATTAACACGTTGATCTTTTAATCCGATCTTCTCGTGTTCTATGTGAAGAGAAGATGTTGCCGTTGAGTTTGTTTAAGAAAATCTTATGAAAAGATTCTCTTTTCTTCATTTAAGATCTTTGATGATTCTGTAGTTGACGAGATCTTCGGCTGAAATCTTCGGCTGGATCCTTATCAAAATCTTCTGGAAAAGTCTTGATGCGTATTTTGAATTCTTGTTTTGCATTCTTGTAACTCCAAGGCTCTTGATATCTTCCTTTGTATTCGCCATCTTCCTTCGTCCTTAAAATTATACTTGAAGGCCCTTGAAACTAATATCAAGGCCCTTGACTTATGCATTGTTGTACCTGCATTAAATTCAAACCAACCGAATATCTAGAAATATAATCAAGTACATTGTTAGTATATCCAACTGCTTATATTTGTGTGAAGTCTTCCATCATCATCAACACCTGTAAACCATTTCAATCAAGGTGGAGTTTTCAATCTCCCCCTTGATGGAAGACAACACAAATTTTCTTACATGCATTTGTTAGTTTAGCATGCATATGAAAACCTCAAAAACTAAAATGCAGAATGCAGTATGTCGGAATGTCGGATCATATTTCTCCCCCTTTGTCTTTCAGTAAGGGAGGAAAAGCAGTCAAACCAAGGAATTTAAAAACATACGATTACAGACCCAAAAAAATTGTATTTTCAAAACAAAATCAAACAGTTTAAATTCCCTCATAGAACTTTCTCTTGCCTTTTGATGAGGATTTCTTATAACACCAGTCATCCATTTCAGTTGCCATACGTCTTCTCTTTTCTGCAGCTCTTCTCTGTTTAACAACTTCATACTCAACTATAGGTAAGAACATTGGCTCCTCATGAGTTGGATACAAAATAAACTTATTCTGTACACGCCTTTTACAATTCATCAGCATATTCTCAACCTGTTCTTGAGTATGTTGAGCCACATCTTCAAGTATGGGCAAAATACTTCCCATTGCAGTTAGTGTAAGAGCGTTCCTCAAATACATTTCATTGACTTTGGCATTTATAGTGGCTAGCAACTCAAAATTTGCATCCATTCTCCTCTTGGCATCAAACTTAAAATCAGATATTTCACGACTAAGACAAGCTATTTGTTTCTCACAACCATCTAATCGGATTTCTGGAGTAAGAGTAGATTTTGCTTCTTCATTCTGAGTAACTCCTTTTCCTTTTCTAGATTCCATGTTCCTACAAGAGTTTTCTCAATACCCAGGCGTTCTAAGCAATTTTCATCAATTTTGCTGTTAATAGACTGTCTTACCTCAGAAGATGTATCAATTCTATAATACTTAAAGACTTTAGGCAACAGATTTCCATAAGGTAAAGGAATGGATCTCTTGGAATTTACAGAATGCAGCATATGGTTAAGAATCAAAGTAGGTACATCTATAGTCACCTCAGTCATAAGCAGATGAATTAATTCCAGAGTTTGATCCGTCAACAACTCTCTTGAGTTTGCACGAGGAATAACACATCTAACCAGTATAGTGAACAGTATTTTTGCCTCTAGGGTTAAAGATGTATGAGTCAATTGACGGGAGGTAGAATTTGGAACTAGAAATTTTTCCTTAGCAATATTAATACTCTCTGATTTTGAAGGATAGTCAAATGCCAGATATGTAGGAATTCCAAAGATCTCACTTAAGATAGAAGGATTGAGTGAAATCGGAGTACCTTTAACTGAAGATTCAAGGGTGATACATCCTTTATCCCTTTTTGTAATGAGATTAACATAAAACAGTCTCGTAAGTCTTGGAAAGGCAAAATCTCTAGGGTTTAGGACATTCTAGATCGTTGAGTTCTTCAGCTTGTCAATACAAGACATCTTGAGTGAATTCAGAAAGTCAATATCTACCAAGTAGCACATACATAGTTGTCGGTTATGAAACCCATCTAGACAAGATCCAGATGCTTGAAAATTAATGAACTATGAGGAAGGAAGAGCAGTCATCTGAGATATATCTTGATTTTCAGAAAAATTCTCTCTTTTCTCAATCGAAGACTCCTTATCTTTCTGTTTGAGAGTTTCATGAGCAGACCGCTTGCTTTTGGGTGCCATGAGAGAAGTTTTTTGAGAGAGGAATCAAAGAATTTTGAAATAGGGTTTTTGTGTGAAAGACTACAAGAAGATCCTTTTTAAGAATGAAAGAATAATTCTTTGAAAAGATTTGGCTTTAGAAATCTTAACTGCAAATCCCTTTTTTTTTTTTAGAAAAATTTTTAAGAATTAAAATATCTTAAAGATATTAACTCTTAAAAGATCCGTATCATTTTTATACCCTGAAATATGTTTCAAGGTCCCCTTGAATTTCATTTCAAGGCCCTTGAAAACATCAATTGGGCTGCATACGTAGGATGATTAAAACTTGTTAAGTCCCCCTACGTTAATGCTTCCTTGTTTAGCATACCAAGCTCTAATCTAATAAAATTAAATTGTTCCTTAGGAAGAGGATTGGTAAAGATATCTGCAAGCTGCAAGTTAGTTGAGATAAAAGAAATCGAAACATCACCTTTCTCAACATGATCACGAATGAAGTGATGCCTCACATCAATATGCTTAGTTCTTGAATGTTGCACAGGATTTTTAGTTATAGAAATAGCACTAGTATTATCGCATTTAATAGGAATACCATTCAAATCAAAGCCAAGATCACGAAGTTGTTGAGCAATCCAAAGGATTTGAGCACAACAGGCTCCAACCGCTATATACTCAGCTTCAGCAGTGGATAGTGCAACAGAATTTTGCTTCTTGGAGTGCCAACTGATTAGGAATGACCCTAAGAATTGACAACATCCAGAAGTACTCTTTTTATCAACATTATAACCTACAAAGTCTGCATCTGAATAGCCAACAAGATGAAATGAGCTTTGACGTGGGTACCATAAACCTAGATCCTTAGTGCCATTTAGATACCGAAAAATTCTTTTCACAACAATCAGGTGTGACTCTTTAGGATCAGCTTGAAATCTTGCACACATGCACACGCTAAACATAATGTCAAGACGACTTGCAGTTAGATATAACAATGAACCGATCATACCTCTATACTCCTTTTGTACTACACTTTTGCCATTTTTGTCATGATCTAACGAAAGTGTTGAACTCATAGGAGTCTTTGCAACCTTAGATTGATCCATTTTGTACTTTTTAAGCAAGTCTTTAGTATACTTGCTTTGATTGAGAAAAAGTCCTTTCTTTGCCTATGTCACTTGAAGTCCAAGAAAGAAATTTAATTCTCCCATTAAGCTCATTTCGAATTCCTGCAGATAATATCTGAAAATTCCTTGCAAAGAGAATCGTTAGTAGCACCAAATAATATATCATCAACATAGATATGTACTACTAGTATGTCGTTGCCTCTAGTTTTGATAAACAATGTTTTATCAACTAAACCTCTTTTAAAACTATTTTCAAGAAGATATTTAGACAATCTTTCATACCAAGCTCGAGGAGCTTGCTTAAGACCATAAAGAGCTTTGTCTAATTTGAAAACATAATCTGGAAAATCATCATTTTCAAAACCAGGAGGTTGAGCAACATAGACTTCTTCTTCTAAGAAGCCATTTAGGAAAGCACACTTTACATCCATTTGAAAAAGTTTTATGTTCATGAAGGATGCAAATGCAAGTAGCATACATATGGCTTCTAACCTTGCAACCGGAGCAAAAGTCTCCTCATAATCAATACCTTCTTCCTGGTTATAGCCTTGCGCTACAATTCGTGCTTTGTTTCATATGATTTTGCCACTTTCATCCAGTTTGTTCCTGAAGACCCATTTTGTGCCAATAACTGATTGATGCTTTGGTCTTGAAGTAAGAGTCCATACCTTGTTCCTCTTAAACTCATTCAATTCATTTTGTATGGATATGATCCAATCTGGTTCTTGAAGAGCTTGAGTGTAGTTCTTTGGCTCGATCAATGATACAAAGGCGGAGAATGCACATATATTGTTTACTTTAGATCTAGTTTGAACTCCGGCATTTGGATCTGAGATCACATTTTCTTGTGGATGATATGAGGAGTGTTGAACTTTTCTTCTTTTAACAGATGAAGTAGATCCTAAAGGTTGAGCTGTATATGTTTGACTAGACTCAGGTATCATTTGTATATTGCCTGCTGTTCCAATCTCAAGGCCTTGAAGTTGGGTTTCAAGCCCTTGAAGTGGAGTTCTGTTATCACAGTTTCCAGTTTCAAGGTCTTGAAGGTGTGTTTCAAGGTCTTGAGGATTTTCTTTGGTATCTTGAATCTTTTCCTTCATATTTTTGTCTTCGTCTTTAGGATCTTCCTCTTCATCCGAAATGTGATCTTCTCTTTGATTCAGGTCTAAGTCCGCAAAACTTTCACTTAAAGTACCATCATTGCTTTCATCAAAAATAATATGAATGCTTTCCTCAACAATTTTGGTACGTTTGTTATATACTCTATAAGCTTTGTTGTTTGAAGCATATCCAATGAATATACCTTCATCACTACGTGCATCAAATTTCCCAAGATTGTCTTTTCCATTGTTGTGAACAAAACAAGTACATCCAAAGGGTTTGAAATATGAAATATTTGGTTTTCTACCTTTAAAAAGTTCATAAGGAGTCTTTTTCAAAATAGGGCGAATTAAACATTTGTTTAAAATATAATTTGCAGTGTTTACTGCTTCAGCCCAAAAGCTCTTTGGTAGATTGTTTTCTAAAAGCATTGTCCTAGACATATCCTCAAGAGTGGGATTCTTGCGTTCCACAACTCCGTTTTGTTGAGGAGTTCTAGGAGCTGAAAAATTATGAGAAATACCATATTTTGCACAAAACAAATCAAATTTTAATTGATCAAATTCTCTACCATGATCACTTCTTATAGAAACGATTGGTAGATTTTTCAAGCTTTGTAACTCCTTACATAGTTTTGAAAATTCAAACAAAGCTTCAGATTTTTCACGTAGAAAAGAAATTCATGTAAAGCGAGAAAAGTCATCCACTATAACAAGAATGTATTGTTTTCCTCCGGGAGATTTGACACGCATAGGTCCACAAAGATCCATGTGTAAAAGTTCAATGGGTCGAGAAGAACTTACAGCTTTCTTGGGTTTGAAAGAACCTCTTGTTTGTTTACCTTGTGTACATGCCTTACAAAGATCATCAGCCTTGAAATTTTGGTTTGGCAAACCACGTACCAAATCTTTTGTAAGTAACTTCTGCATGGTGTGCATGCTTACGTGACCAAGTCTTCTATGTCAAAGCCTTAAAGGCCTTTAGACATTTTAACTTTGTTCCTGCAACTTGGTTAGTACTCAAGGAATAAACATTGTTACATCTAGGAGCAGTAAGCAATACTTCATCCGTTTTTATGTTTTGAACTACACATTTTTCTGAATCAAATATAACCTTATTACCTTTATCACAAATTTGAGAAATACTCAGCAAATTATATTTCAAGCCATCAATTAAATAAACATCATCAATAAAGTTGGATGAATTATAGCAAATTTTACCAATGCCAATTATGTCACACTTTCCTTTATCACCAAGAGTAATAGTTCCGGATGATTGCTTCTTTAAATTTGAGAATAACGAACTTTTTCCACTCATGTGTCTTGAGCAACCACTATCTGGTATCCATTTGTGCTCCTTTACCTTGGTGATATCCTGCAAAACAACAAACATCAACATTTCCGGGTTGACCATATGACATATTTTGGTTCATACTCAGGCTCGATCATGTTTGGTGGTCTAGTACCTTTAGGAACCCAGATTTGTTTGACTTGTTTACTTAGACATAAAGGATAGGTGTTTCTAATAATATAAGGATCATTTCTTCTATAAGGACGTGTGGATTTAACATGACCCTTTTTACAACAATAGAAGCACGTAGGCATATGACTGCTTCCTTTGGCCATAACAAAAGTGGTGGTAGGTTTTCTAGGAAAGCTTTTATGATCCCTATACCATTTTTGTTAAGAGAAGATTGTTGTTCACCCATCATTCTTTCCAGATTATCTTTTGAACGAGTAAACTTAATGAGTGATGCCTTCAGGTCTTGACACGTTAAAGTCAGATCAACTTTCCCTTTCTCTAGGTCGATATAATTTCGATGTAGAGAAGAGAGGTTGTCCTTGAGAATCAGATTTTCTGATTCCAAGGCCTTGATATTGTCATCAAGTTCTTCCTTTTCTGTGTTAAGATTTTCAATCTCCAGAGACATTTCTCTCAGTTGTTTATCTTGTTCATTAAGCTTATCTGTTAAAGAATTTATCCTTATTCTATGTTCCTTATCACTTAGGATAATATCTTTAAGGAATTGTTTAAGATCAATATCAGGTTGAGATAAAATTGTACTTACCATATTGTCGATGTACAGATTTGAGTCATCTTTATGATCAGCCATAAGACACAAGTTTGCTTGTTCTTTTTCATCTTCTGATTTATTTGATGATTCTGAATCACTCCATGAAGCAACCATAGCTTTCTTTTTTCGATCATTTTTCTTGAAGTTGGTCCTCTTATTTTGTGGACAATCCTTTACCAGATGATCTGTTTCACCACATTCAAAGCAAGTTAGTACTCTTGTTTTCTTATTAAGGTTAGAAAACTTACCTCGGGGTTTTGATGCTCGTGGGAATTCTCTGTTAGCCGATTGTTTCTTTAGCTTGAGAATTCTTGCGAGACCTTTTGAGATCATGGCGATTGCATCTTCTTCATCGTCATCATCATTATCTTCTTCCTCAGATGGTAACTCATCTCTTCTAGATTTTAATGCCAAATTCTTGGAGTTGGATGGGAGTTCTCCATCTTCTTCACCAAGAACCATTTCATGTGTGATGAGTTTTCCGAGTAAATCATCAAGAGGAAGAGTTGTGAGATTTTGAGCTTCTTCAATTGCAGTCATCTTTGGTCCCCACTTTGCTTTAGGTAAGCTCCTCATAACCTTCCTTACTTTTTCTTCATTAGTGAAGATCTTTCCTAGTGAGTCCAGATTGTTCACTATCCTAATGAATCTGGTGAACATCTCTTTGACTGTTTCATTGGGATTCATCTTGAATAGCTCATATTGTCTGAGGAAGATGCTAATCTTTGTCTCCTTGACTTGAGTTGTCCCTTCATAAGTAACAACAAGCTTGTCCCATATCTCTTTAGCGTTCTTGCATGATGAGATCCGGTTGAATTCATTAGCATCTAATCCATAGTAAAGTAGATTCATAGCGTTGTAATTCTTTGACACACTGTCCAAGTCAGCATGTGTGAAGTCTGATTCTTTCTTTGGGACTTGTACGCCTTCAATCATGGTCATTGGAATTTTGGGTCCATTTTGAGTAATGCTCCAAAGTTCCATATCCTGGTCAATAATGAACATACGCATGAATGCTCTCCAATGAGCGAAGTTGTTGCCACAGAAGAGTGGTGGTCGGGATGAGGATCTTCTTTGAGCAAATCCACCATCACCTACAAGATTCATGATTAGTCTCACTGATTATTAAAATCAATAAACGTGAGTCTACCTCTGATACCAATTGAAAAACCGGTAGGTGATATAAATAGGATAAATAATACTCTAGAAGGGGGGGTTGAATAGAGTATGGAAACTTTTCGCAAACCCAAATCTCAAGGCCTTGAAACCTCTTTCAAGAGCCTTGATGTCAATCTGTGCTCTTTATGAAACTTTGATTTCAAGGGCTTTGAAACTCCTTTCAAGGGCCTTGACTTCTTGCTCCTGCAAAACAAAGTTAGTCACAGTAAAGTATATATGGTGCGGAATTGAAAAGATTGACACAAGGATATGTTTACGAAGTTCGGCTCTAAATAGCCTACTCTCCGTCCTAGGGTATATCCGTAGGATCTAACTATCTATTATCAGCTTCAAAGAGTCCTAGATACAAACTAGAAGAAATCCCCTTCTTCTCTCACTGTAGCCAACGCTACGATCTAGCTCCAACTCTTAGCCTAGCTATAATAGCCTAGTTACTTCGCAGAGTAACAAACACTCTAATATAACACTATTTAGATCTTCCAATGGAGTTCTAGTGTTTTCTCTCTCTAAGGGGATAAAGCTTTTTGAATGAGAGAAAAAAAAACAACGAATGAAGATGATTTAGTTGCTTGAAGATGTAGAAGATATTTTACGATGTAGGCTTGTGTATTTTTCTTCTTCGACCATCATCTTCATTTATACTCTTCGATGAAAAGGTCTTCTAGCCGTTGTGAAGATGACCGTTGAAGGTGAATCTTCGTTTCCATGAAGATCGTTTTTTTGTTCGGAGATAAGTTAGAAGTTGTAAAACTACAACCCCTATTAACACGTTGATCTTTTACTCTGATCTTCTCGTGTTCTATGTGAAGAGAAGATGTTGTTGTCATTGAGTTTGTTTAAGAAAATCTTATGAAAAGATTCTCTTTTCTTCATTTAAGATCTTCGATGATTCTGTAGTTGACGAGATCTTCGGTTGAAATCTTCGGCTGGATCCTTATCAAAATCTTCTGGAAAAGTCTTGATGCGTATTTTGAATTCTTGTTTTGCATTCTTATAACTCCAAGGCTCTTGATATCTTCCTTTGTATTCACCATCTTCCTTCGTCCTTAGAATTATACTTCAAGGCCCTTGAAACTAATATCAAGGACCTTGACATATGCATTGTTGTAGCTGCGTTAAATTCAAATCAACCGAATATCTAGAAATATAATCAAGTACATTGTTAGTATATCCAACTGCTTATATTTGTATGAAGTCTTCCATCATCATCAACACCTATAAACCATTTCAATCAAGGTGGAGTTTTCACTTGTGATCGCTCCATCCATAATTGAATCCGAAGAAGGTGAAGGTGTTGTTGATTTTTTCTTCGGTAATGTTGGTTTGCTCTTCAATGTCTTAACCTTTGAACGTGTAACTGGTCCTTGTGTTGGAGATGGTCCCACATCACTCCCAATCCTCATAAAAAGTTTTTTCAGCTTTGGAGCTATCATCTGTAATGGTTGTTGGTAGATTATTCATGTGTATAGCAAGATCCAACGACATAATGCCCAACGTAAATCAGACTTGTTCAGACCAATCATCATAATTCTACTCATTGAATTTGACAACAGAGTTTTTAGATGCAAAGAAATTTAATGAAGCTGCAGTAATTAATACATGCTTACTTATTAGTGTTTTGACTATAATACAGATTCAAATCATATTTGTAAAATTAAAGCATGCATTCAAGTAACCTTTGGACAATACTTAAAATACACACACAATCATCGATGCTAAAAACATACATTTAATAGACAATCATAACATACATAAATAAAAAAGCATGTTATCTTTGAGTATACATGCTATTCAACCTAAATACCATGATTAATCTTTTTAATATTAGTGACTATTTTCAATGATCCGCCTTTGGGTGAACTCCTAGAAATATATTCAATAATAACAATTATTCAATCAAACTTTAATTAAGCATCCTATAATCATGAATAATTGAACTTGATTAATTTAAATGTCTTAATCAAAATATAACAAGGACACTTTGGTGACTACCAAGTTATGCATAATTTAGGCATTAAAATCGTATTACTCTACTGCGTATAGCCACACCAGATACAATACGCAAAATAGTTTAATAAATTAAATTATTTTCTATATAATTTTAACCATACCACTGCAGTACAATCAAATGAAAAACAATAGTATGATTTAGGCAAGAAAATAACAACATTATAATTATTCATTAATGTATGAGCACTAATAACCAATAGATTTAAACATGGATCCACTGTAAATCATTCATGATAAAAAAAAATATATAACAGTGATTCATGAAACAAATGAAAAAATCAATAGTCTCCATTTACGCATCATGCAAATATAAAATGCATGTTTAAAATTAACATACATAGACATTAATAAGAATGTATGGATGGAAACGTATTCAGATCAGGATTTGTAACAGCCCAAGTTCTTGGAACTCGGGGAGCTACTGGTTAGGACCTCACAATGGGTCCCGACCTTGGTTTAACAACAACTTTACTAGGATCTTACAACAAGGCATAAATGTATTTAAAACAATTTCCAACACATAATATTTTTATGGTATGAATGTACACATGTGATAGCCTTACAAACATATATATAGATACATAACATGCATGCCGTATAAAAGACTCCCCCGTCCCCATCTAATGAGTACGTGGACCCGGCTGACCATCCGTCTCGAATCTCTCTACAACTATTTATCTCTACAAAGTCTACAACACGGATAAACTGTTAGCTAACTAATCAAAATATTGGTAGAAAGATAAATAGCACAAACGCACGAAAGAAGAATATAAAAACTCAACATGCTGGCACACAATCCGGTTATTATCTGATAATCGAGGTGATTCACTTTATCCCATTTTAAAAGTTATAGCACGAGAAGTCTTAAGATATCCCGCCTTCGTTCCTTATCCAACTGGTGATGGTTTGGCACACCTCCACCGGTGGCATCCCCGCAAACCAAGTATGGACTAGTCCCGAAAGAAACCCCCAGCGCCCTCGGGCTAACTGAGCCGAATGCTACCGTCCGTTACTCTTAGGCCAGCCTGGCCAGATATGTAAGTCGGTTGATGATTACTATGAAATACACTAGTACACACATCATTCAAACACCACTATCATCATTCACACTCATATCTGACAGCTAGCTAAGTAAGCCCAAAGGACTTACCTGAAATGAAACTCGATTTTCGTTATCTCAACTCGGTCTGCAACTGTTGGGACTCAACTGCCTGTCATACAAGGCAAGTGGATCAAAAATACATCCCATATTCTTAGAAGTCTATAACTTCTAAGATGTACAATCTTCTCAAGAGAAAAATTACTAAAATGCCCTGTGAAGATAAAATTACTATTTTACCCCGGGTCCCGAAACTCCAAGATTTTTCTATAACTTAGTTTCAACTATCCTTTGAAACCTATTTCCACAATCTAGTTCTTACGGAAAATTTTGGTAAATATTTATAAGAGTTACTCAAAACTCTTGATTTTCACAAAAGTCGTTACGGTCCGACTTTGGGTTAAGATACGAGGCTTGAATAAAAAGATAAAAATTCCGAAATAAATCTCTAGGTCATCTATGATTTTCATGCTACTTATAGGAGCAAATATCTCTCAAAACTACCCAGCCATAACTCCTACATAAATTCTTAAAGTTGGTTAAAACATCCAGTAAATCCATACTTAGCCAAAATTACAGATTTTCTCAACTACCTAACCAGCCTACTTTGCACTCTCGTAGATCCAGATCCGATCGTTGGATCGGCCTAAAATTTTGATACCTTGTACTATGAACATGACTCTAAGATATGCTAAAAATTGGACGGTGGATTATATTTCTAACCTATCGAAACGTAGGCTCCAAACTGACTGCATAACACAATTTTTGAAGGGTATAAAACCCACAGTGCAAGAGGTCAGGGCTTCAACACTCACCGGCTACACTCAGGGCTAGATTCTGGTACCCAGGAGATCACAAGTTTGATCTTCAACTCTTGCAACTAGGACCGCCGCACAGTGGAACGTAAGATCTGGGTTTCCTTTTGGTCCTTGAATCTGTCACTTGAACCTACAGGTTAGTCTTCTCATCTCGTGAGCATAGATCTAGAACCAGTCTGTTTACAAAGGTGGTTGCCTTTGGACTTGCAGCTCTCATTCTCTTGTTGGCGTGTGTGATGAAGGTTCAGTCCTCTCCTTCATGTCGAGTGACTACAGAGAAGGTAGAATGCGTCGTCTCCCTTGCTTATCGATGAAGAAGCGCCGTTCTTGTCTCGCCTGGGCTGCATCGGGTGAAGGCGATAGATGAGTCACAAGTGGTAGGTCGATGTAGGTTGGGTAGAGAGGGAGATCATCATACCTGTGAATCGCCGCACAGGAGGGGAGGGTTTGGCACTTGTAGTCCAACGTCGTGGGGCTCCAGCGTATACAAACATGTCTGTGTACGCAGTATACTCGTCCCATCCATAGCGGTTGGTTGCATCTCGGCTCTACTCAGACGGTGATAGAGGGGAACGATACAGTTGGCTGACTGTTGGTGTGAGGGGGAGAGAGCGATGGTTGAATCTGTGCCGAGGAAGGAGAGGAAGGAGGCCATCGATGAATCTGGGGTTGTTCTAGAAGAGATTGCGTAGCGTGATTATAGGGGTCGTTGTTTCCTCAGCGTAACTCAGCTCAGCCTACGTAGACGAGAGGGCTCCCCAAGGTGCTACAGTGGTTTCTTCCTGATCGGCTGGCGGAAAGCAAGGACGTGTTGGGCTGGTTTGGTACGGATGAATGAATAAGGAGGTGAGTGGGCTGAAGTAAAAGAAGGACAAAATGGGCTGCAACAATCCGCCAGCAAGGAGACATGAAAGGTTGGATAATTGAATTCAAAGCAATGGGCTGAATGGTAGAAGAAGTGGGCTGAAAGTTTGTCAAGACCTTGGTCTTGTCAAATGTTGTCATGGTCTCGTCTCGATCTCGACGTTGTCATGGTCTCGTCAAAAAGTTGCCATGTATGTCAAGATCTAACTTAGGGTTTGATAGATTAGGGTTTGATAAAAAGAAATTCTATCATTTTATGTGAAGTGAGGTTACATAAAATGATAAAATCTGAGATAGTGTGTACGACTAGGTATACAAAGAAAGATCGATGGATCAAAACTCGGTTTGATATAGAATTAAACGGAATAAATTTTTCGGTTATTAAAGGATTGAAGTAACCGTCATCATCGTATCATATAACATGATTCAATTGATAGATTCAATCTGATCGCAATTTTATGGTGAATCAAGTAAGTCTATAATCTTGCTCTGATATCAATTATTAGAATAATTTACGATTTTGTTTCGAAATCAAACACTATAATTGATCTAGACTTAAACATGAATCAACTGATATATTCATATAGGGATCGAAACTAACCTTTATCCGTGAGAGTCTTTATCACAAATCAAACGAGGCCGAATCGAAGTTAAGCGTAAACGAGTAGTCTTCTCCTTCCTTAATCCTTCACATTATTTAATCTCTAATGGATCTCTAAGTGTTCCCTTTTCAATTTTGTACGGTATGTTAATAGCCTTCTTCACTTACTGTTGTTGGAAGTTTTCCTTCTTTTTTTGATTGCAGTTGTAGACTCAACTTATAAGAGAAGTAAGTGCTTCATTTCAATTTACATTATAATCACCGTTTATTTAATTAATATATATATATATATATATATATATATATAACAATTAGTTAGTTTAATTAGAAAGGGCATACGTTAATTATTAGGCAAGGAAGGAGGGATTATTAATGAGTAAAAGGGGTAAGTAGGCGTTTTATGTATTATTGTAGATAAAATAGTCAGTTATGTATTCAGGTACATAAACTAGGCCCTTTATTTTTTTGTAGAAAGGATAAATTAATTAATATTGTATTTTTATTTATTTTTATAGTATTGTAGATAATTTAGGCCCTTCCATGTTTATCCACACACACTCTCTTCTAATTAATATTGTTTTTTTATTTAAATTAGGAAAGGATCAAATCAAATAACTTCCACATTTATCCACACTCTCTCTCCTAATTACTATTGTATTTTTATTTTAATTAGGAAATGATCAAATCAAATAACTTTCACGTTTATCCACACTCTCTCTCCTAATTACTATTCTATTTTTAATATTAATTAGGAAAGCATCAAATCTTTACCGATTAACAAGGAAACGGTTATACGGTATATATATCTGCAATCACGTTCCTAATCTATCGCTTATGATTGAATTGAGCGATTATTGTATCATTGTGACACCAATAGTCATTATTGATCTAAAAATATTGTTCGCGAGATTAGTTGTTTGTTGGCGTTTGATCTTCACTGCGATTCGTCACGGTAGTCTGAACAATATCGGTGGTTAGTGCACTGTATTTTGATAGATCGTCGTTTGTAAATGCTTGCAACTGACTGTTTACTCGATGGTGATCGTACATAATTATGTAAATGTTGGTTGTGAAGATTCCAGGTATGTCTCGAAGCTGTGAAGATGCATACATTTTTATGTTCTTGCCATACATATATTGTAAATGCTAGATGTCTTTGTTTCACCGTGTGTTGATTTATGTACATTAGAATTAATACATTGTATGAATATTCCATGTACGTTGTGTTTATGTAAGTGGGCATGTGTTGTTTAGTAATGATTTCTAATGTACCCAATAGTTTTAGACATAACTTAATTTTGTACATATATGTACTGTATTGAATAAAACAATTAAACTTATGTACACGATTTGTTCATGTACATTAATGTAGGAAATTCTGTTGACGACGAAGAATGATTTAGGAAAAAATGAATTCATGTAGGAAATTATGTACAGATTTGTGCCGTTTATGAAAATTATGTACAGATTTGTGCTGTATGTGAAAATTATGTACAGATTTGTGTTATCTGTGAAAATTATGTACATAATTTGTGCTCCGATTTTTGCTCAGAAACCGTATCCCAAAAAATTTATGTACACATTTATGCTCCGATTGTAGGTTGAAGACGAAGAAGACGAAGAAGACGAGTGATGTTGGAGTTGCATATAAAGAATCTGCACGAAAACAATGGCGTTTTTTTTCTGGAAGGAGTTGAGAGTGGAAGTTGAAGAGATGATTCTCGTCTCTTCAATAAATATCCAGTTGCCATTTTAATTTCATTTATCTTTTAAATTTTTGACAGTTAAATTACCATTTTACGTTTTTAGCCCTTAAATAGCTTCTTTTATTTCAGAAAATTTTAATTTCATTTAGTTTTATTTTTTGGCTAGAAAATAGAGGGACTTTGATTGTATCATTGATACAAAAAGGGCTTCTCTACCTCAATTTTCTCATTACTAATTAATCCTGTAATTTTAACGTCTTTAACCGATACCTATCCATTATGGTTTCGACTTTATATTAAAATTACAAAGTGTAAATTGGACTTAACTTTACATATTAAACTTAGACACATTTGTCAGTTGCCACGTAGAATATAATTGAGAAGATTAAGCTACTAGGGTAACTTATTTTTCTAGAATACAAACAAGGCCCTTTGTTATTTACCATTTTTCAAAAAAAATAAATTAATATATTTATTAGGCATTTATTATCTTAATGGAAGTTATTTTTATGGTAAAAGATATTTAGTAAGCACAAAAATAGGATACGGTTAAAATATGGTGACCGTGAATATATCCCATCATTAAATATCTCAAATTTTTTGCTTTTCAACCGGATCCAAAATAAAAAAGAGCGATCTTCTCTCGCAAAGCTTCTCTCGCCATAGGCACAATGTTCGAGTTCTCGTCTTCCTCCCATCATCCATCATCAACAGTATCCTTCAATCGTCTAGTAGTCGGTCGTCTTCCACATGAATAGGAACCGATTGCTTTCAAGGATTTTTGAAATCTCGAATTGATAACTTCAGTCGCCAAACAGGTATGCTTTGGTCGCCAATTTTACTCTGGTTTTTGGAAAAATCGATAAGTTCAGTCGGCAAGATTCAGTTGAGAATGATGAAGTTCAATCGAGTATTCAACGGTCGTCTTCAATAGATATAAGTTAAAGACTGATTATGTACATATGTTGTTGATTATCTACATATGTTGCTGCGAAAATATGTATAGTAGAACAAAAGATGTTGTAATATAGGCTTATGTATGTGTTTGCATATACATATGTTTGTAGTCTTTGGTGATTATGTACATATTTTACTGTGAAAATGTTATTGACTAATTATATATGTACATATGTTTGTAGTCTCTAGCCATTATGTACAGTTTTGTGTTTGCATGTACACATGTTTGCAGTCTCTAGTGATTATGTACATATTTTGCTGCGAAAATGTTATTGACTAACTATATATGTACATATTTTTGTAGTCTTTACGTTGCTGCGGAAATCTAACCAGGATTGATTCGATATCGTCGCCATGGATGAACGCAAGTCGGAAAGGACAAACATTCCGGAAAATATTTTGATTTCCTTAATAAATGGAGATATTCCGGAAAATATTTTTATTTCCTTAATAAATAGAGATATCTTGATTTCCTTAATAAATGGAGAGAGAAAGATATTTACTTTCCCGTTTTGTAATAATTAGTCCTTTAATAAATGGAGAGAGAAAGATATCCTCATTTCCTTAATATCCTCTTTTTATTTCAATAAATCTTCTTTATATAATCTAGAGGGGCCTATTTTGTACCCATTATTAACTTGGAACCCTTTATATGCTCATGGTTACAAAACATACCTACTCCCCCATTTTACCCGAATATATATGAGAAAATTAGCTAGTATGACATATTTTGTATGTTGAATACTAACTAGGCCCCTCTATTTTTGGGCTAAAATTTTTAATATAAAAATAAATAATTAAAGGGGCATAAATGTAAAACGCAAATTATAAAGCATATAAAATCATCCCAAATCCCACATGTGAAACAGTTAGGGTTTGTCGTAGTCTTGATTCCAGATCTGAACTTCTTCTTCATGCTCCTTCACCCCAAGCTACAAAATTAGGGCTGCTAGGGTTATGATCCAGAACTCACCCCCACAAATTCCCGTAACATATCTAGAGACAGATCTGCTGAGGAAGACGATGGAGTGTAGTGGACGACGACCTCAACGCCTTTTGTGACTGCCACGACGAAGAGCGCAATACCTTCGGCGTCGGGACTGGAGGCGGTTATCTTGACGCGACTCCTATATGACGGCCGGTGTAGCATTTCTCCGGGAGACCGGGACTCGATGTTGGCAGCATACCGGAAAGAGGGACGGAAACATATCCGAAGGGAGACTGGGGCTCGACGTTGGGCAACAAATAAGGGCTCGACCGCCGTCGTTGGGTAGTAGGCCAGAGATTGACCGTCGTCGTTGCGCAGCAGACCTCGAAGTTGGGATCCAAAGGGCAAGCATGAAATCGGATCCGGCCAATGCCGAAGGTATAGTCTTTTTCATTTCTTTTGGGGCAATTGGCGATTAGGTTTTTTTGTCTTCGTTATCTGATCCTTTGCTCATGTAATTTGTGCGAGCTATATTGTTTGCCGCCATTGAAACCGGGGAAAGCTTGGGTGGGGTTAGGTGGAGTTGCGAACCAGGCAACCTTAATTCGGGACATCAACGACAAAATAGATGATTTTTGGGACTTTGTGAGCCATTGAGTTGGGCATTTTCAATTGGAATCCAACCCAAACTAAAGGCCATTACGTAATGGAGTTTTTTTTTTAATTTTGTCTTTAATCTATATATATTGTACATTAGGTGACACTTACGTACGAGAGGTTTTGTTTAATCATGCAATTGTGTTTTTAAAATATGACGTGTGTTTATACCTTGTTAACCCGAATTTTTACAAAGCTCCATACTATTCAATAGATCATCTAATTTGTATAACTCAATGGGCTTGAACTTGTATAATTCGACCTTGTGTAACTCGATTGAGATTGAGATTGTGTAAATCGATTGAGCTTGGGCTTGTGTAACTCGATTGAGCTTGGACTTGTGTAACTTGATTGAGCTTGGACTTGTGTAACTCAATTGAGCTTGGGTTTTGTACTTGTGTAACTCGATGAGCTTGGATAACTGGATGACCCTGGACTTGTGTAACTCGATGGGCTTGGACTTGTGTAAATGACGGAATTTTGGGTTGTGCAACTCGTTTGAGTGTGTGTAACTCCACCTTGTGTAAACAATCGGACTTGTGTAATCTGAAATTGATCGATTTTGTTTACTACATAATTTGACATTATAATTGGACCTGTGTATAAAAATTGTGTAATTGGAATTGTGTATTAATATTGTGTATTGGAATTGTGTGTTAATATTGTGTAATTGAAATTGTGTATTAATATTGTGTAATTGGAATTGTGAATTAATATTGTATAGAGGAAATTACCGAAAACCACCCGCTAAATAGGTCATATTGCAAATAACCACCTGCTCTATCACTATTTACCAGAAACCACCTGCTATAGACACTCCATTACCGAAAAACCACCTTTTGTCAGTATACCGTCTATTTTTCGTTTTATGGGCTCCGCTTTGTAATAAAATAACAGTTTTCCTTCATTTTTTTAATACCTTCTTTCTTTCTTATCCTATATTATATTATAATGAGTGATAATGGAATGTATTGCAAATTTGCCGTAGAAGTAATCAAACATCGATTCAACATTTTACCTTTATTTTTTTAATACCAAAAATCAAAATCCCTACCCTACCTTCTTCCCCACCATTTTCTTCCTGCAAATTTTCAATACATTCAACCCACTTTTTGCTCTTAAGCTTTCTGCTTTTCCTTTTGCCTTCTAGAATCTCACTTTCGATTCATCCTTTACCCAAGATTCTCAACCTCATGAGTAATGAAATCCCCTACAAATTTACAACGGATGTAACGTATTCAGCAGAGGATGAAGCATCGCCTACTTATTGGAGTACGAATTCCGATAGCAACTACATCCATGAATATGGCGATACCATGGATTTCAAGAGGGCGTCAACGAGGGTTGAGCAAGAGCTTGACAAATTTGGAATTTGAAGAGATAAAAGGGTTCATGGAATTAGGGTTTGTGTTTTTAGAAGAAGATAAGAACTCTGATTTGGAATTTGAAGAAGAAGAATAAGAACAGGAAATTGCAAAGAGGGTTGAGCAAGAGCTCGTACATGGATCTTGTTGAGATTGTTAGTAGTGGTGAATTTGAGATTTCTAGGGTTTCATGAGACGGATTAGGGTCCAAATTGGGTAGGTTTTCTTGTTTGTTGAGGATTTCACGCTCAAACTAGTAGGAATCCAAGAGGTTTACCAGGTTCTCAGCTTCCATCTATGGCGGATGATTATTGCCCTGAACTGGGATTGAGGTTATAATACCAACCAAAAAACATAAAAAGGAAGAAAATACATTCAAAAATAGAAAAGGAAAAAAAATAAGAGAAATTATTAAATCATATATTGAAAGGATAACTGTGACCAAGGAAAAAAAAACCCTAAAAACTAGAAAGGAGAATGCGCCTACACGCGCAAGACACGCATTCCCTCACATTTCCTCTTCCCCGAAAACCCTAGCCCCCAAATCTTCTCAATCCATTCTAGCCTTGAACAACCAGATCTCGAAATGAAAAGCTTATGGTGTAGTAGATCTGCTTCGATCTATTTCATCCTTCAATTTACAGTTATCATCCTCATAATCCCCAAACCCCAACATCCCATTCATGGAGAGCAAATTCTTATCCCTCTTCAGCTTTGGTGCTCTAGTCGGGAGCCTCTGTTCGCCTCAAAGCGTGTGTGCAAAAATGTTTTAAATGTATAAAACTGAAACAAAAGCAAGTGAACCTGCAGTGTACGGATCGGCGTAGATTAGCAAGTATTCCAGAGTATCGAACTCATGGATTTGGTGAAACAAAATTAGTTTCAAGTAATCGAGCAATCAAAAGTGTAGAAGCTTTGCAAATATTGGGGAAAACAACAACCCTAAAGATCCAGGTATCCAATTGTGACAATCGATTCAAGATATTCTATAGATGTAAGGACAAAGTTGAGATTTGCAAAGGTATACTAAAGTAAGGTAATGTACGGTGAAGTTCCAAAACCTATATAACTCACTCAAAGACTCTCTCTATAAAGGTTGTTGAGGTTACAATATAGAAAGGATCTAAAGGCAAGAAATAATCTCAAATACCCATGCCCAAACCCAAGGAATCAAGGATAAACTAAAACGGTTAAGGTTGTGACACTCGAAACCAAAGTAGAGGATGTTGAGTCTCACTACTACCTAGAAAAGACAAGCCAAGGCTAGGTTAAAGCTAATCTTTAACTTTGGATCAAAGCAAAAGAAAAGTTCGTAAACCATGGAAAATCACGGCTAGATCTTGAGAACCACGGCCGTGGAATCTCAAGAACAGACCGTGATTTAGGGTGTCGATGATGTTTCTCACACTCTCAGGGTCTAATCAAATTACGATCGATCTATCATCATCTAAGCCACAACTATCAACCCTTCACCTTATAATTGCTAAAGGGTTTCATCCAATAATCATCATTATGATATCAATAATCAAATTAATAAGAATGAAAGATGAAAACCCTCGAAACTCAATAATAACTCAAAGTCAATCTCGAAATCTGAACACAACGTAATATGTTTATGAATTAAGAAAAGTAGGAATAGAAATCCTCACAATGATCTAGAGAAGTCACAAAGAACGGGATGTCAACCCGTTCTCAAATGAAAACCCTAGAATATCCATAGTACACAATCTCCAAAATTACGTCTTTCACAAATCTTCAATCCTCAAGGTCGGAATGAATCTCTCTGGCCGTCTCCAAAGCTCTCAAGCGAAACTATAAGCGAGGTTTAAGCAGGGATTCCGAAAACTCTCTTCTCAAGCCTTTATATAGGGCGAGATAGGGTTACGAGAAAGCCCAATGATGTGGCAATAATGATATGTCACAAAATCACCAAAATCACGGTCATGAATAACTTTCCACGACCGTGGTTTAGAGCGTGGAACCCAATTACGGTACCAATAAGATTTCCACGGCCGCGGTTTTGGCCGTGTAACTCTCTGTTGTGCTCCAAACTCACGTCCACGATCATGTTGCCAAATTCACGGTCGTGGTTTAGAGCATGGACTTCAAAATCCTTTTCCACGATCGTAATTCAGGGCGTGGTTCTTCAAACTCCTTGTGTTTGCCTTTGTTTCGTGACATCCTTAATCCATGCTCCTTCCTTAGCCTCTCCAATGCATCTCCTTGCCATCAAGCATGATCAAACACTCCTTTCCTTCCACATTTTGCTCCAATCCAAGTCTCTATTCACCTGAAAACAAAACAAAGCTAGTGTAGATCTCTATATCGACAAAGTGGGTGAACTAGCTCACAATTGCTTCAAACTCATATCTAAGAACACAATAAAGAGGGAAAAACAACTAAAACAAGTGTCTAAAATATAGTCATATTTCATGCTAACAAAATACCCCATACTTGCCACTTGCTTGTCCGCAAGCAAGGTTTTCAAAAGCTTAGAACATAAGGTAGAATGAAATATGAATGCAAAGCAAAACAAAACAATCTTTTTAGCTAATGTGCTTCTAGTCAATAGATCATCCTCAAACCTTGCTTCATTCATCCTTAAAAAACGTTTATACACACAAACCTAAATATGCAAAGCAAAGAAACTTCATAAATGGCAAATACTTCAAGACAAACATCATAACCTTCAAGCATTGTCAAAATCAAGCATGTGAAACTTCAATTTAGATCACAAAGTCAAATAACACTCTTATGATCTCAAGGACTTTCAAATAAGGCCAAGAATGCGGAAAAGGTGGGAAACTTGTAAATGAATGCGGTGTATGAATCCGGGAAGAAGGG
This sequence comes from Fagopyrum homotropicum, assembly GCA_033239125.1. Taxonomy (NCBI): domain Eukaryota; kingdom Viridiplantae; phylum Streptophyta; class Magnoliopsida; order Caryophyllales; family Polygonaceae; genus Fagopyrum; species Fagopyrum homotropicum. The sequence continues at coordinate 93,138,362 of BSWB01000003.1, read as the reverse complement.
ACAACACAAACTCTTTTCTTTTTACCATTTGAACTTCCACCAACTTAGAGCTTTGCTCTAGACTTTTTGCACATAATTTTTCGACTTTACTTTTGGAAATATGGACAGCGGTGCAAAAAAACCGAAGCCTAGGAGATTGGCGTTTCTCAATTTCGAGATTCCTCAAACCCTTGATGCACATACCATAATCCATTAGGAATATCGCTCAATCCGACTTTGGCAAGACACAAACACCCGGCTATGTGAATGGTGCCGAGTTACTCATCGTCATGATTGACTTCCCCAAACCTAGAATTTTCCTATACTTTGAAAACAATTGCTTTCATGGCCCTCCCTCATCAAACATGCCAAAATCAACTCTTCCTAAATCCCGGATAGGTAAGGGAGGCAATTATTTTTCATTGAGGGGCTAAATGATCAAAGAAATAAGTAAGAAAATTGAGGTGTCTTAATCATTTCATAAAGAAGTATAAGAACTTATATTGTGATTTCAACCTTTGTTTCTCAATATGATTTAGATAAAACCTTCACATTATGAAACTTGTAAGAAAGGATAAACAACATATTCAATCTCTTCACAATTCATAATTCAATATAAGCATACAATTGTCATTAAAAACTCATTCCACAAGTAGTTTTCATCATAGAATTCATCTCTAATCTTAGAAGCACAAATATTTTCAAATTTTTCAAATTTTTATGGGCTTTTAAAAGCCTTTTTCATGCAATGCAATAATGAAACGTGTGACAATGAAAGGAAACATGCAAGTGTTCATAGAAATGCAAAGTAAAGTGAGTAGAGTTATTACAAATGATAGTCACACCCCACCCCATACTTGAAACATACATTGTCCTCAATGTTCAAAAGAAATAAAGAAAAGACAGAAAAGCAAAAGGAACTCACTAATGGCGGTGTGGTGGCTCAAACCGGCGGTCAATCAACATCATCACTGTGGAGGAGGCGGTGGTGGATATGGAAAGAAATACGAGCTAAAAGGCCGCCCAAACTACTGGCGGTAGACGTCCCTCAAGATACGGTCATTCTCCTGGCTCCGTGCGTCATGAGTCTCCTATCGGATCTCTAGATCTCCCACTCTCCTGGAAAGATTGGTGGCCCATCCCGGAAGCTGCGAGTACCAATCCGGCGGCTGTCCATACCATGCAAGGGCGTCCTGATGAGGAGGAGTCGGTGCCACCGGTGCCTGCTCATACCATAGAGGAGGAGCTCCCATCTAAGACGGCTGCTCTCCATACCAAGTGGGTGGAGCCTCCATCCAAGTCGTCCTCTCACTCACGCTAGCCCTGCGTGAAGAAGAGGTATCGGAAGGTCTAGAAGGGCGGGGAGAACGTCTAGGTGGGTCCGGGAAGGCGTCCGGCTGATCCGGGAATGTACCAAAGGTATGCTCATCACCTCCTAAATCATGATCATCACCTCCTCTCATCTCCTCATCATCATCCCTAGTTGGGATATCATCCGGCACATACGGAGGAGCTACAAGTCTATTGGCATGCATGGTTGCAAAGGTCGCCTTCCAATTATGGCGTCCGGCCATAATGGAGTACTCGGGAAGCCAAGGGATACCTCTACCACCTCTCTCCTCCCATGGCATGGCTGCGGTAGGTGGAGCTTGGTGGCGGGGAAAGATAATGCCTCTAGTCATGAGCCCGTTGAGACCCAAAGGTCCCGCCGCTATCCTAGTACAAGCGGAGTAATCTATCCCTAGTTGGTTGGCTATATGAGTCACCATACCACCATAACCAATGTTCCCGACTTTCTTGTTCTTCAATTTACTCATGGTGGAGGCAAGGAGGGTGGCACAATCGGCAGGTCTACCGTTAAGCATGCAATAAAGGAGGAAGAGCTCATCGGTCTTAATCTTTTGTGGGGTCTCGGTCCTAGGGAAAAGACACTCGGAAAGGAACCTATGAGCTATTTTCAAGGCTAAGTGGTAGATGAGCTTAGCCTTGGTGTCAGCCGATTTCCAACGATCCTCACTAGCATATATCATGGCAATCTCCTCCCAAAAGTCCTTAGCATACACCCCACTAGGAAACCTACCATTGAAGTTCTCATGAAACCCAAAGAATACTCCAAACTGAACGATGGAGAACTCATAGTTCTCCTCCATCAACCTAAAAGAGACCGTGCGATTCACATGGCTATGCTCAAAGGAAGTCACAAACTCCCTTGTTATCTTCTCATAAGCGTCCTCTCTAATAGCGGAGAAGACGATCAATCCACCTCTATCCAAGAGCCATGTCAAGTCATTCACAATATTGAGTGGCTCAAGCTCCTCTAGGAGAAGGTATCTAGGTCCTATGACCGGCCTCTTCTCGATCCTTTCTAATGCTCCTAGGTAGTCTTCATGGATAGTTGGGATTCTAGGAGGTTGTGGTGATGGTGGTTCACTAGGGGGAGGTTGGGAGGAGGAGGAACTATCATCCTTTCTCTTCTTGTTCCTATGGATTTCTTCTAATCATATTTTTCAACATCAGAGAAAATCACGGTCTGTTCTTGGTAAACCACGGCCGTGGAACGTACAAAGACCGTGATTTTGGTCTGTTTCTCTCAAATCACAGCAAATCAACACCAAACTCACCAATCATTGTCCTAGACTAATTCCAATTCTAATTCTATTCAGTTCTCCTAAATTCTTGCGAAGAAATAGAACCAAATTGATAAAGTAGAGAAAAGGGAGAAAAACCTAGGGTTTGGATCTTTTAAATCCAAATTCCTTCTCGAGTATGGATTGTTCGCTCAGTTTGTTGCTTGGATCGTGTAGATGATCGAAAATGCTCCACTTTAGGCTCAAGAACCGATCGAATCGGACTCCGAACGAAGAATCACGGATCTATGAAGGTTGTCGGCGATTCTAGGCGTGGAAATGGGCGTGGATTTGGGATTTTGGTGTGTTTTTGTGAAGGAAGGTGGTTTATATAGTGCCCGTAAAATTTTTGAAAATCACGGTCACTAGGGCCATTCCACGGCCGTGGAAATGTACGGAACCCGTGGTTTTGATGAATTTTGCTAGATTTTTGGGGAATTACGGTCACATGTTACTTCCACGACCGTGGTTTAGGGCGTGGAAGTCTCTGTTGTGTGCCAACATTCAAGTTTCGTCAATTCCTTCCAACTTTTGCTTCTTTCCTTTGCCCAATCCTTATTCCTACATCCAAAAACATAACATACCGGGAGGTATCGAGGGGAAAACAAAGCAAAAACAACTAAACTAAACTACTCTAAAAAAGAAAAACAAAAATATAAGTGCAATAACTTGGGTTGCCTCCCAAGAAGCGCTTGTTTTGGGTTCGTAGCTAGACCGTTCCTGTGTTTATTCGAGGACAATCGGAGCGATTTCCTCAACCGGGAGCTCCGGTGAATACTTCTTAAGACGTTGGCCATTCACCTTGAAACTTCCGCTCTTTTCACCCCATACTTCAATTGTGCCATGGGGAAAGAGACATTTGATTAAATAAGCTCCAGTCCAATGAGATTTAAGCTTACCTGAAAAGAGACGAAGTCTCGAATTAAAGAGGAGAACTTGATCTCCTTCTTTGAGATCCTTTGGAATGATATGCTTATCATGCCAACGCTTCGCCCTTTTTTTTGTAAATCTTGGCGTTTTCATAGGCGTTCAAGCGGAGTTCTTCAAGCTCATTAAGGTCCAAGAGGCGCTTCTCGCCCGCTTCTTTCATGCCGAAGTTCAACCACTTCACAGCCCAGTACGCCTAATGTTCTAGCTTAACCAGGAGATGACAAGACTTCCCATACACAAGGTTGTATGGTGTTGTACCTACGGGAGTCTTATATGCAGTCCTATATGCCCATAATGCATCATCCAGTTTCAAGGACCAATCCTTCCTTGTCTTTGAGACAGTCTTCTCAAGGATGCCCTTGATCTCTCTATTCGAAATCTCCACTTGTCCACTTGTTTGTGGATGGTAGGGAGTGGCGATCTTGTGATTCACCCCATACTTAGGTAGTAGAGCTTTGAATCGTCGGGCAATGAAGTGTGAACCTCCGTCATTAATGATGGTCCATGGTGTCACAAACCTTAGGAAAATAGTTCTATTAAAAAACTTAACAACAACCATGACATCATTAGTTGGAGAGGCAATAGCTTCAACCCATCTCGAAACATAATCTACAACTAGAAGTATGTATTGGTTTCCACAAGATGATGGGAAAGGTCCCATGAAGTCTACTCCCCAAACGTCAAAGATTTCCACCTCCTGAATGTTGTTGAGGGGCATCTTGTTTCTCCTAGAGATGTTTCCTGTTCTTTGACAAGCATCACAACACGAAACAAAGGTTTGCACATCCTTAAATAAAGTAGGCCAAAAGAATCCAGATTGCAATACCTTAGCGCTAGTTTTATTGAAACTAGCGTGTCCTCCACAAGGTAGTGAATGACAATGACGAATGACACTTTGCATTTCGTCTTCCGGCACACATCTCCTAATGATGCCGTATGGACCTGTTCGCCCCTAGAGGTGTGTGCAAATAAGTTTTAAATTTATAAAACTAGAATCAAGCAAGCGAACCCGCAGTGTACGGATCGACGTAGTTAAGCAAGAATTCCAGAGTATCGAACACAGGGATTTGGGTGGAGCGAATTCAATTGCAAGTTATCAAGCAGGTGAATATGGGAGTTTTGTAGATATTGGGAAAACAACAATCCTAAAGCTTCAGATATCCAGTTGCGGCAATAGATTCAAGATATACTAATGATGTAAAGACAGAGTGGAGATATGCAAAGGTATACTAATGTAAGGTAATCGTACGGTTGAGGTTCCAAAAACCTTATGTGACTCACCTAAAAGACATTCCCTATACAGGTTGTTGAGGCTCAATATAGAAAGATTCTAGAGATGAGAATTAATGTTAAATACCCAAACTTGTAATCCAAAGGTCAAGACTAACTTAACCGATTGAGGTTATGACACTCACAATCGAGGTAGAGGTTGTTGAGGCTTCACTACCACCTAGAAAAGACAAGTCTAAGCTAAGCTAAAGCCAATCTTTAACTTTAGATTAAAGTAAAAGCAGGTTCGTAGACTCAAGGTAAATCACGGTTAGTTCTTGAGATTCCACGGCCGTGGACTCAAGAACAGCCCGTAATTTGGGGTTGTCGGCGATAATTCTCTAACTCTCAGGGTCTAATCTGTTTGCGATCAATCTATCATCACCTATGCCACAACTATCAATCCTTCACCTTAGAATTGTTAAGGGTTTTTAGCCAATAACAGTCATATTGATATCAATTCAAGAATTAAAAGATAAAAGATGGGAACTTTCAAGAATTATCAATAATCTTCAAATGAATCTCAAAATCACAATCAAGAACAAGTGTTTATCAAAAGATTCAAAACGGAGTAAACAATCACAATCTTAGGAAAGAAAAGAAACGGGATGTCAATCCGATCCTAAATCAAACCTAAGCAAGAAGAGGGATCTTCTTGCAAAACCCTCCAAGAACTTCGATCTTCCACCAATTCGAACTTCACAAAACAGCAACTCTCCAATACGAACTTTGATCTTCAATGAGATCTCCAAATTACCTCCAAGATGAGGGTTAGTACGTTGCTAAACGTTGATTCTAAGCGTGCGTTTGCCGCTAAGCGAAGGTTGAAAGGTCGTAAGCGAGGTGACGGAATCTTGCTTCGTCCGTCTTTTTATAGTGTAGGGTAAAGTGTCGGCCCGGCCCAATCTTTCAAAAGATCATGGCTTCGAAGCGTGGCGAAAAGATTCGCCAAGATCACGGTCGTGGAAGATTCCACGACCGTAATTTAGGGCGTGGAAACAATTACGGTTAGTTCCACGGCCGTAGAATCCCCTGGAATGAACATCGAATTCTGACTCTGAATCCACGGCCGTAATTCTGAACGTGGTTTGTGATACGGCCGTGTTTTAGGGCGTAATTTAGGGCGAGAACGTGATTCTTCCCTGAACTCGTGCATTCTTCAATCTAAGACTCCAAATTGCTTCAAAAAGTGTCCTCGATCTATGGACATATCAACTCAACTCTCCTTTGCTCGATTCCGTTCGGAAATAGCTCCAAATTACCTAAAATCAACATAGAACTAGTGTAGACATCCATATCGAAAATATAGGCAATACTAGCTCACATATGCACAAAGATCAATCAAAGACTATCAATATGAATCAAATTCATTTAGAAAACGTGCCTAAAATATCACAATATTTCATACTAACAAATAACCCCATACTTAGCATTTGCTTGTCCCTAAGCAAGGTCCTTTGAAAAGCTTTAAAACAAGAGTTAGGATGAAATATGTGTACCTTCTTTTGGATGAATGTGACTTCTAAAGAATAGATCATTCTCAAACCTTGCTTCAATCGTTTTTCAAACTTTCACACACTTAATCAAAGAGTAAAAGGTAAAGAAAATTCATGAATCAACTCAACTTCTAAACAAGCATTATAACCTTCAAATATTATCAAAATCAATCATAAGAAGCTTCAATTTAGATCACCAAGTCATATAACATTCTTTTGATCTTAAGGACTTTCAAAGAAAAGGTCTAGAGTATGGAAGGGAAGGGAAAACTTTAAGGGGAAATGGTGCATAAATCCGGGAAAGTGGACAACTACCTTCTTCTTCTTATGCGGTTCCCGCAACACTTCAACTTAGAGCTTCGCTCTCTTCTTTTTGACTTTACTTTTGGAGTTATGGATAGAGGTGCACAAAAACCGAAGCCTAGGAGATTGGCGTTTCTCATTTTTCATGAGATGCCTCAAACCCTTAGTGCACATACCATAATCCGCTAGGAATATCGCTCAATCCGACTTTGGCAAGGCACAAACACCCGGCTATGTGAATGGTGCCGAGTTACTCATCGTCATGATTAACTTCCCCAAACCTATAATTTCTTTCTATTCAATTGATTGCAATTAATTGCTTTCATGGCCCTCCCACATCAAACATGCCTTTTTCTCATTCACTTTTCCAAATTCCCGGATAGGTAAAGGAGGCTAATATTTCAATGAGGAGCTAGATGATCAAAGAAAGAGGAAAGAAAGTATCGAATTGCCTTAATCATTTCAACAAGAAGTATAGGAACTTATAATGTGATTTCAACTTCAATCTCTCAACATGATTTAGGCAATGTTTTCACATTATAAAACTTGTAAAAGAGGTAGAATTCATTCATTTAAATTCTTTTCGATTTACAATCCTTTTAAGCATGCAATTGTCATCGAACTCAATTCACAAGTAGTGATTATCATGGAAATCATCTCAATTCATTAGAAGCTCAAAATTTTCAAAATTTTTCAATTTTTATGGGTTTTTCAAGTCACTTTTCATGCAATGTAATAAGGAAACGTGCAACACATAATGAACATGCAATGATAGTCTCAAATGAAGCAAACATAGAGAGTAGAGTTATTACAAACTTTAGTACATCCCACCCCATACTTAGGACGAACATTGTCCCTAATGTTCAAAAGAAAGAACAAAAGAAAGAAAAGAAAAAGAAACTCACAAGTGGTGGCGGGAATGTCTAAATCAAATGGTCATGCATCGATCACTGCGGCGCCGGTGGAGGTGGAAATGGAGAGAAGCTCGGATCATAGAACCGCCCGAACTGCTGGCGGTAGACGTCCCTCATCATGTGGTCAAGGTCGTCTAGGCGTCCGTCTCTAGCATCCGCCCGGATCTCTAGCGCTCCGACTCTCTCTGAAAGTCCGGTAGCCCAATCCGGCATCCTCTCATACCATCCCGGGGCGTGATCATACCATGCGGGGGCATCGGCTGGTGCTGGTGCTGGTGGTGGTGGTGGTGGCTGCGTCGTGGACCAAGGAGGGGGTGTGTCGTACCAAGTGGGAGGTGTAGTCATCCACGTGGGCTTCTCACTCACGCTGGCGCGGCGAGATGACGAGCCTGAAGCTCTAGCTGGACGTGGAGAGCGCCTAGGTACATCCGGGACCGCCTCCGGCTGATCCGGAAACGTGCCGAACTCCTGCTCCGCTCCTCCACCACTCTCGTACTGCTCTCCCATCTCCTCCTCATCCTCAACCGGTGGTGGGACAAAAGGGGGAGCTACAAGCCTGTGCGCATGCATCGCAGCGAACGTCTCCTTCCAATTGTGGCATCCTGCCACAATGGAATACTCTGGCAGCCACTCAATACCCCTGCCTGTCCTACTCTCCCAAGGCATGCCCGCATAAGGCGGACCTCTATGTGTGGGGAAGATGAGTCCCCTGACCATGAATGCATGTAATCCTAGAGGTACGGCGGGTATGCGGGTGCAACCTGAAAAATCCACACCAAATGTCCTAGCCATGTGGGTCACTATCCCACCATATCCAATGTTCCCCTTTCTCTTGTTCTTCAGTTTACTCATCGTAGCCGCCAAAAGAGTAGCACAATCTGCGCGGCGACCGTAGAGCATACAGTAGAGCAGGAATAGCTCATCCGTCTTGATCTTTTGGGGCGTCTCCGTCTTAGGAAAGAGACACTCCGAAAGAACACGGTGAGCTATCTTCAAGGCTAGATGGTACATCAATCTAGCCTTGGTATCGGCGGGTTGCCAACGGTCCTCGTCGGCGTAAATCATGGCTACTTCCTCCCAGAAATCTTTAGGGTAGATACCGCTAGGGAATCGACCATTGTAGGTCTCATGGAACCCGAAAATGGCCCCAAACTCAACTATACTCAACTGGTAGTCTCGATTCATGAGACGGAAGGAGACGGTCCTATCAACATGGCTGTGCTCGAAAGATGTCACAACCTCTCGGGTGATCTCCTCATAGGCGTCTTCACGAATGTTCGTGAAGACAGTCAATCCGGCTCTATCCAAGAGCCATGTAAGGTCGTCAACTATGTTGAGAGGATGTAGATCCTCCAACAACAAATACCTAGGGCCAATCACTGCCCTCTTCTCTATCCTCTCAAATGCAGCTAGGTGGTCGTCATGTATGGTTGGGACGCTAGGGTGAGGTGGTGAAGATGGAGGTGAAGGTGAGGATGGTAGTGAGGGAGATGAAGGTGGTGGTGCCCTAGATGTGGAGGGGTTGCCCTTTCTTTTCTTATTTTGCTCCCCTTTCTTCTCCTTTATCCTTCCTGAAACTCTCCTTACGAAATCCATTTTCAGCAAAAATCACGGTCTGTTCTATAGAAACCACGGCCGTGGAACCTCCAGAGACCGTGATTCGTCACAGAATCTCGTGAATCTCAGCAAATTCACCAAATATCACCACAACAGGCAGTCCTAATCTAATTCCTTCCAATCCTTGTCAGTTCTTCCTAAAAATCTATAGCAAAAACGAACCAAATCCGCGAGAATCGAAGAGAAAGAAATAACCTCTTTTTCGGATTGAAAAATCCAAAATGTGCATTTGTTGATTGATTTCCACTCGATTTGTTGCTTGGATCCTGTTCGTGGTTGGATTTGCTGCAGTTTAGAGCGAAGAATCGTTGAAAACGATTAGAGAATGAAGAATTGGGAGAGGCTGCGGGTTTTCGGTATCTAGGTCGTGGAATTGGGGAAGAATTGTGGAGGTTTTTGTGATGAAGTGTGGCTTTTATACTCGCAGGCAAAATTTCGAAAATCACGGTCTATCGGGGCATTCCACGGCCGTGGAAGTGTACGGACCCGTGGTTTTGGTGATTTTTCACAGGCTTTTGAGAATTACGGCCACTGTAGCTATGACGACCGTAATTTAGACCGTGGAACCTTCTGTAAAGCTTCAAAGTCCAAATTTCGTCACTTCTCTTCGACATTATCCCTCCTTTCTCCTTTTCCATCGATCCTACAACCAAAAACACGAACATACCGGAAGAAATCGAGGCAAAATAAAGCGAAAACATCTATTCTAAACTAATCTATGAATCGAAGACAAAACGAAAATGCAATACCTTGGGTTGCCTCCCAAGAAGCGCTTTGTTTAAGGTCCGTAGCTAGACCAATCTCGCACTTATTCGAGTGCGGTAGGTGCAAACTCCTCAGCTTGGAGTTCCGGCGAGTACTTCTTGAGTCGTTGGCCGTTCACCTTAAAACTTCCGCTAGCTTCACCCCATACTTCAACTGCACCATGGGGGAAAATACGCTTAATTAGAAAAGGTCCAGTCCAACGAGATTTTAACTTACCTGGAAAGAGGCGAAGTCTCGAATTGAAGAGGAGAACTTGATCTCCTTCTTTGAAGTCCTTTGGAATGATATGCTTATCATGCCAACGCTTTGCTCTTTCCTTGTAGATTTTGGCGTTTTCATAGGCGTTCAAGCGAAGTTCATCCAGCTTGTTGATGTCTAGGAGACGCTTCTCTCCCGCTTCCTTCATGCTGAAATTCAGCCATTTGATAGCCCAAAACGCTTTGTGCTCTAGCTCTACCGGCAAATGACAAGACTTCCCATACACAAGGTTATATGGTGTGGTTCCTATGGGAGTCTTGTATGCAGTCCGGTATGCCCATAATGCGTCATCTAGTTTCAAGGACCAATCCTTCCTAGTCCTTGAAACCGTCTTCTCTAGAATTCCCTTGATCTCCCTGTTTGAGATCTCAACTTGTCCACTCGTTTGTGGATGGTAAGGGGTAGCGATCTTGTGAGTAACCCCATACTTGGCTAGAAGAGCTTCAAAGCGACGGGCTATGAAGTGAGAACCTCCATCACTAATGATCGTCCTTGGTGTCCCGAATCGCGGAAAGATGGTCTTGTTGAAGAACTTGACCACCACCATGGCATCATTTGTGGGAGAGGCAATCGCTTCCACCCATCTAGAGACGTAGTCTACCGCCAATAATATGTATTGGTTTCCACAAGAGGAAGGGAATGGTCCCATGAAATCGACTCCCCAAACGTCGAAAATCTCTACCTCTTGGATGTTGTTAAGGGGCATCTCGTTCCTTCTAGAGATATTGCCTGTTCTTTGACAAGCATCGCAACAAGAAACAAAGGATTGCACATCTTTAAATAAAGTAGGCCAATAGAATCCAGATTGCAATACCTTTGCGCTAGTTTTGTTTGAACTAGCGTGTCCTCCACAAGGTAGTGAATGACAATGGCGGATGACACTTTGCATCTCCTCTTCCGGCACACACCGCCGGATGATGCCATCCGGACCTCTCTTGAAGAGGAGAGGCTCGTTCCAATAATATTCCCGGACGTCCTTGAAGAACTTCTTCCTTTGTGAGTAGGATAGTCCGGGCGGTATCTCCTGGCAAACCAAATAGTTAACAAAGTCAGCAAACCATGGTTCGTTACCTTTGGAGATTACCTTGATGCACTCCTCTATGATATGTAGGTGTTCGTCCGGGAAGGAGTCATCAATGGGCAATTGGTTGTCCTCTAGATGTGTTAGACGACTCAAATGATCCGCAACAGAATTTTCCGAGCCTTTCTTGTCGCGGATCTCAAGATCGAATTCTTGTAGGAGAAGAATCCATCTAATCAGCCTTGGCTTCGCATCTTTCTTCGCAAGGAGGTACCGGATCGCAGCATGATCCGTGTAGACAATCACTTTTGCACCTACAAGATAAGAGTGAAACTTGTCAATAGCGTAGACAATGGCTAAAAATTCCTTCTCTGTGGTGGCGTAGTTGAGCTGAGCTTCGTCTAGCGTCTTGCTAGCGTAGTATATGGCGTGGGTTCGTCCTTCCTTTCGTTGCCCAAGAACAGCTCCAATGGCTACGTCACTAGCATCACACATAATCTCGAAGGGGAGAGTCCAGTCCGGAGGTTGGATAATGGGTGCTGAAATTAGAGCTTGCCGAATGGTGTTGAACGCATCTAGACATTCCTGTGAAAACTCAAAAACCGCATCCTTCATCAATAGATTAGTGAGAGGTTTTGATATTTTAGAAAAGTCCTTAATGAAACGTCTATAGAATCCAGCATGTCCTAGGAAACTTCTTATCCCTTTCACCGAAATTGGGGGAGGAAGTTTCTCTATGGTCTCTATCTTAGCCCTGTCTACCTCTATCCCTCTACTAGAGACTAAGTGACCTAACACGATTCCTTCCTTAACCATGAATTGACACTTCTCCCAATTAAGAACTAGGTTAGTGTCTTCACATCTTTGCAAAACAAGAGAAAGGTTAGAAAGACAATCGTTAAAAGAGGAACCGTAAACGGAGAAGTCGTCCATGAAGACTTCCATGATTTCCTCTACATATTCGGAGAAGATGGCCATCATGCACCGTTGAAAGGTGGCTGGGGCGTTGCAAAGCCCGAACGGCATTCTCCTATAAGCGAACGTACCCCAAGGGCACGTGAATGTGGTCTTCTCTTGATCATCCGGATGTATTGGAATCTGAAAGAAGCCACTATAACCGTCAAGGTAGCAGAAGTATGAATGTTGTGCTAGCCTTTCAAGCATCTGATCGATGAATGGCAATGGGAAGTGATCCTTCCGCGTTGCGTTGTTGAGCTTGCGGTAGTCTATACACATTCGCCATCCAGTTACGGTTCGGGTAGGAATGAGTTCGTTGTTCTTATTGGTGATGACCGTCATTCCTCCCTTCTTCGGAACTACTTGAACCGGGCTTACCCACTTGCTATCGGAGATAGGATAGATGATACCTGCATCAAGAAGTTTAAGAATTTCCTTCTTGACAACCTCCTTCATGGTCGGATTCAACCGCCTTTGAGGTTGTCTCGAAGTTCTAAAGTCTTCCTCCATTAGTATCTTATGCATGCATAGGGAGGGTTTAATTCCTACTAAGTCCTCAATGGTATAGCCTATGGCTTTTCTATGTTTCCTAAGGACAATCATGAGCTGTTCATGTTCATCTATGCTTAATTCGGAACTAACGATAACCGGAAGGGTGGAATTAGATCCAAGAAAAGCGTACCTTAGATGAGTAGGAAGTGGTTTGAGTTCCATCACTTTCGGAGCTTCCGATGATCCTTGAGGAGCTCCCGATGTTTCCTTAGAAGTTTCTAAGGATGTTGAGTGGGTTGGAGAAGAATTAGAAGAAGTTGAAGAGGTATGCCGATCACCATCTTCCACGGCCAAAATTACGGTCTTCTCTTCTATTCCACGGCCGTGGAATGCTCTGGAATGGAAGTCGATTTTGGTCGTGGAATCCACGGTCGTGGAATACAGGGTGTGACCGTGGATTCTAATATTCTCAGCCTCATCGTGGAGTTTCTCAAATTCCACTTCATGTATCTCTTCTTGTGCTTCCAAGGCTTCAATTTCCTCTTTGCACTCTTCTTCTTCTCCTACATTGGTTAGACTCATAGTAATAACCTTTTGTAAAGGATCGTTAAAGAGAATTGCACTCACCTCCTCCCTAGACAAACCTTCTTCATCTTGGATATCGTAAATATCCTCATCAAAGATTGGCTCCTTCACTAGAGTGGAAAGAACGAACTCTACTTTCTCTTCCCCAATATCAAAAGCGAGTCTCCCATTCTTGCAATCGACCATGCAGCCGGAAGTTGCAAGAAACGGTCTTCCGAGTATGATCGGGACCGGACTATCTGCAGGAATATCAAGCACGACAAAATCAATGGGAACAAAGAACTTGCCTAGCTTGACCGGGACGTCTTCTACAATACCGACGGGACGAGTAATGGATCGATCCGCCATGTATAACGTCATCTTCACCGGTTTAGGGTTGCCTAAACCGATTTTCCTGCACAACGCAAGTGGTATGATGCTCACACTTGCTCCTAAGTCACATAAAGCGTCATATGTGACATCTCCTACTCCAATGGGAATGCAAAATGACCCCGGATCCTTCAACTTTGGGGGCATTTTCTCCTTCATCGTCTTGATGAGATCCGAAGAATCCGAACTCATCTTGACTTCACCAAAATCTTCTAGCTTCCTCTTGTTAGAGAGGAGCTCCTTCAAGAACTTGCCATAAGCCGGCATACCTACAATAGCATCAATGAAAGGTATATTAATATGCAGCTTGCTCATGAGTTCTATAAACTTACCAAATTGTTTATCTAGGCGCGCTCGCGCTCTAGATTGAGGGAACGGTAGGGGAGGTTTGAAAGCTGGAGGGGGAACATAGACGTCTTCCTTCTCCTTCCCCTTTTCTTTGTCCTTCTCTACGGGGACTTCAACGAACGTAGGTTGCGGATCGGTGGTAGTCACTCCGCTTCTAGTTGTAATCGCCATCACCCTCCCTTTGGGGTTGTCCTCCGTCTTTCCTGGAAGTTTCCCTTAATTTCTGGGAACTTCCTCCGCATGGTTGAACATTTGGTTTTCCAAAACCTTTTGAGCTTTGTCAACCTTAGAAATTTGATCATCAACCTTGATGATGCGGTTCTCCAACCCTTGAAGCTTTCCCAAGATTGTCTCCAACATGGGATCGGGCTTCTCCTTTCCCGTATTGTTTCCTCCATTTGATGATTGCCCCTGGCTTTTCAAAGGAGTAGAGGAAGAAGAGGGTGGAGTTAGCGAATTGGAATTGGAAGGATAGGAGTTACCGGAATTTTGTTGATTGGAGCGCCAATTGTTGTTGTTTGAACCCCGATTATTGTTCCAATTGTTGTTGTTCCGGTTGTTGTTGTTTCCATTCCAATTGTTATTCCGGTTATTGTTCCGGTTATTGTTGTTGCGGTTGGTGTTATCACCGCTGTTGTTGTTGCCCAAATAGCCAACATCCTTCTCTTGTTGCCTTGGGAAGTTGGTCTTGATAGTCTCCTTCAACTCTTTGATCTCGTTGTTGAGGGAGAAAATCTGATTTTGAGCTTCATGTGTGAGCTTTGCTCCTTGCTCCACACGATTTCCCTCCACTTTCCGGTGGGAATACTTCTCTATGACTCTTGCTTGCTTCTCAATGAAGTCCCAAGCGTCATCTTCTCTCATGTCCATGAACGTTCCACATGAGAGGGATTGGAGGTTGAATTGTGTTCCCGCATCCAGTCCTTTGTAGTAAATCTCCAGCAAGGCAAGCTTGGATATGCCATGATGAGGGCAATCCAAGAGCAAATCCTGAAACCTTTCCCAAGATTGAAACAAACTTTCGTTAGGTCTCATGGAAAAAGCATTGATCTTACCTCTAAGTTCCGCCGTTTTGGAGGGCGGAAAGAATTTGGTGAGAAACTCTGCGGAAAGGTCTTCCCACGTGTCTAGTTTCCCATTAGGAAGAGCTTGATACCAAGATAACGCTTTCCCCTTCAGGGAGAAGAAGAAAGGCTTGAGCTTATAGCTGTTGGTAGTAGCGTTCTTCGGTCTCATCGTCTCCATCATACACTCAAAGTTCTGTAAGTGTTGGTGTGGAGATTCAGTACTTGTACCGCCAAATTGACTTTGGCGAACAAGAGTGATAACTTGAGGGTGAAAGCTAAACCCTTGCACATCTTCAGCGTCAAATTTCACACCCAAGCGGCGTGGTTGTTGTGTTGGATCCATCCGTTGGCCAAGAGTCCTTGGCTCATTATCCACACGTTCGACTCTCACATTCCTAGGTGGAATGCGGCGATTAGTAGCTCCTTGTGGATGGAAAGGATTCATGTTGATCGTGGGATCAATCTCTTCTAACGGTGGCATGGAAGAATCGCTATCATCAGCGGATGAGTGGCTTTTTCTTCTAGACCTTGATCTCCTTCTCGAGGACCTCTTGCCTACCTTATCTTCAAGGTCGCTCATCTTTATCCTCATTTGGACGATCATGTCTTGTAGACCGTTGACTTGAGATTGATGACGATCCATCTCATCCTGGCGGAGAGTCTCATTCCATCGGAGTTGAGCTTCCTTCTCCGCCAACTCCGTTTGAAGATCGCGTTCGTTTTCTTCAGCCATCCTCTTTTCCTTGCGCTTTTGCCTCAAGGTTTTCTCTAGCTCTTGATCAAGAGGTAAGAGATCTTCGGTGTTCCTAGACCTGCGCATGCACTCAAAGGAAATCAAACAACGAGAGTAAGCTCCCAAGCTTGACAACCGGCTACCGGATTCGGACGAAACCAAATCCCCGGCAACGGCGCCAAAAACTTGTTCGCCCCTAGAGGTGTGTGCAAATAAGTTTTAAATTTATAAAACTAGAATCAAGCAAGCGAACCCGCAGTGTACGGATCGACGTAGTTAAGCAAGAATTCCAGAGTATCGAACACAGGGATTTGGGTGGAGCGAATTCAATTGCAAGTTATCAAGCAGGTGAATATGGGAGTTTTGTAGATATTGGGAAAACAACAATCCTAAAGCTTCAGATATCCAGTTGCGGCAATAGATTCAAGATATACTAATGATGTAAAGACAGAGTGGAGATATGCAAAGGTATACTAATGTAAGGTAATCGTACGGTTGAGGTTCCAAAAACCTTATGTGACTCACCTAAAAGACATTCCCTATACAGGTTGTTGAGGCTCAATATAGAAAGATTCTAGAGATGAGAATTAATGTTAAATACCCAAACTTGTAATCCAAAGGTCAAGACTAACTTAACCGATTGAGGTTATGACACTCACAATCGAGGTAGAGGTTGTTGAGGCTTCACTACCACCTAGAAAAGACAAGTCTAAGCTAAGCTAAAGCCAATCTTTAACTTTAGATTAAAGTAAAAGCAGGTTCGTAGACTCAAGGTAAATCACGGTTAGTTCTTGAGATTCCACGGCCGTGGACTCAAGAACAGCCCGTAATTTGGGGTTGTCGGCGATAATTCTCTAACTCTCAGGGTCTAATCTGTTTGCGATCGATCTATCATCACCTATGCCACAACTATCAATCCTTCACCTTAGAATTGTTAAGGGTTTTTAGCCAATAACAGTCATATTGATATCAATTCAAGAATTAAAAGATAAAAGATGGGAACTTTCAAAAATTATCAATAATCTTCAAATGAATCTCAAAATCACAATCAAGAACAAGTGTTTATCAAAAGATTCAAAACGGAGTAAACAATCACAATCTTAGGAAAGAAAAGAAACGGGATGTCAATCCGATCCTAAATCAAACCTAAGCAAGAAGAGGGATCTTCTTGCAAAACCCTCCAAGAACTTCGATCTTCCACCAATTCGAACTTCACAAAACAGCAACTCTCCAATACGAACTTTGATCTTCAATGAGATCTCCAAATTACCTCTAAGATGAGGGTTAGTACGTTGCTAAACGTTGATTCTAAGCGTGCGTTTGCCGCTAAGCGAAGGTTGAAAGGTCGTAAGCGAGGTGACGGAATCTTGCTTCGTCCGTCTTTTTATAGTGTAGGGTAAAGTGTCGGCCCGGCCCAATCTTTCAAAAGATCATGGCTTCGAAGCGTGGCGAAAAGATTCGCCAAGATCACGGTCGTGGAAGATTCCACGACCGTAATTTAGGGCGTGGAAACAATTACGGTTAGTTCCACGGCCGTAGAATCCCCTGGAATGAACATCGAATTCTGACTCTGAATCCACGGCCGTAATTCTGAACGTGGTTTGTGATACGGCCGTGTTTTAGGGCGTAATTTAGGGCGAGAACGTGATTCTTCCCTGAACTCGTGCATTCTTCAATCTAAGACTCCAAATTGCTTCAAAAAGTGTCCTCGATCTATGGACATATCAACTCAACTCTCCTTTGCTCGATTCCGTTCGGAAATAGCTCCAAATTACCTAAAATCAACATAGAACTAGTGTAGACATCCATATCGAAAATATAGGCAATACTAGCTCACATATGCACAAAGATCAATCAAAGACTATCAATATGAATCAAATTCATTTAGAAAACGTGCCTAAAATATCACAATATTTCATACTAACAGGACCTCTCTTGAAGAGTAGAGGTTCATTCCAAAAGTATTGCCGGACATCCCTAAAGAACTTCTTATTTTGTGCGTAGGATAATCCGGGAGGTATTTCCTGACAAACCAAGTAATTTACAAAATCAGCAAACCAAGGTTCGTTACCTCTAGATATCTTATCGATGCACTCCTCTATGATGTGTAAGTGGTCATCCGGAAAGGAGTCATCTATGGGTAGATTGTCTTCTTCAATGTATGGTAGACGACTCAAATGATCCGCAACAGAATTTTCCGAGCCTTTCTTGTCACGGATCTCTAGATCGAATTCTTGTAGGAGAAGAATCCATCTAATCAGGCTCGGTTTTGCATCTTTCTTGGCAAGTAAATACCGGATCGCAGAATGGTCCGTGTATACAATCACCTTTGCACCTACAAGATAAGAATGAAACTTTTCAAAGGCATATACAATAGCTAAGAATTCCTTTTCAGTTGTGACGTAGTTGAGCTGAGCTTCGTCTAGCGTCTTGCTAGCATAATAGATAGCATGGGTTCGGCCCTCCTTCTTTTGTCCTAGCACAGCTCCAACAACTACGTCACTTGCATCACACATAACCTCGAACGGGAGATTCCAGTCCGGAGGTTAGATGATCAGGGCTGAGATGAGAACTTCCCGGATCTTATAGAAAGCATCTAGACAATCCTGCGAAAAATCAAAAACTGCATCCTTCATCAAAAGATTAGTTAGCGAGTTCGATATCTTAGAAAAGTCTTTTATAAAACGTCTATAAAATCCAGCATGTCCTAGAAAACTTCTTATCCCCTTCACCGAAGATGGAGGAGGGAGTTTCTCTATGGTCTCTATCTTAGCCTTGTCTACCTTAATCCATATACTAGAGATCAGGTGTCCTAGCACAATGCCTTCCTTAACCATGAATTGACACTTCTCCCAATTAAGAACTAGGTTAGTGTCTTCACACCTTTGCAACACAAGAGAGAGGTTAGAAAGACAATTATCGAATGAGGAACCATAAACAAAAAAATCGTCCATAAAAACCTCCATTATTTCCTCAATGTACTCCGAGAAGATGGTCATCATGCACCTTTGAAAGGTGGCTGGGGCGTTGCAAAGCCCGAACGGCATCCTTCTATATGCAAATGTGCCCCACGGGCATGTGAATGTGGTCTTCTCTTGATCGTCCGGATGGATCAGAATCTGGAAGAAACCACTATAACCGTTAAGATAACAAAAATAGGAGTGTTGTGCTAACCTTTCAAGCATTTGATCAATGAATGGTAGCGGAAAGTGATCCTTCCTAGTTGCATTGTTCAGCTTGCGGTAGTCAATGCACATCCTCCATCCCGTCACGGTTCTTGTAGGAATGAGCTCATTGTTCTTGTTAGTGATAACCGTCATTCCTCCTTTCTTCGGGACAACTTGTACGGGGCTCACCCAGTTGCTATCGGAGATAGGATAGATGATACTTGCGTCAAGTAACTTAAGAATTTCCTTCTTAACAACCTCCTTCATGATCGGATTTAACCATCTTTGAGGTTGTCGCGAAGGCTTAAAATCTTCCTCCATTAGAATCTTGTGCATGCATAATGATGGTTTAATTCCTACAAGATCCTCTATGGTATAAACTAAGGCTTTCCTATGTTTCCTTAGAACAACCATTAGTTTTTCATGTTCATCTTCACTTAATTTGGAACTAATAATTACGGGAAAAGTAGAATTAGTTCCAAGAAATGCATACCGAAGATGTGTGGGAAGTGGCTTCAATTCCATAGCTATTGATGCCTTTGATGAGTCTTGAGATTGATCACCTTAGTGTCTAAATGCATGTAAAGAACTAGGATTAATAGATCCCGGGTTCGGGTCTTAAAATCTAGTAGAAACCTTTAGGTAAAAACTGGTTGTAATTACTAAAGGGAAAAGGAATACCAATACAAAGAAAAGTTTAATGGTTTTACTGTTCTCTTTGTATCCCTTTGTCTTTGTTTGAAAGCTAACTTGTGATTTGTTCTTGTAGGTTTACGGAACACTAAACTTGTTAAGTTTTGTTGATGCCGGTTGGCTCAACACATACATATGATCAAGACGGAAACATTGCTTGAAAACTTGTAAAAGGAACCAACCAAAGTAGCATTGCATGCTAAGAATCAACCTAGTGTAGTCCATTCATCATCATCTTATTCATCTTCTTACTTGCTTTCTTACTTTGTTTTGCATTTGTTTTAGTCCAACCCCCCCTCCCCCCCCCCTCTTACTTTGCTATATAATCAATAATTGAATCTAATATAAACATCACCAAACTCTCTTGGGTTCGACCTTTGCTTAACCACTATACTTGTTTTAGTCTTAAGTTAGGAATTTATTTTGATAAGATAAAAACGACCTAAGGAATAATTCTTGTCACCACTGCTCCGTTCCTATTGTTGTAGGAAGCGGCACTTGTGATGTTGATTCATTGTTGGAAGCAGAAGCCTTTGCTTTGTAGAGGGCCTACAAAAGGCCAAGGAGTTATGTATTGTATCCATCGAGATAGGAGACAACCTGATGCTCATTAATTCGATAAATCAAATATGGAAACCCCCATGGGAACAAGATATGATCATCACTGATATCTCCAATACTATCTCAAGATTCTCTTACTCCATAACGCAACATGTCTACAGGGAAATCAACACGGTCGCGGACAAGATTGTCAAGCGTGGACACAACCTCAAGATGGATGTCAATTCCATTCCGGAAGATGTTCAAGACCTCATCCGTAAGGATGCCTTAGGCCGACCGGTTTCTAGAAACTGATCCGCCTAATTCTTTTATCCATGTATCAAAAAAAGGAAAATTATTATTTTATTACAAAGTGGGTCCCACAAGATGGAAAATAGACGGTATATTGACACAAAGTGGTTTTTTCGGTAACGGAATATCTATAGCGGGTAGTTTCCTGTAAATAGTGATAGTGCGGGTGGTTATTTGCAATATGACCTATTTAGCGGGTGGTTTCCGGTAATTTCCTCTATTGTGTAATTGGAATTTGTGTATTCACATTGTATAAGTGAAATTGTGTATCAATATTATGTAACGGAAAATTGTGTATTAATATTATGTATCGACTAGACACTAAACAAGTTTAATTAACTCAGCTAGTATAAGGTGGGAGGAAGGTCCAAATTTCGATACTCAGTGCACTTCAATAAGTGAATTCTAAGTGTTAGTTGAAAGTGAAGAACAAAGATTGGAGTACATTAAGAATATGGGATTTCCCTTTAATTCTTCAAGTCCAAAGGGTTTCCTCTATTATGAATAGTAGAGAGGTTTTCCTATTGCTATTACTCACCGAGTGGTATAATTGATATTGATAAAAATACTTACAAATATCTTGATTACTACAATAGTTCGATGTTTTAAGAAACCCTCAGCTCGTTATTTGGATTGAGCCGAAACAAAAGGGTCGATCAAAGTAAAACCACTGTATTTTTGAGCAAAACGTTTCAATCAAACATACAGAACGGGCTTTAATCTTTCCAAATATGATCAAGATACAATTTAACTTAACTCACCAAATTTCAAACTTCTGTTATGAAGAGTACAGAGTGCAAATAGCAATTCAATAAGCCAGAAGAATAATACATCACATTGCAAAGTTGCAAACTGCAGGTTAGCAGTGCCCATCGTCGAAAGAACCTTGCTCCAATGGGATGTCACAAATTATATCACAACCAAAAGGCTAGCACATACATTGACGTGAAATATGACAAGTTTTTCTCTTGACCGCTACTAGGGTTCATTCCCAGATAGCTTCTTCTTGAGATCCTTCAGAGCATCAACAACTTCCGAATCAAGATTGTGCTTTAACAGTTTGCCTTGCATAGAAGACGACCTGATGCAGAGAGCAACATGTATATTTGTTTATCATAAACTCCAATGCCAAGTCTACCAAAATGTTCTCTCTCTTCTTATCAAAATTAATTTTCACTTGAGCATATATGAAGTAACATTGTGCCTAGGTATGCATAGTTGAAAACTTGCTCCACAATTTTCACTCATTTCCAGTATCGATGATAACAATGGCGGAGATCCTTCGGGAGGAAGTGTTAGTACATGAATTTTCAAATAGTTCCATAATCAGAAAAAATAATCCTCTTAAGATGTACAAGTTAAGGGTTCCATACCTTTGTTCTTGAAGAAGCCTCTCCATCTCCTTTTTTGAAGTTTTAATCTAAATAATATGATGAAACTAATTAGTTGACTGCCGAATAAGCAAACATCTCATATCGCCATGCCTTGTCATCAGTGTCGTCGTTATAGAAGCTTTGAACATGATAGCATTTCCCTTCCTCTATCCTAGTATATACATGCAGAGTTTATAGTCCTAAGATACAAGATATGAACTGAGGTGTTAGAATTAATCAAAAGTATACATTTTGGATATACTTTTCATTAATTCTATACAAGAGTTCAAAGCTTTAAAGTCCTAGGGACTTTTAGGAACTTAACTAGTGTGGTTGTGCTATATATATTGTCATCATTGCTCAAACAATTTTTACTCTATACAAGAGTAAAAACTGTTTGAACAAGATCAAGAGAACAACACTAGTTTAAGTGCTCGAAGAGCTTGAAAGTCAACGCATGGTGACATTTAGTTGTAAGGGATTATTGTTTGTCTTCATATAATTTTAGCAAGGTAATGGTTGTCCTAGGAACTTAACTAGTGTGGTTGTGCTACTTCATGAATTGTCATAAGAGATGAATAATAGTTTTATAAGTCCGTCCTAGTTAAGATTAGACAGTAAGTGATTTATATATTAATTAACTAGTTGGTTAAATAAGATATTCAGTATAGGTTGTTACGTATATTCTGGTACTATTTATGTATCATTGTGGAGGTTCATTAACTAATACTGACTTATAACTTCTTGAAGTATTATATTATAAAATTGTTGTGAGAATAAATGCATTATACTTAAAACATGACATTTGACTAGTTACTCTGTCATTTACTTGAATATGAGAATACTGATATAAGGGCCTTACTTCAGTAACCAGTGCCTTGCTATTCCAAATATATGCGCCCTACAAAAGTTCATAATGAAATGATCAAAACAATGTCAGTTAATCCAATGACAGAAACAAAGTGCTTCGCATTATGAAAAATAAGCCATGCATTTCAAGTATCTACTATCTTGTTTTGTAGAATATAGTGTCTGTGAACATATAAATGCATCAAGCTTGAAGTACTGCAGATCCCCATGACCCTGAGATCCAATTACCAACGAAAATACTCCCACTATTTCTTTTTACTTTTCATGAATAACACATTTCATGTTTTTTAGGGTAATTATTTGAAGAACCAGACCAATATAACACACTAGACTCGAACGGGAAGGAAAGAAGAAGAAAATATTGATGTGGCATGGAAAATGGATTGTGATATATGACCTTGAAAAGGAATGGAGAAACTATTGCAATTACTGATAGAACAAGCTCGAAATGCTTGTGAAGATTTCAACCAACACATGCATCCAAGTTGCAAATATTTTGCAGATAAGGTTTGAAGACAATATTCTGACAAATGCGTCTTTAAGATTTTGCTGATAAAGAGATACATGCTAGCACAAGTACAAATATGTTTTCCCAGCACTGTCAACTTATTCTGCAACATAAAGAGGGCAGGTAAGACTGTTTCCAGCAATAACAAGCAAATATACTGCCCACACAGTACGAAATGCATACCGCTCCATAAGCTGCATGTTGTTGACAATGATCAGATGTCACCACCCAAACTTTTGGGCATCCATCGTCTTTTAGTGCAGCAACCTAATTTTATTTGGAAACAATTACACACTCAACATATTGAAACCATAAAGAAATGAAGCCGTTATTGAAGTAAGCGGGAAACATATTCTGCAAACGCCAAAATTGATAAGTTTCATCATGTCTACTTTCTTACTGCATTGCTATTGGTCAAAGTAAAATTAATAGAGGACCAATCATAATTAATAATACAAAAGAGATGGTTTGTAACTTTCT
The DNA here is from genome assembly GCA_033239125.1 of Fagopyrum homotropicum. Classification (NCBI taxonomy): domain Eukaryota; kingdom Viridiplantae; phylum Streptophyta; class Magnoliopsida; order Caryophyllales; family Polygonaceae; genus Fagopyrum; species Fagopyrum homotropicum. The sequence continues at coordinate 93,114,689 of BSWB01000003.1, read as the reverse complement.
GATGCTAAAGAGGATACTGTAATTGCTTAATTATATAATACTGACCTCTTTTTCTATCCAAGCATCAGCGCATGTTTCTGTTGAGTAAACAACATCAACACTGCAATGCTAAAATGGGATTCAGAATACATACATAACAAAAAGGAGGTAAATGTTAAAAGATAGAGGCGAGAGGTCACGATATGCGTATATGGCATCCCATTAACCACAATCTTAATAAGGGTATTTCTAGTTAACTAATTCTTGATACAATCCAGTGTGACACTCTGACCATCTAGTAGCAAGTATGATCCTACCCGTATAATCTTAACATTATGCTATAGATAAATCAGAAATTTTAGCCATTTTGTTTTTTCATTCTGTTTCAGGACCAAACATGAATTTGTAATTTTAATGTACAGTGTTTGCATAGAATTCAGCAGTTTATAATCAATAGCTTAATTGTCACAATACACAGCTCAGCAATTTACCGATTGATAATTGACCCAGTAACATCCAGTTTATACACCTGTCTGTTCTCAGTACACTAACGCAAAAAAAAAAAAATTCACAAGAGTGAAATTTGGGCTAACCAGAACAAGCTGTTATTCATACAAGATGGTAAACTTAGCTGTAACATAAACTTGCACTTGGACATACCCAACAAAATTCTCTGTATGTGTAGGTAATCCAGACATCATTGCATCAAAAACAACAACCACTTTGACATCTGCAAAATTTCCAAAAACAATTGGATAAAAATAGATGGATGGCAGTACTATACAGATAACTTAAAAGTTGTACATTACAAATAGAAGTAAATCTTCAGCCAATTGACACCAATATGCAATGTTTTCATGTCATGTATAAACATACGCATACACCGCAAGAAAAGATTGGGACACTGGCATCAGATATGTGAGCAAGAGTTGAGAAAAATAAAACTTTCTACCAATTTCCACAATTAATGCATCGTAAAATGACGCGGACACTACAGGGTGCCGTTTATATACATAATGATAACTTGATAATTGATAGTAACTGTGTAGTAAGAGTGGGTTAAAAACAATTTTAGTTAACTAAATTTAGTCATTTTTTCCCGTTAAGCGTTCGTTTACTCTTGCCTTACTCAATAATCAGGGGCATGCGGAGTGTCAACATGAGTGGGTTGTCAGAGTTAGATATATCACCTTACACCAAAGCTAAGTATATTAACAAGGAAACTGTTATGGCCCCCAAAATAGAATCGAGTCTCAGATATAGACACATGAGAATTCTCTTAAATATATGGTGAAAATGAATGAAAGAATAGAATGGATAGGTGGATTGGTTGTAGGAGGTCTAGAACAATATAACCTATGCCCTAATAAGAAGAATATATAAATAAGCTCAGGAATGATAAGTAAATTGTATCCTAAAATATGTCAAAGTTATACACTTGAAGACATAAGTTATCCTAAATCAGTGTTCCAAAATATGCCATCCCGTATTTAGGTTAAACGGCGGATTCTGGACCCTTTTTTAGGGTGGACGGGTGTAAATTTGTTTTTTTTCCTCTCCGTCATTTAGGGTTTAGGATGTGTGACAATAGGGATGGGCACAAATACCGTAAATCCCGATCCCGGCGGAATTTCATCCAAAAATAACAATCCAGTCCCGACAAAACTATGCGGGACAGGAAACGGGTCTTAACTTCTTCGTCTCGTTAGGCTCGTCCCATCCCGTATATGATAACAATTTTATTTAAAATATAAATAATTCGAATCCCTAAGGCTAAATACATTAGTGATTAGTTATGGTTTGACTTTTATATTGGATGTTCGAACAAAAGTTAATTATATTTTGGATGTTCAAACAAAAATTAATTATACTTGAGTAAATTATGTAATACATTATTATGGATTATTGGAAAATTTAAAGTTTTTCATTTGAAATATGATATACACAATTATTTTTGTGTGTAAATCATAAAGTTTAAACACTATAAACAATTATAGGTTAGGCGGAATTGGTCTCAACCGTTTTTGCTTGAGATTTTCTAATCTTCAACCTGTGGTGCAAATTTGTTTCCATAGCATGTTTTGTCATTGCTAGAACCCTTCCACTTTCCTAGGAAGGAGTTAGACAGTTCCACCATAAGCCCTTCTAGCGTCTTTTTTCGTGTAGACGTCTGCTCAATAAAAGCACCCAACTTGATATTAAAATTCCGTGTCATCCATGAGATCTGGCTCTGACACCCAGTTGTTATGGTCCCCGAAATAAGATTGAATAATAGACAAGCAAAAACTCCCTTAGAATATATTGTGGAAGTGAATGAAAGGACGGAGGGAAATGGAATGGTGGATAGATGAAAGTATACCCCATCTTGGTAGGGTGTGTACGAGCCGAACGAGCTTGAGAGTTGCTCGCTTATAAATGAGTCGAGCCCGAGCCTAAATTTTTATACAAGTTTTAAAACTTGTTCATATTCGGCTCGTTTTGAAAGTGAATGAGTTCGACACAAGCTTTTAATGAGCAGATTCCAAGCCGAGCCCGGGTAACTCGGCTAAAATAATGCTCTTATAGTGTTATTTTAGCCGAACGAGACGAGTTTTATCCGAACGGCTCGAACATTGACATGCTCAAGCTCGGCTCATTTATAAATGAACCGAGCCTAAATTTTATACGAGCTTTAAAATGTATTCATATTCGGCTCGTTTAGAAAATGAACGAGTTCGGGCCGAGCTTTTGACGAGCCGAACGGGAGTCGAGCCCGAGTAGCTTGTCTCATTTTACAACCCTACATCTTGGTTTGACATTAAGCCTCCTTTTGAAGTTTTGTTTCATTGAATATGAAAAGCCCTTGTATAGGTTGATGGAAACGATACAAATTATATCCTAAGAAGTAAATATAAATTATATCCTAAGAAGAAGTAAATATGAATTATTTCCTAATAATAAGTACATATAAATAAGTTATGTCTCCTTTTCAATATATATTATTAAACTATATCCTAAAATATATCAAAGCTATAAATTAGAAAATAAATTTTATCCTAAATCTAACAGACATAATATATTTATTTATAGAGTATATATAATCTTTCAATAAAAGAAGAATCAGACCTCTCACCAAACTGAAGGAAACAAGTTCATCAATCAACTTTTGTCGGGCCATGTCAAGCCGCCCATTCATGAAATGTTTCTTGAGCTTTGGCCAATAGCCACATACATTGTACCCATCAACTAGCAAGACAGGTACTGCTGTCTCAAGGCCCTGGTTTGTGCTACATTGATATTTGTACAAACAACAAACAAAATTTTCGATAAAGAGCAAAGAAGTAAATGCCAAAATTCAACTTTCAGATAAGAAATAGAACCTGGATGGAATATTACTAGTAAAGGGTCAGAGTTGGGTCTTGATAGTGTTCTGTGTCTTCTGGAAGATCCTCCTTCGGCAACTTTTTTCTTCTATAGCTTGTAGCAGGTTTAGGTGTAGCAGCATTTCTTTTCTGCAGCTCCTACAACAAGAAATATCGCCAAAGGGTTATGTTTCTCAATGAACTTACCTGTTCCAGGTGTACACTTTCGCCTAAAGTACCTTCCAATACTTCAGGAACTGCAAGTTCTGCTTCACGTTGGAAGTAATCCTTGGAGGAGTTGAGTCAGAACCCTACCACCAAACGATTTACGATAAACAAACAATACGACCAATAAAGTGACAACCAAATCTATCTAGAAACGAGGAAATAACTACACATGTTTTTTCTACCCAAAAAACATTAAAAAAAAATACAACATTTTTCTCCTAAGCTTCCAACGAACTAACTTATAAATTAGGTACTTTCCAGTTTCATGCTATATGCATAGCATCAGCTACCCATGGAAACTTGCATCTCATCTTAAATCGATCTTTTGGGTTATACATAAGGCAATAAATTCCATACATATTGTATGGATATGATAGATCTTTTTAGAAGTGTAAACAAAGCTCTTCCATTTTGGTCCTATTAAAGGTCATTGATACTGACATTTGATTTCTTGTGTTGTCCGAGCTGATACTATGGATCAGCTGCAGATACATTCTAATACATGTTCCGCAGCAAGGGCATCCCAAAGTGCACGGTATTTCATCAAGTTCATGATAGGCTATCTTTAGCTTCTGATAAGCTGTTTGGCATGCTGGGTAATTTACAACAGCTCCTACATTATTACAAAAGGAGGAAGCAGGAGAAAGGGGTAAAGATTTTAAACCTCTGGAGACTGCTTCGATTTCATGGCCACAATACCAACACCAGATGGTGTTTGAACTGTTGATGCAGATGACATGAATCTCATGTGGAATTTCCCTCCCTTTGGTAGGGAGGAATCCAACAGATCTATACACGACAGTGTGCTTAGTAAGAAGATATAATAAATTGTATATTGAAACAAATATACTTGGCAAATTATGCTCGTTGACTTTGATTTTCCAGTAAAATGTAAGGCTATATTATCATCAAAGTTGGTACTACTCTCTCACTCTCTTCTAACAAGAACATGCATTCAATACACAATTAAAGTATGTCGTAGATGTATGACATTCATTTGGGGCTTGCATAAATCCTCGCCAAGTGCAACCTAGAATAAATGTTTTTATTTATCTTACAAGTCCTTTTTCTATGAATGAATCTTCATAATTTTCAATCCCTTCGTTACAAATAAACAATCAACTGTACAAAAAGCATTTGCACTCCAGATCAAAACGCCAGTAACAAAAAAGAATTTTTTTTTTTTCTAAAGTTCCAACATAATTCTCATATATTTGAACAATTAAAATCATAATCTAAATACGTAATCTCAAAATAGAAATAGCACAGCTCGCATGAAATTAAAAAGATAGAGTAAAACAGATTACCAGATAGAGAATTGCACAGAGTAATCCCGGTGAACAATACTGCTAGCGAGCCATGTCGGCAGGAAAGCGCATTGACCGGAGACTTAGGTACAGCTGAGAAGGCAAGAGTGAGGGTGACGAGAGGGTGAAGGTAGCACAACGAGGAAAGACGGAGCGGCGACGATAAGGCGGAGACGGAACAAGGTCGTTGGTAACGGGTAGAAGAAGAGATCGACGGTGTCGCGGTGGCTTTAGCAAGGTAGTACATCCAATTGGTTGCATTATCGTGAATTTGTTGACTGGGTCATCTATTAATTGAACGATTTTTTGGTTTCGTTTTTTAGGAGGGTGCCCAAATTTTGTCGGACAATTTAGTTTACTGAAAATATGATTTACTAAATGTATCAAAATTTTTTACCAACTTTCATTTAATAGTAGGTAAAAATAATTAATTCTTATACTTAAAAGAAAAAAAGAAATTCCTATATTTAGGAAAAAAGAAAAATAACGTAGTAAGTTACTGAAACTGTATTTTTATTTGCTTGTGTTTTTCTTTCTTTTTTTTTATTTATTTTTTATTTTATTTTTATTTTATGGTATGAATTTCATACCAGAATTTTACATATCAGAATTACATACCAGAATTTTACATACTAGAATTTTATATACCAAAATTTACTAGAAATACATACAATTTACATACCAGAAATACATACCAGAAATACATACCAAATTTATTTTTTTTGTATCCTTATTTATTTTTTATAATTTTCTGGTATGATACCAGAAACTTATACCAAAAAAATTTTCACATATCAACAATCTAGTATGAAGTTCCTCGACTAAGACACTGATTTGTGACTGCATATTCTGCATCCCTTCCTACAGTAATGCATCAATTTAAAAACTATGAAACTTTGCTTATCAACGGCATAAGTTGTACTTCTCAATTTGTTTAGGCGTGCCAATCATAACAAAGTTGTTTCGAGCAAAGAGAAGAGACTTTAGTGGAACCATACAAACTTAGTAAGGCATTTGAATGATAGAGTGATGTGCTGTTGTAGCCCAAGCAGTAAGAACTTCAGCTATCCGCAGGAAAGAAAGAGCAATCAACTAAAGCTCGACTGGAAGGAAAGAAAGGCAAGTTAAACCTCATCATCAGCATGGTCGATTATAGCCGGCCCACAGGACCCAACATAGTCACATAAATCTATCATAATTCAACCATTACAATATATTCAACTGCAATAAGTCATAAGTTCAGTTCATTTATAGGCTAAATCTCCAAACTTTTCTCAGCTGAACTGTTGAAGTATAATCACATTCAACTAGAGCTAAGTAAATCCTAAAATCGATTATTCAAACACAAGATCGAGTGCAATACCAAGATTAACCTGGCGATTGGAGGCCAAATGGGGCTGAATAAGCAATTTAACCTAAGCTTTAGACAATGGTTCTCCCAAAACCTCCTCTCTGCTCCTGGACTCCTTCGGATACTACCCTAATTTGAACGGCCTAGGCATTTCCGCATACTTCACCCCCTTCTTCCCTGGCGGTGGCGGATTGAAGGAATCGAATAACGGGATTTTCTTTTTCTTCATTTCCTTCTCTAGGTTCCCTTTCAATGGCACCTTCCCCGTCGGATTCCCCATACATGCTCTTCATCTCTGCCTTCAGTGCTACGAACCCATTTTTGAATCTAGATCGGAATCGTAACTCAGCCCTTTTACAGACCTACTATACCTAGATCGAAAAAATCCAAATTATGCAGGATTGATTCGTATCTTCTTGTTAGCAGAGTGCAATTGAAGCAAATCGATGGTGATACCGCTCTAGAGATGGGGATTTGATGGTAGCAAACTCATACCAGAGAGGGGGTGAGGGAAGAGAGTGAAGGAGATTTTGAGAAAGAAAGATGGATGAGGGATAAGGGAATATTAGGGTTCCACCGTAAAAAAATTTTGGGGTACAATTACTTAATTAAAAAACAAAAATGCCTAGTTACTAAAACCATAACTCAAAAAGGCCTATTTTCCAAATTAGCCCAAATTTGTCACGTATTCACGAGTTTTCCGTTTTTCATTTCGTAACTTTATTTTCTAGTCTAAACTAACAGTCTATATTATATATATATATATAATAACAATTTTATATTATAAATTTCAAAAATAAGAATTTTTAATTAAACAACTTTAATCAACTATTAATAAAGTATGTATGATATTTCTTAAAATATAAGACTTTTACTTATTTTTTTTATGATTTTTAATATATATTTATTACTATTTGATACTTTATCATATTTTGTATCAAAACATGAGAAATTTATTATGTTTAATATAAAATATAAAATTTAATTTATATTAATATGATATTTTTAATCAAATTTTTTTAAAAATTAAACATAATTATATCGATATGATATTTCGTTGTGGGTATACTCCATAAATTTATTTGTTAGTTTATTATATAATATTGGATGATTCATATCCCTATTATATAAAAGAAAATTTTGATTTGATATGAGAGTACTTGTATTTTGGGAAAAAAAATCTTCTAAAATCATAGAATATTCATTGATAAATATATATATAGCATAGAATATTTAGAACAAACATTCGATTTTTCATAAAAAAAGGAACCATCCAATGATTTTAGGATATTCATTGATAAATATATAACGTAGAATATCCTATGATTTTAGAAGATCCCAAAAAAAAAATATAAGTATTCTCACATCGAATCAAAATTTTGTTTTATATAATAGGGATATGAACCATCCAATACTATATAATAAACCAACAAATAAAATTCACGGAGTATAACAACAACGAAATATCATATAGATATAAATTATGTTTAATTTTAAAATTTTAATTAAAATACAATATAAATATAAACTAAATTTCTTATATTTTAAATAAAACTTAATAAATTTCTCTTGTTTTGATGCAAAATATGATAAAGTATCAAATAGTAATGAATAAACTAAAAGTCATAAAAAAGGTAAAATTCTTATACTTTAAGAAATATCATATTTTATTATTAGTTGATTAAAGTTGTTTAATTAAAATATATTTGTCATCGAAATTTGTAATTTAAATTGTTATTATATTTTGTTCCTTCTTTTAGAAAATAAATTTAATATAAGAAACGTTAATTTAGACAAAAAATAAAAAAAATAAGGGTACGAAACGAAAAAACCGAAACCTCAAGGGTACCAAGCGGAAACGTGAAAAACTTTAGGCACTATCAGGAAATGCCAAAAACTCAAGGGTACCAAACGGAAAATTCCTTAATTGAATTATATAAATATATTATAATTTATGGCCTATGAAAACTTCACCTTGATTATATACTTGTATAGGTGATGATGGAAGACTTAACACAAATAAAGTGGTTATTATACTAACAAAATTTTGATTGTATTTCTAGTTGCTTGATGTGTTTTGGTGTTTGTCTAGAATTTATGCAGGCCTTGGAAAGCATTTGAAAGAAGAGATAGAGGCCTTGAAATCGGATACAAGGGACAAACGAAGAGTTTGAATAGATTTAACATGGAGGCCTTGAAAGCCATTTCAAGGGATCAGAAGCCAAAGCTTTGAAGTCAGTTTCAAAGGACAAAGCGGCTGGAAGGAATTCAAAACTCTAACAACCAAATCTATCAAGCATTAAAAGAAGATCTTTCAATGAGATATGCTCAACAAGAAGATACGCTCAAAGAAGATCTTAAACGACTAAGTGGATTCGATTTAAAATAGGATATCACAAAGATCCTCAACCAAAAAGCGCAAGATCCCTCCTCAATGGATTTCGGATATCTTCACAACAAAGATCTGAAGATCTCGATCAAAAGACAAAGATCTTCAACAAGTATGAGAAGATTACGGACAAGAAGGATCAACGTGCTTTAAGGAGATGAAGACGATAGAAGATCTACAACGGCTATCTCATCTCAACCAAGAAGTGTGTTCCATGGAGAAGAAGAGTCATCTTCAACGGTCATCTTCCTAGCGCCTAGAAGATCTCTCCATCGAAAACTATAAATGAAGATGTCGATTGAAGAAGAAAGGACACAAGCATACATGGAAATATTCAAAGTCTTCAAGCGAACCAAAACATCTTCATTCGATCAAAAGAAGTTTTTCTTTCTCTCTTTTACTAAAGCTTTATTCCCTATGTAACACCCCGAATTCTCAGAACTCGGGAAGCTACTGGTTAGGACCTCACAATGGGTCCCGACCTCAATTTGACAACAATTTTACTAGGATCTTCTGAGATGTCTCAGGGAGCCACATAGGTGCCAACTATGCCGGCACGTGTTGTTGAGACTGTTCGAGTTCCAGAGGAGACTAGAGGGCCTCGACCAGATACCTGGTTGAAGGCATTTTATTAGATGGGTGTATGACCTTTCTCTAGCAAGGTAGGGTTAGAGATGGAGGTCTGGATAAGACATGTAGACTCAGCTTTAGAGTCTATCAGATGTCTTGAGAACAGACGGATAGAACTAGTTCAGTCTTTATTCCGTGACCTTGCACACCAGTGGTGGCGGACTGTACGAGCCAAAGACACCAGCTATGATCGCATGAGCAGTATGATCAGAGAGAAGTTCTGCCCCGCTTCATTGAGGAGGGAGAAGCTGCAAGACTTTGTGGAGGCAGGCTTTGAGGATGTGCCGATTGTAGACGCCATCAGCCGCTTCCAAATTGAGTTAGCTTTGCTGGGTCCAACTACACCATCTGAGAACCAGCATGTGTACTTGTTCTCCCGTTGACTGAGGGAGAGTACACGCTCATACATGGCGGGATTCCATTGTGAGTCCTTGGTTGATTATCAGGACCGGGCCTCTGCTCATGAGAGAGAGAGAGAGAGAGAGCTAGTTAGAGGAGAGCTTCTCAGATAGGACAGTCTGAGAAGAAGCATCGCACTAGGCAGACCAGTGGTGTTGGAGGAGCATCTGGTTCCGGACAGAGTCAAAGACGTCAGAGTTACCCCTCATCTGCATTGACTACAAATAAGAGACGATAGTGTTACAATTGTGGTGATCTTGGACATTTGAGGCCAAAGTGTACCAGGGCAGTTGTGATTTGCTTCACTTGTGGTAGACCAGGTCATAGAGCTGCCTTCTGTAGGTAGGGTGGAGGTTCATCACAACAGGGTTCTTCTCCTATTAGTGTGACGGGAGGTGGTCAAAGGACACCTCAGCAGCAGACATAGGGACAATAGAGGGTCCTAGATCGTCATTCTATTCAGGGATCTGCTCCCGGGCCGAGTAGAGGTAGAGGTCGTGGTGGGAGTACCATTGACACCAGAGGAGCTCAGGGTAGAGTCTTTGAGCCGAGGACTGCAGAGGAGCCGCCTGCACCGGCTGCTACAAGTACCATTCTGCTTCATGGTTTACATGTTAGAGTTTTGTTTGATACGGGTGCTACGCATTCCTTTATTTCTGATGTATGTGTTGAGCATTTGAGTTTAGATACTATAGAGGGATACCCTTTACTATAGAGTTACCTGATGGTAGTAGGATCGGAGGCACCCGTGAGATACGTAGTTGTCCCCTTCGCTTAGGGACTCGTGTGTTGCTTGTGGACTTATTAGTCATGCCATTAATGCATGAAGAGGTCATACTAGGCATGAATTGGATGTATAGACACCGTGCGGTGTTGGATGTAGGTAGGAGGACTGTGACAGTCTCTACCGAGGTAGGTCAAATAGAGGTCTTCCGAGGTTTGGACCATAAGAAGACGGGTTTTGTCATTAGTGCCGTACGAGCAGCTAGGCTGATAGCACAGGGATGTGATACCTTCTGGTGCTATGTCATGAAGGATGGAAAGAGTCCACCATTGGAGGACATACTAGTAGTCTGCGAGTTCGCATACATGTTTGTTGAGCCGTCGAGCTTGCCGCCTCAAAGGAGTGTGGATTTCAGTATCGAGTTGGAGCCTGTACAAAACCCATCTCAAAGGCCCCATATCGTATGACGCCTGACGAGATGTTGGAGCTGAAGAAGCAACTCGAGGAGTTGGCTGAGAAGGGCTTCATTCGCCCTAGCGTATCCCCATGGGGAGCACTTGTCCTCTTCATGTGGAAGAAGGACGGATCGTTAAGACTGTGTATTGATTACAAAGAGCTGAACAAGGTGACCATCAAGAACAAGTATCCACTGCCACTTATTGATGATCTACTTGATCAGCTTTAGGGAGCGACAATATTCTCCCGGATTAATTTACGCTCAAGATATCACCAGTTGAGGGTAGGGGAGTAGGATGTACACAGGACGGCATTTATTCCCCGTTATGGACACCACGAGTTTGTAGTGATGCCATTTGGGCTGACGAATGCCCATCAGTCTTCATGGAGTTGATGAACAGTATTTTCATCGACTTCCTCGCTCAGTTTGTAGTAGTCTTCATTGATGACATTCTGGTATACTCTTGTAGCAGAGAGGAGCATGCCGGTCATGTGAGGGCAGTTTTGCAGATTTTGAGGGATAGAGAGTTGTATGCCAAGCTCTCTAAGTGTGAGTTATGGATGCAAGAGGTAGCCTTCCTAGGTCATATTGTCTCCGCCAGTGGGATCATGGTTGATCGGGCAAAGGTTGAGTCTATTGCTACATGGACGACACCGATGAACGTCAAGGAAGTGCATAGCTTTCTTGGCCTAACCGGTTATTACCGACGCTTCATGGAGGGATTTTCTGTGATTGCCCGTTCACTTACGGGTCTTCTGAGGAAGACTACCAGGTTTGTATGGACTGATGAGTGTGCCCAGAGTTTTGAGGAGTTGAAGAGGCGTTTGACTTCTACTCTTGTCTTGGCACAACCAGAGGGTTCTGAGGATTTTGTGGTTTACAGTGATGCATCCTGATAGCATGTATTATAGTCTATATTTTGGGACTTGTTTAGACGTTTTATCTTCAAAAATCTGCATGTTTGAATGTATATTATGTGATTATATTGTCGTTTCATCTACCTTTGCGGGAATCGAGGTCTACACCAAGTTTAGTTGTAATCGTAGGTAAAATGGCACATTTTGGATCGAAAGGGAGCTAAGGAGCAAATGAGTCATAGGAGCTACATTTTGGAGCTTAAAGAAGAACTCAGGAAGCAAGGAATTAATGAAGAAGATTTACTTTGGACCAGATTTGAGATATTTCACATTCAGCTGAGATTCACCTCGGTCAGCTACAATGTCACCTCGACCGAGGTAATCTTGAGGAGCGTCCCGACCGAGGCGAACACCCTGGCGCGGCGAGATATATTTTATTTGGCTGAGATCTTTTATTTTTGGAAGGAAGATATCTTATATTTTTGGGCTAGATTTCTGGAAGGAAGATCATATATTTTGAAGATCTATTTTAGAGATATGGATATATTTTATAGGAAATTATCTTTTTAAGATATTATTATCTTTGGAAGATAATTCTCCTATATAAAGGGTTGGATTTTCCTTAATTCAGCCATCTTCGATACACCCAATAATCCACGAATTAGGAATATTTTCTAGAAGTTGAAGGAAGCTTTGAAGATTGAAGGAAGGAAGTTCAAAGTTTGTGATAACTTTTGAGGAGATTTGTAAGATTTTCTTAGATTCCCTTTGGTTTTATTGTCTTGTTGGATTTGTGATCCAAGGAACGCTGATTGTTTGATATTTGATTCAGTTATTGAAGCCTTGTTCTTAAGGTTTTTGTGTTCAAATATTCATTACCTTCTCATATATTTGATTATTGCTTTCATGATGATGAGTGGCTAATTTCCTTGTGCGATTCTAGGGTGATTGGCTGAAAGTTGTGGGAAAGACGATGATAGAATGATCTTAATCACAATAGGACCCTGAAAGCTCGAGTCTTTAACCTTAACCCTAGAACATCTCGCTCAGTCGATGAACATCTCGGCCGGGGTGGAACTTGACTGACCGAGGTGACCTTTTCTGATCCGAAACTGAGAGTTAAGTGTTAGAGTTTGCCAAATCCTATTCTTATTACACCTTTCCTGGTTCAATGCAAGCCTAGGATGAGACTTACCCGGTGATTCCTTTGCTTGTTTACCCAAGATCATAAGTATAGGTAATAAAGGTTTATCCTTTATTGGGGTTTGAGTGTGCCTTCATTCCATCTTTGTGAGTTAGCCTGAGACTTACCCGGTAAAGGTTGATTCTATTATCTTAGTTGGTGTGTTGGTTTGAGTTTATAGTCCCTTTCCTTAGTACCTTGAGACTTACCCAGTAATAGGAGCTTTGGGTTGGGATTGTGAGTAGTGAGACTTACCCGGTAATCTATTCCACTTTAGAAACACCTTCCCTTTGCAAAATCTCAACTTTGTCCGCTTTATCTTGAGATCTTGAGTCGGAACCACAAGTAGATGCTTTAATCCCTAGAATTTGCATATTCCCCTTATTTGACCTTATTATCATCTTTTGATTGCTTTAATCGCTTTTGTGGTTATTAGTTACATTGACGACCTATACTTGCTTTGTTTCACCTAAGTCCCTGAGATCGACACCCCGGAATTCTTGCTTTTTACTATAATTTATCCGTACACTGCGGGTTCGCATCCTTGTTCTAAGCATATTTCTTGGGATATAAATTTAAAGCTTGCACACACCGTTTGGAGCGAACAAGTTTTTGGCGCTGTTGCCGGGGACTTGGTCTAGACCGAGCCGGTTGCGGTCGCCTTTCGGGGCAATTGCCCCTGTTGCTACTAACCACTCTACTTGAGTGACTTTCGCAGGTTCTTTTTCTTAGGTTTATGCGAAGAACCCGTGCTGGGAAGGAAATCGTTCCTTACGATCCCGAACCAGAAAAGACATACAAAAGACGCTTGAAAGAAGCGAAAATAGCCAATCAAGACAATCGCGATCTTGAGGCCGAATTGAATGAGGCGATGGAACAGCTGCGCCTCAATAGGGAAGAACTACAGCGCGAGAGGGATCAAACTCGCACCAGAACTGCAGAGATTGAAGCATATATGGCTGATCTACGAGCCTAGATTCTGCATCGACCGAGGCAGGACCCCGCTCCAGTTGCCGCGGCTGAGGTACATCCACCTCGGATGCCTGTCCGAGATGTTTTTTTTGCAGGAATTCCACAAACCCTAGGACAGAGGATGGACCTAAACCAACAAGTGAGGGGTCCAGGAGTCAACCTAGGTGATCCAACGGAGCATGATTACGAACTTCGACCGCAAGTTCTATCCATGATCCGCCAATGCCAGTTTGGAGGTTTAGAGAGGGAGTCTCCGCATCAACATTTGCAAAACTATGAGATTTTGATGGAGACCTTGAGACCTTCAAGGCTGGAAAATAATAATTACAAGCTAAGACCTTTTTACTTTTCTTTGAAGGACATGGCGCTTACTTGGTATCAGTCTCTTCCTCCCAGAAAGATCAACACTTGGGAGGAGATGACGATGGAGTTCTTAACAAAATTCTTTCTCCCCTTCAAAACCGCTGAAATGAGAGGGAAGATGAATGCATTCATCATGAATGACAAGGAAAGTTTGTCCAAGTCATGGGGAAAGATTTAAAGATGTTCTCTTGGATTGCCCACATCATGAGATTCCAAAGATAGAGTTGTTGGAGATATATTTCAAGGGATTGGATGGAGCTACCCAATTCAATCTTCAACTACTCTCCGCCGGCACATTCATGGACATGCCGATTGATGAAGCTTGGGAGTTCATTGAGAAACAAGCTTTGCACATGGAGAAATACTCCCACCAAGGAGCTGAAAATGGAGTTAAGAGAGTTAATTTCCAAGAAGCTCCATCAAATGATAATCAACTCATTTCCCTCAAGAATGATGTGAAGCAATTGAAGGACCTTTTGGTTGCTCACACCAAGAAGGAAGAGGGAGGATATCAAGGCTCAAGGAACAACAATCATGGTTCCCGGAAAAACAACTACAACAACAATAGAGGCTCCAACAACAATAATTGGAGATCTAACAATCAAAATTTGGGTAACCCTTACTCTAATTCCAATTCTAATAATTCTTTTAATCCATCTTCTTCTTCTTCTTCTTCTTCTACTCCATTAAAGAGCCAGGAGCCTGGATCAAGTTCGTCCCAGCCAGAGAAGAAAGATGCAGTGCTGGAGGCCATCTTGATCAAGCTCAACGCTATGGAGACGTCCATGACTTCATTTTCGAAGGCACAAAAAGCCTTAGAGCAACAATTCTTTAATAAGGCAAATGAAGCGCCAAGAGATCCAGGAAAGCTCCCAGAAAGGACAGAGAGCAACCCTAAAGGACAGATTATGGCAATAACAACGAGAAGTGGACTGAAAACTGCAGATTCAGTGCCTCGGTCGATGTCAATGCAGACGAAGAATACATCGGTCCAGGTACCGACGAGGAACACTTCGGTCGAGGTACCACCCGAGGTGGAGTCCCAGAAAGCGATGGACAAAACTGAAGTTTATGTCCCACCTCCTGCATATAAACCACCACTTCCATTCCCCCAGTCAAGGGCTAGAGCACATCTAGACAAACACTTTGGTAAGTTCCTTGACTTGATGAATAAGATACATATTAACATCCCTTTTCTTGATGCTATTCAAGGGATGCCCGCATATGGGAAGTTCTTAAAAGAAATTCTATCAAGGAAGAGGAAACTGGAAGATTTTGGTGAAGTAAGGATGACATCTAAATCCTCGGAGCTCATTCAAATCATGAAGGAGAAGATGCCGCCCAAGTTAAGAGATCCCGGCTCATTTTTCATTCCTATTCAAGTTGGGGATATGACTTGTGAGGCGTTGTGTGATCTAGGAGCCAACATGAGCATCATCCCGCTGGAACTATGTGTGAAGATCGGACTTGGAGAGCCCAAGCCGGTGAAGATAAGGCTATGCATGGCGGACCTCTCCATTACCCATCACATGGGCATTTTGGAAGATGTTCCGGTTAAGTTAGGTAACTTCTACTTACCTATAGACTTTGTTGTGCTTGATATACCCGCAGATTATTCCGTTCCTATCAGTCTCGGGAGACCATTTCTAGCAACTTCGGGTTGTAATGTGGATTGTAAGAATGCCAAGTTGAAATTCAACATTGGCGGAGATCAAGTGGAGTTTGCATTGCTTGCTGCAATGAAAGGAGAGCCGCTGGAGGATGATAACTTCAACATCTACGATGAAGAAGAATCGAGAGAATTGGTGAGCTCTATCCTTATTAATGACCCTCTTGAACGAGTTATTAGTTTTAGCTTAATAGAGGAAGGTATAGATGCTTCTTGTGATGCAGATATACGGAGCTTAAAGGCACTGGAAGAAGATCCAGGAGCTAAGATTGAAAAACTAATATAGAAGAGGAGAATCTCCAGTTTCGGTTCCAGTTCCAGTACCTTGACCGAGGCACTTTCTGGACCAAGCGAGGTGTTCTTATCTGAAGAACATCTCGGTCACCCACTCTGAACCTCGACCAAGGTCGCAAGCAAGATACTTTCAACTGAGACTTCTGAAAGTCCAGTTCTTCGATCTAAGTCTACTCCACTGGAAGGAGGAAGCAAGGATCCCCCTCAGAAAGCACCCCTAGTTGTGGAGCTTAAACCGCTTCCAAGTCACTTGAGGTACGTTTTCCTTGGACCGGATTCTACTTATCCCGTCATCGTTAGTGCTTCCCTTTCCAAAACTGAATTGTCTAAACTGATGCATGTCCTGAGAAAACATCAAAAGGCTTTGGGTTATACTATTGATGATCTTATTGGTATTAAGCCTTCTTTCTGCATGCATAGAATACTAATGAAGGATGATCATAAGACTTCACGGGAACCTCAAAGACGGTTAAATCCGATCATGAAAGATGTTGTGAAGAAAGAAATTCTTAAGTTGTTGGATGCAGGTATCATATTTCCTATCTTGGATAGCAAGTGGGTGAGCCCAGTGCATGTAGTTCCGAAGAAAGGAGGGATGACCGTTGTGACGAATAAGAACAACGAGTTGATCCCAACTAGGACCGTTACGGGCTGGAGAGTGTGCATCGATTATAGGAAGCTGAACGTGGCCACTCGGAAGGATCATTTTCCACTTCCCTTCATCGATCAAATGCTCGAACGGTTAGCCCAACATTCACATTTTTGCTATTTAGATGGTTATAGTGGCTTCTTTCAGATTCCTATCCATCTGGATGATCAAGAGAAGACCACTTTCACTTGTCCATGGGGGACATTCGCTTATAGGAGGATGCCATTTGGATTATGTAATGCACCCGCTACCTTCCAGCGATGCATGATGGCTATCTTTTCCGAGTATATAGAGGAGATCATGGAGGTATTTATGGATGACTTTTCAATGTATGGTTCCTCTTTTGATGATTGCCTATCTAACCTTTCTCTAGTTCTACAAAGATGTGAAGACACTAATCTCGTTTTGAATTGGGAGAAGTGTCATTTTATGGTTAATGAAGGCATTGTGCTAGGACACCTCGTTTCCAACCGAGGTATTAAGGTCGATCGAGCTAAGATCGAGACTATTGAGAAACTTCCTCCCCCTTGTGCTGTTAAGGGTGTACGGAGTTTTCTCGGGCATGCAAGTTTCTATAGGAGGTTCATCAAGGATTTCTCGAAGATTTCTAAACCACTAACTAAACTCTTGAATAAGGATGTTGTTTTTGAGTTTTCGTAGGAATGTCTTGATGCATTTTACAGGATAAAGGAAGCGTTGATTTTCGCTCCCATTATTCAACCTCCGGATTGGACCTTGCCCTTTGAGATCATGTGTGATGCGAGTGTTGTGGCGGTAGGAGCGGTGCTTGGACAAAAAAAGGATGGCCGGACCAACGCTATTTACTATGCTAGCAAGACGCTAGATGAAGCCCAACTAAACTACGCCACCACCGAAAAGGAGCTTTTGGCGGTTGTATATGCCTTTGAGAAATTTCGCTCATACCTAGTGGGAGCGAAAGTTATTGTTTACACTGACCATGCAACTATTCGTTACTTGCTTTCTAAGAAGGATGCAAAGCCGCGTCTTATTCGAGGGATTCTCTTGCTTCAAGAGTTTGATCCAGAGATTCACGATAAGAAGGGATCCGAAAATTTTGTTGCGGATCACCTCAGCCGGCTACCTCCCTCTTCACGCGAGAAGGACGACCCACCCATCGATGATTCATTCCCCGATGAACACTTACATTTGCTGGAACGTTTGATAGACTTCTTTATCTCACCCCATGATGAAGGCAAAGTATGGGGTGAGAATACCTTCCAGCATGTTTAGGGATGCCGTACGGTCCAGCTAGCGACCTTAAATCAAGCGCTTCTTGAGAGGCAACCCAAGGTATTGCTTTCTTTTCCCTTTTTCTAGTCTAGATTTATATAGTTTGCTTTTGCTTTGCTTTGTTTTTTTTTGGCATCCTAGAAAGAAACCAGGTACTTTCTAAGGAAGGATTACAACTCAGGAGAAAGACTAGAAGGACAGAAGTTTTCTTGAATTCGAGAAGACGGAGTTTGACTAAGACACATCTCGGTTGCTGTCACAGCACCTCGACCGAGATGATTCTTGAGCAACCAAGGCGACTAGGGCTGACAAAGATCCACCTCGGTCCAGACACCTTGGTCCAGTCGGGACCACCTCGACCGAGGTGACAGCAGAATCGGCGAGGGGTATAAAAGGTGAAAGAAATTTCTGACTTCCCTCCCAATTTTCCTCTCGACCGCGGCGCCCTCCTCACCTCGATCTCTCATTTTTCGATCGTTTTCTACGATTTTTGCTCCGATCTCGCAAGGAAAGGCTAGAGGATTAGATTGCAAGCAAGAAACTGCAACAAAAACGGTTCGAATCGACCGAATCTGGTGTAATTAATCGAAAACCCTAACTCTTTCTCTCTTCGCTGATTTTGGAGATTTGTGGCTTTGGTTGCCACGTTTTTGTGTTGAAAAGAATATAAGTACCCCATAGGAAGCAATTGGTAGTGAATTTGGGGGAAAAGAACTGAAAATCAGAGAGTAGAAATCGAGCAGTTTTTTGCCTTGGTCCAGTCGAGTTGTATCTCGGCCGAGGTGATTCTTCAACCCTGTCAGAGCAACCGAGGTGCCTTGTCAACAGACACCATGACTTCTCGTTCTGATCGCCAGCTTGTTCTGAGGGATGCTCCTAGTAGTTCCTCACCTTCTTCTGCTTCTAGACCTTCCATTCCGGTGATTCACGAGCGTCACCAGGCAGACTTTGACCGTATATGCGCACGCCTTGTGATTGCACCACATTTCTTGGATGTAGCTGCATTCGATTGCCTCCACGTAGCCGAGGATCTGCGGAGGATGATTTCTATGGTAGGGCTGGAGCAGTTTATGGAGATTAGAGCTCCAGCCTACCTCGAGCCCACACTAGAGTTTGTGAATTCTGTTTACTCACCTGCCTGAGAGGAAAGCCATCAAGTACCGGTTGCTGAACCGGAACTACATCGTTCCTATGGACCAGTTTAGAGATATCTTTGGCTTCCCGACCCCTACAGTTCCCGACTTTCCTTCTCGAGCCGTAGCTCGACAGTTTTGGGGACATATTGCTCATGTGGTGGAGCACGCTGATAGATGGAGACCTGGAGACTCCAGGGAGCGCATTATATTCCACCTAGCTTTCCGTCTAGCCCACCACATCTTTAGTGAGACCCTTTTGCCGCGTACTGAGACGCCCCAGAAGGTTAGGCAAGGGGAGCTTCTATGTCTTTTCTGTATGGTGACTGGGAGAGTGCCAGATTTTGGGGACATGTTAGCTGAGGATCTGCACCGGATCAAGGCTAAGAGGAAGGGAGACATCTGCTTTGGAGGACTGGTGACTCATATCGCGACAGTCATGGATCTTGACCTGAGTGCTTGTACGTTGGTGGCGGCTGCAAAGCCGCTTGGACTTCAAGAGATGATCACGAGGAGGATTCTAGTTCCTCGTGGACTCACTACACCGTACGTGGTGATGTCTTGGGAGCAGACTGTCCCTCAGGGTATCATGTGGCCGGCTCAGTTCTTAGTCTTCGATCCTTAGTATTGGTCTACCGCTTGGATACCCTACATAGAGGATGCTACAAACGCTGCAGCTGCTCAAGTAGAGGAAGAGGTTGAGGATGATGATGGCGGTGTTGCCATGGAGACAGGGACAAATACAGCCAGCCCCAGTGTGCTAGTTGTCGACTTAGACGACGAGACAACAGAGGAGGAGGCAGCTGCAGCACCATCACGTCCTTCTAGGCGTAGAGTCCACATATGGAGGGATCCCATAGCTCATCGATGGATTGACAAGCTGACGGACCAGATGATCGACTCTTATGCCGCCTTGTCCTTAGAGATGATGGAGATGAGGGAGAGTCAGCACTACCAGCGCCGGATGATGGAGATACAGTTCCAGCATACCATGGGTTATCCATTTGACCCATTTCTGTATCCCTTCGTCCCGTCTCCACCACCTCCACCAACAGATCAGGATTAGAGCTATTAGGGATTTCTTTTCTTTATTTATTATGCAGCTCAGCTTATGTCCGATGAGTATTCTGTTATTAGACTTATTTTGACCCATTGGGACAATGTGTCCCAAGTATGGGGTATTTGGATGTATCTTACTTGACATTATGTGTATGACTTGTATGACTTGTTATTTATGATCTTTCTTATGTTCTATATGCTTATTTGAGCCTACATGCATGCATGCATACATGTTATTTGATTGAGAAAAAACGTCAAAAACTAGTTAAGAAAAAAAAAATTTATGACCTCGACCGGGATGATTCTTGCCAAACGAGGTCAAGTACCTCGGTTGACTTAGAACATCTCGACCGAGGCGGTTTAACTAAAAGAGTTTTCAAAACGATTTTTGTGCTTCTTCTCTGGATATGACCTCAGTGATGATTTTGTATGCAGATTGGTTTCAAAATCTTTATATGTTTGAAAGGTTTTATGATATGTTTAAGTTGCTAAATGCTTTGTTTGAAATTTTTGGCATGTTTGATACTTTATTTTTATCAAAATTATGTTGAATTTGAAGGTTGACACCACATGATGAGTTCTATCACTTTCTTTCTGGGATGATTAAGGCAATTTATTCTCTTCTCTCCTTCTTCTTGATCATGCTTAGCCCCTCATATATATATTTGCCTCCCTTTACCTATCCGGGAATTTGGAAGCAAGCAAGTGAAAAGCAAGAGAAAGAAAAGTTGAGATGTTGGCTTGAAGTTTAGAAATAAACAAATAGGTTTGGGGAAGTCAATCATGATGATGAGTAACTCGGCACCATTCACATAGCCGGGTGTTTGTGTCTTGCCAAAGTCGGATTGAGCGATATTCCTAACCAGTCATGGTATGTGCATCAAGGGTTTGAGGCATCTCTAGAAATTGATGATTGCTGATCTCCTAGGCTTCGGTTATTGTGCACCTCTCTGTCCATGCATCCCAAAAAGTAAAAATAAATAAGAAAAGCTTATTGGTGAAAGATGTTGAAATTCAAAGCAAAGTGAAGTGAAGATCCTTTTCCTGGATTCTAGCACCACACTCCCTATATACATCCCACCCTCGAACGTTTCTTGACCTTCTCTTGAAAAGCCCTTGAGACCTCGAGCTTGTTGATTGACTTGGTGGTTTAAACTAGATTATACATGATTAATTTAAATAATTATGATTTATTATGCATTCTATGATTTTATGCAAAGATGAAAAACTTTCTTATATTTATAAAATGTTTTGATCATATTTTGATTTTAAATACCATGAAGCATTCTCTTAGAGTGATCTATGAGTGGAGCACACCACAAAAAATGTTTTGAAATACTTTTCATTGATCTTTATGACTTATAATCCATTCTATCTTGTGCTTAAGATTTGGAACTTGCTTGGGGACAAGCAAGGGACAAGTATGAGGTATTTTGATAGCATGTATTATAGTCTATATTTTGGGACTTGTTTAGAAGTTTTATCTTCAACAATCTGCATGTTTGAATGTATATTTTGTGATTATATTGTCGTTTCATCTACCTTTGCGGGAATCAAGGTCCACACCAAGTTTCGTTGTAATCATAGGTAAAATGGCACATTTTGGATCGAAATGGAGCTAAGGAGCAAATGAGTCATAGAAGCTACATTCTGGAGCTTAAAGAAGAACTCAGGAAGCAAGGAATTAATGAAGAAGATTTACTTTGGACCAGATTTGAGAGATTTCACATTCAGCTGAGATTCACCTTGGTCAGCTACAGTGTCACCTCGACCGAGATGATCTTGGGGAGCGTCCCGACCGAGGCGAACACCCTGGCGCAGTGAGATATATTTTATTTGGCTGAGATCTTTTATTTTTGGAAGGAAGATATCTTATATTTTTGGGCTGGATTCTGGAATGAAGATCATATATTTTGAAGATCTATTTTAGATATGGATATATTTTATAAGAAATTATTTGTTTAAGATACTATTATCTTTGGAAGATAATTCTCCTATATAAAGGGTTGGATTTTCCACAATTCAGCCATCTTCAATACACCCAATAATCTGCGGATTAGGGATATTTTCTGGAAGTTGAAGGAAGCTTTGAAGATTGAAGGAAGGAAGTTCATAGTTTATGATAGCTTTTGAGGGGATTTGTAAGATTTTCTTAGATTCCCATTGGTTTTATTGTCTTGTTGGATTTGTGATCCAAGGAACGCTGATTGTTTGATATTTGATTCAGTTATTGAAGCCTTGTTCTTAAGGTTTTTGTGTTCAAATATTCATTCCCTTCTCATATATTTGATTATTTCTTTCATCATGATGAGTGGCTAATTTCCTTGTGCGATTCTAGGGTGATTGGCTGAAAGTTGTGGGAAAGATGATGATAGAATGATCTTAATCACAGTAGGACCCTGAAAGCTCGAGTCTTTAACCTTAACCCTAGAACATCTTGCTCAATCGATGAACATCTCGGCCGGGGTGGAACTTGACTGACCGAGGTGACCTTTTCTGATCCGAAACTGAGAGTTAAGTGTTAGAGTTTGCCAAATCCTATTCTTATTACACCTTTCCTGGTTCAATGCAAGCCTAGGATGCGACTTACTCAATGATTCCTTTGTTTGTTTACCCAAGATCATAAGTATAGGTAATAAAGGTTTATCCTTTATTGGGGTTTGAGTGTGCCTTCATCCCATCTTTGTGAGTTAGCCTGAGACTTACCCGGTAAAGGTTGATTCTATTCCCTTAGTTGGTGTGTTGGTTTGAGATTATCGTCCCTTTCCTTAGTACCTTGAGACTTACCTTTGCAAAATCTATTACACTTTAGAAACACCTTCCCTTTGCAAAATCTCAACTTTGTCCGCTTTATCTTGAGATCTTGAGTCGGAACCACAGCTAGATGCTTTAATCCCTAGAATTTGCATATCCCCCTTATTTGACCTTATTATCATCTTTTGATTGCTTTAATCGCTTTTGTGGTTATTAGTTACATTGACGACCTATACTTGCTTTGTTTCACCTAAGTCCCTGAGATCTCACCCCGGAATTCTTGCTTTTTACTATAATTGATCCGTACACTGTGGGTTCGCATCCTTGTTTTAAGCATATTTCTTGGGATATAAATTTAAAGCTTGCACACACAGTTTGGAGCGAACAAATCCATCTAGGCTTGGGATGTGTATTGATGCAGAGGGGCAAAGTGATTTCATATCCGTCTCGACCGCTGAAGACGTATGAGGAGAACTACCCGACTCAAGATTTGGAGTTAGCAGCTGTAGTTCATGATTTGAAGATCTGGAGACATTACGTGTATGGTGTCACGTGTCAAATCTTCACAGACTATAACAGTCTGAAGTACATTTTTACGCAGCGGAAGTTAAATAACCGCCAGCGTTGATGGCTTGAGTTGATCAAGGACTTTGACCTTGAGATTTTGTATCACGCAAGGAAGGCGAATGTTGTAGCTGACGCCCTGAGAAGGAAGACGCCTCGAGAGTAGGCGATTGCCAGATTGATAGTACAACCTCAGCTTCAAAGGGATCTAGATTGGCTATAGTTGGACATTCAATTTCCTAATGAGGATGCCCAGTTGCATGCTTTAGAGGTTTTACCTGGTCTTTTGGATGAGATCCAGCAGAAGCGGGGGACATGCCCGACCTTGATGAGGATCAGAGAGAGGATGCCTCGTGGAGAGGCACCACAGTTCTGCATTGGAGCAGATGGAGTGATGAGGCGCCATGACCGCATATGTGTACTGGTGATGCAGAGTTGAGATAGAGGATCTTACAGGAGGCTCACTGTATACCTTACTCAATACATCCAGGTTCGAGTAAGATGTACCATGATGTGAGATGCTCATATTGGTGGGGAGGGTTGAAGCCCGATGTAGCCAGATTTGTGGCACAATGTGCAACTTGTCAGCAGGTCAAGATAGAGCATTGCAGACTTGGAGGTGAGCTCCATCCACTTCTAGTACCGTAGTGGATGTGAGAGGACGTCTCCATGGACTTTGTGACCGGATTGAGGCCTAGTAGGAGTTTTGATGCTATTTGGGTTGTTGTGGACAGATTGAAGAAGACGGTACGTTTCATTACTATCGAAGAGACGCGGTCAGTGAGTAGATTGGAAGAGGAGTACACTAGGCAAATAGTGAGACTCCAAGGTGTACCGAGGACAATCGTCTTTGATCGAGATGGACGGTTTACCTCGAGGTTTTGGCAGCAGATTCAGACTGCTTTGGGGATGAGTCTACACTTTACGACTGCATTTCACCCCAAAACAGATGGTCAGTCAGAGAGGACCATCCAGACCCTTGAGGATATGCTGCGAGCTTGTGTGTTGGATTGGGGACAGGGATGGTCTGATTACCTCCCGCTAGTTGAGTTCTCATACAATAATAGCTGGCATGCATTTATTGGGATGTCTCCTTATGAGGCACTGTATGGACGTAGGTGCCGTACACCTTTATGCTAGGATGAGCCTATCAGTATCAGTGGGATAGCGCTAGAGCAGATTCAGGATGATATGACTCGAGTAGCGCTGATTAGAGAGAGGATGCTGGCTACACAGGGATGGTCTGAGAATGATTATGAACTTCGACCGCAAGTTCTAACTATGATTCGACAATGTCAATTTGGAAGTTTGGAGGGAGAGTCTCCGCATCAACATTTGCAAAATTTATGAGATTCTAATGGAGATTTTGAGACCTTCAAGAGTGGAGAATAACAACTACACGTTGAGGCCTTTCTATTTCTCTTTGAAACACAAGGCGCTTGCTTGGTATCAATCTCTTCCGGCCGGAAAATCAACACTTGGGAAGAGATGATGACGAAGTTTCTTACTAAGTTCTTTCCTCCTTCTAAGACCACTGAATTGAGGGGAAAGATCAATGCTTTTATTATGAAGGACAAAGAAAGTTTATCTAAGTCATGGGAGAGATTCAAGGATCTTCTGTTGGATTGCCCACATCATGTGATTCCAAAGATCAAGTTGCTGGAAATATACTTCAAAGGTTTGGGTGGAGATACTCAATTCAAGCTCCAACTACTTTCCGCCGGCACCTTCATGGATATGCAAATAGATGAAGCTTGGTATCTCATTGAAAAACAAGCTTTACACATGGAGAAGTACTCCCATCAAGGAACTGAAAATGGAGCAAGGAGAGTTAGCTTCCAAGACACATCATCAAATGGAGCTCAACTCACCTTGCTTAGCAATGAAGTAAAAGCAGTGAAGGAGCTTTTAGTAGCTCAAATGAAGAAGCTGCAAGATGGAGGATATCAAGGAAGAAACAAATATCAAGGGCCGCGGAACAACAATTAGAACAACAATAGAAACTCCAACAATAACAATTGGAGATCTAATCAACAAAATTCTGGTAACCCTTATTCTCATGCTAATAATGCTGTTAACGCCCCCTCTTCTTCTTCTACTCCATTAAGAAGCCAGGAGCCTGCATCAAGTTCGTTTCAGCCAGAAAAGAAAGATATTGTGGTGGAGGCAATTTTGATCAAGCTCAACGCTATGAAGACATCGATGAATTCATTTTTGAAGGCACAAAAAGCCTTAGAGCAACAATTTTTCAACAAGGCGAATGAAGCGCCAAGAGATCCAGGGAAGCTTCCAACAAGGACAGATAGAAACCCTAAAGGACAAATTATGGAAATAAGAATACGCAGTGGATTGAAGACTGCGGATCCAGTACCTCGGTCGAGCCACGATTAGACGAACACTTCGGTCGAGGTGCCAACTGAGATGGAGCCCCATAAAGCGAAAGATAAATCTGAAGTTTATGTTCCACCTCGTGCATATAAACCACCACTTCCATTCCCTCAGTCAAGGGCGAGGGCACATCTAGACAAGCATTTTGGTAAGTTTATAGACCTAATGAATAAACTATATATTAACATCCCTTTCCTTGATGCCATTCTAGGGATGCCCACCTATGGGAAGTTTCTGAAAGAGATTCTATCAAGGAAGAGGAAGCTGGAGGATTTTGGGGAAGTAAGGATGACATCTAAGTCTTCAGAGCTCATTCAAATCATGAAGGAGAAGATGCCACCTAAATTGAGATATCCCGATTCATTTTGCATACCCATTCAAGTTGGGGATGTAACCTATGATGCATTATGTGATCTAGGATCCAGCGTGAGTATCATCCCGATGGAGCTATGTGAGAAAGTCGGACTTCGAGAGCCCAAGCCGGTGAAGATGACGCTATACATGGCGGATCGCTCCATTACCCGTCCCATGGGCATTTTGGAGGACGTTCCCATCAAGTTAGGTAATTTTTACATACCTATAGACTTTGTTGTACTTGACATTCCCGCAGATTATCCCATTCCTATCATTCTCGGGAGGCCATTTCTAGCAACTTCGGGTTGGAATGTGGATTGTAAGAACGCCAAGTTGAAATTCAACATTGGTGGAGATCATGTGGAGTTTGCATTGCTTGCTGCAATGAAGGGAGAGCCGCAGGAGGATGACATCTTCCAGTACCTCAACCGAGGCACTTCTTGAAAGAGTCCTTAGTTTTAGTTTAATGGAGGAAGGTATAGATGCCTCTTGTGATGCAGATATACAGAGCTTAAAGGCATTGGAAGCAGATCCATGAGCTAGATTTGATAGACTACTTAAGGAGAAGAAAAGCACGTTAGGTTTCGGTCCCAGTTCCAGTACCTCAACCGAGGCACTTCTTGGACCAAGTGAGGTGTTCTTAACTAAAGAACATTTCGGTCACCCACTTCGGACTTCGACCGAGGTTGCAAGAGAGATGATGTCAACTGAGACTTCTGAAAGTCAAGTTCTTCGATCTAAGTCCACTTTACTGGAAGGAGAAGGCACATATCCACCTCAGAAGGCACCCCCAATCGTGGAGCTTAAACCACTTCCGAGTCACTTGAGGTATGCTTTCCTTGGTCCGGATTCTACTTATCCCGTTATCGTTAGTGCTTCCCTTTCTGAAACTGAATTGTCTAAACTGATGCATGTTCTGAGGAAACATCGAAAGGCTATGGGTTATACTATTGATGATCTTGTTGGTATTAAGCCTTCTTTTTGCATGCATAAGATACTAATGGAAGACGATCATAAGACTTCACGGGAACCTCAAAGATGGTTAAATCCGATCATGAAAGAGGTTGTGAAGAAGGAGATTCTTAAGTTGTTGGATGCAGGTATCATATTTCCCATATTGGATAGCAAGCGGGTGAGCCCGGTGCATGTAGTTCCGAAGAAAGGATGGATGACTGTTGTGACGAATAAGAACAACGAGTTGATTCCAACTAGGACCGTTATGGGCTGGAGGATGTGCATTGATTATAGGAAGCTGAACGTGGCCACTTGGAAGGACCATTTCCCGCTTCCCTTCATCGACCAAATGCTCGAAAGGTTAGCTCCACACTCCCATTTTTGCTATCTAGATGCTTATTGTGGCTTCTTTCAGATTTCTATCCATCCGGATGATCAAGAGAAGACCACTTTCACTTGTCCATGGGAGATGTTCGCTTATAGGAGGATGCCATTCGGATTGTATGACGCACCTGCTACCTTTCAGCGTTGTATGATGGCTATCTTTTCCGAGTACATTGAGGAGATCATGGAGGTATTCATGGATGATTTTTCGGTATATGGTTCCTCTTTTGATAATTGTGTGGCTAACCTTTCTCTAGTGCTACAACGTTGTGAAGACACTAAACTTATCTGAATTGGGAGAAGTGTCACTTTATGGTTAGCAAAGGAATTATTCTAGGACACCTCGTTTCCAACCGAGGCATTGAAGTCGATCGAGCTAAGATCGAGACTATTGAGAAACTTCCTCCCCTTTGTTCTGTTAAGGGTGTGTAGAGTTTTCTCGGGCATGCCGGTTTCTACAGGAAGTTCATCAAGGATTTTTCAAAAACTCTAAACCGCTCACTAACCTTTTTGAATAAGGATGTTGTTTTTGAGTTTTTGTAGGAATGCCTTGATGCTTTTTACAGGATAAAGGAAGCATTGATTACCGCTCCCATCATTCAACCCCCCGATTGGACCTTGCCCTTTGAGATCATGTGTGACGCTAGTGATGTAGCCGTAGGAGCGGCACTTGGACAAAAGAAGGATGACCGGACCAACGCCATTTACTATGCTAGCAAGATGCTAGATAAAGCTCAACTGTACTATGCCACCACCGAAAAGGAGCTCTTGGCGGTTGTATATGCTTTTGATAGGTTTCGCTCTTACCTAGTTGGAGAGAAAGTTATTGTTTACACTGACCATGCAGCTATTCGTTACTTGCTTGCTAAGAAGGATGCAAAGCCGCGCCTCATTCGTTGGATTCTCTTGCTTCAAGAGTTTGACCTAGAGATTTGCGATGAGAAGGGATCTGAGAATTCTGTTATGGATCACCTCAGCCTGCTACCTCCCTTCTCGCTCAAGAAGGATGACCTGCCCATAGATGATTCGTTTCCCGATGAGCACTTGCATTTGTTGGAACATTGGATAAAATCCTTTGTTTCATCCCATTATGAAGATGAAGTATGGGGTGAGGACACCTTCCAGCATGTTTGAGGATGATGTACGGTTCAGCTAGCGACCTTAAATCAAGCGCTTCTTGGGAGGCAACCCAAGGTATTGCTTTCTTTTCCCTTTTCTAGCTTAGTTTTAGATAGTTTGCTCCGCTTTGTTTTTGCGTCCTCTAGACAGGAACCAGGTACTTTCTAAGGAAGAATTACAGCTCAGGAACTGCGCTGGAAGGATTAAGTTTGGAAAATTGAGAAGACGGAGATTAACTGAGACACATCTCGGTTGCTATCACAACACCTCGACCGAGATGTTCTTGGGCAACCGAGGCGACTAGGTCTGACATCCAATCAAACACCTCGGTCCGGTCGGGACCACCTCGACCGAGGTAAAATCAAAATCAGCGAGGGGTATAAAAGGCGAGATGGCTTCTCTCTCATCACCTTTTGCCTCCCAACCGAAGCCTCGACCCCGGCGACTCCCAACCCTCAAATCTTCGTTTCTTGCTCGTTTCTTCCGTTTCTTGGCTCAATTTCACTAGAGGAAGCAAGACAATTAGTTTCCAAGCATCAAACAACAAGGAAAACGCTTCAAATCTGCAAAATCTGGGTATTTCGTTCCAAAACCCTAACTTCTTATTCTTTTACTGATTTCAAGCAAATCTGGCTTTGGTTGCCATTAGTTGTTCTTGAAAAAGATATAAGTACCCCTTAGGAAGATTTTGGTAGTGATTTGGGGGAAAAGAACTTACAGATTTGAGATTTGCGATCGAACAGCAATTCGCCTCGGTCCAGTCGACTGTGTCTCGGCCGAGGTGTTCTTGCAACAACCGAGGTGATTCTATCAGAAAATATAAGTAACAGATCTGATCGTTAGTTGGCCTTGAGGGATAGGCCTAGCAGTTCCCATCATTCTTCTCCTTCTCCAGCTTCTCAGTTTGCTATTCCGGTGATCTATGAGCGTCACCAAAAGGACTTTGATCGTATTTTCGGGCGTCCAATCATTGCCCCGCGGTTTTTAGATGTTTTTGCCTTCGAGTGCATCCATGTGGCGGAGGACTTGAGGAAGATGATCTCCATGGTTTGGCTTGAGGAGTTCATGGATGTTAGAGCGCCGACTTATCTGGCGCCGACGATGGAGTTTGTCAGCTCAGTGACATACGTGCCGGAGCACAATGGAATCAAGTAACAACTGCTGAACAGGAACTATGTAGTTCCTATGGACCAGTTCAGGGAGAATTTTTGTTTCCCTACTCCTACGGTTTCTAATTTTCCTTCTCGAGCAGTTTCTCGGAGTTTCTGGGGCGAGATAGCCCATGTGACTGATCACATGAATAGGTGGAGGCCCGGAGATTTCCGGGAGCGCATCATATTTCATCTTGCTTTCCGCCTTGCTCACAGGATTTTTAGTGAGACACTTCTGGCATGTATTGAGACGCCCCAGAAGGTCCGACAAGGGGAGCTGCTGAGTTTATTCTGTATGGTCACAGAAGGAGTTCCTGATTTTGCTGCTATGCTGGCCGAGGACTTGCACAAGATCAAGGGTAAGTCTAGAGGAGATATCTGTTGTGGTGGGCTGGTGACCCACATCGCTACTGCTATGGGATTAGATCTTTCTGTTGTACACTAGTTGTGGATGCGAAGCCGATGGGGTTGCAGGAGATGATCACGAGACGTATTCTCGTTCCTCGTGGCCTTGGCACGCCTTACGTTTCCATGCCATGGGAGACGACTGCACCACAGGGTATTATGTGGTCCTCTCAGTTCTCTATTTTTGACCGTAAGTACCGGTCTGCTGCTTGGTTTCCCTACATGCAGGATGCTAGAGATGCAGCTGATGATGATGATGACGACGATGGAGGAGCTGCCATGGAGACCGGTACTGATACCGGCGGCCCTAGTGTTCTAGTTGTCGACCTTGATGATGAGGCGACAGAAGAGTAGAGAGCAATAGCACCACCATCACCCCAGCGCAGATCCCGCCGCCGATTCAGAGATCCCGAGGCACAATAGAGGATAGATGATCTGACTGAGCAGATGATTGACTCCTACGCAGCCCTTACAGTTGACATTCACGAGCGCTTCGAGGAGGATCGTAGACATATCGAGTGATGGCCGCATCAGATGTTGGAGAGCCATCATTACACCAGACGGATGATGGAGATCCAGCATCAGCAGGTCATGGGCTATACTTTTGATATGTCCTAGTATCCCTACATTCCACATCAACTACCGTCAACTGACGAGGACTAGAGCTACATGGATTTCTTTCTTTATTTATTATGCAGTTCAGTTAGGTCTGGAATAATGTGTCCAAAGTATGGAGGTATCAGCAGGCCATTGGAATAATGTGTCCAAAGTATGGAGGTATTTGGATGTATTTTATGTGACTTATGTGTATGTTTGTATGACTCCCGGATATTATGATCTGATTCTATTTACTTGGCTTTATGTGCTTATTTGTCATTACATACATACATACAGGTTTTTGTTGAGAAAATCGTTGAAAACTGGTTTGAAAAAAAAAAATTTTATGACCTCGACCGAGACGTTCATGGCCAATCGAGGATGACGCCAGAACACCTCGACCGAGGTGACTTTAACTGAGAGTTTTCAAAACGTTTTATGCTTCTTCTTTGGATATGACCTCAATGATGATTCTGTTTGCAGATTGATTTTGAAATCTTTATATGCTCGAAAGGTTTTATGATATGTTTAAGTTGCAAAATGATTTATTTGAAATTTTGGCATGTTTAATACTTTGTTTTTATCAAAATTATGTTGGATTTGAAGGTTGACACCACATGATGAGTTCTCTCACATTCTTCCTGAGATGATTAAGGCAATTAATTCTTTTCTCTTCTTCTTCTTGACCATGCTTTAGCCCCTCATATACATATTTGTCTCCCTTTACCTATCCGGAAATTTGGAAACAAGTGAAGAAAAGCAAGTAAAGTGAAGTTGAGATGTTGGCTGAAAGTGTTAGAAAGAAACAATTAGGTTTGGGGAAGTCAATCATGATAATGAGTAACTCGGTACCATTCACATAGCCGGGTGATTGTGTCTTGCCAAAGTCGGGTTGAGGGATATTCCTAACGGGTCATGGTATGTGCATCAAGGGTTTGAGGCATCTCGAGAAATTGATGATTGCTGATCTCCTAGGCTTCGGTTATTGTGCACCTTTGTTCATGCATCCCAAAAAGTAAAGTAAAAATAAGAAAAGCTTATTGGTGAAAGATGTTGTGATTCAAAGAAAGTGAAGTAAGATCCTATTCCCGAATTCTAGCACCACATACCCTATATACATCCGACCCTTAGACGTTTCTTGACCTATTTTGGAAGCCCTTGAGACCTCGAGAATGTTGATTGAATTGGTGGTTTAAACTGGATTATACATGATTGATTTTGATAAATATGATTTATTATGCATTTTATTATTTTATGCAAAGATGAACAACTTTCTTATATTTATAAAATGTTTTGATTATGTCTTGATTTCATGTGCCATGAAGCATTCTCTTAGAGTGATCTATTGGTGGAGCACACCACAAAATGTTTTGAGATGTTTTTCATTGATCTTTCTGACTTATAATCCATTCTATCTTGTATCTAAGATTTGGAACTTGCTTGAGGACAAGCAAGGGACAAGTATGGGGTATTTTGATAGCATGTATTACAGTCTATATTTCAGGATTGGTTTAGACGTTTTATCTTCATAAATATGCATATATGGATGTATATTTTTTGATTATATTGTTGTTTTATCTACCTTTGCGGGAATCGAGGTCTACACCTAGTTTCGTTTTAATTGTAGGGAAAATGGCACATTTTGGACCGAAATGAAGCTAAGGAGGCTAAGGAGTCATTGGAGCTCCATTCTGGAGCTTTGAGAAGATCTCATAAAGCATGAAAATGATTTAGAGGATATATTTTTGACCAGATTCGAGATGTTTTACATTCAGCTGAAATTTACCTCGGTCAGCTATAGTACCACCTCGACTGAGGTGATCTTGAGGAGCGTCTGGACCGAGGCGAACACCTCACCGCTGACAAGATCTATATTTTTGGCTTAGATCTTCTATTTTTGGAAAGAGAATATTACATATTTTTGGCTGAATTTCTGGAAGGAAGATATTATATTTGGCTGAATTATTTTGAGAGATATGGATATACCTTCTAGGAAATTATCTTTTTAAGATATTTTGTCGTTGGAAGATAATTCTCCTATATATATATGGGTTGATTTTCTACAATTCATCCATCTACGGATCACCCATTATCTTCGGATCAAGGATTTTTTGGAGGATTTTCTGAAGAGTTGAAGGAAGAGTTGAAGGAAGTTTTGAAGGTTGAAGTTCAAGGAAGGAAGGAATCATAGTTGAAGTTGGCTTTGAAGGAGTTTGTGAGATCTTCTTAGTTTGGTTTTTGGTTTCGTTGTCTTTTCTGATTTGTGACTTGAGGAACGCTGATTTGTGTTTGATTCATTCAGTTATTGAGACCTTTGTGTTAAGGTTTTCTTGTTTGAATATTGATTTCTTTCTTATAAATTTGATTATTGTTATCATGATGATTGTTGGCTAAGTTCTTTATGCGATTCTAGGGTGATTGGTTGAAAGTTGTGGGAAAGACGATGATAGAATAATCTTAATCCCAGCGGACCCTGAAAGCTCGAGCTTTTAACTTAACCGTAGAACACCTCGGTCAGTCATTGAACATCTCGGCCGGGATGAAATTTAACTGAACGAGGTGAACCTTTCCTGAACCTTATCTGAGTCAAGAGTTTAAGTTTGCCAAATCCTATCCTTGTTATACCTTTCCTGATTCAACGCAAGCCTTGGATGAGACTTACCCGGTGATTCCTTTGTTTGTTTACCCAAGATCATGAGTGTAGGTAATAAAGGTTTATCCTTTATTGGGGTTTGAGTGTGCCTTCATCTCATCTTTGTGAGTTAGCCTGAGACTTACCCGGTAAAGGTTGATTCTATTCCCTAGGGTGGTGTGTTGGTTTGAGATTCTAGTTCCTTTCCTTAGTACCTTGAGGCTTACCCGGTGATAGGAGCTTTGGTTTGGGATAGTGAGTAGTGAGACTTACCCGGTGATCTATTCCCACCTTAGAAACACCTTCCTTGTGCAAACCTCAGCTTTGTCCATGTTATCTTTTGAGATCTTGAGTCGGAACCACAACTGGATGCTTTAATCTCTAGAATCCGCATTCTCCTTTACTTGACTTTTATATCATCTTTGATTACTTTAATGGCTTGTGGTTATTTGACAACCCGATTACCGTACTTTGTTTCACCATAGTCCATGTGTTCGACCCCTGGAATTCTTGCTTTTATTACAATTGATCCGTACATTGTGGGTTCGCATATTGTTCATGCATACTTTTTGGGTTATAAATATTAAAGCTT
The DNA here is from genome assembly GCA_033239125.1 of Fagopyrum homotropicum. Taxonomy (NCBI): domain Eukaryota; kingdom Viridiplantae; phylum Streptophyta; class Magnoliopsida; order Caryophyllales; family Polygonaceae; genus Fagopyrum; species Fagopyrum homotropicum. The sequence goes on along the minus strand of BSWB01000003.1, from coordinate 93,080,560 downwards.
GCACACACCTTTTGGAGCGAACAAAAAAGAAGACAAGTCTGCACAGAAACATCCATAGTCTTCAAGCGATCCAAAGTTATCTTCATTCGATAAAACTTGATCCCCTAGAGAGAGATAAAACTTGAGAGCTCCATTGGCATATCTAAAGAGTGTTATACTCATTTATGTATTACTCTACGAAGTAACTAGGCTATTATAGCAAGGTGAAGAGTTGAAGCTAGATCGTAGCAGTGGCTACAGTGAGAGAAGAAGGGGATTTCTTCTAGTTTGTATCTAGGACTCTTTGAAGCTGATAATAGATAGTTAGATCCTAAGGCTATACCTTGGGACGGAGAGTAGGCTATTTAGAGCCGAACTTCGTAAACATATCCTTGTATCGATCTTTTACATTCCACACTATATCTTGTTTATTGTGACTAACTTTGTATTGCAGAAGTTCAAAGTCAAGGCCCTTGAAAGTTGTTTCAAAGCCCTTGAACTCAAAGTTTCATAAAGAACTGAGATCGACATCAAGGCCCTTGAAATTAATTTCAAGGCCTTGAGATTGGTTTTGCGAAAAGTTCCCATACTCTATTCAACCCCCTTCTAGAGTATCTTTATCCTTTATATTCACCTAACGGTTATTCAGAGAGAAATAATGATCTTTCCGACCAGACATAATCTCGGCCAAATCCTTGAGAATCTATGGCAAGATTTCAGGGCAGTGAAGATCTCGGCGTTAGGTTTCGGGCGAGGCTTCAAAGTTATGGTTATGGTTGGCTTGTGTTTGGCTATGACTTTTCTCTCTTCTTCAATTGATTCAAGAACAAAGCAAATTAAACTCAATTAGACTCTTAACGTAAATGAAAACAAGAAAGACTCATATTTTGACTCAAAGAAGACTCAAAATAAAAAAATACTCAACCCGGGATGTATGGTTGAGTTGAAATTCAATCGATTAGCTTTGTTACCACTTTGATTCAGGGTTGTGGCCGCAATTGACGGATCTAGATTGAATGTTCACAAAAGGCTCGACCTTTGAATAATCTCGGTTGTGTATCTTGACTGAGGGGTGAGAGAAATAATTCATGGGGCGAGATTAATGCGAAAGACAAGGAACAAAGAAGACGCGATATGGACAATATATGGTGAAATTTAAGAAGATGATAGTGGAACGAAATTGTTGGAAAATATAGGAAGATAAGAACCAGAATATACTTGCAAGAACCTTGATCAATTAGATCAAAACCCAAACAATAAAACACACGTCTTCAAATCGAGACAAGCACAAGGAGGGACTAAAATTGACTAGGAGCACCAAACTTTAAGAAGATTAACACATACAAACATAACCTAGCAAGGACTCACAACGATTCAATCAAAAGATCTCTTTTTGATTGAATAGGAATGAATAAAACGAAAACATCATAAACGAAGTAACGAGTATCTCACAATATTGTGGACAAAATATGAAATCAAATCTACCTTTGACTAGGTCAATCACTAGGGAATTAAATAGCCGAAAATCCTATGAAAATAAAGGATTAAAATAATCCTACAAAATATAAAAGATAAGACACATTTAGAATGTTTAGAGCTTTAAAGGTATTAAAAACAAAATAAATAACTAGAAGCTTTTACAAGCTTAAATCGATACTTCCTCTATGCGTTCATACGTGTGGGGCATCTCCACTATGTCCTTCATGACTGGAATTGTCAACAATGTGACTAAGGAAGGCTAAGACACAAATAGATCACCAATGATCTCCTTAGGAGCTAATGATGCCAACAAGCTAGCAACTTCTTCTTGGATGGTTCTTCCTTTAGCTCTAGTGATTTCTCCTTCCATGATAAGCCTTGTAGATGGTGTAGACTCCTTCTTCTTCAATGCTCTTACTCTTGATCTAGTGATGGGTTCATGTATAGTAGGAGATGTTGGAGACCGTCCCTCATCAAATGGTTTTTTATATGGTTTATGTGTTCTTTAGATATCTTATTCTAAAAAATGAATCACTTTCCTTTGTTTTGAAAGATTAAAGATTCATTTGTATTTAGCATACAAATATCTCGTTTAACAAGTCTTTAAATCTATAAAATCTATGTCCTCAAAGAAAATGAAACACCGAGTTTTTGAACTCTTTATATAACCATATCAACATCTCGTTTGATGTTCCCATGAAATCAATACCCCATCATACATAGAAGAGTTAAGTGTCAAAATGCCGGTATGGATATGTCATCTCTTTTATTGATGTTTGCAATGCGTTGTCATTCATTGTAGGTTTCGATGTAGTGATGTACATCTTTTAGTAAAGCATGCCACCAAAACCCAAATTAGGATTTTGTAGAGGTTTTGGTTGTCTTCATGTGTCGCCTACATGTAAGGAATGACAATATCAAAATGATGCTCCGAGTTTCTTCTTTTGGAATGCATCTACAAATGATCTCGTTGTTTCCATATTTATACAGGTATGGGTCATACCAATAGTGTCCCTTGACAACATGTTTACATTTCTTTTTCTAGTCATATGTGAGATTATCACTCATAACATTACAAACAATGAAGTTTACAAAATCAAAATACCAAGACAACTCAAGGGAGCTTATTAAGAATGCATCGGTATTGTCGGGACACTCGATGGTAGGTTTAGTTTTAGGAAAATTGGGAATGTTTGTGATTTGATGGTTCTAAAACCTACCTGCAAGTATGATGGGGTTAGTTGTAGTATATCGAGTGTCGAATCACATTACTACTTCTAATTTGGGTGTAACTAATAAACAATCATGCTAAGTAGAGGGAACCGATCTACAAAAACTAGAATCACCACTTTAATGAATTAAATTAAACCCACATAAATGAATATTGTGAACATTGATGTGTGAATATTGCAAGTAACCATCAAATATAACCTTTGCCACAATTAAATAAAGACCGTGTTAACCAACTTGAGTGTTTTCTTTCAGCATTTGTATCAAGTATAGGAAAACCCTCTATTAAATCTAGAATATACCAAGAAAATCCTCGCTTTTGGCATATGAGCTATAAAAGATACAATTACCGGAACTTTCTATGTTAGTTTGAAATCCTCGGAGTAAAAGGTAGGATCAAATCCCTTAAACCAAGTTCTTTTCAATCTTTCCAATAAAAAACAACCTTGTTGGGTGTTGCGTAAGTGCTTTTTAAATCTAAAATCCTTTATACACGTCACTTCTTTCGAATGTAAATAAAAGATAAGAATGAATCTCTTTGAAAAGAAACAAGTTCACAATCACAATTAAATATTTCACCTACGCAATAGTAAATTAAACCATTATAGGGATCATTCAATCCTTAGATGAGGAGAGATATTAGCTAGACATGATTGAATATAAAAAAATATATTATATATAAAATCTACATTAATAGCAACTCACAATTGTACAGTTCTAATACAACGAGACGAACCTTCACAAAAATTGAAATCTACTCTAAACCTAATTGAAGACTACGGGATGATAGGATAAGATGCAATACTAGGAATGATACATGTGTTTATATAGGGAACACATCGGATAGAAAAAGATATATTTTATCTTAACTAAAGATAAGATCGTAAGATGTTATCTCGGAGAAACAACGATGGAGAGACGACATTAGAGACGTCCAAGGAATTCGTCTAACATCCCTTCTAGAATCCCATAATTTAAATTTGTAAAAGTCGTAGCTCTAGACAAGATAGAAACGGGCATGAGATGGCATGAGAGATGGCAATCCAGGCGTTATGGGCTTTACTTCAACTTTTGACAACTTTTTGACATTTAAGTAAAACGAACTTTCCTACTGCTCTAATTGGAACTACGTGACCAATGAGTACTACTTTCAAAGATCTTTCGAAAATATACAACTTTTCAGTTGACATAAATATTAAATTCCAAGGAAAGATGGTCAAAATCAGGAATCTCTTTGGGATCGACATAAATTCGCATCCAACTCCAACGATTTCCATTTGACTTCTTCAATCTTCAGCTGATCTTAATGTTTCCATGTACTATTCAATTTTAAGAAAGATTGAATCCTTAGGAAATGATATTTTCATAGCATTATTGATGTGGGGATGATGCCACAATTTCCCGATCTAGATTGAAGTTCACAAAATCGACAACCGGAAGAAATCTCGATGGTTGATGATTAATCTCGGGCGAGATTTATAAAAAAGGCCGAGTATTTGTTAACCTCCGAATGCGGAAATATAATTGAAATGGAAAGATAAGAATATGATAATAGGGATTAAAATTGATGGGAATACAGGAAGTTACGAACCAAGGTATTCTTGCAAAGAACCTTGACTAACTAGATCATAACCCCTTAACAAAGAGCTTACATTAACCCTTCCATATTCAACCTTACACAAGACTTCTAAATAAGACAAGCACAAAGAGGGACAAATATTAACTAGGAGCACCAACCTTAAGAAGATTAACACTCACAAGCACAACCTAGCATTAACTCACAATGATTCAATCAAAGACTCTCTTTTTGATTGGATGAAATGAATAAAACACAAACTTCGTAAGTAAAGTAGCGAGTGTAACACCCCGAATCCGCGGGATTTGGGATGCTACGGGCGGAGACTTCATAATGGGTCCCGACCCTTAGCCTGACAACAATTTCACCAGATCTTACAACAAGACACAAATAAAGGCAAAACCGAAATACATTTTTATGCAATAACATGATCCCCCGAAACAACAAACGAAAGACTTCAACCGAGTTCTCAACTACAACACCCAAACGTCAAATACACAACAATATACAAAACATAAGACTCCAACCCACAACCCATCCTAAAATTTACGGGGCCCCGACTGCCCACTCTTCCGGATCTCTCGGCCACATTGCTAACTTGAAGGGAAACTACAACAACATCGGTATAAAACCGTTAGCTAACATTCAAAGCATTAGAATCATGGTACACACACATAAGTCAACATAAACACATATCATGCTCCACACACAAAAGTCCGGTTTATTATCTTTTCATTTATGTCATCTTATTACTAATTCAACTTAGGTTTGTGACACAAGAATCATCGTGATCTCACCTCGGTCCTCACTTACCGGAAAGGAATGGTACTGATGTATCTGACCGTCAACCCGCACGGGATAGTCGCCGAGAACCTTCTAGCTCTACACAAGAGCTAGAAAGTTGTCACCACCCGTTATCATACACTTGGGCCAATTATAAAAGTATAAAGGTCGTCCTGTTTGCGGTTTCGTTATTATATAAAATAATCAACAGACACACACCACCAAACATGCATCAATGCAAATACAAAGAATACTAGCTAAGTAAGTCAGGAGACTTACCTGCCTCAAATGCTCAACCCAAAAATATACCGCCCTCCACTTCCCATAGGAAGTTACTCTCAACCTGACCAAATGAGGTACAAGATCAATAACTATCTCTCATGCTAGAAGTCTTTAGACTTCTAGCACAAATGAACTCTACAAGGTCTTACAACTCACATGCTAGGAAAACTCATTCCTAATCTCAAAAATCTCCACCATCATAAACGCTAGGCTAGGATGCTCACGTCCTAGTCTCCACAATCTCAAAGCACATAACTACACATGCCTGAATATCAACATAAGCACATTGTCTTACTAGAAACTACATCACAACTATGCTATGATACAACACTTAACCTTGAAGATTCCAAAAGATCATTCCTCATTAAAGGAATCCATCACCCATCCATAACTCCCTAAAGTCCACAACCACTAAGTGGCATTCACCCTAAGTTATGCTAGATCAAACCTAGCATGATATACTACCACTAAACATAACTAAATGAGGAAGAAGGCACTTACACGAGGTCAAAGGTGGAAGACAAACTACAGATGATGAGTATGGATTCATTGGCCATTATCGGGGCGCTTCCGAACCTAGCACCAAATTAAACAAATTTAGCGTAAGCTAAATTTGGGCATACTATACAATGTATATAAAAATAAGAATAAACCCGTACTAAAAACCGAGTTAAAATCTCAAAAACAATTTCCGGGTAAATTATCCAATATATAAAATATGGGTCATAATCCGCAATTAAATCTTTGAGTCATAAACCGAAATTAATTCAACAAATGCATAATATGTAGTATATATCAATATAAGAATATCCCGTAATTATAATCCAAGGTTAAAAACCACTAACACGTTTTCCAAGACAAATTATACAATTTCATAAATATGGGTCAAAATTGCAAGTACAATTATCAGTAGGGGCATAATTGCATAAACCATAAATCTGGTCCATTAGATGTAAATACAAAAGATGGGTTACAATCTTTAATTATTTAAATCAGTTGGGCCGAATTTTAATTATACCAAATATAATTTCAACCCGACAGATAGGGCTTTCGGTTCGCTCAAGCAGGGGAGGGAAGCAAGATAGAGTTGCGGCGGTGGCTATGGCTTCGTCAGGCGACGTTAGTGGCGAGGTGGTCCGATGGGATCTCCGGCCTTGACAGGGTGGTAGGGGGAAGCCCTTCCAAAGGCGACAGACGAGAGCTCACTAGCGGCGAGGCGAGTTTCTTAATCCACAAAGAAGGAGGGAAAAGAGGTGTTCGAATCCGACAAAGAGACGAAGGAAAGGGGAGGCGACAAATGCGAGCTCTCTGGCGACAAACGCGAGCTCTCTAGCGGCGAGGCGAGGAGCGGCGACAAATGGTTGTGCAAGAAGAGGGAGGCACGGCGATGTTGGCGGCAAAGAGGTGGCCCAATCACCGGCGGCAGTGGTTGATTCCTCGCGACAAAATAGATCAGAGAAGGAGGGGGAAGAGGAAGACGGCGGTCATTGCTCCGGCAAGGCGACAACGGCTCTCCAGATGGCAAGGTTTCTAGTGGTTGTTGGGTTGTTCAAATCCGACAAAGAGACGAAGGAAAGAGGAGGCTGGCTTGCTTGGTTGTTCGAATACCTGGTGATTTGTTGAAGCTCCATATTAGAATTGCAAAGGTGAAGGGTTGTTGGGCGTGGTAGACAACAAATGAAAGGGTGGGTTGAGGGGTCAATGTAGGGTGGTCAAGAGGTCGGGGAGAGCGAGGTGTCGAGAGTGAGGTGAGTGAGGGGTCACTGCAACATTGCACTCATCTGGAAAGAAGGAAAGAGATAGAAAAGAGAGAAGAAAGCAAAAAAGAAAAAGGTGTAAAGAGTGAACTCGATCCAAAAACGTTCGGAACGGGATTTTTGAACCGGAAAAACTTTCCGACTTTTACAAAAATAAAATATGGATGTATGCGAACGTATCCAAAATTTAAATATACTTGGGAAAATTTTTTTATGTCGTTAAAATACCTTTTAAAAATATTTAAGCTAAAACATATCGATAAAAGCCAGAAAAAATAAATATCGCAAACACGCCTAAGATTTGGGGCATTACATTAGATCCCCGTAAAAACAAGTTTCATTCCGAAACTTGCCACATGCCGAACTTCTTGGTCCCTTAAGGCCGAGTTATGAACTCTCAAACTAAGAAGGCTTAAATCTTCTAATTTATACACACAATCTACTCAAAGTACCACCGCAAGATATATCAGGTCATATGGAACATTCCCGCACGGGGCATAAACTACACATAACATCACACATGCACAAAACTCCACGAAGGGAAGAACTAGGTCTAACCCATCAATTCTATCGATTCTACAAGATCGGTGTAAAACTCAACCAAAGATACTACCCTCCGTCTTCTAGTTAACCTCATCAATTCCTCGTCTGCCACTAGATCCTCATGATTGATAACATGTCTCGAGCCATGTATGTACTCTCTCGATTGATACACATGAAAAACTGGGTGGCAAAGCCAACTTGTAAACCACTTCTCCAACTCGCGCTCAAATCTCAAAAAGGTCCGATATATCGGAACTCAACTTCCCTCTCGAGTCTTTCTCAATGCAACGTTTCCATTATGTTTCTCTTTGATTTTCTCTAACAAAGAAGAACGAACTTCCAATTTACACTGTTGGCTTTGGTTCTTGTCCAACCAAACTCTGATGTTACGTTTCCTCAATTCTTGTTGCAAGTTTCAAGTAATGAAGGATGTAATTTACTTCACACCGCTTCTATTAACGAGACACGTATAATATTACTTTTATATCGTTCCTAAATACCCAATCAAGACCTTGTCATGGAGAGCCACTTGTACACTTCAAACCCATCATAACTCGAGGAAATTTCAAAACATTTGCACCAATGAATCTCTTTTATTAACTCTTATCAAATCTTATGACCCTTGTCCATTTCTAAAACTTCTTTGTCTTTCAACGTAGGTTAGCCATTGATGGTATTACTTTGGAGAATCTCTCTATAAATCCGGTAATGACCAACACATCCAAGAAAACTTGTAACTTCTTTCATATCCTTCGGGGATTGCAATCCCAAGACAACTTGTCATACAAGTTCTCTCTGCTTCAAGAGTAGACAAAAATATCTTATCCGGGGCATTAGTAAGTCCCTATGGAATCACTACAACTCGTAGTGACCATGGTTTGTCCAGAATGCCGTATTTGCAATATCCCAGTACCGAGTTCTCAATTGGTGACAATTATACCTTGAATCATTCTTAGAAGAGACTACCGACCCTTGCAACCGGTCGAGTAGATCATCTATCCGTGGTGAGGGACATTTGTTCTTCATTGTTATCTTGTTTGGATGATGGTAATCGATGTACATCCGGAGATAACCGTCTCTCTTTTTGCATACTGGTGTTCTCCATGACAACTTCAAATCACGAGTTTAAGATATATTCCAATATGAACTTCAAGTCAAGAGTTCAAGATAATGTCTGGTGTTCTCTATGGCAGTGCATTGGTTCTAATGAACCTTTATCAACAAGTCCTTGCAACTGGTCGTGCAAATTCTTCTTCGACTCACGTATCTTCACAAGTGTCATCCTATATGGCACCTTGGATATCGGAGGTGCACCAAGCTCAACCTTAGCGGCAAGTCCACATTCCAACGTAGTGGAAGTCTTTGTACGTTATCAGGAAGACGTTGGGAATTTCACCAATAATTGGAATCCGTGATATCTCGGTTCCGTCTTTTCTTCTCCCTCCATATAAAATAAGATCGACATAACCGTGCCTTAAAACTTAACAGGTGGTCATGGTACTAATGATCTACCCCAATCTGTTGGGGTGACGTCCTTTAAACGCGTGCATTGCTCCTTCCCTGGTTATAACAATGACCGTCTTCTTTCAAAGATTTGTCTTTTCTTGAATTGGGAATATTTGTTTGAGTCTTCTGACTCTTTTGGCCTTATTTAAGTATTCCTTTGACTTAATTGCATTTCCCTCTTTGATGACATGATTGTAAAAATCTTCTAAGCTTTCTCACTTGTGTGCACCATAAGGGTCCCAACTGCCGGACTTAATGTGGTTAAAAAAATTGACCTTATCTTCTTCACTCTTCGTGACATCCTAACATATGGGAGGAGCTCTTCGTATTATACATAAGCTTTTACCATAGAAATCCTTTCTTGAAGTAGGTGTAGAAATTTATACTCCACTTCTTTCTGCAACTTCAATCCGACAACTGAGGTTCTTAATTTAAAACTTCCATATACCTCTTGCACGACTCGTGCCATCTTATAACTTTAACACTCCATTCTTCTCGAACTCCCGTCAACCATGGATACTCTTCATATGCGGAGGCTGCTACTAATTAGTTCAATATAGCTAGTCCAGGAGAGCATGGGAACTAGGGCCATAACTCCAAACAAACTCAAGGGAGAAACCTGCCTTATCCCAAACATGACTCAACTCCAAACTTAAATCAATCAAAACTTGACTCAAATCAAACCCGAACCAAGCCGAAACCCGAACCATACCTTCCATATTATCATTCTCCTGAAGGCGACACTCTCAAGTTAATCTACTTTAAACTTTGCTAGCTCGTACTACACTCCACGCTTCCTTCTCTTCTAAAGGATAACTTTAACTTCTCGGGACATTTTGTGTCATCTATCCCACTTTTACATGCTTAAATGCTCTTCCATCATGTCCTACAAGTGCACCTTCTCAATATTCTGACTTTAGTTAGCGTCCACTCACGTCTCTGGTGTTGCTTATCCTTATCATCATTACAGAAAACTGGTGGTTCCTTTAAGGAAATTGATTTTGTGAACTTTCACCATGTGATCCTCCTCGTAACTCTCGTATATCTGATAGGTTACCCTAGAATCTCGTAAGAATTGTCACCTGATCTTCTGGTTCCTTTGGAAGCATAACTTACGGATTTCTTATATCCCTCGTAATTTGTTCGACCACTCTTCTCATCTCAACTCCCAAGCTTAGGATAGCCTATGGAACTTGTCTTAATTGGAACGCCACTTCTTTATCCTCGAGCAAGACTGTAGCCTTCTCTACTTGATTTATGTCTTTATTTTATCGGCACAACACTTGAAAGGATCTTAATTCATTATCTATTGTTGCTTTATTGATTCCCGTCATTGCTTCTTCGGAATCACCCCAATTTCTTCAATCGCTTCTCTTTCTTGTATAGCTTGAATCTCGGTTTCGTTTAAGTTAACTCAAATTTTCCTTCTATTTGTTCGTCCTTGTCGTTAATGTCCTCTTTATCATTCGCACGGTTGCTTGACGTCCTCAAAAAGGATTCCGATGAATCGTCAGGGTGTTCTCCTGAATGTGATGCTCATCTCGCTACATGAGCATACTCATCTTCGTATGTGCACTATCCTAAGCCCAAAAAAGACGTCGTCTTAAAGGTGATGATGTCATACTATAATCTTATCTATCAGGTCCCATATCTCCATATGCTACTATATATCGTAGGTATACGTATACATGACTATATAAGCCCTATGTCCACATCACTACCAACATACTAAATCCAGGAATTTTACTTCACAACCGTAGGTTCAAAACATACTATAGTCCACATATATATCTATACATATATATCAAGTCCATCATGTAACTACCATCCACATATAAATATCTACATATATACATATATATCAAAGTCCAATAAACTAAACTTCTGAGATCCGTGGAAGGAGTGGTGGTCCGTACATTCTATCCCCGACTGACTATGCTCTTGAGTTTGAAAACGAAATTCATTTTTTAAAACTCAAAACCCTTGAGGGTTCCGTTTCCATCTATTCGGCCTTTAGAAGATTGCGAGTTCCATTTTTGTCAACCTAGGGTTCTGATACCATATTGTAACACCTTGAATCCACGGGACTCGGGATGCTACGGGCGGAGAACTCACAATGGGTCCCGACCGTTAGCCTGACAACAATTTCATCGGATCTTACAACATGACAAAAATAACGGCAAAACCGAAATACATTTTTATGCAATGACATGATCCCCCGAAACAATAAACGAAAGACTTCAGCCATGTTCTCAACTCCAACACACAAACGTCAAATACACAACAATATACAAAACATAAGACTCCAACCCAAAACCCATCCTAACATCTACGGGACCCCGGCTTCCCACTCTTCCGGATCTCTCGGCCGAATCCCTAATCTGCAGGGAAACTACAACAACATTGGTATAAAAACGTTATCTAACATTCAGAGCATTTGAATCATGGTATTGGCACACACATACACACATAAGTCAACATATACACATATCATGCTCCACACTCACAAGTCCGGTTTATTATCTTTTCATATAAGTCGTCCCATTACTAATTTAACTTAGGCTTATCACACGAGAATCACCGTGATCTCGCCTCGGTCCTCACTTACCGACAAGGAATGGTACTGATGCATCTGACAGTCTACCAGCACGGGCTAGTCGCCAAGAACCTCCTAGCTCAAGGCAAGAGCTAGACAAGTTGTCACCGCCCGTTATCATACGCTTGGGCCAAATATAAAAGTATAAAGGTAGTCCTATTTCCGGTTTCTTTATTATATAACATAATCAACACACATACCACCAAACACGCATCGATGCTAATACAAAGAATACTAGCTAAGTAAGTCCGAAGACTTACCTGTCTCCAACCCTCGACCGGAAAATATACCGCACTCTGCTTCCCGCAGAAAGTTACTCTCATCCTAACCAAATGAGGCACAAGATCAACATCTATCTCTCATGCTATAAGTCTTTAGACTTCTAGCCCAATTGACCTTTACAAGGTCGTACAAATCACATGTTAGGACAACTCGTTCCTAGTCTCAAAAATCTCCACGATCATAAACCCTAGGCTAGGATACTCACGTCCTAGTGTCCACAATCTCAAAGCTCATAACTACACATGTCTGAATATCAACATAAGCTCATTGTCTTACTAGAACCTACATCGCAACTACGCTATGATACAACTCTTAACCTCGAAGATTCCAAAAGATCATTCCTCATTAAAGCAATCCATCAACCATCAATAACTCCCAAAAGTCCACAACCACTAAGTGGCATTCACTCTAAGTTATGCTATATCCAACCTAGCATGATATACTACCACTAAAGATAACTAAATGAGGAAGAAGGTAATCACACGAGTTCAAAGGCGGAAGACGAACTACGGATGTTGAGTATGGATTTGTTGACCTTTATCGAGGCGCTTCCGAACCTAGCACCAAACTAAACAAATTTAGCGTAAGGCTAAATTTGGGCATAGTATATAATTTATATAAAAATAAGAATAAACCCCGTACTAAAAACCGAGTTAAAATCTCAAAAACACTTTCTGGGTAAAATATCCAATATATAAAAATATAGGTCATAATCCGCAATTAAATCTTTGTGCCATAAACCGAAATTAATCCAACAAAGGCATAAGATTCAGTATATATAAATATAAGAATATCCCCGTAATTCAAATCCAAGGTTAAAAACCGCTAACACGTTTTCCAAGGCAAATACAAATATCAGCAGGGGCATAATTGCATAAAACATAAATTAGGGCCATTAAATGTAAATACAAAAGATGGGTTAAAATATGTAATTATTTAATTAGTAGGCCCGAAATGTAATCATACCAAATATAATTTCAACCCGATAGATAGGGCTTTGGGTTCGCTCAGGCGGGGAAGGGATGCAAGATAGAGCGGCAGCGTGGCTATGGCTTCGTCCGGCAACGTCAGTTGCGAGGTGGTCCAATGGGATCTCCGGCCTCGACATGCCGGTAGGGGGAAGCTCTTACGACAATGACAGACACAAGCTCTCTGGCGGCGAGGGGCTGAATCCACAAAGGATGAAGGGTTGTGTCTCTAGAGCCTCCGGAAAGGCTCGTGCAAGCGGGGCGAGGAGCGACGATAGTGGTTGTCTCCTCATAAAAAAAGAGAACAAAGAAGGTGGGGAAAGAGGAAGGCGGCGGTCATGGCTCCGGCAAGGCGACGACGGCTCTCGAGGTGGCGAGGTTGCTAGTGGTTGATGGGTTGTTCGAATCCGACAAAGAGATGAAGGAAAAGGGAGGCTGGCTTGTTGGGTTGTTCGAATCCCTAGTAGTTTGCTGAAGCTTCATATGAGAGTTGCAAAGGTGAAGGACTGTTAGGCGTGGAAGACAACAGATGAAAGAGAGGGTTGAGGGGTCAATGTAGGGTGGTCAAGGTGTCGGGGAGAGCGAGGGGTCGAGAGTGAGGCAAGCGAGGGGTCACTGTAGCGTTACACTCATTAGGAGAGAAGGAAAGAGAGAGAAAAGAGAGAAGAAAGAAAAAAGAAAAAGGGGTAAAGAGTGAAGTCGATCCAAAAGCGTTCGGAACAGGATTTTCGAACCGGAAAAACTTCCCGACTTTTCCGAAAAAAATAATATGGATGTATGCCAACGTATCCAAAATTTAAATATAGTCGGGAAAAATGTTTTACGTCGTAAATATACCTTATAAAAATATTTAAGCTAAAAGATATCGGTAAAAGCTGGAAAAAAAAAATCGTAAACACGCCTAAAATTTGGGGCGTTACAACGAGTATCTCACAATATTGTGGAGATAATAATCAAATCAATCTACCTATGAATCTGATCCTATAGGGTTATTTATGTAACGCCCGGTTTCGATTTCTCCCATCTTGAGTACTTCTACCGATTTTTTCTAATCTATAATTATAATGTTCCTTTAAATGTTTTAAAACGTAAATATTTTTATTATTTCCCGAGTATTAATTTTAGAGTTGGTATATTAGGGTGATAAAAGGGGACGGAAAATTTTCGTTTCGGAGATTCCGTTCCGATTGCTGAATTGAGTTAACCGTTCTAAACCTCCTTTCTTATTTCTTTTCCTTTTATTTTTCCACGTGGCTCTACCCTCCCATTTCTTTTTATTCTTTCTTTTCTTTCCTCTTACGCTGCGCGTGCCTTCTGCCTGGGGAGAGGGAAGAACCGCCTCCTCGTTATCCCTGCTGCAACCTATGAGCCGCCCCTACCTAGCCTGCAGTGACCCCTCGCCTCTCCCGCTTTGCTGCCTCTAACCCACGTTACCGTTGCCTCTCTCTCAGTCCAGCCAAGTCCCCAAGCAGACCCGCTCTTTCCCCTCTGTTTAGCGACGCAGAAGCCTCACGCTCCTTGTGTCATCTTCTCCCGCGTCTGTGGAAGCCGAACATCCCAGGAACCACCAAAGCGCTGCACCCTCTCGCCGTCGAAGTGAAGTGCTCCGCCGCAGCCCACCAGAGACGCGGCTGGTAGGCGTCACTTCTCTCTCCCTCGTTCCCTTCTTTTCTCCCTCTTTTCTTCCTTTCCCTCTCCTGTGTAACAGCCGCTTAATCCCGTGTAGCCATCGCCGGAGTGGGCCACCAAATACGGAGTCTGGGCAGCCGCTCGCCGCCGCCGGAGTCGCACCAGGAGCGCCGGCTTTCTCCTCCCTCCGCCTAGCCGCCACCGCCAGCCTTGCCCACTTTTCCGTCTCCTATCGCGTAACAACAGAAGAGGGGTTTTGTTATTTTGTGATTATTACTGTAATGGCCCTCTCTTTGCACCTATTTACTGTTGTGACCCCTTTTGATGTGGAATTGCAGTTTTACCCTATAACTTTGGAAAATGACATTTTATACCCTGTAGTACATTATTAATATTCTTAAACCCTAAATTTGGCTAAGCTTTGTGACCCAACTCCTTGACAAATAAATTGGTGTCTTAAATGGTTTAAAAACCCGATTGTTGGATAATTTGAAAGTCGGTTTTCAATCAACTGTCCAGTTTTGTATGTCTTGCCCGGAATTAGTGTTAACAAGTTTGACCCCGGTTTTGGAAAACGGAGTTTTTATTGGAAAATCTTTTTGCGCTAAACCCTCCTTTCAAAATTAGCATTTGAGCTAATTTCGCTTAGTTTTGTCCTTAGGTCCGGAAGTGGTCATTAGAAGCAATCGAACTCGTTCTTGACTCCGTGGACCGTGCTTCACTTTGGATCTCGTGTGAGTACTTCTCCTTCGTTAGTTTAGTCGTGGTAGTTTAACTGGTTAGAAGAACTTAGCATAACATAGAGCAAATGCCATGTAGTGGCCATGAACCCTAGGTATTAGTTGTTGGATACGGAACTTGTTGTTTTACTCTCCTTACGATCTTATGTTGATCCTCGAGATAATAGATGGGACCTA
Organism: Fagopyrum homotropicum; assembly: GCA_033239125.1. NCBI lineage: Eukaryota > Viridiplantae > Streptophyta > Magnoliopsida > Caryophyllales > Polygonaceae > Fagopyrum > Fagopyrum homotropicum. The sequence goes on along the minus strand of BSWB01000003.1, from coordinate 93,065,033 downwards.
GCATGCTAGAGTTAGATATCATATATATATATATATATATATATATATATATATATACATATATATTTTATGTTGGGAACTAGGAGCCCGAGAACTTCTAGCTTTTTAGTTGGTTATTGATAAAGTGCCTCGCTTGGTCAGGCTTAGAGCGTTTTCCTGCGGGAAGTTGAGAGTGGTTTCGAGTTACCTTGAGAGAGGTAAGTCTCCGGACTTACTTAGCCATATTCGCTGTATTAGATTCATTGCGTGCTTGGTGGTGTGTGTTTTATCGCTTTTGTCATAACTTATAAACCGGATAATAGGACTACCGACCTTTTATGTTATATTAGCCCAAGTGTATGATAACGGGCTGTGACATCACTGCCTGGCTCCCCGTGAGAGCTAGGGGGATCTTGGCGACTGGCCCGTGCTGGTTAGACGGTTGGAGGCATCCGACAGTTCCATTGCCGGAAGAAGGGACCGAGGCGAGTTTTGGAGGATTCTCGTGTCACAAAAGAAGTTGAACTAGAACGGGATACGACTTAATAAATAAAGATAATAGCCGGATTGTTTGTCGAGCATGTTTATGTGATGTGTTTATATATGTTTGTGTTTGTGCCTTCACCATGTCTTTAATACTTTGAATATAGCTAACGGTTTAGACCGTTTGTTTTAGATGCCCCGCAGGTTAGGGACGTCGCCGAGTGAGGTGGAGGAGTGGACAGCCGATGGTCGCCGTACATTGTAGGACGGGGGCGTTTTTGGGGTTGTTGTGTCGTTATGTTACTTTATGATGGGATTGTGGTTGTATACTTTTCGGTTATGTTTTGTGGAGTTTATGTTGTTTTGAGGACTCGGCTGAGTTTCCAAGTTGTACTCTTTACCTTTTTCATCTTGCATACATTAAAACGTTTTCAAGTTTTAAGCCTTTATTTGTGCCATGTTGAAAAGGTCCGGTGAGATTGTTGTCAAGCTAAGGGTCGGGACCCATTGTGTGGTCTCGCCCGTGGCATCCCGATATCCCGCGGATTTGGGGTGTTAAAATTTATACGAGAGATTACTCTAAAAGATTAAATAAAGATAATCCTAAAAGGTAGGATCAAAACCAACAAAGTACCTTTAGAATGTTTAGAGCCTTTAAAGGTATAAAATTAATTAAAGATAACTAGAGGATAATATTTAGCACCCCAAATTTTAGGCGACTTTATGATATTTATTTTTTCCGGCTTTTATCGATATCTTGTAGCTTAAATATATTTAAATGGTATTTCTACGACGTGTAATATTTTTCCCGAGTATACTTCAATTTTCGGAAAATACGGGACAGTTTTCCTATTCTGAAATCGCGTTCCAATTATTTCCGATCGAGTTATTTTTATTATTTTCTTTTCTATTGTTTTCACCTCCCCTCCTTTTCTTTCTTTTTTGTGTGTCACACGGTTGTGTGAGTGTGTGACTTTGAAATGCCGGCTCCTTGCTTTGGATTGATTTGCCTTCCCCACTCAAGTTACCTATAGCCGTGCATACCCTAGGTGACTCCTTGGGCTGCCCACCGTACCTAATCCTGACCTTTCAAATACCTTCATCTCCTCACACACTTAACCCGGGCACAACAACTCTTCATTCTCTCGCACTCGTCTTCGATCTTCATGTAGCAATCCACTATCTGCAATGTCTCCCTCGTGCTTCCCCTCTGGAATGCAACCCACCCTCGACATCAAGCAACAACAACCTTAAGTGCCTCCCCTCCCTCTGTTCTTCACATCCCCTACTTTCTTCCTCCTCTGCAACCAGGAAACACAGCAAGCCCTCCCCTTGCCTTGCTGGAACAAAAGAAAGCCGCCGCCAGCTCTTTAATCTGCCGGCTTGAGCTTCACCCATGGAATAACCATCGCACACCACTATCGCCGCTTGGAGAAGCCCTGCCTTCATCACCGGAGAGGACCCCTTGCTTTGTTGCGCCACCCTTGCCCCCACTAGGTAACCACTGCCTTGACCAAGTTGGAGAAGCCCTTCCTCGCTGTCGCCACCATCGAAGTCTCCGGAGAGTCCCTTCCTCTACCTTCACCACCGGAGCCTGTGCAGTCCTTCCACGGCCTCCCTTGCGTTCTCACCACGCCACACCTGCAACTTCCCCAACGGATTGAAGACAACCCTTTTATGATATTAAATGGGCCCCCTACATTTAAATGTAATTGCAATTTTAACCCACAATTTATAATTGCAGTTTTGGCCCTTTGTTTTGTAAATGTTCAGATTTGCCCTTGTGAGTAAATTACTGATTTAGCCCAAAGTTTGTTATCGCAAATTGGCCGAATTTCTTGAGTTCCATATTTATTGCTTGAAGATTTAATTGCGGATTTCGACCCATGTTTATATAATTGGATAATTTGTCCCGCAAAATGTTTTGCGGGTTTTTAACGTTGGCTTTTGAAAATGGGTTTTACCTTAGATTTATATAAGTTATCTTCGGATCAAATTTAGCGTATAAGCTAAATTTTCTTAGCTTTGGTTTTAGGTCCGGAAGCACCCGATATAGACCAACAAATCCATTCTCGACATCCGTAGGATGTGAGTATCCTAGCATAGCATTACGATTGTCGAGATCATTGAGAATAGGAACGAGTTAACCTAGCATGTGAGTTGTACGACCTTGTAGAGGTCATTTAGGCTAGAAGTCTAAGGACTTCTAACATGAGAGATATATGCTGATGATGTGCCGCGTTTGGTCAGGCTGAGAGTATCTTCCTGCGGGAAGCAAAGTGCGGTATTTTATTCGGGTTGAGCGTTTGTGACAGGTAAGTCTCCGGACTTACTTAGCTTGTAATCCTTGCATTAGCATTGATGCATGTTTGGTTGTGTATTTGTGTTGATTATGTTATATAATAATAAAACTGGACATAGGACGACCGACCTTTATATTTTGATATATTTGGCCAAGTGTATGATAACGGGCGGTGACAACTTGTCTAGCTCTTGCGTAGAGCTAGGAGACTCTCGGCGACTAGCCCGTGCAGATAGACGGTCAGATGCATCAGTACCATTCCTTGCCGGGAAGTGGGGATCGAGGCGAGATCACGGTGATTTTCATGTCACAACCTTAAGTTGCATTAGTAATGGGATAACACAAATGAAAAGATAATAAACTGGACTTGTGTGTCTTGGAGCATGTTGTGTTAATATGATGACTTATGGTGTGTGTGTGTGTGCCAATACCATGATTCTAATGCCTTGAATATTAGCCAACGGTTTTATACCCATGTTGTAGTTGCCCTATAGGTTAGGGATGCGGCCGAGAGATCTGGAAGATTGGACAGCCGGGGTTCCGTACATTTTAGGATGGGTTTGGTTGAGAGTTGTGTATCTTGTTTATTGTATATTGTTTTTTTTATGTTTGGTCCTTGGATTTGTAAACTCGGATGGAGTCTTTCATTTGTAGTCTTTCGGGTTTCATATCATTGCATAAAAATCTATTTTTGTTTTGCCTTTATTTGTGTCTTGTTGTAAGATCCGGTGATATTGTTGTCAAGATAAGGGTCGGGACACATTGTGAGGTCTCCGTGACCGAAGGTATTTCTATGGTCGTCTATACCCAATCAAAAGTAAATCCCGACTTAGCACTAAGAACAAGTATAGTGATTAAGGGTCGAACCCAAGAGAGTTAAGGTGTTTTAGATGCGATTATCGATTATAGTGACAAGTAACAAGGGGGGGGGGGGTTTGGTTGAATTGATGCACACAAAAACTTATGAAAACGAATAATGCGACAAGTAAGACAATGATGGATGAATCTACACTAGGTTGATTCTAAGCATGCAATTGCTACTTTGGTGAGTTCCTTTTACAAGTTTTCAAGTAATCTCCCGTCTCAATCATATATATGTGTTGAGCCAACCGGCATCAACACAACTTAACAGGTTAGTGTTCCGTAAACCTACAAGAACAAATAACAAGTTAGCTTTCAAACAAAGACTAAGGGATATAAAGAGAAGATTAAAACCGTTAAACTTATCTTTATATTTGTGTTCCTTTTCTTTAAGTAATTACAACCCGTTATTACTTAAAGTTGCTACTAGATTAAAAACCCGAACCCGGAACCTTCTAAATGCTAGTTGTTTGCATGCAGTTTAGAACCTAAGGTGATCAATCTCAAGCAATAGTAAACATGCAATTAGACAATGGAGATCAAGGAAACACAAAGTACTACTGAATGAAAACTTATATTATAAAGAACTTACAACCAAAGTAACAATGCAGCTTCAAAATAACCCAATGTAGCAAGGGAGTTAGCAACTCATTACAAAAGAAGCAAGACAATCTAAGTGGATAATTTGTTGGCTAACTAGATGGATTAGGTGGATGATTCTAGCAATCAACCCAAGACTATTTATACTACAAAAAACACTAAATAGGAGTAAATGGCCGGCTTGAAACAACCACCTTTAATGCCATAAAGATGGTGTAAACAGCCGAAGTAAAGCTTCTAGCGTTAAACCGCAGGGGCGGTGAAGGCAAAAACGCTTGATCTTTTTCATGGCCGTAGTGGCGGCTAGGTGATTTCGCTGGGGCAGATCTTTAATGCTCTTCAAACGTCTGACCCTTCGACTTCCTGACGTTTCTGATGCCAAGCCGCCGGGCGTCCTTATATCAACGCAGGGACGGTGACATAGCCTCTTCGTCTTCCAGCTCCTAGGTTGAGGCGCAGGCAAGGCCGCAGTGGGAGGCGCAGAGGAGCTGGTCTTCGTCTCTTCAAGGCAGGTCACCGCAGGGGTGCCAAGGAGTGGCGCAAGGGCGGTGACATACTTCATGGCCGGCGTTGGTGAAGGCGCAGGGAGCGCTCCGGTGTAAGGCGTCACCCGCAGGGGCGGTGGCAAGGCTCCGCAAGGGCGGTGAGGCAACAGAAGCTTTGCTTCGCTTTCGATCTTCACTCCTAAGTGCTTATAACTCCTTCCTTAGCTTCTTTTAGTCTTCTTCTTTTGGACCAAGGAGTTAGTAGCATAAACCGACACAAATGCAATAAAAAGACTCTAAAAACTATCCTAAATGATAGTGATTCCATCACCTATCAAACTCCCTCATACTTAGACCTTTTACTCGTCCCGAGTAAAACAAATGACAACAACTAGACTCAAAGGCCTCAGGAAGCATGGGTAAGGAAGAAAGACAATGAAAATAAGAGCAAAGCCAAGAAAGAAAGAAAGAAAAGAGAGGGAATGTGAGGAAAAGGGAGAAACTACCATCCTTATTGCTCTAAGAGTGGCCTACCCGGACAACCTCCTTATGACTCCCCTTCTTATGTCGCCTAACGCCGGAAGGGAAACCTACACTCGGTGTCGCTCATCTTGCCAAGGTTCCCTTTCGGGTTTTCACCTTGCCACTCTTCTTCTTTTCTCACTTGAACTCACATCCCTCAAGTCCAATTTTGCACCAACCTAAGGTTGGTCGGACTACCTTCTTTTTGCCTAAACCGCCCTTTCGGATTTTCAATTTATCCAAGGATTATCATGCCTTTTTTCGATTTCTATGGCTTTTTCTTTTTTTTTTTTGTGAATTTCAAACTAAATTCAAAGATGCAAAAACAAATCAAATAAAAACTCAAATGAATTGTACAAGCAATGATATGTCCCTCCCCCATACTTGAAGTACACTTTGTCCTCAAAGTGGAAATGAGGCAAAGATAAATGTGGTAGAAGGGAAGAGAAATGTACCCCTCAGTGGGGTGGTCCGGATGGACCACCAGGACCCTCCTCCGTTGGGTAAGGAAAATGGCGGAAGAAGTGCTCCTGCCGGCGGTGGAGCGTGTCGATACGGTCCTCTTGAGCCTCCATCCTCTCTCTAAATGATGTCTCGTAGCTAGCTTGCCATGCTAGCTGCTGAGTCTCCAACTACCGCTGATGAGCCGCTTGTCAAGCATCCTGACGGCGGTCAAAGTGAGTGGTCATGGAGGAGGCGAAACTGGACTGCCACGCCTGCTGCTGCTCAAGCATGGACCGGTGGTACTCGGTCTGCCATGCCTGGTGTTGTGTAGTCAAGGCCGCCATCTGAGCTTGCAGACTCTCCATGGCCTGACTGTCGTGTGCTGCCGTCGGTATCTCCTTATCAGTGGCGGGGGCTAGGCTGGAGCCGGGTGCGTATCTCCCAACAATATCCGCCTGAGGTCGTCAAAGAGGAACTGGGTCAGCCAATACATACAAATCGGAGAGCTCGTCTCCCAATGGAAGTCGTCAAAGGAGGTAGGTGATGTGACTCCCATCTGCTAACGAGAGCCAAAAGCGGTGCTCCCCGTCTCTCCTGAGGAGCCTAAACCTCCTCAACATACCCTCCGTATAAAGTTGGGCCTCTAATCCGTCCTCCAAGGTAGAAAGCGCGTTTGCATCCGCGAAGGCAATCGATCAATCACCCGTGCAGCCAACAAGGAGATGATCCCCCCTTCCACGATATCTCGTGGCTCATTCTTCCTAATCCGCTTCAAAGCGGTAAGGAAGAGGTATGGCCAATCCGGTACCCAGTCGTTTGTGGAGAGGCAAGTGTATAGCAGTGGAAGGTCCTTAAGAGCAACCTTATTCTCCTCCTTGTGTCCACAGAAGACACTCATGAATACCTTCGAGATGAGCCTCAAACAGGGGTGAGTGAATTTGTTGAAGTACTCACCCCTGCATGAAACTCAGACCTTGTGGCGGCCTGCCAAAACTCCATCAAATCAGGTGTCGGAATAGGTTCCCACCAGTCGTCGGAAGCGGCTATAGTCACCCCTAATGCCTCCTGCAGCTGGGTGTAGTCCAATGTGTACTTCCTTTTGTTGAACTTGAATGTAAGTACAACACACCCATGGTCCACCGTTTCCATTTTGAAGGTGGCAATGAACTGGCGGCTGAGCTCGGGGTATGTTGGGGCGGATATCAGAAAATCCCCGAGCCCAGCGTTGTTGAGAAATTCCTGCATGCTCTCCAACATGCCTAATTGTTCCAAAGTAGGAACATCCAGAAATCGGGTTGCATACACATCCCGACTTTGTGCAATCCTATACCGCATCGTCTTGGCTTCTAAAACTTATACTTCTTCTGATTCTCCATCTCTTGCAGTTTGAACAATCAAAGGAATTAGAAATTTCAGAAAATTGAGTAAGAAACGAACCCTCTGTTGTGTTTTCCGTAGGGGCGGCTGCAACAGGCGCAGGGGCGGCATGACGCAGGGGCGGGAGCTTGCAGGCGCAGGGGCGGGCGAAGAGCAGAAGGCGATTTGGGCGTTCGGAGGTGGGGCAGTGGAGTTTTGAGAGTGAGAGGGTCGAGGTGGTGTTTGTGTATGGTGGTGGAGATGGTTGGTGTCACAAAGGGGCGGTGACACTAGTTTGTCGGAGGCGGCGCAACAACGTTTGGACAAGGCGGTGCGAGATCTTCCGGAGGGCGCAAGGGTGTTAGAGGCGAGTCGGCTAGGTTTCGAAGAATGAATAGAGAGGGGGTGAAGAGGGCGGTAGATGTAGGTTATTTTTGGGAAGCGTATTTTTTTTCTTTCCTTAACAGAACCGCAGGGGCGGCGTTTGTCAACGCGGGGGCGCTGACAAGGAAGAGGGGGTGCGCAGCCTCAGCGCCGGGGGCGGAGTTGAGGATGTGTGTCAAGGGTGGCCGCCGCAGGGGCGTCGGGTGTCACCGCGGGGGCGGTGGCCAACGTGAGAAGACGCTGGCCCCGCGCCGGGGGCGGCGCTGGCCATGGGTGTCACCGCAGGGGCGATTTTCTTGACAGAAACTCCTCTTCTTATTCCTCGGGTTGCCTCCCGAGCAGCGCCTTTGTTTTACGTCTTTGGCTCGACGTAGGGACTCTTCCTCTATGATTTTGTCTCCTCCTGTATCAACTTTGGGTTTATAACCGTTTGAGAAGGTAATCCTTTGGAGGCCCTAGTTTCAATTCTTGTAATGGCTTCCGCCATTTGACCAACGTGTTTTTCATAGTTCTTGATGCTAGATTCTGTTGTTTGGACATGAGTAGCAAAGTGTTTATTCAAAACCTACAACATATCTTCAGTTGTTTGATACTTACCTTGACGGGGCTGCTGTTGTTGGTTTTGTTGATCCCTCCAACGAAAATTCTATTGGTCACGCCAGTTTGGCATGAAATTCTGTGCATAGGGATCGTTCCTAGGCCTTTGCTTCTGTGGTTGTCCATAACCCATTGCGGTTACCTCAACATTGTCATCCTGGACTTGTGGGCACATGTCCGTTGGATGGTATGGGTCAGCACAAACTCTACAAGCTTTGAGATGCTATGGCATTCCCATAAGTGTTAGTCTCTTCACCATTTCCTTCAACTCCGCGAGCTCGGTGGAAATCTCGCTCTTCCCGGAACTCACAGCATGAACTCCTTTCTTAGCCGGGGTCCTTCCAAAGTTCCGAGTACCTTCCGCTAGTTCATGTATCTTTTCCAAAGCAAGGTCAGGAGTAGAGTTAAGAATATTACCTCCGCAAGCCGCATCGACGATCCTCCTTTCATTGTCTAGCAAGCCATTGTACAAGTACAAGACTAGATCTTGAGTTGAATATCCGTGAAAAGGACAGCTGGATCGGAGGCGTGCAAACCTCTCGAAGTACTCGTAGAGAGTTTCATTCGCCTCTTGCTCGATGTTGCTTATTGCTTTCTTCAAGCTATTGACCTTCTTAGCTGGAAAGTATTTCTCCAAAAACGCCTTGTGAAGGTTCTCCCAAGTGTCAACACTCCCGGATGGAAGGTGGTAATACCAATCATCCGCGGAATCTTTAAGTGTGAAACCGAATGCCCTCATCTTGATTTGTTCTTCGGTAATGTTGACCGGCTTCATGCTCATACACACGGTATGGAACTTCCCAAGGTGCTTGATGGGGTCTTCACCACTTAGCCCATGGAAGGATGGGAGCAAGTGGATGAGGCCCGACTTGAGTTCAAAGTTGACTCCTTCCCCTAATGCCGGTATAGTGACCGCAAGAGGGTTTTGAGCCAAGGTGGGCTGCGTAAGTTGACGAAGAGTACGGTCAGCCATCTCTTGTTGAAGTTGTTGTTGTCTTCGTTGCCGAATGTGCGTCCTCTCAATTTCTGGATCAAAAGAAGCAAAGCCGGAGTTAGTAGCACGGGTTTGAACCATAAAAATGGTTCAAAACAATAATCAATAATAACAATAAAACACTAAAACTCGCCGGCGACGGCGCCAAAATTTGACCGAAGGCATTTCTATGGTCGTCTATACCCAATCAAAAGTAAATCCCGACTAGCACTAAGAACAAGTATAGTGATTAAGTAAGGGTCGAACCCAAGAGAGTTAAGGTGTTTTAGATGCGATTATCGATTATAGTGACAAGTAACAAGGGGGGGGGGTTTGGTTGGATTGATGCACTCAAAAACTTATGAAAACGAATAATGCGACAAGTAAGACAATGATGGATGAATCTACACTAGGTTGATTCTAAGCATGCAATTGCTACTTTGGTGAGTTCCTTTCACTAGTTTTCAAGTAATCTCCCGTCTCGATCATATATATGTGTTGAGCCAACCGGCATCAACACAACTTAACAGGTTAGTGTTCCGTAAACCTACAAGAACAAATAACAAGTTAGCTTTCAAACAAAGACTAAGGGATATAAAGAGAAGATTAAAACCGTTAAACTTATCTTTATATTTGTGTTCCTTTTCTTTAAGTAATTACAACCCGTTATTACTTAAAGTTACTACTAGATTAAAGACCCGAACCCGGAACCTATTAATCCTAGTTGTTTGCATGCACTTTAGAACCTAAGGTGATCAATCTCAAGCAATAGTAAACACGCAATTAGACAATGGAGATCAAGGAAACACAAAGTATTACTGAATGAAAACTTATATTATAAAGAACTTACAACCAAAGTAACAATGCAACTTCAAAATAACCCAATGTAGCAAGGGAGTTAGCAACTCATTACAAAAGAAGCAAGACAATCTAACTGGATAATTTGTTGGCTAACTAGATGGATTAGGTGGATGATTCTAGCAATCAACCCAAGACTATTTATACTACAAAAAACACTAAATAGGAGTAAATGGCCGGCCTGAAACAGCCACCTTTAATAGCCACAGGGGCGGCTAGGTGATTCCGATGGGGCGGATCTTTAATGCTCTTCAAACGTCTGACCCTTCGACTTCCTGACGTTCTTGATGCCAAGCCGCCGGGGCGTCCTTATGTCAACGCAGGGGCGGTGACACAGCCTCTTCGTCTTCCAGCTCCCAGGTTGAGGCGCAGGCAAGGGCGCAGTGGGAGGCGCAGGGGAGCTGGTCTTCGTCTCTTCCGGGCATGTCACCGCAGGGGCGCCAATGAGTGGCGCAGGGGCGGTGACACACTTCATGGCCGGCGCTGGTGAAGGCGCAGGGAGCACTCCGGTGTAAGGTGTCACCCGCAGGGGCGGTGAGGCAACAGAAGCTTTGCTTCGCTTTCGATCTTCACTCCTAAGTTCTTATAACTCCGTCCTTAGCTTCTTTTAGTCTTCTTCTTCTGGACCAAGGAGTTAGTAGCATAAACCGACACAAATGCAATAAAAAAGACTCTAAAAACTATCCTAAATGATACTGATTCCATCACCTATCACTCCGTCCATGGCGCCCCGAGTCCCCGGATTCGGGTGTTATAATATGGTATAAGAGCCTTAGTTTGACAACAATGACACTCGCAATCTTCTAAATGCCGAATAGGAGGAAACAGAACCCTCAAGGGTTCTAATTTTTAAAGTAAATTTTGTTTTCAAAATCACGAGCATAGTTCAGGGATAAAATATACGGACCACCACTCCTTCCGCGGATCTCGCCAGCTTAGTTTAATGGATTTTGATATATATATAAATATATGTGGATATGTATGTGTGGATTGTAGTTGCATTATGGATTTGATATATATGTATAGTTATACATGTGGACTATAGTACGTCTTGGACCTTGGGTTGTGAAGTAGAATTCGTGGATTTCGTATGTTGGTAGTGATGTGGATATAGGGCTTATATAGTCATGTATACGTATACCTATGATATATAGCAACATATAGATATATGAGACCTTATAGTTAAAATGGGAGTATGATATCATCGCCGATGGACGACGTTGTTGGCTTAGAATAGTGTTCATACGTGGATGAGTATGCTCAAGTATTGAGGTAAGCATTACGTTCTGGCAAACACCATGACGTTTCTCGGATTCCTTTAAAAGGATGTCAAAGAGGAGTATTAGAGATGACATAAATAAAGGACGAACAAGTGGAAGGAAAACTCGAGACAACTTAAGAGAAATCGAGATGAAAGCAACACAAGTAAAGGGAGTAACATTAAGGTGTGGAAGTGGTTCAAAAGAAGCCATGATTGAACGACAACGAGACCAATAGAGATAACGTACTTAAGTTCTTCAAGAAGACGCATGACCAACTAAAGATGCGAATCGAAGGGGAGATGGGTACATTCTAGCAAGGTTAAAGGTGGTATTCCATTAAGATGTGAAGTTTTCTTTGCGCGCACCTAAGCGTTGGAGTCAAGACGAGAAGAGGATCGATCCATTTACTAAAGATTTAAGATACCGTAAGTTAAGCTTACGAGGTACCAATAAGTGAAGTGTTTAACATTACTAGAGTTATGAGAACAAGGACATGGTGGGATGTCACGTGGAGTTTACCGGTTTCCGTTTTGATGATAAGGCTAAGAAACGCCAAATGGAGGAAGTGTGTATAAATGATGATCCCAAGAAGATGAAAGACAAAACAAAGAGCTTTTATGGAAAGACTTAAGACACCAACCAATAGGAACACTAGTGGATGCTAACTAAGGTCAAAATATTTGAGAAGTGCATTGTAAAACATCATGGAAGAGTGCTTAAGCCTATGAGAGTGGTAGATTTACCTTTCAAACAAAGAAGGAAGCGTGGAGTATAGATCGAGCTAGCAGAGTTGAAGTAGAATACACCGAGATGGTAGCTTTCAAGAGAATGGTAACATGCAAGTATAGAAGAATGGTAAGTCATTATCATTGGAGAAGGTCAGTTATAAGCTAATTGGTGACAACCGAGAACGCGCATGTGCAGGTGGTTTGTTGATGAGTTTGGAAGGGAAGAGTAACCAGGTTGTAGGATCATAAAGGAACGGTAACAAGAACTTGGAATATTCCCGGTGGTTCAGTGTCAGCTATAAGGAGTAATATCAACGGAAGTGCGAATGTTATAATCGAGTAGCATTGATGGGTTCAAGCATATAACTGTAACCGACCTCCCGGGGAGTGACTGTAATGACCATATGCGACCTTCTTAGGTCATGGGATTGACATATGGGGGAATGCCATGGTTCAAAACATTAAAAGTTTGATTAGGGTGAATAGAACTAGAAGAACCAAGAGGAAAGTAAGGCTTCTATTGTTGTTGTGCGTAAAGGGGATGCATGGTATGTTTGTTCTAATGAAATGGATGGTATGTTTTTGCAAGCAAAAGCTGAGTCAGATATTTCAGACTTACACGGAAGAGCCATGGTGGCTATGACGTAAAAGGGAGGACCTAGATTAGGGCAACGCTGCAAGCATAGAGTTATGATGTTAGTACTTGGTGAAGTAATGAGTGGAGCTTTCAATGATTGTGGCTGGGAATTTCGCCTAGCGTTCTCCACGGGGCATACTATTATGGTTGTGAAGGATGTTCATTGAATACCAAGAGATGCTTAAGGTGACCAACAAGAGTAAGAGAAGACCGAAGTTTTGAAGTTTGTTGTTGATATGAGATGTATCTTGTACCTGAAAGATTGAGGTTAGAGCCTCTACGTTCGGTTTAACATTACATAAGGAACTGAAGTGTAAATTTCTACGCCTACTTGAAAAAAGGATGTCTATGGTGAAAGCTTATTTAGAATACGAAGAGATCCTCCCATATGTTGGGATGTCAGAGAAAGCGAAGAAGATATGATCGATTTGTTATAAGGCATGATTAAGTCTTGTAGTTAGTACCCTCGTGACTGAACATATGTGCGAGATCAAGAAATGTTATTATCGCCATTCCTTCGAAGTGAAAAGGGCAGCTGAAATATTGCTTGACCAAGGCTTCAAGAGTCAGAAGACTCGGGCAAGTCCCTCGAGTTCAGGAGATAAAGGAACTTTGAAAGAGGACGATCGACATTGTAGCTATAGATGGAACAATACATGTGTTTAAAGGACGTCACCCCAACAGATCGGGGTAGATCATTAGTATCATGACCACCTGCCAAGTTTTATGACAAGGTTGTGTCGGTCTTATGTTATGGGACGAAAGAAGGAATGATGAAAACCGAGATATCACGGATTCCAATACGTCAAAATGTGGATTTTGCTACTAAGGTTGAGCTTGGCGCACCTCCGACATCGAAGGCGCCGTATAGGAAGGTGATGATACGTGAGTCGAAGAAGCATTTGAACGACCAGTTGCAAGGACTTGTGGATAAAGGTTCATTAGAACCAATGCACTGCCGTAGAACAAACCAGACGTGATCTTGAACTCTTGATTGGAAGTTCATATTGGAATATATCTTGAACTCTTGATTTGAAGTTCATATTGGAATATATCTTAAAATCTTGATTTTAAGTTGTTATGTAGAACACCAGTTTGCAAAAAGAGAGACGGTTATCACCATTTGTACATCAATTACCGTGATCTGAACAAGATAACAATGAAGAACAAGTATCCCTCCCCAGGGGTAGATGATCTACTCGACCGGTTATCGGTATTCTCTTCTAAGAATGATTTCAAGTCGGATTGTCACCAAATGAGAATTTGAGACTGAATGTTGCAAATACGGCTTTCCGGAAAAACCATGGTCACTACGAGTTGTAGTGATTTCATATGGACTTACTATGCCCCGAACAAGATATTTTGGTCCACTCTCGAAGAAGAGAGAATTTGTATGACAAGTTGTCTTGGGATGGAAACCCTTGAAGGACGTTGAAGAAGTTACAAGTTGTCTTAGATGTTCTAGTCATTACCGGATTTGTGGAGAGATTCTCTAGAGTAACGCCACCTATGTCTAACCTACTCCGGATGACAAAGAAGTATTTAGTGGGACGAAAATTGACAATGGATTTGTCGAGAGTTAAGGTGAGATTCATTGGCGCAACTGTTTTGCAATTGCCTCGAGGTATGATGGGTTTTAAGTGTACAAGTGATTCTCCAAGACAAGGTCTTGATTGAGTATTGAGGAACGATGTAAGATTAATAGCATATGTGTCTCGTTAGTAGAAGCGGTGTGAAGTAAAGTACTTCGCTCATTATTTGGAACTTGCAATAAGAATTGAGGAAACGTAACATCAAAGTTTAGTTTGACAAGAACCAAAGCCAACAGTGTAAATTGGATGTTCGATCTTCTTTGATAGAGAAATCAAAGAGACACATAATGGAAATACTGTATTGATACAGACCCGAGAAGGAAGTTGAGTTTCCGGTATATCGGACCTTTTTGAGATCTTAGCGCAAGTTGGGAAAGTGGTTTACCGGTTGGCGTGGCCGCCGAGAGTAGAGGGTGTTCACCCGGTGTTTCATGTTTATCAGTCAAGGGAGTACATGCATGACTCGGGATGGATGGTGAGCCATGATGGTCTAGTGGCAGACGAGGAACCGATGCTAACTGGAAGACGCGGGACAATATCTTTGAGTGAGTTTTACGCTGAGCTAGTAGCATCGATAGAATCGAAGGGTTAAGCCTAGTTCTTCCCTTGGTTGAGTTATGTGCATGTGTGATGTTATGTGTAGTTGTGTTCTGTGCAGGAATGTGTTATCTGACTTGATATATCTTGCGGTGATAATTTGAGTAGTTTGTGTGTATAGATTAGAAGGTTTCAACCTTCATAGAGTGAGACTTCATACCTCGGCCTTAAGGGACCGAGAAGTTCGCCGTGTGGCAAGTTTCGGGACGAAACTTGTTTTTAGAGGGATCTGATATAACACCCCAAATTTTAAGCACGTTTTCGATTTTTTTACCGGCGTTTATCGATATCTTGTAGCTTAAATATTTTTAAACGGTATTTATACGACATAAAATATTTTTCCCGTGTATATTTAAATTTTGGATACGTTTACGCATATCCGTTTTATTATTTTCGGAAAATTCGGGAAAGTTTTCTGATTCGAAAATCCCGTTCCGATTATTTCCGATTATTTCCGATCGAGTTATTTTTATTATTTCCTTTTATAGTCTTTCTGCCTCACCTCCTTTTCTTTCTTTTTAGTGTGCACACGGTTGTGTGATTGTGTGACTGTGAAATGCCGGCTCCTTCCTCTAGATTATTTTGCCTTCCCCGCCCAGGCGACCGGTGGCCCTGCATACCCTAGCTGACTCCCTTGGTTACCCTCCATACCTAGTCCTAACCTTTCAACTGCCTTCATCTCCCTAGCACTCAACCTAGGCACAATAGCTCTTCATTATCTTGCCCTCGTCTTTGATCTTCACGCAGTAACCCACCATCTGCACTATCTCCCTCGTTCTTTCCCTCTAGACTACAACCCACCCTCGACATCAAGCAACAACAACCATCGCACACCACCGCCGCCGCTTGGAGAAGTCCCGCCTTTGTCACCGGAGAGGACCCCTTGCTCCGCCTGCGCAACCCTTGCCCCCACCAGGTAACAAATGCCTTGACCTAGCCGGAGAAGCCCTCCCTTGCTGTCGCCACCATCGAAGTCGCCGGAGAGTCCTTTCCTCTACCTTCGCCGTCGGAGCATTGTGTAGCCCTTCCACCGCCTCCCTCGCGTTCTCACCAGGCCACACCTGTGGCTTCCCCTAGCGGATTAAAGAAAACGCTTTTATGATATTGAATGGGGCCCCTACTTATAAATGTAATTGCAATTTAAACCCAGATTTTATAATTGTAGTTTTGGCCCTATGTTTTGAAAATGTGCAGATTTGCCCTTGTGAGTAAATTACTGATTTGGCCGAAAGTTTATTTTCGAAAAATGGCCTAAGTTCTTGAGTTCCAACTTCATGGCCCGAATATTTAATTGCGGATTTCGACCCATGTTTATATAATTGGATAATTTGTCTCGGAAAATGTTTTGCGGGTTTAATGTTGGCTTTTGAAAATGAGTTTTACCTTAGATTTATACAAGTTATCTTCCGATCAAATTTAGCGTATAAGCAAAATTTTCTTAGCTTTGGTTTTAGGTCCGGAAGCGCCCGATATAGACCAACGAATCCATTCTCGACATCCGTAGATCGTCTTTCGCCTTTGATCTCGTGTGTGTACCTTCTTCCATAATCTAGTTATGTTTAGTAGTATCATGCTAGGTTGGATCTAGCATAACTTATTGTGAATGCCAAGTAATGGCTTTGAACCTTATGTGAGTAGTTGAGGATTGAGGTTTGTTCTTATGCATGAAGTGCCGTTATATCTTGTGAGGTTGTTTATGGCTTTGAGTGTATGGTTGATCTTGTGAGATTCTTACGTGAGGTTGTATGTTTGTTGAGGTTGTTGCGACTAGGACATGAGTATCCTAGCGTAGCTTTACGATTGTTGAGATCATTGTGACTAGGAACGAGTTGTCCTAGCATGTGAGTTGTACGATATTGTAGAGGTCATTTGGGCTAGAAGTCTAAGGACTTCTAGCATGAGAGATATATAATGATGTTGTGCCTCGTTTGGTGAGGCTGAGAGTATCTTCTTGCGGGAAGTAGAGTGCGGTATATTTTCGGGTTCAGCATTCATGACAGGTAAGTCTCAGGACTTACTTAGCTCGTATTTCTTGTATTAGCATCGATTCGTATTTGGTTGTGTGTTTGTGTTGATTATGTTACATAATAACAAAACCGGACATAGGACGACCGACCTTTATATTTTGATATTTGGCCCAAGTGTATGATAACGGGCGGTGAAAACTTGTTTAGCTCTTGTGTAGAGATAGGAGGTTCTCGGCGACTAGCCGGTGCGGGTAGACGGTCAGATGCATCAGTACCATTCATTTCCGGTAAGTGCGGACCCAGGCGAGATCACAGTGATTCTCTTGTCACAACCTGAAGTTGAATTAGTAACGGGATAATGTAAATGAAAAGATAATAACCCGGACTTTGTGTCTTGGAGCATGTCGTGTGTTTATGATGACTTATGTGTGTTGTGTGTGTCAATACCATGATTCTAATGCCTTGAATATTAGCTAACAGTTTTATACCGATGTTGTAGTTGCCCTGTAGGTTAAGGATGCGGCCGAGAGATCCGGAACAGTGGGCAATCGGGGTTCCGTAAATTTTAGGATGGTTTGGTTGAGAGTCGTGTATCTTGTTTATTGTATATCGTTATGTATTTGATGTTTGGTCCTCGGAGTTGTAAACTCGGCTGAAGTCTTTTGCTTGTAGGCTTTCGGGTTTCATATCATTGCATAAAAATGTATTTCGGTTTTGCCTTTATTTGTGTCTTGTTGTAAGATTCGGTGAAATTGTTGTCAGACTAAGGGTTGGGACCCATTGTGAGGTCTCCGCCCGTGGCGCCACGAGTCTTACGGATTCCGGGTGTTACATAATAATCGTTAGGTCGAGATTCTACTCGATCCCCCACAATGGTAGAAATCTCGGTGGTGAATAACAAATCTTGGGCGAAATTTTCTTGATGGGCCGGGATTTTATTCAGCCACACAATTTTCCATTCTACGGGATCTTGCCATATTGGAATCTTGCTAGTAGACTCTCCTTGAGTGACTCTTGCTCTGGACCTTGTGATGGTTCCATGTTTAGTAGGAGATATCAAGGAGGGTCCCACATCATGCTCCCCTTCTTGAAAATGATTCAACCTTGAATCATAGCCTTGCTCATGACTAGCACATAATGACTCAAGTATTGTAGCTCTTGAACTGGATCAACTTGATGGGATTAATATATCAACTTCTCCTTCCTTATCCGTTCTCTCTTGATATGCATTTTAATAAGTACATTACTAGATGCAAACGGACAAAAAAAATCCTGGTGGTGAAAACTTCAAATTCCTTGGCTCTCTTGGAAGGTCTCTCGAACTTTGGAAATTTTCTCCATAATTCACAAAAGTAGCAAATCTTATTTATAATCTCGGGCGTGATTCTTCACTAGGGCCGAGAGTTCTTCTGGAGGATTATATCTCCTCTTTGATAATGAAAACTAGATATACTTTGAAAATTTATCCTTCCCTGGATGCAACGACACTGGATCTCCTAGATCAAGTAGCCGTCCTTTTCCAAATAACATATCCGTAGAAGCAACTAATTTCATTTCTTCCTCTAGCCTCTTGCGTGATTCCTCATGCGACTCTTTGACAATGTCCTCTTGTTTTCCTGCAATAAACTCTACTCGTTCCTCTAAGGGAAATGGTATAAGATGAAAGAAGTTTAAGGAAAAAACTTCATTACAAAGTCATTATGGTTAAAGGCTAGATATGGGTAGCAACTCCTAGAGTAAGAAATACTAATAGGCGATAACACTACAACCTCAAGGATGTAAATTCTCCCCTTCTTAGATCTAGCTAACTCCTCAAATAAGCTCATATTAATGTCTCCGAAAGAAAAGACTATAAACTCCAAGGGCCAACATAAGTCATGAAAAATACATCAAGATATGCTTATAAGATGCAATATACACCTAGATATACTCATAACATTCCTCAAATATGTCATGTGTTATTGCTAGAAGTTGAGTGTGAGACAAATCCAAGGCAAGAGTGCCAAGAACTTGTTCGCTCAAAATGTGCACACCCAAAGTCTTAAATTTATAACTCAATCTAATCTCCTAAACTACATAGAGAAACCCATAGTGTACGGATCGTTACGTAGAAAGGAACGTATTCCGAGGTCAAACACAAGGAATGAGGTGAAATTAGGCCATTCAATGATCA
This sequence comes from Fagopyrum homotropicum, assembly GCA_033239125.1. Lineage (NCBI taxonomy): Eukaryota > Viridiplantae > Streptophyta > Magnoliopsida > Caryophyllales > Polygonaceae > Fagopyrum > Fagopyrum homotropicum. The sequence continues at coordinate 93,046,233 of BSWB01000003.1, read as the reverse complement.
AAGATAGTGTAAATCCAAACTAAGATATGTTCAAGTAATAAAGAAAAGAAAAACTTAATATTTTTGGTTGGTTTTGGGTGATCAAACAAGGATCACAAGACATATGCACACAAGCAAGCAAACAAACACACAAGCACAAGGGTAGGTGGTAAGAGGTAAGAAATGCGGATTCTAGAGATTCGGAATTCCGGTTATGCAATGGACTCATGCAATCAAAACATCAACGGATAAGCTGCGCTTGTTCGGAGTTGGGTGTTTCTCTAATGGGAACAATTACCGGGTAAGCCTCATGCTCCATTAGTCTCGAAACTAAGGTCCTACTACCGGGTAAGTCTCAAGGAACTAAGGACTAGTAGCTAAGTGTCAAACCCCTTCTTACCGGGAAAGTTTCGGAAAAGATAAGTCTTAGGCAACGATCCTAGCACACTCAATCCAATAGCGGCTGTTGAGGTTCACTACTACCTAAAGTTCGTCATCATTTATATCTAACAACGGAAATCAAAGGGTAAGTCTCATTCCTCAAATAGGTTGCTAGCATGGGTCTCCCTAGTCTAGAAAAAGCTCAACAAACAATAGGATTTCAACACATATACATCCTAACATCAAGATACATTAACAATAGACCAACATCTCACAATCTCGGGTGGATTATCATCTCGGCCATAATGAAATGAAGAACAGGCCGAGATCCTAAACTAAGCTAGGGTTTCAAACAGAAATCCATCCTAATATAACATACAAGTCCATACAGATGACATGATTTATGACACTAGATTAGACACTCTTTTAGGTAGTTTTTACATTCATTCATGCATGGTTTTGCACATGTTCGGGACATTTTATGCTTTGTCGGAATAGACGTCTACACAAGCATTTGTTGGTTTTGTAGGTATTTTGGGGAGCTTTCATGCATTATTGATTATAACCGAGGATCAAGCCTCGTAACGGCCCGAATTCAAGGTTCCAATGGAGCAAGCATGAACAAAAGAAGTAGAAGTTGACCTTAGTTGGTTCGAGTCATGCACCGGCTTGTGTTTAGCCATGATTATGGCCATTCATCCATTGACCTCAGTCCATCCCTCACCCATCTCGGAAGAGATGATTTATGGGCCATCCGAGATCGTTCGCTGGTCCGTCACGACACTTGGCACACTCTTCTTCCAGCCCACGATTTTCTCTCCCATGATAGAGGGGAAATGTTATATTGCAGGCTGCTCACATTTTGTAGGGGATTCCACTTCCATTCTCACTTTTGAATTTCATTCATTTTGGGCAAGCCATAGAGAGGAGAAGAGAAGAGAAGAAAGACTCCATTGAAGAGAGGAGAAGAACTCATTTTTCATTGATTTAGAGTGAACTTTTGAGAGCCTTGTAGTGGAGAAAGTTGTAGAGATCGTTGAGCTCGTTTTGAAGATACCTTTGGATGGTTGTAAGCTCATTCTAACCTTATTATTCATCTTGTTCTTGGTTTATATTTCTTTCTATCTCTTTATCTAGCTATGACAAGCATGTTTGTTGTTTTGATGATCAATGAACTTGAGATGCTTGTTGTTGGCTAAGCAGCATGTGATTCTAGGGAGATGGATGAAAGGTTATGGATAGGATAATGATAGATTGAACTTGGATGTATCTTATGATAGTTGTATGCTCGAAATCTCTAGCTCAGTTTGGAATCTCGGCCTGTTCTTCAACCATTTCGGCCGAGATGTTCTTGATCCACCCGAGGTGTGTCAGCTGTTGTTCCTATAGTGTTATATCTTCATGTTAGGGAGTTTGAGAGTTGAAATCCTAGTGTTTGTTGAGTTTAATCTAGCATTAGGGTGACCTATGTTAGTAAACAAGGTGAGAGTTGAGACTTACCCGGTAATTCCCGCTCTTAGGTATAGAAGTTGACAAACATTAGGTACTAGTGAGCCTCAATAACCGCTATTGGCTTGAGTGTTCTAGGATTGTTGCTTAGAACTTGATTTTATGAGACTTGCCCTGTAAGAAGAGGTTTGACCCCTAAATAGAAATCCGGTTTCTGTAGAATTCCCAACCTTAGGTTCCTATAGACTTACCCGGTAATAGGACCTTGGGTGCAGGATTAGTGGACCATGAGACCTACCCGGTGATTGATCCAATTAGAGAAACATTCTTTCCTAACATACAAAGTTTTTCCTAGATTGATTAGAAGCTTGAGTCCATGCAATTACCGGACATCCAAATATCAAGAATCCGCTTTCTATACATTGATCTTATATCTTGTGTTTGCTTTGTTGTTTGGTCGACATTGTTGCTTGATTGTGATCTTTGCTTGATTACTACAAAACCCATAAAAAACATATGATAATTATTTCTTTGTTTCCATCTCTTTTCTCATCCTATACCTTTACTATCCTTGATCATTGCATGATTTAATCTCACCTCAGTCTTTGTGTTCGACCTCGGAATGCTTTTCTTTCTACTTTGCGATCCGTACACTGCGGGTTGGATAGGTGTTCAGGATTTTAGTTCGAGTTATAAATTTAGGACTTTGTGTGCATGATTTCGGCAAACAAGTTCTTGGTACTCTTGCCTCGAATTTGCTTAGTTTTCACATCCCAGAATACCACAACAAGTTTTTGGCGCCGTTGTCGGGGACTAGGTTAAGATTGAATCGATGTGTGGTGATTGTTTATAGTTTATGTCTTTCGTTTGCTTGTGATCTTGTTTGTTTTGTGTCTTTGAATTTTCAAGACATCTCCCATTCTTTAGGTGCATGCGAAGATCTCGTGACAAGGATTTAGCTCCATTCGATCCCGAACCGGAGAAAACCTTAAGACTAGATCAAAAGGTGCTAAGAAGAAGTAAGAGATGGCCGCAACAAACCTTAGGGCTGAATTGGATGCAACAAGAGAAGAAATGAGGCTTAGGGAAGAAGCATTTGAAAATGAGAGGAGACTTGCAAACGAGAGGCAAGAAGCTTTTAGGAGGGAGAGATTGAGGAAAATAGGCAAGCTTTGGAGAAAAGGTAGCTTAATCTTCGTCGACCACCACCTCGACCGGAAGCACATGTTCGGATTGAGCCGATTATTACGGAGGAGCCACAAACACTTTACAATGCATGGATCTGGCTCAAAGGGTACACCGTCCGGGTGTCAATTTAGGAGATCCCGCAGCTCATGACTATGAGCTCCGCCCTCAAGTGCTATAAATGATTCGACACAATCAATTTGGAGGGATGGAAGGAGAGTCGCCTCATCAACACTTGATGAATTACGAGATTTTGATGGAGACTCTAAGACCACCTAGATTGGAGAAAAACAACCATAAGCTTAGGGCTTTTTCCTTCGCACTTAGGATAAGACCTTGGCTTGGTACCAATCCATACCACAAGGACGAGTGGCCACTTGGGAGGAGATGGCAACCGAGTTCTTGACAAAGTTCTTCCCGCTTTCCAAGACAACCGAGCTAAGAGGGAAGATAAATGCCTTCACCATGAAGGATAGAGAGAGTCTATTCAAATCTTGGGAGAGATTCAAGGGTCTCCTCCTAGATTGTCCACACCATGGAATTTTGAAGATAGAGTTGTTGGAGATTTACTTCAAGGGGCTTGAAGAGGATAGCCAATTCAAGCTCCAATTACTTTCCGGAGATACATTTATGGAGAAGAATGTGGATGAGGCTTGGGATTTTGTACAGAAGCAAGCATTGGTAAATGAAAAATACTCCCATAGGAAGAGTGATGGTAGAAAACCAGGAGCTTATGAAGTGAGTGAAGTGACCATGAGCAACTTCAAGCTTGATGCCATCAACAATGAGTTAAAGTCCTTGAGAGAGTTGCGTGCTACCACTTTGATGAATCAAGCAACTCCTCAAGTGCAAGTTCAAGCTCAAGCAAACTTGTCCTCTAAGGAGGAAGATGTGAATTATATGGGGAGGAACAACTTCAATGGAGGGTACCAAGGCCCTAGGAACTTCAACAACTACCGCCCCAACCACAACCATCCCGGGTTCTCATAATATAACCCGGATGGTGCACTAAACCTTCCCGCTTCAACAAGCCAAGCACCACCACCAAGGGCTTCACAAGAGCCTTTACCCGGTTTTAATCAACCACAAAAAGATAGACCCTAGGTGTTACTTGAACAATTGATAGGAAAGATGAACGGATTTGAGAGCAATCTCACATCACTTACCAAGGCTCATAAGGTGTTAGAAGCACAAATATTCCAAAAGGCGGGAGAGACACAAAGAGATTTGGGGAAGCTTCCCGGAAGGACCAAGGACAACCCTAGAGGGTAAGTGTTGACAATTACCACTAGGAGTGGATTGAGCATAAATGATCCCTTGCCCAAGGGTGTTGACAAGGGGAAGAAGGTGATGGTGGAAGTAGAACCAAGGCGAGATGAATGTGGCAAGAGCAAGCAAGATGAGCCAATCTATGTGCCACCTCGTCTATACAAACCACCACTACCGTTTCCCCAATCTCGAGCAGGAGCTCGGTTGGACAAACACTTTGCTAAATTCCTTGAACTTATATCTAAATTGCATATTAACATTCCGTTCATGGATGCTACATTAGGTATGTCGGCTTATGGTAAATTTTTGAAAGAGATACTCTCCAACAAGAGGAAGTTGGAGGAGCATGGTGAAGTGAGGATGACAAAGAGATCCTCCGAGTTGATCCAGACTATGAGGGAGGGGATGCCTCCTAAGTTGAGAGATTCGGGTACATTTTGTGTGCCTATTAGTGTTGGTGATGTGCAACATGAAGCTCTTTGTGACCTTGGTGCTAGTGTAAGCATAATCCAGCTTGCACTATGCAAAAAGGTTGGGCTAGGAGAGGCAAAGCCGGTCAAGATGACCCTTTACATGGCGAACTGATCCATCACTCATCCGGTAGGAATACTTGAAGACATCCCAGTGCAACTCGGAAAATATTATGTGCCGATAGACTTTGTTGTGCTAGATATTCCGACGGATTACCCCGTTCCCATCATCTTGGGAAGGCCATTCTTAGCTACATCCGTATGTCTAGTTGATTGCAAGAATGGAACACTCTCAATCAACAGAGGAGAGGAGCACATCAAGTTTTAATTGTCAACAATGGTGAAGGGGCCAGTTCTAGATCAAGATACCTTTGACATTTGTGATGATGAAGAGTCTAGAAAGGCGGTGAGTTCCATCTTGATCAAGGATGATAGCATGTATTATAGTCTATATTTTGGGATTGGTTTATACGTTTTATCTTCATAATTCTGCATCTATGGATGTATATTTTTTGATCATTATGTTGTTTTGTTTACCTTTGCAAGAATCGAGGTCTACACCTAGTTTCATTGTGATTGTAGGGAAAATAGCACGTTTTGGAGTGATATGGAGCTAAGGAAGCTAAGGAGTCATTGGAGGTACATTATGGAGCATTGAGGAGCAACAAGAAAGGCTTAGGAATCATGGAAGTTGGACAAAAGATTGAATTTGGACTAGATTAGAGAGATTTACACGTAGATGAGACACACCTCAGATGGCTACAATATCACCTCGACCGAGGTGATCTTTTTCTTGGGCTGGACCGAGGCGAGCGGCCCACAGCTCACGAGATCTTTTATTCTTGGCTGAAGATCTTTTATTTTTGGCAAGTGATTCTCCTATATATTGGGATGGATTTTTTTGGATGGAAGCATGTCTTAGAGTTGGAAGTTGAAGGAAGTTGGAAGATTGGAAGATATTCCAAGGAAGGAAGGAAGTTGGCTTTGAAGATCAAAAAAGGCTTTGAAGGAAGTTGTAAGGTTTTCTTAGATTGTTTGATTGATTGTCTTTTGGTTTGTGATTGAGGAACGCATTTTGATTATTTGATTGATTGTTTGATTGAGTTATTGAGACCTTTGTGTTAAGGTTTTCTTGTTTGAATATTGATTCCTTTTTCATATACTTGATTATTGTTTTCATGATGATTATTGGCTAAATTCTTTGTGCGATTCTAGGGTGATTGGCTGAATGTTGTGGGAAAGACGATAAAAGAATGAACCTTTACCCAATGGACCCTGAAAGCTCGAGCCTTACCTTAACCGACGAACACCTCAGTCAGTTTCTAGAATGTCTCGACCAAGATGGAACATGAACTGAGCGAGGCGAGACTTTTCCTGATCCTTATCTGAGTTGAGGTTTCAGTTTGCCAAATCCTATCCTTGTTATACATTTCTTGTCCCATACGCAAGCTTAGGATGAAACTTACCCGGTGATTCCTTTGCTTGTATACCCAAGATCATGAGTGTTAGGTAATAAAGGTTTATCCTTTATTAGGGTTTGAGTGTGCCTTCATCCCATCTTTGAGAGTTAGCTTGAGACTTACCCGGTAAAGGTTAGTTCTATCCCCTTGGGTGGTGTGTTGGTTTGAGACTATAGTTCCTTTCTTTAGTACCTTGAGACTTACCCGGTGAGAGGATCTTTGGTTTGGGATAGTGAGTAGTGAGACTTACCTGGTGATCTATTCCCACCTTAGAAACACCTTCCCTTTGCAAACCTCAGCTTTGTTCACGTTATCTTTTGAGATCTTGAGTCGGAACCACAACTGGATGCTATGACCTCTAGAATCTGCATTCTTTTTATTTGATTATTACATTATCTTTAATATCTTTGCTTTGCTGCTTGTTTTTGATTGACAACCTGAATTACCGTGCTTTGTTTCACCATAGTCCTTGTGTTCGAACCTGGAGTATTTGTTATTATCACAATTGATCCGTACGTTGCTGGTTCGCATATTGTTTTAGGCTTATATTTTAGGTTATAAATTTAACCTATATCGTTCACCATACACACACGTCTGAGAGAGAACAAAGGACCATTTGGAGAAGGTTCTTAGCTTGAGCATCATGGAGGAAGGTACAGAGGAGCATTGCAATGAAGAAATCCTAGCCTTGGATGCATTAGAAGAAGAGCCAAATGCTGAATTTGAAGCACTAAAAGAGGAAACAAGTGCTGAAATTGTGAAGAGGGGCAAAGCTGAGTTGGATTTCGGTTGGAAGCAGGTCATCTCGACCGAGATGAGTTTAGGGTCATCCGAGGTGTACACAACATGGACTCACCTCGGTTCATACCTCGACCGAAATGCTTCTGAGCCAACGAAGGCACCCGAAATCCAAGAAGAAGGTCCAATTGGTGTTGATGAAGCTTCAAGGTTTCTTGGAGAGTCTTCAGTGGCTTTGGATTCATCTAATGTTGAGCTATATGGAGCACATCCCATTGAGAAAGGTCCTCCTAAACTTGATCTCAAATCTCTCACTTTTCATTTAAAGTATGCTTTCCGTGGTGATAACTCTACATATCCAGTGATTGTGAATGAGTTTTTGAATGATGATGAGCTTGAGAAGCTTTTGATTGAATTCAAATTGCATAGGAGAGCTATAGGTTACACCATTGATGACTTAGTTTGCATTAAACCATCATTGTGCATGCATAAAATCTTAATGGAAGACAATCATAAGTCATCTATAGAACCTCAAAGGAGATTGAACCCTATCATGCATGTAATATCCAAAAAAATTTTTTATTCAGTTTAATTCCGAAGCAAATCGGACTTCGAGCCGTTGACGGTTTTCCATTCTATCTAGTATTTCTTTCTTCACAAATTTTATCATTTTATGTAAAATTTAATTTACATAAAATGATAGAATTATATCAAACCCTAATTCTTATAATTTTTATCATTTTATGTAGAATTTAATTCACATAAAATGATAGAATTATATCAAACCCTAATTCTTATAATTAATCCTTAAAAACGACTTTAGACGAGATCATGACAAGGCTGAGACGAGACCATGACAAAGCTGTGACGAGGCCCAGACAAGCAGTTGACGAAGCCCAGACAAGCAGTTTACGAGGCCCAGACAAGCAGTTGACAAGGTCCAGACAAGCAGTTGACAAGGCCAGACAAGCAGTGACAAGGCCCAGACAAGCAGTGACAAGGCCAGCCAAGCAGTGACAAGGCCCAGATGGCCAATCTGCACGTCAGGGACCAGCTGCTACACTTGGACCGACCCAGCACTGCCTTGCCCACGTTAGTTAGCAAGTTGGAGGAAGGCTCTCTCTCTCCATCAGAACGTAACTGTTGGATCTCGAAGAGTCTTTCGTTGATTAAGCACCGGATCTGTCACACTCCTTCACTTCGTGTCCAGATACATGCCGGGGTATACGCTGCAGATCTCGCCACACTCCTCCTCCCCTCTTCTCACATTTCTATCCCGAGCCGCCATAGCCAAGGGTTTCTTTCCGGTTCTCCTCCGCTGCTGCCTATTCCCACACCCTTCTGCACCGCTGCCGCCAACAAGAAGGACGAGAAATTGTCCAGCCTTCCCTTTCCTCTTCGTCAACCAAGCAGACCGGCGGATCTCTTGATGCATCCTCATCTCGAACGAACAACCAGCAGCCCTAGGATAAACATGTACAGCCTCCCTCCTTGCACAACTGGAGTCCTTTCTTTCCTGCTGCATCATTCTCTGTACGCAAGCAATCACGAAACCAACAGGAGGAGTCAAGCAAGCCGCAACTTCCAATGGTCGAACCCTAGAATCGAGTAAGACCCATACCTCTTTTGGTTACCTTTCCCTCCACACATATGAGCTGTTAGATGCTACAAAATCTGTCATAAACTCACTCAGGTCGAGCAGGAGAAGCACTGTAAAAGGATTTACTTTTCTGAACTTCCAAAACTGTGTCCAGTACCCAACTTCAGAATCCGATTTAAGTATGAAATACTCCTTCTTTTTGGCTGATTTTCGGATACGTTGTAGATGGTATTTCATAGTAAATCATACCAAATTTTCAGAGTAATCCATGTTACGGTTTGAGAGATATGGGGTTTCAAAGTTGACTCCTCTTACAGTTTTTATAAATGTGCTGAGTTGAGAAAAACAGCATGGTATGCTGTTTTGTGAGATAGTTTTGAATAGGCTTTTAATCTCCGTTGAGCTTGAATTTTGGATATGATATAGTTGACATATTTTTGTAGAACATATTAAAATTTGAGAGAAATCCAGCTAGTGGTTTGGGATTTACGATTTTTCAAAGATTGAGTCGTAAGCAGTTTTTCTGTTGTGCTGAAATTCGGTTTTTGTGAGATAGTTTTAAATAGGATTTTGATCTCCTTTGCGTCTGAATTTTGGATATATTAGAGATAAGATTTTATAGTAGAACATATCAAAATTTGGGATAAATCCAGCGAGTAGTTTAGAAGTTATGATTTTTCAAAGTTAAGACAGTGTGCTGCTTGTTAAGTGTTGTAACCAACTTTAAAAATTTTTGTAGAAGCGATGCTTGTTACGCTAAGATCGTGTGATGTGCACGCAAAAAGCTTTAAATTTATATTCTCGTTATATTTATCCTAACTCCTAGCGAACCCGCAGTGTACGGGACGTTTATAGTAGGGATAGTATTCCGAGGTCGAACACAAAGACTAAGGTGAGATTGATTCGATTTATGATTAAGTTTAGTGAAGATCTAGGTTAAGAAAAGAGAAAGAAATAAAGAAATGAAAATCTAAATGTTTTTGGTTGGTTTTTAGATGATCAATCAAAGATTACAAATCATGCGAAATATAATAATCAACTAAGCTAACAAATCAACACAAACAAACAAGCTAAACACGAGATATAGATCAAAGAGGGAAAAGCGGATTCTAGGGGTTGGAAATTCCGGTTATGGCATAGGACTCAAGCTATCTAATCATTCCTTGGATTAACTATGATATGGTGGGAGTAAGTGTTTCTAGATTGGGATCAATCACCGGGTAGGTCTCATGGTCCACTAATCCATCCCCAAAGTCTCATCACCGGGTAAGTCTCTAAGAACCTAAGGGGCGGAATTCTACACAAACCGGATTGTTACCTAGAGATCTAACATATCCTTACCGGGTAAGTCTCGAAAGGGTTAGTCCTAAGCAACTATCCTAGCACACTTAGTCCAATGGCGGCTTATGAGGCTCACCACTACCTAGGGTTTGTCATCTTTGAGATCTAAGAGCAAGGATTACCGGGTAAGTCTCTCCTAACACTTAGTTGCTAACACTAAGTCACCCTAGGATAGATTTAACTCAACAAACACTAGGATTTCAACATTCTAACAATCTAAAGCTAGATCCATCGAACCTGGGAGAATCACGGGGTGTTCTACCAAGTCCACGGCCGTGGTTTGGCAAGAACAAACCATGGATCCTAACAGAGGCTACGTCCAAATGAGTGACTAATCCAACGGCTAATCTAAGTCCATCCTATCATGGTCCTAGCCATAACCATCCTTTCCTTACCCTAGAACCACATCTATTTAGCCTACAACATTCATCATAGCAATCGAAGTCATCAAACATGAAATCATGACATCCATTTGCAAGATAATGAAGAGAAAGAGATGAACAAGTGAAGTAAACAAAACCAAGCTGAAAATGGAATTAGAATGACTCACAACCCTTCTTAAAGAAGGTTTAAATGGTTCATACAACTCTAGAAACCGATTCCGAAATTCTTCACTACAAAGCTATCTAAGTCAATCAATGGTGTGCTCTTCTTCTTCTCCAATGAAGCTCTTCTCCAATGGTAGCCTCCTTCTACCTTCTCCTCCAAAAGAATCTTCTTGTTGAGAGAGTATTTTTGATTGGATGATAGTGATAATGGAGAGCTGCTCCCCCCTCCTCTCAGCCAATGCAGGACCACTTTTATACTACAACTTTGCAAGAGCTGGCCAAGAGATCGTGGCACAGCTGTCACGAAAACCTGGCAAAATCCACGGACAGTTCCACGGCCGTGGACTTCCAGTGAACCGTGATTTGGACCTTCAGCTTTGCCTTTGATCATTAAGCTTCGATTCGGTGCATGGCTTGTGTTGGCAAGGTTCCATGAGTCCTCATTAGCCTCTAGCTTGCATCCTAATGAGTCCGAGGGTGTGTCATCTTGATGAACGATCCTCAAACGTATCGATTTAGCTCCTAAATCTCCCAAAATACCTACAAAGCAATGCACAAGTCCGTGTAGACGTCTATCTCGACAAAATACGTGAATTGAGTGCAAACGTATTGGACTAGTGCTAAACCATGCATGAATGAGTGAGAAATATATCTAAATGATTACCTAAACCTAAGTCATAAATCGTGTTATCGAAAATACCCCATACTTAAGGTTTGCTCGTCCCCGAGCAAATTCTCAACTATAGACTAGAAGAAAACATGATTTATGTATGCAGAAAAATGGCAAAATCTTTTTGGGTTTGTGCTTCTACTATTGGATCACCTTCATAGTCATGTTTTATGGCAACGGACAAGCAATTATGCATCAAATAAATGAAGGCATGGAAAGACAATTGTACTTAACTCAAAAGCATGCATGAAATGTAAAGATGACGAAGTCAAGATGATCAAGAGCATATCTAATCTAGATTACTAAGTCTTACAAACATGCAACTAGGTCATAAGGTCTTGTGAAATAAAAGGCCAAGAAACGTTGTGATTAGGTGGGGATTTTTCTAGGCTATGTGATGCTAATCCGGGAATGGAACTAACTCCACAATCTTGTCCTCGATCAACTTCCCTCAAGTGTATATTTTCTCTATCTTTTCTTTCTTTTCTTTTTTCTTTACTTATTTTTGAGACAATGACATTGGTGTACAAAAGCCGAAACCTTGGTGATTAGCCATCCTCGGGCTTTTTCTATTTTTCGAGGTGCATCCACACCGGGCACACATACCAAAGCTCGTTAGGACTATTGATTTATTTGACTTTGGCAAGGCACCACACCCGATTATGTGAAATGTACCAAGTTAGTTGTCATTTAAGCAAACGTCCCCAAACCTATGTTTTTGTCTAAACTTCAACAACAAATTCAGCATTTTATTCATGACATTCTTTCATCAACATCTCCACCCCACACTTGCTTTTCACACACATCAACACACTAACATGCTCCTATTCCCGGATGGGTCAAAAGAGGTCAAATTTATATCAATTGAGGTGCTCCAAACAATCATGATCAAGATGAGAAGTAGAGAAAGATGAATTGCCTCATTCATTCCTAGATGGTATGCAAGAACTATCATGTAATTTCGACCTTCAATACTCAATCCATTCTAGTCAAATATCATGATCACAAATCATTCATGGAATTCAAGAGAAGTACTTAAAGTCCACATATACATTCATCAATTTAACACATAAGGCCATCCATAGCCAATCCACAAGACAAGATTCATCATTAGGGTCATATCCAAGCCTAAAAAGGACAAAATTTTTTAAATTTTCTGATTTTTATGGGATTTTCGAAATGAATATATACAATGCAAGTCATGTGCAAATATTAAACTACCCTAGATGCTCATCATGCAAAGGATCATGCAAACCCCACCCCATACTTAGAAACACATTGTCCCCAATGTGTAAATGAAGTAAAGAAGAGTGAAAGAAGGTTCTCACAATGTAAAAATGGTTTGCTATGGTATTTGGGATTCTCAAGTGGAATTGATGTTGGATGATCCTATCAACCATGGTACAGAGCTCTAAGTATTCATCAAAGCGTCGGGACCCGCGCTAGGCACCGCTAGCCGTCTAAGTTCCGCGTCTGCTCCACCCATAATTGATGAGGGGTTCATCATCATCATTCATATGTCAAGCAAGGCTTCCAATGCTACTAAGGTTCTAGCACACACAAATCACACAAATCACACACAAAAACAGAAAAATCTAAAACAAAATCAAAACGAGAAAGGAAAAACGTTACCAATGGGTTGCCTCCCACCAAGCGCTCTTTTAAGGTCATTAGCTTGACCATTCTCGGGGGCGTCTCACTCGAGGTGAAGTGGGGCAATCATATCCACCGGAGCTCCCGGGATATACTTCTTCAACCGGTGCCCATTCACCTTAAAGTTTCCACAATGCTCCCCTCCTATCTCAATAGCTCCATGGGGAAAGATCTTCTTCACCACATATGGCCCGGTCCATCTTGATTTTAGCTTTCCGGGGAAGAGCCGCAACCTTGAGTTAAAAAGAAGGACAAGGTCGCCTTCACTCAACTCCTTCGGGATGAGGCGCTTGTCATGCCACCGTTTGGTTCTCTCCTTGTAGATCCGGACATTCTCATAAGCATCCAACCGGATCTCTTCAAGGGCGTTCATATCGAGCAACCTCTTCTCTCCCGCCTCCTTGAGGTCAAAATTTAGCCACTTAATGGCCCAATAAGCTCTATGCTCTATCTCCACCGGAAGGTGGCAAGATTTGCCATAGACCAACTTGTAAGGAGTGGTGCCAATGGGTGTTTTGAAGGTGGTTCTATATGCCCACAAGGCATCATTGAGCTTCATAGCCCAATCCTTTCTTGTCCTAGAGACCGTCTTCTCCAGAATCCCCTTTATCTCCCGGTTGGAGATCTCCACTTGGCCACTAGTTTGGGGATGGTAAGGTGTTGCCACCTTATGAGTCACCCCATACTTAGCCAAAAGTGCCCCAAAGTTCCTATTGGTGAAGTGCTGCCCTCCATCACTTATGATCACCCTTGGTGTTCCAAACCTAGGAAAGATCACTCGGTTGAAGAACCGCACCACAAACTTGGCGTCATTTGTAGGAGAAGATATTGCCTCCACCCATCTTGATACATAATCAACCGCCAATAGGATGTAGAGGTTGCCACACGAAGAAGGGAATGGTCCCATGAAGTCCACACCCCACACATCAAATATTTCCACTTCTTGTATGTTGTTCAAGGGCATCTCATTCCTCCTTGAGATGTTGCCCGTCCTTTGGAAAGCATCACAAGCTACCACAAAGCTTTGCACATCCTTGAACAAACTTGGCCAAAAGAAGCCCGATTGTAACACTTTAGCACATGTCTTGTGTGAGCTAGCATGCCCTCCACATGGCAAAGAATAACAATGGCGGATCACACTCTCCACCTCATCCTCCGGTATGCACCTTCTAAACATTCCATCCGGCCCTCTCTTGAACAAAAGTGGTTCACTCCAATAGTAGTGTCTCACATCTTTGAAGAACTTCTTTCTTTGGGCATATGTCAATCCGGAAGGGACTTCCTCACACACTAAGTAGTTCACAATGTCGGCATACCATGGCTCACTTCTTCTAGACACTTGGAACAAGCATTCCTCTACCATTTGCAATTGCTCATCCCGGAATGAATCATCAATCGGGATGTCATCTCTTTCAAGCTCCAATGGTGGGAGTCTACTAAGGTGATCCGCCACGGAGTTCTCGGATCCCTTCTTGTCTCGGATTTCCAAATCAAACTCTTGAAGAAGAAGGATCCACCGAATCAACCTTGGTTTGGCATCCTTCTTTGTAAGTAGATAACGGATCGCAGCATGATCCGTATAAACTATGACCGTCACTCCAACAAGATATGAGCGGAACTTCTCAAATGCATACACAACCGCTAGCAACTCCTTCTCGGTGGTAGCATAATTGAGTTGGGCATCATCTAGCGTCTTGCTAGCATAATAAATGGCATGAGTGCGCCCATCTTTCCTTTGCCCCAAAACAGCCCCAACGGCTACATCCCTTGCATCACACATGATCTCAAACGGTAAACTCCAATCCGGAGGTTGCATGATAGGTGCGGAGATCAAGGCGTTCTTCAACCTACAAAAAGCCTCAAGGCAATCTTTGGAGAAAACAAATTCAACATCCTTCATTAGTAGGTTAGTGAGAGGCTTAGAAATTTTAGAGAAGTCTTGAATAAACCTCCGGTAAAAACCGGCATGCCCTAAGAAACTCCTTACCCCTTTCACCGAGGTAGGTGGTGGCAACTTCTCTATCGTTTCAATCTTGGCCCTATCAACCTCAATGCCACGGTTAGACACCAAGTATCCTAACACAATACCTTCACTTACCATGAAGTGGCATTTTTCCCAATTTAAGACAAGATTTGTCTCCTCACATCTTTGCAATACTAATGACAAGTTAGCCAAGCAATTATCAAAGGAAGAACCATAAACAGAGAAATCATCCATGAACACTTCCATGATATTTTCAATGTATTTCGAAAAGATAGCCATCATACACCTTTGGAAGGTGGCGGGTGCATTACACAACCCAAATGGCATTCTCCTATATGCAAAAGTACCCCATGGACATGTAAATGTTGTTTTCTTTTGGTCATCGGGGTGGATAGGGATTTGGAAGAATCCACTATAGCCATCTAAGTAGCAAAAATGAGAATGTTGAGCTAACCTTTCTAGCATTTGGTCAATGAAGGGGAGAGTGAAGTGATCTTTCCTAGAGGCCATGTTAAGCTTCCTATAGTCGATGCACATTCTCCATCCCGTAACCGTCCTAGTTGGGATTAGTTCATTGTTCTCATTGGTCACTACGGTCATTCCACCCTTCTTAGGTACTACATGAACGGGACTAACCCACTTACTATCCGAGATAGGGTAGATAATCCCCGCATCTAGCAACTTAATGATCTCCTTTTTGACTACCTCTTTCATTATAGGATTAAGTCTCCTTTGATGTTCAATAGAGGGTTTGTGGTTATCTTCCATCAATATCTTATGTATGCACAAAGAAGGTTTTATGCCAACCAAATCATCAATAGTATAGCCAATGGCTTTCCTATGCAATCTTAGCTCATGCAACAACTTAGCAAGTTCATCATCACTCAAGCACGCATTAACAATCACCGGATATGTTGAATTATCACCAAGAAAAGCATACTTCAAATGAGAGGGGAGAGGTTTAAGTTCAAGTTTAGGAGGACCTTTCTCGAGTGGAGACGATTCAAATAGCGTTGGATGAGATGAATCCAAAGCAAATGAAGACCCTCCAAGGCTCCTTGAAGCTTGATCATCAACGAGGTCTGATTCAGGGAAAACCACGGTTGGAACCACGGTTGGCTTCACTTCCACGGCCGTGGACCTTGCCTGGCTCGTTTGTTGAGGCTTTACAAAGAGTTCTACGGCCGTGGAACACATTCCATGACCGTGGAACACATTCCACGACCGTGGAACTTGCAGCTGTTCAGCACCTCTTCGTGGTCTTCATCTTCAACTCTTGTCTCCTTTTCTAATGCTTCTAAGGCCTTGATTTCTTCATTGCAAGCCTCCTCAACACCTTCCTCCATCATACTTAGGGTAAGAACCTTCTCCAAGGGGTCCTTGATCAAGATCGAGCTCACAACTTCTCTAGATTCCTCTTGCTCGACTATGTTGAAGACATCCTCATCAAGGGTTGGCCCTTTCATCATTGTGGACAACTTGAACTTGATGTTCTCTTCTCCAATGTTGAAGGAGAGAGTCCCATTTTTGCAATCCACTAGGCATCCGGAGGTGGCTAGGAAGGGTCTTCCTAAGATGATGGGAACCGGATAGTCCGCCGGAATATCCAAGACAACAAGATCAATTAGCACATAGAATCCTCCTAGTTGCACCGGGAAGTCTTCTAAAATCCCAACCGGATGAGTGATAGAACGGTCCGCCATATAAAGGGTCATCTTGACCGGTTTTGGCTCTCCTAGCCCAACCTTGTTGCAAAGTGCAAGCGGTATGATGCTTACACTTGCTCCAAGATCACAAAGGGCCTCATACTTCACATCTCCAACTCCAATTGGGACACAAAAGGAACCCGGATCTCTTAGCTTGGGAGGCATCTCCTCCTTCATTGTTTGGATCAATTCCGAGGATCTCTTGGTCATTCTTATCTCCCCATACTCCTCCAACTTCCTTTTGTTGGAGAGTATTTCTTTCAAGAACTTGCCATATGCCGGCATTCCTAAAATAGCATCCATGAACGGAATGTTAATATGCAATTTAGACATTAGTTCAGGGAACTTACCAAAGTGATTGTCCAAGCGAGCTCTTGCTCGTGATTGAGGGAACGGTAGTGGTGGCTTGTATGGAGACGGTGCCACATATGTTGGCTCAACATCCTTGCTCTTGCCTCCATCTTCTTGCAATTTTTCCTCTTCTACCACTACTTGCTTCCCCTTAGCATTGTCCTTGGGCAAAGGATCTTTCATACTCAACCCACTCCTTGTAGTGATAGCCAACACTTGGCCTCTTGGGTTGTCTTCGGTCCTTCCGGGAAGCTTTCCCGGATCTCTATGGGCTTCACCCGCCTTTTGGAACACTTGTGCTTCCAACACCTTTTGAGCCTTAGAAATGAAAGTCACGGTGCTCTCAAGACCACTCAACCTTCCAAGCAATTGCTCAAACATCATTTCGGTTCTATCCTTTGGAGGTTGAGTAAATCCGGGCGGAGGTTCTTGTGAAGCTTTTGGTGCTGGAGTTGTGCTTGTGGAAGCGGGAGGGTTCAAGGCTCCATACGGGTTAGAGTAGGAAAACCCGGGATGGTTGTGGTTAGGCCGGTAATTGTTGAATTGCCGGTTGTTGTTGAAGTTCCTTGGGCCTTGATAATTTTTGTAATTGCCCCTTCCCATGTAATTCACATCTTCCCCCTTGGAAGACAAGTTAGCTTGTGGAAGCACTTGAGGTGTTGCTTGGTTCTTCAAAGTTGTAGCACACAACTCCCTCAAGGACTTCAATTCATTGTTGATGGCGTCAAGCTTGAAATTGCTCATGGTGACTTCACTCACCTCATATGCTCCCGCCTTTCTCCCTTCACTCTTCCTATGGGAATATTTCTCAATCACTAGAGCTTGTTTCTCTACAAACTCCCAAGCTTCATCTACATGCTTCTCCATGAAAGTCCCACCGGAAAGAGATTGGAGCTTGAATTGGCTATCTTCATCAAGTCCTTTGAAGTAAATCTCTAGTAGCTCAATTTTCGGTATACCATGGTGTGGACAATCTAGGAGAAGGTCTTTGAACCTCTCCCAAGACTTGAATAAACTCTCTCTATCCTTCATCACGAAGGCATTGATCTTCCCTCTTAACTCGGTAGTCTTGGAAGGTGGGAAGAACTTAGTCAAAAACTCGGTTGTCATTTCCTCCCAAGTACCTACTCGCCCTTGTGGAATAGATTGATACCAAGCCAAGGCTTTGTCCTTAAGAGAGAAGGAAAAAGCCCTAAGCTTATGGTTGTTGCTCTCCAATCTTGGCGGTCTAAGAGTCTCCATCAAGATCTCATAATTCATCAAGTGTTGATGAGGAGACTCTCCTTCCATCCCTCCGAATTGATTATGCCGGATCATTTGTGCCGGATCCATGCGATGCCCCAACGTTTGTGGCTCTTCCATAGCAATGGGCACAACCCTAATATTCACCGCCGCCGGCTGCGGTTGAGGTGGAGGTGGAGGAGGTTGTTGACGATTAAGCTCTCTTTGCACGAGAGCTTGCCCAATCTCCTCAATCTCCCTCCTAGTTGCCTCTTGCCTCTCATTGGCAAGTCTCCTTTCATTCTCCAAAGCTTCATCCCTTATCCTAATTTTCTCTAAAGCCTCATCCAACTCAGCTTGGAGATCTCTTCCGGCCATCTCTTTTCCCTTTTTAATGCTCTTGGATCTAGATCTAAGGGTTTTCTCCGGTTCGGGATCGAATGGAGTTAAATCCTTGCCACGAGATCTTCGCATACACCTAAAGAGTATGAGATTTCCTGAAAAGCAAAGACACAAACCAAAGAGAGATCAAAAGAAACAAGAAAGATCTACACTATAAACAATCACAAAATAGACTCAATCTAGACCTAGTCCCCGACAACGGCGCCAAAAACTTGTTACGCTAAGATCGTGTGATGTGCACGCAAAAAGCTTTAAATTTATATTCTCGTTATATTTATCCTAACTCCTAGAGAACCCGCAGTGTACGGGACGTTTGTAGTAGGGATAGTATTCCGAGGTCGAACACAAAGACTAAGGTGAGATTGATTCGATTTATGATTAAGTTTAGTGAAGATCTAGGTTAAGAAAAGAGAAAGAAATAAAGAAATGAAAATCTAAATGTTTTTGGTTGGTTTTTAGATGATCAATCAAAGATTAAAAATCATGTGAAATATAATAATCAACTAAGCTAACAAATCAACACAAACAAACAAGCTAAACACGAGATATAGATCAAAGAGGGAAAAGCGGATTCTAGGGGTTGGAAATTCCGGTTATGGCATAGGACTCAAGATATCTAATCATTCCTTGGATTAACTATGATATGTTGGGTGTAAGTGTTTCTAGATTGGGATCAATCACCGGGTAGGTCTCATGGTCCACTAATCCATCCCCAAAGTCTCATCACCGGGTAAGTCTCTAAGAACCTAAGGGGCGGAATTCTACACAAACCGGATTGTTACCTAGAGATCTAACCTATCCTTACCGGGTAAGTCTCGAAAGGGTTAGTCCTAAGCAACTATCCTAGCACACTTAGTCCAATGGCAACTATCCTAGCTCACCACTACCTAGGGTTTGTCATCTTTGAGATCTAAGAGCAAGGATTACCGGGTAAGTCTCTCCTAACACTTCGTTGCTAACACTAAGTCACCCTAGGATAGATTTAACTCAACAAACACTAGGATTTCAACATTCTAACAATCTAAAGCTAGATCCATCGAACCAGGGAGAATCACGGGGTGTTCTACCAAGTCCACGGCCATGGTTTGGCAAGAACAAACCGTGGATCCTAACAGAGGCTACGTCCAAATGAGTGACTAATCCAAGGACTAATCTAAGTCCATCCTATCATGGTCCTAGCCATAACCATCCTTTCCTTACCCTAGAACCACATCTATTTAGCCTACAACATTCATCATAGCAATCGAAGTTATCAAACATGAAATCATGGCATCCATTTGCAAGATAATGAAGAGAAAGAGATGAACAAGTGAAGTAAACAAAACCAAGCTGAAAATGGAATTATAATGACTCACAACCCTTCTTAAAGAAGGTTTAAATGGTTCATACAACTCTATAAACCGATTCCAAAATTCTTCACTACAAAGCTATCTAAGTCTATCAATGATGTGCTCTTCTTCTTCTCCAATGAAGCTCTTCTCCAATGGTAGCCTCCTTCTACCTTCTCCTCCAAAAGAATCTTCTTGTTGAGAGAGTATTTTTGATTGGATGATAGTGATAATGGAGAGCTGCTCCCCCCTCCTCTCAGCCAATGCAGGACCACTTTTATACTACAACTTTGCAAGAGCTGGCCAAGAGATCGTGGCACAGCTGTCAAGAAAACCTGGCAAAATCCACGGACAGTTCCACGGCCGTGGACTTCCAGTGAACCGTGATTTGGACCTTCAGCTTTGCCTTTGATCATTAAGCTTCAATTCGGTGCATGGTTTGTGTTGGCAAGGTTCCATGAGTCCTCATTAGCCTCTAGCTTGCATCCTAATGAGTCCGAGGGTGTGTCATCTTGATGAACGATCCTCAAACGTATCAATTTAGCTCCTAAATCTCCCAAAATACCTACAAAGCAATGCACAAGTCCGTGTAGACGTCTATCTCGACAAAATACGTGAATTGAGTGCAAACGTCGTGGACTAGTGCTAAACCATGCATGAATGAGTGAGAAATCTATCTAAATGATTACCTAAACGTAAGTCATAAATCGTGTTATCAATGCTTTAACAGTTTTAAGAAATTCTTTCTCCTATGAGTAGATGGGATATCATAGATGATCTAGGGAATTATTTCGAAATTTTTATAAGATTATTCGAATTTTATATTTGAAGCTGTAGTTGGACTTTAGTGACTTTTCGGGAAATAGAAAATGGGTAATTTTTCTAGTTGTTACCTAAAATCATCATTGGGAGTAAAATATGGTTAGATAGCCTCAAATTATAATTTAAGTACATATTCCGAGTTTTTGGAAGTTCCGGGACTAAGGGTAAAATAGTCATTTTACCTTAAATAAACACTGTAATAACTACTGCACATAGAATCGTATATCTTAAGAGTTTTAGACTTATAAGTATCCAGGGAAATGTGTTGACTCACGTGCCTCCTCTGATAGGCAACTGAGTTCTGCACATACGGATTTGGTGGCGATTAAGAGAGAGCCGAGATTTGATTCTAGTAAGTCCACGGACTTACTTAGCTGGCTTTCTTGTATGAGTGTAATGTGTATGAGTGGTGTTTGCTAGTTATGCTAAACAACGAAACCGGATTAGGCCGACTTTATTATTTACGTAATTGACCCAAGTGTATGATAACGGGTCGTGACATCATCTGCCTAGCTCTTGCGAGAGTCTAGGAGGTTCCTTGCGACCAGCCCAGTCCGGTAGACGGTCAGATGCATTAGTACCATTCCGCGTTGGTAAACGGGGACAAGGGCGAGGTTTGGGAATCCCTCGTGTCACAAAATAAGTATCATTAGTAATAACCTATCACCTAATTAAAGATAATAAAAGGATTGAGTGTTGCATGTTGATTGTGTATGTTGTGTGTTTGTGCTTTTACCTTTATACTTATGCATAGAATGTTAGCTAACGGTTTTATACCGCTTGTAGATGTCTTGCAGGTTAAGACAGTTGTAGAGAGATCCGAAGCGAATGGTCAGCCGGGTCCACGTACTTATTTAGTTGGGGACGGGATGTCTTTTGTTCTTCTTATATGTCGTTTTGGTACCTTTGTTTTGTAAGGCTGATACATATTCTTCATGTAAATATTGTTTAAAGTTTTCAAATGATTTAAATACTTTTGTGCCTTGTTGTAAGATCCAAGTTAAATTGTTGTCAAACTAAGGTCGGGACCCATTGTGAGGTCCTAACCAGTAGCTCCCCGAGTTCTCGGAATTTGGGGTGTTACAATGCAAGAGGCAGTCAAGAAAGAGATCTTGAAATTGCTAGATGCGGGAATCATTTTCCCGATTTTGGATAGTAAGTGGGTTAGTCCCGTGCATGTAGTGTCTATGAAGGGTGGGATGACCGTAGTAACTAATGAGAACAATGAACCTATCCCAACTAGGACGGTTACGGGTTGGAGAGTGTGTAATGACTATAGGAAACTTAATGTGGCCTCTAGGAAAGATAATTTCTCTCTTCCCTTTATTGACCAAATGCTAGAAAGGTTAGATCAACATTCTCATTTTTGTCATCTTGATGGCTATAGTGGGTTTTTCCAAATTCCTATTCACCCGGATGACCAAGAAAAAACTACATTCACCTGTCCATGGGGCACATTTGCATATAGAAGGATGTCATTTGGGTTGTGTAATGCACCGCCACCTTTCAAAGGTGTATGATGGCCATTTTTTCTGAATATATTGAAAATATCATGGAAGTGTTCATGGATGATTTCTTGGTTTATGGATCTTCCTTTGATGATTGCCTTGCTAATCTATCTTTGGTGTTGAAGAGGTGTGAGGAGACTAACCTTGTTTTGAATTGGGAGAAATGCCATTTCATGGTTAGTGAAGGTATAAAGTTGGGACATTTGGTATCCCATAGAGGCATTGAGGTTGATAGAGCCAAGCTTGAGACACTAGAGAAGTTTCCACCACCTACCTCGGTGAAAGGGGTAATAAGTTTCTTAGGGCATGTCGGTTTTTACCGGAGATTCATTAAAGATTTCTCTAAATTTTTTAAGCCTCTCACTAACCTATTAATGAAAGATGTTGAGTTTGTGTTTTCAAAGGATTGCCTTTAGGCTTTTTGTAGGTTGAAGGAAGCTTTGATCACCGCCCCGATTATGCAACCTCCGGATTGCAACTTACCGTTTTAGGTGATGTATGTTGCTAGTGATGTGGACGTTGGGGCCGTGCTTGGACAAAGGAAATATGGGCTTACATATGCCATATATTCTAGCAAGATGTTAGACGAGGCCCAACTCAACTATGCCACCACCGAGAAGGAGTTGCTAGCGGTTGTGTACGCTTTTGAGAAGTTCCAGTCATACCTAGTTGGAGTCAAGGTGATTGTGTATACGGATCATGCTGCGGTCCGTTATTTACTCACAAAGAAGGATGCCAAACCTCGATTGATTTAGTGGATCCTTCTTCTCCAAAAATTTGATTTGGAGATTAGAGATAAGAAGGTGTCCGAAAACTGTGTGGCAGACCGCCTTAGTAGACTTCCTCCCTTGGAGATTGAGAGAGATAAGATCCCGATTGATGACTCATTTCGGGATGAGCAATTGCAAGTGGTAGAGGAGTGTCTACTTCATGTGTCTAGAGGAAGAGAGCCATGGTTGGCGGACATTGTGAACTACTTAGTTTGTGAGGAAGTGCCTCCGGGTTTGTCATTGTCCCAAAGAAAGATGTTTTTCAAGGACGTGAGGCACTACTTCTGGAGTGAACCTCTCTTGTTCAAGAGAGGGTCGGATAGAGTATTCTGAAGAAGTATTCCGGAGGATGAGATGGAGAGCGTGATCCAGCATTGCCACTCTTTACCATGTGGAGGACACGCAAGCTCACATAAAACTTGTGCCAAGGTATTACAATCCGGATTTTATTCGCCTAATTTGTTTTGTGATGTGCAGAATTTTGTTGTGGCATGTGACGCTTGTCAAAGGATGGGAAACATTTCAAGGAGAAACGAGATGCATCGAACAATATTCAAGAGGTGGAGATATTTGACGTTTGGGGTGTGGACTTTATGGGTATGTTCCCCTCTTCATGTGGAAACCTCTACATCCTCTTGGCAGTGTACTACTGTTCGCTCAAAAATGTGTGTCACTAGTTTTAAATTTATATCTAAAACTTAAGCAAAAGCGAACCCGCAGTGTACGGATCAGCTGTAGTAAGGCAAGAAATTCCAAAGTCGAACTCAGGGATTTGGTGAGAATAAAATCGATTTATGTTATCTAACAAAGTGCAAAAGCTTTTGTGATTAATAAAGGAGGCGAATGATTCCAAGGATTCAAGTATCCGATTGCGGCTTTTGATTCAAGACACTTCTAAAGATCAAAGGACAGATATATTGTCAAGGTTATGTGTTTCAAAGGTAGATATCGTACAGTGAAGTTCCGAAACCTATTTGTCTAATCCAAGGGCTCTCTCTATAAGGGTTGTTTAGGCTGCAATATAGAAAGGTCTAGGAAAAAGAATTACACTCAAACTAACTATCCAAAACTCCAGGATATGACTCTCCAAGGTAAAGATAGAAAGCACACCCGCACCTTAATAAAGGATGTTGAGTCTCTCTATTACCCAAATCTTACAATCTTAGGGCCCGTTCGGTTTTAACTTCGGAATCGGAAACGGAATGGAAATGAATCTAGTCCATACGTATGCCCTTGTTCATGAAAGTTTTTGGAAATCATTCCTTGTGGTTTGAAGTAATTGGAGTACATTTTGATTACTTTTGATACCCTATAGGGTAACAAAATGTGAGAAAATAATTGTACTTTGCACTAAACCGCAAGGATTGATTCCATAAAATTTCATGAATAAGGATATGAATAGGGACTAAATTCGTTTCTATTCCGTTTCCGTTACCGGAGTTGGAACCAAACGGGCCCTTAATCTATTAAATGTAGAATCAATGATGAAGTCTCTTCAAACACTTAAATAGAGGTTAAAAAGGTTAAGCAAGGCTGGGATTTAGGCAAGGGTTAACTTTGGTTAAAGAATAAATCAATTAAAGATCATCAGAGGAATAAATCGACTGGATCTTGAAACAATCGGACGATTTTCCTGAAGAACAACACGATTTATGTGTTGTCGCAAAGTTAAAATCTAAACTCTCAGGGTCCAAAGGTTTTAGCAACCATTCTCCCTACAAAAGTTAAAATCTAAGCCTCAATCATCAACTATTCTCTCTACAATCACAAAGGTTTTAGCTAACCATTTTCAAAATTAAATCAAAATTGAGATTGAGTGAATCAATCAAATAAACCCGAATCTTGAATAAAAACTCAATAATCTCCAAATCTGTAAACCAAATTCAAATCTAATCAAAGTATCTCTCAAATTACACAATATGTGTTCACAATTCACAAGAATCGCAAGGGAAACAAAGAATCTCACGATAATGATCAAGATTGACTTCCCGGCTATTTCCCTTCAATCTCCTTCCAAGAATCTTCAATCTCTCTCAAACGTGTAAAGATTTCTCGTTGCGGAACCCCCGTTTCCTTTCCAAGGGTTCCAATGTATAGTTCCTTGCTAATGGGCCGCTTGGCAAAACACTTCTCAAGTCCAAAAGTGATGGCCTTTGAGTCGTCTTTATCCTTGGGCCGAAAGGTAGAAAAATCGTGCTAGTCGATTTACAAGGAAAACCGTACGATTTTATGAAGGAAAAATCGTCCGATTTATATGCAAATTGGCACGATTTTCTTCAACAGAGAATGCTCGTCTTTTGGCTTGTTTATTTTTGTAACACCCCGAATCCGCGAGACTCGCAATGCTACATTGGGCTAGGATCTCACAATGGATCCTGACCCTAGTCAAACAACAAGTTCATTGGATCTTACAACAAGACACAAGTAGAGTAAAAACAAATACATAAAAACGGTATGATACATCAAAAGAGTTTACAAACTCAAAGCCGAGTACAAAACCATAACAACCACATCAACTGATACAAAAGATCCCCAACCCACGCATCTTAATGTACAGAAGTCCTTGGCTGGTCACACCATCTGGCTCACTCTGCAGTCTTCCTAACCTACAGATCATCTACAACACGGTATACACCGTTAGCTACAGCAATAGATAAGCATGATAGTAATAGCACAAACACACCACAACATCTCATACATGCAATGCCACACACATTCATTTATTATCTTTTATTACGTTATACCATTACTAATTCAACTTCTTTTGTAACACAAGGAGCCTCAAGAACCCCGCCCCATCCAACGTAACACAAGAGTTTTGCATGGGGGTGACCTTCACTCGTCCCCTCCTGTGAGATCATCTTCAGGGCACCTCCTCCTAACCCAGCAGGCGGAGACCGCACCCATTACAATACACTTGGGCCATATAAATGTAATGAATGGTCATCCTAGTCCGGTTTAAGTTATAAATACACAACCATATGAACACACACAACCATTACAATCATACAATCCACAACCGTACGCTAAGTAAGTCCTATGGACTTACTTGATACTCTCGTATCCTCTACCACGTCACAGCTTCCCCTCGGGGAAGAAACCAACGCCTACAAGAGCAAGGCACACAACATCACAACCTGAAAGGGTTAGGAGACTCGTCTCCATAACCAGAACCAACCTACAACCTAAGGATCAACACAAGCTCTCATATGCCTGTAGCATACTCTCAACATCAACACGGGTGCCTAAGGCACATCTCTAGCATACCACTCATCCTAACCATCCTAACCTAGCCAACAACTAAGCCAAAGGTAAAGGAAAGGAAGGAAGGAAGACATACCAACAAGGTATGCACCAACAGAAGCAAGAACCCACCAGTCAGACCAGTGAGGCGCAGGGGCGGCTCACCAAGGGCACAGGGGTGACTCCACACCAGGCGCAACTGCGGCTCAGGTCAGACGCAGGGGCGGCCAACTGTGCAGAGAGTTGGTCCCGACTTCTCTTCGACTCCTTTCTCGATTCTCTTCACGTCTTCAACACATCACAACAACACATATGCATATATACACACATATGATCATCAAAACATCCAGGAAGGTCCAACACAAGTCCAAACTTGTGATTCTTAAGCTAAAGAAAGAGATAAGAAGCAAGGGAGAAGGAAGAAAGAAAGATGAAGAGGAAGGCTTACCACACAAGCCCTAGGTTGCACTAAGGAGCATCAACACCTCTCTCAGCATCAACACAACATCAACAACTCTCAGCAACAACTCCAAGAGCATCCAAAGCCAAGAACACACTCAAACTCTCAAGAACTCACTCACACAAGCAAAAGAAGATCAAAGAGGATCAAAGGAGAAGAAGAATAAGAAGAAGAAGAAGAAGAACGTGAGGAGGAAGAGAGAGGTTGGAGAGATGAAGAAACCTCTTATCTAAAGTCTAAGGAAGCTTATAAGAGAAGCCAGCCGCAAAGCATAAGTCAAAAGTCAACAAAAGCGGTTGCACCATCAACAAAGCCGCAGGGGCGGCCAGCCTAGGCGCAGGGGCGGCTCCTTTGTAACGCAGGAACGGCCCAAGGGATGCGCAAGGGTGGCTGGCTGGTCAAGGCTAAGGGAATCTAGCTCATCTAGGCTCCAAAGACTAAGGCTCTTACATCTCACCCCCCTAAAAACAAGTTTCGTCCACAAACTTGCAGGATCTCAAAACCTCTCGGACTTGTAAGCCGAGGTAACACCCTCTCCTCAAAATCATCAGGTCAATACCTATAACATTCTATATCCTGAACACGGCATGAAGGTATCACAACTCCAGCATCACAACTCTACACAAGGTCTAGAGGAAGATCATCTCTAGCCAAACACTAACCACATCACAGTGGCATGGAGGAAAACCGTCTCCAGCCATCACGTACACATAACACTACTATGTGGAGGGAAACCATCTCCACTCACACTATGTCCATCAAAGATAGCATGGAGGAAAGAACCGTCTCCTACTAATCCTAACACATACACCATAGCATGGAGGAAAGAACCATCTCCAGCTATACCTATCTCGTTCTAGCAAAGAGGATCTAACAGATCATATGCACACACAACTAGCACGGAAGCATAACATATCACATAAGCACATAGCATACAAGCACCCACCAAGAAGGCGCTAAGATCTACTCATAGACCCTACTGGTGCCTCTAACTCCGCATAAAACTCTGGATAGTTCCTCTGGATACTATCCTCTGTCTCCCAGGTAGCCTCATCTGGTCCTCGTCTAGACCACTGTATCCTCAACATAGGAATATCCTTCAAATGCAGGCGTCTCACACCTCGCTCTAGGACTGCGATAGGGTGCTCTGCAAACGTGTGGTCCGGCTCAACCACCAGATCATCATAACTCACGATGTGCCTCGGATCTGGTATGTACTCCCTCACCTGAGACACATGAAACACGGGGTGAACACTCTCTAACCTCGGAGGCAAAGCTTATCTGTAAGCTGCTCGCCCAACTATATCTAGTATCTCGAAAGGGCCTACATATCGGGGACTCAACCCCCTTTATTCCAAAACGTCGGACGCCTCGCGTCGGAGATACTCTCAACAAGACATGAACTCCTACCCTGAACTCGAGCGCTAGTCGAGCCATATCAATCTGAATCTGCTCTGGCGCTATCCCACTAATACTGCTAGGCTCCTCCCAGCATAAAGGCGTACGGCACCTACGTCCATACAGTGCCTCATAAGGAGCCATCTCTATAGATGCATGCCAACAGTTGTTGTATGAGAACTCAATGAGTGGGAGGTAATCAGACCATCCCCATCCCCAATCCAACACACAGGCTCGCAATATATCCTCTAAGGTCTGGATGGTCAACTCTGACTGACCATCTGTCTAGGGGTGAAACGCAGTCGTGAAGTGTAGACTCGTCCCCAAAGCAGTCTGGATCTGCTGCTAGAGTCTCGATGTGAATCGTCCATCACGATCAGAAACGATCGTCCTCGGTACTCCATGGAGTCTCACTATCTGTCTAGTGTACTCCTCAGCTAGTCTGCTCACGGGCACGTCTCTCTGATAGGGATGAAACGTGCCGTCTTCGTCAATTTGTCAACGACTACCCAGATGGCATTAATGCTCCTACTGGTCCTCAACCTAGTCACAAAATCCATGGAGACGTCCTCCCACTTCCACTACGGTACTGGTAGTGGATGGAGCTCACCTCCAGGTCTAAAATGCTCTATCTTGACCTGCTGACATGTCGCACACAGAGCCACAAATCGGGCTACATCGGGTTTCATCCCTCCCCACCAAAATGAGCATCTAACATCATGGTACATCTTACTCGTACCAGGGTGTACTGAGTAAGGTGTACAGTGAGCCTCCTGTAATATTCGTTGTCTCAGCTCTGTATCTGCAGGAACACAAATACGATCATGTCGCCTCATAACTCCATCTGCCCCAATAGTGAACTGGGGTGCCTCTCCACGAGACATCCTATCTCTGATCCTCACCAAGGTCGGGCAGGTCCCCTGCTTCTGCTGTATCTCCTCCAACAGACCAGGTAGAACCTTTAAAGTAAACAATTGGGCATCCTCATCGGGAAACTGGATGTCCATCTCTAGCTAGTCTAGATCCCTCTAAAGCTAAGGTTGTATAGTAAGTCTGGCAATCGCCTTCTCTCGAGGCGTCTTCCTGCTCAAGGCGTCATCTACCACATTCGCCTTGCCAGGATGATACAAAATCTCAAGGTCAAAGTCCTTGATCAACTCAAGCCATCTACGCTAGCGGCTATTCAATTCCCGCTGCGTGAAAATATACTTCACACTGTTATGGTCTGTGAAGATCTGGTATGTAGCACCATACAGGTGATATCTCCAGATCTTCAAAGCATGAACTACCGCTGCCAATTCCAGATCATGAGTCGGGTAGTTCTCCTCATACGTCTTTAGCTGTCGAGGCGCATATGCAATCACTCTACCCCTCTGCATTAACACACATCCCAAGCCCACCTTGGATGCATCACTGTAGACAACAAAATCATCAGAACCCTCTGGTTGTGCCAAGACAGGAGCAGAAGTCAAACGTCTCTTCAACTCCTCAAAACTCTGAGCACACTGGTCGGTCCATACAAATCTAGTAGTCTTCCTCCAAAGACTAGTCAATGGGCGGGCAATCACAGAAAATCCCTCCACAAAGCATCTGTAATAACCGGCTAAGCCAAGAAAGCTACGCACTTCCTTGACGTTCGTCGGTGTCGTCCATGCAGCAACAGACTCGATCTTCGCCGGGTCAACCATGATCCCATCAGCGGAGACAATATGTCCAAGGAAAGCAACCTCAGACATCCAAAACTCGCACTTTGGGAGCTTGGCGTACAACTCTCTATCCCTCAAAATCTGCAATACCGTCCTCAGGTGTCCCGCATGCTCCTCTCTACTACGAGAGTATACCATAATGTCATTGTTAGCATGAAATATTGCGATATTCTAGGCACATTTTCTAGTTGTTTTTCATCTATTATAGTGTTCATTGATAAGGCGTTGAAGCAATTGTTAGCTAGTTTGTCTACATTGTGGATATAGAGGTCTACATAAGCTTTGTGTTGATTATAGGTGAATAAGAGCTAAAACCTAACCAATTGAGAGAGGAAGGAGATGATTTGAGCACATCCAAGGATTGAGGACACATCAAAGAAGCCAAGGAAGATGCTAGGATGAGGAATGGCATGACACAAAGGAAACTACAAGCAATTTACACTTCCACGCTCTAAAATACGGTCGTAGAGAAGTCCACGTCCAAAACCACGGCCGTGGATCTTGGCAACATGAACGTGGAGCATTCTAGAGAGTTATACGGACGGTCGTGGAAATTGTGAAGAACCATAATCCACTTCCGCGCTCTAAACCACGGCGGTGGAACTCCATCAAACCGTGATTTAGCCGATCTTTTGACGAATAAAATATTGACATATCATTTACGTATATGGGCCGGACGGTTATTTTATCCTTCCTTATAAAAGGGCTGAAGGAGGGAGAATTCGGCACCTTCACTTACGCTCGCTTACACGTGCCTAGGGTTTCATTGGACGTGCGGAGAATTTGCATTATGCAACGGAGATTTACGAAAGCTTGAAGATTTGGAAGTTGTTTGTGGCGGAAGTTGCGCCTTTTGTCCTTAGGTTTGATTAGAAGACGGATCGACATCCCGTTCTTTGTTCTTATCAAGGATAGTTATTGGTTTGTGTTTATTCCAAATCTTATATACATTATTACTCTTGTTTGTGGATTTTAGATTGATTTGAGATTTATTGAAGGTTTTCGAAGGTTTTCATCTTTCATTCTTCTTAATCTTGAATTTGATATTATAATGATTGTTATTGGATAAAACCCTTTAGCAATTCTAAGGTGAAGGATTAATAGTTGTGGCTTAGATGATAATAGATCGATCGTAAACAGATTGGACCCTGAGAGTTAGAGAAATTCGCCGACGAACCAAAACCACGGTTTGTTCTTGAGATTCCACGGCCGTGGAACTCAAGATCTGCCCGTAATTTGTACCAGTTTACAAACCTTGCTTTTACTTTGATCCAAAGTTAAAGATTAGCTTCAACTTAATCTTGGCTTGCCTTTTCTAGGTACTAGTGAAGCCTCAACAACCTCTACTTCGATTTCGAGTGTCAACCTTAGTCGGTTTAGTTGGTCTTGATCCTTGGGTTACAAGTTTGGGTATTTGAGATTAATTCTTGTCTTTAGCTCCTTTCTATACTGAAGCCTCAACAACCTTTATAGAGAGTGTCTTTAGATAAGTCATTTAAAGCCTTGAAACTTCACCGTACATTGCTTTACCTTAGCATACCTTTGCAACTCTAGACACTGTCCTTAGTTCTTTAGTATAACTTGAATCGATTGCCACAATTAGATACCTGGATCTTTAGGGTTGCTGTTTTCCCAATATATTTGCAAAGCTTCACTCTTTTACTTGCTTGACAACTTTATAATTGAGTTTGTTCCCCCCAAATCCCTGTGTTCGATACTCTGGAATTCTTTCTTAACTACGCCGATCCATACACTGCGCGTTCGCTTGCTTGATTCTAGTTTTATAAATTTAAAGCTTACTTGCACACACGCTAAGTGGTGAACAAGTTTTTGGCGCCGTTGCTGGGGATTTGGTTTAGGCCGAATTCGGTTACCGGTTGTCAAGTTCGGGAGCTTGCTCTTGTTATTTGATATCTCTTTTGAGTGATATTTGCAGGTTACTTTAGGTTTATGCGCAGGTCTAGGAACACCAAGGACCTCTTACCTCTTGATCAAGAACTTGAGAAGACTTTAAGGAAGAAACTCAAGGAAAGAAAGATGGCTGAAGAAAAAGATCGGGATTATCAAACAGAGTTAGCGGAATCCGAAGCTCAACTTAGATGGAGCGAGAAGACTCGCAAGGAAGAATCGGACCGTCATCAATCGAAAATTGATGAGCTATCGGATATGATGTTTCAAATGAGGCTGGAATTAAGCAACCTCAAGAAGAAGGAGAGGAGGAAACTAACAAGATCGGTTAGAGCCAACTCCTCCGATGAGGATAGCGACTCCTCCATGCCATCTCTTGAAGACCTTAATCCGACGGTCAACATGAATCAATTTAATCCAAGACAAAGACCGGCTGCCAACTATCGTGTCCCGGCTGGGGGTGCGAGAGGCGCTCGTGTAGAAGAAGAGCCAAGAACTCTTGGCCAAAGGATGGATCCAATTCAGCAACCACGCCGTCTAGGTGTGAACTTTGATGTTGATGATATGAAAGGGTTTAGCTTCAACCCACAAGTTATTACCATCGTTCGCCAAAGCCAGTTTGGAGGAACGAATAGCGAGTCTCCACATCAACATTTACAGAATTTTGAGATCTTAATGGAGACAATGAAGCCAAAGAACGCAACCATCAACAACTACCAGATCAAGCCATTCTTCTTCTCCTTGAAAGGGAAAGCTTTATCTTGGTATCAAGCTCTTCCAAATGGAAGACTCAACACATGGGAGGATCTTTCTTCGGATTTCCTCACCAAATTCTTTCCGCCATCTAAAACGGCGGAGTTGAGAGGTAAGATTAATGCATTTTCTATGAGATCTAAGGAAAGTTTGTTTCAATCTTGGGAAAGATTTTAGGATTTACTATTGGATTGCCCACACCATGGCATTTCCAAGTTGGAGCTATTGGAGATATACTATAAGGGGCTGGATGTGGAAACACAATTCAAGCTCCAATCCCTTTCATGTGGTACATTCATGGACATGAGGGAAGACAACGCTTGGGACTTCATTGAGAAGCAAGCCCGAGTCATTGAGAAGTATTCTCACCGGAAAGTAGAAGCAAATCATGTGGAGCAAGGAGCAAAGCTATCACAAGCTGCTCAAACTCAAATATTTTCTCTCAATACTGAGATTAAAGAATTGAAGGAAGCCATTAAAACCAACTTTCCAAAGCAAAAGGGGCAAGATGTGGGTTATTTGGGAAACAACAATAACCACAATGGGAATGAGAATATAAACCGCAACAACCGGAACAACAACCGGAATAATTGGAACAACAACAACAACAACAACCGGAATAACAATTGGAACAACAATAGGGGTTCAAACAACAACAATTGGCGTTCCAACCAACAACACAATTCCGGTAATTCTTATCCCAATTCAGGAAATTCACTAACTCCACCTTCTTCTTCTTTCATTCCTTTGAAAAGTCAGGAACAAGCATCTAATAGTGGAAGCACCTCGGGGAAAGAGAAGCCCGATCCCATGTTGGAAACAATTTTGGGAAAGCTTCAAGGATTGGAGAGTCACATCATTAAGGTCGATGATCACATTACTAAGGTTGATAAAGCCCAAAAGGTTTTAGAAAACCAAATGTTTAGCAATGTCGAGGAAGTTCCAAGAAATCAAGGAAAACTTCCAGGAAAGACGGAGGATAACCCGAAAGGAAGGGTGATGACTATCACAACTAGGAGCGGAGCAACAACCACCGACCCGCAGCCTAAGTTTGTGGAAGTTCCCGTCGAAAAAGAGAAGGAAAAGGGGAAGGAGAAGGAAGACATCTACATTCCTCCTCCAGCTTACAAACCTCCCCTACCATTCCCACAATCTAGAGCAAGAGCGCGTCTAGACAAGCAATTCGGTAAGTTTATTGAACTCATGAGCAAACTGCATATTAATATACCTTTTATTGATGAAATTGTAGGTATGCCAGCTTATGGGAAGTTCTTAAAGGAGATCCTCTCTAACAAGAGGAAATTAGAGGATTTTGGAGAGGTCAAGATGAGTTCGGATTCGTCGGATCTCATCAAGACAATGAAGGAAAAGATGCCCCCAAAGCTGAAGGATTCGGGGTCATTTTGTATTCCCATAGGAGTGGGAGATGTCACATATGATGCATTATGTGATTTAGGAGCAAACGTGAGCATCATTCCGCTTGCCTTATGTAGGAAGATCGGTTTAGGCGAACCTAAACCGATGAAGATGACATTATACATGGCGGATCGATCCATAACTCGTCCCGTCGGCATAGTTGAAGATGTCCCAGTCAAGCTTGGTAAGTTCTATGTTCCTATAGATTTTTTTGTGCTTGACATTCCTGCAGATAGTCTGGTC
Organism: Fagopyrum homotropicum; assembly: GCA_033239125.1. NCBI lineage: Eukaryota > Viridiplantae > Streptophyta > Magnoliopsida > Caryophyllales > Polygonaceae > Fagopyrum > Fagopyrum homotropicum. The sequence goes on along the minus strand of BSWB01000003.1, from coordinate 93,012,271 downwards.
CCGATCATACTTGGAAGACCGTTTCTTGCAACATCCGGTTGTATGGTTGATTGCAAGAATGCTAGACTCGCCTTCGACAAAGGAGAAGAAAAGGTAGAGTCCGTTCTCTCCACTTTGGTGAAGGAACCAGCTTTTGACGAAGATATATTCAACACCCATGACGAAGAGCTATCTAGAGAGGAGGTAAGTTCGATTCTCTTCAAAGATCCCTTGCAAAAGGTGATCTCTATGAGCATTATGGATATAGGGGAAGAAGAGGAATGCAATGAGGAAATTGAAGCTTTAGAGAAGCAAAATGAAGTGTATGAAGAAGAATTTGAGAAACTCTACGATGGGTCAGAGAACGTAAGAAATCACGGCCAGTCGTGCTATTCCACGGCCGTGGAACCCATCAACATGACCGTAATCAGCTATTCAGAGGACTCCAGTAAGTTACACGGCCAAAACCATGGCCGTGGAACAAACAGAGGCACCGTAATTGATTTCCACGCCCAAAACCACGGCCGTGGAGGAAACAGGGGAGCCGTAATTTTGGGTGAATCTGAAGGAAGTTGTGTTTTCTCCGCCACTTCTTTTGATTCTTCTCCAACAACTTCTACATCCTTAGACACTTCTAAGGAAATATTGGACACTCCTCAAGAGCCATTAGAGAGTCCTATAGTGATGGAATTGAAGCCACTTCCCGCACATCTAAGGTACGCATTTCTAGGACCTAATTCTACCTTTCCGATAATTCTTAGTTCCGATTTGAGTATAGATGAACATAGTAGGCTTATGGTTGTTCTTAAGAAACATATGAAAGCCTTAGGGTATACTATAGAGGATCTAGTAGGAATCAAACCTTCACTATGCATGCATAAGATCCTAATGGAAGAAGACTTTAGAACTTCGCGACAACCTCAAAGGCGGTTAAATCCGACCATGAAGGAGGTTGTCAAGAAGGAAATTCTTAAACTACTTGATGCAGGTATCATCTACCCTATCTCCGATAGCAAATGGGTGAGTCCCGTACAGGTAAACAATGTGAACCATTACAGGATGGAAGATGTGCATAGACTACCACAAGCTAAACAACGCGATGAGGAAGGATCACTTCCCACTACCCTTCATTGACCAAATGCTTGAGAGGTTAGCACAACACTCACACTTTTGCTATCTTGACGGTTATAGTGGTTTCTTTCAGATCCCGATACACCCGGACGATCAAGAGAAGACCACATTCACGTGCCCGTGGGGTACGTTTTCTTATAGGAGAATGCCGTTTGGGCTTTGCAACGCCCCAACCACCTTTCAAAGGTGCATGATGGCTATCTTCTCGGAGTACATAGAGGAGATCATGGAAGTTTTTATGGATGATTTTTCTGTTTATGGTTCCTCTTTCGTGATTGCCTTTCCAACCTTGCTCTTGTGCTACAAAGGTGTGAAGACACTAACCTAGTTCTTAATTGGGAAAAGTGTCAATTTATGGTGAAAGAAGGCATTGTATTAGGACACTTAATCTCTAGTAGAGGGATTGAAGTGGATAAGGCTAAGATAGAGACTATAGAAAAGCTTCCTCCCCCAACTTCGGTGAAAGGGATAAGAAGTTTTCTAGGGCATGCTGGATTTTATAGACGTTTTATAAAGGATTTCTCTAAGATATCAAAACCGCTTACTAATCTATTGATGAAGGATGCAATTTTTGATTTTTCGTAGGAATGCTTAGATGCGTTTAATAAGATTCGGGAAGCTCTAATCTCAGCCCCAATTATTCAACCTCCGGATTGGAATCTTCCATTCGAGGTTATGTGTGACGCAAGTGACGTGGCTATAGGAGCTGTGCTTGGGCAAAGAAAGGAAGGATGAACCCATGCTATCTACTACGCTAGCAAGACGCTAGACGAAGTGTAGCTCAACTACGCCACTACCAAGAAAAATTTTTTAGCAATTGTATATGCATTTGAAAAGTTTCGCTCTTATCTTGTAGGTGCAAAGGTGATTGTGTACACGGATCATGCTGCGATCCGGTATTTGCTTGCAAAGAAGGATGCGAAGCCAAGGCTAATTAAATGGATTCTTCTCCTACAAGAATTCGATCTAGAGATCCGTGACAAGAAAGGTTCGGAAAATTCTGTTGCGGATCATTTGAGTCGTCTACCACATCTTGAGGACGACAATCTACCTATAGATGACTCCTTTCCGGACGAGCATTTACATATCATAGAGGAGTGCATCGACGTGATCACCAAAGGTAATGAACCATGGTTTACTGACTTTGTTAACTATTTGGTTTGCCAGGAATTACAACCCGGATTATCCTATGCACAAAGAAAGAAGTTCTTTAAGGATGTTCGGGAATAGTTTTGGAATGAACCTCTCCTCTTTAAGAGAGGTCCTGACGGTATCATTCGACGATGTGTGCCGGAAGATGAGATGCAAAGTGTCATCCGTCATTGTCATTCACTACCTTGTGGAGGACACGCTAGTTCGAACAAGACTAGCGCTAAGGTATTGCAATCCGGATTCTTTTGGCCTACTTTATTTAAAGATGTGCAAACCTTTGTTTCCTGCTGCGATGCTTGTCAAAGAACATGGAACATATCTAGGAGAAACGAGATGCCTCTTAACAACATCCAAGAGGTGGAGATCTTTGACGTTTGGGGAGTAGACTTTAAGGGACCTTTCCCATCATCTTGTGGAAACCAATACATACTTTTAGCCGTAGATTATGTTTCGAGATGGGTTGAAGCAATTGCCTCTCCTACTAATGATGCCATGGTTGTGGTTAAGTTCTTTATCAAGACCATTTTCCCACAATTTGGGACACCACGGACTATCATTAGTGATGGAGGCTCTCACTTCATTGCCCGACGATTCAAAGCTCTATTAGCTAAGTATGAGGTGACTCACAAGATCGCCACCCCTTATCATCCACAAACTAGTGGACAAGTGGAGATCTCGAACCGGGAGATTAAAGGAATTCTAGAGAAGACGGTTTCAAGGACAAGGAAGGATTGGTCGTTGAAGCTAGATGATGCATTATGGGCATACCGGACTGCACATAAGACTCCCATAGGTACGACGCCATACAACCTTGTGTATGGGAAGTCTTGTCACTTGCCGGTAGAATTGGAGCATAAGGCGTATTGGGCAATAAAGTGGCTGAACTTCGGCATGAAGGAGGCGGGGGAGAAGCGTCTCTTGGACCTTAACGAGCTTGAAGAACTCCGCTTGAACGCCTACGAAAACGCCAAGATCTATACAGAAAGAGCGAAGTGTTGGCATGATAAGCATATCATTCCAAAGGACCTCAAAGAAGGAGATCAAGTTCTCCTCTTCAATTCAAGACTTCGTCTCTTTCTAGGTAAGCTTAAATCTTGTTGGACTGGACCTTATCTAATCAAACGTGTCTTTCCCCATGGTGCAGTTGAAGTATGGGGTGAAAAGGGCGGAAGCTTTAAGGTGAACGGTCAACGACTCAAGAAGTACTCACCGGAACTCCAAGCTGAAGAGTTCGCACCTACCACACTTGAATAAGTGTAAGTACGGTCTAGCTACGGACCTTAAACAAGCGCTTCTTGGGAGGCAACCCAAGGTATTACACTTTTGTTTTTGTTTTTGATTCCTACTTTAGAGTAGTTTAGACGTTTTGTTTTGTTTTGCCTTCGATACCTTCCGGTATGTTCGTGTTTTTGGATGTAGGATCAATGGAAGAGGCAAGGGAGAAGGAAAAGTTAGAAGAAATTGACGAAACTTGGACTTTGGCACATTACAGAGAGTTCCACGGCCAAAACCACGGCCGTGACAGCTATAGTGACCGTAATTTGCAAAAGCCTCATAAAAATCACCAAAACCACGGTTCCGTACATTTCCACGGCCGTGGAAACCCCCGAGTGACTGTAATTTTCCAAAACTTTTACGGTTACTATATAAACCACGTCTCTTCACAAAGAACACCAAAAATAACCAATTCCACGCCTAAAATCGCCGATTCAATCCCCCTCTCTCAAATCTCCGTTTGTTTATCGTTTCGAACGATTCTTTGACCCAAAGTGAAGCAAATTCAACCATCTAAAATATCCAAGAAACAATTCGAGTGAAAAATCGCCGGACAAGACGGAATTTGGATTTTTAAAATCCAAAACCTAGGTTTTTCTTCTCTTCTCTCACTTTGTCGATTTGATTCAGTTTTCGCAAGAATTTTTAGGAGAACTGATTAGAACTGGATTGGAATTAGTCTAGGGCTGTTGTCTGCTGATTTTGGTGTTGATTGAGTGGATTTTGAGAAATTACGAGCCGAACCACGGTCACTGGGCATTCCACGGCCATGGAAACTAAAGAAAAGGCCGTAATTTTGGACAGAATATGGATTTGGTTAGGAGAATGTCTAATAGGAATAAGAAAAGGAAAGGTAATGCTTCCTCCTCCTCCCAAGTACCTCCTAGTGAGCCACCATCACCCCCACCCCCTAGAATTCCTAAAATCCATGATGACTATCTTGATGCTTTAGAGAGAACTGCGAAGAGACCGGTCATAGGACCTCGATATCTACTGCTTGAGGATTTAGAGCCACTGAATGTGGTAGGTGACCTTACTTGGTTACTAGATAGAGCTGGTTTGATCATCTTCTCCGCCATTCGGGAAGATGCGTATGAGGAGATCACTAGAGAGTTTGTGATCTCTTTTGAGCATAGTCATGTGGATAGGACAGTTTCTTTCAGGCTGATGGAGAGGAACTACGAGTTTTCGATCCGAGAGTTTGGAACCTTATTTGGGTTTCATGAGACCTTCAATGGTCGTTTTCCTAGTGGCGTGTACGCCAAAGATTTTTAGGAGGACATTGCCATGATATATGCTAGCGAGGACCGCTGGCAACTTGCTGATACCAAGGCTAAGTTGATCTATCACTTAGCCTTGAAGATAGCCCACCGAGTACTTTCTGAGTGTCTCTTACCTAGGAGTGAGACTCCTCAGAAGATCAAGACCGACGAGTTGTTTTTGTTGTACTGCATGCTGCATTATAGGCATGCTGACTGTGCCACCCTCTTAGCTTTTACGATGAGTAAGCTAAAGAACAAGAGGGCCGGAAATATCGGATATGGTGGGATGGTTACCCACATTGCTAGACAGTTGGGTATCGACTTTTCTGCGTGCACTAGGATAGCGGCTAGACCTTTAGGACTTCAGAGCTTCATGACTAGAGGTATGATCTTTCCTAGGCATATAGGTCCACCTACCGCTGCCATGCCTTGGGAGGACAGAGGAGGTAGAGGTGTTACAAGGCTTTCCGAGTACTCCATTATGGTTGGACGCCATAACTGGAAGGAGACATTCGCTGCTATGCATGCGAATAGATTGGTAGCACCTTCATACGTTCCCCTAGAGATGCCAGCTGCAGACGAGGAGGAGATGAGAGGAGATGGCGGTTTTGAGGGAGGAGGTGAGGAGCACGACTTTGGCAGTTTTCCGGATCAGCCGGACACATTTCTCGACCTCCCTAGGCAGTCTCCCCGCCCTGCTAGACCTTCCGGTTCTTCCTCTCGCCGTGTCAGCGTGAGTAAGAGACCGACATGGATGGCGACCCCTCCCGATTGGTATAACACACAGTCGGAGTGGATGGGAGCTCCACCGACTTGGCATGCACATCCACCATCTGCACCAGCACCATCAGATGCACCAGCTTGGTACAGTCAGGCGCCGGAGTGGTACGAGCAGCTACCGGAGTGGGCCACCGACCTTTCCAGGAGAGTCGGTGCTTTGGAGATCCGCCAGGATGCTAGAGATGCACGAGCCGAGGCGCATGATAGGATGATGAGGGACATCTACCGCCAGTAGTTTGGGCGGAACTTCGACTCTAGCTTCTTCCCATTTCCACCACCACCATCTCCTTAGTGATGACCATGGATGATCGTAGCATTTGCCGCTCCACCGCCGTCTTGTGAGTTCATTTTATTTCTTTCTTTTCTTTATTTCTTTTTCAACATTAGGGACAATGTTTGTCTCAAGTATGGGGTGGGGTGTGACTATCGTTTGTAATAACTCTACTCACTTTTGCTTGCTTTGATTGAGAACACTTTGCATGTTTCATTCCATTGTCACACGTTTCATTATCGCATTGCATGAAAAAGCTTTTGAAAAACCCATAAAAATTGAAAAAATTTGAAAATTTTGTGCTTCTAAGAATTGAGATGATTTCTATGATAATCACTACTTGTGAATTGAGTTTTTGATGACAATTGTATGCCTAAACAAATAATGAATTGAAAAGAAATTGAATGCGTTAATTATTCCTCTCTTGCAAGTTTCATAATGTGAAGAGTTTATCTAAATCATATTGAGAAATCAAGGTTGAAATCACATGATAAGTTCTCATACTTCTTGTTGAAATGATTAAGGCAATTCGATTTTCTTTCTTCTTTCTTTGATCATTTAGCCCCTCAATGAAATAATAGCCTCCCTTACCTATCCGGGAATTTGGAGGAGTTGAATTTTGGCATGTTTGATGTGGGAGGGCCATGAAAGCAAAATTTTGCATTCAAAGAATAGAAAAAGTTGTAGGTTTGGGGAAGTCAATCATGACGATGAGTAACTCGGCACCATTCACATAGTCAGGTGTTTGTGTCTTGCCAAAGTCGGATTGAGCGATATTCCTAACGGATTATGGTATGCGCATCAAGGGTTTGAGGCATCTCGCAAAATTGAGAACCGCCAATCTCCTAGGCTTCGGTTTTTGTGCACCTCTGTCCATAACTCCAAAAGTAAAGTAAAAAAATGATGTAAAAAGAGAAGAGCAAAGCTCTAAGTTGAAAGTGTTGCAAAACCGCAAGGGAAAAAGAAGTTAGTTGTCCACTTTCCCGGATTCATGCACCACATTCCTTATAGTTTCCCCTTCCTTTCCGCATTCTAGACCTTATTTGAAAGTCCTTAAGATCAAGAGAGTGTTATATGACTTGGTGATCTAAATTGAAGTTTCTTATGATTGATTTTGATAATGTTTGAAGGTTATGATGCTTACATTGAAGTTTGATCAATTCATGATGTTTCTTTCCTCTTTATTCTTTGGTTATGTATATGAGCATCTCATGAATGAAAGAAGCAAGGTTTGAGAATGATCTATTGACTAGAAGCACATTTACCTAAAAGATGTTTTGTTTTTGAGATTGCATGCATATTTCATCCTAACTTAAGTTCTAAAGCTTTTGAAAGACCTTGCTTGGGGACAAGCAAGTGGCAAGTATGGGGTATTTTGTTAGCATGAAATATTGCGATATTCTAGGCACTTTTTCTAGTTGTTTTTCATCCATTATAGTGTTCATTGATAAGGCATTGAAGCAATTGCTAGCTAGTTTGTCTACATTGTCGATATAGAGGTCTACATAAGCTTTGTGTTGATTATAGGTGAATAAGAGCTAAAACCGAACCAATTGAGAGAGGAAGGAGATGATTTGAGCACATCCAAGGATTGGACACATCAAAGAAGCCAAGGAAGATGCTAGGATGAGGAATGACACGACACAAAGGAAACTACAAGCAATTTACACTTCCACGCTCTAAAATACGGTCGTAGAGAAGTCCACGCCCAAAACCACGGCCGTGGATCTTGGCAACATGAACGTGGAGCATTCCAGAGAGTTATACGGTATAAAGTACGGTTGTGGAAATTGTGAAGAACCGTAATCCACTTCCACGCTCTAAACCACAGTCGTGGAACTCCATGAAACCGTGATTTAGGCGATCTTTTGACTAATAAAATATTGACATATCATTTACTTATATGGGCCGGACGGTTATTTTTTCCTTCCTTATAAAAGGGCTGAAGGGGGGAGAATTCGGCACCTTCACTTACGCTCGCTTACACGTGCCTAAGATTTCATTGGACGTGCGGAGAATTTGCATTTTGCAATGGAGATTTACGAAGGCTTGAAGATTTGGAAGTTGTTTGTGGCGGAAGTTGCGCCTTTTGTCCTTAGGTTTGATTAGAAGACGGATTGACATCCCGTTCTTCGTTCTTATCAAGGATAGTTATTGGTTTGTGTTTATTCCAAATCTGATATACATTATTACTCTTGTTTATGGATTTGAGATTGATTTGAGATTTATTGAAGGTTTTCATCTTTCATTCTTCTTAATCTTGAATTTGATATTATAATGATTGTTATTGGATAAAACCCTTTATTCTAAGGTGAAGGATTAATAGTTGTGGCTTAGATGATGATAGATCGATCGTAAACAGATTGGACCCTGAGAGTTAGAGAAATTCGCCGACGAACCAAAACCACGGTTTGTTCTTGAGATTCCACGGCCGTGGAACTCAAGATCTGCCCGTAATTTGTACCAGTTTACGAACCTTGCTTTTACTTTGATCCAAAGTTAAAGATTAGCTTCAACTTAGTCTTGGCTTGCCTTTTCTAGGTAGTAGTGAAGCCTCAACAACCTCTACTTCGATTTCGAGTGTCACAACCTTAATCGGTTTAGTTAGTCTTGATCCTTGGGTTACAAGTTTGGGTATTTGAGATTAATTCTTGTCTTTAGCTCCTTTCTATACTGAAGCCTCAACAACCTCTATAGAGAGTGTCTTTAGATAAGTTATTTAAAGCTTTGGAACTTCACCGTACATTGCTTTACCTTAGCATACCTTTGCAACTCTTAACTCTGTCCTTAGTTCTTTAGTATATCTTGAATCGATTGCCACAATTAGATACCTGGATCTTTAGGGTTGCTGTTTTCCCAATATATTTGCAAAGCTTCACTCTTTTACTTGCTTGACAACTTTATAATTGAGTTTGTTCCCCCCAAATCCCTGTGTTCGATACTCTGGAATTCTTTCTTAACTACGCCGATCCGTACACTGCGGGTTCGCTTGCTTGATTCTAGTTTTATAAATTTAAAGCTTATTTGCACGCACGCTAAGTGGCGAACAATCAGCAATGAAAACCACCACAAACTGATCCAGGAAGTCGATGAAGATGTTGTTAATCAACTCTATGAATACTGCCGGGGCATTCGTCAGCCCAAATGGCATCACTACAAACTCGTAGTGTCCATAACGGGTACGATATGCCATCCTGTGCACATCCTCCTCTCTCATCCTCAGCTGGTGATAATCTGAACGCAAGTCAATCCTGGAGAAGACTGTCGCTCCCTGCAGCTGATCAAGTAGATCATCAATACGAGGTAGTGGATACCTGTTCTTGATGGTCACCTTGTTCAGCTCTCTGTAATCTATGCACAGTCTCAACGATCCGTCCTTCTTCCGCACGAAGAGGACCGGTGCACCCCATGGTGAAACGCTAGGGCGTATGAAGCCCTTATCAGCCAACTCCTCGAGTTGCTTCTTTAGCTCCAACATCTCGACAGGTGCCACACGGTATGGGGCCTTCGAGATGGGTCTCGTGTCAGGCTCTAAGTCATTGCCGAAATCTACGCTTCTTTGAGGTGGCAAGCTAGACGGCTTTGTAAATACGTCTGTGAACTCACAGACCACGGGTATGTCCTTCAAAGCTGGACTCTCTCCATCCTTCATGGCGTAGTGATAGCATGAATTATTGTCTATAATTTGGGGTTTGTTTAGACGTTTTATCTTCAATAATCTGCATCTTTGTATGTATATTATGTGATTATATTGTCGTTTCATCTACCTTTGCTGGAATCGAGGTCTACACCTAGTTTTGTTGTAATCGTAGGTAAAATGGCACGTTTTGCATCAAAAAGGAGCAAAAGGAGCTATGGAGTCATTGGAGCTACATTCAGGAGCTTAAGGAATAATCCAGGAAGCATGGCCATGAATTAGAGATTCACTTTGGACCAGATTTGAGAGATTTCACATTCAGTTGTGATTCACCTCGGTTGACTACAGAGTCACCTCGACCGAGGTGATCCAGAGGAGCCGACTCGACCGAGGCGAACACGTGGGATGCGGCGAGAATATTTTATTCTTGGATGAGATCTTTTATCTTTGGAAAGAGGATCTTATATTTTTGGGATGGGTTCCTGGAAGGAAGAAGATAAGTTAGACCATATATTTTACCTATTTTTATGGGAAGAGATCTTTCTAAGATATCTTATCTTTGGAGAGTAATTTTCCTATAAAAAGGGTTGGATTTTCCACAAATCCAGATCATGCTATACCACCGATTGTGTTTAGACACCGCTGCAGTCATACTCTAGTTGGGAGATTTGAAGAACCTTTTTGAAGGTTGAAGGAAGAAAGTCTATAGCTTTTATAGCTTTTGAAGGGTTTTGTAAGATCATCTTAGATTCCCTTCTTGTTTGTTGTCTTGTTGGATTTCTATCCAAGGAACGCTTGTGTTTTATAATTGATTCAGTTATTGAAGCCTTTCTCTTAAGGTTTTCTTGTTCAATTATTCTCTTTCTTCCCATATATTTGATTAATACTTTCATGATGATGAGTGGCTAATCTCTTTGTGTGATTCTAGGGTGATTGGCTGAAGGTTGTGGGAAAAACAATGATAGAATAATATAAATCACAGTAGGACCCTGAAAGCTCGAGTCTTTACCTTAACCCTAAGCATCTCGCTTAGTCGATGAACATCTCGGCCGGGGTGGAATTCTTCTGACCGAGGTGACTTATCTGATCCGAAATTGAGAGTTAAGTGTTAGAGTTTGCCAAATCCTATTCTTATTACACCTTTCTTGGTTCAATGCAAGCCTTGGATGAGACTTACCCGGTAATTCCTTTGTTTGTTTACCTAAGATCATAAGTATAGGTAATAAAGGCTTATCCTTTATTGGGGTTTGATTGTGCTTTCATTCCATCTTTGTGAGTTAGCCTGAGATTTACCCGGTAAAGGTTGATTATATACCCTTAGATGGTGTGTTAGTTTGAGGTTATAGTTCTTTATCTTAATTCCTTGAGACTTACCCGGTAATAGGAGTTACGGTTTGGGATTAGTGAGTAGTGAGACTTACCCAGTGATCTATTCCACTTTAGTAACACCTTCCCTATGCAAAAACCTCAGCTTTGTCCGCTTATCTTTAGATCTTGAGTTCGAACCACAACTAGATGCTTTAATCCCTAGAATTGCATATTTCCTTTATTGACTTTTTATCATCCTTGATTGTTTTAATTGCTTTTGTGGTTAGTAATTGCTAAAGCTTACCTATTCCGACTTTGTTTCACTAAGTCCCTGTGATCGACCCCTGAAATTCCTTACTTTTTACTATGATTGACCCGTACACTGCGGGTTCACATCCTTGTTTTAAGCTTACATCTAGGGTTATAAATTTAAAGCTTGCACACACCGTTTGGAGCGAACACGTAGCACCAGAAGGCATCACATCCCTGTGCAATCAGTCTAGCTGCTCGTATAGCACTGATGACAGATCCTGTCTTCCCAAGGTCCCAACCCCGGAAGACCTCTATCGGACCCAAGTCGGTAGAGACTGTAATAGTTCTTTTGCCCACATCTAACACCGCGCGGTTTGTACGCATCCAATCCATACCTAATATGACTTCTTCATACATCAAAGGCATGACTAAGAAGTCAACAAGTAGTACACGAGTCCTTAAACGTAGGGGACAACTACGTATCTCCTGGGTACCTCTGACCCTATTACCATCAGGTAACCCTATAGTAAAGGGTGCCCCCTCTATGGTAGAAAAACTCAAACGCTCAACACAAGAAGTAGAAATAAATGAATGCGTAGCACCCGTATCAAATAAAACTCTAACAGGTAAACCATATAATAGAATGGTACCTGTAACATCTGGTGCTGGGGGCTCCTCAGCACTCCTTAACTCAAAAGCACGGCCTCGAACTCCTTGAGCATCACTAGTGCTAGCCTCTTTACCTTTACCCCTACTCGGTCCAGGAGCTGAACCCTGAGTAGCAGGTGTCCCTAGAACCCTCTGTTATCCCTGATGTTGAGACTGTCTTTGCCCACCTCCTGCTGCACCGGCAGGGGAAGAACCCTGTTGTGATGGCACCTTGCCCTGACGGCAAAACGTAGTTATATGTCCTGGCTTCCCGCACGAGAAGCAAGTCAACGGTGCTCTAGGGCAATCAACCCTCATATGCCCATAGGCCCCGCAGTTGTAACACTACCGACCTCTATCAGTAGTCTGTGCAGACATTGGAATACTCGAGCAGCCCTGAGTCTGACCTCGCCCGAATCCAGATGCTCCTGCACTACTCGGTGTTGTACACTCTCTCTTCTCAGACCGTCCGGTCTGAGAAGTCCTCCTCTGGCTAGCCCTCTCTCTCTCATAAGCAGAAGCCCGATCCTGGTAGTCTGCCAATGAGTCACAATGAAATCCCGCCATATATGAACGCGTACTCTCCCTCCGACGTAGGACAATAGGTATACGTGCTGGTCCTCAGAAGGTGCAGCTGGACCCAACAAAGCTAACTCAGTCCGGAAGCGGCGAATGGCATTAGTAATGGCCACATCCTCAAAGCCTGCTTCCACAAAATCCTGCAGCTTCTCCCTCCTCGGTGAGGCAGGGTAGAACTGCTCCCTTAGTAGAGTCCTCATCTGCTCATAGGTGGTGACTCGTGCTCTAACTGTCCTCGACCACTAATGTGCCAAGTCACGGAATAGAGACTGTAATAGCTCTATCCGTCTGTCCTATGGGCAACGAATAGACTCCAAGGCTGAGTGTACATGCCCAATCCACACCTCAGTCTCTAGGCCAATCTCCCCACAAAAGTGTGGTACTCGTTGCTGGTGGAATGCCTTCAACCAGGTATATGGTCGAGGCCCTCTAGTCTCCTCGACAACCCGAGCTGGCTCAGCTACACGAACTGGTGCAGCTGACACCTGAGTAGCTCCATGGGATTCTTCAGATAATCCCTCTTGCCCTGGTAAGTCTGGGGCTCGTCGACCCGCTTTGATGGCCTCCTCAAACTGCCTGAGATACTCCCGGAACTCTGATTTGCCCATGTAGACACTGTATGAGCTATCAGACTGGCCTGGATGGGTCTGCTGTCTCTTGGACCCACCACTCCTCGTAGTTGGAAAAACACTCTCAACAACCTCGTCATGAGCCTCCTCCACCACTGGTGGATCTGCAGCGGGAGCTGGTCCCTGTCTCCTCTCTCCTGGAGGAAGAGGTGGTCTACCTCTACCTCTGCCTGCAACAGTAGCTCAAGTCCGAGTCATCTGCGGGGTATGCACACCTAACGTATAAGGCTCTATATAGGCCATGTGTATAGATATATATAATACTTAATAATGCATGCACACATATCATCACATAAAAGGTATTTATATCTATATATATATATATATATATACAGTCGAGATCCTCAGATGGGTGATGACTTCTGTACACAATATCCCAAAAACATTTGTACTCGCCTTAAAATAAAAACTCTTTAAAACGTCAGACCCCATGTGGGTTCTGTTTATTTATCCACTCTACCTTTTATTGCAGATAGCAAGTGCCATTGTTGTCAACCTGGCTCTAATACCAACTCTATAACACCCCGAATCCGCGAGACTCGGAATGCAACATTGGGCTAGGATCTCACAATGGATCCTGACCCTAACCTGACAACAAGTTCATTGGATCTTACAACAAGGCACAGGTAGAGTAAAAACAAATACATAAAAACGGTATGATACATCAAAAGTTTTTACAAACTCAAAGCCGAGTACAAAATCATAACAACCACATCAACTGATACAAAAGATCCCCAACCCACGCATCTTAATGTACAGAAGTCCTCGGCTGGTCACACCATCTGGCTCACTCTGCAGTCTTTCTAACCTGCAGATCATTTACAACACGGGATACACCGTTAGCTACAGCAATAGATAAGCATGATAGTAATAGCACAAACACACCATAATATCTCATACATGCAATACCACACACATTTATTTATTATCTTTAATTACACTATACCATTACTAATTCAACTTCTTTTGTAACACGAGGAGCCTAAAGAACCCTGCCCCATCCAACGTAACACAGGAGTTTTGCATGGGGGTGATCGTCACTCGTCCCCTCCTGTGAGATCATCTTCATGGCACCTCCTCCTAACCCAGCAGGCGGAGACCGGTGGTTACCGCCCGTTATAATACACTTGGGCCATATAAATGTAATGAATGGTCATCCTAGTCCGGTTTAAGTTATAAATGCATAACCATATGAACAACACAACCATTACAATCATACAATCCACAACAGTACGCTAAGTAAGTCCTATGGACTTACCTGATACTCTCGTATCCTCTACCACGTCAAAGCTTCCCCTCGGGGAAGAAACCAATGCCTGCAAGAGCAAGGCACACAACATCACAACCTGAAAGGGTTAGGAGACTCGTCTCCATAACCAGAACCAACCTACAACCTAAGGATCAACACAAGCTCTCATATGCCTGTAGCATACTCTCAACATCAACACGGGTGCCTAAGGCACATCTCTAGCATACCACTCATCCTAACCATCCTAACCTAGCCAACAACGAAGCCAAAGCTAAAGGAAAGGAAGGAAGGAAGACATACCAACAAGGTATGCACTAACAGAAGCAAGAACCCGCCAGCCAGACCAGTGAGGCGCAGGGGCGGCTCACCAAGGGGGCAGAGGCGGCTCCACACCAGGCGTAGGTGCGGCTCAGGTCAGACGCAGGGGCGGCCAACTGTGCAGAGAGTTGGTCCCGACTTCTCTTCGAATCCTTTCTCGATTCTCTTCACGTGTTCAACACATCACAACAACACATATGCATATATACACACATATGATCATCAAAACATCCAGGAAGGTCCAACGCAAGTCCAAATTTGTGATTCTTAAGCTAAAGAAAGAGATAAGAAGCAAGGGATAAGGAAGAAAGAAAGATGAAGAGAAAGGCTTACCACACAAGCCCTAGGCTGCACTAAGGAGCATCAACACCTCTCTTAGCCTCAACACAACAACAACAACTCTCAACAACAACTCCAAGAGCATCCAAAGCCAAGAACACACTGAAACTCTCAAGAACTCACTCACACAAGCAAAAGAAGATCAAAGAGGATCAAAGGAGAAGAAGAAGAAGAAGAAGAAGAACGTGAGGAGGAAGAGAGAGGCTGGAGAGATGAAGAAACCTCTCATCTGAAGTCCAAGGAAGCTTATAAGAGAAGCCAGCCGCAAAGCATAAGTCAAGAGTCAAGAAAAGCGGCTGCCCAGCCACAGAGCCGCAGGGGCGGCCAGCCTAGGCATAGGGGCGGCTCCTCTGTGACGCAGGGGCGGCCCAAGAGATGCGCAAGGGCGGCTGACTGGTCAAGGCTAAGGCACTCTAGCTCATCTAGGCTCCAAAGACTAAGGCTCTTACAATTTCCTCCCTTTTGTGACTCTTTTACGCAACTCCTTTGCTCTTTATGATTCCTCTAAGATTCCTTAAGCTTCCCTAATAGCTTTAGATGCTCCTTGCTCCACTTTTGCTTCCAATTTCACCAAATTTACCTGCAATTCAACCAAAATTCGTGTAGACCTCTATTTCTAGAATATAAATGAATAAAGCCTAGAAGGTACACAAATTATCTCTAAATGCAAGATAAATCGAGGTAAACCTCTACAATATGCATGATTATAGTGGTATATAATTCATGTCATCAAAATACCCCATACTTGCCCCTAAGCAAGATTCAAACCTAGAATACAAGATGTCATGGATTATACGTATGAAAACTCAAAAACCTTTTGTTTGGTAGTGCTTCTTCTTATTGGATCACCCTCAAAGTGATGTTTCAAGACATAGGAAGACAGGACATGTATCAATGATAATCATAATATGAACTAACTCTCTTTTCCTTCTCAAAAACACAAATAAAAGACATGATAAAGATGTAGAGGCAATTAAAATCAAACAAGTCTAAGCCATGAAGTCTTAAATACATGCATAAAAGTCTCAAGGTCTTCCAATCAAAGAAAAGGTCTAAGAAACGTGTTGAAGGAGGGAATTCTTTTTAGGAATTGTGGTGCTAATCCGGGAAAGAGGAATAACATAATACCTTCAAGAACTTTACTTCACCACACATGCTTTGCATGTAAAAGCTTTGCTTTCTTTATACTTTACTTTTTTTTTTGAGAGTATGGACAACGGTGCACAATAACCAAAGCCTAGGAGATCGGCATTTCTCAATTTCGAGATGGCTCAAACCCTTGATGTACATACCATATCCCGTTAGGACTTGTCGTTCAATCGGACTTTGGCAAGACACAAATACCCGGCTATGTGAATGGTACCGAGTTACTCATCCTCATGTTCAACGTCCCCAAACCTATAATTTGCTAAACTTTCACTTAACACATTCTTATTGGCCCTCCCACATCAAGCATGCCTTTTAGAATTTCTTATCCTAATTCCCGGATGGTAAAAAGAGGTCAAATATTTCATTGAGGAACTAGCATGAACAAGATATGAATTAGAGAAGAAGTGAATTGCCTTGGTCATTCTTATATGATGCAAAAGAACTTATAATATAGCTTCGACCATTATTTCATTCTCTTATCAAAACATCAAGATCATATAAACCATTCACGTGTTCAAGTAAGAAAAGTAAGCTCATTCATGCTATAATTAAAATCTCAACACAACCACGTCATCTTTTTGCCTTTTCCACATCACAATTCTCATCATAGAGGTCATTTCTATCATAAGAAGCACAAAATTTTTTTGAAAACTCATAATTTTCGAAGGAAAACATGCAAATGCGAATGTCATAGTGGAAAGCAAGTAGGGCAAGAGTTATTACAAGCCAAATCATCAAATGTAATACAAAGTGCATAGAGTGCTAAAATGAAGTATTAGAGATTGTAAGTACCCCCACCCCATAATTAATCTTCACATTGTCTCCAATGTGAAAAATCAAGCATAAGATGGAGAAAAATACTTACAATGTAAAAGGAGTGGGAGCTCAATCCTCGGTTGGTGGCGGTGGTGGAGGATATGGATACATCGGTGCGCTGGGATCGTAGAAATGGCCGAACTGATGGTAGTACATGTCTCTCATCTGGCCATCATAGGAGGAGTGTCTAGCATCCGTCTCCCGCCGGTACGCCGCGAACTAAGTGTTCAGGGCACTATAGTCGGTGTGTAGGGCCTTATAATCTGAGCGTAGATCATGGTGGTCGGTACGTAGACCTGGGAAACTAGAGACTAAGTCTCTAAAATGTCGGGGAAGTCCATGTCCTCTACCGTGGCTAGGAGCGTGTGCAAAGGAATGACGGGGTGGCTGCATCTCATCCTCCGTCTCCTTGGTGCCTCGACTAGTCCGGCTCGTTCCTGCACCATGAGTATCGGTATCCATGGCATCCGTGGCATGTCCACTATAAGTGTCACTCTCGAAATCTAGCATATTCCCCTGGTGTACTCCATCCTCATGATCCTCCTCATCCTCAGTGTCACCGTCATCATCATCATAATAACAAGAAGGAGGAGCTACCTCCTCAAGCATGAGTACAAAAGTCTGCTTCCAATTCCTCTTGCTCCGAATGGTGTATTCGGACTTCCACACTATCTCGGATGGCTTCTTTTGTGGATCCTTTGCCCACGGCATGGGAACATGAACAGTTCCTCTACCTCGAGGAATCAAGACCTGTCTCGCTACCAATCTCTATGATCCTAAGGGCTGGGCACTCTCAGCTAAAGTGCAATCTGAAAAATCTAACTCCAATGCCTTTGCCACGTGAGTGAAAAGGCCTCCAACATATATTTCACCCTTTGCCTTGTTGGCTATCTTTCCTAGATAGTCAACAAGCATAGAGGTGATGTCGGGAATGGTGCTACAAGTCATACAGTACAATATAAAGAGCTCATCAACCTTGAGCTTTAGTGGAGTCTCCGTCCGTGCAAACAAGCTCTCACTAAGAATCCTATGCACTACCTTAAAGCAAAGGTTGTACATACTAGTTTCTTTCGAATTCCCGGGTCTCCACTTATCACCACCATACTCTCCCACTGAGATGGTTTCCCAAAAGGTACTAGCACTCACTCCTCTCGCGAATATGTCTGTAGAAGAGTAGGGAAAACCAAACAAATCCCCGAAGTCATCAATAGTCATGGCATGGTTTTGGTTCATGAGGCAGAAAGAGACCGTCCTCTCTCTAGGATCATGCTCAAATGTACTTAGGAATTCTAGGGTGATCTCGGTATAAGCATCCTCTCTAATCATAGAAAACTGACTCAGCTCAACTTTATCTAGCATCATGTCCACATCCTCTCGAACAAACAAAGAATCTAAGTCATCTAGCACAATGTATCGAGGAGGGGTGAAGGGACGATCTAAGAGACGTTCATATCTCTTCTTATGTTTCGAGAGGGGAGGAGGGAGTTTTGGTTTAGCTTAAGAGGGTGGTGGTGGTGGGGGAGGGGCTTTGGAAGAAGATCCCTTCTTCTTCCCTACATTTCTAGTTCAAAGTCTCCATTCTGCAAGGAAAAATCGCCCTGTTCTAAGTAAAAATCGGACGATTTTTCTGTCGATTTCAACACAACTCACAAATCTGTAAAGTTCTGAGCAAACTAACACCACACACAGTCTCCTAGGGGTATTTCTAAGCAAAGCCCTCAATCAATCTCATCAAACAAACAATCTCTAAGCAAGAATCAAAATCGAGCGAAAAACATAGGTTTCGAATTGAAAAACCTGAATTCCGGATGAATGAGTCGTTTTCCAAGCTTGGTGTTGGTAGATCCTTGTTCCTTGTCGAAATTGCTTCAGTTTAGGCTCAAGAATCGTTAAAAACGATTAAGAAACGAGGAGATGAGAGGGTAGGCGATTTTCGGCTCTTTGGGAATGGAAATCGGGAATCGGTAAGTGTGGAATGAGAGAATCGAGTGGTGAAGGCTTTATATAGGCCTGAGGTTTAATGAGGAAAATTGGACGATTTATTGGGTCGATTTATTTGTCGGCCCGATTTTTCTTCAATTTCTCAGCTCAAAAGGAAAAAATCGTCCGATTTATTTTGGGGGGTCCATGTGAGGGACGATTTTTCTCCCTGTTGCCAAAAATCGTCTTGCTTTGTTCCTTAAACGAACGATTTAATTTGTGTAGCTCGATTTCTTTCCTTCTTTTCTTAGAAGATTGCAATTTGAACTATTTTGTATCCCCTATCTTCATTGATTTCTCAATTTGGACCTAGTTCCTGCGATTTTTGACACAAACAAACCAAGACTGCATCGAGGAACAAACAAAAGCAAAAACAAAAGAAGCAAAACAACTAAAACTAAGCTATACTAAGTTACAAGGGAAGAAAAGACTTATAATACCATGGGTTGCCTCCCAAGAAGCGCTTGATTTATCGTCTTTAGCTGGACGGTGTTTGTTTTGATGTTCAATGGAGGAGGATAGAAGCTATCTCCTCGACCGGAACTTCCGGTGTGTACTTCTTCAACCGTTGGCCATTTACTTTGAAACTTTCGCTTTGTTCACCCCATACTTCAACTGTACCATGGGGGAAAATTCGTTTAATTACATAAGGTCTTGTCCAACAAGATTTAAGCTTACCTGGGAATAGTCAAAGCCTTGAGTTGAATTGAAGAACTTGATATCCTTCTTTCAAATCCTTTGGGATGATATGCTTATCATGCCAACGCTTCGTCCTTTCCTTGTAGATCTTTGCGTTCTCATACGCATTCAGCCGGATCTCGTCTACCTCGTTGATGTCCAAGAGCCGCTTTTCTCCGGCTTCTTTCATGTCAAAGGTGAGCCACTTGACAGCCCTATATGCTCTATGCTCTAGCTCTACAGGAAGATGACAAGATTTACCATAAACAAGGTTTTATGGAGTTGTACCTATAGGTGTCTTAAAGGCGGTCCTGTACGCCCATAGTGCATCGTCGAGCTTCATCGACCAATTCTTCTGTGTTTTAGAGACAATTTTCTCTAAAATTCCCTTAATCTCTCTATTGGATATCTCAACTTGTTCGCTAGTTTGCGGATGGTATGGCGTAGCTATCTTATGGGTCACCCATACTTATCCAATAGAGTCTCAAATCGACGGGCTATGAAGTGTGTTCCTCCATCACTAGTGATGGTTCGGGGAGTTCCGAACCTTGGAAAGATCGTTCTATTGAAGAACTTCACCACTACCATTGTATCATTAGTAGGAGAAGCGACTGCTTCTACCCATCTTGAGACATAGTCTACGGCTAGAAGTATGTACTGGTTTCCACAAGAAGATGGGAATGGTCCCATAAAGTCTACTCCCCATACATCAAATATCTCCACTTCTTATATGTTGTAGAGAGGCATCTCATTCCTCCTAGAAATATTACCTGTCCTTTGACAAGCATCACAAGCAACAACATATTTTTGCACATATTTGAATAAGGTAGACCAAAAGAAACCGGAACGAAGTACCTTAGCACAAGTTTTGTGGGAACTAGCATGTCCTCCACAAGGTAGAGAGTGGAAATGGCAGATGACACTTTCCACTTCATCTTCCGGAATGCATCTCCTATATATGCCATCGGGACCTCTCTTGAAGGGAAGAGGTTCGTTCCAATAGAAATGCCGGACGTCCTTGAAGAACTTCTTTCTTTCAGCATATGAAAGTCCGGGGGGAATACTCCCTGACAAACAAGGTAATTTACAATATCAGCAAATCATGGATCATTACCTTTCGAGATATGTTGAAGACACTCTTCAATCTCGTGTAGTTGTTCGTCAAGGAATGAGTCGTCTATAGGGAGCTCATCCGCCTCGTTGGTGAGGTGTGGAAAACGACTAAGGTGGTCAGCAACTACATTTTCCGATCCCTTCTTGTCACGGATCTCTAGATCGAACTCTTGTAAGAGTAAGATCCATCTTAGAAGTCTTGGCTTCGCATCCTTCTTTGTTAACAAGTAACGGATTGCTGAATGATCCGTATAGACTATCACCTTCGCACATACAAGATAGGAACGAAATTTTTCAAAAGCATAAACTACGGCTAAAAGTTCTTTTTCCGTAGTAGCATAATTCAATTGAGCTTCGTCTAGCATCTTGCTAGCATGATAGATGGCGTGTGTACGTCCATCTTTCTTCTGTCCGAGTACAGCTCCTATAGCGACGTCGCTTGCGTTGCACATAACCTCGAAAGGAAGAGTCCAATCGGGTGGTTGGATGATGGGTGCTGAAATCAAAGCCTCTTTGATCCTGGAAAAAGCTTCTAGACATTCTTTCGAAAACTCAAAAGTTGTGTCCTTCATTAAAAGATTAGTTAGGGTTTTGAAATCTTAGAAAAATTCTTTATGAACCTCCTATAGAAGCCTGCATGTCCTAAAAAGCTTCTAATTTCTTTCATAGAGGATGGAGGAGGTAGTTTCTCAATAGTTTCTATCTTAGCTCTATCAACCTCTATTCATCTATTTGATATTAAGTGACCTAACACAATTCCTTCGGTGACCATAAAATGACACTTCTCCCAGTTTAAAACTAAGTTAGTGTCTTCACATCTCTTAAGGACTAGTGAAAAGTTAGAGAGACAGTTATCAAAGGAAGAACCAGATACCGAAAAGTCGTCCATCAATACTTCCATGGTATTCTCTACATACTCCGAAGAGATTGCCATCATACACCTTTGAAAGGTGGTTGGAGCGTTGCATAAGCCGAATAGCATCCTTCTATAAGCAAACGTACCCCCAAGGGCACGTGAAGGTCGTCTTCTCTTGATCATCCGGGTGAATATGAGTCTGAAAGAAACCGCTATATCCATCTAGATAACAAAAGTAAGAATGTTGGGCTAACCTTTCCAACATTTGATCAATAAAAGGAAGGGGAAAGTGATCCTTCCTGATGGCTACATTCAGTTTACGGTAATCGATGCACATTCTCCATCCCATAACTGTTCTTGTGGGAATAAGCTCATTGTTCTTATTGGCAACAACGGTAATGCCTCCTTTCTTTGGTACTACATGCACTGGACTCACCAACTTGCTATCGGAAATAGGGAAGATGATACCTGCATCAAGTAGCTTAAGGCTATCTTTCTTCACGACCTCTTTCATGATCGGATTTAACCGTCTTTGAGGTTGGCGTGAAGGTTTGTAATCCTCTTCCATTAAAATTTTATGCATACATAGAGAAGGTTTAATGCCTATCAAGTCATCAATAGTAGAGCCTAATGCTCTCCTATGTTGTCTTAGAACATTCATAAGCTTTTCTAGTTCATCGTCATTCAGATTCGCACTAACTATATAACAAGATATGTAGAGTTAGGCCCAAGGAATGCATACCTTAAGTGTGTAGGAAGTGGCTTCAATTCCAATGAAGGAGGTGATTTGATCGATGATTCATGACCATCTAATGTCATGGGAGAAGCCTCTGAAGGTGGGGAAGGTGCACTATTAGAGTTGAGAACAACTGCAGTCAAGTTCGTAGAAACCGGAGAGATCATCGCTAAATCGTCCCCCTCTGAAGAAAATTGTCCGATTTTTTAGGCAATTTTTCTTCCTGTTGTCAAAAAACGACTTGCCTCTTCAGAAATCGATTTATTTTGTGTAGGTCGATTTTTTTACAGTTTCCGGCGTTAATCCCAACTCTTCAAATCCTGCTCCTGGCTCTTCCTCTACATCTTCCAATGCTTTTACCTTATCATCACAATCTTGCTCTACTCCTTCCTTCATGATACTCATACTAAGAACCTTTTGAAGTGGATCTTTCATTAGGATCGATCTCACCACTTCTCTAGACTCTTCTTCATCAAAGATGTTAAAAACATCTTCTCTCAAAGCTGGCTCTTTGGTTAAAGAGGAGAGTACAAACTCCACTTTCTCTTCACTTATATCGAAGGATAGCTATCCATTCTTGCAATCGACCATGCATCCGGAGATTGCAAGGAATGGTCTCCCAAGAATGATGGGAATTGGATAATCTGCAGGGATGTCAAGAACGACGAAGTCTATAGGAATATAAAACTTACCGAGTTTTACGGGAATGTCTTCTATTATCCCAACCGGCCTGGTGATGGAACGATCGGCCATGTAAAGTGTCATTTTTACCGGCCTAGGTTCTCCTAGACTAACCGCCTTGCACAAAGCAAGTGGTATGATGCTCACACTTGCTCCAAGGTCGCAAAGTGCATCATAAGTAACCTCTCCTAAGGTGATTGGTATGCAAAATGATCCTGGATCACGCAGCTTAGGTGGCATATTCTCCGTCATAGTCTTGATGAGGTAGGATGACTCCGTGCTCATCTTGACTTCTCCAATATCTTCTAACTTCCTCTTGTTAGAGAGGATTTCCTTTAAGAATTTCCCATAGGCTGGCATACCTAAAATTGCATCCATAAAAGGTATATTAATATGCAGCTTACTCATAAGATCAATAAACTTACCGAAGTGTTTATCTAGCCGCGCACGCGCTCTAGATTGAGGAAAAGGTAGAGGTGGTTTGTAGGCGGGAGGAGGAACATAGGCATCTTCCTTCTCTTTTTCTTTTCCTTTTTCGGTGGTGGTTTCAACTACTTTAGGTTGAGGATCGGTGGTTGTTACACCACTTCTAGTAGTGATCGCCATAACTCTTTCCTTTGGGTTATCTTCCGTCTTTCCGGGAAGCTTCCCTTGATCTCTCGGGACTTCTCCGGCTTTGCTAAATACTTGGTTTTCTAAATCTTTGTGAGCTTTATCAACCGAAGTTATATAACTCTCCAATCCTTGTAGCTTTCCTAGGATCGTCTCCAACATGGGATCGGGCTTCTTCTTCTCCGTCTTGTTCGATCCATTTGATGATTGCTCCTAGCTTTTCAAATGAGTAGAAGAAGATGGATATCTTAAAGCTTTTTCAGCATGTGAATAGGGATTACCTTGATCTTGTTGATTGGATCTCCAATTGTTGTTGTTGGAGTTCCTATTGTTATTATTCCAGTTGTTATTCCGGTAGTCATTCCTATTCCCTTGATTGTTATCCCTCCCCATATAGTTGGCTTCTTGCTCCTTCGCCTTTTGAAGGCTAGTTTTGATGACTTCCTTTAATTCTTTGATCTCATTATTGAGGGAGAATATTTGTGTTTGCGCAGCTTGATTCAACTTAGCTCCCGGATCTCCTTGATTCCGGCTATTAGGATCCACCTTCCGGTGGGAATATTTCTCAATCACGTGGGCTTGCTTCTCTATGAAGTCCCAAGCATCATCTTCTCTCATGTCCATGAATGTATCACAAGAGAGAGACTGGAGATTGAATTGTGTTTCCACATCCAACCCCTTATAGAAGATCTCCAACAATTCCAGCTTTGAAATGCCATGGTGCGGGCAATCCAACAAGAGATCCTGAAACCATTCCCAAGATTGAAACAAACTTTCGTTACATTTCATAGAAAATGCATTGATCTTACCTCTCAATTCCGCAGTTTTGGATGGCGGGAAGAACTTGGTGAGGAACTCTGAAGAAAGATCCTCCCATGTGGCCAACTTTGCAGCTGGAAGAGTTTGATACCAAGCTAAAGCTTTGTCCTTCAAAGAGAAGAAGAACGGTTTGATCTTGTAATTCTTTGTGGTAGCTTTCTTCGCCTTCAATGTCTCCATGAGAATCTCGAAATTCTGCAAGTGTTGGTGTGGAGATTTAGCACTTGCTCCACCAAATTGACTTTGGCGAACCATGGTGATAACTTGTGGGCTAAAGCTGAATTCCTGGATGTCCTCAGCTCCGAAATTCACACCTAGACGGCGTGGTTGCTAATTGGATCAATCCTTTGCCCCAGGGTTCGTGGTCCATCCCCTTCATTAACAACTCTCACATCCCTAGCTAGAATGCGAGGAACAACCGGTGGTCTTGGGTTGTTACGAACGGGATGAATCACCGGATTGATTTCTTCAAGTTCCGGCATGTCCGGATCGATTTCTTCATCATCGGATGAATCATCTCTAGTAGACTTAGTTGGTTTCTTGACCTTCTTCTTCTTCCTTGCATCATTCAGCTCCAACTTCATGTCCAACATCATAGCCTTGAGTTCATCAATTTGGAATTGATGACTCGTTTCCGCGTCCACACGAGACTTCTCACTAAACTTAAGTTGACGTTGAGCTTCATCCAACTCAGCTTGGATGTTTCTCTCGTTATTTTCAACCATTTTCTTTTCCTTCAACTTCCTTCTTACAATTCTCTCCAATTCGGGGTCAAAAGGAACTAGATCTTTGGTAGATTTAGTCTTTCGCATATACCTAAAGAATCTGCAAAGATCACTCAAGTAGACAAATCACAAGAGCAAGAGCTCCCAAGCTAGACAACCGAAAACCGAATTTGGTCTAGACAAAATCCCCGGCAACGGCGCCAAAAACTTGTTTGTTCGAAAACGTGCTTCACTAGTTTTAAATTTATATCTAGAACTTAAGCAAAAGCGAACCCGCAGTGTACGGATCAGCTGTAGTAAGGCCAGAAATTCCAGAGTCGAACTCAGGGATTTGGTGAGAATAAAATCGATTTCAGTTATCTAACAAAGTGAAAAAGCTTTTGTGATTAATAAAGGAGGTGAATGATTCGAAGGATTCAAGTATCCAACTGCGGCTTTCGATTCAAGACACTTCTAAACATCAAAGGACAGAGTTTATATTGCCAAGGTTATGTGTTTCAAAGGTAGATATCGTACGGTGAAGTTCCGAAACCTATTTGTCTAATCCAAGGGCTCTCTCTATAAGGGTTGTTGAGGTTGCAATATAGAAAGGTCTAGGAAAAAGAATTACACTCAAACTAACTATCCAAAACCCCAGGATATGACTCTCCAAGGTAAAGATAGAAAGCACACTCAAACTGTAATAAAGGATGTAGAGTCTCTCTATTACCCAAATCTTACAATCTTAATCTATTAAATGTAGAATCAATGATGAAGTCTCTTCAAACACATAAATAGAGGTTAAAAAGGTTAAGCAAGGTTGGGATTTAGGCAAAGGTATATTTGGTTAAAGAATAAATCAATTAAAGATCGTTAGAGGAATAAATCGACTGGATCTTGAGAAAATCGGACGATTTTCCTGAAGAACAGCATGATTTATCTGTTATCGCAAAGTTAAAATCTAAACTCCCAAGGTCCAAATGTTTGAATGAGTTCAGTCTATCATCATCTAAGCCTCAATCATCAACTATTCTCCCCTGAATCACAAAGGTTTTAGCCAACCATTTTCAAAATCAAATTAAAATTGAGATTGAGTGAATAAATCAAATAAACCCGAATCTTGAATAAGAACTCAATAATCTCCAAATCTGTAAACCAAATTCAAATCTAATCAAAGTATCTCTCAAATTACTCAGTGATGTGTTCACAAATCACAAGAATCGAAAAGGAAACTAAGAATTTCACGATAATGATCAAGATTGACTTCCCGGCTATTTCCCTTCAATCTCCTTCCAAGAATCTTCAATCTCTCTCAAACGTGTAAAGATTTTCCGCTGCGGAACCCCCGTTTCCGTTCCTAGGGTTTCAATGTATAGTTCCTTGCTAATGGGCCGCTTGGCAAAACACTTCTCAAGTCCAAAAGTGATGGGCTTTGAGTCGTCTTTATCCTTGGGCCGAAAGGTAGAAAAATCGTGCTAGTCGATTTACAAGGAAAGCTGTACGATTTTCTGAAGGAAAAATCATCCGATTTATATGCAAATTGGCACGATTTTCTTCAATAGAGAATGCTCGTCTTTTGACTTGTTTCTTTCCTCCCTTTTGTGACTCTTTTACGCAACTCCTTTGCTTTTTGTGATTCATCTAAGACTCCTTAAGCTTCCCTAATAGCTTTAGATGCTCCTTGCTCCACTTTTGCTTCCAAATTCACCGAATTTACCTGCAATTCAACCAAAATTCGTGTAGACCTCTATTTTCGGAATATAAATGAATAAAGCCTAGAAGGTACATAAATTCTCTCTAAATGCAAGGTAAATCGAGGTAAACCTCTACAATATGCATGATTATAGTGGTATATAATTCATGTCTTCAACTACGTATCTAGGTGGGTGGAAGCAATCGCCTCACTAACAAATGACGCCAAGGTAGTGGTGCGGTTCTTCAACCGAGTGATCTTCCTAAGATTTGAAAGTTCAAGAGCAATTATAAGTGATGGAGGGAAGCACTTCACCGCTAGAAACATTGGAGCTTTGTTAGCAAAGTATGGGGTGACACACAAGGTTGCAACACCTTACTACCCCCAATCAAGTCGGCAAGTTGAGATCTACGACCGGGAGATAAAGGGTATTTTAGAGAAGACGGTGTCAAGGGGTAGAATGGATTGGGCCATGAGGCTAGATGATGCCTTCTGGGCATATAGAACCGCCTTCAAGATACCAATTGGAACTACCCCCTACAAGTTGGTTAATGGCAAGTCTTGTTACCTCCCGGTCGAAATGGAGCATAGAGCGTTTTGGGCCATCAAGTGATTGAACTTTGACATTAAGGAGGCCGGTGAGAAGAGGTTGCTAGACATCAATGCATTTGAGGAGCTTAGACTTGATTACTACGAGAATGCCCAAATCTACAAGGAAAGAACCAAGTGTTGGCATTACAAGCACCTCATACTGAAGGAGTTGAGTGAAGGAGACTTGGTCGTTCTCTTCAACTCAAGGATGCGTCTCTTCCCCGGAAAGCTAAAGTCAAGGTGGAATGGCCCGTATGTGGTGAGGAAGATCTTTCCTCATGGAGCGGTTGAAATTGGAGGAGATCATTGTGGCAACTTTAAGGTAAATGGGCACCGGTTGAAGAAGTACATCCGGGAAGCCCCAGTTGATGTGTTTGCCTCGATTCACTTTGATTAGATGCTCCAGAGTTTGGTCAAGCTAATGAACTTAAAGAATCTCTTGGTGAGAGACAACCCATTGGTAGACATCTTTCCCTTTTCATTTTGCTTTTGTTTTCGTTTTTGCTTTTGTATGTGTTTTCTTTTGTCTTTGATGATAGGTTGTAGGAGTTGTGATGAGTGTTGATGTTGTTGGAGGACATTGTGGACTTTTTTGATTCATTGGAATGAAGTGCAAGATCCGAGCACTTAGGCATGGGAGAAGCCGGACCACATCTCAACCGAAATGGTGCTAGAGCCATCTGAGATGCACTCAATAGAACCTCACCTTTGCCTGGACTTCGGTCTAGATACCTTGGTGATGATCCGAGATCCCTCTTCTGATCCATGTTTGCCTTGGGGTGTGCCCGTACTTCATGGATGCAGTTTGCACTTTCATCTCCACTTGAGCAAACCGAAATACCGACATCCCGACATTTTACATTGTGAGGAATTCTTTTACTCTCTATTTGACTTTCACATTGGGGACAATGTGGTTCTTAAGTATGGGGTGGGGTTTAAATGACCCTTTGCATGATCGCATCTAGGATAGTTGATAACAGATTTATGACTTAGGTTTAGGTAGTCATTTAGATAGATTTCTCACTCATTCATGCATGGTTTAGCACTAGTTCATGACGTTTGCACTCAATTCACGTATTTTGTCGAGATAGACGTCTACACGGACTTTTGCATTGCTTTGTAGGTATTTTGGGAGATTTAGGAGCTTAATCGATACGTTTGAGGATCGTTCATCAAGATGACACACCCTCGGACTCATTAGGATGCAAGCTAGAGGCTAAGGAGGACTCATGGAACCCTGTCAACACAAGCCATGCACCAAATCGAAGCTTAATGAACCAAGGCAACGCTGAAGCACCAAACCACGGTCACTGAAGAGTCCACGGCCGTGGAACCAACCGTGGTTTTTGCCAGGCGGTTGTGACAGCTGTGCCACGATCTCTTGGCCTTCTCTAGCATGGTGGTAGTATAAAAGTGGTCCTGCAAGGCTGAGAGAAGGCATCCCCTATCATCCAATCGAATTGGGAATCAAAATACACTCTCAACAAGAAGATTCTCTAAGGAGGGGAGCTACCATTGAAGAGCTCCATTGGAGAAAAAGAGAAGAACACACCATTGCTAGCACTTGATAGGTTTTGTAGTGAAGGATTTCGGAATCAATTTCTAGAGTTGTAAGAATCGTTTAAACCTTCTTTTGGAAGGGTTGTGGGTATTTCTAATCTAAATTTCAGCTTGGTTTTGTTTGATTCACTTGTTTATCTCCTTCTCCTCATTATCTTGCAAATGGAAGCCATGATTTTATGCTTGATGATTTTGATTGTTATGATGCATGTTGTAGGCTAAATATATGCGATTCTAGGGTAAGGAAAGGATGGTTATGGCTAAGACTATGATAGGATGAACTTAGATTTACCTTTGGATGACTTGTTTACTTGAACGAAGCCTCTGTTCGAGTCCACGGTTTGTTCTTGCCATTCTATGGCCGTGAAAGGTGTAGAACAGCCCGTGATTCTCCCTGGTTCGATGGATCTAGTTTTAGATTGCTAGAATGTTGAAATCCTAGTGTTTGTTGAGTTAAATCTACCCTAGGGTGACCTATAGTTAGCAACTAAGTGTTAGAAGAGACCTACCCGGTGATTCTTACTCTTAGATTTCAAAGATGACAAACCCTAGGTAGTGGTGAGCCTCATAAGCCGCCATTGGACTAAGTGTGCTAGGACAGTTGTTTAGGACTAACCCTTTCGAGACTTACCCGGTGAGGATAGGTTAGATCCCTAGGTGACAATCCGGTTTGTGTAGAATTCCATCCCATAGGTTCTTAGAGACTTACCCGGTGATGAGACCTTAGGGACGGACTAGTGGACCATGAGACCTACCCGGTGATTGATCCCAATCTAAAAACACTCACGCCAATATATCATAGTTAATCCAAGGAATGATTAGATAGCTTGAGTCCTATGCCATAACCGGAACTTCCAACCCCTAGAATCCGCTTTTCTCTCTTTGATCTATATCTCGTTTTAGCTTGTTTGTTTGTGTTGATTTGTTAGCATAGTTGATTGTTCATTTTGCATGATTTGTGATCCTTGATTGATCACCTAAAAACCACCAAAAACATTGAGATTTTCATTTCTTTATTTCTTTCCCTTTTCTTAGACTAGATCTTCACTAAACTTGATCACTAATCGAATCAATCTCACCTTAGTCTTTGTGTTCGACCTCGGAATACTATCCCTACTATAAACGTCCCGTAGACTGCGGGTTCGCTAGGAGTTAGGAGAAATATAACGAGTATAAATTTAAAACCTATTGCGTATCACACACATCCTGAGCGTGACAAGTTTTTGGCGCCGTTGCGGGGGACTAGGTCTAGATTGAGTCTATTTTGTGATTGTTTATAGTGTAGATCTTTCTTGTTGCTTTTGATCTCTCTTTGGTTTGTGTCTTTGCTTTTCCGGGCATCTCTTACTCTTTAGGTGTATGCGAAGATCTCGTGGCAAGGATTTAGCTCCATTCGATCCCGAACCGGAGAAAACCCTTAGATCTAGATCCAAGAGCATTAAAAAGGGAAAATAGATGGCCGGAAGAGATCTCCAAGCTGAGTTGGATGAGGCTTTAGAGCAAATTAGGCTAAGAGATGAGCTCTTGGAGGAAGAAAGGAGACTTGCCAATGAGAGGCAAGAAGCAACTAGGAGGGAGATTGATGAGATTAGGCAAGCCCTTGTACAAGGAGAGCTTAATCGTCAACAACCTTCACCTCCTCCACCACAACCGCAGCCGGCGGTGAATGTTAGGGTTGTGCCCATTGCTATTGAAGAGCCACAAACATTAGGGCGACGTATGGATCCGGCACAAAGAGCACACCGTCCGGGTGTGAACTTAGGAGATCCCGCAACCCACAACTACGAGCTCCGCCCTCAAGTTCTACAAATGATCCGGCATAATCAATTTGGAGGGATGGAAGGAGAGTCTCCTCATCAACACTTGATGAACTATGAGATTTTGATGGAGACTCTTAGATCGCCAAGATTGGAGAGCAACAACCATAAGCTTAGGGCTTTCTCCTTCTCTCTTATGGATAAAGCCTTAGCTTGGTATCAATCTATTCCACAAGGGCGAGTTAGTACTTGGGAGGAGATGACAACCGAGTTTTTGACTAAGTTCTTCCCACCTTCCAAGACTACCGAGTTAAGAGGGAAGATCAATGCCTTCGTGATGAAGGATAGAGAGAGTTTGTTCAAGTCTTGGGAGAGGTTCAAAGATCTTCTCCTAGATTGTCCACACCATGGTATACCAAAAATTGAGCTATTGGAGATCTACTTCAAGGGACTTGATGAAGATAGTCAATTCAAGCTCCAATCTCTTTCCGGTGGGACTTTCATGGAAAAGCATGTGGATGAAGCTTGGGAGTTTGTGGAGAAACAAGCTCTAGTGATTGAGAAATACTCCCATAGGAAGAGTGAAGGGAGAAAGGCGGGAGCATATGAGGTGAGTGAGGTCACCATGAGCAATTTCAAGCTTGACGCTATCAACAATGAGCTAAAGTCTTTGAGGGAGTTGTGTGCTACAACTTTGAAGAAACAAACAACTCCTCAAGTGCAAGTGCAAGCTAATTTGTCTTCCAAAGAGGAAGATGTCAATTACATAGGAAGGGGCAATTACAACAACTACCAAGGCCCAAGGAACTTCAACAACAACCGGCAATTCAACAATTACCGGCCCAACCACAACCATCCCGGGTTTTCCTATTCTAACCCGGATGGAGCCTTGAACCCTCTCGCTTCCACAAGCACAACTCCACCTCCAAAAGCTTCACAAGAACCTCCACCCGGATTTACTCAACCTCCAAAGGATAGAACCGAAATGATGTTTGAGCAATTGCTTGGAAGGTTGAGTGGTCTTGAGAGCACGGTGACTTCTATTTCTAAGGTTCAAAAGGTGTTGGAAGCACAAGTGTTCCAAAAGGCGGGTGAAGCCCATAGAGATCCGGGAAAACTTCCCGGAAGGACCGAAGACAACCCAAGGGGCCAAGTGTTGGCCATCACAACGAGGAGTGGGTTGAGTATGAAGGATCCTTTGCCTAAGGAAAATGCTAAGGGAAAGCGAGTAGTGGTAGAAGAAGAAGTATTGCAAGAAGATGGAGGCAAGAGCAAGGATGTTGAGCCAATATATGTGGCACCGCCTCCATAAAAACCACCACTACCGTTCCCACAATCACGAGCAAGAGCTCGCTTGGACAATCACTTTGGTAAATTCCTTGAACTAATGTCTAAATTGCATATTAATATTCCGTTCATGGATGCTATTTTAGGAATGCCGGCATATGACAAGTTCTTGAAGGAGATACTCTCCAACAAAAGGAAGTTGGAGGAGTATGGGGAAATAAGAATGACAAAGAGGTCCTCGGAATTGATCCAAACAATGAAGGAGGAGATGCCTCCTAAGCTAAGAGATTCGGGTTCCTTTTGTGTCCCAATTGGAGTGGGAGATGTGAAGTATGAAGCTCTTTGTGATCTTGGGGCAAGTGTAAGCATCATACCGCTTGCACTTTGCAACAAGGTTGGGTTAGGAGAGCCAAAACCGGTCAAGATGACCCTCTATATGGCGGACCGTTCTATCACTCACCCGGTTGAGATCTTAGAAGACATTCCGGTGCAACTAGGAAGGTTCTATGTGCCGATTGATTTTGTTGTCTTGGATATTCCGGCGCACTATCCGGTTCCCATCATCTTAGGAAGACCCTTCCTAGCCACTTCCGGATGCCTAGTGGATTGCGAGAATGGGACTCTTTCCTTCAACATTGGAGAAGAGAACATCAAGTTCAAGCTATCCACAATGATGAAAGGGCCAACTCTTGATGAGGATGTGTTCAACATAGTCGAGCAAGAGGAGTCTAGAGAAGTTGTGAGCTCGATCTTGATCAAGGACCCCTTGGAGAAGGTTCTTTCCTTAAGTTTGATGGAGGAAGGTGTTGAGGAGGCTTGCAATGAAGAAATCAAGGCCTTGGAAGCACTAGAAAAGGAGACAAGAGCTGAAGTTGAGGTTCACGAAGGCATGCTCAGCACCTGTAGGAACCACGGGCGTGGAGTGTGTTCCACGGCCGTAGAACTCTCTGGAAAGCTCCAACGAGCAAGCTTGGCAACTTCCACGACCGTGGATGTGCCAGGAACCGTGGAGTTGGCCGTGGTTCCCCCAGAAGCAGCCTTCATTGATGATCAAGCTTCAAGGAGCCTTGAAGGGTCTTCATTTGTTTTGGATTCATCTCAACCAACGTTATTTGGATCGTATCCACTCGACAAAGGTCCTCCTAAACTTGAACTCAAACCCCTCCCCTCTCATTTAAAGTATGCTTTCCTTGGTGATAATTCTACATATCCAGTGATTGTGAATGCATGCTTGAATGATGATGAACTTGCTAAGTTGTTGCATGAGCTAAGATTGCATAGGAAAGCCATTGGCTATACTATTCATGATTTAGTTGGCATTAAACCTTCTTTGTGCATGCATAAGATATTCATGGAAGATAACCATAAACCCTCTATTGAACATCAAAGAAGACTAAATCCTATAATGAAAGAGGTAGTCAAGAAAGAGATCATTAAGTTGCTAGATGCGGGAATCATCTACCCTATTTCGGATAGTAAGTGGGTTAGTCCCGTTCATGTAGTTCCTAAGAAGGGTGAGATGACCGTAGTGACTAATGAGAACAATGAACTAATCCCAACTAGGACGGTTACGGGATGGAGGATGTGTATTGACTATAGGAAATTGAACATGGCCTCTAGGAAAGATCACTTCCCTCTTCCTTTCATTGACCAAATGCTAGAGAGGTTAGCTCAACATTCTCATTTTTGCTACTTAGATGGCTATACTGGATTCTTCCAAATCCCTATCCACCCCGATGACCAAGAGAAAACCACATTTACATGTCCATGGGGTACTTTTGCATATAGGAGAATGCCATTTGGGTTGTGTAATGCACCCGCCACCTTCCAAAGGCGTATGATGGCTATCTTTTCGGAATACATTGAAAATATCATGGAAGTATTTATGGATGATTTTTCTGCTTATGGTTCTTCCTTTGATAATTGCTTGGCTAACTTGTCATTAGTACTTAAGAGATGTGAGGAGACAAATCTTGTCTTGAATTGGGAAAAATGCCACTTCATGGTAAGTGAAGGTATTGTGTTGGGACACTTGGTGTCCAACCGAGGCATTGAGGTTGATAGGGCCAAGATTGAAACAATAGAGAAGTTGCCACCACCTACCTCGGTGAAAGGGGTAAGGAGTTTCTTAGGGCATGCCGGTTTTTACCGGAGGTTTATTAAAGACTTCTCTAAAATTTCTAAGCCTCTCACTAACCTACTAATGAAAGATGTTGAGTTTGTTTTCTCCAAGGATTGCCTTGAGGCTTTTTGTAGGTTGAAGAACGCATTGATCTCCGCACCTATCATGCAACCTCCGGATTGGAGCTTACCATTTGAGATCATGTGTGATGCAAGTGATGTAGCCGTTGGGGCTGTTTTGGGGCAAAGAAAAGATGGGCGCACACATGCCATCTATTATGCTAGCAAGACGCTAGATGATGACCAACTCAATTATGCTACTACCGAGAAGGAGTTGCTAGCGGTTGTGTATGCATTTGAGAAGTTCCGCTCAAACCTTGTTGGAGCAAAGGTCATTGTTTATACGGATCATGCTGCGATCCGTTACCTCCTTACAAAGAAGGATGCCAAGCCTAGGTTGATTCGGTGGATCCTTCTTCTTCAAGAGTTTGATTTGGAAATCCGGGACAAAAAGGTTTCCGAGAACTCCGTAGCGGATCACCTTAGTAGACTCCCACCATTGGAGCTTGAAAGAGATGACATCCCGATTGATGATTCATTCCGGGATGAGCAATTGCAAATGGTGGAGGAATGCTTGTTTCAAGTGTCTAGAGGAAGTGAGTCATGGTATGCCGACATTGTGAACTATCTTGTGTGTGAGGAAGTGCCTCCCGGATTGACATATGCCCAAAGAAAGAAGTTCTTCAAAGATGTGAGGCACTACTATTGGAGTGAACCACTTTTGTTTAAGAGAGGGCCGGATGGAATGTTTAGGAGATGCATACCGGAGGATGAGGAGGAGAGTATGATCCGCCATTGTCATTCCTTGCCATGTGGAGGGCATGCTAGCTCACACAAAACATGTGCGAAGGTGTTGCAATCGGGCTTCTTTTGGCCAAGTTTGTTCAAGGATGTACAAGGCTTTGTGGTAGCTTGTGATGCTTGCCAAAGGACGGGCAACATCTCAAGAAGGAATAAGAGGCCTTGAACAACATACAAGAAGTGGAAATATTTGATGTGTGGGGTGTGGACTTCATGGGACCATTCCCATCTTCTTGTGGAAACCTCTACATCCTATTGGCGGTTGATTATGTTTCGAGATGGGTGGAGGCAATCGCCTCTCCTACAAATGATGCCAAGGTGGTGGTGCGATTCTTCAACCGAGTGATCTTTCCTAGGTTTGGAACACCAAGGGTGATCATAAGTGATGGAGGGAAGCACTTCACTAATAGGAACTTTGGGGCACTTTTGGCTAAGTATGGGGTGACTCATAAGGTGGCAACACCTTATCATCCCCAAACTAGTAGCCAAGTGGAGATCTCCAACCGGGAGATAAAGGGAATTCTTGAGAAGACGGTCTCTAGGACGAGAAAGGATTGGGCTATGAAGCTCGATGATGCCTTGTAGGCATATAGAACCGCTTTCAAGACAGCAATTGGCACAACTCCCTACAAGTTAGTCTATGGCAAGTCTTGCCACCTTCTGGTAGAGATGGAGCATAGAGCTTATTGGGCCATTAAGTGGCTAAATTTTGACCTCAAGGAGGCGGGAGAGAAGAGGTTGCTTGATATGAACGCTCTTGAGGAGATCTGGTTGGATGCCTATGAGAATGCCCGGATCTACAAGGAGAGAACCAAACGGTGGCATGACAAACGCCTCATCCCGAAGGAGTTGAGTGAAGGCGACCTTGTCCTTCTTTTCAACTCAAGGTTGCGGCTTTTCCCCGGAAAGCTAAAATCAAGATGGACCGGGCCATATGTGGTAAAGAAGATCTTCCCCCATGGAGCTATTGAGATAGGAGGGGAGCATTGTGGAGATTTCAAGGTGAATGGGCACCGGTTGAAGAAGTATATCCCGGGAGTACCGGTGGAGATGATTGCCCCACGTCACCTAGAATGAGACGCCCCCGAGTTTGGTCAAGCTAATGACCTTAAAGAAGCGCTTGATGGGAGGCAACCCATTGGTAACGTTTTCCCTTTTTCGTTTTGTTTTTTATTTTTCTGTTTTTATGTGTGTTTGGTGTGTTTTGTGTGTGTGCTAGAGTTTTGGTAGCATTGGAAGCCTTGCATGGCATGTGAATGATGATGATGAACCCCTCATCAATTATGGGTGGAGCGGACGCGGAACTTGGACGGCTAGCGGTGCCTAGCACGGGTCCCGACGCTTTGATGAACACTTCGAGCTCTCTACCATTGTTGATAAGATCATCCACCATCAATCCACTTGAGAAATCCCAAATACCATAGCAAACCATTTTTACATTGTGAGAACCTTCTTTCACTCTTCTTTACTTCATTTACACATTGGGGACAATGTGTTTCTAAGTATGGGGTGGGGTTTGCATGATCTTTTGCATGATTAGCATCTAGGGTAGTTTAATCACATGTCTTGCATTGTATATACTCGTTTCGGAAAATCCAAAAAATCAGAAAATTTAAAAATTTGTGTGCTTTCTAGGCTTGGATATGACCCTAATGATGAATCTTGTCTTCTGGATTGGCTATGGATGGCCTTATGTGTTAAATTTATGAATGGCATGTGTGGACTTGAAGTACTTCTCTTGAATCCCATGAATGATTTGTGATCATGATGTTTGCCTAGAATGGATTGAGTATTGAAAGTCGATTTACATGCTAGTTCTTACACACCATCTAGGAATGAATGAGGCAATTCATCTTTCTCTTCTTCTCATCTTGATCATGATGTTTGAGCACCTCAATTGATACAAATTTGACCTCTTTTGACCCATCCGGGAATAGGAGCATGTCAGTGTGTTGATGTGCGTGAAAAGCAAGTGTGGAGTGAAGATGTTGATGAAAGAATGTCATGAATAAAATGCTGAAATTGTTGTGAAAGTGTAGACAAAAATATAGGTTTGGAGACGTTGGTTTAAATGACGAGTAACTCGGCACCATTCACATAATCGGGTCGTGCCTTGCCAAAGTCAAATAAACCAATAGTCCTAACGAGCTTTGGTATGTGTGCCCGGTGTGGATGCACCTCGAAAAATAGAAAAAGCCCGAGGATGGCTAATCACCAAGGTTTCGGCTTTTGTACACCAATGCCATTGTCTCAAAAATAAGTGAAGGAAAAATAAAAGAAAGAAAAGATGGAAAAAATATACACTTGAGGGAAGTTGATCGAGGACAAAATTGTGGAGTTAGTTCCATTCCCGGATTAGCATCACATAGCCTAGAAAAATCCCCACCTAATCACAACGTTTCTTGGCCTTTTATTTCATTTCATAAGACCTTATGACCTATTTGCATGTTTGTAAGACTTAGTAATTTAGATTGGATATGCTCTTGATCATCTTGACTTCTTCATTTTTACATTTCATGCATGCTTTCGAGTTAAGTATAATTGTCTTTCCGTGCCTTCATTTATTTGATACATAATTGCTTGTCCGTTGCCATGAAACATGACTATGAAGGTGATCCAATAGTAGAAGCACAAACCCAAAAAGATTTTGCCATTTTTCTGCATACATAAATCATGTCATCTCTTATTCTATAGTTGGGAATTTGCTCGGGGACGAGCAAACCTTAAGTATGGGGTATTTTTGATAACAGATTTATGACTTAGGTTTAGGTAGTCATTTAGATAGATTTCTGACTCATTCATGCATGGTTTAGCACTAGTTCACGACGTTTGCACTCAATTCACGTATTTTGTCGAGATAGACGTCTACACGGACTTTTGCATTGCTTTGTAGGTATTTTGGGAGATTTAGGAGCTTAATCGATACGTTTGAGGATCTTTCATCAAGATGACACACCCTCGGACTCATTAGGATGCAAGCTAGAGGCTAAAGAGGACTCATGGAACCTTGTCAACACAAGCCATGCACCAAATCGAAGCTTAATGAACCAAGGCAATGCTGAAACACCAAACCACGGTCACTAAAGGGTCCACGGCCGTGGAACCAACCGTGGTTTTTGCCATGCGGTTGTGACAGCTATGCCACGATCTTCTTGGCCTTCTCTAGCATTGTGGTAGTATAAAAGTGGTCCTACAAGGCTGAGAGAAGGCATCCCCTATCATCCAATCAAATTGGGAATCAAAATACACTCTCAACAAGAAGATTCTCTAAGGAGGGGAGCTACCATTGAAGAGCTCCGTTGGAGAAGAAGAGAAGAACACACCATTGCTAGCACTTGATAGGTTTTGTAGTGAAGGATTTCGGAATCAATTTCTAGAGTTGTAAGAATCGTTTAAACCTTCTTTTGGAAGGGTTGTGAGTATTTCTAATCTAAATTTCAGCTTG
The DNA here is from genome assembly GCA_033239125.1 of Fagopyrum homotropicum. Taxonomy (NCBI): domain Eukaryota; kingdom Viridiplantae; phylum Streptophyta; class Magnoliopsida; order Caryophyllales; family Polygonaceae; genus Fagopyrum; species Fagopyrum homotropicum. Next base: position 92,974,003 of record BSWB01000003.1, on the reverse strand, counting down.
GTTTTGTTTGATTCACTTGTTTATCTCCTTCTCCTCATTATCTTGCAAATGGAAGCCATGATTTTATGCTTGATGATTTCGATTGTTATGATGCATGTTGTAGGCTAAATAGATGTGATTCTAGGGTAAGGAAAGGATGGTTATGGCTAAGACTATGATAGGATGAACTTAGATTTACCTTTGGATGACTTGTTTACTTGAACGAAGCCTCTGTTGGAGTCCACGGTTTGTTCTTGCCATTCCACGGCCGTGGAAGGTGTAGAACAGCCCGTGATTCTCCCTGGTTTGATGGATCTAGTTTTAGATTGCTAGAATGTTGAAATCCTAGTGTTTGTTGAGTTAAATCTACCCTAGGGTGACCTAGTGTTAGCAACTAAGTGTTAGAAGAGACTTACCCGGTGATTCTTACTCTTAGATTTCAAAGATGACAAACCCTAGGTAGTGGTGAGCCTTATAAGCCGCCATTGGACTAAATGTGCTAGGATAGTTGTTTAGGACTAACCCTTTCGAGACTTACCTGGTGAGGATAGGTTAGATCCCTAGGTGACAATCCGGTTTGTGTAGAATTCCATCCCATAGGTTCTTAGAGACTTACCCGGTGATGAGACCTTAGGGACGGACTAGTGGACCATGAGACCTACCCGGTGATTGATCCCAATCTAGAAACACTCACTCCCAACATATCATAGTTAATCCAAGGAATGATTAGATAGCTTGAGTCCTATGCCATAACCGGAACTTCCAACCCCTAGAATCCGCTTTTCTCTCTTTGATCTATATCTCGTTTTAGCTTGTTTGTTTGTGTTGATTTGTTAGCATAGTTGATTGTTCATTTTGCATGATTTGTGATCCTTGATTGATCACCTAAAAACCACCAAAAACATTGAGATTTTCATTTCATTATTTCTTTCCCTTTTCTTAGACTAGATCTTCACTAAACTTGATCACTAATCGAATCAATCTCACCTTAGTCTTTGTGTTCGACCTCGGAATACTATCCCTACTACAAACGTCCCGTACACTGCGGGTTCGCTAGGAGTTAGGAGAAATATAACGAGTATAAATTTAAAACCTATTGCGTATCACACACATCCTGAGCGTGACAATAGTTTCATTTTATAGTCACACGTTTCTATTTCATGTTTTGCATTGTATATACATAAGTAAAATTCCAAAAAAAAATCAAAAATTTTAAAAATTTATGTGCTTCTATGTTTAGATATGATCCTAATGATGAATTTTGTTTTGCGGATTGGCTATGGATGACCTTGTGTGTTTAATGAATACATGCATATGTGGACTTGAATACTTCTCTTGAATCCTATGTATGAATTGTGATGACGATGTTTGTTTTGATTGGATTGAAAATTGATTGTCGAAATTACATGCTAGTTCTTGCACATCATCTAAGAATGATTAAGGCAATTCATTTATCTTCTTCTCATCTTGATCATGTTGTTTGATCACCTCACTTGAAATGAAAATTTGACCTCTTTTGGCCTATCCGGGAATAGGAGCATGTTAGTGTGTTGTGTGCAAAAAGCAAGTGTGGGGTGATGTGAAGTGAATGAATGTGGTAAATGAAGAAGTTGAATGTGTTGTGAAAAGTGTAGAAAAAAATATAGGTTTGAGGACTTTGGTTTTGATGACGAGTAACTCGGCACCATTCACATAATCGGGTGTTTGTTTCTTGCCAAAGTCGGATAACCTGAATGTCCTAACGAGCCCTGGTATTTGTTCCCGGTGTGAGGCACCTCGGAAAATTCTCGAGGACCGCTAATCACCAAGGTTTAGGCTTTTTTACACCAATGTCATTGTCTCAAAAAGTGAATAAAAATGACAAAAAAAAAAAAGAAAAGAAAGAAAAGATGGAGAAAAATGCACTTTGGTGGATGAAGAATAAAAATGAAGTAGTGTTTACTTCCTTTCCCAGATTAGCACCACTTAATCTTAGAAATTACCACCCTATCATCACGTTTCTTTTGCCTCTTCTTTCCTAAGTCCTTAAAACCTATTTGCATATGTGTATGAGTTAGTGATCCAGATTGGATATTCTCATAATCATCTTGACATTCTCGTTTTTGCCTTTCATGCATGTTTTTTAGTTAAGTGTGATTTTATTTCCGTGTCTCTATTCTTTTAATGCATGATTGCGCATCCATTGCCATGAAACATAACTATCAAGGTGATCTAGACTTGAAGCACAATTCCAAAAAGATTTTCTGTTTTTCCGCATTCATAACTCACGCCATCTCGTAGCCTACATTTGGACATTGCTCGGGGACGAACAAGCGACAAGTATGGGGTATTTTGATGACGTCATTTATGACACTAGATTAGGCACTCTTTTAGGTAGTTTTTACATTCAAATATGCATGGTTTTGCACATGTTCGGAACGTTTTATGCCTTTTCGAGTCATATCATCAAAATAGACGTCTACACGAACATTTGTTGGCTTCGTAGGTATTTTGGGGAGCATTCATGCATTATTGATCATATCCGAGGATCAAGCCTCATGGCGGCCCGGATTCGAGGTTCCAATGGACCAAGCATGAAGAAAAGAAGTAGAAATTGACCTTAGTTGGTTCAAGCCATGCACCAGCTTGTGTTTAGCCATGATTATGGCCATACAACCATTGACCTCAGTCCATCCCTCGCCCATCTCGGCCGAGAAGATTTCTGGGCCATCCGAGATCGTTCATTGGTCCCCCACGACACTTGACACACCCTTCTTCGAACCAACGATTTTCTCTCCCATGATGGAGGGGAAATGTTATATTGTAGGCTGCTCACAATTTGCAAGGGATTCCACTTTCATTCTCACTTTTGAATTTCATTCTTTTTTGCGCAAGCCATAGAGAGGAGAAGAGAAGAGAAGATAGACTCCATTAAAGAGAGGAGTGATAACACGATTTATGACGTAGGTTTAAGCACTCATTTAGATAGTTTTTCCGCTCATTCATGCATGGTTTAGCACTAGTTCATGACGTTTGCATTCAATTCATGTATGTTGTCGAGATAGACGTCTACACGGACTTTTGCATGTTTTGTAGGTATTTTGGGAGCTTTTGGAGCTTAATCAATACATTCAGGGATCGTTCCTCGTGATGACACACTTCCGGACCCATTGGGAAGCAAGTTAGGAGCAAAGGAGAACACATGGGACCTTGTTGGTGCATGCCTTGCACCAAATCGTGGCTTGATGATCCATAGAATTCTGAATCACCAAAACCACGGCCATTGGGACTTCCACGGGTGTGGAAATAGGCCGTGGTTCTCCCTGCACAGCTGTGACAGATGTTCCACGATCTCTATAACCGACCCTTGCCCTTGATGGTGTATCAAAGGTGGTCCTGCAGGCTGTTGAGAGGAGACCGCATCATTCTATTCTCTTCCACACTCTCAACAACATATATTCTCTCATTGGAAGATTGGATTGGGGATATTCTTGGAGGAGAAGAAAGGCTTCCATTGGAGAAGAAGAAGAAGCACACTAGTTCATAGTTTCCATAGTCTTTTTGAGTGATTTTGAGTGAGCTTTGTGAAGACGTTTTGCAAGGGTTTGTAGGAAACGATTGAACCTTCTTTTGAAGGATTGTAAGTCCCTCTTGAACTCATATTCAGCTAGGTTTTCTTTGTTCTACTTGTTCAATTCTATTTCACTTCATTTACTTGCTATGGAAGCCATGAATGAATGCTTGTTGAGTTTGATTGTTAAGATGCATGTTATTGGCTAAATAGATGAGATTCTAGGGTAAGGAAAAGATGGTTATGGCTTGGACTATGATAGAATGAACATAGATGTACCTTTGGATGAATTTTTTGCTCGAACCTAACCTCTGTTGTAAATCACGGCCTGTTCTAGTAGGTTCCACGGCCGTGGTTCTTGATGAATTGTCCATGATTCGTCTAACTTGCTTGTATTGATAAATCTGAGTGTTAGGTTGTTAGATTGTTGAAATCCTAGTGTTTGTTGAGCTATATCTATCCTAGGGTGACCTAGTGTTAGCAAACTATGTGAGGAAAGAGACCTACCCGGTGATTTTCGCTCTTAGATACCGAGGATGATGAACTCTAGGTAGTAGTGAGCCTCACAAGCCGCTATTGGACTGAGTGTGCTAGGATAGGTGTTTAGGACTTGCCTTCCCGAGACTTACCCGGTAAGGAGAGGTTGCATCCCTAGATAACCATCCGGTTTGTGTAGATGTCCCTACCTTAGGCTCCTAGAGACTTACCCGGTGATAGGACCGTAGGTGCGGGATCAGTGGATCATGAGACCTACCCGGTAATTGACCCCATTTGAGAAACATTCCTTCCCAACATACCATAGTTTATCCAAGGATGATTAGAATCTTGAGTCCAATGCCATAATCAAAATTCCCGACCCCTAGAACCCTCTTTTCTCTCTTTGATCACATATTTCGTGTTTGCCATGTTTATTTGTGTTTAAGCTTGATTTCTTAGTTTGTTTTGCCACCTTATATCATTGTGATCCTTGATTGATCACCACACAAAACCAAACCCAAAAACATTTTTATTTTCCTTTCTTTGTTTCCTTCATCTTATCTTAGACTAGATCAACACTATACTTTATTACTTGTTGATTCAATTTCACCTCAGTCTTTGTGTTCGACCTCGGAATACTATCCTTACCACAAAACGTCCCGTACACTGCGGGTTCGCTATGAGTTAGGAAAAATATAACGAGTATAAATTCAAGACTTTTGTGTGTCACGTTCTTAGCGTAAAAAGTATTTGGCGCCGTTGTCGGGGACTAGGTCTAGATTGAGTCTTTTTGTGATTGGTTATAGTGCAGGTCTTTCTTGTTGCTTTTGATCTCGTTTGGTGTGTGTCTTTGATTTTTCAGGACATCTCTCACTCTTTAGGTGTATGCAAAGATCTCGTCGCAAGGATTTAGCTCCATTCGATCCCGAACCGGCGAAAACCCTTAAAGCTAGATCTAAGAGCATTAAGAAGAAGAAGGAGATGGCCGCAAGAGATCTTCAAGCTGAGTTGGATGAGGCTTTAGAGCAAATTAGGTTAAGAGATGAGCTCTTGGAGAATGAAAGGAGACTTGCCAATGAGAGGCAAGAAGCAACTAGGAGGGAGATTGAAGAGATTAGGAAAGCTTTTGTGCAAAGAGAACTTAATCGTCAACAACTTCCTCCACCACCACCACAACCGCAGCCGGCGGTTAATATTCGGTTTGAGCCGATAATGATTGAGGAGCCACAAACGTTAGGGCAACGTATGGATCAAGCTCAAAGAGTACACCGCCCGGGTGTGAACTTAGGAGATCCCGCAGCCCATGACTACGAGCTCCGCCCTCAAGTGCTACAAATGATCCGGCATAATCAATTTGGAGGGATGGAAGGAGAGACCCCTCATCAACATTTGATGAACTACGAGATATTTATAAAGACTCTAAGGCCGCCTAGTTTGAAGAACAACAACCATAAGCTTAGGGCTTTTTCCTTCTCACTTAAGGATAAAGCCATGGCTTGGTACCAATCGATTCCACTAGGGCGAGTAAGTACTTGGGAGGAAATGACAACCGATTTCTTGACTAAGTTCTTCCCACCTTCCAAGACTACCGGGCTAGGAGGGAAGATCAATGCCTTTGTAATGAAGGATAGAGAAAGCCTATTCAAGTCTTGGGAGAGGTTCAAAGACCTTCTCCTAGATTGTCCACACCATGGTATACCGAAAATTGAGCTATTGGAGATCTACTTCAAAGGACTTGATGAAGATAGCCAATTCAAGCTTCAATCTCTTTCCGGTGGGACTTTCATGGAAAAGAATGTAGATGAAGCGTGGGAGTTTGTAGAGAAACAAGCTTTGGTGATTGAAAAGTACTCCCATATGAAGAGTGATGGGAGGAAAGCGGGAGCATATAAGGTGAGTGAAGTCACCATGAGTAATTTTAAGCTTGATGCAATCAACAATGAGCTTAAATCTTTGAGGGAGTTGTGTGCTACAACTTTGAAGAGTCAAGCAAGCCCTCAAGTACAAGTGCAAGCAAACTTGTCTTCCAAGGAGGAAGATGTGAACTATATGGGAAGGGGCAATTACAATAATTATCAAGGCCCAAGGAACTTCAACAATTCTACAACCATCCCGGGTTTTTCTACTCTAACCCGGATGGAGCCTTGAACCCTCCCGCTTCCACAAGCGCATCTCCACCACCAAAGGCTTCACAAGAACCTACACCCGGATTTACTCAACCTCCAAAGGATAGAACCGAGATGATGTTTGAGCAATTGCTTGGAAGGTTGAGTGGTCTTGAGAGCACGGTGACTTCTATTTCTAAGGCTCAAAAGGTGTTGGAAGCACAAGTGTTCCAAAAGGCGGGTGAAGCTCATAGAGATCCGGGAAAGCTTCCCGGAAGAACCGAAGATAACCCGAGAGGCCAAGTGTTGGCCAATACAACAAGAAGTGGGTTGAGCATGAAGGATCCCTTACCTAAGGGAAATGATAAAGGGAAGCGAGTGGTGATAGAGGAAGAGACATTGAAAGAAGATGGAAGCAAGAGCAAGGATGATGAGCCAACATATGTGGCACCACCTCCATACAATCCACCACTATCATTCCTACAATCACGAGCAAGAGCTCGCTTGGACAAACACTTCGGTAAATTCCTTAAACTTATGTCTAAATTGCATATTAACATTCCGTTCATGGATGCTATTCTAAGTATGCCGGCCTATGGAAAATTCTTAAAGGAGATACTCTCCAACAAAAGAAAGTTGGAGGAGTATGGTGAAGTGAGAATGACAAAGAGATCCTCGGAGTTGATTCAAACTATGAAGGAGGAGATGCCTCCTAAGCTAATAGATCCGGGATCCTTTTGTGTGCCAATTGGAGTGGGAGAAGTGAAGTATGAAGCCCTATGTGATCTTGGGGCAAGTATAAGCATCATACCGCTTGCACTTTGAAACAAGGTTGGGCTTGGAGAGCCAAAGCCGGTCAAGATGACCCTTTACATGGCGGACCGTTCAATCACTCACCCGGTTGGAATCTTGGAAGACATACCGGTGCAACTAGGGAAGTTCTATGTGCCCATAGACTTCGTTGTCTTGGACATCCCGGCGGACTATCCGGTTCCTATCATCTTGGGGAGACCTTTCCTAGCCACTTCCGGATGTTTGGTGGATTGAAAAAATGGAATTCTCTCCTTCAACATTGGAGAAGAGAATATCAAGTTCAAATTATCCACAATGATGAAGGGGCCAGCCCTTGGTGAGGATGTGTTCAACATTGTCGAGCAAGAGGAGTCTAGAGAAGTTGTGAGCTCGATCTTAATCAAGGACCCCTTGGAGAAGGTTCTTAGCTTGAGTTTGATGGAGGAAGGAGTTGAGGAGGCCTGCAATGAAGAAATCAAGGCTTTGGAAGCATTGGAAAAGGAGACAAGAGTTGAATTTGAAATACACGAAGGTGTGCTGAATTGTTGTGTGAACCACGGCCCGAGGGGAAGAACCACGCCCGTGGAATGTCCCGTGGAACTCTCTGGAATGCTCAAAAAGGCTAGCTTTGCAAGTTCCACGACCGTGGTTGTGCCAGAGCCCGCGATTTTGCCCGTGGTTTCTCCAGAAACTGCATTGGTTGTTGATCAAGCTTCAAGGAGCTTTTGGGAGTCTTCCATGGCTATGGATTCATCTCAACCAACATTGTATGGAGCGTCTCCAATGGATAAAGGTCCTCCTAAACTTGAACTTAAACCCCTCCCCTCTCATCTTAAGTATGCTTTTCTTGGTGAAGATTCTACATATCCGGTGATTGTTAATGCATGCTTGAATGATGATGAGTTGAATAGATTGTTGCATGAGTTGAGATTGCATAGGAAGGCTATTGGCTATACAATTGATGATTTAGTTAGCATTAAACCTTCTTTGTGCATGCATAAGATCTTAATGGAAGATAATCATAAACCTTCAATTGAACCTCAAAGAAGACTAAACCCCATCATGAAAGAAGTAGTGAAGAAAGAGATTCTTAAATTGCTAGATGCGGGAATCATTTTCCCGATTTCGGATAGTAAGTGGGTTAGTCCCGTGCATGTGGTTCCTAAGAAGGATGGGATGACCGTAGTGACTAATGAGAATAATGAACTAATCCCAACTAGAACGGTTACGGGATGGAGGATGTGTAAGGAAACTAAATGTGGCCTCTAGGAAAGATCACTTCCCTCTTCTCTTTATTGACCAAATGCTAGAGAGATTAGCTCAACATTCTCACTTTTGCTACTTAGATGGTTATAGTGGATTCTTCCAAATCCCTATCCACCCCGATGACCAAGAGAAAACTACATTCACATGTCCTTGGGGTACATTTGCATATAGGAGAATGCCATTTGGGTTGTCTAATGCACCCGCCACTTTTCAAAGGTGTATGATGGCTATCTTTTCTGAGTATATTGAGAATATCATGAAAGTGTTTATGGATGATTTCTCTGTTTATGGATCTTCATTTGATGATTGTTTAGCTAACTTGTCTTTAGTGCTTAAGAGATGTGAGGAGACAAACCTTGTCTTGAATTAGGAGAAATGCCACTTCATGGTAAGTGAAGGTATTGTGTTGGGACACTTGGTGTCCAACCGTGGCATTGAGGTTGATAGGGCTAAGATAGAGACGATTGAGAAGTTGCCACCACCTACCTTGGTGAAGGGGGTAAGGAGTTTCCTAGGGCATGCCGGTTTTTACCGGAGATTCATTAAAGATTTCTCTAAGATTTCTAAGCCTCTTACTAACCTACTAATGAAAGATGTTGAGTTTGTTTTCTCCAAGGATTGCCTTGAGGCTTTTTGTAGGTTGAAGAACGCTTTGATCTCCGCACCTAACATGCAACCTCCGGATTGGAGTTTACCGTTTGAGATCATGTGTGACGCGAGTGATGTAGCCGTTGGGGCTGTTTTGGGACAAAGGAAATATGGGCTTACACATGCCATCTATTATGCTAGCAAGACGCTAGATAATTCCCAACTCAATTATGCTACCACCGAGAAGGAGTTGCTAGCGGTTGTGTATGCATTTGAGAAGTTCCGCTCGTATCTTGTTGGAGCGAAGGTCATTGTATATACGGATCATGCTGCGATCCGTTATCTCCTTACAAAGAAGGATGCCAAGCCTCGTTTGATTCGGTGGATCCTTCTTCTTCAAGAGTTTGACTTGGAAATCCGGAATAAGAAAGGGTCCGAAAATTCTGTGGCGGACCATCTTAGTAGACTCCCACCATTGGAGATTGAGAAAGATGACATCCCGATTGATGACTCGTTCCGGGATGAGCAATTGTAAATGGTGGAGGAGTGCTTGCTTCAGGTGTACAAGGGAAATGAGCCATGGTATGCCGACATTGTGAACTACCGCGTGTGTGAGGAGGTGCCACCCGGTTGATCCTATGCCCAAAGGAAGAAGTTCTTCAAAAATGTGAGGCATTACTATTGGAGTGAACCGCTTTTGTTTAAGAGAGGGCCGGATGGAGTCTTTAGGAGATGCATACCGGAGGATGAGGTGGAGAGTGTGATCCGCCATTGTCATTCCTTACCATGTGGGGGCATGCTAGCTCACACAAGACATGTGCAAATGTGTTGCAATCCGGTTTTTATTGGCCAAGTTTGTTCAAGGATGTGCAGAATTTTGTGGTAGCTTGTGATGCTTGTCAAAGGACGGGGAACATCTCAAGGAGGAATGAGATGCCCTTGAACAACATACAAGAAGTGGAGATATATGATGTGTGGGGTGTGGACATCATGGGACCATTCCCTTCTTCATGTGGCAACCTCTACATCCTATTGGCGGTGGACTATGTGTCAAGATGGGTGGAGGCAATCGCCTCTCCGACAAATGATGCCAAGGTTGTGGTGCGGTTCTTCAACCGAGTGATCTTCCCTAGGTTTGGAACACCAAGGGTGATCATAAGTGATGGAGGGAAGCACTTCACCAATAGGAACTTCGGGACACTCTTGGCTAAGTATGGGGTGACTCATAAGGTGGCAACACCTTACCATCCCCAAACTAGTGGCCAAGTGGAGATCTCCAACCGGGAGATAAAAGGAGTTCTTGAGAAGACAGTTTCTAGGATGAGAAAAGATTGGGCTATGAAGCTCGATGATGCCTTGTGGGCTTATAGAACCGCTTTCAAGACACCGATTGGCACCGCTCCCTACAAGCTAGTTTATGGAAAGTCTTGCCACCTTCCGGTAGAGATGGAGCATAGAGCGTATTGGGCCATTAGATGGCTGAATTTTGACCGCAAGGAGGCCGGAGAGAAAAGGTTACTTGACATGAATGCTCTTGAGGAGATCCGGTTGGATGCCTATGAAAACGCCCGGAGATACAAGGAAAGGACTAAACGTTGGCATGACAAGCGTCTCATCCCGAAGGAGTTGAGTGAAGGAGACTTGGTACTTCTCTTCAACTCAAGGCTGCGGTTCTTCCCCAGAAAGCTAAAATCAAGATGAACGGGTCCTTATGTGGTGAAGAAGATCTTTCCCCATGGAGCGGTTGAGATAGGAGGGGAGCATCGTGGAGATTTTAAGGTGAATGGGCACCGTTTGAAGAAGTATATCCCAGGAGCTCCGGTGGATATGATTTCCCCATTTTACCTTGAGTAGAACACCCCCGAGTTTGGTCAAGCTAATAACCTTAAAGAAGTGCTTGATGGGAGGCAACCCATCGGTAGACATCTTTCCCTTTTCGTTTTTGCTTTGTTTTCATTTTTCTGTTTTTGTGTGTGTTTGGAGTTTGTGTGCTAGAGCTTAAGTAGCATTGAAGCCTTGCATGGCATGTGGATAATGATGATGAGCCCCTCATAATTTATGGGAGGAGCGGACGTGGAACTTGGACGGCTAGCGGTGCCTAGCGCGGGTCCCGACGCCATAACGAACACCTTGAGCTCTCTACCATCGTTGATAGGATCACCCACCATCAATCCACTTGAGTGAACCCAAATACCGAAAAAAACCATTTTTACATTGTGAGAACCCTCTTTCACTCTTCTTTACTTCATTTACACATTGGGGACAGTATGTTTCTAAGTATGGGGTGGGGTTTTCATGATCACTTGCATGATTAGCATCTAGGATAGTTTCTTTTAGTCACATATTTCATTATGTATTGCATTGTACATACATATTTCGAAAAATCCAAAAAAATCAGAAAATTTAAAAAAATTTTAGTGCTTCTAAGCTTGGGAATGACCCTTATGATGAAATTGTCTTGTGATTTGGCTATGGATGGCCTTGTGTGTTGAATAGATGAATGCATATGTGGACTTAAAGTAATTATCTTGAATCCCATGAATGATTTGTGATTATGATGCTTGCCTTTATTGGATTGAGAATTGAAAGTTAAAATTGCATGCTAGTTCTTGCACATCATTTAGGAATGACTAAGGCAATTCATTTTCCTCTACTTCTCATCTTGATCATGTTGCTTGAGCACCTCAATTAATGAAAATTTTGACCTCTTTTGACCCATCCGGGAATAGGAGCATGCTAGTGTGTTGATGTGTGTGAAAAGCAAGTGTGGGGTGAAGTTGTTGATGAATGAATGTTGTGAATGAAGTGCTGGAATTGTTGTGAAAGTGTAGACAAAAATATAGGTTTAGGGACGTTGGTTTAAATGACGAGTAACTCGGCACCATTCACATAATCGGGTGTTTGTGCCTTGCCAAAGTCAAATAAACCGATAGTCCTAACGAGTTTTGGTATGTGTGCCCGGTGTGGAGACCTCGAAAAATAAAAAACCCGAGGCCCGCTAATCACCAAGGTTTCGGCTTTTGTACACCAATGCCATTGTCTCAAAAATAAGTGAAAGAAAAAGAAAAGAAAAGAAAGAAAAGAAAGAGAAAATATACACTTGTGGGAAATTGATCAAAAACAAAATTGTGGAGTTAGTTCCATTCCCGAATTAGCATCACATGACCTAGAAAAAAATCCCCACCCAATCACAACGTTTCTTAGCCTCTTCTTTCCTAAGTCCTTGTGACCTATTTGCATGTGTGTAAGACTTAGTGATCTAGATTGGATATACTCATGATGATCTTGGCTTCTTTATCTTTACCTTTCATGCATGCTTTCTAGTTAAGTATAATTGTCTTTCCGTGCCTTCATTCATTTTATTCATGATTGCTTGTCCATTTTCCATGAAACGTGACTATGAAGGTAATCCAATATTAGAAGCACAATCCCAAAAATATTTTCAGTTTTTCTTGCATTCATAAATCATGTCATCTCTTAGCCTATAGTCAGACTTTGCTCGGGGACGAGCAAACCTTAAGTATGGGGTATTTTTGATAACACGATTTATGACGTAGGTTTAAGCACTAATTTAGATAGTTTTTCCGCTCATTCATGCATGGTTTAGCACTAGTTCATGACGTTTGCATTCAATTCATGTATGTTGTCGAGATAGACGTCTACACGGACTTTTGCATATTTTGTAGGTATTTTGGGAGCTTTTGGAGCTTAATCGATACATTGGAGGATCGTTCCTCGTGATGACACACTTCCGGACCCATTGGGAAGCAAGTTAGGAGCAAAGGAGAACACATGGGACCTTGTTGGTGCATGCCTTGCACCAAATCGTGGCTTGATGATCCATAGAAGTCTGAATCACCAAAACCACGGCCACTGGGACTTCCACGGGCGTGGAAATAGGCCGTGGTTCTCCCTGCACAGCTGCGACAGCTGTCCCACGATCTCCATAACCGACCCTTGCCCTTGATGGTGTATAAAAGGTGGTCCTGCAGGCTGTTGAGAGGAGACCCCATCAATCCATTCTCTTCCACACTCTCAACAACATATATTCTCTCATTGGAAGATTGGATTGGGGATATTCTTGGAGGAGAAGAAAGGCTTCCATTGGAGAAGAAGAAGAAGCACACTAGCTCATAGTTTCCATAGTCTTTTTGAGTGATTTTGAGTGAGCTTTGTGAAGACGTTTTGCAAGGGTTTGTAGGAAACGATTGAACCTTCTTTTGAAGGGTTGTAAGTCCCTCTTGAACTCATATTCAGCTTGGTTTTCTTTGTTCTACTTGTTCAATTCTATTTCACTTCATTTACTTGCTATGGAAGCCATGAATGAATGCTTGTTGAGTTTGATTGTTAAGATGCATGTTGTTGGCTAAATTGATGAGATTCTAGGGTAAGAAAAATATGGTTATGGCTTGGACTATGATAGAATGAACTTAGATGTACCTTTGGATGAATTGTTTGCTCGAACCCAACCTCTGTTGTAAATCACGGCCTGTTCTAGTAGGTTCCACGGCCGTGGTTCTTGATGAACTGCCCGTGATTTCGTCTAACTTGCTTGTATTGATAAATCTGAATGTTAGGTTGTTAGATTGTTGAAATCCTAGTGTTTGTTGAGCTATATCTATCCTAGGGTGACCTAATGTTAGCAAACTAAGTGAGGAAAGAGACCTACCCGGTGATTTCCGCTCTTAGATACCGAAGATGATGAACTCTAGGTAGTAGTGAGCCTCACAAGCCGCTATTGGACTGAGTGTGCTAGGATAGGTGTTTAGGACTTGCCTTCCCGAGACTTACCCGGTAAGGAGAGGTTGGATCCCTAGATAACCATCCGGTTTGTGTAGATGTCCCTACCTTAGGCTCCTAGAGACTTACCCGGTGATAGGACCGTAGGTGCGGGATCAGTGGGTCATGAGACCTACCCGGTAATTGACCCCATTTGAGAAACATTCCTTCCCAACATACCATAGTTTATCCAAGGATGATTAGAAGCTTGATTCCAATGCCATAATCGGAATTCCCGACCCCTAGAATCCTCTTTTCTCTCTTTGATCACATATTTTGTGTTTGCCTTGTTTATTTGTGTTTAAGCTTGATTTCTTAGTTTGTTTTGCCACCTTATATCATTGTGATTCTTGATTGATCACCACACAAAACCAAACCCAAAAACATTGTTATTTTCCTTTCTTTGTTTCCTTCATCTTATCTTAGACTAGATCAACACTATACTTGATTACTTGTTGATTCAATTTCACCTCAGTCTTTGTGTTCGACCTCGGAATACTATCCTTACTACAAAACGTCCCGTACACTGCGGGTTCGCTAGGAGTTAGGAAAAATATAACGAGTATAAATTTAAGACTTTTGCGTGTCACTTTCTTAGCGTAACAAGGATAAAAACTCATTTTTCATAGACTTGGAGTGAGTTTTTGAGAGCCTTGTAGTGAGGAAAGTTGTGGAGATTGTTGAGCTCGTTTTGAAGCTAACTTTGGATGGTTGTAAGCTCATTCTAAACATATTATTCATCTTGTTCTTGGTTTATAATTCTTCTGAAACTCCACCTTGATTATATACTTGTATAGGTGATGATGATGGAAGACTTAAACACAAATGGAGTGGTTTTATACACTAACAATTTATTGATTATATATCGAGTGCTAGGTTTGGTTTGGTGGTTTGTATTGAATGTGTGTAGGTTTTGAAATGCATTTCAAAGGATCTCGTAAGGCCTTGAAATCGGATGCAAGGAAAGACAAGGAATTTAGAGTGATTAAAAGACGAAGGCCTTGAAAGTCATTTCAAGGGATCAAAAGTCAAAGACACATCAAGGCTGCATGCTGAAGGAATTCAAACAGCTTATCTACCAAAGCGCCAAAGAAGATCATTTAAGAAAGATATGCTCAACAAGAAGATATGTTTAAAAGAAGATCTCAACCGACAAAGAAAGATTTTATTCTTAAAAGGATCTTGCAACGATCCTCAACCGAAAGCACAAAGATCTTCTCTCAAATGGAATTTGATATCGTCACAACAAATACAAGAAGATTATGGACCAGAGAGATCAACGTGTTTCAAGGAGATGAAGATGGTAGAAAATCCACAATGTCTACCTCTTCTCAACCAAGAAGCGACTTTCATGGAGAAGAAGAATCATTGTCAAACGGTCATCTTCCCAACGGCTAGAAGACCTCTCAATAAAAGTCTATAAATGAAGATATCGATTGAAGAACAAAAAGAGCAAGCTTACACAGAAACATCTAAAGTCTTCAAGCGATCCAAAATATCTTCATTCGATCAAACCGTTTTTATTTCTCTCTTTTACTTATAAGAGTTATCCCCTAGAGAGAGATAAAACTTGAGAGCTCCATTGGTATATCTAAAAAGTGTTATACTAGAATGTGTGTTACTCTGCGAAGTAACTAGGCTATTATACCAAGGTGAAGAGTTGGAGCTAGATCGTAGCATTGGCTACAGTGAGAGAAGAAAGGGATTTCTTCTAGTTTGTATCTAGGACTCTTTGAAGCTTATAATAGATAGTTAGATCCTAAGGCTATACCCTGCGATGGAGAGTAGGCTATTTAGAGCCGAACTTCGTAAATATATCCTAGTGTCGATCTTTTACATTCCGCACTTTATCTTGCTTTATTGTGACTAACTTTATTTTTCAGGTTTACAAAGTCAAGGCCCTTGAAAGTTGTTTCAAAGCCCTTGAAATCAAAGTGTGTCACAAAGAGCTTCGATCGACATCAAGGCCTTTGAAATTGATTTCAAAGCCTTGAGATAGGTTTTTGCGAAAAGTTCTCATACTCTATTCAACCCCTCTTCTAGAGTATCTTTTATCCGTTTTATTCACCTAACGGTTCTTCAGTTGGTATAAGAGCTAGACTAACGTATATTGATTTAACCATCAGTGAGACTAATAATGAATCCTGTAGGTCATGGAGGATTTGCTCAAGGAAGATCCTCATCTCGACCACCACTCTTCTGTGGCAACAACTTTGCCCATTGGATAGCAATCATGCGTATGTTCATTATTGATCAGGACATGGAACTATGGAGCATCATTCAGAATGGCCCCAAAATTCCAACTACGACAGTTGAAGGTGTCCAAGTCCCAAAGCAGGAAGCTGACTTCACACAAGCTGACTTGGACATTGTGTGAAAGAACTACAAAGCTATGAACTTACTCTATTGCGGATTAGATGCAAACAAATTCAACCGCATCTCATCATGCTAGAGTGCAAAGGAAATATGGGACAAACTTGTTGTCACATATGAAGGAACAAGTCAAGCCAAGGAAACAAAGATTAGCATCTTCCTCAGATAATACGAGTTATTCAAGATGAATCCAAATGAACTAGTCAAAGAAATGTTCACAAGATTCATTGAGATCGTGAACAACCTAGACTCACTAGGAAAGGTCTTCACAAATGAAGAAAAAGTTTGGAAGGTTCTAAGGAGCTTACCTAAAGTCAAGTGGGGACCAAAGATGCCTGCCATCGAAGAAGCTCAGAATCTCTCAACTCTTCCTCTTGATGACCTCCTTGGAAAACTCATCAGACACAAAATAGTTCTTGGTGAAGAAGATGGAGAGTTCTCATCCAACACTAAGAATCTAGCATTAAAATCGAGGAAGGATGAATTACCATCAAAAGAGGAAGACTGTGATGATGATGATGATGAAAAAGATGCAATAGCCATGATCTCTAAAGGTCTCGCAAGAATTCTCAAGATAAAGAAACAATCTGCAAACAATAGAGAATATCCACGAACATCAAAACCTCGAGGTAAGTTTTTTAACTCTAACAAGAAAACTAGAGTGTGGACTTGTTTTTAATGTGGTGAAACAGATCTTCTTGTTAAGAACTGCCCACAAAAGAAGAGGACCAACTTCAAGAAAAATGATTGAAAGAAGAAAGCTATGGTAGCTTCATGGAGTGATTCAAAATCCTCAAATGAATCAGAAGATGAAAAAGAACAAACATACATGTGTCTTATGGCCGATCATGAAGAAGATTCAAATCTTTACATTGATAATGTGGTAAGTACTATCATGTCTCAACCTGAATGTGACCGAAAAAAATTCCTTAAAGACATTATTAAATGTGACAAGGAACATAGAATAAGGATAAATTCTCTAAAAGAAAAGCTTCTTGAACAAGAAAAATAACTAAGTGAGATGTCTCTAGAGATTGAAAATCTTAACATAGAGAAGGTAGACCTTGATGACAATATCAAGGCCTTGGAATCGGAAAATGTGATTCTCAAGGACAACCTCTCCTCTCTTCATCGAAACTATATAGATCTAGAGAAAGAGAAAGTTGATCTAACTTTGACGTGTCAAGACCAGAAGGCTGCACTTGTTAAATTTACTCGTTCAAAAGCTAATCTTGAAAGAATGATGGGTGAACAACAATCCTCACTTAACAAAAATGGTATAGGTTATCATAGGATCTTTCTTAGAAAACCAACTACCACTTTTGTCAAGGCTAAAGGAAGTATTCATATGCCTACTTGTTTCTACTATTGTAAAAAGGGTCATGTAAAATCTACATATCCATATAGAAGAAATGATCCTTATATTATTAGAAACACCTATCCTCTATGTTTAAGAAAACAGGTCAAACAAATCTGGGTTCCTAAAGGTACTAGACCACCAAACATGATCGAACCTGAATATGGACCAAAATATGTCATTTGGTCGACCCGGAAAGGTTGATGTTTGTTGTTTTGCAGCCTATCACCAAGGTAAAGGAGCATAAATGGATATTAGTTAGTGGTTTCTAAAGACACATGAGTGGAAAAAGTTCACTATTCTCATATATAAAGAAGCAATCATCTGGAACCATTATGCTTGGTGATAAAGGAAAGTGTAACATTATTGGCATTGGTAAAATATGTTATAAATTATCTAACTTCATTGATGATGTATATCTGGTTGACGGTCTAAAGTATAATCTGCTTAGCATCTCTCAAATATGGTATAAAGGCAACAAAATATTGTTTGATTCAGAAAAATATGAAAGTCAAGACAAAACGACGGGTGACATTGTGCTTACTGCTCCTAGATTTAACAATTTTTATTCTATGAGTACTAACCAAGTTTCAGTAACTAAGCTAAAATGTCAAGGCCTTGACTGATGATCCAAGGCTTTGGCATAGAAGACTTGGTCACGTAAGTATGCATACAATGCAGAAGCTACTTTCAAGAGATTTGCTATGTGGCTTGCCAAACCTTAATTTCAAGGTAGATAAACTATGTAAAGCTTGCACACAAGGTAAACAAACAAGAAGTTCATTCAAACCTAAGAAAGTTGTAAGTTCTTCTCGATCCATTGAACTCTTACATATGGATCTTTGTGGACCTATGCGTGTCAAATCTCCAAAAGGAAAGTAGTACATCCTTGTTATATGATTTCTCTCGTTTCACATGGATTTCTTTCCTACGAGAAAAATATGAAGCATTGTTTGAGTTTTCAAAATTATGTAAGGAGTTGCAAACCTTGAAAAACCTACCAATCGTTTCTATAAGAAGTGATCATGGTAGAGAATTTGATCAACTAAAGTTTGATTTGTTTTGTGCAAAATATAGTATTTTACATAACTTTTCAGCTCCTAGAACCCCTCAACAGAATGGAGTTGTGGAACGTAAGAAGTACACTCTTGAGGATATGTCTAGGACTATGCTTTTAGAAAACAGTTTGCCAAAAAAATTTTGGGTTGAAGTAGTAAACACTGCTAATTACATCTTAAATAGATGTTTAATTTACCCTATCTTGAAAAAGACTCCTTATGATCTATATAAAGGAAGAAAATCTAATATTTCATATTTCAAACCCATTGAATGCACTTGCTTTGTTCATAACAATGGCAAAGATAATCTTGGGAAATTTGATGCACGTAGTGATGAAGCTAATTTCATTGGATATGCTTCAAATAGCAAAGCTTATCGTGTTTATAACAAACGTACTAAAATTGAAGAGGAAAGTATTCATGTCATTTTTTATTCAAGCAATGATGGTACTTTGAGTGAAAGTTTTGCAGATCTTAATCTGAATCAACGAGAAGATCACAATTCGGATGAAGATCCTAAAGATCAAGAAAATAATATGCAAGAAAAGATTCAAGATACCGAAGAAAACCCTCAAGACCTTGGAACACATCTTCAAGACCTTGAAATAGAAAACTGCGATGTCAGAACTCCATTTCAAGGGCTTGAAACACAACTTCAAGGCCTTGAGATAGGATCCAAAGGCAATACATCAACGGTACTTGAATCTAGTAAAGCATATGAGCCTCAAACTTCAAGATATGTTCCATCTTTCAAGCGAAGGAAATTTCAACACTCTTCATACCATCCACAAGAGAATGTGATCTCAGATCCAAACGTAAGAGTTCAAACTCGATCTAAAGTAAACAACCTATGTACATTCTCTGCGTTCGTGTCTCTTATTGATCCAAAGAATTATGTTCAAGCTCTTCAAGAACCCGAAAGATCATTGTCATGCAAAACGAACTAAATGAGTTTGAGAGAAACAAGGTTTGGACTCTTACTACAAGACCAAAGCATCAATCCGTCATTTGCACGAAATGGGTTTTTTGAAATAAGTTGGATGAAAGTGGAAAAGTCATACGAATAAAGCACGACTTGTAACACAAGGCTATAAGCAAGAAGAATGTATTCATTATGAGGAGACTTTTGCTCCGGTTGCCAGGTTAGAAGCCATACGTATGCTACTTGCATTTGCATCTTTCATGAGTATAAAACTATTTTAAATGGATGTCAAATGTTCTTTCCTAAACAACTTCTTAGAAGAAGAAGTCTATGTTGCTCAACCTCCTGGTTTTGAAAATGATGATTTTCCTTATCATGTTTTTAAACTGGACAAAGCTCTTTATGGTCTTAACAAGCTCCTCGAGCTTGGTATGAAAGATTGTCCAAGTATCTTCTCGAAAACAAATTCAAAAGAGGTTTGATTGATAAAACATTATTTATAAAAACTAGAGGCAACAATATATTAGTAGTACAAATCTATGTTGATGATATATTATTCGGTGCTACTAATGATTCCCTATGCAAGGAATTTTCAAATATCATGTGAAGGGAATTCGAAATGAGCTTAATGGGTGAGATAAATTTCTTTCTTGGACTTCAAGTTACACAAGCAAAGAAAAGAATTTTTCTCAATCAAAGCAAGTATACTAAGGACTTGCTTAAGAAGTATAAGATGGATCAATCTAAGGTCGCAAAGACTCCTATGAGTTCGACACTTTCTCTTGACCATGACAAAGATGGCAAAAGTGTAGTACAGAAGGAGTATCGAGGTATGATCGGTTCATTGTTGTATTTAACCGCTAGTCAACCTGACATTATGTTTAGTGTGTGCATGTGTTCAAGATGTCAAGCTGATCCTAAATAGTCACACTTGATAGCTGTGAAAAGAATTTTTCGGTATCTCAATGGCACTAAGGATCTAGGGTTATGGTACCCACGTCAAAGCTCGTTTCACCTTGTTGGCTATTCAGATGCAGACTTTGCAGGCTATAAGGTCGATAGGAAAAACACTTCTGGATGTTGCCAATTCTTACGGTCATCCCTAATTAGTTGTGCACTCCAAGAAGCAAAATATTGTTGCCCTATCCACAGCCGAAGCCAAATATATAGCTGCGGGAGCTTGTTGTGCACAAATTCTATGAATAGCTCAACAACTTCGTGATCTTGGCTTTGATTTGAAAGGTATTCTTATAAAATGTGATAATACTGGTGCTATATCTATTACTAAAAATCCTGTGCAGCATTCAAGGACTAAGCATATCGATGTAATGCATCACTTCATACGTGATCATGTTGAGAAATGTGATGTTTCGATCTCTTTTATATCAACTAACTTGCAGATATCTTTACCAAGCCCCTACCTGAAGATCAATTTAATTTTATTAGATTAGAATGTGGTATGTTAAACAAGGAAGCATTAATGTAGGGAAGTAAATTATTTTATTTTCTCCTTCGTTTGCAGCCCAGTTATCTTTTTCAAGGGCCTTGAAAGACAATTCAAGGGCTTTGAAACGAGATTTAAGGGTAAATCAAGAATTACGGATCTATTTAAGGATTAATATCTTTTAGATATTTCAAATTCTTAAATTGTTTTTAGGTTTTCAAAAATTTGTATTTCGGGTTCAAAGGATTAAAAAAGATTTGTTGAGATTTTATTAAAAACATTTTTTGGTCTTTAAAGAGCTTGATCTTCTCAAAATCTTGTTATTGTTGTTTTCACTCTTTTAAAAAGGCAAGAATCTCCTATCTTTTTCATTTTCCATCTTTACAGAAACCCTTTTCAAAAACCCCTTGTTTTCTCTCTCAACATCATCTATGGATCCCAAAAGTAAGAAATCTACTCTTCCAATCTCCAAAAACAAATCTGTTCAAATCTCCTCTGTTGCAAAAGAAGAAACACATTTTCAGGATTTGAAAATTTCTCAGACGACCGGTCTTCCCACATCTTGGTTCATCAATTTTCAAGCTTCGGGATCTTGGCTCGATGGTTTCCACAATAGACCCCTCTGTATGTGTGATCTGGTGGATACTGCATTTCTCGAAACACTTCAGATCCCTTGCATAGACAGGCTCAAGAGTTCAACAGTCTTGAAAATCTTAAACCCTAGAGATTTCGCTTTCCCAAGGATCACAAGGATGTTCTATGTCAATCTCGTCACAAAATGGGACAAAGGAGTTATCACCCTTGAATCTTCTATAAAAGGTACCCCAATTTCTCTCACTTCTTCTGTTTTAAGTGAGATTCTTGGAATTCCTACAGATATTGCGTTTACTCATCCCTCACGATCAGAGAGTGTACGACTTGCTAAAGAGAAGTTTCTAGTTCCAAATTCAACCTCACGCCAGCTTACTCATACTTCCCTAACCCTAGATGCTAAAATTGTTTTTACCATTCTAGTTCGATGTGTTGTTCCTCGTGCAAACTACAGAGAGCTTTTGACTGATCAATCCCTGGAGCTAATTCACCTGATTATGTCTGGGTTAGATATTGATGTACCAAATCTCATCCTCAACCATATGATATACTTTGTTAACTCTAAGCGAACCATCCGTTTGCCTTATGGAAATCTTATGCCTAAGATCTTTGACTATTTCACAATTGATACATCCTTTGAAGATCGACAGTCAATTCCTGGCAAGATTGATGAGACCTGCTTAGAACGACTAGGAATTGAGAAGACTCTTGTAGGCACATGGAATTTAAAAGGGAAAGGAGTTATCCCACTTCCAACTCAAGAAGCTCCATCATCTTTTACTCCTACTCCTGAAATCATGTTAGAAGGATGTGAAAAGGAACTAGTTTGTCTGAATCGTGAACTGTCTGATTTCTAGTTTGACACTAAAAGAAGATTGGATATCAATCATGAACTATTATCTACCATAAATTCTAAGGTCAATGAAATGTATTTGATGAATGCTCTTACTCTTACCACTATGGGAAGGATCCTACCCATGACTGAAGATGTTGCTCAACATACTCAAGAGAAAATGGAAATGTGCTGATGAATTGCAAACGTCGTGTACAGAATAACTTTATTTTGTATCCAACTCATGTTGAGCCAACTATCTTGCCAATGATCAAATATGAGGTGGTTAAGGAACGAAGAGCTGAAGAAAAGAGACGACGCTTAGCTGTTGAAATGGATGATTGGAGCCACAAAAAGTCTTCATTTAAGGAAAAAAAAAGGAGGTTTTATGAGGAGGATTCAGATTGAGTTGATGATTGAAGAAACTTGATTTGTTTTTGTGTGGGTTTTGAGAAATACAGTTATGGGTTATAAACTTTTAAACTTCCTTGCTTTAACTATTTTTCTCCCTTGTTGAAAGACAAAGGGGGAGAAATAAATGATCCTACATTTCAATATTTTCTGCATTCTGCATTTTAAGTTAGCATGATATTCATATATGCATCGCTAACTTTACAATGCAAGTACGAGACATTTGTGTTGTCGTCCATCAAGGGGGGAGATTGAAACCCCACCTTGATTATATATTTGTATAGGTGATCATGATGGAAGACTTAAACACAAATGGAGTGGTTTTATACACTAACAACTTATTGATTATATATCGAGTGCTTGGTTTGGTTTGTGGTTTGTATTGAATTTGTGCAGGTTTTGAAACGCATTTCAAAGGATCTCGTAAGGCCTTGAAATCGGATGCAAGGAAATACAAGGAATTTAGAGTGATTAAAAGACGAAGGCCTTGAAAGCCATTTAAAGGGATCAGAAGTCAAAGACACGTCAAGGCTGCACGTTGAAGGAATTAAAACAACTTATCTACCAAAGTGCCAAAGAAGATCTTCTAAGAAAGATATGATCAACAAGAAGATATGTTTAAAAGAAGATCTCAACCGACCAAGAAATATTTGATTCTTAAAAGGATCTTGCAACGATCCTCAACCGCAAGCACGAAGATCTTCTCTCAAACGGAATTTGAAATCATCACAACAGATACGAGAAGATTATGGACCAGAGAGATCAACGTTTTTCAAGGAGATGAAGATTGTAGAATATCGACAAAGTCTACGTCATCTCAACCAAGAAGCGACTTTCATGGAGAAGAAAAATCATTGTCAAACGGTCATCTTCCCAACGGCTAGAAGACCTCTCCATAGAAGTCTATAAATGAAGATGTCGATCGAAGAACGAAAAGAACAAGCTTACACGGAAACATCTAAAGTCTTCAAGCGATCTAAAATATCTTCATTCGATCAAACAATTTTTTTTCCCTCTTTTACTTAAAAGAGTTATCCCCTAGAGAGAGATAAAACTTGAGAGCTCCATTGGTATATCTAAAAAGTGTTATACTAGAGTGTGATTTACTCTGCGAAGTAACTAGGCTATTATAGCAAGGTGAAGAGTTGGAGCTAGATCGTAGCATTGGCTACAGTGAAAGAAGAAGGAGATTTCTTCTAGTTTGTATCTAGGACTCTTTGGAGCTGATAATATATAGTTAGATCCTAAAGCTATACCCTGGGACGGCGAGTAGGCTATTTAGAGCCGAACTTCGTAAACATATCCTCGTGTCAATCTTTTACATTCCGCACTTTATCTTGCTTTATTATGACTAACTTTGTTTCGCAAGTTTACAAAGTCAAGACCCTTGAAAGTTGTTTCAAAGCCCTTGAAATCAAAGTGTGTCACAAAGAGCTCAGATCGACATGAAGGCCTTCGAAATTGATTTCAAAGCCTTGAGATAGGTTTTTGCGGAAAGTTCACATACTCTATTCAACCCCCCTTCTAGAGTATCTTTTATCCTTTTTATTCACCTAACGGTTCTTCGGCTTCCTATCTCTTTATCTAGCTATGGCATGCATGTTTGTTGTTTTAATGATGAATGAACTTGAGATGCTTGTTGTTGGCTAAGTAGCATGTGATTCTAGGGTGATGGATGAAAGGTTATGTCTAGGATAATGATAGATTGAACTTAGATGTATCTTAAGATAGTTGTATGCTCGAAATCCCTAGATCAATTTGCAATCTCGCCCTCTTCTTCAACCATTTCGGCCGAGATGTTCTTGATCCACCCGAGGTGTGTGAGTTGTTGTTCCAATAGTGTTATATCTTCATGTTAGGGATTTTGAGAGTTGAAATCCTAGTGTTTGTTGAGCCTAATCTAGCATTAGGGTGACCTATGTTAGTAAACTAGGTGAGGGATGAGACTTACCCGGTAATTCCCTCTCTTAGGTATAGAAGATGACAAACATTAGGTAGTAGTGAGCCTCAACAGCCGCTATTGGATTGAGTGTGCTAGGATTGTTGCTTAGGACTTGCTTTTCCGAGACTTACCCGGTAAGGAGAGGTTGGACCCCTAGATAGCAATCCGGTTTGTGTAGAATTTCCAACCTTAGGTTCCTAGAGACTTATCCGGTAATAGGACCTTTGATTTGGGATTAGTGGACCATGAGACCTACCCGGTGATTGATCCCATTAGAGAATCATTCTTTCCAAACATATGCAGCTTGTCCTAGATTGATTAGAAGCTTGAGTCCATGCCATAACCGGACATCCGAATCTCTAGAATCCGCTTTCTATACATTGATCTTATATCTTGTGTTTGCTTTGTGTTTGGTTGTTATTGTTGCTTGATTGTGATCTTTGCTTGATCACCACAAAACCCATCAAAAACATATGATTTTCATTTCTTTATTTCCATCTCTTTTCTCATCCTATACCTTTATTATCCTTGATCACTGCATGATTTAATCTCACCTCAGTCTTTGTGTTCGACCTCGGAATGTTTTCCTTTCTACCTTGCGATCCGTACACTACGGGTTGGATAGGTGTGTAGGATTTTAGTTCGAGTTATAAATTTAAGACTTTGTGTGCATCATTTTGGAGAACAAGTTCTTGGCACTCTTGCCTCGGATTTGCTTAGTTTTCACATCCTAAAACACAACAATACATACAATCATAGTCCAAGGCATAACAATCATTCCTTCTCCCTAGAATCACATCTACTCAGCCAACAACATACATTTCTAGATCAAACATCATCATATAAGCATGCTTCCAAGTCATGGAAAGAAAATGAAGAATGGACCAAAGAAAAGACATTAAAAAGCTACAATAAAAGTTACCACAATCTTACAAAGGCTCCAAGAGCAGCTCCAAGGTGTCAACAGTTGAAACCTCACTCAAAATCACTCAAATCTTACTCTAAAACTAAGTTCTACACTAATCTCTTCCAAGAACACCTAAAAGAGTGCTTGGATGAGAGATACAATCCAAAGAGAGTGTTTTTGGAAGGAGAAGCAAAAAGGGAGAGAAGGGAACTGAACCAAGAGCCAACCTGCAAGAATCACTTACGTACTCCAGAAAAGAATGGGTCAAACCAAGAGAGGTGGTGCCAATTGTTGTGGTGGTCCAGCAGATGATCTCGGATGACTCAAGGGGCATCTTGGCCGAGGTGTGCCAGCCATGGACCGAGATTGTTTAAATTCAGCACGAATCACCACATGATCAAGAGCTAGTCCAATGCTTTCACCAACTAAGATTCTTGCCTTCTTCTTTCCTCCAAGCATGAGTCATTTGGAACCATAAATCCGGACCATCATGAGTCTTGAACCTCAAATGCATCAATAACATCTCAAAGGTCCCAAAAATACCTACAAAACCGACAAAAGCTCGTGTAGACGTCTATTCCGACAATATGACTGAATTAAGCACAAACATCACGAACTAGTGCGGAATCATGCATGAATGGAAAGGAAAACTATCTAAAAGAGTGTCTAAACTAGTGTCATAAATCACGTCATCAAAATACCCCATACTTGTCGCTTGCTCGTCCCTGAGCAAGGTCGAACTACAGGCTAGAGATGGCGTGAGTTATGAATGCGGAAAAATAGAAAATCTTTTTGGAATTGTGCTTCTAAAGATGGATCACCTTCATAGTGATGTTTCATGGCAAAGGACAAGCAATCATGTATTAAATGCGTGAAGGCATAGAAAGACAATCATACTTAACTCAAAAGCATGCATGAAAGGCAAAAATGACAAAGTCAAGATGATCATGAGAAAATCAAATCTAGATCACTAAGTCAAACACATAAGAAAATAGGTCTTAAGGACTTAGGAAAAAAAGAGGCCAAGAAACGTGTCGATAGGTGGGAATTTCTAAGGTCATGTGGTGCAAATACGGGATAGGAACAAAAAACCACAACTTCACATATATACTTCATCCACCAAAGTGTAATTTTCCACTTCTTTTTCCTTTCTTTTCTTTTCTTGTTCTTTTTATTTTTATTCAATTTTGAGACAATGGCATTGGTGTACAAAAGCATAAACCTTGGTGATTAGAAGCACACATACCAAGGCTCATTAGGACAATCGGTTTTGCGACTTTGGCAAGACACAAACACCCGATTATGTGAATGGTGCCGAGTTACTCGTCATCAAAACCGAAGTCCCCAAAACTATAATTTTTTCTACACTTTTCACAACAAATTTTCAATAACATCATTCACACATTCATACGGCAACTTCACCACCCCATACATGCTTTTCACACACTCAACACACTAGCATGCTCCTATTCCAAGATGGGTCAAAAGAGGTAAATTTTCAATTCAAGTGAGGTGCTTAAACAACATGATCAAGATGAGGAGAAGAGAGATGAATTGCCTTAATCATTCCTAGATGATGCACAAGAACTAGCATGCAATTTCGACCATCAATTCTCAATCCAATCAAGATAAACATCATCATCACAATTCATACATGGGATTCAAGAGAAGTATTCAAGTCTACATATGCATAAATTCATTCAAAACACAAGGCCATCCATAGCCATTCCACAAAACAACAATCATCATAAGGATCATGTCCAAACTTAGAAGCACAAATTTTTTTAAATTTTTTGATTTTATTCTGAATTTTGATATATGTATATACAATGCAAGACATTAAAAGAAACGTGTGACTATGAAATGAAACTATCCTGGATGCGATCATGCAAAGAATCATGAAAACCCCACCACATACTTAAGATCACATTGTCCCCAATGTGTAAATCAAGTAAAGAAGAGTGAAAGAAGTTCTCACAATGTAAAAAGTGGTGCTTATGTATTTTGGTAACTCATGTGGAGTGGTGGTGCGGATGATCGATCAAAGATGGTAGAGAGCTCAATATGATCATTCCAGCGTCGGGACCTGCGTCAAGGTGTAAGCGAGATGGGAGCTCTTCCATCCCTCCAAGGCTCCTTATGTCGTCCAAGTCTCACGCCCGCGCAACCCATGGTTGACACGGGATTATCATCAACAACTTGCTTGCAAGACTTCCTTATTACCTAGAATCTAGCACACAAACACAAAACAAAACAAAAGAAAAAAACAAAAAGGAAAAGAATTTACCCTTGGGTTGCCTCCCAAGAAGCGCTTCTTTTAGGTCATTAGCTTGACCAAACTCCATGATGCCTCAACCCACCTTAAATACCATGGTTTGCTTGAGGAGTCCAAGCAACCATCGCTTTCCGGCATCCATGATGACAAGCACGGGTCACTTGATGCCAAAATAAGCTTTAAGCTCTCTCTTCACTGTTAAGCAGTAGACTCCTTCATCACCGCTTACTTGACGATGGCATGGGGTTGCAACCATATGAGCCACCCCATACTTAGACAATTGGTACTCCGCGGTCTCACCGGCGAAATGCTTGCCATCCTCATTCAACATAATCCGAAGAAAGACGACTCTTAGAAAGATATCTTTATGGAATTCCTCCACAACCATCATGGATCCGTCATGCTTGCCTCCTTCATTCAACATGGGAGGCTCCTTAGGAAAGGGACTCCAACCTTCAAGTGCACTCTAGGCAAGCAAGAAAGGATCGAAAGGAGTTGAATTGGGCTTGGAAACGTCTCCACAAGACCTTGGATGCGCACCTCGGTTGATCATACCGAGGTGTTGGTCGAGGTGAGCCACTGTTGGATGCATCTCAGTTGGATCATCATGCATCTCGACCGAAATGGTGTTGGCTGGAACGAGATGGATCTTGTTTTCTTCTTCTTCCACCGAGAGCTCATCAACTTTGGTTTCGGGGTTGATAGCAAGGATGTCCGGGGCTGAGAGTCCTTCATTGTACTGCTCCAAGGTGAAGGAGATGGAGATGAGTCTTAAAAGAGGGTAGGCATCCCTTGCAAAAGAGCATGCTTAATCTCTTCAATCTCCCTCCTCGTTTTATCTTCTCTCTCGAAAGCCAATCTTCTTTCATCTTCTAGGGCCAAATCCCTTAGCCTCACTTGCTCCCAAGCATTATTAAACTCTTCTTGAAGTTCTCTAATGATCGTGGTTAAATCACAAAAATTCTTGGATCTCCTGATGGTGAGCCTCTTCTTGATGAAACACTTCCGCTTCAAGCTCCATGTGGGCACTCAAAATGAAAGCAAGGGTGCTCTCTAGATCATCCATCTTCCTCAATATTTGTTCTAAAAATAATTTCAATCGGTCTTTGTGAGGTTGATGGTGAGGTTCCCCATGAGGCAAAACAGTCATGTTAGCTTGATCATGGGACTCATGATAGTCATTAAACGCCTCCCAATACTCAAACTCATCGTGGAGAGGTCCTCGATCTTGGCTTGTCATCCATCCCTCATACTCCATGTCGTCAAGGTCGTCTTGGAAGTACACTCCGTCCATGGAAAACATGAAATAGGCAAAGACAAAAACAAAGCAAGATCAAAAGTAACAAGAAAGATCTACACTATAAACAATAAAAAACAAATGACTTAATTTAGACCTAGTCCCCGGCAACGGTGCCAAAAACTTGTTGTCGCTAGAAGTTGAGTGCGAGACAAATCCGAGGCAACAGTGCCAAGAACTTGTTCTCTCAAGACGTGCACACACAAAGTCTTAAATATATAACTCGATCTAATCTCCTAAACTACTAAGGGAAACCCGCAGTGTACAAATCGTTTCGTAGAAAGGAAAGTATTCTGAGGTTGAACACAAGGAGTCAGGTGAAATTAGGCAATTCAATGATCAAAGATAGTGTAAATCCAAAATAAGATATGAGCGAGTAATAGAGAAAAGCAAAACACAATATTTTCGGTTAGTTTTAGGTGATCAAACAAGGATCAAAAGATATATGCACACAAACAAGCAAACAAACACACAAGCACAAGGGTAGGTGATAAGAGGTAAGAAATGCAGATTCTAGAGATTTGGAATTCCGGTTATGCAATAGACTCATGCAATCAAAACATCAAAGGATAAGCTGCGGTTGTTCGGAGTTTGGTGTTTCTCTAATGGGAAAATTACCGGGTAAGTCTCATGCTCCAATAGTCTCGAAACTAAGGTCCTATTACCGGGTAAGTCTCAAGGAACTATGGTCGAGGATTCTACAAAAAACGGCCACTACCTAAGGGTCAAACCCCTCCTTAGTGGGTAAGTCTCGGAAAAGGTAAGTCTTAGGCAACGATCCTAGCACACTCAATCCAATAGCGGCTGTTGAGGCTCACTATTACCTAGAGTTCGTCATCATTTATATTTACGAGCGAAAATCACCTGGTAAGTCTCATTCCTCAAATAGGTTACTAGCATAGGTCTCCCTACGCAAGATAAAGCTCAACAAACAATAGGATTTCAACACATCTACATCCTAACATCAAGATACATCAACAATAGAACAACTACTCACAATCTCGGGTGGATCATAAACATCTCGGCCGAAATGAGATGAAGAACATGCGGAGATCCTAAACCGAGCTAGGGTTTTGAACAGAAATCCATCATAAGCTAACATGCAACTCAATACAATCATAGTCCAAGGCATAACAATCATTCCTTCACCCTAGAATCACATCTACTCAGCCAACAACATACATTTCTAGATCAAACATCATCATATAAGCATGCTTGCAAGTCATGGATAAAAAATGAAGAATGGACCAAAGAAAAGACATTAGAAATCTAGAATAGAAGTTACCACAATCTTACAAAGGATCCAACAGTAGCTCCAGGGTGTCAACAATGGAAACCTCACTCAAAACCACTCAAATCTCACTCTAAAACTAAGTTCTACACTAATCTCTTCCAAGAACACCCACAAGGGTGCTTTGAAGAGAGCTACAATAAAAAAAGAATGTTTTTGGAAGGAGAAGCAAAAAGGGAGAGAAGGGAACTGAACCAAGAGCCAGCCTGCAAGAATCACTTAAGTACTCCACAAAAGAATGGATCGGACCAAGACAGGTGGTGCTATGTGTCATGGAGGTTTAGTAGAGGATCTCGGATGGCTCCAGGGGTATATCGGCCGAGGTGGGCAAGCCCTGGACCGAGATTGGTCAAATTCAGCACGAATCACCACATGATCAAGAGCTAGTCCAATGCTTTCACCAACTAAGGTCCTTTTTCTTCTTTCTTCCCATCATGAGTCATTTGGAACCATAAATTCGGACCTTCATAAGGCTCGAACCTCAAATGCATCAATAACATTTCAAAGGTCCCCAAAATACCTACAAAACCGACAAAAGCTCGTGTAGACGTCTATTCTGACAATATGACTGAATTAAGCACAAACGTCACGAAATAGTGCGGAATCATGCACGAATGGAATGGAAACTATCTAAAAGAGTGCATAAACCAGTGTCATAAATCACGTCCTCGTCATTAAATATATAACTATATCCTAAAGAAAATATGGTCCATAGCCATATGCGGATAACCTATCATAAAACATGTACTTCTCCAAGTGACCATTATCAATCATAGAGG
This sequence comes from Fagopyrum homotropicum, assembly GCA_033239125.1. Taxonomy (NCBI): domain Eukaryota; kingdom Viridiplantae; phylum Streptophyta; class Magnoliopsida; order Caryophyllales; family Polygonaceae; genus Fagopyrum; species Fagopyrum homotropicum. Next base: position 92,942,988 of record BSWB01000003.1, on the reverse strand, counting down.
TCTTCTCCTTGAAAAGAAACTTAAGATAACAACTAGGTATGCACACATAGTCAAATTTTTTATAAAAGAAGTCTCCAAATAAATTAAACTTATTCCAAGAATCCTTGACCACACAATGCGAAAGAAAATCACCCAAATCAGCATGTGCAATATATCTACATTTAATAAGCTCAATCCTTAGCACAATATAATCCAAGATGGTGACTAACATAAAATTCCTAGGAAACTCAATGATCCATTTACTATGACTAGGAAGTAAATAATTAAACCAATATCTAAACCTTTTAAATAAGAATCTAAAGTTATGATCACACTTAAGAAAGTTTAGACATTCTACTTTCAAATTCTCACCCAAAAGACTAAATAAGTTACCTCCCTTTTACATGGTGAACTTCCGATCCAAACATCTCGGATCAACATCAATAGGTGAAGGCTCCTTAGATAACTCTTCCTTATGATCAGAAAGAAACCTTGAAAGTTTAGGGCGAGGTTCTGTGGACTGGAGTCAAGATAATCCACGACAGTGGAAAATCTCGGGCGAGATTTAAGAACTTTGGCCAAGACTTCTTTCTTGGAGTGAAATTTTGTTGTCCTATAGTGATATAATACTTTTGTAACTTGAGCTTACACTACATAAGTCTCTTTATGTTTAATCCTGGGGTCTTAAGAGCCTTTATATATGGACTCAAAGGCAAGTCAAAAGGTAGATTGCTAGGAAACGGTTATAAAGAACAACCTAAAGATGAATGCAACATCTTAGATTCATGCACATCAGAATCACAAGAATACTCAGATCTCAACGTAGGAGTAGGCATGTTGTGTTCAACGGAACTATCACATTCCAACTTAGGCTTATGCGTATTGGTATCAAGATCACTCATACTGTGCTTAGGCACTTCACACTTTATAGCATCATCTAACTAATGCTTATAGGTTTCCATACTAATCCTAGCATGCGAGACAAGAGTAGATTCCGATCATAATAAATCTAAATGATCATCAAGAGACTAAACACATCCAAACTCAGATTTATGCACATTTATCTCAAGATTATGCATAACATGCTCATTTATATTACAATCAATAATATCATTCAAATCAGATTTATGTGCACATAATTCATTACCGTCTATTTCATGCTTATCACAATCAATATTATTACTAACTTAGATTCTTGTACAATGGATTCAATAAGCTTAGAACTAGAAGGTTTAGAATCAATGACCTTTACAGTTTGGATAACCCCCATCGATGGTTTTTCCTACCAAGGATGGAGAACTCGTGATTCTAATGCGTCAACTGGTTACACATTTCTTCCACCACATATCTCACTAAAATCTCGGTTGGGTAGGGGCGATATTCTAGGGCCGAGATTTTGGAATCGGAATCCTAATCATTCTTCTTCCCACTCCATCATGCTTGTGATGAAGTCTAGATTGCTCTTGACTTCTCCTGGAATGAGGATCACGTCTAGGATAATTTCTCCAGATGTTTTCTTCATGTTCATTCTCGAATTCCTGAAAATCAACAAACTCTGGAATGTTAGATTTATAATAACGAGAATGTGAATATCTCATATCTTGCATATAAGAGGATCTTGGAGGTCATTATGGGACGGGAGTTCTATATGGAACTCGTGAATGTCAATCATCCTCATTCATTGATCTCCGCAGAGGGACGTAATTTTCAAACCTCAACTGGGGCAAATCTCAGGCAAAATTTCTCACTTGAGGTCGAGATTTGGTATTAGAACAAGGATTGAGCTTCTCCACACTCACACTATGTTGTGAATCTCAAGCTAATTTGATGTAATTGCCTAGGATGGATTAATACTCCTCTAAGTTTGGTGAACTAGTCTAAACTAGAAACTCCTTGGTCGAATCAAGTAGTCAACTTGGTTTGAAAGAAGGTTCTTGTGTTAGAAGATAGTTAAAGATCTCCTGCTGGAAGTCTCATACCACAATTGACAAAAAGTGGAAAGAATATTGAAAGTAGACACAACTAGTATGATAGAAAGTATAGATACTAACTAACACTTCAAGGGGAAACTAAAAAATGAAAGCACTATAAAGTAACTCAATCGCCAAATTCCACATCTAGTTAGGGTTTCTCGCAGTCTGCTTCTATATTGGGAGGAGCTGTTCGGAACCGTTAAAAACCGTCAACGAGAAGACAAGATACGTGAACTTGCAAACTTTGATTACAATTTGTGAAGGTTTGAACTGATCTGTTGCACCTTAGATTTTGATTAGGATTTATGCGAGGACCGCAGCCAATGCCTGCGTTTTTTGGGCTCCACGGATTCAATCATTGAAGAAGACCAACTCCGAGGCTCAGATCGAGATCGAATCGGTGAAATACGACTGTTGCGGTTTAACCAAGGAGTGCACACCGGTGTACATCGAGCGACTCCGAGAGCGATACGCCGGAAAGTGGATCTGCGGCCTTTGTGCCGAGGTGGTGAAAGACGATATCGTCCGATATGCTCGTCTTATCAGCATAAAAGAAGTGTTAGCACGCCAACACTCACTCTGTTGCCGGAAAGTGGATATACGGCAAGTTTGCTTGCCACCGGAAAGTGGATCCGAGAGCGATATGCTCGTCTTATCAGCACAGAGGTGGCGTTAGCACGCCGGAAAGTGGATATGCGGCCAGTTTGCTTGCCGCCCTCACCAAGACTCACTCTGGCCACCATGGGAGTCACCGTCAAGGGAGGCGCCGCTACGGGTGTCACCGCTAAGGGCATCGCCGCCTCGCCTGCCGGGAGAAATTGCCGCCGCTGAAATGAACTTGGTCCTCTGTTGGAGAATTGCCTCTCCAAGAAGCACGCAGGAAACCTAACAGGTTAAGATATAATTAGGGTAAATTAAAAATAACATCCATATTTTATATTTGCATTTATGACCCCAACTTTTGTAAATATACAAATATGTCCTTACAAAGTTAAGTACAAATGTTGACCTAGGTTTTATAATTGTAGGAAATCCCTAGAGTACTGAAAGTTCACAAATTGCTCAAATGTGGTTAATTATAGAAATTCACCCGACATTATAAATACGGGATAGATTCTTTAAAATTATAAATGTTATTGTGTAACTCGATGGGCTTTATATTTGTGTAACTCGATGGGCTTGGACTTGTGTAAGTCGATTAGTCTTGGACTTGTGTAACTCGATGAGCTTGGACTTGTGTAAATCGATGAGCCTTGGACTTGTGTAGTTCGATGGGCTTGGACTTGTGTAAGTCGACCTTGTGTAAACAATCGGACTTGTGTAATTTGAAATTGATCGATTTTTTTAACTACATAATTTGACATTATATTTGAAAGTGTGTATAAACATTGTGTAATAGAAATTATGCATTAATATTGTGTAATTGGAATTGTGTATTAATATTGTGTAATTGGAATCGTGTATTCACATTGTGTAAGTGAAATTGTGTATTAACATTGTGTAACTGAAAATTGTGTATTAATACTATGTATCGACTAGACAATACATAAGTTCAATTAGCCCAGCTGATATAAGGGCGGGGGGAAGGGTTTGTTGCTCAGAGTTCGATAATCCCTAGCTACAACATTTGTATTTTGGCTTGGGCATGGGCTTATTTAACTCGTGTGGGCCTACTGGGCCTGAACTGAACTTGGACTTGGACTCCATTAAATTAAAATTACAAATTATCCTTTTCAATTAATCTTTAATAATAAATCAGAGGAGCCTAAAAATTGTCTACCTAATACTACAATAAACAAAAAATGTCTACTTAGTCAACTCGCCCTTTATTTTTTAGCTTTCCTTTGACCCATTTTTGAATTAGGAGAAGAAACCATGTGGTTGGAGAAAAAAATCAAAGTCCAAGTATTGGGTTGTTAATAAGAGGTATAAAGTACCAGTATATCGTTCCTTGAGGTGTTGTGCATGAAAGAAAAAGTAGAAAGTTTTATAGTATATTTATATTTTTGCACCACTTGAAACTTGCTTTATTTAGAAAGGGAATAGTTTACAAAGTACAAAGTGCTAAAATGAAGAATGTAATGTGTGATGATGAGTTCAGGTGTAAAGATATCATGATACTATAGAAGAGACTTGACCGAATCCATCAACCCGACCAGGCAACCCGATTGAGGACGGACAATTGACTAGAAACATTGATTTGCGTTGACCGAGAGATTTGAGACTTCTTAGTTCCCGGATGTCTAGCACCACAACCAAATTAATTCCTCACCTTTTTACTTATTAGCTCTGGCCACGTTACAACCCTATAAAAGATAACTGGATTCATATTGTAATTGTAGGAAAGTGGGAGATGGAGATTAAGAGCGTTTTTGTAAGCTTTATATTTTGAATCAATGCATATTTATTGAGTATGAGTATTATTGAATATGTCTAAACACACGTTAGAGAGTTATAGACATGCCTTTGAGAGGTCTTGAAAATTTAGATGTTTTGGATTTTACATATGACTATGATATGTGTGATGATGACAATGGTCTTAAGATTGAGATCTTCCTAGTTGAAGCATGCATAGTGTCCTTCACATAGAGTTGTCTTTAGATATTACCGGAGACGAGTAATGTTCAAGTATGAAGTATTTAATAACATACAATTTTACATGTTTTTTCATCCTCATTTTTATTCTTCTCTTGAGCATATATATTTTTATAGTAGATTTATTTTCCTTTTGTGTTCGGAGATCTATTTGTCCTTACATGATATTGCGGACATTCTACGTGCTGCACTTTGCACTAAGTCGAGTCGATGAACATTGTTCAGTGAGTCGACTTCCATCTTGTCCACAACAACTTTGGGAGATTTGTCTTCCTTAATCTTCCCTTAGAGATAATGTCAGTGGAAAGATGTTTTAACTTTTTTAGCCTTATTCTTCCTCTAAATTAAATCTTAGCCCCAACCTTGTGAAGAATAGTAAAATTGAGGTTCATCGTGAAATTTGTACAAGTTAGCTAGAGCTAGAGATGTGTTACAAACACTTGAAGCGCACTACAAAGCACCTTAAAAATCTGATAAGACAGAACTTGAGCCAATAGTTGGCCTAGTGGATGCAAGGTACGTGGGCTAAACTGATTCCAACACAAAAAGTTTGTACAAGTGATGACGGCTAGATACACAACAATTGGTTCATTAGGAGATGCAGTTGAACATTGAGAAAGGAACCAAGCAGAGTCCTTTTCTCCCTAGAGGTGTGCAGCTTTTTTCTTTGCCTATCTCATCTGGTTTTCCCTTGTGAATACCAAAGTAGATGCCCTCGTCTTCATGGTTGTACAAGTTGAAGAAATTAGGGTTTACCAGTGGAGTAGAAGAAGATAGAGGTGAGCTGGCCGTGTCCTCCAGTTCATGCTCGCATTTGCTTCTTTTGCTTCTTTTGGTTTCGCTGCTTTGACAAAGGTCATATTCAAGATGATGCTTCTTAGAATCCCAATAAGAAGCAGCATCAGAAACCATGGAAGATGTTTCACAGCCAGAAAGGAAAGATTCTTCAGTTTGGGAGTTGCAGGCTGGGAAGTCTTCGAGGAAACTCCATCCGCTCTCCTCATCAGCAAAGGAATGTAGGGATTTGCTCCTAGAGTTTGTGGAGATCAAAGATTCGTCCATATCTTATGCGACACAAAGGAATAGCAAGTGTGAAGAGAATGTTTGTTTGTTGCAGGCTAGGGTTTATGGCTTAATATTTTTAAAAAGGCAGCAAGCGAGAGAGCATATATATATATATATATATATATATATATATATATATATATATATATATATATATATATATATATATGGTGGAATTTGGTTTTGTTGGTCGTGCTGAATGTAAATTAGATGACGAGGGCAACTGAAATTTGATGTGGTGTGTTACTTACCTTCCACGAAAGACAAGGAAAAAGATGTTGAATTGGCCTCTCAAGGTTGGAAACATGACTTAGGGAAATGGTCAATATTCTAGCATCTACCATTTCTTCCCTCGTTACAAACAAGTTTGACTGAACTAAATATTAAACATTTGGGAGCCTGCAATCTCTAATGCCCCAATCATATACAAACGAGCTAGGGTTGTCGGCAACAACATGTGAGATTAGGATCTGACAATGCTTCCATAACTGCACTTTCTAACTATATTAAAGAATACCACATGCATTGTAAATGTAGCAAACACCATAAACTAGAATATTTCTTTATATTGGTCAAGCTTCAAATTCAACCAGACGGTTTGGTACCATGATTTATTGACGATTTCAATACACAAGGAATATCATGCAGGCCGTTGCAACTAATACGTCTCTTCAATACACAACGTACATTAGGTTTTGGCACATTCAAGTCTTTCCACGTCCCGTCCCGTCCCGCCCCGGCTATTATATGTGGGACGGAATCGGAACATACCTTGTACTCTTTAGAGTGAAGGATATTGTATCTTATTCCGGTTGAGATCGGTAAGGGATGGGACAGTACTATCCCTACCATTTGCAGCATTTGCAGCAAGGGTTGTCCTCTAGAAACGTGACTAACATCTCTTAATTTAGCTTTTTAATCACGTTTCTAATCATTAATTTAGACTATCTCTCTTTTCATCATTGGATACATACTTTTCTCGACAATCAAGTGAAAATCTCTCCTGACAATTCTGCCACATGAACACTTTTATATGATAATTAATATAATTTGAACACTTCATGGCATTTTCCTTGATTTTAAACTATGACAAAATCTTACAATAGAGACATCCACTTTCCAAATAGCCAATTACACAATTTCAAGCATCATTCGTTTATGTTCCACCATTTTCATATTCATACTTATTAAACAAAGTGATATTAAGCATCATTCAATTTTTTTTATTTTTTGTTTCCAACTCTTAAATTAAATATTATATTTTCTTTTTAAACGTATATTGTCATCACTTTGTTCTTCAATTACGTCGTTATCATTAACTCAATCACTAAACCCGTTTAAAAAGATTCTTATAAACATCTCTTCAAACACTTTCCATTCATATGTTAATCACTAATGAAGACATTTATACAAATTGGGAACGATATAAACTTCTTATTTACTAATGCCCAAGTCACGGACAAGACATATTGGTCTTTATATGAACCATCTACCTTGGAATCGACAATAACTCCTCGTTGATGATTGATTTTTCATGTTGTAGTACATCTAGTGAAACATGAATGCTAGTGATGTTTTTTTTTTTTTTTTTACTAAAACGGGTAAAAGATTAGGAAGGTCAACGCCTGACAGTTGGCCATCCTAAGACATCCTTTCGGATGATAACATCAAGCGGAGGCGGGATCTTCAGGCTAGTCATCGTCCCGTCCAGCTCCTGGGAGACCGCAGCATGACCGTTGTGGCCAAGAGTAGCCAGCTTGTCCACAACACAGTTAATTTCTCTGAAAATATGGTTGACTTGAACCTGATTAAACCCTGAGAGTAACATAAAGATATCCGTAATTGTAATGTCCAGTTTCCATGGTGACATCCAGATTCTTTTCACTGAATTAATGATAGTAAGGTTATCCCCTTCAATGTCAATTTTGCTGACTCCTAGCTGTTTAGCTTTGATTAAGCCCATTTTTAGTTCATACGCTTCAGTTTGAAGGACATAACTGTCCCCACACTGTCCATAGTCTAGTGCAATAACCGAGGCAGCATGATCTCTTAAAATGTACCCATAGGCACTTTGGCCATTGTTTCATTTAGATCCATCGAAATTGAGTTTGACCACTCCAGGGGTGGCGCAGACCGTTTAATGTTCCTTGTTTTCCTTTTGTTAGCTTTAATTGCTTTTATTTTTTTCTCCTTTGAGTTTTCTCAATCCGATAGTTGCGACTCAACAATGTGTGAGATGTTCCTAAGTTTTTCATTGTTAAAGATAATCTTATTCCTCATAAACCAGACATTCCACCAAGTGACAAGAAGCGTAGTGATAGAAGATTCTACAAGCTTAGTTCTAATAGAGGATATGACCTCCCTTAACTTCATATTGGTCATATCAATACTTTGCAATAAACTTCTTGTTTCATTGTTAGCTATATTGTCCATGGTATACGGGCAATTAAAGAAAATGTGTTTTGCACTTTCGTATGGGTGCTGGCAAAGAACGCATGAGATAGGTATAGGTACCTTTTGTTTTTCAAGGTTCTCCTTAGTTGGAAGGCCATCCATTGCTAGTTTCCAAGCAAAGTTTTGGACCTTGGGCATAATATCTACACTCCATATCCAAGAGATGTCGTGTTGTCCTAAACAATTGTTGTGATTGTCGTACATAGCTGAGAGTGCATCTTTTGTACGGAACCAACCATCCTTACTTGGAGCCCAGTAGAGTCTATATTTGATATCGCTCATTGGGAGCGGGTGGTTTAGTATATTATTGATAATGTTTTGGTTGTTCAACCAGTTTTTCAGATTTTCTATCCTCATTTGATCCCATTTGTTATTTATAATAAGAGTACTCACTGTGTCCTCAATGTTGGTTATTTATTCCTTGTTCGGGACTAGTTATTCTAAAGGGCGATCGTCAATCCAACGATCCTTCCAAATCTTAATGGTCTCCCCGTCCCCGACATTCCATTTAATTCCTTGTTCAAACTCTGGTCGTAGACTCATCAGTCTCTTCCATTGCCATGATGTGTTATTCCCTATTTTATACTTCCATAGTTGATTCCCCGTTAGGTATTTTTCCTCGATAATTTTCACCCAAATGTTGTTTGGTTCCGTCATGATCTTCCACAAGAGTTTCATTTGCAGCGCTTTGTTCATATCTTCAGCTTTCCTTATCCCAACCCCTCCTTTATTCTTTGGTTTACAGATTTTATCCCAACTTATAAGCGGATGGTAGTTTGGTCCTTTATTCCAGAAGAATTGTTTGTTGATCTGGTCTAGTTCTTTGTGTATTAATGGTGGGAGCATAAAACTTTGCATAATGTAATTTGGTTTAGCATTTAGATTGGCTTTGATAAGAGTTGTTCGGCCTTCCTGAGATAAGGAGGATGCTTTTCACTTGGTCAACTGTTTCCTGGAACTCTCAATGACGTCTTGAAAAATCGTTTTATTTACCCGCCCATTGATAATTGGGCAACCCATGTATTTTTCCAAGCAATTACTCGGCAGGATTCGATATTTTGTTGTATCAATCTCTTTGCTTGGTTATCTAGATTTCTGGATGTCTGGAAGGCCGATTTATGGTAATTCACTTTTTGTCCAAAGACTTGGCAATATTTTGTCAGGATATCCAGAATTTTATTACATGCATAATAAGTTCCTTTTGCAAAGATAATAATGTCATCCGCAAACGCTAGGAATGGGATAGTGGTTCCTGCTCTTGTGATTGGAAAGCCAATGTTTTTCTAATCCTCAATACAAGCTTTCTGTAGATTCCTAGCAAGTATTTCAGCGACTAGATTAAATAGTAGCGGGATAGTGGGTCACCTTGTCTAAGTCCCCTGGTTGGTTGTATGATCTTAGTCGGTTTATCATTGATTAAGATAGAGGAGGAGGCTGTCGAAATACATTCTTTAATCCATCCAATAAATTTTCCTGCAAAGCCCAATTTTCTGAGAATGGCCATACTGTATGGCCATTCTACTCTATCGTATGCTTTTTCCATATCAAGTTTGATGGCTACATAACCTTCCTTACCTTTATTTGATTTGAAACCGTGAAACACTTCATGGGCAATCAGGATGTTATCATGGATGGATCTATTTTGGGTGAACGCCCCCTAGCATGGGTGAATTAGCTTAGGGAGAATTTTCTTGAGTCTGTTTGTTAGGATCTTTGCAATGATTTTATAGAGCGTTAAGCAGAGACTGATGGGTTTGTAGTGCGATGTTAGTGATGGGTTGTCCATTTTTGGGATAAGTGCAATGAAGGTGTGGTTAATTTGCTTAAGGATTTTCCCATTCCTATGGAAACTCTTAACTGCCCGGATGACATTCGGGCCCACAATGTGCCAATATTTTTGAAAGAATCCAGCTGGCAGTCCTCTGGTCCCGGGGATTTCTCACTTCCGATCTCAAAGGTTGCCGTTCTAATGTCGTCATTTGTAAAAGGTCCTGTCAGCATACTATTATCTCCTTCTGTGATTTCAATTTGCAGAACTTCAAGTTGTTTTTGAAGCTCGACTAAGTTGACATTTGAGGCTTTGAATCTATTTTCATAATCCACGATGAATTCTTTCTCAATTTCTTCATCTGAAGCTAGTATTGTCCCATTGCTTGTACTAATGATCGCTATGTTTTTGTGATTTCTTCTTCCTGTTGCTCTGCGGTGGTGAAATTTCGTGTTTTTGTCACCCAAACGAAGGTGATTTGATTTTGCTCGCTGGGTCCAATACTTGTGTTGGTAATTGATGAGGCATTCTCTTTTTTTATTTAGTCTATTTAACTTAGCATCGTTTTGCAATGAATAATTTTTGATGATCTCCTTTTGTAGTTTTTCAATAGCGGTTTCCACTTCACCTACCTGCCTATTGATGTTTCCAAAATTTATTTTGCTCCATGCTTTCAATTTGACTTTTAGTAGACTAATTTTTTTAACAAGGTTATACATTTGTGTCCCCTGGTATTGTGTTCTCCATGTTTGTTTAAATAGATTTTCACAGTCTTTTCTTTGAGTCCACATCATTTCAAAACGAAACGGTTTGTTCCTAGTTATTTGTCCTAGATTCTGAAGATCGAACGAAATACGACAGTGATCCGAGGTAGTGAAGGCATGGTTCCTGTAAAAATATTGGGGTATGCTTGTATTACTTCTTGATGGGCCATCACCCTATCTAGTTTCTCAAAGGTGTTAGCAATACCTTCTCTGCGTTTCCTCCAATTAAATTTATTTCCATTTGTGGGTAGATCCACCAGACTACACTGTTGGGTGAGCTTGTAAAGTCTCTTGGTTCTGCTGGATGTGGGCTCTATACCTCCCTTTTTATCCGATAATTGGAGTAAATCATTGAAGTCCCCAATGACTATTGAAGGAAGATTTCTTGTGTTGATATGGTTTTTTAGTTGGGTCCAGAACATTTCTTTTTGATTTTCTTGTGGAGGGGCATAGATGAAGGTAATGTAGATATTAGTATTATTTGTCAGATTCTTATGCAAAATCGTTACGTACCTTTTTTCCTTAGTGATTATCTCAACCTGCTCATTTAGTATTTGATAGTTTTTCCAAAGAAGGCATAGCCCCCCCCCCCCCCCCCCCCCCCCCCGAAAGGCCATCTGCAGGGATAAAACAAATGTTATCGAAGCCCGCCCCTTTCCAGAGTTCTTCGTCAGGTTCAATGCTCGTTTTCAATTCTGCTAACATGATCATTTGAATTTTGTCATTTTTACAGGTGATGTTTAGATCCGTCCAGAAGTTCTTCTTTCTTATACCTCTACAGTTCCAGAAGCTTACTTTCGTTATACTGATTTTAGTTTGATGGGTGGAGAGCCCAAGTTACCTCCGGAGTTTGCATTTTCTTTTGAGTCCTTTGATTACATTTGTCTAGTCTTTGCAGATTTTCGAAGTTAGAGTATGGTTCAGTTGGGTAAATCTTTAGCCAGAAGATGGCAAAGTAGCACCTGCATTTATGAGAAACTTTTTTACTTTCTCTTATTGCATACTCAGAAGTCCTAAGCTTGCGCCTTTCTATTTCGGCTATAAACATTAGTTCATTCTTGTAGCTTTCACAAATTTTCGTGACTAGCATGTCATTAGATATAATAAGATATCCCTGATTCTTATACCTAATTTTGCTCTTGTTAACTTCGGGATTCGGACCCATTTTAACCCCATTAGCAATTAGTGGAGCGAGTCTATGCAATGTCAGTGAGATTGGAGCCTTGCTATATTGTTTCCTCTGGGCATGGGTTATTTGTCTCAAATTACTCTTCCTTTGTAGTCCAACATACAACCATTTTTTGGGAGAGGTAAGTTCAAAGAAAACCGAAACCATGGATTGCAAGAGCGGATACAAAGAAAGGTATTTAAATGTAAGAACGCAAACAGAACAAAAATAACAGTACAGATTCAGATTCCAGTTAACAGTGCACGGCTTAGTTTCCTTCATTTGTTGGTCGTTGGTGTTCCGTTTCAATTTTTCTGTTTCCTGTCCAGTATGCCAGCAAGATGTCTCCCGTTTGTTGTTCTTTAAGTACCTGGGGGTTCGATTTTCAGGTAAGTTACTGGTATATTCAGGATTTCGTAGTTGCTCTTTCTTACCTCATTTTGTTGTTTCGGTTTGCAGAGTTGGGAGGTCGGCGCTTCTTCTTTCCGCTCTGTACTCAACCCCTGACTGTCACCATCTTCCTCATTCATATATTACCATCCTTTAAGCTTTACTTTTGGGGAGGAAAGGGATCTCGATTTTGTAGGCCTCTTGAAATTGGTTACCCAAGTGATGCCCCTCATCGATCGCTGGCGTTTCTTCCACTGATTTCCTCTGTTTGCTCCAGCCAGATCTTCTCTCTCTCTTGCTTCGTTTCCTTCTTTCCTGTAGTGTTTAGCCATTTTTGGAAGGCAATCTTCTCTTTTGTACTTTTTTTGATCTACTTCAAAGTACCGTCGATTTCCATGCTTCTGCTGCTTCTTTTTGTTCTCATTGTAGTTGGTATTTAGAAGATTTGCAGCAAGAGCTTGATCTTCTGCTGTAAAAGAAGGTCGATCATCATTGATTTTGTTAGGGTAAGCTTTGAGAGATGAGAATGGGGTATTACTTAGGGTTTCGTCTTTCGATCGAAGGAATTTGGGGGGGTTTTTGTGAGGCGCGTGATGCGCGTTCATCATTTGGCCAGAAAATCGAATGCTAGTGATGTTTGGAATCTCCTAGAGACACTAAGAAAAAACTATAATATTTTTTATGTCCTAAAAGAATCAAAAATCGCGGCTTTATGTTTTATTTCATGAAAACTCAAACCAAGCCCGAATGTTGCTACTGTAAAGGGTTTACCAATATGAGGACAAAATCTACCCCACTACAGTATCCTACTCCCTCACCACTATTGTACACCATCAACGCTATCTCAGAAAGACTTCTTAGAGCTTTTAAACAGATGATGGAGGAAGGAAAAATGGTTGCAAAACACCCACCGAAAAAGATAATGGCCATCACACTTAGAAGTGGTACCAAACTAGATGAAGTCCTAAGGCTTCAAAACCGGTTGATCAATCAACAACCGATCTACATGTTGTAATATGCCCCTTTTTCCATGGATAAAGACAACACACCGTTTGTGCAATATCCTCCATTTCTAAACTTACTAACCAAGTCAATAAGGAGGCAAAATTTCTAATGTTCCTTAACACCCTCGATCAACTCTATATCACCATTCCTTTCACCGATGCTCTCATAAAAATCCCCCCTACATGATATTTCTCAAGAAGTTGAATTCAAAGAAAAAGCTTGTGTAAGATTTTATTAATCTTATTATTATTATTAGTGGGCTTACATATTATAATTACCAATCATATTATATGGCTAAATATACAACCTTTTTAATGAAGATAAAGGATTCATTTGACTGATCCGAGCGGGCTGATAAAAGTGATTCAATCGAGTAAAGTCCGTAGATTTTAATTAAGCGGTATGGGCTTAATGGGTGGATACCAGACTTTGGCCCAATAGACTTAATGGGATTTTATTAGGTCATTATATAAACGTTATTAGGTTATGGTTCCCAATACGTCAAATCAATCAGCAGTTTTCTATTCTCTTCTCATCATAGAGAAAACCAAAAGAAACCCTAAGGAGGTTTGACTGAGAAAGACTGTATACCTGCGGCGCTCATTCGGATCGTAGATTCCGCACTAAGGCTTGATCCAATTGCTATTATGGAATTAGGTATGCAATTCTACATTCCTTAATAACTCTAGCATGATATTGATCTTTACGTTTACAGTTTAGGGAACTTGATTGTTCGAACAAGTGGTATCAAAGCAGTTATCATGTTAAGTTGTTAGAATATATTCATTATTCGACGTACTTCAATTTTACATGCAGATTTACATAAATCATACGTGTTATTTTTGTTCGGTTTTTTTAGATATTATTTGAAAAGCTTATTGCTTTATAGAATAACATCATGCCTCAAACTATATATATATATATCGTTTTTTGGCGTATATGTTTTGTTTGGGGATTGTGATCACATGTATATGATGTTGCGCATGGTTTTGTTGATACAGGAAGGTACATATTATTTGAAAAGTCTATTGCTGCATATTGAAAAAAATAGATGGTGATTTAATATATTATGGGCCCGTTTGGAAGCTCTAAAAATCATTCCCGGTAACGGAATGATTCCGAATCAATCAAAAAATATGTTTGGTTAAAGGTCTTTTATCACGTGAAAGTAATCCCATCATTTCCATTTCCATTCTTAACCCTTATCCAATTCCATTCCGTTTCCATTCCACCGCTCCAACCAAACGGGCACTATATATATTGTATACATCGATTTGCAGTGGCATCGATTCTGGAATATGATATCATATATATTATATATATTAAGAGGTGGTTATGTGCTCTACAGTAATAAGTGTTGCACTTTTGTGAAATATTTTATATGCTTTTATATATATGAGGTACATGTATATATATTGTTTTGGGTGTACAATGTGGTTGTTCTTATCTTGTATCGATTAAAGGTTATCGAGTGTAATATTTGGATTTTATTTACACGAGATATATTTAAGGATCTATATATTTTAAAGTTATTTTAAGGAAAATTCCGGTTGGTACCCCTGTGGTTTGGGGTTTTCCAGATTTTGACCACCACTTTTTCGCAGTTCGGATAATGCCCTTCAGTTTGTGTTTTTTCCGAATTTTGCCCATTATATTAAATATATTGTTGTTAAAAGTATTTATCCCATGAAAAAGTTAAAGGAAATTAAAAAGAAAATATAATAAAAGAGAAAAGAGAAACTAAATTAAAAAAGAAGAAGAAGATCTGATGAGAAGAAGAACCAGAACACTCGACATTCGAAAGGAAGAGAAGAAGTGAAGCTAAGAACCAAGGTTGCGAAGCAAACTCGGGTGACTGGTTTCAGAAACTCGAGTTCATCTTTTCCGATAATTACATAATCAAATTGTGATGAGTTTAAGACCATATTGAAACTTCTAGAATGAAACATCGGTGTTCATCTTAGCCAAATCAGTACCAGGTTCAATGGAGATTCAACAACGGTGCCATAATCGAGTTCCGGTCTTGAACAATTCATTATTGAATTCCACCAAATACAAGCAAGAAGGATTTGTCTTCTCTCTTATTCTTATTCTGCTTAAACCTCCTAAATAGATAATTAAAAACCATTCAATTCAGATCTTCGGCTAGTGACAAATCGAATCAATCTAAAGATGGACCGGATCAAAAAACGGGCCACGCTGGAGTTGTATATGCAGTCATCGGAGCAATTCTAATTATGGATAGGAAGAATTTCGGTCCAGAGTATGCGATTGCTCGAATCGTCGAAACATTCAAGTTTAGCATTTTCTATTACAGTGGAGTTGATTTTACAACCAACAAGAACAACTTCTCAGTCTTCTCTTGCCCAATTTCAGTGAATCAAGACTTTAGACACTTTACATAGTTGTCTTGTTTCCTCGTTGGATTAAGTAAGGCAAATCAATATCCAAAGGTTGAAAACAGAAGTAGACGAGCTATAGAAGAAGCCGAACAAGAACAATATTTCTGGTTTCTGCCTTTCAATTGTGTCTGTTACAGGAAAACGCTGAATTCATTATCAAAAATGGCGGATTTGCTGGTTTTCGCAACGAATGTTATTGGAATCATTGAGAAACAAACGGGGAAAGTTGAAGGTGAATTCATTATCAGCAGATCTTCTCTATTATCAGCACATCTTCTTTAATTTTTTAGTTTCTTTTTATTTTTAATTTAGTTTGTTTTTTCTCTTTTATTTTATTTTCTTTTTAATTTATTTTATTTTTTCATGGGATAAATATTTTTTTAACAACAATATATTTAATAAATGGGCAAAATCCGGAAAAAAACTTAAACTGAAGGGCACCATTCGAACTGCGAAAAAGTGGTGGTCAAAATCCGGAAAAATTCAAACCACAAGGGCACCAACTGAAATTTCCCTTATTTTAAATTAAATTAATTGAAACAATATGCTATCAAAGTAGTCTATGTTGTGTAAATTATTTTAATTTAAAATTATAAGGGTTAGTGTATCGTTTGTTTATGCGGATATCAATCGGCCCAAAGGAAGGTTGATTTTTGGCCAAACATTATATACGCCAGTGATTATACTTGTTTATCCGAATATTGATCGGCCCAAAGGAAGGTTAATATTTGGTCAAACAAAATCACACTTAGGATAATATATTGATTAATTGATTGTGCTTTCATTAATTATGCGGATATTGATCAGCCCAAAGGAAGGGCAATGTTTGGCCAAATAATGAAAGCGCGTGCGACAATAAATAGCGATAAATATAAAGGTTATCCATGTGAATATAGTCGGTCCAAAGAAAAGCTATTGTTTGACCGGATTAATTATCAATATTTAATTGTTGCATTGAGAGTACTATTTAAAATTGATATTTTGTGCAAACACTGAATGTCAAGTTGTGATGGGTATCTTGTTTTATAAATTAAATGATTAATTGTATTATTTCTTTACTTTTATGTTTAGTTTCAGCAACTACTACTAATGTTTCTGCTCAAATCAGTTCCATTCCAATGCTTAATGGGACAAATTTTAAGGTCTGGAAGGAGAATATGAAAATCGTTCTCGGATGTATGGATCTAGACCTTGCGCTAAGGACTGAACGACCCACTTTGGCTGAGGATAACTCCAATGAAGCGAAAGTAGATAAGTGGGATCGCTCTAACCGCATGTGTCTTATGATCATGAAACGTTCCATTCCGGAAGCGTTTCGGGGCTCTATTTCTTAGAGCAAAGATGCTAAGAAATCCTTTGAGGTAATTCAGATATATTTTGCCAAGAATGAGAAAGCAAAAACTAGCAACCATTTGGCTACTCTGATTTCTATGAGGTACAAAGGAAAAGGAAACATAAGGGAGTACATTATGGAAATGTCAAATCTTGCGGGAAAACTAAAGGCACTAAAATTAGAGATAAATGATGATTTACTCGTGCATTTAGTTCTCCTGTCTCTTCCCATACAATTCAGTCATTTTAAGGTGAGTTATAATACTCAAAAGAAGAAATGGACTCTTAATGAACTCATTTCGTAATGTGTGCAAGAAGAGGACAGGATAAATAGGGATAAGACAAAAAGTGCTCACTTTGCATCAAGCTCTCAAAACAAATCAAAGAAAAGGGCTAAGGATATTGCAGCTGGTACACATTTGCAGAAAAAGGCGAAGAAGCAAAGTGATGAACTCACTTGTTTTTTCTGCAAAAAGGAAGGGCATATGAAGAAAGCATGTCCTAAGTACGCTGTTTGGCGTGAAAAGAAGGGTAAAGTTCTCACTTTAGTTTGTTCTGAGACTAATTTAGCTTTTGTACCTATTGACACGTGGTGGATAGATTTTGGTGCTACTACTCACATTTGTGTGTCAATGCAGGGTTGTCTTTGGAGTAGACCACCAAGTGATGCTAAAAGATTCATCTATGTTGGCGATGACAATAAAGTTCCTGTTGAAGCAATAGGGCATTTTAGATTAAATTTAAGTACTGAATGTTATTTGGATTTAAAGGATACTTTTGTTTCTCCGTTATTTAAACGGAATTTAATTTCTACTTCCTATTTGGACAAAGGTGGATACCTTTGTAGTTTTGGAAATGGAAAATTCAGTATTTCCTTAAATTCAAATCTTGTTGGTACCGGTATCTTAATTGATCGTTTTTATATGCTAGAAACGGTTGCTTCCCATAATGAAATCCTACACACAAGTTCTATAGGTACAAAGTGAAAAATGGATGAAGATGTTGGATTCTTATGGCATAAGCGTTTAGGTCACATCTCTAAACAGAGAATTCAAAGGCTTGTGTCAGAAGGAATTCTTGATTCCCTTGATTTAACAAACTTTCAAGTTTGTGTTGAGTGTGTCAAAGGAAAATTAACAAACATAAGAAAGTTAGGGGCCAACAAAAGTACAAAAGTCTTAGAACTAATACATACGGATATTTGTGGTCCATCCCTACAGCTGCGTGGAATGATCAACAATACTTTATTACGTTCATAGACGACTACTCCAGATATGGGTACCTTTACTTGATACGTGAGAAATCACAATCTCTGGATGTTTTTAAGGCTTACAAAGATGAAGTTGAATTTCAACTTGGTAAGAAGATTAAAGCCGTTAAATCTGACCGTGGTGGTGAATACTATGGCAGATATGATGGATCAGGAGAACAACGTCCAAGACCCTTTGCTAACTTCCTAAAGGAGTGTGAAATTGTCCCTCAGTAGACTATGCCGGGAAAACCTAGTAAGAATGGTGTTGCTGAGAGACGGAATAGAACACTATTAGATATGGTGAGAAGTATGATTAATCATTCTTCGTTACTTGATATATCTTTAATAGAGTACCTAGCAAATGGGTAGCTAAAACCCCATATGAAATGTGGATTGGGAAAAAGTCTAGCATAAAGCACTTACACATTTGGGGATGTCCATCTGAAGCAAGGCCTTACAAGCCTAACGAAAGAAAGTTGGACTCTAAGACAACTAGTTGCTACTTTGTTGTATATGATGAATGTTCTCGTGGGTTTAAATTTTATGATCCCGCTACCCGATCATTTTTTAAGTAGGGAAATGCCAGATTTCTTGAGGATGTAGAATTTGGAGGGGAAGGATTAAGGAACGTCACTCTTGATGAAGTTGTGTATGAGGAAGAGGAATTTATCTCTCTTCCCAATATTGTTATTGAAAGTGATCAAGATACAACTTTTAACACTCTTCAAGAAACAACTCCGGTATTAGACAACAATGAAGTTCCTTCCATAGAGAAAATTCAACCACCTCAAGAAGTGCCTTTAAGGAGATCTGGTAGAGAAAGAAGATAAGCAATTCCGGATGACTACATTGTATATCTAGTAGAACAAGAAGATCCTGTGGGAGAGATACCAGATGATTACATCGCGTATCTTATGGAACAAGAAGATTCTGCAAACATTGCAGAGGATGATCCAATCAATCTTCTTGAGGCCCTTCAAAGTTCTAACTCTCAATACTGGATTAAAGCCATGCAAGAGGAGATGAAATCCATGAAGGACAATGACGTATGGGATCTTGTCGAGTTGCCAAAAGGTGCAAAACCCATTGGTTGTAAATGGATATTTAAAACCAAAAGGGATGTAAAAGGAAATATCAAAAGATATAAGGCTCGTCTAGTTACAAAAGGATCCACTCAAAAGGAAGGTATTGACTTTAAAGAGACCTTTTCTCCGGTTTCATCTAAGGACTCTTTTAGGACAATAATGGCACTAGTAGCTCATTTTGATTTAGAGTTACATCAGATGGATGTGAAAACAGCGTTTCTCAATGGAAACATTGATGAAATCATTTATATGGTTCAACTGGAACATTTTGAATCCAAAGATTCAAAATCTATGGTTTGTAAATTAAAGAAATCCATCTATAGGCTTAAACAAGCATCAAGGCAATGGAATCATAGATTTCATCAAGTGATCACCTTCTTTGAACTTGAGGTGAATAAGGTTGAAGATTGTGTGTATCACAAATTCAGTGGGAACAAATCTATCTTTCTAGTATTGTATGTTGATGGCATACTATTGGCTTGTAACAATATAGGCTTATTGCACGAAACCAAGAAATTTCTCATTAGAAATTTTGAGATGAAAGATCTTGGGGACGCCTCTTTTGTCTTAGGAATTCAGATACTAAGAGATCGATCTCAAGGTATTCTCAGGTTATCACAAAAGGGCTATATCAAAAATGTACTAAGCAGATTTAACATGAAAGATTGCTCAGCTGGAGATACACCAATAGCTAAAGGAGACAAGTTTAGTCTCAAACAGTGCCCCAAAACAGATCTTGAAATAAAGGAGATGCAAAAGGTTCCCTATTCCTCAGTGGTAGGGAGTCTAATGTATGCTCAAGTTTGTACCCGTCCTAACATAGCATTTATTGTGGGACTTTTGGGCAGATACTTAAGTAATCCTGGATCGGATCATTGGAAAGCAGCAAAAAGGGTTCTCCGGTATTTGCAAAGAACGAAGAACTACATGCTGACTTACAAGAAATCAGACATCTTGGAGATCGTTGGATATTCTGATTCTGATTTCACCGGTTGTATTGATAGTACACGATCCACCACAAGCTATGTCTTCATGTTGGCTGAAGGAGCTATATCTTGGAAAAGTGTCAAACAAACACTTGTAGCTACCTCTACTATGGCTGCAGAGTTCATGGCTTGCTTCGGAGCATCCATTTATGGGATATGGTTGCACAATTTTATCACAAGTTTACGTGTGGTTACTGGAATTGAGAGGCCATTGAAGTTATTTTGTGACAATAAGGTTGCAGTTTTGTTCTCCAATAACAACAGAAGCTCTGTAAAGGAGAAGCACATTGACATCAAGTTCTTGTCATTGAAGGAAAAACTTCAAAGTGGGCAGATTTGTATAGAACACATAAGCACAAACTCCATGATTGCGGATCCGTTAACTAAGGGGTTGCCTCCTAAGGTTTTTCATGAGCACATTGCTCGTATGGGGCTTGACAGTTTTTTAATCCCTTGACTTAGTGGGAGTTTGATTAAATGTTCTATGTTTATAGTTTATGCATAATAAAGTTGCCTTGATTTACATTTTGATCTAAAGGTTGTTTTGGATTGATCTCCGAAGAAAGAAGAACCGGTTGAAAATAGACATGTTTATGAGATCACATTTCATATAATTTTCATGCCACTCACCCATACTTGATCTATGTCATCGAATATGCTAATGTGGTGAACACGGAAGGTTTAGTCACGATGAGTGTGTCGAAAGCCTCCGTGATCTCATATTAATATATGAGGTGGACCAGATTGATAAAGAATAAGTCTACATAAAATTAGTCATTACGTGTACACATAAAGAATTTTGGATAATATAGTTGTTTGTTTAATATGTAGCCCATGTGGGAGATTGTAAGATTTTATTAATCTTATTATTAGTAGTGGGCTTACATATTATAATAACCAATTATATTATATGGCTAAATATATTAGTGAGCTGATAAAAGTGATTCAATCGAGTAAAGCCCATAGACTTTAATTAAGCGGTATGGGCTTAATGGGTGGATACCAGACTTTGGCCCAATAGGCTTAATGAGATTTTATTAGGTCATTATATAAACGTTATTAGGTTATGGTTCTCAATACGTCAAATCAATCAGCAGTTTTCTATTCTCTTCTCATCAGAGAGAAAACCTAAAGAAACCCTAATGAGGTTTGACTGAGGAAGACTGTATACCTGCGGCGCTCATTCGGATCGTAGATTCCGCACTAAGGCTTGATCCAATTGCTATTATGGAACCAGGTATGAAATTCTAGATTCCTTAATAACTCTAGCATGATATTGATCTTTGTGTTTACAGTTTAGGGAACTTGATTGTTCCAACAGTATGTAGCACTCACCTCCTTTGACTACAACGCCATAGATATCGGTAAGTTCCCAATAAATCTTGGCGATAAGGGTACATTTTCTTTTCCCATCCAGGTTAATTAAAATTGCTTTGTTCTCTACAATATGGCTAGTGTTAGCCTTCTACTGCTCTCAGTTTAGAAATCATTAGGGATTGGTAAATTAAAACATACTATGATGTGCCTATACATGGAAAATTGCTCTATTACTAACCCTGCATGGATCCTTGAAGATGTCGCAATGAAGATTGTTGACACTTTTGTTCAAGTTGATTTTGTAGCCCTGGACATGAAACCCGATTGCAAGAATCCTATCATTCTCAATTGTCCTTTTCTAAACACCGCATGCACTATCATCAATGTCAAGAAGGGAGTGTTTAAGTTTGAAATAGGTGATGAAGAAGTTGAATTCAATATCTCAAAAACCTCACAATTTCCCTTATTACTTTCTAAGTATTGCAAGATCGATGGTGAGAACGAATATATGTATCAGTTCCTTATTGGCAATGATGTCAAGACTTCTCTGAGAATAAAATACATCTCACCAGCTTCACTTTACTTCGACCTCCTCCCCTTAAGATTCAACCTACTCATCATAACTCACTAAATTCTATCTTGGAGGACATTAGGTCGATGAAGCTCAACACTTCCTCCGATGAAGTCCCTGTCATTAAGTAAACATGTAGACGTCTTTAATTTACCACAAAATTATAACGACATCATGATTGAACTAAAACCGTTCCTTTCCGGTTTACGGTATGCATGTTTAGAACCTAAAGAAGAGTTCCCCATCATTATTAACACCGAGCTCTTTGATAAACACGTGTTTAGTGTAGTTAATGTTGTCCGTAAATATACAAAGGATTTAGGATACACCATTGATGACGTTAAGGGAATATCCCTAGATAAATACATGCATCGTATTTTTATGGAACTAGAGCACAAACCCTCTATTGAACATCAATGCACGTTAAACCCTAACATGAAAGAGGTTGTGAAAAAGAAAGTGCTTAAGTTGTTCGATGTAGGTATTATTTACCCGAATATAGATAGAGAGTGTGTAAGCCTAGTCCACATTGTCCCCAAAAAGAGGGCTTCACAATAGTTAAAAATTTAAGGGGGAAATTGTTCCCACAAGAACTATTGTTGAATAAAGGATGTGTATCGATTACATGAAGCTAAACGTTTCAACTAGAAATGACCATTGCCCAATTCCTTACATTGACCAGATTCTTGAAAGGTTAGCTAAAAACTTTTTCTTTCGTGATCTTGACGGTTTAAGTGATTTCTGGTAGATACATATGCACCATGATGATCAAGAGAAGACCACTTTTACATTCCCCTACGGGATCTATTCTTTGCCCTTTTGACTTTTCAACACACCTACAACCATTCAAAGATGCACCATGTCTATTTTCTACAATTTAATCAAAGACATGGTTGAAGTCTTCATGGAAAATTTCTCCGGAAAGACTTTCGACGATTGCCTTGAGAACCTCGTTAAGGTCGTGAACGATGTGAAGAAATCAATCTTGTCCTCAAATGGAAAAAATTGTCATTTCATGGTCAATAAGGGTATCGTCCTTGGACACCTTGTCTCAAGAATCGGTTTTAAGGCCGACAAGGAAAAAGTGAAGCTTATTTAAAAGATACACTCCCGTCAATGTAAAAGGAGTTAATAGATTTTTGGGACACGTGGGGTTTTATAGACTTTTTATTAAAAAATTTATGAAATTGTGACCACGTTGACTTTTCTCCTTCAAAAAGAAACTCTTTTATTTTCTCTCTTGAATGTCTTAAAACATTCAACAAGCTTATGGTTGAGTTAACAAATACATCATTTATCTATCCACCCGACTAGTCGCTTATTTTTGTTCTTATGTGCGGCGCTTATAACTTTCTAGTTGGTGCAGTGCTCGGACGAACACATGACATGAATATTCATTGTATCGCCTACGCCAACAAAACTCTTGTGTTATATTCCTTGTGTTTAAGTTATGTTTTCATGATTATTTTCCACTTAGTTTGATCACCTAAGTTGTATAATTGCATGCTAGCTGGCTAAGGTTAATCGGTTCCGGGTTCGGGTCATTAATCCAGTAGCAAACTCTTAGTTAATAACGGGTTGTGATTATCTAAGTGTAAAGGAATATAACTACAATACAAGATTAACGGGTTGTTTCTCTTTTATGTATCTCTTTATCTTTGCATGAATGCTAGCTTGTTGTTTGGTCTTGTAGTTTTACGGATCGGTAACTTGTTAAGTTGTGTTAATGTCGGCGGGCTTAATGCATAAATATGATCAAGATGAGAACAGTTGTTGAAAGCTTTTGAAAAGAACCAACCGAGTTATATGCAAGCGGAAATCAAACCTAGTGTAGTGTTTGTCTTAATATCATTATCACCATCTTTGCTATGTTTACATATGCTTTTGTCTTGTCACATATTGCAATCCAACCCCCCTGGTTACTATTAATCGATAATTAAATTTTAATTGTAGTTTAATCATCTCTCACTCTCTTGGGTTCGACCCTTGCTTAATCGCTATACTTTGGTTAGTATTAAGTTCGGATTTAACATTGATAAGTTTATATAACGACCCAAGGAAATACGCTTGTCACATTCCTATGATTTATATCACCTAAAAAGAATCGGTTTAAAACCGTTAGGTATCGATCATAATCTATCTATGAGAGATCATATCAACACGTCACAACACGACATTATAAATGTCTTCAAATACCATATAACGTGCTCATGAGAAGATATAATGTTTTACAAATGATGCACATGAATGCAGTATGAAATTTACAATTAGGACCCCGGACCAAATCCAGAGTCTTTGCTTATACAGTTCTGGCTTTGGTGTGTGCATCACCATTGTATAGATTAGGTAAATTCATACATTTTCCTCTTAGATCGGAGCTAGGCTGATCAAGCTTACGGGCCAAGATTTCTCATTGTGGGTTATAACCTTAACCACTAACCACATGCAACATCTTCCCGTTTATGTTAATGCAACTATTTACCATTTTAATTAGGTGTACGACACGAGCTTGGAAAACCAACAGACTCGGTGTCAACACTACAAAAAAAAATTCAATTAGCGACGGCTGATTGCGACGGCAGAAAAGCCAATTGCCATCGCCAATAATCAACAACGACGGCTTTGCGACGGCAGTACGGGACGTAGCAAGAACAGGCGACGCAAATGTTTTTTTGCGACGGCTCATTTTCTGTCGCTTATATTTCGCGTCGCCTGTTGGCGACGGATAGTAACCGTTGTCAATGTCTCGCGTCGGCAAAAGCCATCGCCATCCAGCGTGTCAAAATTTTACAAATTGGTACGAATTTCGAATTTGGGGACTGCTACTGCCGTCGCAAAATTCAAATTTGGTGGAAAAGTTCGTATTTTTAGCAACGGCAAAGAGCCGTCACAAATTGTTAAAATGTATTTAAAATATTAATCTTTGGCAACCATAAAAAATGTAGTGGCAAACTGTATATTTGGTGGGAAAATTATAACACAACCTATAAAACTATATCATAACCTGTATTATTTGAAAACATCTAAATGATTGCATCAAGCTGCAACTACAATTTTCATAAATCAAAAGAGTATTTAACATTTAAAACTATCAAAATAGCACGATTCGAAGTGCAAAGAAGTTCACAATCTGAAAGTACAAAACCTAGATGTCCTCTTTAACAAAGTGGTAATGAAGTTCACAATTACACACTTCCACGATCTAAACATCTTCTACTTGACAATTTCTTCATCAACTGCCTCATTTTCGTTAATTGGTTCCTTTTCTGATGTTACATGATCTGCGCCCAAATAAAAAATGTCAACAACCTTATATGTGTGTTAAAGTTAGAAAGTTAATATACTTGATAGCAGGTAAACATGATGATCACCTTCCTTCCTTGTCTTTTGTCTCTTTTGTTCTCCTTAACACCAATGACTTTAAAATTGCCTTAACCCATGACAAACCTCGAGGATCACTAGACTCCCAAGGCTTTTGGATCTGATCTCGCCAACTGAACACCAATCATTGAATAGAAAACCACATTATAAATTTGATATTTAGCAGAAGTCCAAAAAATCTAATTGAAGCAAGAAAATTGGAACAAGATGATCAGAGAAATCTGATTTTATCCATACCAAGTCCAGTTGCACCATGGCTCAACCTTCAAGAAGCATAAAAGGCTAAACAGTTATGTGTTTTGCGCAAAGACTTTCAAGATATGCGTAGATGAACGCTAGCCCTTTAATTTATTGGAAAATATTAATATTTGGATAAAGTAATAAATCCTTACCTAGCCCGGCTATGGCACCTATAGTGTTGTCATAACCTCACTCATTATAACAAATATATGAAGAATTTTCTGCATTCCAAGTACAATAGCCATTGCATTTCTTACAATCTTCATGAACTACTCAAAAAGAAATATTTATATAGTTAGTTAGCTGAATATAAAGGTGCAGCGAAAACACATGCAAAGTAGCATTTTTAAACCCCATTACATGAACTGAAGTAGGTAAACAACACAAATTTCTTGCTTAATTAGGACTTTTGACAACATTTGTACCAAGTCTGTTACTTTGGGAATTTATAACTTCTGAAACTTCGGTGCTGACAAGGACAGTCCCAATGGGCATATACGTTGAAGAGAGTGTCTGTCGGAGAATGGAGAAGCAAATGAATACCAAATGTCCCAAAGGAAGCCTACCAAAACGCAACACTATGAAGAGTACTCTTACCTTTGCTACAGAAAAAAGATCCGGTTTAATGTTAAATTTATCATATCCATACATTTCTCCGAACCTGCCAAAGGCACATATTATCTAGATAGATAGATACATAAGCATGTGGTGAGCCAAACAATATTCAGAATCACTTTTAGACGTAAAAATGATACCTAATCAGCGATAATAAGGATGTCATATTTCTTGGCTACAGCTTGAATCTGGTCCAAACAAAATATGTTAGTTAAGAAACACATTCTGCAAGATCATCAAGGGTTGGCAGCAATCTTCTACCTTGTCATAATAAGTTGCAGGGGTATTATAACTCCTCCGTTCCCCATAACAGGCTCAACAATGAATGCTGCAATCTGTAATTTCGGAGCAAAATGTTATTCTAATTCAGTCGCAGACTGTGCTAATGAATCATAACGTATATGATTACTATCTTACTGTCTCTGGTCCTTCTTTGAGAATAAGAATAAGGGTCTCAAGATTGTTTGCTAACCTAGTATCAAATTCCTCCTCTGTATCACCTAGCACAAGCAATACATAAAAAATTTCAAGTAAAGGAAAATAGCTACATCAAGCTGTAGCAACTGACAAGTAAAGGAAAGAACGGTGGCAACTGACAAGAATTCTACTTCAAATTCATTTGATGACACTTTTGAAGTGAATTCTTCTCAGTTTGGATTGATGCATATATCAATTGGAGACCTCCTAAGGGCTCAAGTAGAAGCTGGGACATAAATAGGAAACAAGGCCAAAGACTTTATGGACTCGGAGCGCCTAGTTCCAGATGAGATTGTGACAGTTGTATTATTCTTTATATTTATAGTACAATTATTTTTTTTTATTTCTGTTTCTATAATTGAGTTTGTATTAAAACTGAACACTTTTACACTCAGATGGTTACAACGCGACTTTAACTGGATGATTCCAAGGAGAAAGGGTGGATTCTAGATGGTTACCCTCGAAGTATTAATTCCACTATCTGATTACTTTACTGAGAGGGCTATGTCAAATAATATTAATTCGAACCAACTCATTTACACATTTTGCAACCAAAACTACAACTAACTTTTATGGTTTATTGTTGTACCATTTCTCCTTGAAACTATGTATGGTGTAGTATCACTATAATATGTAACATTAGATACAACAAGAACCCAACATGAGTGTTTTGTCTACATCGATATGTTTTTGTTATAATATTAGACGAAAGAAGAGAAGATACCTACATAAGATCTATTAACATGTGGTGTTAATCAAGTTTTTTGCCTACTCCAAAAATCCTATTGATACTTATTTCATGAATTATCCTACCCTTTGGGGATTCTATCCTATCATCTGTATCTCTCATATTTCATAATCAGAATATATGCACTGCAAAGTTGGATCCTATAATTATAAGCCCTTTTTACTATAACAATCTTGAGCAAAGAGAACCATATCTTCAAGAATAATGAACAATGAGAACCCTGTCTTCAACTAACTCTTACCAAACAAAGAATAAAAAGACACCAAACTGATTTAGACCCAATATCTAAAATGTTGACACTAACCTGCAAAGTGAAAAATTTAGAGTTCAGGTTCTGCGTATTCTGTAAAACGTGTACTACTTGGAGTCACATGTCCAGATTATTTTGCAAGTCCCTCAAAATCTGGTCTGCTGCTGCCCTCTACATCAACAGAATAGAAAAAAAAAATATTTAAGCAAATACTAAGCAACAAAATGATCAAACGTCATGTGATAATCAACTTGATAGTCTGGATAATCAATCATAACATATACCAAATCAAACCTTGAAAGGATGGAAGGAGGCAAAGCCACATTGTACTGATCAAAATACATAACAGTGAGTCGGCATTTAATTCATAATACCAGGATTATAATCTGTAAATGACATATTTATAAAATTCCAAGTTCTAACCTTCAGTGGCTTAGTTTTGTCATAGCGGCCTCCACTAGGATTAGCAGCAGCCAAAATTGATGCCCTGGCATTAGAGTTGTTTGTATACCATCTTTTGTGATACTTATTGTCTGTTGCTCCATGGCGTCATGAATTGCAACCTTTAAGATAAATAGTTTCATGTCAATGAATGCTAACGTCCACGAAAAACAGTAAACTTTTATAGAAGCAATCTTGGAATTACCTGATCCCGACGTCCATTTTATCAAACTCATCAATACAACAAACTCCATTATCAACAAACATCAGGGCGCCAGCCTGAAAAGTACTCAAAACAATCAGAATAAGCAGATAATATAAAGGAGATTAATATATTTGAAGGAACAAAATCTACTTCAATGCAAAATTCCCTTGTTTCTGGCTCTTTAGCAACTATAGTAGTCTGACCAGCAGCTGAGGTTGATTTACCTGAAGTATAGACTGATCTCGGAACTAAACTAGCAGTGTACCTTCATAATAGGTTATGATTATATAAGAAATTGATGATTAAAATTTCAAGGAATATACAAAAAAAGCTATGTGGAATAAATATACTTGAGGAATTGAGACTTTGCACAACTTGGATCACCAACAATGCAGACATTGATGTCACCTCTTAAGTTTATGCCTTCGTGGGTGAACTTATGAACACTGCCTAGGAACATAAGTAGAATTGCTCGTTTGATATCTTGGTGACCAAAAACAGTTGGTCGAACACTATCAATTAGCTTGCTGAAGAAATTTGGTTTGTTTCTCATCCTCTGGATTTCATCTATCTCCTTTTCCTATCGCAGAGTAAGTTCATGGTAACATTAGTCCAACTTCATGGTCACATTTAGCATTCCACACATACATAGTGGGCCTTAGTGGCTACAATCTTAGAAAAATCACTTTCAAATAAAAAAATGGTTTTCTGCAAAGCTCAAGATAGTTATTCAACATATGACAACAAATACTAACCATGAACTGCTGATGGGCATCAACGTCCGCACCTTTTTTCCTACTTCTGATGTCAGTATCTCTTCTTCCGTCAGCAATCTAGGAGCATAAACCACTAATTAGAGAATAAAACTGAAGAAAGCTTGTGAAATTAGCCAAAAAAACTGTTGAGATTAAAACCTGGATAGAGTTGGTTATGAAGGCAAGGCGATACGACATATCCCTCACTCCTAATGCTCGTAAACCTTTGACCCCTTCTTGCCCAGAGGCATTATGTTGGGAAGAATTCTCGGAGTCGGAGTCGGAGGCGTCGTCTTGTTGCCGGTCTTAAGGTTCGTCTTCTTCGGCCGACAGCTGATCGTTGCTAGTCGCCGAGAGGTGTCGTCGTGTTGCAGTTGCAAATTGCCAAAACCTAATTTAAGAAATTTCAAGCTCTTGCGAGTCGTGTTGTAGTTGGCTTTTTTATTTTTTATTTTATTATTATTATTATTATAATTATTATTATTATTAAGATTATTATTATTGTTATTATTATTATTATTATTATTATTATTATTATTATTATTATTATTATTATTATTATTAATAAATGAGCTTTTGCGAGTCGCTCGTATTCGGCTCATTACGAGCCCAATTCCAAGTTCGTATTTGACTCGTTTTATAGTATGAACGAGTCGAGAACAACAAGATGGACAAGTATGATGAAAAACAAGTAAAAAAAAGGTTGTTAAAGAGAATGTCAAAGGAGATTAAGTCGTACATCAGTCTCGTGTGTTTAGCAAGCTTACCGGGAAGAACAAGATGGACATCAAACTAGAATTCCCGAGAAGTGATTGTCGGCTTCTTAGTGACGACTTCGGAGAATAAAAACAACACAGAGGATAGTAGAAGATGGTGGCTGTAACACCCCAAATTTTACAACTTAGGGAGTTACTGGTTAGGACCGCACAGTGGGTCCCGACCTTAGTTTGACAACAACTTAACGAGATCTTACAACAAGGCACAGATAAGGAAAAATCAGAAATCATAAAATAGTTCTTAATAATGCATGAATGTGACCAGATCAACTACAGCCGGAAAAGTAATATAACAGAGTACGAAAGGGAACAATGTTCAACTGTAAAACCCAGAATGTAAAAACTGCAAAACGTCCTAAAGTACGACACCCCGGCTGACCACTACCATCTGGATCACTCGGCATCTGCTCTAACCTGTGTCAAATCTAAACCATATCAACAGTTAGCTAACTATCCAAATATAAGCAAAATGATAACAGCACAAACACAAGCAGAAATAAAAATAAACAAACATCATGCTGGCACTCAACCAATTATTATCTATTGTTTAAGTGATTCACATTATTCAATTTAAGTTGTGGCACGAGAACTATTATTAGTTCTCGCCTCCGTTCCTTATCCAACTGGTGTAGGTCTAGCTGACTTCCTTTGGTAGCATCACTACAAACCATGTGTGGACTAGTCCCGAAAGAAACCCCCAGCGCCCCGCGAGCTACTGAGCGGAATGCCCCCGCCCGTTACTCTTAGGCCAAAAATACAGGTCGGTATTTATATATCACAACCTATCTCTCTAACATGTCAATCACACACCACCATCATCATTTATACTCATATTTAGCAGTCAGCTAAGTAAGCCCAAAGGACTTACCTGTTATAACGCTCGACTCTTTAATAACCACTCGCTTTGTAAACTGTACCCACTCAGTTGCCTGTCAAAGGCGATAAGTGTATTAGCACACTTTCACGTAGATAGAAGTCTAAAACTTCTAAGATCAAATAAGTATTAAGACGTACTAGTTAAAGTATTAGTTTTAGGGTAAAATGACCATTTTACCCTTGATTCCGATTTTCTCGAAAACCCTAAAATTCATGTCCAAACTCCTATTTGAAGTTCTAAAATTATATCCTAACTCTTAGAATTTTATTTGGTTCGAAGCTGACATTTTTCCTATGTTTCTATTTTCCGGAAGAATCGAAAAAGGTTTAACTTCGGCTCTAAATATAAAATTCTTAACAGCTTATAAAATCTCCGAATTAAATCTCTAGATCATCTATGAGGTTCTATCTAACCTTAGAAGAAAGAATTTCTCCAAACTGTTCAGCCGATATTTTTATAATAATTCCCAAAGTCAGTTCTTCACTCTACTTTCCTATACTTAGCCAAATTTTAAGTTTACCAAAACTGCTCAACTACCTAACTTCGGGAGCTCATAACTTTCAATCCGACCGTTCATTTCTCCCCAAATTTTAATATGCTAAACTACATATATCTGTCTACAACATATCAAAAATTCAACGGTGGATCTTTATCCAAACGTTTTATAATTGATCGACAAGATGGACTGTTGGTAACCTAGAAGCTGAAGGATGTAAAACGAATTTACAGCAGCCATTATTTTTCCATTGTTCCTAAAATACAGCAGTCCATTATTCTTCTCCTTAGGTCTATATGCTCAGCATCTACACAACATTTTTATGACAGTGAAATTGAAAGATGGAGGAGCCAGCTTACGGAACTGCAGTCCGGCGGTAAGGGGTTGGCGTTCCGGCGGCAAAGGCTGGCGTTCTGGCGGCGAAGGGCTGGCTGCGCAAGAAGGCGGTTATTGCTCTCGGAATCGCAACAGAAGCGGAAGGAAGGCGGATGGACAGAAGAGGGAGGTCGGAACTTACCGGCCCAACTGGAGGTAGACAGCGGCGGCGGCGGCGCAGTGGTTCCGAAGGAGGACGAAGGCGGAGCAGTGTATCGGTGGCGGCTCCGGCGTGCGCGCTACTGCGGCTGTCCGTCGCGCACAGAGAAAGGTAAGCAGGTGGCGGTTACACTCGGAGAAAGGACGGAAAGAGGGAGGAGGTATCTTACCGGACTGGCGGCGGCGAGCGGCGGCGCGGCGGTTGCAGTGCTTCCGGCGGCAGCACAGCCTTTGTGAGATGCAGTGGGTTGCGAGAGAGGGAAGCAGTATCGATTTTGCGAGAGAGAGAGAAGCGGCATGTCATTAGCGTAGGATTAGGTTATTAGGGTAATTAGATTAGGTTAAATTTTTGGGCTTAGTATAATGGGCTGGCTGCTTGGGCCCAATTGGAACAATTGAGCGGTTAGCTCCTAAAACAATTTGCGGAACTCGTAACCCGTTAATTTTGTGCGGAAATTTATATAATACGGAATTAAATTCCGTATTTATAAATTATAATTATTTTTATTTTAACAACGTAAAATTATTTTCGGTCATTTAAATTATCATTTTATGTGAATCTAGGTCACATAAAATGATAGAACTAAACTCGTTTTATCTTACTTATTTATTTATTTACGATGGTCTCATCGGACTTTGTTTAATTTCACTTTACCGGAAACTTAAAATTTTCGGTTATTACAGTGGCGAGTAGAGGAGGTGTGACACCGATTCTAATTCTAATTCCGTAATCGATACTATGGGAAAACGTTTTTGGAGAAGAGTAGAGGACAAATCAACAAGGAGGAGAGTAGAGGACGGTGTGAGGGTGTCAATCGATTCTAACTGTAATTCCGTCCGTAGTCGGTACTTTGGGCGAGGGTTCTAGGAGACAAACACTAGTACAGAAATGCACATTTAACACGGTTCTGTGTGCATTATTTAACACGATTATGAATCGTGCTAAAACTGCCTGTGGTAAATGTGTTTAACACGGTTGGGCCAAAACCGTGTTACACACGTTTACCACGGTTCACGTCTAACCGTGTTAAACGCGTTTACCACGGTTAGACGCAAACCGTGGTAAACGCGTTTACCACGGTTAGACGCAAACCGTGGTAAACGCGTTTACCACAGGCAGTTTTACCACGGTTAGGCGTGAACCGTGTTAAGCGTGTTTACAACGGTTCGTCGCAAACCGTGTTAAACATTTTTAACACGGTTAAGATGGACCGTGGTAAACATGTTTACCACATGCAGTTTTACCACGGTTTCATCTCAACTGTGTTAAAAGTGTCATGTCAATCGTGTTTACCGGTTCTCTTTGAACCGTGTTAATCGTGTTTACCACGGTGTTATAGAACCGTAGTAATAATGTTGAATCCTGGTAATAATACTGAACCGTGGTAAATTAGTAGCGCGTGTTAAATGTGAATTTGACCGTGATAAATGTATTTATCACAGTTTTATCTACAACCGAAGTAATATTATATATTCTTTTTTTATTATGCAATATTTACTATATATGTTGCACATATATACCGTACACCTGTAGTAATCCAACACAATGAACAAGCTAAATTGATAGGCTAACCGACAAATAATACTCAAAGACATTCATCAACAACACTATGATGATCGATCAATCAAATATAACCATGTCAATTGAGAACAATAATCATATCGATCATCTCAAAATACTAATCACTAAAAATAAAATGCAACTAGTGTACACGTATGAATTGTTGCACATAACTAATTCATTGATCTCGAACCTCTTCAATTTGTTTTTGTGAATACGGCACCGACTTAGCTGACTCCGAAAACCACTGTCAATTAAGGGAAAATGGTTTGGTGAGAAAACATGTCATATATACATGACAACACAAGAAAAATGAATATAGGTGATGCAAGCCATAAGAATAGTGATCTTCACTAATAATAATTCGATTTTAACAAGTGACGATTTTGACAGGCTAATAATTGAAAATATTTAGAGAAGTAACTTCAATTCCCCGAGGTTT
Source organism: Fagopyrum homotropicum (assembly GCA_033239125.1). Lineage (NCBI taxonomy): Eukaryota > Viridiplantae > Streptophyta > Magnoliopsida > Caryophyllales > Polygonaceae > Fagopyrum > Fagopyrum homotropicum. Next base: position 92,909,084 of record BSWB01000003.1, on the reverse strand, counting down.
CAATTCCAAATCATTACTCATACACATCGTCATTCTTCACTCAAGGTTTCAATTCCAAATTAATCACAGTTACATTACAATCACATTCATCACACTTAAATACGATCAACATTTAATAAACACTTACACCACAAAATAACATATAATTACATATACATATATACAATTCAGCTCATAAATCACAAAAATCCCCGATTTCCAAAGTTAGATGAAATTACCCAAACCTCACAAGAAACACAAAATCAGCACATACTATCAATTAATTCTAAAACTATATAATTACACTCTAACAATAATGCTAACTACATCGAATTACACTACATCAAATTACCCGAGAAGCCCCAAATCTAAAACTTAGGGTTTGAAATCACAAAATACACACCCAAAGTCGAAAACGGATTAGCAAAGTCGAAAACGGATCAGCACAAGAGAGGTGGCTAGGATGACGGCGTGCAGAGGTCGCCAGCGTCGGAAATCGGCAATGGTGGCGGTGGAACACCGGCGGCAACAGAGGGCACAACGAAGACGACTGCCTGGCGGCGGCCTTGGCATCTACGGGGAGGCTAAGAACGATTGCATCGGAAGGTCTCTGGCCGACGGTTGCCGGTGGTGCGGTTAGCGGCAACGGGGGTTCAGTAGTGGCGTTCGCAGGAGAGGGCTAGAGCTCGGGATGGCGGTTCGCCGGGGGGTTAGGGCTCTAGGTCGCGGTTCACAAGGGATGGTTAGGGCTCGTGTCGCGGTTCGTAGAGGAGGCTTAGGGCTCGGGTCGCTGCGTGGTGGCTGGTTTGCTGGAGATCCTTGTCCGGTGGATTGAGATGCATTTTAGAGAGAGGGTCAGGAGTAAAGAATCACAGGAGAAGGGAAAGAAAGCATGTCGGGTGAGAGTGAGAAAGAATTAGGGTAAAAGGAGGTTAGAGGAAAAGAATAAAAGAACACAAAAAAGAGAATCATAATTTTCGCTAATTAAAAGCACATTATTTATGTGGTTCATGATAAATGTAATGCATTAGAATTTTCACTAATTAAAAGAAAAGTTTAAAATAAAATTTATCAAATCTATTATATTAGGAAATAAATACATGAGGTTTTATTTTTATTAAAATTAAAATATATTTAAATGATAAAAATATCAATTAGTTATATACTGCCTTTTTAGATTAATATGATTTTATTTTATCTTGACTTATCAGATGAAAATAACTACATTGTAGGTATTGAAAGATATATACTTAATTATTAAAATAAATATAATTGATAAAATATAAATAGTAAAAACGTAAATTATAAGAAAATAACACGTGTCATCCAATGTATAAGAAAATGACACATCATTTCGATGACTTTCCCAATAATATATATATATATATATATATATATATATATATATATATATATATATATATATATATATATATATATATATATATATATATCATTACAAAAATATTAATTACTTCAATAAAATTGGATATATAAGACATTATTTTGTGAATTATATAATTTTAACATATATAGTATTATATAGATAGTTAAAGAGTAAGTTTGGTAAGAAGACATATAATACGTATAATATATATAGTCGTATTATAGGATAGTACGTATTATAAGTCAAAATTACGTAAATATTTTTTCCAACTATATATGTAAATATTTAAAGATATATATAATACGTATTATAGGATAGTACATCTTATAGGTATTATAATATAGATATTTAAAGATATTATAAGTCAAAATTACGTATTATAATATAGATATTTAAAGATATTTAACATATATAGTACGTATTATAAGTCAAAATTATGTTTATAATATAGATATTTAAAGATATATAGTACGTATTATAGGATAGTTATTTTAATTAATAGGTAAGATGTCAACTATATATGTAATTTTTTTTTTTCTGAAAAATCAAAATTACGTAAAAATGGCATGTGACAACGAAGAGTTTAAAAAGGGACACGTAGGATCAAACACTTTGGTTTTAATATAATACTAGTGTAATTCCCGTGTCTTCAACACGGGTAAACAAATCAAATATATCATGAGAAAATTGGTGTGGAAGGACCCTTTTTGTATCCATGATACAAAATAGGCACCTCTATTTTTCTTTCAAAAAATAAAGCTAAAAGAAATTATAAATCATGGATAATAAGATAGTTATTTAAGGGCAAATTAGTAATGTAGCATAATAACTGCCTAAAAGTTAAAGATATATTAAATTAAAAAAAAGGCAACAGCATGATACGGTATCTTCTACACCAATTTGTTAAAGATATATTAAATCCATAAAAAAAAGGCAACAACATGATACGGTATCTTCGGTTCGTCTTCTTTCCTAAACATTTCATCCCAAAAATTAAGCGTCATTCAGAACCTCCATTGGATCGTGAGATTCTCCATTCGCAACCTCCATCTTCAAATCGTGAACTTCGACCGTCTTCAACCTCTTATCTGATCTATTCTTTGTGTAACAACAATCAATCCTTGTAAGTATTCCAAATTCTCTCAACAATATACCATTTTAATGGCTTTGATTTTGGTTCAAACCGAAAACAGTTGATGAACGTTTTCCCTAAACTCCATACTCAAAACCGCCATTGTTGATCTTTAACTACATGGCCTTAATTTTGAAATTATCCATTTCTGTGAAATTTATGTATTTGAATCAACAGTGATGAAAGATTATGTACATAATTTTAAGCAGATACATAAAAATCAACGCCACATAAATTTAACCACTACAAAATATTAGCAGATACATAAATTATGTTCGTCACCTTCATCATTACTGACACTCAGCACATAAAAATCAACGCCACATAAATTTAACAACTACATAATATTAGCAGATACATAAATTATGTTCGTCACCTTCGTCATTACTGACACATAAATTTAACAACTATATAATATTAGCAGATACATAAATTATGTTCGTCACCTTCATCATTACTGACACTCAGCACATAAAAATCAACGCCACATAAATTTAACAACTACATAATATTAGCAGATACATAAATTATGTTCGTCCCCTTCATCATTACCAACACTCAACAGATAAAAAATCACCGACATATAAATATACGAAATACATAATATTAACTATATACATAAATTACGCAAAGCAAATTGAAGAAACAGATCATCAAAACGAAATAAATCGGCAGTAATCGCAAAAAAAAAATAGAGAAAATGTTTTTGACAGTAAACGAATAACTCTGTAGCATGGTGGTTATGGCTTCAGAAATGGGGAATTTCGTAATTCTGGGATCACGTTTACAAGGAAAGTATATTTGCTATCCAAACAACATCCTGATTTGTAGGGGACCACATTAAATAACCATATTTATTTAAAAAACTGTCACATCATCATTTTTTATTTCCAACAGGGGTATCAATTTATTTGGGAATTAATCTTTATCATAAAATTACTAGGGACCTACTTTATCTACATTTTTACAAAAGAGACTAGTTAATCTACATTAATATATAATTAGCCTACTTCCCCTTTTATCTCATATATCATTACTAGGCTTTTTAATGTTTCAATTAAGTAAATTTTACCCCAACCTTTTGTATTTATTCTCAAACTCTACACACTCTTTTCTCAAAGGGTACATTTACTAAACACAAAACTAGAAAAAGCCTAATAAACCAAATTATTTCTTAAAAAATAGTTTTATTGAATAGGTAAATAATTCTTAAAATTTTTATAAACAATGTTGATCCATCATAATAATTTTAATGATAGAGTATTTTTAAAAATTTAACTAGATAAATTATATTAGATGTTTAAATATTTCTTAAAAAATAAAATATAGTATTACATATCTTATTTAAAGTTAATGTTAGTTTACTATTTATGAAGATGATAAAGGTGAATACAAAAATTAAAAGAAAAATCTAAATAAATTTTTGAAATTAAAATATAAATGTTAAAATAGAGAATATTTAAAAATTTTAATTACAAATCATCTTAGGTAGTTTTAATAATATTTTTTAAAAACAAAGAAGATGTAATAACTATATTATAATAATTTATAGATTTGTTAAGCTAGTGAATATCTCCTAATTGGTATAATAATTATATATTTTTTTTGAGAAAATATAATAATTATATATTTATATGTTAAAGTTAACATAATAAACTATCTAATCATTTTATAATTAAAAGTGGAAAAATTTTCAAAAAAAATTTAAGAAGAATATCTTAAGAGTATACTGAAGATTATGGTAACACTCAAATGGAACAATATAACTATTATCTATATTAATGATATTTTTTTGTTTATATATTAGCATAATTACAAAACTAAAATGCACAAGAAAATAAAATGTGGCATGAAGTTAATGAAAAATAATTTTTTTTAATTAAAGTATAAATGTTAAAATAGAGAATATTTAAAAATTTCAATTACACAATTATCTTAGGTTGTTTTAAATAATATTCTTAAAAAACAAAGAAGATGTAATAATTATATTATAATAATTCATACATAATATTTCCTAATTAATATAAGAAATATATATTTATATGTTAAAGTTAGAATAATAAACTAATCTAATCATTTTATAAGGAAAAGTAAGAATTTTCAAAATAAGATGAGAAGAATAAATTAAGAGTATATTAAAGATTGTAGTAAGACTAAAAAGAGAAACAATATATTTATTATGTTAAAGTTAGAATAATAAATTATCTAATCATTTTATAAGTAAAAGTAAGAAAATTTTCAAAATAAGATGAGAGGAATATCTTAAGAGTATATTGAAGATTGTGGTAAGACTAAAAAGGGAAACACTATATTTATTATCTATATTAATGATTAAATAAATTAGTATAATTATAAAATTTAAATGCATGAGAAAATGACATGTGGCATGAGGTTAATGAGAATATGACACGTAAGATGAAGTGCTTTTGCTTTAATATATGTATATAGATATCGATAAACTTAGCATACGAAATCAAGAATCAGAAACCCACATCCCTATTATGTAAAAAAAATATTTTAATGAACTAGAGAAATATAAATCAAGGGGAGAAAAGAGAGAATCATACAAGTCGATAAGAACAATAAGCATCAGAAAAGAATTGAAGAAAGTAGAGTTTTCCAACTAATTGCAGTAAGAACTGAAGCAAGTAGATGTTTCGTCTTTCTTTCTATTTCAACAACAACACAAAAGAGCTTAAACAAGTAGAATCTCGAGGTGATCTAGAATTGGGTGGTCAAAACTCATTCATACGATCACAACCAAACAAAGAATACAGTCACGGCTATCATATCCTATCTGTATAGTTTTTTCAACCTAACTGTAACTTGCACAAGAAGAAAAATATGGCTTAAGTTTAAAGTAGTTTCTATTTTCAGTTTAGTTGTCTTGCTCTATGCTCCACTGTAATTGATAACACATTTATACTCGGGTTGTATTAAATGAAAATTAAGAACACATCTACACTCAAGCGGTAAAATGACAATTTGCAGCCCAACGAGAACAAGGTAGGCAAGGTATCAACACACGTTAAAAAGAGATAAATAAAAAAAATTATATTGGCATGAACTACAGCGCGCTAGATCTAATTTTTAGGTCAAGTAGAAGATATATATATACATATGGAATATCTTATCTTTAACACGGTTGATCGGTGCTTTTTAACACGGGTTTAATAAAAAAAATTTTTAATTCCCGGCAATTCTCGCACTTTCTAAAAATTTTCAAATTATTTTTAAATAATATTTAACACGGTTGATTGAAAGACGTGGTAAATTGTGTTCATACGCTTATTTAACACGGTTTAGAGGGTAACCATGGTAAATTGTAAACATTTTTAATACGGTTTTGAAGAGAACCGGGATAAATGATACACAAGTTTAACACGGTTACAAGTAACCGTTATATTATAACAAATACTTTAACACGGTTCGCAGGGTAACCGTGTTAAAATGGGTGATTCTATAAATTTACCACGGTTATTCGGTGAACCGATGTAAATTATAAGTATTTTTAACACGGTTGTTTGGACAACCGTGGTAAAAATGTTTTTGCATATTTACCACGCAAAAACACGGAATCGTGTTAAATGTACCGTAACCAATGTGTTTTTTTGTACTAGTGAAACAAGGAAGAGAGTTCATCGATGGGATGAATTTGGTAGGTTTTTTTTAGGAATTTTTAGCAAACACCTATTATTAGGATAAGTTTTTATTGATGGAAGGTTTTTATTTTTAAAGAAAATGAAAATTATTTATATAATTTTTTACCCCGATATTTCATATGGAGCCAAATATTTTGGTTGTTGGCGTTGGCGACATAAGCCCTCGCCAACGGTCCCTTTTATTAGCCACGGTAATGATTAGTCGACGCCAGATACATGACTATTAGCGTCCGTCCTTTACCACCGACGTAAATAATTGGTACTTTTTGCCACGCTGGTGTTGTCGTCGCTTTGCCGTCGCCAAATAAAGACCAATGGCGACGGCAAAGGTCTGCCGCCGCCAACAAGCGTGGCTAATTGAATTATTTTTTGTAGTGCAATTCTTATACAAGCGCAAGTGATCCGGGCTTGGCCACCCTCTGAGATTCATTACAATAGCTAGCGACCTTACTAATGGTTAAGCTCAACGCCTTGACTTACGCTAGCGACCTGGGAGATGTATCGGCCCAGCATCATTGTTATTGCTAGCCACCTGGCTAATGGTTAAGCTAAACATCATATATCCACTTTGCATACTCTTGACCTTTACATGTCACCATCGTATCACACGCCTCAACAGACTTATCATGAAAATCATCACCAAGCCTCAATAGGGTAACACTTGTTCATTTAACCATTTATCATAACCATGACATGATATAACATTAATAACATTAAGCATGATTATACATCATAACACCATTCTCATCATAAAACATATCAAACATGCTTCACACATAACACATCTCAATACATATCAACATTCACATTTTCACACAACAAAACATTTCAACACAACAAGATATAAATCTCTCCGGAACGGGTTTCTACAAAACGAAGCTAAGTAAGTCTGAAGACTTACATAGATACGATCACGAAGCAACTAAGCTATAGTTAGACTGAAACCTTGAGCAACACCTGTCAGGAATATCATATTCCTCGTATTAAACTTATGGCTTCAAAATGAATTGAAATCATTCCATTGAATTTAACTTGCTTTATAACCACGATAACAATTGCTCGAAGTTTTGGAGGCGGTCAGCCGACCTCAATCGCTTGTCTAAGCAGTGACCATTTCTCTAGAGAAAATTGATCAGGTTCATTTCGAAGTGTTTAGACACCCAGGCCCATTGATCATCCTACCAGCCTCATGGTGAATCTGCTTCTGATACAATAAACTTATTCCCCCTCTTTATTAGACGGTTGCTAACATATCTATCCAAACACAATACCATGGGTATTGTAGTCGTATTCGTTGCATAAAAACAAGACTTTTATTTAGGTCTTTTTAGCAATTCATTTAAAATGTCACAACCAACCGTACCATCTAACCTTTATAACAAATCTTGTGATTTAAGATTTTTTTATTTTCAAATTCAAGAAATATTACAAAAACACGAAACAGACAACTAAGTGAAACAAATTCTAAATTCAATTTGACTTAATTAATGATCCTAAATAAACAACAAAAATGAACCATCTACAAAATGATTCACTTAATAAACTTCAATAGTGCTCGAGGTTTTGTTTCACTCTTAATGATCGATGGGATGAATGCATGTCTTGACAAACAGAGCTTCAATTTGGAAAATTGGTTGAACTTGTTACGTGTGGAGGGGTGATAGAGGCCAAAGGGGTGATCGAAATCTGAAAAGTCGAGTGAGATTCCAAATCTAAGAATTTTCATTTGTGGTCTCTAGGAGACATCATATTCACTTATTTGACTGGCATGCTCTACCGGCTTTCATTTGCTTTGGTTGTATGGCGTTTTGTCACTTGCTTCTCTTCGATCGGCATCTTGTGATTCAAATTCTTGTCAACTGATGTTTTGTTTTTTTACCTTTTCCAGTGTTGGCCTATATGTCTACCATTTTGTGACCTTTTGATACCCTTGACATGTCTCGTGTATCAAACTCCTTTCCATTTTTATAAAAAACAAGGGGATTTTAAGTTTGTATCTAAGAGCATCTCCATCCCAAACACTAGGAGTTTCTTTAACAACTTTAGAAAAATAAAATAAAAGAAAATTTCAGGAAGGGTGAAAGTATCAAAGCAAACAATTGGAGAAAAGTTTCTTCAGAAAGAAACAGTATTTGAGAGTATCAAACTCATTTCCATCTTCAGAAAGAAAATTTCAGGAAGGGTCAAAGTATCAAAGCAAATATATATATATATATATAGAGAGAGAGATAATATGTGTAAAATGTTTCGACTGAGAAAAAATCACAACATTGTCAAATTGAATACTAAGTTATCTTCTTTCTCTATAAACACTTTTATAAATCGAAACACACTCTGAAAAATGCTGAACAATCTTCAGATGAGAACAACAACAGTGAATATATGAACAAAGGCAATCAATTTGCACAACCAGTTCTAGAGGAATACCTCAAGTCTCAAGCTTAAGTGAAAAACGAATTTTTCACTGTCAGTTTCTCCCTTTTCTCAATTTTTTGCTACTTGGTGTTTAGGACTTCTCATTGGAACAATAACAAGACTAATGACGTAAGAATAACAAAAACGTGGATCTTAGGAGATCTTGGAGGAACAACGGAATTAACTCTAAAACAATTACAATCTCGGACTCGTTTTAAGCAAAGAATCAGCACAAAGAATCATGAATGGTGTGTAGTCTACATAGCCACTGAAATCTGGACTGAAACTGATGAGGATATAATTCATGGTGTAATGACTAATTGGTTATGGTTGAATAAATGGGTTGTCTACTGTTTATCTGTATGGATTGCAGGTCAACTAGTGGTTGATTCGGATCTGGAAGAAAATCGGAAAAGTAAAGCTCAGTTAAGATCAAGAACAGCTATGGACAACTACAATCAACTACTTGGACAAGTTTGTACCAATGTTATACTAAAGGAGGAACATTTGTGTTCTAATACAGGATGTATGTAGACTCAATATGCAAAGTACTCTTGCGTTAGTATTTTATGGATTCAACGCAAACAAGTTGAATGACAATTGTTACCCTAAATTGTGTTTATTACCGGGTAGAGTGTTGAAGTCTCTCTTTCCCATTGTTTAACTGGAAGAAAATGTAAATGATGCGTTTTGTCTTGAGTGTGCTTTGCACCAGAAAACAGGTGTAAATAATAAATCCCATATAATAGTAAATATTGATGACAAATTTAATAAAGGGAGTAATTACAAATTTAGTAAGGCATCGGGTAACATAAGAACACAATATCAACACATGAATCGCTTAGTGATAAGTCTAATTATCGCAAATATGAGTCACTTCTCACTGTGGGTTAAGCCATGGTTTCGAAACTTTTGGAGGTATCATGATTTTATGTTAATTAGTTTGAAAGAAAAAATCTTGAATCTGGAAATTTTGTTTGGAATAAGGGGAATTAAACACCCAATTTTGGATCAACGTGTAAAATGAATATTGCTTTCTAGAACTGTAGGAGAATGAAGAAAAAGAATTTTTGGACCAATTTAAACATTACATGTAAGAATGAACACATTCAAATGATTATGTTGGCAAAGACTAAAACTAAAGACGAGCCTGAAGATAGGTTATGGAAGAACGCGGGTTTTGATAAAATGGTTTTTATACCGGCGATGGGTTTTGCGGGTGGTCTATGTCTACTCTAGAAAGAATATCAAATCAAAGGCGAAAAATAGAGATAATTAAATCAGCTGAACGATATTTATTTGTAAAACATACAAATTTAAATACGAATTTCGAAGCTATGATTATTTTCATTTACGCTCCACCGAACGAACAATTGAAAAACTCATTTTGGACACAATTAAAGAATGAAATGAATAATATAAAAATTCCGATGATTATTATGGGTGATTTTAATGAGTTATTGGAACCTACAAACAAAAAGGGTGGAGTGACTCTAGCTAGTTGTAAGTTTGAGAGATTGTTACAATTTTCGAGTAAATTTAGCCTTGGAGATTTGCCCACTAAAGGAAATATATTTACGTGGAAAAAGAAGAAAGATGGCGATAACAATACATATGAAAAATTAGATAGAGTGATGACTTCACTCAAAATCATCCAAGAATATCCAACTATACACACCAGAAACCATGCTTTTACAAACTCGGATCATTGCATGATATCCTTTTATATCTATGATTCCAACAACAACATTAAGAACAAACCGTTTAGGTTTTAAACAATGTGGACGCTTAGACAAGATTGTGAAAACCTAGTCAAACAGGTATGGAGAACCCAATACGAAGGGTCACACATGTTTAATCTAGAAAAGAAAACAAAACTTCTCAAACAAAAACTTAAACAATGGAGTCGAGAAAAATTTGGTAACATTAACAAATAACTTCAAAAAGTAGATGAAGCACCGGAAGGGCTGCAAAAACAAAGTTTCTCAAATTATGATCAAACTATTAATGACAAAATAGGCAGAATTAGTAAGAAAAGGGATTGTTTGGTGGAATATCAAAATAAATACTGGATGCAACGAGTTAAAACAAAAAATCTCCAATTTGGTGATAAGAATACAAAATTTCATCACAGAAAAGCTACGGGTCAAAGAAATTAAAAAAATAATCTCAACGATCACCAAAAGTGATGGGATGGTGTTGTCGAAAGAGACGGACATCAATGAAGAATTCGTTAAGGATTATAAGAATCGCTTTAAAGCGTCAGCCATGGACTTGAACAAAATGCAATGTCAACTACAAGTTATTTACCAAGAAGTATGCAATCGATAACAATAATTTGGAAATGCCTTTCTCCACTAAAGAAATCAAGGAAGCAATTTTTAATATAGGAGCGGACAAATCACCGGGACCGGATGGAATGCCTGCGGGTTTCTACCAAAAGTATTGGCACATTGTCGGGCCTACAGTGACAAGTGCAGTCAAGAGTTTTTATAGAACCGGAAAAATTCTCATGCAACTAAACCATACATATATTGCTCTGTTGCCAAAGATTGACAACCCATCGACAACATCCCACTATAGACTTATTAGCTTAGTGTCTACGGTGTATCAAATTATATCAAAATTTTTAGCTAAGCGACTAAGCCTAGTCTTACCTAAACTAATCAACCCGTTACAAAGTGCTTTCATTAAAAATAGGGCAATTCAGTATATTGTTCTCATTACTCACAAAAATTTTCACGGTTTCAAATCAAAAAAAGCAAAGGTAGGGTACATGGCTATGAAATTAGACATGAAAAAAGCCTATGATAAAGTAGATTGAGAATTCCTAAAAGCGATCTTAGAGAAATTCGGTTTTGGAGAAAAATTTAGGAAGTGGATACATGAGTGTATCTCTACCGTCTCTTATTCCGTTCTAATAAATGACTCACCCACTAGTATGTTTTGTCCGCAACGTGGTCTCCGGCAAGGAGACCCATTGTCTCCTCTTCTTTTCAATCTCTGTTTGGAAGTACTATCTAGAAATTTACAGAAATTATCCAATGAGTACCCTAAACATATAGGATTCCCTATTTCGAAGAATGGGACCAGAATTCCTTTCCTAGCGTTTGCTGATGACATTATAATCTTCTCCGAGACAACTGCTCAGGCTAGTAATTTGGTCCTCACAACGTTAAGAGATTATTGTGACATCTCCGGTCAGATCATTAACTACCATAAATCTGCGTTTCAAACTACGGCTAACGTTGACCAAAGTAATAGAAAAAGAATTCAGGGACATCTAAGGATCAACTTATCTACTAATCTAGAACAATACTTGGGCTGCCTCATTATTAATGGGTGAGTCAATAAAGATAATTTTAATTCAATAATTACGAAAACAACACAACAGTTAACCAAATGGAAAGCGTTTTCCTTGTCTCAAGAAGGAAGGATAACATTAATAAATGCTAACCTAAATGTTAAACCAAGCTATATTATGCAGGCGTTCATGCTACCAGTAAACATCCATAATGAATTGGACAAACTGAATAGAAATTTCTTCTGGAATAAAGGTCCAAATTTCCATCAAAATTTGTAAACCAAGTTCCTTGGGGGAACTGATATTAGAAAATCAGAAGACATGAATAAAGCCCTTCAAATGAAACTTTTGAGAACAATTTTGGCAGAACCGGATAATATTTGGGTTAAAATTGTAGAAGAAAATATCTTAGAGGAACCTGTCTCTAGGAGTATAAATGTGGGACTAATGCTTCATGGCAATGGAAGAAATTACTCAAGTTAAACGAAGAATTTACAAAAGGTCTCACATGGAGGGTTGGGGACGGAAAAACAATCAGATTGTGGAAGGATAATTGGATATTGGAGAAACCTTTACAAAATATGGTGACAAACACAAACCTTATAAATAATACGGAACTAACTTCCGCGTACATTAAGGATAATTCATGGGACATCCAACAAATCGACCAATTAAGTACTATACTACCTTTGAACATTATTGACAAAATAAAAAGGTATAACTTCCCAATAGTTACATTCAGGATAGACTTTACTGGTCGGGGAATGAAGAAGGATGGTATTCGACTAGATCATCTTTAGAATTGATTCAAAAGCAAAAGTTCGGGGTTACCATGAATAAATCTTGGAATTGGAAAATGGACGTAATGCCTAAAATTAAAAACTTTCTATGGAAATTAGCCATGGATGGACTACCAACAAAGGAAAATCTTGATAGACAAAAGATATCCGTCATAATGCACTGTGAATTCTGTAATCACCATACTGAAAATGCCAAACACATCTTCTTCCAGTGTCCCTTTGTGATATCAACCATAAAAAACCAAAATATAACAACGATCTTAAAAAACTACGATTTTGATAACTGGAGAATAGCCGAGGCTCTTCATGACCTAAAAGGTTTAATATCAACAAATGAAATGAATCTAACTGTAGTCATCTAGTGGAATATATGGATGGCAAGAAATCAACTAATTTTTAACAAAATAAAAATTCCGGAAAATATTAAAGATTCACCAATGAATCAACTAGAAGTATGGACCAAAGCTAATAGGAACCAAAATACGAATAATATAACAAATAACGCACCTCGAAGAAAAAAGAAAAATATCAAATGGAAAACACCGGAGAATGGTTTTTACAAACTTAATTTTGATGCATCACAAAATCAGGCAGGAATATGTTCCTTTGGTTTTATCATCCGTAATCACAATGCCGTCCCAATCGAAATTGGAAGTGGTAGGTGTGACGCTGAATCTGTTCTGGAAGCAGAAGCTCTTGCCTTACGTAATGGGCTCCAAAAGGCCAAGGAGAAGGGAATTAAACTCATTGAGATTGAAGGAGATAATCTGATGCTTGTCAACTCGATCAATCGTATCTGGAAACCACCTTGAGAACTTGATATGATTATCAACGATATTTCGATTATCATCTCAGAATTCACTACTTCCAACACTCAGCACATTTATAGGAAAATTAATATGGTTGCGGACAAGATAGCTTCATATGGATACAATGCCGACCTGCACATTGAAGCGATTCCAGAAGATGTTCAAAACCTCATCCACAAGGATGTCATAGGCCGATTGGTTTCTAGAAACTGATCCACCTATTTTCTTACCTATGTATAAAAAAAGAGAGAGAAGATCATATGAGAACAAACTTTATCATGTAATCATGAGAACATGTCTTATTGTTTAATATATTATTCGTAGTTATTATTAGTTTTGTTACGAAGGCGCCATATCTATCGTTTAATGTATTATTCGTAGTTATTGTTGGTTGAATGGATTATTCGTAGTTATTATTAATTATGATGTATACCCTAAATCTCGACCTTTAATACTCACCATCCGACGGTCTAAGATTGTTCTCATGATACACAATAAGAGTGTTCTCATGGGAACCGCACTCTCTCTCTCTCTCTATATATATATATATATATAGACTCATATGTAAACAACTTTTACCATGTAAAATGAGAACAAATTACAGAATATATACTATACGCCGAATATATGTGACTATACCACCGAATATTTCTTCCACTAATCAAACGGTTTTTTTTAATCTCGCCTGTACGAATACAATTCGTGTCAACCTCTATCTATCTATCTATCTATATATATAAAAGGGATTGTAGGTGGTGTTTTGGGATGCAGTAAAATAAATTTAAAATATTTGTTTAGCAATAAAAAAAACTACAAAATGTGAAATTAGTTTAGTTTATGGATTAATGATGCTGTATGTTTTTCTGATAAAAAAAAAATCCGTCCTGTTTCATTCGATTCCACGTCCGCACAACTTGTTATTTGACAAGGCAATAGTTTTGATTGATCAAAATCATGAAACCATACTGATGGTTCCTGTACATCTACATGCAAGTAGCGAAGAGAGAAAGCAGGCGATCACATCTTCAAATGCTTGATTGCAGTATGGACATCTTTGTCGCCTCTTCCACTGCAGTTCAACACGACTTTAGTACCATCCCCAAGGGTTGGACATAGCTTCTCCAAGTAAGCCAATGCATGAGATGTCTCTAGAGCCGGGATTATGCCTTCCAGTCTAGATAACCTCTTGAACGCTGCCAAAACCGACACAGGGGAAAAGTCATAAAAATGACAATTGACCGAAAATTTGGCAGAATTTAATTATAAGATTTACAATGACACAAACCTTCCAGAGCCTCATCATCTGTGACACTATAGTACTCAGCACGTCCTATGTCCTTCAAGAAGCTATGCTCTGGTCCGACTCCGGGGTAATCCAATCTAGACAGAAAAACGAATGTGTTTTGCTTCAATGAGAACTAACACTTTTGAGTTAAAGAAAGTGAAAGAAAATGGATACATTTGCAAAATTACCCGGCACTGATTGAGTGAGGCTCTATAACCTGTCCATCCTCATCCTGCAAGAGGTAGCTCATGGCACCATGAAGTACACCAACTTCTCCTTTAGTCAAAGTAGCAGCATGCTTTCCACTGTCCACGCCAAAACCCGCAGCCTCTACTCCGACTAGTCTGACTTCTTTGTCATCAACAAACTCGTGAAAGAGTCCCATGGCATTTGAACCTCCCCCGACACATGCAACCAAAACATCAGGCTTTCTGCCCCATTTCTCCTGTGCTTGTTTTCTTGTTTCTTTACCAATCACTGCATGAAAGTCTCTAACCATCATGGGGTATGGATGAGGACCGGCAACTGAACCCAAAATATAATGGGTTGTCTCCACATTGGTTACCCAATCCCGTATAGCCTCAGATGTAGCATCTTTCAGCGTGGCAGTACCGGAATGGACTGGTCTCACCTACATTGAGAAAGGGCATGACGATGTAAATACATGCCAAAGTTTGCATCCACCAAGAGTAAGGAATCACTAAAGCACATTGAATGTTATAGATGCCAAGAGGCATGATGGCTATTGGCTACTCAAGCATACACATGGTAAATATGGATCTGGTTAGACTATCATTAATAAAATTTGAAAATGAAAAGAGGCTCCGTTTCCATACTAGTGTTAGTAAAATCATTGCCCAAAAAGTGGCATCAGATCCAGGATAATAGCCTCGCATGCCTTTTATGTTCAGAACCAAGATGGAGAAAATATGTAATAGATGGTATGCAGATATGAAGCACTGATGAATATTTCATGGCACAAAGAATCAGGGCACCTCTATGAAAATCTATGAAGTAATATAGACCAGAATCTAGTTCGGGTGATACTATAGAAAAACGAACCTCAGCACCCAGAAGCCGCATTCTAAACACATTCAATGCCTGTCTCTCCATGTCTTGTGCACCCATGTAAACAATGCACTGCAAGCCAAACCGAGCACATACAGTAGCAGTTGCAACTCCATGCTGACCAGCACCAGTTTCTGCAATAATTCTCGTCTTTCCGAGCCTCTTAGCCAGTAACGCTTGAGCAACAGCATTATTGATTTTGTGAGCCCCGGTGTGGTTAAGGTCTTCTCTTTTGAGATATATATGTGGCCCCTCGCCATTAGATCGTTTGTAATGATCTGTAAGCCTCTCAGCAAAGTAAAGAGGACTTTCTCTACCAACATAATCCCTCAAAATCCCATTCAATTCACTCTGCAATTCAAAAATTTAAATCTATCAGGAAGTACTGTGATTATAAAATTGAAGCTACTTACATGAAAATAACAAAGTTGGCAAGCATATACCATGGCCCAGAATCAGTCAATACAAAAAGTACTAGAACAATAACTATAGGCTGTGTTTAGATTGACTGATCATTGATTGTCTCCAGCTCATTGATGAGGTGTGTGCAAATAAACTTGAAAATAGAAAGTCCGTGGCATAAGTTTTGGCCCCCTCAAGGCCTCAACATAATAGGATAATGGTTTTCATCCCAGCTTAAACGTTGGTCCATATAAGAAGTTGTTGAGTCACAAACTTGGATTTTTTAAATGGCAGGGTGAAGCAGGTTAAACCGAATCTTCTTCTACTAAAAATAGCAGTTTGAACAAAAAAACTTGATTCTAAACATTTGATAGGGACCATGGTATGGTATCTTGAAGAACCTTTATGTAGAAGGGATTGCAGAAAATAGGAAAACTGGTGACCTAACACAGACCATATATGATAGAATAACAAAATAAAAAAGCATTTCATATAACATTGTAACTTTTCACTTTCTTGCCTATGTATCATCAAGAACACTAGCACCATTTGACATGATAAATCGGTGGTCATGGCGTTCAAGGTGAAGGCAGTGGTGTGGAAAATAGCTTCTGGATGTCATTTTTTCATCCAATCAAATTGAACCTCCTTTTGCCCATCAGGGGAAACCAAATAGTACAGTGATCATCTGATTATCGTACAGAAAATGGACAGCGATGGTCGCTACGGACCAACCAAGAAAACTAAAAACCTCATGGAATTTAACGTCAACCCCACAGGAACCATCAAATCACTGGCTTCTTAATCGGATATATCAAATTGACGTACAAATGATACCTCCACGTCCATTTAAGAGTTTCAATATCAAAATTGTCAAGTTACAATTAGAAGAATAACGAAGTTAACCCTAATTCCACAGTTTACAAAATGAAACGAATCGGGTTTCGGGAAAGGGTGATACGTAAACCCTAACAGCTAGAAAGAATGAAACCTGAAAATTGGCGTCTTTAGAGAGAGCATGGAAGGCGGCTTCCAGCTCAGTGAGAGCGTGCATTAGGGTTTCGGGCACATACTTCCCCCCAAACTTCCCAAACCTGCCAAACGAATCGGGTCGCTGGAGAAGACCAGTTTCGGGATCCGACATTTCTACCTTGAGGCTCTTGGCACCCAACTCTTCTCGGGTCATTGTGCAGGAGACCGATGTGGGTTTCCGAGAGGGTGAATTTTGTCGGAATTTGAGAGATTTGGAGGACAGAGCTGACAAGTTGAAGGTGTTGTTGTGACCCCTTTGAGCATTTGAGTTACAGGAGGATGAGATTTGTACTTGGAGAGCAGAGCCTGCCATAGAGAAGTGATATGAGAGATTCTTTATTTGTTACACAAAAAAATGATCTTTGAGAGGTTTTTATATGAGCTTGTATAGGTATCCAGGATAAATAACAAAGGCAAAAAATGACTCGTCAAGTTGTAATAATTTTAAATTAAAGGTTAACATTAATACATATATTTAATTTTTGACTAAAAACAAAAGTATTCTTCTCGTATGCGGAGATATTTTTAAATATATGTATCTGTTTATAAAAAAATATCATAGATATAATATTTTTTAGTAATATATCACTACAAAAGTAATTAAAATCAAAAATTAAGATTTATATGCTGAAAAATAAAATTTTGATAAAGGAAAGAGAAGGAAGATTAATTCAAATTAAATCAATAACTAAAGTTAATTATAGAAAATAAGATTTTGGATCAAAAGAAAATCAAATATTCTTCTTTTTGTTTTAAAATACAAGTAAATAAAATATTTTGAGATTAGAAGAACCATTTTATTATACACAACAACTGTTTAGTACTTACAACATACTATATACCAAATTTTCATACAAAACAGTTGAACTTAAATTCAGTAAGTCTGAATTGAACAAATGTATTACAAGTTTTAAACCCACAATGTGTATTCTTCTTTTTGTGTGGACTTTTTGTTATAAATAGTTACATCTCCCACAATTTGTATTTTTAGAAAAAATAACTTATTTCCTTCCATTACAACCTATAAGAGAAGAATATCTTGTTTCTTTTTTTTTGCCAAAATTTTAATACGTATGTATTAATCTTAACCTTTGATTTAAATCAATGTTTAGATGGATTCGGCTCCCATGAACTTATAGAATCAACTTCATGTGAAGTTGATTCAATCTAAACCATTGATTTTTAAAAATAACTTATTTCCTTCCATGAAGTTATAAAAATAACTTATTTCCTTCCATGAAGTTATAAATAGTTACATCTCCCATAATGTGTATTTTTAAAAATTACTTATTTCCTTCCATTACAAGGTATAAGAAAAGAATATCTTGTTTTCTTTTTTGTCAAAATTTAATGCACATGTATTAATCTTAACCTTTGATTTAAATCAATGGTTTAGATTGAATCAATTTCACTTGAAGTTGATTCTCTATAACTTCATAAGAACCAAATCCTTTTTGGAAGTAGATTTGGTTATTGTAATACATAAATGGGTGTATAAAAAGAAAACAAGAGAAATTTATTCAGAAGGTCAAAAAGAAATGATTCTAAAATAATGGGAGAAATAAATGTATTTTAATAAAGGCAAACCTAAAAAAAATCGTGAACAAAATACATATGGACTAGATTCATACAATATGAGGACTCATGGTTACATACTACAAGATCCTAATGTTCAAGTAGATAATTATTGATTGAAAAAATGTGGTAAGTCATTATATTGAGACAAGACATATTAAGAGCAAAGAACTTATAATCAACCAAATTTTCCCACTAAAAAAAAGAATCAACCAAATTAATGTGGAAGGTGATGACATTATGGTCATCAATAATATTAATAAAATTTTAAAATCACCTTACAAAATTGACATGATTATATATGACATCTATTTCATTATATTGATTTTTCAACAAGTTATTATCATTCATATTTTCAAGAATGTAGGACATTTCAGGAAAGTCTACATAGGCCACATGACTTGTTTTTTTTTGATCTTTTTTTTTGATAATGAAAAGCGATTAGGGTGGACTATCTTCTAGAGATAGTCCATCTTAAAGCATCATTGCGGATGAGAACACAAAGTTCATGATCATCAGAAAAGTTGGCGTTGGGTGTCAAAATTCCTAGATGAGTTAATTGGCCAGCAATACATTTAACTTTTCTGAAAACATGTCCAATTTGGAATTCTTCAAAGAATTGGTGGTCTAGTATGGAGTCGGAAAAGACACATGGCTTGTTTGGTTTAAGTTCATGTGATTAGAGAGTACTTCGATATTAATAAGTTTTAGAAATAACCTTAAAAAATTGACATAGTTATATATGACAAAATTTTTATTTTCTTTGATAACGGAAAGTAGTTTGAACCATTAGACGGTGTGTCATCTCGTGGGTCGAAATGCCGAAAAAGATTGGCAGACGAACTAACCGTAATAAAGAGCCATAAACAAAGGAGAAAAGAAATACACAAAAAAAACATAAAAAAACCCGAAAGCAAAAGTCTTCAAGGGAAAGCAGGATGATCCAGCCAGCAGGGGCAACGAGCATAAAGTTCACCTTCGACACCTCAGATTTGGACTGCAACAACGCCGTCAGGAGTTGATCCCAAATTCACGCCCCCTCCTCCCTCATTCTCAACAAACGCTCGAAACCGCCATCAAAAGATAACATCGTACCTCAGGAGACAAAACTACAGAACATGAGTATCATGATGTATAATTATATAAAATTTAATAGTTAAAAGAATAATGGCTTGTAGGGAGAAAATTGTTCATAGAGGGTTGATTTACAAATTGGTTTAAAACAAAGAAGTGCTTTGTTTTGATTGATTTGATTATGATCGATTATGTTTTTGAACTCAATAATTGTCTCATAGAATAACGAAATGAGTTAAAACTCAATCGACCTTGATTTATAATTTCCTTAACATTTTTTTATGTTTTTGGGGCCGTTAGGTCAATATCGGGACCTTTAGGCCACGGGAAGACGCCCTTATGACGAAAAAAGACCAAATGTTTGTAACCTTTATGTTTATAAATTATTACCATTACACACTATTACACAAAAGGATTTAACAACATACTTCCAATTCATAAGAGCAACAACAATCTTAAGTGGGTCTACATCAATTGAAGTTGTCAGGGTTACGTTATTCGGGTAGAAGGGCATAAGATTCAAAACTCCATAAAGAATTTTGATTGAATCTCATGGCCTTCCACTTTCGCAAGGTAGACTATAGTAAATGTGAATTACACTAAGGGTTAACAAATCTCCCAAACAGATCAGAAGAACAACAAGAAGAGCAATGGATGTATGCATTAATATTAATAGAAATATAGGGTTTTAACCCCAAATCATAAATGTTTTGTTGGGTCAAAAAGCAATCTGGTCGATTTTCAACACCAAACAGATGATGATACAAAGAGAATTCAACAAGAGCCACCATAATCAGTATTGTTGTTGTTTTCGGTTTTGGGGTCTCAACATAAGGTTTTGTGGAATGGTAGGTCAATACCATATACTAGGTTATCGGTTGTGGATCTACGAGTTTTCAAGAAGGTTTTTGAAGGAGATTTATGAGCGTGAATAGATAGCATGAGATAGTGCCCAGAAATTTGAAAAACAACAATGTGCCGCTAGCTAAAGGGGTGGAAAACAAGATCCACTAACCCTCACACAATGCCAATGAAGGTGACCGGCTCCCATAGCCACAAGATCTATTAAAGCGTTCGAAATCACCATCATCACATCGAGCCTTAGGAAGAGGGAGAAGCCTGAATAAATCCCATTCTCATAGGGGTTTCCTCTATTGAAGTCATTGTTCTAATAAAACCCAAGACACATTGAGCACACCAAATAGAGAGTACGGTTGATTGAGAAGCGGGGTTAGCCAACGGCGGTCAACCAGGAAGATAGATGTGGGTTATGTTGGAGAAAGGGACGGGTAATGTCGGAATAGGTGGTGTAGACGAGAGTTTTTCACATATAGTAGAGAGAACTATTCGAGTGAGGCCACTGAAGGATGGGGTTGAAGCTAAGGAAGGATGAGGTTGGAGCCATTGAAGGGTTTGATCAAAGGCGACGGTAACGCTTGGTCCGAGTATTCTCTAGAAAATACTTGTTGTTATTCATATATTATATAATAAATTATTGGTTGTGCTAAAAGGTGTTCTTTTCCACCTAAGTTAAAAAGAATGAGAGATTAGTAAATTTTGCAAAACCCAATAAATTTCAATCTTTTACATGAACATATAGGCTCATATCAGTGTAGGTAGATCAGGATTCTACCTTGGTCTAATGACTGGGTTCGGTCGAGGTAGAATGTGAGGCTGCAACTTGGCCATGTTGGCTCGGATCTCTTCCGTCTTGCACGAGCTTCCTCTCTTTCTCTTTGTAAAGCTTCATTACTTAGCCGAAGTTGTTCTAATATGTCCTTTAATTCAACTTCAAGATCTCGATTATCTAGTACTTTCATCTTAGCTTCTTTCAATCTTTTCTTGTATGTCTTTTCTGCTTCAGGATCGTAAGGAACGATTTCTTTCCCAGCACGAGTTCTTCGCATAAACCTAAAGAAAGATCCTGTGAAATCACTCAAGTAAAGCAATCAATAGCAACAAGCGCAACAACCCTAAAAGACAACCAAATACCGGACTTGGTCTTGACCAAGTCCCCGACAACGGCGCCAAAAACTTGTTCGCCCTCAAATGTGTGTGTTACAGTGAACAAAATAGCTTTAAATTTATAACCTAAAATAAAAGCCTGAAACAATATGCGAACCCGCAGTGTACAGATCAATTGTAATAACGGCAAATACTCCAAGGTCGAACACAAGGACTATGGTGAAATCAAGAATGGTAATAATCCTGTTGTCAATGAAAAACAACACAATAAAGTAAAGATAACAAAGATGATGTATTAATCAGATAAGGGAATGCAGATTCTAGAGGTCAAAGCATCCAGTTGTGGTTCTGACTCAAGATTTCTAAGGATAACGTGGACAAAACTGAGGTTTGTAAGGGAAGGTATTTCTAAGGTAGATCACCGGGTAAGTCTCACTACTCACTATACCAAACCAAAGATCCTCTCACCGGGTAAGTCTCAAGGAACTAAGGAAATGAACTATAATCTCAAACCAACACACCACCTAAGGGGATAGAACTAACCTTTACTGGGTAAGTCTCAGGTTAGCTTACAAAGGTAGGATGAAGGCACACTCAAACCATAATAAAGGATAAACCTTTATTACCTAACATTCATCATCATAGGTATACAAGCAAATGAATCACCGGGTAAACCTCATCCTAGGCTTGCGTATGGACCAGGAAAGGTGCAACAAAGATAGGATTTGGCAAACTAAAACCTAAACTCAGGTTTGGATCGGGTCTGGTTCACGTCTCGCTCAGTTCATATCGACCTCGGTCGAGATGTTCTATGAACCGACCGAGGTGAGGTTCAGTTTGGTTTCGGCTCGAGCTTTCAGGGTCCACTAAGATAAAGGTTCACTCTTTCATCGTCTTTCCCATAACTTTCAGTCAATCACCCTAGAATTACAAGAGAATTTAGCCAACAATCATCATGATAATTACAAGCAAGTATATGATAAAGAAGCAATAAGCAAACAAGAAAACCTTAACACAAATGTCTCAATAATCACTCAATCAAACAAACAATCAATCCAAGCAATCAACAAACTATGTTCCTCAATAACCAATCAAAAGACAACAATCAAGGTTCCCTAAGAAAACCTTACAACTTCCTTCAAAAGCCTTCAACTTTCACTTCAAAGCTATCTTCCTTCAACTTCCTTCTTCCTTGGAATATCTTCAATCTCCCAAAATAATCAGCTAACAGACATACTTCCATCAAAAAAATATCTCCAATCTTATAGGAAAATCACTTGCCAAAAATAAAAGATCTCATGGGTCACAGGCCGTGCGTCTCGATTTAGGCCCAACAAGTCATCTCGGTAGAGGTGATTATGTAGGCAACCGAGATGATCTTTAGTTACGTGCAAATCTCCCAAAACTGGTCCAATATCAAATTTCTATCCAACTTCCATGGTTTCTATGCCTTCCTTGTAGCTCCTCAATGCTCCAAAATGTAGCTCCAATGACTCCTTAGATCCCTTGGCTCCATACTGCTCCAAAACATGCCATTTTCCCTACAATTAGAACAAAACTAGGTGTAGACCTTGATTCTTACAAAGGTAAACAAAATGGCATAATCATAAAGAATATACAGCCATGCATGAAGATTTATGAAGATAAAACGTCCAAACCAATCCCAAAATATAGACTATACATGTTATCAGAAGACTTACACGTTTTGCAGAAGATCACAAGGAAAGGCTACAACTTTGCTCGAGGGTGAAGAAACGTAAGCAAGAAACGAGAAAAGGAAGAGAAAACGGGAATTTATGGGAAACAGTTAGAAAAGATAAGGGAAGGACGTCTTTAGGGTTAGAATAAGGAAATCCGGCCCATAAGATAGAAGATCGAATCTTCTATCTAATGAAAGAAATAAAACGGAATAAAAATAGATCGGGCGCGATTTGGAGTAAGCAACCCTTGCCGTGACCACGGCTTGCCGTAGGGGCGGTGACAGCCAAATCTGGCTTTTACATTTGATCCCCCTAAAAAGAAGTTTCGTCCCGAAACTTGCAACGGACCACAAGATCACACAACAACAAGGATGAAGCCGAAACACTAAACTCAACTCATATTCCGTCACGGGGCACATAACTCAAAACGTCACACAAGCGTATACACAACTTAACAAAGGAAACTGAAACTCAAATGTCTATGTTATAGGTATATCCAACTTAGCATAAAACTACGGATAGTTCCTCTGGGTACTATCCTCTGTCTCCCAAGTCACCTCATCTGCTCCTCACATCGACCACTGAATATTCATCATTGGTATGTCCTTCGACTGCAAGCGTCTCGTACTACGTTCTAAGACAGCTATCAAGGGCTCTACGAATGTATGGTCTGGCTCGACCACTAAATCCTCATGACTAACGATGTGTCTTGAATCTGGTACATACTCCCGTAAATGAGACACATGGAAGACTGGATGAATACCCTTAGTATCGGTGGCAGAGCACGTCCGTATGCTGCCTCTCCAACTCACTCAAGAATCTTGAAAGATCCGACATATTTGAGACTTAGCTTCCCCTTGATGTCGAAACGTCTAACACCTCGTGTCGGGGATACTCTCAACCATACCTAAGCTCCAACTCTGAACTCCAAAGGTTTGCGCCTCTTATCCAAATGGTAGGTCAATACCATATACTAGGTTATCGGTTGTGGATCTACGCGTTTTCAAGAAGGTTTTTGAAGGAGATTTATGAGCGTGAATAGATAGCATGAGATAGTGCCCAGAAATTTGAAAAACAACAATGCGCCCCTAGCCAAAGGGGTGGAAAACGGGCACCACTAGCCCTCACACAAGGCCGACGAAAGTGACCGGCTCCTATAGCCACAAGATCTATTAGAGCGGTCAAAATCACCATCATCACATCGATCCTTAGGAAGAGGGAGAAGCGTGAATAAATCCCATTCTCATACGGGTTTCCTCTATTGAAGTCCTTGTTTTAATAAAACCCAAGACACATTGAACACACCAAATAGAGAGTACGGTTGATAGAGAAGCGTGGTTAGCCAACAACGGTCAACCAAGGAGATAGATGTGTGTTATGTCGGAGAAAGAGATGGGTAATGTCGGAATAGGTGGTGTAGACGAGAGTTTGCCACATACAATAGAGAGAACCATTTGAGTGAGGCCACTGAAGGATGGGGTTTAAGCTAAGTAAGTATGAGGTTGGAGCCATTGAAGGGTTTGATCAAAGATGACGGTAACGCTTGGTCCGAGTATTCTCTAGAAAATACTTGTTTGCTATTCAAATATTATAGTCTCACTACTCACTAATCCCAAACCGTAACTCCTATTACCGGGTAAGTCTCAAGGAATTAAGGAAAAGAACTATAATCTCAAACTAACACTCCAACTAAGGGAATAGAATCAACCTTTACCGGGTAAGTATCAGGCTAACTCACAAAGATGGAATGAAAGCACACTCAAACCCCAATAAAGGATAAACCTTTATTACCTATACTTATGATCTTAGGTAAACAAACAAAGGAATTACTGGGTAAGTCTCATTCTAGGCTTGCATTGAACCAGGAAAGGTGTAATAAGAATAGGATTTGGCAAGCTCTAACACTTAACTCTCAGTTTCGGATCAGAAAGGTCACCTCGGTCAGAAGAATTCCACCCCGGCCGAGATGTTCATCGACTGAACGAGATGTTTTAGGGTTAAGGATAAAGACTCGAACTTTCAGGGTCCTACTGTGATTAAGATTATTCTATCATTGTTTTTCCCACAACCTTCACCCAATCACCCTAGAATCACACAATGAAATTAGCCACTCATCATCATGAAAGCAAAAATCAAATATAAGGGAAAAAGATGAATAATTGAACACAAAAACCTTAAGAGAAAGGCTTCAATAACTGAATCAATTATCAAACAAACAAGCATTCCTTGGATCAAAATCCAATAAGACAATCAACAAAGAAGGGAATCTAAGAAAGTCTTACAAAACCCTTCACAAAAGCTATAAAAGCTATCAACTTTCTTCCTTCAATCTTCCTTCAACCTTCAAAAAGGTTCTTCAAATCTCCCAACTATAGTGGGATAAAATGACTGTCTTGCGCGATGTGCAGCCCTAAGCAGTCTTCCGGGTGATAGCGGGTGTCGGATTTGTGGAAAATCCGATCCTTTTTATAGGAAAATTCCCCTCCAAAGATAAGATATCTTAGAAAGATCTTTTCCCATAAAAAGAGGTAAAATATATGGGCTGAATTATCTTCTTCCTTCCAGGAATCCAGCCTAAAAATATAAGATCCTCTTTCCAAAAATAAAAGATCTCAGCCAAATAAAATATATCTCTCGCCGCGTCCAAGGTGTTCGCCTCGGTCGAGTCAGCTCCTCTGGATCACCTCGGTCGAGATGGTATTGTAGCTGACCGAGGTGAATCACAACTGAATGTGAAATCTCTCAAATCTGGTCCAAAGTGAATCTTCAATCCATTTTCATGATTCCTGGGTTCTTCCTTAAGCTCCTGAATGTAGCTCCAATGACTCCTTTTCTCCTTTTGCTCCATTTTGATGCAAAACGTGCCAATTTACCTACGATTACAACGAAACTTGGTGTAGACCTCGATTCCCGCAAAGGTAGATGAAACGACCATATAATCACGTAATATACATTCAAACATGCAGATTATTAAAGATAAAATGTCTAAACAAGCCCCAAAATATAGACAATAATCTATGCTATCAAAATACCCCATACTTAGCCCTTGCTTGTCCCCAAGCAAGTTCCGAATATAAAATACAAGATATAATGGATTATAAGTCATAAAGATCAATGAAAAAGTCTTTCAAAACATTTTAATGGTATGCTACAATCATAGATCACTCTAAGAGAATGCTTCATGGAATTTAAAATCAAAATATGATCAAAACATTTTATGAATATAAGAAAGTTGTTCATCTTTGCATAAAATCGTAGAATGCATAATAAATTATAATCATCGAAGTTAATCATGTATAATCCAGTTTAAACCACCAAGTCAATCAACAAGCTCGAGGTCTAAAGGGCTTTCAAAAGAAGGTCAAGAAACGTGTGAGGGTGAGATGTATATAGGGAATGTGGTGCTAGAATCCGGGAAAGGATCTTCACTTTACTTCCTTTTGAACTTCACATCTTCCACCAATAAGCTTTGCTTATTTACTTTTTTACTTTACTTTTTGGGATGCATGGACAAAGGTGCACAATAACCGAAGCCTAGGAAATCAGCAATCATCAATTTTTCGAGATGCCTCAAACCCTTGATGCATATGCCATGACCCGTTTGGAATATCGCTAAATCCGACTTTGGCAAGACACAAACACCCGGTTATGTGAATGGTGCCGAGTTACTCATCATCATGATTGACTTCCCCAAACCTATATGTTTCTTTCTAACTTTCAACCACATCTCAACTTTGCTCGAGGGTGAAGAAATGTAAGCAAGAAACGAGAAAAGGAAGAGAAAACGTGAATTTATGGGAAACAGTTAGAAAAGAAAAGGGAAGGACGTCTTTAGGATTAAAATAAGGAAATCCGGCCCATAAGATAGAAGATCGGATCTTTTATCTAATGAACGAAATAAAACGGAATAAAAATAGATCGGGCGTGATCTGGAGTCAGCCGCCCTTGCCGTGACCACGGCTTGCCGCAGGGGCGGTGACAACCAAAACCGGCTTTTACATTTGATCCCCCTAAAAAGAAGTTTCGTCCCGAAACTTGCAACGGACCACAAGATCACACAACAACAAGGATGAAGCCGAAACACTAAACTCAACTCATATTCCGTCACGGGGCACATAACTCAAAACGTCACACAAGCGTATACACAACTTAACAAAGGAAACTGAAACTCAAATGTCTATGTTATAGGTATATCCAACTTAGCATAAAACTACGGATAGTTCCTCTGGGTACTATCCTCTGTCTCCCAAGTCACCTCATCTGCTCCTCACATCGACCACTAAATATTCATCATTGGTATGTCCTTCGACTGCAAGCGTCTCGTACTACGTTCTAAGACAGCTATCGGGGGCTCTACGAATGTATGGTCTGGCTCGACCACTAAATCCTCATGACTAACGATGTGTCTTGAATCTGGTACATACTCCCGTAAATGAGACACATGGAAGACTGGATGAATACCCTTAGTATCGGTGGCAGAGCACGTCCATATGCTGCCTCTCCAACTCACTCAAGAATCTTGAAAGATCCGACATATTTGAGACTTAGCTTCCCCTTGATGTCGAAACGTCTAACACCTCGTGTCGGGGATACTCTCAACCATACCTAAGCTCCAAATCTGAACTCCAAAGGTTTGCGCCTCTTATCCAAATGGTAGGTCAATACCATATACTAGGTTATCGGTTGTGGATCTACGCGTTTTTAAGAAGGTTTTTGAAGGAGATTTATGAGCGTGAATATATAGCATGAGATAGTGCCCAGAAAGTTGAAAAACAACAATGCGCCCCTAGCCAAAGGGGTGGAAAACGGGCACCACTAGCCCTCACACAAGGCCGGCGAAAGTGACCGGCTCCTATAGCCACAAGATCTATTAGAGCGGTCAAAATCACCATCATCACATCGATCCTTAGGAAGAGGGAGAAGCCTGAATAAATCCCATTCTCATACGGGTTTCCTCTATTGAAGTCCTTGTTCTAATACAACCCAAGACACATTGAACACACCAAATAGAGAGTACGGTTGATAGAGAAGCGTGGTTAGCCAACAACGGTCAACCAAGGAGATAGATGTGGGTTATGTCGGAGAAAGGGACGGGTAATGTCGGAATAGGTGGTGTAGACGAGAGTTTGCCACATACAATAGAGAGAACCATTTGAGTGAGGCCACTGAAGGATGGGGTTTAAGCTAAGTAAGTATGAGGTTGGAGCCATTGAAGGGTTTGATCAAAGATGACGGTAACGCTTGATCCGAGTATTCTCTAGAAAATACTTGTTTGCTATTCAAATATTATAGTCTCACTACTCACTAATCCCCAAACCGTAACTCCTATTACCGGGTAAGTCTCAAGGAACTAAGGAAAAGAACTATAACCTCAAACCAAAACACCACCTAAGGGAATAGAATCAACCTTTACCGGGTAAGTCTCAAGCTAACTCACAAAGATAGAATGAAAGCACACTCAAACCCCA
Organism: Fagopyrum homotropicum; assembly: GCA_033239125.1. NCBI lineage: Eukaryota > Viridiplantae > Streptophyta > Magnoliopsida > Caryophyllales > Polygonaceae > Fagopyrum > Fagopyrum homotropicum. The sequence continues at coordinate 92,880,027 of BSWB01000003.1, read as the reverse complement.
ATAAAGGATAAACCTTTATTACCTATACTTATGATCTTAGGTAAACAAACAAAGGAATTACCGGGTAAGTCTCATCCTAGGCTTGCATTAAACCAGGAAAGGTGTAATAATAATAGGATTTGGCAAACTCTAACACTTAACTCTCAGTTTTGGATCAGAAAGGTCACCTCGGTCAGAAGAATTCCACCCCAGCCGAGATGTTCATCGACTGAGCGAGATGTTCTAAGGTTAAGGATAAAGACTCGAGCTTTCAGGGTCCTACTGGAGTTTAAGATTATTCTATCATTGTTTTTCCCATAACCTTCAGCCAATCACCCTAGAATCACACAATGAAATTAGCCACTCATCATCATGAAATCAATAATCAAATATAAGGGAAAAAGATGAATAATTGAATACAAAAACCTTAGGAGAAAGGCTTCAATAACTGAATCAATTATCAAACAAACAAGCGTTCCTTGGATCAAAATCCAATAAGACAATCAACAAAGAAGGGAATCTAAGAAAGTCTTACAAAACCCTTCACAAAAGCTATAAAAGCTATCAACTTTCTTCCTTCAATCTTCCTTCAACCTTCAAAAAGGTTCTTCAAATCTCCCAACTATAGTGGGATAAAACGGTTGTCTTGCGCGATGTGCAGCCCTAACCGGTCTTCCGGGTGATAACGGGTGTTGGATTTGTGGAAAATACAACCCTTTTTATAGGAAAATTACCCTCCAAAGATAAGATATCTTAGAAAGATCTTTTCCCGTAAAAATAGGTAAAATATATGGGCTAAATTATCTTCTTCCTTCCAGGAATCCAGTCTTAAAATATAAGATCCTTTTTCCAAAAATAAAAGATCTCAGCCAAATAAAATATATCTCTCGCCGCGTCCAAGGTGTTCGCCTCGGTCGAGTCAGCTCCTCTGGATCACCTCGGTTGAGATGGTACTGTAGCTGTCCGAGGTGAATCACAACTGAATGTGAAATCTCTCAAATCTGGTCCAAAGTGAATCTTCAATCCATTTTCATGATTCCTGGGTTCTTCCTTAAGCTCCTGAATGTAGCTCCAATGACTCCTTTGCTCCATTTGCTCCATTTTGATGTAAAACGTGCCATTTTACCTATGATTACAACGAAACTTGGTGTAGACCTCGATTCCCGCAAAGGTAGATGAAATGACAATATAATCACATAATATACATCCAAACATGCAGATCATTGAAGATAAAACGTCTAAACAGGCCCCATAATATAGACAATAATTCATGCTATCAAAATACCCCATACTTAGCCCTTGCTTGTCCCCAAGCAAGTTCCGAATATAAAATACAAGATAGAATGGATTATAAGTCATAAAGATCAATGAAAAAGTCTTTCAAAACATTTTAATGGTGTGCTACAATCATAGATCACTCTAAGAGAATGCTTCATGGAATTTAAAATCAAAATATGATCAAAACATTTTATGAATATAAGAAAGTTGTTCATCTTTGCATAAAATCATAGAATGCATAATAAATTATAATCATCAAAATTAATCATGTATAATCCAGTTTAAACCACCAAGTCAATGAACAAGCTCGAGGTCTCAAGGGCTTTCAAAAGAAGGTCAAGAAACGTGTGAGGGTGGGATGTATATAGGGAATATGGTGCTAGAATCCGGGAAAGGATCTTCACTTTACTTTCTTTTGAACTTCACATCTTCCACCAATAAGCTTTGCTTATTTACTTTTTTACTTTACTTTTTGGGATGCATGGACAATGGTGCACAATAACCGAAGCCTAGGAAATCAACAATCATCAATTTCTCGAGATGCCTCAAACCCTTGATGCACATGCCATGACCCGTTAGGAATATCGCTCAATCCGACTTTGGCAAGAAACAAACACCCGGCTATGTGAATGGTGCCGAGTTACTCATCATCATGATTGACTTTCCCAAACCTATTTGTTTCTTTCTAACTTTCAGCCACATCTCAACTTTTTCTTTCACTTGCTTTTCACTTTTGCTTGCTTCCAAATTCCCGGATAGGTAAAGGGAGGCAAATATGTATATGAGGGGCTAAGCATGATCAAGAAGAAGACGAGAAAAGAGAATGAACTGCCTTGGTCTTCCCAGGAAGAAAGTGAGAGAACTCATAATATGGTGTCAACCTTCAAATTCAACATAATTTGGATAAAAACAAAGTATTAAACATGCCACAAATTTCAAACAAAGCATTTAGGAACTTAAACATATCATAAAACCTTTCAAACATATAAAGATTTCAAAACTAGTCAGCAAACAAGATCTTCACTGAGGTCATATCCAGATAAGAAGCACAAAATCATTTCGAAATTCTTTTCAGTTAAACCACCTCGGTCGAGATGTTCTAAGTCAACCGAGATGAATCACCTCGTTTGGTCAGAATCACTTCGGTCGAGGTCATAAATTTTTTTTTTCATACCAGTTTTTGACGTTTTTCTCAATCAAATAACCTTTATGCATGCATGTAGTGTCAGATAAGCACATAGAGCAAAATAAAACATAAATATCATGAATAGAGTCGAGTTATACATCCACATAAAAGTTAGATAATACCCCATACTTGGGACACATTGTCCCAATGGGTCAAAATAAGTCTAGAAAATAAAGTACTCACCGGACATAGCTGAGCTGCATAATAAATAAAGAAAGAAAATCCTGCGAGCTCTCAGTAATCCCGATCCGGTGGTGGCGGTGGCACATACGAGTGCTGAGATGGGTCAAAAGGATAGCCCATGACATGCTGAAACTGAATCTCAGCCATCACGTGCTGGTAGTGTAGTCTCTCGTGCATCTCTCTTATCTCCTGGGACATGGCAGCGTAGGAATCTATCATCTGATCCGTCAGATCATCGATCCGACGGTGATCAACTAGATCCCTCTGCCTACGTACTCTACGCCTAGCGTGACATGCTGGTGCTGCAGCCGGCTCCTCCTCAGTCTCGTCATCATCTAAATCAATGACCGGCGCACTAGTCCCAACTGTATATGTGCCCGTATCCATAGGAACACCACCATCCTCATCAACATCATCATCATCATCCTCAGCCTCATCCTCCTCAGCTGGCCCCCGAGCTGCTGCAGTTGCTGCCTCTCTAGCATCCTCCATCAGTGGGAACCATGCAGTTTGCCAGTAATGTGGATCAAACACGGAGAACTGAGCTGACCATCTGATCCCCTGAGGCGCAGTCGGCTCCCATGGCATCGCCACATATGGCGTAGTAAGTCCTCGGGGAACCAGTATCCTCCGAGTGATCATCTCCTGAAGTCCGAGCGGCTTGGCAGCCGCCACCATGGTACAAGCACTGAGGTCCAGATCCATGTAACTCGCTATATGAGTCACTATCCCTCCGCAGCAGATGTCTCCCTTGGCTTTCGCCTTGATCTTATGCAGATCCTCCGCCAGCATCATCCCAAAGTCTGGAACTCCTCCGGTCACCATTCAGTATAAACTCAGAAGCTCGCCCTGTTTGACCTTCTGGGGCGTCTCAGTACGCGCCAGAAGAGTCTCACTGAAGATCTTGTGAGCTAGTCTAAAAGCAAGATGGAAAATGATCCGCTCCCTGGAATCTCCAGGTCTCCATCTGTCTGCGTGCTCAACCACATGAGCAATCTGTCCCCAGAACTCTCGAGCTACAACTCGAGAAGGAAAATCAGCAACAGTAGGGATCGGGAAGCCAAAGATGTCCCGCCAGTGGTGATGCGTCCTTGGACACGTCAATGAAGTATTCCGGATCTAGATCAAGCTGAAGCTCAACTACTCCTTAGTTGAAGTGCGAATGCAAATGAAGATGGATTGCGGAAGCTTAGAGATGGAGGCGGAAGTTGTATGATTGAGTCGATCTAGATTGATCGATCAAACCTTGAAGTGGGTCGGTTGAGTTGGTTCTTGAAGAACCCTCGAATGTGGTTGAGTTTGGATCGAAGATCCAAAAGAAGAACTTTGAGAGGATTGGAAGAGGGATTGATGCTCAAGTAAGTTGGAGGAAAATACTTCTCTTTACTTAATCAAATTGAACATGCCTTACAAATGAGCCAAGCATCCCCTTATATAGTGGATGAAGGCTATACAAAGAGTCGGAAATTAAATGACGGAAATAAAGTCGGAATTTAAGTTCCGGAATGAAACACCTAAAAATATGAAAGGTTGAGAATTTAAGTTCGGAATTAAGTTTCCGAATTAAATTCCGAAACCAAAAGTCTAATCTTAAATTCGGAAAATTAATACCCGGAAATAAAGTCCCGGAAATTAATATTCCGAAAATAAAAAGACTTATTATTACAAAACGCTAAATTATGGAAAATGCGGAAAATGCGCCGGAACGCTGCCAGCTTGACAAGCTTCAAGTCATAGTGGCGTAGAGACACGGTTTGCAACCAATGGGTCCGTGACAAGCAACGGTGCGGCTAATGATGGAGCCGGTAGCTTGAGCGATTGCTTTAGCACGGGAACGGGTGAGCGGTCCATCGGAGCGAACCCGAAGTGCCTCGTCTTCCTCGTCTTGGGACATAGGGGTCAAGGGCGCATCAGTCCCCCCATCTTGGATGTGAAACGTCCCCGTTTCACCTTCGTCAAATAGGGGCTCAATGTATGGTGCAAGGTCCTTGACATTGAACGTCGGGTGCATGCCATAGTCGTCTGGAAGCTCCAACTTGTAAGCATTCGGGCCATGGCGGGATAAGATGCGGAATGGTCCATCACCGCGGTCCGAGAGCTTGCCTTTGCGACGGGATGGAAAACGCTCCTTCCTTAAGTGGAGCCAAACAAGATCACCGGGCTCGAATGACATTGGACGGCGCCCTTTGTTGCGTTGTGTGGCAAGTTGATCGACACGCCGTTGGAGTTGTGTCCTAGTCCGCTCATGAAGCTCAATGATGTGAGCGGCACGCCTTGCTCCGGTGATGTGTTCTCCGTCTTTGAGTGGACGCGGAGTGAAGTCCATTGGAGTGTGTGGATTAAGGCCGTAGACAACTTCAAAGGGTGAAAGCTTTTTTGCCGAGTCTCGAGACCTGTTATAAGAAAACTCCACAATCGAAAGTAAGTCCTCCCACTTTCGTGGGTTGTTCCTAAGGGTCGCTCTAAGTAGAGCGCCGAGAGTCCGATTGGTCACCTCCGTTTGACCATCGGTTTGGGGATGATAGCTACTTGAAAACAACAAGTTGGTTCCAAGTTTCCCCCATAAGGTTCTCCAAAAATGGCTCACAAACTTTACGTCCCGATCACTAAGGATGGAACGCGGTATTCCATGTAAGCGCACAACATTGTCAAAGAAAAGGGTAGCTACTTCACTAACATTTTGTGTGCTCTTACATGCAATAAAATGTGCCATTTTTGAAAAACGATCGACTACCACAAAAATGGAGTCTTTGCCTCGTTTAGACATGGGTAAGCCAACCACGAAGTCCATAGAAAGATCCTCCCAAGATCCCATTGGTATAGGCAAAGGAGAATACAATCCATCCGGACCTTGGCGCGATTTTGCATGGTGACATGTGATGCAACTTGTGCGAAACCGTGTCACATGCTTGCGCATCCGGGGCCAAAAGAAGTGCTCTTGTAGAGCGGCGAGAGTCTTGGTAGCACCGATGTGACCACGACCCTCATGGGCCTCCTTTATCAACAAATGACGAATACTCGAGCGCGGGATACAAAGTTTGCCCGCACGGAATAAGTAGCCATCGTTAATAAAGAAAGACTCATGCTCTCGGAGGTCAAGGCATTGAGCAAATATATCCTTGAAGTCAAGATCCGTGGCATATAACTCTTTGATAAGAGCAAAGCCATGGATCTTGGCGTCCATATGCACAAGAAGGATATATCGGCGAGAAAGGGCGTCGGCTACCACATTCTCTTTACCTTTCTTATGTCGAATGACATAAGGAAAGGTCTCAAGAAACTCTACCCAACTCGCATGGCGCCGACTCAAGGTAGTTTGACCCTTGAGATACGAAAGAGCCGCATGATCCGAATGAATCACGAACTCCTTCGGCCATAAGTAGTGTTGCCATGTTTTGAGACAACGAACTAAAGCATATAGTTCCTTGTCATAAGTTGGATAGTTGAGTGAGGGACCGGAAAGTTTTTCGCTAAAATAAGCAATGGGCCGATTCTCTTGTAGGAGAACCCCCCCAATGCCTACATTAGATGCGTCACACTCCACCTCGAAGGTTTTCGAAAAGTTTGGGAGTTGGAGTAGGGGCGCATTACAAAGACGGTCTTTGAGCGACTCAAACGCTCGAGCATGGGTGTCACGCCACTCAAATGTGACACCTTTATTAGTAAGCTCATGTAGCGGTGCCGCTATCGAGCTAAAGTCTTTGACAAAGCGTCGATAGAAACCCGCTAAGCCGAGAAAGGCTCGAACCATGGTGGCCGTGGTAGGAGTAGGCCACTCCCGAATGGCGCGAACTTTTGATTCGTCCACTCGTAGTCCGTCCTTAGACACGACATAACCAAGAAAAATTGTGGTGTCCGAGCAAAAGACACATTTCTCCAAATTGACATATAATTGCTCTTGTCTAAGACACTCGAGCACTTGGAAAAGGTGCTCGATGTGGGCATCCAAAGACTTGCTAAAGACTAAGATATCATCGAAATAGACAACAACAAAAATACCCAAAAACTTGTGCAAGACGTGATTCATGAGGCGCATGAAGGTGGATGGTGCGTTGGATAGGCCAAATGGCATGACAAACCACTCGTAGAGGCCATGCTTCGTCTTGAAAGCCGTCTTCCATTCAACACCTTCGGCCATGCGGATTTGATGGTATCCGCTCCGGAGATCGATCTTTGAGAAGATAGTGGCGCCATGGAGCTCGTCCAACATATCATCAAGGCGCGGGATCGGATGACGATACTTGACGGTGATTTGATTGATGGCTCGGCAATCTACACACATCCGCCAAGATCCGTCTTTCTTGGGCACAAGTATGACCGGCACGTCACATGGAGACAAGGACTCACGGACATAGCCCCGGTCTAGGAGCTCTTGGACTTGGCGTTGTAGCTCCTTTGTCTCCTCCGGACTTGCACGGTAAGCGGCACGGTTGGGCAAAGACGCGCCGGGCACCAAATCGATTTGGTGCTCAATTCCTCGGATTGGTGGCAAGCCGGGTGGTAGTTTGTCGGTCAAGATGTCCTGAAATTCGGACAACAACAAGGACACCTCGTGTGGCACATTACTAGGGTCATGGGAAATAGATAAACAAAAAGGGACAAGTAAGAAACAAGGAAACTTACCTTCCATGACCGGTGTCAAGTCATGTCGTCGGGCCAAAAGAATTCGGGGCTCACATCGCCCTTGAGGTGCATGTGTCGGGACAATGCTCTTACTACCTCTTGCTTTGGTAGCATTACCCTTATGGCCGGAATTACGGGAACCGGAAGTAGGAACATCCACAACATCGGGAGAACGACGAGAAGGGTCCGATGTGGCCGGCGGTGTAGTGGTGTCATCGATCACTTGTTGCCTCTTTCGTTCTGCATAGTCAACTAAAATTTCCTGTGTTGTCATAGGCAAAAGTGTGATCCGTTTTCCATTGTATTGGAACATGTAACGGTTGAGATAACCATCATGAAAAGTTTTACGGTCAAATTGCCATGGTCGTCCTAACAATACATGTGTGGCGTCCATTTTGATAACATCACAAAGGACCTTATCAACATAGGCGCCAATAGAAAACGTCACCCACGCTTGTTGTGTGACGGTGTCACTTGCCTTATCGGAAATCCATTGGAGTCCGTAAGGTTGTGGGTGGGGGGTTGTAGGCAACTTAAAGTGTTTCACCACTTTTTCATTGATAATATTACAACACGAACCCCCATCGATGATAAGAGAGAGACTAGTGTCATTGACCAAGCAACGAGAGTGGAAGAGATTCTCGCGTTGGTCAATAGGGAGATGCTCTTTTATAGCAAGAATGCGACGAGAGACAAGAGCAAACTTACCTGGTTGTGCCGGACCGCAAGCAAGTTGGTCGTCGCATGGCTCCATGCCATAGTATGGGTCGGCATCTTGGTCATCTTCCAAGAGGATATCACCATTATAATCCTCTTCGCCATCGTCATATGATGGGTTGGCAAACATCACCCGCTTGGTGTTCGGGCAATCACGTTGGACATGACCAAACCCGCTACATTTGAAACACACGGGTTCTCTTGGGCGGGCCACCGTTTGAGATCCTTGTTGGGGTCGGCCCGGAGGCGTTTGTGGTGGAGCAACGGTGCCACGGTATGGTGGTTTCTCTGTAGCCGGTTGCCGGGTGGGTTGACTCATCCGTGGTGATCCTTTAGCGGCTCCGGAATCTTGGGGACTAGAAACATCTCGAGAACGAGAATTAGTGGTATAAGAGTATTGACTAGTGGAAGAGTTATACCTTGAGTATCGAGGCGTTTCAAGTTGTTGCTTGTGAAGTTTCATGGCGGCATGACATAAGGCTCCCAGGTTCTTGTATGGGACAATCTCGAGGGGGCGCCAGATTGACGGATTTAGGCCGCTCATGAATTTGGTTCGAAGGGCGGAGGCGGAGGCCGAGATGCCGGCCTTCATATGCATGTCCTCCAGCTTGGCTAAGTAAGCCACCGGGGTAAGGCTTCCTTGTTGGAATTCGGCAATTTGCAACCGCATGTCGTTTTTGAAGTCGTCGGGCACGTACTTCTTAGTCATGACATAGATCAATTGATCAAATGTCGCAACCGGTGCCCATCCTCGGTTCTCACGGTTGGTCTCGTACCGGTTCCACCAAGATTTTGCATCACCTTCAAAGTAAAGTGTCGCCGCTTCAATTTTCTCATACTCTTCATAATGGCAATGCTTGAGAGCTCTTTTCATATCCTGTGCCCAATCAAGAAACGCACAAGGATCATATTCACCATAAAATACCGGAAATTTAACCTTACCTTCCCTACGAGCTCGGTAGGGATCCGGTCGAGGCGGTGCCATGTATGCCTCTTCGTGATGGGCTCGCCGGTGGCCATCGTTATGCCGTTGGCGCCCATGATTAGGTGGGGCACGCCTTGGTGGGTTAGGAGGAGGCAACCATTCTTCTCCTCGATCCTGGTTCTCAAAAGGCTCTCGGATGGGTGGGTGCCATGGACGGACATGTGCCACCCGTTCCAAGTCCGACTCATCATCGGAGAACTCGTCAAAGTCATCTCGTTCATCATACTCTTCATAATCATGATACATCGGTTGCCGGCTATGCCGTTGGCGGCGTTGTCCGGACCGATCATTCTCGGGACGTTGAGAGCGGTCATTTGTTTGATGATGGTACCGGTCATCAATCCGGGAGGGACGGTTGGTGCGTTGGGCACTAGATGGAGGAGGGGAAGTGCCATACTTACGTCGGTTGTGCTCATAACGCTTGTGCCTGTTCTCCGTGTCAACATATAGCAAATCATTTGGAGAAGGGTCAGGGTTCTCGTCACCTTCATTGTGGGACTCATGACCGTCATTTTGGGAGGGACCGTGGTTTTCAATGACGGAGGCAAGCCGTAGACCGTTAGATGGTTCGGCTCCCAAGATACCTTTGCCTTTGCGACGTCCATCGGATGTGGAAGCATCGACCAAGGTTCCATTTGGATTCGGTGGAGCGGTCGTAAGTGCAAGCATTTGGGCCTTCAAAGTTTCAATCTCTTGCCTAAGGGAGGCATTTTCTTCGGTCAAAGTAGTGATCTCATGCCTTTCACTAGATTCCTGAGAATTTTCCATTGTGACGTTAGTCATAACTCCAAGATTGGACACAAAATTGCAAGCAATCAAATGAGCAAGGTGACAAGATAAATCAACGTTACCCAAGTTCAAGTGCGTTAGGGTTCTATCTTTGGGAAAGCCGTTTGGCGTTTAGGCAAGGAAGGCAAATCCAACAAATTTGAACCAAAATGCACACAAATTCAAGAGAAAATTTGCAACTTGTAAGAAAATGGAGAGATAGGAAATGGACGGATTGTTTATCGGCAAGTTTTACTTGCTTTGGTCTTTGACCTTTTCAAAAATCCGATTTTTCGGATGGCCGGTTTGCCGGACGTCTTTTACTTTTGTTTTTGTGGAATTGTTTCTTTTTGAAACTTTTGAATGCAACCTTTGGAATGCAAGAGATGAATCCACTTTTCTTTGAAACAAATCCGTTTTTTTGAAGAGTTTTTGCTTTGTTTTTGATTTTTGGAATATCAAAAGGCGTGATATCTGATTTTGTCAACAAAAAATCCCAAGAAAATGATGAAATTGATTAACAAAAATGTCGGATTGGGTAAGGAAAAATGTTTTGTTGATTAATGGTTTGATGGCAAACCAAAAATCTCCTAAATTTGCTTTGCAAAATGGATCGAGAAATTTTTTTTTTTCAAGAACGTGGTTGAAGATGCGAAGAACGAGATGAAGATGGTGATGAACAAAAGGCAAAAAGGATGAATATAATAATGCACAAAAACAAGAGTAAAGATAACTTAGCTTAGATCCCTTTGCTCTGATGCCAATTTGATGCATCCTTGGACACGTCAATGAAGTATTCCGGATCTAGATCAAGCTGAAGCTCAACTACTCCTTAGTTGAAGTGCGAATGCAAATGAAGATGGATTGCGGAAGCTTAGAGATGGAGGCGGAAGTTGTATGATTGAGTCGATCTAGATTGATCGATCAAACCTTGAAGTGGGTCGGTTGAGTTGGTTCTTGAAGAACCCTCGAATGTGGTTGAGTTTGGATCGAAGATCCAAAAGAAGAACTTTGAGAGGATTGGAAGAGGGATTGATGCTCAAGTAAGTTGGAGGAAAATACTTCTCTTTACTTAATCAAATTGAACATGCCTTACAAATGAGCCAAGCATCCCCTTATATAGTGGATGAAGGCTATACAAAGAGTCGGAAATTAAATGACGGAAATAAAGTCGGAATTTAAGTTCCGGAATGAAACACCTAAAAATATGAAAGGTTGAGAATTTAAGTTCGGAATTAAGTTTCCGAATTAAATTCCGAAACCAAAATTCTAATCTTAAATTCGGAAAATTAATACCCGGAAATAAAGTCCCGGAAATTAATATTCCGAAAATAAAAAGACTTATTATTACAAAACGCTAAATTATGGAAAATGCGGAAAATGCGCCGGAACGGTGCCGGCTTGACAAGCTTCAAGTCATAGTGGCGTAGAGACACGGTTTGCAACCAATGGGTCCGTGACAAGCAACGGTGCGGCTAATGATGGAGCCGGTAGCTTGAGCGATTGCTTTAGCACGGGAACTGGTGAGCGGTCCATCGGAGCGAACCCGAAGTGCCTCGTCTTCCTCGTCTTGGGACATAGGGGTCAAGGGCGCATCAAGTGGTCTAAGGGAACTAGATAATTCTGGTTCATCAACCGGTACTTGATGGCGCGCTCGGTGGGCAAGTAAGTGACGGAGCTGACAAACTCCAGGGTCGGCTCTAAGTAGGCCGGAGCTCGGATCTCAATGAACTGCTCTAGGCCCACAGCAGATATCATCCGCCTCAAGTCCTCATCAACTTGGAGGCAATCAAATGCAGAGATGTCCAGGAAGCGTGGTGCAATGACTGGACGGGCCGCTATGCGGTCATAGTCGACCTGGTGTCGCTCGTGGATCACCGGTCTAGTACGGCGGGAGAAAGAAGAAGGAAAAGGAGAAGATCTGTCCCTCAGGACCAACTGCCTGTCAAAACTCATTTTCTGCAACCTTTCAGATCACCTCGGTTTCCCTGACAACTCTGTAGAACACCTCGGCCGAGGCACAGGCTGACTGGACCGAGGCGAAGCACTGCTCGCTCGATTCCCTCAAAAATCCAGTTCTTTTCCCCCAAAATCACTACCAAAGGTTCCTATGGGGTACTTAATCCTTTTCTCAGCAAATGCAGGGGCAACCAAAGCCCAAATCGAAAGGAAACAATGGAGAAGAGAAGTGTTAGGGTTTTTTCGGATTTTACCTAGATTCGGTCGATTCGGTTCGTTTTTGCTGCAGATTTGCGCTTGCAATGCGATCCTCTACCCTTTCCTCTCAGTTTAGAAGCAAGAATCGTCGAAAACGAGCGAAGAACGAAGGAGCGAGGTGAGAAGTGCGCCGCGGTCGAGAAGGGAAGTAGAGTAGGAGAGAGAAATTCCAGCCCCTTTTATACCCTTTTTTGGAACTGCTGTCACCTCGGTCGAGATGGTCTCGACTGGACCGAGGCGTACGGACCGAGGTGGATCTTCAGAAACCCTAGTCGCCTCGGTTGCTCAAGAAGCATCTCGGTCGAGGTGCTGTGACAGCAACCGAGATGTGTCTTAGTAAAATCCGTCTTCTCAAATTCTCAAACTTCTGTCTTTCTAGTTGTGCTCTTGGTTTGTATTCCTTCCTTAGATGTCACCTGTTGTCTGTCTAGGACGCCAAAAACAAAACAAAGCAAAGCAAAAGCAAACTATCTAAAGCTAGACTAGAAAAAGGGAAAAGAAAGCAATACCTTGGGTTGCCTCCCAAGAAGCGCTTGATTTAAGGTCGCTAGCTGGACCGTACGGCATCTCTAAATGAGGTATAGTGGTGCAACCTCTTCAACCGGAACTTCCGGTTTGTATTTCTTAAGTCTATGACCGTTGACCTTGAAGCTTCCACTCGTTTCTCTCCAAATCTCAACTGCACCATAGGGGAAAACATGTTTCACAACATAAGGTCCGGTCCATCTAGATTTCAACTTACCTGGAAAGAGGCGGAGGCGGGAGTTGAAGAGTAGAACTAAGTCTCCTTCTTTAAGCTCCTTAGGAATGATACGCTTGTCATGCCATTTCTTCGTCCTTTCTTTATAGATCTTGGCATTCTCATAAGCGTTCAAACGCAGCTCCTCCAGCTCATTGATATCCAATAGCCGCTTCTCACCGGCTTCCTTGATGTCGAAGTTCAACCATTTGATCGCCCAATATGCTTTGTGTTCTAACTCAACGGGCAAATGACAAGACTTCCCATATACCAAATTATAAGGGGTGGTGCCAATGGGAGTCTTGAATGCGATCCTGTAAGCCCAAAGAGCGTCGTCCAACTTCATGGACCAATCTTTCCTAGTCCAAGAGACAGTCTTCTCCAAGATTGCTTTAATTTCTCTATTCGAGATCTCGACCTGTCCACTAGTTTGAGGGTGATAAGGGGTTGCTACCTTGTGGTTTACCCCATACTTCGATAGAAGTGCCTTAAACTTCCGGTTGATGAAATGCGTCCCTCCATTGCTGATGATGATGCGTGGAGTCCCAAAACGTGGAAAGATAGTCTTGTTGAAGAACTTCACAACCACCATTGCGTCATTAGTGGGAGAAGCAATGGCTTCAACCCACCTAGAGACGTAGTCAACTGCTAGAAGAATGTAGAGGTTTCCTCCGGATGATGGGAAAGGTCCCATGAAATCCACTCCCCATACATTAAAGATCCCAACCTCTTGTATGTTATTGAGTGGCATCTCATTCCTTCTAGATAGGTTCCCTGTTCTTTGGCATGCATCACAAGAGACAACAAATGTTTGCACATCCTTAAATAATGTAGGCCAAAAGAAACCGGAACGTAATACCTTAGCGTATGTCTTGTTGGCGCTAGCATGCCCTCCATAAGGGAGTGAGTGACAATGCCGTATGACGCTATTAACTTCGTCTTCTGGAATACATCTTCGAAGCATCCCATCCGGCCCTCTCTTGAATAGCAGCGGTTCATCCCAGTAGTAATGGCGTATGTCTTTGAAGAATTTCTTCCTTTGAGCGTACGTCAATCCGGGTGGTATTTCCTGGCAAACAAGATAGTTAACAATATCAGCATACCAAGGCCCTTTATTATCAGAAATTTGGTGGAGAGAATGTTCCACCAACTGAGGATGAATGTCAGAAAAGGGAGTAAGAAGTTTGTTATTTTCAGTAGTCTCTATTGACATCATTTCGCTTTCGACCTCGGTCGAGGTCCAGAGAGGTTGACCGAGATGTTCTTCAGTCACCTCGCTTGGTCTAGAAAGTGCCTCGGTCGAGGTACTGCAACTGGAACCGAAACTGGAGATCTTCTTCTCCTGGATTAGTCTTTCAGTTTTAGCTCCTGGATCTTCTTCCAGCTCCTTTAAGCTCCGTATATCTGCATCACAAGAAGCATCTATACCTTCCTCCATTAAACTAAAACTAATAACTTTTTCAAGTGGATCTTTAATAAGGATAGAGCTCACCAATTCTCTTGATTCTTCTTCATCATAGATGTTGAAGATATCATCTCCTAGCTGCTCTCCCTTCATAGCCGCAAGTAATGCAAACTCCACTTCATCTCCACCAATGTTGAACTTTAGCTTGGCGTTTTTACAATCCACATTGCAACCCGAAGTTGCTAGAAATGGTCTCCCAAGAATGATAGGAACGGGATAATCTGCGGGAATATCAAGCACAACAAAGTCTATAGGTGAATAGAAGTTACCTAACTTAACCGGAACGTCTTCCAAAATGCCCACGGGATGGGTAATGGAGCGATCCGCCATGTATAACCTTATCTTCACCGGCTTGTGCTCTCCAAGTCCGATCTTCACACATAGCTCCAACGGAATGATGCTCACGCTGGCTCCTAGATCACATAAGGCTTCACAAGTGACATCCCCAACTTGAATGGGAATGCAAAATGAGCCGAGATCTCTCAACTTGGGTGGCATCTTCTCCTTCATGATTTGAATGAGCTCCGAGGATTTAGATGTCATCCTTACTTCACCAAAGTATTCCAACTTCCTCTTCCTTGATAGAATCTCTTTCAAGAACTTCCCATAGGCGGGCATCCCTAGAATAACATCAAGGAAAGGGATATTAATGTGTAGTTTATTCATCAAGTCAAGGAACTTAACAAAATGCTTGTCTAGATGTGCTTAGGCCCTTGACTGGGGGAATGGAAGTGGTGGTTTATATGCAGGAGGTGGAATATAAACTTCAGTTTTCTCCTCTGCTTTATGTGGCTCCACCTCGGTTGGCATCTCGGCCGAAGTGTTCTTCGACTGCACCTGGACCGAGGTGGTCTTCGTCTGTACTAGCATTGACCGAGGCACTGGATCTGTAGTCTTCAGTCCACTCCTCGTCGTTATGGCCATAATCTGGCCCTTAGGGTTGCTTTCCGTCCTTGCTGGAAGCTTCCCTGGATCTCTTGGCGCTTTATTCGCCTTGTTGAAGATGTAACACCCCAAAATTTTCAACTTAGGGAGTTACTGGTTAGGACCGCACAGTGGGTCCCGACCTTAGTTTGACAACAACATAACGAGATCTTACAACAAGGCACAGATAAGGAAAATCAGAAATCATAAAATAGTTCTTAATAATGCATGAATGTGACCAGATCGACTACAGCCGGAAAACGGAATATAACAAAGTACGAAAGGAAACAATGTTCAAATGTAAAACCCACAAATGCAGAAACTGTAAAACGTCCTAAAGTACGACACCCCGGCTGACCACTACCATCTAGATCACTCGGCATCTGCTCTAACCTGTGTCAAGTCTAAACAACATATCAACAGTTAGCTAACTATCCAAATATAAGCAAAATGATAACAGCACAAGCACACGCAGAAACAAAAGTAAACAAACATCATGCTGGCACTCAACCGTTTATTATCTATTATTTAAATGATTCACATTATTCAATTTAAGTTGTGGCACGAGAATTATTATTA
The DNA here is from genome assembly GCA_033239125.1 of Fagopyrum homotropicum. Lineage (NCBI taxonomy): Eukaryota > Viridiplantae > Streptophyta > Magnoliopsida > Caryophyllales > Polygonaceae > Fagopyrum > Fagopyrum homotropicum. The sequence goes on along the minus strand of BSWB01000003.1, from coordinate 92,864,384 downwards.
GTCCTCGCCTCCGTTCCTTATCCAACTGGTGTAGGTCTAGCTGACTTCCATTGGTAGCATCACTACAAACCATGTATGGACTAGTCCCGAAAGAAACCCCCAGCGCCCCGCGAGCTACTGAGCAGAATGCCACCGCCCGTTACTCTTAGGCCAAAATATAGGTTGGTAATTATATATCACAACCTATCTCTCTAACATTTCAATCACACACCACCATCATCATTTATACTCATATTTAGAAGTCAGCTAAGTAAGCCCAAAGGACTTACCTGTTATAACGCTCGACTCTTTATAAACCACTCGCTCTGTAAACTGTAACCACTCAGTTGCCTGTCAAAGGCGATAAGTCTATTAGCACACTCTCACGTAGATAGAAGTCTAAAACTTCTAAGATCGAATAAGGTATTACGACTTACTAGTTACAATATTAGTTTAGGGTAAAATGACCATTTTACCCTTGGTTCCGATTTTCTCGAAAACCCTAAAATTCATGTCTAAACTCCTATTTGAGGTTCTAAATTTATATTCTAACTCCTAAATTTTATTTGGTTCCAAACTAACATTTTTCCTATGTTTCTATTTTCCGGAAGAATTGTAAAGGTCTAACTTCGGTTCTAAATATAAAATTCTTAACAGCTTATAATAATTCCGAATTAAATCTCTATATCATCTATGAGGTTCTATCTAACCTTAGGAGGAAAAATTTCTCTAAACTGTTCAGCCATTAATTTTATAATAATTCACAAAGTTGGCTACTTCACTCAAAATTCCTATACTTAGCCAAAAACTTAAGTTTACCGAACTGCTCAACTACCTAACTTCGGGAGCTCATAACTTTCAATCCGACCGTTCATTTCTTCTCAAATTTTAATATGCTAAACTACATATATCCATCTACAACATATCCAAAATTCAACGGTGGATCTTTATCCAAACCTTCAATAATTGGCCGACAAGATAGGCAGTTTATAGGTCAAAAGCTGAAGGCATGAAATACAATTTTACAGCAGCCCTTATGTCTATCATTTTATGTATAACTTTCAGCAGCTACTTATCACTATTTTAACTATGCTCAAGGTCGAATTACAACAGCTCATCAATCTATCATTACGGAAATAATATACACACAAAAGATTATACAATAACCTTCCACTTAAACTAATCGGAAACCTATTTTAATTCAAGTATAGGCTCTTACCGGTTTGCAGTTAGAAGGTTAATTTGTTGTTGGTTCCGATCTGTACCAAAACCGAACCTGCTGGTTGATCACACTGCCTCTGCACGTTGGACCCGTTCAGATCCGGAAAGAGGAAGAAGGAAAGGGAGGAGAGGGACAAAGACTCACCAATTAGAGCAGAAGCGGCGTGAGGTACGTTGGCTTCTCCCAGGGTGCTTCCTACGCCTGGAACGGGCTGGACGTGTGCAGAAGAAAAGGAAACGCATAATGGAAACAGAGGGCTGGAGCGTATGTGCAGAAGAAAGGAAACGCAGAATGGAAGCAGAGGGCTGGAGCGTGTGTGTAGAAGAAAGGAAACGCAGAATGGAAGCAGATGGCTGGAGCAGTTTAATCGTCTGCATTGATCTCATGTAACGGCTGCTGAGATCCTCTTGAAACGGCTGGATCTGCTGAGCTGGAGGAGGCGGAACAACATCCTTTCTCCTGGGCTGAAGACTGCGGGTTGCTGCTTCACTGGGCTGAGCAGACGCTGGGCTTGCGCTGGGCTGAAGGCTGCTTCATTATCTCCTCCAGTAGCTGGGCTGGAGCTGTGCTGCTATTGGGCTGAGCGGACAAGGCAGCGGCTGGACAAGCAAACTGGAGCAGCTCACGGACTGGGCTGGCAACGCTGCTGCTGCTGGGCTGGACGCGTGAGGCAGCTGGGCTGCTTCTGGGCGGGAGCGGACAAGGCAGCAGGGCTGCTTCTGGGCTGGAGCGGACAAGCAAAACAGTGGGCTGTTGGGCTGGGCTAGCTGGCTGCAGAACTGGATCCGTTGGAGCTGAATTATCGGTTAACAAATGGGCTAAAATGGCTGCAGCTGGGCTCCTTAATTTAGCGAGTTTCTGGCTGGACAAGATCCCGATATATAAATATACGGACTAGGCGGATAGAGAGTTTATTATAGATTAAGATCGGTTAAGGATTCTATCATTTTATGCGGAAGTAATCTACATAAAATGATAAACTATTTTAAGGATTCTATCATTTTATGTGAATGACTCTACATAAAATGACAAATCCTATAATAATATGTTTAACTCAGTAGACGGATATGGGTCCATTGATCGAGATCTATTTTATAACGGAAATAGACGGAATAAAAATTCCGGATATTACATCAGTACCCCCTTAAAGTAAGTTTCGTCCCGAAACTTAGGATAGGGTACCTACCCCATACATTTCCCCTCAAGAATTATATTCTAGCAAGCAACTACTCACGTCATCAAGTACATAGACATAAACAATTATGTAAACATATAATCACAGAAATCATATAAGGTATCGTCTCAGTACTAACCCGTCGGTACTGAGGTAGCGGCTAACTCCGCAAAGAACTCAGGGTAGTTACGTCTAATACTCTCCTCTGTCTCCTAGGTAGCCTCATCAGTCCCTCGTCTAGACCACTGAATCCTCAGCATCGGTATCTCCTTAGAACGCAGGCGCCTAATGCTACGCTCTAAGACGGCTACTGGATACTCTACAAAAGTGTGGTCTGGCTCAACTATCAGATCCTCATGACTGATGATGTGTCTAGGATCCGGTATGTACTCTCGCAGCTGAGATACATGAAAAACTGGGTGTACTCCCTCTAATCTCGGTGGCAGTGCTAGTCGGTAGGCAACCTCTCCGACTCTCTCTACAATCTCAAATGGGCCGACATACCGGGGACTCAACTTCCCCTTAATGCCGAAACGTCTAACTCCTCTCGTAGGTGACACTCTCAACCACACCTGTGCACCTACTCTAAACTCCAAAGGTCGACGCCTTTTGTCGGCGTAGGACTTCTGACGACTCTGAGCTGCTAACATCCTCTCCCGGACTAAGGCAATCCGGGCGATGTCGTCCTGTATCTGATCTGGTACTACTCCATCAGCCTTGCTAGGCTCATCCCAACATAGCGGTGTACGACATCTCCGCCCGTACAAAGCCTCATAAGGTGCCATCCCAATAGACGCATGCCAGCTGTTATTATATGAAAACTCTACTTGTGGGAGGTGATCGGGCCATACCTGTCCCCAATCTAGCACACATGCTCGCAACATGTCCTCTAAAGTCTGAATGGTCCTCTCGGACTGACCGTCCGTCTGTGGGTGGTAGGCAGTGGTAAAGTGGAGGCTCGTCCCCAGAGCAGTATGTACCTGCTGCCAAAACCTCGAGGTAAAACGTCCATCCCTGTCGGAGACGATAGTCCTCGGTACTCCATGGAGTCTCACTATGTGCCTGGTGAACTCCTCTGCTAGGCGACTTACCGGCCACGTTTCCTTAATCGGAATGAAACGTGCGGTCTTCGTCAAACGGTCTACCACTACCCAAATGGCATCAAAACCTCTGCTGAGCCTCAATCCGGTAACGAAATCCATAGAAATGTCTTCCCACTTCCAATGTGGTACTGGAAGCGGGTGTAGCTCTCCTCCGGATCTACGATGCTCAATCTTGACCTGCTGATAGGTCGCACACTGGGCTACATATCGGGCCACATCAGGCTTCAAACCACCCCACCAGAAGGAACGTCTCACGTCCTTATACATCTTACTCGCTCCTGGATGTACGGAGTAAGGGGTAGCATGAGCCTCACCTAGTATCCTCTGTCTCAACTCAATGTCTGATGGCACACAAATACGATCCTGCCGTCTCATCACTCCATCGGCACCAATAGTGAACTGAGGTGCCTCATCTCGTGACATCCGGTCTCGGATCCGGGTCAACATCGGACAGGTCTCCTACTTCTGTCGGTTCTCACCCAACAGGTCAGGAAGTAACTCTAAGGTGGCTAACTGATGAGCTGTATCGGGGAACTGGATCTCTACCTCCAACCAAGCTAAGTCTCTCTGTAACTGTGGCTGTACTGTCAACCGAGCTATCGCCTTCTCCCGAGGCGTCTTCCGACTCAAAGCGTCAGCAACTACATTCGCCTTTCCGGGGTGGTAGAGAATCTCAAGGTCAAAATCCTTGATCAACTCTAGCCACCGCCTCTGGCGGTTATTCAACTCCCGCTGTGTGAATATGTACTTCAGACTCTTATGGTCTGTGAAGATCTGACAGGTCGCTCCATAGAGATAATGACGCCAGATCTTAAGAGCGTGCACTACTGCTGCTAACTCCAGGTCATGAGTGGGGTAGTTCTCTTCATACGTCTTCAGCTGTCGAGACGCATATGCTATAACCTTACCCCTCTGCATCAAGACACACCCCAAGCCCAGCTTGGATGCGTCACTGTACACTACAAAGTCCTCTGTACCCTCAGGCTGTGCTAAGATCGGAGCAGACGTCAATCTCCTCTTCAGCTCCTCAAAACTCTGCTGACACGGCTCAGACCAGACGAACCGAGTAGTCTTCCTTAGGAGAGAAGTAAGTGGTCGGGCGATCAGAGAAAACCCTTCCACAAACCGACGGTAATAACCTGCCAATCCAAGGAAGCTGCGAACCTCCTTAACATTCTTCGGAGGTTGCCAAGAGGACACTGACTCAATCTTCGCCGGGTCGACTTTAATCCCCTCAGCAGTCACTACATGGCCTAGGAACGCCACCTCTGACATCCAGAACTCACACTTGGATAGTTTAGCATATAGCTGACTATCCTGTAGAATCTACAACACTGTCCTCAAGTGTCCGGCATGCTCCTCTCGACTTCTAGAGTAAACTAGAATGTCGTCAATGAAGACCACTACAAACTGGTCTAAGAAGTCGATGAAAATCCCATTCATCAACTCCATAAATACTGCTGGTGCATTAGTGAGCCTGAATGGCATCACTACAAACTCATAATGACCATACCTAGTCCGGAATGCCGTCTTAGGTATGTCCTGATCTCTCACCCTCAGCTAGTGATAACCCGATCTCAAATCTATCCTCGAGAACACTGACGCCCCATGTAGCTGGTCCAGTAGATCATCTATGCGAGGCAGTGGATACTTATTCTTGATGGTGACCTTGTTCAACTCCCTGTAGTCGATACACAGTCTCATCGATCCATCCTTCTTCCTCACAAACAATACTGGTGCGCCCCAGGGAGAAACACTAGGGCGTATGAAGCCCTTCTCTGCTGACTCCTCTAACTGCTTCTTCAACTCAAGCAGCTCTATTTGTGTGGAATGCTAAGTAACCTCTATCTGGTCTGACGTAGGATCTGATCAAAATTATCTACTTCTTCTTACTCCTCTCGTGCTTCTAATACGACTTCATATGTACTAACTATGATTTGTACCCTTCCTTAGCCTGTAAGTGAACAACTGCTCGCAACCATTCTCTTATATCATTAATGATATAAGGGGTCATTTTTGACCGTCAATTCTTCCTTTACCATTTTAATTAGATTTACTGACTTGACTTATTCGGTGTTACTTGTACTTGTATCGATTTGACTTTACAATTGTTGTATTTGATCTCTTTAAGGACTTCTCCACATGTCGATAAAATTCATTTGTAACCATGTGGTCATTCTCCTTATATGCCAACACGTCACTACTAATTAACCCGCACATGTAAAGGCTCCGTTGTTACCATTTAGTCTATAGTTGACCTTCTACAATATCATAGACTTACCTTTCTTCTATCTCTTTGCAGTTTGATTTACTTGGTGGAATCTACCTCCTCCAGTTTCTACGTTTATACTCCTTTAGCTTCTTCCATAATCTACACTTCTATTTCTCACTATAAGGCCACTATACTCTTTCCTAGTTTAGCTGCATCATTCATCTGTCGTCAATGGACTCATCAGATTTTCCATGATAGCTCGTAATTACATCTTCGCGATTCCTTTTACCTCGGTCATCAGCTGCTTGCGAGGTTCCGGTGTGAATTGTTGGTGTTGGTAACTTAAGTCCCTTTGAGAGAGGGAAGTTATTACGGCCCTTGGGTATGCCACGATCATTTTCACACACTCTTGTTCCTGAGTTGGTGGTAGATTATAATGTTGCCTTTATAGTGATCCTTTAACTCCGCTTTCAAGATTCTATCATTTGGATATTTGTGTCACAATCTTTCTTGTAACTCAGTTGCCTTATAGAAAGTCACTATGCCTCCATGGTTATGAAATCTACCCTCCACTTTCTGGCTAATCCATAAGCTTCAGTTGTGTGGCTCTTTAAGTCTTCATAGTTGGTTTGACGATATATCTCTTCTTAACTCTTAGGTTATGGGTGTCTAGGTGGACCCGCTTGATTAGGATGCCGACTTAATTTGCCAATAGTGGCCATATTCCGCCCTACTTCTAACAACAATCTTCATATTTTGGTCTGTCGGTAAGCTTAAATTTAATATTTCTTGTTTGGATTGGTTCTAAACCTTACTTTGACTTTCATTACTATGACTGTTTTTGACGGTATCTACGTGGTTCGTATCGTCATTTTACACCACACTTGAAAGAACCTCTGTGATGTCGCTCCAAATCTGCATCATTGTCGACCATCCAATGCTTTTCCGGAACTACTCTCATGTATAATCTTCATTTGATCCTATTAATTTAACTCGGGATCCCCTTCATGCCATGGTCGTTGGTTTTGTCCTTCAACCTTCACTTTTCCATCTCGACGTTCCTCAACCAATCGGAGGAGTTGTCTGCCATTCGTCTACCCTAATGCACATAAGATGTGCATACTAATCCTCACGTTGACACCCTTCAAAATCTACTTAGATGTGCCAACGGAGTGAGAAACTCATTAATCTCTATTAAGGACATAATATATTATTATGCTACTAACCTTCGACATAAGTTATCTATTGTACATATCTTTATAAGCAGCTACTACATCAATATAACATTTCTAAATGTACTAAGCTGCCGAGATCCGCAGAGGTAGTGGTGGTCATCCGTACTTTCTATCCCAACCCGACTCTGTATGCATTTTAAAACCAAAATCTTCTTTGGAAAACTCAGACTCCTTTCGGGTTCTGTTTATTTACTTATATGACCTTTTTAGAAGATTTCAAGTGCCATTGTTGCCAACCTAGAGCTCTGATACCATGTTGTAACACCCCAAAATTTTCAACTTAGGGAGTTACTGGTTAGAACCGCACAGTGGGTCCCGACCTTAGTTTGACAACAACATAACGAGATCTTACAACAAGGCACAGATAAGGAAAATCAGAAATCATAAAATAGTTCTTAATAATGCATGAATGTGACCAGATCGACTACAGCCGGAAAACGGAATATAACAAAGTACGAAAGGAAACAATGTTCAAATGTAAAACCCACAAATGCAGAAACTGTAAAACGTCCTAAAGTACGACACCCCGGCTGACCACTACCATCTGGATCACTCGGCATCTGCTCTAACCTGTGTCAAGTCTAAACAACATATCAACAGTTAGCTAACTATCCAAATATAAGCAAAATGATAACAACACAAGCACACGCAGAAACAAAAGTAAACAAACATCATGCTGGCACTCAACCGTTTATTATCTATTATTTAAATGATTCACATTATTCAATTTAAGTTGTGGCACGAGAATTATTATTAGTCCTCGCCTCCGTTCCTTATCCAACTGGTGTAGGTCTAGCTGACTTCCATTGGTAGCATCACTACAAACCATGTATGGACTAGTCCCGAAAGAAACCCCCAGCGCCCCGCGAGCTACTGAGCAGAATGCCACCGCCCGTTACTCTTAGGCCAAAATATAGGTCGGTAATTATATATCACAACCTATCTCTCTAACATTTCAATCACACACCACCATCATCATTTTTACTCATATTTAGAAGTCAGCTAAGTAAGCCCAAAGGACTTACCTGTTATAACGCTCGACTCTTTATAAACCACTCGCTCTGTAAAATGTAACCACTCAGTTGCCTGTCAAAGGCGATAAGTCTATTAGCACACTCTCACGTAGATAGAAGTCTAAAACTTCTAAGATCGAATAAGGTATTACGACTTACTAGTTACAGTATTAGTTTAGGGTAAAATGACCATTTTACCCTTGGTTCCGATTTTCTCGAAAACCCTAAAATTCATGTCTAAACTCCTATTTGAGGTTCTAAATTTATATTCTAACTCCTAAATTTTATTTGGTTCCAAACTAACATTTTTCCTATGTTTCTATTTTCCGGAAGAATTGTAAAGGTCTAACTTCGGTTCTAAATATAAAATTCTTAACAGCTTATAATAATTCCGAATTAAATCTCTATATCATCTATGAGGTTCTATCTAACCTTAGGAGGAAAAATTTCTCTAAACTGTTCAGCCATTAATTTTATAATAATTCACAAAGTTGGCTACTTCACTCAAAATTCCTATACTTAGCCAAAAACTTAAGTTTACCAAACTGCTCAACTACCTAACTTCGGGAGCTCATAACTTTCAATCCGACCGTTCATTTCTTCTCAAATTTTAATATGCTAAACTACATATATCCATCTACAACATATCCAAAATTCAACGGTGGATCTTTATCCAAACGTTCAATAATTGGCCGACAAGATAGGCAGTTTATAGGTCAAAAGCTGAAAGCATGAAATACAATTTTACAGCAGCCCTTATGTCTATCATTTTATGTATAACTTTCAGCAACTACTTATCACTATTTTAACTATGCTCAAGGTCGAATTACAACAGCTCATCAATCTATCATTACGGAAATAATATACACACAAAAGATTATACAATAACCTTCCACTTAAACTAATCGGAAACCTATTTTAATTCAAGTATAGGCTCTTACCGGTTTGCAGTTAGAAGGTTAATTTGTTGTTGGTTCCGATCTGTACCAAAACCGAACCTGCTGGTTGATCACACTGCCTCTGCACGTTGGACCCGTTCAGATCCGGAAAGAGGAAGAAGGAAAGGGAGGAGAGGGACGAAGACTCACCACTTAGAGCAGAAGCGGCGTGAGGTACGTTGGCTTCTCCCAGGGTGCTTCCTACGCCTGGAACGGGCTGGACGTGTGCAGAAGAAAAGGAAACGCAGAATGGAAACAGAGGGCTGGAGCGTATGTGCAGAAGAAAGGAAACGCAGAATGGAAGTAGAGGGCTGGAGCGTGTGTGCAGAAGAAAGGAAACGCAGAATGGAAGCAGATGGCTGGAGCAGTTTAATCGTCTGCATTGATCTCATGTAACGGCTGCTGAGATCCTCTTGAAACGGCTGGATCTGCTGAGCTGGAGGAGGCGGAACAACATCCTTTCTCCTGGGCTGAAGACTGCGGGTTGCTGCTTCACTGGGCTGAGCAGACGCTGGGCTTGCGCTGGGCTGAAGGCTGCTTCATTATCTCCTCCAGTAGCTGGGCTGGAGCTGTGCTGCTGTTGGGCTGAGCGGACAAGGCAACGGCTGGACAAGCAAACTGGAGCAGCTCACGGACTGGGCTGGCAACGCTGCTGCTGCTGGGCTGGACGCGTTAGGCAGCTGGGCTGCTTCTGGGCGGGAGCGGACAAGGCAGCAGGGCTGCTTCTGGGCTGGAGCGGACAAGGCAGCAGGGCTGCTTCTGGGCTGGAGCGGACAAGCAAAACAGTGGGTTGTTGGGCTGGGCTAGCTGGCTGCAGAACTGGATCCGTTGGAGCTGAATTATCGGTTAACAAATGGGCTAAAATGGCTGCAGCTGGGCTCCTTAATTTAGCGAGTTTCTGGCTGGACAAGATCCCGATATATAAATATACGGACTAGGCGGATAGAGAGTTTATTATAGATTAAGATCGGTTAAGGATTCTATCATTTTATGCGGAAGTAATCTACATAAAATGATAAACTATTTTAAGGATTCTATCATTTTATGTGAATGACTCTACATAAAATGACAAATCCTATAATAATATGTCTAACTCAGTAGACGAATATGGGTCCATTGATCGAGATCTATTTTATAACGGAAATAGACGGAATAAAAATTCCGGATATTACAGAAGAATTGTTGTTCTAAGGCTTTTTGTGCCTTCGAAAATGAAGTCATGGATGTCTCCATAGAGTTGAGCTTGATCAGATGGCCTCCAACATCGCATCTTTCTTCGCCGGCTGGGATGAACTTGATCCTTGCTCCTGGCTCTTTAATGGAGTAGAAGAAGAAGAAGAAGAAGAAGAAGAGAGGAAAGGATTAGAGGAATCATTAAGGGTTACCCGAATTTTGGTTGTTTGCCCTCCAATTATTGCTGTTGGATCCTCTATTGTTGTTGTAGTTGTTGTTCCGAAAACCGTTGTTGTTGTTCCGGTAACTATTGTTGTTCCTTGATCCTTGATCCTCCTTCTTGTTTTGAGAAACTAAGAGTTCCTTCAATTGTTTCACATCATTCTTCAAAGAAGTGAGTTGATTGTTGTTAGGCGGAGCATCTTGAAAGTTGACTCTTTTAACTCCACCCTCAGCTCCTTGGTGGGAGTATTTCTCCATGTGCAAAGCTTGCTTTTCTATGAACTCCCAAGCTTCGTCAATTGGCATGTCCATGAACGTGCCGGCGGATAGTAGTTGAAGATTGAACTGGGTGCTTCCGTCCAGTCCCTTGAAGTATATCTCCAACAACTCTATCTTTGGAATCCCATGATGTGGGCAATCCAAAAAAATGTCTTTAAATCTCTCCCATGACTTGGACAACCTCTCCTTGTCCTTCATGATGAATGCATTAATCTTCCCTCTCATTTCAGCGGTTTTAGAGGGGGGAAAGAATTTAGTCAAGAATTCCGTCGTCATCTCCTCCCAAGTACTGATTTTTCTTAGAGGAAGAGATTGATACCAAGTAAGAGCTCTATCTTTCAAAGAGAAGTAGAAAGGCCTTAGCTTGTAGTTGTTGTTTTCTATTCTTGAAGGTCTCAAGGCCTCCATCAAGATCTCATAGTTTTGTAGATGTTGATGTGGAGATTCCCTCTCTAGCCCTCCGAACTGGCATTGGCGAATCATGGAAAGAAATTGCGGTCGAAGCTCATAATCATGGTCCGCCGGATCACCTAGGTTGACTCTTGGACGCCTCAGTTGTTGATTAGGGTCCATCCTCTGCCCTAAGGTTTGTGGAATACGTGCAAAAAGAACATCTCGGACTGGCATCCGAGGTGGAAGTATCTCGGCAGGGGCAACAGGTACTGGATTCTGCCTCGGTCGAGGATCTGGAGCAGGGTCTTGCCTCGGTCGAGGATTTGGGTTCGGTCGAGGTAGATACTGGTCTCGTAAAGCTGCCATATCTGCTTCGATTGCCTCAGTCCTTGTGCGAGTTTCTTCCCTCTCCAGTCTTAGCTCTTCTTTACTGAGGCGTAGCTATTCTAAAGCCTCCTTCAATTCGGCCTCAAGATCGCGATTGTCTTGGTTGGCCATCTTCGCTTCTTTTAAGCGTCTTTTGTATGTCTTTTCTGGTTCGGGGTCGTAGGGAACGATTTCCTTTCCAGCGCGGGTTCTTCGCATAAACCTAAGAAAAAGAACCTGCGAAAGTCACTCAAGTAGAGTGGTTAGTAGAAACAGGGGCAAGTGCCCCGAAAGCAAACCGCAACCGGCTCGGTCTAGACCAAGTCCCCGGCAACGGCGCCAAAAACTTGTTCGCTCCAAACGGTATGTGCAAACTTTAAATTTATAACCCTAGATGTAAGCTTAAAACAAGGATGCGAAACCGCAGTGTACGGGTCAATCATAGTAAAAAGCAAGAAATTCCAGGGGTCGATCATAGGGACTTAGTGAAACAAAGCAGGTATAGGTTGTCAATGAAACTACTAACCACAAAAGCGATTAAAACAATCAAAGATGATAAAAAGTTAATTAAGAAAATATGCAATTCTAGGGATTAAAGCATCTAGTTGTGTTTCCAACTCTAGATCTAAAGATAAGCGGACAAAGCTGAGATTTTTGCATAGGGAAGGTGTTACTAAAGTGGAATAGATCACCGGGTAAGTCTCACTACTCACTAATCCCCAAACCGTAACTCCTATTACCGGGTAAGTCTCAAGGAACTAAGGAAAAGAACTATAACCTCAAACCAACACACCACCTAAGGGAATAGAATCAACCTTTACTGGGTAAGTCTCAGGCTAACTCACATGATGGAATGAAAGCACACTCAAACCCCAATAAAGGATAAACCATTATTACCTATACTTATGATCTTAGGTAAATAAACAAAGGAATTACCGGGTAAGTCTCATCCTAGGCCTGCATTGAACCAGTAAAGGTGTAATAAGAATAGGATTTGGCAAACTCTAACACTTAACTCTCAGTTTCGGATCAGAAAGGTCACCTTGGTCAGAAGAATTCCACCCCGGCCGAGATGTTCATCGACTAAACGAGATGTTCTAGGGTTAAGGATAAAGACTCGAGCTTTCAGGGTCCTACTGGAGTTTAAGATTATTCTATCATTGTTTTTCCCACAACCTTCAGTCAATCACCCTAGAATCACACAATGAAATTAGCCACTCATCATCATGAAAACAATAATCAAATATAAGGGAAAAAGATGAATAATTGAACACAAAAACCTTAAGAGAAAGGCTTCAATAAATGAATCAATTATCAAACAAACAAGCGTTCCTTGGATCAAAATCCAATAAGATAATCAACAAAGAAGGGAATCTAAGAAAGTCTTACAAAACCCTTCACAAAATCTATAAAAGCTATCAACTTTCTTCCTTCAATCTTCCTTCAACCTTCAAAAAGGTTCTTCAAATCTCCCAACTATAGTGGGATAAAACGGCTGTCTTGCGCGATGTGCAGCCCTAAGTGGTCTTCCGGGTGATAGCGGGTGTTGGATTTGTGGAAAATCCAACTCTTTTTATAGGAAAATTACTCTCCAAAGATAAGATATCTTAGAAAGATCTTTTTCCATAAAAATAGGTAAAATATATGGGCTAAATTATCTTCTTCCTTCCAGGATTCCAGCCTAAAAATATAAGATCCTCTTTTTAAAAATAAAAGATCTCAGCCAAATAAAATATATCTCTCGCCGCGTCCAAGATGTTCGCCTCGGTCGAGTCAGCTCCTCTAGATCAGCTCGGTCGAGATGGTACTGTAGCTGTCTGAGGTGAATCACAACTGAATGTGAAATCTCTCAAATCTGGTCCAAAGTGAATCTTCAATCCATTTTCATGATTCCTGGGTTCTTCCTTAAGCTCCTAAATGTAGCTCCAATGACTCCTTTGCTCCTTTTGCTCCATTTTGATGTAAAACGTGCCATTTTACCTACGATTACAACGAAACTTGGTGTAGACCTCGATTCCCGCAAAGGTAGTTGAAACGACAATATAATTACATAATATACATCCAAACATGCAAATTATTGAAGATAAAATGTCTAAACAGACCCCAAAATATAGACAATAATTCATGCTATTAGTAACGCTTGATCCGAGTATTCTCTAGAAAATACTTGTTTGCTATTCAAATATTATATATGATAAATTATTGGTTGTGCTAAAAGGTGTTCTTTTCCACCTAAGTTAAAAAGAATGAGAAATGATTAAATTTTGCAAAACCCAATAAATTTCAATCTTTTACATGAACATATTACGGTGAAAATAAAAGTCCAACTTTAATTGAAACTAGTGTATTGCCTGTGCCTTGCACGGGTTTGTTCACTAATTACTCACCGATCAGTGTAGATATTAAAATAGTACAAAATATATTATATTTCATATAAAACCTATAATTTTATTATACCTGAAAAAGGATGACAAATTATTACAACTTTAGTAATTTCATGAAACTTTAAGAGTCACCGATCACAACAGCTAACAAAAAAAGATATCACCTTATAAAGTTAAATATATTAAATAATAATATTACTAAAAATATGAAAGTTATATAGCGTGATTAAGAATACTTTAAATAACATACCTCAATATCTATTTTGGAAAATCTCTATGTAGACCACATTGCTTGTAATATATTGAATATTTCCCTTAGCATTACATATCAAGATCCATTGTTATCGCATATCAAGATCTTCAAGACCTCTCTCCTAGTAGCTTTAGAAATGACAACATATAATTTCCCATGAATGAAAAAAGGTATCAAAAGATTTAGTCATACTTGTGAAAGTGATTGACCTTGACATTTATTGATTGTCATAGCAAAATAACCATTATGGGAATTGTCTACTTTAAAATTTGAATGGGTATTTGGAGTCCGATGGGAAGAGCAAAGTCCGTGGAATAAATGTTTTGTCACTTATATTGTTTCTAGCAATGATTACCTACTAAAGTTTTGATTATGAAAAAACTGTTTTTAAAAATTATGGCATATCTTTATCAAGAAAAATAAATGTTTAAAGATCTAATTATGACAAAACTATTTTTGTAAAATATTAATATCTAGTTTTGTTTCCATAATTTGTTTTGTGTTTGCAAGCTAGTTCATATATCTATTATGATTTTCTTTATAAAATTTGTTTATCTAATTATGGTTTTATGATCTATATTCTTAGGTTCATTCTTGATAGCTTGTTTTTCTTATTCTGATTTCGGAAAGTTCAATAAAATCATCTGATATTCTAATTTGTTATATTTTGATAGAGTGTAGCCTTGATTTGATTAATATTACTGATTTCATCTCAGAAACTCAAGATTCTAGATTCTGCCTCCGGTTTTCTTCATGTGTTGAGGCTTGTTTGCACATCTCCAATTGGAATCTAAGAGATTCAGGTTTACTTTTCTTTGAATCAACTATTGGTTGCAGTGTACTAACCTCATCAAGCAATGATGATTTCTCAAGCTTCCATGTTCTCTTACTTTCTCCAAATTGATCTTTCAGTTTCTCATGAGCTTGTTTGAGAAGCTCAAACTGTTTGTAACACCCCAAGTTTTGGGAACTCGAAGCGTTACGGGCTAGGACCTCACAATGGGTCCCGACCCTCAGAGTAACAACAATAGCATCGGATCTTGCAACAAGGCACAAGTAAATGAAAACCAAAACAGTTATTGAAACCAAAGGAACAACAAGGAAAGCGTCAAAGACTCACAACCGAGTTCAAAATAAAGGAAAAAACAAAAACAGAAATATAAAACCCGATCCCGTTCTATAATGTACGGGAACCCTGACTGACAACACCATCCGGATCACTCAGCAACATCTCTAACCTACAGGGCATCTACAACATTAGTATAAACCGTAGCTAACGTTGTAGATATCAGAAAGACGGTAAAGGCACAAACACACATAAGGTAACATAAACATAAAGCATGTTCGCACTCAACCGGTTATTATCTTTCATTAAGTTAACCCCTTTACCAAATCAACTTATGTTGTCACACGAGAATCACTATGATCTCGCTTATGTCCCCTTTCACCAACAAAAATAGAGTGGATGCATCCCTTTATCACTTGTTGGACTGGTCGCAAGAGCACCTCCCAGTTTCCCCATTTTGAACTAGACAAGCGGTCACTGCCCGGTTATAGTACACTTGGGCCAATTAAGGTATAAAAGGTCAATCCTATTCCGATTGCCCATTTAACGATAAACAACAGCACAAAGAAACCAATACAATCAAACGATATATAGAACGCAGCTAAGTAAGTCCAAGAGATTTACTTCACTCGATGTTAAACAGAAGGGTCAACTGATGACATGATTTATGACGTTAGTTTAGGCATTCATTTAGATAGTTTTTCCCGTTATTCATGCATGGTTTGGCATTAGTTCCTGACGTTTACGCTTAATTCATCCATATTGTCAAAATAGACGTCTACACGAGCTTTTGTCGGTTTTGTAGGTATTTTGGGGAGCTTTAGGACTTAATCGATACATTCGAGGATCATTCCTCGTGATGGCACACATCCGGACTCTTTAAGGAGCAAGCATGGAGCAAAGGAGAACACAAAAGACCTCATTGGTGCATGCCTTGCACCAACTCATGACTTAGTGATCCAAGGATGGCTAGACTGTAGGAACCACGGCCCAGAGGCCATTTCCACGCCCGTGGAATCATATGTTTAGCCCGTGGTTTATATCTAGACAACCTTGACACTTGTCACACGATTTCTTTGCCCAACCTTTTCTTTTCTTGGTTGAGTGTGGACTTGGGATAGCTAGCAGGGTGGCTTTTGGACTCTCTCTCTCATCATCCATTATTGGGAGGAAGACTTGGGAGTAGAACAAAAACACTCTCATTTGGGAGAAGAATAACATCATCAAACTTAGATCTAGAGTGAGACTTTGAGTGGTTTTTAGCGATTTTTGTTGAGAAGCTTTTGGAAGTGTTGTAAGGAACGATTTGAAGCTGCATTTGAATGGTTTTAAGTCTTGTTTAAACTCATATTCAGCCAAGATTTCTTGCTATTACTTGCTTTCATTCACCATCTAGCTATGAAACCCATGTACGCTTGTATGATGATTCTAGATCTTGAGATGCATGTTATTGGCTAAGTAATTGTGACTCTAGGGTGATCGACAGAAGGTTATGGCTTGGATAATGATAGAATAGACTTGAATGTACCTTTTGATGACTTGCATGCTCGAAACTAACCCCCGATCAAAACCACGACTTGTTCCTCCTAAACCACGGCCGTGGTTGTGTATGATCTGCCCGTGATTTTGCTCTGTTGTGCTTATATTGATGAATCTGAATGTTAGGATGTTCAATTGTTGAAATCCTAGTGTTTGTTAAGCCTTATCTAGATTAGGGTGACCTAATGCTAGCAAACTACATTAGGGAAGAGACTTACCCGGTAATTCCCGATCTTAGATACCAAAGATGACGAACTCTAGGTAGTAGTGAGCCTCGCAAGCCGTTATTGGATTGAGTGTGCTAGGATTGTTGCTTAGGACTTGCCTTCCCGAGACTTACCCGGTAAGGAGAGGTTTGACCTCTAGATAGCACTCCGGTTTGTGTAGAATTCTCGTCCTTAGGTTCCTAGAGACTTACCCAGTAATAGGACCTTAGGTGTGGGATTAGTGGACCATGATGCCTACCCGGTGATTGATCCCATTGGAGAAACACCCTTTCCCAACATACCGCAGCTTTTCCAAGGTTGATTAGAGGCTTGAGTCCATTGCCTTAACCGGAAGTCTAAATCCCTAGAATCCGTTTTTCTCTCCTTGATCACATATCTTGTTCTTGTGTTGTTTGTTTGTGTTGCTTGATTGATTGATAAATCTTGCATGATTGGTGATCATTGTTTGATCATCACAAAAACCCAACCAAAAATATCATGATTTTGATTTCTTTATTTCTTTCTCGTTTCTTAGACTAGATTTGCACTATCCATGATCACTTGTTTGATTTGATTTCACCTTAGTCTTCGTGTTCGACCTCGGAGTACTATCCTTGCTACAAAACGACCCATACACTGTGGGTTCGCTAGGAGTTAGGAGAATATATCGATTTATAAATTGTAAGACTTTTGCGTGGTACATTTCTAGCGTAACATCAGCTACAACTCATTTTCCCGAAGGAAAGAGGGAGGAAAAGCCTGATCAAACAAGACAACTCGAATCAGAGCTGAACGATTACTAGAAGTCTATAACTTTTAGTCTCCATGATCTCTAAGAGATCTCCACAAGCTAGGGACACGATCCCTAGTCTTACAGACATTCCAAGGAACAATATCAACACTCAACTTAAGGAAAAGGAATGAGGAAACAAGGAAAGGAAGCAACTCACCAAATACAGGAGCTACGGAAGAAGAACCGCAGGGGCGACGGACAGAACCGCAGGGGAGGCACTAGGCAAATCCACAAGGGCGGAACAGATCAAGCGCGGGGGCGGTGCACTAACAGAAGCGACTGTCGTGACTCCTTTTTGACAGCACGTCACAACCAAGCAACCAAAGCTTGAATCTTTGTTCCACACACTTCAAATCTCAACCAAGCTTGAATCTTCTTCACAAGGATCAAGATCGAGTCTTGATTCTTGTGAAGAAGAAGAACGAAAAGAGAAAGAGAAACAGAAGGAAGAAGCATGTAACAAGCTCATGAAAGTGAGAGAGGTCAAAGGGGATGAAGATGTTTGCTCTTAAACGTGTGTGTAATAGTGAATGAAATAGCTTTAAATTTATAACCTAAAATAAAAGCCTGAAACAATATGTGAACCCGTAGTGTACGGATCAATTATTATAACAGAAAATACTCTAGGGTCGAACACAAGGACTATGGTGAAATCAAGCACGGTAATAATAAGGTTGTCAATCAAAAGCAAGACAATAAAGCAAAGATAACAAAGATGATGTATTAAGTAGATAAGGGAACGCAGATTCTAGAGGTCAAAGCATCCAGTTGTGGTTCCGACTCAATATTTCAAAGGTTAACGTGGACAAAGCTGAGGTTTGCAAGGGAAGGTATTTCTAAGGTGGGTATAGATCACCGGGTAAGTCTCACTACTCACTATCCCAAACCAAAGATCCTCTCACCGGGTAAGTCTCAAGGAACTAAGGAAAGGAACTATAATCTCAAACCAACACACCACCTAAGGGGATAGAACTAACCTTTACCGAGTAAGTCTCAGGCTAAGTTACAAAGGTAGGATGAAGGCACACTCAAACCCTAATAAAGGATAAACCTTTATACCTAACACTCATCATTATAGGTATACAAGCAAATAAATCACCGGGTAAGTCTCATCCTAGGCTTGCGTATGGACCACGAAAGGTGCAACAAGGATAAGATTTGGCAAACTAAAACCTAAACTTAGGTTTGGATCTGGTATGGTTCACGTCTCGCTCAATTCATATCGACCTCGGTCGAGATGTTTAATGAACCGACCGAGGTGAGGTTCAGTTTGGATTCGGCTCGAGCTTTCAAGGTCCACTAAGGTAAAGGCTCACTCTTTCATCGTCTTTCTCATAACTTTCAGCCAATCACCCTTGAATCGCAAGAGAATTTATCCAATAATCATCATGATAATTACAAGCAAGTATATGATAAAGAAGCAATAAGAAAACAAGAAAACCTTAACACAAAGGTCTCTATAATCACTCAATCAAACAAACAATCAATCCAAACAATTAGCAAACTGTGTTCCTCAATTACAAATCAAAAGACAACAATCAAGGTTCCCTAAGAAAACCTTACAACTTCCTTCAAAAGCCTTCAACTAGAGGTGTGACCGGTTCAAACCAAACCGCCGAACCGGCGGTTTGTGAACCGGCTCAAACCGCCGGTTTGACCAAACCGGCGGTTTAGGTTTGCCGGTTTGGTTGAACCGGCGGTTCGCGGTTTAGGTTTAGGTTTGGTTCAACACCAAACCTAAACCGACGGTTCAAACCGGCGGTTAAACCGCCGGTTTGAGCCTTTTTTTTTATTTTTTTTAATTTTTTTTTTGGCCAAACCGGCGATTTGGCAAAAAAAAGAGACGTTGGCAAAAGCCAACGTCTCTTTGTCAAATTTGAACGTTGGCTTTGCCAACGTTCACTCCAACGGCTATTAGAGCCGTTGGAAGTTAAAATTTATTATTTTTATTTTTATTTTTATTTTTTATTACTAGTTTAATTAAAAAAAAAAAATTAATACCCACTATTCCTATAAATACCATACAATTATTTCATTTAAATCACACCAACATTCTCATCTATCTACTACTACTCTCAATCTCCATCTCGTATTTTCGATCTTTCGAAATGGCAAACCCGGATTTCCCAAACGACTACGACTTCACTCCGACTCCCGCTTTCTTTCCTAGCACACAAGAAAGCGAGACTCAACCGCCGGATTCGGAAATGCCACAAGTTCCACAAGTTCCACAAGTTCCACAAGGTGAAGGGCCATTCCGACAAGCCCCTCCACCGAAAATGCTCACCTCCGACATATTCACCAAACATTACAACAAGGGTCCGGTGATGGACGATTATTGCCAAGTTTCGTGCAATTATTGTACGAAGGTGTACAAGTGGAAGTCGAAGGGCGGATACGGAACTTTGCAAACCCACATGCAAAAGACTCATCCGGAGAAGCTCGGAATATCACGGGGACAAACTCAATTGTCCCACGGGTTTGCATCCTCTTCCTCTCAATCTTCTTTATTTAATTATAATCATGTTGATGAATCTTTAGCATTAGCCAACTTAATTGCATCCGAAGCATTTCCATTTTCTTATGCGGAATCTATTAATGTAAGAGAATATAACACTAATTATCTTCAACCGGCTTATAAACCAACTTCTCGTAAACAAGTTTCGAAATTAGTTTCTCATTCTTATGAACAAAAAAAACAAAAAATTCTTACGGTTTTACAATTTTTTTCGCATCAAGTTTCAATTTGTAGTGATATTTGGAGTACTTTATCACAAAAACATTTTTACATGGGCATAACTTTACATTTTATCGATAATGATATGTACTTGCATAAATTTGTTATTGCATATCGACATTTTAATGAAAGACATAGTGCCGCCAACATTGCTAATTTAATAAAAACGGTTTTACAAGAATTTAATTTACAAAACCGTGTTTTTTCATACTCATTTGATAATGCTTCCGCTAACACCCGCGCCGTTAACCATTTAGTAGGAAATGCGGGTCAACTTATAAAAACTTATTTTACTCACCAAAGATGTGCATGTCATATTTTAAATTTAAGTGTTCAAGATGGCCTAAAAGTTTTACATGAAATGTTAGAACCTATAACCGATGTAATTGAACATATTTGGCATTCAACCGAATTAAGAAGAAAATGGAGATCAACTTGTATTGAAAAATTTTTTCCTCCGATTTCTTTTTCGAAAGATATTGGAACTCGGTGGAACTCAACCTATAAACTACTAACTCAAGCTATTCGTTATAAAAATGTTTTACAAGAATTTTCTTCACAATTTATTTCTTGGTCTATTTTAGATGATGAAAGTATTTGGCAAACTTGTTTTGATATTTGTAGTGTTTTAAAAGTTTTTAGTGATGCTACTAATACATTAAGTTATGTTTACATTCCTACTTCTTGTTGTTTTTTAGAAATAGCCGTAAATGTTGCCGAGGCTTTACAAACCGGTTTAGCTTTAGAATCACTTAAATATGCGGCAACCGAAATGAAAACAAAATGGCTAAAATATTATAATGAGGTTCCCGTAGTTTATCTTATTGCCGTCGTTTTCGATCCTAGACTTAAAATAGATGGTGTTACGGAATTTTTAAATGCTTATTATGAATGTTTAGGTTTATCTACTATTATGAATGTTAATAATATTATTAGTAATGTTCGTGTTGAAATTGCTAAATTACTTAATTTATTTGAAACTAGTGCTAGTGCTAGTGCTTCTACACAAACAACTCCTCCACCCACTTCTTCTTCTCCTTCTCCTTCTATTCTTTCTAAAGCTAGACAAATTTTATCTAAAAGAACTAAAACACCTAGACATTCATCCGCAAGTGCGGAATTTGAAGATTTTCTAACTACTCCTTTTATTTTTGATGGTGATATTGATAGTTTTGAAGTTTTACAATATTGGAAGTAGATGGCCCCAAAGTATCCAACATTAGCCAAGATTGTGCAACAAATTATGGCCGTTCCCGCATCAACGGTGGCCGTGGAGCAAGCTTTTAGTCAAGGAGGAAACATGCTAAGCTACAAGAGGAGTCAATTGAAGCCCGATAAATTGGAGGCTCAAGTTTGTGTTCAAGATTGGATAAGGGCGGAGAGGAGGCTACAACGGAATGCACCCACTTATGATAGATCATCGGATTCCAACTCCGATGATCCGGCCACTACTTCCGAGTCCGAGGCGCATAGGTAATGGGGTTACGAAAACAACTCGGAAGTCCGAAAAAAGGTAAGTAAAGGTAAGAGAACTACGTGGGCTTTGATTCCTCTTAAACCCGAAGAGGATACGTAGGCAACCGGGAAACCGGTTCAAGCCCTTTTTTTTTTTTTCATTTAGTTATATTCAAAATTTCAAATACTAATGTAAAGATGTAATATAAAAAATTGAATGTATAAAAAATTTAGCTTGCTTTATTTGTTGTAGAATTGTAGTTAGTAATTTTGTTTACTATGTAATTATTATACATTGAATTTCAATGTATAAAAAAATTTATTTTAGTTGCTTCTTTCTTTTATTATTGTTAGTAATTTATTTTAGTATGTAATTATTTTATTCAAAAGCTAATGTAATGAAAAAAAATTCAATGTATAAAAAATTTGAGTTTGCTTTATTTTATTATTGTTAGTAATGTTATTTTACTTGCTTTCTTTTATTTACTTACTAATTCTATTTAAATGTTATTGTACAAAAAAAAATTTCTATGTATAAAATATAAAATTATAAAATATTTTTTAATATATATAAATTAAACGTATAATTTTTAATTAATATATAAATATCTATTATATTACTTATATATATATATATATATATATATATATATATATATATATATATATATATATATATATATATATATATATATATATATATATATATATATATATATTTTAAAAGTCATGTGTCAAACCGCCGGTTTAGGTCGGCCGGTTTAGGTTTAGGTTTGGCCAAAGGCCAAACCTAAACCGCCGGTTCCCAAACCTAAACCGCCGGTTTAGGTTTGGGACCCATCTCTACCTTCAACTTTCACTTCAAAGCTATCTTCCTTCAACTTCCTTCTTCCTTGGAATATCTTCAATCTCCCAAAATAATCAGTTAACCAGACATACTTCCATCCAAAAAATATCTCCAATCTTATATGAAAATCACTTGCCAAAAATAAAAGATCTCATGGGCCATGGGCCGTGCATCTCAATCTAGGCCCAATAGGTCATCTCGTTCGAGGTGATCATGTAGTCAACCGAGATTATCTTTATTTACGTGGAAATCTCTCAAAGCTGGTCCAATATCAAATTTCTATCCAACTTCCATGGTTTCTATGCCTTCCTTGTAGCTCCTCAATGATCCAAAATGTAGCTCCAATGACTCCTTAGATCCCTTGGCTCCATATTGCTCTAAAACATGCCATTTTACCTACAATTAGAACAAAACTAGGTATAGACCTCGATTCTTGCAAAGGTAATCAAAACGACATAATCATCAAGAATATACAACCATGCATGGAGATTTATGAAGATAAAATGTCCAAACAAATCCCAAAATATAGACTATAATGCATGCTATAAAAATGCCCCATACTTGTCCCTTGCTTGTCCCTAAGGAAGATTCAAATCTTATTTACAAGATAGAATGAATTATAAGTCATTAATAAGATCAATGAAAAACATTTTACAAAACTTGTTGGTGGTGCACTCCATTCATAGATCACCCTAAGAGAATGCTTCATAGCAAATAAAATCAACATATGGTCAAAACATTTTATAAATATAAGAAAGTCGATCATCTTTTCATAAAATCATAGAATGCATAATAAATTATATTTATCGAAATCAATCATGTATAATCCAGTTTAAACCACAAAGTCAATCAACATACTCAAGGTCTCGAGGGCTTTCAAAAGAGGTCAAGAAACGTGTTAGGGTGGGATGTATATAGGGTAATGTGGTGCTGCAATCCGGGAATAGGATCTTCACTTCACTTCTTTGAATCACAAACATCTTCCACCAATAAGCTTTGCTTATTTTCACTTTTTTACTTTATTTTTGAGAACATGGACATAGGTGCACAATAACCGAAGTCTAGGAAATAAGCAATTCTCAATTTCTCTAGATGCCTCAAACCCTTGATGCACATACCATGACCCGTTAGGACTATCGATCATTCCGACTTTGGCAAGACACAAACACCCGGCTATGTGAATGGTTCCGAGCTACTCAACATAAAGATCAACGTCCCCAACCCTATTTTTTTCGAACACTTTCAACCACAATCTCAACTTTACTTCACACACTTTTCATCAAATGCATCCAAATTCCCGGATAGCTAAAGGGAGGCAAATGTGTATATGAGAGGCTAAAGCATGATCAAGAAGAAGAAGAAGAAGAAGAAGAAGAAGAAGAAGAAGAAGAAGAAGAAGAGAAATGAAGTGCCTTTATCATCCCATGAAGAATGTGAGAGAACTTATAAAGTGGTGTCAACCTTCAAATTCAACATAATTTTGATAAAACAAAATATTAAACATGCTAGAATTTCAAACTAAAAACATTTAGCAACATAAATATATCATAAAACCTTTCGAACATATAAAGATTTCAAAGCTAATCTGCAAGCGAATATCATCATCGAGGTCATATTTGGAATAGAAGCACAAAACGTTTCGAAAATTTCTTCAGTTTCAAAAGAATTTCGGTCGAGGTGATTTGACAACGCCCGAGGTGTTCAATGTTAACATGAAATATTGTGATATTTTAGGCACGTTTTCTAAACGTATTTGATTCATATTGATAGTCTTTGATTGAACTTTGCTGCATATGTGAGCTAGTATTACCTATATTGTCGATATGGATGTCTACACTACTTCTATGTTGATTATAGGTGATTTGGAGCTATTTCCGAACGGAATCGAGAAAAGGAGAGTTGATTTGATATGTCCATGGATTGAGGACATTCTTAGGAAGCCAATTTGAAGTTTTAGCTTAAGGAATGCACGAGGCTAGGGAAGAATCACGTTCTTGCCCTAAACCACGCTCTAAAATACGGCCATACTACAAACCACGTTTAGTTCCACGGCCGTGGAACCCTGCAAAGGAAGCGTGATGCATTCCAATAACTATTACGGCCGTGGAATATATGGTACAAACCGTGACCTAATCCACGCCCTAAATTACGGTCGTGAGAACTTCCACGACCGTGATCTTGGCGAATCTTTTCGCCACACTTTGAAGCCACGATCTTTTGAAGATTGGGCCGGGCCGATATTTTATCTAGCCCTATAAAAAGACGGACGAAGCAAGATTCTGTCATCCCCGCTTACACCCGCCATCTTCGCTTAGCGGCATTTATCGACGCTTAGGATCGTTCATCTCCGGATTGGTGGAAGATCGAAGCTCTTGGAAGATTTTGCAAGGAGATCTCGCTTCTTGTTTAGGTTTGAGTTGGAAAACGGATTGACATCCCGTTTTCCCTTCTTTCCTAAGGTTGTGATTGTTTGTTTTATTCTGAATCCTTTGACAATACTTGTTCTCTTTGTGACTTTGAGATTGGTTTGAAGATTATTGAAAGTTCTTGAAAGTTTTCATCTTTCTATCTTTTAATTCCTGAATTGATATCAACATGACTGTTATTGGCTAAAAACCCTTAACAATTCTAAGGTGAAGGGTTGATAGTTGTGGCTTAGATGATGATAGATCGATCGTAAACAGATTAGACCTTGAGAGTTAGAGAGAATCGCCGACAACCCTAAATTACGGCCTGTTTTTGAGTCCACGGCCGTGGAACCTCAAGAACTAACCATGATTTCCCTTAAGTCTACGAACTTGCTTTTACTTTGATCCAAAGTTAAAGATTTGCTTTAACTTAGTTTAGACTTGTCTTTTCTAGGTGGTAGTGAAGCCTCAACAACCTCTACCTCGATTGTGAGTGTCATAACCTCAATCGGTTTAGTTAGTCTTGATCCTTGGGTTATAAGTTTGGGTATTTGACATAAATTCTTGCCTTTAGAATCTTTCTATAATGAGCCTCAACAACCTATATAGAGAGTGCCTTGTAGGTGAATTACATAAGGTTTTTGGAACTTCACCGTACGATTACCTTACATTAGTATACCTTTGCATATCTCAACTCTGTCTTTATATCATTAAGTATATCTTGAATCGATTGCCACAGCTGGATACTTGGATCTTTAGGATTGTTGTTTTCCCAATATTTGCAAAACTCTCATATTTACTCACTTGATAATCTGCAATCGAATTTGTTCCCACCCAAATCCCTGTGTTCGATACTCTGGAATTCTTGCTTAGCTACGTCGATCCGTACACTGCGGGTTCGCTGCTTGATTCTAGTTTTATAAATTTAAAGCTTATTTGCACACACCTTTAGGGGCGAACAAGTTTTTGGCGCCGTTGCCGGGGATTTGGTTTCGGCCGAATCCGGTTGCCGGTTGTCAAGCTTGGGAGCTTGCTCTCGTTATTTGATATTACTTTGAGTGCATGCGCAGGTTTAGGAACACCGAAGATCTCTTACCTCTTGATCAAGAGCTAGAGAAAACCTTGAGGCAAAAGCGCAAGGAAAAGAAGATGGCCGAAGAACACGAACGTGATCTTCAAACGGAGTTGGCAGAGAAGGAAGCTCAACTCCAATGGAATGAGAACCTCCGCCAGGATGAAATGGATCGTCATCAATCTGAAGTTAGCAAACTGCAGGATGCGATGTTCCAAATGAGGATGGAGTTAAGCGACCTTAAGAATAAAGAAAGCAAGAAATCCTCAAGGAGGGGATCAAGAACTAGAAGAAGAAGTCACTCGTCCGCTGATGATAGTGACTCTTCCATGCCACCGTTAGAGAAGATTGACCCCACGATCAATATGAATCCTTTCCATCCACGAGGAGCTGCTAATCGCCGCATTCCACCTAGGAATGTGAGGGTGGAACGTGTGGATAATGAGCCAAGAACTCTTGGCCAGCGGATGGATCCAACGCAACAACCACGCCGCTTGGGCGTGAATTTTGATGCTGAAGATGTGCAAGGGTTTAGCTTTAACCCTCAAGTTATTACTCTTGTTCGCCAAAGCCAATTTGGCGGTACAAGCGCTGAATCTCCACACCAACACTTGCAAAACTTTGAGTGTATGATGGAGACGATGAGACCGAAGAATGCTACCACCAACAACTACAAGCTTAAACCCTTCTTCTTCTCTTTGAAAGGGAAAGCGTTGTCTTGGTACCAAGCTCTTCCTAATGGGAAACTAGACACGTGGGAAGACCTTTCCGCGGAGTTTCTCACCAAATTCTTCCCGCCCTCCAAAACGGCGGAACTTAGAGGTAAGATTAATGCTTTTTCCATGAGACCTAACGAAAGTTTGTTTCAATCTTGGGAAAGGTTTCAGGATTTGCTCTTGGATTGTCCTCATCATGGCATATCCAAGCTTGCCTTGCTAGAGATTTACTACAAGGGGCTGGATGCGGGAACGCAATTCAACCTCCAATCCCTCTCATGTGGAACGTTCATGGACATGAGAGAAGATGACGCTTGGGACTTCATCGAGAAGCAAGCAAGAGTCATAGAGAAGTATTCCCACCGGAAAGTGGAGGGAAATCGTGTGGAGTAAGGAGCAAAGCTCACACATGAAGCTCAAAATCAGATCTTCTCCCTCAACAATGAGATCAAAGAGTTGAAGGAGGCTATCAAGACCAACTTCCCAAAGCAACAAGAGAAGGATGTTGGCTATTTGGGCAACAACAATGGCGGTGATAACACCAACCGCAACAACAACAACAATAACCGGAACAACAACCGGAATAACAATTGGAATGGAAACAACAACAACCGGAACAACAATTGGAACAACAATAGGGGTTCAAACAACAACAATTGGCGCTCCAATCAACAAAATTCCGGTAACTCATATCCTTCCAATTCTAATCCACTAACTCCACCTTCCTCTTTCTCTACTCCTTTGAAAAGCCAGGGGCAATCATCTAATGGAGGAAACAATACGGGAAAGGAGAAGCCCGATCCCATGTTGGAAACAATTTTGGGAAAGCTTCAAGGGTTGGAGAACCGCGTCATCAAGGTTGATGATCAAGTTTCTAAGGTTGACAAAGCTCAAAAAGTTTTGGAAAACCAAATGTTCAACCACGCGGAGGAAGTTCCTAGAAATCAAGGGAAACTTCCAGGAAAGACGGAGGACAACCCTAAGGGAAGGGTGATGACGATTACAACTAGGAGCGGAGTGACCACTACCGATCCGCAGCCTACGTTCGTTGAAGTCCCCGTAGAGAAGGAAAAAGAAAAAGGGAAGGAGAAGGAAGATGTCTATGTTCCTCCTCCAGCTTACAAACCTCCCCTACCATTTCCTCAATCTAGAGCGCGAGCGCGCCTAGACAAACAATTCGGTAAGTTCATAGAACTCATGAGTAAGCTGCATATTAATATACCCTTCATTGATGCTATTGTAGGTATGCCGGCTTATGGCAAGTTCTTGAAGGAGCTCCTCTCCAACAAGAGGAAGCTAGAAGATTTTGGTGAGGTCAAGATGAGTTCGGACTCTTCGGATCTCATCAAGACCATGAAGGAGAAAATGCCCCCAAAGTTGAAGGATCCGGGGTCATTTTGCATTCCCATTGGAGTGGGAGATGTCACATATGACGCTTTATGTGACTTAGGAGCAAGTGTGAGCATCATACCATTTGCATTGTGCAGGAAGATCGGTTTAGGCGACCCTAAACCGGTGAAGATGACGTTGTACATGGCGGATCGATCCATCACTCGCCCCGTCGGTATTGTAGAAGACGTCCCGGTCAAGCTAGGTAAATTCTTTGTCCCCATTGATTTTGTCGTGCTTGACATTCCTGCAGATAGTCCGGTCCCGATCATACTCGGAAGACCGTTTCTTGCAACTTCTGGCTGCATGGTCGATTGCAAGAATGGTAGACTCGCTTTTGATATTGGAGAAGAGAAAGTAGAATTCGTTCTTTCCACTCTAGTGAAGGAGCCGGTTTTCGACGAGGACATTTACGATGTCCTAGATGAAGAAGGTTTATCTAGGGAAGAGGTAAGTGTAATTCTCTTTAACGATCCTTTACAAAAAGTCATTACCATGAGTCTAACAGATGTAGGGTAAGAAGGAGAGTGCAAAGAGGAAATTGAAGCCTTAGAAGCACAAGAAGAGATGCATGAAGTGGAGTTTGAGAAACTCCACGATGAGGCTGAGAATGTTAGAATCCACGGTCATACCCTATATTCCACGACCGTGGATTTCACAACCAAAATCGACCTCCATTCCAGGGGATTACACGGCCGTGGAACATATGGAGAGGCCGTATTTCTGACCGTGGAAGAAGGTGATCGGCATACTTCTTCAACTTCTTTTGATTCTTCTCCAACTCACTCAACGCCCTTAGAAACTTCTAAGGAAACGTCGGATGCTCCTCAAGGATCATTGGAAGCTCCGAAAGTGATGGAACTCAAACCACTTCCTACTCATCTAAGGTACGCTTTTCTAGGATCTAATTCTACCTTTCCGGTTATCGTTAGTTCCGAACTGAGCATAGATGAACATGAGCAGCTCATGATTGTCCTTAGGAAACATAGAAAAGCCATAGGTTACACTATTGAGGACTTAGTAGGAATTAAACCCTCCCTATGTATGCATAAGATACTAATGGAGGAGGACTTTAGAACTTCAAGACAACCTCAAAGGCGGTTGAATCCGACCATGAAGGAGGTTGTCAAGAAGGAGATTCTTAAACTTCTTGATGCAGGTATCATCTATCCGATCTCCGATAGCAAGTGGGTGAGTCTAGTTCAAGTAGTTCCGAAGAAGGGAGGAATGACGGTCATCACCAACAAGAACAACGAACTCATTCCTACCCGAACCGTGACTGGATGGCGAATGTGTATAGACTACCGCAAGCTCAACAACGCAACGCGGAAGGATCACTTTCCATTGCCATTCATCGATCAAATGCTTGAAAGGTTAGCACAACATTCACATTTTTGCTACCTTGACGGTTATAGTGGTTTCTTTCAGATTCCGATACATCCGGATGATCAAGAGAAGACCACATTCACGTGCCCTTGGGGTACGTTCGCCTATAGAAGAATGCCGTTCGGGCTTTGCAACGCCCCAGCCACCTTTCAACGGTGCATGATGGCCATCTTCTCCGAATACGTAGAGGAAATCATGGAAGTCTTCATGGACGACTTCTCCGTATACGGTTCCTCTTTTAACGATTGCCTTTCTAACCTTTCTCTTGTTTTACAAAGATGTGAAGACACTAACCTAGTTCTTAATTAGGAGAAGTGTCAATTCATGGTTAAGGAAGGAATCGTATTAGGTCACTTAGTCTCTAGTAGAGGGATAGAGGTAGACAAGGCTAAGATAGAGACCATAGAGAAACTTCCTCCCCCAATTTCGGTGAAAGGGATAAGAAGTTTCCTAGGACATGCTGGATTTTATAGACGTTTCATTAAGGACTTTTCTAAGATATCAAAACCTCTCACTAATCTATTGATGAAGGATGCGGTTTTTGAGTTTTCACAGGAATGTTTGGATGCATTTAACACCATTCGGCAAGCTCTAATTTCAGCACCTATTATCCAACCTCCGGATTGGACTCTCCCCTTCGAGATTATGTGCGATGCTAGTGACATAGCTATTGGAGCTGTTCTTGGACAACAAAAGGAAGGACGAACCCATGCCATATACTATGCTAGCAAGACGCTAGATGAAGCGCAGCTCAACTACGCCACTACCGAGAAAGAATTTCTAGCCATTGTCTACGCTATTGACAAGTTTCGCTCTTATCTTGTAGGTGCAAAGGTGATTGTCTACACGGATCATGCTGCGATCCGGTACCTCCTTGCGAAGAAAGATGCGAAGCCAAGGCTGATTAGATGGATTCTTCTCCTACAAGAATTCGATCTTGAGATCCGCGACAAGAAAGGTTCAGAAAATTCTGTTGCGGATCATTTGAGTCGCCTAACACATCTAGGGGACGACCATCTACCCATTGATGACTCCTTTCCAGACGAACACTTACACATCATAGAGGAGTGCATCAACGTGATCTCCAAAGGTAACGAACCATGGTTTGCTGATTTTGTTAACTATCTAGTTTGTCAGGAGACACCGCCCGGACTATCCTACGCACAAAGGAAGAAGTTCTTTAAGGACGTCCGGGAATACTATTGGAACGAGCCTCTCCTCTTTAAGAGAGGTCCGGATGGCATCATCCGGCGATGTGTGCCGGAAGATGAGATGCAAAGTGTCATCCACCATTGTCATTCACTACCTTGTGGAGGACACGCTAGTTCAAACAAGACTAGCGCAAAGGTATTGCAATCTGGATTCTATTGGCCTACTTTATTTAGAGATGTGAAATCCTTTGTTTCTTGCTGCGATTCTTGTCAAAGAACAAGCAATATTTCTAGAAGGAACGAGATGCCCCTCAACAACATCCAAGAGGTGGAGATTTTCGACGTTTGGGGAGTTGATTTCATGGGACCATTCCCATCTTCTTGTGGAAACCAATACATACTATTGGCGGTAGACTACGTTTCTAGATGGGTGGAAGCAATTGCCTCTCCCACAAATGATGCCATGGTGGTGGTTAAGTTCTTCAACAAGACCATCTTTCCGCGATTTGGAACACCAAGGACGATCATTAGTGATGGAGGTTCTCACTTCATAGCCCGTCGCTTTGAAGCTCTTCTAGCTAAGTATGGGGTTACTCACAAGATCGCTACCCCTTATCATCCACAAACTAGTGGACAAGTTGAGATCTCAAATAGGGAGATCAAAGGAATTCTAGAAAAGACGGTTTCAAGGACTAGGAAGGATTGGTCCTTGAAGCTAGATGATGCATTATGGGCGTACCGGACTGCGTACAAGACTCCCATAGGAACCACACCATACAACCTTGTGTATGGGAAGTCTTGTCAGTTGCCGGTGGAGCTGGAGCACAAAGCGTTTTGGGCTATCAAGTGGCTGAATTTCAGCATGAAGGAAGCGGGAGAGAAGCGTCTCCTAGACATCATTAAGCTGGATGAACTTCGCTTGAACGCCTATGAAAACGCCAAGATCTACAAGGAAAGGGCAAAGCGTTGGCATGATAAGCATATCATTCCAAAGGACTTCAAAGAAGGAGATCAAGTTCTCCTCTTCAATTCAAGACTTCGCCTCTTTCCAGGTAAGCTTAAATCCCGTTGGACCGGACCCTTTCTAATTAAGCGTATTTTCCCCCATGGTGCAGTTGAAGTATGGGGTGAAGCGAGCGGAAGCTTTAAGGTGAACGGCCAACGACTCAAAAAGTACACGCCGGAACTCCAAACTGAGGAGTTTGCGCCTACCGCACTCGAATAAGTGCGAGTTTGGTCTAGCTACGGACCTTAAACAAAGCGCTTCTTGGGAGGCAACCCAAGGTATTGCATTTTCGTTTTGTTTTCGATTCATAGTTTAGCTTAGAATAGACGTTCTTTTTTCTTTGTTTTTGCCTCGATTTCTTCCGGTATGTTCGTGTTTTTGGTTGTAGGATCGATGGAAAAGGAAAAGAGGAGAGTAATGTTGAAGAAAAGCGACGAAATTCGGACTTTGGAGCTTTACAGGAGGTTCCACGGTCTAAATTACGGTCGTCATAGCTACAGTGGCCGTAATTTCCAAAAGCCTTTGAAAAATCACCAAAACCACGGTTCCGTACACTTCCACGGCCGTGGAACACCCCGACAGACCGTGATTTTCAAAATTTTGTCTGCAACTATATAAGCCACGTTCTTCACAAAACTCATCCCAAAAACCCCTCTTTCCACGACCTAATTGCCGGAATTCCACGACCTCCTCAAAATCTTCGTTTCTTAATCGTTTCTAACGATTCTTCTTCCCAAACTGCAGCAAATTCAACCACAAACAACATCCAAGCGACGAATCGAGCGGAAATTCATCAACAAACTCGCATTTCGGGTTTTTCAATCCGAAAAAGAGGTTTATTCTTTCTTCTTGATTCTCGCCAATTTGGTTCGTTTTTGCTATAGATTTTTAGGAAGAACTGATAGAACCTGGAAGGAATTAGACTAGGACTGCTTGTTGTGGTGATTGCTTGTGAATTTGCTGAGATTCGTGAAATTCTGGGATGAATCACGACCTCTGGGTAAACCACGGCCGTAATTCTTGAAGAACAGACCGTAATTTTTCTGCAAAAATGGATTTTGTAAGGAGAATGTCGGGAAGGATAAAAGAGAAGAAGGGTGAGCAGAATAAGAAAAGGAAAGGCAATCCTTCCTCCTCCTCATCCTCTAGGGCACCACCAACCTCTTCACCTTCACTTCCATCCTCACCTTCACCTCCATCTTCACCCCCTCACCCTAGAGTCCCGACCATACATGAGAACCATCTTGCTGCATTTGAGAGGATCACGGAGAGGGCAATGATTGGCCCTAGATACTTGTTGTTAGAGGATCTAGTTCCTCTCAACATTGTTGATGACCTTACATGGCTCTTGGATAGAGCCGGATTACTTGTCTTCACGAACATTCGTGAAGACGCATATGAGGAGATTACACGGGAGGTTGTGACCTCCTTTGAGCACAGCCACGTAGACAGGACCGTCTCTTTCCGCCTCATGGAGAGAGATTATCAGTTGAGTATCATTGAGTTTGGGACCATTTTCGGGTTCCATGAGACCTTTAATGGTCGATTTCCGAGTGGAGTTTACCCCAAGGACTTTTGGGAGGAAGTGGCTATGGTTTATGCTAGCGAGGACCGCTGGCAGCCCGCGGACACCAAGGCTAGATTGATGTACCATCTAGCCTTGAAGATAGCTCACCGTGTTCTTTCGGAGTGTCTCTTTCCTAGGACGGAGACGCCCCAAAAGATCAAGACGGATGAGCTATTCTTGCTCTATTGTATGCTTTATGGACGCCGTGCAGATTGTGCTACTCTCTTGGCTGATACGATGAGCAAGCTCAAGAACAAGAAGAAGGGGAACATCGGGTATGGTGGGATAGTTACCCACATTGCTAGGAGTTTTGGTGTGGATTTTTCTGCTTGCACCCGCATACCGGCCGTTCCTTTAGGGCTACATGCATTCATGGTTAGGGGTCTCATTTTCCCCACACATGGAGGTCCGCCTTATGCAGGCATGCCTTGGGAGAGTAGGACAGGCAGGGGTATAGAGTGGCTGCCGGAGTATTCCATTATTGCGGGACGCCATAATTGGAAGGAGACGTTCGCTGCGATGCATGCGAACAGGATAGTAGCTCCCCCTTACGTCCCACCACCGGTTGTCGAGGAGGAGGATATGGGAGATCAGTTTCAGAGTGGAGGAGGAGCGGAGCAGGAGTTTGGCACGTTTCCGGACCAGCCGGAGGCGGCCCCAGATGTACCTAGACGCTCTCCACATCCAGCTAGAGCCTCAGGCTCGTCATCTCGCCGCGCTAGCGTGAGTGAGAGGCCCACGTGGATGACCACACCTCCCACATGGTATGGCATTCCCCCTCCTTGGTCCACGGAGCAGCCAACAGCACCACCACCAGCACCAGCACCATCCGACGCCCCAGCATGGTACAGTCACGCCCCGGGATGGTACGAGCAGATGCCGGATTGGGCTACCGGACTTTCAGAGAGAGTTGGAGCGTTGGAGATCCGGGCCGACGCTAGAGACGGACGCCTCGACGACCTCGACCACATGATGAGGGACGTCTACCGCCAGCAGTTTGGGCGGCACTACGACTCCAGCTTCTCCCCATACCCGCCTCCGCCGGCGCCGCAGTGATTCGATGCATGACCGTTCGTTTTAGACATTCCCGCCACCACTTTGTGAGTTTCTTTTCTTTTCTTTCTTTTCCTTCTTTCTTTTGAACATTAGGGACAATGTTCGTCCTAAGTATGGGGTGGGATGTACTAAAAAGTTTGTAATAACTCTACTTACTATGTTCGCTTTCAATTGAGACTATCGTTGCATGTTCATTATGTGTTGCACGTTTCCTTATTGCATTGCATGAAAAGTGACTTGAAAAACCCATAAAAATTGAAAAATTTTGAAAATTTTGAGCTTCTAATGAATTGAGATGATTTCCATGATAATCACTACTTGTGAATTGAGTTTGATGACAATTGCATGCTTAAAAGGATTGTGAATTGAAAAGAATTTGAATGAATAAATTTTACCTCTTTTGCAAGCTTTATAATGTGAAAATGTTACCTAAATCATGCTAGGAAATTGAAGTTGAAATCACATTAGAAGTTCCTATACTTCTTGTTGAAATGATTAAGGCAATTCGATACTTTCTTTCTTCTTTCTTTGATCATCTAGCTCCTCATTGAAATACTAGCCTCCTTTACCTATCCGGGAATTTAGAGAAGTGAATGAGAAAAAGGCATGTTTGATGTGGGAGGGCCATGAGAGCAATTATTTGCAATCAAATAAATAGAAAGAAATTGTAGGTTTGGGGAAGTCAATCATGACGATGAGTAACTCGGCACCATTCACATAGCCGGGTGTTTGTGTCTTGCCAAAGTCGGATTGAGCGATATTCCTAGCGGATTATGGTATGTGCGCTAAGGGTTTGAGGAATCTCTTGAAAAATTGAGAAACGCCGATCTCCTAGGCTTCGGTTTTTGTGCACCTCTATCCATAACTCCAAAAGTAAAGTCGAAAAATGAATAGGAGAGAGCGAAGCTCTAAGTTGAAGTGTTGCGGGAACCGCATAAGAAGAAGAAGGTAGTTGTCCACTTTCCCGGATTTATGCACCACTTTCCCTTAAAGTTTTCCCCTCCCTTCCGTATTCTAAACCTTTTCTTTGAAAGTCCTTAAGATCAAAAGAATGTTATATGACTTGGTGATCTAAATTGAAGTTTCTTGTGATTGATTTTGATAATGTTTGAAGGTTATAATGCTTGCTTGGAAGTCAAATTGGTTCATGAATTTTCTTTGCTTTTTACTCTTTAATTGAGTGTGTGAAAGTTTGATAAACGATTGAAGCAAGGTTTGAGAATGATCTACTCTTTAGAAGTCACGTTCATCCAAAAAGAAGGTACACATATTTCATCCTAACTCTTGTTTAAAGCTTTTTGTAAGACCTTGCTTAGGGACAAGAAAGTGTTAAGTATGGGGTTATTTGTTAGCATGAAATATTGTGATATTTTAGGCACGTTTTCTAAACGTATTTGATTCATATTGATAGTCTTTGATTGAACTTTGCTGCATATGTGAGCTAGTATTACCTATATTGTCGATATGGATGTCTACACTAGTTCTATGTTGATTATAGGTGATTTGGAGCTATTTCCGAACGGAATCGAGAAAAGGAGAGTTGATTTGATATGTCCATGGATTGAGGACATTCTTAGGAAGCCAATTTGAAGTTTTAGCTTAAGGAATGCACGAGGCTAGGGAAGAATCACGTTCTTGCCCTAAACCACGCTCTAAAATACGGCCGTACTACAAACCACGTTTAGTTCCACGGCCGTGGAACCTTGCAAAGGAAGCGTGATGCATTCCAGTAACTATTACGGCCGTGGAATATATGGTACAAACCGTGACCTAATCCACGCCCTAAATTACGGTCGTGAGAACTTCCACGACCGTGATCTTGGCGAATCTTTTCGCCACACTTTGAAGCCACGATCTTTTGAAGATTGGGCCGGGCCGATATTTTATCTAGCCCTATAAAAAGACGGACGAAGCAAGATTCCGTCATCCCCGCTTACACCCGCCATCTTCGCTTAGCGGCATTTATCGACGCTTAGGATCGTTCATCTCCGGATTGGTGGAAGATCGAAGCTCTTGGAAGATTTTGCAAGGAGATCTCGCTTCTGGTTTAGGTTTGAGTTGGAAAACGGATTTACATCCCGTTTTCCCTTCTTTCCTAAGGTTGTGATTGTTTGTTTTATTTTGAATCCTTTGACAATACTTGTTCTCTTTGTGACTTTGAGATTGGTTTGAAGATTATTGAAAGTTCTTGAAAGTTTTCATCTTTCTATCTTTTAATTCCTGAATTGATATCAACATGACTGTTATTGGCTAAAAACCCTTAACAATTCTAAGGTGAAGGGTTGATAGTTGTGGCTTAGATGATGATAGATCGATCATAAACAGATTAGACCTTGAGAGTTAGAGAGAATCGCCGACAACCCTAAATTACGGCCTGTTCTTGAGTCCACGGCCGTGGAACCTCAAGAACTAACCGTGATTTCCCTTAAGTCTACGAACTTGCTTTTACTTTGATCCAAAGTTAAAGATTTGCTTTAACTTAGTTTAGACTTGTCTTTTCTAGGTGGTAGTGAAGCCTCAACAACCTCTACCTCGATTGTGAGTGTCATAACCTCAATCGGTTTAGTTAGTCTTGATCCTTGGGTTACAAGTTTGGGTATTTGACATAAATTCTTGCCTTTAGAATCTTTCTATATTGAGCCTCAACAACCTGTATAGAGAGTGCCTTGTAGGTGAATTACATAAGGTTTTTGGAACTTCACCGTACGATTACCTTACATTAGTATACTGTTAGTATGAAATATTGTGATATTTTAGGCACGTTTTCTAAATGAATTTGATTCATATTGATAGTCTTTGATTGATCTTTGTGCATATGTGAGCTAGTATTGCCTATATTTTCGATATGGATGTCTACACTAGTTCTATGTTGATTTTAGGTAATTTGGAGCTATTTCCGAACGGAAATCGAGCAAAGGAGAGTTGAGTTGATATGTCCATAGATCGAGGACACTTTTTGAAGCAATTTGGAGTCTTAGATTGAAGAATGCACGAGTTCAGGGAAGAATCACGTTCTCGCCCTAAATTACGCCCTAAAACACGGCCGTATCACAAACCACGTTCAGAATTACGGCCGTGGATTCAGAGTCAGAATTCGATGTTCATTCCAGGGGATTCTACGGCCGTGGAACTAACCGTAATTGTTTCCACGCCCTAAATTACGGTCGTGGAATCTTCCACGACCGTGATCTTGGCGAATCTTTTCGCCACGCTTCGAAGCCATGATCTTTTGAAAGATTGGGCCGGGCCGACACTTTACCCTACACTATAAAAAGACGGACGAAGCAAGATTCCGTCACCTCGCTTACGACCTTTCAACCTTCTCTTAGCGGCAAACGCACGCTTAGAATCAACGTTTAGCAACGTACTAACCCTCATCTTGGAGGTAATTTGGAGATCTCATTGAAGATCAAAGTTCGTATTGGAGAGTTGCTGTTTTGTGAAGTTCGAATTGGTGGAAGATCGAAGTTCTTGGAGGGTTTTGCAAGAAGATCCCTCTTCTTGCTTAGGTTTGATTTAGGATCGGATTGACATCCCGTTTCTTTTCTTTCCTAAGATTGTGATTGTTTACTCCGTTTTGAATCTTTTGATAAGCACTTGTTCTTGACTGTGATTTTGAGATTCATTTGAAGATTATTGATAATTCTTGAAAGTTCCCATCTTTTATCTTTTAATTCTTGAATTGATATCAATATGACTGTTATTGGCTAAAAACCCTTAACAATTCTAAGGTGAAGGATTGATAGTTGTGGCATAGGTGATGATAGATCGATCGCAAACAGATTAGACCCTGAGAGTTAGAGAATTATCGCCGACAACCCCAAATTACGGGCTGTTCTTGAGTCCACGGCCGTGGAATCTCAAGAACTAACCGTGATTTACCTTGAGTCTACGAACCTGCTTTTACTTTAATCTAAAGTTAAAGATTGGCTTTAGCTTAGCTTAGACTTGTCTTTTCTAGGTGGTAGTGAAGCCTCAACAACCTCTACCTCGATTGTGAGTGTCATAACCTCAATCGGTTCTTGACCTTTGGATTACAAGTTTGGGTATTTAACATTAATTCTCATCTCTAGAATCTTTCTATATTGAGCCTCAACAACCTGTATAGGGAATGTCTTTTAGGTGAGTCACATAAGGTTTTTGGAACCTCAACCGTACGATTACCTTACATTAGTATACCTTTGCATATCTCCACTCTGTCTTTACATCATTAGTATATCTTGAATCTATTGCCGCAACTGGATATCTGAAGCTTTAGGATTGTTGTTTTCCCAATATCTACAAAACTCCCATATTCACCTGCTTGATAAATTGCAATTGAATTCGCTCCACCCAAATCCCTGTGTTCGATACTCTGGAATTCTTGCTTAACTACGTCGATCCGTACACTGCGGGTTCGCTTGCTTGATTCTAGTTTTATAAATTTAAAACTTATTTGCACACACCTCTAGGGGCGAACAAGTTTTTGGCGCCGTTGCCGGGGATTTGGTTTCGTCCGAATCCGGTAGCCGGTTGTCAAGCTTGGGAGCTTACTCTCGTTGTTTGATTTCCTTTGAGTGCATGCGCAGGTCTAGGAACACCGAAGATCTCTTACCTCTTGATCAAGAGCTAGAGAAAACCTTGAGGCAAAAGCGCAAGGAAAAGAGGATGGCTGAAGAAAACGAACGCGATCTTCAAACGGAGTTGGCGGAGAAGGAAGCTCAACTCCGATGGAATGAGACTCTCCGCCAGGATGAGATGGATCGTCATCAATCTCAAGTCAACGGTCTACAAGACATGATCGTCCAAATGAGGATAAAGATGAGCAACCTTGAAGATAAGGTAGGCAAGAGGTCCTCGAGAAGGAGATCAAGGTCTAGAAGAAAAAGCCACTCATCCGCTGATGATAGCGATTCTTCCATGCCACCGTTAGAAGAGATTGATCCCACGATCAACATGAATCCTTTCCATCCACAAGGAGCTACTAATCGCCGCATTCCACCTAGGAATGTGAGAGTCGAACGTGTGGATAATGAGCCAAGGACTCTTGGCCAACGGATGGATCCAACACAACAACCACGCCGCTTGGGTGTGAAATTTGACGCTGAAGATGTGCAAGGGTTTAGCTTTAACCCTCAAGTTATCACTCTTGTTCGCCAAAGTCAATTTGGCGGTACAAGTACTGAATCTCCACACCAACACTTACAGAACTTTGAGTGTATGATGGAGACGATGAGACCGAAGAACGCTACTACCAACAGCTATAAGCTCAAGCCTTTCTTCTTCTCCCTGAAGGGGAAAGCGTTATCTTGGTATCAAGCTCTTCCTAATGGGAAACTAGACACGTGGGAAGACCTTTCCGCAGAGTTTCTCACCAAATTCTTTCCGCCCTCCAAAACGGCGGAACTTAGAGGTAAGATCAATGCTTTTTCCATGAGACCTAACGAAAGTTTGTTTCAATCTTGGGAAAGGTTTCAGGATTTGCTCTTGGATTGCCCTCATCATGGCATATCCAAGCTTGCCTTGCTGGAGATTTACTACAAAGGACTGGATGCGGGAACGCAATTCAACCTCCAATCCCTCTCATGTGGAACGTTCATGGACATGAGAGAAGATGACGCTTGGGACTTCATTGAGAAGCAAGCAAGAGTCATAGAGAAGTATTCCCACCGGAAAGTGGAGGGAAATCGTGTGGAGCAAGGAGCAAAGCTCACACATGAAGCTCAAAATCAGATTTTCTCCCTCAACAACGAGATCAAAGAGTTGAAGGAGACTATCAAGACCAACTTCCCAAGGCAACAAGAGAAGGATGTTGGCTATTTGGGCAACAACAACAGCGGTGATAACACCAACCGCAACAACAATAACCGGAACAATAACCGGAATAACAATTGGAATGGAAACAACAACAACCGGAACAACAACAATTGGAACAACAATCGGGGTTCAAACAACAACAATTGGCGCTCCAATCAAAAAAATTTCGGTAACTCCTATCCTTCCGATTCCAATTCGCTAACTCCACCCTCTTCTTCCTCTACTCCTTTGAAAAGCCAGGGGCAATCATCAAATGGAGGAAATAATACGGGAAAGGAGAAGCCCGATCCCATGTTGGAGACAATCTTGGGAAAGCTTCAAGGGTTGGAGAACCGCATCATCAAGGTTGATGATCAAATTTCTAAGGTTGACAAAGCTCAAAAGGTTTTGGAAAACCAAATGTTCAACCATGCGGAGGAAGTTCCCAGAAATCAAGGGAAACTTCCAGGAAAGACGGAGGACAACCCCAAAGGGAGGGTGATGGCGATTACAACTAGGAGCGGAGTGACTACCACCGATCCGCAACCTACGTTCGTTGAAGTCCCCGTAGAGAAGGACAAAGAAAAGGGGAAGGAGAAGGAAGACGTCTATGTTCCTCCTCCAGCTTTCAAACCTCCCCTACCGTTCCCTCAATCTAGAGCGCGAGCGCGCCTAGATAAACAATTTGGTAAGTTTATAGAACTCATGAGCAAGCTGCATATTAATATACCTTTCATTGATGCTATTGTAGGTATGCCGGCTTATGGCAAGTTCTTGAAGGAGCTCCTCTCTAACAAGAGGAAGCTAGAAGATTTTGGTGAAGTCAAGATGAGTTCGGATTCTTCGGATCTCATCAAGACGATGAAGGAGAAAATGCCCCCAAAGTTGAAGGATCCGGGGTCATTTTGCATTCCCATTGGAGTAGGAGATGTCACATATGACGCTTTATGTGACTTAGGAGCAAGTGTGAGCATCATACCACTTGCGTTGTGCAGGAAAATCGGTTTAGGCAACCCTAAACCGGTGAAGATGACGTTATACATGGCGGATCGATCCATTACTCGTCCCGTCGGTATTGTAGAAGACGTCCCGGTCAAGCTAGGCAAGTTC
Organism: Fagopyrum homotropicum; assembly: GCA_033239125.1. Lineage (NCBI taxonomy): Eukaryota > Viridiplantae > Streptophyta > Magnoliopsida > Caryophyllales > Polygonaceae > Fagopyrum > Fagopyrum homotropicum. The sequence goes on along the minus strand of BSWB01000003.1, from coordinate 92,823,159 downwards.
TTTGTTCCCATTGATTTTGTCGTGCTTGATATTCCTGCAGATAGTCCGGTCCCGATCATACTCGGAAGACCGTTTCTTGCAACTTCCGGCTGCATGGTCGATTGCAAGAATGGGAGACTCGCTTTTGATATTGGGGAAGAGAAAGTAGAGTTCGTTCTTTCCACTCTAGTGAAGGAGCCAATCTTTGATGAGGATATTTACGATATCCAAGATGAAGAAGGTTTGTCTAGGGAGGAGGTGAGTGCAATTCTCTTTAACGATCCTTTACAAAAGGTTATTACTATGAGTCTAACCAATGTAGGAGAAGAAGAAGAGTGCAAAGAGGAAATTGAAGCCTTGGAAGCACAAGAAGAGATACATGAAGTGGAATTTGAGAAACTCCACGATGAGGCTGAGAATATTAGAATCCACGGTCACACCCTGTATTCCACGACCGTGGATTCCACGACCAAAATCGACTTCCATTCCAGAGCATTCCACGGCCGTGGAATAGAAGAGAAGACCGTAATTTTGGCCGTGGAAGATGGTGATCGGCATACCTCTTCAACTTCTTCTAATTCTTCTCCAACCCACTCAACATCCTTAGAAACTTCTAAGGAAACATCGGGAGCTCCTCAAGGATCATCGGAAGCTCCGAAAGTGATGGAACTCAAACCACTTCCTACTCATCTAAGGTACGCTTTTCTTGGATCTAATTCCACCCTTCCGGTTATCGTTAGTTCCGAATTAAGCATAGATGAACATGAACAGCTCATGATTGTCCTTAGGAAACATAGAAAAGCCATAGGCTATACCATTGAGGACTTAGTAGGAATTAAACCCTCCCTATGCATGCATAAGATACTAATGGAGGAAGACTTTAGAACTTCGAGACAACCTCAAAGGCGGTTGAATCCGACCATGAAGGAGGTTGTCAAGAAGGAAATTCTTAAACTTCTTGATGCAGGTATCATCTATCCTATCTCCGATAGCAAGTGGGTGAGCCCGGTTCAAGTAGTTCCGAAGAAGGGAGGAATGACGGTCATCACCAATAAGAACAACAAACTCATTCCTACCCGAACCGTAACTGGATGGCGAATGTGTATAGACTACCGCAAGCTCAACAACGCAACGCGGAAGGATCACTTCCCATTGCCATTCATCGATCAGATGCTTGAAAGGTTAGCACAACATTCATACTTCTGCTACCTTGACGGTTATAGTGGCTTCTTTCAGATTCCAATACATCCGGATGATCAAGAGAAGACCACATTCACGTGCCCTTGGGGTACGTTCGCTTATAGGAGAATGCCGTTCGGGCTTTGCAACGCCCCAGCCACCTTTCAACGGTGCATGATGGCCATCTTCTCCGAATATGTAGAGGAAATCATGGAAGTCTTCATGGACGACTTCTCCGTTTACGGTTCCTCTTTTAACGATTGTCTTTCTAACCTTTCTCTTGTTTTGCAAAGATGTGAAGACACTAACCTAGTTCTTAATTGGGAGAAGTGTCAATTCATGGTTAAGGAAGGAATCGTGTTAGGTCACTTAGTCTCTAGTAGAGGGATAGAGGTAGACAGGGCTAAGATAGAGACCATAGAGAAACTTCCTCCCCTAATTTCGGTGAAAGGGATAAGAAGTTTCCTAGGACATGCTGGATTCTATAGACGTTTCATTAAGGACTTTTCTAAAATATCAAAACCTCTCACTAATCTATTGATGAAGGATGCGGTTTTTGAGTTTTCACAGGAATGTCTAGATGCGTTCAACACCATTCGGCAAGCTCTAATTTCAGCACCCATTATCCAACCTCCGGACTGGACTCTCCCCTTCGAGATTATGTGTGATGCTAGTGACGTAGCCATTGGAGCTGTTCTTGGGCAACGAAAGGAAGGACGAACCCACGCCATATACTACGCTAGCAAGACGCTAGACGAAGCTCAGCTCAACTACGCCACCACAGAGAAGGAATTTTTAGCCATTGTCTACGCTATTGACAAGTTTCGCTCTTATCTTGTAGGTGCAAAAGTGATTGTCTACACGGATCATGCTGCGATCCGGTACCTCCTTGCGAAGAAAGATGCGAAGCCAAGGCTGATTAGATGGATTCTTCTCCTACAAGAATTCGATCTTGAGATCCGCGACAAGAAAGGCTCGGAAAATTCTGTTGCGGATCATTTGAGTCGTCTAACACATCTAGAGGACAACCAATTGCCCATTGATGACTCCTTCCCGGACGAACACCTACATATCATAGAGGAGTGCATCAAGGTAATCTCCAAAGGTAACGAACCATGGTTTGCTGACTTTGTTAACTATTTGGTTTGCCAGGAGATACCGCCCGGACTATCCTACTCACAAAGGAAGAAGTTCTTCAAGGACGTCCGGGAATATTATTGGAACGAGCCTCTCCTCTTCAAGAGAGGTCCGGATGGCATCATCCGGCGGTGTGTGCCGGAAGAGGAGATGCAAAGTGTCATCCGCCATTGTCATTCACTACCTTGTGGAGGACACGCTAGTTCAAACAAAACTAGCGCAAAGGTATTGCAATCTGGATTCTATTGGCCTACTTTATTTAAAGATGTGCAATCCTTTGTTTCTTGTTGCGATGCTTGTCAAAGAACAGGCAATATCTCTAGAAGGAACGAGATGCCCCTTAACAACATCCAAGAGGTAGAGATTTTCGACGTTTGGGGAGTCGATTTCATGGGACCATTCCCTTCCTCTTGTGGAAACCAATACATATTATTGGCGGTAGACTACGTCTCTAGATGGGTGGAAGCGATTGCCTCTCCCACAAATGATGCCATGGTGGTGGTCAAGTTCTTCAACAAGACCATCTTTCCGCGATTCGGGACACCAAGGACGATCATTAGTGATGGAGGTTCTCACTTCATAGCCCGTCGCTTTGAAGCTCTTCTAGCCAAGTATGGGGTTACTCACAAGATCGCTACCCCTTACCATCCACAAACGAGTGGACAAGTTGAGATCTCAAACAGGGAGATCAAGGGAATTCTAGAGAAGACGGTTTCAAGGACTAGGAAGGATTGGTCCTTGAAACTAGATGACGCATTATGGGCATACCGGACTGCATACAAGACTGCCATAGGAACCACACCATATAACCTTGTGTATGGGAAGTCTTGTCATTTGCCGGTAGAGCTAGAGCACAAAGCGTTTTGGGCTATCAAATGGCTGAATTTCAGCATGAAGGAAGCGGGAGAGAAGCGTCTCCTAGACATCAACAAGCTGGATGAACTTCGCTTGAACGCCTATGAAAACGCCAAAATCTACAAGGAAAGAGCAAAGCGTTGGCATGATAAGCATATCATTCCAAAGGACTTCAAAGAAGGAGATCAAGTTCTCCTCTTCAATTCGAGACTTCGCCTCTTTCCAGGTAAGTTAAAATCTCGTTGGACTGGACCTTTTCTAATTAAGCGTATTTTCCCCCATGGTGCAGTTGAAGTATGGGGTGAAGCTAGCGGAAGTTTTAAGGTGAACGGCCAACGACTCAAGAAGTACTCGCCGGAACTCCAAGCTGAGGAGTTTGCACCTACCGCACTCGAATAAGTGCGAGATTGGTCTAGCTACGGACCTTAAACAAAGCGCTTCTTGGGAGGCAACCCAAGGTATTGCATTTTCGTTTTGTCTTCGATTCATAGATTAGTTTAGAATAGACGTTTTCGCTTTATTTTGCCTCGATTTCTTCCGGTATGTTCGTGTTTTTGGTTGTAGGATCGATGGAAAAGGAGAAAGGAGGGATAATGTCGAAGAGAAGTGACGAAATTTGGACTTTGAAGCTTTACAGAAGGTTCCACGGTCTAAATTACGGTCGTCATAGCTACAGTGGCCGTAATTCTCAAAAGCCTGTGAAAAATCACCAAAACCACGGGTCCGTACACTTTCACGGCCGTGGAATGCCCCGATAGACCGTGATTTTTGAAATTTTGCCTGCGAGTATAAAAGCCACACTTCATCACAAAAACCTCCACAATTCTTCCCCAATTCCACGACCTAGATACCGAAAACCCGCAGCCTCTCCCAATTCTTCATTCTCTAATCGTTTTCAACGATTCTTCGCTCTAAACTGCAGCAAATCCAACCACGAACAGGATCCAAGCAACAAATCGAGTGGAAATCAATCAACAAACGCACATTTTGGATTTTTCAATCCGAAAAAGAGGTTATTTCTTTCTCTTCGATTCTCGCGGATTTGGTTCGTTTTTGCTATAGATTTTTAGGAAGAACTGACAAGGATTGGACGGAATTAGATTAGGACTGCCTGTTGTGGTGATATTTGGTGAATTTGCTGAGATTCACGAGATTCTGTGACGAATCACGGTCTCTGGAGGTTCCACGGCCGTGGTTTCTATAGAACAGACCAGGATTTTTGCTGAAAATGGATTTCGTAAGGAGAGTTTCAGGAAGGATAAAGGCGAAGAAAGGGGAGCAAAATAAGAAAAGAAAGGGCAACCCCTCCACATCTAGGGCACCACCACCTTCATCTCCCTCACTACCATCCTCACCTTCACCTCCATCTTCACCACCTCACCCTAGCGTCCCAACCATACATGACGACCACCTAGCTGCATTTGAGAGGATAGAGAAGAGGGCAGTGATTGGCCCTAGGTATTTGTTGTTGGAGGATCTACATCCTCTCAACATAGTTGACGACCTTACATGACTCTTGGATAGAGCCGGATTGACTGTCTTCACGAACATTCGTAAAGACGCCTATGAGGAGATCACCCGAGAGGTTGTGACATCTTTCGAGCACAGCCATGTTGATAGGACCGTCTCCTTCCGTCTCATGAATCGAGACTACCAGTTGAGTATAGTTGAGTTTGGGGCCATTTTCGGGTTCCATGAGACCTACAATGGTCGATTCCCTAGCGGTATCTACCCTAAAGATTTCTGGGAGGAAGTAGCCATGATTTACGCCGACGAGGACCGTTGGCAACCCGCCGATACCAAGGCTAGATTGATGTACCATCTAGCCTTGAAGATAGCTCACCGTGTTCTTTCGGAGTGTCTCTTTCCTAGGACGGAGACGCCCCAAAAGATCAAGATGGATGAGCTATTCCTGCTCTACTGTATGCTCTACGGTCGCCGCGCAGATTGTGCTACTCTTTTGGCGGCTACGATGAGTAAACTGAAGAACAAGAGAAAGGGGAACATTGGATATGGTGGGATAGTGACCCACATGGCTAGGACATTTGGTGTGGATTTTTCAGGTTGCACCCGCATACCCGCCGTACCTCTAGGATTACATGCATTCATGGTCAGGGGACTCATCTTCCCCACACATAGAGGTCCGCCTTATGCGGGCATGCCTTGGGAGAGTAGGACAGGCAGGGGTATTGAGTGGCTGCCAGAGTATTCCATTGTGGCAGGACGCCACAATTGGAAGGAGACGTTCGCTGCGATGCATGCGCACAGGCTTGTAGCTCCCCCTTTTGTCCCACCACCGGTTGAGGATGAGGAGGAGATGGGAGAGCAGTACGAGAGTGGTGGAGGAGCGGAGCAGGAGTTCGGCACGTTTCCGGATCAGCCGGAGGCGGTCCCGGATGTACCTAGGCGCTCTCCACGTCCAGCTAGAGCTTCAGGCTCGTCATCTCGCCGCGCCAGCGTGAGTGAGAGGCCCACGTGGATGACTACACCTCCCACTTGGTAGGACACACCCCCACCTTGGTCCACGACGCAGCCAGCAGCACCACCACCACCACCAGCACCAGCACCAGCCGATGCCCCCGCATGGTATGATCACGCCCCGGGATGGTATGAGAGGATGCCGAATTGGGCTACCGGACTTTCAGAGAGAGTCGGAGCGCTAGAGATCCGGGCGGATGCTAGAGACGGACGCCTAGACGACCTTGACCACATGATGAGGGACGTCTACCGCCAGCAGTTCGGGCGGTTCTATGATCCGAGCTTCTCTCCATTTCCACCTCCACCGGCGCCGCAGTGATCGATGCATGACCATTTGATTTAGACATTCCCGCCACCACTTGTGAGTTTCTTTTTCTTTTCTTTCTTTTGTTCTTTCTTTTGAACATTAGGGACAATGTTCGTCCTAAGTATGGGGTGGGATGTACTAAAGTTTGTAATAACTCTACTCTCTATGTTTGCTTCATTTGAGACTATCATTGCATGTTCATTATGTGTTGCACGTTTCCTTATTACATTGCATGAAAAGTGACTTGAAAAACCCATAAAAATTGAAAAATTTTGAAAATTTTGAGCTTCTAATGAATTGAGATGATTTCCATGATAATCACTACTTGTGAATTGAGTTCGATGACAATTGCATGCTTAAAAGGATTGTAAATCAAAAAGAATTTAAATGAATGAATTCTACCTCTTTTACAAGTTTTATAATGTGAAAACATTGCCTAAATCATGTTGAGAGATTGAAGTTGAAATCACATTATAAGTTCCTATACTTCTTGTTGAAATGATTAAGGCAATTCGATACTTTCTTTCCTCTTTCTTTGATCATCTAGCTCCTCATTGAAATATTAGCCTCCTTTACCTATCCGGGAATTTGGAAAAGTGAATGAGAAAAAGGCATGTTTGATGTGGGAGGGCCATGAAAGCAATTAATTGCAATCAATTGAATAGAAAGAAATTATAGGTTTGGGGAAGTTAATCATGACGATGAGTAACTCGGCACCATTCACATAGCCGGGTGTTTGTGCCTTGCCAAAGTCGGATTGAGCGATATTCCTAGCGGATTATGGTATGTGCGCTAAGGGTTTGAGGCATCTCATGAAAAATGAGAAACGCCAATCTCCTAGGCTTCGATTTTTGTGCACCTCTATCCATAACTCCAAAAGTAAAGTCAAAAAGAAGAGAGCGAAGCTCTAAGTTGAAGTGTTGCGGGAACCGCATAAGAAGAAGAAGGTAGTTGTCCACTTTCCCGGATTTATGCACCATTTCCCCTTAAAGTTTTCCCTTCCCTTCCATACTCTAGACCTTTTCTTTGAAAGTCCTTAAGATCAAAAGAATGTTATATGACTTGGTGATCTAAATTGAAGCTTCTTATGATTGATTTTGATAATATTTGAAGGTTATAATGCTTGTTTAGAAGTTGAGTTGATTCATGAATTTTCCTTACCTTTTACTCTTTGATTAAGTGTGTGAAAGTTTGAAAAACGATTGAAGCAAGGTTTGAGAATGATCTATTCTTTAGAAGTCACATTCATCCAAAAGAAGGTACACATATTTCATCCTAACTCTTGTTTTAAAGCTTTTCAAAGGACCTTGCTTAGGGACAAGCAAGTGCTAAGTATGGGGTTATTTGTTAGTATGAAATATTGTGATATTTTAGGCACGTTTTCTAAATGAATTTGATTCATATTGATAGTCTTTGATTGATCTTTGTGCATATGTGAGCTAGTATTGCCTATATTTTCGATATGGATGTCTACACTAGTTCTATGTTGATTTTAGGTAATTTGGAGCTATTTCCGAACGGAAATCGAGCAAAGGAGAGTTGAGTTGATATGTCCATAGATCGAGGACACTTTTTGAAGCAATTTGGAGTCTTAGATTGAAGAATGCACGAGTTCAGGGAAGAATCACGTTCTCGCCCTAAATTACGCCCTAAAACACGGCCGTATCACAAACCACGTTCAGAATTACGGCCGTGGATTCAGAGTCAGAATTCGATGTTCATTCCAGGGGATTCTACGGCCGTGGAACTAACCGTAATTGTTTCCACGCCCTAAATTACGGTCGTGGAATCTTCCACGACCGTGATCTTGGCGAATCTTTTCGCCACGCTTCGAAGCCATGATCTTTTGAAAGATTGGGCCGGGCCGACACTTTACCCTACACTATAAAAAGACGGACGAAGCAAGATTCCGTCACCTCGCTTACGACCTTTCAACCTTCGCTTAGCGGCAAACGCACGCTTAGAATCAACGTTTAGCAACGTACTAACCCTCATCTTGGAGGTAATTTGAAGATCTCATTGAAGATCAAAGTTCGTATTGGAGAGTTGCTGTTTTGTGAAGTTCGAATTGGTGGAAGATCGAAGTTCTTGGAGGGTTTTGCAAGAAGATCCCTCTTCTTGCTTAGGTTTGATTTAGGATCGGATTGACATCCCGTTTCTTTTCTTTCCTAAGATTGTGATTGTTTACTCCGTTTTGAATCTTTTGATAAGCACTTGTTCTTGACTGTGATTTTGAGATTCATTTGAAGATTATTGATAATTCTTGAAAGTTCCCATCTTTTATCTTTTAATTCTTGAATTGATATCAATATGACTGTTATTGGCTAAAAACCCTTAACAATTCTAAGGTGAAGGATTGATAGTTGTGGCATAGGTGATGATAGATCGATCGCAAACAGATTAGACCCTGAGAGTTAGAGAATTATCGCCGACAACCCCAAATTACGGGCTGTTCTTGAGTCCACGGCCGTGGAATCTCAAGAACTAACCGTGATTTACCTTGAGTCTACGAACCTGCTTTTACTTTAATCTAAAGTTAAAGATTGGCTTTAGCTTAGCTTAGACTTGTCTTTTCTAGGTGGTAGTGAAGCCTCAACAACCTCTACCTCGATTGTGAGTGTCATAACCTCAATCGGTTAAGTTAGTCTTGACCTTTGGATTACAAGTTTGGGTATTTAACATTAATTCTCATCTCTAGAATCTTTCTATATTGAGCCTCAACAACCTGTATAGGGAATGTCTTTTAGGTGAGTCACATAAGGTTTTTGGAACCTCAACCGTACGATTACCTTACATTAGTATACCTTTGCATATCTCCACTCTGTCTTTACATCATTAGTATATCTTGAATCTATTGCCGCAACTGGATATCTGAAGCTTTAGGATTGTTGTTTTCCCAATATCTACAAAACTCCCATATTCACCTGCTTGATAACTTGCAATTGAATTCGCTCCACCCAAATCCCTGTGTTCGATACTCTGGAATTCTTGCTTAACTACGTCGATCCGTACACTGCGGGTTCGCTTGCTTGATTCTAGTTTTATAAATTTAAAACTTATTTGCACACACCTCTAGGGGCGAACATATACCTTTGCATATCTCAACTCTGTCTTTATATCATTAAGTATATCTTGAATCGATTGCCACAGTTGGTTACTTGGATCTTTAGGATTGTTGTTTTCCCAATATTTGCAAAACTCTCATATTTACTCACTTGATAATCTGCAATCGAATTTGTTCCCACCCAAATCCCTGTGTTCGATACTCTAGAATTCTTGCTTAGCTACGTCGATCCGTACACTGCGGGTTCGCTCCTTGATTCTAGTTTTATAAATTTAAAGCTTATTTGCACACACCTTTAGGGGCGAACATTCAACCGAGATGAATCTCAGTTACACGACCTCGTTTGGCCAAAACGTCTCGGTCGAGGCCAAATTTTTTTTTCAAATCGGTTTTCAACGTTTTTCTCAAACAAAAACTTGTATGCAATGCATGTAAGTAGACATATACGCACATATAAGCCAAATAAGATCATAAGCAATGTTAAGTAAGAGTTATTACACATAAATAATCCAAAGCAAGTCAAATACAAATACCCCATACTTAGGGCACATTGTCCCAATGAGTCAAATAAAAGTCGGAATTAAAGTACTCACTGAATGAAAGCAAAATAACAAAAAGAAATAAGGACAAGCTCCAAAATATGCTCAATCATCTGCCGGCGGTGGAGGTGGAATGTAAGGATACTGGGTCGAATCGAATGGATATCCCATCTGCTGTTGGAACTGCAGCATCGCCATCTGACGTTGATAGTGCTGGCTCTTCTTGGTGTGCCGCGTCCAACCCTCAATAGAACGAGTCTGATTAGTGAAGCGCTGAGTAATGTCGAGCCGTAGGGCCTTATAGGAATCCGTCATCTACCGCGTCAGGTCATCAATCTTGCGGTGCGCCTCAAGGTCGCGACAACGGCGAGCTCTCTGATGGGGAGGCTGAGGAATGTTAGCGGGAGCGGTTGGTACCTCTCTCTCGTCCTCCATAGCCTCGTCATCCAGGTCAACGGTGGGAATACTAGGGCCGCCGGTATCAGTACCGGTGCCCATAGCTGTAGTTCCACCAATGCCATCACCATCCTCATATCCACCGTTGCCTTTGTAGCAGCATCCTCATGCATGATTGGGAACCAAACAGATGACCAGTTCTCATGGTCGTAGATGGAGAACTGTGAAGACCAAGAAATACCCCTTGGAAACTTTGTTTCCCACGGCATAACAACATAGGGAGTGCCAAGACCGCGGGGAACGAGAATGCGACGTGTGATAAACTTTTGTAAACCCAGCGGCTTCGCCGCCGCAACCAAAGTACATCCCGATAAATCCAACCCCATCTCAGTGGCGATGTGGGTCACTAGACCGTCATAATAAATATCTCCCTTGGCCTTCCCCTTCACTTTGTGCAGCTCCTTTGCAAGCATAGCGGCAAAATCTGGAATCCCTCTTGTCACCATGCAGAACATACTAAACAGCTCACCTTGACAGACCTTCTAGGGCGTGTTAGTACGCGCCAGAAGCATCTCACTGAATATCCGGTGAGTGATGCAGAAAGTAAGGTGGTAGATAATGCGCTCCCGAGAATCCCTGGGCTGCCATCTATCATGGTGGGCGGTGATGTGAGCGATGCGCTCTCAGAAGCTGCGAGCCTGCGCACGAGAAGCGAAATCTGTAGCTGTAGGAGCGTGGAAGCCAAAAATCTCCCCAAACTGCTCAAGGGGGACGCTGTAGTTCTTAATCAGCAGCCAGTACTTGATCCCTCTGTTGTCCGGAATGTACGTAAGAGAACTCAAAAATTCGAACGTTGGTTCTAGATAAGCCGGCGCACGAATGGCCATGAAAGTATCCAAACCAACCATGGAGACCATCTTTTGTAGGTCATCCACTATATGAAAGCACTCAAAATTGGGAATGTCTACATATCTAGGGGCAATGATCGAGCGGCCACATATACGGTCAAAATCCTTCTTGAAGCGTTCATGAATCACTTGGACCTGTGGTTGTGGAGGAGGGGAAGGGGAAGACTGTCGAGAACTACTAGGGAGGTCCCTAAGGGCTAACTAGCGATCGGATTTCCTCAAATTAGCCATATCTGAAAATCACATCGGTCGGATCTAGGGGTATATCGGCCGAGACGCAGACGACTGGACCGAGGCGAAGCACTATCTCGATCGAACTCCAAAAATTGCAAGTTTTCCCCCAAATCTCCACTACCAATTGCTTCCTATGGGGTACTTAAGCACTTCTAAACAGCAAGCAACAACAAACAATCCCTAATCTGTGCAGAATCAAGCAAAAACCAAACAAAAGGGGTTTCGAGCGAAATACCCAAAATGCGCAGCGAGTGATAAATTGTAGTGCGATTTGATACTTGAAATCCCTTTCTCTTGCTTCTCTTGGTAATTTGGAACCAAAAATCGTGTGAAATGGTTGAGATTTGAGAATTTTTGAGTGAAAAGGTGTCAGTCGAGGCGAGAGCAAAGAGAGAGTTAGGGTTGTGAGCAGAGAGAAATTCTTTCTCCTTTTATACCCCTCGACGAATTTGATTTTATCTCGGTCGAGGTGTTTCTGGGCGGACTGAGGTGACAGAGCGAGGTGTTTCTCAGATAACATCATCTCGGGTGAGCGAAATCCGTCTCGGTGGAGGTGCTCTGACAGCATCCGAGATGTATCTCAGTCGAGCTCCGTTTTCTCAAATTCTTGAACATCAATCCGTCCATGTATTTCATGAGTTGTATTTCTTCTTGGAGAACATCTAATTCCTATCTAAAAGGACATACAAAATACAAAGGAAACTATCTAAACTAAACTAGAAAAGGGAAAAGAACGCAATACCTTGGGTTACCTCCCATGAAGCGCTTGGTTTAAGGTCGCTAGCTGGACCGTACGTTACTCTTAAGCAAGATGCAAAGGTGCAATCTCCTCAACTGGAACTTCCGGTTGATACTTCTTCAACCTATGGCCGTTGACCTTAAAGCTTCCGCTAGCTTCACCTCATACTTCAACTGCACCATGGGGAAGGACATTTTTCACAATGTAAGGTCCCGTCCAATGCTCCACCAAATGCAATTGCTCATCGGGGAATGAATCATCAATGGGTAGATCGTCCCTCTCGAGCGAGATAGGTGGTATCCGGATAAGGTGATCCGCCACGGAATTCTCGGACCCCTTCTTATCGCGAATCTCCAAGTCAAACTCTTGAAGTAAGAGAATCCAACGAATAAGGCACGGCTTTGCATCTTTCTTAGCTAGCAAGTATCGAATAGCTGCATGATCAGTATAAACAATAACTTTCGCTCCCACTAAGTAAGAACGAAACTTCTCAAGTGCATAAACAACTGCCAAGAGCTCCTTCTTGGTGGTGGTGTAATTCAATAGAACTTCATCTAGCGTCTTGCTAGCATAATAAATGGCATTGATCCGGCCATCCTTCTTTTGTCCAAGTACTGCTTCTACAGCCACATCACTAGCATCACACATGATCTCAAAGGGAAAGGTCCAATCAGGAGTTTGAATGATGGGAGAGGTGATCAATGCTTCCTTTATCCTGTAAAAAGCATCAAGGCATTCCTGCAAAAAATCAAAAATAGCATCCTTATTCAAAAGATAGTAAGCGGTTTAGCGATCTTAGAGAAATCCTTGATGAACCTCCTATATAAATTTGCATGCCCTAGAAAACACCGCCCACCTTTAACGGAACAAGGTGGAGGAAGTTTCTCAAAACTTTCAATCTTAGATTGATCGACCTCTATTCCTCGGTTGGAAATGAGGTGACCTAGAACAACTCCTTTGCTAACCATGAAGTGACACTTCTTCCAATTCAAAACGAGATTAGTGTCTTCACAATGTTGTCACACTAGAGAAAGGTTATCCAAACAGTTATCAAAAGAGGAACCATATACCGAAAAATCATCCATGAATACCTCCATGATCTCCTCAATATACTCAGAGAAAATAACCGTCATACAACGCTGAAAAGTGGCGGGTGCGTTAAACAATCCGAATGGCACCCTCCGATAAGCAAATGTCCCCCATGGACAAGTGAAAGTGGTCTTCTCTTGATCATCCGGATGGATAGGAATCTGAAAGAAGCCACTATAACCATCTAAATAGAAAAAATGGGAGTGTTGTGCTAACCGTTCAAGCATTTGATCAATGAATAGAAGAGGAAAATGATCCTTTCTTGTTGCCAAATTCAATTTGCTATAGTCAATGCACATCATCCAGCTCGTAACGGTCCTTGTGGGAATCAACTCGTTGTTCTTGTTGGTTACAACGGTCATCCCCCCCTTCTTGGGAACTACATGCACCGGACTCACCCATTTGCTATCCGATATGGGAAATATGATACCTGCATCAAGCAACGTAAGAATCTCTTTCTTCGCAACCTCTTTCATGATCGCATTTAACCGTCTTTGAGGTTCCTGTGAAGTCTTGTGATCTTCTTCCATTAATATCTTATGCATACAAAGAGAAGGCTTAATACCAACAAGAGCATCAATAGGAGGTGTTTTAAGCGGTGGATCCGTACCTCCTTCCTCTATCAAAGAGGACTTAGAAACTTCAGAAGAGATGGAAGAAACAATTGTATCATCCAAGAAAAGAACATCCTTCGAAGAAGAGGAGATGTCGTTTGCCTTAGGTGAACCTTGGTCGAGGCATCTAAGGTTAGCCCGAAGTGATGAACCGAGGTGATCTTCAGTTGATACCATCTCGCTTGCTTCGGAAACTGTCTCGATCGGGGACCGAGGTGATGGACCGAGGTAATATCCAGAGAAGGGCACCTCGCTTGCTCCAAGAGTCGTTTCGGTTGAGGTACTGGGATGGTGACCGAAACCTAATGTGATTTTCGTCTCCTGGATGAGTTTTTCAAATCCAGCTCTTGGATCCGCTTCCAATGCTTCCAAGCTTCGTACATCTGCATCACATAAAACATCTACACCTTCCTCCATCATACTAAAACTCAAAACTTTCTCAAGGGGGTCTTTAATTAAGATACAACTCACCAATTCTCGAGAATCTTCTTCATTATAGATGTTGAAGATGCCATCTTCTAGGGGTTTTCCTTTCATCGTGGCTAAGGTGTAAACTCCACATGATCTTCCCCAATATTGAATGACAACTTGGCGTTCTTATAATCAACGTTCCAACCCGATGTTGCAAGAAATGGTCTTCCGAGAATGATGAGAATAGGATAATCGGCAGGAATGTCCAACACAACCAAGTCTATAGGTATGTAGAAATTACCTAGCTTGGCGGGAACATCCTCTAGGATTCCAACGAGATGAGTAATGGAACAATCCGCCATGTATAAAGTCATCTTCATGGCTTTGGGCTCTCCAAGACCGATTTTCTCACAAAGTGCTAGAGGAATGATGCTCACACTAGCTCCTAGATCACAAAGTGCATCATAAGTCACATCCCCAACTTTGATGGGAATGCAAAATGAACCAGGTTCTCTTAGCTTTGGTGGTATATTTTCTTTCATAATTTGAATGAGCTCCGAAGATCTTGAGGTCATCCGCACTTCTCCAAAGTCTTCCAACTTTCTTTTCCTTGACAAGATCTCTTTTGGAAACTTCCCATAGGCGGGCATACCTAAGATTATACAATGAAAGGGATATTAATATGTATCTTATTCATAAGGTCAAAAAACTTACCCAAGTGTTTGTCTAGATGCGCCCGTTCCCTAGACTGAGGGAACGGGAGTGGAGGCTTGTAATCATGTGGTGGAATATAAACATCAGACTTCTCTTTCATTTCTGGGGCTCCATCTCGGTTTGCACCTCGACTGAGGTGTTCTTCGTCAGGTCGTGGTCCGAACGAGGTACTGGATCAGTTGTTTTCATTCCACTTCGTATGGTGATTGCCATGACTTGCCCCTTTGGGTTATTCTCCGTCCTTCCTGGAAGTTTACCCGGATCTCTAGGTGCTTCATTAGCCTTGTTGAAAACTTGATGTTCCAAGGCTTTTTGTGCCTTCGAAAATGTGTTCATAGAATTTTCCATAGCATTGAGCTTGGTCATGATTGCTTCCAACACAACATCCGTCTTTTCCTTAGGCTGATGGGATGAGCTCGCAGATGGCTCTTGACTCTTGAATGGAATAGAAGAAGAAGATGGGGGAGTTAGAGCATTTTCAACATGAGAATAAGGGTTACCGGGATTTTGTTGATTTGATGTCAAGTTGTTGCTGAAACTTCTATTGTTGTTGTTGTTGTTGTTGTTATTGTTGTTGTTATTGTTGTTGTTCTTCTTGTTGTTGTTGTTGTTGTGGTTGTTGTTGTTGTGGTTGTTGTTGTTGTTGTTATTGTTGTTGTTGTTGTTATTGTTGTCGTCGTCGTCGTTGTTGTTGTTGTTGTTGTTGTTATTCCTTGGCCCTTGATAGTTTCCTCTTCCCAAGTATCAAACATCTTGCTCCTTGGATGCTACCTTTGTTTGAGCTAATAAAAGCTCCTTCAAAGCTTTGACTTCATTGTTGAGCATAGTAAGTTGAGCAACGCATGAATTAGGAAGATTCACATACGGAAATCCAACTCGTTTCACTCCATCTTCAACCCTTCGATGAGAGTACTTCTCCATGTGTACAACTTGCTTCTCAACAAACTCCCAATCTTTATCAACCGGTGTATCCATAAAAGTGCCAGCAGAAAGTGAATGGAGTTTGAATTGAGTTTCCTCATCGAAACCCTTGAAGTAGATCTCTAGCAACTCAATCTTTTGAATCCCATGGTGAGGGCAATCCAACAAAAGGTCCTTGAACCTTTCCCATGACTTGAACAAACTTTCTCTATCCTTCATTACAAAAGCATTAATCTTACTCCTTAACTCCGCAGTTTTTGATGGGGAAAGAACTTAGTGAGAAACTTCGTAGTCATCTCTTCCCACGTGTTAACTCTTTCAGCTTGAAGAGACTGATACCAAGCAAGCGCCTTTTCTTTCAAAGAGAAGTAGAAAGGCCTTAGCTTGTAGTTGTTGTTTTCCACTCTTGATGGTCTCAAAGTCTCCATAAGAATCTCATAGTATTGCAAGTGTTGATGCGGAGGTTCTCTTTCCATGCCTCCAAATTGACATTGTCGAATCATTGTGAGGACTTGAGGTCGAAGTTCGTAGTCATGCTCAGCTGGATCTCCTAGATTAACTCCGGGATACCACACTTGTTAATTCGGGTCCATCCGTTGACCTAGGGTTTGCGGTTCTCCAGCGAACAAGTTACCTCGGTCAACCCTAGCCAACAACCGAGGTGGTGGAGGTATCTCGACATGTGCAGGTAGGTCAAGATTCTACCTCGGTCTAATGACTGGGTTCGGTCGAGGTAGAATGTGAGGCTGCAGTTTGGCCATGTTGGCTCGGATCTCTTCCGTTCTTGCACGAGCTTCCTCTCTTTCTCTTTGGAAAGCTTCATTACTCATCCGAAGTTGTTCTAATACGTCCTTTCATTCAGCTTCAAGATCTCGATTATCTAGTACTGCCATCTTAGCTTCTTTCAATCTTTTCTTGTATGTCTTTTTTTCTTTAGGATCATAAGGAACGATTTCTTTCCCAACACGAGTTCTTCGCATAACCTAAAGAAAGATCTTGTGAAATCACTCAAGTAAAGCAATCAATAGCAACAAGGGCAGCAACCCTAAAAGACAACCAAATACCGGACTTGGTCTTGACCAAGTCCCCGACAAAGGCGCCAAAAACTTGTTCGCTCTCAAATGTGTGTGTTAGAGTGAACAAAATAGCTTTAAATTTATAACCTAAAATAAAAGCCTGAAACAATATGCGAACCCGCAGTGTACGGATCAATTGTAATAACGGCAAATACTCCAAGGTCGAACACAGGGACTATGGTGAAATCAAGCATGATAATAATCATGTTGTCAATGAAAAGCAAGACAATAAAGCAAAAATAACAAAGATGATGTATTAATCAGATAAGGGAATGCAGATTCTAGAGGTCAAAGCATCTAGTTGTGGTTCCGACTCAAGATTTCTAAGGATAACGTGGACAAAGCTGAGGTTTGCAAGGGAATGTATTTCTAAGGTAGATCACCGGGTAAGTCTCACTACTCACTATACCAAACCAAAGATCCTCTCAGCGGGTAATTCTCAAGGAACTAAGGAAATGAACTATAATCTCAAACCAACACAACACCTAAGGGGATAAAACTAACCTTTACCGGGTAAGTCTCAAGTTAACTTACATAGGTAGGATGAAGGCACACTCAAACCCTAATAAAGGATAAACCTTTATTACGTAACATTCATCATCATAGGTATACAGGCAAAGGAATCACCGGGTAAGCCTCATCCTAGGCTTGCGTATGGACCAGGAAAGGTGCAACAAAGATAGGATTTGGCAAACTAAAACCTAAACTCAGGTTTGGATCGGGTCTGGTTCACGTCTCACTCAGTTCATATCGACCTCGGTCGAGATGTTCTATGAACCGACCGAGGTGAGGTTCAGTTTGGTTTCTGCTCGAGCTTTCGGGGTCCACTAAGGTAAAGGTTCACTCTTTCATCATCTTTCCCATAACTTTCAGACAATCACCCTAGAATCGCAAGAGAATTTAGCCAATAATCATCATGATAATTACAAGCAAGTATATGATAAAGAAGCAATAAGAAAACTAGAAAACCTTAACACAAAGGTCTCTATAATCACTCAATCAAACAAACAATCAATCCAAACAATTAGCAAACTGTGTTCCTCAATTACAAATCAAAAGACAACAATCAAGGTTCCCTAAGAAAACCTTACAACTTCCTTCAAAAGCCTTCAACTTTCACGTTTTGCAGAATATCACAAGGAAAGGCTACAACTTTGCTCGAGGGTGAAGAAACGTAAGCAAGAAACGGGAAAAGGAAGAGAAAACGAGAATTTATAGTAAACAATTAGAAAAGATAAGGGAAGGACTTCTTTAGGGTTAGAATAAGGAAATCTGGCCCATAAGATAGAAGATCGGATCTTCTATCTAAGGAAAAAATAAAACGGAAGAAAAATAAATCGGGCGCGATCTGGAGTCAGCCGCAAGGGCGGCTGACCTTGCCGTGAACACGGCTTACCGTAGAGGCGGTGATAGCCAAAACTGGTTGTTACATCTGATCCCCCTAAAAAGAAGTTTCGTCCCGAAACTTGCAAAGGACCACAAGATCACACAACAACAAGGATGAAGCCGAAACACTAAACTCAACTCATATTCCGTCACGGGGCACATAACTCAAAACGTCACATAAGCGTATACAGAACTCAACAAAGGAAACTGAAACTGAAATGTCTATGTTATAGTTACATCCAACTTAGCATAATACTGTGGATAGTTCCTCTGGGTACTATCCTCTGTCTCCCAAGTCACCTCATCTGCTCCTCACATCGACCATTGAATATTCATCATTGGTATGTCCTTCGACCGCAAGCATCTCGTACTACGCTCTAAGACAACAACCGGGGGCTCTACGAATGTATGGTCTGGCTCGACCACTACATCCTCATGACTAGCGATGTGTCTTGAATCTGGTACATACTCCCGTAACTGAGACAAACGGAAGACTGGGTGAATACCCTCTAGTCTCGGTGGCAGAGCACGTCCGTATGTTGCCTCTCCAACTCACTCAAGAATCTTTAAAGATCCGACATATCTGAAGCTTAGCTTCCACTTGATGTCGAAACGTCTAACACCTCGTGTCGGGGATATTCTCAACCATTCCTGAGCTCCAACTCTAAACTCCAAAGGTTTGCGCTCTTATCCAAATGGTAGGTCAATACCATATACTAGGTTATCGGTTGTGGATCTACGTGTTTTCAAGAAGGTTTTTGAAGGAGATTTATGAGCGTGAATAAATAGCATGAGATAGTGCCCAGAAATTTGAAAAACAACAATGCACCCCTAGCCAAAGGGGTGGAAAACGGGCTACACTAGCCCTCACAGAAGGCCGACGAAAGTGACCGGATCCCATAGCCACAAGATCTATTAGAGCGGTGGAAATCACCATCATCACATCGAGCCTTAGGAAGAGGGAGAAGCCTGAATAAATCCCATTCTCATAGGGGTTTCCTCTAGTCCTTGTTCTAATAAAACCCAAGACACATTGAGCACACCAAATAGAGAGTACGGTTGATAGAGAAGCGGGGTTAGCCAACAACGGTCAACCAGGGAGATAGATGTGGGTTATGTCGGAGAAAGGGATGGGTAATGCCGGAATAGGTGGTGTAGACGAGAGTTTTCCACATACAATAGAGAGAACCATTTGAGTGAGGCCACTGAAGGATAGGGTTGAAGCTAAGGAAGTATGAGGTTGGAGCCATTGAAGGGTTTGATCAAAGACGACGGTAACGCTTGATCCGAGCATTCTCTAGAAAATACTTGTTTGCTATTCAAATATTATATATGATAAATTAATGGTTGTGCTAAAGGGTGTTCTTTTACACCTAAGTTAAAAAGAATGAGAGATGATTAAATTTTGCAAAACCCAATAAATTTCAATCTTTTACATGAACATATTATGGTAAAAATAAAAGTCCAACTTTAATTGAAACTAGTGTATTGCCTCTTCCTTGCACGGGTTTGTTCACTAATTACTCACCGATCAGTGTATATATTAAAATAGTACAAAAGATACATATAAAAACTATAATTTTATTATACCCGAAAAAGTATGACAAATAATTACAACTTTAGTAATTTCATGAAACTTTAAGAGTCACCGATCACAACAGCTAACAAAAAAAGATATCATCTTATAAAGTTAAATGTATTAAATAATAATATTATATTCCATAAAATATGAAAGTTATATAGCGTGATTAAGAATACTTTAAATAGCATACCTCAATATGTATTTTGGAAAATCTCTATGTAGACCACATTGCTTGTAATATATCGAATATTTCCCTTAGCATTATATATCAAGATCCATTGTTATCGCTTATCAAAATCTTCAAGACCTTTATGCTAGTAGCTCTAGAAATGGCAACATATAATTATCCATGAATGAAAAAAGGTATCGGAAGATTTAGTCATACTTGTGAAAGTGATTGACCTTGACTTTTATTGATTGTCATAGCAAAATAACCATAATGGGAATTGTCTACTTCAAAATTTGAATGGGTATTTGGAGTCCGATGGGAAGAGCAAAGTCCGTGAAATAAATATTTTTTCACTTATATTGTTTCTAGTAATGATTACCTACTAAAGTTCTGATTACGACAAAACTGTTTTTATAAATTATGGCGTATCTTTATCAAGAAAAATAAATGTTTAAAGATCTAATTATGACAAAACTATTTTTATAAAATATTAATATCTAGTTTTGTTTCCATAATGTGTTTTGTGTTTGTAAGTTAGTTCATATATCTATTATGATTTTCTTAATAAAATTTGTTTATCTAATTATGGTTTTATGATCTATATTCTTAGGTTCAGTCTTGATAGCTTGTTTTTCTTATTCTGATTTCGGAAAGTTCAATTTAATAATCTGATGTTCTAATTTGTTTTAATATTCTGATAGAGTGTAGCCTTGATTTGATTAATATTTCTGATTTCATCTCAGAAACTCAAGATTCTAGATTCTGCCTCCGGTTTTCTTCATGTCTTAAGGCCTGTTTACACATATCTAATTGGGATCTAAGAGATTCAGGTTTACTTTTCTTTGAATCAACTATTGATTGTACTGTACTAACCTCATCAAGCAGTGAAGATTTCTCAAGCTTCCATTCTCTCTTACTTTCTCCAAATTGATCTTCAGTCTCTCATGAGCTTGTTTGAGAAGCTCAAACTGTTTGTAACACCCCAAGTTTTGGAAACTCGAAGCGTTACGGGCTAGGACCTCACAATGGGTCCCGACCCTCAAAGTAACAACAATAACATCGGATCTTGCAACAAGACACAAATAAATTAAAACCAAAACTGTTATAAAAACCAAAGGAACAACAAGGAAAGCGTCAAAGACTCACAACCGAGCTCAAAATAAAAGAAAAGAACAAAAACAGAAATATAAAACCCAATCCCGTTCTATAATGTACGGGAACCCCGACTGACAACACCATCCGGATCACTCAACAACATCTCTAACCTACAGGACATCTACAACATCAGTATAAACCGTCGCTAACGTTCTAGATATCGGAAAGACGGTAAAGGCACAAACACACATAAGGTAACATAAACATCAAGCATGCTCGCACTCAACCGATTATTATCTTTCATTAAGTTAACTCCTTTACCAAATCAACTTATGTTGTCACACGAGAATCACTATGATCTCGCCTCTGTCCCCTTTCACCAACAGAAATAGAGCGGATGCATCCCTTTGTCACTTGTGGGACTGGTCGCAAGAGCACCTCCCAGTTTCACCATTTTGAACTAGACAAGCGGTCATTGCCAGGTTATAATAAACTTGGGCCAATTAAGGTATAAAAGGTCAATCCTATTCCGATTGTCCATTATAACGATAAACAATAGCACAAACAAACCAATACAATCAAACGATATATAGAACGCAACTAAGTAAGTCCAAGAGACTTACTTCACTCGAAGTTAAACAGAAGGGTCAGCTACAACTCATTTTCCCGAATGAAAGAGGGAGGAAAAGCCTAATCAAACAAGACAACTCGAATCAGAGCTGAACGATTACTAGAAGTCTATAACTTCTAGTCTCCATGATCTCTAAGAGATCTCCACAAGCTAGGGACACGACCTAGTCTTAAAGACATTCCAAGGAACAACATCAACACTCATCTTAAGGAAAAGGAATGAGGAAACAAGGAAAGGAAGCAACTCACCAAAGACGGGAGCTACGGCAGAAGAACCGCCGGGGTGGGGGATAGAACCGCAGAGGCGGCACTGGGCAAATCCACAAGGGCGGAATAGATCAGGCGCGGGGGTAGTGCACTAATAGAAGCGATTGTCATGACTCCTTTTTGACAACATGTCCCAACCAAGCAACCAAAACTTGAATCTTTGTTCCACACACTTCAAATCTCAACCAAGGGAGCCTGTGAACATCACCGTATCAACAACGGAAAGGCTAACAAGGACCAAGACTCGATCCTGATCCTAGTGAAGAAGAAGAAGAATGAAAAGAGTAAGAGAAACAGAAGAAGAAGCATGCAACAAGCTCATGAACATGAGAGAGGTCAAAGGGGATGAAGATGTTTGCTCTCAAACGTGTGTGTAATAGTGAACAAAATTGCTTTAAATTTATAACCTAAAATAAAGCCTGAAACGATATGTGAACCCATAGTGTACGGATCAATTATTATAACAAAAAATACTCTAGGGTCGAACACAAGGACTATGGTGAAATCAAGCACGGTAATAATAAGATTGTCAATCAAAAGCAAGACAATAAAGCAAAGATAACAAAGATGATGTATTAACCAGATAAGGGAATGCAGATTCTAGAGGTCAAAGCATCCAGTTGTGGTTCCGACTCAATATTTCAAAGGATAACGTGGACAAAGCTGAGGATTACAAGGGAGGGTATTTCTAAGGTGGGTATAGATCACCGGGTAAGTCTCACTACTCACTATCCCAAACCAAAGATCCTCTCACCCTGTAAGTCTCAAGGAACTAAGGAAAGGAACTATAATCTCAAACCAACACACCACTTAAGGGGATAGAACTAACCTTTACCGAGTAAGTCTCAGGCTAACTCACAAAGGTAGGATGAAGGCACACTCAAACCCTAATAAAGAATTAACCTTTATTACCTAACACTCATTATCATAGGTATAAAAGCAAAGTAATCACCAGTTAAGTCTCATCCTAGGCTTGTGTACGGACCATGAAAGGTGAAACAAGGATAGGATTTGACAAACTAAAACCTAAACTCAGGTTTGGATCAGGTTTGGTTCACGTCTCGCTCAGTTCATATAGACCTCGGTCGAGATGTTTAATGAACCGACCGAGGTGAGGTTCAGTTTGGTTTTGGCTCGAGCTTTCAGGGTCCACTAAGGTAAAGGCTCACTCTTTCATCGTCTTTCCCATAACTTTCATCCAATCACCCTAGAATCACAAGATAATTTAGCCAATAATCATCATGATAATTACAAGCAAGTATATGATAAAGAAGCAATAAGAAAAAAAGAAAACCTTAACACAAAGGTCTCAATAATCACTCAATCAAATAAACAATCAATCCAAACAATTAGCAAACTGTGTTCTTCAATAACAAATCAAAAGACAACAATCAAGGTTCCCTAAGAAAACCTTACAACTTTCTTCAAAAGCCTTCAACTTTCACTTCAAAGCTATCATCCTTCAACTTCCTTCTTTCTAGGAATATCCTCAATCTCCCAAAATAATCAGCTAACCAAACATACTTCCATCCAAAAAATATCTCCAATTTTATAGGAAAATCACTTGCCAGAAAATAAAAGATCTCATGGGCCATGGGCCGTGCGTCTCGATCAAGGTCCAATAGGTTATCTCGGTCGAGGTGATCATGTAGTCAACCGAGATGATCTTTAGTTACATGCAAATCTCTCAAAACTGGTCCAATATCAAATTTCTATCCAACTTCTATTGTTCCTATGCCTTCCTTGTAACTGTTCAATGCTCCAAAATGTAGCTCCAATGACTCCTTAGATCCCTTGGCTCCATATTGCTTCAAAACATGCCATTTCCCTACAATTAGAACAAAACTAGGTGTAGACCTCGATTCTTGCAAAGGTAAATAAAACGACATAATCATGAAGAATATACAGCCATGCATGAAGATTTATGAAGATAAAATGTCTAAACCAATCCCAAATATAGACTATAATGCATGCTATCAGAAGACTTACATGTTTTGCAGAATATCACAAGGAAAGGCTGCAACTTTGCTCGAGGTTGAAGAAACGTAAGCAAGAAATGGGAAAAGGAAGAGAAAACGGGAATTTATAGGAAACAATTGGAAAAGAGAAGGGAAGGACGTCTTTAGGGTTAGAAGATCAAATGGGTGAGTCCGGTGCATTTAGTTCCCAAGAAGGGTGGGATGACCGTTGTAACCAACAAGAGCAACGAGTTGATTCCCACTAGGACCGTTACGGGTTGGAAGATGTGCATTGACTATAGGAAGCTGAATTTTAGCCACAAGAAAGGATCATTTTCCTCTTCCATTCATTGACCAAATGCTTGAACGGTTTGCACAACACTCCCATTTTTTCTATTTAGATGGTTATAATGGCTTCTTTTAGATTCCAATCCATCCGGATGATCAAGAGAAGACAACTTTCACTTGTCCATGGGGGACATTCGTTTATCGAAGGATGCCGGATTGTGTAACGCACCCGCCACTTTTCAGCGTTGTATGGTGGCTATATTCTCCGAGTATATTGGGGATATCATGGAGGTATTCATGGATGATTTTTCGGTATATGGTTCCTCTTTTGATAACTGTTTAGCTAACCTTTCTCTAGTGTTACAACGTTGTGAAGACACTAATCTCGTTTTGAATTTGGAGAAGTGTTACTTCATGGTTAGCGAAGGAATTGTTCTAGGACACCTCGTTTCCAACCGAGGTATAGAGGTCGATCGGGCTATGATCAAGACCATTAAGAAACTTCCTTCCCCTTGTTGTGTTAAGAGTCTGCGGAGTTTTCTTGGCCATGCAGGTTTCTATAGGAGGTTAATCAAATATTTCTTTAAAATCTCTAAACCGCTCACTAATCTTTTGAATAAGGATGCTGTTTTTGAGTTTTCACAGGAATGCCTTGATGCTTTTTAAAGGATAAAGGAAGCGTTGATAACCGCTCCTATCATTCAACCTTTTGATTGGACCTTGCCCTTTGAGATCATGTGTGATGCTAGTGATGTGACCGTAGTAGCGGTGCTTGGACAAAGGAAGGATGGCCAGACCAACGCCATTTATTATGCTAGCAAGACGCTAGATGTAGCTCTACTGAACTACGCCACCACCGAGAAGGAGCTATTGGCAGTTGTTTATGCGTTTGAGAAGTTTCGCTCTTACTTAGTGGGAGCGAAAGGTATTGTTTACACTGACCTTGCAACTATTCGATACTTGCTAGCTAAAAAAGATGCAAAGCCGCACCTTATTCATTGGATTCTCTTGCTTTAAGAGTTTGACCTAGAGATTTGCGATAAGAAAGGATCCGAGAATTTTGTAGCGGATCACCTCATCCGGCTACCACCTATCTCGCTCGAGAAGGACGACCTACCCATTGATGATTCATTCCTTGATGAGAATTTGCATTTTATAGAGCAATGTACGGAATCTTTTGCCTTCCCCCATGGTGAAGTTGAAGTATGGGGTGAGGCCACCACCCACCTTGTTTGAAGATGACGTACGGTCCAACTAGAGACCTTAAACCAAGCGCTTCATGGGAGGCCACCCAAGGTATTGCTTTCTTTTCCCTTTTCTAATTTAGTTTAGATGGTTTGCTTTGTGTTTTGTGTGTCCTCCTAGACAGGAATAAGGTATTCTCTAAGAAGAAATTACAACTCGGGAGCTACATGGAAGGACTGACGTTCGAGAAATTGAGAAGACGGAGTTTGACTGAGACACATCTCGGATGCTGTCAGAGTGCCTCGACCGAGATGTTCTCCGTCAACCGAGGTGCCCTTGTCTCACAACCACCTCGCTCTTACACCTCGATCCGTTCAGAACCACCTCGACCGAAGTGAAATCAAATTCTATGAGGGGTATAAAAAGGGCACGACTTTCTCTCTCCTCACACCCTACTCCCTCTCTCGCTTGACCTCGACCGTGGCGACTCCTTTGCTCAAATTATCAAATCTTGCTCGTTTTTGACGATTTTTGGCTTCATATCCTCAGGAGAAGTACGAGAACCAGTTCCCAAGCATCAAACAACGCAAACATCGACTGCATTTGGCGCATTTGGGGTATTTTTTCGAAACCCTAACTTGGTTCCTTTTTCATTTCTGCTCAGATTTGGCTTTGGTTGCCATTGTTTGTTGTTGAGAAGAGTATAAGTACCCCTTAGGAAGCAATTGATAGTGATTGTTGGGGGAAAAGCTTAGAGTTTTCGGACCTCAAATCGCACAACAGTTCGCCTTGGTTGCCCCTTATGCGTCTCGGCCGAGGTGTTCTTGAGCCAACCGAGGTGATTTTTAGAAATGAGTAATTTGAGGAGATCTGATCGCTAGTTGACTCTGAGGGACAAGCCTATCAGTTCCCATCACTCCTCTCCTTCCCCTCCTCCTCCGCCTATAGTCCCAGTGATCCATCAGCGATTCCAGCGGGATTTTGATAGGATTTGTTGGGGCCTCATTGTTTCCCGTCGATATATTGATGTTGATGACTTTGAGTGCCTTCATGTAGTGGAGGACTTGAAGAAGATGATTTCCATGGTTGGCCTTAAGGATTTTATGGCCATCCGGGCGCCTGCTTATCTGGAGCCGACATTCAAGTTTTTGAGCTCAGTTGTCTACATGCCAAAGAGCAGAGGAATAAAGTACCGGCTGCTGAACAAGAACTACATTGTCCCCTTGGAGTAATTTAGGGAGATTTTTGGATTTCCCACTCCCACAACGACAAATTTTACTTCTCGAGTGCAGGCTCGTAGTTTCTAGGAGAGCATTGCTTATGTGACTTACCACCGTGACAGATGGAAGCCAAGAGATTCTCGGGAGCGCATCATTTTCCACCTAGCTTTCCGTATTGCTTACAAGATTTTCAGTGAGATGCTTCTAGCGCATTCTGAGATGCCCCAAAAGGTCCAATAGGGTGAGCATTTCAGTTTATTTTGTATTCTTCATAGGGTGAAGGGGAAGGCAAAGGGAGACATCTGTTGTGCTAGGTTGGTGACCCAAATTGCTACATAGATGGAGTTGGACCTCTCAGGATATACACTGGTGGCGACACCAAAGCCGTTGGGTTTGCAGGAGATGATCACACGATGTATACTCGTTCCCCACGGTATTGGTACACCTTGTGTAGCCATGCTGTGGGAAACGAAGTTTCCGAGTGGTATTGTCTGGTCATCACAGTTCTCAATTTATGATCATCAGTATTGGTTGACTGCTTCATTTCCGATCATGCAGGATGATGCTGCTAGAGAGGTAGAGGGAGGATATGATGATGGAGATGGCGTTGGAGGAGCTGCTTCCATGGATACCGGTACTGATACCGGCGGAGCTAGCATTCCCACCGTTGACCTTGATGACGAGGCCACAGAGGACAAGAGAGAGGTGCCTGCACCTCCAACTGACATAACACCGCCATCTCAGTAGAGAGTCCGCCTCCGTAAAGATCCTGAGCCGCATCAGAAGATAAATGATCTAGCGAGGTAGATGACAGATTCCTACACGGCCTTGAGAGTTGACATCTCCCGGCGCTTCGATGCGTAGACTCGATCCATAGAGGGATGGACCCAGCGTATGGAGGAGTGCATGCACTATCAACGTTAGATGGCGATGGTGCAGTTCCAGCAGACTATGGGATATCCATTCGATCCGTCCCAGTACCCTTACATTCCACCACCACCACCGCCAACTGATAAGGACTGAGCATTCATGGAGTTTATTTTCTTATTATTATGTAGTTCAGCTTATGTCCGGTGAGTAATTTTGTTACCATGACTCTTATTTGACCCATTGAGACATTGTGTCCTAAGTATGGGGTGTTTGTATCTATTTGACCTACTTGACTTGCTTGTATGACTCTCTTATCGGATATGATCTTATTTGGCTTCATGTGCTTATATGTCATATACATGCATTGCATACAGGTTTCTGTTTGAGAAAACGTCAAAAACAATTTCGAAATTTTTTTTGGCTTGACCGAGACGTTTTTTACCAAATGAGGTCGTGTAAATTGGGATACATTTCGGTTGAACACCTCGGGCGTCGTCAAATCACCTCAATCGAGATGGGTTCTAAATTGAAAAGATATTCGAAACATTTTGTGCTTCCATTCCAGATAGGACCTCGATGAAGATATTTGTTTGTAGATTAGCTTTGAAATCTTTATATGCTCGAAAGGTTTTATGATATGTTTAAGTTGTTAAATGCTTTCTTGGAAATTCTAGCATGTTTAATACTTTGTTTTTGTCAAAATTATGTTGGATTTGAAGGTTGACACCACATTATGAGTTCTCTCACATTCTTCATGGGATGATTAATGCACTACATTCTCTCCTTCTTCTTCATGATCATGCTTTAGCCCCTCATATACATATTTTCCTCCCTTTACCTATTCGGGAATTTGGATGCAGTTGATGAAAAGCATGTGAAATGAAGTTGAGATCTTGGCTGAAAGTGTTAGAAAAAATTAGGTTTGGGGATGTTGATCTTGATGATGAGTAACTCGGCACCATTCACATAGCCGGGTGTTTGTATCTTGCCAAAGTCGAATTGATCGATAGTTCTAAGGGGTCATGGTATGTGCATCAAGGGTTTGAGGCATCTCGAGAAATTGATGATTGCTGATTTTCTAGGCTTCGGTTATTGTGCAGCTCTTTCCATGTTCTCAAAAATAAAGTAAAAAAGTGAGAATAAGCAAAGCTTATTGGTGGAAGATGTTGAGATTCAAAGAAGTAAAGTAAAGATCCTATTCCCGGATTCTAGCACCACATTATCCTATATACATCCCACCCTAGCAGGTTTTTTGACCTCTTTTGAAAGCCCTTGAGACCTTGATTATGTTGATTGACTTGGTGGTTTAAACTGGATTATACATGATTGATTTCGATAAATGTGATTTATCAGGGATTCTATGATTTTATGCAAAGATGATCAGCTTTCTTATATTTATAAAATGTTTTGATCATGTCTTAATTTTTATTTGCTATGAAGCATTCTCTTAGGGTGATCTATGAATGGAGCGCACTACCAAAAGGTTTTGTAAAATGTTTTTCATTGATATTTTTTATGACTTATAATCGATTCTATCTTGTATCTAAGATTTGAATCTTGCTTGGGGACAAGCAAGAGACAAGTATGGGGTATTTTGATAGCATGTATTATAGTCTATATTTCGGGATTGGTTTGGACGTTTTATCTTCATAAATCTGCATGCATGGATGTATATTCTTGATCATTGTGTTGTTTTGTTTACCTTTGCAAGAATCGAGGTCTACACCTAGTTTTGTTGTAATTGTAGGAAAAATAACACGTTTTGGAACAATTTGGAGCTAAAGGATCTAAGGAGTCATTGGAGCTACATTATGGAACATTGAGGAGCTACAAGAAAGGCTTAAGAACCATGGAAGTTGGATAGAAGTTTGATTTTGGACCAGATTGGAGATATTTGCACGTACTTGAGGATCACCTCGGATGGCTACAATACCACCTCGACCGAGGTAATTTCGCTGGGCTGGATCGAGACGGACGGCCCATGGCCCATGATATTTTTTATTTTCGGAAAGTGATTCTCCTATATATTTGAAGATATTTTCTGGATGGAACGATGTCTGGTTGGCTGATTAGTTTGGAAGATTGAAGATATTCCAAGGAAGGAAAGAAGTTGAAGGAAGTTGGATTTGAAGATAAAGTTCAAGGCTTTTGAAGGAAGTTGTAAGGTTTTATTAGATTGTTTTGATTGTTGTCATTTGGTTTGTGATTGAGGAACGCAGTTTGCTGGTTGTTTGATTTGTTTGATTGTTAGATTGAGTGATTATTGAGACCTTTGTGTTAAGGTTTTCTTGTTTGGATATTGCATCTTTTCTTATATATTTGATTATTGTTATCATGATGATTATTGGCTAAATCTTTGTGCGATTCTAGGGTGATTGGCTGAAGGTTATGGGAAAGACGATGAAAGAATGAGCCTTTACCCCAGTGGAACCTAAAAGCTCGAGCCAAACCTTAACCTCACCTCACCTCGGTCCGTTCATAGAACATCTCGACCGAGATCGGACATGAACTGAGCAAGACGATTCCTTCTCTGATCTATACCTAAGTTTAGGTTTTAGTTTGCCAAATCCTATCCTTGTTGCACCTTTCCTGGTTCATACGCAAGCCTAGGATGATACTTACTCGGTGATTCCTTTGCTTGCATATCGTTCACCATACACACACGTCTGAGAGCGAACAAGGTCCAAATTGGATTTTTCCAATGATTGATTTTTATTTTGCTTCAGGTTATGATGCTTGTTCTAAAATCTTTGCAAGATGTGATTGTTCTTTTCAAGACATGAGTCTTGTTACTCACATAAAGGTTTTCGGAAAGCTATGAAACAAGTGTAGAGAGCGATCTTTGTATAGAAGCACTAATCCAAAAATATTGTGTTTTCCATGTCTTTGCATTCATATTTCATACGTCTTTGAATTCTAGATTGGAACATTTCTTGGGGACACGAAAGAGGCAAGTATGGGGTATTTTGATAGCATGAAATATGAGTAGTTTAGATGTGCATATAGGTAGTTTTCCCCTTTCTTTAGAGTACATGGACATACATCCATAGCATTTATTGAGGATATTCACCTATTATCTTGAAATCGAGAGACACAAGCTTTGTTGTGATTTTAGTTTAATTCCTCTGAATGGGACTGGAAAGGAAGCATTTACTGAGTGTTAGTCAATGAGGAGTTCAATGGGAAGCATTGGAACATCATAGGAAGAGTATGAAGTGAAGCAAAGGAGAAAAACATCGAAAAGGAGGGACCACGGCCAAGAAGGAAGTTCCACGGCCAGGGTTTTGATAATTCTTTGACTTTCACAATGTGGAAAGGAAGGTCGAGAGTCACCACGGGAGGAACGACGGCTGTGGTTTTGTGATGTCACCCGTGGTTTTGTTCGAAAAATACTGTTCCGTTATTACCACGTCAGCAAGAAAGAAGGAAGCCTTTTAACCTAATTTTATTTTAAACAAGGGGGTTGACGGCTGCATTTTTTGAGAACGACACTTGACGCGCTGAAGTAGGTCACACATTGGGATTCACTTCCATACTTCGGATTCATCTACGTTAGAGATTGGATTGATTTACCATTGGAGGGAGAGTGAAGAGCTTTCTTTGTTCCGCTTTGGAGATTTTGTAAGATTGTTCTAGTCTTGATTATTGTCTTAAGAACACACATATTTTGGATTATACATTGTTTGATTGAATTATTGATTATTGAAGATTGAATTCTTGATTCATTATTGATTTGTCCTTGTGTTCTTTCTTGGTTGCATGCCTCTCTTGATTCCCTTGCTTAATCTTGATTTGAATATGATGATGATTGTTGTCTAAACCCCCTACGATTCTACGGTGAAGGGTTGATGGTTGAGGTATAGACGATGATAGATTGAGCCTTAACAGATCGGACCCTAAGAGTTGTGATAAGACTTTTCTCTATGGTCGTTTTTATCTTATCAAAATATAATCCTGACTTAGCACTAAAATGAGTATAGTGGTTAAGTAAGGGTCGAACCCAAGAGAGTTTAGTATTTTTATTAAATTCAGTTATTGATTATAGAAACAAGTAACAAGGGGGGGTTGGTTGAATTGATGCACACAAAACTTATGAAAACAAGTGACACAACAAGTAAGACAATGGTGGGTGAATCTACACTAGGTTGATTCTTAGCATGCGATTGCTACTTTGGTGAGTTCCTTTTTACAAGTTTTCAAGTAATATCCCGTCTCGATCATATATATGTGTTGAGCCAACCGAAATCAACACAACTTAACAGGTTAGTGTTCCGTAAACCTACAAGAACAATTAACAAGTTATCTTTCAAACAAAGACTAAGGGATATAAAGAAAAGATTAAAACCGTTAAACTTAACTTTATATTTGTGTTCCTTTCCTTTAAGCAATTACAACCCGTTATTACTTAAAGTTTACTACTAGATTAAAGACCCGAACCCGGAATCTGTTAATCCTAGTTCTTTGCATGCACTTTAGAATCTAAGGTGATCAATCTCAAGTGATAGTAAAACATGCAATTAGACAATGAAGATCAAGGAAACACAAAGTATTACTGAATGAAAACTTATATTAGAAAGAACTAACAACCAAAGTAACAATGCAACTTCAAACCAACCCAATGTAGCAAGGGAGTTAGCAACTCATTACAAAGGTAGCAAGATAGTTTTAATGGAAAAAGTGAATTCTAAATTGGATGATAAGTGGATGATTCTAGCAATCAGCCAAGGGCTATTTATACTACAAATGACACTAAATAGGAGTAAATGGCCGGCCCAAAACAGCAACCTTTAATGCCATAAAGGTGGTGTAAACATTCGGAGTAAAGCTTCTGTCGTTGAACCGCAGGGGCGGCCTTCAGATCCGCAAGGCGGTGCAGGCGAAAACTTTGATCTTGTTCATGGCCGCAGGGGCGGCCAGGCCATTCCGTAGGGGCAGATCTTTAATGCTCTTCAAACGTCTGACTCTTCAACTTCCTGTCATTTCTGATGCCGAGCCGCCGGGGCGTCTCAGTGTCAACGCGGGGGCGGTGACACTGACTCTTCATCTTCCAGCTCCCAGGCTGAGGCGCAGGCAGAGGCGCGGGGGCGCTGGTCTTCGCTTCTTCAGGGCAAGTCACCGCAGGGGCGCCAAGTGTTGACGCAGGTGCGGTGACAGTTTTCGTTCCTAGTGCTAGCGAAGGCGCAGGCTGCGCTCCAGAGTATGGTGTCACCCGTAGGAGCAGTGACACTGCTCCGCGGGGGCGGTGAAGCAACAAAAGCTTTGCTTCATGAACGGTCTTCACTCCTAAGTGCTTATAACTCCTTCTTTATCTTCTTTTAGTCTTCTTCTTCTGGACCAAGGAGTTAGTAGCATAAACTAGCACAAATGTAATAAAAAGACTCTAAAAACTAACATAAATGATAGTGATTCCATCACCTATCAAACTCCCCCATACTTAGACCTTTTACTCTTCCCGAGTAAAACAAATGACAACAAACTAGACTCATAAGCCTCAGGAAGCATGGGCAAGTAGACAAGACAATGAATACAAAAGAAAAGCCAAGAGAGAAAGAAGGAAAAGAGAGGAAATGTGAGAAAAAAGGTGAGAAAACTACCATCCTTATTGCTCCAAGAGTGACCTACCCGGACAAACTCCTTATGACTTCCCTTCTTATGTCGCCAAACGCCGGAAGGGAAACCTATACTCGGTGTCGCTCATTTTGCCATGGTGCCCTTTCGAGTTTTCACCTTGCCACTCTTCTTCTTTTCTTTGATGATCTCACTTTTAACTCACATCCCTCAAGTCCAATTTTGCACCAACCTATGGTTGGTCGGACTACCTTCTTTTTGCCTAAGCCGCCCTTTCAAATTTTCGGTTTATCCAAGGATTTTCATGCCTTTTTTCATTTTCTTTGGCTTTTTCTCTCTTTTTTTTTAATATGATTTTCAAACTGAATACAACGCATAAGACTCAATGAAAAACAACTCAAAACAAATATACATGCAATGATTTGTCCCTCCCCCATGCTTGAAGTACACTTTGTCCTCAAAGTGGAAAATGAAGCAAAGATAAATGTGGGAAAGGGAAAGATGATGATACCACTAGTGGGATGGTCCGGCTGGACCATCCGGACCCTCCTCTGGTCGGTACGGGAAGTGGCTGAAGAAGTACTCTTGCCGGCGGTAGATGTCCTCAATGCAGGTCTACTGAGCCTCCATCCGACGGCCAAAAGAGGTCTCAATGCGGGTTTGCTGAGCCTCCTACCTCTTGTCGAAGTGGGAGGTCATGGAGGTGGTAAAACTCGTCTGTCAGCTCTGCTGCTACTCAAGCATGGTCCGCTCATACTCAGTATGCCATGCCTGATGTTGGGTGGTCAGGGCCGCCATCTGAATCTGCAGGCTCACAAGACCCGGATCCTCCTCCGGTGGCGCAGTAAGCATCTCCTCGTCATCGGGGATGGGCATATGCTGCTCACGGTGAACCCGGTTGGAGCTCGCAGCATGCCTCTCCACAATGGCCACTAGCGGCCTCCTCGGTACGAAGGGATCTGCCGGGATGTAGAGCTCGGAGAGCTCATCCCCGAATGGTAAAGGCCAAGGGAGGTAAGTGAGGTGGCTCCCATCTGCAAGGGAGATCCAAAATAGGTTCTCCCCGTCCCGTCGGAGGAGCTTGCACCTCCTAAGCATCCCCTCCGTGTAAAGGGGAGCCTCCAACCCATCCTCTAGGCCGGAAAGATTCATAACCTGTGAGGCGATCAAGGAGATCACCCTATCGCCGACAATGGCCCTCGGCTCGTTCTTCCTAATCCGCTTCAAAGCGGTAAGGAAGAGGGACGGCCAATCCATCACCTTCTCGATAGAGAAAAATATCTTGCTACCTTATTGCTCACAAAACTTATGAAAACAAGTCTTGTAAAAATTTGACAAGGATATTTTCTTAGGTCGTTTATATCTTATCAAAGTAATTCTGAACTCAATACTAAAGCAAGTATAGTGATTAAGTAAGGGTCGAACCCAAGAGAGATATAGAGTAAATAAATCATAAATGCGATTAAACTATCAATTATATATAACCAAGGCGGGGTTTTTGATTGTTAAAGTGACAAATAGGCAAAGCAAACAAGAAGTTGATTTCAATGGTTTTAAGAAAATGTTGCACTTGACAAATATCTGCTTCAACATAAGATATGGTTGATCATTGTTTTCATGAAGTTTATTCCAAAGTTTGTTCTCATCTCGATCGTATTTAAATACCGGTTTAACTAGCCCCGATATTACTTATTTTTAATCCTAACTCATAAACCTACAGAATCAGATTTTAACAATAGAATTCAAATAAAGATAAAAAGACACATGAGATTTAGAAACAACCCGTTACCAAAATCATGTGGTTATGTTCTACTCACGAATTACACTTGCAACCCGCTTATGTAAACTTGTTTTCTACTAGAAAGATGACCCGAACTCGGAACCACAATTCCTAGCACATTGGATAAGACCCAAGTACCTAGATGATCAAGCTAGATAGAGGGTGAGATACAATCAAGAAGTTAAGCACAAGAACATAACACAAATCATTATGGAATAACAACTTCAATTATAAAACTTACAACCAGATCTATGTCGAGAGCTTCCAATGTCAAGCACAACTAAAGGTGCTTAGCCCTCCATAGAGAACAAAACAAAACAAAGAAAATAAAAGTGTTTTTGATGTGATGATTGTTCTCCACTTAGCATGCGTGCAAATAAGTCCTAAATTTATAAAACTAGAATCAAGCAAGCGAACCCGTTGTGTACGGATCGACATAGTAAAGCAAGAATTCCAAAGTATCGAACACAGGGATTTGGGGGGAACAAATTCAATTGTAAAGTTGTCAAGCAAGTAAAAGGGTAAAGCTTTGCAAATGTATTGGGAAAACAGCAACCCTAAAGATCCAGGTATCTAATTATGGCAATCGATTCAAGTTATACTAAAGAACTAAGGACAAAGTTAAGAGTTGCAAAGGTATGCTAAGGTAAAGCAATGTACAGTGAAGTTCCAAGGCTTTATATGACTTATCTAAAGGCACTCTCTATAAAGGTTGTTGAGGCTTCAGTATAGAAAGGATCTAAAGACAAGAATTAATATCAAATACCCAAACTTGTAACCCAAGGATCAAGCCTAAATAAACTGATTAAGGTTGTGACACTCGAAATCGAAGTAGAGGTTGTTGAGGCTTCACTACCACCTAGAAAAGGGTAAACCTAGACTAGATTGAAGCTAATCTTTAACCTTGGATCAAAGTAAAAGAAAAGTTCGTAAACTAGGGTAAATTACGGGTAGTTCTTGAGTTCCACGGCCGTGGAACCTCAAGAACAGACCGTGATTTTGGTTCGTCGGCGAATCTCTCTAACTCTCAGGGTCCAATCTGTTTACGATCAATCTATCATCATCTAAGCCACAACTATCAACCCTTCACCTTAGAATCGCTAAAGGGTTTTATCCAATAACTGTCATTATAATATCAAATTCAAGATTAAGAAGAATGAAAGATGAAAACCATCGAAAAGCTTTAATAAATCTCAAATCAATCTCAAATCCACAAACAAGGGTAGTAATGTATATCAGATTTAAATAAACACAAACCAACAATAATCCTCGATAAGAACGAAGAGCGGGATGTCAATCCGTCTTCTAATTAAACCTAAGGACAAAAGGTGCAAATTCCGCCACAAACAACTTCCAAATCTTCAAACCATCGTGAATCTCCGTTTGCCAATGCAAAATCTCCGGACGTCCAATGCAGCCCTAAGCACGTGTAAGCCGAAGTCCCGAAATCTCTCTCCTCCACCCCTTTTATAAGGAAGGGTAAAATAACCGTCCGGCCCATATGCGTAAATGATGTGTCAATATTTTATTCGTCAAAAGATCGCCTAAATCACGGT
Organism: Fagopyrum homotropicum; assembly: GCA_033239125.1. Lineage (NCBI taxonomy): Eukaryota > Viridiplantae > Streptophyta > Magnoliopsida > Caryophyllales > Polygonaceae > Fagopyrum > Fagopyrum homotropicum. The sequence continues at coordinate 92,786,965 of BSWB01000003.1, read as the reverse complement.
TTCATTAAGTTCCACGGCCGTGGTTTAGAGCGTGGAAGTGGATTACGGTTCTTCATGATTACCACGACCATACTTTATACCGTGTAACTCTCTGGAATACTCCACGTTCATGTTGCCAAGATCCACGGCCGTGGTTTTGGGTGTGGACTTCTCTACGACCGTATTTTAGAGCGTGGAAGTGTAAATTGCTTGTGGTTTCCTTTATGTCATGCCATTCATCATCCTAGCATCTCCCTTGACTTCTTTGATGTGTCCTTAATCCTTGGATGTGCTTAAATCTTCTCCTTTCTCTCTCAATTGGTTCGGTTTTAGCTCTTATTCACCTATAATCAACAAAAAGCTTATGTCGACCTCTATATCGGCAATATAGACAAACTAGCTTACAATTGCTTCAATGCCTTATCAATGAACACTATAATGGATGAAAAACGACTAGAAAAAGTGCCTAGAATATCGCAATATTTCATGCTAACAAAATACCCCATACTTGCCACTTGCTTGTCCCCAAGCAAGGTCTTTCAAAAGCTTTAGAACTTAAGTTAGGATGAAATATGCATGCAATCTCAAAAAACAAAACATCTTTTAGGTAGATGTGCTTCTAGTCAATAGATCATTCTCAAACCTTTCTTCATTCATTCATGAGACGCTCATATACATAACCAAAGAATAAAGAGGAAAGAAACATCATGAATTAATCAAACTTCAATGTAAGCATCATAACCTTCAAACATTATCAAAATCAATCATAAGAAACTTCAATTTAGATCACCAAACCAAATAACACTCTTTTGATCTTAAGGACTTCCAAATAAGGTCTACAATGCGGAAAGGAGGGGAAACTATAAGGAATGTGGTGCATGAATCCGGGAAAGTGGACAACTAACTCTTTTCTTTTTCTCTTGTGGTCTTGCAACACTTTCAACTTAGAGCTTTGCTCTTCTCTTTTTACATCATTTTTCGACTTTACTTTTGGTGTTATGGATAGAGGTACACAAAAACCGAAGCCTAGGAGATTGGCGTTTCTCAATTTTGCGAGATGCCTCAAACCCTTGATGCACATACCATAATCCGTTAGGAATATCGCTCAATCCGACTTTGGCAAGACACAAACACCCGGCTATGTGAATGGTGCCGAGTTACTCATCGTCATGATTGACTTCCCCAAACCTACAACTTTTTTCTATTCTTTGAATGTAAAATTTTGCTTTCATGGCCCTCCCACATCAAACATGCCAAAATTCAAGTCCTCCAAATTCCCGGATAGGTAAAGGAGGCAATTATTTCATTGAGGGGCTAAATGATCAAAGAAAGAAGAAAGAAAATCAAATTGCCTTAATCATTTTAAAAAAAAGTATAAGAACTTATCATGTGATTTCAACCTTGATTTCTCAATATGATTTAGATAAAACTCTTCACATTATGAAACTTGCAAGAAAGGAATAATCAACACATTCAATTTCTTTTCAATTCATTATTCGTTTAGGCATACAATTGTCATCAAAAACTCAATTGACAAGTAGTGATTATCATAGAAATCATCTCAATTCTTAGAAGCACCAAATTTTCAAAATTTTTCAATTTTTATGGGTTTTTCAAAAGCTTTTTCATGCAATGTGATAATGAAACGTGTGACATAGGAATGAAACATACAAAGTGTTCTCAATCAAGGCAAGCAAAAGTGAGTAGAGTTATTACAAACGATAGTCACACCCCACCCTATACTTGAGACAAACATGGTCCCTAATGTTCAAAAAGAAATAAAGAAAAGAAAGAAAGAAAATAAACTCACAAGACGGTGGTGGAGCGGCTAATGCTAACAATCATCCATGGTCATCACTGAGGAGCTAGTGGTGGTGGGAACGGGAAGAAGCTGGAGTCGAAGTTCCGCCCAAACTGCTGGCGGTAGATGTCCCTCATCATCCTATCGTGCTCGTCGGCTCGGACATCTCTAGCATTCTGTCGGACCTCCAAAGCTCCTACTCTCCTGGAAAGGTCAGTAGCCCAATCCGGTAGCTGCTTGTACCATACCGGCGCCTGACTGTACCAAGCTGGTGCATCCGATGGGCTGGTGCAGTCGGTGGCTGTGCATGCCATGTCGGTGGAGCTCCCATCCACTCCGGCTGTGTTCTATACCAATCGGGAGGGGTCGCCATCCATGTCGGTCTCTCACTCACGCTAGCATGGCGAGAGGAAGAACCGGAAGGTCTAGCAGGGCGGGGAGACTGTCTAGGGAGGTCGGGAAATGTGTCCGGCTGATCCGGAAAAGTACCAAAGTAGTGCTCCTCACCTCCTCCCTCAAAACCATCACCTCCTCATCTGCAGCTGGCACCTCAGGGGGAACGTAAGGAGGGGCTACTAATCTGTTCGCGTGCATAGCCGCGAATGTCTGCTTCCAATTATGGCGTCCAGCCATAATGGAATACTCAGGAAGCCATGTCACACCTCTACCTCCTCTATCCTCCCAAGGCATGACAGCGGTAGGTGGACCTCTATGCCTAGGAAAGATCATACCTCTAGTCATGAGGCTCTGAAGTCCTAAAAGTCTAGCTGCTATCCTAGTGCACGCACAGAAATCAATACCCAACTGTCTAGCAATGTGGGTGACCATCCCACCATATCCGATATTGCCAGCCCTCTTGTTCTTTAGCTTACTCATGGTAGAAGCTAAGAGGGTGGAACAGTCAGCAGGCCTACCATGCAGCATACAATACAACAAAAACAACTCATCAGTCTTGATCTTCTGAGGAGTCTCTGTCCTAGGGAAGAGACACTCAGAAAGTACTCGGTGGGCTATCTTCAAGGCTAAGTGGTAGATGAGCTTAGCCTTGGTATCAGCAAGTTGCCAGCGGTCCTCGCTGGCGTAAATCATGGCAATGTCCTCCCAGAAATCCTTAGCGTATACACCGCTAGGGAAACGACCATTGAAGGTCTCATGGAACCCAAAGAAGTGTCCAAACTCTAGGATCGAAAACTCATAGTTCCTCTCCATCAGCCAAAAGGAAACTGTCCTATCTACGTGACTATGCTCGAAAGAGGTCACAAACTCTCTAGTGATATCCTCATATGCATCTTCCCGAATGGTGGAGAAGATAATCAAACCAGCTCTATCTAGCAACCAAGTAAGGTCACCTACCACATTCAGTGGCTCTAAATCCTCAAGAAGCAAATAACGTGATCCTATGACCGGTCTCTTCGCGATCCTCTCTAAGGCATCGAGGTAATCATCATGGATCTTTGGAATTCTAGGGGGTGGGGTGATGGTGGCTGACTAGGGGGTTCCTGGGAGGAGGAGGAAGCATCACCTTTCCTCTTCTTGTTCCTAGCAGACATTCTCCCAACTAAATCCATTTTCTGTCCAAAATTACGGTCTGTTCTTGGTTTCCATGGCCGTGGAATGCCCAGTGACCGTGTTTCGGCTCGTAATTTCTCTAAATCCACTCAATCAACACCAAAATAAACAGACAGCAGCCCTAGACTAATTCCAATCCAGTTCCCATCAATTCTCCTAAAAATTCTTGCGAAATTGACTCAAATCGACAAAGTGAAGGAGAAAGAAGAAAACCTAGGTTTTTGGATTTTAAAATCCAAATTCCGTCTTCTCCAGTAATTGTCCACTCGTTTTGTTGCTTGGATCTTGTATATGGTTGAATTTTCTTCACTTTGGGTTAAAGAATCGTTCGAAACGATTAACGAACAGAGATTTGAGAGAAGGGGTCGTTTTCGGCGATTTTGGGGCGTGGAATTGGGTGTTTTGGTGTTCTTTGTGAAGAAACGTGGTTTATATAGTAACCGTAAAATTTTTGGAAAATTACGGTCACTCAGGGGTTTCCACGGCCGTGGAATGTACGGAACCGTGGTTTTGGTGATTTTTCTCAGGCTTTTGCAAATACGGTCACTATAGCTGCCACGGCCGTGGTTTTGGCTGTGGAACTCTCTGTAATGTGCCAAAGTACAAGTTTCGTCAATTTCTTCTAACTTTTACTTCTCCCTTGCCTCTTCCATTGCTCCTACATCCAAAAACACGAACATACCGGAAGGTATCGAAGGCAAAACAAAACAAAAACGTTTAAACTACTCTAATCTACGAATTAAAAACAGAAACATAAGTGCAATACCTTGGGTTGCCTCCCAAGAAGCGCTTGTTTAAGGTCCGTAGCTAGACTGTACTTACACCTATGGGGGAAAACAGAAACATAAGTGCGAACTCTTCAGCTTGGAGTTCCGGTGAGTACTTCTTGAGTCGTTGACCCTTCACCTTAAAGCTTCCTCCCTTTTCACCCCAGACTTCAACTGCATCATGGGGGAAACACATTTGATTAGATAAGGTCCAGTCCAACGAGATTTAAGCTTACCTGGAAAGAGACGAAGTCTTGAGTTGAAGAGGAGAACTTGATCTCCTTCTTTGAGGTCTTGTTAAAGAACTTCACCACAAGCATGGCATCATTAGTAGGAGAGGCAATTGCTTCAAACCATCTCGAAACATAATCTACAGCGAGAAGTATGTATTGGTTTCCACCAGATGATGGGAAAGGTCCCATGAAGTCTACTCCCCAAACGTCAAAGATCTCCACCTCTTGAATGTTGTTAAGAGGCATCTCGTTTCTCCTAGATATGTTCCTTGTTCTTTGACAAGCAACGCAGCAGGAAACAAAGGTTTGCACATCTTTAAATAAAGTAGGCCAAAAGAATCAAGATTGCAATACCTTAGCGCTAGTCTTATTCGAACTAGCGTGTCCTCCACAAGGTAGTGAATGACAATGACGGATGACACTTTGCATCTCATCTTCCGGCACACATCGTCGAATGATGCCGTCAGGACCTCTCTTAAAGAGGAGAGGTTCATTCCAAAAGTATTCCCGAACATCCTTAAAGAACTTCTTTCTTTGTGCATAGGATAATCCGGGTGGTAATTCCTGGCAAACCAAATAGTTAACAAAATCAGCAAACCATGGCTCATTACCTTTACTAATCTTGTCGATGCACTCCTCTATGATATGTAAATGCTCGTCCGGAAAGGAGTCATCTATGGGTAGATTGTCGTCCTCTAGATGTGGTAGATGACCCAAATGATCCGCAACAGAATTTTCCGAACCCTTCTTGTCACGGATCTCTAGATCGAATTCTTGTAGGAGAAGAATCCATCTAATTAGCCTTGGTTTCGCATCCTTCTTTGCAAGCAAATACCGGATCGCAGCATGATCCGTGTACACAATCACCTTTTCACCTACAAGATAAGAGCGAAACTTTTCAAATGCATATACAATTGCTAAAAATTCTTTCTCCGTAGTGGCGTAGTTGAGTTGCGCTTCATCTAGCGTCTTGTTAGCGTAGTAGATAGCGTGGGTTTGTCCTTCCTTCTTTTGCCCAAGCACAGCTCCTATAGCTACGTCACTTGCGTCACACATAACCTCGAATGGAAGATTCCAATCCGGAGGTTGAATAATCGGGGCTGAGATTAGAGCTTCCCAAATCTTATTAAATGCATCTAAACATTCCTGCGAAAAATCAAAAACTGCATCCTTCATCAATAGATTAGTAAGCGGCTTTGATATCTTAGAGAAATCCTTTATAAAGCGTCTATAAAATCCAGCATATCCTAGAAAACTTCTTATTCCTTTCACCGAAGTAGGAGGAGAAAGCTTTTCTATAGTCTCTATCTTATCCTTATCCACTTCAATCCCTCTACTAGAGATTAAGTGTCCTAATACAATGCCTTCTTTCACCATAAATTGACACTTCTCCCAATTAAGAACTAGGTTAGTGTCTTCACACCTTTGTAGCACAAGAGCAAGGTTATAGAAAGACAATTATCGAAAGAGGAACCATAAACAGAAAAATCATCCATAAAAACCTCCATGATTTCCTCTATGTACTCCGAGAAGATAGCCATCATGCACCTTTGAAAGGTGGTTGGGGCGTTGCAAAGCCCAAACTGCATTCTCCTATAAGCAAACGTACCCCACGGGCATGTGAATGTGGTCTTCTCTTGATCATCCGGATATATCGGGATCTGAAAGAAACCACTATAACCGTCAAGATAGCAAAATTGTGAGTGTTGTGCTAACCTCTCAAGCATTTGGTCGATGAAGGGTAGTGGGAAGTGATCCTTCCTCGTTGCGTTGTTCAGCTTGCGGTAGTCTATGCACATCCTCCATCCTGTCACGGTTCGCGTAGGAATGAGCTCATTGTTCTTGTTGGTAATGACTATCATTCCTCCCTTCTTTGGAACCACCTGTGACTCACCCACTTGCTATCGGACATAGGGTAGATGATACCTGCATCAAGTAGTTTAAGAACTTCCTTCTTGACAACCTCCTTCATGGTCGGATTTAACCGCCTTTGAGGTTGTCGCGAAGTTCTAAAGTCTTCTTCTATTAGGACCTTATGCATGCATAGTGAAGGTTTGATTCCTACTAGATCCTCTATAGTATACCCTAAGGCTTTCCTATGTTTTTTAAGAACAACCATAAGCTTACTATGTTCATCTATACTCAAATCGGAACTAACAATTACCGGAAAGGTAGAATTAGGTCCTAGAAATGCGTACCTTAGATGTGCGGGAAGTGGCGTCAATTCCATCACTATAGGATTCTCTAATGGCTCTTGAGGAGTGTCCAATGCTTCCTTAGAAGTCTCTAAGGATGTAGAAGTTGTTGGAGAAGAATCAAAAGTAGTGGCTGAAAGAACACAATTGCCTTCAGATTCACCCAAAATTACGGCTCCCCTGTTCCCTCCACGGCCGTGATTTTGGGCGTGGAAATCAATTACGGTGCCTCTGTTTGTTCCACGGCCGTGGTTTTGACCGTGTAACTTACTAGAGTCCTCTGAATAGTTGATTACGGTCATGTTGGTCGAAACCACGGCCGTGGAATAGCACGACTGGCCGTGATTTCTCACGTTCTCTGACCCATCGTAGAGTTTCTCAAATTCTTCTTCATACACTTCCTTTTGCTTCTCTAAAGCTTCAATTTCCTCATTGTATTCCTCTTCTTCCCCTATGTCTATAATGCTCATAGAGATCACCTTTTGCAAGGGATCTTTGAAGAGAATCGAACTTACCTCCTCTCTAGATAGCTCTTCGTCATGGATGTTGAATATATCCTCTTTAAAAGTTGGTTCCTTCACCAAAGTGGAGAGAACAAACTCTACCTTTTCTTCTCCTATGTCGAAGGCGAGTCTAGCATTCTTGCAATCAACCATACAACCGGATGTTTCAAGAAACGGTCTTCCGAGTATGATCGGGACCGGACTATCTGCAGGAATGTCAAGCACAACAAAATCTATAGGAACATAGAACTTACCAAGCTTGACCGGGACGTCTTCAACTATGCCGACGGGACGAGTTATGGATCGATCCGCCATGTATAACGTCATCTTCACCGGTTTAGGTTCGCCTAAACGGATCTTTCTGCATAAGGCAAGCGGAATGATGCTCACGCTTGCTCCTAAATCACATAATGCATCATACGTGACATCTCCCACTCCTATGGGAATACAAAACGACCCCGGATCCTTCAGCTTTGGGGGCATCTTTTCCTTCATTGTCTTAATGAGATCCGACGAATCCGAACTCATTTTGACCTCTTCAAAATCCTCTAATTTCCTCTTATTAGAGAGGATCTCCTTTAAGAACTTTCCATAAGCTGGCATACCTACAATTGCATCAATGAAAGGTATATTAATATGCAGTTTGCTCATGAGTTCTATAAACTTACCGAATTGTTTGTCTAGACGCGCTCTTGCTCTAGAATGAGGGAATGGTAGGGGAGGTTTGTAAGATGGAGGAGGAATGCAGATGTCTTCCTTCTCCTTCCCCTTCTCTTTCTCCTTCTCGACGGGAACTTCCACAAACTTAGGCTGCGGGTCGGTGGTTGTTGCTCCGCTTCTAGTTGTGATAGCCATCACCCTTCCTTTTGGGTTATCCTCCGTCTTTCCTGGAAGTTTTCCTTGATTCCTAGGAACTTCCTCAGCATTGCTAAACATTTGGTTTTCTAAAACCTTTTGAGCTTTATCAACCTTAGTAATCTGATTATCAACTTTAGTGATGTGACTCTCCAATCCTTGAAGCTTTCCCAAAATTGTTTCCAACATAGGATCGGGCTTCTCTTTCCCCGAAGTGCTTCCACTATTAGATGCTTATTCCTGAATTTTCAAAGGAATTGAAGAAGAAGAAGGTGGAGTTAGTGAATTTCCTGAATTGGGATAAGAATTACCGGAATTGTGTAGTTGGTTGGAACGCCAATTGTTGTTGTTTGAACCCCTATTGTTGTTCCAATTGTTATTCCGGTTGTTGTTGTTGTTCCAATTGTTCCGGTTGTTGTTCCAATTGTTGCGGTTTGTGTTCTCATTCCCATTGTGGTTATTATTGTTTCCTAAATAACCCACATCTTGCCCCTTTTGATTTGGAAAGTTAGCCTTGATGACTTCCTTCAATTCTTTAATCTCGGAGTTGAGAGAAAAGATTTGAGTTTGAGCGGCTTGTGTTAGCTTTGATCCTTGCTCCACTCGATTTGCTTCTACTTTTCGGTGAGAATACTTCTCAATGACTCGGGCTTGCTTCTCAATGAAGTCCCAAGCGTCATCTTCCCTCATGTCCATGAATGTACCACATGAAAGGGATTGGAGCTTGAATTGTGTTTCCATATCCAGCCCTTTATAGTATATCTCCAATAGCTCCAATTTGGAAATGCCATGGTGTGGGCAATCCAATAGTAAATCCTGAAATCTTTCCCAAGATTGAAACAAACTTTCGTTAGATCTCATAGAAAATGCATTAATCTTACCTCTCAACTCCGCCGTTTTAGATGGCGGAAAAAATTTGGTGAGGAACTCCGAAGAAAGATCCTCCCATGTGTTGAGTCTTCCATTTGGAAGAGCTTGATACCAAGATAAAGCTTTCCCCTTCAAAGAGAAGAAGAATGACTTGATCTTATAGTTGTTGGTGGTTGCATTATTTGGCTTCATTGTCTCCATTAAGATCTCAAAATTCTGTAAATGTTGATGTGGAGACTCGCTACTCGTTCCTCCAAACTGACTTTGGCGAACGATGGTAATAACTTGTGGGTTGAAGCTAAACCCCTGCATGTCATCAGCATCAAAGTTCACACCTAGACGGCGTGGTTGCTGAATTGGATCCATCCTTTAGCCAAGAGTTCTTGGCTCTTCTTCTACACGAGCGGCTCTCGCACCCCCAGCCGGGACACGATAGTTGGCAGCCGGTCTTGGATTAAATTGATTCATGTTGACCGTCGTATTAAGATCTTCAAGAGATGGCATGGAAGAGTTGCTATCCTCATCGGATGAGTTGGCTCTAACCGATTTTGTTAGTTTCCTCCTCTCCTTCTTCTTGAGGTCGCTCAATTCCAGCCTCATTTGAAACATCATATCCGTTATCTCATCAATTTTTAATTGATGACGGTCCAATTCTTCCTTGCGAGTCTTCTCGCTCCATCTAAGTTGAGCTTCGGATTCCGCTAACTCTGTTTGATAATCCCGCTCCTTATCTTCAGCCATCTTTCTTTCTTTGAGTTTCTTCCTCAAAGTCTTCTCAAGTTCTTGATCAAGAGGTAAGAGGTCCTTGTTGTTCCTATACATGCGCATATACCTAAAGTAACCTGAAAATATCACTCAAAGGAGATATCAAATAACAAGAGCAAGCTCTCAAGCTTGACAACCGGTAACCGAATTCGGCCTAAACCAAATCCCCGGCAACGGCGCCAAAAACTTGTTCGCCACTTAGCGTGCGTGCAAATAAGTCTAAATTTATAAAACTAGAATCAAGCAAGCGAACCCGCAATGTATGGATCGATGCAGTTAAGCAAGAATTCTAGAGTATCAAACACAGGGATTTGGGGGGAACAAATTCAATTGTAAAGTTGTCAAGCAAGTAAAAGGGTAAAGCTTTGCAAATGTATTGGGAAAACAACAACCCTAAAGATCCAGGTATCTAATTGTGGCAATCGATTCAAGATATACTAAAGAACTAAGGACAAAGTTAAGAGTTGCAAAAGTATGCTAAGGTAAAGCAATGTACGGTGAAGTTTCAAGGCTTTATATGACTTATCTAAAGGCACTCTCTATAAAGGTTGTTGAGGCTTCAGTATAGAAAGGATCTAAAGACAAGAATTAATATCAAATACCCAAACTTGTAACCCAAGGATCAAGACTAACTAAACCGATTAGGGTTGTGACACTCAAAATCGAAGTAGAGGTTGTTGAGGCTTCACTACCACCTAGAAGAGGGTAAACCTAGACTAGATTAAAGCTAATCTTTAACCTTGGATCAAAGTAAAAAGCAAAGTTCGTAAACTAGGGTAAATCACGGGTAGTTCTTGAGTTCCACGGCCGTGGAACCTCAAGAACAGACCGTGATTTTGGTTCGTCGGCGAATCTCTCTAACTCTCAGGGTCCAATCTGTTTACGATCAATCTATCATCATCTAAGCCACAACTATCAACCCTTCACCTTAGAATTGCAAAAGGGTTTTAGCCAATAACTGTCATTATTATATCAAATTCAAGATTAAGAAGAATGAAAGATGAAAACCTTCGAAAACCTTCAATAAATCTCAAATCAATCTCAAATCCACAAACAAGGGTAGTAATGTATATCAGATTTGGAATAAACACAAACCAATAAAAATCCTCGATAAGAACGAAGAGCGGGATGTCAATCCATCTTCTAATCAAACCTAAGGACAAAAGGCGCAAATTCCGCCACAAACAACTTCCAAATCTTCAAACCCTCGTGAATCTCCGTTTGCCAATGCAAAATCTCCGGACGTTCAATGCAGCCCTAAGCACGTGTAAGCCGAAGTCCCGAAATCTCTCTCCTCCACCCCTTTTATAAGGAAGGGTAAAATAACTGTCCAGCCCATATGCGTAAATGATGTGTTAATATTTTATTCGTCAAAAGATCGCCTAAATCACGGTTTCATTGAGTTCCACAGCCGTGGTTTAGAGCGTGGAAGTGGATTACAGTTCTTCATGATTTCCACGACCGTACTTTATACTTTGTAACTCTCTGGAATACTCCACGTTCATGTTGCTAAGATCCACGGCCGTGGTTTTGGGCGTGGACTTCTCTACGACCGTATTTTAGAGCGTGGAAGTGTAAATTGCTTGTGGTTTCCTTTGTGTCGTGCCATTTCTCATCATAGCATCTCCCTTGACTTCTTTGATGTGTCCTTAATCCTTGGATGTGCTCAAATCTTCTCCTTTTTCTCTCAATTGGTTCGGTTTTAGCTCTTATTCACCTATAATCAACACAAAGCTAATGTAGACCTCTATATCGACAATATAGAAAAAGTAGCTAACAATTTCTTCAATACCGTATCAATGAACACTATAATGGATGAAAAACAACTAGAAAAAGTGCCTAGAATATCGCAATATTTCATGCTAACAATGATGTGAAAATGAGATAACCTAACACTAATCTAGCATCTCTAATTATACATATTAGGACACAAAATTGCATTAAATAGGCAGCCCAAACCGTCACTTTAAATGCCATAAAGTGAGAGTCTAAACAACCAAACTTATTACGACTGTTGCATAACTGCGGGCGCGGATCTGAGAGCCTTAGGGGCAATTTAGTGCAAAATGCTTCATCTTCAACTGAGCCGCGGGGGGGGGGGGGGGCATGGCAGGGCCGCGGGGCGGGTCGTTAATGCTTTGGAACGGCTGACTGTTGATCTTCTTGACCTTTCTAGTGTCAAACCGCGGGGGCAACTCAGTGTCACAGCGGGGTGGCACAATGTCGCCACGGGGGCGGGACAGTGTCGCCACGGGGGCGGGCCAGTGTCGCTGCGGGTGCCGAGACAGGGTCCCTCTGGAATCAGTGTTGCCGCGGGGGCGGGAAAGTGTCGCAGCGGGTGCCGTGACAGGGTTCCTCTGGAATCAGTGTCACTGCGGGAGCAGGACAATGTCGCCGCGCGGGCGGGACAATGTCGCCGCGCGGGCGGGACAATGTCGCCGCGGGGGCGGTACAGTGTCGTCGCGGGTGCTATGACAGGGTTCCTCTGGAATCAGTGTTGCCGCGGGGGCGGGACAGTGTCGCCGTAGGGGCGGGACAGTGTCACCGCGGGTGCCGTGATAGGGTTCCTCTGGACTTCTCTTTGCTTCCGTTCTTCTTCCAACTGTAGCTAAATCTTTGGATTTCTTCATTGCTTAGTTCTTCAGCTGGATTTACACAGTTGGCAACAAAATACAACCATTTGACTCTAAAAACATACTTAAATTACCTTAATAAGATAGTGATTCCATCACCTATCAAATTCCCCCATGCTTAGACTCTTACTCGTCCCGAGTAAACTAAAAATCTACCTAATGAAAACAAAAAGCCTCAGGAAGCATGATGAATATAGAAAGGCAATGAAACAAAGCATGCAAAAGAGCAAAAATAAAAAAATCTATCAAAGTGATGTGAAAAGAGAAAAACTACCATCCTTATTGCTCCAAGAGTGGCCTACCTGTTCCTCCTTATATCTCCTCTTCTTATGTCGCCAACGTCAAAAAAGGGAACCTATCACTCGGATTTCGCTCATTTTGCCAAGGAGCCCTTTCGGGTTTTCACCTTGCCACCCTTCTTTTTTCTAAGATACTCTCACCACTTCTCACATCCCTCAAGTCCATTTTTGCACAAACCTTATGCTGGTCGGACTACCTTCTTTTTGCCTAAACCGCCCTTTCGGGTTTTCGGTTTATCCAAGGATTTTTCATGCCTTTTTTTCATTTTTTTTGGCTTTATCTCTTTCTTTTTTTAATTTTTTTTGACTGAATATAAAACTTTACAATTCAATAATCAAACATAACAAAGATAGATCCCTCCCCTATGCTTGAAGATCACTTTGCCCTCAAAGTGTGAAAATGAAGGAAAAAACTAAAAAGGGAGAAGGATGAAGAACAAGCTTACTGATGAGATGGTGGACAATCGGGGTACTCTTGTCGGTACGGAAAGTATGAGAAGAAGAGCTCCTGCCACTAGTGGAGGTTAGGTGGTGGCGTGGTGGATAAGTTGATGCGAGTGTGGAAGATAGGTTTTGAGTGGAGAAGAATGATGAATGTAAGTGGTGAGGGAAAGAGGGGATGGTGGTCGGAGATTTGAGTGGAGGTGAATTTTTTCTTCTTTTTTTCTTTCTTTTTCTTTCTATTTTTTATTACATACCTGTCGTCATGGCGACCGCGGTCGCGGTTCTTCTTTGCCGCGGGTGCGGCCACTGTTGGGTTAGCCGCGGTTGCGGACGTTCCTAGCCGCGGGGGCGGATAGACGACAGAAAGACTTTTATTCCTCCTTCCTCGGGTTGCCTCCCGAGCAGCGCCTTTGTTTTACGTCGTTGGCTCGACGTAAGTCCTTGATCATGCTTGTATGACTCCTCCGGGATCAATTTGTTGATGTTGAGGTCTTATCCCGTTGATGCCATCCATGATCCAACCACTTGTTTTCTAACTCTCTTCTAGTGCACAAGAGAGATTAGTAGCATGAGTTTGAACCATACAAATGGTTCAAACGAGTAATTGACAATAAAAATAACAAAGTACTTAAAAACTCTAATCTCCCCGGCAACGGCGCCAAATTTGATGAGTCTTTTCTCTATGGTCGTTTTTATCTTATCAAAATATAATCCCGACTTAGCACTAAAATGAGTATAGTGGTTAATTAAGGGTCGAACCCAAGAGAGTTTAGTATTTTTATTTAATTCAGTTATTGATTATAGAAACAAGTAACAAGGGGGGGGGGTTTGGTTGAATTGATGCACACAAAACTTATGAAAACAAGTAACGCAACAAGTAAGACAATGATGGGTGAATCTACACTAGGTTGATTCTTAGCATCCGATTGCTACTTTGGTGAGTTCCTTTTTACAAGTTTTCAAGTAATCTCCCGTCTCGATCATATATATGTGTTGAGCCAACCGGCATCAACACAACTTAACAGGTTAGTGTTCCGTAACCTACAAGAACAATTAACAAGTTAGCTTTCAAACAAAGACTAAGGGATATAAAGAAAAGATTAAAACCATTAAACTTATATTTATATTTGTGTTCCTTTCCTTTACGCAATTACAACCCGTTATTACTTAAAGTTTACTACTAGATTAAAGACCCGAACCTGGAATCTATTAATTCTAGTTCTTTGAATGCACTTTAGAACCTAAGGTGATCAATCTCAAGTGATAGTAAAACATGCAATTAGACAATGAAGATCAAGGAAACACAAAGTATTAGTGAATGAAAACTTATATTAGAAAGACTTACAACCAAAGTAACAATGCAGCTTCAAACTCACCCAATGTAGCACGGGAGTTAGCAACTCATTACAAAGGTAGCAAGATAGTTTTAATGGAAAAAGTGGATTCTAAATTGGATGATAAGTGGATGATTCTAGCAATCAGTCAAGGACTATTTATACTACAAACGACACTAAATAGGAGTAAATGGCCGGCCCAAAACAGCCCACTTTAATGCCATAAAGGTGGTGTAAACAGTCGGAGTAAAGCTTCTGTCGTTGAACCGCAGGGGCGGCCTTCAGATCCGCAAGGCGGTGCAGGCGAAAACGCTTGATCTTCTTCATGGCCACAGGGGTGGCCAGGCCATTCCACAGGGGCGGATCTTTAATGCTCTTCAAACGTCTGACTCTTCAACTTCCTGTCGTTTCTGATGCCGAGCCGCCGAGGCGTCTCAATGTCAACGCGGGGGGCGGTGACATTGACTCTTCATCTTCCAACTCCCAGGTTAAGGCGCAGGCAGAGGCGCGGGGGCGCTGTTCTTTGCTTCTTCAGGGCAAGTCACCGCAGGGGCGCCAAGGGTTGACGCAGGTGCGGTGACAGTCTTCGTTCCTAGCACTAGCGAAGGCGTAGGCTGCGCTCCGGAGTATAGTGTCACCCGCAGGGGCGGTGACACTGCTCCGCGGGGGCGGTGAAGCAACAAAAGTTTTGCTTCGTGAACGATCTTCACTCCTAAGTGCTTATAACTCCTTCTTTATCTTCTTTTAGTCTTCTTCTTTTGGACCAAGGAGTTATTATCATAAACCAGAACAAATATAATAAAAGAGACTCTAAAAACTAACCTAAATGATAGTGATTCCATCACCTATCAAGTTGTGAGACGAAACCCTTGAACAAGTATTTCCACGGCCTGTTCTTCAGGAACTACGACCGTGGTTTCCTAAGTTCTGCCCGTAGTTTCCTCTGTTTTGCACGTTTTGCTTTTGTCTTTATCCAAAGTTCAAGATTGCTTTAATCCTATCTTTGTAAACCCTTTCTAACCTTTACCTCGCTTGGTTGTGAGTGTTTACGAGTTCTAGGTAATAGGGGATTCAAAACCCTCTATTAATGTGAGGAGTGTCAAAGCCTTTGCCTTTTTCTTTCTTTCCCTTGGGTTTTGGTTTGGTATGAGAGTTGAATCCTATCCTTATGACCTCTTCTTGACGAGACTCAACATCCGTTAATTAAAATCCTTTGGTTGGGACAAAAGGAAGTTGGATCTTCACCGGATGATATCCTACCGAAGAATATATACCATTGCTACCCAACTCTGTCCATACATATCCTTAGACATCTTGAATCAAACGCCATAACAGGATACTTGGATCTTTAGAATCCACATTCCCAATTATTCTTACATCTATATTCTTTATTGTGATCATTGCTTTTCTTGCTACTCAAGTTGGATTACCTTTGTTGCTTTGTTCTCACCGATTCCCTAAGATCGACTCCGGAATATCAGCCCATACTACGATTGATCTTTACACTGCGGGTTCGCTATCGTTAGGCTTAATTCTTGGATATAAATTTAAAGCTTATTTGCGCACACACCTTTTGGAGCGAACAACTGACCATCGGTCCGAGGATGATAAGCAGTCGTGAATTGTAGACTCGTACCTAGGGCGGTATGCACTTGCTGCCAAAACCTCGAAGTGAACCGTCCGTCCCTATCAGAGACTATAGTCCTAGGTACTACACGAATTCGCACTATCCGTCTAGTTAACTCTGCAACCAATCGACTTACCGGCCATGTTTCCTTGATATGAATGAAACATGCGGTCTTCGTTAGTCGATCTACCATAACCAGATGACATCAAAGCCTCGACTCGGTCTTGAACCGGTAACAAAGTTCATCGAGATGTCCTCCCACTTCCACTGGGAACGGGAAGTGGGTGTAGCTCTCCTCTTGGTCGGTGATGCTCGATCTTGACTTGCTGATAGGTCGCACACTAAGCTACATATCTCATCACATCTAACTTTAGACCTCCCCACAAGAAGGAGCGTCTAATATCCTAATACATCTTACTCGCACCGGGATGTACTGAGTATGGTGTAGAGTGAGCCTCCTGTAAGATTCGTTGTCTTAGCTCTTGATTTGAGGGCACACATACGCGCTCCCGGCGTCTCAAAAATCCATCGGCACCGACGGCAAACTGAGGTGCCTCTTCTCGAGACATATTATCTCGGATCCGTGTGAAAGGTTGGCGACTCTCCTTCTTCTGTCGAATTTCCACCAACAGATCATGTAACATCTCTAATGTAATGCCCCATTTATTGGGGGCGTTTTCAATATTTATTTTATGGCGGTTATCAATATTATTTATATCTTAAGTATGTTTCACGGGTATTTGAAGTCGCAAATTTTATGTTTCGGGTATTTTATTTTTTTGATACGTGTACGTATGTCCGTATTATATGTTGTCCGAAAAATCGAGAATTTTTCCCGATTTGAAAGTCTCATTCCGTTTCATTTTGATCGAGTATATATGTTCGCCACTTAGCGTGCGTGCAAATAAGCTTTAAATTTATAAAACTAGAATCAAGCAAGCGAACCCGCAGTGTACGGATCGACGTAGTTAAGCAAGAATTCCAGAGTATCGAACACAGGGATTTGGGGGGAACAAATTCAATTATAGGTTATCAAGCGAGTAAATGTAAGAAACTTTTCAAATATTGGGAAAACAACAATCCTAAAGATCCAGATATCCAGCTGTGGCAATCGATTCAAGATATACTAAAGGTATAAGGACAGAGTTGAGGGTTGCAAAGGTATGCTAATATAAGGTAATCGTACGGTGAAGTTCCAAATACCTTATATGACTCACCTAGAAGACACTCTCTATAAATGTTGTTGAGGCTTGAGTATAGAAAGGTTCTAAAGGCAAGAATTAACGTCAAACACCCAAACTTGTAATCCAAGGATCAAGACTAACTATACCCAATTAAGGTTGTGACACTCACAATCGAGGTAGAGTTTGTTGAGGCTTCACTACCACCTAGAAAAGGCAAGCCAAGACTAAGTTAAAGCAAATTTTTAACTTTGGATTAAAGTAAAAGCAAGTTCATAAACTGATACAAAATTACGGGTAGTTCTTGAGTTCCACGGCCGTGGAAGCTCAAGAACAGACCGTGGATTAGGTTCGTCGGCGATTCTCTCTAACTCTCAGGGTCCAATCTGTTTACGATTGATCTATCATCATCTAAGCCACAACTATCAACCCTTCACCTTAGAATTGTTAAAGGGTTTTAGCCAACAACAGTCATATTGATATCAAATTCAAGGTTTAAAAGAATGAAAGATGAAAACTTCCGAAAACCTTCAATAACTTTCAAACTAATCACAAATCCACAAATCAAGAACAATATCGTCAATAGATTCGGAATAACACAAACAATCACAAATCTTAGATAAGAAGGAACAACGGGATGTCAATCCGTCTTCTAAATCATACCTAAGCAAGAAGCGAAATCTTCTTACGAACAATCTCCGAATCTTCAATCTTCCGTCAATCCGGAAATCTCACTAGCAACGCGCAATTCTCTCAATCACAATCTCCGTAAGATGTGAAATTAGGGCAATTCCAAGTGTAAGCGGAAGTGCGTCTAAGCGTAAGCGAAGGTGACGAAATCTCTCTTCGTCCGTCCTTTTATAGTGTAAGATAAAATATTGGCCCGGCCCAACTGCGTAGGAGATCGTGGCTTAAAGTATGGCGAAAAAGATTGCCAAGATCACGATCGTGGAAGGGTTCCACGACCGTAATTTAGAGCGTGGAAACTATCACGGTTTGTCTCAATCTTTCCACGGCCGTAGAAGTTGCTGGAATGAATCACGCTTCCCTTGCCAAGGTTCCACGGCCGTGGACTTGAACGTGGAATGTAGTAATGTTCGCCACTTAGCGTGCGTGCAATCAAGCTTTAAATTTATAAAACTAGAATAAAAGCAAGCGAACCCGCAGTGTACGGATCGGCGTAGATTAGCAAGTATTCCAGAGTATCGAACACAGGGATTTGGGGAGAATAAATTCGATCGTAGGTTATCAAGCAAATGAATGTAAGAGCTTTGCAAATTATTGGGAAAACAACAATCCTAAAGATCCAAGTATCCAGCTGTGGCAATCGATTCAAGATATACTTAAAGATATAAAGACAGAGTTGAGATATGCAAAGGTATGCTAATGTAAGGTAATCGTACGGTGAAGTTCCAAAAACCTTATATGACTCACCTACAAGACACTCTCTATACAGGTTGTTGAGGCTTCAATATAGAAAGGTTCTAAAGGTAAGAATTAATGTCAAATACCCAAACTTGTAATCCAAGGATCAAGACTAACTAAACTGATTACGGTTGTGACACTCACAATCGAGGTAGAGGTTGTTGAGGCTTCACTACCACCTAGAAAAGGCAAGCCTAAACTAAGTTAAAGCAAATCTTTAACTTTGGATTAAAGTAAAAGCAGGTTCATAAACTTAAAGGAAATCACGGTAAGTTTTTGAGGTTCCGCGGCCGTGGACTTCAAGAACAGGCCGTAATTTAAGGTTGTCGACGATTCTCTCTAACTCTCAGGGTCCAATCTGTTTACTATCGATCTATCATTATCTAAGCCACAACTATCAACCCTTCACCTTAGAATTGTTAAGGGTTTTTAGCCAACAATCATCATTACGATATCAAATTCAAGGTTAAAAGATTGAAAGATGAAAACTTCCGAAAACTACCAATAAACTTCAAACTAATCTCAATGTCACAATCAAGAACAAATATCGTCGCTAGATTCGGAATAGAACAAACAAGCACAATATTAGATAAGAAGGAAGAACGGGATGTCAATCCGTCTTCTAAATCAAACCTAAACAAGAAGAGAAATCTTCTTGCAATTAACCTTCCGAATCTTCGATCTTCCGTCAGTCCGGGAATCTCTATCACAATCTCCACCAAGTGCGAGATTAGGGCAACCCCAAAGATGAGCGCAAGTACGTCTTTTGCAAAGTCGCAAAGTCTCTAAGCGGGGGGTCTAAGTGAAGGTGCATGCGTAAGCCTAAAGCGAGGTGACGGAATCTCTCTTCGTCCGTCCTTTTATAATGTATCATGAAGTAGTGGCCCGGCCCAATCTTTTAAAAGATCGTGGCTTAAAGTGTGGCGAAAAAGATCGCCAAGATCACGGTCGTGGAAGGTTCCACGACCGTAATTTAGAGCGTGGAATTCAACACGGTTTGAACACATGATTCCACGATCGTAAAATCCACTGGAATGAATCACGCTTCTCTTGCTAGGGTTCCACGGCTGTGGAACTGAACGTGGAAAGTAGTACGGCCGTATTTTAGAGCGTGGTTTAGGGCAAGAACGTGATTCTTCCCTAGCCTCGTGCATTCCTCAAGTTAGCTCTCTTTTGGCTCCTAAGAATGCCCTCAATCCATGGACATACTCAATCAACTCATCTTTGCTAAATTCCGTTCGGAAATGGCTCTCAATCACCTATAATCAACATAAAGCTTGTGTAGACATCTATATCGACAATATAGGCAAACTAGCTCACAAATGCAACAATGCTAAATCAAAGACTATCAATATGAATCAAATATGTTTAGAAAACGTTCCTAAAATATCACAATATTTCATGCTAACAAATAACCCCATACTTAACACTTGCTTGTCCCTAAGCAAGGTCTTTCAAAAGCTTTAAAACAAGAGTTAGGATGAAATATGTATACCTTCTCAAAGCAATACTTCTTTTGGAGGAATGTGCCTTCTAAAGAATAGATCATTCTCAAATCTTGCTTCAATCGTTTATAGACTTTCATACACTTAATCAAAGAGTAAAGGGTAAAGAAAACATATGAATCAATCAAACTTCCATACAAACATCATAACCTTTAAACATTATCAAAATCAATCATAAGAAACTTCAATTTAGATCACCAAGTCATATAACATTCTTTTGATCTTAAGGACTTTCAAAGAAAAAGGTCTAGAAAGTGGAAAGGGAAGGAAACTTTAAGGAATGTGGTGCATGAATCCGGGAAAGTGGACAACTACTCCTTCTTCTTCTTTTGCGGTTTCCGCAACACTTCAACTTAGAGCTTCGCTCTCTTCCTTTCATTTTTCGACTTTACTTTTGGAGTTATGGACAGAGGTGCACAAAAACCGAAGCCTAGGAGATTGGCGTTTCTCAATTTTTATGAGATGCCTCAAACCCTTAGCGCACATACCATAATCCGCTAGGAATATCGCTCAATCCGACTTTGGCAAGACACAAACACCCGGCTATGTGAATGGTGCCGAGTTACTCATCATCATGATTGACTTCCCCAAACCTACAATTTCTTTCTATTCTTTTGATTGCAATTAATTGCTCTCATGGCCCTCCCACATCAAACATGCCTTTTTCATTCACTTCTCCAAATTCCCGGATAGGTAAACGAGGTCAATATTTTAATGAGGAGCTAAATGATCAAAGAAAGAAGAAAGAAAATATCGAATTGCCTTAATCATCTCAACAAGAAGTATAAGAACTTATAGTGTGATTTCAACTTTAATTTCTCAACATGATTTAGGTAATATCCATCACATTATGAAACTTGCAAAAGAGGTATAATCAACTCATTCAATTCCTTTTCAATTCACTATTCTTTTAAGCATGCAATTGTCATCAAACTCAATTCACAAGTAGTGATTATCATAGAAATCATCTCAATTCCTTAGAAGCACAAAATTTTCAAAATTTTTCAATTTTTATGGGTTTTTAAAGTTCTTTTTCATGCAATGAAATAACGAAACATGCAACAATATAATGAACATGCAATGATAGTCTCGAATAGAAGCAAACATAGTGAGTAAGAGTTATTACAAACTTTTAGTCACACCCCACCCCATACTTAGGACGAACATTGTCCCTAATGTTCAAAAGAAAGAAAGAAAAGAAAGAAAAGAAAAAGAAACTCACAAAATGGCGGTGGAGCGGCTAAAACGAAACTGTCATGCAATCAATCACTGCGGCGCTGGTGGAGGCGGGAATGGAGAGAAGCTAGGATCATAAAACCGCCCAAACTGCTGGCGGTAGACGTCTCTCATCATGTGATCGAGGTCGTCCAAGCGTCCATCTCTAGCATCGGCTCGTATCTCCAATGCTCCTACTCTCTCCGAAAGACCAGTAGCCTAATCCGGCATCTGCTCATACCATCCCGGAGCCTGGTTGTACCATGCTGGAGCGTCGGATGGTGCTGGTGCTGGTGCAGATGGTGTCTCTGTAGCCCATGGAGGTGGAGCTCCATACCATGCAGGAGGTGTCTCAGCCCATGTGGGTCTCTCACTCACGCTGGCGTGGTGAGAAGACGAGCCTGAAGCTCTAGCTGGACGTGGAGAATGTCTAGGCACATCGGGGGCCGCATCCGGCTGATCCGGAAACGTGCCAAACTCCTCCTCCACCCTCAAACTGATCTCTCATCTCCTCCTCCTCAACAACTGGTGGTGGGACGTATGGGGGAGCTGCAATCCTGTTCGCATGCATGGCAGCGAACGTCTCCTTCCAATTATGGCGTCCCGCCATAATGGAATACTCCGGCAGCCACTCAATACCCCTACCGGTCGTGCTCTCCCAAGGCATGGCCGCATAAGGCGGACCTCTATGTGTGGGGAAGATGAGCCCTCTAGTCATGAAGGCATGAAGTCCTAGGGGTACGGCTGGTATACAGGTACAGGCAGAGAAATCAACACCCAAACTCCTAGCAAGGTGGGTAACTATCCCACCGTATCCAATGTTGCCCTTCCTCTTGTTCTTGAGCTTGCTCATAGTAGCAGCTAAGAGAGTGGCACAGTCAGCTCGGCGCCCATAGAGCATGGAATACAGCAAAAAGAACTCATCCGTCTTGATCTTTTGGGGCGTCTCCGTCCGAGGAAAGAGACACTCCGAAAGAACACGGTGAGCAATCTTCAAGGCCAAGTGATACATCAACTTGGCCTTGGTATCGGCAGGTTGCCAGCGGTCCTCGCTGGCGTAGATCATCGCTACCTCCTCCCAAAAGTCCTTGGCGTAAACGCCACTAGGAAAGCGACCGTTAAAGGTCTCTTGGAACCCAAAGAAGGTCCCGAACTCACGGATGCTAAAGTCATAGTTTCTTTTCATAAGACGGAAAGAAACGGTCCTATCTATGTGGCTATGCTCGAAAGAAGTCACAACCTCCCTGGTAATCTCCTCATAAGCGTCTTCTCGGATAGCCGAGAAGACAATAAGTCCGGCTCTATCCAAGAGCCAAGTAAGGTCATCTACGATGTTAAGAGGAGTTAGCTCCTCCAACAATAGATACCTAGGACCAATCACATCCCTCTCCTCGATCCTCTCGAATGCAGCAAGTTGATCCTCATGAATGGTCGGGACTCTAGGGCTAGGAGGTGAGGGTGATGAAGATGAAGATGGAGGTGAAGGGGGAAGAGGGTGGTGGTGCTCTAGAGGATGAAGAAGAAGAGGGATTACCCTTCCTCTTCTTATTTTGATCATTCTTCTTCTCCTTAATCCTCCCTGAAACTCTCCTCACGAAATCCATCACTGTCAAAAATCACGGTTTGTTCTAGCCTTTCCACGGCCGTGGTTCTTCCAGGAACCGTGGTTCGTCTCAGTTTTTTGCAAATCTCAGAATTCAACACTCAATCTCAACAATCAGGCAGCCCTAATCTAATTCCTTCCAATTTCAGTCAGTTCTTCCTAATATTTCTAACAAAAACGAACCAAATCGACAAAGATCAAGAAGAGTGGAAAAACCTAGGTTTCGGATTTTGAAATCCGAATTGTGCGTCCCTTGGTGAATTGCCGCTCGATTTATCGCTTGGATCTTGTTGGTGGTCGAATGTGCTTCAATTTGGGAAGAAGAATCGTTGAAAACGATTAAGAAACGAGAAATTGGAGGAGGGGGCGTGGATTCGGCGTTTAGGTCGTGGAAGAGGTGTTTGTGGAGTGATTTTTGTGAAGAATATGGTTTATATAGTCACATGCAAAATTTTGAAAATGACGGTCTATCGGGGTGTTCCACGGCCGTGGAATTGTACGGAACCGTGGTTTTGGTGATTTTTCAAAGGCTTTTGGAAATTACGGTCACTGTAGCTGTCACGACCGTGGTTTAGGCCGTGAAACTCTCTGTAAAGCTCCAAAGTCCAAGTTTTGTCACTTTTCTTCAACATTATCCTTCCCTTTTCCTTTTCCATCGTTCCTACATCCAAAAACACGAACATACCGGAAGGAATCGAAGGCAAAATAAAGCAAAAACGTCTAAACTAAGCTAAACTATGAATCGAAAACAAAAACAAAAATGCAATACCTTGGGTTGCCTCCCAAGAAGCGCTTTGTTTAAGGTCCGTAGCTAGACCAATCTCGCACTGATACGAGTGCGGTAGGCGCGAACTCTTCGACTTGGAGTTCCGGCGTATACTTCTTGAGTCGTTGGCCGTTCACCTTAAAGCTTCCGCCCGTTTCACCCCATACTTCAACTGCACCATGGGGGAAAATACGCTTAATTAGAAAAGGTCCGGTCCAACGAGACTTAAGCTTACCTGGAAAGAGACGAAGCCTTGAATTGAAGATGAGAACTTGATCTCCTTATTTGAAGTCCTTTGGAATGATATGCTTATCATGGCAACGCTTTGCTCTCTCCTTATAGATCTTAGCGTTTTCATAAGCATTCAAGCGGAGTTCGTCCAGCTCATTAAGGTCTAGGAGACGCTTCTCTCCCGCTTCCTTCATGCTGAAATTCAACCACTAGATAGCCCAAAACACTTTGTGCTCCAACTCTACCGGCAAGTGACAAGACTTCCCATACACAAGGTTGTATGATGTGGTTCCTATGGGAGTCTTGTATGCAGTCCGGTACGCCCACAATGCATCGTCAAGTTTCAAAGACCAATCTTTCCTAGTCCTTGAAACCGTCTTCTCTAGGATTCCTTTGATCTTCCTATTTGAGATCTCAACTTGTCCACTTGTTTGTGGATGGTAAGGGGTAGCGATCTTGTGAGTAACCCCATACTTAGCTAGAAGAGCTTCAAAGCGACGGGCAATGAAGTGAGAACCTCCATCGCTAATGATAGTCCTTGGCGTCCCAAATCGAGGAAAAATGGTCTTGTTGAAGAACTTAACCACCACCATGGCATCATTGGTGGGAGAGGCAATTGCTTCCACCCATCTAGAAACGTAATCTACCGCCAATAGTATGTATTGGTTTCCACAAGAGGATGGGAACGGTCCCATAAAATCTACTCCCCAAACATCGAAAATCTCCACCTCTTGGATGTTGTTGAGGGGCATCTCATTCCTCCTAGAGATATTGCCTGTTCTTTGACAAGCATCGCAGCAAGAAACAAAGGATTGCACATCTCTAAATAAAGTAGGCCAAAAGAATCCGGATTGCAATACCTTTGCGCTAGTCTTGTTTGAACTAGCGTGTCCTCCACAAGGTAGTGAATGACAACGGCGGATGACACTTTGCATCTCATCTTCCGGCACACATCGGTGAATGATGCCATCCGGACCTCTCTTAAAAAGGAGAGGCTCGTTCCAAAAGTATTTCCGGACATCCTTGAAGAACTTCTTCCTTTGTGCGTAGGATAATCCGGGTGGTATCTCCTGACAAACCAAATAGTTAACAAAATCAGCAAACCATGGTTCGTTACCTTTGGAGATCACATCGATGCACTCCTCAATAATGTGTAGGTGTTCGTCCGGGAAGGAGTCATCGATGGGTAAATGGTCGTCCTCTAGATGTGTTAGGCGACTCAAATGATCCGCAATAGAATTTTCTGAACCTTTCTTGTCGCGGATCTCTAGATCGAATTCTTGTAGGAGAAGAATCCATCTAATTAGCCTTGGCTTCGCGTCTTTCTTCGCAAGGAGGTACCGGATCGCAGAATGATCCGTGTAGACAATCACATTTGCACCTACAAGATAAGAGCGAAACTTGTCAATAGCATAGACAATGGCTAAAAACTCTTTTTCTGTAGTGGCGTAGTTGAGTTACGCTTCATCTAGCGTCTTGCTAGCATAGTATATGGCATGGGTTCGCCCTTCCTTTCGTTGTCCAAGAACAGTTCCAATAGCTACGTCACTAGCATCGCACATAATCTCAAAGGGAAGAGTCCAATCCGGAGGTTGGATAATAGGTGCTGAAATTAGAGCTTGCCGAATGGTGTTAAACGCATCAAAACATTCCTGCGAAAACTCAAAAACCACATCCTTCATCAATAGATTAGTGAGAGGTTTTGATATCTTAGAAAAGTCTTTAATGAAACGTCTATAAAATCCAGCATGTCCTAGGAAACTTCTTATCCCTTTCACCGAAGTTGGGGGAGGAAGCTTCTCTATAGTCTCTATTTTCGCCTTATCCACCTCAATCCCTCTACTAGAGATTAAGTGTCCTAATACAATTCCTTCCATAACCATGAATTGCACTTCTCCCAATTTAGAACTAGGTTAGTGTCTTCACACCTTTGTAATACAAGAGAAAGGTTAGAAAGACAATTGTCAAAAGAGGAACCATAAACGGAGAAGTCATCCATAAAAACCTCCATTATTTCCTCTATGTATTCGGAGAAGATGGCCATCATGCACCTTTGAAAGGTGGCTGGGGCGTTGCAAAGCCCGAACGGCATCCTCCTATAAGCAAACGTACCCCATGGGCACGTAAATGTGGTCTTCTCTTGATCATCCGGGTGTATCGGAATCTGAAAGAAACCACTATATCCATCAAGATAACAAAGGTGCGAATGTTGCGCTAACCTTTCAAGCATTTGATCGATGAATGGCAATGGGAAGTGATCCTTCCTCGTCGCATTGTTAAGCTTGCGGTAGTCTATGCACATCCGCCATCCCGTTACGGTTCGGGTAGGAATGAGTTCGTTGTTTTTGTTGGTGATGACTGTCATTCCTCCTTTCTTCGGAACTACTTGAACCGCACTCACCCACTTGCTATCGGAGATAGGGTAGATGATACCTGCATCAAGAAGTTTAAGAATTTCCTTCTTGACAACCTCCTTCATGGTCGGATTCAACCGCCTTTGAGGTTGTCTTGAAGTCCTAAAGTCCTCTTCCATTAATATTTTGTGCATGCATAGGGAAGGTTTGATTCCTACTAAGTTCTCAATAGTATATCCTAAAGCTTTTCTATGTTTCCTATGGACAACCATGAGCTTACTATGTTCATCTATGCTTAGATCGGAACTAACAATAACCGGAAAGGTAGAATTAGATCCAAGAAATGCGTACCTTAGATGAGTAGGAAGTGGCTTTAGTTCCATCGCTTTTGGAGCTTCCAATGATCCTTGAGGAGCATCCGATGTCTCCTTAGAAGTTTCTAAGGGTGTTGAATGTGTGGGAGAAGAATCGAAAGAAGTTGAAGAAGTGTCTCGATCACCCCTTTCCACGCCCAAAATTACGGGTTCCTCATTGCCTCCACAGCCGTGGTTTAGGGCGTGGAAGGGAAATACGGTTTTCATGTCTTCTCCACGACCGTATAACTCCCTGGAGTGGGACACGGTTTTGGTTGTGAAATCCACGGCCGTGGAATATAGTATGTGGCCGTGGATTCTCACGTTTTCTGCCTCATCGTGGAGTTTTTCAAACTCCACTTCATGCATCTCTTCTTGTGCTTCTAAGGCTTCAATTGCCTCATTGTACTCTTCTTCTTCCCCTACATTTGTTAGACTCATAGTGATAACTTTTTGTAAAGGATCGTTAAAGAGAATCACACTTACCTCCTCCCTAGACAACCCTTCTTCATCTTGGATATCAAATATATCCTCATCAAAGATTGGCTCCTTCACTAGAGTGGAAAGAACGAACTCTACTTTCTCTTCCCCTATATCAAAAGCGAGTCTACCATTCTTGCAATCGACTATGCAGCCGGAAGTTGCAAGAAACGGTCTTCCGAGTATGATCGGGACCGGACTATCTGCAGGAATGTCAAGCACGACAAAATCAATGGGAACAAAGAATTTACCTAGTTTGACCGGGACGTCTTCTACAATACCGACGGGGCGAGTGATGGATCGATCCGCCATGTACAACGTCATCTTCACCGGTTTAGGATCGCCTAAACCGATCTTCCTACACAACGCAAGTGGTATGATGCTCACACTTGCTCCTAAATCACATAACGCATCGTATGTGACATCTCCCACTCCTATGGGAATGCAAAATGACCCCGGATCCTTTAGCTTTGGGGGCATTTTCTCCTTCATGGTCTTGATGAGATCCAAAGAGTCCGAACTCATCTTAACCTCTCCGAAGTCTTGTAGCTTCCTCTTGTTAGAGAGGAGCTCCTTCAAGAACTTGCCATAAGCCGGCATACCTACAATAGCATCGATAAAGGGTATTTTAATATGCAGCTTGCTCATGAGTTCTATAAACTTACCAAACTGTTTATCTAGGCGCGCTCTCGCTCTAGATTGAGGGAATGGTAGGGGAGGTTTGTAAGCTGGAGGAGGAACGTAGACATCTTCCTTCTCCTTCCCCTTCTCTTTGTCTTTCTCTACGGGAACTTCAACGAACTTGGGCTGCGGGTCGGTGGTAGTCACTCCGCTCCTAGTTTTGATTTCCATTACCCTTCCCTTAGGGTTGTCCTCCGTCTTTCCTGGAAGTTTTCCTTGATTCCTAGGAACTTCCTCCGCATGGCTGAACATTTGGTTTTCTAAAACCTTTTGAGCTTTATCAACCTTGGAAATTTGATCATCAACCTTAATGATCGGTTCTCCAACCCTTGTAGCTTTCCCAAAATCGTTTCCAACATGTGATCGGGCTTCTCCTTCCCCGAAGTGTTTCCTCCATTAGATGATTGCCCCTGGCTTTTCAAAGGAGTAGAGGAAGAGGAAGGTGGAGTTAGTGAATTAGAATTGGAAGGATAAGAGTTACCGGAATTTTGTTGATTGGAGCGCCAATTGTTGTTGTTTGAACCCCTATTGTTGTTCCAATTGTTGTTCCGGTTGTTGTTATTGCCATTCCAATTGTTCCGGTTGTTGTTCCGGTTGTTGTTCCGGTTATTGTTGTTGTTGTTGTTGTTGCGGTTTGTGTTATCACCGCCATTGTTGTTGCCCAAATAGCCAACATCCTTCCCTTGTTGCTTTGGGAAGTTGGTCTTGATAGCCTCCTTCAACTCCTTGATCTCATTGTTGAGGGAGAAAATCTGATTTTGAGCTTCATGTGTGAGCTTTGCTCCTTGCTCCACACGATTTCCCTCCACTTTCCGGTGGGAATACTTCTCTATGACCCTTGCTTGCTTCTCAATGAAGTCTCAAGCGTCATCTTCTCTCATGTCCATGAATGTTCCACATGAGAGGGATTGGAGGTTGAATTGCGTTTCCGCATCCAGCCCCTTGTAGTAAATCTCCAGCAATGCAAGCTTGGATATGCCATGATGAGGGCAATCCAATAACAAGTCCTGAAACCTTTCCCATGATTGAAACAAACTTTCGTTAGACTTCATGGAAAATGCATTGATCTTACCTCTAAGTTCCGCCGTTTTGGATGGCGGAAAGAATTTGGTGAGGAACTCCGCGGAAAGGTTTTCCCACGTGTCTAGTTTCCCACTAGGAAGAGCTTGGTACCAAGACAATGCTTTCCCCTTCAAGGAGAAGAAGAAAGGCTTGAGCTTATAGTTGTTGGTAGTAGCGTTCTTCAGTCTCATTGTCTCCATCATACACTCAAAGTTTTGCAAGTGTTGGTGTGGAGATTCAGCGCTTGTCCCGCCAAATTGGTTTTGGCGAACAAAAGTAATGACTTGAGGGTTGAAGCTAAACCCTTGTACATCATCAGCATCAAAATTCACGCCCAAACGGCGCGGTTGTTGTGTTGGATCCATCCTTTGGCCAAGAGTTCTTGGCTTATTATCTGCACGTTCGATCCTTGCATTCCTAGGTGGAACACGACGATTAGCAGCTCCCCGTGGATGGAAAGGATTCACATTGATCGTGGGATCAATCTCCTCTAACGGTGGCATGGAAGAATCACTATCATCAGCGGATGAATGGCTTCTTCTTCTTGATCTTGATCCCCTCCTTGAGGATTTCTTGCTCCCCTTATTCTTAAGGTCGCTTAGTTCTATCCTCATTTGGAAAATCATATCCTGTAGATAGTTAACTTGAGATTGATGACGATCCATTTCATCCCGGCGGATGTTCTCATTCCATTGGAGTTGAGCTTCCTTCTCCGCCAACTCCGCTTGAAGATCACGTTCGTGTTCTTCAGCCATCTTCTTTTCCTTACGCTTCTGCCTTAAAGTCCTCTCAAGCTCTTGATCTAGAGGTAAGAGGTCTTCGGTGTTCCTAGACCTGCGCATGTACTCAAAGAAATATCAAATAACGAGAGCAAGCTCCCAAGCTTGACAACCCACTACCGAATTCGGTCTAGACCAAATCCCCGGCAACGGCCCCAAAAACTTGTTCGCCACTTAGCGTGCGTGCAATCAAGCTTTAAATTTATAAAACTAGAATAAAAGCAAGCGAACCCGCAGTGTACGGATCGGCGTAGATTAGCAAGTATTCCAGAGTATCGAACACAGGGATTTGGGGAGAATAAATTCGATCGTAGGTTATCAAGCAAATGAATGTAAGAGCTTTGCAAATTATTGGGAAAACAACAATCCTAAAGATCCAAGTATCCAGCTGTGGCAATCGATTCAAGATATACCTTAAAGATATAAAGACAGGGTTGAGATATGCAAAGGTATGCTAATGTAAGGTAATCGTACGGTGAAGTTCCAAAAACCTTATATGACTCACCTACAAGACACTCTCTATACAGGTTGTTGAGGCTTCAATATAGAAAGGTTCTAAAGGTAAGAATTAATGTCAAATACCCAAACTTGTAATCCAAGGATCAAGACTAACTAAACCGATTACGGTTGTGACACTCACAATCGAGGTAGAGGTTGTTGAGGCTTCACTACCACCTAGAAAAGGCAAGCCTAAACTAAGTTAAAGCAAATCTTTAACTTTGGATTAAAGTAAAAGCAGGTTCGTAAACTTAAAGGAAATCACGGTTAGTTCTTGAGGTTCCACGGCTGTGGACTTCAAGAACAGGCCGTAATTTAAGGTTGTCGACGATTCTCTCTAACTCTCAGGGTCCAATCTAAGCCACAACTATCAACCCTTCACCTTAGAATTGTTAAGGGTTTTTAGCCAACAATCATCATTACGATATCAAATTCAAGGTTAAAAGATTGAAAGATAAAAACTTCCGAAAACTTCCAATAAACTTCAAACTAATCTGAATGTCACAATCAAGAACAACTATCGTCGCTAGATTCGGAATAGAACAAACAAACACAATATTAGATAAGAAGGAAGAACGGGATGTCAATCCGTCTTCTAAATCAAACCTAAACAAGAAGAGAAATCTTCTTGCAATTAACCTTCCGAATCTTCGATCTTCCGTCAGTCCGGAAAGCTCTATCACAATCTCCACCAAGTGCGAGATTAGGGCAACCCCAAAGATGAGTGCAAGTACGTCTTTTGCAAAGTCGCAAAGTCTCTAAGCGGGGGTCTAAGCGAAGGTGCAAGCGTAAGCCTAAAGCGAGGTGTCGGAATCTCTCTTCGTCCGTCCTTTTATAATGTATCATGAAGTAGCGGCCCGGCCCAATCTTTTAAAAGATCGTGGCTTAAAGTGTGGCAAAAAAGATCGCCAAGATCACGGTCGTGGAAGGTTCCACGACCGTAATTTAGAGCGTGGAATTCAACACGGTTTGAACACATGATTCCACGACCGTAAAATCCACTGGAATGAATCACGCTTCTCTTGCTAGGGTTCCACGGCCGTGGAACTGAACGTGGAAAGTAGTACGGCCGTATTTTAGAGTGTGGTTTAGGGCAAGAACGTGATTCTTCCCTAGCCTCGTGCATTCCTCAAGTTAGCTCTCTTTTGGCTCCTAAGAATGCCCTCAATCCATGGACATACTCAATCAACTCATCTTTGCTAAATTCCGTTCGGAAATGGCTCTCA
This sequence comes from Fagopyrum homotropicum, assembly GCA_033239125.1. NCBI lineage: Eukaryota > Viridiplantae > Streptophyta > Magnoliopsida > Caryophyllales > Polygonaceae > Fagopyrum > Fagopyrum homotropicum. Next base: position 92,755,732 of record BSWB01000003.1, on the reverse strand, counting down.
ATCACCTATAATCAACATAAAGCTTGTGTAGACATCTATATCGACAATATAGGCAAACTAGCTCACAAATGCAACAATGCTAAATCAAAGACTATCAATATGAATCAAATACGTTTAGAAAGCGTGCCTAAAATATCACAATATTTCATGCTAACAAGTACGGCCGTATTTTAGAGCGTGGTTTAGGGCTAAACCGTAATTCTTCCTCTCCTCGTGCTATTCTTCAAGTTAGCACCTTCCTTAGCTCCTAAAGATGTCCTCAATCCTTGGACATACTCAATCAAACTCCATTCTCGCACAATCCGTTCGGAAATAGCTCTTAATTGCCTACAATCAACATAAAGCTTGTGTAGATCTCTATATCGACATTATAGACAAACTAGCTCACAAATGTATCAATGCTTAATCAATGACTATCAATATGGATGAAATACACTTAGAAAACGTGCCTAAAATATCACAATATTTCATGCTAACAAATAACCCAATACTTGCCACTTGCTTGTCCCTAAGCAAGGTATTTCAAAAGCTTTAAAACACAAGTTAGGATGAAATATGTGTACCTTCTCAAAGCAAAACTTCTTTTAGATGAATGTGTCTTCTAATCAATAGATCATTCTCAAACATTGCTTCATTCGTTTATAAGACTTTCATACACTTAATCAAAGAGTAAAGAGTAAAGAGAGCTCATGAATTAATCAAACTTCCATGTAAACATCATAACCTTCAAACATTATCAAAATCAATCATAAGAAACTTCAATTTAGATCACCGAGTCATATAACATTCTTTTGATCTTAAGGACTTTCAAACAAGGTCTAGAATGTGGAAAGGGAAGGAAAACTTTAAGGAATGTGGTGCATGAATCCGGGAAAGTGGATAACTACTCTTTTCTTCTTCTCTTGCGGCTTCCGCAACACTTTCAACTTAGAGCTTCGCTCTCTTCTTTTCATTTTTCGACTTTACTTTTGGAGTTATGGATAGAGGTGCACAAAAACCGAAGCCTAGGAGATTGGCGTTTCTCAATTTTTATGAGATGCCTCAAACCCTTAGCGCACATACCATAATCTGCTAGGAATATCGCTCAATCCGACTTTGGCAAGACACAAACACCCGGTTATGTGAATAGTGCCGAGTTACTCATCATCATGATTGACTTCCCCAAACCTATAATTTCTTTCTATTCCTTTGAATGCAAAGTATTGCTTTCATGGCCTTCCCACATCAAACATGCCTTTTTCATTCAACTCCTCCAAATTCCCGGATAGGTAAAGGAGGTCAATATTTCAATGAGGGGCTAAATGATCAAAGAAAGAAGAAAGAAAAATCGAATTGCCTTAATCATCTCAAAAGGAAGCATAAGAACTTATAGTGTGATTTCAACCTTAATTTCTGAACATGATTTAAGTAACATTCATCACATTATGAAATTTGCAAAAGAGGTATAATCAACTCATTCAATTTCTTTTCAATTCACTATTCGTTTAAGCATGCAATTGTCATCAAACTCAATTCACAAGTAGTGATTATCATAAAAGTCATCTCTATCCTTAGAAGCACAAAATTTTCAAAATTTTTCAATTTTTATGGGTTTTTTTTCAAACTCTTTTTCATGCAATGCAATAATGAAACGTGTAACAATATAATGAAACATGCAAGATAGTCTCAATAGAAGCAATCAAAGTGAGTAAGAGTTATTACAAACTTTTAGTCACACCCCACCCCATACTTGGAACAAACATTGTCCCTAATGTTCAAATAAAATAAAAAGAAGAAAAGAAAGAAAGAAAAAGAAACTCACAAAATGGCGGTGGAGCGGCTAAAGCTGTCGGTCATCATCGTCGTCACTGCGGTGGAGGCGGGAATGGAGAGAAGCTAGGGTCATAGTACCGCTCGAACTGCTGGCGGTAGACGTCTCTCATTATATGGTCAAGGTCATCCATATGTCCATCTCTAGCGTCCGCTCGGATCTCCAAAGCTACCACCGTATCAGAAAGGCTGGTAGCCCACTCTGGCATCTGCTCATACCAACCTGGAGGCTGGCTGTACCACCCCGGTGCATCTGACGGTGCTGGTGCTGGTGGCGGCGGTGCCTGTGCAGACCATGGAGGTGGAGCTCCATACCATGCAGGAGGGGTCTCCATCCAAGTGGGTCTCTCACTCACACTGGCGCGGCGAGAAGACGATCCTGAAGCTCTGGTGGGACGTGGAGAACGTCTAGGCATGTCAGGAGCTATGTCCGGCTGATCCGGAAACGTGCCAAAATCCTGCTCACCTCCTCCTCCTCCTCCCTCATATTGGTCTCTCATCTCCTCCTCCTCAACTACAGGTGGTGGTGGAACATATGAAGGGGTTGCAATCCTGTTCGCATGCATAGCAGCGAACGTCTCCTTCCAGTTATGGCGTCCAGCCATAATGGAATACTCTGGGAGCCACTCAATGCCCCTCCCCGTCCTGCTCTCCCATGGCATAGCTGCGTAAGGTGGACCTCTATGGGTTGGGAAGATGAGACCTCTAGTCATAAAGGCCTCGAGTCCTAGGGGTACAGCAGGAATGCGTGTGCAGGCGGAGAAATCTACCCCTAAAATCCTAGCAAGGTGGGTGACTATCCCACCATATCCAATGTTGCCAGCCCTCTTGTTCTTAAGCTTTCTCATGGTAGCAGCTAAAAGGGTGGCGCAGTCAGCAGGTCGTCCATACAACATGGAGTACAGAAGGAAGAGCTCATCCGTCTTCATCTTCTGAGGTGTCTCCGTTCTAGGGAAGAGACACTCAGAAAGGACCCGGTGAGCAATCTTCAAGGCTAAGTGATACATCAACTTAACCTTGGTATCAGCTGGTTGCCAGCGGTCCTTGCTGGCATAGATCATGGCTACCTCCTCCCAGAAATCCTTGGTGTAAACGCCGCTGGGGAAACGACCATTGAAGGTCTCTTGGAACCCAAAGAAGGCTCCAAACTCCCGGATGGTGAAATCATAGTTTCTTTCCATCAGACGGAAAGAAATTATCCTATCAACATGGCTCTGCTCAAAAGACGTCACAACCTCTCTAGTAATCTCCTCGTAAGCCTGTTCTCGGATAGCCGAAAAGACGATAAGACCGGCTCTGTCGAAGAGCCAAGTAAGGTCATCTACGATATGTAGAGGAGATAAATCCTCCAACAGTAGGTACCTAGGTCCTATAACAGCCCTCTTATGGATCCTCTCTAAGGCGTCGAGATGATCCTCGTGAATGGTGGGGACCCTAGGGCTAGGAGGTGATGGTGATGAAGGTGATGATGGAGATGAAGGAGATGAAGGTGGTGGTGCTCTAGAGGATGAAGAGGAAGAGGGGTTGCCCTTCCTCTTTTTATTCTTATCCTTCTCCTTGTTCTTATCCTTATTTCTCCCGGAAACTCTCCTCACAAAATCCATTTCTGGCAGAAACCACGGTCTGTTCTTGGTGTTCCACGGCCGTGGAAGTGACAGAGACCGTGGTTCGTCTCGACTTTTCTCAAAACTCAGCAAACAATCACCAAACTCAGTAATCAATCAGTCCTAGACTAATTTCTTCCAATTTCAATCAGTTCTCCTACAAATGCTAGCAAAAACGAAGCCGAATTGACAAAGATAGAGAAAGAACCAAAAACCTAGGTTTTCGGATTTTAGAATCCGAATTGTGCTTTCTCCGGTGGTTGCCGCTCGAATCGTTGCTTGGATCTCGTTGGTGGTTGGATTTGCTTAAGTTTGGGTCGAAGAATCGTTGAAAACGATTAACGAACGAAGAATTGAGGTGAGGGGCGTGATTTCGGCGAAATAGGGCGTGTAATTGGGTTTGTGAGATGTGTTTTGTGAAGAACGTGGTTTATATAGTGGCCGGAAAAATTTTTGAAAACCACGGTCTATCGGGGTGTTCCACGGCCGTGGAATTGTACGGAACCGTGGTTTTGGTGATTTTTCAAAGGCTTTTGGAAATTACGGTCTGTAAGGGTTCCACGACCGTGGTTTAGGCCGTGGAATTGTACGGAACCGTGGTTTTGGTGATTTTTCAAAGGCTTTTGGAAATTACGGTCTGTAAGGGTTCCACGACCGTGGTTTAGGCCGTGGAACTCTCTGTAATGCTCCAAAGTCCATGTTTCGTCACTTTTCTTCAAAATTACTCTTTCCCTTTCCTTTTCCACTGTTCTTACATCCAAATACACGAACATACCGGAGGTATCGAAGGCGAAACAAAGCAAAAACGTCTAAACTAAGCTAAACTATGAATCGAAAACAAAAACGTAAATCCAATACCTTGGGTTGCCTCCCAAGAAGCGCTTTGTTTAAGGTCCGTAGCTAGACCATATTCGCACTTATTCGAGTGCGGTGGGCGTGAACTCTTCAGCTTGGAGTTCCGGCGTATACTTCTTGAGTCGTTGACCGTTCACCTTAAAGCTTCCGCCCGCTTCACCCCATACTTCAACTCCACCATGGGGGAAAATACGTTTGATTAGAAAAGGTCCGGTCCAACAAGATTTAAGCTTACCTGGAAAGAGACGAAGCCTTGAACTGAAGAGGAGAACTTGATCTCCTTCTTTGAAGTCCTTTGGAATGATATGCTTATCAAGCCAACACTTTTCTCTCTCCTTGTAAATCTTAGCGTTTTCATAAGCGTTCAAGCGAAGTTCTTCAAGCTCATTAAGGTTCAAGAGACGCTTCTCTCCCGCTTCCTTCATGCTGAAATTCAACCACTTGATAGCCCAAAACGCCTTGTGCTCTAACTCTACCGGTAAGTGGCAAGACTTCCCATACACAAGGTTGTATGGTGTGGTTCATATGGGAGTCTTGTACGCAGTCGGGTACGCCCATAATGCATAATCAAGCTTCAAGGACCAATCCTTCCTAGTCCTTGAAACCGTCTTCTCTAGGATTCCTTTGATCTCCCGGTTTGAGATCTCAACTTGTCCACTAGTTTGTGGATGATAAGGGGTGGCGATCTTGTGAGTAACCCCATACTTTGCTAGAAGAGCTTCAAAGCGCCGGGCAATGAAGTGAGAACCTCCATCACTAATGATAGTCCTTGGTGTCCCAAATCGTGGGAAGATGGTCTTGTTAAAGAACTTAACCACCACCATGGCATCATTGGTGAGAGAGGCAATTGCTCCACCCATCTAGAAACGTAATCCACCGCCAAGAGTATGTATTGGTTTCCACAAGATGATGGGAATGGTCCCATAAAGTCAACTCCCCAAACATCGAAAATCCACCTCTTGGATGTTATTGAGAGGCATCTCATTTCTCCTAGAGATATTTCCTATTCTTTGACAAGCATCGCAGCAGGAAACAAAGGTTTGCACATCTCTAAATAAAGTAGGCCAAAAGAATCCAGATTGCAATACCTTAGCGCTAGTCTTGTTTGAACTAGTGTGTCCTCCACATGGTAGTGAATAACAATGGCGGATGACACTTTGCATCTCATCTTCCGGCACACATCGCCGAATGATGCCATCCGGACCTCTCTTAAAGAGGAGAGGTTCATTTCAAAAGTATTCCCGAACATCCTTAAAGAACTTCTTTCTTTGTGCGTAGGATAATCCGGGCGGTATCTCCTGGCAAACCAAATAGTTAACAAAATCAGCAAACCATGGTTCGTTACCTTTGGAGATTACTTCGATGCACTCCTCAATGATATGTAAGTGTTCGTCCGGGAAGGAGTCATCTATAGGTAAGTGGTCGTCCTCTAGATGTGTTAGGCGACTCAAATGATCCGCAACAGAATTTTCCGAACCCTTTTTGTCGCGGATCTCTAGATCGAATTCTTGTAGGAGAAGAATCCATCTAATTAGCCTTGGCTTCGCATCTTTCTTTGTAAGGAGATACCGGATCGCAGCATGATCCGTGTATACAATCACCTTTGCACCTACAAGATAAGAGCGAAATTTGTCAATAGCATAAACAATCGCTAAAAATTCCTTTTCCGTAGTGGCGTAGTTGAGGTGCGCTTCATCTAGCGTCTTGCTAGCGTAGTAGATAGCGTGGGTTCGCCCTTCCTTTCTTTGTCCAAGAACAGCTCCTATAGCTACGTCACTAGCATCGCACATAACCTCAAAGGGAAGGCTCCAATCCGGAGGTTGGATAATAGGTGCTGAAATTGGAGCTTCCCGGATCATGTTAAACACATCCAAGCATTCCTGCAAAAACTCAAAAACTGCATCCTTCATCAATAGATTAGTGAGCGGTTTTGATATTTTAGAGAAGTATTTTATGAAGCGTCTATTGAATCCAGCATGTCCTAGGAAACTTCTTATCCCTTTCACCGAAGTTGGGGGAGGAAGCTTCTCTATAGTCTCTATTTTCGCCTTATCCACCTCAATCCCTCTACTAGAGATTAAGTGTCCTAATACAATTCCTTCCATAACCATGAATTGCACTTCTCCCAATTTAGAACTAGGTTAGTGTCTTCACACCTTTGTAATACAAGAGAAAGGTTAGAAAGACAATTGTCAAAAGAGGAACCATAAACGGAGAAGTCATCCATAAAAACCTCCATTATTTCCTCTATGTATTCGGAGAAGATGGCCATCATGCACCTTTGAAAGGTGGCTGGGGCGTTGCAAAGCCCGAACGGCATCCTCCTATAAGCAAACGTACCCCATGGGCACGTAAATGTGGTCTTCTCTTGATCATCCGGGTGTATCGGAATCTGAAAGAAACCACTATATCCATCAAGATAACAAAGGTGCGAATGTTGCGCTAACCTTTCAAGCATTTGATCGATGAATGGCAATGGGAAGTGATCCTTCCTCGTCGCATTGTTAAGCTTGCGGTAGTCTATGCACATCCGCCATCCCGTTACGGTTCGGGTAGGAATGAGTTCGTTGTTTTTGTTGGTGATGACTGTCATTCCTCCTTTCTTCGGAACTACTTGAACCGCACTCACCCACTTGCTATCGGAGATAGGGTAGATGATACCTGCATCAAGAAGTTTAAGAATTTCCTTCTTGACAACCTCCTTCATGGTCGGATTCAACCGCCTTTGAGGTTGTCTTGAAGTCCTAAAGTCCTCTTCCATTAATATTTTGTGCATGCATAGGGAAGGTTTGATTCCTACTAAGTTCTCAATAGTATATCCTAAAGCTTTTCTATGTTTCCTATGGACAACCATGAGCTTACTATGTTCATCTATGCTTAGATCGGAACTAACAATAACCGGAAAGGTAGAATTAGATCCAAGAAATGCGTACCTTAGATGAGTAGGAAGTGGCTTTAGTTCCATCGCTTTCGGAGCTTCCAATGATTTTTGAGGAGCATCCGATGCTTCCTTAGAAGTGTCTAAGGAAGTAAAAGGTGTAGGAGAAGAATCAAGAGAAGTTGAAGAAGAGGCACAATCACCTTCTTCCACGGACAGAATCACGCTTTCTTTGCATCCTCCACGGCTGTGGTTTAGGGCGTGGAAAGGGAATACGGTTGCTCTGTTCTCTCCACGACCGTGTAACCCTCTGGAGTGAGCCACGCTTTGGGTGGTGAAATCCACTGCCGTGGAATATAGTGTATGGCCGTGGATTCTCACGTTTTTTGCTTCGTCGTGGAGTTTCTCAAATTCCTCTTCACATACTTCTTCTTGTGCTTCTAAGGCTTCAATTGCCTCATTGCACTCTTATTCTTCCCCTACATCCATTAGACTCATAGTAATAACCTTTTGCAAAGGATCTTTGAAGAGAATAGCACTTAACTCCTCTCTAGACAACCCTTCTTCATCTTGGATATTGAATATATCCTCATCAAAGATTGGTTCCTTCACTAGAGTGGAAAGAACGAACTCTACCTTCTCCTCTCGTATGTCAAAGGCGAGTCTAGAATTCTTGCAATCGACTATGCAGCTGGAAGTTGCAAGAAACGGTCTTCCGAGTATGATCGGGACCGGACTATCTGTAGGAATGTCAAGCACAACAAAATCAATGGGAACAAAGAATTTACCTAGCTTGACCGGGACGTCTTCTACAATACCGACGGGACAAGTGATGGATCGATCCGCCATGTACAACGTCATCCTCACCGATTTAGGGTCGCCTAAACCGATCTTCCTACATAATGCAAGTGGTATGATGCTCACACTTGCTCCTAAGTCACATAATGCATCATATCTGACATCTCCCACTCCTATGGGAATACAAAATGACCCCGGATCCTTTAGCTTTGGGGGCATCTTCTCCTTCATGGTCTTGATGAGATCCGACGAATCCGAACTCATCTTAACCTGTTACGCTCAGGATGTGTATGATACGCAATCGGTTTTAAATTTATACTCGTTATATTTCTCCTAACTCCTAGCGAACCCGCAGTGTACGGGACGTTTGTAGTAGGGATAGTATTCCGAGGTCGAACACGAAGACTAAGGTGAAATCGAGTCAACAAGTGAGCATAGATAGTGTGAATCTAGTCTAAGAAAAGATCAAGGAATAAAGAAATGAAAATCTCGGTATTTTTGGTTGGTTTTTGTGGTGATCAAGCAAAGATCACAAATCAAGCAAGATATCAAAATAAACTAACAACTCAAGATAGCAAGGTAAAAAGATAACACAGGCACAATATATGTAATCAAAGAGAGGAAAGTGGATTCTAGAGGTCAAGATTTCCGGTTATGGCATTGGATTCAAGGTTCTAAGGATTCTAAGGACAAAGTTGCGGTGTTGGGAAAGGGTGTTCCACTAATGGAAGTAATTACCGGGTAGGTCTCTCACTTCTCTAATCCCGAATCAAACTCCTATTACCGGGTAGGTCTCAAGGAGCTAAAGTAGGGAATTCTACACAAACCGGACACTACTTAAGTGGCAAACCTCTCCTCACCGGGTAAGTCTCGGAAAAGTATGTCTCAAGCAATAATCCTAGCACACTCGATCCAATAGCGGCTTGCGAGGCTCACTACTACCTAGAATTCATCATCTTAGGTATCTAAGATCGGAAATCATCGGGTAGATCTCTTCCCTCACTTAGGTTGATAGCATTAGGTGATCCTAAGCTAAATTAGGCTAAATAAACACTAGGATTTCAACACCCTAACACCCTAACATACAGATTCATCAATTAAAGAGCAACAGAAGGAAAAATCGGGTGGATCATGGCCTAAATCGGCCGATCTGGCTGAAGAACAGCCCGATTTTTCTCTCTGGGTTAGTTTTTGTGCAATAAAATTATCCTAAACCAACATATAAGTCCATTCTATCATCACCCAAGCCATAACCATCAATCCATCACTCCAGAATCACAATAAACTAGCCAAATATATGCATATCAAGATCCAAAATCATCACACAAGCATACATGGTTTTCATAGATGGATGATGAAAGATAAGCAAGTAAAACAATAAATCTCAGCTGAATCTAAGTTTTAGCAAGACTTACAACCCTTCAAATGAAGTTCCAAAACGTTCTTAACAATCCTTGCAATAGTTCTTCAATCAAAGACTCCAAAAATCACTAAAAATCACTCAAAACCTCACTATCACTCTAAGTTGGTGTACTTCTTCTTCCTTCTATTTGAGAGAGTTTTTCTTCTCCTCCAAGTCTATCCCAATCCAATGATCTGTGAATGAGAATGTGGGAGAGGAGAGATGCTCAGCAACAGCTTGCAGGGCCACTTATATTCTCCACCAAGAGCAAGGCCAGATCAAGAGATCGTGGGACACGTGGCTTAAGTTGTTGAAGGCTTAAAAATCGACCTACTCAGGAAAATCGGCCGATTTTCCTGGCAGTTGGTCCGATTTTCTTCAACAGAAGCATGCTATGATCGTCTAGCCATGAGTTGCTCCATTGCTTGCACCAATAGTGGTCTTTGTGTCCTTTGTTGCTCCAATTATGATCCTTCAAAGCCTTGGATGTGTACCACCATGAGGCTTGACCCTCAAATGCATCGGTTAATGTCCAAAAGACTCCCGAAATACCTATAACACCGACAAAAGCTCGTGTAGACGTCTTTTCTAGGAATATGCACGAAATGAGTGTAAACGTCGTAAGCTAGTGCCAAAACGTGCATGAATAACGGAGAAAACTATCTAAATGTATGCCTATACTAACGTCATAAATCACGTTATCATAACCTCTCCAAAATCCTCTAACTTTCTCTTGTTAGAGAGGATCTCCTTTAAGAACTTGCCATAAGCCGGCATACCTACAATAGCATCAATGAAAGGTATATTAATATGCAGCTTGCTCATGAGTTCTATAAATTTACCAAATTGTTTATCTAGGCGCGCTCTCGCTCTAGATTGAGGGAATGGTAGGGGAGGTTTGTAAGCCGGAGGAGGAACGTAGACATCTTCCTTCTCCTTCCCCTTCTATTTTTCTTTCTCAACGGGGACTTCTACAAATTTAGGCTGCGGATCGGTAGTTGTCACCCCGCTCCTAGTTGTGATTGCCATCACCCTTCCCTTTGGGTTGTCCTCCGTTTTTCCTGGAAGTTTCCCTTGATTCCTAGGAACTTTCTCCGCATGTGTAAACATTTGGTTTTCTAAAACCTTTTGGGCTTTATCAACCTTAGTTATGTGATCATCAACCTTGATGATGCGAGTCTCTAACCCTTGAAGCTTTCCCAAAATTGTCTCCAACATGGGATCGGGCTTCTCCTTCCCCGAAGTGCTTCCTCCATTAGATGTTTGCCCCTGGCTTTTCAAATGAGTAGAGGAAGAGGAAGGTGGAGTTAGTGAATTTGAATTGGGAGGATAAGAGTTACCGGAGTTTTGTTGATTGGAGCGCCAATTGTTGTTGTTTGAACCCCTATTGTTGTTCCAATTATTGTTCCGGTTGTTGTTGTTGCCGTTCCTATTATTCCGTTTGTTGTTCCGGTTGTTGTTGTTGTTGTTGCGGTTTGTATTCTCACCATTGTTATTGTTGTTGCCCAAGTAGCCAACATCTTTCCCTTGTTGCTTTGGAAAGTTGGTCTTGATAGCTTCCTTCAACTCTTTAATCTCATTGTTGAGGGAGAAAATTTGATTTTGAGCTTCATGTGTGAGCTTTGCTCCTTGCTCCACACGATTTCCCTCCACTTTCCGGTGAGAATACTTCTCTATGACCCTTGCTTGCTTCTCAATGAAGTCCCAAGCGTCATCTTCCCTCATGTCCATGAATGTACCACATGAGAGGGATTGGAGCTTGAATTGTGTCTCTACATCCAGCCCCTTGTAGTATATCTCCAAAAGTGCAAGCTTGGATATACCATGATGAGGGCAATCCAAGAGCAAATCCTGAAATCTTTCCCAAGATTGAAACAAACTTTCGTTAGATCTCATGAAAAATGCATTAATCTTACCTCTTAGCTCCGCCGTTTTGGATGGCGGAAAGAACTTAGTGAGGAACTCCGCGGAAAGGTGTTCCCACGTGTCTAGTTTCCCACTAGGAAGAGCTTGGTACCAAGACAATGCTTTCCCCTTCAAGGAGAAGAAGAAAGGCTTGAGCTTATAGTTGTTGGTAGTCGCGTTCTTCGGCCTCATTGTCTTTATCATACACTCAAAGTTTTGTAAGTGTTGGTGTGGAGATTCAGCGCTTGTTCCGCCAAATTGGTTTTGGCGAACAAGAGTAATAACCTGCGGGTTGAAGCTAAACCCTTGTACATCGTCAGCATCGAAGTTCACACCTAAACGGCGTGGTTGCTGCGTTGGATCCATCCTTTGGCCAAGAGTCCTTGGCTCCTCATCCACACGTTCGATCCTAGCATTCCTAGGTGGAACACGGCGATTTGCAGCTGCCCGTGGATGGAATGGATTCACATTGATCGTTGGATCAATTTCCTCTAGCGGTGGCATGGAGGAGTCGCTATTCTCATTAGATGAGTTGGGTCTAACCGATCTTCCCGGTCTCCTCCTTCTCTTTTTCTCCTTAAGGTTTTTTATTTCCAACCTCATTTGGAACATCATGTCCGTTAGATCATCAACCTTCATTCGGTGACGATCCGTCTCTTCTCTACGTGTCTTCTCAATCCATTGGAGTTGAGCTTCGTTTTCCGCAAGCTCCGATTGGAGATCACGTTCTCTTTCTTCAGTCATTTTCTTTTCCTTACGCTTTTGCCTTAAAGTCCTCTCAAGCTCTTGATCAAGAGGTAAGAGGTCTTCGGTGTTCCTAGACCTACGCATGCACTTGAAAAGATATCAAATAACAAGGGAAGAGCTCCCAAGCTTGACAACCGTAAACCGAATTCGGCCTTAACCAAATCTCCGGCAACGGCGCCAAAAACTTGTTCGCCACTTAGCGTGCGTGCAAATAAGCTTTAAATTTATAAAACTAGAATCAAGCAAGCGAACCCGCAGTGTACAGATCGACGTAGTTAAGCAAGAATTCCAGAGTATCGAACACAGGGATTTGGGGGGAACAAATTCAATTATAGGTTATCAAGCGAGTAAATGTAAGAAACTTTTCAAATATTGGGAAAACAACAATCCTAAAGATCCAGATATCCAGCTGTGGCAATCGATTCAAGATATACTAAAGGTATAAGGACGGAGTTGAGGGTTGCAAAGGTATGCTAATGTAAGGTAATCGTACGGTGAAGTTCCAAACACCTTATATGACTCACCTAGAAGACACTCTCTATAAAGGTTGTTGAGGCTTCAGTATAGAAAGGTTCTAAAGGCAAGAATTAACGTCAAACACCCAAACTTGTAATCCAAGGATCAAGACTAACTAAATCGATTAAGGTTGTGACACTCACAATCGAGGTAGAGGTTGTTGAGGCTTCACTACCACCTAGAAAAGGCAAGCCAAGACTAAGTTAAAGCAAATCTTTAACTTTTGATTAAAGTAAAAGCAAGTTCGTAAACTGACACAAAATTACGGGTAGTTCTTGAGTTCCACGGCCGTGGAAGCTCAAGAACAGACCGTGGATTAGGTTCGTCGGCGATTCTCTCTAACTCTCAGGGTCCAATCTGTTTACGATCGATCTATTATCATCTAAGCCACAACTATCAACCCTTCACCTTAGAATTGTTAAAGGGTTTTAGCCAACAACAGTCATATTGATATCAAATTCAAGGTTTAAAAGAATGAAAGATGAAAACTTCCGAAAACCTTCAATAACTTTCAAACTAATCTCAAATCCACAAATCAAGAACAATATCGTCAATAGATTCGGAATAACACAAACAATCACAAATCTTAGATAAGAAGGAACAACGGGATGTCAATCCGTCTTCTAAATCATACCTAAGCAAGAAGCGAAATCTTCTTACGAACAATCTCCGAATCTTCAATCTTCCCTCAATCCGGAAATCTCACTAGCAACGCGCAATTCTCTCAATCACAATCTCTACAAGATGTGAAATTAGGGCAATTCCAAGTGTAAGCGGAAGTGCGTCTAAGCGTAAGCGAAGGTGACGGAATCTCTCTTCGTCCGTCCTTTTATAGTGTAAGATAAAATATTGGCCCGGCCCAACTACGTAGGAGATCGTGGCTTAAAGTATGGCGAAAAAGATTGCCAAGATCACGGTCGTGGAAGGGTTCCACGACCGTAATTTAGAGCGTGGAAACTATCACGGTTTGTCTCAATCTTTCCACGGCCGTAGAAGTTGCTGGAATGAATCACGCTTCCCTTGCCAAGGTTCCACGGCCGTGGACTTGAACGTGGAATGTAGTACGGCCGTATTTTAGAGCGTGGTTTAGGGCTAAACCGTAATTCTTCCTCTCCTCGTGCTATTCTTCAAGTTAGCACCTTCCTTAGCTCCTAAAGATGTCCTCAATCCTTGGACATACTCAATCAAACTCCATTCTCGCACAATCCGTTCGGAAATAGCTCTTAATTGCCTACAATCAACATAAAGCTTGTGTAGATCTCTATATCGACATTATAGACAAACTAGCTCACAAATGTATCAATGCTTAATCAATGACTATCAATATGGATGAAATACACTTAGAAAACGTGCCTAAAATATCACAATATTTCATGCTAATAATATTTCACCCCGTTTCCTATATTTTTTGTTTTCTTTTTTTTTTATCTTACCCTTTTTCCCTTTATTTTTTTTCTTTTCCTCCTTCTTGTTGTCTGTTCGTGCGCCTTCCCGCCCACCTGCACATCAGAGGAGCACACCCGGCCCCTCGACTACCTCTCTGGCCTTTTCCATGCACCCTGACCCTTCGTTCATCCTCCCTAACCCCTTGTCTTGCTTCTCAGCCTCCTCCTGCCTCTCATCTCTTCGTTTGCTGCAACCCCTGTCCCTTTCTGTTCCAGGGTAGAAGATAATCCTCCTTCCTTCCCTCTGTTCTTACCAGTCTTCTCCTCCGGCCTCACTCTACCGTTGTCTCTCCACTGCCGACCAACACATAGGTGACACTGAAAGCACCACCGCAACAACGCCTCTCCACTACCACCTTCGTGAGCCTTGGTTGAACCAACCCAGATTTGCAACCCGGGCCAATAGGAGAAACCGAGAGCCCAACACCTTACCGCCTCATCGCCTGCCGGAGCCAAGGAGCAGCCGCCAGCGTCGTATTCATCCCCTACCCCGCCGTCTGTGAACCCCTCTTTCCCCAACATTGTTCTCGTGCCCAGCGAGGAAGAAGAACCTTTTGGGATAATTAAATCGGTCCCCCTTGGTTTATGTTTAATTATAGTTTATAACCTATTCTTATTATTGCAGATTTGTTCCCCTATTTCGGTATTATTTCAAAAATGTACCCATACTCCCTATTTGCAGTTGTTACCCATGATTCTTGTTTGAGGCAATTATGACCTGTTGAGATAATTTTTAGAAAATGCACAAGGAAATATTTATTGAATATAACCCATAGTTTTAGAACGATATATTTTGTCCCGGAAAACGTTTGAACGGTTTTGTTTATCCTCGGTTTTGAAAGCGAGTTTTCCTTGAGTTTATGAGGATGTATAAGTTGCCCGGAATATATATTTTTGGATTTTAAAATTGGGTTTACGGTTCAAGGCATGATTCCGGTTTATGACTAAGATTCTAAAATTGTATAAATTTCCCGGGAAGTGTTTGAAGATGTTAAACTCGGATTTGAATTACGGGGGGGATTATTCTTATTGTTTATATATTCTATGTAGTATATCCAAATTTAGCGTACGAGCTTAACTTTTTTTAGTTTTGGTGCTAGGTTTGGAAACGACCATGTAAAGGCCGAATGAGTCGAAGTTCGACATCCGTCGATCGACTTTCGTCTTTTGACGTCATGTGAGTTACCTTCTTCCTCGATCTAGTTATGTTTAGTATTAGTATCATGCTAGGATGAATCTAGCAACACTTAATGGAAATGCCAAGTAGTGGCCTTGAACCGTATATAGTTGTTGGATGGTTTATGAGTATTGTGATGTCTTCGGTACGAGCATAAGACGATCTTTGAGATTAGGAGTTGGACCTAGCATGCTAGGATTATGACCTCATATAGGTTTTGGGAGACTAGAAGCCCGAGGGCTTCTAGCTTATTGGTGAGTTATTGATTGTGTGCCTTGTCTGATCAGGCGTCGAGTTATATTCCTGCGGGAAACCGAGTACGGGATTTATCGGGTTTAGCGTTCCAGACGAAGTAAGTCTCCGGACTTACTTAGCTAGTATTCTTTGTATTAGTTTTGATGTGTGTTTGGTTGTGTTTATTGTTTATGTGTGTGTGTTTATTATTTATGTTATAACATCTAAACCGGTAATAGGACCACCGACTTTATATGTTGATATTTGGCCCAAGTGTATGATAACGGTCGGTGACCGCTTTTCCAGTCCAAAATGAGGATGTCTGGGAGGTGCCTTGCGACCAGTCCAACGGGTGATGCTGATCCGCATCAAGTACATACCCGTATGGTGAAAGGGGACAAGGGCGAGATCACTTTGATTCTCGTGTCACACCATAAATGGAATTAGTAATGGGATGACGTAACTGGAAAGATGATAAACCGGCTTGTGTGTTTATGATGCCTTATGTGTGTCTGTGCCAATATCATTATTCTAATGCCTTCAATGCTAGCTAATAGTTTATACCGATATTATTGTAGCTGCCCTGGAGGTTAGGGACGCGGTCGAGAGATCCGGAAGAGTGGGCTGCCGGGATGCGTACATTGTAGGATGGATTTGTGGGTGGAGTCTTATATATATATATACATATATATATATATATATATATATATATATATATATATATATATATATATATATATATATATATATATATATATATATATATATATATATATATATATATATATATATATGTATTGTATATTGTATGTTTTCGACGTTTGGTCGTTGGAGTTGTTGACTCGGTTGTGATCTTTTGGTTGTATGCTTTTGGGATTCATATCATTGCATTAAAAGGTATTTTGTTTTTGACTTTAATATGTGTCTTGTTGTAAGATCCGGTGAAATTGTTGTTAGGCTAAGGGTTGGGACCCGTTGTGAGGTCTCCGCCCGTAGCATCACGAGTCCAGCAGATTCGAGGTTGTTACAAAGTGGTATTAAAGCCCTAGGTTGACAACATTGACACTCGAAATCTTCTAAAAGCCAAATAGACGGAAACGGAACCCTCAAGGGTTCTGAGTTTTAAAATGAATTTCGTTTTCAAAATCACGAGCATAGTCAGTTGGGGTAAAATGTACGGACCATTACTCCTTCCGCGGATCTCGGCATCGTAGTTTATTGGATTATTAGCGTATGTATATAAATATATATAGATATGTATATGTGGACTTTGGATGGTTGTTGGACTATTATTATATGTGGATTATAGTTATGCCTGATGGAATTGTTATGTGAAAATAGTGGCATGATTTTTATATTGATATGAGTTTGTACATATGGCAAGATGATATCATATAAGTGTTGGGACCTTGTTTTGTTGTAATAGTTTTGCTTGGATGTGATATGTTGGTTATAACAATGTGTACATATGACTTATATAGTCATATACATATACTAGGATATAATATAGTAGCATGTTGTTTTTGGACCTTATAATTAAGATGATAGAAAGCTATCATCGCCGCTTGGATGACGCCGTTTAGCTCGGGATAGTTTACATATGAGGAAGAGTATGCTCAAGTACCGAGTTGAGTATCATATTTTGACAAACACCTTGGTGTTTCTCGGACACCTTTAAGAGGACGTCGAAGCGGAGGCTTAGAGATGACGTAAACGAAGGACAAACAAGTGGAAGAGAACCTCGAGATAGTTTAAGCAAAACTGAGAAGGAAGTCGTACAAGTAAGGAAGCGTCAAGAAGAGACAAGTGGTGGTTCCCAAAGGAAGCGACGATTAAACAAACAATGAAGCAACTAGAGACAATGAACGTAAGATTTTTCCAAGGGTAGTGTCGAGGAACTAAAGATGCGAATCAAGTAAAGAGGACTACATTCTCGCTCGAGAATAAAAGTGGGGTTCTAAGTAAGACGAGTCTCAATAGGCACTCCTAAGTATGGGAGGCAAGATGAAAAGAGTGGTCAAACAATTGTGAAAGATTGACGAGAACCGTAAGTTAATCTAACGAGGGTACCTGAGGGTGTAACGATGATCTTTGCGAGATTCTAAGCGGTTGACTTATTTAGAAATTTGAGAGTTTCAAGGAGGATCACATGGTGAAAGTTCACATAGTGGAATTACCGTGGAGAGTCAATCATTTTCCGTCATTGTGATGAGACTGAGCAACGCTAAGAAGGAGGAAGTGTGTGCGGATGATGATCTTCAGAAGATGAAAGATAAAACAAGGAGCTTGGATCGAAAGACTTAAGATACCAACAAGAGGAACGCGAGTGGGTGCTATTTAATGTCAGAATATTTGAGAAGTGCTTTTGCAAAACATGATGAAGAGCGGTTAAGCCTATGAAGGTGGGTCATAGGACACGAAAGAGCCGGGAAGGTATAATTATCTTACAGAAGTGGAAGGAAGAGAGGAGCGTAGAAAAAGCTAACGGAGTTTGAAGCAGAGTAAAATGAGCAAGTGAAGTTTAAGGCGGAGTACCCCGAGAGGGTATCCTTCACGAGTATGGTAACATGGAAGTGGTAGGAGGGTAAGTTATTGATCTTGGAAAGGGTCATTAATGAGCTAATCAGTGACCACCGAGAATGCACAGGTGCGGGTTGATACTGGTGACTGTAGGTGGGGAGAGTAACCCAGGATATTGGATCATGAAGAGGGGTAACAAGAACGTGGAATATTCTTTGTGGTTGAATGTCGGCAACAAAGAGGTATATCAAGGGAAGTGCAAATATCTTAATCAGGTAATAAATTATTGATTCCAACAAGTTATAGTAACGTACCGTGTGGGGAGGGATTGTAACGATCTCGTGCGACCTTCTTATGTCATGGCTTTGTCATATGGGGAAGGACACGGATCAGGGTAAGGGGGACTAGAAAGACAAAGAGGAAGGTGAGACTTCTATGGTTATTGTGCGTAAAGGGGGAATATATGGTATGTTTGTTCTAAGGTAATGGATGTCATGTTTGCGCGAGCAAAAGCTAAGTCAAGTGTTTTGACTTGCATGGCGAAGCCATAATGGCTATGACGTGAAACGAGAAATCTAGATTAGCGCAACGCAGTAGGCTTAGAGTTATGATGTTAGTGCTTGGTGGAGTAATGAGTGGATCTTTAGTGATTGTCGTAGGGAAATTTGCCTAAAGGCATTCTAGTACGGTTGTGAAGTTGGTCAGGAATACCAAGAGAAACATATGGTGAAAGCTTATCAAGGATATGGAGAGCTCCTCCCATAGGTTGGGATGTCAGAGAAAGTGGAGAAGATTATATCGGTTTGTTATCAGGCATAATTAAGTCTTGTGGTTAGGACCCTTGTGACGGAACATGTTTGCGAGATCAAGAGATGTTATATCGCCTTTCCTTTGAAGTTCCTTGAGTTATGGAGATGAATGATCTTTGAAAGAGGACGGTGAACATAGTAGCTACAGAAGGAACAATACACGTGTTGAAGGACGTCACCCGAACCGATCGGGGTGGACCACTTGTCAAGCGTTAGGACCTGGTGATGTCAATTATTACGATATGTGATGGGTAGAGAAAAGATAGAAACCGAGATAGAACGGATTCCAATGCATCAGAATGTGAATTTTCCTGCTAAGATTGATTTGTGCTCAACTCCCATTTCTAAGGCGCCGTGGAAAAGACATCAATAAATGATACCAATAAAGATACTCGAATCGAGGAAGCAATTGAGGAAGCAATTGCAAGCTTTTGACGATAAGGGTTCGTCGGAATCAATACACTACGTGGGGAACTCCGAATATACCTTGAACTCTTGATTTGAAGTTCACGTTTGAATATATTATGAACTCTTGATTTGAAGTTCACGTTAGAATATATCTTGAACTCTTGATTTGAAGTTCATGTTGGGATATATCTTAAACTCTTGATTTGAAGTTGTTATGGATAATACCAGTTTGCGAAGAGAGAGACGGTTATCTCCGTTTGTACATCGATTACCGTGAGCCGAATAGGATAACAATGAAGAACGAGTATCCTTCACCACGGATAGATGATCTCCTTGATCGGTTGTAAGGGTCGGTAGTCTCTTCTAAGATTAAGTTAAGATTTGATTGTCACCGTTTGAGAATTCGAGACTGGGATATTACAAGTACGGCATTTTGGACCAACCAGGGTAACTACGAGTTGTAGTTATTCCATATGGGCTTACTGATGCCCCGGAATAGATATATTTGGTAGAATCTCGAAGAAGATAGAAGTTGTATGACAAGTTGTCTTGGGATGGAAACCCCCAAAGGATGTGAAAGAAGTTACAAGTTTGCTTTGATGTGTTGGTCATTACCGGATTTGTGGAGAGATTTTCCGAAGTAACACCACCTATGGCTAACCTACTCCGGATGAAAATGATGTATTGAGTAGGACGAAGATTGACAATGGAGTTGTTGAGAGTTAAGAGGAGATTCATGGGTGCAACTATTTTGATTTACCTTGAGATATGATGGGTTTGAAGTGTACAAGTAATTCTTCAAGACAAGGTCTTGATCGATTATCGAGGAACGATGTAAAAGTAATTGCATACGTGTCTTGTTAGTAGAAGTAGTATGGAGTAAAGTGCTTCCTTCGTTTCTTGGAATTGCAACAAGAATCGAGAAAAACATAACATCAAAGTTTGATTTGACAAGAACCCAAGCCAACAGTGTAAGTTGGAAGTTTGATCTTCTTTGTTAGGGAAATCGAAAGGCAAATAATGGAAATGCTGCATTGAGAAATACCCGAGAAGGAAGTTGAGTTCCGATATATCAATAGGAAAAGTGCCTTATAAGTTGGCGTTGCCGCTGAGCATAGAGAGTGTTCACCCGGTGTTTCATGTGTATCAGTTGGGAGAGTACATGCATCATTCAAAATGTGTGGTTAGTTATGATGATCAAGTGGCAGACAAGGAACTATTGGTGCTTATAGGAAGACGGAAGATAGTATCTTTGGTTGAGTTTTATGCTAAGTTAGTAGCTACGATAGAATCTACGGGTTAGACCTAGTTCTTCCCTTAGTTGTGTTATGTGCTTGTGTGATGTTATAATTGTTTGTGCCCAGTGTGAGAATGAGTTTTATGTCCGGTTAATATATATTACGATGGTGGTTGGCACAGTTTGTGCATATAGAGTAGAAGGTCTAAGCCCTCCTAGTTGTGAGTTTATACCTCGGCCTTAGGGACCGAGAAGTTCGGCGTGTGGCAAGTTTCGGGATGAAACTTGTTTTCAGGGGATCTGATGTAACACCCCGTTTATTGGGGGTGTTTAAATATTTATTTTCTGGCTGTTATCGATATTTTTTTTTAGATCTTAAGTATGTTTCACGAGTATTTTAAGTCGTAAATTTTATGTTTCGGGTATTTTATTATTTTTGATACGTGTACGTTTGTCCGTATTATATGTTGTAGGAAAATTTGAGAATTTTTCCCGATTCGAAAGTCTCGTTCCGTTTCATTTTGATCAGGTTTGTTTCACCCCGTTTCCTTTTTTTTTGTTTTCTTTTTTTTTTGTCTTAGCCTTTTTCCCTTTATTGTTTTCTTTTCCTCCTTCTTGTTTCCCTTTTTTGTCTTAGCCTTTTTTTGTCTGGTCGTGCGCCTTCCCACCAACCAGCACATCTGAGGAGCACACCCGGCCCCTCGACTACCGCTTAGGCCTGCACTTGACCCCTTTCCCTGCACCCATGCCCGTCCAATAGCATGTTCAGTCAGCCCGACCGAACACGGCATCACAAATGTAGGGCCCCAAATACTCATAGTTATAATTGTTAATAGAGTTGGTCTGGTGGAATACACTCTTACAGTTTTTTATTATTTGTTTCCCTTTTGTTGTTGTGGGGTCCAATGTTATTCCATTTTTATGGAGCCCATTCTCTATATTTTTAGATATTTTCCTCTCTAATTACATTTTGTCAATTCAATTGAACTTTAAGATTTATTTTTCTTGTATGCATGTAATTTCACTATAATATTTTTCAATTATTTGACGATGATAATAAATAATATTTAAAATTAAAGTTTGTGGTTGATTGATTGAATGTAGGTCATGAATAACTTCTTCTCTCTTTTATTTATTTATTTACTATTTTCTGATTGTAATTAATTAGTTTTACTTGATTGTATAAATTATTTTGTTAATTTTATGAAAAATGATCATAGTTTAGTCAGTACTAAGGATTAGTTTAATACTTTTTTGAAATAAATTAAATTTCATTTTATTTACACATAGATATCTATTTTTTATTTTGAAAAATAACTCAAAATAATACCAACTATCAACATTGAACCGAAAATAATACGAACTTTGAAAATTACTAGGAGCGATACAAACTATCAATGTATTTACCAAAAATAATACGTCATATATTTTCCGGCAAAAACCCTACCTCCGGTGATGATGTGGCAGCTGAAAGGTTACATGTCATCTAATAAATGAGTTAAATGGGTGATGTGGATTTTATTTAAAAAAAAAACAATTCAATAATATTAAAAATATTAAAAAACAAAAAATTACTATTTTTTTTAAATTTTAAATAATAATTAAAAAAACTGTACAAATATTTATTTTAAAAAAATAATTTTTTCAAAATAAAGTTTGAAGTTTTTTTAAAATAGGTTCGTAAAAAAATGTAATAATATTTATTTTTCCAAAAAATATAAACATATAACAATTTTTATAATATTTTTTTAATCAAATTTATTTTGGGATTTCTGTGTAAAATGAAAATTTTAATTCTAAAAAAAATAATTTGTCAAAAAAAATAGTCGTATTAATTTTTTTTTTTAATCTTGTAACCTAATCCCTAAAGAATTTTTTTTTCCAAATTTTTTTTCTTAAAAAATAATTTCAAAAAAAGTATTCGATTTTTTTAAACAAATTTTTGTATAAAAAAATTTCATAAAAAAAATATTTTAACAAATGTTTAAAAAAATGTTCAAACTTTATTTTATATTATTTTTTACAAAAAATATTTTTTTAAAAAATTGTAAAATGTTTTTTTTTAAAATTATTATTTAAAAATTTAAAAATATTAAATATTTTATTTTATAATATTTTAAATATTATTAAATTAATTTTTGAAAAATAAAATCCACATCACACATTTAATCCATTTATTTGATGACATGTAACATTCCGGCTGCCACGTCAACGCCGGAGTTAGAATATTTGACGGAAAAGTATAACGTATTATTATTGGTAAATACATTGATAGTTTGTATCGCTTCTAGTAATTTTCAAAGTTCGTATTATTTTCTGTTCAATGTTGATAGTTGGTATTATTTTTGGTTATTTTTCCTTTTTATTTTAAAAAATATTTATTTTTTTTCTCTAATTAAATGAGATTATATTTAATTATAACTTATAGCACAAGCCTCGATTACTCATTGGACGTCCCTGCCTGCACCCTGACCCTTCGTTCATCCTCCCAAACCCCTCGTCTTGCTTCTCGGCCTCCTCATTCCTCTCATCTCTCAGTTTGGTGCAACCCCTGTCCCTTTCTTTTCCTCATTCTGTTCCATGGTAGAAGACAACCTTCCTTCCCCCCAGATCTTACCAGTCATCTCCTCCGGCCTCACTCTACCGTTGTCTCTCCACCGCCGACCAACACATAGGCGACACCGAAAGCACCACCGCAACAGCGCCTCTCCACTGCGCCCTCCACGGCCTCCTTCGGGAGCCTTGGTCGAACCAACCCAGATCTGCAACCCCGGCCAAGAGGAGAAACCGAGAGCCCAACGCCTTGCCGCCTCATCGCCTGCCACAGCCAAGGAGCCGACGGCGGCGTCATATTCATCCCTTACCCCGCCTCCTGTGAACCCCTCTTTCGCCAGCCCTGTTCTCGTGCGCAGCGAAGAAGAAGACCCTTTTGGGATAATTAAATCGGCCCTTCTTGGTTTCGGTTTAATTACAGTTTATAACCCATACTTTTAATCGCTGATTTGTGCCCCTATTTTAGTATTATTTCAGAAATGTACCCATACTCCCTATTTGCAGTTTTTACCCATGTTTCTTGTTTGTGGCAATTATGCCCTATTGAGATGATTTTCAAAAAATGCACAAGGAAATATTTATTGAATATAACCCATAGTTTTGGAAAGATATATTTTGTCCCTGAAAACAGTTGAACGGTTTTGTTTATCCCTGGTTTTGAAAGCGGGTTTTCCTTGGGTTTATGAGGTTGTATAAGTTGTCCGGAATATATATTTTCAGATTTTAAAATTGTATAAATTGCTCGGGAAGTGTTTTTAGATGTTAAACTCGGATTTGAATTACGGGGGGTTATTCTTATAGTTTATAATTCTATGTAGTATGTCCAAATTTAGCGTACGATTTTAATTTTTTTAGTTTTGGTGCTAGGTTCGGAAATGACCCCGTAAAGGCCGAACGAGTCGAAGTTCGACATCCGTCTTTTGACGTCATGTGAGTTACCTTCTTCCTCGATCTAGTTACGTTTAGTATTAGTATCATGTTAGGCTGGATCTAGCATAACTTAGTGGAAATGCCAAGTAGTGGCCATGAACCGTATATAGTTGTTGGATGGTTTATGAATATTGTGATGTCTTCGGTACGAGCATAAGACGATCTTTGAGATTAGGAGTTGGACCTAGCATGCTAGGATTGTGACCTCATATAGGTTTTGGGAGACTAGAAGCCCGAGGGCTTCTAGCTTATTGATTAGTTATTGATTGTGTGCCTTGTCTGAATAAGCGTCGACTTATATTCCCGCAGGAAACTAAGTACGGGATTTATCAAGTTTAGCGTTTGGGATGAGGTAAGTCTCCGGACTTACTTAGCTAGTATTCCATGTATTAGTTTCGATGCGTATTTGGTGGTGTGTGTTTATTGTTTATGTTATAATTTATAAACCAGTAATAGGACCACCGACTTTATATGTTGATATTTGGCCCAAGTGTATGATAACGGGCGGGGACAGCTTGTCAAGTCCAATATGGGGATGACTTGGAGGTGCCTTACGACCAGTCCAACGGGTGATGATGATCCACATCAAGTACAAGCCCGTATGGTGAAAGGGGACAAGGGCGAGATCGCTAAGATTCTCGTGTCACACCATAAATGGAATTAGTAATGGAATGACGTAATGAAAAGATAATAAACCGGCTTGTGTGTTTATGATGCCTGATGTGTGTGTGTGCCAATACCACTATTCTAATGCCTTGAATGTTAGCTAACGGTTTATACAGATATTGTTTTAGTTGCCTTGGAGGTTAGGGACGCGGTCGAGAGATCCGGAAGAGTGGGCAGCCGGAGTCCGTACATTGTAGGATAGGTTTGTGGGTGGAGTCAATATATATATATATATATATATATATATATATTTTGTATATTGTATGTTTTCGACGTTTGGCCGTTAGAGTTGTTGACTCGGCTATGGTCCTTTGGTTGTATGCTTTTGGGATTCATATTATTGCACTGAAATGTATTTTGGTTTTGCCTTTAATTTGTGTCTTTTTATAAGATCCGGTCAAATTATTGTCAGTCTAAGGGTCGGGACCCGTTGTGAGGTCACCTCCCGTAGCATCCCGAGTACCACGGATTCGGGGTTGTTACATCTAAGGTGGACAAATGGCTTTCGGAATCCGGAAAGTGGATATCCATCTCTAGACATGCCAAGTCTTGCTGTAACTGAGCCTTAGTTGTCAGTCGAGTGATCGTCATCTCCCGGGGAGTCTTCCTATTTAGGGCATAGACTACCACATTCGCCTTCCCTAGGTGGTACAAGATCTCTAGATCAAAGTCCGTGATCAACTCCAACCATCTCCTCTCGTAGTTATTCAACTCCCGCTGAGTGAATATGTACTTTAGATTCTTATGGTCTGTGAAAATCTGACACATAGCTCCGTACATATAATGCCTCCAGATCTTCAAAGCGTGAACAATAGCAGCTAACCCGAGATCGTGGGTAGGGTAATTCTCCTCATACGTCTTCAGTTGTCTCAACGTGTATGCTATAACCTTACCCCTTTGTATCAGAACACATCCCAAGACGAGTTTGGATGCGTCGCTATAAACCACAAAGTCCTCAATGCCCTCTAAATGAGCTATGATAGGAGCGGATATCAGCCTCCTCTTTAGGTCCTTGAAACTCTGCAGGCACAGATCGGACCACACGAATCTCGTAGACATCCTCAGCAAGGAAGTAAAGGGTCAGAAGATAATTTAGAATCCCTCCACAAAACGACGATAGTAGCCAACCAAACCTAGGAAGCTGCGTACATCCTTAACGTTCCTAGGAGGTGGCCAAGATTCTACATACTCGATCTTCGCCGGATCTACCTTGATCCCTTCAGCAGAAACGATGTGACCAAGGTGTTATCTGGAATTTTAATTCCGTTTATTTCCGAGTCAAACCGAATTTCGACTATAAATCTTTGTTTATGAGATACCTAGTGTTAATTACCCTGACAAATCTCATCATTTATGCAAGTATAAACTTTGATAAAATGATGAATTATTTAACCAAACCCTAATCATGCAAACCCTAAATTGTATCTCTATGTCTTTGACAAGATCATGATACTCTTTTGACAAGGTCATGGCATGTACTTGACAAACCCATGACAAGGCCAAGACAAGGCCTTGACAAGTTTCAACCCATCTGTTCCCCTTGGTTCACCCACATCTTCATGCCTTGCTTGACCTTTGATTTTTCTTCCGTCAAATCTTGCTTCACCTCCAGCCCGTCAGCTTCAAGCAACCCTTGCACAGGAAGACCAATAGCATTCCTTGCCCTGATGGCAGGCCGGCCCAACAGTGAAGCCCAACCCTCACGCCCGTCAGGAAGCCAGCAAGAGATCATCTCTTCTTCAGCATGTGCAAGCCGGATCCTCTTTCTTTCTACAACTCCGGATATACCGTCTCCTCCTCCCCTGTTTCACATCCAGATGCACTCTGCAGATCACCCCAACATATCCTCCTGAATCCCGTAGATTTCGGTACTTCCCTTCTGCAGATCACCCCAATAGATCCTTATGGTAATCTCACACCACTCCGTCCGGATTCGAGAACCCTAGCCACTGCTTCTCCGCCATCCTACACACACTGCTTCCCTCCTCCTTATAGCCTTCACCTCTACTGGACTTGGACTAGACGTTGTATACCGACAAACCTTGCCCCATTTCCATCCTAGTCTTCACATCATCTCTAAGGGAAAACAAATTCGATAAGACGATTGATAGGTGATGAAATCACTATCATTTAGGTTACTTTTTCGAGTCTTTTTATCACATTAGTGTCGGTTTATGCTACTAACTCCTTGATCCAGAAGAAGAAGACTAAGAGGAGTTTTAGCACTTGGGAGTTGAAGAACATTCACGAAGCAAAGCTTCTGTTCCCTCACCGCCCCCGCGGAGCAGTGTCACTGCCCCTGCGGGTGACACCACGTTCCGGGAGCGCAGCCTGCGCCTTCGCCAACGCCAGGAATGAAGATTGTCGCTGCCCCGGCGCCCCTGCGGTGACTTATCCTGAAGAAGCGAAGACCGGCGCTCCTGCGCCTCTACCTGCGTCTCATCCGGCGGAGCTGTGGAGCTAAAGAGTCACTACCACCGCCCCTGCGTTAACATTGAGCCGCCCCTGCGGCTCGGCATCTCAAGCGACAGAAAGTTGAAGAGTTAGACGTTTGAAGATCATTAATGATCTGCCCCTGCGGAACTGCCAAGCCGCCCCTGCGGCCACGAAGAAGATCAAACGTTTTCGCCTGAACCGCCCCTGCGGATCTGAAGGCCTCCCTTGTGGTTCAGCGACAGAGACTTTACTCCGGATGTTTACACCACCTTTATGGCATTAAAGGTGGCTGTTTTGGCCGGCCATTTACTCCTATTTAGTGCCAATTGTAGTATAAATAGACCCATGGCTAATTGCTAGAATTATCTATCATTTTCCCACTTTTATTCTCTCTTGCTTCCTTTGTAATGAGCTTCTAGTTTCCTTGCTACATTGGGTTGGTTTGAGGCTGCATTATTACTTTGGTTGTAAGTTCCCTTTTAATATAAGTTTTATTCAGTAATGTTTTGTGTTTCTTGAGCTTCATTTATCTAAATTGCACTTTTTCATTATCACTTAAGATTGATCACATTAGGTTCTAAGTGCATGCAAACAACTAGGATTTATAGATTCCGGGTTCGGGTCTTTAGTTTAGTAGTAACCTTTAAGTAATAACGGGTTGTAATTGCTTGAAGGAAAAGAAACACAAATATAAAGATTAGTTTAACGGTTTTAATCTTCTCTTTATATCCCTTAGTCTTTGTTTGAAAGCTAACTTGTGACTTGTTTGTAGGTTTACGGAACACTAACTTATTAAGTTGTGTTGATGCCGGTTGGCTCAACACATACATATGATCAAGACGGGAACATTACTTGAAAACTTGTAAAAAGGAACTCACCAAAGTAGTAATCGCATGCTAAGAATCAACCTAGTGTAGATTCACTCATCATCGTCATATCAATCTCATTTACTTGCTTTTTAGTTTTGTGTGCATCATTCATCCAACCCTCCCCCCCCCCTTTTTGTTACCTTGTTTAATAATCAATAATTGAATTTAATAAAAATATCATAAACTCTCTTGGGTTCGACCCTTACTAAATCACTATACTTGTTTTAGTGTTGAGTTCGGAAATTACTTTGAAAGGATATAAACGACCTAAGGAAATATCCTCGTTCAAATTTTGGCGCCGTTGCCGGGGAGTTTTGTTTTATTTTTATTTTATTTTTATTATTGATTATTGGTTTGGACCATTTTATGGTCCAAACCCGTGCTACTAACTCCGGCTTTGTTCCCTTTGATCCAGAAATTGAGACGACACACATCCGGCGACGTAGACAATAACAACTCCAACAAGAAATGGCTGAGCGTACTCTTCGTCAACTCACTCAGCCGACTTTGGCTCAACACCCTCTTAAGGTTACTATACCCGCATTAGAGGAATGAATCAACTTCGAGCTCAAGCCGGGTCTCATTCACTTGCTCCCATTTTTCCATGGGTTAAGTGGTGAATACCCCATCAAGCACCTTGGGAAGTTCCATACCGTGTGTATGAGCATGAAGCCAGCCAACATTACCGAAGAACAAATCAAGATGAGGGCATTCGGCTTCACACTCAAAGATGCAGCGGATGATTGGTATTACCACCTTTCATCCGGGAGCATCGACACTTGGAAGAATCTCCACAAGGCATTTTTGGAGAAATACTTCCCAGCCAAGAAGGCCAATAGCTTGAAGAAAGCTATAAGCAACATCGAGCAAGAGGCGGATGAGATTCTTTATGAGTACTTTGAGCGGTTTGCACACCTCCGATCCAGCTATCCTTTCCATGGATATTCAACTCAGGATCTAGTCTTGTACTTGTACAATGGCTTGCTTGACACCGAAAGGAGGATCGTCGATGCGGCTTGTGGAGGTAACATTCTAAACTCTACCCCTGACCTTGCTTTTGAAAAGATACAGGAACTAGCAGAAGGAACCCGGAACTTTAGAAGGACTTCTTCCAAGAGAGGTGTTCATGCTGCGAATTCCGGGAAGAGCGAGATCTCCAATGAGCTTGCTGAACTGAAGGAGATAGTGAAGAGATTAACACTCATGGGAACCCCGCAACACCTAAAGGCATGTGGAGTTTGTGCTGACCCATATCACCCAACGGACATGTGTCCCCAAGTCCAGGTTGACGATGTAGTGGTAAATGCAGTAGGTTACGGACAACCACCGCAACAAAGGCCTAGGAATGATCCTTATGCTCAGAATTTCATCCCAAACTGGCGTGATCAACATAATTATCATTGGAGGGATCAACAAAACCAACAACAGCAGCCAAGACAAGGTAAGTATCAATCAACTGAGGATATGTTGCAGGTTTTGACTAAGCATTTTGCTACTCATGTCCAAACAACAAAATCCAGCATCAAGAACCTTGAAAAACAGGTTGGGCAAATGGCGGAGGCCATTACAAGGATCGAAGCTAGATCCTCCAGAGGATTGCCTTCCTAGACGGTTATAAACCCCAAGGAGAATGTTAGTGCCCTAACATTAAGGAGTCGGAAGCAAATCCAACAGAAACCAGCAAAAGAATTACAAAACAAACCCTCTGACAAGTTTGCCACACCCACAACCGCCCCTGCGGCTGCAACTCTGCCTAGCTCTGAGCAGACGCTGCCCCTGCGGCTGGATGTCCCCGCCCCTGCGGTGACATCCCCTGAGCCGCCCCTGCGCCTGCACTCTGGCGCCCCTGCAGAAAACTTGTCAGAGAGTTCTGTTTAGAAGGATTCTTACATCCGACCTGAGTTTCCACCACTGTACTCTGAGAAAACTCCAGCTCCTTTTCCTGAGGCACTAAAGCAGAGAAGAATCATTGAGGATAAGGATCTCTTTGAGACCTTCTCCAAATGGGAGGTAAATATCCCTCTCCTTAAGTTAGTGAAAAGTATTCCTAAATATGCTTGTTTCTTGAAGGAACTTTGCACTATCAAGAGGAATCAGAAGCTGAAGGGGAAACAAAAAGTGCAAGTGAGTGAGCATGTTTCTGCCGTTTGCCAACGTAGAATACCCAAGAAGTACAGCGATCCGGTCATGGTAAGCATTCCTTGTGTTATAGGGGAAACCCGTTTTGACAAAGCCATGCTTGACCTTGGTGCTTCTATAAATGTTTTGCCATATTCTATTTACAAATCACTTGGCCTTGAACCATTAACGAAAACTATGATTGTAGTACAACTTGCTGATAGATCTAATATGTACCCGAAAGGGATAATTGAAGATGTATTAGTAATGATAGATAACCTAATTTTTCCTGCTGATTTCTTTATAATGGAGATGGAAAATGACTCGCATGCTGCACCAATATTGTTAGGTAGACCTTTCCTAAAAACTGCTAGGACTAAAATTGATTATGTTAGTGGCAAACTAACCATGGAGTTTGATGGTGAAGTAGTGGAATTTGACATCTATGATGCAATGAAATTTCCTAGTGATGATCACTCTTTGTGTGCTATTGACATTGTTGAACCTTTTGTGCAAGATGTGATTGATATTTCTGATATTGATGAATTAAAAAATATAATTGAACATGACATTAATGTTCGAAATTCTGAATATGTACTAACATCCAGCATGAAAGATGTCCTAGCTCAGTTAGATGGGTATAAGAGGTTGCCTATCTCCACTTTGGCCATTGGGCCCACTTTACTAACCCCAAGTGAGAAGCTTGTTCCATCTATGGTGCAGGCACCAGAAACAGAGCTAAAAGACCTTCCGCCCACCTCAAGTACGTTTTCCTTGGAGACAACAATACCTTGCCGCAAATTGACTACTGGTCAAGAGGGCACGTTGGTAAAAGTGTTGAAAGAACACAAGACGGCCCATGGATGGACAATTGCGGACATCAAAGGGATAATTCCATCCACTTGCATGCACAGTATCTTACTTGAGGAGGATGCGAAACCATCTAGGCAACCGCAACGAAGGTTGAATCCGCCGATGATGGATGTGGTCAAGAAGGAGGTGTTGAAGCTCCTCCAAGCGGATATGATCTTTCCTATTTCGGATAGCACTTGTGTTGGTCCAACCCAAGTAGTTCCAAAGAAGGGAGGTATCAAAATGGTGGAAAATCAACATGGAGACATGGTCCCGAGTAAAACGCAAACCGGATGGAGAGGTTGCATTGATTACCGCAAACTCAACAAGGTAACACATAAAGACCATTTCCCATTACCTTTTATTGACCAAATGTTAGAACGTCTTGTAGTCATCCGTACTACTACTTCCTTGATGGATATTCGGGGTACTTCCAAATAGCCATTGCACCGGAAGACCAAGAAAAGACGACCTTCACTTGCCCATTTGGGACTTTTGCGTACCGCAAAATGCCATTTCGACTTTGCAACGCACCCGGCACCTTCAAACGGTGCATGATAAGTATTTTCTCCGAGTACATAGAAAACTTTATTGAAGTCTTCATGGATGATTTTACCGTCCATGGAGACAGTTTTGATTCATGTCTAGGACATTTAAAACTTGTTCTTGAAAAATGTGTTGAAACCAATCTAGTTCTTAATTTGGAAAAATGCCATTTTATGGTAGAACAAGGAATCGTGCTAGGACATGTAATATCCTCCAAAGGGATAGAGGTAGATAAGGCAAAGGTTGATGTAACTCAAAGTTTACCTTATCCTACTAACGTTCGGGAAATCCGATCTTTTCTTGCTCATGCAGGTTTCTACCGACGGTTCATCAAAGACTTCTCGAAGATCTCGGCACCCTTATGTGAATTGCTCAAGAAAGATGTCACCTTCATAGTGGATGAGAGTTGCAAAAGAGCTTTCGACACTTTGAAGGCGTGTCTTACTAGTGCACCAATCATCCGTTCTCCGGATTGGGAGAAACCTTTCGAAATCATGTGTGACGCCATCGACTAGCCTGTAGGAGCTGTCTTAGGACAGAAGGATGGACGAGCTTCACACGTGATCCATTATGTGTCTATGACACTCAATGGAGCGCAAAGGAATTACTCTACCATCGAGAAGGAGATGCTAGCGGTGGTTTTTGCTCTTGAGAAATTCAGACAGTACCTACTTGGAGTAAATGTGATTATTTTTACTGACCATGCAGCTCTTAGGTACCTCATGGCAAAGAAGGAGGCAAAGCCACGATTGATCCGATGAGTGCTCCTTCTAAGTGAGTTCAACCTAGAGACACGGGACAAGAAGGGGGCTGAGAACCTGGTGGCAGATCATCTGAGCAGATTAGTGAAGGAAGAAGAAGATCCTGAAAAAGGAAAGGAGATAGCTGGAAGTTTTTCAGACGACACATTCTACACAACCCTCTGTTGTGTAACCGCCCCTGCGCCTCAAACTTCCCGCCCTTGCGTCCAGCCGCCCTTGCGGCTCAGTCTAGGCGCACCTGCGGAATTGTCGACAGAGGTTTGTCTTAAGTTCCAGTCTTTTAAGCCTTGGTTTGCTAACATTGTGAACTTCATTGTCAGGAAGGCGTATCCTCTAGACTTCACCAAGGCACAACGAGAGAAGGTAAAGGCGGAAGCTCGACACTACGTTTGGGATGAACCTTACCTTTGGAAGCATTATAGTGACCAAGTGATCCGCCGTTGCATTCCGGATAATGAGGTACAATATGTCCTAACCTTCTGCCATTCAAAAGCATGTGGGGGGCACTTTCGGGCAAACAAAACTACAAGAAAAGTTTTGGATGCCGGTTTCTTTTGGCCGCACATTTTTAGAGACGCTTTTGCGTTTTGCAAAGTGTGTGATATATGCCAAAGGGTAGGAAACATTTTAAGGAGACATGAAATGCCTCAATCCTCTCTTATGTTTTACAAAATATTTGATGTTCAGGGAATTGATTTCATGGGGCATTTTCCTACTTCATTTGGGCATACATATATTTTACTTGCGGTGGACTATGTTTCCAAGTGGGTGGAAGCAAAGGCCACCAAAAACTGATGATTCAAAAGTGGTTGCAGCTTTCCTTAAGGAAAATATTTTTGCAAGATTTGGAATTCCGAAAGCCTTAATCAGTGATAGGGGTACCCGTTTCTGCAACAAGACGATCACGGCCCTCCTTAAGAAGTACCATGTCCACCAACGAGTGTCAACATCTTATCATCCACAAACAAATGGCCAAGCTGAGGTATCCAACCGGAAAATTAAGACCATCCTCGAAAAGACGGTCTCTCCCGGAAGGAAGGATTGGAGTGCAAGGCTAAACGACGCTCTATGGGCATATTAGACAACATACAAGACTCCTATAGGGATGTCTCCCTTCAGGCTCGTGTTTGGGAAAGCTTACCACCTTCCGGTGGAGCTAGAGCACAAAGCTTGGTGGGCGGTAAAGAAGTGCAATATGAACATAGAAGAAGTGGAGAATTCCGGATACTCCAACTGCAAGAATTGGAGGAATTGAGATTAGATGCCTATGACCATGCCACCGCATACAAAGAAAAAACCAAAGCATGGCATGACCGAAACATTCTCCGGAAAGATTTCAAGGTAGGTAATAAGGTACTTCTATCTCAATCATGTTTGAAACTTTTTGCAGAAAAGCTGCGTTCAAGGTGGACGGGGCCGTTCGTGATAGCCGAAGTATACCCTCACGGCATTGTGGATTTCTATGATCCCCAAACGCACAAGGTGTTCAAGGTAAACGGACAAAGGCTAAAACCCTACCTTGAAGGAGTTAAAAATGATCCAATTGATGAGATGGTGCTGGAGGAGGCACAATCAGAGAAGTAGAACCCTTACGTCGGGTTAACGACGTAAAACAAAGGTGTTGTTCGGGAGGCAACCCGAAGGAATAAGAAGAGGAGTCTTTGTCAAAAAAATCGTCCCTGCGGCTTAGAGTCACCGCCACTGCGGTGACAACCCTGCCCAGTGCCGCCCCCGGCGCTGGGCCTGCGCTTGCAACAAACCGGTTACCGCCCCCGCGGTGACACCCTTACGCCCCTGCGGCGGCCACCCTTGACAGGCCCCCGCGGTGACACCCTTACCTCTCTCAAGCCCACGCCCCTTGCGCCCTCATCCCTCTCTCGCAACCCCACTGCCCCGACGCCCCTGCGCCACCAAGACAACACCACCACCAAAAGTCCGATGCCCCTACGCCACTGCCCTTCGCTCACCATCAACACCTCCCTCAATCTCTCAAAACCCTAATCCACAACCCTTTCCCCCTCGACACTCTTCCCTCCACTACTCATCACCTCTGGCGACGTCTCCACCAAAAAGAAGCCACCAACACGCTCCCCAGCTCCTCCACCTTCCCAATTGTCCGAAATCGCCCTCTGCACTTCTCCCGCCCTTGTGCCTACAAGCTGCCTCCCCTGCGCATTCTTCAGCCGCCCCTGCGGTAATAGCAACAGAGGGTTCGTCTCTTTCTCAAATTTCTAAAATTTCTAATTCCTTTGCTTAATCAATTGCAAGAGATGGAACAACAGAGAAAATATAAGATATCCGAGATAGAGAAGGCTCAGTATGCGATTGTGCAATATTGAGTTGTGCATACAACTCGGTTTTTGCACATCCCTACCTTAGATAAGCTGGGTATATTGGAGAGCATGCAGTCATTTCTTACCAACATTGGGCTCGGAGATTTTCTATAGAGGAGTGCTCCAACGTATCGCGAGCTCAGCCGCCAGTTCATAACCACCTTCACCATGGAGAAGGAGGATCACGTGTGTGTTGGACTTAACTTCAAGTTCCACAAGCAAAAGTACACCGTTGATTACCTCCAAATGCAGGAGGCCTTTGGAGTGACTCTCAACCCCTCAGAGAACTAGTGGGAGACAGTCCCGACACCAGACCTATGCAAGTTTTGGCAGGCCACCACAGGGTCCGAGTTTCATGTCGGGGGTGAGTACTCCAACAAACTCACTCACCCTTGCTTGAGGCTCCTATCAAAGATCATCATGAGTGTCTTCTGTGGACACAAGGAGGAGAACAAGGTCGCCCTCAAGGACCTTCCACTACTCTATTCCTGCCATCCGATGAGCAAAAAGGTGATGGATTGGCCGTACCTCTTCCTTACCACGTTGAAGCGGATTAGGAAGAACGAGCCAAGGGACATTGTTGGCGGTGGGGTGATCTCCTTGATCGCCTCACATGTTATGGATCTTTCCGGCCTAGAGGATGGGTTGAATGCGCCTCTCTACACGGAGGGGATGCTGAGGAGGTGCAAGCTCCTCAAGAGGGATGGGGATAACCTATTTTGGCTCTCATTTGCAGATGGGAGCCATATCACATACCATCCTCGGCCACTTCCACTTGGAGACAAGCTCTCCAAGCTTTTCATGCCGGCTGATCCTTTCGTGCCGAGGCGGCCTCAGGTGGCCATTGTTGAGAGGCACGCTGCGAGCTTCAGCAGGGCTCATTATGAGCAGCACATGACCATATTAGAGGACGAGGAAATGCCCACTGCAACACCGGATGAGGATCCGGCACTTGCGAGCCTTTAGGCTCAAATGGCGGTCTTGACCACCCAACATCAGGCATGGCAGACCGAGTACCAGCGGACCATTCTTGAGCAGCAACAGAGCTGGAAGAAGAGCTTCGCTTCCTCCATGACCTCCCACTTTGGCCGGAGGCAGGATGCGTGGCAGGCGGCTTAGCAGCAGCAGCTCGAGGCTCGGTAGTTGGCTTGGCAAGCCGGCTTTGAGACCTCATTTGGGCAGAGGATGGATGCCTAGAAGGCCCGCATTGACACACTCTACCGCCGGCAGGAGCATTTCTTCAGCCACTTCCTGTACCCACCGGAGGAGGGTCCAGATGGTCCACTCGGACCATCCCACTAGTGGTATCATACTTTATTCCTTCTCCACATTTATCTTTTCTTTCATTTTCCACTTTGAGGGCAAAGTGTGCTTCAAGTATGAGGGAGGGAATTACCATTGCTTGTATAGTTTGTTTGAGTATTTTGAGTGTATTTGCTTTGAGTTGTAGTTTGAAATTCAGTTTCAAATTTAGTAAAAAAAAAAAAGAAGAAAAAGCCAAAGAAAATGACAAAGGCATGAAAATCCTTGGATAAACCTAAAACCCGAAAGGGCAGTTTAGGCAAAAAGAAGGTAGTCTAACCAACCTTAGGTTGGTGCAAATTTGGAGTTGAGTTCCAAGTGAGATCATCAAAAGAAGAAGAGTGGCAAGGTGAAAACCCGAAAGGACACCTTGGCAAAATAAGCGGCACCGAGTGTAGGTTTCCTTTCAGACGTTTGGCGTCATAAGAAGGGGAGTCATAAGGAGGTTGTCCGGGTAGGTCACTCTTGGAGCAATAAGGATGGTAGTTTTCTCACCTTTTTTCTCACATTTTCTCTCTTTTTCGTTCTTTCTTTCTTGGTTTTTCTTTTCCATTGTCTATGCCTCTTACCCATGCTTCCTAAGGCCTTTGAGTCTAAAAACTGCTGTCATGTGTTTTACTCGGGACGAGTAAAAGGTCTAAGTATGGGGGAGTTTGATAGGTGATGAAATCACTATCATTTAGGTTAGTTTTTAGAGTCTTTTTATCACATTAGTGTCGGTTTATGCTACTAACTCCTTGATCTAGAAGAAGAAGACTAAAAGAAGATAAAAGAGGAGTTTTAGCACTTGGGAGTTGAAGACCATTCATGAAGCAAAGTTGAAGAGTCAGACATTAGTGTAGGTTAGTTTTAGCACTTTCTGTCGCTTCAGATGCCGAGCCGCCTCTGCGGCTTGGCATCTGAAGCGACAGAAAGTTGAAGAGCCAGACGTTTGAAGATCATTAATGATCCGCCCCTGCGGAACTGCCAGGCTGCCCCTGCGGTCACGAAGAAGATCAAACGTTTTCTCCTAAACCGCCCCTGTGGATCTGAAGGCCGCCACTGCGGTTCAGCGACAGAGACTTTACGCCGGATGTTTACACCACCTTTATGACATTAAAGGTGGCTGTTTTGGCCGGCCATTTACTCCTATTTAGTGCCAATTGTAGTATAAATAGACTCATGACTGATTGCTAGAATCATCCATCATTTTCCCACTTTTATTCTCTCTTGCTTCCTTTGTAATGAGCTTCTAGTTTCCTTGCTACATTGGGTTGGTTTGAGGCTGCATTATTACTTTGGTTGTAAGTTCCTTTTTAATATAAGTTTTATTCAGTAATGTTTTGTGTTTCTTGAGCTACATTTATCTAAATTACATGTTTTCATTATAACTTAAGATTGATCACCTTAGGTTCTAAGTGCATACAAACAACTAGGATTAATAGATTCCGGGTTCGGGTCTTTAGTCTAGTAGTAACCTTTAAGTAATAACGGGTTGTAATTGCTTGAAGGAAAAGAAACACAAATATAAAGATTAGTTTAACGGTTTAATCTTCTCTTTATATCCCTTAGTTTTTTTTGAAAGCTAACTTGTGACTTGTTCTTGTAGGTTTACGGAACACTACCTTGTTAAGTTGTGTTGATGCCGGTTAGCTCAACACATACATATGATCAAGACGGGAACATTACTTGAAAACTTGTAAAAAAGAACTCACCAAAGTAGTAATCGCATGCTAAGAATGAACCTAGTGTAGATTCACTCATCATCGTCATATCAATCTCATTTACTTGCTTTTTAGTTTTGTGTGCATCAATTCATCCAACCCCCCCCCCCCTTTTGTTACCTTGTTCTATAATCAATAATTGAATTTAATAAAAATATCATAAACTCTCTTGGGTTCGACCCTTACTTAATCACTATACATGTTTTAGTGTTGAGTTCGGAAATTACTTTGAAAGGATATAAACGACCTAAGGAGATATCCTCGTTCAACGATCTCATCCTCTCTTCTCTCAATTCTGTCGTTGAAGCCGGCGGTTGAGATTGACTAGATCCCTCAATTTCTATCTCGGCTGAGCTGAAGGTAAGCCAAGCCTTTCCCCTGACATCTTTTTGTTGTTCTAGACGTAGCTACCTTTACCTCCTTCATCTCCTCCTTCCTTCTATCTTCTCTGTGTAGTGTCACACCTCCTCACCCTTCACGTGTGCACTCAGGGGTGTTGGAGCAGATCAGTCGAGCCTCCGCCTTGCACCATCACCGGATCAGAAGAGGTGAGTGGTCTTTCCTCCCTTTTCTTTCCATCTCTTCCCCTTAGTCACTAACGTCGGGAACCCAGGGGCGGACAGATCAAGGAGGGGTCCAGGGAAGTCGTGCGTGATCTTGTTCAGACGTAGGAAGAGGAAGACGTGGTGTAGCTCTCGTTGTTGCAACCTGTGGAATACTCAAAAGTTGGACATTAAATCAAGATCGGGAAGAGTCGAACTTGAGACCTTATGTTGCCAAGTTTGAGTGTTTTAATTTGCAGTTGGTGAGGCTCGAACCATAGACCACTTTTGTAACACCTCAAATCCATGGGACTCATGATGTCACATTGGGCTAGAATCTTACAATGGATCCTAACCCTAGCCTGACAACAAGTTCACTAGACCTTACAACATGACACTGACCTAAAACAAATACAGAAAGTTGTATAAATAGTATAACAAAAAGGGGGTAAACAAGATCATAGCCGACTATAAAACAACATCCTCATACAGGAGGTAAACAAACATCATCCTCATGCAGGAGGGAAACATAAACAATCCCAAAAAGCCATAACCATCCTATGTACGAGAGGTCCTCGGCCTGCCACCCTATTTGATCATTAGCACGCCTATCCTGCAAGATATCTACAACATGGTATAAAACCATTAGCTAACCATACATATATAAGGTAATACATAAGCACAATCATGAAAGATAAACACATTAGCATGCTATCACACATTTAACCATTTATTATCTTTATATAATAGCCATTCACTCAAATCGTATATATATAGATAGATGAAACTATTTGACACGAGGAACGTATCATCCTCGCCTCTGGGCCTTCTAGCCATCTGGAAGTAGTGTCGGTCACACAACACGTGTACCCTCTGGGAGTGGATTGCGCCCTTCCTGTATACCCGGTGGCCTAACGTCAAAGAACCTCCCAAACTCCACAAGGGGATGAAAGGGAAAGACTATCACAGGCACGCATATGGGGCAATAAATAAAACATAGGTCGGTAAGAAACGATATCACATGATATCATATGAAGCATATAACACGTACCATTCATGCCAACACCCAATATAAGGATGATAGCTAAGTAAGTCCTACGGGCTTACCTCAACCTCGTATAACACTCAACCACGATCAACCTCCAATCATGAAAGGTACATTGCCCAATAAGAAGGCATAGAGATATGTAAATCTCCTATCAATCAAAGGGGTCACACCTAGACCCAAGGGATCGATAGGATCATCCTCAACATAAGCCTCACAACCTAGTAATCCTCAAAAGCCGTATAAGGCATAACATGCTCATACATCATCCAAACACTCTCATCAATACCTAGCATGGTACTACACTCTTATACTAGAAAAGGAAGAGGCAATGCCATCCATAGGAAAGCATAGAAGCAAGACACACCTGCAGACCCAAGAGCAAGGCAAAGTTGGTGCAGGTGAACGTAGGGGCGGCTAGGAGGTGGCGCAAGGTCGGCTGTCAGCCGGCGCTGGGGTGGTCCAAGGTGGCGCAGGGGCGGCTGGTGTGCAGAGGGAACACCTTCAGCTTCTCCTTGCTACTTTACTCGATCTCTTCACTCCTTCTTCAGACAGAACCCATACATATACATATACATAAATATATACATCAAATGAAGCCAATCAAAGCTGCCACAAGATCAAACTTGTGGAACCTAAGCTAGGGATGAAGAAAAGAAGGAAAGAAGGAAGAAAGAAGAAAGATAAGAAGAGATGAGAGATGAACTCACCAAGCTGAACTTATGCAGAGGGAAATCACACTCCACAAGCTCAAGGGTGGCTATTAGAAAGCACAACAACATCAACCAACATCAACCAACAACAAAGCCACACAAAACTCTCACAAATTTAACAAAGAACCCAAGAAGATCCAAAAAGAGATCAAAGGAAGGAAGGAGAGGAAGGTGAACGGGAGGAAGAAGATGGAGCTGCAAATGAGCCAACCCTCATCAGGAAGGAAAGAGAAGAAACTTATAGAGGAAGGAAAGAGTAAAGCACGGGTCAAGAGTCAACAAAGACGACTGCAACACATCCTAAACTGCAGGGGCGACTTAGGGAGGCGCAGGTGCGAACTAAGAGAACCGCAGGGCGGCCTCTGGCTCACGCATGGGCGGATCAGGCCAAAACTAGGTCCTCAGCACACACTCTCAACAACTCAGCAACTAGTCTCTTACATCTCACCCCCCTAAAAATAAGTTTCGTCTCAAAACTTGCAAAATTCCAAATCCTCTCGAACCCATATGCCGAGGTATAACTCTCTCTATCGGAGATATCACATCTCCGTTCAACAGGTCACAACCTATATCAATCTATAACCCCAAAACACCAACATGGAGGAATCATCAACTCCAGAAAACAGGGCTATAACGCTACCCAAAGGCATAGAGTAATCACATCTCTTCCTATACTCAAATCACAGGGCATATAGGAAATACATCTCAAGCCAAATCATAATAATATACAACGCATAGAGGAATAACATCTCCAATGAAACTATGTCCATCAAGGTAGCATGGAGGAAAGAACCATCTCCAGCTGAATCCTAATCGCACTCAAATAGCATGGAGAAAAGAACCATCTCTAGGTATAATCATACATTACGCTAGCACATCAAGATCTAATAATATCATAAATCACATCATAGCTAGCATGGAATAAACATATCAAGGCATGTAAGCACATAAGCACATAATCACATACTCACCAAGATAGCACTAAGATCTACTCATCGACCCTAGGTGCATCTATCTCAGCATAAACTCTGGATAGTTCATCTGGATACTATCCTCAGTCTCCCATGTAACCTCCTCAAGTCCTCATCTCGACCACTGTATCCTCAACATAGGAATGTCCTTCGAACGCAGGCACCTCACACCTCGCTCTAGGACTGCAATAGGATGCTCAACAAAGGTGTGGTCCGGCTCAATCACTAAATCATCATAACTCACAATGTGCCTCGGATCTGGTATATACTCCCTCAGCTGAGACACATGAAATACAGGGTGAACACCTTTGAACCTCGGATGTAATGCTAATCTGTAGGTTGCCCTCCCAACTCTATCCAATATCTCGAAAGGACCGACATATCGGGGACTCAGCTTCCCCTTTATGCCAAAATGTTTGAAGCCTCGTGTCGGAGATACCCTAAGCCATACATGAGCTCCAACTCTAAACTCTGGATGTCGACGCCTCCTGTCTGCATATGACTTCTGGCGACTCTGTGCAGCCAGCATCCTCTCTCTAATCATCGCTACTCAAGCCATATCATCCTGAATCTACTCTGGTGCTATCCCACTGATACTGCTAGGTTCATCCCAACATAATGGTGTACGGAACCTACGTCCATACAGTGCCTCATATGGAGTCATCCCAATTGATGCATGCCAGTTGTTGTTGTATGAGAACTCAACCAGTGGGAGGTAATCTGACCATCCATGTCCCCAATCCAACACACAAGCTCGTAGCATATCCTCAAGGGTCTGGATGGTCCTCTCTAACTGACCATCTGTATGGGGGTGAAACGCAGTCGTGAAGTGTAGACTCATCCCCAAAGCAGTCTGAATTTGCTCCCAAAACCTCAAGGTAAACCGTCCATCTCGATTAGAGATGATCGTTGTTCGCCACTTAGCGTACGTGCAAATAAGTCTTAAATTTATAAAACTAGAATAAAAGCAAGCGAACCCGCAGTGTACGGATCGACATAGATTAGCAAGTATTCCAGAGTACGAACACAGGGATATGGGGGGAACAAATTCAATTATAAATTATCAAGCAAGTGAATATGTGAGCTTTTCAAATATTGGGAAAACAACAATCCTAAAGATCCAGGTATCCAGCTGTGGCAATCGATTCAAGATATACTAATGATATAAGGGCAAAGTTGAGGTATGCAAAGGTATACGAATGTAAGGTAGTCGTACGGTGAAGTTTCAAAAACCTTATATGACTCACCTAGAAGACACTCTCTATAGAGGTTGTTGAGGCTTCAGTATAAAAAGGTTCTAAAGGCAAGAATTAACGTCAAACACCCAAACTTATAATCCAAGGATCAAGACTAACTAAACCGATTAAGGTTGTGACACTCAGAATCGAGGTAGAGGTTGTTGAGGCTTCACTACCACCTAGAAAAGGGTAAGCCAAGACTAAGTTAAAGCAAATCTTTAACTTTGGATTAAAGTAAAAGCAAGTTCGTAAATTGACACAAAATTACGGGTAGTTCTTGAGTTCCACGGCCGTGGAAGCTCAAGAACAGACCGTGGTTTAGGTTCGTCGGCGATTCTCTCTAACTCTCAGGGTCCAATCTGTTTACGATCGATCTATCATCATCTAAGCCACAACTATCAACCCTTCACCTTAGAATTGTTAAAGGGTTTTAGCCAACAACAGTCATATTGATATCAAATTCAAGGTTTAAAAGAATGAAAGATGAAAACTTCCAAAAACCTTCAATAACTTTCAAACTAATCTCAAATCCACAAATCAAGAACAATATCGTCAATAGATTCGGAATAACACAAACAATCACAAATCTTAGATAAGAAGGAACAACGGGATGTCAATCCGTCTTCTAAATCATACCTAAGCAAGAAGCGAAATCTTCTTACGAACAATCTCCGAATCTTCAATCTTCCGTCAATCCGGAAATCTCACTAGCAACGCGCAATTCTCTCAATCACAATCTCTACAAGATGTGAAATTAGGGCAATTCCAAGTGTAAGCGGAAGTGCGTCTAAGCGTAATCGAAGGTGACGGAATCTCTCTTCGTCCGTCCTTTTATAGTGTAAGATAAAATATTGGCCCGGCCCAACTACATAGGAGATCGTGGCTTAAAGTATGGCGAAAAAGATTGCCAAGATCACGGTCGTGGAAGGGTTCCACGACCGTAATTTAGAGCGTGAAAACTATCACGGTTTGTCTCAATCTTTCCATGGCCGTAGAAGTTGCTGGAATGAATCACGCTTCCCTTGCCAAGGTTCCACGGCCGTGGACTTGAACGTGGAATGTATTACGGCCGTATTTTAGAGCGTGGTTTAGGGGTAAACCGTAATTCTTCCTTTCCTCGTGCGATTCTTCAAGTTAGCACCTTCCTTAGCTCCT
This sequence comes from Fagopyrum homotropicum, assembly GCA_033239125.1. NCBI lineage: Eukaryota > Viridiplantae > Streptophyta > Magnoliopsida > Caryophyllales > Polygonaceae > Fagopyrum > Fagopyrum homotropicum. The sequence goes on along the minus strand of BSWB01000003.1, from coordinate 92,712,655 downwards.
AGAGATCTCCTCAATCCTTGGACATACTCAATCAAACTCCATCCTTGTTCAATCCGTTCGGAAATAGCTCTTAATTGCCTACAATCAATATAAAGCTTGTGTAGATCTCTATATCGACATTATAGACAAACTAGCTCACAAATGCATCAATGCTTAATCAATGACTATCAATATGGATGAAATACACTTAGAAAACGTGCCTAAAATATTACAATATTTCATGCTAAGAAATAACCCCATACTTGCCACTTGCTTGTCTCTAAGCAAGGTCTTTCAAAAGCTTTAAAACACAAGTTAGGATGAAATATGTGTACCTTCTCAAAGCAAAACTTCTTTTGGATGAATGTGCCTTCTAATCAATAGATCATTCTCAAATCTTGCTTCATTTGTTTATAAGACTTTCATACACTTAATCAAAGAGTAAAGAATAAAGAAAGCTCATGAATTAATCAAACTTCCATGTAAACATCATAACCTTCAAACATTATCAAAATCAATCATAAGAAACTTCAATTTAGATCACCAAGTCATATAACATTCTTTTGATCTTAAGGACTTTCAAACAAGGTTTAGAATGTGGAAAGGGAAGGAGAACTTTAAGGAATGTGGTGCATGAATCCGGGAAAGTGGATAACTACTCTTTTCTTCTTCTCTTGCGGTTTCCGCAGCACTTTCAACTTAGAGCTTCGCTCTCTTCTTTTCATTTTTCGACTTTACTTTTGGAGTTATGGATAGAGGTGCACAAAAACCGAAGCCTAGGAGATTGGCGTTTCTCAATTTTTATGAGATGCCTCAAACCCTTAGCGCACATACCATAATCCGCTAGGAATATCGCTCAATCCGACTTTGGCAAGACACAAACACCCGGCTATCTTAATGGTGCCGAGTTACTCATCATCATGATTGACTTCCCCAAACCTACAATTTCTTTCTATTCTTTTGATTGCAAATAATTGCTTTCAAGGCCCTCCCACATCAAACATGCCAATATCAATCAACTCCTCTAAATTCCCGGATAGGTAAAGGAGGTCATTATTTCAATGAGGGGCTAAATGATCAAAGAAAAAAGAAAGAAAATCGAATTGCCTTAATCATCTCAACAAGAAGTATAAGAATTTATAGTGTGATTTCAACCTTAATCTCTCAACATGATTTAAGTAACATTCATCACATTATGAAATTTGCAAAAGAGGTATAATCAACTCATTCAATTTCTTTTCAATTCACTATTTGTTTAAGCATGCAATTGTCATCAAACTCAATTCACAAGTAGTGATTTCATAGAAATCATCTCTATCCTTAGAAGCACAAAATTTTTCAATTTTTATGGGTTTTTCAAACTCTTTTTCATGCAATGCAATAATGAAACATGTAACAATATAATGAAACATGCAAGATAGTCTTAATAGAAGCAATCAAAGTGAGTAAGAGTTATTACAAACTTTTAGTCACACCCCACCCCATACTTGGAACAAACATTGTCCCTAATGTTCAAATAAAAGAAAAAGAAGAAAAGAAAGAAAGAAAAAGAACTCACAAAATGGCGGTGGAGCGGCTAAACTGTCGGTCCTCAAGGTCGTCACTGCGGTGGAGGTGGGAATGGAGAGAAGCTAGGGTCATAGTACCGCCCGAACTGTTGGCGGTAGACGTCTCTCATCATATGGTCAAGGTCATCCATACGTCCATCTCTAGCGTCAGCTCAGATCTCCAAAGCTCCCACCCTATCAAAAAGGCTGGTAGCCCACTCTAGCATCTGCTCATACCAACCAGGCGGCTGGCTGTACCATCCTGGTGCATCTGAAGGTGCTGGTGCTGGTGGCGGCGGTGCCTGTGTAGACCATTGTGGTGGAGCTCCGTACCACGCAGGAGGGGTCTCCATCCAAGTGGGTCTTTCGCTCACGCTGGCGCGGCGAGAAGATGATCCTGAAGCTCTGGCGGGACGTGGAGAACGTCTAGGCATGTCAGGAGCTATGTCCGGCTGATCCGGAAATGTGCCAAAATCCTGCTAAGCTCCTCCTCCTCCTCCCTCATACTGGTCTCTCATCTCCTCCTTCTCAACTACAGGTGGTGGTGGGACATATGGAGGGGCTGCAATCCTGTTCGCATGCATAGCAGCGAACGTCTCCTTCCAATTATGACGTCCAGCCATAATGGAATACTCTGGGAGCCACTCAATGCCTCTCCCCGTCCCGCTCTCCCATGGCATAGCTGCGTAAGGTGGACCTCTATGGGTGGGGAAGATGAGACATCTAGTCATAAAGGCCTGGAGTCCTAGGGGTACAACAGGAATGCGTGTGCAGGCGGAGAAATCTACCCCTAATGTCCTAGCAAGGTGGGTGACTATCCCACCATATCCAATGTTGCCAGCCCTCTTGTTCTTTAGCTTGCTCATGGTAGCAGCTAAGAAGGTGGCACTCAGCAGGTCGTCCATATAGCATGGAGTAGAGAAGAAAGAGCTCATCCGTCTTGATCTTCTGAGGTGTCTCCGTACTAGGGAAGAGACACTTAGAAAGTACTCGGTGAGCAATCTTCAAGGCTAAGTGATACATCAACTTAGTCTTGGTATCAGCTGGTTGCCAACGGTCCTCGCTGGCATAGATCATGGCTACCTCCTCCCAGAAATCCTTGGCGTAAATGCCGCTGGGGAAACGACCATTGAAGGTCTCTTGGAACCCAAAGAAGGTTCCAAACTCCCGGATGGAGAAATCATAGTTTCTTTCCATTAGACGGAAAGAAACTGTCCTATCAACATGGCTGTGCTCAAAAGATGTCACAACCTCTCTCGTGATCTCCTCGTAAGCATCTTCTCGGATAGCCGAAAAGATGATAAGACCGGCTCTATCTAAGAGCCAAGTAAGGTCATCTATCACATGTAGAGGAGCTAAATCCTCCAACAGTAGGTACCTAGGTCCTATAACAGCCCTCTTATGGATCCTCTCTAAGGCGTCGAGATGATCCTCGTAAATGGTGGGGACCCTAGGGCTAGGAGGTGATGGTGATGAAGGTGATGATGGAGGTGAAGGGGATGAAGGTGGTGGTGCTCTAGAGGATGAAGAGGAAGAGGGGTTGCCCTTCCTCTTTTTATTCTTATCCTTCTCTTTGTTCTTGTCCTTATTTCTCCCGGACACGCTCCTCACAAAATCAATTTTTTGTTGAAAACCACGGTTTGTTCTTCAAATTCCACGGCCGTGGAACGTCCAGGAACCGTGGTTTCTCTCAAAATTTCGCAAATCTCAACAATCAATCACCAAATTCCACAGCAGCAGTCCTATACTAGTTCTCTTCCAATTCCAATCAGTTATTCCTAAAAATTCTAGCAAATGTAGATCAGAATCGACAAAGATAGAGAAGAGTGAAAAAAACCTAGGTTTCGGATTTTAAAGTCCGAATTCTGCTTTCCTTGGTGAATTGCCGCTCGAATTGTTGCTTGATCTTGTTGGTGGTTGGATTTGCTTCAGTTTGGGTCGAAGAATCGTTGAAAACGATTAACGAACGAAGAATTGAGGTGAGGGGCGTGATTTCGGCGAAATAGGGCGTGGAATTGGGTTTGTGAGATGTGTTTTGTGAAGAATGTGGTTTATATAGTGGCTGGAAAAATTTTTGAAAACCACGGTCTATCGGGGGGTTCCACGGCTGTGGAAATGTACGGAACCGTGGTTTTGGTGATTTTTCAAAGGCTTTTGGAAATTACGGTCACTGTAGCTGTCACGGTCGTGGTTTAGGCCGTGGAACTCTTTGTAATGCTCCAAAGTCCAAGTTTCGTCACTTTTCTTCAAACTTTCTCTTCCCCTTTCCTTTTTCATTGTTCCTACATCCAAAAACACGAACATACCGGAAGGAATCGAAGGCAAAACAAAGCAAAAACGTCTAAACTAAGCTAAACTATGAATCGAAAACAAAAAACGTAAATGCAATACCTTGGGTTGCCTCCCAAGAAGCGCTTTGTTTAAGGTCCGTAGCTAGACCAAATTCGCACTTATTCGAGTGCGGTGGGTGTGAACTCTTCAGCTTGGAGTTCCGGCGTATACTTCTTGAGTCGTTGACCGTTCACCTTAAAGCTTCCGCCCGCTTCACCCCATACTTCAACTGCACCATGGGGGAAAATACGTTTGATTAGAAAAGGTCCGGTCCAACGAGATTTAAGCTTACCAGGAAAGAGATGAAGCCTTGAATTGAAGAGGAGAACTTTATCTCCTTCTTTGAAGTCCTTTGGAATGATATGCTTATCATTCCAACGCTTTGCTCTCTCCTTATAGATCTTGGCGTTCTCATAGGCGTTCAAGCGAAGTTCTTCAAGCTCATTAAGGTCCAAGAGACGCTTCTCTCCCGCTTCCTTCATGCTGAAATTCAACCACTTGATAGCCCAAAACGCCTTGTGCTCTAACTCTACCGGTAAGTGACAAGACTTCCCATACACAAGGTTGTATGGTATGGTTCCTATGGGAGTCTTGTACGCAGTCTGGTACGCCCACAATGCATCATCAAGCTTCAAGGACCAATTCTTCCTAGTCCTTGAAACAGTCTTCTCTAGGATTCCTTTGATCTCCCGGTTTGAGATCTCAACTTGTCCACTAGTTTGTGGATGATAAGGAGTGGCGATCTTGTGAGTAACCCCATACTTAGCTAGAAGAGCTTCAAAGCGCCGGGCGATGAAGTGAGAACCTCCATCACTAATGATAGTCCTTGGTGTCCCAAATCGTGGGAAGATGGTCTTGTTAAAGAACTTAACCACCACCACGACATCATTGGTGGGAGAGGCAATTGCTTCCACTCATCTAGAAACGTAATCCACCGCCAAGAGTATGTATTGGTTTCCACAAGATGATGGGAACGGTCCCATAAAGTCAACTCCCCAAACATCGAAAATCTCCACCTCTTGGATGTTATTGAGAGCCATCTCATTCCTCCTAGAGATATTTCCTGTTCTTTGACAAGCATCGCAGCAGGAAACAAAGGTTTGCACATATCTAAATAAAGTAGGCCAAAAGAATCCGGATTGCAATACCTTAGCGCTAGTCTTGTTCGAACTAGCGTGTCCTCCACATGGTAGTGAATGACAATGGCGGATGACACTTTGCATCTCATCTTCCGGCACACATCGCCGAATGATGCCATCCGGACCTCTCTTAAAGAGGAGAGGTTCATTCCAAAAGTATTCCCGAACATCCTTAAAGAACTTCTTTCTTTGTGCGTAGGATAATCCGGGCGGTATCTCCTGGCAAACCAAATAGTTAACAAAATTAGCAAACCATGGTTCGTTACCTTTGGAGATCACATCGATGCACTCCTGTATAATGTGTAAATGCTCGTCCGGGAAGGAGTCATCTATAGGTAAGTGGTCGTCCTCTAGATATGTTAGGCGAAACAAATGATCCGCAACAGAATTTTCCGAACCTTTCTTGTCGCGGATCTCTAGATCGAATTCTTGTAGGAGAAGAATCCATCTAATTAGCCTTGGCTTCGCATCCTTCTTTACAAGGAGATACCGGATCGCAACATGATCCGTGTATACAATCACCTTTGCACCTACACGATAAGAGCGAAATTTGTCAGTAGCATAAACAATGGCTAAAAATTCCTTTTCCGTAGTGGCGTAGTTGAGCTGCGCTTCGTCTAGCGTCTTGCTAGCGTAGTAGATAGCGTGGGTTCGCCCTTCCTTTCTTTGTCCAAGAACAGCTCCTATAGCTACGTCACTAGCATCGCACATAACCTCAAAGGGAAGATTCCAATCCGGAGGTTGGATAATTGGAGCTGAAATTAGAGCTTCCCGAATCATGTTAAACGCATCCAAGCATTCCTGCGAAAACTCAAAAACTGCATCCTTCATCAATAGATTAGTTAGCGGTTTTGATATTTTTGAGAAATCCTTTATGAAGCGCCTATAGAATCCAGCATGCCCTAGGAAACTTCTTATCCCTTTCACCGAAGTTGGGGGAGGAAGCTTCTCTATAGTCTCTATTGTCGCTTTATCCACCTCTATCCCTCTACTAGATCCTTTACCATAAATTGACACTTCTCCCAATTAAGAACTAGGTTAGTGTCCTCACACCTTTGTAATACAAGAGAAAGGTTAGAAAGGCAATTGTCGAAAGAGGAACCGTATACGGAGAAGTCATCCATAAAGACCTCCATGATTTCCTCAATATATTCGGAGAAGATGGCCATCATACACCTTTAAAAGGTGGTTGGGGCGTTGCAAAGCCCGAACGGCATCCTCCTATAGGCAAACGTACCCCATGGGCACGTGAACGTGGTCTTCTCTTGATCATCCGGGTGTATCGGGATCTGAAAGAAACCACTATAACCGTCAAGATAGCAAAAGTGCGAATGTTGTGCTAATCTTTCAAGCATTTGGTCGATGAATGGCAATGGGAAGTGATCCTTCCTTGTCGCATTGTTAAGCTTGCGGTAGTCTATGCACATCCGCCATCCTGTCACGGTTCGGGTAGGAATGAGTTCGTTATTCTTGTTGGTGATGACCGTCATTCCTCCCTTCTTCGGAACTACTTGTACCGGACTCACCCACTTGCTATCGGAGATAGGGTAGATGATACCTGCATCAAGAAGTTTAAGAATTTCCTTCTTGACAACCTCTTTCATGGTCGGATTTAACCGCCTTTGAGGTTGTCTTGAAGTCCTAAAGTCCTCTTCCATTAAGATTTTATGCATGCATAGGGAAGGTTTGATTCCTACTAAGTCCGCTATAGTATAACCTAAAGCTTTCCTATGTTTCCTAAGGACAACCATAAGCTTACTATGTTCATCTATGGTTAAATCGGAACTAACAATTACCTGATAAGTAGAGTTAGGTCCTAAGAATGCGTACCTTAGATGTGTAGGGAGTTGTTTCAACTCCATAGCTGCAGGAGTTTCCAATGGCTCTTGTGGAGCTTCCGATGCTTCCTTAGAAGTGTCTAAGGAAGTAGAAGGTGTAGGAGAAGAATCAAGAGAAGTTGAAGAAGAGGCACGATCGCCTTCTTCCACGGCCAGAATCACGGTTTCTCTGCATCCTCCACGGCCGTGGTTTTGGGCGTGGAAAGGGAATACGGTTGCTCTATTCTCTCCACGGCCGTGTAACCCTCTGGAGTGAGCCACGCTTTGGGTGGTGAAATCCATGGCCGTGGAATATAGTGTATGGCCGTGGATTCTCATGTTTTCTGCTTCGTCGTGGAGTTTCTCAGACTCCTCTTCACATACTTCTTCTTGTGCTTCTAAGGCTTCAATTGCCTCATTGCACTCTTCTTCTTCCCCTACATCCATTAGACTCATAGTAATAACCTTTTGCAAAGGATCTTTGAAGAGAATAACACTTACCTCCTCTCTAGACAACCCTTCTTCATCTTGGATATTGAATATATCCTCATCAAAGATTGGTTCTTTCACTAGAGTGGAAAGAACGAACTCTACCTTCTCCTCTCCTATGTCAAAGGCGAGTCTAGAATTCTTGCAATCGACTATGCAGCCGGAAGTTGCAAGAAACGGTCTTCCGAGTATGATCGGGACCGGACTATCTGCAGGAATGTCAAGCACAACAAAATCAATGGGAACAAAGAATTTACCTAGCTTAACCGGGACGTCTTCTACAATACCGACGGGACGAGTGATGGATCGATCCGCCATGTACAACGTCATCTTCACCGGTTTAGGGTCGCCTAAACCGATCTTCCTACATAATGCAAGTGGTATGATGCTCACACTTGCTTCCAAGTCACATAATGCATCATATGTGACATCTCCCACTCCTATGGGAATACAAAATGACCCCGGATCCTTTAGCTTTGGGGGCATCTTCTCCTTCATGGTCTTGATGAGATCCGAAGAATCCGAACTCATCTTAACCTCTCCAAAATCCTCTAACTTTCTCTTGTTAGAGAGGATCTCCTTTAAGAACTTTCCATAAGCCGGCATACCTACAATAGCATCAATGAAAGGTATATTAATATGCAGCTTGCTCATGAGTTCCATAAACTTACCGAATTGTTTATCTAGATGCGCTCTTGCTCTAGATTGAGGGAATGGTAGGGGAGGTTTGTAAGCTGGAGGAGGAACGTAGACATCTTCCTTCTCCTTCCCCTTTTCATTCTCTTTCTCAACGGGGACTTCTACAAACTTAGGCTGCGGATCGGTAGTTGTCACCCCGCTCCTAGTTTTGATTGCCATCACCCTTCCCTTTGGGTTGTCCTCCGTTTTTCCTGGAAGTTTCCCTTGATTCCTAGGAACTTCCTCCGCATGAGTAAACATTTGGTTTTCTAAAACCTTTTGGGCTTTATCAACCTTAGTTATGTGATCATCAACCTTGATGATGCGAGTCTCTAACCCTTGAAGCTTTCCCAAAATTGTCTCCAACATGGGATCGGGCTTCTCCTTCCCCGAAGTGCTTCCTCCATTAGGTGTTTGCCCCTGGCTTTTCAAAGGAGTAGAGGAAGAGGAAGGTGGAGTTAGTGAATTTGAATTGGAAGGATAAGAGTTACCGGAGTTTTGTTGATTGGAGCGCCAATTGTTGTTGTTTGAACCCCTATTGTTGTTCCAATTATTGTTCCGGTTGTTGTTGTTGCCGTTCCAATTATTCCGGTTGTTGTTCCGGTTGTTGTTATTGTTGCGGTTTGTATTCTCACTATTGTTGTTGTTGTTGTTGCCCAAGTAGCCAACATCTTTTCCTTGTTGCTTTGGAAAGTTGGTCTTGATAGCTTCCTTCAACTCTTTAATCTCATTGTTGAGGGAGAAAATTTGATTTTTAGCTTCATGTGTGAGCTTTGCTCCTTGCTCCACACGATTTCCCTCTACTTTCCGGTGAGAATACTTCTCTATGACCCTTGCTTGCTTCTCAATGAAGTCTCAAGCGTCATCTTTCCTCATGTCCATGAATGTACCACATGAGAGGGATTGGAGCTTAAATTGTGTCTCCACATCCAACCCCTTATAGTATATCTCCAAAAGTGAGAGATTGGATATGCCATGATGAGGGCAATCCAAGAGCAAATCCTGAAACCTTTTCCAAGATTGAAACAAACTTTCGTTAGATCTCATGGAAAATGCATTAATCTTACCTCTTAGCTCCGCCGTTTTGGATGGCGGAAAAAACTTAGTGAGGAACTCCGCGGAAAGGTCTTCCCACGTGTCTAGTTTCCCACTAGGAAGAGCTTGGTACCAAGACAATGCTTTCCCCTTCAAGGAGAAGAAGAAAGGCTTGAGCTTATAGTTGTTGGTAGTCGCGTTCTTCGGCCTCATTGTCTCCATCATAAACTCAAAGTTTTGTAAGTGTTGGTGTGGAGATTCAGTGCTTGTCCCGCCAAATTGGTTTTGGCGAACAAGAGTAATAACCCGCGGGTTGAAGCTAAACCCTTGTACATCGTCAGCATCGAAGTTCACACCTAAACGGCGTGGTTGCTGCGTTGGATCCATCCTTTAGCCAAGAGTCCTTGGCTCCTCATCCACACGTTCCATCCTCGCATTCCTAGGTGGAATACGGCGATTTGCAGCTGCCCGTGGATGGAATGGATTCACATTGATCGTTGGATCAATTTTATCTAGCGGTGGCATGGAGGAGTCGCTATCCTCATTAGATGAGTTGGCTCTAACCGATCTTCCCGGTCTCCTCCTTTTCGTTTTCTCCTTAAGGTTGTTTATTTCCAACCTCATTTGGAACATCATGTCCGTTAGATCATCAACCTTCATTTGGTGACGATCCGTCTCTTCTCTACGTGTCTTCTCACTCCATTGGAGTTGAGCTTCCTTTTCTACAAGCTCCGATTGGAGATCACGTTCTCTTTCTTCAGCCATTTTCTTTTCCTTACGCTTTTGCCTTAAAGTCCTCTCAAGCTCTTGATCAAGAGGTAAGAGGTCTTCGGTGTTCCTAGACCTGCGCATGCACTTGAAAAGATATCAAATAACAAGGGAAGAGCTCCCAAACTTGACAACCGATAATCGAATTCGGCCTAGACCAAATCCCCGGCAACGGCGCCAAAAACTTGTTCGCCACTTAGCGTGCGTGCAAATAAGTAATAAAATTTATAAAACTAGAATAAAAGCAAGCGAACCCGCAGTGTACGGATCGGCGTAGATTAGCAAGTATTCCAGAGTATCGAACACAGGGATTTGGGGGGAACAAATTCAATTATAAATTATCAAGCAAGTGAATATGTGAGCTTTTCAAATATTGGGAAAACAACAATCCTAAAGATCTAGGTATCCAGCTGTGGCAATCGATTCAAGATATACTAATGATATAAGGGCAGAGTTGAGGTATGCAAAGGTATACGAATGTAAGGTAGTCGTACGGTGAAGTTCCAAAAACCTTATATGTCTCACCTAGAAGACACTCTCTATAAAGGTTGTTGAGGCTTCAGTATAGAAAGGTTCTAAAGGCAAGAATTAACGTCAAACACCCAAACTTATAATCCAAGGATCAAGACTAACTAAACCGATTAAGGTTGTGACACTCAGAATCGAGGTAGAGGTTGTTGAGGCTTCACTACCACCTTGAAAAGGGTAAGCCAAGACTAAGTTAAAGCAAATCTTTAACTTTGGATTAAAGTAAAAGCAAGTTCGTAAACTGACACAAAATTACGGATAGTTCTTGAGTTCCACGGCCGTGGAAGCTCAAGAACAGACCGTGGTTTAGGTTCGTCGGCGATTCTCTCTAACTCTCAGGGTCCAATCTATTTACGATCGATCTATCATCATCTAAACCACAACTATCAACCCTTCACCTTAGAATTGCTAAAAGGTTTTAGCCAACAACAGTCATATTGATATCAAATTCAAGGTTTTAAAGAATAAAAGATGAAAACTTCCGAAAACCTTCAATAACTTTCAAATCAATCTCAAATCCACAAATCAAGAACAATAATCGTCAATAGATTCGAAATAACACAAACAATCACAAATCTTAGATAAGAAGGAAGAACGGGATGTCAATCCGTCTTCTAAATCAAACCTAAGCAAGAAGCAAAATCTTCTTACGAACAATCTTCCGAATCTTCAATCTTCCGTCAATCCGGAAATCTCACTAGCAACACGCAAATCTCTCAATCAAAATCTCCGCCAAAATGCGAAATTAGGGCAAGTCCAAGTGTAAGCGGAAGTGTGTCTAAGCGTAAGCGAAGGTGACGGAATCTCTCTTCGTCCGTCCTTTTATAGTGTAAGATAAAATATTGGCCCGGCCTAACTGCGTAGGAGATCGTGGCTTAAAGTGTGGCGAAAAAGATCGCCAAGATCACGGTCGTGGAACTTCCACGACCGTAATTTAGAGCGTGGAAATTGTCACGGTTTGTTTCAATCTTTCCACGGCCGTAGAAGTTGCTGGAATGAACCATGCTTCCCTTGCCAAGGTTCCACGGCCGTGGACTTGAACGTGGAATGTATTACGGCCGTATTTTAGAGCGTGGTTTAGGGGTAAACCGTAATTCTTCCTTTCCTCGTGCTATTCTTCAAGTTAGCACCTTCCTTAGCTCCTAGAGATGTCCTCAATCCTTGGACATACTCAATCAAACTCCATCCTTGCTCAATCCGTTCGGAAATAGCTCTTAATTGCCTACAATCAACATAAAGCTTGTGTAGATCTCTATATCGACATTATAGACAAACTAGCTCACAAATGCATCAATGCTTAATCAATGACTATCAATATGGATGAAATACACTTAGAAAACGTGCCTAAAATATCACAATATTTCATGCTAACAATCGTCCTCGTACACCATAGAGTCTCACTATCTGTCTAGTGTACTCCTAAGCCAATCTATTCACTGGAAATGCCTTTCTGATAGGAATGAAACGTGCCGTCTTCGTTTGTTCATCATTAGCAACCTAGTGAGCATCAAAATTCCTGGGCCTCAATCCAGTCACAAAGTCCATGGAGACGTCCTCCCACTTTCACTACGGTACTGGCAGTGGATGGAGATCACCTTCAGGTCTGCAATGCTCTATCTTGACCTGCTTACAGGTTGCACACTGTGCCACAAATCTGGCTACATCAGGCTTCAGCTCTCCCCACCAATATGAGCGTCTCACATCATGGTACATCTTACTTGTACTTGGATGTACTGAGTAAGGTGTACAGTGAGCCTCCTGTAAGATCCTCTGTCTCAACTCTACATTAGAAGGTATACAGATGCGGTCATGGCGCCTCATCACTCCATTTGCTCCAATGGAGAACTGTGGTGCCTCTTCACGAGACATCCTCTCTTTGATCCTCATCAAGGTCGGGCAAGTCCCCTACTTTTGTTGGATCTCATCCAACAGACCAGGTAGAACCTCTAAAGCATACAACTGGGCATCCTCATCAGGAAACTGGATGTCCATATCTAGCCAAGCTAGATCCCTCTGAAGCTGAGCCTGTACTATCAGTCTCGCAATCGCCTTCTGTCGAGGCGTCTTCCTGCTTAGGGCGGTGGCGACAACATTTGCCTTTCCTAGATGATACAGAATCTCAAGGTCAAAGTCCCTGATCAACTCGAGTCATTGACGCTAGCGGTTATTCAACTCTCGCTACGTAAAAATATACTTCAGATTCTTATGGTCTATGAAGATCTGACACGTGGCACCATACAGGTAATGTCTTTAGATCATCAAAGCATGAACTACCGCTGCTAACTCCAGATCACGAGTTGGTTAGTTCTCTTCATACGTCTTAAACTGTCAAGACACGTATGCAATTACTCTGCCCCTCTGCATCAATACAAATCCCAAGCCTAACTTTGATGCATCACTATAGACCACGAAATCCTCAAAACCCTCTCGTTGTGCTAAGACAGGAGCAGAAGTCAAACGCCTCTTCAACTACTCAAATCTCTGGGTACACTGATCAGTCCACACAAATCTAGTAGTCTTCATCAGAAGACTCGTATGAGAACGGGCAATCACAGAAAATCCCACCATAAAGCGTCGGTAATAACCGGCTAGGCCAAGAAAGCTACATACTTCCTTGACGTTCGTTGGTGTCGTCCATGCAGCAACATACTCGATCTTTGCCGGATAAACCATGATCCCTCTGGCGTAGACAATATGGCCTAGGAAGGCTACCTCTTACATCCAGTACTCGCACTTAGAGAGCTTGACATACAACTCTCTATCCTTCAAAATCTGCAAAACCGTTCTCAGATGACTGGCATGCTTCTTTCTGCTACGAGAGTATACCAAAATGTCATCAATGAGGATCACCATAAACTGATCAAGGAAGTTGATGAAGATACTATTCATCAACTCCATGAAGTCTGTTGGGGAATTCGTGAGCCCAAATGGCATCACTACAAACTCGTAGTGTCCATAACGGCTACGAAATGCCATCCTATTTATATCCTGCTCCCTCACCCTCATCTAGTGATATCTTGAGCGTAAGTCAATCCGCGAGAATACCGTCGCTCCCTGAAGCTGATCAAACAGGTCATCAAATACGAGGCAAAGGATACTTGTTCTTGATGGTCACCTTGTTCAGCTCGATGTAATCAATACACAGTCTCAACGATCCGTCCTTCCGCACGAAGAGGACAAGTGCTCCCCATGGGGATACGCTAGGCGAATGAAGCCCTTCTCAGCCAACTCCTCAAGTTGCTTCTTCATCTCCAACATCTTGACAGACGCCATACGATATGGGGCCTTCGAGATGGGTCTCGTACCAGGCTCCAACTCGATACGGAAATCCACACACCTCTTAGGCGGCAAGCTTGACGGCTCAACAAACACGTCTATAAACTCGCATACCACTAGTATGTCCTCCAATGTTGGACTCTCTCCATCCTTCATGGCATAGCACCAGAAGGCATCACATCCTTGTGCTATCAGCCTCGCTGCTCGTACAGCACTGATGAAAGAACTTGTCTTCCCAAGGTCCTAACCGCGGAAGACCTCTATCTAACTTACCTCGGTAGAGACTGTCACAGTCCTCCTACCAACATCTAATACTGCACGGTATCTATGCATCCAATCTATACCTAATATGACCTCTCCATGCATCAATGGCATGACTAAGAAGTCAACAAGAAACACCCGAGTCCCTAAGCGAAAGGGACAACTACGTATCTCACGGGTACCTCTGACCCTACTACCATCAGGTAACCCTATAGTAAAGGGTATTCCCTATATAGTAGCTAAACTCAAACACTCAACACATTCATCAGAAATAAAGGAATGCGTAGCACCCGTATCAAACAAAACTCTAACAGGTAAGTCATGAAGCAGAATGTTACCTATAATAGCCGGTGTAGGCGGCTCCTCTACACTCCTCAGCTCGAAGCCTCTACCCTGAGCTCCTCTAGTGTCAGTGGTACTTCCACCACGACCTCTACCTCTACTCGGCCCGAGAGCAGATCCTTGAGTAGAAAGATGATTTGGGACTCTCTATTGCCCCTGCGTCTGCTACTGAGGTGTCCTTTGACCACCTCCCGTCACACTTGTAGGAGAAGAACCCTGTTGTGATGCAACTCCACCCTGCCTACAAAAGGCAGCTCTATGACCTAGTCTACCACAAGTGAAGCAAGTCACAACTGGCCTGGTACACTCTAGTTTCAAATGTCCAGGATCACCACAGTTGTAATATTGTCGTCCCTTATCTACAGTCAATGTAGATGAGGGGTAACTCTGACGTCTTTGACTCCGTCCAGAACCATATGCTCCTCTAACACCACTCGTCTGCCCAGTGCACTGCCTCTTCTCAGACTGTCCCGTTTGAGAAGCCCACCTCTAACTGGCTCTCTCTTTCTCTCATAAGCAGAAGCCCGGTCCTGATAATTGGCCAAGGACTCGCAGTGGAATCTATTATGCCAGAAATGTACGACACAAATCCAAGGCAAGAGTGCCAAGAACTCATCGCCCAAAACGTGCACACACAGAGTCTTAAATTTATAACTCGATCTAAAATCCTAAACTACCTAGCAAAACCCGCAGTGTACGGATCGTTATGTAGGAAGGAATGTATTCCGAGGTCGAACACAAGGATTGAGGTGAAATCAAATCATTCAATAATCATGTATAGTACAAATCTAAACTAAGATGAGATGAGGAATAAAGAAAGTGAAAGACACAATATTTTTGGTTGGTTTTGGGTGATCAAAAAGGATCACAAATATATCAACACAAACAAGCAAACAAACACACAAATGCAAGGATTGGTGATAAGAGGTAAGAAAAGCGGATTCTAGATATTCAGAATTCCGATTGTGACAATGGACTCATGCTTCTAAAGATCAAAGGAAAGCTGCAGTTGTTCGGAGTTGGGTGTTTCTCTAATGGGAGACATTACCGGGTAAGTCTCATGCTCCACTAGTCACGCACCTAAGGTCCGATTACCGGGTAAGTCTCAAGGAGCCTAAGGACGGGAATTCTACACAAATCGGCCACTACCTAAGGGTCAAACCCCTCCTTACATGGTAAGTCTCGGAAAAGGTAAGTCTTAGGCAACGATCCTAGCACACTCAATCCAATAGAGGCTTTTTTGACTTACTAATACCTAGAGTTCATCATCTTATGTATCTAAGAGAGGAAATTACCGGCTAAGTCTCATTCCTCAAAAAGGTTGCCAACATTAGGTCACCCTAAGCTTGATTAGGCTCAACAAACACTAGGATTTCAACACATCTACATCCTAACATCAAGATTAAGCAATATAAGTACAATAGAACAAAAACCACCGGTGGATCATGGAAACCACGGCCGTGGAAGCATGAAGAATAGGCCGTGATTTGGGTATGAGTTAGGGTTTCAAACACAAATCCATCCTAAGATAACATGCAAGTCCATACAGTCATAGTCCAAAGCATAAACATCATTCCTTCTCCCTAGAATCACAACTACTTAGCCAATAACATTCATTTCAAGATCAAACATCATTATATAAACATGCATGCATCCCATGACAAGAAAATGAAGATAAGAACAATGAAGATAAGAACAATGAAAGTGAATGAATTAAGCTGAAACAGAAGGTTACAACAATCTTACAAAGCTTCAAGGGCAGCTCCAAGTCGGATCTTACAAGCTTCCACAAGAATCTCACTTAAAACCACTCAAACCCACTCTAGATATTAAGATTGATAATGTTCTGATCTAATCTCCCCCAAGAACACCCACAAGGGGCTTGGAAGAGAACAAGAGGAGAGAGAGTCCTCTCAGCAGTCCCCAAGGCCAGCCTACAAAAGCATCTCAAGTACTCCACCAAAGGAAAGCAAAGGTCGGGCAAAGGAATCGTGTGACAAGTTTCAAAGCTGTCCAGATAGATCCACGAGCAAAACAATGATTCCACGGGCGTGGAAATGGCCTTTGGGCCGTGGTTCCTACAGTCCAACAGTCCTTGGATCACCAAGTCATGAGTTGGTGCAAGGCATGCACCAATAAGGTCATTTGTATTCTTCTTTGCTCCTAGCTTGCTCCTTAAAGAGTCCGGATGTGTGCCACTACAAGGAATGATCCTCGAATGTATCGATTAAGTCCAAAAGCTCCCCAAAATACCTACAAAACTGACAAAAGCTCGTGTAGACGTCTATTTCGACAATGTGGATGAATTAAGCGTAAACGTCACGAACTAATGCCAAACCATGCATGAATAATGGGAAAAACTATCTAAATGAATGCCTAAAATAACGTCATAAATCATGTCATCAAAATACCCCATACTTGCCACTTGCTTATCCCCAAGCAAGGCTCAAACCTAAGCTACAAGATGGCATGAGTTATGAATGCGGAAAAACGGAAAATATTTTTGCAATTGTGCTTCTAGTCATAGATCGCCTTCATAGCGATGTTCATGGCAAAGGATGAGGAAATGTTTATCAAGAGAATAAATGCACGGAAAGACAATCACACTTAACTTGAAATCATGTATGCAAAGTAAATCGAGAATATCTAAATGATCATGAAAATATCAAATCTAAATCATTTAAATCAAAACACATGTGCGTAGAGGTCTTAAGGACTTAGGAAATAAGAGGCCAAGAAACGTTGTTAAAGATGGGAATTTTTAGGTCATATGATGCTAATCCGGAAAAAGGAACTAACTCCACAACTTCATTTTTGTTCAACTCCACCGTAAGTGTATATTTTTCTACATCTTTTTCTTTTCTTTCTTTTCTTTTTCTTATTTTTTCTTTCATTTATTTTTGAGACAATGGCATTGGTGTACAAAAGCCGAAACCTTGGTGATTAGCGGACCTCGAGATTTTTTCGAGGTGCCTCACACCGGGCACACATACCAAGGCTCGTTAGGACTATCGGTTAATCCGACTTTGGCAAAACACAAACACCCGATTATGTGAGTAGTGCCGAGTTACTCGTCATAAAAACCAACGTCCCCAAACCTATATTTTTTCTACAATTTCACAACACATTCAACACTTCATTCATAACATTCATGCACTTCCTTCAACACCCCACACTTGCTTTTCACACAAACTAGCATGCTCCTATTCCCGGATGGGTCAAAAGAGGTAAAATCTTTTATCAATTGAGTTGCTTCAAACAACATGATCAAGATGAGAAGAAGAGAGAAATGAATGCATTAATCATTCCTAGATGATGTGTAAGAACTAGCATGGGATTTTGATAATCAATTCTCAATTCAACCTAGACAACAGTCTTCATCACAATTCATACATGGAAATCAAGAGAAGTATTCAAGTCCACATATGCATAAATTCTTTCAACACACAAGGCCATCCTTAGCCAATTCACAAAACAAACTCATCATAAGGGTCATATACAAACTAAGAAGCACACAAATTTTGTAAAAATATTTTCTAATTTTTTTGGAATTTTTTTGAGATACATATGTACAATGCAAAACATAATGAAACATGTGACAATAGTATGAAACTATCCTAGATGAAATCATGCAAATGATTATGAAAACCCCACCCTATACCTAAAACCACATTGTACCTAATGTGCAAATTAAATAAAGAAGTGAAAGAAGATGCTCACAATGTAAAAATGGTAGTGTTTTCGGTATTTTGGTTTACTCATGTGGAGTGGTGGTGATGGATGATCAATCAAACATGGTAGAGAGCTCTTCATAGTCATTCCGGCATTGAGACCCGCATCAAGGTGTATGCGAGATGGGAGATCTTCCACCCCTCAAAGACACCATATTCCGTCCAAGTCTCACGTCCGCTCTACCCATGCTTGAAAATGGGATCATCATCATCAACTTGCCTTGCAAGGCTTCCTTATTACCTAAAATCTACCACACAAACACAAAACAAAAAAACACAAAAAAAACAAAAACAAAAGAAAAAACGAAAGAGAAAAGGGAAAGAGTTGTTACCCTTGGATTGCCTCCCAATAAGCGCTTCTTTTAGGTCATTAACTTGACCAAACTGCATGGATGTGTCAATCCACCTCAAATACCATGGTTTGCTTGAGGAGTCCGGGCAACCATCGCTTTCCGGAATCTATGATGACAAGAACGGGCCACTTGATGCCCAAATATACATTAAGTTCTCTCTTCACCGGTGAGTAGTAGACATCTTCATCACCACTTCCTTGATGATAGTATGGAGTTGCAACCATAGGGGTCACCCCATACTTAGGCAATTGGTACTCCGTGGTCACACCGGTGAAATGCTTGTCATCCTCATCCTCTATGATCCGAAGAAAGCCGATTCTTGGAAAGAATTCTCCATTGAAGTGCTTCACAACCATCATGGATCCGTCATGCTTGCCTCCTTCATCCAACAAGGGAGACTCCATAGGAAAGGGACTCCAATCTTCGTGTGTACTCCGGGCAAGCAAGAAAGGATTGGATGGAGTTGAAGTCAACGTAGGGCTCTCTGCACAAATCCACGGGCAAAAATCAGAAACGACGGGCGTGGTTTGGTCAGGTAGGCCGTGATTCTGGCGGAATTTGGCTACGACATGGTTTTCTGCGGGTAGAAAATAAGAAACCACGGGCGTGGTTTGGCCCTCTAGGCCGTGGTTTTGCAAGTTATCTTCCTCACTCGTGAGCTCTTCAATTGTGGTTCTGGGGTTGATAGCAAGGATGTCCAGGGGTGAGAGTACTTCATTGCACTCCTCCAAAGGTGAAGGAGGTGGAGGTAATCCTTGAAGAAGGATAGATTTCTCTTGCAAAAGAGCAAGCCAATTCTCCTCAATCTCCCTCCTCATTTGTTCTTCTCTCTCTAAAGCCAATCTTCTTGCATCCTCCAGGGCCAAATCCCTTAGCCACAATTGCTCCCGAGCTTCATTCAACTCTTCTTCAAGGTCTCTAATGGTCATAGTTGAATCGGGCACTTCTTGGATCTCCTCATGGTGAACCTCTTCTTGTCGTAACACTTCCGCTTCAAGCTCCATGTGGGAACTCGAAAGGGAAGCAAGGTTGCTCTCTAGATCATCCATCTTCCCCAACAAATGTTCTAATAATGATTCCACTCGGTCATTGTGAGGTTGATGGTGAGGTTCCACATAAGGCAATGTAGTCATGTGAGCTTGACCATGGGATCATGATAGGAATTCAACTCCTCCCAATACTCAAACTCAACATGAAGAGGTCCTCGATCTTGGTTTTCCATCCACTCCTCATCCTCCATGTTGTCAAGGTCGTCTTGGAAGTATAATCCGTCCATGGCAAACATGAAAAGGCAAAGACAAAAAGAACACAAGATCAAAAGTAACAAGGAAGATATACACTATAAACAATCAAGCACAAATGACTTAATCTAGACATAGTCCCTGGCAACGGCGCCAAAAACTTGTTACGCTAGAAATGTGCGACACAAATCCAAGGGAAGAGTGCCAAGAACTCGTTCGCCCAAAATGTGAACACACAAAGTCTTAAATTTATAACTCGATATAAAATCCTAAACTATCTAGCGAAACCCGCAGTGTACGGATCATTATGTAGGAAGGAAAGTATTCCGAGGTCGAACACAAGGACTGAGGTGAAATCAAATCATTCAGTAATCATGTATAGTGCAAATCTAAACTAAGATGAGATGAGGAATAAAGAAAGTGAAAAACACAATATTTTCGGTTTGTTTTGGGTGATCAAAAAGGATCACAAATATATCAACACAAACAAGCAAACAAACACACAAACACAAGGATAGGTGATAAGAGGTAAGAAAAGCGGATTCTTGAGATTCGGAATTCCGATTATGACAATGGACTCATGCTTCTAAAGATTAAAGGAAAGCTGCGGTTGTTCGGAGTTGGGTGTTTCTCTAATGGGAGCAAGGAACCTAAGGACGGGAGTTCTACATAAACCGGTCACTACCTAAGGGTCAAACCCCTCCTTACCGGGTAAGTCTCGGAAAAGGTAAGTCTTAGGCAACGATCCTAGCACTATTAATCCAATAGCGGCTTTTTTGGCTCACTACTACCTAGAGTTCATCATCTTATGTATCTAAGAGAGGAAATTATCGGGTAAGTCTGATTCCTCAAAAAGGTTGCCAACATTAGGTCACCCTAAGATAAATTAGGCTCAACAAACACTAGGATTTCAACACATCTACATCCTAACATTCAAATTTATCAATATAAGTACAACAGAACAAAAACCACGGGTGAATCATGGAAACCACGGCCGGGGAAGCATGAAGAACAGGTCGTGGTTTGGGTCTGATTTAGGGTTTCGAACACAAATCCATCCTAAGCTAACAAACAAGTCCATACAATCATAGTCCAAAGCATAAACATGATTCCTTCTCCGTAGAATCACAACTACTTAGCCAATAACATTCATTTCAAGATCAAACATCATTATACAAGCATGCATGCATCCCATGGCAAGAAAATGAAGACAAGAAAAATGAAAGTGAATGAACTAAGCTGAAATAGAAGGTTACAACAATCTTACAGAGCTTTGAGGGCAGCTCCAAGTCGGATCTTACAAGCTTTGATAGCATGTATTATAGTCTATATTTTGGGACTTGTTTAGACGTTTTACCTTCAATAATCTGCATATTTGAATATATATTATGTGATTATATTGTCGTTTTATCTACTTTTACGGGAATCGAGGTCTACACCAAGTTTCGTTGTAATCGTAGGTAAAATGGCACGTTTTGCATCAAAATGGAGCTAAGGAGCAAAGGAGTCATTGGAGCTAGATTCAGGAGCTTAAAGAGGAGCTCAGGAAGCAAGGAATTTACAAAGAAGATTTACTTTGGACCAGATTTGAGAGATTTCACCTTCAGCTGAGATTCACCTCGGTTGACCACAGAGTCACCTCGACCGAGGTGATCTAGAGGAGCGCCCCGACCGAGGCGAATACTTTGACGCGGCGAGATATATTATATTTGGCTGAGATCTTTTATTTTTGGAAGGAAAGATCTTATATTTTTGGGCTGGATTTCGGGAAGGAAGATCATATATTTGGAAGATCTATTTTAGAGATATGGATATATTTTATTAGGAAATTATCTTTTTAAGATATTATTATCTTTGGAAGATAATTCTCGTATATAAAGGGCTGGATTTTCCACAAATTCGGCAACCCGCTACATCGCAGCACTTGGGGATTGAAGAAGCTGCAGTTAGGAAGGATTTTTGGAAGTTTGAAGGAAGATTTAAAGAAGGAAGTTCATAGCTTGTTATAGCTTTTAAGGGGATTTGTAAGACTTTCTTAGATTCCCTTTTGTTTGATTGTACGTCTTGTTGGATTTGTGATTCAAGGAACGCTGATTTGTTTGATATTTGATTCAGTTATTGAAGCCTTGTTCTTAAGATTTTTGTGTTCAAATATTCATTCTCTTCCCATATAATTGATTATTGCTTTCATGATGATGAGTGGCTAATTTCCTTGTGCGATTCTAGGGTGATTGGCTGAAAGTTGTGGGAAAAACAATGATAGAATAATCTTAAATCCAGTAGGACCCTGAAAGTTCGAGTCTTTATCCTTAACCTTAGAACATCTCGCTCAGTCGATGAACATCTCGGCCGGGGTGGAACTTGACTGACCGAGGTGACCTTTTCTGATCCGTAACTGAGAGTTAAGTGCTAGAGTTTGCCAAATCCTATTCTTATTACACCTTTCCTGGTTCAATGCAAGCCTAGGATGAGACTTACCCGGTAATTCCTTTCTTTGTTTACCCATGATCATAAGTGTAGGTAATAAAGGTTTATCCTTTATTGGGGTTTGAGTGTGCCTTCATCCCATCTTTGTGAGTTAGCCTGAGACTTACCCGGTAAAGGTTGATTCTATTCCCTTAGTTGGTGTGTTGGTTTGAGATTATAGTTCCTTTTCTTAGTACCTTGAGACTTACCCGGTGATCTATTCCTCTTTAGAAACACCTTCCCTTTGCAAAACCTCAGCTTTATCCGCTTATCTTGAGATGTTGAGTTGGAACCACAACTAGATGCTTTAATCCCTAGAATTTGCATATTCCTCTTAATTAACCTTATTATCATCTTTGATTGCTTTAATCGCTATTGTGGTTATTTGCAATATTGACAACCTATACTTGCTTTGTTTCACCTAAGTCCCTGAGATCGACACCCCGGAATTCTTGCTTTTACTATAATTGATCCGTACACTGGGGGTTCGCATCCTTGTTTTAAGAATACTTCTTGGGTTATAAATTTAAAGCTTGCACACACCATTTGGAGCGAACAAGCTTCCACAAGAATCTCACTGAAAACCACTAAAACCCACTCTAGATCTTAAGATTTATAATATTCTAATCTAATCTCCCCCAAGAACACCCACAAGGGGCTTGGAAGAGAACAAACAAGAGGAGAGAGAGTCCTCTCAGCAGTCCCCAAGGTCAGCCTGCAAAAGCAGCTTAAGTACTCCACCAAAGGAAAGCAAAGGTCGGGCAAAGGAATCGTGTGACAAGTGTCAAAGCTGTCCAGACAGATCCACGGGCAAAACAATGATTCCACGGGCGTAAATGGCCTTTGGGCCGTGATTCCTATAGTCCAACAGTCCTTGGATCACCAAGTCATGAGTTGGTGCAAGGCATGCACCAATAAGGTCTTTTGTGTTCTCCTTTGCTCCTAGCTTGCTCCTTAAAGAGTCCGGATGTGTGCCACCACAAGGAATGATCCTCAAATGTATCCATTAAGTCCAAAAGCTCCCCAAAATACCTACAAAACCGACAAAAGCTCGTGTATACGTCTATTTCGACAATGTGGATGGATTAAGCGTAAACATCACGAACTAATGTCAAACCATGCATGAATAACGGGAAAAACTATCTAGATGAATGCCTAAACTAACGTCATAAATCATGTCATCAGAATCCCGCCATGTATGACCATGTACTCTCCCTCAGTGGACGGGAGAACAAGTACACATGCTGGTCCTCGGAAGGTGCAGCTGCACCCAGCAAAGCCAACTCTGTCTGGAAGCGGGAGATAGCATTTGCAATTGGAACATCCTCAAAGCCGGCCTCCACAAAATCCAGCAGCTTCTCCCTCCTCAGTGAGACACAGCAGAGCTGCTCTCTAATCATCCTCTTCATTTGCTCGTAGCTAGTGGCTCTGGCTCGTACAGTCCTCCACCACTGATAAGCAAGGTCACGGAATAGAGACTGAACTAGCTCTATCCGTTTGTCCTCGAGGCATCAAATAGACTCTAAAGCGGAGTCCAAATGCCCGATCCAAACCTCCGTCTCTAACCCTACCTTTCCAGACAAAGGTAGTACTCCCAGCTGATGAAATTTCTTCAACCAAGTATCTGGTCGAGGCCCTCTAAACTCCTTTGGAGCCCGAACAGTCTCAACAGCACATGCCGGCATAGTTGGCACCTGAGTGGCTCCCTGGGACATCTTAGATGATCCCTCATACACTGGTAAATCTGGGGCACGTCTGCCAGCTCTGGCAGCCTCCTCCACACGTCTGATGTAAACTCAAAACTCTGGCCCCCTCATGGAGACACGATTTGAGTCATCTGACTGGACTCGATGTGAATGTTGTCTCCTAGATCTACCAATCCTCGTCTCTAGGACGACACTCTCAGTAATCTCCTCATGAATCTACTCCACCACTGGTGGATCGGCAGCGGGAACTAGTCCCTGTCCTATCATGCCCGGAGGAAGAGGTGGTGCACCTCTACCTTGGCCTACAACTGAAACAACTCTAGTCCTAGCCATCTGCGGGGTATGCACACCTAACTTATAGAGCTCTATATAGGCCATATGTGTGTGTGTGTGTGTATATATATATATATATATATATATATATATATATGTATATATATAACACATATACAAACATAATCCACAATACGTATATATACATATCTATACTGCAAAGATCCATAGTAGAGGTGACGACTTCTCATACATTATATCCCAAAACCACACTTTAAAACCAAAAATCTTTTGTAAACGTCAAACCCCTTTCGGGCTTTGTTTATTTTACCTTTCAAACCTCATTATAGGTAGCAAGTGCCGTTGTTTGTCAACCTATTGCTCTGATTCCAACTTTGTAACACCCCAAATTCGTGAGACTCGGGATGCCACATTGGGCTAGGATCACACAATGGATCCTGACCCTAGCCTAACAACAAGTTCACTGGACCTTACAGCATGTCACTGACATATATAAAAGAAATTCATAAAGTTGTATAAACTATATAATCAAAAGGGGGGTAAAATAGATCATAACCGAGTATAAAACAACATCCTCACACAGGAGGTAAACAAGCATCATCCTCACGCAGGATGGAAACATAAATAACCCCAAAAAGCCATACACATCCTATGTACGAGGGGTCTTTGGCCTTCCACCCTGCCAAATCACTCAGCAACACGCCTCTCTTGCAAGGCATCTACAACATGGTATAAAACCATTAGCTAACCATACATATATAAGGTAATGCATAAGCACAAGCACAATCATGAAAGATAAACACATCAGCATGCTATTACACATTTAGCCATTTATTATCTTTATATAATAGTCATTCACTCAAATCGTATATATATATATATATAGATAGATGAAACTATGTGACACGAGGAACGTATCATCCTTGCCTCTAGGCCTGCTAGCAATCTGGAAGTAGTGTCGGTCACACAACCCGTGTACCCTATAAGAGTGGGTTGTGCCCTTCCTGTTTACCAGGTGGCCTGACGTTAGAGAACCTCCCAAACTCCACGGCAGGATGAAAGGGAAAGGCTATCACATTCATGCATACGGGGCAATAAATAAAACATAGGTCGGTAAGAAACGACATCACATGCTATCATCTGAAACATTTAATACACGCACCACTCATGCAAACAACCAATATAAGGAAGGTAGCTAAGTAAGTCCTACGGACTTACCTTAACCTCGTATAACACTCAACCACAATCAACCTCCAATCTTGGAAGGTACACTGCCCAATAACAAGGCAAACAGATATGTCAATCTCCTATCAATCAAAGTGGTCACACCTAGACCTAAGGGATCCATAGGATCATCCTCAACCTAAGCCTCACAACCTAGTAATCCTCAAAAGCCGTATAAAGCATAACATGCTCATACATCATCCAAACACTCATCTATACCTAGCATGGTACTACACTCTCATACTAGTAAAGGAAGAGGCAATGCCATCCATAGGCAAACCTAGAAGCAAGACACTCTTGCAGAACCAAGAGCAAGGCAAGGTTGGTGCAGGTGGCCATAGGGGAAGCTAGGAGGTGGCGCAGGGGAAGCTAGGAGGTGGCGCAGGGGTGGCTGTCAGCCGGCGCTGGGGCAGTCCAAGGTGGCGCAGGGGCGGCTGGTGTGTAGAGGGCACACCTTCGGCTTCTCCTTGCTTCTTCACTCGATATTTTCACTCCTTCAGCCAACACCCATACACATACATATACATACATATATACATCAAATGAAACCAATCAAGGCTGCCACAAGATCAAACTTGTGGAACCTAAGCTAGGGATGAAGAAAAGAAGGAAAGAAGGAAGAAAGAAGAAAGATAAGAAGAGATGGGAGATGAACTCACCAAGCTGAACCTATGCAGAGGGAAATCACACTCCACAAGCTCAAGGCTGGCTATCAGCAAGCACAACAACATCAACCAACATCAACCAACATCAACCAACAACAAATCCACATAAAACTCTCACAAATTTAACAAAGAACCCAAGAAGATCAAGAAAGAGATCAAAGGAAGGAAGGAGAGGAAGGTGAACTTGAGGAAGAAGATGGATATGCAAATGAGGTAACGCTCATCGGGAAGGAAAGAGAAGAAACTTATAAAGGAAGGAAAGAGTAAAGCATGGGTCAAGAGTCAACAAAGACGGATGGAGCACACCCTAAACCGCAGGGGTGGCTTAGGGAGGCGCAGGTGCGGACCAAGAGAACCGCAGGGGCGGCCTCTGGCTCACGCAGGGGCAGATCAGGCCAAAACTGGGTCCTCAGCACACACTCTCAGCAACTCAGCAACTAGGCTCTTACAACTTGACATTTATGTTTTTGGTTCCAAACAAATAGTATCAAGTAAACATCTTTGGGACCATTTTTCGATATCTTAAAATGATTATTCACCGTTCAATTTTTAATATGATATAGAGGGATATGCATAGTATGATGTATCAAAAGTTGAGGCCGATCCAACTGTCGGATCTGGATCCTGGATAGTTCAAAGTAGGGTAGTTGTCTAGTTTGCTAAATCACTTAATTTCTGGCTAAGTATGGAATTTCTAGATATTGGAACTATCTTTGGAAATTTGTGTAGGAGTTGTTGTTTAGTGTTTTTTAGAGTTCCTTGCTTCTAAGAGTAGCATGCATATCATAGAAGACCTAGATAATTTTCTTGGAGTTTTATATTTTTATTTGAGATTCATATCTTAAGCCAAAGTTGGACGCTAGTGACTTTGCTTGAATGTCGAGAATTTTGGTAATCTTCTAATTTCTATCAAAACTTCATCTTGAGAGTTAGATTATGGTTTTAGGTTCCAACGGAGTGTTTGGGCATATATTATGGGATCTTTGAGAGTTTCGGAATCATGGGTAAAATGGTCATTTTACCTTAGGAGGGTATTTTCGTAATTCCTCTTATGATGGGATTGTACATCTTAGAAGTTATAGACTTATAAAGAATATGGGATGTATTTTGATCCACTTGCCTCTTATAACAAGCAATTGAGTTTCTACGGTTGCAGACCGAGTTGAGATTAATAGAGTTAAGATTTGATTCAGGTAAGTCCTTTGGGCTTACATAGCTAGCTTCTGGATATTAGTGTGAATAATGATAGTGGTGTTTGAGTGATGTGTTTATAATTGTACTTATTATTAATTATCGACCGACCTATATTTTTGGCCTAAGAGTAACAGGCGGTGGCATTCTACTCAGTTAGCCTGAGGGCGTTAGGGGTTTCTTTAGGGACTAGTCCAGACTTGTTTTGTGGTGACGCTACCGGCGGAGGTGTGCTAGACCTGCACCAGTTGGATAAGGAACGGAGGCGAGAAATCTTAAGATTTCTCATGCCACAACTTTAAAAATGGAATAAAGTGAATTACCTAAATTATCAGATAATAACCGGTTAATGTGCCAGCATGATGACTGTTTTATTTTTCCTTGGATGTGTTTGTGCTATTCTTATTCTACTTATATTTGGATAGTTAGCTAACGGTTTATCCGTGTTGTAGATTTTGTAGAGATAGACAGTTGTAGAGAGATCCGGGACGGTTAGTCAACTGGGTCCACGTACTCATTAGATGGGGACGGGGGAGTCTTCCGTTCGGCATGCATGTTATCAATATATTTATGTTTTGTAAGGCTGTCATGGGTTGTTCATTCATACAAATACCATTTGATATTTTCAAAGAGTTTAAATACATTTGTGTCTTGTTGTAAGATCCTAGTAAAGTTGTTGTTAAACCAAAGTCAGGACCCATTGTGAGGTTCTAAACGAGTAGCTCCCCCGAGTTTCAAAAATTTGGGGTGTTACAATATGGTATCAGAGCTCTGGGTTGGCAAGAATGGCACTTGGAATCTTCTGAAAGTCCGAATGTAGAAATAACCAGAAACCGAAAGGGGTCTAAAATTTTCAAAATGAAGTTTTACTTTAAAATCATATGCATAGTCGTGTTATTGGGATACTAGTACGTTAGACCACCATCGCTCTCCGTGGATCTTTGCAACTTAGTAGATAGGCTATAGTATGCGGACTTATAGTATTATACGTTTATGTAGGTTAACTATATATATATATATATATATATATATATATATATATATATATATATATATATATATATATATATATATATATATATATATATATATATATATATACACATGTAACATTTTAGTACCCTAAAGGATAGGAATTATCCTTTAGTTGAGTTATCATGATGCGATCATCGCCTCATGATAAAAGGTTAGTATATCATAAAGAGTATCTCTATAGGAAGATAATGGACTCCGGCCTTCGGAGTAGAGTAATGTGTTATGGCAGACACTTTGGGGATTCTTACAATCTTTTGAAGAACGAGTGGACATAAGGTGAAGATTACAAGATGATTCCTAACCACAAGAACAATCAGACAGGAAAGAATATAAAATAAACTCAGATAGTAGTGATAGAAGTCAGTACAAGGAATTTAGCGGTGTGATGACGAGAGATGAAACTCAAGGATGCATGTAAGGATTGATAAGAAGCACAAATTGAATTGAAGAGGACAAAGCCAGAATACAAATCAAGCGGGGTAGAGTACAACTACACTTGGCGGGTTAAATGACACTGCAACCAAGGGGGACGACGCCATAGGCAAGTATGGGCATGAGAGTACAAAGAAGATATGGTGTTAAACCCGATATGAAGAATTAAAGGTGTACAAAGACAGACATTGACAAATGAGTTTAAAGACGAGAAATAAATTTCATCGTCACAAAGACGGGTGGACTTCCTTAGCGATGCAAAAGTTTTGAAAGAAATCACGACACAAGTATCAAATACAATAGAAGTCTGAAATTAAGACAACGGATTTCTATAATGGTGGCATTACAGAACTACACCTACCAAGGAGGAAGAATGTGAGAGAATGATATTGGTGGACTCGAGGGTCCACAATAATTCCTCATTCACAAAGAGATTTAAGTTACCAACATTAACGATTCATACTAGAGTACCGTAAACAAATGATGACTAATGTAAGAGGAATCGCAAAGACGTGCTTACAAGCTATTGTGGAAGAATTTATTAGTTCATCGACGACAGAGGAATGATACAGCCGGACTTGGAAGAGTATAAGTGAGTTTACAATGAAACTATAGGAGGAGCGAAAGGAGTATAAACCGATAACCTAGAGGGGATAGCTTTTTACCAAGTACATCCACATTCAAAGAGATAGAAGAAAAGTAAGTCTACGATCTTGTAGATGGTCAACTATAGACTAATTGGTAATGACATACAATTTACACATGCGGGCTAACTAGTGATGATTGGTTGGCAGATAAGAAGAATAACCACAAAGTTATAAAAGAAGTTTATCGTCATGTGGAGAATTTCTTTCAGAGATAAATAGAGACAATGGTGAAGTTAAATCAGTACAAGTATTAGTATCCTTGATAGTAACATTGAATGAGTCCAATGTGGTAACTCTAATTAAGATATTAAGGAGAAGCTTTTGAGGGTTGGTAATGACCATTTATGACAGTAATGATGTAAAGAGAATTGTTGTGATTAGTTGATTACCTACTGGCTGAGAAAGGGTACATATCACAGTTATTAAGCATGGATTCATATGAGAAGAACTAGAACAGCAAGAAGAAACAAATGATTTGAACAGGTTCTATGTCAATCTAGAAGAGGGTACTTATCATTCCACACAAATGAGACTAATGGTGCTCTTCCGAGCAAAAGTTGGGGTCAATTTTCTAGATTGACAAAGGAAGCCCTTATGACTAAAGATGTGACACAAAATAATTGAAATTATACAGGCGGCACAAACATAGGAAGTATGATTTAATATCTTGGTGAAATGTCTTATCGAGTTGTGAGGTGATTGTAGATGGAATATACATCTTTGTTGGAACAAACAAGAGAAAGAGTAAATTTGAATGATTGAAGGTTGTTATACGGATCCGTATCACCCCAATAAGATGATTACCAAAAAGTGTTCACATAAGAGTTTAATGAGAAATGGTGATACTCCAATGAAAAGTCAAGCTAACCCTGATAACCAATAATATGCAGATGGATGAGTAGTAGTGAGACTGCATACAAAGGGTGTGCTAGAAGTCCATTCTTGACTGATGACAAAAGAGTTGGTGAAAGTAATAAGACCAAACAACGTTGTCCATAAAGCGTGTTTGAGAAGACTCGAAGGGATTTGACTACCCTACTAGGTGTAAAGATTTAAAGAAGGTTAAACGACATGAGTATAAGGACAACATAATAAATACGAGTCGAGATATTTGATTTTTGAGAAAATCATATGCATTTGATATTTCTTATACCAATGGTACAGGTAGATGTTTAATAAAAGTCATACCATCGGAACGATAACACTATGATGAACAAGGTGTAAACCAAGCGAATAGCGTAACCAGTGAGAAGGGAGTTCATGTAACAAAAGGCGGGTGTTGCTAAATTTAAATAAAGTGTTGAGATGAGGATGCCTTTATGTAATCTATGTAAGAGTACAACGTATCTGAGGTTCCAACACATAATGGGTAGTAATGATCAACTGACAGTTAGAGACCGATTCGGAGAAGGAAAATGTTATAACATGAGTTACCTAGTAGAAGAGTTCACAATACAAGCATGAGTGACCATAATGTGGTTGATATGATTGTCTCGGTGTAGACTTATTACCGCACCTCGAGAATTTGGAGCTAAAAAGAAACTCCAAGTCAAGATTGTAAATAGATCAAAGTAAGGACTTGTAGGTCAACGCTATGTGCCCTACGCTAGTGGTCAAATGGATTGTGGAAGGATAACCACATTGAGTAGTCTTGATGAGTACTAAGTAGAGTTTGAAAGTGAATTCTAGGGAATTCTAAGACCGCATGTTCCAATCCCTCCAAGGAAGCGTAACCGGTGAGTTATTTTGAAGAGGAGTTTATGATACCCAATCGGGGTCGAGGACCATAGTTTCGACAAATACGGAGAGTTTATCTCGAGGTTTGGACAACCAATACACACGAATTATGGTACAAGCTTTCAATGTACTATAGCGGATCATTCTTAGAATGAAGGTCAGTTTGAAAGGGCCTTACCGTTATATATATAAAAAAAAAACATTTTGGGCGGAAGTCTGATAAATCATCTTGACTCACGAATGGCACGATTATGAGTACAGATCGATCAGGGTAGCGCAATGGAAGAGTGGTGGGCCCATGAACTATAGATCAGGAAACTCAATGATTTTGTATCTATGACCTTAAGTTACAGAATTAGAGATGTAACAACCAGTTTTTCATTACGCTTTGATAGGGTTAGAGAAGTTTAGGAAACAAATAAAAATTTAGTGAGACTAGGACATACCAGTTTATTTATGGAAGTCGTTTAATTAAGTACCTCGTTCTAAGTTTCGGGACGAAACTTATTTTAAGGGGGTACTGATGTAATATCCGGAATTTTTATTCCGTTTAATTCCTAATCAATTCGGACTTCGAGCCGTTGACGGTTTCCCATTCTATCTAGTATTTCATTCTTCACAAATTTTATCATTTTATGTAGAATTTAATTCACATAAAATGATAGAATTATATCAAACCTTAATTCTTATAATTATTTATTATTTTATGTAGAATTTAATTCACATAAAATGATAGAATTATATCAAACCCTAATTCTTATATATTATTTTATGTAGAATTTAATTCACATAAAATGATATAATTATATCAAACCCTAATTCTTATAATTAATCCTTAACAACGACTTTAGACGAGATCATGACAAGGCTGAGACGAGAATGTGACAAAGTTGTGACAAGAATGTAACAAAGCTGTGACGAGACCATGACAGAGCTGAGACGAGGTCATGACGAAGCCCGACAACTTTGTGACGAAGTCATGCCTGGGCCTGACAAAGCCATGACGAGTTTTGACGAGTTTTGACAACTCAGTCCACCTTAATTTTCACAGCTCCAGCCCACTTCCTCCCTTAATTTTCAGCCAGACCTTGCCCTGCTGCAGCCCGTCTGTATGGTGATTGTGCTGGCCCAACAGCATATCCAGCCCTCCAGCCCAGCGAAAGTGAAGAGGAGAAGCCGGCCCTATCTCCTTGCCAGCCCTAGAGCACATCGATCCTTCCTGCAGATCACACGCTCCTCTGATGGATGTTACAAAGAAACCGTAACTTCCCACATTTTACGCCTTCCATTACTCCCTCATCTGATACGTTCCATCACCATCAGATCTCTCTTACGCACCTACCACATTTGCAGCAGACGAAGTAAGCAGCAACAACGGTCTTCAACATCGATCTTCTGCACGTGGATCTCGCAAGCAGCAAGCCATCCAAGATCTGTCTCCTTTGCACCACAGCAGCCCCGGCCTTATACTCCCCTCTGTGACTAGAGGCAAGCGAAGCCGGAGGCACTCCGTCCCTGCTGCACGTGAAGCAGTACACTCCCAAGCAGCCCCCTTCCCTGTCGTGCAATCGCCACCAACATCATAGGGACAGATCTCGCCTCTTCATACCAATAGATCTCTTGCAAGCGGCCTCTCCGCTTCTGTACAACAGCTGGCTCGACAACAACCTTGTGCAACATCCTATCTCCCTTCGAGTCTTGGAATCGAATACGGTGGATACCCTTTCTTCCTTGCACTTCTTTCCACACCTTTTGTGTCTAATGAATGCTCTTCATATCTCCTAATCATGCTCAGAACATCCATAGAAGAAACAGTGAAGATATAGGAGTTTGCTGAGTTTCCGGAAGTGAAGAACAGTCAAATTCGGCCCTAGTTTTGGGTAGGTTAGACTCCACCTTTACTGCTGATTTTCGGATATGTTTTAGTCGATATGGTATAGTATAACATACTAAAGTTTGAGAGGAATCGGAGCTATGGTTTGACAGTTATGGTGTTCCAAAGTTGAAGCCTCGTGCAGTTTTTATATAGGTGCTGAGTGTTGGGGAAAACAGCAAGTGATGCTGTTTTGTGAGATTGTTTTGAATAAGCTCTTGATCTCCGATGGGTTTGAATTTTGGATATGATATAGTTGACATATTGTTGTAGAACATATTAAAATTTGAGAGGAATCCAGCGAGCGATTTGGGAATTATGATTTTTCAAAGATTTAGTCGTAAGCAGTTTTTCTGTTGTGCTGAAATTCGGTTTTGTGAGATAGTTTTAAATAGGATTTTGATCTCCTTTGCGGATGAATTTTGGTTATATTATAGATAGGATTTTATAGTAGAACATATCAAAATTTGGGATAAATCCAGCGAGTAGTTTAGGAGTTATGATTTTTCAAAGTTAAGACAGTGTGCTGTTTGTTAAGCGTTGTAACCAACTTTAGAAATTTTTGTAGAAGTGATGCTTTAACAGTTTTAAGAAATTCTTTCTCCTATGAGTAGATGGGATATCATAGATGATCTAGGGAATTATTTCGGAATTTTTACAAGACTATTCGAATTTCATATTTGAAGCCGAATTTGGACCTTAACGATCTTTCGAAAAATAAGAAGAATGTGTAAATTGCTAGTTTGTAACCAAACTCATCTTTGTGAGTTAGAATATGACATTTTAGCCTCAACTAAGAGTTTAGACATAAATTATGGAATTTTTAGAAGTTTCGGGACCAAGGGTAAAATAGTCATCTTACCATAAATTAATACTGTAATCAATTCCGTTCTATTAAGACCTACTATCTTAGAAGTCTTAGACTTCTAATCACCTAGAAAGTGTGCTGACACACTTGCCTCCTTTGACAGGCCACTGAATTCCTACTGTACAGATTGATTTGCGAATTAGAAAGTCGAGATCTGATTCAGGTAAGTCCACGGACTTACTTAGCTGGCTTCTTGTATGAGTGTAATGTGTATGAGTGGTGCTTGTTAGTTATGATAAACAACGAAACCGGATTAGGCCGACCTTATTATTTATGTAATTGACCCAAGTGTATGATAACGGGTCGTGACATCATCTGCCTAGCTCTTGCGAGAGTCTAGGAGGTTCCCTGCGACCAGCCCAGTCAGGTAGACGGTCAGATGCATTAGTACCATTCCTTGTTGGTAAGCGGGGACAGGGGCGAGGTTTGGGAATCCCTCGTGTCACAAAATAAGTATCATTAGTAATGACATATCACCTAATTAAAAGATAATAAAAAGGATTGAGTGTTGCATGTTGATTGTGTATGTTGTGTTTTTGTGCTTTTACCTTTATATTTATGCATAAAATGTTAGCTAACGGTTTTATCCGTGTTGTAGTTTTGTAGAGATAGACAGTTGCAGAGAGATCCGGAACGGATGGTCAGCCGGGTCCAAGTATTCATTAGATGGGGACAGGGGAGTCTCCCATACGGCATGCATGTTATGTATGTATATATATGTTTTGTAAGGCTGTCACATGTGTACATTCATACATTAAAAATAATATGTTTTGAAATTATTTTAAATACATTTGTGCCTTGTTGTAAGATCCTAGTAAAGTTGTTGTTAAACCGAGGTCGGGACCCATTGTGAGGTCCTAACTAGTAACTCCCTGAGTTCTCAGAATTTGGTGTGTTACAAGAGATCTGTATGAAAACCTCCACAAGGAATGTGAATTTGTATTGCAACAAGTTAAAAGCTTGACAAGATGTAGGTGTTGAGTCATTGTTTGAGGAACGGTCCGACTGTGTCATATTAAGGTGTTGAGTCCATCGTGTTACACTACAAAGAAAGGTCTCCCCTCTATGGTAACTAAGGCCAATCTATCTACGCATAAATCAGATATAAAGGAATGCGTAGCACCAATATCGAAAACAACTCTGACAGGAAAACCATTAATATAAATGGTACTTGTGGTTGCTGGAGTTTCCGGCTCAACTACACTCCTCAGCTCATAAACTTTGGCTGAAGCATCTTTGGTATTTGACGTACAACCAACTCGTCCTCTACCTCTCCCTTGCCTTTGAGCGGAACCTTAAGGAGCGATAAAACCAGGATCTCTGTGGTGTTGCTGCTGATACAAAGGTCTTTCCCACCTCCTATAATGCTGGCAGGTGAAGAACACTACTGTGAAAGCGCATCTGCAGTTATGACATTGCCATCCTCTGTCGGAACTCTGCATTGTCTGTTGGAAACCAAAGAGTCCCGGCGTTTGACTACGCCCGAATCCAGCTGCTCCAGCTCCAGTACTAGCTGGTCCACTCCTCAGCCTCTTCTTAAGACCTCTTGTCTGAGAAGCTCTCCTCTAACCCGGTTGGTCCCTCTCGTAAGCAGATGTTCTATCCTGATAGTCCCCTCGACTCTCTACACGTAGTCGCAAAATGCAGATGCTCCGATGGATACTCGATCGGACTCTATCGACTATTCTCTTAGCGCGCCGGACCTAGTAGCAGTCCTGTTCCCAACCTCGGAAACAACACTCTGAACATCTTCTTCGACGAACGCCTCAACGATAGGCGGATCAGCAAATGGGCTTGGCCCTGACCTCTAGCTAGTGAAGGTCTTCCTACACGTCCTCGTCCACGGATGATAGGTGGAAGAGGGGGTCGACCCCTTCCTCGCCATACAATAGATGTACCTCAAGTACACGCCATTTGAGATAGGGATATATATAGATATATAAGGCCATACGATCCACTACTGCATAAATCCAAAAAAGCACATAAAGGCCAACATAAAAGAAAACTAATTGTTGAGATCCGCGGAGGTAGCGGTGGTTGCCCGTACATCTATCCCAAACCGACAAGTCTAACACAAAAACTCCCTTTTGAAAACGTAGACCCCTTGCGGTTTTTGTTTATTTATCTATTTGACCTTTAGAAATTTACGAGTTCCATTGTCGTAAACCTAGAGCTCTAATACCATATTGCAACACCCCAAGTTTTGGGAAGTCGAAGCGTTGCAGGCTAGGACATGACAATGGGTCCCGACCCTCAGAGTAACAACAATAACATCGGATCTTTCAACAAGGCACAAATAAATAAAACCAAAGCTGTTATAAAAACCAAAGGAACAACAAGGAAAGCATCAAAGACTCACAGCCGAGTTTAAAACAAAGGAAAAGAACATCAACAGATATATAAAACCCGATCCCGTCCTATAATGTATGGGATCCCCGGCTGATCACACCATCCGGATCACTTAGCTACATCTCTAACCTACAAGGCATCTACAACATCGGTATAAACCATTAGCTAACGTTCTAGATATCGGAAAGACGGTAAAGGCACAAACACACATAAGGTAACATAAACATAAAGCATGCTCGCACTCAAGCTGATCCCGTCCTATAATGTTTTTGGTATGTTAACATGATGTGTTGTTGGTCTTTAAAAATGGTGTAAATTTGTAATGGCGTGAAGCTGTTATGGCTATGGTATATTGTGAATATGTAGAACATAGATGTTATTTGAAATTTTCGAGGATTGATATTGTGATTTTCCAGCAGGTTATTCATAATATTTAATGGTTCTTGAATGCTTGTGAGATGGCTATGGTATGGAGCTGCATTAGTTATTGTGATAACTATGGTGTGAAGTTGCACTAGTTATGGTGTTATGGATATATTTGTAGTGTCAAATTAATAAACAAATTCGTAATATATGATGTGTTAATTTGGTAGCTAGCCCCTTTTCAGTTTTTGTTAAAGAAAATAGGCTTATACCATTTTGTCATTAGGTAAATATACCCCATTCATTTTTTAAATTGTCTCTTCATTTTCCCTAACCCTAGATCTGCAATCCACCTCTGGAAAGCTAACCCTTCCTCCCCGCCTCTTTCTCTGGTGTGCACCGCACTATCTCTTCTCGGTGACGTTCTGGCTCAGTCACAGCAGAGGCGTTCCATCCGATATGTCGCCAATGCGCAAAATCTAGATCTTGTTATCCGCCGTCTTCGAACTCGTTGCTTGCGGAGGGGTTGGTTCAAGGTCTCTGGCGGAGAAGAGTGGGATCTTATGAAGTAGATCTAGATCTTGATCTAGATCATGGATTCAAAGAAAGTTAACGATGATGACACCGAAGCTGTGATTGAGCCGTAGATTCCATCTCGAAGGTATAGTACCACTGGCTGGACGAGTTTGAGAGGGGCTGCAACTACTACTTTAGATTGTTTGTTGAAATCTAGTGTTGAATTGGTTATGGGAAGTCGGTGTTGAAATCTGGTGCTTATGTAATGAATACATCACTGAAGCTTGTTAACGTTGAACGTGACTTTGCTTAGAAATACTATTCTGATCTCTCTGTTAAGCCATTCTTCAGCGGCTTATGTGACTACATTATCTCTAGACCAGTTGTTGTAGAGAGGGTGAAGAAAACGAAGCACACCGGTGTTCTTTCTTCTTCTCAGAATCAACACCTTCCTATAAATACCTTTCTTCTCAAATCTACGCTAACCTTTTGAAGCAGCTACAACGATGGAGGAAAAGTTGATCGAGAGGTTGGAGAGGGTGTTGCTCGGTTGGAGTCCTTATCAGTTGCCGGCGGAGTTGGTTCGCAAGACTTTGATGTAGATGGCGGCGTGGATGTAGTGTCGGATGCGACGATTCTGACATTTGGCGATCAGATGTCGACTTCGCTAGCTAGGGTTTCCTCTACTATTGAGAAAATTGGGAATAAGGTGCTCGATGCTTCCAAGATCCTAGAAAAGGTTAGTTCATCAAACAATTTTCTGTATATATTTCCATTGTGCAAGATGATGAATTGTATAAATAAAAATTTCCTATTTTATTTTCCTTGATAGGATTTTCATCTACATTTGGGAGTATTGTGATGGTTGTTGTTTGCTCCAAAAGGTGTGTGCAAGCTTTAATATTTATACCAAGAATAATTGCAAATAGCGAACCCGCAGTGTACGGATCGATAATAATAAAAGCAAGAGTTTCAAGGTCGAACACAGGGACTATGGTGAAACAAATATTGGTAATTCAAGTTGTCAATAAAACACAAGCAACAAGCAAAGATATCAAAGATGATGTAATAACCAGGTAAAAGGAGTGCGAATTCTAGAGATTAAAGCATCCAGTTGTGGTTCCGACTCAAGATTTCAAAGGATAACGTGGATAAAGCTGAGGTTTGCAAAGGGAAGGTGTTTCTAAGGTGGGAATAGATCACCGGGTAAGTCTCACTACTCACTATCCCAAACCAAAGATCCTTTTAACGGCTAATTCTCAAGGTACTAAGGAAAGGAACTATAATCTCAAACCAACACACCACCCAAGGGGATAGAATCAACCTTTACCGGGTAAGTCTCAGGCTAACTCTCAAAGATGGGATGAAGGCACACTCAAACCCCAATAAAGGATAAATTTTTATTACCTACAATCATGATCTGGGTATACAAATAAAGGAATCACCAGGTAAGTCTAATCCTAGGCTTGCGTTGAACGAGGAAAGATATAACATGGATAGGATTTGGCAAACTGAAACCTAAACTCAGATAAGGATCAGGAAAGGGCTCGCCTCGTTCAGTGTATGTACCATCTCGGTGGAGATGTTCAACGACTGACCGAGGTGTTTGTCGGTTAAGGTAAAGGCTCGAGCTTTCATGGTCCACTGGGGTAAAGAATCATTCTATCATTGTCTTTCCCACAACTTTCAGTCAATCACCCTTGAATCGTATAACGAACTTAGCCAACAATCATCATGATAATAAAAATCAAATATATGAGAAAGGAATCAATATTCAAACAAGAAAACCTTAACACAAAGGTCTTAATAACAGAATCAAACAAACAAACAAACAAACAAACAAACAGCAGTCCTCAATCACAAATCTGAAAAGACAACAAACCAAACCAAACTAAGAAAATCTTACAAACTTCCTTCAAAGCCAACTTCAACTAGATTCCTTACTTCCTTGATCTTCAATCTTCAAACTTCCTTCAAAACTCTCCACAAATCCTGTGATCCGAAGATCCAAATCAGCCCATATACGGATCATGCAGATTTATGAAGATAAAGTATCCAAATAAATCCCAAAATATAGACTATAATACATGCTATCAAAATACCCCATACGTGTCCCTTTCTTGTCCCCAAGCAAGATCCAAATCTTAGATACAAGATAGAATGGATTATAAGTCTTCAAAAAGATCAATCAAAAACATTACAAAACCTTTTGGTGGTGTGCTTCACTCACAGATTACCCTAAGAGAATGCTTCATGGCAGATAAAATCAAAATATGATTAAAAAATTTTATAAATATAAGAAAGCTGTTCATCCTTGCATAAAATCATAGAATGCATGATAAATCATATTTATCGAAATCAATCATACATAATCAAGTTTAAACCACCAAGTCAATCAACATACTCGAGGTCTCAAGGGCTTTCAAAAGATGTCAAGAAACGTGTCAGGGTGCGATGTATATAGGGTAATGTGGTGCTAGAATCCGGGAATAGGATCTTACTTCACTTTCTTTGAATCACAATATCTTCCACAAATAAGGTTTGCTTATTTTCACTTTACTTTACTTTTTGGGATGCATGCACAGATGTGCACAATAACCGAAGCCTAGGAAATCAGCGATCATCAATTTCTCAAGATGCCTCAAACCCTTGATGCACATACCATGACCCGTTAGGACTATCAATCAATCCGACTTTGGCAAGACACAAACACCCGGCTATGTGAATGGTGCCGAGTTACTCATCATCAAGATCAATGTCCCTAAACCTAATTGTTTCTTTCTAACACTTTTACCCAACATCTCAACTTCACTTTCACTTGCTTTTCATCACTTGCATCCAAATTCCCGGATAGGTAAAGGGAGGCAAATATGTATATAAGAAGCTAAAGCATGATCAAGAAGAAGAAGAGAGAATGAAGTGCCTTAGTCATCCCAGGAAGAATGTGATAGAACTTATTATGTGGTGTCAACCTTCAAATCCAACATAATTTTGATAAAAACAAAGTATTAAACATGCTAAAATTTCAAACAAAGCATTTTGCAACTTAAACATATCATAAACCTTTCGAGCATATAAAGATTTGCAAACAAATCATGATCGAGGTCATATCTAAAAAAGAAGCCAAAAACGTTTCGAAAGCTTTCAGTTATCTTGGTCGAGGTGTTCTGACGTCATCCGAGGTGTTCATCCTCGATCGGCCATGAACGTCTCGATCGAGCCATAAATTTTTTTTTTCAAACTGGTTTTTAATGTTTTTCTCAAGCAGAAACATGTATGTATGCATGTAATGACAAATAAGCATATATAGCAGAATAAGCAATAATACCCGAAGGAGTCATACAAGCCATCGTAGCACATAAGTCACATAAATACATCCAAATACCCCATACTTGGGACACATTGTCCCAATGGGTCAAATATAAGCCTGAAAGAACAATATACTCACCGAACCTAGCTGAACTACATAATAAATTAAGAAAATCCATGAAGCTCTAATCCTCGTCAATTGGCGATGGTGGATTAGGCATGTAGTGATGCTGGGAAGGATTGAATGGATAGCCTATCATTTGCTGAAACTGTATCTCCATCATCTGGCTGATAATGCTGGCTCTCCTCCATGTGACGCATCCATCCATCAGTGTGTCGGCGCTCATCAACAAAGCGTTGGGAGATGTCAACTGTCATAGCCGCGTAGGAGTCAATCATTTGATCAGTCAACTCATCAATCCGTCGGTGCGCCTCAAGATCTCTACGGAGGCGGGTTCTGCGTTGAGGTGGCGATGACGGTGGTGGTGGTGCTGCTCCCTCATCCTTTGTCGCCTCGTCATCGAGGTCAACAATGGAAACATTGGGCCCGCCTGTATCAGTACCGGTCTCCATGGCAGCTCCTCCTCCATACCCCTCGTCATCATCATCATCATCATCATCATCATCATCTGCATCTCTAGCATCCTGCATATAGAGGAACCAAGCAGCAGACCAATATTGATGATCAAAGACAGAAAACTGTGATTACCACATAATCCCCTGTAAAGAAGTCGTCTCCCATGGCATGGAAACGTAGGGCGTGCCAAGGCCACGAGGAACTAGAATGTGTCGGGTGATCATCTCCTGCAATCCCAGCGGCTTCGGAGCCGCTACAAGTGTACACCGTGAAAGATCTAAACCCATGGAAGTGGCGATGTGGGTCACCAGCCCACCACAGCAGATATTGCCCTTTGACTTCCCCTTGATCTTGTGTAAGTCATTTGCCAGCATGGCAGCAAAGTCCGGCACTCCTCCTGTCACCATGAAAAATAAACTCAAAAGCTCCCCCTGTCGGACCTTCTAGGGCGTCTCAGTAAGCGTTAGAAGAGTCTAACTAAAGATCCGGTGAGCAAGGCGGAAAGCAAGGTGGAAAATAAGACGGCGCTCGAATACCAATGAACTCTTCCAAACCAACCATGGAGATCATCTTGCTCAAGTCCTCCGCCACATGGAGGCACTTGAAGGCAGCAACATCAAGGAATCGCGGGGCAATGATGGGGTGTCCGCAAATCTGGTCGTAATCGTTCTAGCGTCGCTTGTGGATCACCAGAATCAAAAACTGGGAAGCTGAAGAAGGGGAAGAGTGTTGTGAACTTCTAGGCTTGTCTCTCAAGGCCAACTTTCGATCAGATCTGTTGCTCATTGTGAAGAACACCTTGGTCGCCAAAGAACACCTTGGCCGAGACACATACGACTTGACCAAGGCAAACTGTTGTTCGAATGCACTCTCTGAATCTGTAAGATTTTTTTCCCCCAAAACACTACCAACAGCTTCCTATGGGGTACTTATATCCTTTTCAGCAACAAACTATTGCAACCAAAGCCAGATCTCTCTAGAATCGACAAAAGAAGGAAAGAGTTAGGGTTTGGAACGAAATACCCTAGATTCTGTAGAATGAAGCGTTTTCCTTGTTGTTTGTTGCTTGGAAAATGAATCTCGTTCTTCCTCCGGTGATTTTGAGCCAAGAAACGTGGAAAACGAGCAAGAATCGAGAATTTGAGAAGAGTAGGGGTTGCGGTCGAGGTCGGTGGTAGAAAGGGAAAAAGTGGGAAGAATGAGAAACCGTCTCGCGTTTTATACCCCTCGCTGAATTTGATTACACCTCGGTCGAGATGTTCTTGAGTGGACCGAGGTGTTAGAGTGGATTGTCAGACCTAGTCGCCTCGGTTGACCAAGAACGTCTCAGTCGAGGTCTTGTGACTGCACCCGAGATGTGTCTCAGTCAAGCTTCGTCTTCTTAATTTCTCGAACTTTTGTCCTTCCAGTGTAGCTCCTGAGTTGTAATCCTTTCTTAGAGAGTACCTAATTCCTGTCTAGGAGGACGCAAAAACAAAACGAATCAAGCTATCTAAAATTAAGCTAGAAAAGAGAAAAGAAAGCAATACCTTGGGTTACCTCCTAAGAAGCGCTTGGTTTAAGGTCGTTAATTGGACCGTACGCCATCCCTAAACAAGGTGTAAGGTGTCCTCACCCCATATTTCTTCTTCATCATGGGGTGAAACAAAGGATTCTATCCAATGTTCCGATAAATGCAAGTGCTCATCGAGAAACGAATCATCAATGGGTAGGTCATCCTTCTCGAGCGAGGTGGGAGGTTGCCGACTGAGGTGATCCGCAACAGAATTCTCGGATCCCTTCTTATCGCGAATCTCTAGGTCAAACTCTTGAAGGAAGAGAATCCAATGAATAAGGCGCGGCTTTGCATCTTTCTTAGCTTGCAAGTAACGAATAGCTGCATGGTCAATGTAAACAATAGCTTTCGCTCCCATTAAGTAAGAGCGAAACTTATCAAAAGCATAAACAATTGCCAAAAGCTCCTTTTCGGTGGTGGCGTAGTACAGTTGAGCTTCATCTAGCGTCTTGCTAGCATAGTAAATTACGTTGGTCCGGCTATCCTTCTTTTGTCCAAGTACCGCTCCTACGGCCACATCATTAGCATCACACATGATATCAAAGGGCAAGGTCCAATCGGGAGGTTGAATGACGGGAGCGGTAATCAACGCTTCCTTTATCTTGTAAAAAGCATCAAGGCATTCCTGCGAAAACTCAAAAATAGCATCCTTAGTCAAGAGATTAGTGAGCAATTTACAGATTTTTAGAGAAATCCTTGATGAACCTCCTGTAGAAACCTGCATGCCCGAGAAAACTCCGCACACCCTTAACAGAACAAGGGGGAGGAAGTTTCTCAATAGTCTCGATCTTAGTGTTTTCACAACGTTTTAGCACTAGAGAAAGGTTAGCCAAACAGTTATCAAAAGAGGAACCATATACCGAACAGTCATTAATGAATACCGCCATGATCTCCTCTATATACTCGAAAAAGATAGCCATCATACAACGCTGAAAACTAGCAGGTACGTTACACAATCTGAATGGCATCCTCCAATAGGCGAATGTCCCCCATGGACAAGTGAAAGTGGTCTTCTCTTGATCATCCGGATGGATAGGAATCTAAAAGAAGCCACTTTAACCATCTAAATAGCAAAAATGGGAGTGTATGTTGTGCTAACCGTTCGAGCATTTGGTCGATGAAGGGAAGCGGGAAATGGTCCTTTCGATTGGTCACATTCAGCTATCTATAATCAATGCACATCCTCCATCCCGTGACGGTCCTAGTAGGAATCAACTCATTGTTCTTGTTTGTCACGACGGTCATCCCTCCTATTTTTGGAACTACATTCCCTGGACTCACCCACTTGTTATCCGGTATGGGAAATATAATACCTGCATACAACAACTTTAGAATCTCCTTCTTCACAACCTCTTTCACGATCGGATTTAACCGTCTTTGAGGTTCACGTGAAGTCTTATGATCGTCCTCTATTATTTTATTCGTACAAAAAGAAGGCTTAATACCAACAAGATCATCAATAGTACAACCCAAAGCCTTTCTATGTTTCTTCAGAACATGCATCAGTTTAGACAATTCATTTTCAGAAAGAGAAGTTCTAACAATAACGGGATAAGTAGAATCCGGTCCAAGGAAAGCATACCTCAAGTGACTCGGAAGTTGTTTAAGCTCCAGAACTGAGGGTGCTTTCTCAGGTGGATCTGTTCCTTCTCCTTCCAGTGAAGTGGACTTAGATCGAAGAACTGGACTTTCAGAAGTCTCAGTAGACATCATCTCGCTTGCTATCTCGATCGAGATCCGAGGTGGGTGACCGAGATGTTCTTCAGATAAGTACACCTCGCTTGCTCCAGAAAGTGCCTCGGTCGAGATACTGGAACTGGAACCGAATCCTAACATGCTTTTCTTC
This sequence comes from Fagopyrum homotropicum, assembly GCA_033239125.1. Lineage (NCBI taxonomy): Eukaryota > Viridiplantae > Streptophyta > Magnoliopsida > Caryophyllales > Polygonaceae > Fagopyrum > Fagopyrum homotropicum. Next base: position 92,668,487 of record BSWB01000003.1, on the reverse strand, counting down.
TCCTTAATCAGTTTATCAAATCTAGCTCCTGGATCTGCTTCCAATGATTCCAAGCTTCGCACATCTGCATCACAAAAGACATATATACCTTCCTCCGTTAAACATAAACTTAAAACTTTTTGAAGAGGATCTTTAATAAGGATAGAGCTCACCAATTCTCGCGAATCTTCTTCATCATAGATTTTGGAGATGTCATCTTCCAGCGGCTCTCCCTTCATTGCAGCCAGCAATGCAAACTCCAATGATCGCCACCAATGTTGAACTTCAACTTGGCGTTCTTACAATCAACGTTACAACCCGAAGTTGCTAGAAATGGTCTCCCGAGAATGATGGGAATCGGATAATCTGCGGGAATATCAAGCCCAATAATGTCTATAGGTATGTAGAAATTATTTAACTTGATGGGAACGTCGTCCAAAATACCAACGGGACGGGTAATGGAGCGATCCACCATGTATAATGTCATCTTCACGGGCTTGGGCTCTCCAAGTCCGACTTTCTCACAAAGCTCCAGCAGAATAATGCTCACGCTGGCTCCTAGATACCATAATGCATCATAAGTTACATCCCCAACTTGGATGGGAATGCAAAATGAACCGGGATCTCTCAATTTAGGTGGCATCTTCTCCTTCATGATTTGAATGAGCTCCGAAGATCTAGATGTCATCCTTACTTTACCAAAGTCTTCTAGTTTCCTCTTCCTTCATAAGATCTCTTTCAGAAATTTCCCATAGGCGGGCATCCCTAGAATGGCATCAATGAAGGGAATGTTAATATGTAGCTTATTCTTAAGGTCAAGAAACTTACCAAAGTTCTTGTCTAGATGTGCCCGCGCTCTTGACTGAGGGGACGGGAGTGGTGGTTTATAAGAAGGAGGTGGAACATAAACTTCAGATTTTTCTTTCGCTTTCTGGGGATTCATCTCGGTTGGCACCTCGACCGAGGTGTTCCTCGTCTGATATTGGTCCGAGGTGTTTCTTATCTGGTTGGGGCTCGACCGAGGTACTAGATCTGCAATCTTCAATCAACTGCGTGCTGTAATAGCCATGATCTGTCCTTTTGGGTTGCTCTTTGTCCTTGTTGGGTGTTTCCCAAGATCTCTTGGCGCTTCATTCGGCTTGTTGAAAAATTGTTTCTCTAAGGCTTTTTGTGCCTTCGAAAATGAATTCATCGATGTCTCCATAGAGTTGAGCTTGATCAATATTGCCTCCAGCACAACATCCGGTTTCTTCGGTGGCTGGGACGAGCTTGATCTAGGCTCCTGGCTTTCTCAAGGGAGTAGAAGAAGAAGAGGGGGTATTAAGAGCATTTTCAGTATGAGAATAAGGGTTACCGGAATTTTGTTGATTACATCTCCAATTTTTGTTATTGGAGTTTCTGTTGTTGTTGTTGTAAATGTTGTTCCGTGGCCCTTGATAGTTGTTTCTTCCTTGGTATCCACCATCTTGCTCCTTCTTCGTTTGAGATGCTAAAAGCTCCTTCAATGCTTTCACTTCAGTGCTAAGCGAGGTGAGTTGAGCTCCATTTGATGATGTGTCTTGGAAGCTAACTCTCCTTGCTCCATCTTCAACTCGTTGATGGGAGTACTTTTCCATGTGTAAAGCCTGTTTTTCAATGAAATCCCAAGCTTCATCTATCGGCATATCCATGGAAGTTCCGGTGGAAAGTAATTGGAGCTTGAATTGAGTATCTCCATCCAAACCCTTGAAATATATCTCTAGCAACTCGATCTTTGGAATCCCATAATGTGGGCAATCCAAAAAAGATCCTTGAATCTCTACCATGAATTGGACAAACTTTCTTTGTCCTTCATAATAAATGCATTGATCTTGCCCCTTAATTTAGCGGTCTTTGAAGGGGGAAAGAACTTAATAAGAAACTCCGTCATCATCTCTTCCCAAGTGTTGATTTTTCAAACCGGAAGAGATTGATACCAAGCAAGCGCCTTGTCTTTCAATGAGAAGTAGAAAGGCCTCAACTTGTAATTGTTGTTCTCCACTCTTGATGGTCTCAAAAGTCTCGATCAGAATCTCGTAGTTTTGCAAATGCTGGTGCAGAGACTCTCTCTCCAAACCTCCAAATTGACATTGTCGAATCATGGTTAGAACTTGAGGTCTAAGTTCATAATCACACTCAACTAAATCTCCTAGGTTGACTCCTAGACGCCGGACTTGCTGATTGGGGTCCATCCTCTGACCTAGGGTTCGTGGAACTCCAGCGAAAAGAACATCTCGGACTAGCATCCGAGGTGGTGGGTGTATATCGGCCGGGGAAACTAGGACTGGGTATTTCCTCGGCCGAGCATCTGGGATTGGTCGAGATAAAAACTGAGCCTTTAGAGCGGCTATATCAGCTTCAATTCCTTCAGTTCTTACGCGAGTCTCGTCTCTCTCTCGTTGTAGTTCTTCTTTACTGAGGCGCAATTGTTCCAATGCTTCCTTCAATTCGGCTTCAAGATCGCGATTGTCCTGATCGGCCATCTTAGCTTCTTTCAATTTTCGTTTGTAGGTCTTTTCTGGTTCGGGGTCATAAGAGATGATTTCCTTTCCAACACGAGTTCTTCGCATAAAACTAAGGAAATATCTTGCAAAATCACTCAAGTAAAGTGGTTAATATAAAAAAGGACAATAGCCCCGAAAGAAAACTGAAACCGAACTTGGTCTTAACCAAGTCCCCAGCAACGGCGTCAAAAACTTGTTCGCTCCAAAAGGTGTGTGCAAGCTTTAATATTTATACCAAGAATAATTGCAAATAGCGAGCTCGTAATGTATGGATCGATTGTAATAAAAGCAAGAATCCAAGGTTGAACACAGGAACTATGGTGAAACAAAGATCGGTAATTCGGGTTTTCAATAAAACACAAGCAACAAGAAAAGATATCTAAGATGATGTAATAACCACGTAAAGGGAATGTGGATTCTAGAGATTAAAGCATCCAGTTGTGGTTCTGACTCAAGAACTCAAAGGATAACGTGGACAAAGGTGAGTTTTGCAAAGGGAAGTTATTTCTAATGTGGGAATAGATCACCAGGTAAGTCTCACTACTCACTATCCCAAACCAAAAAACCTTTTACCGGGTAAGTCTCAAGGTACTAAGGAAGGAAACTATAATCTCAAACCAACACACCACCCAAGGGGATAGAATCATCCTTTACCGGGTAAGTCTCAGGTTAACTCTCAAAGATGGGATGAAGGCACACTCAAACCCCAATAAAGGATAAACCTTTATTACCTACACTCATGATATTGGGTATACAAACAAAGGAATCACCGGGTAAGTCTCATCCTAGGCTTGCGTTGAACCAGGAAAGATATAACATGGATAGGATTTGGCAAACTGAAACCTCAACTCAGATAAGGATCAGGAAAGGGCTCGCCTCGTTCAGTTTATGTACCATCTCGGTTGAGATATTCCACGACTGACCGAGGTGTTCGTCAGTTAAGGTAAAGGCTCGAGCTTTCATGGTCCACTGGGGTAAAGAGTCATTCTATCATTGTCTTTCCCACAACTTTCAGTCAATCACCCTTGAATCGTATAAAGAACTTAGCCAACAATCACCATGATAATAAAAATCAAATATATGAGAAAGGAATCAATATTCAAACAAGAAAACCTTAACACAAAGGTCTTAATAACAGAATCAAACAAACAAACAATCAGTGTTCCTCAATCACAAATCTGAAAAGACAACAAACCAAACCAAACTAAGAAAATCTTACAAACTTCCTTCAAAGCCAACTTCAACTAGATTCCTTACTTCCTTGATCTTCAACCTTCAAACTTCCTTCAAAACTCTCCAAAAATCTTGTGATCCGAAGATGGCTGAATTCCAAAAAATCAGCCCATATATATAGCAAAATTATCTTCCATAGATAAAATTTTTTAAAAAGATAATTTCCTTCCTTAAAATATCTTGCAATCTTCCTTGCTTCCAAAATATATCAGCCAAAAGTATATTCTTCCTTTCAGAAATGCATCCAAAAATATGTGATATTCACTTTCCAAAAATAAAAGATCTCAGCCAAAGATAAAGATCTTATGTCCGGTCATCACTTCGCCTCGGTCCAGACGCTCCTGAAGTTCACCTCGGTCGAGGTGGTACTGTAGCTGACCGAGGTGAGTCTCAGTTGAATGTAAAACTCTCTAATCTGGTCCAAAATCAATCTTCCAAATCATTTCCATGCTTCGTGAGATTTCTTATAACTCCTCAATACTCCAGAATGTAGTTCCAATGACTCCTTAACTTCTTTAGCTCCATTTTGGTCCAAAACGTGTCATTTTCCCTACAATTACAACGAAACTAGGTGTAGACCTCGATTCCCGCAAAGGTAGACAAAACAAAAATATAATAAAAGAATATCCATACATGCAGATTTATGAAGATAAAACATCCAAACCAATCCCAAAATATAGACTACAATACATGCTATCAGTTGTAGTCATGGTCCATCCTTTCATAATCTACTTTTGGTTTGGGAAGCCAAGAACGTGGTTTTAACCGGTAGGAAGATCATCGGTACCACAAACCCTGCTGAGTCTGCTTGAGCAACAATCCTTGTGATTTTGTTGTGGAGATTGGCAGGTGATTGATTCTCTTTCTTAATTATCTTAAGACATAAATGATAGTAGAAAGTCGTGTAGCACTGATTGCTTTGTGTTCTTATTTGTAGGAACATCATTCATGGAAGTGATGCCATGGAGAGCACGAGGAAGGAGATTGCACTGTGGTTTCCAGATGGGGTCGTCAACTAGGCCAACAACCTTCACTCTTGGATCTATGAATAAATGGGGAGTGCTCATCAATTGATGTTTCTTGTGCCATTTTTTGTGTAGTCTATCTTTCTCTTTATGAAGTCGTTTTTTTGAACTTTTTGCTGTTGTGTGTTTGGGAGATTATAGTTTTTGGTTAAATGTTGTCATCGTTGTTTAATTCTGCAGATTGCAATATTTTGGATTCTCTAAGTACGACAACCTTAAACCCCTTACAATTATACAATCTTTGTTTTAAAGTTTGATAGCTTAAAATTCTGGTATGAATTTTTCATACCAGAAAATTTTGGTATGAATTTTTTGAAACGCCCCATTTATTAGGCACATTTTTTATATATATTTCCCCCTACCTTTATCGATATTATATTAGCTTAAATATTCTTACGGGTATTTTTCATGTTGTAAATTAATTTTTATGAGTTTATATAATTTACATTTGTATATCTTCCGATATTTATTTTACGGAAAGCTCGGGAGGTTTCCGATTCGAAAATCCCGTTCCGAACTTTTTTTGATCAAGTTTCTATTACTCTTTTTCCTTTTTATTTTCTTTTTCCTTTTCTTTCTATTTCTTCCTACTTCTTCCTCACACCTAGTCTCATGGCGTGTCCTTGCTTCTTGGCAGCCTACATCTCCTAGCTATCTGTGTTGTGCATCTACCCGACCCCTCACCTCACACCCTACCCCTTCCTTCTTTTTGGCCGCTGCACATGACCCTTCTTCCTCCCTCCCTCATTCTTCTCCTCTCTTCATCTCCTCTGTGCAGCAGTCGTCCTTCCTCTTTCTTCCCTTCTGAACCGTTACATCCTCTACTCCTTCTCTTACAACCCCTCTCGTACCAACCCGACCATGCCTCTAGTAACAAGACCCTCAAGGAAACGCACCTAAGGGAGCGCTGCCGGTTCTCTCAACCCGGCCACAATCAAGTCGCCAGGTACCTCTTCCGTCTTCTTCAGTCCACAAACGACGGTTGGACTGTCGCACCACCAAACGCCGCAATTTCCAGTCCCGCACCAGGGATCTTGATAGGTGATGGAATCACTATCATTTAGGATAGTTTTTAGAGTCTTTTTATTGCATTTGTGTCGGTTTATGCTACTAACTCCTTGGTCCAGAAGAAGAAGACTAAAAGAAGCTAAGGAAGGAGTTATAAGCACTTAGGAGTGAAGATCGTTCACGAAGCAAAGCTTCTGTTGCCTCACCGCCCCAGCGGATCCTTGTCCCCACCCCTTCGGGTGACGCCTTACACCGGAGCGCTCCTTGCGCCTTCGCCAGCGCCGGCCATGAAGTGTGTCACCGCCCCTGTGCCACTCCTTGGTGCCCCTGCGGTGACTTGCCCTGAAGAGACGAAGACCAGATCCCCTGCGCCTCAACCTGGGAGCTGGAAGATGAAGAGGTTGTGTCACCGCCCCTACGTTGACTTAGGGGCGCCCCGGCGGCTTGGCATAAAAAACGTCAGGGAATCAAAGGGTCAGACGTTTGAAGAGCATTGAATATCCGCCCTAGCGGAATTGCCTAGCCGCCCCTGCGGCCATGAAGAAGATCAAGCGTTTTTTCCTTCACCGCCCCTGCGGAACTGAAGGCCGCCCCTGCGGTTTAACGTTAGAAGCTTTACTCCGGCTGTTTACACCACCTTTATGGCATTAAAAGTGGCTGTTTTAGGCCGGCTATTTACTCCTATTTAGTGTCTTTTGTAGTATAAATATTCCTTAGTTGATTGCTAGAATCATCCATCTTGTTAGCCAACAAATTATCCACTTAGATTATCTTACTTCCTTTGTAATGAGTTGCTAACTCCCTTGCTACATTGGCTTGGTTTGAAGTTGCGTTGTTACTTTGGTTGTAAGTTTTTTTTAATATAAGTTTTCATTCAGTAATGCTTTGTGTTTCCTTCATCTCCATTGTCTAATTGCATGTCTACTATTGCTTGAGATTTATCACCTTAGGTTCTAAAGTGCATGCAAATAACTAGGATTAATAGGTTCCGGGTTCGGGTCATTAATCTAGTAGCAACTTTAAGTAATAACGGGTTGTAATTACTGAAAGAAAAGGAACACAAATATAAAGATAAGTTTAACGGTTTTAATCTTCTCTTTATATCCCTTAGTCTTTGTTTGAAAGCTAACTTGTTATTTGTTCTTGTAGGTTTACGGAAAACTAACCTGTTAAGTTGTGTTGATGCCGGTTGGCTCAACACATATATATGATCGAGACGGGAGATTACTTGAAAACTTGTAAAAGGACCTCACCAAAGTAGCAACTGCATGCTTAGAATCAACCTAGTGTAGATTCACCCATCACTGTCTTACTTGTCGCATTAATCATTTTCATAAGTTTTTTTGTGCATCAATTCAACCAAACCCCCCCCCCTCTGTTACTTGTTACTATAATCAATAATTGCATCTAAAACACCTTAACTCTCTTGCGTTCGACCCTTACTTAACCGCTATACTTGTTTTTAGTGCTAAGTCGGGATTTACTTTTGATTGGGTATAGACGACCTTAGAAATACCTTCGGTCAAATTTTGGTGCCGTTGCCGGGGAGTTTTAGTGGTTTATTGTTATTATTGATTATTGGTTTGAACCATTTTTATGGTTCAAACCCGTGCTACTAACTCCGGCTTTGCTTCTTTTGATCCAGAGAGAGGACGCACATCCGGCAACGAAGACAACAACAACTTCAACAAGAGATGGCTGACCGTACACTTCGTCAACTCACGCAGCCCATCTTGGCTCAAAACCCTCTTGCGGTCACTATACCGGCATTAGGGGAAGGAGTCAATTTTGAGCTCAAGTCGGGTCTCATTCACTTGCTTTCATCCTTCCATGGGCTAAGTGGTGAAGACCCCATCAAGCATCTTGGGAAGTTCCATAGTGTGTGTATGATGATGACATGAATTATATACCATTATAATCATGCATATTGTAGAGATTTACCTCGATTTACCTTGCATTTAGAGAGAACTTGTGAACCTTTCATGCTTTATTCAATTATATTTCAGAAATGGAGGTCTACACGAGTTTTGGTTTAATTATAGGTAAATTGAATGGATTCGGAAGCAAAAGTAGAGCAAGGAGCATCTAAGGTCATTAAGGAAGCTAAAGGAGCCTTAGAGGAGTCACAAAGAGCAAAAGAGTTGCGTAAAAAAAGCATAAAGGAGAGGAAGAAAACAAGCCAAAAGACAAGCACTTTCTGTTGAAGAAAATCTTGCCTTTTACTATATAAATCGGACGATTTTTATCATTAAAAATTGAACGGTTTTATGGGAAAATCGGCCAGCACGATTTTCTTTGCTTTTTGGCCCAATGGTAAAGACGACACAAAGCCCATCACTTTTGGGCTAGAGAAATGTTTTGCCAAACAGCCCATTAGCAAGAAACTATAGGTTGGAACCCTAGGAACGAAAACGAAGAGGCCGCAACGGGAAATCTTTACACGTTAGTGAGAGATTGAGGATTCTTGGAGAAGGATTGAAGCACTTTTGCCGGGAAGTCAATCTTGATCATATTTGTGAGATTTCTTTGTTCCATTGAAGTCTTTGTGGTTTTTGAACACAATATTGAGTTAATTGAGAGATACATTGATTAGTTTTGAGATTGGTTTACAGATTTGAAGGTTATTGAATTTTTATTCAAGATTCGGGTTTAATTGAATTATTTCACTCAATCTTTATTTTGATTTGATTTTGAAAATGGTTGGCTAAAACCATTGTGATTCTGGGGAGAATAGTTGATGATTAAGGCTTAGATGATGATAGACTGAACTCATTCAAACCTTTGGACCCTGAGAGTTTAGATTTTAGTTTTGCGATAACAGGAAAATCGGCTTGTTCTTAGATAAATTGTCCGATTTATCTATGAACAGCACGATTTATTCCTCTAACGAACTTTAATTGAATTAATCTTTAACCAAAGCTAATCCTTGCCTAAATCCCAACCTTGTTTAACATTTTTTAACCTCTATTTGAGTGTGTGAAGAGGCTTCAAACTTGATTCTACATTTAATAGATTAAGATTACAAGATTTGGGTAAAAGAGAGACTCAACATCCTTTATTAAGAATTTAAGTATGCTTTCTATTCTTTACCTTAGAGAGTCATATCCTGGGGTTTTAGATAGTTAGTTTGAACATAATTCTTGTCTTTAGATCTTTCTATATTGCAGCCTCAACAACCCTTATAGAGAGAACCTTTGGACTAGATAAATAGGTTTCGGAACTTCACCGTACGATACCTACCTTTGAGCACATAAACTTGGCAATATAAACTCTGTCCTTATATCCATTAGAAGTGTCTTGAATCGAAAGACGAAATCGGATACTTGAATCCTTGGAATCATTTCCCCCTTTATTAATCACAAAAGCTTTTGCATTTTCGCTAGGTAATTGAATTCGAATTTACTCTCACCAAATCCCTGAGTTCGACTCTGGAATTCTTACATTACTACAGCCGATCCGTACACTACGGGTTCGCTTTGCTTTGAGTTCTAGATATAAATATTAAGACTTTGACGCACACACTTTCGAGCGAACAAGTTTATGGCGCCGTTGCCAGGGATTTGGTCTAGACCAAATTCGGTTTTCGGTTGTCTAGGTTGAGAGCTCTTGCTCTTGTGATTTGATTAGTCTACTTGAGTGATCTTTGCAGGTTCTTTAGGTATATGCGAAAGACTAGATCCACTAAAGACCTAGTTCCTTTCGATCCCGAATTGGAGAAAACTTTAAGAAGAAAGTTGAAGGAAAAGAAAATGGCTGAAAATAACGAGAGAAACATCCAAGCTGAGTTGGATGAAACTCAACATCAACTAAGGTTGAGTGAGAAAGTATAGAAGCTGAAATGAGTCATCAATTTCAAATTGATGAACTCAAAGCAATGATGATGGACATGTAATTGGAATTGAACGAATCCAAGAAGAAAAAGAAAGTCAAGACACCGACTAAGTCCATTAGGAATGATTCATCCGATGATGAAGAACTCGACCCGGACATGCCGGAACTTGAGGAGATCAATTCACTGATCCATCCTGTTCGAAACAACCCAAGACCACCGGTTATTCCTCGCGTCCCAGCTAGGGATGTGAGAGTCGCTAATGAAGGTGATGGACCCCGAACTTTGGGGCAACGGATGGATCCATTTCAGCAACCATGCCGTCTAGGTGTGGATTTCGGAGCTGAAGACATCCAGGAGTTTAGCTTCTCACCTCAAGTTATCACCATGGTTCGCTAAAGTCAGTTTGGTGGAGCAAGTGCTGAATCTCCACATCAACACTTGCAGAATTTCGAGATTCTCATGGAGACTATGAAGCCAAAGAAGGCTACTACAAGCAATTACAAGATCAAACCGTTCTTCTTTTCTTTGAAGGACAAAGCTCTAGCTTGGTACCAAACACTTCCAGCTGCAAAGCTGGCCACATGGGAGGATTTATCTTCGGAATTCCTCACCAAGTTCTTCCCGCCATCCAAAACGGCGGAATTGATAGGTAAGATAAATGCTTTTTCTATGAAACCTAACGAAAGTTTGTTTCAATCTTAGGAAAGGTTTCAGGATCTCTTGTTGGATTGCCCACACCACGGCATTTCAAAGCTGGAGTTATTGGAGATCTACTATAACGGATTGGATGTGGAAATACAATTCAACCTCCAATCTCTCTCTTGTGGCACATTCATGGACATGAGAGAGGATGACGCTTGGGACTTCATTGAGAAGCAAGCCCAAGTGATTGAGAAGTATTCCCACCGGAAGGTGGATCCAAATAGCCGGAATCAAGGTGATCCAGTAGCTAAGTTGAACCATGCTTCTCAAACACAAATATTTTCCCTCAATAATGAGATCAAAGAGTTGAAGGAAGTAATCAAAACGAGTCTTCAAAAGACTAAGGAGCAGGAAGCCAACTATATGGGAAGGGTATCAAACAAAGGAATGACTACCGGAATAACAACCGGAACTCTAACTGGAATAACAACAATAGGAACTCCAATAGCAACAATTGGAGGTCAAATCAACAAAATCCAGGTAATCCTTATTCTCATGCTGAAAAAGCTCTAACATCTCCATCTTCTTCTACTCCTTTGAAAATCCAGGAACATTCATCAAATGGATCGAACAAACCCGATCCTATGCTGGAGATGATCCTAGGGAAACTACAACGATTGGAGAGCTATATAACTTCAGTTGATAAAGCTCACAAGGCTTTGGAAAGCCAAGTATTTAGCAAAGCCGGAGAAGTTCCAAGAGATCAAGGGAAACTTCCCGGGAAGACGGAAGATAATCCAAAGGGAAGGGTTATGGCAATCACTACTAGGAGCGGTGTAACAACTACCGATCCTCAACCTAAAGTAGTTGAAACCACCACCAAAGAAGGAGAGGGAAAGGAGAAGGAAGATGTCTATGTTCCTCCTCCCGCCTACAAACCGCCTCTACCTTTTCCTCAATCTAGAGCGCGAGCACGCTTAGATAAACACTTCGGTAAGTTTATTGAGCTTATGAGTAAGCTGCATATTAATATACCTTTTATGGATAATTTTAGGTATGCCAGCTTATGGAAAATTTCTCAAGGAGATCCTCTCTAACAAGAGGAAATTAGAAGACATTGGAGAAGTTAAGATGAGTATGGAGTCATCCGAACTCATCAAGACTATGACAGAGAATATGCCACCTAAGTTGCGTGATCCAGGATCATTTTGCATACCCATCACCTTGGGAGAGGTTAATGCACTTTGCGACCTTGGAGCAAGCGTGAGCATCATACCACTTGCTTTATGCAAAGCGGTTGGTCTAGGAGAGCCTAGACCGGTGAAGATAACACTTTACATGGCCGATCGTTCCACCACTAAGCCAGTTGGGATAATAGAAGACATTCCTGTAAATCTCGGTATGTTTTACATTCCTATAGATTTTTTCGTTCTTGACATCCATACAGATTATCCAGTTCCCATCATTCTTGGGAGACCATTGTAACAACCATTTTTTTTCATTACGCTTTGATAAGGTTAGAGAAGTTTAGAAAAGGAAATTAAATTTAAGTGAGACTAGGACATACCAGTTATTTATGGAAGTCGTTTAATTAAGTACCTTGTCCTAAGTTTCGGGACGAAACTTATTTTAACGGGGTACTGATGTAATATCCGGAATTTTTATTCCGTCTAATTCCGCCGTTGACGGTCTCCCATTCTATCTAGTATTTCTTCCTTCACAAATTTTATTATTTTATGTAGAATTTAATTCACATAAAATGATAAAATTATATCAAGCTCTAATTCTTATAATTATGTATTATTTTATGTAGAATTTAATTCACTTAAAATGATAAAATTATATCAAGCTCTAATTCTTATAATTATGTATTATTTTATGTAGAATTTAATTCACATAAAATGATAGATTTATATCAAACCCTAGTTATTATAATTCATTCTTATCGATAACTTTAGACGAGATCATGACAAGGCTGAGACGAGATCATGACAAGGTTGAGACGAGACCATGACAAGGCCATGACACGTTTTGACAAGGCTGTGACAAAGCCAGGAGAACTCTTTCAGCCCACTCTTCCTACTTAGTGTCAGCCCAGTTTCCTTGCCACTGCTTCAGCCCAGCTTGTCTTCGCAGCCCACAATAGCCCCAACTTGTCTTCGCAGCCCACAGCAGCCCCAGTAGCACTTCGAGCCCAACTCTCTAGCCTTGCCCCAACCCGGATTGCAGCAGCCTCCTTGTCGACACAACCCATACCTCGCAGCCAGGAAGAGAGCGGGCCTGTGCATCCAATCCTTCGCAGCCCAGAAGCAGGCGAATCCACTTCTCAACCCTTGCTGCCCAGGAAAAACGTAACAACTGAAGTTGAAGAAAACAGCAGTCCCCTCTCACCCCATATCTTCGTAACGTTCCTGAGATTACGTAGAGATCACAGCCCTCCCTTTTCAGCCATTACTATCCTCTAATACGTCCAGGTTCAGCCTCTTACGCCTCCAACAAATCCACGCAATCTCCTCCCACGCTGTTGTACAGAGAGAACCCTTGAAGTCGGCCATTCCTACGCAACAGACGACTCATTTGCATCGGTAGCAGAGGGTTGGTGACGGCTGCAACAGAGGCTGGCGACAACACTCCTACATCGGACCGAGCCATCGGAAGCCTTGGAGGGATGCTGGGCTACCCACTGCAGAAGCTTTGTCAACCTGTGGAAAATAGGTGAGTCCTTGCCACCACCTTGCTAACTTTTGAACCCGTAACTCCTGAGTAACGAGATACTTCTGTACAGCACATTTATACAACGATTGCCCTGTCGACGAGCCATAGAACCAGTGCAGTAGAGAGTCTAACAGCAGCCAACACACCAACAAGGAACAACTACAGTGAGCTGTTGCAGTGGCTCAGTTTTCCAACAGTGATGAGCAGTCAACTTCGGGTCCAAATTTGGGTAAGCTAGACTCCTCCTTTTTGGCTGGTTTTCGGATATGTCATATACAGTAGTACATAGTATAACATACTAAAATTTGGGAAGAATCGGAGTTACGGTTTGAGAGTTGTTGTGTTTCAAAGTTGACGTTTTTATATATGTGCTGAGTGTTGGGGAAAACAGCAAGTGATGCTGTTTTGTGAGATGGTTTTGAATAAGCTCTTGATCTCCGTTGGGCTTGAATTTTGGATATGATATAGTTTACATATTTTTGTAGAACATATTAAAATTTTAGAGGAATCCAGCGAGTGGTTTGGGATTTATGATTTTTCAAAGATTGAGTCGTAAGCAGTTTTTCGGTTGTGCTGAAATTCGGTTTTGTGAGATAGTTTTAAATAGGATTTTGATCTCCTTTGCAGCTAAATTTTGGATATATTATAGCTAAGATTTTATATTAGAACATATCAAAATTTGGGACAAATCCAGCGAGTAGTTTAGGAGTTATGATTTTTCAAAGTTAAGACAGTGTGTTGTTCGTTAGGTGTTGTAACCAACTTTAGAAATTTTTGTAGAAGTGATGCTTTAACAGTTTTAAGAAATTCTTTCTCCTACGAGTAGATAGGATATCATAGATGACCTAGGGAATTATTTCGGAATTTTTATAAGATTATTCAAATTTTATATTTGAAGCTGTAGTTGGACTTTAGCGACTTCTCGGGAAATAGAAAATGGGTAGTTTTTCTAGTTGTTACCTAAAATCATCCTAGGTAGTAGAATATGGTTAGTTAGCCTCAAATTATAATTTAAGTACATATTCCGAGTTTTTGGAAATTCCGGGACCAAGGGTAAAATAGTCATTTTACCATAAATTGGTACTGTATTAAATTCTGTTCTAATAGGACCTACTACCTTAGAAGTCTTAGACTTCTAATTACCAAGAAAGTGTGTTGACACACTTGCCTCCTTTGACAGGCAACCGAGTTATACAGTTACAAATTGAGTTGTGATTAAGAGAGTCGAGATCTGATTCAGGTAAGTCCACGGACTTACTTAGCTGGCTTCTTGTATGAGTGTAATGTGTATGAGTGGTGTTTGTTAGTTATGATAAACAACAAAACCGGATTAGGCCGACTTTATTATTTACGTAATTGACCCAAGTGTATGATAACGGGTTGTGACATCATCTGCCTAGCTCTTGCGAGAGTCTAGGAGGTTCCCTGCGACCAGCCCAGTCCGGTAGACGGTCAAATTCATTAGTACCATTCCGCGTTGGTAAACGGGGACAGGGGCGAGGTTTGAGAATCCCTCGTGTCACAAAATAAGTATCATTAGTAATAACCTATCACCTAATTAAAGATAATAAAAGGATTGAGTGTTGCATGTTGATTGTGTATATTGTGTGTTTGTACTTTTACCTTTATACTTATGCAAAGATTGTTAGCTAACGGTTTTATACCGCTTGTAGATGCCTTGCAGGTTAAGACAGTTGTAGAGAGATCCGGAGGGAATGGTCAGCCGGGTCCACGTACTCATTTAGTTGGGGACGGGAATGTCTTATGTTCTTTATATATGTCGTTTTGGTACCTTTGCTTTGTAAGGCTGATACATATTCTTCATGTATATATTGTTTAAAGTTTTCAAATGTTTTAAATACTTTTGTGCCTTGTTGTAAGATCCAAGTTAAATTGTTGTCAAACTAAGGTCGGGACCCATTGTGAGGTCCTAACCAGTAGCTCCCCGAGTTCTCAGAATTTGGGGTGTTACAACCATTCCTTGCAACATCCGGATGCATGGTAGATTGCAAGAATGGCCAGCTATCCTTCCATATAGGTCAAGAGAAATTGGAGTTCGTACTCTCCTCTTTAATCAAGGAGCCAGCCTTGAGAGAAGATGTCCTTAACATCTTTGATGAAGAAGAGTCTAGAGAGGTAGTAAGTTCAATCCTAATGAAAGACCCTCTTGAAAAGGTTCTTAGTATGAGCATCATGGAGGAAGGAGTAGAACATGATTGTGATGATGATGTGAAAGCATTAGAAGATGTGGAGGAAGAACCAGGAGCAGGATTTGAAGAGCTAGAATTAACTCCGAAAACTGTGAAAAAAATCGACCTACACATAATAAATCATTCGATTTCTGAAAAGGCAAGTCGATTTTTGACAACAGGAAGAAAAATCGACCCAAAAATCGTCCGATTTTCTTCAGGGGGGTCGATCTAGCGAGGAATTCTCCGGATTCTACAAACTTGACTGCAGTTGTTCTCAACTCTGATGATAGATCTTCCCTACCTTCAGAGGCTTCTCCCATGACATTAGAAGGTCATGAATCATCGGTCAAAGCATCTCCCTTATTTGAATTGAAGCCCCTCCCTACACACCTAAGGTACGCATTTCTTGGCACTAATTCTACATATCCGGTTATAGTTAATACGAAATTGGATGATGTTGAACTAGAGAATCTTATGAATGTTCTAAGGCAACATAGGAGAGCATTAGGCTATACTATTGATGATTTGGTTGGCATAAAACCTTGCCTATGTATGCATAAAATTTTAATGGAAGAGGATTACAAGCCTTCACGTCAACCTCACAGACGGTTAAATCCGGTCATGAAAGAGGTCGTGAAGAAATAAATCCTTAAGCTACTTGATGCAGGTATCATCTTCCCTGTTTCCGATAGCAAGTGAGTGAGTCCAGTACAGGTAGTACCAAAGAAATGAGGCATTACCGTTGTTGCCAACAAAAACAACGAACTTATGCCCACAAGGACAGTTAGGGGGTGGCGAATGTGCATCGACTACCGTAAGTTGAACGTGGCTACTAGGAAGGACCACTTTCCCCTTCCTTTTATTGATCAAATGTTGGAAAGGTTAGCCCAACACTCTTACTTTTGTTATCTAGATGGATATAGTGGTTTCTTTCAGATTCCTATTTACCCGGATGATCAAGAGAAGACGACTTTCACGTGCCCTTGGGGTACGTTCGCTTATAGAAGGATGCCGTTCGGTCTATGCAACACTCCAGCAACCTTTCAAAGGTGTATGATGGCAATCTTCTCCGAATACGTAGAGAACATCATGGAAGTATTCATGGACGACTTTTCGGTATATGGTTCTTCCTTTGATAACTGTCTCTCTAACCTTTCATTAGTTCTTAAGAGATGTGAGGATACTAACTTAGTTTTAAACTGGGAAAAGTGTCACTTCAGGGTCACTGAAGGGATTGTGTTAGGTCATCTAGTATCACAAAGAGGAATAGAGGTTGATAGAGCTAAGATAGAAACTATTGAGAAGCTACCTCCTCCCTCCTTTGTAAAAGGAATTAGAAGCTTCCTAGGACATGCAGGCTTCTATAGGAGATTCATAAAGGATTTTTCTAAGATTTCAAAACCCTTAACTAATCTTTTAATGAAAGACACAACTTTCGAATTCTCAAAAGATTGTTTAGATGCTTTTTGTAGGATCAAAGAGGCTTTGATTTCAGCACCAATCATCCAACCACCCGATTGGACTCTTCCTTTCGAGGTCATGTGTGATGCAAGCGACGTCGCTATAGGAGCCGTACTTGGACAGAAGAAAGATGGTCGCACTCATGCCATCTACTATGCTAGCAAGACGTTAGACGAGGCTCAATCCAACTATGCCACCACGGAAAAGGAACTCTTAGCTGTAGTGTATGCTTTTGAAAAATTACGTTCCTATCTTGTAGGTGCAAAGGTGATTGTCTATACAGACCATTCAGCAGTTCGCTACTTATTCACGAAGAAGGATGCGAAGCCAAGGCTTCTAAGATGGATCTTACTCTTACAAGAGTTTGATTTGGAGATCCTTGATAAGAAGAGGTCGGAGAACTCAGTTGTTGATCATCTTAGTCGCCTTCCACGCCTCACCGACGAGACGGATGAACTTCCTATAGATGACTCATTCCCTGGCGAGAAACTACATGAGATTGAAGAGTGTCTTCAACACATCTCACAAGGTAATGATCCGTGGTTTGTTGACATCGTGAATTACCTTGTTTGTCAGGAGATTCCCCCCGGACTTTCGTATGCTCAAAGAAAGAAGTTCTTTAAGGACGTCCGGCACTTCTATTGGAACAAACCTCTTCTATTCAAAAGAGGTCCCGATGGCATATACAGGAGATGTATCCCAGAAGATGAGGTGGAAAGTGTCATCCGCCATTGCCATTCTCTTCCATGTGGAGGACAAGCTAGTTCCCACAAGACTTGTGCTAAGATACTTCATTCCGGCTTCTTTTGGCCTACACTATTCAAAGATGTGCAAAAATATGTTTATGCTTGTGATGCTTGTCAAAGGACAGGTAATATATCTAGAAGGAATGAGATGCCTCTCAACAACATACAAGAAGTAGAGATCTTCGATGTGTGGGGAGTAGACTATGTCTCAAGAAGGGTTGAGGCAATCGCTTCTCCTACTAATGATGCAATGGTAGTGGTGAAGTTCTTCAATAAAACGATCTTCCCAAGGTTCGGAACTCCCCGAACCATCATTAGTGACGGAGGAACGCATTTCACAGCCCGTCGATTTGAGACTCTATTGGCCAAGTATGGAGTGACCCATAAGATAGCTACACCATACCATCCGCAAACTAGCGGACAAGTTGAGATATCCAATAGAGAGATCAAAGGAATTTTAGAGAAATTGTCTCTAAAACAAGGAAGGATTGGTCAATGAAGCTTGACGATGCATTATGGGCGTACAGGACTGCCTTTAAGACACCGATAGGTACGACTCCATATAATCTCGTTTATGGTAAATCTTGTCATCTTCCTGTAGAGCTAGAGCATAAAGTATATTGGGCTATCAAGTGGCTCAACTTTGACATAAAAGGAGCCGGAGAGAAGCGGCTTTTAGATATCAATGAGCTGGATGAGATCCGGCTAAATGCGTATGAAAACGCAAAGATCTACAAGGAAAGGACGAAGCGTTGGCATGATAATCATATCATTCCAAAGGATCTGAAAGAAAGAGATCAAGTCCTTCTATTCAACTCAAGGCTTCGACTATTCCCAGGTAAGCTTAAATCCCGTTGGATAGGACCTTATGTAATTAAACGAATTTTTCCCCATGGTACAGTTGAAGTATGGGGTGAACAAAGCGGAAATTTCAAAGTTAATGGTCAACGGTTGAAGAAATACACACCGGAAGCTCCGGTTGAGGAGATAGCTCCTATCCTCCTCCATTAAACACAAAACCATACACCGTCCAGCTAAAGACGATAAATCAAGTGCTTCTTAGGAGGCAACCCATGATAGTATAAATTTCCCTTCTTTCATCACTTAGTTAACTTAGTTTAGTTGCTTTGTTTCTTTTATTTTCGCTTTTGTTTGTTCTTCGATGCACTCTTGGTTTGTTGTGTCATTAATCACAGGAAATTAGGTCCAATTTGAGAGATCAATGAAGTGGGGGAGCATAAATTAGTTCAAATCTCAATTTTCAAGAAGAACAAGGAAGGAAATCGAGTTACACAAAGCAAATCGTTCGATTCAGGAACAGAGCAAGTCGATTTTTTACAACAGGAAGAAAAATCGACCCACCAAATCGACCCCCTCTATAAAAATCGTCCGATTTTCTGTATGTTCTGAGAAAATGAAAGAAAATCATCCCGACGAATAAATCGCCCAGATAAATCGTCCGATTTTCTTCATTGAAACTCGAACCTATATAAAGACTTAAACACTCAATTCCCCCATTCCACAAAACCTCCATTCCCGATTTCCTTCTCTCAAAAGATCCGAAAATCGCCCACCATCTCATTTCCTCATTCCTTATGATAACGTGATTTATGACGTTAGTATAGGCATTTATTTAGATAGTTTTTCCCGTTATTCATGCACGGTTTGGCATTAGTTCACGACATTTACACTCATTTCCTCATTTCTAGAAAAGACGTCTACACGAGCTTTTGCCGGTTTTGTAGGTATTTCGGGAATCTTTTGGACATTAACCGATACATTCGAGGGACAAGCCTCATGGTGGTACACATCCAAGGCTTTGAAGGGACATAATTGGAGCAATGAAGGACACAAGGACCCTTATTGGTGCAAGCAATGGAGCAACTCATGGCTAGATGATCATAACAAGTCTCTGTTGAAGAAAATCGGACCAACACTCAGGAAAATCGGCCGATTTATTTGACTGGGTTGATTTTTGGCCTTTGACAGCTTAAGCCACGTGTCCCACGATCTCTTTGTCCGGCCTTGCTCTTGGTGGAGAATATAAGTGGTCCTGCAAGCTGTTGCTGAGTATTCTCCTCTCCCACATTCTCTCACACACGGCTGATCTCATTGGGGATAGACTTGGAGAAGAAGAAAAACTCTCTCATTTTAGAGGAAGAAGAAGAACACCAAACTTAGAGTGATAGGGAGTTTTTGAGTGATTTTTGGAGTCTTTGATTGAAGAAATATTGGAAGGATTGTTAGGAACGTTTTAGAACTTCATTTGAAGGGTTGTAAGTCTTGCTAAAACTTAGATTCAGCTGAGATTTATTGTTTTTACTTGCTTATCTTTCATCATCCATCTATGAAAACCATGTATGCTTGTGTGATGATCTTGGATCTTGATATGCATACTATTGGCTAGTTTATTGTGATTCTGGAGTGATGGATTGAAGGTTATGGCTTGGGTGATGATAGAATGGACTTATATGTTAGTTTAGGATGATTTGTATGCATGAAACCTAACCCAGGAAGAAAAATCGGCCTGTTCTTCAGGCAGATCGGCCGATTTAGGTATGATCCACCCGATTTTTCTCTCTGTTGCTCTTTAATTGATGAATCTGTATGTTAGGGTGTTAGGTTGTTGGAATCCTAGTGTTTATTAAGCATAATTTAGCTTAGGATCACCTAATGCTAACAACCTAAGTGAGGGAAGAGACCTACCCGGTGATTTCTGATCTTAGATACCGAAGATGATGAACTCTAGGTAGTAGTGAGCCTCACAAGCCGCTATTGGATTGAGTGTGCTAGGATTATTGCTTGAGATTTCCCTTTTCCGAGACTTACCCGGTAAGGAGAGGGTTGCCCCTTTAGTAGAGTCCGGTTTGTGTAGAATTCCCTATTTTAACCCCTTGAGACCTACCCGGTAATAGGAGTTTGATGCGGGATTAGTGAAGCGAGAGACTTACCCGGTAATTGCTTCCATTAGAGAAACACCCTTTCCCAACACCGCAGTGTTGTCCTTAGAATCTTTAGAAGCTTGAGTCCAATGCCATAACCGGAAATCTTGACCTCTAGAATCCACTTTTCTCTCTTTGATCACATATTTTGTGCTTGTGTTACTTATTTGATTTGCTAGCTTGAGTTGTTAGTTTGATTTATTATCTTGTTTGATTTGTGATCTTTGCTTGATCACCACAAAAACCAAACCAAAAATATCATGATTTTCGATTCTTTATTTCTTTCTCTTTTCTTAGACTAGATTCACACTATCTATGACCATTTGTTTGACTTGATTTCACCTTAGTCTTCGTGTTCGACCTCAGAATACTATCCCTACTACAAAACGACCCATACACTATGGGTTCGCTAGGAGTTAGGAAATTATATCGAGTTTATAAATTGTAAGACTTTTGTGCTACACAATCTTAGCGTAACAAGTTTTTGGCGCCGTTGCCGGGGACTAGGTCTAGATTGAGTCATTGATTGTGATTGTTTATAGTGTAGATCTTTCTTGTTGCTTTTGATCTTGTTTGGTTTGTGTCTTTGCTTTGTAGGACATCTCTCACTCTTTAGGTGTATGCGAAGATCTCGTGGCAAGGATTTAGCTCCATTCGATCCCGAACCGGAGAAAACCCTTAGATCTAGATCCAAGAGCATTCGAAAAGGGAAAGAGATGGCCGGAAGAGATCTCCAAGCTGAGTTGGATGAGGCTTTAGAGCAAATTAGACTAAGAGATGAGCTCTTGGAGAATGAAAGGAGACTTGCCAATGAGAGGCAAGAAGCAACTAGGAGGGAGATTGAAGGGATTAGGCAAGCTCTTGTGCAAAGAGAGCTTAATCGTCAACAACCTCCACCTCCACCACAACCGCAGCCGGCGGTTAATATTCGAGTTGTGCCCATTGCTATTGAAGAGCCATAAACGTTAGGGCAAAGTATGGATCCGGCACAAAGAGCGCACCGTCCGGGTGTGAACTTAGGAGATCCCGCAGCCCATGATTACGAGCTCCGTCCTCAAGTTCTACAAATGATCCGGCATAATCAATTTGGGGGGATGGAAGGAGAGTCTCCCCATCAACACTTGATGAACTATGAGATCTTGATGGAGACTCTTAGACCGCCTAGATTGGAGAGCAACAACCATAAGCTTAGGGCTTTCTCCTTCTCACTTAAGGATAAAGCCTTGGCTTGGTATCAATCTATTCCACAAGGGCGAGTAAGTACTTGGGAGGAGATGATAACCGAGTTTTTTACTAAGTTCTTCCCACCTTCCAAGACTACCGAGCTAAGAGGGAAGATCAATGCCTTTGTGATGAAGGATAGAGAAAGCTTATTCAAGTCTTGGGAGAGGTTCAAAGACCTTCTCCTAGATTGTCCACACCATGGTATACCAAAAATTGAGCTATTGGAAATCTACTTCAAAGGACTTGATGAAGATAGCCAATTCAAGCTTCAATCTCTTTCCGGTGGGACTTTCATGGAAAAGAATGTAGAT
Organism: Fagopyrum homotropicum; assembly: GCA_033239125.1. Taxonomy (NCBI): domain Eukaryota; kingdom Viridiplantae; phylum Streptophyta; class Magnoliopsida; order Caryophyllales; family Polygonaceae; genus Fagopyrum; species Fagopyrum homotropicum. Next base: position 92,646,655 of record BSWB01000003.1, on the reverse strand, counting down.
AAAGCTTGGGAATTTGTAGAAAAACAAGCTTTGGTGATTGAGAAGTACTCCCATAGGAAGAGTGATGGGAGGAAAGCGGGAGCATATGAGGTGAGTGAAGTCACCATGAGTAACTTCAAGCTTGATGCAATCAACAATAAGTTGAAATCTTTGAGGGAGTTGTGTACTACAACTTTGAAGAGTCAAGCAAGCCCTCAAGTGCAAGTGCAAGCAAACTTGTCTTCCAAGGAGGAAGATGTGAACTACATGGGAAGGGGCAACTACAACAACTATCAAGGCCCAAGGAACTTCAACAACAACCGGCAATTCAACAATTATCGGCCTAACCATAACCATCCCGGGTTTTCCTATTCTAACCCGGATGGAGCCTTGAACCCTCCCACTTCCACAAGCGCAGCCCCACCACCAAAGGCTTCACAAGAACCTCCACCCGGATTTACTCAACCTCCAAAGGATAGAACCGAAATGATGTTTGAGCAATTGCTTGGAAGGTTGAGTGGTCTTGAGAGCATGGTGACTTCCATTTCTAAAGCTCAAAAGGTGTTGGAAGCACAAGTGTTCGAAAAGGCGGGTGAAGCTCATAGAGATCCGGGTAAGCTTCCCGGAAGAACCGAAGATAACCCAAGAGGCCAAGTGTTGGCTATTACAACAAGGAGTGGGCTGAGCATGAAGGATCCCTTACCTAAGGGAAATAACAAGGGAAAGCAAGTGGTGATAGAAGAAGAGCCATTGCAAGAAGATGGAGGAAAGAGCAAGGATGATGAGCCATCATATGTGGCACCACCTCCATACAAGCCACCACTACCATTCCCTCAATCACGAGCAAGAGCTCGTTTGGACAAACACTTTGGTAAATTCCTTGAACTTATGTCTAAATTGCATATTAACATTCCGTTCATGGATGCTATTCTAGGAATGCCGGCATATGGCAAGTTTTTGAAGGAAATACTCTCCAACAAGAGGAAGTTGGAGGAGTATGGAGAAGTGAGAATGACAAAAAGGTCCTCGGAGTTGATTCAAACTATGAAAGAGGAGATGCCTCCTAAGCTAAGAGATCTGGGATCCTTTTGTGTGCCAATTGGAGTAGGAGAAGTGAAGTATGACGCCCTATGTGATCTTGGGGCAAGTGTAAGCATCATCCCGCTTGCACTTTGCAACAAGGTTGGTCTAGGAGAGCCAAAGCCGGTCAAGATGACCCTTTACATGGCGGACCGTTCAATCACTCGTCCGGTTGGGATTTTGGAAGACATACCGGTGCAACTAGGGAAGTTCTATGTGCCCATAGACGTCGTTGTTTTGGACATCCCGGCGGATTATCCGGTTCCTATCATCTTGGGGAGACCTTTCCTAGCTACTTCCGGATGTTTGGTGGATTCCAAGAATGGAATTCTCTCTTTCAACATTGGAGAAGAGAACATCAAGTTTAATTTGTCCACAACGGTGAAGGGGCCAGCCCTAGGTGAAGATGTCTTCAACATTGTTGAGGAAGAGGAGTCTAGAGAGGTTGTGAGATCAATCCTGCTTAAGGATCCACTTGAGAAGGTTCTTAGCTCAAGTTTGATGGAGGAAGGAGTTGAGGAGAGTAGCAATGAAGTAATCAAGGCCTTGAATGCATTGGATGAGCGACCAAGTGTTGGATTTGAAGTACTAGAGGAAGAGAGAAATACCTGTAGAAAAATCGGACAGGGGGGGCAGATCGGCCGATTTTTGCACTTATCCTGAATTTCCATCCAATTTTGCAAATGCAGAAACTGAGATCGACCCCCAGATCGGCCGATTTTTCTCACAGAGGGTCGATTTTCCTGAGTCTTCTAAGCATCATCCAAGTGTTTGTGAGCAATCATCAAGGGACTTAGGTGAGGCTTCCATGGCTTTGGAATCATCTCAACTTACATTGTATGGATCATCCCCAACCGAAAAAGGTCCTCCTAAACTTGATCTAAAACCTCTTCCTTCTCATTTAAAGTATGCTTTCCTTGGTTCAAATTCTACTTATCCGATGATTGTGAATGCATCTTTGAATGATGATGAGCTCAATAGATTATTGAATGAATTGAAACTGCATAGAAAGGCAATAGGATACACTATTGATGACCTTGTTGGCATTAAGCCCTCTTTGTGCATGCATAAGATATTGATGGAAGATGACCATAAACCCTCTATCGAACATCAAAGAAGATTGAATCCTATAATGAAAGAGGTAGTCAAGAAAGAGATCATTAAGTTGCTAGATGCCGGAATCATCTACCCTATTTCGGATAGTAAATGGGTTAGTCCAGTACATGTGGTTCCTAAGAAGGGTGGGATGACCGTAGTAACTAATGAGAACAATGAACTAATCCCAACTAGGACGGTTACGGGATGGAGGATGTGTATTGACTATAGGAAACTAAATGTGGCCTCTAGGAAAGATCATTTCCCTCTTTCTTTCATTGACCAAATGCTAGAGAGATTAGCTCAACACTCCCATTTTTGTTACCTAGATGGCTATAGTGGATTCTTCCAAATCCCTATCCACCTCGATGACCAAGAGAAAACCACATTCACATGTCCTTGGGGTACATTTGCATATAGGAGAATGCCATTTGGGTTGTGTAATGCACCCGCCACCTTTCAAAGGTGTATGATGGCCATATTTTCTGAATATATTGAGAACATCATGGAAGTATTTATGGATGATTTTTCCGTTTATGGATCTTCTTTTGATGATTGCCTAGCTAACTTGTCTTTGGTGCTTAAGAGATGTGAGGAGACAAATCTTGTCTTAAATTGGGAAAAATGTCACTTCATGGTAAGTGAAGGTATTGTGTTAGGACACTTGGTGTCCAACCGTGGCATTGAGGTTGATAGGGCCAAGATTGAAACGATAGAGAAGTTTCCACCACCTACCTCGGTGAAGGGGGTAAGGAGCTTTCTAGGGCATGCCGGTTTTTACCGGAGATTTATTAAAGATTTCTCCAAGATTTCTAAGCCTCTTACTAACCTACTAATGAAAGATGTTGAGTTTGTTTTCTCCAAGGATTGCCTTGAAGCTTTTTGTAGGTTGAAGAATGCTTTGATCTCTGCATCTATCATGCAACCTCCGGATTGGAGTCTACCGTTTGAGATCATGTGTGATGCGAGTGATGTAGCCGTTGAGGCTGTTTTGGGGCAAAGGAAAGATGGGCTAACACATGCCATCTATTATGCTAGCAAGATGCTAGATGATGCCCAACTCAATTATGCTACCACCGAGAAGGAGTTGCTAGCGGTTGTGTATGCCTTTAAGAAGTTCCGGTCATATCTTGTTGGAGCAAAGGTCATTGTTTATACGGATCACGCTGCAATCCGTTATCTCCTTACAAAGAAGGATGCCAAGCCTAGGTTGATTCGGTGGATCCTTCTTCTTCAAGAATTTGATTTGGAGATCCGGGATAAGAAGGGGTCCGAAAATTCTGTGGCGGACCATCTTAGTAGACTACCTCCATTAGAGATTGAGAGAGATGACATCCCGATTGATGACTCGTTCCGGGATGAGCAATTGCAAATGATGGAGGAGTCTCTATTTCAAGTGTCTAGAGGAAGCGAGCCATGGTATGCCGACATTGTGAACTACCTTGTGTGTGAGGAAGTGCCTCCCGGTTTGTCATATGCCCAAAGGAAGAAGTTCTTCAAGGATGTGAGGCACTACTATTGGAGTGAACCACTTTTGTTCAAGAGAGGGCCGGATGGAGTCTTTAGGAGATGCATACCGGAGGATGAGGTGAAGAGTGTGATCCAGCATTGTCACTCTTTGCCATGTGGAGGCCATGCTAGCTCACACAAGATGTGTGCAAAGGTATTGCAATCCGGTTTTTATTGGCCTAACTTATTTAGAGATGTGCAGAATTTTGTAGTGGCATGTGATGCTTGCCAAAGGATGGGCAACATCTCAAGGAGGAACGAGATGCCCTTGAACAACATACAAGAGGTGGAGATATTTGATGTGTGGGGTGTGGACTTCATGGGACCATTCCCTTCTTCATGTGGCAACCTCTACATCCTATTGGCGGTGGACTATGTGTCGAGATGGGTGGAAGCAATTGCTTCTCCCACAAATGATGCTAAGGTTGTGGTGCGGTTCTTCAACCGGGTGATCTTCCCTAAGTTTGGGACACCAAGGGTGATCATAAGTGATGGAGCGAAGCATTTCACTAATAGGAACTTTGGGGCACTTTTGGCTAAGTATGGGGTGACTCATAAGGTGGCAACACCTTACCATCCCCAAACTAGTGGCCAAGTAGAGATCTCCAACCGGGAGATAAAAGGGATCCTTGAGAAGATGGTTTCTAGAACAAGAAAGGATTGGGCTATGAAGCTCGATGATGCTTTATGGGCTTATAGAACCGATTTCAAGACACCGATTGGCACCACTCCCTACAAGCTAGTTTATGGCAAGTCTTGCCACCTTCCGGTGGAGATGGAGCATAGAGCATATTGGGCCATAAGGTGGCTGAATTTCGACCTCAAAGAGGCCGGTGAGAAGAGGTTGCTAGACATGAACGCCCTTGAGGAGATCCGGTTGGATGCTTATGAGAATGCCCGGATTTACAAGGAGAGGACCAAGCGTTGGCATGACAAGCGTCTCATCCCAAAGGAGTTGAGTGAGGGTGACTTAGTGCTTCTCTTCAACTCAAGGCTGCGGCTCTTCCCCGGAAAGCTCAAGTCAAGATGGACGGGTCCTTATGTTGTGAAGAAGATCTTTCCTCATGGAGCGGTGGAGATAGGAGGAGATCATTGTGGTAACTTTAAGGTGAATGGGCACCGATTGAAGAAGTACATCCCGGAAGCCCCGGTGGAAGTGATTGCCCCACTTCACCTTGAGTGAAACGCTCCTGAATTTGGTCAAGCTAATGACCTTAAAGAAGCGCTTAATGGGAGGCAACCCATCGGTACATATTTTTCCCTTTTGATTTTCTTGTTTTTGTTTGATCTTGCTCTTGGTGTGCTTTGTTTTTATTTTGTGTTTTTGAGTGCTAGATCTTGTTGATTGTCATGTGTGATGAGATGTTAGAGGTCATGTGAAAACCTCATGGAACTGTTGAAGGTACAAGATCCAAGCACATGGACGAGGAAGAAAGCACCCAGGAAAATCGGACTGTTCTTCCCAGATCGGCCGATTTTTCCTGGGTTATGGTCTGATTTTTCCTTCTGTCAAGGAAAGTGATGATCTCCAATCAAGCATGGGTGGAGGACGTGGAACTTGGACGGCTTGCAGTGCCAAGTGCGGGTTCCGACACCATAATGAACATCGAGAGCTCTCTACCATCCTTGATCGATCATCCACCATCATCAATCGATGTGAACCGAAATACCAAAGCATCACCAATTTTACATTGTGAGGACTCTCTTTCACTTCTTTATTTAATTTCCACATTGGGGACAATGTGTTTCTAAGTATGGGGTGGGGTTTTCATGATCACCTACATGATTAGCATCTAGGATAGTTTAATATTGTCACATGTTTCATTATGTCTTGCATTGTACATACATATTTCGAAAAATCCAAAAAAATCAGAAAATTTTAAAAAAATTTTAGTGCTTCTAAGCTTGGGAATGACCCTTATGATGAAATTGTCTTGTGAATTGGCTATGAATGGCCTTATGTGTTGAATAGATGAATGCATATATGGACTTGAAGTACTTATCTTGAATCCCATGAATGATTTGTGATCATGAATGTTTGCCTTGATTGAATTGAGGATTGAAAGTCGAAATTACATGCTAGTTCTTGCACATCATTTAGGAGTGATTAAGGCAATTCATCTTTCTCTACTTCTCATCTTGATCATGTTGTTTGAGCACCTCAATTGATATAAAATTTAACCTCTTTTGACCCATCCGGGAATAGGAGCATGCTAGTGTGTTGAGTGTGTGAAAAGCAAGTGTGGGGTGAAGTTGTTGATGAAAGAATGTTGTGAATGAAGTGTTGAATTTGTTGTGAAAGTGTAGACAAAAATATAGGTTTGGGGGCGTTGGTTTAAATGACGAGTAAATCGGCACCATTCACATAATCGGGTGTTTGTGCCTTGCCAAAGTCAAATAAATCGATAGTCCTAACGAGCTTTGGTATGTGTGCCCGGTGTGGATACACCTTGAAAAATAAAAAAGCTCGAGGACGGCTAATCACCAAGGTTTCGGCTTTTGTACACCAATGCCATTGTCTCAAAAATAAGTGAAAAAAAGAAAAGAAAACAAAGAAAAGATGGAGAAAATTATACACTTGTTGGGAATTTGAGCAAAAACGAAATTGTGGAGTTAGTTCCTTTCCCGGATTAGCATCACATGACCTAGAAATCCCCACTTAATCACAACGTTTCTCAGCCTCTTCTTTCCTAAGTCCTTGTGACCTAATTGCATGTGTGTAAGACTTAGTGATCTAGATTGGACATACTCATGATCATCTTGACTTCTTCATTTTCACCTCTCATACATGCTTTCTAGTTAAGTATAATTGTCTTTCCATGCCTTCATTCGTTTTATACATGATTGCTTGTCCATTGCTATGAAACATGACTATGAAGGTGATCCAATGTTAGAAGCACAATTCCAAAAATATTTTGTTGTTTTTCTGCATGCATAAATCATGTCATCTCTTAGTCTATAGTTGGATCTTGCTCGGGGACGAGCAAATCTTAAGTATGGGGTATTTTGATAACGTGATTTATGACGTTAGTATAGGCATTTATTTAGATAGTTTTTCCCGTTATTCACGCACGGTTTGGCATTAGTTCACGACGTTTACACTCATTTCATGCATATTTCTAGAAAAGACGTCTACACGAGCTTTTGCCGGTTTTGTAGGTATTTCGGGGAACTTTTGGACATTAACCGATACATTCGAGGGACAAGCCTCATGGTGGTACACATCCAAGGCTTTGAAGAGACATAATTGGAGCAATGAAGGACACAAGGACCCTTATTGGTGCAAGCAATGGAGCAACTCATGGCTAGATGATCATAACAAGTCTCTGTTGAAGAAAATCGGACCAACACTCAGGAAAATCGGCCGATTTATTTGACTGGGTCGATTTTTGGCCTTTGACAGCTTAAGCCACGTGTCCCACGATCTCTTTGTCCGGCCTTACTCTTGGTGGAGAATATAAGGGGTCCTGCGAGCTGTTGCTGAGTATTCTCCTCTCCCACATTCTCTCACACACGGCTGATCTCATTGGGGATAGACTTGGAGAAGAAGAAAAACTCTCTCATTTTAGAGGAAGAAGAAGAACACCAAACTTAGAGTGATAGGGAGTTTTTGAGTGATTTTAAGTGATTTTTGGAGTCTTTGATTGAAGAACTATTGGAAGGATTGTTAGGAACGTTTTGGAACTTCATTTGAAGGGTTGTAAGTCTTGCTAAAACTTAGATTCAGCTGAGATTTATTGTTTTTACTTGCTTATCTTTCATCATCCATCTATGAAAACCATGTATGCTTGTGTGATGATTTTGGATCTTGATATGCATACTATTGGCTAATTTATTGTGATTCTGGAGTGATGGATTGAAGGTTATGGCTTAGGTGATGATAGAATGGACTTATATGTTAGTTTAGGATGATTTGTATGCATGAAACCTAACCCAGGAAGAAAAATCGGCCTGTTCTTCAGGCAGATCGGCCGATTTAGGTATGATCCACCCGATTTTTCTCTCTGTTGCTCTTTAATTGATGAATCTGTATGTTAGGGTGTTAGGTTGTTGGAATCCTAGTGTTTATTAAGCATAATTTAGCTTAGGATCACCTAATGCTAACAACCTAAGTGAGGGAAGAGACCTATCCGGTGATTTCCGATCTTAGATACCGAAGATGATGAACTCTAGGTAGTAGTGAGCCTCACAAGCCGCTATTGGATTGAGTGTGCTAGGATTATTGCTTGAGATTTCCCTTTTCCGAGACTTACCCGGTAAGGAGAGGGTTGCCCCTTTAGTAGAGTCCGGTTTGTGTAGAATTCCCTATTTTAACCCCTTGAGCCCTACCCGGTAATAGGAGTTTGATGCGGGATTAGTGAAGTGAGAGACTTACCCGGTAATTGCTTCCATTAGAGAAACACCCTTTTCCAACACCGCAGCGTTGTCCTTAGAATCTTTAGAAGCTTGAGTCTAATGCCATAACCGGAAATCTTGACCTCTAGAATCCACTTTTCTCTCTTTGATTACATATTTTGTGCTTGTGTTACTTGTTTGATTTGCTAGCTTGAGTTGTTAGTTTGATTTATTATCTTGTTTGATTTGTGATCTTTGCTTGATCACCACAAAAACCAAACCAAAAATATCATGATTTTCGATTCTTTATTTCTTTCTCTTTTCTTAGACTAGATTCACACTATCTATGACCATTTGTTTGACTTGATTTCACCTTAGTCTTTGTGTTCGACCTCGGAATACTATCCCTACTACAAAACGACCCATACATTGTGGGTTCGCTAGGAGTTAGGAAATTATATCGAGTTTATAAATTGTAAGACTTTTGTGCTACACAATCTTAGCGTAACACCTGTTATGATCAGGCAATTGAAATTTTCTCATATGAAGTCAAGAGAAATCATTGACTGGACTTGTCTTGGTACAGGTAAGTCTCCGGACTTAATTAGCTAGCTTCTTTGTATTAGCATCGATGTGTGATTGGTTGCGTGTGTTTAATTATGTTTGATTGTGTTTATAATAACAAACGAAACCGGAACTAGGACAACCTTGTGTATATGTATATTGGCCCAAGTGTATGATAACTGGCGGTGACAGCTTGTCCAGTCCAAAATGGGGATGACTGGGAGGTGCCTTGTGACCGGTCCAACGATTGATGCTGATCCACATCAAGTTAAAACCCTTATGATAACCTTATGTATATTTATATATATATATATATATATGGACGATAGTACGTTTTGGACCTTGAACTATTGGAGTGGATTTCCTAGATATGGATATATGGTAGTAATTTGATCGTATGGCTTGCATAGTTTTATGTGTATACTTATTATATATATAGTAGCATATGTAGATAAGGGATCTAATTGATAAGATGATAGTATGGCATCATCACCTTTAAGGCAACACCGTTGGGCTTAAGATAGTGTCCATACGAAGATGAACATGCTCAAGTTACCAAATTGAGCATCACGTTCTGGCAAACACCTTGGCAAATCTTCGGACTCTTTTAAGAGGGCGTCGAAACGGGGGATTAGAGATGACGTAAACGAAGGAAATGCAAGTGGAAGAGAACTTGGAGTTAGTTTGAGCAAAACTGAAAAGGAAGTTATATAAGAAGGGAAGCGACATGAAGACATGAGAGTGGTTGCAAAGAAATAACGTTTGAACAACAATGAAGCAACTAGAGACAACGAACGTAAGACTTCTTTTCCAAGTGTGGTGTCGATGAACTAAAGTTGCGAATCAAGTTAAAGAGAACTACATTCTCGCTCGAGAATAAAAGTGGCGTTCTAAGTACGACGAGTTTTCAATAGGCGCTCCTAAGTATGGGAGTCAAGATTAAGAGAGTGGTCAAACAATTTTGAAAGATTGACAAGAACCATAAGTTAATCTTATGGAGGTACCGGAGGGTGAAGTGACGATCTTTGCGAGATTCTAAGCAGGAGACTTCTTCAGAAATACCAGAGTTACGAGGAAGATCACTTGGTGAAAGTTCACATAGTGGATTTGCCCTAGGAAGTCAATCATTTTCCGTCATTGTGATGGGACTGAGCAACACTAAGGAGGAAGAATTGTGTGAGGATGATGATCTCTGGAAGATGAAAGATAAAACAAGGAGCTTGGATCGAAAGACTTAAGATACTAACCAAGAGAAGAGCGAGTGGTTACTAACGATAGAGATGTGGGGAAGATACACTTACGGGACATCTTGAAAGAGCGGTTAAGCTTATGAAAGTGGGTCGGATGACACAACAAGGCCCGAGAACGTATAGTTATCTTAGAGAAGTGGAAGGAAGCGTGGAACGTAGAAAGAGTTAAGGAAGGGTGTGAAGAGTGAAATGAGCAAGTGAAGTTTAAGACAGAGTACCCTGAGAGGGTACCCTTCAGGAGTATGGTAACATGGAGGGTAAGAAGAATGGTGAGCCTTTTGACTTGGAGAAGGTCACCTATAAGCTAATCGATGATAGTTGAGAACGTGCATGTGTTGGTTGTCTATGGATGAGGGTGGATGAGAAGAGTAACCAAGAGCGTGGATTATAAAGTAACGGTAACAAGAACTTGGAACATTCGTGATGGTTGAATGTCAATAATAAGGAGGTGTGTCGACGAAAGTATAAACGTCTTAATTAAGTAAAAATCTACCGATTCTAGCAAGTGAGGGTAACGTACCTTATGGGGAGGAATTGTAACGATCTGGTGCGACCTTCTTAGGTCATGGGTTTGTCATATGGGGAAGGACATGGACCAGGGTAAGGGGGACTAGAAGGATGAAGGGGAAGGTGAGTCTTCTATAGTTATTGTGTACAAAGGGGGAATATATAAGGGGATGTATGGTGTGTTTTTTCTAAGGTAATCGATGTCGTGTTTTGCGAGCAAAAGCTATGCCAAGTTTTTGTGACTCACGTGGTGAAGCCATAGTGGCTAGGACGTGAAACGAGGAAGCTAGATAAGGGCAACGCAACAAGCTTAGTGTTATGATGATAGTGCTTGGTGGAGTTATGAGTGGATCTTTCAGTGATTGTGGTTGGGAAATTCCGCCTAAGGGAATACTATTACGGTTGTGAAGATTATTCGTGGAATACCAAGAGATGTTTAAGGTGACAAACAATAGTAAGAGAAGACCGGAGTTTTGAAGTTTGTGGTCGTTATGAGATGTACAAGAAGTACATGAAAGATTGAGGTTAGAGCCTCTACGGTCGGTTTGATGTTACATAATAAAATGAAGTATAAATTTATACGCCTACTTGAAGAAAGGATGTTAATGGTTAAAGCTAATGTAGAATACGAAGAGCTTCTCCGATATGTTGGGATGTCAAGAAAAGCAAAGAAGATAAGATCGTTTTTTTTATACGGCATGGTTAAGTCTTGTAATTAGGACCTTCGTGACTGAACATATGTGTGAGATCAAGAAATATTATTATCGTCATTCCTTTGATGTTAAAAGGGGGATTAAGTTGAAATATTGCTTAGCCAAGGCTTCAAGAGTCAGAAGACTCGAGCAAGTCCGTCGAGTTCAGGAGATGAAAGATAATTGAAAGAGGACGGTCGACATTGTAGGTGAAGGTGGAACAATACACGAGTCTTAAAGACGTCACATCAATAGATCGAGGTAGATCCATTGTGTCATGACCATTTGTAAATTGATAAGGCAAGATTGTGTCGGTTATCATGATATGTGACGAGACAAGAAAAGATAGAACCTGAGATATCACGGATTCCTATACATCGGAATGTGGATTTTGCCACTAAGGTTGATCTTGGCCCAACCCCAATTTTCAAGGCACCGTACAAAATGATATCAATAAATGACCTTACGAAGTGATGTGAGTTGTGGAAGCAATTGAATGATTAATTGCAAGAACTTATTGATAAGAGTTCATTAGAATTAGTGAAATGCTATGGAGAACTCCGAATGTTATCTTGAGCTCTTAATTTGAAGTTCATATTGGAATATATCTTGAACTCTTGATTTGAAGTTGTTATGAGAACACCAGAATTGTTGTGAAAAAGAAAAACAATTATCTCCATTTGAACATCGATTACCGTGAGTCGAACAAGATAACGGTGAAGGACAAGTATTCCTTACAACGAATGTATGATCTACTCGATCGGTTACAAGGGTCAATAGTCTCTTATCAGAGTGATTTAAGGTTTGATTGTCACAAATTAAGAATTCGAGTCCGTCATATTGCAAACACGGCATTCCGGAGGAACCATAGTCATGACGAGTTGTAGTGATTCCATAGGGTCTAACTAATGCCCGGATACGATGTTTTGGTCTAATCTCAAAGAAGAGAGAAGTTGTATGACAAGTTGTCTAGGGATGACAACCCCGAAGGATGTGCTGGTCGTTACCGGAATTAGTGGAGATATTCTCCAAAGTAACAGCATCTATGACTAACCTACTATGGAAAACAAAAACAAAAAGGTTTTGAGCGGGACAAGTGTTAGAAGAGTTGTAAGAGTTAAGAAGAGAGTCTTTGGGCAATCGTTTTGACATTGTCTCGGCGTATGATGGATTTGGAGATTACGACCAACTCTCCAAGATAAGGTCTTGGTTAAGTATTGATGCAAAGGGAGAAGTAATAACATATGTGCCTTGTCAAGCGGTGTGAAGTATAATACTTCCTTCATTACTTGAAACTAGCAACAAAAGTTGAGGAAACATAACATCAAAGTTTGGTTTGACAAGAACCAAAGCCAACGGTGTAAATTGGAAGTTCGATCTTCTGTTTTAGAGAAAATCAAAGAGAAACATAAAGGAAATACTGCATTGAGAAAGACCCGAGAGAGACGTTGAGTTTCTGATATATCGGACCTTTTTGAGATCTGATCGCGAGTTGGAGAAGTGGCTTACGAGTCAGCATGGCCACCCGGTGTTTCATGTGTATCAATCGAGAGAGTACATACACGACTATAGACTTGTTGTCAGTCATGATGATCTAGTGGCTGACAAGGAACCGATGAGCTAATTGGAAGACAGAGAATAGTATATTTGGTTGAGTTTACGCTGAGTTAGTAGCATCGCTAGAATCGACGGGTTAGACCTAGTTCTTCCATTTGTTGAGTTATGTGCATGTCGGATGTTATGTGTAGTTTGTGCCCTGTGTTGACAACAATGGCACTCGCAAAAGTGGTATCCCGCGGATTCGGGGTGTTACAAAAGTGGTATCAGAGCCCTAGGTTGACAAGAATGGCACTCGCAACCTTCTAAAGGCCAAATGAGGAATAATCGAAACCCCTTGGGTTCTGACCTTTCGTTTTCAAAATTCATATGCATGAGTTGGGATTGGGTTAGAATGTACGGGACCACCACTCCTCACGCAAACCTCAGCGACGTAGATTTGTGGATTTCTTGTATGTATTACATATATATTTACATAGTTATCTATATATATATGTATGTGGCCTTAGGATGATTGGACTTTTATAACTTGGTTATATCTTGGATTTGAGCTTCTTGTATGCTTTATAAGTTTCCCTTTCATATTAATATTACAAGTATTACGTACATATCGATATGTATATATATATATATATATATTTAAACACCATGCGCTATCAGATGGCACGTACGAGAGCCACCGTTTACGTAGGACCCCCTAGGGGTAGACCCCCTCTTCCTCATACCGCCCCGAGACGGGATGAGTAGGGAGACCTCCAGGCACGAGAGTTCAGGAACATATCCTCATTGCGGACCCACCAGTTGTGGATCCGCCAACAGCTGAGGTTCCCGTAGAGGACATGGCAGAGAGCATCATTCCCGAGGCTAGGGAAAGGACAGTTGTGAGGTCCGGGGCGCATAGTTCCCCATCTGTTATGACTAGGGGAGTATCTATCGGGGTTACCATGTTTGAGGACTATGTACATCGAGTTGAGGATGCGTTTAGGATGAGAGCACCCCCTCCCGCACCACCGGTGCCTGCACCTGCACCTGTACCTGCGAGATCAGCTAAGGTCTCACAGAGGGTTACTCCGATTAGGGCGCACCTGAGGTAGTTGCACTAGCAGTAGTTGCACCCGAGCCAGTTGTTGATGTTGTTAGGGCGTTACGAGCTGAGGTCTACGAGACTTGATTCATGGTTGAAGGCTTTCAACCAGAAGCATGTACCCTACTTTGGCGGGAAGGTAGGGTTAGAGGTCGAGCACTAGATTGGGCACGTGGAGTCTGCATTAGAGGCGATCCGTTTCCCAAAGGAGAGACAAGTGGAGATAGTCTAGACGATATTCCGAGAGCAGGCCTAGTATTGGTGGAGGGCAGTTAGAGGAGGTGTGACTAGGATGGATCAGCTGCTGAGCCTCGTTATAGAGACTTTTCCCGGATTCACTGTGGAGAGACAGAGTCCAGGATTTCTTAGAGGCAGGATTTGAGGACGTCCCACTCATTGAGGCAATTAGATGTTTTCGGGCGGAGTTACCCTTGCTAGGACCCGCTGCACCCCTGGCGGACCAGCATGTCTACCTCTTTTCCAAGAGACTGAGGGAGTCCACCCGTGCTTACTTGGCGGGATTCCGTTGTGATTCAGTAGCAGAGTACCAAGATCGAGCTTCGGCCTATGAGAGAGACCACCTTGGGTTTAGGAGGGCAACACAGTCCGGAGGACCGGACAAGAGATAGAGGACATCACCAGCTAGTACGGGCACAAGGGTAGGGGACAGGGACGTAGCCAGACTCCAGAACGTCCCGGTCCTCAGACGTCGAGGCAGACACCAAATAGGGGACTTCAGTGTTACAGTTGTGGAGAGTTTGGGCACATGAGGAACACATGTAGGAGACCACCTGTGGCTTGTTTCTCTTGTGTTCAGATGGGTCACCGAGCCACTTTTTGCTGTCAGGGCAAGTCACAATCACAGCAGGGTTCCTCTCTTTTTGGTGTAGCAGGAGGTAGTCAGAGGCCGCCATAGTTTCAGTCACAGGGCTCGCATTGAGGAGCAAAGGTCAGGTACATGCTCGTACCCATGGATCAGCCTAAGGACAAGGTCGAGGTAGAGGCCATGGTGGGAGTACCCAGGAGACCAGAGGCATGCAGGCCAGAGTGTTTGAGTTGAGGAGTGTTGTTGACCCAACAGCGCCGGCCGCCACATGTACTATTCAGATTCATGGCCATCCGGACCGAGTTTTATTTGATAGGATGCTACGCACTCTTTTATATCCGATGATTGTGTAGCTAGGTTGTCCTTAGTTACAGTAGAGGGGATACCCTTCGTTGTGCGGTTACCCAATGGGGGTAGGGTTAGTGGTACCCGAGAGGTACACGGTTGTCCCATATGTCTGGGAAACCATGATTGGTTAGCCGTCTTCTATGTCATGCACTTGGTGCATGAAGAAGTCATCCTTGGGATGGATCGGATGGACCGCCACCGAGCCGTTTTGGACATCAGCTGGAGGACCGTGACGGTCACTATAGAGACGGGACACGAGGTGATTTTCTGAGGTTGGGACAATGTAAAGACCGGTACAGTCATTAGCGCGGTCCGAGCACCGAGACTTATTGGTCAGGGATGTGAGGCCTTCTAGGAGGACATGGGACCATCACTGGAGGAGATTTCCGTAGCATGTGAGTTTGAGGATGTTTTCGGGGAGCCACCCGGATTACCACCACAGAGGAGCGTTGATTTTTCTATTGAGTTGGAGCCCGGCACGAGGCCGATTTCCAAGGCCCCATACCGCATGACGCCGATCGAGATGCTGGAGCTGAAGAAGAAGATCGAGGAGTTAGCCGAGAGGGGTTTCATACGCCCGAGCGTTTCCCCTTGTGGTGCACCGGTCCTCTTCCTCAAGAAAAAGGACGGATCTTTGAGGTTATGCACTGATTACCGTGAGTTGAACAAAGTCACCATCAAGAACAAGTACCCTCTACTGCGCATTGATGATTTGCTAGACCAGTTGTAGGGAGCCTCCGTGTTTTCACGTATTGACTTGAGAGCAGGATATCACCAGCTAAGGGTGTGAGAGGAGGACGTGCCGAAGATGGAATTCTGGACAAGATACGGCCATTATGAGTTTGTCGTTGTAGTGTTTAATGATGAAATCTTAGCATACTCTTGGAGTAGACAGGAGCATTAGGGACACATGAGGACGGTGCTTCGAGTCCTTCACGATAGAGAGTTTTATCCAAAGCTCTCTAAGTGCGAGGTTTGGATGTCCGAAATGGCATTCCTAGGTCATATAGTTTCCGCCGAAGGTGTCATGGTTGACCCGGCGAAGATAGAGTCCGTTTCGTCATGGCCGCCTCCTAGGACGGTGAAGGAGGTGCGCAGTTTCTTGGGCTTAGCGGGATACTACCGCCGATTTGTTGAGGGTTTCTCTGTGATTGCATGGCAACTTGCTTCCTTGTTGAGGAAGTATGCCAGGCTTGTCTGGTCCGATCCTTGTCAGCGCAGCTTTGAGGAGCTGAAGAGGAGGTTGACCTCCGCTCCTGTTCTAGCCTAGCCTGAGGGCATAGAGGATTTTGTAGTATATAGTGACGCCCCCAACCAAGGCTTAGGGTGCGTTTTGATGTAGAGGGGTAGGGTTATTGCGTACGCTTCTCGGCAGCTGAAGCCGTACGAGGAGAACTAACCTACCCATGAACTTGAGCTAGCGACAGTGGTTCGTGCCCTGAAGATCTGGCGACACTACTTGTACGGGCCCACGTGCCAGATCTTCATAGACCATAAGAGTATGAAGTACATATTCACTCAACGGGAGTTGAATAACCGCCAAAGGAGATGGTTAGAGTTGATTGAGGACTTTTATTTGGAGATTTAGTACCATCCAGGGAAGGTGAATGTAGTCGCCGATGCTTTGAGTATGAGAACACCTCGAGAGTAGGCAATACCTCACCTTACGGTTCAGCCTCAGTTTTAGAATTTGATGGATATCCGGTTCACGGATACGGACTATCGCTTGTCCGAGTTAGAGGTATTACCTGACCTGTCCGGAGAGATCCAACAGAAGCAGGAGGGGTGTCCCATTTTGATGAGGATTCGGGACAGGATGACCCGAGGAGAGGCACCACAATTTATCACAGGAGCAGACGGGTTGTTGAGATGTCACTGACGTATTTATGTACCGTCTGACCTAGAGTTGAGAGAGCGGATTTGGAAGGAGGCACATTCTACTCCTTAGTCGGTGCATCCAGGCACGAGTAAGATATACCAGGATATCCGGCGGTCTTATTGGTGGGGTGGGCTTAAGCCTGATGTAGCTAGATATGTGGCCAGATGCGCGACCTTCCAACAGGTCAAGATCGAGCACCAGAAACACGAGGGAGAGCTTCACCCACTGCTTGTGCCGTAGTGGAAGTGGGAGGATATCCATGGACTTCGTTACCAGTTTGAGACCGAGTAGGAGCTTTGATGCGATATGGGTAGTAATGGATCGATTGACGAAGACCACACGTTTCATCCCTATTAGGGAGACATGGCCGGTGAGTCGTCTAGCCGAGGAGTTTACCCGTCAGATTGTGAGGTTACATGGAGTTCCTAGGACTATCATCTCGGATAGGGACGGGCGTTTTACCCCGAGATTCTGGCAGCACGTACACGCTGCCCTAGGTTCGAGTCTCCATTTCACCACAGCATACCATCCACAGACCGACGTCCAGTCTGAGCTGACTATTTAGACCTTAGAGGACATGTTGCGGGCATGTGTGCTAGACTGGGGGAAAGTATGGCCATACCACCTTCCATTGGTAGAGTTTTCATATAATAACAATTGGCACGCATCGGTTGAGATGGCACCGTATGATGAGTTGTATGGACGGAGATGCCGCACTCCATTGTGTTGGGACGAGCCGGGCAGTTCAAGCGCTGTAGCTCCAAAGCAGGTACAGGACGACATGGCCAGGGTTATTTTGATTCGAGAGAGGATGTTGCCTGCATAGAGCCATCAGAGGTCGTATGCGGATTGGAGGCGTAGACCTCTCGAGATCAGGGTAGGAGCTTAGGTGTGGCTGAGGGTATCACCGACGAGGGCCGTCAGGCGATTCGGCATTAAGGGGAAGTTAAGCCCCCGATATGTCCGTCCATTCGAGATTTTAGAGAGAGTCGGAGAGGTGGCGTACAGATTTGCGTTTCCACCGAGGTTGGAGGGTATTCACCCGGTGTTTCATGCATCTCAGCTGACAAAGTACATACATGACCCGAGACACGTCATTAGCCACGAGGACCTAGTGGTCGAGCCGGACCATACTTTCGTAGAGCATCAGATTGCGGTTTTGGAGAATAGTACGAGATGCCTTCGGTCGAAGGAGATACCGATGCTTAGAGTGCAGTGGTCGAGGCGAGGAGCCGATGAGGCTACTTGCAAGACGAAGGATAATATCCGGAGGAACTATCCCGAGTTTTACGCAGATCTAGCGACGTCATCAGGACCGTCGGGTTAGTCCCGAGATCTTTCCATAGTTGTACTTATGTGATTTGTGACATGATATGATGTGTGTGTTTCTTATGAGTATATCTCGCGAGTCGTGTTGTGTTTGTGCGAGTAGGCCTTGGATTAGAGAGCCGTAGTTACCACGTTATAGTGTTCCAAGCGGTTAACGAGACAAGTTTGTTTTAGAGTTCCGCGTTTGGCAAGTTTCGGGATGAAACTTTTTTTTAGGAGGACCTGTTGTAACGCCCCGTTATTTTGGGTGCGTTCCGATTTTTATTTCCCCTACTTTCGATTCGTTTGTAGCACGAATTTTCTTTTTATTATTATTTAAAAATATTTTACAACATAAATTATCTTTCCGAGTATATTTATTGCTTTGGGATACATATACGTATTTCCGTATTTTATTTTGTTTGTCGGAAAGTCGGAATTTTTCCAATCCAGAAATTTTCATTCTTAACGTGTTTTAATCGGGTTTTACTTTTATTCTTTTTTTTGTCTCTTCCTCTTTGTCTTTTTCCTCTTCTTTCCCCCATCTTGTTTCTTCTCTCTCCTCAGCCGGCTGGCTTCTCCCTCCCCAACCAGGTGACCCTTCGCTCCCTGGGACCAGACCCCTTGTTTTCCCGCCCTGCAGGCCTGCCAACTGACCCTTCGCCCTGCCTCAACCGGGTCTAATCCAACAGCTCCTCCCCCCCTCTCTCACACTCCCTCACGCTCTCCCTTACCTCTCCTCTCTACACCTCCTTTCTCCCAACAGCTCATCCCTCCCGCCGGCTTTCTACGCCCGGAGCAGCGACGCCGCTGGCTGGAGCACGTTCGGACGCCGCCGCCACCAACCCTGGACGCTGCTTTGCCGGCTCGCCGGCTCGCTTCCGCCTTACCTTTTCCTCCCCACAACACTGCTCGACCAGATCGGTCCGCGGGTTGGAGCCCTTGCTAGCCACGCCGCCGGTGAACTCAAACGGGGAGCCACCCTCGCCGCCGCCAGGAGGAGCCTCCACTACCTCCCCGCCGGGCCGGCACCGCCAGGGGATACCTCCCTCCTCTGCTGTGCTGGAAGTTGTAGAAGGGTATTTCCCTTATTTGCAATCCAGCCCCATTTATTTTACATTGTTGTAGTTTTGACCCTTCTTTTTGGTTATTGCAGTTTTGGCCCGGCTGAGTTGTGTTATTACAGCTTTAACACTCTATATTATTTTTCAAGCTAAAAGTTTTATGGAAAGTCAAGTTTGGTTTTGACCATGTTTATAAATTGTTTGGATCACCCGGAAAAATTGGTTTAACGAGTTGTATGCTTGTTTTAAAAATCGGGATTTCCTTGGTTCGTTTTATTCGTTAAATCGCCGTTGAAATTTAGCATAAAAGATAAATTTTATTAGCTTTGGTCTTTAGGTCCGGAAGCGCCCAATAAAGGACAACAAATCCGTTTTTGACTCCCTAGACCGTGATTCACCTTGGATCTCGTGTGAGTACCTTCTCCTTCGTTAGTTCGGTAATGGTAGTATATCATGCTAGGTGAATCTAGCATAACTTAGAATAAATGCTATGTAGTGGCCTTGAACCATAGGTATTAGTGGATAGATTATGAGCTTGTTGAGTTATTTTCTTTACGATACTAGGATGATCTTTGAGATTAGAGGTTGGATCTAGCATGCTAGAGGTAGAACCTCATATAGGTGTTGGAGACTAGAAGTCCGAGGACTTTTAGCTTATCGGCTAGTTGTTGGTAGTGTTCCTCGTTTGGCAAGGCTTTGAGCGTTTTCCTGCGGTAAGCTGAGAGAGGATTTATTCGAGTTACCTTGAGTGAGGTAAGTCTCTGGACTTACTTAGCTCGTATTTTGCATATTAGCATTGATGTGTGTTGTGTAGTGTATGTGTATGTTATGTTATAAACAACTAAACCATCAATAGGACCACGGATCTTATATTATTTTTGCCCAAGTGTATGATAACGGGCGGTGACCTCATCTGCCTAGCTCTTGTGAGAGTCTAGGAGGTTCTCGGCGACTAGCCCGTGTGGGTAGACGGTCGGATGTATCACTACCATTCCTTGCCGGTAAGTAGGGACCGAGGCGGGACCACGGTGGTCTTGTGTCACAAACCTAAGCTGAATTAGAATGGGATACGACCTAAAAATAACAAAGATAATAAACCGGATTGATGTGCTTTTATGTATGTTGTATGCTTGTGATGAGGTACTTGTGTATGTGTCTTTCCCATTGATTCTAATGTTTAGAATATGAGCTCGTTTGTGTAGACTCCCTACAGGTTAGGGACGCCGCCAAGTGAGGTGGAGGAGTGGACAGTCGGGGGTCGTCGTAAATTATAGGACGGGGGCGTTTTGGGATTATTCTTGTTATGTTTAGATTTATGGTTTTTGGATATATGGTTTTGGACTTATGTTTTGGGGGTTTGTGTCGTTTTGAGGACTCGGTTTAGTTTCCACCTTATATCTTTACATTTCAGTTTCTCGCATACATTATAAACGATTTGAGTTTTTGCCTTTTTTGTGTCATGTATAAAGGTCCTGTGAAATTGTTGTCAAGCTAAGGGTTGAGACCCATCGTGAGGTCTCACCCGTAGCATTCCGATATCCCGCGGATTCGTGGTGTTACACCTTATGCGGGAATGTGCTATATGACCTGATATATCTTGCGGTGATAGTTTGAGTTGATGGTGTGTTTTGATTAGAAGGTTTAAGCCTTCTTAGTTTGAGATTTCATACCTCGGCCTTAAGGGCCGAGAAGTTTGGCGTTTAGCAAGTTTCGAGACGAAACTTGTTTTTAGGGGATCTGATGAAATGCCCAATTTATTAGGCATATTTTCGATATTTATTTCCCCTACTTTTATCGATATTTTATTAACATAAATATTTTTAAGGGGTTTTTTCACGTTGTAAATTAGTTTTTATGAGTTTATATAATTTACATTTGTTTATCTTCCGATATTTATTTTACGGAAAGCTCGGGAGTTTTCCGAAGTTTTCCGATTCGAAAATCCCGTTCCGAACTTTTTTGATCTAGTTTATCTTACTCTTTTTCCTTTTTATTTTCTTTTTGTTTCTATTTCTTGTTGCTTCTTCCTCACGCCTAGTGTGATGGCGTGTCCTTGCTTCTTGGCGGACATTGTTTTGGTGACCCAGTGGGTGGGTCACCCTCTAACCCACTAAGTACCAAGTAAAATAAAATAGTATTTTAAGTAAAATAAATAAAAATAAAATAGTATTTTAAGTAAAATAAATAAAAATAAAATAGTATTTTAAGTAAAATAAATAAAAATAAAATAGTATTTTAATAGTTGCTGGAAAAGTGGATGACAAGACTATTAAGTAGGGAGTTTATTGTTTCTTTTTATATAAAGCTCAATCTTTTTAATACCCTACCAAAAAAGTTATTTTAATAAATATAATTCACCAAAAAAAAATATTTATTTCACTTGTATTTTTAAAATTAATATTTATAATTAAAATTTTCAACCAAGATATTAATTAGAAATTAAAAAAACTCTATTCTTAACTTATCAAATTAATTCTATGCGTTATAGTTATAACATAATAAAAAAAACAATAAACGAAAAAAATTCAAGATGTTTAAAAATATAAAGAAAATCAAGTAAATATTTTGCTTTAATCATAAGAAAATAAATAAAATGCTTAGTCTTAGTGTTTTAAACCCTACTCAATTGTCAAAGAATTACAAAAAAGACACGATAAAACTACATGAAGTAACATACAAATAGAGTTGAGAGATTAAATCATGTCTAAACAAAAATATGCACAAATTTAAAATTTGCTCAAAATACCGTTTATTTAACGTAAATATAAAGTATAAGTTAACATGTTAATATTTAAATTATTGTTTAGGACTCAAATTTGTTAATGAACCTTAAACTATTCATATGTAACATTATTTTTTCTTTACTTTATATCGTTAGTTGTTATATTTATTTTTAGATTTTTTATAGACGCGATTTAATCTCTCAACTTTATTTGTATGTTACTTCATGTAAGTTTTATCGAGTTATTTTTTTGTAGTTCTTTGACAACTAAGTAGGGTTCAAAATACTAAGACTACGCATTTTATTTATCTTCTATAATTAAAGCAATATATTTACTTGATTTTCTTTATATATTTAAACATTTTGAGATTTTTTTCGATTATTTTTTTTACATCCTCTTGAACTTCTAGGTTTTTTCGGTATCCCGAGTTCTTGTACGTTAAAAACCAACACGAGTTAATTTTTATGAGTAATCTTACAAAAACAAACACTAAATTGTTATGCAATTAAAAATTGGTATCGGAATAAATCGTATTCATTTCAAGCTCTCCATTTAAAAATAAAATCACCTTTATATAATTTATAATGTCATGAAATAATTATCTTGAATTTAAGGCTACTAGAAGAATCTATAAGAGACGATGTAATAAAAACACTAAAAATATATTTTCTACTATGAGTATATCTAGGGGTGGGTATGGGACGGGACGGGATTTTGGACTTTTTTTCTTCATCCCATGCGAGCCCTGTCCCATGTGGGATGGGACGAGACGGGATAGGACGAATCCCGGGAGAATTATATTCAATATTTGTACCTGATTTCTCTCATGTTTAAAGAAATGATCGGAAAAAAAAACTCGATCCCAAATTATCGATTCAAGATGCCTACATTAGTAGTTAATACTTAATACAGCCAATACAAATACAAGTTAAAGTTACACCAAAGTGTCTTACCGATTCATATTTAAAAAATAGCAACAGATTATTAATAAAAGATAACATTCATTTAACTATCGATCGCAATAGTGGAAATGACATTCTCTTTGGTTGTCACTTTTGGAGATTCAGGTGGAATATTGCCCTTTTTCTTTGTGCTTGAAGTAGTATTATCACATTTTACAAAGAATTACAGAATTAGTGATCTAATAATTTGAAAATATAAAAATATTTTTATATATATATGCAGGACGGGATGGGATTAACCGAGATGGAAAGTTTCCGTCCCGCGTCCCGTCCAACAAATTTTTCACGGGATGGGATACACATTTTTTTCTTCAAATCATGCCGGGATCGGGACGAGACGAGATTAACCGGAATTTACACCACCCCTAAGTACATCTTGGTATGATAAATTTGTTTTCCTTAAAGAATAAAAATTATTTCATAATACGCTTGAGCTGCTACTATATATATTTTTTTATTATGTTATAACTATAACGTATAGAATTAATTTGATAAGTTAAGAATAGAGTTTTTTTTAATTTCTAATTAATATCTTGGTGAAAATTTTAATTATGAATATTAATTTTAAAAATACAAGTGAAATAAAAAAAAATTTAATTATATTTTTTTTATTTTTGGTAAAGAAGAAGGGTAAGGAGTTGAATTATATTTATTAAAATAATTTTTTTTGGTAGGATATTGAAAAGGATTGAATTTCATGTAAAAAGAAACAATAAACCCCTACTTAATAGTCTTGTCCCCTACTCTTTCAATAACCATTAAAATACTAATTTATTTTACTTAGTGGGTTAGAGGGTGGCCACAGGGGTCACCAAATCAATGTCCCTTCTTGGCAGCCTACATCTCCTAGTTGTCTGTGTTGTGCCCTTACCCGACCCCTCACCTCACACCCTACCCCTTCCCTCTTTTTGGCCGCTGCACATGACCCTTCTTCCTCCCTCCCTCATTGTTCTCCTCGCTTCATCTCCTCTTTGCAGCCTCCGTCCTCCCTCTTTCTTCCCTTCTGAACCGCTTCATCCCCTACTCCTTCTCTTACAACCCCTCTAGCACCAGCCCGACCTTGCCTCTAGCAACAAGACCCGCAAGGAAACGCACCTACAGGAACGTTTCCGGTTCTCTCATCCCGGCCTCAATCAAGTCTCCAGGTACCTCTTCCATCTTCTTCAGTCCACGGACCACGGTTGGACTGTCGCACCACCAGATGCCGCAATTTCCAGTCCCGCACCAGGGATCTGCGAGAGGCGACCGGGAGAATACGCAACCGTAGAGTTTCTGCCTTGATTTCTCCCTGTTACCGCCCTGTTGCCGCCGAGTGCTCCGGAGTCTCTCCTTGCTACATGATGATTGTCCCCACCTCCCCACCTCCCCGCCGATTTCATTTTTTTGATCCAGTAGGTGTGATATTTGTTTTGGTGAGTTATGCAACAACGATAACCCTAATTTTGATTTTGGGGCTTTTGATTTTTAGTTTGGATATCCGTGTGTGTAATTGTGGTTATAAATGTATGATATCTTGATTTAATGTAAGTAATTGATTATCTTTGTGAGTTGGTGTTTAGGATTAAATTGGGTAGATCTTGGACATAATGGTGTATCTCGTTGTTGATTGTATATAATTGTTGGGTATGTGGTTATATAAATCGGGCTATTTGTGGAATTTACACTTGGATAAGAAAGAGACCAAGTACCGGTATTGACGTATGTTGATAGAAGGGATATGGTTTGTTGTCTTGAAGTGGATATACTTATTCATTGAGTTTATGACCTCGAGATCGCGTTGTTAAGAGTGATATATGATGTGTTTAAATATTAGTTTTCCTAAAGTCTCTCAAAGAGTTGGATGTAGTGTACCTCTGGGTTTTTTTATATATACAATAGATGTTGGCTAAGTTTCGAATTGTGTGCTTGGAGATGCTTTGGGATTTGTGTAACTTAATGGATTAATGTTATAGGAACAGACATGGCTTTACCAATGAGTAGGTATTCTCAAAATGTTTGGTTTAGTAGCAGCGTGTTAGTTAGACCTTAGCTAGTGTAGGTACGGAGTTTTGGAAGTGAGACACTTCCAAGCTCAGTATATCCTTCCGTCTTAGAGTTAGACATTATTGTCTTTCGTTTCTAATAGAATTTGATGAGACTTCATAGAGCTTTTGGAGTTCCAGATGCTAGGGGTAAAATCTTCTTTTCTCAGAAAGAGTCAGTTTAGTATGTTTCTAAAATATTCGTGGTTAACCTAAAAGTTTGGAACTTCTAGATGTTGGATAAGTGATATTGATTCATGTTCCTGTTATGATCACGCAAATGAGATTTTTCTCATATAGAGTCAAGAGAAATCGTTGACTGGACTTGTCTTGGTACAGGTAAGTTTCTGGACGTACTTAGCTAGCTTCTTTGTATTAGCATCGATGTGTGATTGATTGCGTGTGTTTAATTATGTTTGATTGTGTTTATAATAACAAACGAAACCGGAACTAGGACAACCTTGTGTATATGTATATTGGCCCAAGTGTATGATAACGGGCGGTGACAGCTTGTTCAGTCCAAAATGGGAATGACTGGGAGGTGCCTTGCGACCGGTCCAACGATTGATGTTGATCCACATCAAGTTAAAACCCTTATGGTGAAAGGGGACAAGGGCGAGACCGCTAAGATTCTCGTGTCACACCATAAATGGAATTAGTAATGGGATGACGTAAATGAAAAGATAATAAACCGGCTTGTGTGTTTTGGAGCATGTTGTGTGTTTATGATGCCTTATGTGTGTGTGTGCCAATACCATGATTCTAATGCCATGAATGCTAGCTAACGATTTTATACCAATATTGTTGTAGTTCCTCTGCAGGTTAGAGACGCGGACGAGAGATCCGGAAGAGTGGGCAGCCGGGGTCCGTACATTGTAGGATGGGTTTGTGGGTGGAGTCTTGTAGATATATATGTATTGTATATTGTATCTTTTAGACGTTTGGTCGTTCGTGTTGTTGATTCGTTTGTGGTCTTTTGGTTGTATGCTTTTGGGATTCATATCATTGCATTAAAATATATTTTGGTTTTGCCTTTAATTTGTGTCTTGTTGTAAGATCTTGTGATATTGTTGTGAGGCTAAGGGTCGGGACCCATTGTGAGGTCTCCGTTCGTGGCGCCACGAGTCCCGAGGATTCAGGGTGTTACATTTTCTGGTACGAAAATTCATACTAGAATATTCTGGTATGAAATTCATACTAGAAAACTCATACTAGAATTTTTTGCAATGTATCTAGTATGAAAATTTCTGGTATGAAAAAAATTCTGGTTTGAAAAATTCTAGTATGTTCATTACAAAAAATAAAAAAAGAAAAAAGAAAATAAAAAAGGCAAAAAAATAATAAAATAAAAATAAAAAAACAAATTAAGTAATTTAGAATTAAAACTTATACTTACATGATACTAATAAACATCTACTATTCTTTTTTTATTATTAAAATAGAGGGGTTAATTATTTTTCCCTCCCATTAAATGAAAGTGGTAAAAAATTATAGGGTACATTTACTAAATACAATACTAAAAAAGGCCTAGTAGGGCAAAATCTTTCATATATGATTGATGAAGTGTAAATCTTTTTTTTTGTTGAATCGGCATGATGAGATGAAAAATATTTTAATTTTGATTTAAAATTGTAATTAAAAAATGGCAAGTCTGTAATTAAAATATGACAAATCCATAATTATTTGTCAAAAAATCTTATGTGGCATGGCTAATGTGTTGACATGTGGACTAAGAGAGTTATGTTTTAGTAGTATATATATATAGATAGCCATTGGTTTTCCTTCTACCTATGCATATTTGTTTAGTTGCCCAATTCAAATAAATGGGTTTGTAAATGTACGCACCAAACTTGTTTGCTCTAATTTGGAAACCATATTTCCTACTTATAATTTTAAATTTTGCTTAAATATATTCTTGATTTATAAAATCGCTTATTTACTTAAAAACAATTGTAGTTGATAAATTTTCTTTTGAAACAAATCTATATATTTTATTAAAATAGATACCACTTAATCCATATGTCACGTGTTAAGGCTAGCCACATCAGTTTTTTTCCAATTTATTTAGAATATTGTCACAAGATATTTACGAATTTGTCATAATATCTTTCATAATAAAAATTTATTAAAATAACTAAACAATCAGCATGTCAAATCATCATTAATCTAACAAATCATCATGCCACATCAGTTTACTCAAACATTATTTAAAATAAAAACAAATTTATATCAAAAACATAATAAAAACATATCTAGATTTTATTTTATAATTTCAAATTTTATATATATCAGATTTTGTTTTCTTATTCTAAATTTTTTAAAATTTTTTTAAAATTTTTTTTTTAATTTTGAAATTTATATATATGTTATCATTTTTTTTCTTCTTATTTATAATATTATAATTAATTTAGGTTAAATTAATAATAATCTTAAATAAAATGGATAAATATCTTAACTGATTCCACGTATCTTTTCTTCAAGAAAAACTAAATAAAAACAATAATTAAAAACAAATCTTTTTTAGAAGAGTACATCGTGTAGTTTGTTTAACATATTAAATCAATTTACTGTATCTTTAATTATCACGTGATAACTCCACCTTTGATATGAATTAATTTTATTTAAATGATGAAAGACTTGACATATAAATGCGGTTTTATAAACTAAAAATAATCGATTATATATCTAGATTGCTTGTATTGGTTTGTTTGTTAAAATGTGTGTATGTTTTGGATAGCATTACAAGGGAGGATCTCGGCTAAGAGATCTATTATAAACCACGAACGTCTACCATCAAAAAAGAAGATGTGGGAGAAGATCTTCAACAACTAACAAACCAAACAAGAAGATCTCGAATAAAGATTTGAATCGAAGATCGGTTGAAGAGAAGATCTAGTGAAAATCGGTCAAAGCCTTCAAACGGATAAGAAGATCTCCAACGACTATAAAGTTTGTTGAAGAGAAGATCTCGGACTTGAAGATCTCCAACAACTTCAAGTGAATGTTGAAGAGAAGATCTTGGACATGAAGATCTTATTTGTACGACTACTTCTCAAACAACGTGAGAAGATCTTGCTCAAACAAACATTCGATTCTATGGAAGATAAAAGACATTACAACGGTTGCAATACAAAGGCTAGAAGAAGATCTCCATAGAAGACTATAAATGAAGACATCGAGTGAAGATGAAGATAGAGCTTACAAGTGAAAGTTATCAAGCCTTCCAAGCAATCTTACAAGAACATCTCCCTCGATCCAAAATTTTATCTTCCTCTGGAGCTTACTTTAGTTGATTCGATTAGAGTGAGATAAACACAAGAGCTTCATTGACATATCATTATAGTGTTATACTCGAGTGTGTTACTCTGTGAAATAACTAGGCTACTATTTCTAGAATAGAGTTGACTACATCGTAGCATTGAGGCTACATTGAGAGAAGAAGGGAAGTTCTTATAGGTTGTATCTAGGACTCACAACAAGTAGATAATAGATAGTTAGAATCCTAGGGCCGGAAACCCTAGGTGGAGAATAGGCTATTAGAGCCGAACTTTTTAAACATATCGTTGCGTCGATCTTTTACATTCCGCATTTATTATCGTGTTTTATTGTGACTAACAACTTTTTGCAAGTTTCGAAGTCAAGGCCTTGATATCCACTTCAAAGCCTTGAGAAACAATTTTGTCACTAAGCGCAGAGATCGACTTGAAGGCCTTGAGATTAGTTTCAAAGCCTTGATGTACGACATTGCGAAAAGTTCTCATACTCTATTCAACCCCCCTTCTCAAGTATTTATATCCTTATTATTCTCCTACTCGGTTCTTCAATTGGTATCAAAGCTAGCATCAGTGAGATTAATCATGAACTTTGTAGGTGATTGAGGATTCTCTCAAGGAAGATCCACATCTCGACCACCCCTCTTCCGCGGTAACAACTTTGCCCGTAAGAGAGTACTAATGCAAATATTAATTATTGATCAGGACATGGAACTATGCAACATTATTCAAAGAGTGTTTAGGGTAAGTAGGTAGTTTATGTATATTGGTGTATAAAGTAGGCACTTTTTTGTTTTCAATTAACAAACTAGGCACCCTATTTTATGTAGAAAAAAATAAATTGATAAATATTAATTGATATTGCCATAAATGCTAATATTCTATCTCCTTAAATATGTAACGGATTTGGCAAATTAAAATAATTGATAAACTAAATTATTACGTCAAATTAGGAAAGAAATTATACAGCTCCTAAAATAACTCCTCACATAAATACAACAATCTTTCATTATTCTTCTTCGTCTACCTTTCTAATCTCCAATTTTTCGATTTTAAGAAACTCGAATATCGTCAATGGAGGTTTGCTCTTTAATTATTTATTTATTTATCATAATTAAAGAAATATGTTGTTATTAATTTCGTGGTTATGTACATATGTTGAAACATAATTTCGTGGTTGTGTACATATGTTGATACATAATTTTTGCGACTTTCTATATAACGATTACGTTTATGTAGTACAAGTGTATGTCATTTT
Source organism: Fagopyrum homotropicum (assembly GCA_033239125.1). Classification (NCBI taxonomy): domain Eukaryota; kingdom Viridiplantae; phylum Streptophyta; class Magnoliopsida; order Caryophyllales; family Polygonaceae; genus Fagopyrum; species Fagopyrum homotropicum. Next base: position 92,617,342 of record BSWB01000003.1, on the reverse strand, counting down.
GACAATGTTTGGTTACACCAATTCGTCATTTACAGAATGTTTTGTTTATACAAGTACTTTATGTATTAACATTGTGTAGTTGAAATTGTGTAATTGAAATTATTTACATTGTGTAATTGAAATTGTGTAATAAAATATGTATGTCCAATGCATTTTACGTAGCTGATATTTGTGTATTATGTACGGACATTGTGTAATTGAAATTGTATACGGACATTGTGTAATTGAAATTATGTATAAAAATTGTGTATCGGCAAAAGAATACACGAAGTTTGATTAGTCTAACTGGTATAAGGGCGGGGGGTGGGCAACTCGTCCAGAGTTCGATTCCTACCTTTGACACAATCTTTTACTTATTATAATTAAGAAGAGAAATAAGAATATTTAGTTTCCTGATTTAACAAAATTTATTTGATTATTAATTGAAGAGAGAAGAATCTTTAAATTTCCATAATTTTGGTCATATCTACTCAATTTTATCTTTATTTTTTAATTGTAAAAATAGGGTGCCTAGTTAGTCTACAAGTTATAAAAAGTGCCTTATTTCACCAATCTTCTCTTATTCAAACTGGTCCAAAAATCCCAACCACCACGATTGAAGGAGTCCAAGTCAAAAAGAAGGAAGTTGACTTCACTCCAACGGACTTGGATAGTGTGTCAAAGAACTACAAGGTCATGAACTTGCTCTATTGTGGATTGAATGCTAATGAATTTAATCGTTTCTCATCATACAAAAGTGCAAAGAAAATATGGGACAAGTTAATAGTTACGTATGAAGGATCAAGTCAAGTCAAGGAGACAAAGATAAGCATCTTCCTCGGGCAATATGAATTATTAAAGATGACTTTAAGACGGTCAAAGAGATGTTCACACGATTGAACAATCTCGCTTCACTTGGAAAGGTCTTCACGAATGAAGAAAATGTAAGTAAAGTCCTAAGAAGCTTGCCTAAAGCTAAGTGGGGACCAAAAGTGACCGTCGTTGAAGAAGCTTAGAATCTCACAACATTACCTCTCGACGACCTACTTGGAAAAGTAATTACCCATGAAATGGTTCTTGGTGAAGAAGATGGAGAGCCATCATCAAACAAAAAGAACCTTGCTTTAAGATCCAAGAAGGATAACATTCCATCGGATGATGAAGAGAGTGATGATGAGGAGGAAGATCCATTCGCCTTGATTTCAAGAGGTCTTGCAAGAGTTCTTCAAATGAAGAAGAAAATTTGAAAATAAAGAATATTCACGATCATCAAGACCCAAAGGTAAGTTTTCTAACCCTAATAAGAAAACTAAAGTATTGACTTGTTTTGAATGTGATGAAGCAGATCATCTTGTAAAGGATTGTTCAAAAAAGAAGAGAAACAACTTTAGGAAGAATGATCGAAAGAAAAAGGCTATGGTAGCATCATGGTCTGTCTCAGATTCAATAAATGAGTCAGATGACGAAAATGATCAAACAAACTTATGCTTAATGGATGATCATGAAGAGGATCCAAACCTCTACGCTGATGGAGTGGTAAGTACGCTTATGTCTCAATCTAATCTAGAACTTACCAAATTCCTTAAAGATATTATCATATGTGATAAAGAACATAGAGTTAGGATAAGTGCCTTAAGAGAAAGGCTTATCAAACAAGAGAAACGAGTAAGTGAATTGTCTCCGGAAGTTGAAAATCTCAACACTAAAAAGTTAGACCTTTATGACAGTATCAAGGCCTTGAAATCGGAAAATGCGATTCTTATGAAAAATCTCTCTTCTCTACATCAAGATTATATTAATCTAGAGAAAGAGACGATTGATCTAATGTGCCGTGTAGAATCTAGAAGGCTGCACTCATTGAATTCACTCGTTCGAAAGCTAATCTCGATAGAATGATGGGTGAACAACAATCCTCGCTTTACAAGAGTGGTATTGGTTATCACATGAATTTTCAAAGAAAAACGACTACCACTTTTCTTAAACCTAAAGAAAGTTCACATATGCCCATATGTTTCTATTGTTGTAAAAAGGGACATGTAAAATCATCTTGCGCATATAGAAGAAATGATCCCTACTGTAACACCCCAAATTCGCGGGACTCGAGGCGCGACGGGTTGGGACCTCACAATGGGTCCCGACCCTTAGCCTGACAACAATTTCACCGGATCTTACAACAAGACACAAATAAAGGTAAAACCAAAATACATTTAATGCAAATGATAAGATGTTTAGGAAAAAATAAAAGACAGACTTCAGCCGAGTTCTCAACTCCAAAGACTCGAACATCAAATACATAACAATATACAAGGAACAATACCCAAATACGACTCCAACCGAACCCCTCCTAAAATGTACAGAACCCCGACTGCCCACTCTTCCGGATCTCTCGACCGCATTCTTAACCTGCAAGGTAATCTACAACAATCGGTATAAAACCGTTAACTAATATTCGAGGCATTAGAATCAAGGTGAAAGACATAAAGACAAGTCAATCGTCATAAACACCCAATACACTCCAAAGCACACAAGTCCGGTTTATTATCTTATTATTATTAATTCATATCCCGTTCTAATTCAACTTAGATTGCGACACAAGAGTCACCAAAACTCGCCTCAGGCCCTACTTACTCGCATGGAATGGTACTGATGCATCCAACCGTCTACCTGCACGGGATAGTCGCCAAGAACCTCCTAGCTCTCGCGGGAGCTAGACAAGTTGTCACCGCCCATTTTCATACACTTGGGCCAAATAATATATAAATGTCGTTAATCCTATTTCCGGTTTAGTTGTTATAATGAAAACAATAAAACACACACCACCAAACACGCAATGAATCTAATACGTAGAATACGAGCTAAGTAAGTCTGGAGACTTATCTGTCACAAACGCTCAACCCGAAAATATACCGTACTTTGCTTCCCGCAGGAAGATACTCTCAGCCTGAACAAACGAGGCACAACATCAATATCTATCTCTCATGCTAGAATTCCTTAGACTTCTAGCACAAATGACCTCAACAAGGTCATACAACTCACTTGCTAGGACAAAACACTCATAGTCTCAATAATCTCCCTGATCATACGCACTAGGCTAGGATACTCATGTCCTAGTCTCCACAATCTCAAAGATCATGTAACCACAAACCTCAAGCCACAAGATTCACAAGATCAACCATTAAGCACAAATCCTTAACAATCCTCAGAAGATAACAACCCAACTCAAGCCTTAGAACAATCATAATCCATCAAACAATGTCAAATCCTTAAAACTCACCTAAGGGTCCACAACCACTACTTGACATTTTCACTAGGTTATGCTAGAACAAACCTAGCATGATACTAATACTAATCATTACTAGATAGAGGTAAGATCATAAGCTCGGAGGAGAGGGTACTCACGTGACGTCAAAAGATGGAAGACGATCCATGGATGCCGATATGGATTCGTTGGCCTTAAATGGGGTGCTCCCTAACCAAGCACCAAACTAAACAAATTTAGCATAACACTAAATTTGGACATACTCATAAAATATATAAACTATAAGAATAACTCTTGTAATTCAAATCCGATTTTAAAAATCTTAAAAGCACTTCCCGGGCAATGTTTACAATTTTAGAAACTGGGTCATAATCCGCAATTAAATCTTCGGCCATAAATCCAACAAAGGGCTTAAATGATAATTTGTAAAACCGGGTCACAAATGCAATATAAAAAAAATATGGGTCCATGTTTGTAAATAAAATTATGCAGGAGGGTATAATAGTTATATTCTAAAACCTTGGTTCAAAACTAAAATAATAAAGATGTGGGTACATTTTGCAATTATATCAAAATATAGGTACCCAACTTGAAAATGTAAAAAGGGTTCTCTTTTAACCCTCTGCAGAAGCATTCACGCTGGGGAGAGGAAGACAGGGGCGGTGGCGGTCCACGATGGGCTACGGCTAGGGCGAAGCAAGTCGGCCGTCCTGGGGAGGCTCGACCGGCGGCGGTGGAGGGACTGCGCAGGGGTTCCGATCTCCAGCGAGGTTCGAGATCTAAAGAAGCAGGCAAGCAGGCGGTGGCTGGGCAAGGGCGCCCTCCGGCAGCGAGGTCAACACTAGGGCGGCGAAGATGGAGGTTAGGGCATGGAAAAGGTTGCGCAGGCGATGGAAGAAACAGCGGCACAAAGGTGATCCCGCTCTCCGCAGTGGCGGCCTCCAGGTAACCGGAGAGGACATAGAAGAAGGGGGAGAAGGCCGGCATCGTGCTTAGCCCACTGATGGTTCCGATCACTGAAGGCGGCGACGTGGTGGCAGCCTTTCTTCATTTCGGCGATTCTCGGGTGGTGGAGATCTCTTCTCCGATGGATCCCAAAAGGTGCAGCTCTCGTGAAATGCTTCGGTTCTCTTAAACTGCAGAGAAGAAAAGAGATGGAGAGTGCGAGATTGAGAGAGGGGAGATGAGGGTGAGACCTTAGGGGGGGTTGCGGGGAAGAGAGGTGTGAGGGGGTTGCCAGGGAGAGCTTTACAGAGGGAGGAGATGAAAACAGAGGGAGATGGCGTGAGAGAGGAGGGGTTGGGCACAAAGAGGGAGATATCGAGGGGTACAACGACTACGAGGGGTCGGGCGTTCAACACTTTCAGCAATGCAAGACTGCAACAGGCTGGCCAAACACACTTCATCACGCAAGAATAAAGAGAAGGAAAAGGTAGAAGAGAAGGGAAGAAAAAAAATGAATAAAATAAATAAATAGGAATGAAGGAAACTCGATCAAAATATTCGGAACGGGATTTTCAAATCGGAAAACTTTCCAACCCTTTTCCGAAAATATACCAAAAATATAATTACACTCAAGAAAACATTTTACGCCTTAAAAATACTTTTAAAATTAAATACCCGAGCTAATAAAATATCCATAGAAGGCGGAAAAATAAATATCACTAACGCGCCTAAAATTGGGGTGTTACACCTACATCATTAGAAACATTTATCCTCTATGTCTAAGGAAACAAGTTAAGCAAATTTGGGTTCCTAAATGTACTAGACCACCAAACATGATTGAACTTGAGTATTGACAAAAATATGCCATTTGATCTACCCGGAAAGGTTGAAGTTTGTTGTTGTGTAGGATATCACCAAGGTTGGATATTAGATAGTGGTTGCTCAAGACATATGAGTGAAAAAAGCTCATTGTATTTAGATTTAAAAAAGCAATCATTTGGAACCATTACTCTTGGTGATAAAGGGAAGTGTAACATCACTCACATTGATAAAATCGGTAATAATTAATCTAACTTTATTGATGATGTTTATCTTGTTGATGACTTAAAATATAATCTGCTTAGCATCTCTCAAATATGTGACAAAGGTAACAAAGTGATCTTTGATTCAGAAAAATGTGAAGTTCAGGATAAATTATCTGGTGATGTCGTGCTTACAGCTCCTAGATGCAACAATGTATATTCGATTAGCACTAACCAAGTTTCAGGAACAAGATTAACGTGTCTCAAGGCCTTGACTGACGATCCAAGGCTTTGGAATAAACGACTTGGTCATGTAATGTAACACCCCGAATCTGCAGGACTCGGAGTGCTACTAGGCTAGGACCTCACAATGGGTCCTGACCTTAGTCTGACAACAAGTTCATTGGATCTTACAACAAGGCACAAATAAATATAAAACAAATTTTATTAAACATAATAGTGAGTATCATAATACATACAAAAAAGCCGACAACCGAGTATAAAACATCCACAACGTATACATACACAACCCAAAAGCCCATAACATCCTAGATGTATGGAAGCCTCGGCTGATCACTCCTTCAGATCACCCTGCCATCTTCCTATCATGCAAATGATCTACAACACGGTATGAAACCGTTACCTAATAATTCATATATAAGATCATGGATAAGCACATACACACATCAGAATAACGATAAACACCAAGCATGCTATGACACATTTCTCGTTTATTTATCTTTATATCGTTATACACTCCAAACCATATTCATGGTTGTGACACGAGAAGTATATCATTCTCTCTAGGTATAATAGCCATCTTGAGTGGAATCTGGCGCACATCGCGTAGGCCACATAATATGGGGAGGTGACGTACCCGGCCCGTATACTAGGTTTGAAATGACCTCAGAGAACCTCTCAAACTCCCCTAGGATGAAAGAGAAAATTTATCACCGCCAGCTTTAAAGGGCCAATCATATGTCGGTAATAATCAATATCGCATGCTGATAGGCACATGACAATCACCACTCATGCATTCATCCAATATAGGAATGCAGCTAAGTAAGTCCCAAGGACTTACTTGAATCTCATAATCACCTCAACCACGATCAAACCTCCAATCCTTGTAGGAATGATCACTTCCTAATAATAAGGCATAAAGATACATGAAACCTCCTACCAGTCAAAGGGATCACACCTAGACCCAAGGGATCCATACGGATCATAAACATCGTATAAACCTGAATAACAAACCGAAACTCAAGCCACATCAGGGCATATCTCTATATCAATATATCCTCATCATAGTCTCCTACATATCCCTAACATGCTTTAAACCAAAGCTAAGACAAAGAAAGGATTAGAACATGCCAACACTTGGTAAGTTCTGCAAGATGACGCACCCGCGGGAAGGAATGGGCTTGGGGCAGTGACAAGCCGCAGCAGCGGGAAGGAGACACCACAGGAGCGCTAACACACTCTAGCCACAAGGGTGGCCATGATGATCCACAACTGTGGAAAACCCCACAGAGGGCAGCTCACAAGATTTGTTCGATTGATTACTCACGCCAACCTTGTCTCCACCTTAGGGAGCTCAAACACATGCACTTCAGCCTTATAATATACATATAGGTACACATTCAAAACATCCATAAACCCTCACAAGATCAAATCTTGTGCAAAACACAAGGAAAGGAAGAAAGGAAGCAAAGAAAGAAAGAAAGAAAGAAAGAAAGAAAGAAAGAAAGAAAGAAAGAGAACAAGAAGAAGAAAAAGGGAAAGACTCACCAATATCTGCCCTAATCTGAGGAAGAACTCAAGCTGCAAGATAACCAAAAACCACAGCTGTAACAACCCGATTTCTAGAGGACTCGGGATGCTACGAGTTGGGATCTCACAATGGGTCCCGACCCTTAGCCTGACAACAACTTCATCAGACCTTACAACACGGCACAAATAAAAAGGCAAAACACATAATTTTATAACATGAGCTGAAGTAAAAAGTACAAATCTGAAAAGCAATCCAGCTGAGTCTCAAAACCAAAGAACAACATAAGTCTCAACGATCATGAAATATAAAGATAACAGCCCCGTCCTATAATGCACGGAACCCCGGCTGCCCACTACCGCTGGATCACTCGATCGCCTCTCTAACCTGCAAGGCATCTACAAGCAGTATAATACCGTTAGCTAACAATCTATGCATAAGTATAAAGGTAAAAGTACAAACACACAACATACACAATCAGCATGCAACACTCAATCCTTTTGTTATCTTTAATTAGGTGATATGTCATTACTAATGATACTTATCTTGTGACACGAGGGATTCCCAAACCTCGCCCCTGATCCCGTTATCATACACTTGGGTCCATTACGTAATATAATAAAGTCGGCTGTTCGCCACTTAGCGTGCATGCAAATAAGCTTTAAATTTATAAAACTAGAATCAAGCAAGCGAACCCGCAGTGTACGGATCGGCGTAGTAAAGCAAGAATTCCAGAGTATCGAACACAGGGATTTGGGGGGTTAAATCCAATTATAGAATTGTCAAGCAAGTAAATGTATGAAGCTTTGTAAATTATTGGGAAAACAACAATCCTAAAGATCCAGGTATCCAGCTGTGGCAATCGATTCAAGATATACTAAAGATATAAGGACAGAGTTGAGGTATGCAAAGGTATACGAATGTAAGGCAATGTACAGTGAAGTTCCAAAACCTTGTATGACTCACCTAAAGGTACTCTCTATAAAGGTTGTTGAGGCTTTAGTATAGAGAGGTTCTAAAGGTAAGTATTAACGTCAAATACCCAAACTTGTAATCCAAGGATCAAGACTAACTAAATCGATTAAGGTTGTGACACTCAGAATCGAGGTAGAGGTTGTTGAGGCTTCACTACCACCTAGAAAAAGGTAAGCCAAGACTAAGTTAAAGCAAATCTTTAACTTTGGATTAAAGTAAAAGCAAGGCTCGTAACTGACACAAATTACGGGTAGTTCTTGAGTTCCACGGCCGTGGAAGCTCAAGAACAGACCGTGGATTAGGTTCGTCGGCGATTCTCTCTAACTCTCAGGGTCCAATCTGTTTACGATCGATCTATCATCATCTAAGCCACAACTATCAACCCTTCACCTTAGAATTGCTAAAGGGTTTTAGCCAACAACAGTTATTATGATATCAATTTCAAGATTTAAAAGAATAAAAGATGAAAACTTCCGAAAACCTTCAAACCAATCTCAAATTCACAAATATCAATGATAATGCAACTCAGATTTGGAATAAACACAAACGAGTAACTATTCTAGATAAGAACGAAGAACGGGATGTCAATGCGTCTTCTAATCAAACCTAGGAATCAAAGGCGTAACTTCCGCCACAAACGATCTTCCAAATCTTCAACTCTTCACAAATCTCCGTTGCGAAATAGCAATCTCCACACGTCCCTCTTGAAACCCTAGGCACGTGTAACTCCGTAGACAAAAGTCTAAGTGTGAGGCGTAAGCAAAGATGCAAACCCTAAGCGGAGGTGTAAGCGAGGTAGCGAAGGTGACGGAATCTCTTTCCTTCCGTCCTTTTATAGGACTGGATAAAATGTGTCTTCGGCCCATGTGCGTAGTAGATCGTGGCTTAAAATATTGCGTAAAAGATCGCCAAGATCACGGTCGTGGAAGGTTCCACGCCCGTAATTTAGAGCGTGGGACTTGATCACGGTTGCTTCAAATCCTCCACGGCCATGTAAGTTGCTGGAATGCTCCACGCTTGTGTTGGCAAAGTTCCACGGCCGTGGATTAGAGCGTGGATCTTAATACGGCCGTATTTTAGAGCGTGGAACGTAGATGGCTCGTAATTCTCCTTGATTTTGTGTCATTCTTCAACTTAGCATCTTTCTTAGCTCCTAATGATGTCCTCAATCCTTGGACATGCTCAATCCATCTCCATTCTCCCTTGATTCGTCCGGTTTTTGCTCTTAATTGCCTACAATCAACACAAAGCTTATGTAGACCTCTATATCGACAATATAGATGAACTAACTCACAATTGCTTCAATGATTTATCAATGAGTACCAATATGGATGAAATACACTTAGAAAACGTGCCTAAAATATCACAATATTTCATGCTAACAAATAACCCCATACTTGCCACTTGCTTGTCCCTAAGCAAGGTCTTTCAAAAGCTTTAAAACTCAAGTTAGGATGAAATATGTGTACATTCTCAAAGCAAAACTTCTTTTAGATGAATGTGCTTTCTAATCGATAGATCATTCTCAAATCTTGCTTCATTCGTTTATAAGACTTTCATACACATAATCAAAGAGTAAAGAGCAAAGAAAGCTCATGAATTAATCAAACTTCCATGTAAACATCATAACCTTCAAACATTATCAAAATCAATCCTAAGAAACTTCAATTTATATCACCAAGTCATATATCATTCTCTTGATCTTAAGGACTTTTAAACAGGGTCTAGAATGCGGAAGGGAAGGAAAACTTTAAGGAATGTGGTGCATGAATCCGGGAAAGTGGATAACTACTCTTTTCTTTTTCTCTTGCGGTTTCCGCAGCACTTTTAACTTAGAGCTTCACTCTCTTCTTTTCAATTCATTTTTCGACTTTACTTTTGGAGTTATGGATAGAGATGCACAAAAACCGAAGCCTAGGAGATTGGCGTTTCTCATTTTTGCGAGATGCCTCAAACCCTTGATGCACATACCATAATCCGCTAGGAATATCGCTCAATCCGACTTTGGCAAGACACAAACACCCGGCTATGTGAATGGTGCCGAGTTACTCATCGTCATGATTGACTTCCCCAAACCTATAATTTTTTTCAATTCTTTTGAATGCAAATAATTGCTTTCATGGCCCTCCCACATCAAACATGCCAAATATCAACTCCTCCAAATTCCCGGATAGGTAAAGGAGGCCATTATTTCAATGAGAGGCTAAATGATCAAAGAAAGAAGAAAGAAAATCGAATTGCCTTAATCATCTCAAAAAGAAGAATAAGAACTTATCATGTGATTTCAACCTTGATTTCTCAATATGATTTAAGTAACATTCATCACATTATGAAACTTGCAAAAGAGGAATAATCAACTCATTCAATTTCTTTTCAACTCACTATTTGTTTAAGCATGCGATTGTCATCAAAACTCAATTCACAAGTGGTGATTATCATAGAAATCATCTCTATCCTTAGAAGCACAAAATTTTCAAAATTTTTCAATTTTTATAGGTTTTTCAAAAGCTTTTTCATGCAATGCAATAATGAAACATGCAACAATATAATGAACATGCAAGGTAGTCTCGATAGAAGCATACAAAAGTGAGTAAGAGTTATTACAAACTATTAGTCACACCCCACCCCATACTTGGAACAAACATTGTCCCTAATGTTCAAAAAGAAAAAGAAGAAAAGAAAGAAAGAAAAAAAACTCACAAAATGGTGGTGGAGCGGCTAAAACTATCGATCATCTAATGTCATCACTGAGGTGGAGGTGGTGGTGGAAACGGGGAGAAGCCGGGATCATAGTGCCGCCCAAACTGCTGGCGGTAGACGTCTCTCATCATGTGGTCAAGATCGTCGGCCCGTGCATCCCTAGCATCAGCACGAATCTCCAAAGCTCCAACCATATCGGAAAGGTCGGTAGCCCACTGTGGCAGCTGCTCGTACCAACCAGGCGGCTGGTTGTACCACGCCGGTGCATCTGAAGGTGCTGGTGCAGGTGGCGGCTGTGCATGCCAAGGTGGTGGAGCTCCCATCCAATCCGGCTGAGTGTTGTACCATGAAGGAGGATCTGCCATCCAAGTAGGCCTCTCGCTCACACTAGCACGGCGAGAGGATGATCCTGAAGCTCTAGTGGGACGGGGAGAACGTCTAGGTATGTCGGGAACTGCATCCGGCTGATCCGGGAATGCACCAAAGTCATGATCGGCTCCTCCTCCTCCCTCATAATCATCTCCTCCTCTCATCTCCTCCTCCTCTACAACTGGTGGTGGTGGAACGTAAGGAGGGGCTACTAATCTGTTCGGATGCATGGCAGCGACGTCGCCTTCCAGTTATGGCGTCCAACCATAATGGAATACTCGGGGAGCCACTCTATCCCTCTCCCTGCCCTACTCTCCCATGGCATAGCAGCATATGGTGGACCTCTATGGGTAGGAAAAATAATGCCTCTAGTCATGAGGCTATGTAGTCCTAGGGGTGTAGCTGCAATACGTGTACATGCTGAGAAATCTACCCCTAACTGTCTAGCAAGGTGGGTGACCATCCCACCGTATCTAATGTTACCTGCCCTCTTATTCTTTAGCTTGCTCATAGTAGCAGCTAAGAGGGTGGCGCAGTCAGCAGGTCTACCGTATAGCATACAGTAGAGGAGGAAAAGCTCGTCTGTCTTGATTTTCTGAGGCGTCTCCGTCCTAGGGAAGAGACACTCAGAAAGCACCCTATGAGCAATCTTCAAGGCTAGGTGATACATCAACCTAGCCTTGGTATCAGCTGGCTGCAGCGGTCCTCACTGGCATATACCATCGCGATCTCCTCCCAGAAATCCTTGGCGTACACGCCACTGGGGAAACGACCATTGAAGGTCTCATGGAACCCAAAGAAGGCTCCAAACTCTCTAATCGAAAAATCATAGTTTCTCTCCATCAGCCGGAAAGAAACTGTCCTGTCTACGTGACTGTGCTCGAAGGAAACCACAAACTCCCTAGTGATCTCCTCATAAGCATCTTCCCAAATAGCGGAGAAGATGACTAGACCGACTCTATCTAAAAGCCAAGTAAGGTCTCCTATCACATGTAGAGGCTCTAACTCCTCAAGCAGTAGGTATCTAGGTCCTATGACCGCTCTCTTGTGGATCCTCTCTAAAGCATCGAGATGATCGTCATGGATAGTGGGGATCCTAGGGCGAGGTGGTGATGGTGATGAAGGAGGTGATGGAGGCTCGGTGGGTGGTGCTCTAGAAGAGGAAGCATCGTTGCCTTTCCTCTTTTTGTTCTTATCCTTGTTCTTATCCTTATTCCTACCGGACACTCTTCTCATAAAATCCATATTCTGTTGAAAACCATGGTCTGTTCTTGGGTTTCCACGGCCGTGGAATGTATAGGAACCGTGGTTCGACACGTAATTTCGAAAATATCAACAGAATCACACCAAACTCAGCAGCAAGCAGTCCTAGACTAATTTCCGTCCAATTCCAATCAGTTCTCCTAAAAATTCTATCAAAAACGAAGCCAAATCGACAAAGATAGAGAAAGAACCAAAAACCTAGGTTTTCGGATTTTGGAATCCAAATTGTGGCTTTTCCGGTGATTTGCCGCTCGAATCGTTGCTTGGATCTTGTAGGTGATTGGATTTGCTTTAGTTTTGGTCAAAGAATCGTCAAAAACGATTAACGAATGAGGATTTGAGAAAGGGGGAGTGAAATCGGCGATTTGGGCGTGGTTTTGAGTTTTGCTGGTGTGTTTTGTGAAGAAACGTGGTTTATATAGTGGCCGTAAAATTTTTTGAAAATCACGGTCTGTCGGGGGGTTCCATGGCCGTGGAATTGTACGGAACCGTGGTTTTGATGATTTTTCTCAGACTTTTGAAAATTACGGTCACTATAGCTGTCACGACCGTGGTTTAGGCCGTGGAACTCTCTGTAATGCTCCAAAGTCCAAGTTTCGTCAATTTTCTTCAAGTTTTTCCTTCCCTTTTTCTTTTCCACTATTCCTACATCCAAAAACACAAACATACCGGAAGGTATCGAAGGCAAAACATAGCAAAACATCTAAACTAAACTAATCTATGAATCAAAAACAAAAACGTAAGTGCAATACCTTGGGTTGCCTCCCAAGAAGCGCTTTGTTTAAGGTCCGTAGCTAGACCAAATTCGCACTTATTCGAGTGCGGTGGGCGCGAACTCTTCAGCTTGGAGTTCCGGTGTATACTTCTTGAGTCGTTGACCGTTCACCTTAAAGCTTCCGCTCGTTTCACCCCATACTTCAACTGCACCATGGGGAAAAATACGTTTGATTAGAAAAGGTCCGGTCCAACGAGATTTAAGCTTACCTGGAAAGAGACAGAGCCTTGAATTGAAGAGGAGAACTTGATCTCCTTCTTTGAGGTCTTTTGGGATGATATGCTTATCATGCCAACGCTTCGCTCTTTCCTTATAGATCTTGGCGTTTTTGTAAGCGTTCAAGCGGAGTTCTTCAAGCTTATTTAGGTCCAAGAGACGCTTCTCTCCCGCTTCCTTCATGCTGAAATTTAGCCACTTGATTGCCCAAAACGCCTTGTGCTCCAACTCTACCGGTAGGTGACAAGACTTCCCATACACAAGGTTGTATGGTGTGGTTCCGATGGGAGTCTTATACGCAGTCCGGTACGCCCACAATGCATCATCTAGCTTCAAAGACCAATCCTTCCTAGTCCTTGAAACCGTCTGCTCTAGGATTCCTTTGATCTCCCGATTTGAGATCTCCACTTGTCCACTAGTTTGTGGATGATAAGGGGTGGCGATCTTGTGAGTCACCCCATTCTTAGCTAAGAGAGCTTCAAAGCGCCGGGCAATGAAGTGAGAACCTCCATCACTAATGATAGTCCGTGGCATCCCAAATTGCCGGAAAATGGTCTTGTTAAAGAACTTAACCACTACCATGGCATCATTGGTGGGAGATGCAATCGCTTCAACCCATCTTGAAACATAATCAACCGCTAAAAGTATGTATTGGTTACCACAAGATGATGGGAAAGGTCCCATGAAGTCTACTCCCCAAACGTCGAAGATCTCCACCTCTTGGATGTTGTTGAGAGGCATCTCATTCCTCCTAGATATATTTCCTGTTCTTTGACAAGCATCGCAACAGGAAACAAAGGTTTGCACATCTTTAAATAGAGTAGGCCAAAAGAATCCATATTGCAATACCTTAGCGCTAGTCTTGTTCGAACTAGCGTGTCCTCCACAAGGTAGTGAATGACAATGGCGGATGACACTTTTCATCTCATCTTCCGGCACACATCGCCGAATAATGCCATCCGGACCTCTCTTAAAGAGGAGAGGTTCATTCCAAAAGTATTCCCGAACATCCTTAAAGAACTTCTTTCTTTGTGCGTAGGATAATCCGGGCGGTAATTCCTGACAAACCAAATAGTTAACAAAATCAGCAAACCATGGTTCGTTACCTTTGGTGATCACATCGATGCACTCCTCTATGATATGTAAATGCTCGTCCGGAAAGGAGTCATCTATAGATAGATGGTCGTCCTCTAGATGTGTTAGGCGACTCAAATGATCCGCAACAGAATTTTCCGACCCCTTCTTGTCCCGGATCTCTAGATCGAATTCTTGTAGGAGAAGAATCCATCTAATTAGCCTTGGCTTCACATCCTTCTTTGCAAGGAGATATCGGATCGCAACATGATCCGTGTATAAAATCACCTTTGCACCTACAAGATAAGAGCGAAATTTATCAATTGCATATACAATAGCCAAGAATTCTTTTTCGGTAGTGGCGTAGTTGAACTGCGCTTCATCTAGCGTCTTGCTAGCGTAGTAGATAGCATGGGTTCACCCTTCCTTTCTTTGTCCAAGAACAACTCCTATAGCTACGTCACTTGCGTCACACATAACCTCAAAGGGAAGATTCCATTCTGGAGGTTGGATAATCGGAGCTGAAATTAGAGCTTCCCAAATCATATTGAACGCATCTAAACATTCCTGCGAAAACTCAAAAACTGCATCCTTCATCAATAGATTAGTAAGCGGTTTTGATATTTTAGAGAATCCTTTATGAAACGCCTATAGAATCCAGCATGTCCTAGAAAACTTCTTATCCCTTTCACCGAAGTTGGGGGAGGAAGCTTTTCTATTGTCTCTATCTTAGCTTTATCCACCTCAATCCCTCTACTAGAGATTAAGTGTCCTAATACAATGCCTTCTTTTACCATAAATTGACACTTTTCCCAATTAAGAACTAGGTTAGTGTCTTCACACCTTTGTAATACAAGAGCAAGGTTAGAAAGGCAATTGTCGAAAGAGGAACCATAAACGGAGAAGTCATCCATAAAAACCTCCATGATTTCCTCTATGTATTCCGAGAAGATGGCCATCATGCACCTTTGAAAGGTGGCTGGGGCGTTGCAAAGCCCGAACGGCATCCTCCTATAGGCGAACGTACCCCACGGGCACGTGAACGTGGTCTTCTCTTGATCATCCGGGTGTATCGGAATTTGAAAGAAACCACTATAACCGTCAAGATAACAGAAATGCGAATGTTGTGCTAACCTTTCAAGCATTTGATCGATGAAGGGTAGTGGGAAGTGATCCTTCCTCGTCGCGTTGTTTAGCTTGCGGTAATCTATGCACATCCGCCATCCTGTTACGGTTCGTGTAGGAATGAGCTCATTGTTTTTGTTGGTGATGACCGTCATTCCTCCTTTCTTCGGAACCACTTGTACGGGACTCACCCACTTACTATCGGAGATAGGATAGATGATACCTGCATCAAGTAGTTTAAGAATTTCCTTCTTGACAACCTCCTTCATGGTCGGATTCAACCGCCTTTGAAGTTGTCGCGAAGTTCTAAAGTCCTCTTCCATTAAGATCTTATGCATGCATAGTGAAGGTTTGATTCCAACTAAATCCTCTATAGTATATCCTAAAGCTTTCCTATGTTTCTTAAGGACAACCATAAGCTTACTATGTTCATCTATGCTTAAATCGGAACTAACAATTACCGGAAAGGTAGAATTAGGTCCAAGAAATGCGTACCTTAGATGTGTAAGAAGTGGTTTCAATTCCATCACCATCGGAGTTTCCAATGGCTCTTGAGGGGCATCCGATGCTTGCTTAGAAGTGTCTAAGGATGTAGAAGGTGTTGGAGAAGAATCAAGAGAAGTTGTGGAAGAAAGACAATTATCTTTGAACTCACCCAAAATTACGACACCCCTGCCTTCTCCACGGCCGTGATTTTGGGCGTGGAAAGTAAATATGGTGGCTCTGTTTCCTCCACGGCCGTGTAAGCCTCTGGAGTGCTTTACGCTTTTGTTGGTGAAATCCACGGCCGTGGAATAGAGTGTATGACCGTGGATCCGTACGTTTTCTGCTTCATCGTGGAGTTTCTCAAATCCTTCTTCATGCACTTCTTCTTGCTGCTCTAAGGCTTCAATTGCCTCATTACAATCCTCTTCTTCCCCTATATCCATTAAGCTCATAGAAATAACTTTTTGCAAAGGATCTTTGAAAAGAATAGCACTTACCTCCTCTCTAGATAGCCCTTCTTCGTGGATATTGAATATATCCTCATCAAAAATTGGTTCCTTCACTAGAGTGGAAAGAACGAACTCTACCTTCTCTACTCCTATGTCGAAGGCGAGTCTAGCATTCTTGCAATCGACTATGCAGCCGGATGTTGCAAGAAACGGTCTTCCGAGAATGATCGGGACCGGACTATCTGCAGGAATGTCAAGCACAACAAAGTCTATAGGGACATAGAACTTACCAAGCTTGACCGGGACGTCTTCAACTATACCGACGGGGCGAGTTATGGAACGATCCTCCATGTACAACGTCATCTTCACCGGTTTAGGATTGCCTAAACCGATCTTCCTGCATAAAGCAAGCGGAATGATGCTCACGCTCCCAAGTCACATAATGCATCATATGTGACATCTCCCACTCCTATGGGTATACAAAATGACCCCGGATCCTTTAGCTTTGGGGGCATCTTCTCTTTCATGGTTTTGATGAGATCCGATGAATCCAAACTCATCTTAACCTCTCCAAAATCCTCTAGCTTCCTCTTGTTAGAGAGGATCTCCTTTAAGAACTTACCATAAGCTGACATACCTACAATAGCATCAATGAAAGGTATATTAATATGCAGTTTGCTCATGAGTTCAATAAACTTACCGAATTGCTTGTCTAGACGCGCTCTTGCTCTAGATTGCGGGAACGGTAGGGGAGGTTTGTAAGCTGGAGGAGGAACGTAGACATCTTCCTTCTCCTTCCCCTTCTCTTTGTCCTTCTCAACGGGGACTTCTACAAACTTAGGTTGCGGATCGGTAGTTGTTACTCCGCTCCTAGTTGTGATTGCCATCACCCTTCCTTTTGAGTTGTCCTCCGTTTTTCCTGGAAGTTTCCCTTGATTCCTAGGAACTTCCTCCGCATGACTAAACATTTGGTTTTCTAAAACCTTTTGGGCTTTATCAACCTTAGTTATGTGATCATCAACCTTGATGATGCGAGTCTCCAAACCTTGAAGCTTCCCCAAAATCGTTTCCAACATGGGATCGGGCTTCTCTTTCCCCGAAGTACTTACACCATTAGATGTTTGCCCCTGGATTTTCAAAGGAGTGGAAGAAGAGGAAGGCGGAGTTAGTGAATTTCCTGAATTGGAAGAATAAGAATTACCGGAATTTTGTTGGTTGGGACGCCAATTGTTGTTGTTTGAACCCCTATTGTTGTTCCAATTGTTGTTCCGGTTATTGTTGTTGTTGTTCCAATTATTCCGGATGTTGTTCCGGTTGTTGCGGTTCGTATTCTCATTCCCGTTATGGTTATTGTTGTTGCCTAAATAACCCACATCTTGCTCCTTTTGCTTCGAAAAGTTGGTTTTGATGGCTTCCTTCAACTCTTTAATCTCCGTGTTGAGAGAAAAGATTTGAGTTTGAGCTGCTTGTGATAGCTTTGCTCCTTGATCCACATGATTCGCCTCCACTTTCCAATGAGAATACTTCTCTATAACTCGCGCTTGCTTCTCAATGAAGTCCCAAGCGTCATCTTCCCTCATGTCCATGAATGTACCACATGAAAGGGATTGGTGCTTGAATTGTGTCTCCACATCCAGCCCCTTATAGTATATCTCCAATAGTGCAAGCTTGGATATGCCATGATGAGGGCAATCCAATAGCAAATCCTGAAATCTTTCCCAAGATTGAAACAAACTTTCGTTAGATCTCATTGAAAATGCATTAATCTTACCTCTTAGCTCCGCCGTTTTAGATGGCGGAAAGAATTTAGTGAGGAATTCCGAAGAAAGATCCTCCCATGTCTCAAGTTTCCCACTTGGAAGAGCTTGATACCAAGACAATGCTTTCCCTTTCAAGGAGAAGAAGAAAGGCTTGAGTTTGTAGCTGTTGGTAGTTGCATTCTTTGGCTTTATCGTCTCCATCATGATCTCAAAATTTTGTAGATGTTGGTGTGGAGATTCAGAGCTTGTTCCACCAAATTGATTTTGGCGAACAATGGTAATAACTTAAGGGTTGAAGCTAAACCCTTGTGCATCATCAGCATCAAAGTTCACACCTAAACGGCGTGGTTGCTGCGTTGGATCCATCCTTTGGCCAAGAGTTCTTGGCTCCTCATCCACACGTTCGACCCTCGCACCTCTAGGTGGAACACGGCGATTTGCAGCTGGCCGTGGAAAGAATGGATTCACATTGATCGTCGGATCAATTTCCTCTAGTGGTGGCATAGAGGAGTCGCTATCCTCATTGGATGAGTTGGCTCTAACCGATCTTTCCGGTCTTCTTCTTCTCTTTTTTTCCTTGAGGTTGTTTATTTCCAACCTCATTTGGAACATCATGTCTGATAGATCATCAACCTTCGTTTGATGACGATCCATCTCTTCCCTACGAGTCTTCTCACTCCATTGAAGTTGAGCTTCCTTTTCCCTAACTCCGTTTGGTAATCACGTTCTCTTTCTTCAGCCATTTTTCTTTCCTTAAGCTTTCTCCTTAAAGTCCTCTCAAGCTCTTGATCAAGAGGTAAGAGGTCTTCGTTGTTCTTAGACCTGCGCATACACTCGAAGAGATATCAAATAACAAGGGAAAAGCTCCCAAGCTTGACAACCGATAACCGAATTCGGCCTAGACCAAATCCCCGGCAACGGCGCCAAAAACTTGTTCGCCACTTAGCGTGCGGGCAAATAAGCTTTAAATTTATAAAACTAGAATCAAGCAAGCGAACCCGCAGTGTACGGATCGGCGTAGTAAAGCAAGAATTCCAGAGTATCGAACACAGGGATTTGGGGGGTTAAATCCAATTATAGAATTGTCAAGCAAGTAAATGTATGAAGCTTTGTAAATTATTGGGAAAACAACAATCCTAAAGATCAAGGTATCCAGCTGTGGCAATCGACTCAAGATATACTAAAGATATAAGGACAAAGTTGAGGTATGCAAAGGTATCCGAATGTAAGGCAATGTACGGTGAAGTTCCAAGACCTTGTATGACTCACCTAAAGGTACTCTCTATAAAGGTTGTTGAGGCTTCAGTATAGAGAGGTTCTAAAGGTAAGTATTAACGTCAAATACCCAAACTTGTAATCCAAGGATCAAGACTAACTAAATCGATTAAGGTTGTGACACTCAGAATCGAGGTAGAGGTTGTTGAGGCTTCACTACCACCTAGAAAAAGGTAAGCCAAGACTAAGTTAAAGCAAATCTTTAACTTTGGATTAAAGTAAAATCAAGGCTCGTAACTGACACAAAATTACGGGTAGTTCTTGAGTTCCACGGCCGTGGAAGCTCAAGAACAGACCGTGGATTAGGTTCGTCGGCGATTCTCTCTAACTCTCACGGTCCAATCTGTTTACGATCGATCTATCATCATCTAAGCCACAACTATCAACCCTTCACCTTAGAATTGCTAAAGGGTTTTAGCCAACAACAGTCATTATGATATCAATTTCAAGATTTAAAAGAATAAAAGATGAAAACTTCCGAAAACCTTCAAACCAATCTCAAATTCACAAATATCAATGATAATGCAACTCAGATTTGGAATAAACACAAACGAGTAACTATTCTAGATAAGAACGAAGAACGGGATGTCAATCCGTCTTCTAATCAAACTAGGAATCAAAGGCCTAACTTCCGCCACAAACGATCTTCCAAATCTTCAACTCTTCACAAATCTCCGTTGCGAAATAGCAATCTCCACACATCCCTCTTGAAACCCTAGGCACGTGTAACTCCGTAGGCAAAAGTCTAAGTGCGAGGCGTAAGCAAAGATGCAAACCCTAAGCGGAGGTGTAAGCGAGGTAGCGAAGGTGACGGAATCTCTTTCCTTCCGTCCTTTTATAGGGCTAGATAAAATGTGTCTTCGACCCATGTGCGTAGTAGATCGTGGCTTAAAATATTGCGTAAAAGATTGCCAAGATCACGGTCGTGGAAGGTTCCACGCCCGTAATTTAGAGCGTGGGACTTGATCACGGTTGCTTCAAATCCTCCACGGCCGTGTAAGTTGCTGGAATGCTCCACGCTTGTGTTGCCAAAGTTCCACGGCCGTGGATTAGAGCGTGGATCTTAATACGGCCGTATTTTAGAGCGTGGAACGTAGATGGCTCGTAATTCTCCTTGATTTTGTGTCATTCTTCAACTTAGCATCTTCCTTAGCTCCTAATGATGTCCTCAATCCTTGGACATGCTCAATCCATCTCCATTCTCCCTTGATTCGTCCGGTTTTTGCTCTTGATTGCCTACAATCAACACAAAGCTTATGTAGACCTCTATATCGACAATATAGATGAACTAACTCACAATTGCTTCAATGCTTTATCAATGAGTACCAATATGGATGAAATACACTTAGAAAACGTGCCTAAAATATCACAATATTTCATGCTAACATCGGCCTAATCCGGTTTCGTTATTATCCTAACTAGCAAACATCACTAATACACAATACACTCATACAAGAAGCCAACTAAGTAAGTCCGTAGACTTACCAGTCTCTGAAGCACAAACGATCACCTCACTCTCAAGTTCCCTCAGGAAAACACACAACGTCTGTTCAAGACAAGGCACACGAATCAAATAACACTCTAGTCAACTAGAAATCCTAAGACTCCTAGGCTCAACATCCTCACAAGAACAACATCACTCTAGTCAATTAGAAGTCCTTAGACTTCTAGGCTCAACATCCTCAAAAGAATCGCAACTCAAGATAGATCAACCCTCTAGCCAACTAGAAGACCTTAGACTTCTAGTGCTCACAATCCTCACCACTCATAAACACACAAGATACATGATACTCTCAGTCCATTGCCTTAAAGGCTTTCAACATAACAACTCAGTCCCAAACCAATATCCTCACAATCCTAAGAGTTCATGCCACAATATCACAACCAACATACTCTCAACTCGCACATGATAACCCTAAGGGTTAAACCACTACTTGCCATTCCATATCACCTATGTTAAGCCATCCTAACATGCTAATAAGATGGTTCAAGGTCAATCTTTGAATAGGATTGAACTTAGTTCCTCTCTAGACGCTTCTTCGTCATTGATGTTGAACATATCCTCTCCAAGTGCAGGTTCTCTCACCAAGGTTGAGAGAACAAATTCAACCTTCTCTTCTCCTATATCGAAGGCTAGTCTAGCGTTCTTGAAATCCACCATACAACCGGAAGTTGCAAGAAATGGTCTCCCGAGTATGATCGGGACCGGACAATCTGCAGGGATGTCAAGCACAAACAAAATCTATAAGAATATAGAACTTACCGAGCTTGACAGGGACGTCTTTAATGATACTTACGGGTCAAGTTATGGATCGATCCTCCATGTATAACGTCATCTTCACCGGTTTAGGTTCACCTAAACCGATCTTCCTACACAAAGCAAGCGGGCTGATGCTTACGCTTGCTCTTAAGTCATAAAGAGCATCGTATGTGACTCCTCCAACTCCTATTGGAATACAAAATGACCCCGGATCTCTCAGCTTTGGGGGCATCTTCTCCGTCATCGTTTTGATGAGCTCCGAGGATTCCGAACTAATCTTGACTTCTCCAAAGTCTTCCAGCTTCCTCTTGTTAGAGAGGATCTCTTTTAAGAACTTCCCGTAAGCGGGCATACCTACAATTGCATCAATAAAAGGTATATTAATGTGCAGTTTGCTCATTAGATCAATGAAATTACCGAATTGCTTGTCTAGACGCGCTCTTGCTCTAGATTACGGGAACGGTAGAGGAGGTTTGTAAGCTGGAGGAGGAACATAGACATCTTCCTTCTCCTTATCTTTTCCTTTCTCAACGGGGACTTCTACAAACTTGGGCTGCGGATCGGTGGTTGTTACACCACTCCTAGTAGTAATTGCCATCACTCTTCCTTCCGGGTTAACCTCCGTATTTCCGGGAAGCTTCCCTTGATCTATAGGAACTTCTCCGGCCTTGCTGGACACTTGATTTTCTAAGGCTTTTTGTGCCTTATCAACCGAAGTGATGTGATTCTCTAGTCCTTGGAGCTTTTCTAAGATTGTCTCCATCATGGCATCATGCTTATCCTTCTCCGGCTTGCCCGAGCCATTCGATGTTTGACCCTGACTTTTCAAAGGAATAGAGGAAGAAGATGGAGGTGTTAGTGAATTGTTATTTTGCGAATAGGAATTACCGGAGTTTTGTTGGTTGGATCTCCAATTGTTGTTGTTGGAGTTCCTATTGTTGTTGTTCCAATTGTTGTTCCGGTTATTGTTCCGGTAGTCGTTCCTATTGCCTTGGTTGTTATCCCTCCCTAGATAACCAACATCCTGCTCCTTTGTCTTTTGAAGGCCAGTTCTTATGATTTCCTTCAACTCCTTGATCTCAGTGTTGAGGGAGAATATTTGAGTTTGTGCAGCTTGAGTTAACTTAGCTCCCAGATCTCCTTGGTTCCGGTTATTCGGATCCACTTTCCGGTGGGAATACTTCTCAATCACTTGGGCTTGCTTCTCAATGAAGTCCCAAACATCATCTTCTCTCATGTCCATGAATGTACCACAAGATAGAGATTGGAGTTTGAATTGTGTCTCTATATCCAATCCTTTGTAATAGATCTCTAACAATTTTAGCTTTGAAATGCCATGGTGTGGGCAATCCAATAGAAGATCCTGAAACCTTTCCCAAGATAAAAACAAACTTTCGTTAGGTTTCATAGAAAAAGCATTAATCTTACCTCTCAACTCCGCCGTCTTAGATGGCAGAAAGAACTTGGTGAGGAACTCCAAAGATAAATCCTCCCATGTGTTAAGTCTTTCAGCTGGAAGAGCTAGATACCAAGATAAAGCCTTGTCCTTCAAAGAGAAGAAAAACAGTTTTATCTTGTAGTTTTTGTTGACAACCCTCTTCGGCTTCAATGTCTCCATAAGAATCTCAAAATTTTGCAAGTGTTGGTGTGGAGATTCAGCACTCGTTCCACCAAACTGCCTTTGGCGAACCATGGTGATAACTTGTGGGCTAAACCCGAAATCCTGGACGTCTTCACCTCCGAAGTACACAATCTAGCCTTGGCTTTCCATCCTTCTTGGCGAGCAAATACCGTATTGCTGAATGGTCTGTGTATACAATCACCTTCGTTCCTACAAGATAAGAACGAAACTTTTCAAACACATATACAACGGCTAAAAATTCTTTTTCAGTTGTGGCGTAGTTGATCTGCGCTTCGTCTAGCGTCTTGCTAGCATAGTAGATGGCATGAGTGCGGCCTTCCTTCTTTTGTCAAAGCACCGCTCCAACAGCTACGTCACTTAGAGACTTCTAAGGAAGCATCGAGCTTTGATCTTTTGTCAAAGCACCGCTCCTGACATCCCCAGAACGACATCTAATCTAAACTAACCTAAAATCAAAATCTAACCTAAGATTTTGATTTTAGATTAGATGTCGTTCTTGTTTGTTTTCCCCTCGATACATCCGGTATGTTGTGTTTTTGGATGTCAGGAATAAGGAATGAGCAAAGGAAGGAAGGAAAAGTCAGAAAGAATGACGAAACTTGGATTTTTGGCACAGATCAGAGAGTTCCACGGTTGTCCGTACAAAACCACGGCTGTGCAACACCCCGACTGGCCGTGATTTTCCTAGTTTTTTACAGAAATCAGAGAGTTCCATGGGTGTCCATACAAAACCACGGTCGTGGAACACCCTGACGTGCCGTGGTTTTCCAAAATTTTACGGCCACTATATATTTCCTTCTCCTTCACAAATACTCACTCTTCTTCCCAAAACCACGCCCCAAAGACCCGAAATTTGCCCCATCTCGTAATTCCTCATCGGGAGACCGATTTGAACGATTCTTCAACCAAAAGTGGAGCAAATTGAATCCTCTACAAGATCCATTCAATAAACTGAGCAAACAATCAACAATTGGGAAGGATTTTGGATTTTTTCAAATCCAAACCCTAGATTTTCTCTCTTTCTCTTCTTGGTCGATTTGGTTCGTTTTTCTTGCAAATTTCTAGGAGAACTGGACGAAATTGGAATTAGAAGTAGTTTAGGACTGTGATTGCTGAGTTTGTTGTGAATTTGCTAGGTTTTTGAGGAATTTCGAGAAATTCCACGGGTGCCGTACAAAACCACGGCCGTGGTTTCTGAAGAACATACCGTGGTTTTCTCTATTTTGAGTAAAAATTTTAGAAGGAAGTCAAGTAGAAATAAGAAGCAAAAGGGTGATAGTTCCTCTTCTTCCCAACCCCTCCTAGTGAACCACCATCACCACCATCCCCTAGAATCCCTACAATCCATGAGGATAATGAAAGGGCCATGGATAAAATTTCTAAGAGAGTTGTGATAGGACCTAGGTACATTGTTTTAGATGAGCTTGAAGAGCTAAATGTTGTGAATGAATTGACTTGGCTATTAGATAGAGCTGGATCGATCATATTCTCCGCCATTAGGGATGATGCTTATGAAGAGATCACAAGGGAGTTCATAACTTCCTTTGAGAATAGCGCCGTTAGCCGAACGGTGTCATTTAGGTTGATGGAGCGCAATTACGAGTTTTCTATAGTACAGTTTGGAACCTTCTTTGGGTTTCAAGAGACCTTCAATGGAAGGTTTCCTAGGGGAGTGAATGCTAAAGACTTTTGGCAAGAGATAGCCATGATTTATGCTTCCAAGGACCGTTGGAAACCGGCCGATACTAAGGCCAAGCTCATATACCATTTAGCCACCGCGATAGCTCATAGGGTCCTATCGGAATGCCTCTTCCCCAGAACCGAAACACCCCAAAAGATCAAAGCCGATGAGATCTTTATCCTTAATTGCATGCTTTCCGGTCATCCCGCAGATTGTGCCACTTTGCTTGCCTCCACCCTTAGTAAGGTAAAGAACAAATCGGCCGGGAAGATAGGATATGGAGGTATAGTGACTCACATTGCCAACCAGCTTGACATTGATTACTCCGCTTGCACTATGATAGCTGCGAGACCTTTGGGTCTCAATGGGCTCATGACTAGAGGACTTATCTTTCCCCGCCACCGTGGTGCACCAACCGCAACCATGCCTTGGGAGGAAAGAGGTGGTAGAGGCATTTCATGGCTTCCGGAGTACTCTCTCATGCTTGGATGCCATAACTGGAAGGAGACCTTTGTCCCGATGCATGCCAATAGATTAGTAGCTCCTCCATATGTGCCTGATTAGGTTCCAGTTGAGGCTGCAACTGAGGATGATGAGGAGATGGGAGGAGGAGATTACCCGGATACAGGAGGGGCTGAGCATGACTTTGGATCATTCCCGGAGCATCTTGCTGACTTCCCAGAGCCACCTAGGAGATCCTCCCCGCCAGTCTAGGCCTTCCGGTTCTTCTTCCTCACGCCGGGCTAGTGTTAGTGAGCGTCCGACGTGGATGGAGGCTCCACCTGCTTGGTATGGACAGCAGCCATCTTGGATGGGAGCTCCGCCTCCTTGGTACGATCAGCCACCAGTTGCACCGACCCCTATCCAACAGCAACATCCGGAGTGGTTACAACAGCCTCCCGCATGGTATGAGCAGCAGCCGGCATGGGCGACTGACCTTTCCAGGAGGGTGGGAGACTTGGAGATCCACCAGCAGGCGCATGATGTGGAGCGACAGGAGAACGCCAGGATCTTACGTAATGTATACCGCCAGCAGTTTGGACGTCCCTTCAGCTCCGAGTTCTTCCCATATCCGCCACCACCTTCACAATGATCGTTGAAGGATGCTTTGAGCCACTTTACCACCAATAGTGAGTTTTCTTTGTTTCTTTTCTTTTCTTTATTTTTCTTGAACATTGAGGACAATGTGTATGTCAAGTATGGGGTGGGGTGTGACTCTCGTTTGTAATAATTTGATACACTTGCTTGCTTTTAATTCCATGAACACTTGCATCTTTCATTTATTTGCCACACGTTTCATTAGTGCATTGCATTGAAAAGCTTTGAAAAACACAAAAAAATTTTGAAAAATTTGAAAATTATTGTGCTTCTAAGATTAGAGATGATTTCTATGATGAATCTACTTGTGGAATGAGTTTTTGATGACATTTGTATGCTTTAATTGAATTAATAATTGTGAAGAAATTGAGTATGTTGTTTAACCTTTCTTGCAAGTTTCATGATGTAAAAGTTTTATCTAAATCATATTGAGAAATGAAGGTTGAAATCACAATATAAGTTCTTATACTTCTTTATGAGAGGATTAAGACACCTCGATTTTCTTGCTTCTTTCTTTGATCATTTAGCCCCTCAATGAAAATATTTGCCTCCTTCACCTATCCGGAATTTAGGAAGAGTTGATTTTGGCATGTTTGATGTGGGAGGGCCATGAAAGCAATTGTTTGAATTCAAAGTGTAGGAAATAGGTTTGGGGAAGTCAATCATGATGATGAGTAACTCGGCACTATTCCCATAGCTGGGTGTTTGTGTCTTGCCAAATTCGGATTGAACGATATTCCTAACGGATTATGGTATGTGCATCAAGGGTTTGAGGCATCTCGAAATTGAGAAACGCCAATCTCCTACGCTTCGGTTTTTGTGCACCGCTGTCCATAGTTCCAAAAGTAAAGTCGAAAAATTATGTGCAAAAAGTAAAGAGCAAAGCTCTAAGTTGGTGGTTAGTTCAAATGGTGAAAAGAAAAGAGTTTTTGTTGTTCCTTCTTCGCGGATTCATACACCACATTCCTTTATGAGTTTCCCACCCTTTTCATATTCTTGACCTAACTTAAAAGTCCTTGAGATCATAAGAATGTTATTTGATTTGGTGATCTAAATTGAAGTTTCACATGTTTGATTTTGACGATACTCGAAGGTTATGATGTTTGTCTTGAAGTTTATGCAATTTATGATGTTTCCTTTGCTTTACATATTTTGGTTTATGTATATGAATGTTTTCAAGGATGCATGAAGCAAGATTTGAGGATGATCTATTGATTAGAAGCACATTACCAAAAAGATTGTTTTCGTTTTGTTTTGCATTCATATTTCATTCTACCTTATGTTCTAAGCTTTTGAAAACCTTGCTTGGGGACAAGCAAGTGACAAGTATGGGGTATTTTGATAGCATGAAATATGTCTATATTTTAGGCACTTGTTTTGATTGTTTTTCCCTCTTAGATGTGTACATGGATATGAGTTTGAAGCATTTATGAGCACATTCACCTATTTTGTCAATATAGAGATCTACACAAGCTTTGTTATGTTTATAGGTGAATAAAGGCTTAAATTGGAGCATATATGAGAGGAATAGGAGTATTTGATCATGCTAGATGTCAAGGAGATGATTTGGAGAAGCTAATGAAGGAACATGATTGAAGAACATTACGAAACAAAGGCTTTCACAAAGGCTTTTGAGTTCCACGACCTAAACCACGGCCGTGGTTATGCATTGAGTTCGTAGAAAGTGATTTTGGAGAATATCAGAGAGTTCCACGCCCTAAACCACGACCGTGGTTTATTATACATGACCGTGATGTCTATGACAATGTGACGTGTCATATCTTCCACGTCAGCGACAGTTAGTAGGCTTTCTCGTAACCCTATCCCTATAAGAAGGTTGAAGGAGGGAGAAAAACTGGACCTTCGCTTACATTTCGCAGACGTTCGCTTAGACCTAGCATTTTACGGAGGTTTATACCCGAAGAGAGAGATTTTGGATCGTGGCTTGGGAAGATTCTGAGAAAGACACGATTTGAAGATTGTGTACTTTGAGATTTTCTTAGGGTTTACGTTTGGAGACAGATTGACATCCCGTTCTTCATTGTTTCTTAAGATTGTTGTGAGGGTTTCTATTCCCTATTTTGCATTCATTAAACACATACTTTGATTGTTCGGATTTGAGATTTATTTTGATTGTTATTTGAGTTTTCAAGGGTTTTTAACTTTTTCTCTTTTATATTTGATATTTGATTCAATGATGATGGTTATTGGCTAAAACCCTTTAGCGATTCTAAGGTGAAGGGTTGATAGTTGTGGCTTAGATAATGATAGATTGAACCAAAACAGATTGGACCCTGAGAGTTGCGAGAAACTTCGTCGACAACCTTTTCCACGGTCTGTTCTTCAAAACCACGGCCGTGGTCTTCAAGATCTAGCCGTGATTTCCTCTGTCGTACGTCCTTTGCTTTTTCTTTGATCCAAAGTTAGAGATTTGCCTTAACCTAGCCTTGACTTACCTTTTATAGGTAGTAGTGAGACTCAACATCCTCTATTTCGGTTTTGAGTGTCACAACCCTAACCGTTTTGGCTTGTCTTTGATTCCCTTGGGTTTGGGCATGGGTATTTGAGAGTAATTATTGTCCTTTAATCCTTTCTATACTGCAGCCTCAACAACCTTTATAGAGAGTGTCCTTGGGTGAGATATATAGGGTTTTCAAACTTCACCATACATAACCTTACATTAGATATACCTTTGCGATCTCGACTCTGTCCTTGCATCTATAGAATATTTTGAATCAATTGCCAGAATTGGATACTTAGATATTTAGGATTGCTATTTTCCCAATATTTGCAAAGCTTCTATACTTTACTTGCTCGATAATTTGTGAACTGAATTTGATCCCCCCAAATCCTTGAGTTTGATACTTTGGAATTCTTTCTTTTTCTACACCGATCCGTACACTGCGGGTTCGCTTGCTTTGATTTCGGTTTTATAAATTTAAAACTTATTTGCACGCACACTTTGAGGTGAACAGGTTTGGACATGGGTATTTGAGAGTTTAATCTTGTCCTTGGATTCCCTTTATAACGAGATTCAACATCCTTTATTGAGAGAGCCTTTGGGTGAGACTTATGGGTTTTGGAACTTCACCGTACAACACCCTACCTTAGATCTATACCTTTGCAATCCTAACTTTGTCCTTATATCTTTAGATCATCTTGAATCAATTGCCACAATTGGATACCTGAATCTTTTGAATCGTTGTTTTTCCAATTATCTTCACACAAGCTTCATTATTTTGCTGGATAATTTACGAACTGAATTTGATCCCCCAAATCCCTGAGTTCGATACTCTCAAATTTTTGCTTTACTATACCGATCCGTACAGTGTGGGTTCGCTTGCTTGATTTCAGTTTTTATAAATTTAATACTTAGTGACGCACACTTTTGAGCGAACAAGTTTTTGGCGCCGTTGCTGGAGATTTGGTTTAGGCCAAATTCGGTTTTCAGTTGTCGGGCTAGGGAGCTTTTGCTCTTGTTATTTGATCTATCTACCTTAGTGATTTCACATATTTCTCTTTAGGTATATACGAAGATCTCGAACTGTGCAAGACCTCGTTCCTTTTGATCCTGAACCGGAGAAAACTCCCAAGAAACGGTTAAGGGAGAAAAAGTTGTCCGAACACAATTAATAGAGTCTTCAAGAGGAGTTGGATGAAACTCGAGCTCTTCTTAATACTAGTGAAAGAAGACGTATTGAGGAACAAGTTGTAGCTCGTGCTGATAGGGAGCAAATGCAAATTCAAATGGATGAAATTAGGGTGATGGTTTTACAATCAAAACTAGATATAGGCATCAAGAGTAAGAGAGATGAATCATCCGATGATGATTCTATGCCCGAGCCTGAGGAAATACCACCATTTGAATCATCCAATTATGATGCTAATGTCGTGGCTGAACCACAAACTCTTGGGCAACGTATGGATCCAATTCAGCAACCGCGCCGTTTAGGTGTGAATCTTGGAGATCCGGATGAGCATGACTATGGGTTTGCCCTCAAGTCATTACCATGATCCGCCAAAGTCAGTTTGGTGGATGGAAGATGAATCTCCGCATCAACATTTGCAAAATTATGAGATTCTTATGCAGACTTTGAAGCCTCCAAGAGCTGTCAACAACAACTACAAGTTGAGACCGTTCTTCTTCTCTTTGAAGAACAAAGCCTTAGCTTGGTATCAAGCTCTTCCAACTAGAAGATTTAATACATGGGAGGAGTTGTCTTCGGAATTCCTCATCAAGTTCTTTCCGCCATCCAAAACAGCGGAGTTGAGGGGTAAAATAAATGCTTTTTCTATGAAACCTAATGAAAGTTTATTTAAATATTGGGAAAGGTTTCAAGATCGTCTATTAGATTGCCCGTACCGTGGCATTTCAAAGCTGGAATTATTGGAGATTTACTACAAAGGATTGGATGTGGAAACACAATTCAAACTTCAATCCCTTTCTTGTGGAACTTCTATGGATATGAGAGAAGATGATGCTTGAGATTTTATTGAGAAGCAAACTCTAGTGATTGAGAAGTATTCCCATAGGAAGGCTGATAGTGGGAATCGAGATTCCGGAGAGCCAAGAGCAAGATTGAATCCAGCTGCCCAAGCTCAAATTTTCTCCCTCAACAATGAGATCAAAGAGCTGAAAGAAGTTTTGAAGTACGGCATTCAATAGAAAAAGGAGCAAGATGTTGGCTATCTAGGAAGGGAGAACAATCAAGGAAATAGGAATAACAATCGGAAAAATAATTGGAACAACAACAACAACAACAAGAACTTCAACAACAATTGGAGATCCAACCAACAAAATACCGGTAATCCCTACTCCCATGCTGAAAATTCACTAACACCTCCTTCTTCTTCTACTCCTTTGAAAAGTCAGGGACACGCTTCAAATAGTTCAAACCAACCGGAGAAGGACAAATTTGATGCGATAATGGAAACGATCTTAGGGAAGATACAAGGAATGGAGAGTCACATTACATCGATTTCTAAAGCACAAAAAGCTTTGGAAAATCAAGTATTTAAGGGAAGCTTCCCGGAAAAACGGAGGACAACCCGAAAGGGAGAGTGATGGCAATTACAACTAGAAGTGGTGTAAGAACCACCGACTCGCAGCCCACATTCGTTGAGGTTCCCGTTGAGAAGGAGAAAGAAAAGGAGATGGAAGATGTCTATGTTCTTGCTCCAACTTATAAACCTCCTTTGCCATTCCAACAATCTAGAGCGAGAGCGCGTCTAGACAAGCATTTCGGTAAGTTTGTTGATCTCATGAGTAAACTGCACATTAACATACCCTTTCTTGATGCGATTTTAGGTATGGCCGCTTAAGGGAACTTCTTGAAAGAGATCCTCTCTAACAAGAGGAAGCTTGAAGACTTTGGTGAAGTCAAGATGAGTTCGGAGTCTTCAGAACTCATTAAAATGATGACAGAGAAGATGCCCCCAAAGGTGCGAGATCTGGGGTCATTTTGCATACCAATAGGAGTGGGAGAAGTCACATATGATGCACTTTGTGACTTGGGAGCAAGTGTGAGCATTATTCCACTTGCTTTGTGTGAGAAAGTCAGTTTAGGTGAACCTAAACCGGTGAAGATGACGTTGTATATGGCGGATCAATCCATTACTCGACCTGTTGGAATCATTGAAGAGGTCCCGGTTAAGGTCGGTAAATTCTATATTCCTATAGACTTTGTTGTGCTTGACATTCCTGCAGATTGTCCGATCCCGATCATACTTGGGAGACCTTTTCTTGCAACTTCCGGCTGTATGGTTGATTGCAAGAACGCTAGATTAGCCTTCGATATTGGAGAAGAGAAGGTTGAATTTGTTCTCTCAGCTTTGATAAAAGAACCAGCACTTGGAGAGGAGATGTTCAACATTTATGATGAAGAGGTGTCTAGAGAGGAAGTGAGCTCGATCTTGTTCAAAGATCTCTTGCAAAAGGTTATAACTATTAACATCACGGAAAAGGGAGCAGAAGAGGATTGTAACGCTCAGATTGATGCTTTGGAAGAGTTAGAAGAAGTGCAAGTTGAAGAATTCGAAAAATTGTACGACGGTTCGGAAAACACCAGAAACCACGGTCTATTGGTGTTTTCCACGGGCGTGGATTCACCAATTCCACCCGTGGAAAAGTATGTCGAGAGCGACCATTCAATTGACACACAAAACCACGGGAAAAATTGCACTTTCCACGGCCGTGGAAGTAGCAATGACACCGTGGAATCTGAAAATGCCGAGGAAAATTCCGTTCTTTCTACAAACATTCCTGCTTCTTCCTCCACCACTTCCACACCCTTGGAGACTTCCAAGGAGACCTCAAACAACCCTCACAACACTCCAAATGCATCTATAACCTTGGAATTGAAGCCACTTCTCGCACATCTAAGGTATGCGTTTTGATAGCATGAATTATAGTCTATATTTAGGGACCTGTTTAGACGTTTTATCTTCAATGATCTGCATGTTTGGATGTATATTATGTGATTTATTGTCATTTTATCTACCTTTGCAGGAATCGAGGTCTACACCAAGTTTTGTTGTAATCGTAGGTAAAATGGCACGTTTTGCATCAAAATGGAGCTAAAGAAGCTAAGGAGTCATCGGAGCTACATTCAGGAGCCTAAGGAAGAATCCAGGAAGCATGGAAATGGATTAGAGATTTACTTTGGACCAGATTTGAGAGATTTCACCTTCAGTTGAGGTTCACCTCGGTCAGCTACAGTACCATCTCGACCGAGGTGATTTTGAGGAGCGTCGCGACCGAGGCGAATACCTTGACGTGGCGAGATCATTTATTCTTGGCTGAGATCCTTTATTTTTGGAAGGAGAGATCTTATATTTTTGGGCCGAATTTCTGGAAGGAAGATCATATATTTTAGGGGTCTATTTATGAGATATGGATATATTTTATTAGGAAAATATCTTTTCAAGATATTTTATCTTTGGAGGGTAATTTTCCTATATAAAGGGCTGGATTTCCCACAAATTCAGCAACCCGCTACCATCATAACTACTGGGGAGTGAAGAAGTTGCAGTTAGGAAGGATTTTTGGAAGGTTGAAGGAAGGAAGTTAATAGCTTTTATAGCTTTTGTGAAGGGTTTTTGTAAGATTTTCTTAGATTCCCTTCTTGTTGATTTGTCTTGTTGGATTGTGATCCAAGGAACGCTATTTGTTTGATATTTGATTCATTTATTGAAGCCTTGTTCTTAAGGTTTTTGTGTTCAAATATTCATTCTCTTCCTATATATTTGATTATTGTTTTCATGATGATGAGTGACTAATTTCTTTGTGTGATTCTAGGGTGATTGGCTGAAGGTTGTGGGAAAAACAATGATAGAATAATCTTAAATTCCAGTAGGACCCTGAAAGCTCGAGCCTTTATCCTTAACCTTAGAACATCTCGTTCAATTGATGAATATCTCGGCCGGGGTGGAATTTGACTGACCGAGGTGACCTTTCTGATCCGAAACTGAGAGTTAAGTGTTAGAGTTTGCCAAATCCTATTCTTATTACACCTTTCCTGGTTCAATGCATGCCTAGGATGAGACTTACCCGGTAATTCCTTTGTTTGTTTACCCATGATCATAAGTGTAGGTAATAAAGGTTTATCTTTTATTGGGGTTTGAGTGTGCCTTTATTCCATCTTGGTGAGTTAGCCTGAGACTTACCCGGTAAAGGTTGATTCTATTCCCTTAGTTGGTATGTTGGTTTGAGATTATAATTCCTTTCCTTAGTACCTTGAGACTTACCCGGTAATAGGAGTTACGGCTTGGGATTGTGAGTAGTGAGACTTACCCGGTGATCTATTCCACTTTAGTAACACCTTCCCTTTGCAAAATCTCAGCTTTGTCCGCTTATCTTTAGATCTTGAGTTGGAACCACAACTAGATGCTTTAATCCCTAGAATTGCATATTTCCTTTAATTGACTTTTTATCATCTTTGATTGCTTTAATTGATTTTGTGGTTAGTTGCGATATTGACTACCTATATTGGTTTTGTTTCACCTAAGTCTCTGAGATCGACACCCCGGAATTCTTTCTTTTACTACGATTTACCCGTACACTGCGGGTTCGCATCCTTGTTTTGAGCATATATCTTGGGTTATAAATTTAAAGCTTGCACACACCGTTTGGAGCGAACAAGTTTTTGGCGTCGTTGCTGGGGACTTGGTCTAGACTGAGCCGGTTACGGTTGTCTTTCGGGGTTATTGCCCTTGTTGCTATTAACCATTTGTCCTATGAGTTTTGTAGTTTTCAGGATATCCGATGACTACATTTGATCAAGCCTGGATAGCAAGACAAAGTGCTAGGGCGGACCATTATGAATACTTGGAAGAAAAATACTCCTTTTATTGATTTAACAATGAAAGGGAAAGAGAAAAGGTCATTGAAAAGGAGCTTGCGATATGGGATGAGATGAATGTCCCTAGAAACATTTATGATCAACCTCTTGAAGATTCTCTTGAATCAAGATGGGAGAAGTTGATGAAGAAGGTGGAGGAGCTCAAGGAAAGCACCCTATCCTATGCTAAGCCGGAAGAGGAGCATAAGGAAGTGCTGCAAGTTTCAAGCATTCCCCCAATCGAACCAGAAGTTTCTCCTGAAGCTTTTGAGGAAGAGGAAGATGTGGAAGATCTCGATCCAACTGTTGAGACTTCGGCCGAGGTGAAAGAGAGATCGGCCGAGGTGAAAGAGAGATCGGCCGAGATGGAAGAAGAATCTGTAGAACTAGAAGTGGAAGATGCAGAGAACCTTGGCCAAATTACTGAGATTGTGGCCAAGGTGGAAGAAAGATCAGCTAAGTTGGGAAAGATTTCATGTGTGGATTATCAACCTAACATGAAACTTGTCCCAAGCTTTGGAGAACTTTCTAAGGTGCCTTCTCTTACTCCCTTTGAAATTCCTACTAAAGTTCTAGATTTCTTCAGGGATGCACCAAAGAGTTGGAGGTCTCTTCCAAAAGAACCTCCTAAAATTAAGATGAAACCTCCATTGAAATTATTGTAAGAAGATGCTCCTTGGATTATAAGGAGTGAAGTTAACAAGCGCTTCACCGTTAAGGCAACGAAGTGTTATTTGTTCAAGTATGGGGTCATTCACATGACAAAGACCTCGTACTATCCCCGAACTAGAGATGAGGAAGCTACTAGGATTCTCGAGAAGTTGTTTTCTCGATCGAGGAAAGGATGGGATGCAAGGCTAGATTATGTTCCATTGAAGTGCAGGAAAGCTAGAAGGATTCCGGTGAGAATCAAACCGTACAAACTAGTACGTGGGAGATCTTACCATTTGCCGGTGAAATTAGGAACCGGAACCTTTTTGGAAGAATTTTATGATGGATGTGATGAGCATTCCAAGGTGTTCGAGGTACATTGAGTATTCTATGGAGAAAGGTCCAGCTAGCGACCTTAAACCAAGCGCTTCTTGGGAGGCAACCCAAGGTATTGCTTTCTTTTCCCTTTTCTAGCTTAGTTTTGGATAGTTTGCTTTGCTTGCTTTGCTTTGTTTTTGGCATCCTCTAGACAGAAACCAGGTACTCTCTAAGGAAGGATTATAGCTCAGGAGCTACACTAGAAGGACAGAAGTTCGAGAAATTGAGAGGACAGAGCTTGACTGAGACACATCTCGGGTGCAGTCACAGGACCTCGACCGAGATGTTCTTCGCCAACCGAGATGATCTTATCCGGGAGTTGTTTCTTATTTCTTTATGCAGCTCAGCTTATGTCCGGTGAGTACTCTATTTTCATACTTATTTTGACCCATTGGGACAATGTGTCCCAAGTATGGGGTATTTGGATGTATTTATTTGACTTTATGTGTATGCTTGGATGACTCTACCGGATATTATTGTTTTATCTTGCTCTATGTGTTTATCTGAGACTACATGCATGCATACAGGTTATTTGATTGAGAAAAACTGGTTTAAGAAAAAACTTTTTTTTACCTCAACCGAAGTAATTCTGACCAATCGAGGTGCAGCACCTCGATTGACTTAGAACATCTCGACCGAGATGGTTTAACTGAGAAAGGTTTTCGAAACGATTTTTGTGCTTCTTATCTGGATATGACCTCAGTGAAGATTTTGTTTGCAGATTGGTTTTGAAATCTTTATATGTTTGAAAGGTTTTATAATATGTTTAAGTTGCTAAATGCTTTGTTTGAAATTTTCGGCATGTTTAATACTTTGTTTTTATCCAAATTATGTTGAATTTGAAGGTTGACACCACATGATAAGTTCTATCACTTTCTTCCTGGGATGATTAAGGCAATTCATTCTCTTCTCCTCTTCTTCTTGATCATGCTTATCCCCTCATATACATATTTGCCTCCCTTTACCTATCCGGGAATTTGGAAGCAAGCAAGTGAAAAGCAAGTGAAAGAAAAGTTGAGATGTTGGCTGAAAGTTAGAAAGAAACAAATAGGTTTGGAGAAGTCAATCATGATGATGAGTAACTCGGCACCATTCACATAGCCGGGTGTTTGTGTCTTGCCAAAGTCGGATTGAGCGATATTCCTAACAGGTCATGGTATGTGCATCAAGGGTTTGAGGCATCTCGAGAAATTGATGATTGCTAATCTCCTAGGCTTCGGTTATTGTGCACCTCTGTCCATGCATCCCAAAAAATAAAAAATAAAAAGTAAAATAAGCAAAGCTTATTGGTGGAAGATGTTGAAGTTCAAAAGAAAGTGAAGTAAAGATCCTTTTCCCGGATTCTAGCACCACATTCCCTATATACATCCCACCTTCACACGTTTTTTGACCTCTCTTAAAAAGACCTTGAGACCTCAAGCTTGTTGATTAACTTGGTGGTTTAAACTAGATTATACATGATTAATTTCGATAATTATGATTTATTATGCATTCTATGATTTTATGCAAAGATGAACAACTTTCTTATATTTATAAAATGTTTTGAGCATATTTTGATTTTAAATTCTACGAAGCATTCTCTTAGAGTGATCTATGAGTGGAGCACACCACCAAAAATGTTTGAAATACTTTTCATTGATCTTTATGACTTATAATCCATTCTATCTTGTATTTTAGATTTGGAACTTTCTTGGGGACAAGCAAGGGACAAGTATTGGGTATTTTGATACATGAATTATAGTCTATATTTTGGGACCTGTTTAGACGTTTTATCTTCAATGATCTGCATGTTTGGATGTATATTATGTGATTATATTGTCATTTCATCTACCTTTGCGGGAATCGAGGTCTACACCAAGTTTTGTTGTAATCGTAGGTAAAATGGCACGTTTTGCATCAAAATGGAGCTAAAGAAGCTAAGGAGTCATTGGAGCTACATTCATGAACCTAAGGAAGAATCCAGGAAGCATGGAAATGGATTAGAGATTTACTTTGGACCAGATTTGAGAGATTTCACCTTCAGTTGAGGTTCACCTCGGTCAACTACAATACCATCTTGACCGAGGTGATTTTGAGGAGCGTCGCGACCGAGGCGAATACCCAAACGCGGCGAGATCATTTGTTCTTGGCTGAGATCTTTTATTTTTGGAAGGAGAGATCTTATATTTTGGGGCTGGATTTCTGGAAGGAAGATCTTATATTTTTAGGGGTCTATTTATGAGATATGGATATATTTTATTTAGGAAAATATCTTTTCAAGATATTTTATCTTTGGAGGGTAATTTTCCTATATAAAGGGCTGTATTTCCCACAAATTCAGCAACCCGCTACCATCATAACAGTTGGGGATTGAAGAAGCTGCAGTTAGAAAGGATTTTTGGAAGGTTGAAGGAAGGAAGTTAATAGCTTTTATAGCTTTTGTGAAGGGTTTTTATAAGACTTTCTTAGATTCCCTTCTTGTTGATTTGTCTTGTTGGATTGTGATCCAAGGAATGCTATTTGTTTGATATTTGATTCAGTTATTGAAGCCTTGTTCTTAAGGTTTATGTGTTCAAATATTCATTCTCTTTCCATATATTTGATTATTTCTTTCATGATGATGAGTAATTTCTTTGTGTGATTCTAGGGTGATTGGCTGAAGGTTGTGGGAAAAACAATGATAGAATAATCTTAAATTCTAGTAGGACCCTGAAAGCTCGAGTCTTTATCCTTAACCTTAGAACATCTCGTTCAGTCGATGAACATCTCGTCCGGGGTGGAATTTGACTGACCGAGGTTGCCTTTCTGATCCGAAACTGAGAGTTAAGTGTTAGAGTTTGCCAAATCCTATTCTTATTACACCTTTCCTGGTTCAATGCAAGCCTAGGATGAGACTTACCCGGTAATTCCATTGTTTGTTTACCCATGATCATAAGTGTAGGTAATAAAGGTTTATCTTTTATTGGGGTTTGAGTGTGCCTTCATTCCATCTTTGTGAGTTAGCTTGAGACTTACCCGGTAAAGGTTGATTCTATTCCCTTAGTTGGTGTGTTGGTTTGAGATTATAATTCCTTTCCTTAGTACCTTGAGACTTACCCGGTAATAGGAGTTACGGATTGGGATTGTGAGTAGTGGGACTTACCCGGTGATTTATTCCACTTTAGTAACACCTTCCCTTTGCAAAATCTCAGCTTTGTCCGCTTATCTTTAGATCTTGAGTTGGAACCACAACTAGATGCTTTAATCCCTAGAATTGCATATTTCCTTTAATTGACTTTTTATCATCTTTGATTGCTTTAATTGCTTTTGTGGTTAGTTGCGATATTGACTACCTATATTGGTTTTGTTTCACCTAAGTCCCTGAGATCGACACCCCAGAATTCTTTCTTTTACTACGATTGACCCGTACACTACGGGTTCACATCCTTGTTTTGAGCATATAACTTGGGTTATAAATTTAAAGCTTGCACACACCGTTTGGAGCGAACAAGTTTCTTGGATCTAACTCTACGTTTCCCGTCATAGTTAGTTCTAGTTTAAGTTAAGATGAGCATGATAGGCTTATGATTGTTTTGAAGAAACATAGGAAATCTTTAGGCTACAACATAGAGGATCTTGTAGGAATTAAACCTTCTTTATGTGTGCACAAGATACTAATGGAAGAGGATTATAAGTCTTCACGTCAACCTCAACGACGGTTAAACCCGATCATGAAAGAGGTCATGAAGAAGGAGATCCTTAAATTGCTTGATACAGGTATCATATTCCTGATTTCCGATAGCAAGTGGGTGAGTTCTGTGCAAGTTGTCCCAAAGAAGGGAGGAATGATCGTTGTGGCCAACAAGAATAACACACTCATTCCAACGAGAACGGTGACAGGATGGAGGATGTGCATAGACTATCGCAAGCTGAACAATGCGATGAGGAAGGACCACTTCCCGCTGCCCTTCATTGATAACATGCTTGAGAGGTTAGAGCAACACTCTTACTTTTGCTATCTTGACGGTTATAGTGGTTTCTTTCAGATTCAGATTCTTCCGTACGATCAAGAAAAGACCACATTCACGTGCCCATGGGGTACGTTTGCTAATAGGAGGATGCCATTCGGATTGTGCAACGCTCCAGCCACCTTCTTAAGGTGTATGATGGCCATATTCTCAAAGTACATTGAGGAAATCATGGAGGTTTTTATGGATGATTTTTATGTTTATGGTTCCTCATTTGATAATTGTCTTGCTAACTTATCTCTTGTTTTACAAAGGTGTGAAGACACGAACCTAGTTCTAAGTTGGGAGAAGTGTCATTTTATGGATAGGGAAGGCATTTATTTAGGACACTTGATCTCTAATAGAGGGATTGAGGTTGAAAAGGCTAAGATTGAGACAATAGAGAAGCTTCCTCCTCCATCTTCGATGAAGTGGATTAGAAGTTTTCTAGGACATGCTGGATTCTATAGGAGATTCATTAAGGACTTTTCGAAAATCTCTAAACCGCTAACTAATCTATTGATGAAGGATGTTGTTTTTGAATTTTCAAAAGAGTGTTTGGATGCTTTTTACATTATTCGAGAAGCTCTAATCTCAGCCCCAATGATTCAGCCTCCGGATTGGGTCTTCCATTCGAGGTCAGGTGCGATGCAAGTGACGTAGCGGTAGGAGTGGTGCTTGGACAAAAGAAAGATGGGCGCACTCATGCCATTTATTGTGCTAGCAAAACGCTAGATGAAACTCAGCTCAACTACGCCACAACGGAAAAGGAATTTCTTGTTGTTGTATATGCATCTGAAAATTTACGTTCTGATCTTGTAGGAGCGAAGGTGATTATATACACGAATCATTCAGCCATTCGGTATTTTCTTGCCAAGAAAGATGCAAAGCCAAGGCTGATTAGGTGGATTCTCCTCCTTCAATAGTTCGATCTTGAGATTCGTGACAAGAAAGGATCTGAAAATTCTGTTGCGGATCACTTGAGTCGTTTACCACATGTCACAAACGACGACTTGCCTATTGATGACTCTTTCCCGTACGAACAATTGCATCTAATGGAAGAGCTCATCAATCATATTTCTATAGGTAACGAACCTTGGTTTGCTGATTTTGTGAATTTTTTGGTTTGTCAGGAAATACCTCCCGGAATATCCTACGCACAAAGAAAGAAGTTCTTTAAGGATGTCCGCCAATACTATTGGAATGAACCTCTACTCTTCAAGAGAGGTCCAGATGGCATCATTA
The DNA here is from genome assembly GCA_033239125.1 of Fagopyrum homotropicum. Taxonomy (NCBI): domain Eukaryota; kingdom Viridiplantae; phylum Streptophyta; class Magnoliopsida; order Caryophyllales; family Polygonaceae; genus Fagopyrum; species Fagopyrum homotropicum. Next base: position 92,576,643 of record BSWB01000003.1, on the reverse strand, counting down.
GGATATGTGTGCCTGAAGACGAAATGTAAAGTGTCATTCGTCATTGTCATTCGCTTCCTTGTGGAGGACACGCTAGCTCTCACAAGACTAGCGCTAAGGTATTATAATCCGGATTCTTTTGGCCTACATTATTTAAGGATGTGCAAACATTTGTTGCTTGTTGCGATGCTTGTCAAAGAACAAGGAACATATCTAGGAGGAATGAAATGCCTCTCAACAACATCCAAGAAGTGGAAATCTTTGACGTTTGGGGAGTTGACTTCATGGGACCATTCCCATCATCTTGTGGTAACCAATACATACTTCTGGTTGTAGATTATGTTTCAAGATAGGTTGAAGCTATTGCTTCTCCAACTAATGATGCAATGGTGGTTGTTAAGTTCTTTAATCGAACTATTTTCCCAAGGTTTGGGGCACCTCGGACCATCATTAGTGACGGAGGATCACACTTCATTGCCGTCGATTTGAAGCTCTACTAGCTAAGTATGGGGTGACTCACAAGATCGCCACACCCTACCATCCGCAAACAAGTGAACAAGTGGAGATATCTAATAGGGAGATCAAAGGAATTCTGGAGAAAACGGTGTCAAGTACAAGGAAGGATTGGCCGTTAAAGCTGGATGACGCATTATGGGCGTATAGAATGGCATACAAGACTCCCATTGTTACAACACCATATAATCTTGTGTATGAGAAGTCTTGTCATCTTCCGGTGGAGCTGGAACATAAGGAGTATTGGGCTGTTAAGTGGTTGAACTTCAGCAATGAGGAAGCGGGGGAGAAACATCTCTTAGATCTTAATGAGTTAGAAGAACTCCGCTTGAACGCCTATGAAAACGCCAAAATCTACAAGGAGAGAGCGAAGCGTTGGCATGATAAGCACATAATTCTGAAAGACTTCAAAGAAGGAGACCTCGTTCTTCTATTCAATTCTAGATTACGACTCTTTCTTGGTAAGCTTAAATCTCGTTGGACAGGACCTTATGTTATTAAACACGTTTTCCCCATGGTACAATTGAAGTATGGGGTGAGAAGTGCGGAAGTTTCAAAGTAAATGGCCAATGACTCAAGAAGTACTCGTCGGAACTCCAAACTGAGGAAGTCGCACCGATTCTCCTAACTTAAGCACAAAGGATTGGTCTAGATACGAACCTAAAACAAAGCGCTACTTGGGAGGCAACCCAAGGTAATGCATTATTGTTTTTCTTTTTGTTTTTCTTAGATTAGATTAGCGTAGTTTGTTTTTATTGGGTTTTCGTCGATATCTTCCGGTATGACTTGTGTCTTTAATTGTAAGGGTTGAGAAACGACCAAAAGAAGTGAAGACAGCCAAAGGAACAACGAAATTTGGATTTTTGGCAGAAAAAGAGCTTTTCACGTGTTAAAATACGATTCCCCGGCCGTGGTTTTGTTAATTTTGGCCGTGGAAAAGTATGTCGAGAATAGTCAAAGAAAAGGACGCAAAACCACGGCCTTACTGTTACTTCCACGGCCATGGAATTGCACGACAGGCCGTGGTTTTTGAAAATTTTACGGGGCTATATAAGTTCTTTTTCTTCACAATTCTCTCAACTCCACATCCCTCTTCCACGCCCTAAACCACGCCCAATCCCCTAATCCCGCATTTCTTCGTTCGGTGATCGTTTTGTACGATTCTTTGCTCCAAACTCAAGCAAACTTGATTCTATTTCCGATTTTGGCAACAAACAACACAAACATTCAGCGATCGGCTGAGATTTTGGATTTCTTCAAATCCAAAACCTAGGTTTTCTCTCAACTCTTTCCTTGGTTGATTTCCTTCGTTTTTATTGAAGATTTTTAGGAGAACTGAACGGAATTGAACCTAGAAATAGTTTAGGACTGCTGTTGTTGAGATTGTTGTAGAATTTCTGGATTTTTTAGGGAAATCGTGCATTTCCACGAGCTGTCGTACAAAACCACGGGCGTGGTTTCCTGATGAACAGGCCGTGGTTTTCTGAAAATGTTTGGAACTCGCAAATCAAACCGAAACAAGAAGCAAAGAGGCGAAGGCTCCTTTTCCCAACCCTCTCCTGTTGCTCAACCTATCCCTAGGATCCCTACCATCCATAAGAACCACTTGGGAGCTTTTGAAAAGATCCACAAATGTAAAGTTATTGCTTCTAGGTACATTGTGCTTGAAGAGTTTGAGGATTTGCATGTGGTGAATGATCTTAGATGGATGCTTGATAGGGTTGGGATGACTACATTTGCTAGCATTACAGAGGATGCTTATGAGGAGATTACAATGGAATTCATAACCTCTTTTTACCATAGCGACGTTAACCGAATGGTATCCTTCCGGTTGATGGACCAAACCTACCATATGTCCATAGCTCAGTTTGAAGCATTGTTTGGTTTTGTGTTACACATACAATGGGACATTCCCTAAGAGTTCTAGAGCTAGAGAGTTTTGGGAGGAGATTGATATGGTAGTGGGTCATGAGGATCGTTGACAACCGGCCGACTCGAAAGCCAAGCTCATCTATAACCTCTTTGATAGCATATATTATAGTCTATATTTTGGGACTGGTTTAGACACTTTATCTTCAATAATCTGCATGTTTGGATGTATATTATGTGATTATATTTTCGTTTCATCTACCTTTACGGGAATCGAGGTCTACACCAAGTTTCGTTGTAATCGTAGGTAAAATGACACATTTTGGATCGAAATGGAGCTAAGGAGCAAATGAGTCATAGGAGCTACATTCTGGAGCTTAAAAAGAGAACTCGGGAAGCATGGAATTAATAAAGAAGATTTACTTTGGACCAGATTTGAGAGATTTCACATTCAGCTGAGATTCACCTCGGTCAGCTAAAGTGTCACCTCGACCGAGGTGATCTTGAGGAGCGTCCCGACCGAGGCGAACACCCTGGCGCGGCGAGATCATATCTTTTGGTTGAGATCTTTTATTTTTGGAAGGAAGATATCTTATATTTTTGGGCTGAATTTATGAAAGGAAGATCATATATTTGGGAGATCTATTTTAAAAATATGGATATATTTTATAGGAAATTATCTTTTTAAGATATTTTTATGTTTGGAAGATAATTCTCCTATATAAAGGGTTGGATTTTCCTCAATTCAGCCATCTTTTGATCATTGAAGAAGCTGCAGTTAGGAGATTTTCTGAAAGTTGAAGAAGGCTTTGAAGATTGAAGGAAGGAAGATTCATTATTTTGAGATAGCTTTAAGGGAGTTTGTAAGATTTTCTTAGATTCCCTTTGGTTTATTGTCTTGTGTGATTAGTGATTTAGGAACGCTGATTTGTGACTATTTGATTCAGTTATTGAAGCCTTGTTCTTAAGATTTTTTTGTGTTCAAATATTCATTCCTTTCCCTTTTATTTGATTATTGTTATCATGATGATGAGTGGCTAATTTCCTTGTGCGATTCTAGGGTGGTTAGTTGAAAGTTGTGGGAAAGACAATAATAGAATGATCTTAATCCCAATAGGACCCTGAAAGCTCGAGTCTTTAACCTTAACCCTAGAACATCTCGTTCAGTCGATGAACATCTCGGCCGGGATGGAACTTGACTGACCGAGGTGACCTTTTCTGATCCGAAATTGAGAGTTAAGTGTTAGAGTTTGCCAAATCCTATTCTTATTACACCTTTCCTGGTTTAATGCAAGCCTAGGATGAGACTTACCCGGTGATTCCTTTGTTTGTTTACCCATGATCATAAGTTTAGGTAATAAAGGTTTATCCTTTATTGGGGTTTGAGTGTGCCTTCATCCCATCTTTGTGAGTTAGCCTGAGACTTACCCGGTAAAGCTTGATTCTATTCCCTTAGTTGGTATGTTGGTTTGAAATTATAGTTCCTTTCCTTAGTACCTTGAGACTTACCCGGTGATAGGAGCTTTGGTTTAGGATTGTGAGTAGTGAGACTTACCCGGTAATCTATTCCACCTTAGAAACACCTTCCCTTTGCAAAACCTCAGCTTTGTCCGCTTTATCTTGAGATCTTGAGTCGGAACCACAACTAGATGCTTAATCCCTAGAATTGGCATATTCCCCTTATTTGACCTTATTATCATCTTTGATTGCTTTAATCACTTTTGTGGTTATTAGTTGCATTGACAATCTCTACATGCTTAGGTTCACATAAGTCCTTGAAATCGACACCCCGGAATTCTTGCTTTTTACTATAATTGATCCGTACACTGCGGGTTCGCATCCTTGTTTTAAGCATATTTTTTGGGATATAAATTTAAAGCTTGCACACACCGTTTGGAGCGAACAAGTTTTTGGCGCCGTTGCTGGGGAATTGGTCTAGACCAAGCTGGTTGCGGTTGTCTTTCGGGGCAATTGCCCTAGTTGCTACTAACCACTCTACTTGAGTGCTTTCACATGTTCTTTTTCTTAGGTTTATGCGAAGAACCCGTGCTGGGAAGGAAATCTTTCCTTACGATCCCGAATCAGAGAAGACATACAAAAGACGCTTGAAAGAAGCGAAAATGGTCAACCAAGACAATCACGATCTTGAAGCCAAATTGAAGGAGGCGATGGAACAGCTGCGCCTCAATAGGGAAGAACTGCAACGCGAAAGGGAACAAACTCGCACCAGAACTACACAGTTTGAAGCAGATATGGCTTATCTACGAGCCTAGATTCTGCATCGATCAAGGCAGGACACAGTCCTAGTTGCCGCGGCCGAGATACATCCACCTCGGATGCCTGTCCGAGATGTTCTTTTTGCAAGAATTCCACAAACCCTAGGACAGAGGATGGACCCAAACCAGCAAGTGAGGCGTCCAGGAGTCAACCTATGTGATCCAGCGGAGCATGATTATGAACTTCGACCGCAAGTTCTATCCATGATCCGCCAATGCCAGTTTGGAGGTTTAGAGAGGGAGTCTCCGCATCAGCATTTGCAAAACTATGAGATTTTGGTAGAGACCTTGAGACCTTCAAGGCTGGAAAATAATAATTACAAGCTAAGGCCTTTTTACTTTTCTTTGAAGGACAGGGCGCTTACTTGGTATCAGTCTCTTCCTCCCGGAAAGATCAACACTTGGGAGGAGATGACGACTGAGTTCTAAACAAAGTTCTTTCCCCCCTCCAAAACCGCTGAAATGAGAGGGAAGATTAATGCATTCATCATGAAGGACAACGAGAGTTTGTCCAAGTCATGGGAGAGATTTAAAGATGTTCTCTTGGATTGCCCACATCATGGGATTCCAAAGATAGAGTTGTTGGAGATATACTTCAAGGGATTGGATGGAGCTACCCAATTCAATCTTCAAGTACTCTCCGCCGGCACATTCATGGACATGCCGATTGACGAAGCTTGGGAGTTCATTGAGAAACAAGCTTTGCACATGTAGAAATACTCCCATCAAGGAGCTGAAAATGGAGTTAAGAGAGTTAATTTCCAGGAAGCTCCATCAAATGATAATCAACTCATTTCCCTCAAGAATGATGTGAAGCAATTGAAGGACCTTTTGGTTGCTCACACAAAGAAGGAAGAAGGAGGATATCAAGGCTCAAGGAACAACAATCAAGGGCCCAGGAACAACAATTACAACAACAATAGAGGCTCTAACAGCAACAATTGGAGATCTAACAATCAAAATTCGGGTAACCCTTATTCTAATTCCAATTCTAATAATTCTTTTAATCCCTCTTCTTCTTCTTCCACTCCATTGAAGAGCAAGGAGCCTGGATCAAGTTCGTCCCAGCCAAAGAAGAAAGATGCAGTGTTGGAGGCCATCTTGATCAAGCTCAACGTTATGGAGACGTCCATGACTTCATTTTCAAAGGCACAAAAAGCCTTAGATCAACAATTCTTAAATAAGGCGAATGAAGCGCCAAGAGATCCCGGGAAGATCCTAGCAAGGACAAAGAGCAGCCCTAAAGGACATATTATGGCAATAACGACGAGAAGTGGACTGAAAACTGCAGATCCAGTGTCTCGGTCGATGCCAGTGCAGATGAAGAACACCTCGGTCCAGGTACAGACGAGGAACACTTCGGTCGAGGTGCCACCCGGGGTGGAGTCCCAGAAGGCGACGGACAAATCTGAAGTTTATGTCCCACCTCTTGCATTTAAACCACCACTTCCATTCCCTCAGTCAAGAGCTAGAGCACATCTAGACAAGCACTTTGGTAAGTTCCTTGACTTGATGAATAAACTACATATTAACATCCCTTTCCTTGATGATATTCTAGGGATTCCCTCCAATGGGAAGTTATTAAAACAGATTCTATCAAGGAAGAGGAAACTGGAAGATTTTGGTGAAGGATGGCATCTAAATCCTCGGAGCTCATTCAAATCATGAAAGAGAAGATGCCACCCAAGTTGAGAGATCCCGACTCATTTTGCATTCCCATTCAAGTTAGGGATGTGACTTGTGAGGCATTGTGTGATCTAGGAGCCAGCGTGAGCATCATCCCGCTGGAGCTATGTGTGAAGATCGGACTTGGAGAGTCCAAGCCGGTGAAGATAAGGCTATACATGGCGGACCGCTCCATTACCCATCCCGTGGGCATTTTGGAAGATGTTCCGGTTAAGTTAGGTAACTTCTACTTACCTATAGACTTTGTTGTACTTGATATACCCACAGATTATCCCGTTCCTATCATTCTCGGGAGACCATTTCTAGCAACTTCGGGTTGCAATGTGGATTGTAAGAACGCCAAGTTGAAATTCAACATTGCCGGAGATCAAGTGGAGTTTGCTTTGCTTGCTGCAATGAAAGGAGAGCCGCTAGAGGATGATATCTTCAACATCTATGATGAAGAAGAGTCAAGAGAATTGGTGAGCTCTATCCTTATTAATTACCCTCTTGAAAGAGTTATTTGTTTTAGCTTAATGGAGGAAGGTATAGATGCTTCTTGTGATGCAGATATACGGAGCTTAATGGCACTGGAAGAAGATCCAGGAGCTAAAATTGAGAAACTGATCCAGGAGAGGAGAAACTCCAGTTTCAGTTCCAGTACCTCGACCGAGGCACTATCTGGACCAAGTGAGGTGTTCTTATCTGAAGAACATCTCGGTCACCCACTTTAGACCTCGACCGAGGTCGCAAGCGAGATGATGTCGACTAAGACTTCTGAAAGTCCAATTCTTCGATCCAAGTCTACTCCACTGGAAGGAGGAAGCAAGGATCCCCCTCAGAAAGCACCCCCAGTTGTGGAGCTTAAACCGCTTCCAAGTCACTTGAGGTATGTTTTCCTTGGACCATATTCTACATATCCCGTTATTGTAAGCGCCTCCCTTTCCGAAACTGAACTATCTAAACTGATGCATGTCCTGAGAAAACATCAAAAGGCTTTAGGTTATACTATTGATGATCTTATTGGTATTAAGTCTTCTTTTTGCATGCATAGAATACGAATGGAGGATGATCATAATACTTCACAGGAACCTCAAAGATGGTTAAATCCGATCATGAAAGAGGTTGTGAAGAAGGAGATTCTTAAATTGTTGGATGCAGGTATCATATTTCCTATCTCGGACAGCAAGTGGGTAAGCCCAATACATGTAGTTCCGAAGAAAGGAGGGATGACCGTTGTGACGAATAAGAACAACGAGTTGATCCCAACTAGGACCGTTACGGCATGGAGGGTGTGTATCGATTACAGGAAGCTGAACGTGGCCACTCGGAAGGATCATTTTCCACTTCCCTTCATCAATCAAATGCTCAAACGGTTAGCCTAGCATTCACATTTTTTCTATTTAGATGGTTATAGTGGCTTCTTTCAGATTCCTATCCATCCGGATGAGCAAGAGAAGACCACTTTCACTTGTCCATGGGGGACATTCGCTTATAGGAGGATTCCATTTGGATTTTGTAATGCACCCGCTACCTTCCAGCGCTGCATGATGGCTATCTTTTCCGAGTATATAGAGGAGATCATGGAGGTATTTATGGATGATTTTTCAGTATATGGTTTCTCTTTTGATGACTGTTTATCTAACCTGTCTCTAGTGCTACAACGATGTGAAGACACTAATCTCGTTTTGAATTGGGAGAAGTGTCATTTTCTAGTTAATGAAGGAATTGTGCTAGGAAACCTCGTTTCTAACCGAGGTATTGAGGTCGATCGAGCTAAGATCGAGACTATTGAGAAACTCCCTCCCCCTTGTTCGGTTAAGGGTATGAGGAGTTTTCTCGGGCATGCAGGTTTCTATAGGAGGTTCATCAAGGATTTCTCGAAGATTTCTAAACCACTCACTAAACTCTTGAATAAGGATGTTGTTTTTGAGTTTTCGCAGGAATGTCTTAATGCATTTTACAGGATAAAGGAAGCGTTGATCTCCGCTCCCATTATTCAACCTCCGGATTGGACCTTACCCTTTGAGATCATGTGTGATGCGAATGATGTGGCGGTAGGAGCGGTGCTTGGACAAAAGAAGAATGGCCGGACCAACGCCATTTACTATGCTAGCAAGACGCTAGATGAAGCCCAACTAAACTACGCCACCACCGAAAAGGAGCTTTTGGAGGTTGTATATGCTTTTGAGAAATTTCGTTCTTACTTAGTGGGAGCGAAAGTTATTGTCTACACTGACCATGCAACTATTCGTTACTTGCTTGCTAAGAAGGATGCAAAACCGCGTCTTATTCGATGGATTCTCTTGCTTCAAGAGTTTGACCTAGAGATTTGCGATAAGAAGGGATACCAAAATTCTGTTGCGGATCACCTCAGCCGGCTACCTCCATCTTCACGCGAGAAGGACGACCCACCCATAGACGATTCATTCCCCGATGAACACTTGCATTTGCTGGAACGTTTGATAGACTTCTTTATCTCACCCCATGATGAAGGCAAAGTATGGGGTGAAGATACCTTCCAGCATATTTAGGGATACCGTACGGTCCAGCTAGCGACCTTAAATCAAGCGCTTCTTGGGAGGCAACCCAAGGTATTGCTTTCTTTTCCCTCTTCCTAGTTTCACTTTAGATAGTTTGTTTTTGCTTTGCTTTGTTTGTTTTTGGCGTCCTAGAAAGAAACTAGGGACTTTCTAAGGAAGGATTACAACTCAGGAACAACACTGGAAGGACAGAAGTTCGAAAAATTGAGATGACGGAGTTTCATTGAGACACATCTCGGTTGTTGTCACATCACCTCGACCGAGATAATTCTTGAGCAACCGAGGCGACTAAGGCTGACAATCCAGTCAGCCACCTCGGTCTGTACCACCTCGGTCAGGTCAGGACCACTGTTCGCTCAAAAGTACGCGTCACTAGTTTTAAAATTTATATCTAGAACTTAAAGCAAAGCGAACCCACAGTGTACGGATCAGCTGTAGTAAGGCAAGAAATTCTAGAGTCGAACTCAGGGATTTGGTGAGTATATAAAATCGAATTCAGTTATCGTACAAAGTGCAAAAGCTTTTGTGATTAATAAAGGGGGAAATGATTCCAAGGATTCAAGTATCCGAATGCAGCTTTCGATTCAAGACACTTCTGAAGATCAAAGGACAGAGTTTATATTGCCAAGGTTATGTGTTTCAAAGGTAGATATCGTACGATGATGTTCCGAAACCTATTTGCCTAATCCAAATGTTCTCTCTATAAGGGTTGTTGAGGCTGCAATACAGAAAGATCTAAGGACAAGAATTACACTTAAACTAACTACCCAAAACCCCAGGATGTGACTCTCTAAGGTTAAGATAGAAAGCACACATAAAACCTTAATAAAGGATGTTGAGTCTCTCTATTACCCAAATCTTGTAATCTTAATCTATTAAATGTAGAATCAATGATGAAGTCTCTTCATACACTCAAATAGAGGTAAAAAAAAGGTTAAGCAAGGTTGGGATTTAGGCAAGGATTAACTTTGGTTAAAGAATAAATCAATTAAAGATCATCAGGGAAATAAATCGTGTTGTTCATAGATAAATCGGACGATTTATTCAAGAACAGGTTGATTTTCCTGTTGTCGCAAAGTTAAAATCTAAACTCTCAGGGTCCAAATGTTTGAATGAAGGAAGGAACTATCATCATCTAAGCCTCAATCATCAACTATTCTCCCCAGAATCACAATGGTTTTAGCCAACCATTTTCAAAATCAAATCAAAATTAAGATTGAGTGAATAAATCAAATAAACCCGAATCTTGAATAAAAACTCAATAACTTTCAAATCTGTAAACCAATCTCAAACCTAATCAAAGTATCTCTCAATTAACTCAGTATTATGTTCAAAAACCACAAAGATCGCAATGGAAACAAGGAATCTCACAATTATGATCAAGATTGACTTCCCGGCAATTACCCTTCAATCCTTCTCCAAGAATCTTCAATCTCTCACAAACGTGTAAAGATTTCCCGCTGTGGAACCCCCGTTTCCGTTCCTAGGGTTCTAATATATAGTTCCTTGCTAATGGGCCGCTTGGCAAAACACTTCTCTAGCCTAAAAGTGATGGTCTTTGAGTCGTCTTTACCATTGGGCCGAAAAATAGATAAATCGTACCAGCTGATTTACATACAAAACCGTTCGATTTTCAAGGATAAAAATCGTCCGATTTATATGTTAAATGGCACGATTTTCTTCAACAGAGAATGCTCGTTTTTTGGTTTGTTTCCTTCCTCCCTTTTATGACTCTTTTACGCAACTTCTTTGCTCTTTGTGATTCCTCTAAGACTCCTTTAGCTTCTCTAATGGCCTTAGATGCTCTTTGCACCACTTTTGTTTCCAAATCCACTGAATTTACGTACAATTCAACCAAAACTCGTGTAGACCTCTATTTCCGAAATATAAATGAATAAAACCTAAAAGGTACACAAGTTCTCTCTAAATGCAAGGTAAATCGAGGTAAACCTCTATAATATGCATGATTATAATGGTATATAATTGATGTCATCAAAATACCCCATACTTGCCCTTTGCTTGTCCCCAAGCAAGACTCAAACTTAGGATACAAGATGTCATGGATTATATATATATGAAAGCTCAAAAACCTTTTGTTTAGAAGTGCTTCTTCTTATTGGATCACCCTCAAAGTGATGTTTCAAGGCATAGGAAGACAAGACATGTATCAATGATAACAATAATATGAACTAACTCTCTTTTTTTTCTTAAAAACACAAATGAAAGACATGATAAAGATGTAGAGGCAATTAAAATCAAACAAGTCTAAGCCATGAAGTCTTAAATACATGCATAAAAGTCTCAAGGTCTTCTAATCAAAGAAAGGTCTAAGAAACGTGTCAAAGGAGGGAATTCTTTTAGGGAATTGTGGTGCTAATCCGGGAAAGAGGAACAACATAATACCTTCAAGAACTTTACTTCACCATACATGCTTTGCATGTAAAAGCTTTGCTTTCTTTATATTTTACTTTTTAGGAGTATGGACAGCGGTGCACAATAACCGAAGCCTAGGAAATTGGTGTTTCTCAATTTCGAGATGCCTCAAACCCTTGATGCACATACCATATCCCGTTAGGACTTGTCGTTCAATCGGACTTTGGCAAGACACAAACACCCGGCTATGTGAATGGTGCCGAGTTACTCATCCTCTTGTTCAACGTCCCCAAACTTATAATTTGCTAAACTTTCACTTAACACATTTTTTATTGGCCCTCCCACATCAAACATGCCTTTTTCAATCACCTATCCTAATTCCCGGATGGTAAAAAGGAGGTCACATATTTTATTGAGGAGCTAGCATGAACAAGATATGAATTAGAGAAGAAGTGAATTGCCTTGGTCATTCTTATATGATGCAAAAGAACTTATAATATAGCTTCGACCATTATTTCATTCTCTTATCAAAACATCAAAATCATATAAATCATTCATGTGTTCAAGTAAAAAAGTAAGCTCATTCATGCTATAATTAAAATCTAAACATAACCATGTCATCTTTTTGCCTTTTCCACATCACAATTCTCATCATAGAGGTCATTTCCATCATAAGAAGCACAAATATTTTTTAAAAACTCATAATTTTTGAAAGTAAGCATGCAAATGCGAATGTCATAGTGGAAAGCAAGTAGTGCAAGAGTTATTACAAGCCAAATCATCAAAAGTAATACAAAGTGCATAGAGTGCTAAAATGAAGTAAAAGAGATTGTAAGTACCCCCACCCCATACTTAACCTTCACATTGTCCCCAATGTGAAAAATCAAGCATAAGATGGAGAAAAATACTTACAATGTAAAAGGAGTGGGAGCTCAATCCTCGGTCGGTGGTGGAGGTGGAGGATATGGATACATCAGCGCGTAGGGGTCATAGAAGTGGCCGAACTGATGGTAGTACATGTCTCTCATCTGACCATCATAGGAGGAGTGTCTAGCATCCGTCTCCTGCCGGTACGCCTTGAACTGAGTGTTCAAGGTGATGTAGTCGGTGTGGAGAGCCTGATAATTTGAGCGTAGATCATGGTAGTCGGTGCGTAGACCCTGGAAGCTAGAGACTAAGTCTCTAAAACGTCGGGGAAGTCCATGTCCTCATCCATGTCCTCTACCGTGGCTAGGAGCATGTGAAAAGGAGTGACGGGGTGGCTGCATGTCATCCTCTGTCTCCTCGGTGCCTCGACTAGTCCGGCTAGGTCTTGCACCATGAGTGTCGGTATCCATGGCATCCGTGGCGTGACCACTATAAGTGTCACTCTCGAACTCGAGCATGGTCCCCTGGTGTACTCCAGCCTCATGATCCTCCTCATCCTCAGTGTCACCTGCATCATCATCATAATAACAAGGAGGAGCTATCTCCTCAAGCATCAGTACAAAAGTCTCCTTCCAATTCCTCTTGTTCCGAATGGTGTATTCGGACTTCCACACTATCTTGGATGGCTTCTTTTGTGGATCCTTTGCCCACGGCATGGGCACATGAAGAGTTCCTCTCCCTCGAGGAATTAAGACCAGTCTCGCTATTAATCTCTGTGATCCTAAGGGTTGGGCTCTCTCAGCTAATGTGCAATCCGAAAAATCTAACTCCAATGCCTTTGCCACATGAGTGACAAGGCCTCTAGCACAAATGTCACCCTTTGCCTTGTTGGCTATCTTTCCTAGATAGTCAGCAAGCATAGAGGTGATGTCGGGGATGGTGCTACAAGTCATACAATACAAGATAAAGAGCTCGTCAGCCTTGAGCTTTTGCGGAGTCTCCGTCCGTGCAAATAAGCTCTCACTAAGGATCCTATGCACTACCTTAAAGGAAAGGTTGTACATGCTAGCCTCTTTCGAATTTCCGGGTCTCCATTTATCACCACCATACTCTCCCACTGAGATGGTTTCCCAAAAGGCACTAAAACTTACTCCTCTCGCGAATGTGCCTGCAGAAAAGTAGGGAAAACCAAATAAATTCCCAAAGTCATCAATAGTCATAACATGGTTTTGGTTCATGAGGCGGAAAGAGACCGTCCTCTCTCTAGGATCATGCTCAAATGTGCTAAGGAATTCTAAGGTGATCTCGGTATAAGCATCTTCCCTAATCATAGCAAACTGACTCAGCCCAACTCTATCTAACATCATATCCACATACTCTCGAACAAACAAGGAATCTAAGTCATCTAGCACAATGTATCGAGGAGGAGTGAAGGGACGATCTAACAGACGTTCATATCTCTTCTTATGTTTTAAGAGGGGAGGGGGGAGTTTTGGTTTGGCTTGAGAGGGTGGTGGTGGTGGGTTGGCTTGAGAGGGTGGTGGGGGGGGGAGGGCTTCGGAAGAAGATCCTTTCTTCTTCCCCGCGTTTCGAGTGATTCTTTTCAAAGTCTCCATTTCTGCAACAAAAAATCGGGCTGTTCTAACAGAAAATCGGACAATTTATCTGGGTTGGCACGATTTTTCTGTCGATTTCAACAATTCTCACAATTTTGTAAAGTTCTGAGCAAACTATCACCACACACAGTCTCCTATAGTTGTTTCTAAGCAAACCCCTCAATCAATCTCAGCAAACAAACAATCTCTAAGCAAGAATCAAAATCGAGCGAAAAACTTAGGTTTCGAATTGAAAAACCTGAATTCTGGATGGATGAGTCGATTGCCAAACTTGTTGTTGCTAGATCCTTGTTCTTTGTCGAAAATGCTTTAGTTTAGGGTCAAGAATCGTTCAAAACGATTAAGGAATGAGGAGATGAGAGGGTGGGCAATTTTCGGTTCTTTGGGAGAAGGGAAATCGGGAATGAAGAGTTTGTGGAATGAGAGAATCAAGTGGTGAAGACTTTATATAGGCCGGAGGTTTAGTGAAGAAAATCGGACGATTTGTCGGGGTGATTTTCTTTCATTTTCTCAACTCAAAGAAGAAAATCGGACCATTTTTATAAGGGGGATCGATCTAGGGGTCGATTTATCTCCCAGTTGCCAAAAATCGTCTTGCTCTGTTCCTGAATCGAACGATTTGCTTTGTGTAGCTCGATTTCTTTCCTTGTTTTCCTTGAAGATTGCAATTTGAACTATTTTGTGTCCCCTATCTTCATTGATTTCTCAATTTGGATCTAATTTCCTGCGATTTTGACATAAACAAACCAAGAGTGCATCGAGGAACAAACAAAAGCAAAAACAAAAGAATCAAAACAACAAAACTAAGCTAAACTAAGTGATAAGAGAAGAAAAGATTTATACTATCATGGGTTGCCTCCCAAGAAGCGCTTGATTTATCGTCTTTAGCTGGACGGTGGTTGTTTTGGTGTTCAATGGAGGAGGATAGGAGCTATCTCCTCAACCGGAATTTCCGGTGTGTACTTCTTCAACCGTTGGCCATTTACTTTGAAACTTCCGCTTTGTTCACCCCATACTTCAACTACACCATGGAGGAAAATTCGTTTAATTACATAAGGTCCTGTCCAACGGGATTTAAGCTTACCTGGGAATAGTCGAAGCCTTGAGTTGAATAGAAGAACTTGATCTCCTTCTTTCAAATCCTTTGGAATGATGTGCTTATCATGCCAACGCTTCGTCCTTTCCTTGTAGATCTTTGCATTCTCATACGCATTCAGCCAAATCTCATACAGCTCGTTGATATCCAAGAGCCGCTTCTCTTCGGCTTCTTTTATGTCAAAGTTGAGCCACTTGACAGCCCAATATGCTTTATGCTCTAGCTCTACAGGAAGATGACAAGATTTACCATAAACGATATTATATGGAGTCGTACCTATTGGTGTCTTAAAGGCAGTCCTGTACGCCCACAGTGCATCGTCAAGCTTCATTGACCAGTCCTTCCATGTTTTAGAGACAGTTTTCCCTAAAATTCCCTTAATCTCTCTATTGGATATCTCGACTTGTCCGCTAGTTTGCGGATGGTATGGTGTAGCTATCTTATGGGTCACCCCATACTTAGCCAATAGAGTCTCAAATCGACGGGCTGTGAAGTACGTTCCTCCATCACTAATGATGGTTCGGGGAGTCCCGAACCTTGGGAAGATCGTTCTGTTGAAGAACTTCACCACTACCATTGCATCATTAGTAGGAGAAGCGATTGCTTCTACCCATCTTGAGACATAGTCTACGGCTAGTATAGTGGTAAGTATTCCCGCCTGTCACGCGGGTGACCCAGATTCGATCCCCGGCAACGGCGCCAAAAACTTGTTTGCTCAAAAGTACGCGTCACTTGTTTTAAAATTTATATCTAGAACTTAAAGCAAAGCGAACCCGTAGTGTACGGATCAGCTATATTAAGGCAAGAAATTCCAGAGTCGAACTCAGGGATTTGGTGAGAATAAAATCGAATTTAGTTATCTAACAAAGTGCAAAAGCTTTTGTGATTAATAAAGGGGGAAATGATTCCAAGGATTCAAGTATCCGACTGCGGATTTCGATTCAAGACACTTCTGAAGATCAAAGGACAAAGTTTATATTGCCAAGGTTATGTGTTTCAAAGGTAGATATCGTACGATGAAGTTCCGAAACCTATTTGTCTAATCCAAAGGTTCTCTCTATAAGGGTTGTTGAGGCTGCAATATAGAAAGATCTAAGGACAAGAATTACACTTAAACTAACTACCCAAAACCCCAGGATGTGACTCTCTAAGGTAAAGATAGAAAGCACATTTAAAAAACCTTAATAAAGGATGTTGAGTCTCTCTATTACCCAAATCTTGTAATCTTAATCTATTAAATGTAGAATCAAAGATGAAGTCTCTTCATAAACTCAAATATAGGTAAAAAAAGGTTAAGCAAGGCTGGGATTTAGGCAAGGATTAACATTGGTTAAGGAATAAATCAATTAAAGATTGTCATGGAAATAAATCGTGTTGTTCATAGTAAATCGGACGATTTATTCAAGAATAGGTCGATTTTCCTGTTGTCGCAAAGTTAAAATCTAAACTCTCAGGGTCCAAATGTTTGAATGAAGGAAGGAACTATCATCATCTAAGCCTCAATCATCAACTATTCTCCCCAGAATCACAATGGTTTTAGCCAACCATTTTCAAAATCAAATCAAAATTAAGATTGAGTGAATAAATCAAATAAACCCGAATCTTGAATAAAAACTCAATAACTTTCAAATCTGTAAACCATCTCAAACCTAATCAAAGTATCTCTCAATTAACTCAGTATTATGTTCAAAAACCACAAAGATCGCAATGGAAACAAGGAATCTCACAATTATGATCAAGATTGACTTCCCGGCAATAACCCTTCAATCCTTTTCCAAGAATCTTCAATCTCTCTCAAACATGTAAAGATTTTCCGCTGCGGAACCCCCGTTTCCGTTCCTAGGGTTCCAATCTATAGTTCCTTGCTAATGGGCCGCTTGGCAAAACACTTCTCTAGCCTAAAAGTGATGGGCTTTGAGTCGTCTTTACCATTCGGCCGAAAAAACAGATAAATCGTGCCGGCCGATTTACATACAAAACCGTTCGATTTTCAAGTATAAAAATCGTCCGATTTATATGTTAAATGGCACGATTTTCTTCAACAGAGAATGCTCGTCTTTTGGCTTGTTTGCTTCCTCCCTTTTGTGACTCTTTGACGCAACTCCTTTGCTCTTTGTGATTCCTCTAAGACTCCTTTAGCTTCCCTAATGGCCTTAGATGCTTCTTGCTCCACTTTTGTTTCCAAATCCACTGAATTTACCTACAATTCAACCAAAACTCGTGTAGACCTCTATTTCCGAAATATAAATGAATAAAGCCTAAAAGGTACACAAGTTCTCTCTAAATGCAAGGTAAATCGAGGTAAAACTCTATAATATGCATGATTATAATGGTATATAATTCATGTCATCAACCACCTCGACCGAGGTGACAGTAGAATTGGCGAGGGGTATAAAAGGGGAAACAGTTTCTCCCTCTTCCCTCCCAACTTCGACTCGACCGCGGCGCTCTCCCCACCTCGCCTCTTCGATTTTCGACCGTTTTCCACAATTTTTGCTCCGATCTCGCAAGGAAAGGCAAGAGGATCAGATTGCAAGCTAGAAACTGCAACAAAAATGCCTCGAATTTACGTATTTTTGGGTAAACCATTCGAAAACCCTAACTCTTCTATTTTCACCGATTTCAGTTGGATTTGGCTTTGGTTGCCATCCATTGTTGTTGGAAAAGGTATAAGTAACCCATAGGAAAAATTGGTAGTGATATTGAGGGAAAAGAACTGGAAATCAAAGAGTTGAAATCACCCAGTTTTTTGCCTCGGTCCAGTCGACCTGTGCCTTGGCCGAGGTGTTCTTCAACCTTGTCAGAGCAACCGAGGTGTCCTTGTCAGCAGAAATTTTGACTTCTCGTTCCGACCTCCAGCTTTTCCTGAGAGATACCCTCAGTGGTTCTTCCCCTTCCCCTTCCTCTAGACCTTCTATCCCGGTGATACATGAGCGTCACCAGGCAGACTTTGACCGTATATGCGCACGCCCTGTGATTGCGCCGCGTTTTTTGGATATTCCGGCCTTCGAGTGCCTCCACGTGGTGGAGGAATTGAAGAAGATGATTTCAATGGTTGGGCTGGAGCAGTTTATGGAGATCAGAGCTCCAGCCTACCTCGAGCCCACCCTAGAGTTTGTGAGTTCTGTTACTCACCTACCTGAGAAGAAAGCCATAAAGTACCGGTTGCTGAACCGGAACTACATTGTCCCTATGGATCAGTTTAGAGATATTTTTGGCTTCCCGACTCCTATAGTTCCCGACTTTCCTTCTCGAGCCGTAGCTCGACAGTTCTGGGGACAGATTGCGCATGTGGTGGAGCACGCTGACAGATGGAGACCTGGAGACTCCAGGGAGCGCATCATTTTCCACCTTGCTTTCCGTCTTGCCCACCGGATCTTCAGCGAGACTCTTTTGGTGCGTATTGAGACGCCCCAGAAGGTTAGACAGGCAGAGCTGCTTAGTTTATTTTGCATGGTGACTGGAGAAGTACCTGATTTTGGGGCCATGTTAGCTGAGGATCTGCATCGGATCAAGGCTAAGGGGAAGGGAGATATCTGTTGTGGAGGACTGGTGACTTATATCGCTATAGTCATGGATCTTGACCTGAGTGCTTGTACGTTCGTGGCGGCTGCAAAGCCGCTTGGACTTCAAGAGATGATCACGAGGAGGATTTTGGTTCCTCGTGGACTCACTACACCGTACCTGGCTATGCCTTGGGAGCAGACTGCCCCTCAGGGTATCTTGTGGTTGGCTCAGTTCTCAGTTTTTGATCCATAGTACTGGTCTTCTGCTTGGCTGCCCTACATTCAAGATGCCCAAGATGCTGATGTTGCACCTGAGGAGGAGGAGGAGGAGTATGATTATGGCGGTGCAGCCATGGAGACAGGTACAGATACAACGGCCCTAATGTGCCAGTTGTCGACTTAGACGACGAGGCGACAAAGGAGGAGACAGCACCACCACCACCATCTCAGCGCAGATCCCGCCGCCGTAGAGTCAGAGACCCAGTAGCGCATAAGAGGATTGATGACCTCACCGATCAGATGATCGACGCCTATGCTGCCCTGACAGTTGACATCCGTGAGCGTTTTGATGATCACAGCCGAGAGATTGAGGATTGGATACATCAGATGCTAGAGGGCCAGCATTACCAGCGCAGGATGATGGAGATGCAGTTCCAGCACACTATGGGTTATCCTTTTGATCCATCCCAGCATCCTTACGTCCCATATCCACCACCAGCAGCAGCAGATCAGGATTAGAGCTTGCAGGGATTTCGTTTCTTTATTTATTATGCAGCTCAGCTTATGTCCGGTGAGTTCTCCTGTTTTTAGACTTATTTTGACCCATTGGAACAATGTGTCCCAAGTATGGGGTATTGATGTATCTTACTTGACATTATGTGTGTATGACTTGTATAACTTCTGGATATTAAAATCTTATTGTCTTAATTGGTTCTATGTGCTTATCTGAGACTACATGCATGCATACAAGTTATTTGATTGAGAAAAATGTCAAAAACTGGTTAAGAAAAAAACTTTTATGACCTCGACCGGGATGATTCCTGCCAAACGAGATCAAGTACCTCGGTTGACTTAGAACATCTTGACCGAGGCGGTTTAACTGAAAGAGTTTTCGAAACGATTTTTTGTGCTTCTTTTCTGGATATGACCTCAGTGATGATTTTGTTTGCAGATTGGTTTTAAAATCTTTATAGGTTTGAAAGGTTTTATGATATGTTTAAGTTGCTAAATGCTTTGTTTGAAATTTTGGCATGTTTAATACTTTGTTTTTATCCAAATTATGTTGAATTTGAAGGTTGACACCACATGATGAGTTCTCTCACTCTCTTCCTGGGATGATTAAGGCAATTCATTCTCTTCTCTTCTTCTTCTTGATCATGCTTAGCCCCTCATATACATATTTGTCTTCCTTTACCTATCCGGGAATGTGGAAGCAAGCAAAGAAAAACAAAGTGAAGTAAAAGTGGAGAAGTTGGCTGGAAGTGAAAGTGTTAGAAAGAAATATTAGGTTTGGGGAAGTCAATCATGATGATGAGTAACTCGGCACCATTCACATAGCCGGGTGTTTGTGTCTCGCTAAAGTCGGATTGAGCGATATTCCTAACGTGTCATGGTATGTGCATAAAGGGTTTGAGGCATCTCAAGAAATTGATGATTGCTAATCTCCCAAGCTTCGGTTATTGTGCACCTCTGTCCATGCATCCCAAAAAGTAAATAGGTAAAATAAGCAAAGCTTATTGGTGAAGGATGTTCAAATGCAAGGGAAGTGATCAAGAAGATGCTTAATCCCTAGAATTGGCATATTCCCCTCATTTGACCTTATTATCATTTTTGATTGCTTTAATCACTTTTGTGGTTATTAGTTGCATTGACAATCTCTACTTGCTTAGTTTCACCTAAGTCCTTGAGATCGACACCCCGGAATTGTTGCTTTTTACTATAATTGATCCGTACACTGCGGGTTCGCATCCTTGGTTTAAGCATATTTCTTGGGATATAAATTTAAAGCTTGCACACACCGTTTGGAGCGAACACTCTCCTTTAAGATTGCCCATAGGATCCTCTCCGAGTGCCTTTTCCCTAGGACCGAGACTCCCCAGAAGCTCAAGGCTGATGAGCTTTATATCCTTTATTGTATGGCGGTCGGTGTCACCCCGGATTACACCACTATGCTTGCTTCCACTCTTAGAAAGATCAAGAACAAAGCTAAGGGGAATATTGGTTATGGAGGGATGGTGACTTACATAGCAAAGCAGTTTGAAGTTGATTATTCTGCTTGTGAGATGGTTGTTGGTGCGAGGCCTTTGGGGCTTCAAGGTTTCATGACTAGGAGGCTCTTGATTCCCCACCACCAAGGTCCCCCATTTGTCTCCATGCATTGGGAAGACAAGGGAGGACGAGGTATTCCATGGAGTGTTGATTAGTCCATTAGGAACCGGCATAACTGGAAAGCTACATTTGTCCCGATGCATGCCAACCGCCTAGGACCTCCACCTTATTACCCCGAGGATGTGCCAGCTGGTGATGATGAGGGTGATGATGAGGTTGCTGATGAGGAGATGGGTGGTGATGAGTTCCCCGATATTGGAGGTGGTGAGGAGGCTTTTGGAGATTTTCCGGATTAGCCGGCGGATTACCAAGAGCCAGCTAGGAGATCTACCTACCAGCAGCGGCTTTCCGCTTCTTCCTCTTCCTGGCGTGCCAGCGTGAGCGAGAGACCTACGTGGATGGAGGCACCTTCAGCTTGGATGGGTGCTCCTCCAGCTTGAATGGGAGCACCGCCGGAGTGGATGGCGCAGCGGCCCGCATGGATGGATGAGCAGCCGACATGGGTCACCGGACTTACGCAGAGGATGGATGCTCTTGAGACCCGCTTCAATGAAGACAAGGATGAGCGTCGTGAAAGTACAAGGATCCTCCACGACGTTTACCGGTAGCAGTTTGGGCGCCCGTTCGACCCAAACTTCTACCCGTTCCCACCACCTCCTACGGGGTGAGCTGATTTGCTTGGTTTGAGCTTCTCCACCGCCTTTGTTAGTTTCTTTTCTTTTTATTTTTTTTCTGCAAATTAGGGACAATGTGTATCCTAAGTATGGGGTGGAGTATGACTCTCATCGATGTAATAACTTGACATACTTGCTTCGCTTTATCCATGAACACTTGCATCTTTATTTTCATTGTCACACGTTTCCTTTTTGCATTGCATTTTTAAGCTTTGAAAAACCCATAAAAATTTGAAAAATTTTGAAAATTATTGTGCTTCTAGGATTGGAAAAGACCTCAATGATGAATCTACTTGTGGATTGAATTTCTGATGACATTTATGTGCTTGATTGGAGTTTTGAATTATGGAGAAATTGAATACTTTGTTTGATCTTCTTGCAAGTTTCATAATGTGAAAGATTTTTTGTCTAAATCATATTGACGAATGAAGGTTGAAATCGCATTATAAGTTCTTACGCTTCTTTATGAAATGATTAAGGCACCTCGATTTTTCTTGCTTCTTCTTTATCCATTTATCCCCTCTATGAAATTTTTGCCTCCTTTATACCTATCCCGAAATTAGGAAGAGTGTAAATTTTTCCATGATTGATGTGGGAGGGCCATGAAAGAAAATTGCGGATTCAAAGTATAGAAAATAGGTTTGGGGAAGTCAATCATGATGATGAGTAACTCGGCACCATTCACATAGTCGGGTGTTTGTGTCTTGCCAAAGTCGGATTGAGCGATATTCCTAACGGAATATGGTATGTGCATCAAGGTTTGAGGCATCTCGAAATTGAGAATCGCAAATCTCCTAGGCTTCGGTTTTTGTGCACCGTTGTCCATACTTCCAAAAAATAAAGTCAAAAAAGAATTTTATGCTGAAAAGGGAGAGCAAAGCTCTCAACGGTGGTTGATTCAAGTTGCAAAAAGAAAAAGTTTGTGTTGTGTTGTTCCTTTTTCCCGGATTTTTGCACCACATACCCTATATGCATCCCACATATTCACGTTTCCTGACCTTTCCTTGAAAGTCCTCAAGATCTTTGGATTGTTGTTTGGCTTGGTGATTTAAATTGAATTTTCACATGATGATTTTGACATTACTTTGGGTTATGATGTTTGTCTTGGAGCTTTTGCAATAAATGATGTTTCTTTTACTTGACATGATTTGTTTTGTGTACATAGAAGTTTTCAAAGAAACATGAAGCAAGATTTGAGAGTGATCTATTGAATAGAAGCACTAGACCACAAAGATTTGTTTTCCCTTATTTTGCATTCATATTTCATTCAACCTTATGTTCTAGCTTTTGAGAACCTTGCTTGGGGACAAGCAAGAGACAAGTATGGGGTATTTTGATATCATGAAATATGACGATATTTTAGGCACATGTTTTGGTTATTTTTCCCCTTCTTTTGTGTATATGGATATGAGTTTGAAGCATTTATGAGCACATTCACCTATTATGTTGGTATAGAGATCTACACAAGCTTTGTTGTGTTTTTAGGTGTATAAAGGATTGGATTGGAGCATAAATGGAGTATATAGGAGTGATTGAACATGCTAGGCATCAATATGATGCATTGGAGCAGCTAAGGAAGGAGCATGAGTAGAAAGCTTTGCGAAACAAAGGCTTTTACGAAGATTTTGGACATTCCACCGCCAAACACAAAAAACCACGGCCGTGGTTTTGGGAATTAAATTATTTATGGCCGTGGGAATGTAGGTCGAGAGCAAGAAAACCACTCCACGGTGTATTCCACGGGCGTGGAATTATGTACTTGGCCATGGTTCTTCTAACGGCTGCCACATGTCATATTTGCCACGTCAGCAGCGGTTATGGGATTTTTGTAACCCTATTTTCTCCTATAAGAAGGCTGAAGAAAGAGAGAAAAAGGATCCTTCGCTGCATTTTATACACCACGCTAGAGAGATCATTGCGGAATATAAGAAGGCTGAAGAAAGAGAGAAAAAGGATCCTTCGCTGCATTTTATACACCACGCTAGAGAGATCATTGCGGAATATGTTATTTTGAGAAGATTTGGAAGGAAGATTTGGGGAAATACGCACTTGGAGATTACATACTCAGAAGATCTTAGGGTTTCAGTTTGAAGGCGGATTGACATCCCGTTTTTCATTGTTTATTAAGATTGTGAGAGATTCTTACTCTATTTTACATTCATTGAACGCAAGTTACGGATTTTCTGTTTTATTGGGAATCGTTTTGTGTTTGTTATTGAGATTTCAAGGTTCTATCTTTTCTTTCTTTTATTTTTGATTTTGGATTGTGACGATTGTTGGCTAAAACCCTTAAGCGATTCTAAGGTGAAGGGTTGATAGTGGAGGAATAGATGATGATAGATTGAACCAAAACAGATTGGACCCTGAGAGTTGGGAGAAACCTCGTCGTCGAGGCTTTCCACAGCCTATTCTTGAGTTCCAGGACCGTGGTTCTTCAAGATCGGACCGTGGTTTTCCTCTGCCGTACGTTCTTTGCTTTTGCTTTCATCCAAAGTTAAAGATTTGCTTTAACCTAGCCTTGGCTTACCTTTCCTAGGTAGTAGTGAGACTCAACATCCTCTACTTTGGTTTTGAGTGTCACAACCTTAACCTTTTTAGCTTATCTTTGATTCCCTTGGGTTTGGGTATGGGTATTTGAGAGTTTAATCTTGTCCTTTGATTCCCTTTATAACGAGACTCAACATCCTTTATTGAGAGAGCCTTTGGGTGAGACATATGGGTTTTGGAACTTCACCGTACAACACCCTACCTTAGATCTATACATTTGCAATCCTAACCCTATCCTTATATCGTTAGAACATCTTGAATCAATTGCCACAATTGGATACCTAAATCTTTAGAATCGTTTTTTCTCCAATTATCTTCACAAAAGCTTCATTATTTTGCTGGACAATTTACGAACTGAATTTGATCCCCCAAATCCCTGAGTTTGATACTTTGGAATTATTTTTTTACTATACCGTTCCATACACTACGGGTTCGCTTTGCTTGATTTCAATTTTTATAAATTTAAGACTTAGTGACGCACACTTTCGAGCGAACAGTTGGTGGCCCATGGAGGGGGCTCAACATACCATGAAGGACGCTCCGAGGTGTTGGCACGGCGTTGTGATGGGCTTGTGCGGGATCAGCGAGTTGTGGACCTCTTAGGAAAGTTAGGGAACCCTCCCATAGGCGAAAATTCAGTCGGTGGCTCCGGAAAGCTACCATAGTCAGCCTCAGCTCTGAACTCACTAGGACCGGCATCAGTCCCGGTATCCATATCCTCAATGCCCTACCTTACATCCGCCTCAGCTGCGGGATCCTCATTATCGACATCGGGACCTACTCTGTAAGCATTCATCGCCTTGAAATTGAGCTTCTGGTTATGGGGGTTCCTAATGGAGTAATCCGACCTCCATGGAATCCCTTTCCCACTCTTGTCATCCCAAGGCATAGCAGCATATGGTGGACCTCTAGTACGGGGAATCAGGATACCCCTAGTAATAAATCTTTGTAGTCCAATAGGTCTAGCCTCAGCAGCTAGCTCACATGCAGAAAAGTCGACCTTCAACTGTCTAGCTATGTGGATCACAATCCCACCAACACAAATATCTCCTCGGCCCTTGTTCTTGATCTTCCTTAGGCAATTTGCTAACATAGTGGCACAATATGGGGTGGTACCGGTTGCCATGCAATATAAAATAAAACGCTCATCGGCTTTCAGCTTCTGTGGCATCTTGATCCTAGGGAAGAGGCTCTCGGACATAATCCTTTGAGCGATCTTGAAAGATAATTTGTAAATCAACTTATCCTTCGAGTCCGACGGTTTCACCTATCAGCTGAGCATCATATCATAGCGATGCTCTCCCAGAAATAACTAGGCTTAGTGTGCCTAGGGAAGGTCCCATGTGTGGTCTCACCAAAACCAAACAACCTAGCAAACCTCACAATCGACATAGCATAGCTCCTATTCATCATCCGGAATTTCACCTTCCTCTCTCTAGCATCATGATCGAAAGAACTAAGGAATCCTATTGTCAATTCCTCATAAGCATGTTTCTAAATGCCTACAAAGGTCCTAAGGCCAGCTCTATCAATCATCATATTAAGATCATCAACCACATTCATGTACTCGAGCTCCTCAAGCACTAAGTACCTAGGAGCGACAACAGTACGGAGTTGAATCCGGTTATAATCATCCTTATGCTCCTCTAGGATGCGAGGAAGTCTAGCAGGGGGTGGTGGTTGTTGTGGGGGATGTTGTGGGGTTGGGAAGATGAGCCTTTACTCTTACCAAACAAGTTCCTACCACTACGATGAAGTCCGTCCATAACTAGCAAAACAACGGGCAGATCTTCAGAAACCACAGCTGTGGAAATCAAGAACAGACCGTGGTTTTGTTCGTTTTTCAGCAAAACAATAGTCCTAGGCTATTTCTAAGTTCAATTCCGTCAGTTCTCTAGCAAAATCCTCAACAAAACAAAAGAAATCAACCCAAGATCAAGGAAGAAGAGAAAGCCTAGGGTTTGGATTGAAAAATCCAAATGTCCGTAAATTCTCTGATTTTTTGTGTTGTTTGCATTCTGAATCTTCAATAGGATGCGACTTGCTTGAGTTTTGGAGAAAGAATCGTTCGAAACGATCAACAAACGCGAGATTGAGCACCGGGGATTGGTTTTCGCCGTTTACGGGATCCATCGTGGTTTTTAGGGAAGGATTTTGTGTAATAAGGAGGTGAAGTGTTCCTTATATACTCTCGCAAATTTTGGAAAACCACGGCCATGGTTTTGACCGTGGAAATTGGGCCGACCGTGGTTCTTTTTATTTTTGCTCTCGACATGGTTTTCCACGGGTTTAATTAGTAAGCCTTGCTCGTGGAACCTTCTTTTTGCCCGTGGAACTTTATTTTACATCCTTAATTGACATCTTGACGTTGTTTTTGCATTCTTTGAGTCTTCATGGAGATTTCGTAATTCCTGCCATCCAAAGACACAAAAAAAAAAGCAATACCTTGTGTACTTCTTAAGGCGTTGGTCGTTGACCTTGAAAGCTCCACATTGTTCACCCCATACTTCAACTACACCATGGGGAAAAACATGTTTAATTACAAAAGGTCAAGTCCAACAAGACTTCAACTTACCGGGAAATAGACAAAGTCGGGAATTAAAGAGAAGGACAAGATCTCCTTCTTTCAAATCCTTTCGAATGATGTGTTTGTCATGCGACTTCTTCGTCCTTTCTTTGTAAATCCGCGCATTCTCATACGCGTTCAAGCGGATCTAATCCAACTCATTAATGTCAAGAATGCATTTCTCTCCGGCCTCCTTGATATCAAAATTCAGCCACCTAGTTGCCCAATAAGCCTTGTGCTCTAGCTCAACGGGAAGATGACAAGACTTCCCGTACATAAGATTGGTTGGTGTAGTGCCAATGGGAGTCTTGAAAGTTGTCATGTACGCCCAAACTGCATCATCCAGCTTTAGTGACCAATCCTTCCTCATTCTACAGACAGTTTTCTCTAGAATAGCCTTGATCTCTCTATTGGAAATTTCCACTTGCCCTCTTGTTTGAGGGTGGTTTTGGGAAAGAATATACGAGAAGTCGCCACCTCTGCTATCGTTCTCTGTAGTATAGATATGTATATATATGAATTGTGGATGATGTTTGTATATGTGTTATATATATATACATATATATATATATAGGTATATAGCTATACAAATGGCCTATATAGAGCCTTATAAGTTAGGTGTGCATACCCCGCAGATGGCTCGGACTAGAGCTACTCCTGTTGTAGGATGAGGTAGAGGTAGACCGCCTCTTCCTCCGGGCGTGATAGGACAGAGACCAGTTCTCGCTGCTGATCCACCAGTGGTGGAGGAGGTACATGAGGAGATTGCTGAGAGTGTCGTCCCACAGACGAGGAGTGGTGGATCTAGGAGAAAACACTCACATCGAGTCTAATCAAGCGACTCGGATTGTGTGTCCATAAGGGGCCAGAGTTTAGAGAGTACATCAAATGTGTTGAGGAGGCTGCCAGAGTTGGCAGACAGGCCCCAGATCTACCAGTGCATGAGGGATCTTCTAATATGTCTCAAGGAGCCACAATGGTGCCAGCTATGCCGGCACGTGCTGCTGAGAATGTTCGAGCTATAGAGGAGACCAGAGGACCTCGACCAGATACCTGGTTGAAGGCATTCCATCAGTTGGGTGTACCACCTTTATCTGGGAAGGTTGGTTTGGAGACCGAGGTCTGGATAGGATATGCAGACTCAACTTTAGAGTCTATCAGATGCCTTGAGGACAAACGGATAGAGCTAGTTCAGTCTCTATTCTGTGACCTTGCACATTAGTGGTGGAGGACTGTACGAGCCAGAGCCACCAGCTATGATTGCATGAGGAGTATAATCAGGGAGCAGTTCTTCCCTGCCTCACTGAGGAGGGAGAAGCTGCAGGATTTTGTGGAAGCCGGCTTTGAGGATGTGCCAATTGCAGACGCCATCAGCCGCTTCCAGACTGAGTTAGCGTTGTTGGGTCCAACTTCACCATCTGAGGACCAACATGTGTACTTGTTCTCCTGTCGACTGAGGGAGAGTACACGCTCATACATGGCGGGATTCCATTGCGAGTCCTTAGCTGATTATCAGAACCGGGCTTCTACTTATGAGAGAGAGAGAGCCAGACAAAGGAGGACTTCTCAGACGAGACGGTCTAAGAAGAGCCAGTGCACTGGGCAGACCAGTGGTGTTGGAGGAGCATCTGGTTCTAGGCGAGACTAGAGACGTCAAAGTTACCCCTCATTTGCATTGACTGCATATAAGGGACGACAATGTTACAACTATGGTGATCCTAGACATTTGAGGCGAGAGTGTACCAGGCCAGTTGTGACTTGTTTCACCTGTGGTAGACCAGGTCATAGAGCTGCCTTCTGTAGGCAGAGTGGAGTTGCATCTCATCAGGGTTCTTCCCCTGCTAGTGTAGTAAGAGGTGGTCATAGGACACCTCAGCAGCAGATATAGGGATAGGAGAGAGTCCCAAATCGTCCTTCTACTCAGGGATCTTCTCCCAGGCCGAGTAGAGGTAGAGGTCGTGGTGGGAGTACCACGGACACCAGAGGAGCTCAAGGTAGAGTCTTTGAGTTGAGGAGTGCAGAGGAGCCCCTTGCACCGGCTGCTACAGGTACCATTTTGCTTCATGGTTTACCTGTTAGAGTTTTGTTTGATACGGGTGCTACGCATTCCTTTATTTTTTATGTATGTGTTGAGCGTCTAAGTTTAGCTACTATAGAGGGGATATCCTTTACTATAGGGTTACTTGATGGTAGTAGGGTCAGAGGTACCCGTGAGATACGTAGTTGTCCCCTTCGTTTAGGGACTCATGTTTTGCTTGTGGACTTCTAAGTCATGCCATTGATGCATGAAGAAGTCATATTAGGTATGGATTGGATGCGTAGACACCGTGCAGTTCTAGATGTTGGTAGGAGGACTGTTACAGTCTCTACCGAGGTTGGTCAGATTGAGGTCTTCCGAGGTTGGGACCTTGGGAAGACGGGCTCTGTCATTAGTGTCGTGCGAGCAGCTAGGCTGATAGCACAGGGATGTGATGCCTTCTGTTGCTATGCCATGAAGGATGGAGAGAGTCCAGCATTGGAGGATATACCAGTGGTTTGCGAGTTTGCAAACGTATTTGAGAAGCCATCTAGCTTGCCTCCTCAGAGGAGTGTGGATTTCAGTATCGAGTTGGAGCCTTGTACGAGACCCATCTCGGAGGCCCCATATCGTATGGCGCCTGTCAAGATATTGGAGCTGAAGAAGCAACTCGAGGAGTTGGCTGAGAAGGGATTCTTTCGCCCTAGCGTATCCCCATGGGGAGCACTTGTCCTCTTCGTACGGAAGAAGGACGGATCATTGAGACTGTGTATTGACTACAGAGAGCTGAACAAGGTGACCATCAAGAACAAGTATCAACTGCCTCGTATTGATGATCTGCTTGATCAGCTTCAGGGAGCGATAGTATTCTCCCGGATTGACTTACGCTCAAGATATCACCATTTGAGGGTGAGGAAGCAGGATGTACACAAGACGGCATTTTGTACCCGATATGGACACTACGAGTTTGTAGTGATGCCATTTGGGATGACAAATGCCCTAGCAGTCTTTATGGAGTTGATGAACAGTATTTTCATCGACTTCCTTGATCAGTTTGTAGTGGTCTTCATTGATGACATTCTGGTATACTATCTTAGCACAGAGGAGCATGTAGGTCATTTGAGGACGGTTTTGCAGATTTTGAGGGATAGAGAGTTGTATGCCAAGCTCTCTAAGTGCGAGTTCTGGATGTTTGAGGTTTCTTTTCTTGGACACATCGTCTCCGCCGATGGGGTTATGGTTGATCCGGCGAAGATCGAGTCTGTTGCGGCTTGGACGATACCGACGAACGTCAAGGAAGTGCTTAGCTTTCTTGGCCTATCCGGTTATTACCAACGCTTCGTGGAGGGGTTTTCTGTGATTGCCCGTCCACTTACGAGTCTTCTGAGGAAGACTACTAGATTTGTGTGGACCGACCAGTGTGCCCAGAGTTTTGAGGAGTTGAAGAGGCGTTTGACTTCTGCTCCTGTCTTGGCACAACCAGAGGGTTTTGATGATTTCGTGGTCTACAGTGATGCATCCAAGCTAGGCTTGGGATATGTATTGATGTAGAGAGGCAGAGTTATTGCATATGTGTCTCGTTAGTTGAAGACGTATGAAGAGATCTACCCGACTAATGATCTGGAGTTGGCAGCGGTAGTTCATGCTTTGAAGATCTAAAGACATTACCTGTATGGTGCCACATGTCAGATCTTCACAGACCATAAGAGTCTGAAGTACATTTTCAAGCAACGGGAGTTGAATAACCACCAGCGTCGATGGCTTGAGTTTATCAAGGACTTTGACCTTGAGATTATGTATCATCCAAGGAAGGAGAATGTTTTAGCTTACGCCCTGAGCATGAAGATGCCTCGAGAGAAGACGATTGCGAGACTAACAGTTTAGCCTCAGCTTCAGAGGGATGTAGCTTGGCTAGAGCTGGATATCCAGTTTCGTGATGACGATCCCCAGTTGTATGCTTTAGAGGTTATGCTTGGTCTGTTGGATGAGATCCAGCAGAAGCAGGGGACCTGCCCGACCTTGACGAGGATCAGAGAAAGGATGTCTCGTGGAGAGGCACCATAGTTCTCCATCGGAGCAGATGGGGTGATGAGGCGCCATGACCGCATCTGTGTACCTGCTGATGCAGAGTTGAGATAGAGGATCTTACAAGAAGCTCACTATACACCTTACTCAGTGCATCCAGGTACGAATAAGACGTACCATGATGTGAGAAGTTTATATTGGTGGGGAGGGCTGAAGCCCGATGTAGCCAGATTTGTGTCACAGTGTGCGACCTGTCAGCAGGTCAAGATAGAGCATTGCAGACCTGGAGATGAGCTTCATCAACTTCCAGTACCGTAGTGGAAGTGGGAGGACATATCCATGGACTATGTGACCGGATTGAGGCCCAGTAGGAGTTTTGATGCTATTTGGGTTCTTGTTGATAGATTGACGAAGATGGCACGTTTCATTCCTATCCGAGAGACGTGGCTAGTGAGCAGATTGGTTGAGGAGTACACTAGACAGATAGTGAGACTCCATGGTGTACCAAGGATGATCGTCTTTGATCGTGATGGACGGTTTACCTCAAGGTTTTGGCAGCAGATTCTGACTGCTTTGGGGACGAGTCTACACTTCACGACTGTGTTTCACCCCTAGACAGATGGTCATTCACAGAGGTCTATCCAGACCCTTGAGGATATGCTGCGAGCTTGTGTGTTGGATTGGGGACAGGGATGCTCTAATTACCTCCCACTAATTGAGTTCTCATACAACAACAACTAGCATGCATCTATTGGGATGACCCCATATGAGGCACTGTATGGACGTAGGTGCCGTACACCTTTATACTGGGATGAGCCTAGCAATATCAGTGGGATAGCGCCATAGCAGATTTAGGATGATATGGCTTGAGTAGCGTTGATTAGAGAGAGGATGTTGGCTACACAGAGTCGTCAAAAGTCATATGCAGACAGGAGGCGTCGACCTCTAGAGTTCAGAGTGGGAGCTCATGTTTGGTTGAGAGTATCTCCGACGCGAGGCGTCAGACGTTTTGGCATAAAGCGGAAGCTGAGTCCCCGATATGTCGGTCCTTTCGAAATACTAGATAGAGTTGGGAGGGCGGCCTACAGATTAGCTTTGCCTCTGAGATTAGAGGTTGTTCACCCTGTGTTCCATGTGTCTCAACTGAGGGAGTATATAGTAGATCCGAGGCACATTGTGAGTTATGATGATTTGGTGGTTGAGCTAGACCACACCTTTGTTGAGCATCCTATTGCAGTCCTCGAGCAAGGTGTGAGACACATGCGTTCTAAGGAAATCCCCATTTTGAGGATACAGTGACGAGACGTGGACCTGAGGAGGCTACATGGGAGACTAAGGATAGTATCCAGAGGAACTATCCAGAGTTTTATACTGTGATAGATGCACCTAGGGTCGATGAGTAGATCGTAGTGCCATCTTGGTGAGTTTGTGATTATGTGTTTATGTGTTTACATGCCTTGATGTGCTTATTCCATGCTAGCTATGATGTGATTTATGATCTTATTAGATCTTGATGTGTTAGTGTGATGTATGATTATAGCTGGAGATGGTTCTTTCCTCCATGCTATCTGAGTGTGATTAGGATTTAGCTAGAGATGATTCTTTCCTCCATGCTACCTTGATGGACATAGTTTTATTGGAGATGTTATTCCTTCATGCGTTGTATATGATTATGATTTGGCTAGAGATGTATTTCCTTTATGCCCTGTAATGTGGTATGGCGAGAGATGTGATTCCTCTACGCCTTTGGGTAGCGTTATGGCCTTGTTTTCTGGAGTTGATGATTCCTCCATGTTGGTTATTGAGGCTATAGATTGATGTAGGTTATGACCTTCTGAGCGGAGATGTGATACCTCCGATAAAGAGAGTTATACCTCGGCTTATGAGTCCGAGAAGATTTGGGATTTTGCAAGTTTCGGGATGAAACTTGTTTTTAGGGGTGTTAGATGTAAGAGCCTTAGTCTTGGAGCCTTTCTGAGCATTTCTGAGCCAGGAAGCCGCCCTTGCGGACCTAGAGGGCCGCACTAGTGGTTGGCCGCCCCTGCGCCTCACAAGGTCCGCCCCTGCGGCTCTGTGTGGCTGCAACCGACTTCGTTGACCTTGACTCGTGCTTTGTGGTTGGCTTCCTTTATAAGCCTTCCATTGCTTCTAATGAAGGGTTTCTTCATCTCTCCAGCTCCTTTCTTCCTTCCTGACATTCATCTTCTTCTTCCTTCTCCCTTCGATCTCTTCTTGATCTTCCTTGAACTTTGATTGAGTTTGTGAGAGTCTTGGATGGCTTTATTGTTGATTAATGATGGTTGTTGCTGTTGTGCTTGTTGATAGCCAACCTTGAGCTTGTGGGGTGTGTTCTTCCTCTGCATAGGTTCTGATTGGTGAGATTTCCTACATCTCTTCCTATCTTTCTTCTTTCTTGCTTCTTTCTTTCTTTACATCCATTCTAGCTTAGGTTCCACAAGTTTGATCTTGTGGCAGCCTTGATTGGCTTCAATTGATGTATATATGTATGTATATGTATGCATATGGCTGTTGGATGAAGAAAGAGTGAAGAGGATCGAGTGAAGAAGCAAAGAACAGCCGGAAGTGCACTCTCTGCACACCAGCCGCCCCTGCGCCCTTCTGGACCGCCCTAGTGCCGGCTGTAATCCGCCCCTGTGCCACCTCTTAGCCGCCCCTGTGGCCACCTGCACCAGCTAGTGTTTTCACTTGGTTCTGCAGGTGTGTCTTGCTTCTAGGCTTGCCTATGGATGGCATTGCCTCTTCCTTTCCTAGTATGAGAGTGTAGTACCATGCTAGGGTTAGATGAGAGTGTTTGGATGATGTATGATCATGTTATGCCTTGTATATCCTTTAAGGATTATTAGGTTGTGAGGTTAGGTTGTGGATGATCCTATGGATCCCTTGGGTATAGGTGTGACACCTTTGATTGATAGGAGATTTATACATCTCTAAGACTTGTTATTAGGCAGTGCCCCTTTCAGGATTGGAGGTTGATTGTGGTTGAGCTTTGTATGAGGTTGAGGTAAGTCCGTAGGACTTACTTATCTACCATCCTTATATTGGGTGTTTACATGAGTGGTGTGTGCGTTATATGTTTGCTATGATAGCATGAGATGTCGTTATTACCGACCTATGTTTTATTGATTGCCCCGTATGTGTGGTTGTGATAACCTTTCCCTTTCATCCCGCCGTGGAGTCTGGGAGGTTCTTTGGCGTCAGGCCATCTGGTATACATGAAGGGCACAATCCACTCTCATAGGCTACAAGGGTTGTTTGACCGACACTACTTCCAGATGGCTAGCAAGCCCAGAGGCGAGGATGTATCGGTCCTCGTGTCACATAGTTTCATATATCTATATATATACAATTTGAGTGAATGACTACTATATAAAGATGATGAAATGGGTAAATGTGTGATAGCATGTTGATGTGTTTATCTTTCATGACTTGTGTTTGTGCTTATGCATTATCTTATATATGTATGGTTAACTAATGGTTTTATACCATGTTGTAGATGCGCTACAGGATAGACGTGCTGCTGAGTGATCTAGCAGGGTGGCAGGCCGAGGACCTCTCGTACATAGGATGGTTGTGGCATTTGGGGTTGTTTATGTTCCTGCGTGAGGATGATCTTTTGTTTACCTCTTGTGTGAGGATGTTGTTTTATATACTCGGCTATGATGTTGTTCACCTTTTGGTTGTACAGTTCATACAGTTTTATGCATTTGTTTTATATCTGCCAGTGCCATGTTGTAAGGTCTAGTGACCTTGTTGTTAGGCTAGGGTTAGGATCCACTGTGAGATCCTAGCCCAATGTGGCACTCCGAGTCCCGCGGATTCGGGGTGTTACATTCCTAGGTGTTGATTACTCCGCTTGCACTTTGGTAGCGGAGGCTAGACCGCTGGGATTATAGTGTTTCATCACTAGGGACATCCTTGTCGCCTTAAGCCGTGGCACACCTTAGGTAGCCATGCCTTGGGAGGGAAAGGGGGCTAGAGGGATCCCGTGGAAAGATGAGTATACTCTTAGAGACCCCAGTACTGGAAGTTTGCATTTGTCCCTATGCATGCTCATAGGGTAGGTCTAGAGGATTTTGATGAGTCACCTCCTATTGATAATGTTGCCCCCGATGAGGGTGTAGATGACATAGAGACCGGGACAGATGTTGGTCCCAGTGGCGTTGAGGTTGAGGAGGATACTTATAGTTTTTTATGACCCGCTTACTAGTTTTGAGTTCCTTGGACGACACCTGGATCCACCGAGGAGGTCGACTTCCCACCGGCCCCACCGTAGCTCTCAGTGCCGAGCCAGCACCTTCAAGCGTCTTACTTGGCTTGAAGGACTTTAGACCCAGATGGGAAACTTGGCAGTTTCCGTTACTGTTGTTCAGGGAGACATCCGGCGCGTTGATGGACGTCTTGACACGCAGGAGAGAGTCCGTCTCCGCGACGCTCAGATAATGGAGGATATGTACCGCCAGTAGTTCAGGCAAGCATATGTTTCATCCTACTTTCCATTCCCACCGCCGCCACCAATGTAATGAAGTTCTACCTACAGCACCGTTGGTTTTATTTTCTTCATGAGACATTGTGAGTTTCTTTTCTTTCTTTCTTTTATTGCACATTAGGGGCAATGCATAATTCTAGTATAGGGTGGATTGAACTTGATCTGTAATAACTGTTATCATACTTTGCTTCGATGTACATCTATCGTACTTGCACTTTTATTTTTTGTCATACGTTTCTTTATTGTCTTGCATTTTATGCCTTTGAAAAATCCTAAAATTTTTTAAATTTTTGTGCTTCTAGGAATGGAAACGACCTCAATGATGATATTACTTGTGGAATGGTTTTTGATGATTTTTATGTGTCTAAACTGAATCATGGAGTGTGAAGGCTTTGAATGTTTTGTTGAAATATCTTGCAAGTTTGATAAATTGAATTTTTGTCTAAATCATTTGAGAATTGAAGGTTGAAATTGGATTATAAGTTCTTACACATCTTTTTGATATGATTAAGGCGTTTCGATTTTATTCATTTCTTCTTCTTGATCACGCTTTTAGCACCTCATATGTATTTTTTCCTCCTTTTACCTATCCGGGAATTAGGACAAGTTAGTGGGAGTTTGCGAAATTTAAGTTGAATGTGAAAAATTGTGTTAGAAAATAGGTTTGGGGATATCAATCATGATGATGAGTAACTCGGCACCATTTACATAGCCGGATGATTGTGTCTTGCCAAAATCAAATTGAGATAGTCCTAACGAGTCATGGTATGTGCATTAAGGTTTGAAGCACCTCGTTAAATTGAGGCTTGCTAATCTCCAAGGCTTTGGTTATTGTGCACCTCTATCCATGTTCTCAAGTGAAAGTATAAAAGAAAAGATAAAGAGTAGCGAAAAACAGCTATTTGGTGGATGTTGAGTTGTTTTGAAATTGTGAAGTTTATCCTCTTTCCCGGATTTGCACCACATATACTACATACATTCCACCCTCACACGTTTCTTGACCTTCTTTTGAAAGACCTTAAGATCTTTGATCACGTTGTTTGACTTTGTGGTTTAAATTGGATTTACCATAATTGATTTTGATATACTTCAAGTTATGATTCTTGTTTTGAGAATTTTTGTAAGGTATGATTATTCTTTTCACAAAGTAATTCCTTTTCTTCACATAAAGGTTTTCAAAAGCTATGAAGCAAGTTTATAGAGTGATCTATGAGCAGAAGCACGAAACCAAAAATAGTGTTGTTTTCTTTGTCTTTGCATTCATATTTCATCCATCTTGGTATTCTAGATTTGAACCTTGCTTGAGGACAAGCAAGAGGTAAGTATGGGATATTTTGATGACATGAAATATGACGTTAGTATAGGTGTGCATATAGGTAGTTTTTCCCTTTCTTTTGTGTACAAAGACATACTTTCGTTGCATTTATGGTCATATTCATCTATGATGTTAGAATCAAGATCTACACAAGCTTTGTGATAATTATAGGTGAATTGGTGCTAGTTTGGAGCGGAAATAGAGCATTCATGGATAGTTGATCGAGGTGGACCACATTAGAGAGCTTAAAGAGAAGTATAAAGTCAGGTTTCAGAAGTAACAAGGAAGAACAAAGAGAATACATGAAATCTCGGACATATATAACTTTCCATGGCCGAGATTTTATTATTTTATCCATGGAAGTTTATGTCGATTGTCACCTCGACAGAAATCTCGGGCGAGATTTCCAATGGGTACCCGAGATTTTCCTCAGACCGCACCGGACCATAATTTCCACGTCCTCAACTCAAAGCATCATCTTTTACACCCTAGTTTTATTCTATAAAATAGGGTTGTGGCAAGGATGTTAGAGAAGACAACAACACACAACCCCAGACGCACACATCTCACACATAGCATACGACATTGGATTCGCGCTTGGAAACGGATTGACAACCCGTACTTGGTTTGCATTGGAGATTGAGAGATATTTTGTGAGATTTTCTAGTTTTTTATTTTCTTTTCCTTGGAACACAAGAACGATTTTTGTTATTTGGTTGATTCAGTTTATGATATTTGAGAACGTTTTGCGTTACAACTATTGTGTTGCTATTGGTTTATTTGAGTGCTTTCCGTTATTGATTTCATATATGATTATTGATTTGAATATGATGATTGTTGGCTAAAACCCTTGTGATTCTAGGGTGATTGATTGATGGTTGTGGTTTAGATGATGATAGATTGACCATACAAACAGATTGGATCCTGAGAGTTGAGATTTAACCATCGCAGGAGACGAATTTCTCGAGGTGTTCTTGAGAATCTCGGCCGAGATTTCCCAAGATCCACCCGTGGTTGCCTCTATAGTGCATACATTGTTATACCTTTAAGCCTTGGTTAAAGATTGCTTAAACCCTAGTCTTGTTGAACCTTCCTAACCTATATCCTTGCTTGGGAAGAGACTTACCTGGTGATTCTCTTGTTTGGTTCCCAACGATGATTAGTTCTAGGTAATAAAGGTTTATCCTTTATTAGGTTTGAGTGTGTTTCTTGCCTTTGTGAGTTAACTTGAGACTTACCCGGTGATGGTTAATTCTATTCTCTTAGCTTAAGTGGTTGGTTTGAGACTATCATTCCTTTCCTTTGAAGCTTTGAGACTTACCCGGTGATAAGTTTCATTGGTTTGGAATAGCGGATAGTGAGACCTCTCCCGTGATCTATCGCACCTTCGAAACACCTTACCTTTGCGATCCCAGTCCTGTCCTTTACATCTTTAGGCACCATGAATTGAAAACCACAATAGGATATATTGATCTCTAGAATCTGCGCTTTTCCAATTATATTACATGTTCTTATATTTGCTTTTGATCATTGTTATTGCATTACCATCCTAGCTAGATTTCTTTTGCTGAATTTGATTTCACCGAATCCCTATGATCAACCTTGGAATATTTTCCGTTGTTGTGATTGATCCGTACACTACGGGTTCGCGTATCATTCAGGCTTTTATTTTGGGTTATAAATTTAAGACTTTTTGCACACACCTTTTGGAGCGAACATCAGCTAAGTAAGTCCTACAAACTTACCTGAATCCAAATAACCTCAATAGTCGATCAATCTCTCAAATTCCCATAGGAATGAACACTACCTGATAAACAAGGCATAAAAATATCAATCACCGCATCATCATACTAGAAGACTCACTCCTAGTTCCAAAGGATCTATAAGGATCATAACCTCAACATTCATAACCAAACCTTAAAGCCTCAAAAGGCATACATCCATTATAATATCATCCTTAAACTCCACACATTCTAGCCTAGCATGCTATTAAACAAGGATCAAGAGGAAAGGATGAACATACCAAAGAACTTGGTAAATTCTGAAGAAGGTGTGGACGCGGGCAAGAAAAGGTGCGGGCGCGGTGACAAGGGTCCGACGCAGTGACGGCGGCTGAACACATGCACAGGGGGCGGTGATACGCCTGAAGGCGCGGGGGCGGCTCAAACAAGACACGGGTGCGGCGCATCAACAAACCACAACTCTTAAGTGCTTTTCAACGGATCTCTCTCAAACTTTACTCATCAACTGGGAGCCAATAAGGCACACTTGTCTTCATCCATATGCATACACAACACATCCAAACATCCATAAACATATCACAAAAAGTTCAACTTCTTGGATTCAAACAAGAAAAGGAAGAAAAAGAACAAGGAGAAGAGGAGAAGGAAGGCACACCACTTCTCTACAAACCAAGGAAGAGACCAACAACAAAACTTGCCAGCTTCTCACAACAGCGTGCACAACTCATCGTCATCATCATCATCATCATCATCATTGTTAAGGCGATGCCGAGGGACAAAATTAAGTCTATTTTGAACACTTCAATCCCCGGCAACGGCGCCAAAAACTTGTTAGGCTAAAAATGTACCACGCAAAAGTCTTACAATTTATAAACTCGATATATTCTCCTAACTCCTAGAGAACTCGCAGTGTATGGGTCGTTTTGTAGCAAGGATAGTACTCCGAGGTCGAACACGAAGACTAAGGTGAAATCAAATCAAACAAGTGATCATGGATAGTGCAAATCTAGTCTAAGAAAAGAGAAAGAAATAAAGAAATGAAAATCATGATATTTTTTGTTGGGTTTTTGTGGTGATCAAACAAAGATTACAAATCATGCAAGATTTATCAATCAATCAAGCAACACAAACAAACAACACAAGAACAGGATATGTGATCAAAGAGAGAAAAGCGGATTCTAGGGATTAGGACTTCCGGTTATGGCATTGGACTCAAGCTTCTAATCAACCTTGGACAAGTTGTGGTTTGTTGGGAAAGGGTATTTCTCCAATGGAATCAATCACCGGGTAGGTCTCATGGTCCACTAATCCCGCACCTAAGGTCCTATTACCGGGTAAGTCTCTAGGAACCTAGGGTTGGGAATTCTACACAAACCGGATTACTATATAGGGGTCAAACCTCTCCTTACCGGGTAAGTCTCGGGAAGGCAAGTCCTAAGCAACAATCCTAGCACACTCAATCCAATAGCGGCTTGCGAGGCTCACTACTACCTAGAGTTCGTCATCTTTGGTATCTAAGATCGGGAATTACCGGGTAAGTCTCTTCCCTAACTTAGTTTGCTAGCATTAGGTCACCCTAAGCTAGATAAGGCTTAACAAACACAAGGATTTCAACAATCTAACATCCTAACATTCAGATTTATCAATATAAGCACAACAGAGCAAAACTACGGGCTGATCATACACAACCACGGCCGTGGTTTAGGAGGAACAAGCCGTGGTTTTAATCGGGGGTTAGGTTTCGAGCATGCAAGTCATCCAAAGGTACATTCAAGTCTATTCTATCATAGTCCAAGCCACAACCATCATTCCATCACCCTAGAATCACAAATACTTAGCCAATAACATGCATTTTAAGGATTAAACTCATCATGCAAGCATACATGGTTTCCACAACAAGAAAATGAAACAAGAGTAAATAGAAGAAAGTAATCTTAGCTGAATATAAGATTAAACAAGACTTACAACCCTTCAAACACAACTCCAAAACGTTCCTTACAATGCTTCAAAAAGCTCCTCAACAAAAGTCACTAAAAATCCTTCAAAGTCTAACTCTAGATCTAAGTTTGGTGATGTTGTTTCTTCTTCCAAATGAGAGTGTTTTTCTTTCTCCTCCCAATTCTTCCTCCCCACAATGGATGATGAGAGAGTCCCCAAAAGCCAGCCTGCAAGCTCAACCAAGTCCACACTCAACCAAGAAAAGCAAAGGTCGGGCAAAGAAATCGTGTGACAAGTGTCAAAGTTGTCCAGACAGAAACCACGGGCGTGGAAATGGCCTCTGGGCCGTGGTTTTCATCACAAAGCTCTCCTTGGATCACCTAGTCACGAATTGGTGCAAGGCATGCACCAATAAGGTCTTTTGTGTTCTCCTTTTCTCCTAGCTTTCTCCTTAAAGAGTCTGGATGTGTGCCACCACAAGGAATGATCCTCGAATGTATCGATTAAGTCCAAGAGCTCCCCTAAATACCTACAAAAGCGACAAGAGCTCGTGTAGACGTCTATTTCGACAATATGCATTAATTAAGCATAAACGTCACGAACTAATGCGGAAACATGCATGAATGGAAAGGAAAACTATCTAAAAGAGTGCCTCAACTAGTGTCATGATGTCATCAAAATACCCCATACTTGCCACTTTCTCGTCCCTAAGCAAGGTCAACTATAGGCTACGAGATGGCATGATTCATGAATGCGTAAAAACATAAAATCTTTTTGGAATTGTGCTTCTAAAGATGGATCACCTTCATAGTCATGTTTCATGGAAATGGACAAGCAATCATGTATTAAATGAATGAAGGCACGGAAAGACAATCATACTTAACTCGAAAGCATGCGTGAACGGTGAAAATGATGAAGTCAAGATGATCATGAGAATATCCAATCTAGATCACTAAGTCATACACATATGCAAATAGGTCACAAGGACTAAGGAAAGAAGAGGCCAAGAAATGTGATGATAAGGTGGGAATTTGCTAAGGTCATGTGGTGCAAATCCGAGAAAGGAATTAAACAACCACAACTTCACATTTATACTTCATCCACCAAAGTGTATTTTTCTCCTTCTTTTCTTTCTTTTCTTTTCTTTTTCTTTTTCATTTTCTTTAACTTATTTTTGAGGCAATGGCATTGGTGTACAAAAGCCGAAACCTTGGTGATTAGCAGACCTCGGGATTTTTCCGAGGTGCCTCACACCGGGCACACATACCAAGGCTCGTTAGGACATTCGGTTTATCCGACTTTGGCAAGACACAAACACCCGATTATGTGAATGGTGCCGAGTTACTCGTCATCAAAACCAAAGTCCCCAAACCTATATTTTTTCTACACTTTTCACAACACATTTTCAACAACTTCATTCGCAATATTCATACACCAACTTCACCACCCCATACTTGCTTTTCACACACTTAACACACTAGCATGCTCCTATTCTCGGATTGGTCAAAAGAGGTCAAATTTCATATCAAGTGAGGTGCTCAAACAACATGATCAAGATGAGAAGAAGAGAGATGAATTGCCTTAATCATTCCTAGATGATGTGCAAGAACTAGCATGTAATTTCGACTATCAATTCTCAGTCCAATCAAGACAAGCATCATAATAACAATTCGTGCATAAAATTCAAGAGAAGTATTTCAAGTCCACATATGCATAAATCCATTCAACACACAAGTTCATCCAAAAGCCAATTCACAAAACAAACTCATCATAAGGGTCATATCCAAACCTAGAAGCACAAAAAATTTTAAATTTTTCGATTTTTTGGAATTTTTGAAATATATATGTACAATGCAAAACATGAAAA
The DNA here is from genome assembly GCA_033239125.1 of Fagopyrum homotropicum. Taxonomy (NCBI): domain Eukaryota; kingdom Viridiplantae; phylum Streptophyta; class Magnoliopsida; order Caryophyllales; family Polygonaceae; genus Fagopyrum; species Fagopyrum homotropicum. The sequence continues at coordinate 92,534,814 of BSWB01000003.1, read as the reverse complement.
GAAACGTGTGACAATAAAACGAAACTATCCTAGATGCGATCACGCCATGCTAAGAATCATGAAAACCCCACCCCATACTTAAAAACACATTGTCCCCAATGTGCAAATCAAGTAAAGAAGAGTGAAAGAAGTCCTCAAAATGTAAAAATGTAGTATTTCCGGTATTTTGGTTCACTAATGTGGAGTGGTGGTGGTGGTGATGGATGATCAACCAAACATGGTAGAGAGCTCTTCATAGTCATTCCGGTGTCGATACCCGCGCCAAGGTGTATGCGAGATGGGAGCTCTTCCACCCCTCAAAGACACCTTCTGCCGTCCAAGTCTCACGTCCGCTCCACCCATGGTTGAAAACGGGATCATTATCATCAACTTGTCTTGCAAGGCTTCCTTATTACCTAAAATCTACCACACAAACACAAAACACACAAAAACAAAAACAAAAGCAAAAACGAAAGAGAAAAGGGAAAGAGTTGTTACCCTTGGGTTGCCTCCCAAGAAGCGCTTCTTTTAGGTCATTAGCTTGACCAAACTGCATGGATGTTTCAATCCACCTCGAATACCATGGTTTGCTTGAGGAGTCCAAGCAGCCATATTTTACCGGCATCCATGATGACAAGCACGGGCCACTTGATTCCCAAATAAGCTTTAAGTTCTCTCTTCACCGGTGAGTAGTAGACTCCTTCATCACCGCTTCCTTGATGATAGTATCGAGTTGCACCCATAGGTGTCACCCCATACTTAGACAATTGGTACTCCGCGGTCACACCGGTGAAATTCTTCTCATCCTCATCCTCTATGATTCGAAGAAAGCCAATTCTTGGAAAGAATTATTCATTGAAGTGCTTCATAACCATCATGGATCCATCATGCTTGCCTCCTTCATTCACCAATGGAGACTCCTTAGGAAAGGGACTCCATTCTTTGTGTGTACTCTGGGCAAGCAAGAAAGGATTGGAAGGAGTTGAAGTCAACTTAGGGCTCTCTGCATAAAACCACGGGCAAAAATCAGAAACCACGGGCGTGGTTTTGGCACAATTAGGAAAATTAGCTATGACATGGTTTTCCACGGGCAGAAAATAAGAAACCACGGGCGTGGTTTGGGCCTCTAGGCCGTGGTTCTGCCAGTTCACTTCCTCCCTCGTGAGCTCTTCAAATGTGGTTCCGGGGTTGATGGCAAGGATGTCCAGGGGTGAGAGTACTTCATTTCACTCCTTCAAAGGTGAAGGAGGTGGAGGTAAGCCTTAAAGGATGGTAGGATCTCCTAGCATAAGAGCATGCCTAATCTCCTCAATTTCAATCTTCTTTCATCCTCCAGGGCCAAATCCCTTAGCCACAATTTCTCCCGAGATTCATTCACTCTTCTTCAAGGTCTCTAATGGTCATAGTTAAATCGGGCACTTTTTGGATCTCCTCATGGTGCACCTCCTCTTGTCGAAACACTTCTTCTTCAAGCTCCATGTGGGAACTCGAAAGGGAAGCAAGGTTGCTCTCTAGATCATCCATCTTCCTCAACAAATGTTCTAATAATGATTCCACTCGGTCATTGTGAGGTTGATGGTGAGGTTCCACATAAGGCAATGTAGTCATGTGATCTTGATCATGGGACTCATGATAGGCATTAAACTCCTCCCAATACTCAAACTCAACATGGAGAAGTCCTCAATCTTGGTTTTCCATCCACTCCTCATACTCCATGTTGTCAAGGTCGTCTTGGAAGTACAATCCGTCCATGACAAACATGAAAAGGCAAAGACAGAAACAATACAAGATCAAAAGTAACAAGAAAGATAAACACTATGAACAATCAAAATCAAATGACTTAATCTAGACCTAGTCCCCCGCAACGGCGCCAAAAAACTTGTTCAGGCACTGCCGAGGGACAAAACTAAATCTATTTTGAACACTTCAATCCCCGGTAACGGCGCCAAAAACTTGTTAGGCTAAAAATGTACCACGCAAAAGTCTTACAATTTATAAACTCGATATATTCTCCTAACTCCTAGAGAACCCACAGTGTATGGGTCATTTTGTACCAAGGATAGTACTCCGAGGTCGAACACGAAGACTAAGGTGAAATCAAATCAAACAAGTGATCATGGATAGTGCAAATCTAGTCTAAGAAAAGAGAAAGAAATAAAGAAATGAAAATCATGATATTTTTTGTTGGGTTTTTGTGGTGATCAAACAAAGATCACAAATCATGCAAGATTTATCAATCAATCAAGCAACACAAACAAACAACACAAGAAAAAGATGTGATCAAAGAGAGAAAAGCGGATTCTAGGGATTAAGACTTCCGGTTATGGCATTGGACTCAAGCTTCTAATCAACCTTGGACAAGGTGTGGTATGTTGGGAAAGGGTGTTTCTCCAATGGGATCAATCACCGGGTAGGTCTCATGGTCCACTAATCCCACACCTAAGGTCCTATTACCGGGTAAGTCTCTAGGAACCTAAGGTTGGGAATTCTACACAAACCGGATTACTATCTAGGGGTCAAACCTCTCCTTACCGGGTAAGTCTCGGGAAGGCAAGTCCTAAGCAACAATCCTAGCACACTCAATCCAATAGCGGCTTGTGAGGGTCACTACTACCTAGAGTTCGTCATCTTTGGTATCTAAGATCGGGAATTACCGGGTAAGTCTCTTCCCTAACTTAGTTTGCTAGTATTAGGTAACCCTAAGCTAGATAAGGCTTAACAAACACAAGAATTTCAACAATCTAACATCCTAACATTCAGATTTATCAATATAAGCACAACAGAGCAAAACCACGGGTTGATCCAAGGAAGGAAAATCCAAGGAAGAAGATCAAGAAGAAACAAGAGGAAGAAGCAAAGAGGAAGAGGAGAAGAATGAACGTGAGAGAGAAGAAGAAAGATGTTCTGGAGAGAGGGTATAAACCCTCACGGAAAGGAAAAAGGAATACTTAAAGAGGAAGAAAGCGGAAAGGAAATCGGCCTAAAAAGGCGGTCGTTCACTACTATGCCGCGACCCGACAGAGCCACACCCGCAGTGGCACGCCTGCGGGCGAGGTCCTGTACGATCACAACATCTCTTGAAGAATATGGTTGTTACAGTGTTAGACTTCAATCGACAAGATCTGATACCACTTTGATGCGGGGTTGAGGCCGCAATTGATGGATCTAGATTAGAAATCCGCAAAAGATTCAAACTTGAAATCTCGGTTGGATATCTCGGCTGAGATCAATAACAAAGGTAGAAATATTTCTCAAAAAGAAAAGAAAGATGAATAGCAAAATATATAGATGGATGACGGGATTATATGCGGATATGAGATGTACAAAATTGATGGAAATATAGGAATAAAAGAACCAAGATATACTTGCAAGAACCTTGATCACTGGATCAAAACCCGAACAATGAATTACCCTAGCCCTTCCTTCTTCAAACTTACACAAGTCTTTAAATCCAGACAAGAACAAGGAGGGACTAGAATTGTCTAGGAGCACCATTCCCAAAAGAGATTAACACACACAAGAACCACCTAGCAAAGATTCACAACGATTCAATCAAATGCTCTATTTTTCTATTGAATAGGAATGAATAAAACGAATTCTTCATAAACGAAGGAATGAGTCTCACAAATTAATTGGCTGAAAAATATATTCGACCTAATCAAACCTAAGGAGGGTTTTATAGCCGAAAAACCTCCAAATAAAAGAATAAAATTATCAATAAAAATATAAGATAAAAGATACCTTTAGAATGTCTAAAGTTTAAAGGTATTAAAATGTCTAATAAATAACTAGAAGCTCTACAAGCTTCAACTCTTGTCTTCCTTTCCATCCTAATACGTGTATGGTCTCTCCTTAATGGTCTCCATGGCTAAAATTGTCATCAATGTGACTAAGGAAGACTTAGACACAAAAAGATCACCAATGGTCTTCTTAGAAGCTAAAGATGCCAACAAGCCAGAAACTTCTTGTTGAATGGTTCTTGTTTTGGATATGGTAATTGCTCCTTCCATGGTATGACTTGTAGGTGGTGCTAATGGTTGAGACTCTTTCTCCTTGATAGCCCTTGCTCTTGATCTAGTGATGGGTCCTTGTGTAGTAGGAGTTGTTGGAGATGGTCCCTCATCACATACTCTATGAACAACATAACAGGTTTAGGCCTTGTTGATCAAATGGGCATCTTCGTCTGCACAACTCAACCATTTGTTGTGGTTTCCGGGTTTCTACTCATTAAAAAAAAAGAAATTGAAATACCTTGAAGAAGTTATAGAGGGGAATACTTTCTATGATAAGCAACATTGAAGGAAGGGTCAAACAACATTCTAAAAAAGGATTAAGTGATGACAAAAACTCAGTAGTATCCAGGTTTTACTTGTTAGAGTTTTATGACTTATTATGCAGCACTATACTTGCATATTTAGTGTTTTTTATATAGGAAAATGGTCATTAGAGATGATTGGGCGAATCGAGTTTTGGTAATCCCTTATCTAGTTTACACATTATGTTATGTCATTCATTTAATTTTGGTGTTGGTGATTGCTTATCTTGTTCTTGGTTGAAATCAATGGTTAATACTAACTACTAAGACTTAATGTGCCCACCTTGTAATGCATATGTCCGTATATATAGTGGCCTATACCCACTCCAAACTATAGCTTTTAACAAGCTAAGTCGAGTAGCTCGTTTAAAAATGTATTCTACGAGAATATGTATAGTTATATAGATGATTTTGTAAAAGTGAGAAAAACAAGATAGTGTTCAAACAAACTCAAACTTAGCTCCAAGGAAATGAGTAAGATGAGATCATAGTGCTCAAACAAACACGAGCTCAAACTCAGGTCTCAAAAAATTAGTAAAATGAGCTCAAGTATGAGCTTAAAGGTGTGTTTGCTAACCCATTGAGAAACATTAGTGTTAATGTGTTTTAGTGTTTAAGGAGTGTTTTGTGTTTTTACTAGCGTTTGTGTTATAAAAACAATAAACATTGTTTGCTTTAAACTAGTGTTTTTAGAAGCATTTTTGTGTTTTTAGGTGCGTTTTGTGTTTTTACTGGTTGTAGATTGTAATAACAAAAAAAAAGGGGCAAATTTGTCTTTTCGTATCAAAAACACTACGGAGAAAACCAAAACCCTAAATTTTTTTACTGTTTCCAAAATACTTTGTAAAACACTATACTCTAGTCTTTTGGTGCATGCTAAACACTGGTTAAAAACTCTAAACACAAAAACATTACAAAACACATTGTTTGTGCATAGCAAACACAACCTAAACACAACTTAGGACTAAGCTCGATTTAAAAGTTAGGCCCAATCCAATTCTAAACGAGCAAAATATAAACATAGTAAAACTCGATTTGTTCGGCTCATATAACAACCTCAAATGCAAGTCTTGACACAACTTAAACACATTAGTTATGGACTCAACTTTACGCAATGACAATCACGAATTAGATTGCAAAGACTATATCATAGGTCGGGAAAAGGACTCATATTATACAAGATTTGGTGGTAAAAATGCTCTACTGGACAACAATGAAGCATTATTTGAACTAGATTCTACTGCTCGAGCTTATTTCTACAAGTCTGCAAATTATAGTTTTGGAAGAAAGACAATTTTGATAATTCCAAGTAAAGCAAAGATACGAATTTGCACGATAATTATCAATTATTAATCAAAAAACATGTAACCGATTTCCATAAAAGCAAAAGAAAATATCGGGAGCTCGTCTATAATATGAAAGCATCATCAGCATCACATTTTTTCGATCCACTAAAATGCCTTAAAAACCGTGATGCATATCATCCCGAGGACAAACACTACCACCCTTGCGTTTCGACAACATTTTTCCTTTCGAGCCATGGTCGTCGGACTCGTCGCCTATTATACCACCGTTAGTTTTGTTTCGTTTACATGTGGTTGTCCACCTTCTTAAGGGAAATAGAAGATCCGATTGATTGTTAAATGGTTAGAAGGTAGAGCGGAGTACATTTTTGTGAATTGAAGGCTCGTCTGGTATCCGCAAAGAGAACATTTGATTGATTTTTAAAAGTAAAGTAGAGAGCTAAGGAGAGATATGTGTGCATTCAACGCTTGTTTGTATCCGCAACGTATATTTGCGAATGAGTGAGCCTATCTATTTACACTGTGTAATGTGCATGTATATCCTGTTCCTTGTTTAGCTTTAGAAAACTTATTCGACGTGTTTAAGTAAAATTTTGAGTTACCGGATCTTTAATTTGAACGGTGTGCACTTAGGTTTCCCTTTTTTTTTAAGGGTAGACATGGGATTGTACCTCTGTAATAGTACGGATATGTGTCCATTTGCTGACATCTCTGTGTCACCGAATGTCTTTCTTGATCCTTGTTTTTCTGCTTCTGATTTACCAGTAAGAAAAACCCTACCTACGATTTCAGTTTCTCTTGTGAAATTGTGGGAAAGATTTGGCAAACCCTTCATCACGGATCGCCACATGAGAATGTTATTAATACTGTCTGTAATTTTGCTCTTCTCCAGCTCCGCTGCTTCTTCCCCTTATGTTCGGCCGAAACCTAGGAAGAATTGGCAGCTTCCATGGAGCACTAGGGATTCTTCCCAACCCCAACAGGTCCCTCTTTCCCTCTCTTCATTTGCATTCAATTTTGAGATCTAGGGTTTTGCTTCATTTGATGTACGAGTCGGAATCCCTGGAATTGGTCGATTATGGTTTTGCTATTACTAATTGTTTGATCATTGACTTTATGAATTTTGGCTCCCTTTTTCTGTTTGATCAATTATGTGTTGCTTGTTTTGTCTTCTGTTAAGTTTAAAATTGAGAAAACAGAAGACACTGGACAATACATAGTTTTTTTGTCCCTTCTTCTCTCAATTGATATGATGTATAGTATATTGGTCTTGTTATGTATAATGGTTTTATTAACCGCGTTATCATATATATGAATGATGAAATTGAAAAAATTGGATGTGGAACATATTTAAAGGTTCATCAATTGCAGGTTCATGTTTCTCTAGCAGGAGACAATCACATGAGAGTATCATGGGTTACCGATGATAAGTCTTCTCCTTCAGTTGTCGAATATGGTATTTTACCCGGTAAATACCACGCAAAAGCTCAAGGGGAGAGCACTTCTTATAAATATCTGTTTTATCATTCGGGACAGATACACCATACGGTGATTGGCCCATTGGAGCCTAATACCGTTTACTTCTATCGTTGTGGAGGAGAAGGTAATGAGTTCCAGCTAAAAACCCCACCTGCTGAGCTCCCTGTTACGTTTTCTGTTGCTGCTGATTTGGGTCAGACAGCCTGGACTAAGTCGACTCTAGACCACATAGATCAGTGTGACTATGATGTGCATTTACTTCCCGGAGATCTTTCTTATGCTGATTACTTTCAGCCACAATGGGATACATTTGGCCAGCTATTGGAGCCGTTTGCAAGCACGAAAGCTTGGATGGTTACGCAGGGAAACCATGAAAAGGAAAACATACCCCTTTTTAAGGATGGCTTCCAATCATACAATGCTCGGTGGAAGATGCCATTTGAAGAGAGTGGCTCAACCTCGAATCTTTATTATTCTTTTGATGTTGCCGGTGTGCATATTCTCATGCTCGGGTCTTATGCTGATTATGATGAATACTCTGATCAATATATGTGGTTGAAGGTATGTGTTTGTTTTTTCTTTCTAGTGTACGTTTATGTCGAAACCCAAAACGTTGCCTTTGCATTAGATGCATTTATAATAAATTACGCCTGTACATATATGGAATAAAAAATATCACAACATTTACCTTTCTGTTCGGCCTGTTTGACTTGGATAGATTCTAGGTTATCTTAGTAAGTTGGAAATAGGCTATTTATCTTGGTATATATTACCTTAATTGTACATAAAGCACCCCAGCTTTCACTTGTCTATATCTGCAAGTTGAGTCCTTTTATTTTTCATATTTCCATAGAGGAAAAAGCAAGGAGGATTCAATAGACCACTGTTTGAAGTCGATCTAGGCACATGTGCACAAAGTGCCGTGCATGCAGTTGCTTTGGTTCACCGAAATTAACCATTGTTTATTCCCTTAAATAATTGTTTCATGTTTGAAAATATCAACTCATAAACTGTCTTATGAGTTCGTGCTCTTGGTTTTAGCCTAATAAGAAGAGTAAGTTGGTTGTCTTGTCCTACAATTAATTTTGTGTAACCCTACAGGCATTCACAGGGGGTGTGAAATCAATTAAAGGTGAGTGTCTTTGAGGCGATTCAGTCATTATTTGGTCAAAATTACCGTCTTCTGTTTGCTGCGTTCGCCGTAGATTTATTGCATGGATTTTTCCTTTCTTTTACAAGTCTTTAGTTGCACAAGTAGGCAAAAGTATAGGAGTTTGTATACGACACTTTAATAAATCAGTACTTCTGATTCGCTTCCAGGCTGATCTGGCTAAGGTGGATCGGATGAGGACACCTTGGCTGATTGCATTGTTCCATGTCCCGTGGTATAACAGCAATCATGCTCATGAATGTGAAGGAGATGGAATGATGGCAACTATGGAACCTTTACTTTATGCTGCCGGGGTAGATCTTGTGCTTACTGGGCATGTACATGCTTATGAGCGAACGGTATCCACATCTGTTTAGTTTTCACTTCTCCTAATCCTCTGTTCTTGTAGCCAAAAGTTGCTTGAACTATTGTCATCTGTTTGTCAGAATCGCGTGTACAATGGGAGATCTGATCCTTGTGGTGCTGTTCATATAACCATTGGCGATGGGGGAAACAGAGAAGGTCTCGCTCATAGGTATGTCATATACAATCTTTCTCAGGCTGTATCCTACTAAAAAGGGTTGCTGCTTCATCGTGGTTGAACAAAATGCGCGACCCTGTGAATGATAGGTTTAAAGAGCCACAGCCTGAATGGTCAGTGTTCCGTGAAGCTAGCTTCGGGCACGGGGAGCTGAGGATAGTAAACACATCCCATGCTTTGTGGAGTTGGCACAGAAACGATGACGATGAGCCGACACGGTCAGATGAGGTACGGATTAACTCATTGGTTAGTCTAAAATGTGGAGCAGATAAGGAGCACGAGCTCAGGAAGATGCTCCTGGAACCATAAAAATGATATATATAGAGATTTCACCATCCTAGGTTTCCAGAGATCCCATGTAAGTACTGTTTGTGTAGTGCGCCTCAAACTGCAACAACATGGCTGTCACACTTTCATTTTGAGGGGCTTCTCACATGTGTCGTTTCTACTAGTCTTAAGAAAGAGTATGTATATATATCTTTCTGCTTGTTAAATAACAGAAAATTGAGTTATAAAAGCATTATATTTGCATCGCTCGTCTCGATCGGTTAACCAGTTCCTCTTTTTCTATGGGGAACTTATTTACGCCCCATAATTGTCAAATCTATAAGTCCCATCAAGCCACTTGTCTTAAGTTTTTGTTTTTCCTTTTACCCGTAACTTTTTAAAATTTATATTTAGGGTACCTAGTTTATAATAAGTTGCATTTATATCCTTGTTTAAAATTTTAAGTCGTATTTTGTAATTTTTGTGTACAAAATATAGGGAAGAAATATCTTCTACCTTATTATCTATCAGAGAAGAAAACAAAAAATTAGTTCTTGAAATTACCAACGAAATTAGACATCTTGGTGCAACACCTTTCTTAAACCCTCCAACAAAAAAGCCAGTCGGTTTTTCTTATAAGTATCCTTTTCAAAACGAAAATCCTCAAAAGAAGTTTTCAGTACCAAGTTTTAACTAAAAAAACCCGAAACGAAAGAAGAACAAGAAGAAAAGTTAGATAATTAAGGAGACTCTTGATATGTCTGACAAAGAAATGAGTTCTTTGAGTAGTGACGAATCTGGTTACTACACTGATGAAGAAGAAATGTATCAGCAAATGGGATTAATCAAACTTAAAGACCTAGAAATTATTCCCTTAAGTGAAGTTAAACGAAAACTAGATAAAAAGATGGGAAAAAGAGTTGTGGATGTTAATGAAGTGGAAGAAGAAATAGTTCCAAAACAAGAAGTTAACAAGGCCACTAGATCTTGTTATCGAGAATACGAACAAGGGTCAACGAGTCAACAAAGAGTTAATCTAAAACCCAAAGAATTTTTAGAAAAAGCAGCAAAATTTGGAGTTAGGGTTATGTCAAACCATAGACCTAATAAAAGAGAACTTTTGCTTGAACCCATCAGTGAAACCGGATATAAGCTTAATCTAGATGGAGTAAGAAACCAAGAAGATGTGCTAGACTTTTGGAAGAAAAGTATGATGAGTGTCTTAAACATGAACGCTGAATGGAGATCTGCAAATTTCCTAAATTATATCGAACATAGTTTGTATGGAATTGTGGCAGATTGGTATGAATCAATCGATGAAGAAATTAAAGAAACCTTAAGAGCAATAGAACCACCTGATGTTATGTTTAGGCAATTCTGCAAAGCCTTAGAATCTGAGTTTATTGGAGACAGAGATGATAAAGATAAAAAAATTAATCGAATGGCAAAGAAAGTTAAACACTCTTGAAATTTGTAATATGAGATATTTAGAAAACTATCTTTCATAATTTGAGTACTATTACTATAAGGTGGGAGAAAACGGGATAAATCTTCAAATGTTGTTCGATAAACTCCCTAAACCCACAAATGAAGAAATTAGTGAAGGGTACCAAGAATGCATAGAAAAATTCAATTCGAGAGATACCCTAGGAAATAGATTAAGGTTCATTAGAAAATGGGTAGAGAAAAAATGTCGAGAAGTTAAGGGAACTCAACATATGAAAAGACAATTTTTAAATTGTTGGGATCTTCCTGGTGAATGGGGATGTAACCGAAGAGATAATCAGAAAAATGATTATGGAAGAAAATATTATAGGAAGAAAAGCTTTAATAAACAAAGAGGGGAAAAATATCAGAAAAAATATTATCGAAAACCCTTTGTTAAGAAAAGAAGATTTTTTAGGAAAGCCTCTTACTGTCCCGAGAAGAAAAAGAGTTGCAAATGTTGGGCTTGCGGGGAAATAGGTCATTATGCTAATGAATGTAAAAATAGAAAGAATAATAAACTTGTTGAAGCTTTAGGGAGCTTAGATTATATTGAAATAACAGAAGAAGAAGCTCTTGACCTAGCCTTAAATAATAATAAAGGAATTGTAGAGGTAGTAGTAGTAGAAGAAGAAGAATCTGAAAATTCAGATTATGAGAAATTATGTGAAATGATGCAAGGAGAGGATAGTGAAGCTCAAAGAAAAATGGAAGAAATGTTTTCTTCAGAAGAAACAACTACTCTAGCCCAATTGTAAGAAGCTGATACTTCCATCGACGAAGAGCAATTGGAAAAAATGCATAGATCAGGGGCTGAATTCCCGATCATTGCTAAAGAACAGTTCTTTAAAAGAACGTTCATTCCAATATTCTTAAAGTTCGTATGTGAAGAAATGGCTGGAGCTATCGTAGTAAAAAATAATGAAAATCAAGCTAATGAGATAAACCTAATTAATTGGAAAAATATCCAAAAACACAATAAAGACAAAAAATATAAGTACATTTATGTTTGTGCAATTCAAGTCATCATTACTCCATTACAAGACTTTGGTAAGAATGTGCATTGCATTAATTTTGTCTGTGACACTAGGCACAAGAAATTTAGTGATCAAACGATCAGTGGAGTAATAAGCAATCTAAGTCAAGGACCAGTATCATGGGTATGTAGACCAATTATTATGTAAGTCTAGAAGATCAGTTTGCGCATAAATTCCTAGCATTAAAATTGCTAACTGAAGGAATTAGTATGCACAAAGGGACTTGTCCTTTACAGTTGAAATAGAAGGTCATATATAAACTAGAAAATACCACTAATCCACCTGCTAGAACTCAAATGGTAGAAGCTGATAAATATGAAGTAGTTGGATCAGGACAAAAAGTTGTACCAGTCAAAGTAAGGCCTGACCAAATAAGTTTAAAGATAGTGTGGATAAACGCCTTCGAAAATCCTTCTAGTCCCAACCAAGGAAGAATTTTAACCGTTGATGAAGAAGGGAGAATTCACACGAATTCTCATCCACCTCCAATAAATAGAAGTCTTTCCAGGAGTCAAAGTTATAGGGTTAATCCTCATTTCAACTTACCTCCCCAAAATCAAGTAAGTAGAAATCCTAGAGAAGAACCTTCCTTTAAAGTAGATGATGAAATTGCTAGCTTGTTAGCAGCCCTAAACAGAAAATTAGAAGCCAATAACTTGGGAAAAAATATTAGGGAACCTGCTAGACATAGTATAGATCTAGGAAACACTGGATCTAGCTATAGACCACATCTGGAAGGTCCAGGACCTAGCAATCTAATAAATACATCACAAACACAAGGAGAAGCCTCGAGTTCTAAAAAATCAATAGGCTATAAAACAAAAACAATTAGTCAACCTGTGTTTGAAGATGATGAAGAACTTAATTTGCAAATTGAAGTATGCTTAAGGATTACTAATCCAAACAGCATTTACATTCCTATCACCATATGCATCGAAGGTTTTAATAATTATGATTTATGTACATTTGTTGATAGCGGTTGTTCTGTTTGCTTTGGAAAGAAAAATTTATTTCCTGCATTCATGTGGAAAACTGCATCCAAACCAATTCAGGTTAGGATAGCTGATAATAGCATCATGACACATTCTGAGGTCATTCAGGATTTACCCATCATATTAGGAGGTTATCCATGCATAATTCCTATACTTTGGGCTATCGAGCAAACATCACATGATATGATAATAGGAAATAATTTTCAAAGATTATATTATCCATGCACACAAAGTCTAGGAGAAATGATATTCACTATAAATGGGGAAAAAGCTTTGGTAAAAAAGATGAAAGAGGCATACACTCATCAAACTATTGAATTCACGCGCAGTAAGCGTGGTGAGGAATATATTGTTCCTACTAAAAAAGAATTTGCACTTGCTATAAATGAAGTAACTCTGAAAGAACAAATAATAGATCAATAAAAATAATTGTGCAAAGAATTATATTCTGAAAACCCATTGAAATTCTGAGATAAGGATAAATCATTTGCTACAATAGAGTTAAAAGAGCCTAAATTGGTTATTAGAGTTAAGCAGATGGTTTACACTTATAAAGATCAACAAGAATTCAAAGAACAGATAGATGAGTTACTGAAAAAGAATTTAATTAGAGAAAGTAAGAGTCCTCATTCTAGTCCTGTATTTATGGTTAGAAATCATGCGGAAGAAAAAAAAAAGGTAAAGCTAGAATGGTGATCAACTATAAAAAGCTAATCAATAATATTGTCTTTGATGGTTATTATATCCCTAATAAAACAGTCTTATTTAATAGAATCCAAGGAGCCACTTGGTTCTCTAAAATGGACTGCAAAAGTGGATATTGGCAAGTTAAGATGGATAAAGATAGCATTCCGTTAACAGCTTTTAGTGCACCTCAGGGACATTACGAATGGTTAGTTATGCCATTTGGAGTGAAAAATGCACCTCAAATATTTCAAAGAAGAATGGATAAGATATTTGAAAACTTGAAATATTGTTGTCTAGTTTACATTGATGATATCTTAATCTTTTCAAAAACACTAGAACAACATATGCATGATCTTAAAGTTGTAACACAAGAATGCATAAAACATGGCATCATCCTAAGACAAAAGAAGTGCATCTATTCAGAACAAGAAATAAAGTTTCTTGGATTAAAAATAAAAGCTGGAGAAATAGTATTGCAAGAGCATGTCCTAGAAAATATAGAAAAATTTCCAGATAAAATAGAAGATAGAAAACAACTAGAAAGGTTTCTAGGATGTTTCACGTATGCATCATATTTTATTAAGGATTTAGCAGCTTAGAAAGCCTTTACAAGTTAAGCTGAAAAAGGAACAAACTTGGACTTGGACCAATCTGGATACTCAAATAGTTCAAGATCTTAAGAAACGTTGTATGAAGTTACCAGTCTTAACTTTACCAAATGTGGATGATGATCTAGTACTTGAAACTGATGCAAGTAACTACCATTGGGGAGCTATCTTAAAAATCAAAAAAGATAATAAGCTTTGCAGGTATAGTAGTGGATGTTTCAATAAGGCCGAATGTAATTACACTACTATGGAGAAAGAAATACTTGCTATCCTAAAAGGGATAGATAAATTTATAATTTTTTTTGCTCCAACACATTTCACTATCAGAGTTGATTGCAAAGAAATATTAGGCTTTGTTCGAAGTAATTTGAGTAACATGAAAGCGCAAGGGAGGCTCCTGCGTTGGCATTTCTTGGAGTCTGGACCTCATGGCCTCAAACATCGAATCCATTTTGGACCTCATGGCCTCAAACCATTTCTTGGAGTCTGGACCCGTCATTGCTTGCTTATATGTAGAAGGCTCACTATGTTCTAACATAAGAACATCAATCATCATAACGTCTTGGTTGTACCCTTGGCCTTTCCGATCTACGAGTGGGCTCAACTTGTTCAACAACTGAATCCAGAACATGATCCACAACTGTTTGTAGATCCTCTTGTTCCGGCTCTTGAATGATCTGAGGCCCTAGGCCTTCAAAAGTAATCATCTCATCAACGACATCATCCATGTCATCTTGTTGTTGAGTTTGTTGCTCTTCATCGTCTTGAACTATTTCAAGATGAATATTTCTCCCACTTGACTTGTTGGAAAGAAACTCTCTTTCCAAAAAGACACTATCCCTTGCAATAAATACCTTTTGTTGAGTTGGATTGTAAAAGTTATATCCAAAACTTCCTTTTGGATACCCTATAAATAAGCATTTATCTGATTTTGGGGCAAGTTTCTCTGTTTGTAAATGTTTTACATAAGCTTCACATCCCCATATTTTCGGAAAAGACAACTTTGGAACCTTTCCAGTCCATATCTCATATGGAGTTTTGTCTACAGTTCTTAACGGAATCCTGTTTAATGTAAGTACAGCGGTAGTGAGGGCATATCCCCAGAAGGCAGGGACGGATCTAGGATCAAGTTTTTGGGTAGGCTAGGTCAAGGTGTGTATATACGTTCAATTTTGTTTACAGTATATTTAAAGTTGTAAAAGTTATGATAAAATTGTTATTATCATAAAATGATCTATAAAATAATATATAACTTAGATATCAAAACAAATTTATATAAGATATTGCAATATTTTTAGGAAGTTACATAAAGAATCAAATTAGCTAAACAAAATTTAATTGAAATGATGTTGTTTGGTCATAAATTATAAAATATTTTTGACTAAGTATTAATGTTGTATTTGAGTTATTCAATAAATTGCTTTCAATTCAAAAATATAAGAAGAAAAAAAAAGTAAATAACTTTTATACTAATAATAAGAATTGGACAAATAAAAATAAAATATTTTATAAAAAATGTAATTGAAACCTGATTCGGAACGTGGAATTTTTTTTTTTTTTTTTTTAAATCATAAAATAGGAGGAGGAAAAAATGAAAAAACAAACTATGCGTGCTAGTAGGAAGGTTCGAACTCAAAACCAACAGAAATTTTCACTACTCAGTCATATTTAAAAACCACTGTACAACCATGGCTTTTTGTATACTTATGAATTGGTTTTGTTAAAGTGGGGTGGGCTGGCAAACCTCAGCCCACCCCTAAATCCGTGTCTGCCAGAAGGATACCGGAAGATCAACAAAACTCATCATTGATTGGTCGGACCATGTCTAACAAGGTCCTGTTTCTTCTTTCAGACACACCATTAAGTTGTGGTGTTCCTGGGGTAGACAATTGTGTTACTATCCCACAATTTTTCAAATGATGATCAAACTCGTGGCTTAAGTACTCACCACCACGATTAGATCGAAGTGCTTTTATTTTCTTACCACTTTGAGTCTCTACTTCATTATGAAATTCCTTAAACTTTTCAAAGGATTCCGATTTATGTGACATTAAGTAAATATATTCATATCTACTCATGTCATCAGTAAACGTAATGAAGTATCTGTAGCCACCTCTAGCTTTTGTGGTCATTGGCCCACATACATCATTATGTATTATGCCCAACAATTCAGTAGCCCTTTCATTGGTTCCTTTGAAAGGTGACCTTGTCATTTTGCCCATTAGACATGATTCACATGTATTAATGGATTCATAATCCATGTCTTTTAGAAGTCCATCTTTATGGAGCTTCTTCATGCAATTCACACTAATGTGACCCAATCGACAATGTCATAGGTAGACCTCACTCAAACTATTTGGTTTTTGCTTTTGGTTATTTATATTATATACATCCGATTTGAGATCTAACATAAAAAGTCCATTACTCATTGGTGCACTAGCATAGAATATATTGTTTCTTAAAACAGACATAAATCCATCTTTAATGCTAAAATCAAATCCCTCAAAATGTAATAATGCAACCGAAATAAGGTTCTTGGTAATGCATGGAACAAAATAACAATTATTCAGTTTTAATACTAAACCAGAAGGTAAAGACAGACTAAAATCTCTCACGGTAAGTGCAGCAACACTTGCTCCATTTCCAACGCGCATGTCTATCTCCCCCTTCTTCACTTGCCTTTTATTTCTTAGTTCCTGCACATAAGAAATAATGTGAGCACCACAAGCGGTATCTAATACCCAAATGGGATCATATTCTAATGTGAGAACATTTGTTGTCATTATTTCAATAACATAAATACCTGAAGTGCCGGAACTCACAGTTCCATTGTTCTTGTCTTCCAGGTACTTGGGACAGTTCCTCTTCTAGTGTCCCTTGGCCTTGTAGTAAAAACAATCATGATCAGCAGTCACCTTTGGCTTCTCACCACCCTTGGGTTTGACAACTTGTTTGCCTTTCCCTTGGTAATTGCTCGTACTCTTAGCCACCTTCTTAAAACCCTTCCCTTTGTTGACATTCAGAACTTCCTTCTTTTTGTCATCAATAATATTGCCCTCAACATTTTTAAGCATGCCATGGAGCTCATTCATATCATGCTGCAGACTATTCATATGGTATTGCATTCTGAATGGTGCAAAACCATTATGCAAGAATCTAAGAACAATATCAGTGGCCAACTCTTGGTCATATGGGGTCCCCAGATTTTCCATCCTCTTAAAAAGCCCAGTCAGGCTAATCACATGAGGACTCACTAGGTTTCTCCTCTCAAGCTTGCTATCAAGTATAGCTTTGTGAGTCTCATATCGCTCTATCCTTGTCTGATCCTGAAACAATGTTTTCAGTTCAATTATGATAGTATAAGCATCAGAATGTTCAAACCTCTTTTGCAAATCAGGCTCCATTGCAGCAAGCATGAGGCAAGTTACAGGTAATGCCTCAGACCTCACCCGAATTTTTGTTGTCTTCTCCTCATCTGATGAGGTGTCGGTCACAGAAGGGATAAGGGTAGCTAGGACGTCCTCACGTTCCTCGGACATGAGAATGATTCTCAGATTCCTTTCCCAATCAAGGAAGTTCGTTTCATTGAGCTTGTTTTTCTCAACAATTGAGTGCAAAGAGAATTTCAAATTATCGTTCAACATTATCTATAGAATATAAATGACATACAAATCAGTATATGTTTGAAATTGCAAATACTTATATTTAAACAATTTAAAATAAGCAAAAGCACATTTTATTCAGTTGTTGTCGTCCCTTTGAATAAAATATTCCAACCCCCATCCCAGACAAGACTCAACGTACTTTTGCACTGCCTTAAGTCCTATGTGTTCAGGGTAAGTAACATTTACTAATTATAACTCCTTATAATTCTTGGTTGATAATCCACATCCAATGCAGAAATCATCTCATGCATCAAGATCCAAAACTTTGTCTTTTGGTCTCTCGTTGGGTACTACCATATCAAGGTTTATGAACCCCCGTATAGATTCACCCTCACTCAGTCCAAGATTATGGAAGAACACCCTCACTTTTGTGAAGCCCATCTAACCAAAAATCCAGAACTTAATGGGTTATGATATTGAAAGGCATTGTCCCAATTTACCTTGAAACTTAAGTCTTTTTATTTGTCTTTTATTTATAAGTGAAAATTTGTCATAAATAAAAATAATATAAAAACTTAAAATAAAGCATTCAAAACGCAATAATTGTGATCCTAGTATGACCCCTACGATGAAAAAAAAAGATCTAATCTTCATAATCACTTCATCTTGTATCCTTCATGGATCTCCATCCTTGACCTTCTTATGTCTTGTACTTCTTCTTGTATTACAATTTTGAATTACTCTAATTGCATAAATTAAATTACAACAAAACAAACGATGCGCAGATCGTGTACAAGAAAAACATAACGATACATAAATCATATTTATGGGCCATACTAGTCACCTTATGCAAGCAATATATCATAATACAAAACAATCATAACAATATATCTTAATTTAAAATTAAATTCTTATATGGTATTAATCAATATTAACCATTAAAATGTAATAATTGGATTAAATTGTATGAAAAAGATATAATATCAAATATTTAATCTTAAGTGGGATTTTCTAACTTTTAGAAAACAATTAAAATAAACAATATCATAATATTATCCATCTTAATTTTATAGGCAAAATCTCAAATCACCGGAAAATATTTTTTATATCAAACATTTTGTGACCTAGCCAAAAATTTTATGGCAAATATTTTACGGAAGATATTTTATATCAAATATATTTTGAGATCTAGCCAAATATACATACGGCAATCAACAACTGGTTCGGTCAATTTTGTGGTCTTTCCATCACCTAATCGGCTCGAATTTGACTCGGTTCGATGGTATCCAATTTTCATATCAATTCATACAATTTCATGTCTCAATTCATCAAAATGTTCATTTCAATTTTACATATTTATCCATATAAAATTCACCACCAATTTAAATCAAAATCCGCATCAAATCATTGATCCTATCAATCAATGCAAGATCGCTCTGATACCATTTGAAGGATTATTAGATGCTTTAAGCGGAATTTGAGATCATATCTAAATATCTAATCGTAGGATCTACAAGCACAATTGATAGGCAACAATTGATTGTTCATAGGAAATATCTGTTGATGCGTGAATCGGATCTGATCGGGAAGGAACGAAAGAGATGAGAGCCCAACGTGTTGCTCCTCTAGTTGGTCCACACGAACCCAACTATTGGCTTCGGATGAAGATGGTAGTCAACCATCTCAAACAAAACAAAACCAACTATTGGCTTTTTATTTTTCTTTTGCTCTCTCTTTTGCTCTCTTTGTTCGTCAGAGTACAAGTGAGGAGAGATTAATCTTTTACTAATTAGGAGGACGGAGTTACAACCCATTACAATTCTAACGTACGGAATGTATAACTCCCCTAATTAACCTCCCTAACTAATATCCACTAATTAATTATTTCACAAATAAATAATATGGATATATTAATAATATACAATATATATATATATATATTAATATTCAAATATCATTCCTGTTGATCTAGTCCCTCAATTCAAAGTGTGTGACCGCATAGGACCCGTTTATAATAGTTGTGGGTTTAACTTGTTTAAGCCCATTAATCGTAGTTGGCTTCTAGCAAAGCACTACGACTCCTAAAATAATCGGATTCAATTATCTCTGTTAATTGTCATATTCCAATTTTAGTCATTACACATTAAATTAAAGGACACAATTCCTTCAGTGGATTTGTTGTTGATACAAATTTTTCCGTTGATATCAGGTGGTTGAGATTATATTCTTGCGGAATCGAGTAGTAGCATCATTTCGGGACTTTGACTTGATTCATGTAAGTCCTCCAGACTTACTTAGCTAGCTTCTGCGTATTAGTTGGACGTGTATTGGTGGTGTGTGTTTATATATTTACCGTTATAACCTAAACCGGACTAAGAGGACCCATTTGTATCTTAATTGGCCCAAGTGCATTAAAACCGGGCGGTGACCACTTGCCTAGTTCTATAGGAGGCTGGGAGGTGCGCTGCGACCATTCTAACGGGTACACGGTGAGATGCATCGGATCCATTTCAGCTGGTACAAGGGGACAAAGGCAAGTTTCAAGAGATTCTCGTGCCACAAAATAAGTTGAACTAGTAATTGAATAACTAAATAAAAGATAATAACCAGATTGTGTGCTAGCATGTTATGCGTTTATATTTTCTTACGTGTGTTTGTGTCTTTACTATTATTCTAATTTGGAATGTTAGCTAGCAGTTTTAATCCGATGTTATAGATGCCCTGTAGGTTAGGGACACTGCCGAGTGATCCGGAAGGGGTGGTCAGCCGGGTTTCCGTACACCATAAGATGGGATACGGGTTTTTATTTCAATCGTTGTCCTTTAAGTTGTTTGGCATTTTAGTATTGTCGTACGATTTTGATAATCGGTTGTTAGTCCTTTCATGTTTGGATCATAGTTTCTACATTGCATCTATTTCGGATTTACTTTTATTTATGCCTTGTTGCAAGATCCGGTAAAGTTGTTGTCAAACTAAGGTCGGGACCCACTGTGAGGTCCTAACCAGTAGCGCTCCGAGTTCCAAGAATTTGGGGTGTTACAATTTTCTTCCCTTCTTTTATGTAGGAGGTGGTTCAGGTGGAGTTCTCCTCCTTGGCACGTGTGTGATGTTGAGAAGGAGTGCGCATATGCACCCATATTATTATCAGCAATCACATGGTGTCGGGGTACTTCTTCTAGTCAAATCTTATTTGTGCATATTTTCTTGAATGGATTTTGATCAATTCGACTACTTCTACTTGGATTGCATGAGTGTAGATATATGATTAGGAATGAATCCGGCGTGTCTGGTGTTGGTGGAACGGTTATCATCTCGAGGCTTGGTGGGGTGGTAGGTCCCTCTACCATGTCAAGTAGTTGCACCTTCTTGTCAGTTTTGTCCTTGAGAAACATCGTGTGGTGATCGAGTGAAATAGAAGGAGATCCGATAGTGATATGAACGTTGCTATTTTCCTTCCCAATGTTTGAGGGATGGGCACCTTCTGGACAATTAGCGATGCTCATGATAGATGGTTGAGTGAAATCTGCATTGTTAGTTGTAAAAATTTTAGGCCATCTTGAACACATAAATTTAAAATATGACATGCACATCTTTGGTGTGAAAGGAGTTTTTATAAGTTGAACCACATTCCCCACCAAATTGTTTACGGCGCGGGTGTTAGCGGAAGCATTATCAAATGAGTATGAAAAAATCGATTTTGTAAATTAAATTCTTGTAAAACCGTTCTTATTAAATTAGCAATGTTGGCGGCACTTTGTCTTTCATTAAAATGGCGAAATACAATAACAAATTTATGCAAGTACATATCATTATCGATAAAATGTAAAGTGATGTCAATGTAAAAATATTTTTGTGATAAAGTACTCCGAATATCACTACAAATTGAAACTTGATGCGAAAAAGATTGTAAAATCGTAAGAATTTTTTGTTTCTTTTGTTCATAAGATTGAGAAATTAATTTCGAAATTTATTTACGAGAAGTTGGTTTAAAAGCCGGTTGAAGATAAGTAGTGTTATATTCTCTTACGTTTTCATATTCCGCATAAGAAAATGAAAAAGTTTGAGATGCAATTAAGTTGTTTAATCCAAAAGATTCATCAACATGATTATAAGTAAATAAAGAAGATTGAGAGGAAGAGGATGCAAACCCGTGGGACAATTGAGTTTGTCCCTGTGATATTCCGAGCTTCTCGGGATGATACTTTTGCATGTGGGTTTGCAAAGTCCCGTATCCGCCCTTCGCCTTCCACTTGTACACATTTGGACAATAATTGCACGAAACTTGGCAATAATCGTCCACCACCGGACCCTTCTTGTAATGCTTCGTGAATATGTCGGAGGTGAGCATTTTCGGCGAAGGGGCTTGTCGGAAAGGCCCTTCACCTTGGCCTTGTGGAACTTGTGGCATTTCCGAATCTGGCATTTGAGTCTCGCTTTCTTGGGTTCAAGGATAGAAAGCAGGACTCGAAGTGAAGTCGTTGTCGTTTGGGTAATCCGGGTTTGCCATTTCACTTGATTGAAAGATCGAGAATACAAGAAAGAGAATACGAGATCGAGATTGAGAGTAGTAGTAGATAGATGAGAATGTTGGTGTGAGATAATGGAAGAACTGTATGGTATTTATAGGATTTATGGGTAGGAATTTTTTTTTAATTAATCAATTATTATAAAACTCAAAAAAAAAAAATTAAAACACAACCCAACGGCTCTTAGAGCCGGTGGGATTGTGGGGCCCACCGGCTTATAGCCGTTGTGGGCCAAATATGTCAACGGCTATTTTTTTGCCAAACCGTTGGTTTAGGCAAAAAAAAAACCTAAACCGTAAACCTCCGGTTTGACCAAACCGGCGAACCTAAACCGCCGGTTTGGTCAAACCGGCGGTTCTTGGCGGTTTGGTTTGAACCGGTCCCATGTCTAGTTGTAACCATATCATGAGTAGGGAGAGGAGGGCAAACAACGTCAATCTTGCTAATTTCATCGTGATGACGAGGTGGTGGATCATCATGAGTTTTGTTTGGAGTTTGCCTAACAATCGGTTGATTGAAGTCCAAATGGCCGAGGATCGTCTAGTACTTGTCCATAACGAGTCATTTGGAGGTGTTCGTTCATTGAATCCTTGAACCTTAGTTTAAGCCTCTATCATTTGTCGCATGGTAACCTGTGGAATTTTTTGTGGAATTTTTAGTCTAATAGCAACTTTAGTGGCTAAGATTCTTGCAGGCCGTTCTTCCACTTGTTGTATTACATCCCTAGGTATTTCCTTCAGATCTTTTGCTTTAGTAGATGTATATCTACTTTCCATGTTGATTGTGTTACTTGCTCATGGAGCTCTAGTAAAAAAACAACAATGAACTATATACATATATACATAATCACTAGAAAAAAAACATAAACCAAAGACTAGAGAAGAGGTCATCTGACGGGTAGGAGGTCGATCGGGTCAAAACTTAGTTAAAACGCTCGAGAACAATCAGAGAACAACTAGAGAGCAAATTGGAGCAAAATCCTAAAATTAGGTAGGGTGAAGACGGAGAAGAGGGATTAAGGTTGGATCTTTATAATGTTGGAAATCAGATTTGAGGGTGATATAGGCCAAACGATAGATATCAATAAAACTAGACATAGAAAAGGCATACGACATAGAAAAGGCATGAAATATTCCACGGTTTTAAATCAAATTTAGGAAAAGAAATATTTATGGCAATTAAACTAGACATAAAAAAGACATACGACAAAGTTGAATGGGAGTTTTAAAAGCAGTGCTTGAAAATTTTGGATTTGGTGAAAAATTTTGAAACTAGTTTTATGAATGCATCTCAACAGTCTCTTGCTCCATATTAAAAAAGGACTCCCACACAATGATTTGTGCCCCACAAAGAGGGCTTCTCCAGGGAGATCTCTTATCTCACATGCTCTTTTTTTTGTGTGTGGAAGTATTGGCCAAAAACATATAAAAAATGACTAATGAGAATCCTAAATCTCTAGGTTTCCCTATACTGAAAAATGGATCAAGAATCCCATTCTTAGCTTTGTCGATGATCGACATAATTATCTTCACAAAGGCTACAACAAAAGCAAGTAACAAAGTTCTATCGACTCTAATCGACTATTATGATATTTCGGGGCAGGTCATAAATTACCATAAATCAACATTTCAAACTACCGTGAACATTGATCGAACAACAAAAGAAAAATCCAAGCATATCATGGCATCAACGCAACCACCAACCTTGAACAATATCTCGGATGTCCGATCATTAACGATAGAGTGCATAAGGACATTTTTAACTCTGTTATACTAAAGTGCAAACAACAACTTACAAAAATGCAAAGCATCATCTTTGTCTCAAGAAGTCAGAACTAGAATAATAAGCGAACCTGAATGCTAAACTAAGTGACCTTATGTCCGATCATTAACGATAGAGTGCATAAGGACATTTTTAACTCTGTTATACTAAAGGGCAAACAACAACTTACAAAAATGGAAAGCATCATCTTTGTCTCACGAAGTCAGAACTAGAATAATAAAAGCGAACCTGAATGCTAAACTAAGTGACCTTATGCAGGCATTTATGCTGCCAACAAGCATTCGCCACGAACTAGACCAAATCAACGAAAATTTCTTTTGGAATAAGGGACCCAATTTTCATCCGCTTATCAGTTGAAATAAAATCTGTAAGTCAAAAACCTTAGGTGGAACTGGAATTAGGAAAGCAGAAGATGTGAATAAAGTCCTATAGAAGAAACTACTATGGAAAATTATGGCCGATGCGGATAATATTTGGGTTAAAATAGTTGAAGAAAAATACCTCAAAAGCACTGCCTCTAGAATTACGAATGTGGGAAAAATGCATCGTGGCAACAGAAGAAACTAATAAAGTTGAGAGAAGATTTTGACAAAGGTCTTCGATGGCGAGTAGGTGATGGAAAAACAGTGAGATTTTGGAGAGACGTATGGATTACCGACAATCCACTTCAAGACTTTGTGAGTAAGAAAGCACTAATAAACTCGATGAAACTCACTTCCTCATACATTACAGAACAAAGATGGAACCACCATAGTGTTAATCGGTTGGAGTCACTCCTACCTAACAACATTATCGAAAAAATTAAAAACTAGAATCTTTCCATGAACGATATAAGAGATAGGTTATATTGGGCAGCTAATGACGAAAGATGGTATTCGACTAAATCGACAATGGAGATGTTTCAAAAACGGAAGGTGGGGTAACCCAAACAAAACATGGATATGAAAAATCAACATAATGTCTAAAATTAAAAACTTTCTATATAAATTGGCATTGAACGGAATACTAGCAAAACAAAATCTCGACAAACAAAAAGTTTTGGATGTTATGAATTATGAATTCTGCAATCATCATACAAAAAGTACCAAACTCCTTTTCTTTGGTGGAACATCAATAACTCAAAATTTTCATTGAACCAATTTACTTTCGGTTGTATTACAAGTCTAGCTTGAAAATCATCAATAACTCAAAATTTTCATCTATATTACACAATTGTGATATTAACACTTGAAGCATTGGTGACATTTTTTCCGTACTACAAGAAAAAAATTAGTTCATCAGAACTAAGAAACCTTGTTATTTGGTGGAACATCTGGATTGCTAAAAAACCAAATCATCTTTAACAAGAAAAAAGACCCCAAAATTTGAAACCAAGTTACCGAGTGAAAAAAGGCTAACACAAATTGTCCGCGAATAACATGAAAAACCCGAATGAGAGATAAAAAAAAAACAACAAAGAACATAAAATGGAATATGTCAAACTGATTTGTGATGCTCTAAAAACTGATTGAACCAATTTACTTTCGGTTCGTTTACATCATTAGAAACCACAAGCTTGTTGTTCCTATTGCTATTGAAAATGAAAGATGCAACACTGAATCAATGCTACAGGCTGAAGTGTTTGCTCTACGTATAGCGAACGCTATTCCAGATGTACAAGATTTATATGCACAATAATTTAATGGATTCATCCATTTGTTCAGTTATGTTTCTGGGTTAATCTTTTTAATTTTATGGGATGATAGACCCATTGAATGGTCCTAAAAAGGAGCACCGTTTCATGCCCGCACCAATGAACTCGTATCAACTAAACAACAAAACTGATTTCTATCAACTAAAACAACAACAGCTTCATCTCAGCTTTCCATGTGTGCACTCTTCTTCCTAAGTCTTTCTAATCTTTTTCGCTGCTCGAGTTTCCTTCATAGGCCTGCTGCTCCTTTTACGGTTGCAAACAAGGCCTCTCTCCCATTCGAATACACCTTCCAAATCGACAAGTAACAGTGAATTGATATCTGATGATTTCTTTTCAACAACAGCTGATATTGTAACCATCAGGCGCTGACATGCATGAACTTCATCTATATCCTCCAAATTACTTATTTTTGATCCTTGCTTTTCCAATGGCTCAAAATATGACCTGACCAAAACATGCAATCCAAATAAATTAGACAAGCTCATTTTATGTTTCCAGAATCTAAATGCAATGATGTGCCATCAAAATTATATATTACAAGATACATCAAGCTTACCATCTCCAGGCAGGATTACCCTCAGGAGGGTATCGTATCTTTGACCACAGCTTTGACACGGAATTATCATCATCAAACACGTTTGATCCAAAGCCTGAAAATCAAAGAACAGCATCATTATAAAAGACTGGGTTTCAATTTGTCATATTTAGATAATTGACTGAAAGATGCCTACCATTTGAACAAGAGCTTTCCGGGAAGAGTAAGATGGTAAGGGCGGCAACAACTGAAGAGATCACTCTGCATTTTGTACCAAGAAGCTGATGCAGATGGAAAACAAAAGCTGCTAATAAGCCTAAATTTTCATCAGAACCAGACATGTTTCTGGCATCCCAATCCTCTAGCCTAAACTGTTTCATCAAAGACAGTAAGCTGTCCATACTTGCCCTTTTAGTAACAAAGCTCGAATCACCTCGCCCAGATGAAATACTCCCCAGAATTACTGAAGCAACGAGCCAACGTAGAAGTTTTGATGTAAAAGACTCATCACTTCTTTCTTTTTTTGATCGGAAAGAGAGATGGCACTCTCCGCACTTCAAGAAAGATTCATCACTAGTCTCTCCTGGATCAGCTACATGGTAGTGAGAGTCTATGTTGCCGAGTGTCTTTGCACGGTCCAACTGCCAAGCCGTGGAGGCAGCCCAGACAAGAAACTGGGATAGCTCCTCATAATCCTTTAAAACCACATCAGAAACCTTGTCACTATAGATAGTACTATACAGGGAAATTGTCTACACAATAAAGCAAATGTAATTTTACGAGGTTGAGATCATACTAAAAATATGTACATACAAGTATATATAGAGTGATAAGTTGGTTCAAGTGAGGAGAATACTTGTCGTAAGCAGTAGTAAGGCATTATGAAAAGCAGTCAGGGGAGATGCTACGTAACTATTTCCGGGAAAAAAAAAAATTAAAGACCCAAATTCTTTTCATTTTATCTAAAATTCAATCAAAAAATAGGTTGTTTATATTTTAAAATACGATTGAGTTCATTTTTTCCATTCTATTGGTTCATATTTTTGTAATGATAGTTAAGTTCCTTTCTAGGCAGTTCATCTATTTATCTATAGTTCATTTTTTCTACTATCAATACATTTTTTATACAAATAGCTCATATTTTTAATGTTCATAAATTCTATACAATAAACCCTAAATTCTAAACCTTAATGTCTGAACTTTTATAAGATAACTAGTTTATTTTTGTATACTATGTGTTCATTTTTCTTATTTTAAATAATTTATTTCAGTACTGGTTCATATTCTCAAAGTTCAGGTTTACACACTTACAGTTGAAATTTTACAATAGTTAATTTTTAAGAGTACCGAGTTCATTTTTTAAACACTAGTAGTTCGTTTTATAATATTACTAGTTCATGTGTTCTTTAAGACACAGTTCGTCTTTTTTATGAGTTCACATTTTTTTACGTAATAGTTCATTTTGTTGCACTATTCAGTTCACATTTATGACCTACTAGTTGATATTTCATCATAGTTTACTTTCATGAAATGAAATGATGGATGGTTATTAATATATGAAAAATGAACATAGGTTTGTTTCGACTATCGAGTGTATGATATTAAAAAAAACGCCCAAAAAAGTACTGACATGCATTATGTATATGGGGAGAGAGAGTGTACCATGCACAACATAGAAACAGGAGGTGCGCTCATAAGAATAGTTGTCAGTCCAGACTCTGCACATGCACTATATCTAGCACCACGGCATGAGACGATGGTTTGGTATAGTGCATATAAACATCCAAAAGAAAGGGTGACATGAGCTTGATGAATGTTCCTTTCCATTGATATTTTCATGGCTTTCATAACAACTTCCAAGATTGATATAACTAAACTGGAATTTCCCTTCACAAACTTTGACCCGCTAACTAGTATTCTCACTAGCCGAGATGAAAGATCTGAGAGCTGCTCAAAACCAGACATTTTCAGCCACTCAACATTTTTTCTGAATGATATAGCATCTGTAGCAACCTAAACCAGAGACAGTGAGATAAGATGTCAGATATTTTTTACTAGATCACTGCTCATTTTATGAAGAGGAAAAGAAAGACAGTATTTGAATTAAGGGTTTTTTTCTCTTGTTAGTCATTAATATTTTTTTGGTTGAATATATGTGGGCCCAGAAAGCTAACATTTAGAGGAGAAATGTATTTAATTATTTATAAACAAGACAAACACACCCTAAATGATATTATAAACTTCATGATGTCACTGCAGGAGGGATTAATGGTAAGCAAGAGCCAAAGAAAAATCAGGATCCAAATGATAATTACCTCCAGCAACATTACCAACAGCTTTGTCAAGTACAGATCATTATCTTTGTCTACACTGAGAGTAGAGGGTAGAATCGATGATAACCACAAAATGAGACCACTATCCTGAACTAAATGATGTGCGATTCTCTTTATTTTAACAGATTTCTTCACTACCTGCAAGCCAGTGGAAAAAGGAGAGCTGACATTAGCCTCGGGGGGGATTAGGAAAACACAAAACTAGCCAGGGCATATACAAGAATTTGAAAATAGATATTTAGAATTTGATCAAAAAACTACTAACCTGACTACAATAATTTTAAATATCAACCTGAATCTAACTATGCTATTTTATAATAGTATAAACTGATATTAACAACAAAGTAGTTTGAACACATGTGAAACAAACCAAACATGCTCAATCATCACCACTTTTTATATGCAACACCTGATAGCCTCAAAATGTTACCTGCAGAATCAACTCTTTTGACTTCGTATCTGAAAGGGGAGATGTGTAAGAATTTAGTAATATCTCAAAAACACACTTCTTCAGGAAAACCGGGGCATCATCTTCCAAATTAATACCAGAGTAAAGCAAATGAAGCACCCATTGCCTATTTGCTTTGAAATCAATAGAGCTACTTGACTTATCGAAGAAAGGTATGGACTGCAAACAAAGGATAATCAGTAGGTCAAAGGGTAATAGAGTTTACTATTTATAGGAATAAATCAAAAGTTTGATAATCAAATTAGGTTCAAATTCAACAATTACCTTCAAATTTACTCGGGGAGACTTCATTAAATGGTTGTTTATAGCAGCATAATGCCCGTGACTAGGGTCCAATAAGACAAGAGAAGCCTCAGCAGCAAATATAGCATGAATGGAAGGAATCTTTTGCCATGGATCTTCGATCCCACTCGGCAAATATGTCAGCAAAAGCTTCAACCCTTTAACATCCTTCTTCTTCGGGAATTTCTACAATAGAAAACAAGTGCAATAATTTAATTAACTTCAGAAAGAGAAGCGTTACAATAAAATATTGTGCACCAAATCGAGAGAACATCTTGATGATGCTAGACTGATAGAAATCAGTCCAAAGCATTTACCATGAAGAGGCTTCAACGAATCGCTTAAAGTTCTTTCATAATACAATATTGAAAAGAACAAAATGAATGCCAGACATTAAATATTTTTCAATTCCTTCTGCAGCATGAACAATCATGAGCCTCTGAAAGGCTCTGATGGTCTTATGTTTCACTTTGAACCACAAAATAGACATTTTTTTTCCAACAGAAAGCATCAAAATAGATTAATCAATGCAAATCCAAATAAATAGAGCTTGTGCCATATAGAGATGACTAACCTCTAATAAATCCTTGAATTTCCCGAAAACCTTGTATCCCAATTTTCTTATGCCCTCTTCAGGAGAGGAAATGCTAACTAAAGCAACTGCTAACAAGCCACGACCAGCAAACTCCACAGGATTCAAGAATTCCATTGACAAACAATGAATTGAGAATTGCAGTATAAAAACAGGATCATAACACTGTCTCTGTTCGGAATTCTCTGAGTTCAACTGCATATAGATCACCTAATAATACTCAGAAGAGGAAAAATAACTGCATACTCTGAATGAGAAGAATATTTGTTAAAAAAAATATGAATTAGGTTGACAATACCTCAGGTGCCTTCTGGGCATAATCTTCATGAAATCCATTCAAGAGTAGAGGCTCGGCCAGGGTTCGCTTAAAAGGAAAGTTTAACACCGTCGCTACACAGAATTTATGGTCAATCAGAAGATTTTCCCTGAACCGGCTTTTCCGTTGGCCTGCCTCCATTTCATTGTCATCGTTATATAATGAAACAGACTGCTCATCTTCAAGCTCTTTTCGGATTCTAACAACTGCACTTCCCCACAGATAATCATTTTCAGATATCCAATCACCATTTATACCCTGAGATAATTCAATATCTCGCATGAAAGCATATATCTCTAGATCCACTTCACTCATAGTTGCACCATAGGATGACAAGAGCAGGAAATGCAATTCTCTACACATGTCAGGTTTTGAAAATGAAGGATCTTTTTTAGAGCTTAAATGAAAGAGTGTTCTCAACAGCTTGATGATTTCCAACTTTTTTACATTTGCTTCCAGTTTTCCCGCACAGCTATTCTCACTAGAAGGAATTACAGGAGACGCAAAAATGCTAGATATTGGTCTTGAAGACAAGGCAGCCATTTGACAAACAGATGAGTCGTTAATACTTGAAACAGATAAGGCCAGTTGTGAGTGCCCAAGAAGCAACTGAAGGAACAAATCAGAAGGCAAACCCTCCTTCAACAGAGAGCATATGGTAGATCGAATGAGTTTAAAAGTAGCAGAGTCACCAAACCTATAGCGAAAAGAATATTTTACAATCTTCGTTAAAGAAGGAAGAGGGTCCAACTGAACCAAAACATCAGCAATGGACCCTAAAATGAATATTTCCAGGAATTTGATCAAGCAGTAGCAATTGAGCTCCTGTTCAGAATTACAAGATGTCGATGGAACCTTCTTGACAATCATTTTCCAAGTACGTAACAACATACTGACAAACTTTCTTTTACCATCATCTGCACCCTTCAATAAGAGTGCCTGACAAAGAGAAACTTTTGCAACTGCTCGGTTAATTAAGTTCAATAACTGGTTTACTGGATACAACTTGAACTTTTTAACATCGAAGTCCAAGAAGTCTTCTGAAGCAACTTCATCTAAGAATTTTGAAGCAATTAACATTAAGCCCTCATCCTTTGGATCTGCTCCAACAGAAAAAAACCTTTTCAGAATAAGAACTGCATTTCCAAGAAGGCTACTCCTGAAATACTTGAGCAAGTTCTCATGGGAGGAAGTTAGGATAGCACCACATTCCAGCTCTAATGTGTTTTGAGAGACAAAACTTTTCCAGTTTCTGGAATCTTCCAAGAGAATCCTTGCATAAAAAGAAGGAATTTTTTCAACATTCCGAACACACTGTTCTCCTAACTTTGCAACAGCGGAACTGAAGTACATTAGAGCAGCTGGGAGAAGCATCAAATAGCCTTCATCAGACAAGGATTGTCTGTCCTCCAGAAACTTCAGAAAGTCGTGACCAAAAAACAGCATATGCAAGGAGCTCAATTTTATCAAATGCAGCAAAATTTTTGACTTCAGACCATTAGTTGCAGACCTGCAGTGAGTAATGATTCTTATAGGAGTGACGGAGATCACTCTCACCATCTCCATGCTCAAGAAGATCAGGTCCTTGCTACATTTATATCTACAAACTGCATTGAGTGCTTCAACCAAACACAAACTAGCAGAATGAAGATTGGAATTCACAGCCTTCTGATAAATACCCTCAAAAAGCACTCCAAACCTTTCCTTCTTTGTAGACAATTGGACAGATTTATCCAACACTGTGAAAGCACCAGCAGCAATTAGAAATCCCATGCAGATTGGTGAGAGGTTGGATGTCTTGTCAGAAATGACTTCTTCACTACTAACTCTATATATTGTCCAATGAGCTAATTCAAGCAATTCAAAAGGTGGTATATATCGCAGGAAAGAAAGCACGGCATATAACACTGGGAACAACACCTTTGGATCCTGGGCTTTAATAGCCAGATCAAACTTCTCCTTGAACAACAGAAAAATCTGTTTAACCAACTTAGCAAAAGCCTTCATAATTTTATTCATACAATCATTGTTTTTGGGTAGAACACTGAGCCCATGGGATTGCGTCAACAGAAGGTCACAGGCCATCAACAGCAATTTAACATTGTGAAGATTTATTTCATGAACTCCATGTCCCAGTGCAGAAAGAAATCCCTCCAAACTGTCTTGGGGAAGTTCTTCACTAACATTGATATGATATTCAAGAGGAGATGAAAACAATATTGCCACAACAGGATGACTGAAGATGATCTCAGCCACTACTGGAAGATACTGGGACACTGAAGAGGAGCTTCTATCTGCTGTAGAAGCAGTTCCGGTTTTCAGAGCTAACAATAAACAGCCAAAAGTGTGTTCCAGTATTTCATAGCATATATGCGATAAGTGCTGCAGTTGATCAGATGGTTTCTCCTTATAAGACAACTGTATCTGATGAACCCAAAACAGCACAAGCCGTAATGACAGGATTAGCTGATCAACTGTCATCTTGGACAGCCTATTAAGAAGTAGCTCTTTGATCTGGGAGTGGTGTTCATGATAACCACTGAAGATAATAGATGGGAAAAGGATATGAAAAGGTACATGCTTCAGAAATGCACCAAATGCAATAGAAGCAGATTCTGCTGACTCGAAATGACTGTCATTGGTCCTAAGAACACTCATTTCAATCCCATCTATGAAATTCTTACACCATATTCTGAAAAGGCCGACTAAAAGATTCTGATCAAGAAAGAGCAGAGGAGCTGGCAGTGCATGATGATATCCATAGAGATATTCTGAAATGTCCAGAATAGATGATAAATTCGATGGTATCTTATCAGGATGAGTGCATATCAGTGATGAATAGAAGGCCATCGATACTGCATCAAGTTTCCTATCAGATCCATCCCTCGGGAATTTTTCCACTTCGTCAAGGACATTTGTGAAAGTCATGCTTGCATCCACAAATTTTCTCTCAACAAACAAAGAGGTCGAATCTTGAGGTAATATTTTCGCTGAAAACAACAATAGATCCTTCAATGGCCTCCATTCACATGCAACATAATCAGGATCAGAACCTGAGGAAGGATGACCAACATTCTCCTTGGACAAAAACTCATGAATAAAATAAGATAGATAATGGCATTCAACCTGTGAAATATAGGATATATTAGTTCAAAAGGAAAGGAAACGGAGAATCCTTACAAGCATCAATATATTTATTCGAAAGACAGACATGAAGAGAATATGTAAGGGAGGAAACATTCTCACCTGAGTTTCGAGGAGGTATTTCAATGTGTGACAGACATATAATGATACTAGCGTTTTATCAGGCACATTGAAGGTTCCTGATTCAGACCTAAGCACCTGTAGACACTTCTCCAGAATACAAACAACAAGTGGACTGAAAGAAATGATCCCATCTGGAAAAGAGGAAAAGAAAATGATTAAAAAAATAATTTTATTATAATAAAGTAACACTTGGGTGGACAGTCACAACCTAATTCAAAATTAGGTTGATGCTTGTAAGGAATTTACTACCTAATTCAAAATTAACTCATGCCTTGTTATTTGACGACACTAAGAAGTTCAATTTCTCTCCTGATAGTAACTAGTTGACAAAGCATATGTTTGATCAGAACTATATTGTTAATTAATTAAATTGGACAAAACAATTTTCTAGACATACAATACTTATGAATCGATTAATTGATCATGAACCTTATCACATACAAAATAAGGATATGTTTGGAAGAACAATTATTCGGATACTGATAACTTCCTGCATTCTTTTTCCAATTTTAAATTTAGTTTTTAATCATCAATATGTTTTAGTTTATTTTCCTAATTCCTAACTGCAGCCCACAAGCCCTGTCGGTGTTTATCTGTTTTATTTAGTTGCTTGATTTTAGAACTAGGTTATTTTCTTAGTTGCTTGAATTTAGGAATAGGCTATTTATATCTTATTATAAAAGAGGCACATCAACAATGTATTGGTTCGGACGTAAAGAATTGAATTGAATACAAAGTGGATTCCTCAAAAACCCCTTGGCTGATTGTGAGATTCTTACTCTC
Organism: Fagopyrum homotropicum; assembly: GCA_033239125.1. NCBI lineage: Eukaryota > Viridiplantae > Streptophyta > Magnoliopsida > Caryophyllales > Polygonaceae > Fagopyrum > Fagopyrum homotropicum. Next base: position 92,500,784 of record BSWB01000003.1, on the reverse strand, counting down.
AGATTTATTTTTATTTCTGGTTCCTATCAGATACATTCAGGACTCAAACCAGAGAATAGCTAAACTATTCCTGGTAGTAGTTGACAATTGACATAATTTGTCAAAGTAGCGACAAAGATGATTCTATGTTAGCTTTTGACATACAGATTGGATACAATAAACAATTGCAGCATCAACTTATCCATGAATGGGTTTCCTTTTTCTAAAGCCTAATATTAAAGTGAAAGAGGAAGACCTACAAGGCTAATCTTATCAAAAATCCTTTTTCACAATGATATAGAGAAGTCAAAGATAGATTAATTACCTTTATAGCCTTTCACTTTGCAAGTATAGCGCTTTAAGTCATCCCAATACTTTAGTGGGTGATTTCCAACGGTGGTAACAGCATTACAGAGGAATGAAACAACTGGTTGGGAAAATTTCTTGAGCAATTTAACATTTTGGTCTGCCACAAACTCTCCTGCATATCCAGGTAAAAATAAAAACCATGCCCTTACATCCAAAGGATCAACATCAAAAGCACCAGTACTGAGCATCGCTGCCTGAGCCAGCAAATAAGCTTGTTGCTTGATATTCTCATTTGATGGATAAAGTAGCAAGTTGACAAAAGACTGTAAATGGTTATAGATGGGTTGAATGATTCCAGAAGGGAAAACTATGTCTGATGACCAATCAACGTGCTCCAACAGCAAAGGCAATAAAGATTGCAGTAAATCACTTGGCAGTGCCACGAGATCACCGGGAACAATTTTGAAAATATCATATGAAACATCCGCTGTAGAATGCAAAGTCCGCTGCAAAATGTGGAAAACATCTTTAGTATTGGTACCCTTGCAGTTTAAGTTGAAGATGCTCCAACTAATTTTCAATCTTAAAGGACTTTTATGACATTTTCTGCCTAGTGATAAAAAGCAGTGGCTCCAAAAATTATGTAAGCAACCGATGGCTTGAAAAAAAATCAAGAAAGCGACCAACTACTAAAGAAGATTATTGTACGTATCAAAAGCATGCATGACAAAACTTACATGATAAATCTTGCAAGCTTCAAGCAACTGGCAGTGAAATAGCAGTTCTGGATCTTCTGGTTCAGTAATATTCGGAAGATCGTTCTCCATCTCAGACTCCTGTCCAGGAGATCTTTTTCTCTTGTTGTTTCCATTAGAAAGCAGAAAACTTTCATCATTACTGACACCAGCAACAAGAATGTCATCATCCTCTTCAGAATTTTTTTTAACTTTTTCACTGTTAATTACAGTTAAAATTTCAGATTCAGCTTGCCGGCCTGGTCGCATTGGAGAATTAACACGTTCTTCGTAGTTATAACGTAACGACTTTAAGGAATTCAGTTTGTTAAACAGTAATTGAGGATCAGGGAGCAGATTCCGAACTTCATTTTGAATTTCGTGCTTGAGAGAAGACAACTCATTTATCATTAGAACATTAAAGAAGGAGTCCAACAACTTTAGACTTTCAAGAAGAAATCTCAAAGTACCACGCTGGATTGTGCAAGCTTTGTTTTGTAACCCTTTACTGATAGCAGCCCGGCTGAACGGACGAGGGCAAACACATTTCAAGATTGTTTGTACTCCTGGAGTCTGAAGTGACAGGGAACCCTTCTCACAGCAATCAAGAAAACCCCAAGACAAACCTGTACTCACAGATGAAATCAGATCTGCAGCCAGAGAAACAGCAGAAAACCTGGCAAAGCGCATCAGCTACATGAGTACAAACAAACTGTAGCATAAACTAACATGTGAGCAATTTTACAGTTCATCTTTCAATGGTATCAATTGCATAAAACTAACCATGAAGGAGATTTATGATCCTCAAGGTTGAAAGGGAAATTGTCCAAGTAAGTTGCAGCCAGTGATGGTCTTCCCCCAACCACAGCTAAAAGTAGCTCCCTGTGATAGTTGTTGTCCTCCGTTGGTTTGAGTTTCTTCATTAAATCAATCAGGCGCTTTGGATTTCCCTTCAATGAGCCCATCTTCCCACTGAAATTTGGCATCAACCCGTTTGCAGGATCAGTACAAACCATCATTAGAACACCATGAGCTACCTTAGCAGCAAGACCCCCATTCTCTCTTCCTGAAATGTTGGCCAGTTGTTCCAACGTAACACTGCCAAAAAGGACACTCCTAAGGCCTGGGCCCACCAACGACTCTGAATTAAGAACCCGATCACGCAATGTAGATAACACAAGCACTGCAGTTTCTTGATCATCATTTCCAAGCCCTCGAAGCACACCAGAGAACATCTCCCTCTGTTGCAAAATCCAACTTAACAAACCTGGCTGTCCAACTTCCAAAAATGACACTGCAAACTCTATAAATGCTCCCCTAGTTGAAACCTTCCTCTTAACCAACACTCCCTTTCGCCTGTACTCAGCCAATTTAGGGAATATTAACATCTTAAAGTCAAAAACACTTGCAACCTCTGAAGCCAACACTGAACCCCTTCTAACTATAGCTGCTAACAACAAAAGCGCCACTTTCTGGCGCTTCCCTTCCTTGCTATTCAATTCCTTGTACAAATCATCCATTTTTTCTTCAATAATTGACTTTGAAAACATATCTAGGGTACGGCTAATCTGAACTCTAGCAAGATCATTAGGCGTATATTTCCCATCAGGATGATCCAAAATTGCAGTAATTAGGGATAAAATGTACAACAAACCTGGATTTTTCTGCCTGATCCTCCAAGCCTCCATTAGCTCAGAAAGATTCGACGAACTCCTAACATATTGAGACAAAAATTCGCCCCCTGTGTCCTCCTTCAAACACTTCTTGAACTCCTTAACACCGTATGAACACAGCTTAATCTCCGATGAAACTATATTCCGTAATAACTCTCGAACCTTCGCTTCGTGCGATACCTTAGGCTCAAATTTCAGAGATTTCGCTTCCTCAGCTTGTTCCTCCACAGCTGCAACTCAAAAAACACATAGTATAAGAGAATATATGATAAGAAAAGCGACAGACAGACGATGATTCTGGAGTAAAGTGAAATGGAGTCGCTAGTACGCATGAAAACATACCTTCGGTGTCTTGGTGTGAGAGAAAGAATTGATTTACACCGTTCCAGTTGAAATCCTCCATTAGAACGGTAAAGGATACCACGGTGCAGGAAAAGCACTTGGCGGCGGACAGGGGGGAAGAGACTAACTGGGAGGAACGAAGAGAAGCGCGCGAGAAAGCGGCAGAGAGGGAGAGATAACTTTGATTTTTTTTTTTCTAGTAAAACAGGCCCAAGGATAGCCGAATCAATATAGCCCAAAGACAATAACGGCCCGTTTGTCTAACTAGGAAAATGGGTTTGGAATAGATGAAGGGCCTTTGATTCCAGCTCCGAAAATAGAATTGGAATAGAAACGAATTTAGTCCATATTTATATCGTTATTCATGAAATTTTATAAAATCATTCCTTATAGTTTCATGCAAAACACACGTGCTTCCCCACATTTTGTTTCAATATAGGGTATCAAAAGTAATCAAATTCTATTTCAATTACTTCAAACCACAAGAAATGATTCCAAAAACATTCATGAATAAGGGTACACGTATGGACTAGGTTCGTTTCCATTCCGTTTCCGATTCCGGAGTTAAAACCAAATGGGCCCTAATTCTGGTCTTATTCATTTTCGTTTCTTGTTTTCAGACAAAAATGAGTCCATTTCCTTTTAGTGTTAACTCACGCTTATGACTTCTTTCCCCTAGACACTTTCTACACCTAAACCCTTGCATCTCTAATCTTCCTCCACTCTTCTCATCTCCATTTTTCTCTGATTTTGTTCTCTTTAGATTGGAAATCCTGCATATAAGCCATTGATACTATACATGTGTTAGAAACCTAAACCGGTTTAGGTTTGGCCTCAACCTAAACCGGCAGTTTAGGTTCGGCCTTAACCTAAATCGGCAGTATCCAAATCGCCGGTTTGCCGGTTTAGCACCGGTTTGTTAAAAACAACAACGGTACTTTAATTAAAAAAAGGGTTTAAACTAGTTTTCCGGTTGCCTATGTATCCTCTCGGGGTTAAGAGAAATCAAAGCCCACGTAGTTCTCTTACATTTACTTACTTTTTTCGGACTTCCAAGTTGTTTTCGTTACCCCACTTACCCTTATGTCTCGGACTTGGAAGTTGTGCCCGCATCATTAGAGTTGGAATCTGATTTTGAGTCATACACCGGGACATTCCGTTATTTCCGCTTCTCCACCCTTATCCAATCTTAAATACAAAGTTGTGTCTCCAATTTTTCGGGCTTCAATTGGGTTATCTTGTAATTGAGCATGTTCCTCCTTGGCTAAATGGTTGCTCCACGAAAACCATTGATGCGGGCACGTCCATGAATTGTTGTACAACTTTGCCTAAGGTTGGATATTTTGGGGCTACTTTCTTCTACTAATCCAAAATTTCAAAAGAATATTCACTATTAAAAACTAAAACACGTTGTTAGATAATCTGCACTTAAGGATGAATGCCTTGCTGTTTTTGGACTTTTAGCTAAAATATGTTGTGCTCTTGGAAGAAGAAGAAGAAGAAGAAGAAGAAGAAGAAGAAGAAGAAGAAGAAGAAGAAGAAGAAGTGTGGTAGAAGAAAAGCTTGCACTTATTTAAAATGAAGTAATTTTTCAATTTTGATACGAACATCATGCATAATGTTAGAAATGTTGTCAACAAAACACAAACAATCATAATAAACAACCAACAAATCGGATCCACCATCAAGTTTAAGTCTAGGATCAAAAACGGCGGTTATAAGATAAATCAAGAGATTTTCGTTTTAGTATTTTAGCCATTTCAATTTCATGTCATAGATAGCATTTATAAGGGTTAGAAAAGTAGAACCGGTTTGAAAAGTTTCAGAAATGTTTACTGCTATCTCTAAAAATCTACAAAAAGTTGGGGTGTAAACGTAACTCATGACATTAGTTGTATCGCTAAAAATCCTTAAAACATTACAAATATCAATGCAAGTTCGCTAAACATTTTCAATATGAAGAATTGACCAAGGAATGTTTTGTTCGGAAAACGCTTGTAAAAGATCTTTGTAACGAAGGGCTTGATCAAGTAATTTGTAAGTAGAGTTCCAATAAGTTCCAATATCTTTTGAAAATGCAATCGGATGAACATTATTAGATAAACATAATATTCTCCATTTTATTCTCAAATCGAAAGTGTCAAATATGATCAATAACGCTGTTGATGGGTGTTAGCACAGCCTCTAAAATGCAATTGACCATGGAATATTACAACATGAAGCATGCTAGAGCTAAAAATGTGATTGAGAGACTGTGTTGGGGTCTTTAAAGGAAGATGGAAAATACATAGAAGCCCTTCATTTTTTTTCCAATCAAACTCCAAGGTTGTATTGTCTTAGCTTGTTGTTTGTTGCACAATTTAATCAGAAAACTCATGTCTAATGAACCTTTGGAGGAGGTGGAGGAATTCAATTCTGGTTTTGATTTTGATTTTGAATCCGATTCCGATGATGATGATGACGACGACGACGACAATGATGATGTACGGAGGAAGACAACAACGTGTAGAATACATCACACTCACTGAGCCTTCAGATGGTTGAACTAGTTATATAAATACATTAGAAATGTTTAATGATTGGAGATCTAGATAGATTATATATATGATGACAATTTGTAGTTTCATTCTTGTAATATACTAGTAGGGACGCGGTTACGTTCTACTGTAACCGGGAGCCAGGATGCATGCTAGTTTCATACGACCAGGTGGAGTGGCACAAGATCTGCCTCTTGGCTTATGTCGAGATATTGATTCCTCCACACAACAATTTGCTTCTCGTATCGACGAATTAGAAGAGATGTTAACCGGCAACCGTATCTGGAAACAACGATTAGTGGATATTGGTACTGTCACTGCACAGCAAGCAAAGGATTAGGGATTCAGTGGTGTAATATTAAGAGGTCGTGCGACATGAAGACATTGATAGCAATATGGGGGAAGTTCCCATCAGGCAACAACGGTTCTGCCTGACCCTACTTAAGCATGCATCTTATGTCAGTGAAGACTTAGTGTGAAGCCTTGGAGCTTACGTTAGAAGAAGGCCCGCGGGGCTAGGGTGAGCTGAGGGGGGACAGCGTAAGTGAGCGAATGTGTGTAAGCCCAGTCAAACATGACTGTTCTAGGCGGGCCGCCCACCTTCGAATAGTGTTGGTCCTACGGACCGTGAACGGATTCGCCTCTGGCCTCTGGGCACGTCGGAACCGCATGAGTTCACCGGGGTGGAGCACGGTCCGCCAAAATCGGCATAGGTTAGGTGCTATTGATGGAACATGGTAAGCCTATCTTTCTTCATATGGAAGTGTTGCGGGCACATAGAAATGTGGGTAAAGGAAGCCTCAAAAAGCGAAGGCCGAGCTGTAGGTCACGTGACCTGCACCGAGTTGGTGGCTGACTGGGCTTTTTCCTTGATCAAAGGAGATCAGCTCGCTTTCTTGTTATCCAAAAGTCGGTCGAATCGGGCCTACCTCGCGAACGTCCTGCGCCCCCTTTATTTACACTAATAAGGGAAAGAAAACCTCAACCAGAACCACATTCCTTTTGCGTGCGGATGTAGTTAAGTGTCTGACTCTATTGGTCATAGTTTCCTGCTGTTGCGGCCGGTGCTCGTTTGCGCGCGCGTGAACCAACCTAACAAAGAAGGAAAGGATGCCTCTCGGGGCATCTGAGAATGATTCGAGCCGTATGAAGGGAAACTCTCACGTACAGTTTGTTTATTTTGTGGGGAGGAAGGAGCCCGACAGGGTCCCCCCACTGACTTGGCTCGGGCCTAAGTGAAAGTGAAGTGGTGGGCCTACCTATCCCAACCGGGGGTATGCTGGGATTTGCGAAGAGCAGCACCTTACGATGTTTATGACCAATTGGATTTTGACGTACCAGTAGGTACCAGAGGAGATCGCTATGATCGTTACTGTATCCGTATCGAAGAGATGCGACAAAGTGTTCGGATCATTGTGCAATGTCCTAATCAAATGCCTAGTGGCATGATCAAAGCCGATTATCGTAAGCTATGTCCTCCATCACGATATCGAATGAAACTATCCATGGAATCGTGCGCCGTGTGAAACGTAGATCATCGCCGTTCTTAACCGAGACTCAGGTTAAGCTCCGTCTCGGAACCTTTAGGGGTTAGGAGTAAAGAATCCCGAGGTTGGTGCATCTCGTTGGGCGTGGAGAAGCATTGGGAACCTCAATTTCTTTCTTCGGAGCCCTTTCTTTTCTCGTCCCCCGCCCCGGCATAGCGCTTCGCTTCCGGTTCTTCGGAAGAGTCAACGGACTTCTTTCTTCATTGATCTGGGGGAAAAGAAAGCAAACCGTCTACCAGTTGGAAAGCTAGACATCAAGTAAGTGGCTTGATGAGGATAACTAAGCTGACACGCCGGAGTTGGCTGCTGGCACAACAGGGTGGTGCCTTACCGCACCGCAGGCGGACGCGCGGTAGCGTTCTTGGTGGTGCTTCAGGATTCCAATGTACTGCGTCCAAGATCAGAACGAGCTTGCCGGCGGACCACTGTCGTCCCATTCTTGAGTGAACTGGAGCGCAACCATCTTATCCACTGAATTAGCTAGAAGCTATCGCTTCGGGTCGAAGCACTAAAAGAAAAGGACCGGGAAACGCGGCGGCATAGGAACCACGGGACCCCCCTACTAGTAAAGGGAAAACGGAAGTTTATCTTTGTATAGGTTGGGTTGCTGGATATACGGGATCCTTGTAGTAGGCTAAGCCAACATCCAGCCGAGAGAGGGCAGTCTTTAGAAGCAAGAGGGTGGTCGTAGATCAGCTTTGCCTTTTCTTATCTTCTTCCCGCCCTAGGAGTAGGAGTAGCACAAAAAGTATAGGTCCGAAGGCTGGGAGTAGACCAGGTGAGCCGCAAGGCGAAGGGTTAGAGGCGAGCGTCATTTCAATCTTTTTCTTCCAATTCTAAGAAAGATAAATCCCGAAAAATCCGTCAATAAATGACGAACTCCATTATACAGATGATAGGACAGGGCTAAGGGACAACTCCAAGCTTTACATAGTGCTTTCATTGATAGCAGTATTCTAATAGGTATCAATGTCTCGCTTCCTTGCCGATGACACTAGTTGAAAAACTTACTTGAGCAGTGCGAGAGACTGGGGAATGGGTCGTTAAGAATGAAAAGCCAGTACCCCTACTGGCTTTTCATTCCTACCAAGGAATGTTCATTGACTTATTTAGGGGTTGACTGCCTTACCTTCTATTCTTTTAGAATGACTGAGGATAGCACTCTATTTAAGTAAGCTCATCGCTCTATCAAGGAAGTTAGGAGCTAGTCTGCCAAGCTTAAGAAAAAGTGAAAAGTAAGCAAGGTTGTCAGCGAGTAAGGAAAAGAAAAGGTAGGCTTAGAACCAGTATACCCTATCTTGTATCCAGTAGTGAGTCTGCCTATGAAAAGACTGCTTTGGAATTGTATAAGAGCAGGCTGTTGTGATGCGAGGACTCTCAGGGACCTACTTAAGTCTGCGATCACTCTAAAAGCGGATAGGACCAAACCTTTTATTCCCCTATCAGCGGTTATGTCTCAAACCACCGGCAACGGGTTGAGCTCCTACGATCACACCTTCTCTTGCAAACATAGCACTGGATGGACGGTATGCTTCACCGACCTCGTTTAACACCATGCTTCCTCCGAAGCTTTCATCTGAGTAGTCACTACGCCCTACCCTATCGCTGAGTCTTTGGAAGCGGTTTCACTCCTTTATAGGTCGGAACTTTGGAACCTAAAGACTTTCTCAATCAGACAGGTATAGATGGATTGAGTGCGCGTTGCCTTGATTTGAGGTTCACTCAAGATCCTCTTCTTCCGGACCGGACCCTTCCATGTGAGAAGCTGGAAGTCGAGTTATTGATGAATGAGAATCGAATGTCTTATTAAACCTTTAGGAGCGATCTGTTCATTCAACTCGAAATATCGTAAGAGAAGCACTTTTACGCCCTAAAACTCCCATGTCTTTCCGGACCAACCGCCGGCGATTTCCGATTCCTAAAAGTCTTTTCCCGTTTTTTGGGGGGAGCAGAGCATAGTGCAAAAAATGTAATGTCATGGATTCACAATCTTTGGGTAGTGGGTTGAGGGTGGTCGTAGATCAGAAGAGTGCCCGCCCTTTCTTTTAAGTAGGCCACTTTTTCCGAAACGCAGTCTGGGATAACCGTAACCGTATATATATAAATATCTTTGATGCTGTCATTTCAAAATGTCCGCTTCAACCGCTCTTTCACCTCCCAAAGAGCAAAGTTGGCTTGACGAGCGCAGATGAGGAAGCGGGAGCAAGAAAACCAATAATATCTTTCTTGTCCTTCTACTTAAGGGGCAAAGAGAAGCGCTTTTGCTACTGAGAAAGCGAACGGTCAGCGCGAAGGTTCAAGACTTAGCCGAGCATTAGCGAAGCAGAACGAAGCGTCGGTAGCAAAGCTGATAACGCAACGCGTTAGCAAAGCCTCATTCTCAAAGCGAGGCATTGTAGTAGTGCCGAAGCCGTATGTGCTATAATACTGAGCCAAGGACGCTCCACCTTATCTATAGAAGCAGTCAACTGAGTTCTGAACGAATTAGCTCCTTGGTAATGGCTCAATCTATAGATAGAAAGCCCTATGATGGGAAACTACCACGTTAGGTCTGGAGAGAGATGAGACCGGTTATATAATAAAGAGAGCAAATGCAAGATTTTTCTTTCAATAGCCGGCGACTACAGGATCATCGGTCTACTCTACCTCAATTCACCATTTCGAACCTTATACAGAAGGTTTTTCCGTACCAGCTCCTTCTACCTATACCGCAGTTGAAGCACCTAAAGGAGAATTTGGTGTCTTTCTGGTCAGTAATGGAAGCAATCGTCCCTACCGTCGTAAAATAAGAGCACCTGGCTTTGCCCATTTATAAGGACTCGATTCTATGTCCAAACATCACATGCCAGCAGATGTGGTCACCATCATAGGTACTCAAGATATTGTGTTTGGAGAGGTGGATAGATAGGACTACTAGTTGCTCGATCAGGACCCTAGCTTTATTGCGAGCCAAAACCTTGCCTGATCTACGACCACCCTTCCCTTAACTATTCCATTTTAGTCTTAGCTTTCTTGAATGCTTATGCGACACTGCTTCCTCTGCTCTGATCTTGGCTCAAGAAATCCTGCCGTGGAACTTGCTTTCATGAGTTAAGGAGCGGCTACGTCAATCTCCCTGTGGAAGGAAGATTTCTTCTCGGCAGGGGACAAAGTCTATGCTTTGCTTAGCCTACCTCCTTTTCTTCCTTTTATCTAAGTACTGGTTCAGGAGCGGAAAAGGCAAGAGATAGGCTTCTTGCCGTTGAAGGAAGACGTGTTGCTTTGGCTTGATAGCCATTTCTTTCACCAGGTCTAGCTAGGCTGGGAATCAATTAGCCCGGCCCGAGTTGTGTTAAGATAAGTGCACTTTTTTTTCCTTTGGGTACTAATGTTCATAAGTATCAGGATGAAGTTATAAGGTTGTTGTGGGATTTAAAAGAAAAAGAAGGTCTTAGGTACAGGCTCTTTTTTCCTTTCTTGACTGCAATGGGAAGATCAAGATCAGAAGTTTCAGGGATCTCTTAATCTTGAGGCATATTATGATTTCCCAATTCAAGGGAAAGATCCTTGCTCTTAACAAAGAGGTAAGAGAAGAGACTTTAACGGCTCTTCAAGGCATTACGGTAGTGCTTCTCTCGAAAGAATATCCTTCAGTCAGGGGTCTCGAGAGAAGCCAGAGGACTATAACATAGAAGAATGGCTACCCCGGAGGGGTGATCCATTAGCACCTAGCAAGTCAAGAGTCTGGTCTGAGAAGGAATGCGAATGAAGCTATCTTTTTTCCTAAAAAATTTATGGTATGATCTATCATTCGATCCGATCCGTTGAACCCAAAGCTATAAAGCTTGGAGTTGTCCCTAGATACTATTTATTGGCTTTGGGAGAAAGAGATGAACAAGAGTCTGATATCCCATCTCTCTTTGATTCTACGCTTAGATTCCGCGCGGATAGGGCAGGCAGGGGAGAAAGCGAACCGTTCTAACGAGATATGAGGCTAGTAGAATACTATAATGAGGACCTCTGCTCAACTTATGAAATCCATTCTGTTTTACCGCTCTCCTTGGGACTTTCTTATCCTAATTTATCTTAAGGATCAAGTTGGTACCAAAAACCGATGGTTGATGTCAGTCCCGGGGAAAGAGATAGAATAAGGCGTGGACGCAGAAGAACTCTTAGCATGAAGTGTGAAAGCCGATCAAAAGTCCTTTAGCCGGACAAGAGTTAAAAACCCTATTCCAAAAGAGGATGAGGTGATGCCAACAGGTGAGAACGCATCAGAAATTTCGGGGACTAAAGATCGGCCAGCATAGCCTTCAGACTCCGGTCCGGTTCCGAGATCTCAAGATAGCATGAGCCCTTGTGCTGTACCTGCATGAGAACATCACGAAAGGACAGTGGTTGATTACCGTCTTCTTTTGATCGCTTTCATGGTCCGCAGGTAGCTCACAGAGGTCGCCATTCTTTAGCCCTTCATCGGTTGTTAGGCATTTGTCATTTTAAAATTTTTCTTTTTATATTATAGCGATTCACTTAACATAGAAAAGCAACTAGAGCAGAGCTAGTATCCAGCCTAAAGCTCTTGAACTAGAGGAGGGGTCTAGCATACTGAAACATAAATGTTGCTATAAAGCCTTTTTGGCGCATCTTCCTTGCGGTCTCCTACAAGTCATTTTTAGATACTTTTTACAGATGAACTACTTCCTATTCGATTGCTTTAACAAAAGCCCTATTACTAAATACAATCGGCTAATATTGGATAGACCCTTGCTACAGATCAGAAGAGTACATCATACCAAAATATTATTTTAAAGAAATAGCTTGACCCTTGCCTAAGACCTGAGCTTTTAGGCTTCGAGCTCTGATCGTTAATCAGTGAATGAGGGAAATATGACAAAGTGAATCAATCTAGAATGCGTCTAGCCACTGTGATCCGCTTCCTTGCCGATGAGGTTGAAAAGCCTCTTGGGATGTAAGGGAAAAAGGCATTAGAGGGCGACCCTAAGGTCACTCTAATATTCAAACTTTAGAAAACTTACTTGATCCTGGTCTACTCCCACCCTTCAATAAAAATAAAAAGGTTTATAGACTTCTTCCACAAGGCATGCTAGCAAGGAAGTGTAAGATGTACTTCTCATCGAGTTAGAGGGGGAGTTGCTATCCATATAGAGTGGCCAATTGGCTATTTTTGTTATCTTACGGGCAGGTCCCATTGAATCTGTAGAACCCTACCGCATCTCTTCATCGAAGATCGCTAACGGAAATCTTTATTGATTGTCTTTACAAAGTACCTTCTCCTTACAACTCTTCCTTTCCTCTTCTCGTGCCCTTTCCTAAGGGCCACGTCCTTCACTCTATTACCTTCTATTCGAACTCTAACACTTCCCTTCTATTATACGTATACGAACCTTCCTCGCCGCCATCCTTCATCCCAGCACCACGGAATTGTAAAATGGATGAAGCTGCAAGACTCTTTTTCCGGCACGTCGTCAAGTACTGGGGGTTGCCCAAACATATTGTGAGTGATAGAGACCCACATTTCACTGGAAAGTTCTGGAGAGAGCTCTTTCGGTCTCAGCTCTACACTTCTCCACCTCTTTTCATCCCCAGACGGAGAGAGTGAATGCCCTGGTGGAGATGTATCTGCGGCACTTCGTTAGTGCCAACCAGAGTGATTTGGCAAAGTTCCTGGATATCGATCTGTTATCGTATAACATGTAGAGAAGTGAGTCCACCCAGAGAAGTCCATTCGAGATCGTGACCGGGCGACAACCCCTAGTGCCCCCATCTCTTGTCGCAGGATATAATCCATCGGCCTGCAAGGTTGCTGGAGATTGGGCCGAGCTGGATTTGAACCAGCGTAGACATATTGCCAACAAATTTACAGTCCGTCCCCATTGACCGCTTGGGCATCAACCCTGGAATCAAAAATTCCATTTTAGACTTATTGATAATGCACTATCTACTTAAAAAGTAACCAATAGAGTAGAGCATTCTAAATAGTTGGATTTATGTTCTCTCGCTCCTTGGGCCATCGTAGAAACATAGATAGGGTCGACGACGGAATTTTTTGATTCCAGGGTTGACCTACGATGGCCAACAGCAGGAAACTATGACCAATAGAGGCGAATCCGTTCACGGTCCGTAGGACCAACACCATTCGAAGGTGGGCGGCCCGCCTAGAACAGTCATGTTTGACTGGGCTTACACACATTCACTCACTTACGTTGTCCCCCCTCAGCTCACCCTAGCCCCGCGGGCCTTCTTCTAACGTAAGCTCCAAGGTTTCACACTAAGTCTTCACTGACATAAGATGCATGCTTAAGTAGGGTCAGGCAGAACCGTTGTTGCCTGATTTGAACTTCCCCCATATTGCTATCAATGTCTTCATGTCGCACGACCTCTTAACATTACACCACTGAATCCCCAATCCTTTGCTTGCTGTGCAGTGACAGTACCAATATCCACTAATCGTTGTTTCCAGATACGGTTGCCGGTTGACATCTCTTCTAATTCGTCGATACGAGAAGCAAATTGTTGTGTGGAGGAATCAATATCTCGACATAAGCCAAGAGGCAGATCTTGTGCCACTCCACCTGGTCGTATGAAACTGGCATGCATCTTGGCTCCCGGGACTCTTTCATAGAATTCCAACAATTTCTCTCGCTCCTCAGAAGCCCACAGGGACGGAGTTAATGCTCCCACATCCATAGCATGAGTAGTTAAAGCAAGTGAATGATTTGAAATTCGAGTTATTTCACGGAATAACACTCGTATATATTGAGCTCGTAATGGTACCTCGCAATTCAAAAGTCTCTCTACGGCTGAAGAATGAGAGTGTTCTTGGGCCATCGTAGAAACATAGATAGGGTCGACGACGGAACGAAGAACTCGCCCTAGATACAGCTTTTTCGTACACGTTCACTTGCATCACATACACAAGTGCTCTCTGAACTGTGCAATAAGGTCACCCATAACACGGCTCTCCTACTTGAGTTACCTTAGCCCCAAGCCATGCTATTCCATGATATTGGAAAAATGACAGTATAACGTAACAACTAGTATTGAAAGCCTTTGATTGAGGGAGGTTGACGTCTAGTCAATAGGAGCCCTACTTTCCAATCACTAAGAAAAAAAAACACTATGTAAAGCTTTGTCTGTCATTTTTCCGGCCCCAGGGGACTTTACTCGACCCATTGTAACACCCCAAATTCTCGGAACTCGGGGAGCTACTGGTTAGGACCTCACAATGGGTCCCGACCTTGGTTTAACAACAACATTACTTGGATCTTACAACAAGGCACAAATGTATTTAAAACAATTTCGAAAACATAATATTTTTAATGGTATAAACATACACAGGTGACAGCCTTACAAACATATATAAAGATACATAACATGCATGACGTATGGAAGACTCCCCCGTCCCCATCTAATGAGTACGTGGACCCGGCTGACCATCCGTTCCGGATCTCTCTGCAACTGTCTATCTCTACAGATCTACAACACGGATAAACCGTTAGCTAACTATCCAAATATAAACAAAATGATAACAGCACAAACACAAGCAGAAACAAAATAAACAAACATCATGCTGGCACTCAACCGTTTATTATCTATTATTTAAGTGATTCACATTATTCAATTTAAGTTGTGGCACGAGAATTATTATTAGTTCTCGCCTCCGTTCCTTATCCAACTGGTGTAGGTCTAGCTGACTTCCACTGGTAGCATCACTACAAACCACGTATGGACTAGTCCCGAAAGAAACCCCCAGCGCCCGCAAGCTACTGAGCAGAATGCCACCGCCCGTTACTCTTAGGCCAAAATATAGGTCGGTAATTATATATCACAACCTATCTCCATAAACCTTTCAATCACACACCACCATCATCATTTATACTCATATTTAGAAGTCAGCTAAGTAAGCCCAAAGGACTTACCTGAATCGAAACTCGATTCTCGTTATTTGAACTCGGTCTGTAACCGTAGAAACGCAACAGCCTGTTATACAAGGCAAGTGAATTAATAATAATCTCACTTTTTTAGAAGGCTCCGACTTCTAAGATATTTAATGGATCATAAGAAAATTACCGAAAAATCCTCATAAGGGTAAAAAGACTATTGTACCCCTAGGTCTCAAAACCCTAGAAATATTCCTAAAAATATTTCTAAAACTTCCTATGATGTCCAAAACACCATCTAACACTCACAAGAGAGATCCCGTTAAGTTGGAAAATTTTCCAACTTCTTAACTTCCATGAAAACTCACTAAGGTCTCACTTTGACCTCACTTAAAACACTCGTACCAAAATCTAAATATCCCAAGTAAAATATCTATTCTCTCTATGCAATGCATTCTACTCATTGAAAGAAACAGAACTCATAAAGTATCAATAGTTAATCCTACACAAAAATCCCAAGTTGGCTACATAACACAAAATCTCTTATACTTAGCCAAATATCTGCAAAATACCAAACTGCACAACTAGCCTACTTTGGAACTTCATAGATCTAGATCCGACCGTTGGATCGACCCCAACTTTTAATAGATCATACTATGCATGTCCTTCTATATCATACTAAAATTTGAACGGTGGATGTTGTTTCTAACGCATCCAAATATATGCTCAAACATGTCTACACACACAGATTTTTCTGCAGTCAAAATTCAAAAAACAACATTTGATATAGGTTCCATACTCACCAGGCTACACTTCTGATTTGAAGTCCAACAACCCATTTGTCCCTTAAGTTCTGGTGGAACAAAACAAAGGCAAGGCTGGAGGAATGGAAGACGCCAACGCCTACTCGCAACACCTAGAGTCGATAAGGCTACCAAGGTTATACTCGGTTAAGGAGGGAAAGCACATAATGGATCTGACTCACCTTAGTATGGGCGGCGGTCATGGTGGCACTGCAAGAAGCTTCTCTGGACAGGCGTGGACACGGTGAGGATGGTTGCTATCTCCTTCTACATCGAGACTAGGGTTACAACGATCACAGAGAAGGTGGAAAGGAGGAGGAGGAAAGGTCTCACCCTCGGGTCTTCATAATGGCTTACCTGGCGGATCTGCAGTCGGTTAGGAAGATTAGTTGGTTGTCTGACGAAGTGTTTGACTCTCTCCAATGATAGGAAGCAGCAACCAGGATCCGGATCTTGTTGAAGTAAGGTGCGCCTCACCGGGATGTAAGGCACCGTACGAGGAAGGTTCTTAGATCTGCCTCCTTGCTTTAGTTGTGGACGTCGATGGTGATCTAGGGCCGAAGTCGGTCCTTACGGTGATGGGGCGATACATTGCTCGGTTTCAACTTGTAGAGAGGCTCCTACACAGCAGCAGCTAGCGTCCTAAAGGTTCAAGCGTGATGTGCAGGAAGGGTGTGTAGTGGATCCTGGCTGCGAAGTGCTTAGAAGGAAGGTATCGATGGTGAGAGGTAAGGGAGGGAATCGGAATGAGTAAGGGAAGTTTGGAAGACTGCCTGATTATCAGTTGCAAGAATCGTCCTCAGAAGGAAGGTGTGCGATTCCCTCTTCTATGCGTGTAATCATGGGGATAGGAGGGAGAGAGAGAAGACGTTACCTGCCTGCTGGGCTGAGCATGTCACACGCTAGGGCTGATGGGTTGCCTGCTGGGCTGAGTGTGTTACAAAGCTGTGGCTGATGGGCTGGACCACAAGCAAGGAAGCAAAGCTGGATGCTAATGTGGCTTGGGCTGCGTCATTAAGGGGGATGGAAGTGGGCTGAGAAGTTTGTTAAGCCTTAGGCATGGTTGTTAAGGCTTGTCAAAAATGTGCCATGACCTTGTCAAATGTTGTCATGGATTCGTCTTGGTCTCGTCATGGTCTCGTCTTGGCTTTGTCATGGTCTTGTCAAAACTCGTCGGATGGCGTCGTCATGGCCTTGTCATGATCTCGTCTAGGATATGAACTCATGGTTGCAATTTAGGGTGTATTGTTATTTTTCTATCATTTTATGTAAGAAAACGATCTCACATAAAATGATAGAATTTGTGATGAAACCTGAAATTAGGTGAAATGAAAAGGTCAACGGATCGAAATCCGGTTTGACTCGGAATTGATTGAAAGAAAAAATTTTCGGATATTACATCAGTACCCCCTTAAAATAAGTTTCGTCCCGAAACTTAAAAGAAGACTCGTAATGTCGGAGTCCATGCAAAAGAATTTAAGCGCCGGAAAGAGGTCACAACGGTCGAGTTCTGATTTGTTTCTGAAATAGCCGGAAGAAATATTCCCGGGTATTACATCAATCCTCCCTTAGAATAAGTTTCGCCTCGAAACTTAAAGTACGTCAATCATATGGTCAGCCCTCAAGGTACGAATCTAGTGTATCTACTTGTTACCGCACAAGAGTCATCGTTTCCACATATAAGTATCCCGCATATCAAGGTCACCAATAACACACATCCCGACTAAGCACGCGAGCATGAAAATAAACAAGTAGTCAGACAATATAACACTGATATAGGGCCAACCCTAACTCGTCGCTCCCTAGATTACACTATCTCCACAAAGGTCTCTAATGGTTATGTCTCATACTACCCATAGTATCCAAGGTGGCCTCGTCGGCTTTTCATAAAACCACCAACTCTGTAATCTTTTCATGTACAGACCTCACAAGTGCCTACTACCACGTTCTAGTGTGGTCACTAGATATCTCACCGGTATCATCCGACTTCATTGTCCGATTCTCTAAGCCGATGTCATAACTTTTGTCTGGTAAGTATACCTCTAACTGAATCCGTAGAAAACCAGGGTTACACGCTCCAATAGGGTGAGGATTACTAATCCATCAATCACTTATAAACCACTTTACAGCCTCAAGTGGTCGCGTTTTGCAACTCACTTCCAGATCCTTTGATGTCCGTATTAAAATAACCTAGTCAACTTTAATTTCTTTTAATATGACTCAGTCATCTTATTCCTCAGGTAAGGAATCATCCCTTTACCCTTTTTCGGTCTAGTAGTGGAGACACCATCTAGTGGTCATCATCTGTACTCACTTGGCATTATTATAATATTTATGGATATCTAATATAATGTTAGCTCAACCTTAGGCTTCTCACGTATTTTTCAAGGTCTTGAGTGACATACAATATGTCCGGAATGACGGTATTAGATACAAGGTGGTCTCACATCACCGTTATTTAATCACACCACTCAATAGTTGTTATCACTGCACTGTGTCCTATAATATCCCTCTTACTCAAAGCGCAACTCGACTCCGTTCCGATATAAAATTCTCCTTATACTCTACTCTTGAGATTATGTTTCCTATGTGTACGGGTAATGATTTGTAAGTACACTCCCATAGCTTCCTTTTCTTATATGTCTTTCGATTCAGCTTGATAGTTACTCACCTTGAACTTGTTAGTGCAGGCCCTACACAACACCTTTATTACTTCGTTACTTCCTTCCTCATTACTTTAAGAAACTCATTCTAAAGTACCCTACTAGGTACTAAATTCCAAATTCACTGGTCTGCCAACTTGTGACGAGGTCAGCATGCTTCACTTGGATCTATAATGGAATACCACACTCTTTCTATACTTCTGTGTGCACATACTTTCTCGTCTATTTAGATGGTGATACAGTTCTTCTACAAAATTTATTGTCACTCCATGTAGCCTATTGCACGTTCCTTCCAAACGAAATACATTTCACAAATTATCATCGTCTTAAACTCGACACGTCATTTTCAGTACTCTCGAGTTTCTTGTTTTGTGGGTTAGGACTCATCACGCTTTTGCTGCGCTACTTTGATAATTATGTTGTCACCATTAATTATAAGAACATTTTCTGTGTGTCCACAATGATTGACCCTAGAACTCTCCCTCTCAATTACACCATAAGTCCTATCCGGGTGAAATGCCAAGTACCTTCCTTACTTGCCTTAAGGAACTAAGATAATGATTGTACGACGACCTCTCCCTTTTAATTTTGGAATTCTTCTCACACGGATCCAAACTCTCTGACTCAACCGGAGTTTGATCTTAACCAGCCAATAAGAAATCTCTAACACAATTCTCTTCGTGCCTTTAATTAATCAAAGAAGGTTGTCATTACCTACTTGAGGAAATCCTCCAAGGCATCGGTAAGGCTAATTCATAAATCCACAGTCACGAATATCTCTTCTTAACGGCACATAACTCACCAATACCAGCAACACTTGCACGTCCTCCGTTGACATTGGTTAGTCTACAGTTGGCTTACCTCAATATCTCGTACACTCTTCTTATACTTCTACTGGCATAAAATTCCTGGTAAGCACCAATTACTTCGTTAAACCCTTTCCCTTTTATTAGTTCGTTCTGTCTCCCTCACTTCCGTTTTCCTTAGGGTCAACTCTCTTTCTCGAATCCCCTAGGTCATTCTCAGATGTTCCTTCGTTAGCGTTGTTTACAATATTGCTCTGTTGAAGTCCACTGACTCGGCTACCGGCTTCCTACTCCTTTTGATACTGGCTTCGTGATTCCTCACCACTTCTTATCTCTCTGACGAGGTCAAAACTTCTCTATACTTGTGGGGTTCTATCTTCGCTCTTACACTCAATTGTAAGTCTTCTTTCCGTGCATCTCTTAGTCACAAGGGTTCCTTCCGCATATATCACAGGAGAATCATCATTCCTCCTTGTATGAAATGATACGCACAATCTGTCTTGGCTGACATAGAACTTTATCTAAAGTGTATACTTCTTACTCCTCTAGTTCTCCTTTTAAAATCCGTCTGTACTAGTTGTGATATGTACCTTTTTCCTAGCCAGTAGGTAGTAAATCCGTTACACCATTCCCTTGGTCTCAAATAACATAAGGGGTTCATTCCTGTTCTCCTAATCTTTCTTCTTAAGTTCTTAATTAAAGTGACTAACGTGACTCACTCTGTGTTATTTATTAGATAACTAGTACGTGTACCAATTTAACTTCACATTTGTCGTCGTTGATCTCTTGAAGGATCCTCCAGAGGTCTATAAAACTCTTTCAAGTCTTTGGTTATCCTCCTTATCTTGTCAACCAGTTACTACTAGTTGACCCGCACGTTTTTTTTTTTGTCTCCGATATTACCAACCAGTATGTAGTTGACCTTCTATAAGATCCCGGACTTACTGTTCTTCGATCTCTTTGAAGTTTGATACACTTGGTGACATCTATCTCCTCCAATTTCTTGGTTAACACTCCTCCAACTCCTTCCAAGTCTGCACTTCTCTTGTTCTCTTATGGAATCACTATACTCTTCTGATCTAGTCCTAACATTCATCTGTCTTCAAAGGGTTTATTAAGTCTTCCACGATAACTTGTAAGCATGTCTTCAATTCTTCTTACTTTGTTTATCGTCCGTTTGTGGTTCTCTGCTATGACCATTGATGTTGGTAACTTAGATCTTTATGTGAATGAGAAGTTATTGTGGACTTTTTAGTCCACTAAAAATCACCTTTCCACATTCTTCCCTTTATCGAGTGTTTTGTCGTAATGCCACATTTATAGAATTCTGCTGTCTTAATTTCAGGCTTCTACTGTATTTGATACTTACATCTGGATTTCTTACAATTTCTTGCATCATTAAGTAAGTCAAACCGTCTCTATGATGATGAAATTTATTTCACGTCTTTAAACTCATTTGTCAATGGTTGTCTTTGTACTCCTTTAATTCTTCGTCTCGGGTTAGCACCTTATCTTCTTTGTACTCTCATGCCCATGCTTGCATGTGGCGGCGTCTGCCTTGATTGTAACATCCTTTACACCGAAATTCTTGGTTGTACTCCGTTCTATATGATTCTTGTTTCTCCATTTTTATCTCCATTCTACGCTCTCGTCGTCTCTTGCATGGTTCTTCTAAGTCATCTCTCGACTTCATACGACAAAGCCCCTTGCATGATTCTCAATTTCTTCTATCTAAGCTGACTCGGGAACTTCTTTCTCATCCGGTTGTACTGGCGGTAAAAATTTTCTAAACATCTTTACTGCTTTGCCCACCCGTCCTTCGGATGATTTATAAGTCACCAGGACGTCCATCAGAGTATCATACTAAATCTTGGTCTGAATCCCTTATCTCGTGTGGAAAACTCTTCAAACTCGTTACCGATTTATCATGAGGCGCTAATCGCTTCATGATATCACAACTAAAGAATACAAGATATCCTTTAGGATACTAGCATACTACACACACACAGATATATAATTTACACTAAAACCTATCGATATAAGTCTATATACTAACTCACCTATCGTTCCAAGCTGCAGAGATCCACGGAGAACGATGGTGGTCCGACGTACTACTAACCCAACAACCCGACTATGCACGTGTGTAAAAACAGAAATCCGTTTTGAAAATCTTAGACCTCTTTCGGGTTCTAGTTATTTTATACATTCGGTCTTTCAGAAGATTTCAAGTGCCATTGTTGCCAACCCAGAGCTCTGATACCATGTTGTAACACCCCAAATTCTCGGAACTCGGGGAGCTACTGGTTAGGACCTCACAATGGGTCCCGACCTTGGTTTAACAACAACATTACTTGGATCTTACAACAAGGCACAAATGTATTTAAAAAAATTTCGAAAACATAATATTTTTAATGGTATAAACATACACAGGTGACAGCCTTACAAACATATATAAAGATACATAACATGCATGACGTATGGAAGACTCCCCCGTCCCCATCTAATGAGTACGTGGACCCGGCTGACCATCCGTTCCGGATCTCTCTGCAACTGTCTATCTCTACAGATCTACAACACGGATAAACCGTTAGCTAACTATCCAAATATAAGCAAAATGATAACAGCACAAACACAAGCAGAAACAAAATAAACAAACATCATGCTGGCACTCAACCGTTTATTATCTATTATTTAAGTGATTCACATTATTCAATTTAAGTTGTGGCACGAGAATTATTATTAGTTCTCGCCTCCGTTCCTTATCCAACTGGTGTAGGTCTAGCTGACTTCCACTGGTAGCATCACTACAAACCACGTATGGACTAGTCCCGAAAGAAACCCCCAGCACCCGCAAGCTACTGAGCAGAATGCCACCGCCCGTTACTCTTAGGCCAAAATATAGGTCGGTAATTATATATCACAACCTATCTCCATAAACCTTTCAATCACACACCACCATCATCATTTATACTCATATTTAGAAGTCAGCTAAGTAAGCCCAAAGGACTTACCTGAATCGAAACTCGATTCTCGTTATTTGAACTCGGTCTGTAACCGTAGAAACGCAACAACCTGTTATACAAGGCAAGTGAATTAATAATAATCTCACTTTTTTAGAAGGCTCCGACTTCTAAGATATTTAATGGATCATAAGAAAATTGCCGAAAAACCCTCATAAGGGTAAAAAGACTATTGTACCCCTAGGTCTCAAAACCCTAGAAATATTCCTAAAAATATTTCTAAAACTTCCTATGATGTCCAAAACACCATCTAACACTCACAAGAGAGATCCCGTTAAGTTGGAAAATTTTCCAACTTCTTAACTTCCATGAAAACTCACTAAGGTCTCACTTTGACCTCACTTAAAACACTCGTACCAAAATCTAAATATCCCAAGTAAAATATCTATTCTCTCTATGCAATGCATTCTACTCATTGAAAGAAACAGAACTCATAAAGCATCAATAGTTAATCCCACACAAAAATCCCAAGTTGGCTACATAACACAAAATCTCTTATACTTAGCCAAATATCTGCAAAATACCAAACTGCACAACTAGCCTACTTTGGAACTTCATAGATCTAGATCCGACCGTTGGATCGACCCCAACTTTTAATAGATCATACTATGCATGTCCTTCTATATCATACTAAAATTTGAACGGTGGATGTTGTTTCTAACGCATCCAAATATATGCTCAAACATGTCTACACACACAAATTTTTCTGCAGTCAAAATTCAAAAAACAACATTTGATATAGGTTCCATACTCACCAGGCTACACTTCTGATTTGAAGTCCAACAACCCATTTGTCCCTTAAGTTCTGGTGGAACAAAACAAAGGCAAGGCTGGAGGAATGGAAGACGCCAACGCCTACTCGCAACACCTAGAGTCGATAAGGCTACCAAGGTTATACTCGGTTAAGGAGGGAAAGCATATAATGGATCTGACTCACCTTAGTATGGGCGGCGGTCATGGTGGCACTGCAAGAAGCTTCTCTGGACAGGCGTGGACACGGTGAGGATGGTTGCTATCTCCTGCTACATCGAGACTAGGGTTACAACGATCACAGAGAAGGTGGAAAGGAGGAGGAGGAAAGGTCTCACCCTCGGGTCTTCATAATGGCTTACCTGGCGGATCTGCAGTCGGTTAGGAAGATTAGTTGGTTGTCTGACGAAGTGTTTGACTCTCTCCAATGATAGGAAGCAGCAACCAGGATCCGGATCTTGTTGAAGTAAGGTGCGCCTCACCGGGATGTAAGGCACCGTACGAGGAAGGTTCTTAGATCTGCCTCCTTGCTTTAGTTGTGGACGTCGATGGTGATCTAGGGCCGAAGTCGGTCCTTACGGTGATGGGGCGATACATTGCTCGGTTTCAACTTGTAGAGAGGCTCCTACACAGCAGCAGCTAGCGTCCTAAAGGTTCAAGCGTGATGTGCAGGAAGGGTGTGTAGTGGATCCTGGCTGCGAAGTGCTTAGAAGGAAGGTATCGATGGTGAGAGGTAAGGGAGGGAATCGGAATGAGTAAGGGAAGTTTGGAAGACTGCCTGATTATCAGTTGCAAGAATCGTCCTCAGAAGGAAGGTGTGCGATTCCCTCTTCTATGCGTGTAATCGTGGGGATAGGAGGGAGAGAGAGAAGACGTTACCTGCCTGCTGGGCTGAGCATGTCACACGCTAGGGCTGATGGGTTGCCTGCTGGGCTGAGTGTGTTACAAAGCTGTGGCTGATGGGCTGGACCACAAGCAAGGAAGCAAAGCTGGATGCTAATGTGGCTTGGGCTGCGTCATTAAGGGGGATGGAAGTGGGCTGAGAAGTTTGTTAAGCCTTAGGCATGGTTGTTAAGGCTTGTCAAAAATGTGCCATGACCTTGTCAAATGTTGTCATGGATTCGTCTTGGTCTCGTCATGGTCTCGTCTTGGCTTTGTCATGGTCTTGTCAAAACTCGTCGGATGGCGTCGTCATGGCCTTGTCATGATCTCGTCTAGGATATGAACTCATGGTTGCAATTTAGGGTGTATTGTTATTTTTCTATCATTTTATGTAAGAAAACGATCTCACATAAAATGATAGAATTTGTGATGAAACCTGAAATTAGGTGAAATGAAAAGGTCAACGGATCGAAATCCGGTTTGACTCGGAATTGATTGAAAGAAAAAATTTTCGGATATTACACCCATTCCCCAGTCTCTCGCACTGCTCAAGTAAGTGTGCTACTCCGTATGAGGACCTCCTTCCCTTCTGCCCACTCTCCGTTCACACGGTTCTCAAAGCAGAGGAGGAAGGGTGAGCAGCAGGTACCACGAGCTCTCTGTCCCACACATCTATCCAGAAGCAAGTGTAGTTCACCGGTTTCACCGAATGTTCTTATCTCTCGGCAAAGATCGTGTGGTATAACCTAAAACATGGACCCGCTTTACGATGTGTTAGTCGAACCCCTGGAATACAACGCCCTGCTCTTTTAATATCATGGGATTGAATACCCTGACTTCCGTCAGGCTCCCGATCAAGTGCAGCCTGCCTATGGTATGCCAACCTCTAGATTGGGCGAGTGCCGAGCTATCTTAAGGTAAAGCTCTCTAGGTTAGCTATAGGTAAAGTTCTCTCAGAGCTGAAGTATTACTAAGGCCTGTCAAAGAAGTCTCGATTATCAGACCTAATCTGCCTTTCCGTGCCTTGCGTCAGGCCTATCTCTCATCTTTCAGGCTGGTTGAATGGATCATAGAAGGTCCAAGATGTGCTTCCATTCCTTACTCTAAAGAGTCAGTGAATTAGAATTACCTTGATTAGGCGCAAAAAGGAAGAATCGAGGCAACGTTAGTTGTTCATCGGCCAACTCCGAAAGAAATGGCTTAGCCAATGATGGATTGACCAAAGATTTAAACCCTGGTCAGGCATCCTTGCCGATCTAATGAGAAAGATTCCGTCTTTGATCCCGGGGAAAACATTTCTATTGAGGCAACTGCACTTGGTCAGTAGAACATAGTCTCGGCTGGACCTACATACCTGATGTTCTTATTGAGCAGGTCTCGCAGCTAAGGGAGAAGGGGACCTCTTTCGGAGCAAGCTAAAGAGCCCTTCCTTTAGATCTAGATCGTCGCTTTCCGGTAAGGCACTCAATGAAACCTATCCATCCCCTTTGAGGGAATTTCGCTCCAAACCAAAGAAGGAGTTCAGGCACTTCCGTCAGATACGAGATTGAAAGATATGGCTTTGTCCCGGCCGTTAGCGCGTTAAGCCACTCATTTCCTTTAGGCCTAACGGCTGGTGTAGCTTCCACTACTGCTAAATACCGATCGGTAACAGACAGGCATATGCTATTCTTTCTTATTCCCTCTTCTCTGCCCGGTCAGTCTGATCCTCTTTTTTTTTGAATCAGCTGCTCTCGAATAAGCTCTTTGCGCACTCATAGGTGTGGGACTTTCTTTTCTTTGGGCATCTGTGAACGTAACCGCGGCTAGTTCTGTTACAGTAGAAGGTATTGTTGTCATATCTTTGTGTAGACGCTCTTGGAGAAAGTGAACTCGTAAATGAAACCGGGAATTGTTTATTATGGAATAATTTCGTACAAATTCCGTTCAGTTCATTCCACAATATTTGGGTACAAATACTTAGCCAAGAACCCGCTCTGTTCAGAAAGAACTTTTAAAGAGACTTCAGTTTCAGAATTTTTCCTCCTTGTCTTCCAAGGATGACATTATCACCTGCATATAACCCACAGAAAGGGAAAACGATAAGGATTATATAAATTAAGATAGTCGGCATAAATAGGGAAAATGTAAAGGACATTTTACAAGAAGAATTAACCTGGACCGCATGAAGAGAAACATGATAAAATGAAGAGATAATGATAGGCTTTGAATTTCTCTTTAAGGCACACATATAGTTTACACTAGTGAACCATTTTGTCTATTAAAATCAAACAAACTCATTTAGTGCAATTATTTTGCCCAAGCTATTTTATTTGTTTTGTGCAATCAATTTCATCTGCTTTGACTTTATTAAATAGTCTTTTGTATTTGCTTACCAAACCCTTCAATTTTTAGTTTTTACCATGCCAAGTGTGTGCAAGAGTGGTGACGTATTTTGGAGAAGAGTTAAGTCCCTCAAAATTGCTTCCCTTTTCTTCATAATGACAAAAGCAATTGTAATTTCTGACTCTTAGCCTACTGACATACCAAATAAAATCAGCAAACAAAAAAGAGAAAAGGATAAACAAACAGGAAAAAATCTAAAGCACTTGGAAGCTAAAAAAAAAACAAGAGAAAACCTTCTTCGTCTATGTCTTTGTTATATATATTCGTCTTTTTTGGCTTTCCCATTCAAGTACACAAGTCCCACAAACTAAACTGCTCAAATTCCTTCAACTTGGAACTGAATTATCTCCTCTCAGGCCAAACAAACCTAGAAAGGGTCGTATAAACCCATAAATTGAAGACCCTAAATCAACAATCTTGTAAATAAATCATCAAAAAAAAAGCTAAGAAAAATTACATACCCAATAAGTAGAATTCTCGAGATCATCAAAAATATAAAAATAAGTGGAAAAGGAGCAAGTGAAAAAAATATAGAATCACTCCCTGGGAACCCTTTGAGATACAGAGAGAAAACCTTGTCCAAAACTTCTCCTTTAGATCAAAATCTTTGGGTTTAAGATCTGTCCTTATTGAAGCATACATCCCAATTGAATACCTATAACAAGCCGCCAAAATAATATTATCATGCACCAAAAACTTGAAACACGAATCAAATAGAAATAACAAAGCATCAGAAATATTACTAATACCCAATTGAAAGATTAAGCATCAAATCATAGTTCTTATCATCGAACATCCGTCATAGAAAACTTGATATTCTTCCAAGTTCTTCAAGGACAAGTCGGACTCATCAACTATGGGTGCCTGATCATTCAAGTTACCAATAATTTCACCACAAATTCTTTGAATTTGTGATTGCACATCAGAAAATTCTTTCAACCTCTCTTCCTTTGTTGTCAAAGATGCTCCAGTGTTGGTGCAATGGTTGCAAGGTGCTCCTTGATAGTTCGTGAAGATTTCTCAGACTAAGTAGAACCACTCAAAAAACAATTAGAAAACTAAAACAACAGGAAAAGACTACATGAGTTACAAAGCTTAAATATCTTAAACACAATGTAACTAAAAACTTGAGGTTAAAAATGTCTTAAAATGCCAACAACTGTCTTCTCTCCAAGAGCGGAGAGGAGACTTGAAAGGTAGTTTTCAACATTCTTCAACGCTGGATTAAGTTGAGCCCTTGATTTAAGGGTCAGGTCAACCTTTTTCTTGTAAACATCCAGACACTCCCGCTCTATATGTAAGAGCATCTTGTCTCGGTCCATCATTTTCCCTAACCTCGTCCCATATTTGCTGCACAGGTTACATACATCAAAGATCAGTACCATAAACTTGGAACGAGTGCGTCGATTAAAGAGCAGACTTGTTGCATTGACTAGGAGAGTTCAAAAGGTACTATTTGTCATATAAAGTGACAATTCTTATGCAATCATAGTTCACTTTCAGACTTCAGTCCCTAGAAATTTGTAACATTTAATATAAAATATATTTAAATTTACAATAATTTAGGAAAATTCACAGCCAAAAGAGAAAAATTAAAATCTAAAGAGACCTCTTTCTTCTTGTTACTGCTATGTTCAGTGCCAAATTCACTATAAAAATTAGACAATTTTGGAGTTTGGGGAACCTAAAAGCATGGAGGATATACTAGGAATAGAAGATTACCCATCAATCAACAGTAAAGATGGTACAATCACCACATAGGCTAGGAAGAAGAAGATGGCTACTAAATGAAGAACATTATCATTGTAAGAGTATCATTTTTTCTGAGAGAAAACAAGAAGAGATTAAACTGAGATATGAGAACTTCAGTAGAACAATATTCATACAAGGAGATCAATTGATAGACTTACTGCCTTTGTGACTAAGCTGTAGCGCTACCAAATTAGAGCAGTAAAGGTCACAATTGCAAACAAATAGGAAAGAAAAAAAAGAGAAACCGTAATCAGTTCAGATCAACAAAACAAATAATTTCAACATAGTAAACTATTTACTCATTGATCGACTGAAGACTGAATAACTATGTAAACCTAATTGAGCAGAAAATAAACAGAGAGAAATTGTATTCAATCAAAATCAACAGATCAAATAACTATGAAGAACTAAGAATCTTTTTTAGCAATTCGAAACCCTAAATATATGACGTTATTTAAGGTTTTTGCTTTTAGCAACAAAACAAATATTTTTTTTTTGATACAAGGTAAGCAGAATAGGTGGATCAGTTTCTAGAAACCGATCGACCTACAGCATCCTTACGGATGAGTAGAACCACATCTTCTGGAAGACCTTCGTCATCTGCTAGCGCGAAGTGTCCGTGCATTGCTAGCTTGTCTGCAACCGTGTTGATTTCCCTAAAGATGTGGGTAATACTGGACTGGGGGAAGCCCGCGATTAAGGCGGAGATATCTGAGATGATTATGTCCGTCTCCCATGGGGGTTTCCAAGTCCTGTTAATTGAGTTGATCAGCGTCAAATTGTCCCCCTCAATCTCGATAGCTGAAAACCCTAAGAGTATGGCCTTTTGAAGGCCTTCCCGCAGAGCGAAAGCTTCTGCTTCAAGAATTGATTCCGCATTGCATTTCCCTTTTCCAAAAGCCAGAGGATGACCTTGGTTATCACGAATGATGAAACCATAAGCGAAATAATTTGTGTTGTTTGTTGACGCGTCAAAGTTGAGTTTGACATAGTTTCCTTTAGGTTTTTGCCATCTGATGTTCTTGGTTTTCCGTCTACTTCGGGTTTGATTATTGGTCTTATGTTTAGTGTTGGCTTGTTCCCATTCATCTATTTGTTTCAACGCAACTTGTTTCAGATTCGACGTTGGTTTTTTGTTGTTAAAGATAATTTGGTTCCTATCCAACCAAATGTTCCACCAAATCATAACTATTTGTCTAAACTCTGTCGGTGATATTTTCTCCTTCAAGAATAGAAGAGTATCATAGATTGTGTTGTTATATGTATCGATATCTCTCAAGATTGTGGATATTTTGGTATTATCCAAAACACGGTGAGTGCATTGACAATCAAAGAACAGATGTTGAGCACTCTCAGTGTGATGATTGCAGAATTCACAGTGCATTACCACCGGGATCTTTTGTTTGTCAAGGTTTTCCTTTGTTGGGAGCCCATTTAGAGTCAATTTCCATAGGAAATTTTTTACTTTTGGCATGATGTTCATTTTCCATAGCCAAGTTTTGTCTTCTGAGACTCCTACTTTCCGTTGTTGAATCATCATCATGGCCGATTTGGTGGAATACCAACCCTCATCATTATTTGACCAGTATATTTTATCTCTAATGTCAGTTGCAGGGAGGTTATAATTCTTGATTCTATTGATAATGCCTGTCGGAAGGATGGCGCCCAATTGATCAAGAAGTGGTTCGTTCCACTTTTTGTCCAAAATAAGTGAACACACAGTTTCAGATGGTTTTATTAGGGTTTGATCTGAAATTATAGAGCTTAGTGGTTCCTCCATTAGCCACCTGTCTTTCCAGAACTTTATTGTCTTTCCGTCTCCCACCCGCCATCGAAGGCCTTTATTAAATTCGTCTTTCAATTTAATCAATTTTTTCCATTGCCAAGACGTGTTTTTTCCACGCTCGTAGTTCCATAAGCATTGCCCACGAAGATATTTTTCTTCTATAATTTTAACCCATATATTATCAGGTTCTGCCATGATCTTCCACAAGAGTTTCATTTGTAACGCTTTGTTCATATCTTCGGCCTTCCTTATGCCTGTGCCTCCTAGGGATTTTGGTTTGCAGATTTTGTCCCAACTGATTAGTGGGTGGTAGTTTGGTCCTTTATTCCAGAAGAAATTTCTATTGATCTTATCTAGTTCATTATGTATGCTAGTAGGTAGCATGAAGGCTTGCATGAGATAGCTTGGTTTGGCATTGAGATTTGCTTTGATTAATGTTGTTCTTCCCTCCTATGAGAGAGATGTTGCTTTCCATTTAGTAAGTTGTTGTTTGGATTTCTGAATGACAGTATTGAAAATTTCTTTATTAGCCCTTCCATTGATAATAGTACATCCTAGGTACAACTCTAAGTTTGTAGATGAGGATATACCAAGGTGAGCTTGGATTCTCCTTTTGTTTGATGGGTCTACATTGTTAGATGTTTGGAATGAGGATTTATGGTAGTTAATTACTTGGCCGGAAGTTTGGCAGTAATCTCTTAGTACCGATAGGATTTTGTTGCTTGCTTCAGTAGTTGCCTTGGAAAAAATAATGATGTCATCCGCAAAGGCGAGGAAAGGTATTATTGTTCCGTTTCTTGTTATAGGGAAGCCTATTGAACTCGGGTTATCTCTACTTATTTTTTGAATATTTCTTGCTAGTATTTCAGCTCCTATGTTGAAAAGGAGCGGGGACAATGGGTCTCCTTGTCTAATTCCTCTTTGAGGAACAAAAAGGGTTGTTGGTGAGTCATTAATCAATAAAGAGTAAGAGACAGTTGTTATACATTCGTAGATCCAATTTCTAAATTTCTCACTGAAGCCAAATTGTTGTAGGACCAACATTAAGAAATTCCATTCTAGCTTGTCATAAGCTTTTTCCATGTCCAATTTAATGGCCATGTATCCCTCTTTTCCTTTTTTTGATCTAAACCCGTGGAATATTTCATGGGCTATAAGAACATTATCATGGATTGCTCTATTTTTTGTGAAAGCACTTTGTAAAGGATGAATTAGTTTAGGCAAGACTAATCCTAATCTTCTTGCTAGAATCTTAGCTATTATTTTATAGACCGTTGAGCAAAGGCTAATTGGTCTATAATTGGCAGTTGATGTTGGGTTATCAACCTTTGGCAGGAGGGCAATAAATGTATGGTTTAGCTGTTTAAGGATTTTTCCGGTTCTATAAAAACTTTTCACTGTGACGGCTGGGCCGATAATGTGCCAGTACTTCTGGTAGAAGCCAGCAGTCATTCCATCCGGCCCGGGCGATTTCTCACTGCCGATGTCAAACAAGGCAGATTTAATTTCACTAGTAGAGAAAGGTTTCCCTAGCTCTAAGTTATCATCGTTGGTGATCTCTGATTGTATTACTTCCAATAGTTTATGAAGTTTTTGGGTGTCGATTGTTGAAGCTTGGAACCGGATTTTGTAATCATTAAGGAACTCCTCATTTATTTCACTATCTTTGAATAGGATAGTTCCATCATTTCTTGTTATATTTGAAATCATCTTTTTATTCCTTCTTCCAGTAGCTTTCCTATGGTGGAAACTCGTGTTTTTATCCCCTAGACGCAGGTTTGTTGTTTTTGCTCGCTGCATCCAATACTTATGTTGGTATTCTAGTATGCACTCTCTTTTCTTGCATAACCTAATAATTTTATCATTTATTTGTTGATTAAAAGAGGAGTGTAGTTTCACTTGAAGGTCTTCTATTTGTTCATCGACAACCTTTAATTGCGTATTGATATTGCCGAATTTTGCGCGGCTCCAATCTTTCAATTTTTGTTTAAGGAGGTTAGTTTTTTTCACAAGATTGAACATGTGTGTTCCTGGGAATTGAGTTCTCCACGTTTGTCTGATTAGGTATTCACAGTCTTCCCGTTGCATCCACATAGATTCGAAACGGAAAGGCTTGTTTCTATATGTTATTTGTTGATTTTGAAGATTAACCGAAATCATGCAATGATCCGAGGTAGTAAAAGCGTGGTTTCTTGTATGTATACTCGGATACTCTTGTAAGACTTCAATAGTTGTCATTGTTCTATCCAGTTTTTCATACGTATTATCATCTCCTTCCTTCCTTTTTTTCCACGTATATTCATTTCCTTTAATCGGAAGGTCAATGAGTCCACATTGATCAGTTATGTCTTGTAGTCTGTCAAATTTATTATTTGCAATGGGAGCTCCTCCCTTTTTATCGGAGGGTGTCCTTATTTCATTGTAGTCTCCCATGACTATAGTCGGTTTCGTCGAGGATTTAAATTCCGTAGTAAATTGTGACCAAAATTTGTTTTTGTTTTGTTCGTTGGGCGGTGCATAAATCCCGAAGATCCTTGTTTCAAAAGCAAAGTTTATGTTTCTATGATTTAGAAGGATGTATCTACTATGGGTTCTGATGACCTCAATCTTTTCTTGTCTAAGTTGATACTCCTTCCATAGCATGCATAGGCCTCCCGAGAAACCAACTGCTGGTATGAAAAGAATTTTGTCGAAACCTGCGCTTTTCCATAATGACTCGTCAGGTTTGGAACTTGTTTTTGTTTCTGCCAGGATCAGGACTTGTATGCATTCATTTTTACATATAATATTTAAGTTAGTCCAGAAGTTTTTCTTACGCATTCCCCGACAATTCCAGAACGCTATTTTCATTTATATTTATTTCTTAATTTGGGCGGTAGTAACCCCACTATTCCTACCCTGTTATTTATAACAAAGTGATTGTTATTTCTGCAATCGAAATCTCCCTTTCTCACACAAAACCAAGTGTTATAAAAATGTAGGACCTTCAATCTGTTACAATACTCACAGCAGTTGTTATAAGTACTTTTTTGAAACAATCGAGGTGATTGATACCCAGTAAGGGTGATTTCTAGATGGGAGAATCGCTGTTCATATGAATGAACCAGCCTTAGTTCTATTCGACCTCCTGAACTGGTGCCATTAACCGTAAGTTTCCATTTCCAATTGTTCGTAGGGTTTTTGTTCTTTTTCTTGGCTACCTGATTGCTTGTTGTTCTTGTCTGTAGCTGGATTCCTGAATTCAGATTATCACTGTAAATGTTGCTCCCTTCTTGTTCAGTACTGCACAACATAGGAAAAAATTCCAACCGTGTATAGTTTATGCCACGTTGTTTATTATGATTCACCAACCTCTGTTCAAAGACATAGCAACACGCATAAAAAGGAACACAGAAAATGCGAAAATATAAAAAGTTGCACATAAAGTATTGTCCATTATTCTTTGTAAGCTTCCTATCCAAAATATTGTTCGTTTTTTTCATTATTCTTACTCTTATTAGAGTCAGTTCCTGCATGTTTTCCGTCCCTGGAGCAGTAGCAACTTTCCAGTGTAGTCTGAGTGTCCCATTTATTCCTTTAGTCTCTAAAAGAAATGCATTATTCAGTGACTCACCATTATACACGCCAAACAACAATAACAACAACCAAAGGAAGAATTGCATTACTGCATCAACAAAAAAGCAATTGGATGACCAAAAAGGACTATATCAACACAGTCAATATCATCCACATTTTCTTGTATAGTATTTTCTGACTTTCCATTGCTCTGATGGGAAGAATTAGTGACATGGTAACTAGCTTCTTTGAAATACTTTTTTTGTTCACTCATATTGTGATTTGTTTCCAAAATGAAATAAGAGACTGGAGTAGTATAAAGGAACTCGTTTTGAAGAAAATGTGTGTTAATCTGGATAGTTATGTGGTAGTTAAATAGGTATAGAGTCACACAGACAAACAATACAATACTAACGCATTCAACATCTACTTTGGCTATGACAATTTCTAGCATCGATCCACTCTTTCTAATTCCCTCTAACAAGTGCACAAAACAGCATACAAATATTGAGTAGCACACAAAATAGTATGCAAATTTATGTTCTTTATATTCAAGCCTAGTCCAAGTAGATCTGACGGCTTTTATGTTGTTCATGGCCATTCTTGTTGTTTTATCAACGAAGTAGAGAGGGTCGAATCTCAAAAAACTAAGATAGTCAAGTAGTGTACCTTTATGGTTATTTATCCGAGCCAAAATCAAACGCAGAGACATCTGGGAGGATACATGGTCCTTCTTTACTGTTGACAAATTGCACTCCGAGACTAGAATCCCGGCTACCTTCGAACTCAGATGCCTTGGCTCCTTCGATGTAACAGGAAAGCGTTGATGGGTCAGATCCGCCGGAGGTTGATGGCCCTTCGCCTCTATTAGGTATTTCCATCTCGTTTTCTTCTTCCTCCTTCTCAACCTATCTCTCAACATTAATGGAGTACCCGACCTCCGTCTTGAGAGGTCTTCCATGGTGGATTTCGTTGTGTTAGAAGAGATCTTCCTTGTTTGCTTCAGAGAATCGGGTTGTTCTGTGCAGGTTGAGGCGAAATTGATTTGGGGATAGGTTTTACAGGATTTTGAGAAGGAGAAGAAACGAAACCCAGCGCGAGTGGCGGCGCGTTCTTCATGAATAACTATAATTAATGAGTGACACTTAGGCACAAAACAAATATGAATAACTATAATTAATGAGTGACACTTAGGCACAATCTGTCATTGTGTGTTTTTCTTTCTTTTTTTGGGTAGAGTTGTTGATATTCAAGTTTTTGCTTTTATTTTTAATCCTCTTTGACATCAATATATGTGACGTTATCGTTTAGGCTTTCTCAATCATTATATGGAGTTTGATAAGTTTAATGGACCCTATGTTGCTGTAATGGCCCCATAATGAATTAGGATTTCTTTGTTTTTTTGAAGATTAACTATTATTCAATAATGTCCAGATGAATTTTATGCTTTATGTCAACTATATTGATATTTACATCAGGAGCAATTAACAAGACATCCCTTATTTGCAAGAACCAAGAACGTTGTTCATGTATATAGTCATATAGTCATAAATATGAAAATGTCTAAAATTTAACAAAACAAACTATAAAGAGTCAATTGACCCCATGGAGAATGAGAACCAATAATACAAATTATTAGGAAGGCTTAGATCAATTTGACAACCTCATAAATAACCCTATTCATAGCCAAATGCACTAGTGTTCGACCTTCTTTTTGTCCCTAGAGAGGAGTTTATTTCAAAACTGTTTTACTTAGCTCATGATCATAGTTTAGCAACACTTGGAAAATAGATGCAGAAAACAATAATAGTAGCTCATTTCTTTGTCAATTTGAGCCGGATAAGTACCAATTCAACAATGTATATCACACTAAATACCAGTTTCTACTAATTGTTATACTTGTGAACCGATGTGTTTATATTTGATGACACTTGAGTGTTCAATGAAATGCTAAAGGTGATGCTGGGTGAAAGCCGCAATTTCCCGATTTAGATTGAAAGTTCTCGACTTAAGTAAATCTCGGATGACTCAAGGAAATGTCAGGCGAGATTTGATGAAGAACAAACCGGGATTTTTTGAAAACTCAGAATGCAGAATTATGAATGATATGGAAAGATAAGAAGATGATAATATGGAATGATAAATGATAGATATAGAAAGATAGGATTATTATAAGACTTGCAAATTAAGAATCTTGACCAATTATGTGTCAAAACCCGATACAAAGAATTACCTTTCACCCTTCCTTCTTTAACCTTACACAAGCCTTCTAAATAAGACAAGCACAAAAAGGGACCAGTTTGACTTGTAGCACCAACCTTAAAAAAGATTAACACACACAAGAACAACCTAGAAAAGCTTTAACTTTTCAATAAAAAAACTCTCCTTTTGATTGAATAGAACTGATAAAATGCAAATCCCGTGAGCGAAATCACAAGTATCTCACAGTAATATGGAATTAATAATCACAACTAATCTATCTTACAATCTTCCCCTCTAAGGCTATCTAAAGGGAAGACTCTCCCACAAAAACTAGGAAAGATATCTTTAAAAGATAATCTAGGAAAGATATCTTAATAAGATAATCTAAAAATAATCCTAAGAGATAGGATCCAAAAATAAAATTTCTTTAAGATTGTTTGAGAGCTTTAAAGAAAGAAAATATAAAAGATAGTTGTCAAATTTAAAAGATCTTTGGCCAGATCTTCTAACACGCGTCAGGAATGAAATATCGGATGAAGTCTCGACCGAGATTTCCTTAGGATTCATCCGAGATTTTGCATATTTCATGCAATCTTCCATTCCATCGATTTCTCACATGTTTGCAACTTGTAAGCAACCTTTTCTTGAGTTCCTCCGGCTCTTGGCTTAGTGAATGGTCCATGTAATGTAGGTGCAAATGCTATCAAGAATGGTCTCACATCATACTCCCCTTCTTGAAAATGATTCGACATCGAATCATAGTCTTGATCATCACTAAGAACATAATGACTCAAGTATGGAGGCTTCTGGACCAAATCAACTCCATGGGATGAAAATACCAACTTCTTCTTCCTTATCCGTTCTTTCTTGATATAGACATTACTTGATAAGAACGGATTCCGACATCTTAATGTTTCAAGCTCTGAGTTTCATGTCTCTCTTGGAAGATCTCTCGAACTCTGTAAAACTCGGGACTTGACAATTCTCATCATAGCATGCAACAATGGTAATTCTCGGGCTTCATCCTCAAATCTCGAGAGAGATGTCTAGGTTGGGCCGAGATTTATACCGTGACTCCACAATTCGCCTCGGATGATGAAAACTGGATGTGTTCTTGGAGCTTTCCTCCTCCTAGGTGTAACCAAGTTGGATATCCTGGTTCAAATGGTATTTCTTGAAGAAGCTTGTGAGACAAGGCAAGAGCTTGTATTCCTTTCTCCTCTATGTTTTTTCGCATCCTAGTATGCAATCTCTTGATAAACTCATCCGGCATCCTCGGCTCATAGACTGCGTGTATATTGTCCCTCTTGACATCCACAACTTGTAACCCTACAATAAAACTCACTCGCTTCCTCTTAGACAACGGTGCAAGGTTAATGTTTGTAGGAAATAATATATCAACAAGGTAATGGACATGCAAAGTATACAACACTCTATGCAACCTCAAACTTTCATTAGAAATCTCATGCATAACATACTTCTTATGTGAAGTTAACAATGCCACAACTTGAGGATGCACTACATAAAACTCTTTATGCTTTTCCATAAGGTTTTCAAAAGGCTTTATGTAACACCCCAAATTCTGAGAACTCGAGGAGCTATTGGTTAGGACCTCACAATGGGTCCCGACCTTAGTTTGACAACAATTTTACTAGGATCTTACAACAAGGCACAAAGGTATTAAAAACATTTGAAAACTTTAAACAATATATACATGAAGAATAAGTATCAACCTTACAAAGCAAAGGTACCAAAACGACACATAAGAAGAACAGAAGGCATCCCCGTCCCCAACTAAATAAGTACGTGGACCCGGCTGACCATTCCTCCGGATCTCTCTACAACTGTCTTAACCTGCAAGGGATCTACAAGCGGTATAAAACCATTAGCTAACATTCTATGCATAAGTATAAAGGTAAAAGCACAAACACACAACATACACAATCAACATGCAACAATCAATTCTTTTATTATCTTTAATTAGATGATATATCATTACTAATGATATTTATTTTGTGACACGAGGTATTCCCAAACCTCGCCCTTGTCCCCGTTTACCAACGCGGAATGGTACTAATGCATTTGACCGTCTACTTGACTGGGCTGGTCGCAGGGAACCTCCTAGACTCTCGCAAGAGCTAGGCAGATGATGTCACGACCCGTTATCATACACTTGGGTCAATTACGTAAATAATAAAGTCAGCCTAATCATGTTTCGTTGTTTATCATAACTAACAAACACCACTCATACACATTACACTCATACAAGAAGCCAGCTAAGTAAGTCCGTGGACTTACCTGAATCAGATCTCGACTTTCTAATTCGCAAATCGATCTATACAGTAGGAATTCAGTGGCCTGTCAAAGGAGGCAAGTGTGTCAGCACACTTTTTGGGTAATTAGAAGTCTAAGACTTCTAAGATAGTAGGTCTTAATAGAACGGAATTGATTACAATATTAATTTATGGTAAAATGACTATTTTACCCTTGGTCTTGAAACTTCCAAAAATTCCCTAATTCATGCCTAAACTCTTATTTGAGACTAAAGAGTCATATTCTAACTCCTAAAGATGAGTTTGGTTACAAACTGACAATTTACCCATTTCCCTATTTTCGGAAAGATCGTTAAGGTCCAACTTCGGCTTCAAATATAAAATTCGAATAATCTTATAAAAAAATCCGAAATAATTCCCTAGATCATCTATGATATCTCATCTACTCCTAGGAGCAAGAATTTCTTAAAACTGTTCAACCATCACTTCTACAAAAATTTCCAAAGTTGGTTACAACACTTAACAAACAACACATTGTCTTAACTTTGAAAAAAAATCATAACTCCTAAACCGTTCGCTGGATTTATCCCAAATTTTGATATGTTCTACTATAAAATCTTATCTATACTATATCCAAAATTCAGCAGCAAAGGAGATCAAAAGCCTATTCAAAACCATCTCACAAAACTGCATCACATGCTGTTTTTATCAACACTCAGCACACTTATAAAAACTGCATGAGGAGTCAACTTTGCAACATCATAACTCTCAAACCGTAACTTCGATTCTTCCCAAATTTTAGTATGATCTACTATATACTAATGACTACAACATATCCAAAATTCAGCAACAAAGGAGGAGTATAACTTACTCAAATCTTGACCCGAAGTTGACTGTTTTTCACTTCCGAAAACTCAGAAAAATGCATGAATCTGTATAGCTCTCCTATAGTTGTTCTGAGTAGGTTTAAAGACGAAAACTGGTCCATGTTAGGCAAGGAAAGGTGGACTAAAGTATAGTGTAGCAAGGGGTACAAGCCTTACCCGATTCCGAGACTCGAAGGCACGAGAAAGACAACACCAAGGCTGTTGCGGATCGGATCTGGGCTGCTTGGTATCCAAGGTCTGCTGGATCCCTTGACGACAGGATCAAGATGAGGGCTGGGTTTGCTGCAATCGGTTTAGACAAAACCTAGGATAGAAGGACAGTTAACCTTGGTCTTTAGACTAAGCCGGTGTAGACAAAAACAAGAGACGGAAGAGACTCACCTCACTGCCCTTTCTCAGAGTTGAAGACAGACGAAGGGGTGTCTTGCTTGTCTGAGTCTATACGTTTGATAGTGAAGATCGAGTCTACTGCACGTGAATGATAGCCTTCCATCATCGATAACAAACAAAGCAGAAGGGAGAGGATATGGATAGTATATATTCGACTCACCTATGCCGAAGTGTTGTGTGCAGATCCTATGTCGCACGCGTGCAGTAGTCAGAGCAAGGGAAGTTCCTGGCTGGAATAGAGGTCGACACCCTTGTTGTTGATCGTACACAGAGGAAGCGAAGGTCTCGTTTGCGCCTAAATTGGAGATCGAAAAGAGAGAACGACTTGCTGCAGAAGAGGATTTGGAGAGCGTCTGGATCTGGACGAATGAGGCGTGTGCAGAAGGCTCCAATTGATGCGATGATAACTAGTGAGCAGTGGGCGGTTTGATGAGTTGAAGGCCGATGAATGCAGCCAAGAAGGAGAGAGAGCAAGTGTAACGGCTGAGGACGGAAGGGGCAGAAGATTTGGCGGACGTGAAGACTGGGAGGTAGAGTGTACCTCTACTGCGTGATTAGCTGGGCTGTTACGCTGAAGATCTTTCCTTGCTCCAGCTCAACACGCGTAAGGGAAGAAGCATGCCTTCTGCTCGTTGGGCCGGTGTCTCGACGGGCCTTCTCGCTGGCGTGCAAGCAGTCCAAGCTGATCACAAGCAAGGAAGGTGGGTTGAGTGTTTGTGTGGGCTGAAATACATAGGCAAGGGAATGGGCTAAGAGTTTGTCAAGGCTTGTCAAAAACTCGTCATGGCTTTGTCAGGCCCATGCATGACCTTGTCACAAAGTTGTCGGGCTTCGTCATGACCTCGTCTCAGCTTTGTCGTGATCTCGTCACAGCTTTGTCGTGATCTCATCACAGCTTTGTCGTGGTCTCGCCTAAAGTCGTCGTTAAGAATTAATTTTAAGAATTAGGGTTTGATATAAATCTATCATTTTATGTGAATTAAATTCTACATAAAATGATAAATTATTATAAGAATTAGGGTTTGATATAATTCTATCATTTTATGTGAATTAGTTTCTACATAAAATGATAAATAATTATAAGAATTAGGGTTTGATATAATTATATCATTTTATGTAAATTAAATTCTACATAAAATGATAAAATTTGTGAAGAAAGAAATACTAGATAGAATGGGAAACCGTCAACGGCTCAAAGTCCGATTTGATTCGGAATTAAACGGAATAAAAATTCCGGATATCACATCAGTACCCCCTTACATAAGTTTCGTCCCGAAACTTAGAACAAGGTACTTAATTAAACAACTTCCATAAATAAACTGGTATGTCCTAGTCTCACTAAATTTTTATTCATTTTTTAAACTTCTCTAACCCTATTAAAGCGTAACGAAAAAAAAAACTGGTCGTTACATCAGATCCCCCTCAAAATAAGTTTCGTCCCGAAACTTAGGGTAAGACAATCCTGATCGGCCCTTAAGGCACCAAATGGGTGTGTTTGGTCACTACACAAAAGTCTCGTCGTTTCCACATCTAAGTATCCCGCACATCAAGGTTACCAAAAGAAAACATCACTGATTAAACACTCAATCATGAAATTAACCGGCAGTCAAACCATATCACACATGCAAGCTAACTCGTCACTCCCGAGGTTACAACTATCGCTACATAAGTCTTTGAAATGTTACGTCTCTTAATATCCCCAATATCTTAGGTAGCCTTATCGGCTTCTCATAAAACCACTAAATCTTAAATCTTTTCAGGTACTTAGATCACAAGCGCCTGCTACCACGTTCTAGAGTGGTTACCGGATATCTCACTGGTATTATCCGGCTCAACTTTTTGACCCTCTAATCTGA
Organism: Fagopyrum homotropicum; assembly: GCA_033239125.1. Classification (NCBI taxonomy): domain Eukaryota; kingdom Viridiplantae; phylum Streptophyta; class Magnoliopsida; order Caryophyllales; family Polygonaceae; genus Fagopyrum; species Fagopyrum homotropicum. The sequence continues at coordinate 92,459,773 of BSWB01000003.1, read as the reverse complement.
TGACCTAACTCGTGTCTGGTAGGTATCTCTCCAACTGAAATTCTCAAACTCAGTTCCCAAACTTAGTCTTCGTGGAAAACTGAAGTTGCACTCTCCAATAGGGTGAGGAATACTAGTCCATCAATCACTTTTAAACCGCTTTAAAACTTCCAATGGTTGTCTTACACAACTCACTTCTAGATCATTTGATGACCCTACGGAAAAATGATCTATTCAACTTTCTTCCCTTTGTTATGACCACTTGCTTCCGGCCTTCTGAAAAGGTTCTGACTACACAATCAGGTCAAAGGTCTTGGACATCCACCAACATTTACCAATTGCTCAATGCTCTTTGTATCACGACCCACTTGGTCTTGTCTTTTTATATTACCCAGTCATCTTACTCCTCAAGTAAGGAATCATCACCTTTATCCTTTTCATGTCTAACACTCGAGACAACTAAAAATCAAATCTAGTAGTTATCCTCTTTGTTCACTTGACATTATTATATTATTTACAGATCTCTCATATATCGTTTGCTCAAACTTAGGTTTATCACGCATTTTCCAAGATCTTAAGTGACCTAGAATACGTCCGGAATGACGGTATTAGACACAAGGTGATCTCCTATCACCGTTATTTGATCATGACTACTCAATAATTATTAACATACCATCAACAATGCACTCTTTTCTTCACCATGGTTATCAGACCGATAATATCCCTCTGGCTCAAAACGCAACTAGGCTCTGTTCCGATATAATATTACACATAAATTCTACTCCGAGATTATGCTTTCTTAAGAACAGTTACTAGGTTGCAAGTATGCTCCTGTCGCTTCTCTTTCTTATGTATCTTCGACTCAGGATGGTATTTACTCACTTTGAGCTTTCTAGTGCAGGCCATGCACAATACTTTTATTACATCGTTAATTCTTTCCTCAATCCATCAAGAAAACTCACTCTAGCATAGTCTGTTACGTATTGGATTCCAAACTAGTTATCTGACCACATCTGACAAGATGATAGCATGAATTATAGTCTATATTTTGGGGTTTGTTTGGACGTTTTATCTTTCATAATCTGCATGTTTGTATGTATATTATATGATTATATTACCATTTCATCTACCTTTGCGAGAATCGAGGTCTACACCTAGTTTTGCTGTAATTGTAGGTAAAATGGCACGTTTTGCATCAAAAAGGAGCTATGGAGTCATTGAAGCTACATTGAGGAACACAAGGAACCATCCAGGGAGCATAGCCATGGATTAAAGATTCACTTTGGACCAGTTTTGAGAGATTTCACATTCAGTTATGACTCACCTCGGTTGAACAGAGATTCATCTCGACCGAGGTGATCCAGAGACGCCGACTCGACCGAGGCGAATACCTAGGACGCGGCGAGAATATTTTATTCTTGGCTGAGATCTTTTATCTTTGGAAAGTGATCTTATATTTTTGGGCTTGGCTCCTGGAAGGAAGAAGATCTTATATTTTACCTATTTTTATGGGAGAAGATCTTTTTAAGATATTTTATCTTTGGAGGGTTATTTTCCTATAAAAAGGGTTGGATTTCCACAAATCCAAGATCCCACTCTGCACGTTATACACCATTGAAGGCTGCGAGATCCAACATACATCGCTGCAACCATACTCCAGTTGGGAGTTTTGAAGAACCTTTTTGAAGGTTGAAGGAAGATTGAAGATCATAGCTTTTATAGCTTTTTGGAGGGTTTTGTAAGATTGTCTTTAATTCCCTTCCTTGTTGTCTTGTCTTGTTGGATTGCTATCCAAGGAACGCTTTGTTGTGATATTTGATTCAGTTATTGAAGTCTTTTTATTAAATTCTTCTTGTTCAAATATTCACCTTCTTTCCATATTTTTGATTAATACTTTCACAATGATGATGAGTGGCTAATTTCCTTGTGTGATTCTAGGGTGATTGGCTGAAGGTTGTGGAAAAAACAATGATAGAATAATCTTAGATTCCAGTAGGACCCTGAAAGTTAGAGTCTTTAACCTTAACCCTAAGCATCTCGTTCAGTCGATGAACATCTCGGCCGGGGTGGAATTTGGCTGACCGAGGTGGCTTATCCGATCCTAAACTGAGAGTTAAGTGTTGGAGTTTGCCAAATCCTATTCTTATTACACCTTTCCTGGTTCAATGCAAGCTTAGGATGAGACTTACCCGGTAATTCCTTAGTTTGTGTACCAACGATCATAAGTGTAGGTAATAAAGGTTTATCCTTTATTGGGGTTTGAGAGTGCTTCCATCCCATCTTTGTGAGTTAGCCTGAGACTTACCCGGTAAAGGTTGATTCTATTCCCTTAGATGGTGTGTTAGTTTGAGGTTATAGTTCTTTATCTTAATTCCTTGAGACTTACCCGGTAATAGGAGTTACGGTTTAGCATTAGTGAGTAGTGAGACTTACCCGGTGATCTATTCCACTTTAGTAACACCTTCCCCTTGCAAAAATCTTAGCTTTGTCCGCTTATCTTTAGATCTTGAGTTGGAACCACAACTAGACGCTTTAATCCCTTGAATTTCATGTTTGCTTTATTGACTTCTTATTCATCTTTGATTGTGTTAATTGCTCTTGAGGTTAGTATTCACGAAGCTTACCGTTATTGACTTTGTTTCACCGAGTCCCTGTGATCGACCCCTGGAATTCTTTGCTTTTACTACGATTGACCCGTACACTGCGGGTTCGCATTCTTGTTTTAAGCTTACGTCTAGGGTTATAAATTTAAAGCTTGCACACACCGTTTGGAGCGAACAAGTTTTTGGCGCCGTTGCCGGGGACTTGGTCTAGACCGAGCCGGTACGGTTTGCTCTTGGGGCACTTGCCCCCGTGTCGTCTAACCACTCTACTTGAGTGACTTTTGCAGGTTCTTTTTTAGGTATATGCGAAGAACCCGCACTGGGAAGGAAATCGTTCCTTACGATCCCGAACCAGAAAAGACATACAAGCGACGCTTAAGAGAAGCGAAGATGGCCCAACAAGACAACCGCGATCTTGAGGCCGAATTGAAAGAGGCGTTAGAGCTGCTACGCCTCAGCAAGGAAGAACTAAGGCGAGAGAAGGAAGAAACTCGCACCAAAACTGAAGCAATCGAAGCAGAAATGGCCGTCATACGAGACCAGATTCTACTTCGACCGAGGGAAGACCCAGTTCCCGATGTTGGACCGAGGCAGGTCCCAGTTGCTGACCCTCGACCGAGGCAGGTCCCAGTACCAGACGCCCCGGCCGAGATACATCCACCTCGGATGCCAGTCCGAGATGTTCTTCTTGCAGGAATCCCACAAACCTTAGGTCAAAGGATGGATCCTAATCAACAACTGAGGCGTCCAGGAGTCAACCTAGGAGATCCAGCGGACCATGACTACGAACTTCGACCGCAAGTTCTATCCATGATTCGCCAATGCCAATTCGGAGGGATGGAGAAGGAGTCACCACATCAACATCTTCAAAACTACGAGATCTTGATGGAAACCTTGCGACCTTCCAGAATTGAAAATAACAACTACAAGCTAAGACCTTTTTACTTTTCTTTAAAAGATAGAGCTCTCACTTGGTATCAATCTCTTCCTCCAGGTAAAATTAGCACATGGGAGGAGATGACGACGGAGTTCTTGACCAAGTTCTTTCCCCCCTCAAAGACAGCTGAAATGAGAGGGAAAATTAATGCTTTCATTATGAAGAACAAGGAGAGTTTGTCCAAATCTTGGGAGCGGTTCAAGGATATCCTTTTGGATTGCCCACATCATGGGATTCCAAAAATCGAGTTGTTGGAGATCTACTTCAAAGGACTGGACGGAAGCACCCAGTTCAATCTCCAATTACTCTCCGCCGGTACCTTCATGGACATGGCGATTGACGAGGCTTGGGACTTCATTGAGAAGCAAGCCTTGCATATGGAGAAGTACACCCACCAAGGAGCTGAAGGTGGAGTTAAAAGAGTCAACTTTCAAGAGACTCAATCCAACAACAATCAACTCACGTCTTTGAAGAATGACGTAAAGCAATTGAAGGAACTCTTGGTTGCTCAAACCAAGAAGGAAGAGCAAGGACAAAGGAACAACAACAATGGATACCGTAACAACAACAACGGTTCCCGGAACAACAATTACAACAACAACAATAGAGGGTCCAATAGCAACAATTGGAGGACGAACAATCAAAACAACTAGAATCCTGGTAACAATTATTCTAACTCCAACTCTAATAATTCCTCTAACCCTTTCCTCTCTTCCCCTTCTTCTTCTTCTACTCCATTAAAGAGCCAGGGGCAAGGATCAAGTTCGTCTCAGCCGAAAAAGAAAGACGCAGTTCTGGAGGCTATCTTGATCAAGCTCAGCGCTATGGAGACTTCTATGACTTCATTTTCGAGGGCCCAAAAGTCCTTCGAACAACAACTTGCAAGTAGGGCGAATGAAGCGCCAAGAGATCCAGGGAAGCTTCCAGCAAAGACGGAAAGCAACCCTAAGGGCCAGTGCATGGCCATAACGACGAGGAGTGGACTCAAAACTACAGATCCAGTACCTCGTTCGACGCAGACCACCTCGGTCCAGATCCAGTCGAAGAACACATCGACCGAGATACCACCCGAGGCGGAGCAACAGAAAGCATGAGGGACAACTGAAACTTATATTCCACCTCCTGCATACAAACCACCACTTCCATTCCCCCAGTCAAGGGCTAGAGCACATCTAGACAAGCACTTTGGTAAGTTCCTTGACTTGATGAATAAACTGCATATTAACATTCCTTTCCTTGATGCTATTCTAGGAATGCCCGCCTATGGGAAGTTCTTAAAGGAGATCCTATCAAGGAAAAGGAAATTGGAAGACTTTGGTGAAGTTAGGATGACATCTAAATCCTCGGAGCTTATCAAGATCATGAAGGAGAAGATGCCACCTAAATTAAGAGATCCCGGCTCATTTAGCATTCCCATTCAAGTTGGGGATGTCACTTGTGAAGCCCTTTGTGATCTAGGAGCCAGCGTGAGCATCATCCCGCTGGAGCTATGTATGAAGATCGGACTTGGAGAGCCCAAGCCGGTCAAGATTCGACTTTATATGGCGGATCGCTCCATCACCCATCCCATGAGCATCTTGGAGGACGTTCCGGTCAAGTTAGGTAACTTCTATCTACCTATAGATTTTGTTGTACTTGACATTCCCGCAGATTATCCTGTTCCTATTATTCTCGGGAGGCCATTTCTAGCAACTTCGGGTTGCAACGTGGATTGCAAGAACGCCAAGTTGAAATTCAACATTGGTGGTGATGAGGTGGAGTTCGCACTACTTGCAGCCATGAAAGGGGAGCAGCTAACTGATGATATCTTCAACATCTACGATGAAGAAGAATCAAGAGAATTGGTGAGCTCTATCCTTATTAACGATCCACTCGAAAGAGTTATTAGCTTCAGTTTAATGGAGGAAGGTATAGATGCTTCTTGTGATGCAGATATACGGAGCTTAAAGGCACTGGAAGAGGATCCAGGAGCAAAAACTGAGAAGCTAATCCAGGAGACGAAGATCTCCAGTTTCGGTTCCAGTTGCAGTACCTCGACCGAGGCACTTCCTGGACTGAACGAGGCGACCGAAGAATATCTCGGTCAACGCCTCTGCGTCTCGACCGAGGTCGATGGCGAGATGATGTCAATTGAGACTACTGAGAATCATAAACTTCTTACTCCCTTCTCTGACATTCATCCTCAGTTGGTGGAACATTCCATCCACCAACTTTCTGATAAAAACGGACCTTGATATGCTGATATTGTGAATTATCTTGTTTGCCAGGAAACACCGCCCGGATTGACGCACTCTCAAAAGAAGAGATTCTTCAAGGAAGTACGACATTATTACTGGGACGAGCCGCTGCTATTCAAGCGCGGACCAGATGGGATGCTTCGAAGATGCCTTCCGGAAGATGAAGTTAATAGCGTTATAAGGCATTGCCATTCACTTCCTTGTGGAGGACATGCTAGCACCGATAAAACATGCGCTAAGGTATTGCATTCCAGTTTCTTTTGGCCTACATTATTTAAGGATGTACAAGCTTTTGTTGTCTCTTGTGATGCATGCCAAAGAACAGGAAATTTATCAAGGAGGAACGAAATGGCACTTAATAACATCCAAGAGGTGGAAATTTTTGATGTATGGGGGATTGACTTCATGGGACCTTTCCCATCCTCCGGAGGAAACCTCTATATCCTTCTTGCGGTTGATTACGTCTCTAGATGGGTTGAAGCCATTGCTTCTCCCACTAACGACGCCAAGGTGGTTGTGAAGTTCTTGAACAGAACTATCTTTCCACGGTTTGGAACTCCGCGCATCATCATCAGCGATGGAGGAACGCATTTCATCAACCGGAAGTTCAAGGCACTTCTATCGAAGTATGGGGTAACCCACAAAGTATCAACTGCTTATCACCCTCAAACTAGTGGACAGGTCGAGATCTCGAATAGAGAAATCAAAGCAATTTTGGAGAAGACCGTCTCTAGAACGAGGAAGGATTAGTCCATGAAATTGGACGATGCTCTTTGGGCGTATAGGACCGCATTTAAGACTCCCATAGGTACCACCCCTTATAATTTGGTATATGGGAAGTCTTGCCATTTGCCCGTTGAATTGGAACACAAAGCGTATTGGGCGATCAAATGGTTAAACTTCGACATTAAGGAGGCCGGCGAGAAGCGACTATTGGAACTCAACGAGCTGGAAGAGCTGCGTTTGAACGCCTATGAGAATGCCAAAATCTATAAGGAAAGGACGAAGAGATGGCATGAGAAGCGTATCATTCCAAAGGAGCTTAACGAAGGAGACTTAGTTCTACTCTTCAACTCCCGCCTCCGCCTTTTTCCAGGTAAGTTAAAATCAAGATGGACCGGACCTTATGTTGTGAAACATGTTTTTCCTCATGGTGCAGTTGAGATATGGGGCGAAACTAGCGGAAGCTTCAAGGTCAACGGTCATAGACTTAAGAAGTTCCAACCGGAAACTCCGGTTGAGGAGGTTGCACCGATATACCTCGTCCGAGACGCATTATGGTCCAGCTAGCGACCTTAAACCAAGCGCTTCTTGGGAGGCAACCCAAGGTATTGTTTTTCTTTTCCCTTTTTCTAGTTTAGCTTAGATAGTTTGCTTTTGCTTTGTTTTGTTTGTTTTTGGCGTCCTAGACAGATGACAGGAGACATCTAAGGAAGGAGCATAACTGGAAGTACAGAAGTTCGAGAAATCGAGAAGACGAAGTTTGACTGAGACACCTCGGTCCAGTCGAGGCCACCTCGACCGAGTTGATCCTTGAGCAACCGAGGCGACTAGGGTTTCTGCAGAACCACCTCGGTCCGTACCACCTCGGTCCAGTCGAGACCATCTCGACCGAGGTGACAGCAGTTCCAGGAACAGTATAAAAGGGGGAAAAATTTCTTTTTCACTTTTTTACCCACTTCGACTCGACCGCGGCGCCTTTCCACCTCGCTTCCTCGAATCTTGCTCGTTTTTGAAGATTTCTGCTTCCAAACTACGATTGAAGGGTAGAGGATCCCATTGCAAGTATAGATCTGCGAAGAAATCGAACGAATCGGCCGGAACGAGGTAAAAACAGTCGAAACCCTAACTCGTTTATTCGCTTCGATTTGGGCTTTGGTTGCCCTTGCATCTGCTGAGAAAAGGCTTAAGTACCCCATAGGAAACAATTGTAGTGATTTTTGGGGGAAAAGAACTGGATTTCTGAGAGTTGAATCGCGAACTGCTTCCGCCTCGGTCCAGTCGAACTGCGCCTCGGCCGAGGTGATTCCTGAGAGTTGTCAGTGACCGAGGTGATCTGACAGTAGTTAAGTGAAAATGAGTTCTGAACGTCGCCTTGCCCTCAGAGATAGATCCTCACCTTCCCCTTCTTCCTCTTCTTCCCGACCTTACCGCCCGGTGATCCATGAGAGACACCAGGTGGACTATGAGCGTATTTTGGGATGTCCAGTGATTGCACCACGTTTCCTGGACGTGTCCGCTTTTGATTGCCTAGGGGTAGATGGAGACCTTAGGCGGATGATTACCACAGTTGGGTTGGATCAGTTTATTGAGATCCGAGCCCCAGCCTAATTGGAGCCGACCCTAGAGTTCGTTAGCTCCTTCACCTACCTTCCCACAGAGCAGTCTGTGAAGTACCGGTTGATGAACCGGAACTTCTTAGTGCCGCTCGAGATTTGGAGAGACATCTTCGGCTTTTCTGAGCCCACCGCCATTGACTTCCCCTCCCGATCTGTAGCTAGGGAGTTCTGGGGGCAGATAGCCCATATTATTGAGCATGCAGACAGATGGCGCCTTGGAGATTCTAGGGAGAAGGTCATCTTCCACCTAGCCTTTAGGTTAGCCCATAGGATATTCAGCGAGACACTTCTGGCGCGTACTGAGACGCCTCAGAAGATCCGACAGGGCGAGCTCTTCAGTTTATACTGTATGGTTACTGGGGGTTTCCCGGACTTTGGCTTGATCTTGGCAGAGGACCTGCACAAGATCAAGGCCAAAACGAAGGGAGACATCTGCTGCGGAGGGCTTGTCACCCACATAGCTGCTTTTCATGACATGGACCTCAGTGCTTGTACGATGGTGGCGGCTCCGAAGCCGCTTGGATTGCAGGAGATGATCACTCGGCGGATTCTCGTTCCCCGAGGTCTGACCACTCCATATGTGGCTATGCCGTGGGAGCTGACTGCGCCACAGGGGATCCGTTGGTCTGCCCAGTTCACTGTTTACGATCCACACTATTGGCAGACCGCCTAGGCTCCACTGATGGAGGATCATAGGGAGGCAACAGCTGCCCCAGCTGAGGAAGAGGAGGCTGACGACGAGGATACAGTGGATGAGAGAGATGGTGGAGTCCCGATAGATACAGGGACAGATACTGCAGGGACGAGCGCGCCACCGATTATAGATCTGGATGTTGATGATGAGACTGAGCCTGCACCAGCTGATGCACCCGCCACTTCTCCGGTTAGGCCTGTTAGACGCAAGAGACGCAGAGTGAGGGATCCAGATGCCCACAGACGGATCGATGACCTGACGGATCAGGTTATTGATTCGTATGCTGCTTTGTCGCTGGATATCCGCGAGATGCAGGAGCGGCAGCATTATCATCACATTATGGCCCAGCTTCAGTTCGAGCGTATCATGGGTCATCCATTCGACCCGACCCAGTATCCATACGTGCCACCACCACCACCACCGGATCGCGACTATTGAGGAGCTGCAAGATTTTCTTTATTATATTTTTATGCAGTTTAGCTATTTATCCGGTGAGTACTCTTATTTTTAGACTTATATTGACCCACTGGGACAGTGCGTCCCAAGTATGGGGTATTTGTTGTACTTATTTGATGACGATTTGATGTACTTATTCGATGACTTCGATGATTATTTGATCGGATATTTTATATTCATGCTTCACTTCTGCATTTATATGTTCATCTGAGATTGCATGCATATTTACAGGTTATTTGATTGAGAAAAACGTCGAAACTGAAAAAAAATGGTTTTTAAAAAAAATTTTTTTGACCTCGACCGAGTCAGTCTTGGCCAAACGAGGCGTTTCACCTCGGTTGACCCAAGAACACCTCGACCGAGGTGGGTTAACTGAGAGTTTTCGAAAATTATTTTTGTGTTACTTATCTGGATATGATCTCAGTGAAAATCTTGTTTACTGACTGGTTTTAAATTCTTTATGTGTTTGAAAGGTTTTATAATATGTTTAAGTTGCTAAATGCTTTGTTTGAAATTATTAGCATGTTTAATACTTTGTTTTTATCCAAATTATGTTGAATTTGAAGGTTGACACCACATTATGAGTTCTCTCACTTTCTTCCTGGAAAGACCAAGGCAATTCATTCTTCTCTCTTCTTCTTATTCATGCTTAGCCCCTCATATACATTTTGCCTCCCTTTACCTATCCGGGAATTTGGAAGCAAGCAAAGTGGTAAAAGCAAGTGAAGTTAAAGTTGAGAAGTTGGCTGGAAGTGAAAGTGCTAGAAAGTAATTTTAGGTTTGGGGAAGTCAATCATGAAGATGAGTAACTCGGCACCATTCACATAGCCGGGTGTTTGTGTCTTGCCAAAGTCGGATTGAGCGATATTCCTAACGGGTCATGGTATGTGCATCAAGGGTTTGATGCATCTCAAGAAATTGATGATTGCGGATTTCCTAGGCTTCGGTTATTGTGCACCTCTGTCCATGCATCCCAAAAAGTAAAGTAAAAGAAAAAGTGTGAAATAAGCAAAGCTTATTGGTGGAAGATGTTGCAAGTCAAAGTGAAGTTCATCCTTTTCCCGGATTCTAGCACCACATTACCTTACATACATCCCTACCCTACACGTTTCTTGACCTTTTCTTTTGGGAAGCCCTTGAGACCTTGAGCTTGTTGATTGACTTAGTGGTTTAAACTGGATTATACATGATTAATTTTGATAATTATGACTTATTATGCATTCTATGATTTTATGCAAAGATGAACAACTTTTCTATATTTATAAAATGTTTTGATCATATTTTGATTTTAAATTCCATGAAGTATTCTCTTAGAGTGATCTATGATTGTTGCACACCATAAAAATGTTTTTGAAAGACTTTTCATTGATTTTTATGACCTATAATCCATTCTATCTTGTCTTCTATATGCGGAACTTGCTTGGGGACAAGCAAGGGCTAAGTATGGGGTATTTTGATAGCATGAATTATAGTCTATATTTTGGGGTTTGTTTGGACGTTTTATCTTTCATAATCTGCATGTTTGTATGTATATTATGTGATTATATTACCATTTCATCTACCTTTGCGAGAATCGAGGTCTACACCTAGTTTTGCTGTAATTGTAGGTAAAATGGCACGTTTTGCATCAAAAAGGAGCTATGGAGTCATTGAAGCTACATTGAGGAACACAAGGAACCATCCAGGGAGCATAGCCATGGATTAAAGATTCACTTTGGACTAGTTTTGAGAGATTTCACATTCAGTTATGACTCACCTCGGTTGAACAGAGATTCATCTCGACCGAGGTGATCCAGAGACGCCGACTCGACCGAGGCGAATACCTAGGACGCGGCGAGAATATTTTATTCTTGGCTGAGATCTTTTATCTTTGGAAAGTGATCTTATATTTTTGGGCTTGGCTCCTGGAAGGAAGAAGATCTTATATTTTACCTATTTTTATGGGAGAAGATCTTTCTAAGATATTTTATCTTTGGAGGGTTATTTTCCTATAAAAAGGGTTGGATTTCCACAAATCCAAGATCCCACTTTGCACGTTATACACCATTGAAGGCTGCGAGATCCAGCATACATCGCTGCAACCATACTCCAGTTGGGAGTTTTGAAGAACCTTTTTGAAGGTTGAAGGAAGATTGAAGATCATAGCTTTTATAGCTTTTTGGAGGGTTGTAAGATTGTCTTTAATTCCCTTCCTTGTTGTCTTGTCTTGTTGGATTGCTATCCAAGGAACGCTTTGTTGTGATATTTGATTCAGTTATTGAAGTCTTTTTATTAAATTCTTCTTGTTCAAATATTCACCTTCTTCCCATATTTTTGATTAATACTTCCACAATGATGATGAGTGGCTAATTTCCTTGTGTGATTCTAGGGTGATTGGCTGAAGGTTGTGGGAAAAACAATGATAGAATAATCTTAGATTCCAGTAGGACCCTGAAAGTTAGAGTCTTTAACCTTAACCCTAAGCATCTCGTTCAGTCGATGAACATCTCGGCCGGGGTGGAATTTGGCTGACCGAGGTGGCTTATCCGATCCTAAACTGAGAGTTAAGTGTTGGAGTTTGCCAAATCCTATTCTTATTACACCTTTCCTGGTTCAATGCAAGCTTAGGATGAGACTTACCCGGTAATTCCTTAGTTTGTGTACCAACGATCATAAGTGTAGGTAATAAAGGTTTATCCTTTATTGGGGTTTGAGAGTGCTTTCATCCCATCTTTATGAGTTAGCCTGAGACTTACCCGGTAAAGGTTGATTCTATTCCCTTAGATGGTGTGTTAGTTTGAGGTTATAGTTCTTTATCTTAATTCCTTGAGACTTACCCGGTAATAGGAGTTACGGTTTAGCATTAGTGAGTAGTGAGACTTACCCGGTGATCTATTCCACTTTAGTAACACCTTCCCCTTGCAAAAATCTCAGCTTTGTCCGCTTATCTTTAGATCTTGAGTTAGAACCACAACTAGACGCTTTAATCCCTAGAATTGCATGTTTGCTTTATTGACTTCTTATTCATCTTTGATTGTGTTAATTGCTCTTGTGGTTAGTATTCACGAAGCTTACCGTTATTGACTTTGTTTCACCGAGTCCCTGTGATCGACCCTTGGAATTCCTTGCTTTTACTACGATTGACCCGTACACTGCGGGTTCGCATCCTTGTTTTAAGCTTACGTCTAGGGTTATAAATTTAAAGCTTGCACACACCGTTTGGAGCGAACACAAGCCGTCCTTATTCACTTGAATCCATATTAGGGTACTAATCTCCTTCTATAACCTCTTACATGCACATACTTTCCCGTCTATCTTGATGGTGATAAAATTCTTCCACCAAATTATAGTCGCTCCGCATAGCCCATCTCATGTTTGTTCTCACCAAATTATAGTCGCTCCGCATAAAATTCTTCCACCAACTGATGCAATGATAACTAGTGAGCAGTGGGCGGTTTGATAAGTTGAAGGCCGATGAATGCAGCCAAGAAGGAGAGAGAGCAAGTGTAACGGCTGAGGACGGAAGGGGCAGAAGATCTGGCGGACGTGAAGACTGGGAGGTAGAGCGTACCTCAGCTGCATGATTAGTGGGGCTGTTACGCTGAAGATCTTTCCTTGTTCCAGCTCAACACGCGTAAGGGAAGAAGCAGGTCTTTTGCTCGTCGGGCCGGTGTCTCGACGGGCCTTCCGGCTGGCGTGCAAGCAGTCCAAGCTGATCACAAGCAAGGAAGGTGGGCTGAGTGTTTGTGTGGGCTGAAATACATAGGCAAGGGAATGGGTTGAGAGTTTGTCAAGGCTTGTCAAAAACTCGTCATGGCTTTGTCAGGCCCATGCATGACCTTGTCACAAAGTTGTCGGGCTTTGTCATGACCTCGTCTCAACTTTGTCGTGATCTCATCACAGCTTTGTCGTGATCTCGTCACAGCTTTGTCGTGGTCTCATCTAAAGTCGTCGTTAAGAATTAATTTTAAGAATTAGGGTTTGATATAAATCTATCATTTTATGTGAATTAAATTCTACATAAAATGATAAATAATTATAAAAATTAGGGTTTGATATAATTCTATCATTTTATGTGAATTAGATTCTACATAAAATGATAAATAATTATAAGAATTAGGGTTTGATATAATTCTGTCATTTTATGTAAATAAAATTCTACATAAAATGATAAAATTTGTGAAGAAAGAAATACTAGATAGAATGGGAAATCGTCAAAGGCTCGAAGTCCGATTTTATTCGGAATTAAACGGAATAAAAATTCCGGATATTACACTTTATGTGTGGACTTGAAGGAAAAACAAAAGATAGATCACAATTCAAAGTTGAATGCAACAACTTAGGCTTATGCACATTGCTAACAAGAGAATGATCATTCATACTTGTATCTATATCATGATCACCATCAACAATCAAATTAGATTCCGTTAATTCCACATGATCATTAATAGGAACGAAAGGTTTAGAATCACTAACCTTTTCAATTTGGATAGCCTCCATTAATGTGATCAACTAGTTACACATTTGCTCAAAGTCATTTCTGAGTTCCTTTACAATTTCATCAACCTTACGGAGGTTGATGGGGTTGGATGATTGGTGAAGCCTCCCTTGACATCGATTTTTGCAAATCCTCGACTAAACAAATCTCAGGTGAAATCTTAGTTAACTAGGCCGAGATTTTGGGTCCGAGATTGCTGCTGCTCCGATGAGTTTGTATTTCGAATGTTGGATCTAATTGTTGGTCTTCTTTCGTTGATTCTTCATTCAATTTCGATGGAAAACTATAACAGATCTGTCATGGAATCATAAGAATATAACTCAAGTTCATTCACTATAGTAGGATGCAAAATACGTAGTCGGCCTTCACCATTGCCATTCGCATGGTTGTGTAAACCTCTTTGACACTCCTAGAACCTTGCTTTAGGTTCTCCAAGCTTTGCCTTATTTAGTTAGCATAATGTGGGGGCAAAAATCTTGGTCTCATGATTTCCCTTATTTGTCTCCATGTACCGATGTCCGGGTCTAACTTGCTTTGCCTTGTTCTAACAAGCTGATTCCACCACTCTAAAGCGTATCCTCGGAATTCCAACGCAACAAGTTGGACCTTCCTTTGCTCATAAATTTGACGGTAAGACCAAATTTGTTCAACTCTAGTCTCCCATTAAATAAAAACGTTCGGACCGCTCTTTCCATCAAAACTAGGGATTTGTCGTATAGGATAGTTCCTCCACATGTTCCTCTCATCCTCAAGTTCCTAAAAGTTATCAAATTACGGAGTGTTAGGCATATCATAATGTTGATTTGAATATCTCATACCTTTATCATGGTGAATTCTTGGGAATAATTCAGGGCTCAAGGTCCGGTATGGAACACGGGAACGTCCATCGTCATCATCATCATTCATTGATCTCTGTTGAGGAACATATTGATTAAACCTTGATTGGGGCATATCTCGGCCAAAATCTCGGTCGATATTTTCTCCGGGGGCCGAGATTTTCCTCTGGGATGATATTCTGGGTGATACATCCTGCACAATCACATAAAGTAACAACAAACGCGTGAATTTAGTGAAAATGAGGGTTTCTTACTTGTTTTCTCTCGTACTCACACTCTGTTGTGAATCACAAGCTAATTTGATGTAATTGTCTTGGATGGATTAATGCTCCTTTACCAATCAATGCACTAGTTTCCACTAGAACTCTCTTGGATGCCTCAAGTAGTCAACTTGTGTTCGGAAGAAAGGTTCTTGTGTTGAAAGATAGTGAAAGGATTCTTGTTGTAGGTCTCTTCACACAATGTTACAAGGATAGAAAGAATATTGCAAGTATGACACAACTAGTATGATAGAAAGTGTAGATACTAACTAACACACCTGAAGAATTTTGAGTCAATGTGTTTAGAGTAGAAAAGAGGCTAAAAAAAAGACACACGAGAGATTAAGAAGAGAAAAAGAACGTACCTTGAGTTTGTGCAGTTAGAAAGAGAGATAGTCGGGATTGGTTTTGGGTATGGCTATGACTCTTAACTGATTCAAGGTTGGTACATAAACTCTTCCTTTGTTGTTCTCTTGCACAGGGTGCACTTGGATTATGCCTCCAAAATTTCTCGAAAACTGGACAACAGTAACAAGCTCGGGTGAAATCTCGGCCGAGATTCTTGAGGGCTGGCCGAGATTGTTGAAGAATCGACTCTTTATATCGACGTTCAACAATCACCTTTGGGGCAGCTACTCCTTGGTTGTCTTATGATCTATAACTGCTGGAGAAGTGTATATATCGTTGCTTTGATAAGAATGGATAAGATCTTACCAAATAGATAAGATCTCTACTTCACGCGCAAATTTTGAATGTACGGAAAGTGCGAGGTTTTCAAGGTTAATGGCCGGCTTGTGTTTGGCTATGGTGTTTCTCTCTTCCAGAACTTGCACAAGTCAACGTACGTTAAACTCAAATAATCTCACAAGATGGTTGCAACACCCAAAGCCGTGGAACTCAGAGTGCTACGGGCTAGGACCTCACAATGGGTCCTGACCCTAGCCTGACAACAAGTTCATTGGATCTTACAACAAGACACAAATAAATATAAAAATAAACCTTTATAAAACGGAAATATCAGAATAATAAAAAAATACAAAACCCCATAGCCGAGTATAAAACAACATCGTATACATACATATCCAAAACCCATAACATCCTAGATGTACGGAAGTCCTCGGCTGACCACTCCTCCAGATCACTTTGTAGTCCTCCTATCGTGCAAAGCGTCTACAACACGGTATGAAACCGTAAGCTAAAAAACTATGATTAAGTATAACGTAATAGCACACACAACACGTAATCACATTACACCACAAAGTATGCTCACACATATAAACCGTTTATTATCGTTATTAATTTATAACATTACTAATTCAACTTAGATTGTGACACGAGGATCCTCCAACCCTCGCCTTTGTCCCCGTGTACCTGCGAGGAATGGGTTGATTTATTTATATATATATATATATATATATAGTTTGGCTCCCATGTAAACAGCTCTTATAGTGTTCAATGAGAATAAATTGTATCCGTTAGATCGTTAAATAGATGGTTGAGATTAGGCTATATTAAAGGATAAAAAAAATCATGTTATTAATGGAAGAAGATTCGCTGGACCTAAATCTATATATTTGGCGGTATAGTCACATATATGAGAAGATTGGTGAAATAAGGCACCTTTTGTAACTTGTATACTAACTAGGCACCCTATTTTTACAATTAAAAAAGAAAGATAAAATTGAGTGGATATGGCCAAAAATATGGAAATTCAAAGATTCTTCTCTCTCCTATTAATAATCAATTAAATTTTATTAAATCGGGAAACTAAATATTCATATTTATCTTCTTATTATAATAAGTAAAAGATTGTGTCAAAGGTAGGATTCGAACCTGGACGAGTAGCCCCACCCTCCCGCCCTTATACCAGTTAGACTAATCAAAATTCGAGTATTCTTTTGACGATGCACAATATTTAATACACAATTTTAATACATAATTTCAATTACACAATGTCCATACACAATTTCAATTACACAATGTTAATACATAAAACACAAATCTCAACTACATAAAATGCATTGGGCATACATATTCAATTACACAATGTTAATACATAAAAGACTTGAATAACCAAACCTTGTGTAAATGACGAATTTGTGTAACCAAACATTGTCAAAATGACAGACACTTGTACTACATAAACGTAATCGTTATGTAAAAAGTCGCAAAAATTATGTATTCATCACGAAAATATCACGTCTCAACTACATTGGAATTATGTATCAGCATATGTACATAACCACGAAATTAATAATAGCATATTTCTTTAATTATGATAAATAAATAATTAGGGAGCAGATTTATTTAAATCTTTAATTAGGAAAATAATTAGGGAGAGATTTTAGGATCAATTATTATCTCATTCCTTATTTAACGTAACAACATATTTCTTTAAATCTTTAATTAGGAAAATAATTAAATGAGATAGGAGAGAGAAGGTTGACTTACATGGTAATTTTTTTTATAATTTTTGATTAAATCTTTTTAATCATAATTTAGGGTGCCTACTTTGTTAATAGAAACATAAAAGGTACCTACTTTATGCTCAATGTTACGTAAAGTCCTACTTAATCAACTCACTCCACATATATTCGGCGGTATACTCACATATATTCGGTGTTTACAGATTCACACGATAAGAGTTGTTTACATATGAGTGAGGATCTATATATATATATATATATATATATATATATATGTGTGTGTGTGTGTGTGTGTGTATATATGTAGATTCTAGTTCAAGTGAGGAGGACCCTTGTGGATAGGAATTAGGAGAGATGTGGTGATACCACGTGGCATGCCACGTCACTGATTTTTTTTCGGGGAAAAAAAATGGTGACGTGGCATGCCACGTGACACCACCACAAAAATGAATAGTTAGTAATAAAAATATGAACACTACCTATAACAAAAAAAAATGAACAACCATTAATAAAATTATGAACACTTACTCTGAAAAATATGAACACTGTAATTGTAAAAAAATAAACACAAACTTGTAAAATAATGAACATCATATTTGTTTACACGATTTGAAACAAAAAGAAAATTTTTACAAAAATACAAAAATGAACATTTAGTGTTAAAACATGAACAATTAGTGTTGGTAAAAAATGAACAGTTATTAATAAATATGAATAATGACTTCTTTAAAATGAACACTTACTTTAAAAACCATGAACACTTACTTTAAAAATCATGAACACCATAGTTGTAAGAACAATGAACACATACTTGAAAAAATATGAACAACGTTTTTTTTACAACCATGAACACCATATTTTTATTACTAACTGTTGATTTGTGATGGTGACACGTGGCATGCCACGTCACCGATTTTTTTCCTTAAAAAAAAAAAAAAAAGGGTGACGTGGCATGCCACGTGGCATCACCACAGCTCTCCTAATTCCTATCCACAAGGGTGCTCCTCACCGGAACCAGCCTCTATATATGTATATATATATATATATATATACATACATACATACATATATAGAGGCTGTCACGGTTGGTCCTTGGTCGTAGAGGCATCACCACAGCTCTCCTAATTCCTATCCACAAGGGTGCTCCTCACCGGAATCAACCTATATATATATATCCCGTCTACCTGTTAGGGTTGGTCGTAGAGAACCTCCCAACTCTAGACATAGCTAGGCAGTGATGTCACCACCCGATTATAATACACTTGAGCCAATTAAACACATATGGTCATCCTAATCCAATTTAGGTGATCAATTGCAATAACACACATACACATACACCACTATTACAATCATGCTAACTCATAGAAGTCAACTAAGTAAACCCAAAGGACTTACCTATCACAAGGTAGTCCTAACCAACGTAATCACGGTTTCCCTCACGAAATGATCAACGCCTGTATACACAAGGCACACAATATCAATCACTATCCACACGCTAAGAGATCTCACCTCCTAGTCTTCAAGATCATAACCATAATACAATCCACAATATCAATATCCTCAAAAATCATAACTATCAATCCATAAACTGAACATCTCACAATTCCTCAAACCTCTCAAGGTATCATCTTATCAACATTCCTCAATCTCAATTCTTATCCTCATTTAATTAATTAATTAATTAATTAATTAAGTTTTACTAGAACAACGTTTTGCCCGCAAACAATTTCTAAACCCCCTATCGTCAGTCTTCATCAAACAAAAAACCCATAATCACTAGAATAATATAACGAGCATAAGAGAATTTCCAATCGTCCATTTTGACAAGCCTAAGGTCAATTAGGCCAAATCGCAATACCGAAAATGAATAAATTCATAACTTATTCGTTATTAACCCAATTGACGATCCAAAAGAAGATTCGGAATCACAACAACGCAGGCTACACTCGGAAACTATCAAATTTTACCAGAACTGAGAGACAGAATTGGCTCAGTAGCATATATGCTCGACCATATCTTCACTTGCTCGGAAACGCAAAAACTCGGTACCAAAATGAAGAGAATGAAGAGAGGAATCCAAAAACTCAAATGGATTTGAAATCGGATTAGAAACGGAGAGTAGATATGAGTTTGAAGGTTGAGAGAAATCAGAGCTTTTACGAAAAAACGTAAAAGGAAATGAATTAATAAACGATTTTCCGCTATTTATAGTGAAGACAGTAATTACCCTTTAGCGGAGACGATAATTATTCTTTCACCGATCCGAAGGCGGTTTGATCCCTTTTCCCCAAACTTCTCGAAATTGGAATAATAAATCTGAAATATTGTAGGGATAATTATTCCGCAATTGCCTCGGAAATCGTGTATTCCTAAGCCGTCTTTTTTAGCCGCTAAGAAACGAAGTAGCGACTCTTTTGATCGTTTTGTCTTTCCATGTTATTTCATATCTAGGACATTTTTGACGTCCTGATCATTTCCCTCAACTGCATTTTTATTAATTGAAGTTCCCAAATGCTCCAAATAACATCGGATAGTAATAATAATTACCCGGTGGAAAAGTGAAAAATTCCCCATAAGTCCAAAACTATGCCGGAAACATAAAGGTGGGACCTATACTCATCACTTACGCACTCTTAGTGAGTTAAGTGTCAATTACGGATTAACTTAATCATCATTAATTAGGATTCGAAAATCCTAGGTCTTACATCACACACCCCTTAAGAAAAATTTTCGTCCCAAAACTTTAGAAAAACCCAAATCCTCTCGGTCCCATATGCCGAGGTATAAACCCTCACTCACGCGGAGGCATAACATCTCCAATAATCCTAAAATTATCCCAAAGGCACGGAGGTAGAACATCTCCTGCAACTTAAACCCATCACAAAGGCACGGAGGTACATCTCCGGCAAACCATAATCATAACTCTAAAGCATGGAGGAAGGACATCTCCATCAACTATAATCCCAACGATAACATGGAGGAAGAACATCTCTAGTAAAATCACAATCTCACAACTAGAATCTTGGAGGTAAAATCATCTCCAACTATCCTAATCTCACTTTATAACATGGAGGTATAACCATCTCCATCTAGACTAGAATCATATCTAAATATAATGGAGGTAGAATCATCTCCAACTATAATCACTATTCATTCTAGCACAACAAGATCTACTAAGATCACACATCACAATCTAACACGACAATAATAACACATATGCACATAAGTCCTTCAAGAACCACTAAAACTCTCTCTCGTCAATCCCATAAATGCAGTCATTCTTGTATAAAGCTTTGGGTAGTTCCACTGGATACTACCTCCGTCTCCCATATGGCCTTATTGGCCATCCATCAAAATCACTTAATCCTCGTCATTGGAACGTCCTTCGAGCATAATCGTCTAATACATGCTTTAGGACTGCTACTGGATGCTCAACAAACATGTGGTCCGGCTCAACCACTAAATCTTTATAACTGAAAATGTGTCTCGGATCTGGCGTATACTCCTCTAGTTGAGACACTGAAAACGGGGTAAACATCCTCTAATCTGGTGGCCACACAATTCGGTATACCATCACTTCAACTCGCTTCATAACCACACACAATGTGGCGTACAAGGGATTCCATTTCCCTTAATGTTGAAACTTCCTACACCTCGCGTTAATGTCACTCTCATCCAGGCATGAGCTCCTACTTGGAACTCTAGATACCGACGCCTCTTAACCGCACACAACTATTGGCGGCTCTACGCTATCAGTATCCACTCTTGGATCACATCATCCGGTACCTTCTCAGGTTTACAATATTAGCACTCTGACCAACACATGTCAATTATCGTTATACGGTCTTAACCACAAATGGTAATCTGACAATACCCATATCCAAACTAGCATGTAAGCTCTTAACATCATTCTTCAAGTCGGTATAAATATGATCTTGCTAGTATAACCATCCTTCCAAGGATGACCGACTATCATATTAAGTAAGCTCGTATCTACAATTGCATGCATCAACTACAAAATCTTTAAGGAACCCACCCATCTCTATCAGAGATAATAAACCACATTATCCCATGGTATCTTATTATCTAACTGTTTAGTTCCTCAACTAGCCGAATCTCCGATCACGCGTTTTCCCTAGTGGAAATAATGTGTGCGGTACTAGTCAATCTATCTCCCACAATTCAAGTAGCACTAAAGTTCTCGCTCGGTCTCAGATCGATAACATAGTTCATGCAGATGTTCTCCTACTTCCACTGCGGCACGGACAGCGGATGAAGTTCTCCTCTAGGTCTACAATGCTCTATCTTGACCTATTGACAACTCACTAACTAGCCCACAAACCGGGCTAGACATTGGTCCGGTTTGGGCCAAACCTAAACCAGCGGTTTGGTTAAATTTTTTTTAAATGGACCAAACCGGCCGGTTTGGTCATCAATCCGTCGGTTAACCGCCGGTTTGGTCCAGTTCTTAGTTTTTTTTATAAACCCCCTAAACCGCTATCCAAACCGGTGGTTTAGGTTTAACCTAAACCGCCGGTTTGTTTTTTCCCGGTTTCGGTTTAGGTTTAGGACCAAAGTCTAAACCAGACCATGTTGGGTTTCAGTCAACGTCACCAAAATGAGCGTCTCACAATCTGATATATCTTACTCGCACCTAAGTGTACAGAGTAAGAGGTGGTGTGAGTCTCTTGCAAAATCCTCTGTCTTAGTTCTCCATCAGAAGGTACACTGATAGCATGTATTATAGTCTATATTTTGGGACCTGTTTAGACGTTTTATCTTCAATAATCTGCATGTTTGAATGTATATTATGTGATTTTATTGTCGTTTCATCTACCTTTACGGGAATCGAGTGTTTGGGGGTAAAATTTTATGAATTCCTATAATTGATTATCTTTTATAAAATATCTAGAAATTAGTTATATTTACACATGTGCTTAATTTCTTACAAATTTAGCATAAAGCTAATTTGAATTTGGGTTTTCAAAAACGTAACAATTATGATTGTTAATATGATTCCCATAACCTATTTAGTTTAAATGCTAATTATTTATGTAAATTAGCTCCAAGACTAAATTTAAATTTTTAAAAAAAAGAAAGAAAAGAAAAAGTGGTGAATGACACGTTCAGATCACAAATTTAAGAAAACATTTGTTTTCTTTTAAAAATTAAAAAAATACTAAATGGGGTTTAGTGGGAAGTTAATAAAACTGGTGTTAACTTCCTAGAACCTCTCTTCTTTGTTAAATATAAAAAGAAAACAAAAGAAGAAAAATGGGTTAAAAAAAAAAGAGAGAGAATTTTTTCTCTGTCTTCTTGTTCCCAACATTTACAAAAGAACGAAGAACAAAAAAATAAGCGATGAAGAGAAGGAAGCCACACAAATAAAGAGAGCAATTCAACAAAGAGTGATCTTATTCAGCAAGTGATATCATCACTTTCCTGTTTTTTTTTACTCTCCTAAGTTGATTTGCTTCCAAAATATTCATATGCTCAAAAGCACATACATTTCAAATGTTACTTTTCACTCAACTCAATCAAGCGCGTTTACCAGTCGATCGAAAGTAATGATCTTCTTCATGTTGAAACTGTAGTTGGATGAAACCGCTGGGTTTCTCCGCTACACAAGATACTGTAGTTGGTCGAATCGATCGATTCTACCACTACAAAAGTGCGGTTACCAGTCGATCGAAAGTAATGATCTTCTTCATGTTGAAATGTATGTACTGTCAAAGTACACTCATAATCTAAAGGTGTTATTCTTCTTCGATAGATTTTATTCAATTAAAATCATTGTAAGCCTTTAATTTTTGAGCTCATATGCTTTCTTCATATACAGAGTATGGCTTCAAACAAATCTATAGCCTACGTCTCGGTTGAACTTAAATAGTTGAACTCGATTTTGTCTTTCTCCTGGGACTATGATAGTCCATTTCATCTCTTGGCCAAATGAATTTTTCTTTCTGATTCTTTCTTCACTCATGGGCTGCTGTAAATCTATTCAATAGCATGCTTTTATTAAATCTTTGTTTATTCTCATAAAAAAAGAGAGAGAATGAGCCATGGCTATAGTTTAGCTTCCCAAAGTCCATTAAGCGTAATCACTTTCATAATTTGATTTTTCTCTTGCTTCTATATGAACTCCATTTTAACATCTTTTGTGCGTACAAGAACATGTCCCCAAAGACATAAGAAACCGTTACGTACCGAAAATACAATTTGGAGAATGAGCGCGATCCTTATACCGATCGAAGGTGATGATTTCGTTGTCACATTTGGCTATATCCAATGTCATTGGTAAACCGACACTAGTAGATAGCTGAAACTACATTGTTTTGGCCACTACATGAAACCCGTAGTTGATTGAAATCGATTGGAAAACAACATATGACATGTTTGATTGGCTAGAAGACAACAAAATTCCTTATTCTAGAGTGGAAGAATATAAGCAGTACCCAAATGTATAGCTTTTTGAAAGCGCTCGCTTTCAACATCGTATCCAAACTCGTAGTTGATTCGGATGTGTATACTTCCGGTCGCTATAAAAAAACTCATATGTGGTTGGAATTGATGTGTTTCACTCTTACAAAATCCGTAGTCGATCGAAGTCATCACTACATTTGAGCTCATGCTTGGTGGGGGATCACTTGGTGCCAACATTCAAACATGTTAATGGATCAAGTATAAAGAAGAACCATAATTCTTGGTGCAATGTATGGTCTTCTAGTAAGAGTTCTAAACATGGATCATTATATCCAATTAAATGAAAAGTGAAGATCTTCTTATATACAAGTCTAGTATGAGGGGATGATTAAGTGGGCTTAATTCTTTATAACATAATTTTATAGAAGGGAAGAAGTGATGTATGCAACAAATGAATGAGAAGAAGATATATACATATTTTCTTTTCATTTATAAGGACCACTAAAATTTAGTGATTAACTAAGTACTATTAGTTTGGTTAATCTCAATACCATTGTTTACAAGTTTAAAAGCATGGCAAAGTTGAGTTCCTGTTGGATTTTAAAAACTACAACATTTCACAAAGTGCAAGATGGTGAAAAGCAAGCTTTTGATCAATGAAAATTTCCTTTATACAAAATAATGCAAATAAAGGAAAATATGAGAAAAAAAAAAAAGTAAATCAACATTGTAAAATTGATTTACGTGGAAGGCTACCACTCTCAATTTCAACTTTGGTTTATTTACAAAGTAAGCCTACACAAATTAGCTTTTTGTAAAAGTGATCCGTAAAGAAAAAGTTTTATAAATATGGCAACATATTTATGGTCAAATAAAACAAATTTCATATTTAGAACTACGTGAGGACTTGCGCCACTCAAATGGCTACGTAGGTAACCCGATACTAAGTTTAAAAAATATTATCGGGTACAGTCGCAAATCAAATCCAAATTATCTTTCATGGTAGAACTACGTTATGACTTGATACTCGTTTTGAGTTACGTAGGAAATCCGATCTCAAATAAAATTGGATTCAGTCGATCCGTCCAAGTAAAGTATATTTAAATTCAAACCTTGGACTTAAAAAAACAAAATTCGTCAAACGAACTACGGGTGGTTTGATCTCTTTTATAAGAGTACGTAGGAAACTTGATTAATAAATTGTCAAGTTCAACCGCAAAAATTAAATTAACTTTTATGTAAATGTAAAAGTTAGAAAAGAACTACGTATGATTTGATTTCGTTTATTTTTACGGATACGTAGGAAATTTGATACAAATAAATATGTATTAAATTCAATCGCAAAATATATATTTTTGACTTTTATATAAAATGAAAGTCATAAAGTTAAATTTTAAATATTCTTTTAATACAAAAGGATACATATTAAATTTAATCGCAAAATATATATTTTTGACTTTTATATGAAATGAAAGTCATAAAGTTAAATTTTAAATATTCTTTTAATACAAAAGGATACATATTAAATTTAATCGCAAAATATATTTTTGACTTTTATATCAAATGAAAGTCATAAAATTAAATTCTAAATTTATCCCTTTAAGAACTACGTACGACTTGATTCCTAATAAAGGATACGTAGGAAATTTGGTAAATTAAGAACCGAATTCAGTCACAAGTTTTAAAATCAAATAAAATAAAATAAAATAAGCTATCACTGTTCTTGATCATGTGCGTGATAGTAGGGATAAATTAAACAACCCTTCCTAGAAGGTGGGTTTAATTTAATCCTTTGATGCATGATCGAGATATAAAGGCCATGCAAATGATAGTTGGATCATCGTCTAGGCAACCCTTCCTAGAAGGTGGGTTTGGACTTTGATTCTCTGATGCATGAAAACACCGCACGGAACTACGTAAGGCTTGATCCTCTTTAACGAGGTACGTAGGCAACCCGTCCAAAAACGGGTACAGCCCAAATTACTAAAACAAACCAAATATCGGTATTTATATAACTTAGAATCAAAAGGTCAAAAAGAGAGGGTCGAACTCAAATAAATAAAAAATAAATAAAATGTGTTTTGTAAATTTGTATTCGAATAAAACATAAAATGTGTTTTCTAAACTTGTGTACATTTTTACTCAACATCGAGGTCTACACCAAGTTTCGTTGTAATCATAGGTAAAATGGCACAATTTGGATCGAAATGGAGCTAAGGAGCAAAGGAGTCATTGGAGCTACAATCAGGAGCTTAAAAGAGAACCCAGGAAGCAAGGAATTAACAAAGAAGATTTACTTTGGACCAGATTTAAGAGATTTCACCTTCAGTTGAGATTCACCTCGGTCAGCTACAGTGCCACCTCGACCGAGGTGATCTAGAGGAGCGCCCGACCGAGGCGAATATCCTGACGCGGCGAGATATATTTTATTTGGATGAGATCTTTTATTTTTGAAAGGAGAGATCTTATATTTTTGGGCTGGATTTCTGGAAGAAAGATCATATATTTAGGAGATCTATTTTAGAGATATGGATATATTTTATTAGAAAATTATCTTTTTAAGATATTATTATCTTTGGAAGATAATTCTCCTATATAAAGGGTTGGATTTTCCACAATTCAGCCATCTTTTGATCAACAATATTCTCCCAGCTGCAGTAAGGAAGGATTTCTGGGAGTTTGAAGGAAGTTTTGAAGATTGGAAGGAAGGAAGTTCATAGCTTTGTGATAGCCTTTGAGGAGATTTGTAAGACATTCTTAGATTCCCTTTTGTTTGATTGTCTTATTGGATTTGTGATCCAAGGAACGCTGATTTGTTTGATATTTGATTCAGTTATTGAAGCCTTGTTCTTAAGGTTTTTGTGTTCAAATATTCATTCTCTTCCCATATATTTGGTTATTGCTTTCATGATGATGAATGACTAATTTCTTTGTACGATTCTAGGGTGATTGGCTGAAAGTTGTGGGAAAAACAATGATAGAATAATCTTAATCCCAATAGGACCCTAAAAGCTCGAGTCTTTATCCTTAACCCTAGAACATCTCGTTCAGTCGATGAACATCTCGGCCGGGGTGGAACTTGTCTGACCGAGGTGACCTTTTCTGGTCCGTAACTAAGAGTTAAGTGTTAGAGTTTGCCAAATTCTATTCTTATTACACCTTTCCTGGTTCATTGCAAGCCTAGGATGAGACTTACCCGGTGATTCCTTTGTTTGTTTACCCATGATCATAAGTGTAGGTAATAAAGGTTTATCCTTTATTGGGGTTTGAAAATCTTTGTGAGTTAGCCTGAGACTTACCTGGTAAGGGTTGATTCTATTCCCTTAGTTGGTGTGTTGGTTTGAGATTATAATTCCTTTCTTTAGTACCTTGAGACTTACCCGGTAATAGGAGCTTTTGGTTTGGGATTGTGAGTAGTGAGACTTACCCGGTGATCTATTCCACTTTAGAAACACCTTCCCTTTGTAAAAATCTCAGCTTTGTCCGCTTACCTTGAGATCTTGAGTTGGAACCACAACTAGATGCTTAAATCCTTAGAATTGCATATTCCTTTAATTGACTTTTTATCATCTTTGATTGCTTTAATTGCTTTTGTGGTTAGTTGCAATATTGACTACCTATATTGGTTTTGTTTCACCTAAATCCCCGAGATCGACACCCCGGAATTCTTGCTTTCACTACAATTGACCCGTACGCTGCGGGTTCTCATCCTTGTTTTAGGCATATATCTAGGGTTATAAATTTAAAGCTTGCACACACCATTTGGAGCGAACAAGTTTTTGACGCCGTTGCCGGGGACTTGGTCTAGACCGAGCCGGTTGCGGTAGTCTTTCGGGGCACTTGCCCCCGTTTCTACTAACCACTCTACTTGAGTGACTTTCGCAGGTTCTTTCTTGTAGGTTTATGCGAAGAACCCGCGCTGGGAAGGAAATCGTTCCGTACGATCCCGAACCAGAAAAGACATACAAAAGACGCTTGAAAGAAGCTAAGATGGCCAATCAAGAGAATTGCGATCTTGAGGCCGAATTGAAGGAGGCATTGGAACAACTACGCCTCAGTAAAGAAGAACTACGACTCGAAAAGGAAGAAACTCGCGCAAGGACGGAAGCGGTCGAAGCAGATATGGCGATTTTACGGGACCAATATCTACCTCGACCAGTTCCAGATCCTCGACCGAGGCAGGACCCAGCTCCAGTTGCCCCGGCCGAGATACTTCCACCTCGGATGCCAGTCCGAGATGCTCTTTTTGTAGGTATTCCACAGACCCTAGGGTAGAGGATGGACCCCAACCAGCAACTGAGGCATCTAGAAGTCAACCTAGGTGATCCAGCGGATCATGACTATGAGTTTCGACCGCAAGTTCTTTCCATGATTCGCCAATGCCAGTTTTGAGGGCTAGAGAGGGAGTCTCCGAATCAACATCTGCAAAACTATGAGATCTTGATGGAGACCTTGAGACCTTCAAGGCTGGAAAACAACAATTACAAACTAAGGCCTTTCTACTTCTCTTTGAAAGATAGGGCGCTTACTTGGTATCAATCTCTCCCTCTAGAAAAAATCAATACATGGGAGGAGATGACAACGGAGTTCTTGACTAAATTCTTTCCTCCCCCTAAGACCGCTGAAATGAGAGGGAAAATCAATGCATTCATCATGAAGGACAAGGAGAGTTTGTCCAAGTTATGGGAAAGTTTTAAAGACATCCTTTTGGATTGCCCACATCATGGGATTCCAAAGATAGAGTTGTTGGAGATATACTTCAAGGGACTGGACGAAAACACCCAGTTCAACCTCAACTACTATCCGCCGACACGTTCATGGACATGCCGATTGACGAAGCTTGGGAGTTCATAGAGAAGCAAGCTTTGCACATGGAGAAATATTCCCACCAAGGAGCTGAAGGTGGAGTTAAAAGAGTCAACTTCCAAGAAGCTCCATCAAACAATGATCAACTCACCTCTTTGAAGAATGATTTGAAGCAATTGAAGGAACTTTTGGTTGCTCAAACCAAGAAAGAAGATGAAGGATATCAAAGCTCAAGGAACAAAAATGATTACCGGAACAACAACAACGGTTCCCGGAACAACAACTACAACAACAATAGAGGATCCAACAACAATAATTGGAGGCCAAACAATCAAAATTCGGGTAACTCTTACTCTAACTCCAATTCAAACAACTCTTCTAATCCTTTCCTCTCTTCTTCTTCTTCTTCTTCTTCTTCTTCTTCTTCTTCTTCTACTCCATTGAAGAGCCAAGAGCCTAGATCAAGCTCATCCCAGCCGGAAAATAAAGATGCGGTGCTGGAGGCTATCTTGATCAAGCTCAATGCTATGGAGACGTCGATGACTTCATTTTTGAAGGCACAAAAAGCCTTAGAATAACAATTCTTTAATAAGGCGAATGAAACGCCAAGAGATCCAAGGAAGCTTCCAGCAAGGACAAAAAGCAACCCTAAAGGACAGATCATGGAAATAACGACGAGAAGTGGACTAAAATCTGCAGATCCAACGCCTCGGTCGATGCAGTACAGACGAAGAACACCTTGGTCTAGGCACAGTCGAAGAACACTTCGACCGAGGTGCCGACCGAGGTCGAGCCTCAGAGAGCGTCGGACAAAACTGAAGTTTATGTTCCACCCCCTGCATATAAACCACCACTTCCATTCCCCCAGTCAAGGGCTAGAGCACATCTAGACAAGCATTTTGGTAAGTTCCTTGACTTGATAAATAAACTACTCATTAACATCTCTTTCCTTGATGTTATTCTAGGGATGCCCGCCTATGGGAAGTTCTTGAAAGAAATCCTATCAAGGAAGATGAAGTTGGAAGACTTTGGTGAAGTAAGGATGACATCTAAATCCTCGGAACTCATTCAAATCATGAAGGAGAAGATGCCACCTAAGTTAAGGGATCCCGGCTCATTTTGCATTCCCATTCAAGTTGGGGATATCACTTGTGAGGCGTTGTGTAATCTAGGAGCCAGTGTAAGCATCATCCCGCTGGAGCTATGTGTGAGGATCGGACTTGGAGAGCCCAAGCCGGTGAAGATACGGTTGTACATGGCGGATTGCTCCATTACCCATCCCGTGGGCATTTTGGAAGACGTTCCGGTTAAGTTAGGTAACTTCTATTTACCAATAGACTTTGTTGTGCTTGTCATTCCCGCAGATTATCCCGTTCCTATCATTCTAGGGAGACCATTTCTAGCAACTTCGGGTTGCAATGTGGATTGTAAGAACGCCAAGTTAAAATTCAACATTGGCGGAGATGAAGTAGAGTTTGCATTGCTTGCCGCAATGAAGGGAGAGCAGCTAGGAGATGATATCTTCAACATCTATGATGAAGAAGAATCAAGAGAATTGGTGAGCTCTATCTTCATTAACGATCCTCTTGAAAGAGTTCTTAGTTATAGCTTAATGGAGGAAGGTATAGATGCTTCTTGTGATGCAGATATACGGAGCTTAAAAGCACTGAAAGAAGATCCATGAGCTAAATTTGAAAGACTAACCCAGGAGAAGAAGATCTCCAGTTTCGGTCCCAGTTGCAGTACCTCGACTGAGGCACTTTCTGGACCAAGCGAGGTGTTCTTGACTGAAGAACATCTCGGTCACTCTCTCTGGACCTCGACCGAGGTCGAAAGTGAGATGATGTCAACTGAGAATAACAAACTTCTTACTCCCTTTTCTGAAATTCATCCTCAGTTGGTGGAACACTTTCTCCACCAAACTTCTGATATTAAAGGGCATTGGTATGCTGACATTGTTAATTATCTTGTTTGCCAGGAAATACCACCCGGATTGACGTACGCTCAAAGGAAGAAATTTTTTAAGGATGTACGCCATTACTATTGGGATGAACCTCTACTATTTAAGAGAGGCCCGGATGGGATGCTTCGTAGATGCATTCCGGAAGATGAAGTTACTAGTGTCATATGGCATTGCCACTCGCTTCCTTGTGGAGGGCACGTCAGCACTAACAAAACGTGCACCAAGGTATTACGTTCCGGTTTCTTTTGGCCTACATTATTCAAGGATGTGCAAACGTTTGTTGTCTCTTGTGATGCATGCCAAAGAACAGGGAATTTATCAAGGTGGAACGAGATGCCACTCAATAACATACAAGAGGTTGAGATCTTTGATGTATGGGGAGTTGATTTTATGGGACCTTTCCCATCATCCAGAGGAAACCTCTACATTCTCCTAGCTGTCGACTACGTCTCTAGATGGGTTGAAGCCATTGCCTCTCCCACTAATGACGCCATGGTGGTAGTGAAGTTCTTTAATAGGACCATCTTTCCACGTTTTGGGACTCCACACATCATCATCAGCGATGGGGGGACACATTTCATCAACCTGAAGTTTAAGGCACTTCTATCGAAGTATGGGGTAACCCACAAGGTAGCAACCCCTTACCACTCTCAAACTAGTGGACATGTCGAGATCTCAAATAGAGAAATTAAAGCAATCTTGGAGAAGACAGTCTCTAGGACGAGGAAGGATTGGTCCATGAAGTTGGACGACGTTCTTTGGGCCTACAGGACCGCATTCAAAACTTCCATTGGTACCACCCCTAATAATTTGGTATATGGGAAGTCTTGTCATTTGCCCGTTGAGTTGGAACACAAAGCATATTGGGCGATCAAATGGTTAAACTTCGACATCAAAGACGCCGGTGAAAAGCGACTATTGGACATCAACGAGCTGGAGGAGCTGCGTTTGAACGCTTATGAGAATGCCAAGATCTACAAGGAAAGGACAAAGAAATGGCACGACAAGCGTATCATTCCTAAGGAGTTTAAAGAAAGAAACTTAGTTCTACTCTTCAACTCCCGTCTTAGCCTCTTTCCAGGTAAGTTGAAATCTAGATGGACTGGACCTTATGTCGTGAAACATGTTTTCCCTTATGGTGCAATTGAGATCTGGGGAGAAAAAAGTGGAAGATTCAAAGTTAATGGTCATAGACTCAAGAAATACAAACCGGAAGTCCCGGTTGAGGAGATTGCACCAATATACCTTGTTTAGGGACACCGTACGGTCCAACTAGCGACCTTAAATCAAGCGCTTCTTGGGAGGCAACCCAAGGTATTGCTTTCTTTCCCTTTCCTAGTCTAGCTTTAGATAGTTTGCCTTTGCTTTGCTTTGCTTTGCTTTGTTTTTGGTGTCCTAGACAGACAACAGGTACTCTCTAAGGAAGGAATACAACTCAGGAGCAACACTGGAAGGACTAAAGTTCGAGAATTTGAGAAGACGGAGTTCGATTGAGACACACCTCGGTTGCTATCACAACACCTCGACCGAGATGATTCTTGAGCAACCGAGGCGACTAGGATTACTAAAGATCCACCTCGGTCCGTATCACCTCGGTCCGGTCGAGACCATCTCGACCGGACCGAGATGGTCTCGACCGGACCGAGGTGATACGGACCGAGGTGATATTGACTCGGTATGGCCACCTCGGTCCGGTCGTCGTCCGAATACCCCATACTTGGGACCAGTATACCAGTCGTCGATCTGGACGACGAGGAGACAAAGGACGAGCCAACTGCAGCACCAGAACGACCTGCCAGACGTAGAGTTCGGAGGTAGAGGGATCCCATAGCTCACCGCCGGATCGACGATCTGACAGATCAGATGATTGACTCCTACGCAGTCATGCTCGTCGATCTAGGGGGACGTTTGGATGACCTTCACCGAGAGTTGGATAGCCGGACTCATCAGATATTGGAGAGCCAGCACTATCAGCGCTGGATGATGGAGATCCAGTTCCAGCATATGATGGGACATCCATTCGACCCGTCTCAGCATCCGTACATACCATACCCTCCACCACCGCTAGCAGACCAGGATTAGAGCTTGCAGGATTTCTTTTCTTTATTTATTATGCAGCTCAGCTTTGTCCGGTGAGTATTTTGTTCTTATGACTTATTTGACCCATTGGGACAATGTGTCCCAAGTATGGGGTATTCGGATATGTATTATTTGACTTATGTGGATGATTGTATGACTCTTGATGGATATTTATGATTTTATCCTACTCTATATGCTTATCTGAGACTACATGCATGCATACAGGTTATTTGATTGAGAAAAACGTCAAATACTGGTTTAAGAAAAAAAATTTTTTTGACCTCGACCGATGTGACTCTGACCAATCGAGGTACAATACCTCGGTTGACTTAGAACATCTCGACCGAGGTGGTTTAACTGAGAAAGTTTTTGAAACGATTTTTGTGCTTCTTATCTGGATATGACCTCAGTGATGATTTTGTTTGCTGATTGGTTTTGAAATCTTTATATGTTTGAAAGGTTTTATAATATGTTTAAGTTGCTAAATGCTTTGTTTGAAACTTGTGGCATGTTTAATACTTTGTTTTTATCCAAGTTATGTTGAATTTGAAGGTTGACACCACATGATGAGTTCTCTCACTTTCTTCCTGGGATGATTAAGGCAATTCATTCTCTTCTCTTCTTTTTCTTGATCATGCTTAGCCCCTCATATACATATTTGCCTCCCTTTACCTATCCGGGAATTTGGAAGCAAGCAAGTGAAAAGCAAGTGAAAGAAAAGTTGAGATGTTGGCTGGAAGTTTTAGAAAGAAACAAATAGGTTTGGGGAAGTCAATCATGATGATGAGTAACTCGGCACCATTCACATAGCCGGGTGTTTGTGTCTTGCCAAAGTCGGATTGAGCGATATTCCTCTGTCCATGCATCCCAAAAAGTAAAGTAAAAAAGTAAAAATAAACAAAGCTTATTGGTGGAAGATGTTGAAGTTCAAAAGCAAGTGAAGTAAGATCCTTTTCCCGGATTCTAGCACCACATTCCCTATATACATCCCACCCTCACACGTTTCTTGACCTTCTCTTGAAAAGCCCTTGAGAACTCGAGCTTGTTGATTGACTTGGTGGTTTAAACTAGATTATACAATTAATTTCGATAATCATGATTTATTATGCATTCTATGATTTTACGCAAAGATGACCAACTTCCTTATATTTATAAAATGTTTTGATCATATTTTAATTTTAATTACCATGAAGCATTCTCTTAGAGTGATCTATGATTAGAGCACACAACCAAAAATGTTTTGAAATACTTTTCATTGATCTTTATGATTTATAATCCATTCTATCTTGTACTTAAGATTTGGAACTTGCTTGGGGACAAGCAAGGGACAAGTGTGGGGTATTTTGATAGCAT
The DNA here is from genome assembly GCA_033239125.1 of Fagopyrum homotropicum. Lineage (NCBI taxonomy): Eukaryota > Viridiplantae > Streptophyta > Magnoliopsida > Caryophyllales > Polygonaceae > Fagopyrum > Fagopyrum homotropicum. The sequence continues at coordinate 92,425,905 of BSWB01000003.1, read as the reverse complement.
GAATTATAGTCTATATTTTAGGGCCTGTTTAGACGTTTTATCTTCAATAATCTGCATGTTTGAATGTATATTATGTGATTATATTGTTGTTTCATCTACCTTTGCGGGAATCGAGGTATACACCAAGTTTCGTTGTAATCGTAGGTAAAATGGCACGTTTTGCATCAAAATGGAGCTAAGGGAGCTAAGGAGACATTAGAGCTACATTCAGGAGTTTAAGGGAGAATCCAGGAAGCATGGAAATGGATTAGAGATTTACTTTGGACCAGATTTGAGAGATTTCACATTCAGTTTAGAGTCATCTCGGTTGACTACAGAGTCACCTCGACCGAGGTGATCTTGAGGAGCGTCTCGACCAAGGCAAATGCCCTGACGCGGCGAGATCGTTTATTCTTGGTTGAGATCTTTTATTTTTGGAAGGAGAGATCTTATATTTTTGGGCTAGATTTCTAGAAGGAAGATCATATATTTTGGAAATCTATTTTAGGGATTAAGATATATTTTATTAGGATAATATCTTTTCAAGATATTTTATCTTTGGAAGATAGTTTTCCTATATGAAGGGCTGACTTTTCCACAAATTCAGCAACCCGCTACCGTCGCATCATTGGGGGATTGAAGGAACAACAGTTAGGAGGGATTTTTGGAAGGTTGAAGGAAGATCGAAGGAAGGATTGATAGCTTGTCATAGCTTTTGTGGAGGGATTTGTAAGACTTTCTTAGATTCCCTTCTTGTTGATTGTCTTGTTGGATTTGTAATCCAAGGAACGCTGATTTGTTTATTTGATTCAGTTATTGAAGCCTTGTTCTTAAGGTTTTTGTGTTCAAATATTCATTCTCTTCCCATATATTTGATTATTGCTTTCATGATGATGAGTGGCTAATTTCTTTGTGCGATTCTAGGGTGATTAGCTGAAGGTTGTGGGAAAAACAATGATAGAATAATCTTAAATTCCAGTAGGACCCTGAAAGCTCGAGTCTTTGCCCTTAACCTTAGAACATCTCGTTCAGTCGATGAACATCTCGGCCGGGGTGAAACTTGACTGACCGAGGTGACCTTTCTGATCCGAAACTGAGAGTTAAGTGTTAGAGTTTGCCAAATCCTATTCTTATTACACCTTTCCTGGTTCAATGCAAGCCTAGGATAAGACTTACCCGGTAATTCCTTAGTTTGTTTACCCAAGATCATAAGTGTAGGTAATAAAGGTTTATCCTTTATTGGGGTTTGAGTGTGCCTTCATCCCATCTTTGTGAGTTAGCCTGAGACTTACCCGGTAAAGGTTGATTCTATTCCCTTAGTTGGTGTGTTGGTTCGATATTATAGTTCCTTTGCTTAGCACCTTGAGACTTACCCGGTAATAGGAGCTTTTGGTTTGGGATTGTGAGTAGTGAGACTTACCCGGTGATCTATTCCACTTTAGAAACACCTTCCCTTTGCAAAATCTCAGCTTTGTCTACTTACCTTGAGATCTTGAGTTGGAACCACAACTAGATGCTTAAATCCCTAGAATTGCATATTCCTTTAATTGACTTTTTATCATCTTTGATTGCTTTAATTGTTTTTGTGGTTAGTTGCAATATTGACTACCTATATTGGTTTTGTTTCACCTAAGTCCCTGAGATCGACACCCCGGAATTCTTGCTTTCACTACGATTGACCTGTACACTGCGGGTTCGCATCCTTATTTTAGGCATACATCTAGGGTTATAAATTTAAAGCCTGCACGTACACACCATTTGGAGCGAACAGTTATTATATCCCTACTGATAACAAATACACTTCAAACTCTTATGGTATGTGAAGATTTGACATGAAATTCCATACGGTTAATACCGCAAGATATACAAGGCATGAATCACTGCAGTTACTCGAGGTCATGAGTCAGGTAATTCTCCTCATACGTCTTCAACTATCGAGATGCATAAGCGATTACCCTGCCTCGCTGGATCAATACATATCCCAAGCCAAGATTGGAAGCATCACTGTACACCACAAAATCCTCAGTGCCCTCTGGTTGTGCTAAGATAGGAGCAGAAGTCAATTTCCTCTTCAACTTCTCAAAACTCTGAGTACACGGCTCCGACAATACAAACCGGGTAGTCTTCCTCAACAGACTGGTAAGTGGTCGAGCAATCACTGAAAACCCTTCCACAAATCTACGGTAATATCCGGCTAAGCCAAGGAAGTTACACACTTCCTTGACATTCGTTGGAATCGTCTATGTTGCAACAACCACAATCTTTGCCGGATTAACCTTGATCCCTCGGCGGAAACCACATGACCTAGAAGGCTACCTCAAATATCCAAAACTTGGACTTAGAGAGTTTGGCATACAACTCTCTATCTTGTAAAACTCGTAACACCGTCCTCACATGTCCTGCGTGTTCCTCTTTGCTACAAGAGTACACCAGGATGTCATCTGTGAAGACCACCACAATGATCCAGGAAGTCGATGAAGATGTCATTCATCAACTTCAAAAATACGGATGCGCATTAATGATCCCGAATGGCATCACTACAAACTCGTAGTGGCCATACCGAGTCCGAAATGTCGTTTTGGACACATCCTGCTTTCTCACTCTCAACTAGTGATATCCGGATCTCAAATCTATCCGGGAAAACACTAATGCCCCATGCAACAGATTCAACAGATCGTCACAACAGAGCCATGACTACTCGTTCTTGATTGTCTTCTTATTTATCTCCTGAAAATTAATGCACAACCTCCTCGATCCATCCTTCCGCACATAAGTACTGGCGCACCCCATGGGGAAACGCTAGGGCATATGAAGCCCTTCTTTGCTAACTCCTCGAGTTGTTTTTTCAATTCTAACAACGCCATATGATATGGTGCTTTCAAAATCGGTCTCATCCCCGGCTCTAACGCAACGCTAAAATCCACGCTCTTCAGTGACAATAGAATGGATGGATTATCAAACACATCCATCAACTGGCATACAACAAAATGTCTTCTAATGTCGCACTTGAAGGTGTCACAATCCTGTCCAATCAGCCTCGCTACTCGGACTGCGCTGATAACAGTACACGTCTTTTCAAGATTCCTACCTCAAGAAAAAGTCAATCTAACCTATCACAATAGTGACCAACACGGTCCGCCTACCAACATCAAAACGACACTACGCCGGTCTATCCAATCCATATTCAAAATGACTTCCTCACGCACTAACGAGATGACAAAGAAGTCCACAAGCAAATCACAAGTCCCTGAATGAATGGGACAAACACGTATCTTGCGGCAACCTCTGACCCTACTACCATCGGGTAAACCTATAATAAAGAATATTCCCTCTATCGTATCTAACACCAAACGCTCAACACATAACACAAAAATCAATAAGTGCATAGCACTCGTATCACAAAATCTCTAACCGGTAAACCATTTATCTAAATGGTACCTGCAACAGGTGGCGATGTCGGCTCTTCAGCTCCAACGCTCACAAGTGAATTTCTTAGGTATTCAAGATACTATTCACATGTCTATTATCACTACTTCGTCTCGGTACAAGATCCCACGAAGGAAGGTATCATATAAAGGAATAACCCGTTCGTTTCTGTATCGAACCTCGTCATTATCAGAAGCTCCACTATTAATATCTGTATCCTCTAATATCTGCCACTTCTTTGGCTTATTAGACCGAACAACCCTTCCAATCAGATTCACCTCAGGTCGAACCGTCGATCCCTTGGATGACAAATCGACTCCAATGATGTCTCTACATTTTCTTACCAATACTCTCTAGTAATTGTAAATCTTCAATCATACATTTGGCGTCGGTATTCCTGGCTTCTCTTGAGCCTTAACAACCTTAGCCATCCTCTCTAGTGTAACTAACACCGAAATCACCTTTTACAACACTTCAGCGGATTTGGTGATGCTGAAGGATATGGAACACATCTTTCCTTCTTCGCCACTTCCGTTACATGCTAGACGTCTTCTCAAGCTCGTTGCTTCATCAATGCGCAACTTGAATCCACCACTTGAGTACTTTGTGATCTAAGTAGGGTAACCATCTCGTTCCCCACTGCAGTTCTCACATTGTCGTCAGTCACAAGAATTACATTCTCAGCATCTTCCTCAACTCTATCTTCCGTCTTTAGCGGGTCAACAATGGAGATTCGACCCCGACCTCTCACTTCTAGAGGTCTATTAACTCGTCCACGACCTAGGAATACCGGAGATAGAGGTGGTCTACCTATTCCCCGTCCTATAACAGATGTTGCTCTAATCTAAGCCATCAACGATAATATCATAGCTACGTAAAAGGTCACCCTAAAGCCATATGTATACAGACCTAGTACACAAGTCAAAAAATACACACTTAATCTAGTGTATATACACACACACACACACACACATATATATATATATAACTAAACTGTTGAGATCCATGGAAGGTTTGATGTCTTCCCGTACATTATATCCCAAATCGATTGTGAACACATTTTAAAATTAAATTCCTTTCGCAATTTTATCTATTCGGCCTTTCAAGAAGACTGTAAGTTCCATTGTTATCAACATAAGGCTTTGATACCATGTTTGTAACACCCCAAATCCGTAGGACTCGGAGTGCTATGGGTTAGGACCTCACAATGGGTCTTGACCCTAGCCTGACAGCAAGTTCACTGGATCTTACAATAAGGCACAAATAAATATGAAACAAACCTTTATAAAACGGAAATATCATAATCAGAAAACATACAAAACCCCACAACTGAGTATAAAACAACATGGTATACATACATATCCCAAAACCCAAAACATCCTAGATGTACGGAAGTCCTCGGCCGATCACTCCTCTAGATCACTCTACAGTCCTCCTATCCTCCAAATCGTCTACAAAACGGTATGAAGCCGTAAGATAACAAACTAAGATTAAGAATAACGTAATAACACACACAACACGTAATCACATTACACCATAAAGTATGCTCACACATATAACCGTTTATTATCTTTATTAAGTTATAACATTGCTAATTCAACTCAGATTGTGACATGAGGATCCTTCAACCCTCGCCTCTGTCCCCGTGTACCTGCGAGGAATGGGTTGATATATATATCCCCGTCTACATGTCAGGACTGGTCGCAGAGAACCTCCCAACACTAGACAGGGTTAGGCAATGATGTCACCGCCCGGTTATAATACACTTGGGCCAATTAAACACATATGGTCATCCTAGTCCAATTTAGGTGATCAATTACAATAACACCCATACACATACACCACAATTACAATCAAGCTAACTCATAGAGCTAAGTAAGTCCAAAGGACTTACTTGTCACAAGGTAGTCCTAACCAACGTAATCACAGTTTGCCTCAGGAAACGATCAACGCCTGTATACACAAGGCACACAAATATCAATCATTTTCCACAAGCTAGGAGATTCCACCTCCTAGTCTTCAAGATCTCGCAAGATCATAACCATAACACAATCCACAATATCAATATCCTCAAGATCATAACTATCAATCCAAAAACTCAACATCTAACAATTCTTCAAACCTCTCAAGGTATCATCTAATCAACATTCCTCAATCTTAGTTTTTATCCTAATTTAATTAATTAAACTTTAATTAATTAATTAACTTTCACTAGAACAACGTTTTGCCCGCAGACAATTTCTGAACCCACCTATCGTCAGATTTCATCAAACAAACAACCCATAATCACCAGAATAATATAACGAGTATAAGGGAATTTCCAATCATCCATTTTGACAAGCCTAAGGTCAATTTAGGCCAAATTGCAATACGGAAAATGAATAAACTCATAAATTATTCGTTACCAACCCGATTGACGATCCGAAAGAATATTCGGAATCACAACGATGCAGGCTACGCTATGAAACTATCAAATTCACCGGAATCTAAGCGACAAAACCGGCCTAGTAGCATGTATGCTCGACCATATCTTCACTTGCTCGGTAACGTAGAAATTCGGTACCAAAAGGAAGAGAATGAAGAGAGGAATCCAAAAGCTCAAACGAATTTGAAATTGGATTAGAAACGGAGAGTAGATATGAGTTTGAAGGTTGAGAGAAATCAGATCTTTTACGAGGAAACATGAAAGGAAATGGATTAATAAACGAGTTTTCTCTATTTATAGCGAAGACGATAATTATCCTTTAGCGGAGTCGATAATTGTCCTTTCAGTGATCCGAAGGCGGTTTGAACCCCTTTCTCAAAACTTCTCGAAATTGGAATAATCAATCTAAAATATTGTAGGGATAATACTCCGCAACTTCATCGGAAATTGTGTATTCCTAAGCCGTCTTTTTTAACCACTAAGAAATAAAATAGCGACTCTTTTGGCCGTTTTGCCTTTCCATGTTATTTCATATCTAGGAATGTCCGATGTCCTAATAATTTCCCTGAACTGCATTTTTATTAATTAAAGCACCCAAATGCTCCAAATAATACCGGAGGGTAAAAATAATTACCCGGGGAAAAAAGTGAAAAATTCCCCATAAGTCCAAAATTACGCCAATAGTATAACGGTGGGACCCATACTCATCACTTACGCACTGTTCGCGAGTTATGTGTCAATTACTTATTAACTTAATCATCATTAATTAGGATTCAAAAATCCTAGCTCTTACTATGGTGAACAAGAAAAGACTCAACTTTATATGACTCAAAGAAGACTCAAAATAAAAAAAAATCAAGCCTTTGGTGTATGGTAGGACTTTAATTAGTTAGCATTGATACCACTTTCATGCGGGGTGAAAGCTGCAGTTTCCCGATCTAGATTGAAAGTCCTCTAATAAAGTAAATCTTGGACGACTCAAGGAAATCTCGGGCGAGATTTGATGAAGAACAGACCGAGTTTTTATGAAAACTCAGAATGCAGAATTATGAATGATATGGAAAGATAAGAAGATGATAATATGGAATGATAAATGATAGATATAGGATGATAGGACTATCATAAGACTTGTAAAGAACCTTGACCAATTACGTGTCAAAACCCCATACAAAGGTTCTTTGCAACCGAGGCTTATGTGTCAAAACCCCATACAAAGAACCCTGAAGAAGTTTGTACTACTGCTGCTACTGCTACTGCTATTGTTGTTGTTGTTGCTGCTACTACTGCTACTGCTACTACTACTGCTACTACTACTGCTACTGCTACTGTTGTTGCTGCTGCTACTGCTGCTACTGCTACTTCTACTGTTATTGCTACTGCTACTGCTACTACTACTGCTACTACTACTAGTACTACTACTACTGCTCCTCCTACTGCTACTACTACTGCTACTGCTACTGCTACTGCTACTGCTAATACTGCTACTACTACTGCTGCTGCTACTGCTACTACTACTGCCCATGGCCTAAGTGTGGGTCATGGCCCAAGCTTCTTAACCCTAGTTTTTCCTATAAGTCATTGAGGCTTGTCGCATCTTAAAAAAGAGCATCATTAATGACACATAGAAGAACACGAGAGATTATTACACATTCGATTACACTTTTGACTTTTAGATTGAGAGAGATTTAGAGGGAATTATTGGAGAGAAAGATAGTTCTTGATTTCATTGCTTTTGGATTAAATATTGGATCTTTGTTATTGCATTGCTTTTGCTTTTGGATATTGAAGACATATTGCTAAGTATTTCTTAATTTTGTTTTAATTTATTGATTTATGGTTTTCTTGAATTCTTCTTTCATCTTTCTTGATTGAATATGTGTGTTGTTCGCTAAACCCCTGCGATTCTAGGGTGATTGATTGATGGTTGTGGTTTAGATGATGATAATTTGAGCCTTTAAGTTTAGATAGGACGCTTCTTGTTGGTTTAACCCTCGTTTTAACGAATCTCGGCATTTTCTTGAGGTATCTCGGCCGAGGTTTTCCTTAGAACAACCTGAGGTTTCGTCTATTGATCCGTATATGTTATATATTTATGCTTGGGTGTTAGATTGCCAAAATCCTAGTCTTTGTTGAGTCTTTCATACCCTTAGTTTGCTCTAAGGCTTACATCTAAGCTTGGGAAGAGACTTACCAAATGATTCCCTTTCTTGGTAACCAAAGATGACGAATTCTAGGTAATAAAAGATTCAAAACCCTTTATTAGGTTTGAGTGTGCCTTCTTGCCTAAGTGAGCTTACCCGAGACTTACCCGGTGAAGGTTAGTTTATTCCCTTAGGTTGAGTGGTTGGTTTGAGTTTATGTTCATTTCCTTAGATCCTTGAGACTTACCTGGTAATAGGAGCTTTGGTTTGAATAGTGGTTTGTGAGACCTCCCCCATGATCATTATCACCTTAGAAACACCTTTCCTTAGCAATCCTAACCTCGTCCTAGTTTTTAGATGTTTTGAATCAAAAACCACAACTGGATACCTTAATCTCTAGAATCTACATTGTCCGATTATCATATTATACATCTTTATTGCTTTTTGTCTCATTCATTCTTTATTTTCAACATTGGTCTATTCTATTTTTTTTCGATTTATCACCATATTGATTTCACCACAATCCCTGCGATTGACCTTGAAATATTTGTTTTTACTAGAATTGATCCGTACACTACAAAGTTGACTTATTTGCTTTAACTTTTATTATAAGTATAAATTTAAGACTATATTCGTTCATTATTTACGCACGTTTGAGAGCGAATAGTTTGTTGTTAAGGGATAGTAGAGGACCGCCGAGAGGAGGGTAGGTAAGGAAAGATAGGTGTTGGGTAGTGAGGGGTTGGTTTTGTTTAGTAGAGAGGAGTCAATGGGGTGGGGGCCATTGGAGGGAGTTGTAGGGACAAGTGTGTCGGTTGGGTAGGGGGGTCGGTGATGGGGAGTCAACTGTCAAGGTAGGGTTTGCCATGGGGAGTTTCTACGTGGGTGTGATATGTGAGTAGGATAGGCAGTTTCAAGGGAGGAAATTCCGATTTTAGAGGGTAGAAAATCAGTTTTGGGGTAGATTATGTGGTGCTTCCATTTGTGGGAACGGAAAAATGTTCTCGTAGAAGCACACATCACGTGTTGTGAAAACTTCTCGAGTATCTAGATCTAACATTTTTTTTTACCCTTTTTGAGAAGGTGGGTAACCTATAAAGACACACTTTCAACCCCGGGGCCAAAATTAATCAAAACATCGATTAGGAAAGACAACTCAATACCCGGAGATGGTCAAGACAAGGGGAGAGTCATGAAGAAATTCATATTGAGTTTTGTGATGGAGGACATGTGTAGGTGTTTGGTTGATAAGGTAGCAATTGGTGAGGACACATTCACCCCAAAGTGAGACTCGTAACAACCCTTGGAACATAAAGGGCACTAGCAAGAATAAGGATGTGGTGATGTTTGCTTCTACGTAAAGTAAATGTGATTTTGTCAAAATTTTTTTTCTTTTGTTATGGGTATAATCCAATTTATTTGACCTTCCAAAAGAACAAATAAAAATTGAGTTTGTTATAGTTTTCCTCATATGCCATTGTTGGGTGTATGAATTATTTTGATATTTTACTTATTTTTAATGCATTATAGTGACAAGAAATCCCAAATATTGATATAAGGACTTTATACGTAATTATAATAATATTTAAAATAAATAAAATAAATAAAGGTTTATTACCAAGAGAAGTTTTGTCTAACCCTAGGACCTTCGGGGAACCATTAAATTGTAGTGAACTCTTCTAAACACAATATTTTATAATTTCAAATTCAACCCAATATAATGTCAGTGGTTTTAACAACCACGCTCGAGTTTGGATGCCGTTTATTTTCGGATTCATTTCAAATTAAACCCAATCTCCAACAATTAAATGATACCCAAATATTCTTCATTTGCTCCCTTTCACTTAACACACACTATTTTTTCTTTATTGGTGATTATCCTAGTTTTACTCATCTATATTCTATATATACTACTAAACTAAACTACACTGATGCTGACGTGGCGCCACCATGTTTTTTCTCGAATTAAATCATTTATTAAATCAAGAATTAATTATTTTAAAACTAACTGGCGTCTTTATCGTAAAAGTAGGATCTGGATCCAATTTTTTTTAAACTTTTTTTTTTTTCCAAATAATATGTTATAAATAATATTTTAAAATTTTTTTTAATTAAACTGATTTCCATTTTATCTTACTTATACAAAAGAGAGAAGAATCAGTAACTAAATCCAGTAAATTTAAAACTTTTTGGTAAAATCTTATAAATCTTCTAAAGCAATCTTCATCAATGCTTATCATCAAGAGCAGGAAAATACGATTTGGATCTTCTTTGGATCCATATAAAATGAGTTTCGGCGACATCATATTCAAACATTTTTAACCTTCCCATGAGATCGATTTCAACTACGTCAAACCATGGCCTTTGACGCATCTAAAATTAAACTTCGACTTCCGCGATCTTCTCCGTCTTTTTTCAAAGGTTTGTATTTGGTAAATTCAGTTTGTTCGGGCTTCCTCATACATGGTTATATTAGAGTTTATGGCTATATGAATCTATTGAGTCAAGATTGATGTTATTTGGTGAAGCTGTATATTTACAGGCTTGATGCTCAAGGTGTTCATTATATATATATCCACGGGGCAAATTTTCTAGGATGCAAGCTTTATTCTATTTGGTAGGTGTTGAGAGGTAAATTTCTTCTTATTTATAGAGTTAAAATTTGGCTTGGTCGATGCTCGCCTTTGTTGTTTTATCTTTTGTTGCGGCAAGGTTTGGAAGATTCCGATGATCAAAATAAATTTGGACAAGAAAACTCCATGGTCTAACTTGATCAATTTGTATCCTAGCAACACTATAGAGACATGAATTAAACTACACTGTAAGGATTGCTTTTACTAAGAGACAACAGAATAGTAACTTGGCATTCGCATTAAGCTTTGAGTTGGTCTGCTTAATTTCAATCGGGAATGGGTTGATGTGATTCATATGTACAAGGCCCATTCTAACATCTTCTACTGCAATACCAAAATGTGACAATGGACACCAGAGATTGTGCAAATTTGATTCTATTAAAGAACAATTTGAGTTGCTTTCATATTTATGGTTTGAGCTAATTATTAGTTACAAGATCATCGCAGAATATTAGTCCAGATTTTGAAATTTTTTCAAATCAGTCTCCAACCTATTAAAATCACTCTATTTTGATTAAGTGTCAACTACAATCAACAAACAATCATAGGCTAAATCTAATTGTGATTTAAAATCAGAATAAGATACGATCGTCTATTTTATTTTTTTCCCTAAATCTTACTTCTAAAAAATAATTGTGACAATTTTCTTTTAACATAAATCATATTTCCTCTCGAAATTATAAAGAAAGATCTTGTCCGTTACCTGAAAATACGTAATTGGAAATTTTAACATACATAAAAGTAATACTAAAATTTGTGGAATAATTAAACCATTTAACATACATAAAAATTATTATAAAATTTGTGGGATAATCGAAACAAACAAAACTTCTCACGTTTTACATTAACAAGATTCATTTTATTAAATCTTTTTTTAGCGAAATTCATTATATTAAATTTTTTTGAGCGAGTGAAATTTTGAAAGTAGTAGGACACCCCAAAATTTAAAGTTTTGTGGATATTAATTAAAAAACGAAACAATAATCCGAGGGTACCAAAGAAAAATTTTATTTCATCTATAAATTATTAATTTTTATATTTTTATATATAATTATCTGTAAATTAAATTTTAATCTTTTTATAAGTATATACTTCTAAATCACCAAATAAAGTTAGAATTCAAAATCTCATCACATTTAGCAGATATCATATTCAATAAATTCCAATAATAACTTTAAACTATAAATATTATTTAGCTTTTTGGTTTTTTAAATATCACAAAATAATTTAAATTTATTAACAAACTTGGATTTTGGCAAATTTTGTTTGATTATTCTTTGTTATTTTTTAAAATTTATTCGGTCGATTGTTAAATTTCTTATATACAATTTCGAGATACACTTACAAGAGAAGCAAATTATATGGATTGGATTGATGTAAAAAAAGTTTTAGGACTTATTAAAACATAATTACTTTTTATTTTTAAATTTACGTCAAATATGCTCGGCCTATTATTAAACTTCTCATATACGATACGAGATAAACTTACAAGGGAAGCAATACACATATACTTTTTACCGAGTCCTGTAAACCAATCGTTGGATCATCTTCCAATTTTTATATGATTTTGATTATTTAGATTTTTGTACCGATTTTTTAACGTGATTTCATAACATCTTTTTTTAATTTTACAATTTTTACCGATTTATTTAAATTGATTTATGTTCATGGAAAAATTTAAACCTTCAATTTTCATTTTATTGTTTAATACATATTTCATTTAAAATTTTTTTTTTAAAAACTAAACTTTCATATTCCATTAGATAACCATTTTTTTATATATAAAATATCGTTATCTAATAATTTGTTTTTGTTTGTATTTTGTAACTTCATTTTTGTTTATGTGTATTTTTTACAAAATTAAACTTTCAAATTTTATTTTATTATTTAATACATACAAAACTAAATTTTCAGATTTTGTTTAGGTAATGAAAATATATTAAAGTAAATTATTTGTAAATCTATAACAAAGGCGTGCGTTGTATAATTGTTTTAAAAAAAGTTGTGTGTTGTATAAGAATTAAGTTTATGAAGTGTAGAATAATAAAAAAAAATTCTTTATTCGTGAATGTTTATCGTTTTGAGAATAGTTAAAGTTAAATTACTGTTATAATGTTTCATAAATATGTTTTTAGTTCGCACGACTCATGACATATTGCTCAAAAGATTCAATATATAAATATACCCGCACAAGGTGCGGGCTATACACTAATTTCTACTCCTATATAAAGAGGCTCAATTCCACCTTATTCCTCCCGCCTTCTTCGCAACTCTCGTACATTTTGAATTTGGGTCAAAGCTTTGCAACTGTGGACATTCGACGTGGTTGCATATCTACGTTAAGAGAGTTGATCGTTCTTCATATCCGTTCAAATTAGATCAAGTTGTCCTACGCCGGTTACAAGGTTATTGTAAAAAATATTAGCTTCTTCATTATTCATTAATTAGTCTACATAATATATTTGTATATCATGTATTAACTAATTAAGATTTTAGTGAAGTAAATCTCACCCATCACCATTATTGGTCTAATTATACTAGCAAATTACGAGTCATTGATTATTATTGTTAATATAATTAAATTAACAAATATGAATCAGTTTATAAACCCATTCATGTTATCAGATGAATTAAATAATTTGTAAATTATTTTTATGAATCAACAATATAACTAGAGATGTACAAAGATGTGCAAAAGTTATATGAATATTCATTAGAGCTTTTTGGTTATCATTTAGGTACCCATTGAAGTGTTGATGACCCTTAACCACCAAGCATATTCATATTCGATTTATTCTTCGTACTTGAAGGCAATTGATTTCGGTTCATATTTACCTTTTTACTTTCCCGGTAGTTTTAATTCATTACTTGTATTCATATTTTATTCCGGACTAGGGCTCTAGAGAATAGCCGGAATTATGAAACTAGTTAAAAAAAAAAAATTACTTTTTGTATCTATATATTATTTCCGAAATAGATAAGTGCTTTTGGCACATTTGGAAATAAAGGTTATGTTGTAATACACGTTAGTCTATATAATTTAATATATTATCTATTAATAAGGTTTACATAATTAAATCATTAAATTATATTTCACTAACATTTTTAGTTATGAAAGTTAATATAATTATTTATATAAGACCAAGAAGGGGCATAAATATTTATAAGTTCACTTTCACTCGATATTCTAATTCAAGGGATGTTAGCACAATCAAGTGCAAGAGATGTGATCAAGTGGACACATTATGTTTATCTCATTAACACATAAATATTATTATGTTTAACTCGTATGACTAACTACAATATTCTAAAAGTGTATGCAGTAGTAAAGTACATTATCTGTACACCTAGGTCAAATCAAGGGTGAAGGAATTCTTTTGGGAACTCATCCTCCTACCTCGAGTCTAGAAAAGTCTTTCCAATTTGGATTCATATGGATCAAACCATGTGGTGAGGTTGGTCGGTGGAAACCTGAAAGGTTGTTTATCCAACATATTAATATATGTGAATGATCTCAAATAATCATATCAAACCTTCTTTAAACACATTTTGTTAATCGTCTTTTCTTTTACAAGTTATCGATTTCATATGAAATAGTGGATGATGTTCATACCGTTTTATGGTCATTGAATAGATTACCACAAAACCTATTCTTTTTTTTCTACAACTAGTTTATTCTTTAGACTAACCAACCTATTACCTGGTTGGCTAGTGTCACTCGCTTCTATTCGAAACATCATCTACTAGTTCTCGGGAGTTAAAATATTGAATAGGGAAAAACAACGGAGCACTTAAACCAAATAAAGAGTGTCAAAATGAGTTTTAGTTTTCTAGACTCATGTATATGATATGTTAAAAGCTTAAAGTCGTGTATAAGAAATATTATTTTATTAATTAAGTTTTCCGTTGTTTGTAAACCATGACACCCAAACTTGTATCAAGAAAGAGTTTTTTTATTTAAATTATTTTTCTTAAGATATTATTAATGCCTTTGATAACCCTTGGTATTCACATCTAGGGAATACTGAAGATGCGACACTCCTTATTTTTAGGGGTGTTGCAAAAGTGCTATTAGAGCTAAAAATAAAGTTTTACAAACTAAATTTCAAAGGTTTTATAAAATGAGCTTTTAAAAAAAATTTTCAAACCAATTTAAAAAGGTTTTGTGAAAATAAAATTTCTTTATAATATGAAAATTTAAATGAGATAAAATATAAAATGAATTATTTTCAGTTTTATTGAGCAAAGATCTAAACTTTTAGTGGAATACATAAGAGTTATAAATTTAGTTTGAGTTTTAAAGTTTTTTTAATCAGTTGCTACTGAGTCAAGATTTCATCTCTTTAATTGTTTGTCATAACTCAAATTAATGTTCATCAAGATTAACGTTATTTTCTCTCTATCCTTGTCCAATTATATAGAATATAATTGCGACCGTCATAATCATATCTTACCGTTGGCCGAGCATCTTTATTAATTATAGACGTCGTATTAAATCGCAATGGATATTGATATATTTGAAATTTTTATGTTGAAGTGTATATGACTACTAGAAGTACTGTACGTGGAGCTTCTATGGTTATTGTTGGCCAAGTAAACCCATCTCAACATATTGAAAAGGAAGTTCAGTTCGGGCATAATGCTCTAGTAAATAAGCAAGAACAAGCCGAGCCTCAAGTGAGAGAAGAAGTTAACTGGAATAAGTTGCACAAATTGTGTTCGATGCGACAACAATAGAAGTATGGGACTGTATGTTGGTGTTCTCTATTGCTTGACTGTCAGAGGAAAATATGTCCAAATATTTCATTCCAAACAAATAACAAAGCGATCAAATAACAAAATAAACAAGTTGACAAACTTAAGCATCAATTGAGGTTTTGTTTCACTCTAGTGATTGTTTGATTAGATACACGTCTTGGTGAATGAAGCTTCTTTTTGTAGATAGATTGTGCTTGCTCCGTTTGGAGGATCGTGGATGCGTGATCGAAATTTGCAGGTCTCGAGAAAGAGTCCAAATCTGAGGTTTCCGTTGGTCATCTTTGAGAGCTTTCCTACACACTTCTTCGATTGGCATGAATTTTTTGCTTGCCTCTTACTCTGTTTGTCTAACGTCCCACATCTTGCACTTGCATTGATCGGGTGATCATGATTCAAATCTCTTTTATTTATGTCTTATTTTTGTTGGTTTCCATTTTTCTTTTCCGGTCAGACGTTTTTATGTCCAATCGATACAATTGACATATCCTATATTTCAAACTCTTTTTATTTTTTTGAAAATGTACGTATATTAGAAAGAAAAGGGGGAGTGTTACAACTTCTTCATTATGATGGAAGACAATATCAGAGACTGCAAGAATAAGAGAGGAGTGGAGGAGAGAAATTAAACAAGATGAATGCTGAGTCTAGAAGCATAGGCAGTGGATTCAGGAGACCTGTCTTTTCAGGTGTGAGCAAGGTGATTTTTTGTAGCAGTGATGATCATATTGACACAGTCTGTGGCGCGGGTGAAGGTGTTGTTGCGGACCAAGAGGTTGGCTCTCCAAGTGAAGTAGATGTAGGATGTGAAGGAGCATATCCGGACGCAGTCAGCAAGTTTCCCCTTAGAGTTAGGGATCGAAGCAAGCCAATGCCAAGGGTAGTTGAGGTATGGAGGGGGCTAGGCAATTCTATTCCATCTAGAGACAATACCGAGGACAAGGGAAGTATAGCTACAACGGTTCCAAAGGTGTTTGGCGTCTTCGGTGAAGGTTTGACAGAGCATACACGTGTCATTGGTGGTAATGTTCCACTGTCAAAGTCTGTCAAGAGTGGGAAGACGGTTGAGCCAAGCAAGCCACGTGATGACACTACATTTGGGTATATTAAGGTTTGAAGTTGGTGTTGGTGGTGGGGAGGGAGGTTCTTCTGAAGATGTTGTAGGTAGTTTTGGAGGAGAATTTTCCATTGGGAGAGGTAATGGAGGTTAAGCAGTTCGGATTGTGGTAGCTATGGGTTAGGGTGATGAGTTCGTCTTTGATCTTGGTGATGCTTCTCCATGAGTAGCTGTGGTTGGTACGAGCGAAAGAATGCCAGATGGATTGGCTTTTGAGAATATTGTGGGATATCCAAGAGCTTTATAGAGAGTTGGGGTTAGCTGCAATATCATAGAGGGGGTGTGTGAAATAGACCTTATTGCGGGTAAGGATGTCTTTGAAGCCCTGGCCACCACAATGCTTAGGCATACAGGTATAGTTCCAAGCGACAAGGGAGCGATGGCTAGACTCCTTTCCAGACCAAAGAAAGGATCTAAGAAGCCCTTGGATCTTGTTGATGATGGTGGAGGGGATCAAGTAAATAGTGCACCAGTAGTGGTACATGGATTGGAGGATGGAGTTGAAGATTTGGATCCTGCCGGTGTAAGAAAGGAGCTTCGCACTCCAGGAATGTATACGTTTGGTGATCTTGTGAATGAGAGGCTGGTAGTCACGGAGTTTGAGCTTTTTGCTACCAACAGGAACACCAAGATAGAGGAAGGGGAGGGAGCCAATAGAGAACCCTGTATCACGAGCAAGGGAGATAATTGAGTGAGAAGGGACACGCCCAAGGTATAAGGCGGATTTTAGAAGATTGATTTTAAGCCTGGAGTACATCCCAAACTCAACAAGGGAAGCTTTAAGGATCTGGATGGAGATGGTGTCGCCCCTGGAGAAGAGTAAGATGTTATCAGGGAAGTAGATGTGGGTGATGTGGGGATTATGGCACTTGGGATAGTATTTGAAATTGGGGTTAGTAGTGTGAGCTTTTATCATGGCAAAGAGTTATTCAAGGGCGATGGCAAGGGGGGGGGGGGGGGTGAGAGGGGGCATCCTTGCCTGAGGCCCCTAGAGCCCTTGAAATGACTAGAGAGGCAATCATTGATGTTGATAGAGTAAGAGGCCGAAGAGATGCACTCTTGGATCAAGAGGATAAGGTGGTTAGGGAAGCCCATCATGCGGAGGTAGTGGATGATGAAGCTATGGTCAATAGTCTCAAAAGCCTTGGTGATATCAATTTTTAAAGTTGCTCTCGGAGAGATGTGTTTTCTGGAGTATTTGTGGAGCAACTCATGACAGAGGAGGATGTTATGCTTGATGTTCCTTTTGCTAACAAAAGCACTTTGATAATTGCCTATGAGGTTGGGGAGGATAGAGTTGATTCGGGTGGCAATAATTTTGGCTATGGTTTTGTATGTTGTGTTGCAACAAGATATAGGTATGTAGTCAGCGGGGTATGAGGGTTTGTCACATTTGGCAATAAGAGAGATGGAAGTGGTGTTAATGAGCTTCAGGAGCTTGCCGGTGGAGAAGAAGTCGAGTATGGCAACAATGAAGTCGTCCTTGATAATGTTCCAGGATTTCTTGAAGAAAAATGCATTGTGGCCGTCCGGACAAGGGGCCTTGTTGTCACCAATGTTGAATAGGGCCTTCTTGACATCGTCGGAGGTAACCTGCATGGAAAGGAAATCAAAATCAAGGGGTTTAGGGTGGGAAGCTCGTAGGTTGGTGGTGGGGGAGAGGTTTGGACGGATGGAGGGTTCAGGATGGAGGAGAAATGATCGGTGATGGTCGAGGCAATTTTGGATGGGTCACATGGTAGGTAGTGTTAGATGAATCCTTGATGAATTTGATAGAGTTAGCACTTCTTCTGGCTTTGATACATCTGAAGAAATAAGAGTCACACTGGTCGCCATGGATGGTCCATTTGGTCTTGGCAAGCTGGCTAAGGATGGTACGGTGGAGGTTCATAGAGGAAATAAGGTTAAGAGTATGGTCTTTCTCATTCTCCTGGAGAATTATGCAGTGGGGATTAGTTTGGAGGGCAATTTGAGTGCTATATAGGGAGGACTTATGAGCAGCAATCTCATGGTGAATGTGCTCAAGCTTAGAGCTAGGAAACTTCTTAAGTTTAGGCTTGAGGGCCTTAAGCTTCTTGAAGAGGCAAAACATAGGGTTGCCGTTGGTACTTAGCTTCCTGTGGTCGGTGACATTAGGAGTAAAATCCTCATGGTGAGCCCAAACGTTGTTAAAGCGGAAGGGGAAGTTTTGGCGGGGGGTTGGAAGAGCAAGGTTTAGGAAGGCAGGAGAGTGATCAGAGATATGGGATGGGTCAAAGTGAGCAGTCGAGGAGGGAAAGTGGTTATTCCAATGTTGATTGATCACAACACGATCAAGTTTACACCAAGTTCTAGATCCAATTTGTTTGTTATTCTAGGTAAATTTGCAGCCACAGAAGGTATGATCACAAAGGTTGGAATTGGTAAAACAAGAAGCAAGCTCCGAAGAGGTTTGGGTGATCATAGGGATATCATTGCAAGTTTTCTCATCAGGGGAGAGGGTAACGTTAAAGTCATCCATTAGGACCCATGGTGAGTTAGAAGAGAGCATTGAGATTGTGTTGATCGAGTTCTAGAGGCTAGGACGATCCTCCGGGCGATTGTGGCCATAAATAAAGGAGCAAGCAAATAGAGGGAGGCCATTGTGGATATTTAGCGGGGAGAAATGTTGCAGTGGATGATTTGGTCGGTGATGATGATAGGTGAAAGGTGGAGGCGATCGGGATTCCCCATGCGGCAGTTATGAGCAAAGGAGGTATTTCAGAGGTGATTCCATGAGGGAAGAAGGGAATGAGCTATGTGTTTCTCCTTGTTGCTTTGGAGACATGATTCGATGATTGCGATGATGTCAAGATTGTGCTTCTTGATGAGTTCTTGGACAACTTTGTGCTTGTTAGGGTTGTTGAAACCCCTAACATTCCATGATCATAGTTGTAGATTCATT
Source organism: Fagopyrum homotropicum (assembly GCA_033239125.1). Taxonomy (NCBI): domain Eukaryota; kingdom Viridiplantae; phylum Streptophyta; class Magnoliopsida; order Caryophyllales; family Polygonaceae; genus Fagopyrum; species Fagopyrum homotropicum. Next base: position 92,406,506 of record BSWB01000003.1, on the reverse strand, counting down.
GGGAAGGTGTTTTACTCTCAGAACAACTCATGTTGCCTGAGGGGAGTTTGGATGAAGAGGATGGTTTTGGTGATCTAGGTGCTGGGGGAGGGTTAAGAGCAAGAGTTTGCCCGATAGGAGGGGGGGAAGGGGGTGGTGAAGGATAATTGTTGGTGCAAGGAATCGAGATAGCAGTAGGTTGGGGAGAGGATCTATGTCGATCTAGTAGATCCTTAGTGAGTATAGGTGGGTGAAACGGAAGGGGATTGGGAGGGGTGACAATGGAGAGTGAAGGTCCTTTTATGGGAATTCTTTGAGAGTCATCAGGGGTGGGGAGGATCGATTTAGGGTTAGGGTTATGAAAAGAGCGGTATGGTTTAGGGTTTGAGGGTGGGCGTGCTTTGGTACCTCTAGGTTTAGGCGAACAGTTGTTGCCGAAGACCAGGCAAGAGGGGCATTGAGGGGGTATCCATTCGTAGGAGATTTTTTGGACTATGGTAAAGTTGTCAGGTCCAACCAAACGGACCTCCCTCAGGAGGGGTTTAGCAGCATGCACCAGGGGGGAATGGTATACGAAGATACCTTTGTCAATGCGAAGGATCTTAGGTGTGGTGACGGAAGACCATGTAATGGAGACAAACTCGCACATACAGGAGTAGGATATGGGTTGGCCTAGAGGAAACCCAACGAGCGAGAGGTCCCATTTGCGGATAGAAGCTGCAACATCCTCATGGGAAAAAGTGATGGTGCTAGACTCGAGCCCCGGTATAAAAGGTAAAGGCACGTGGTCCCAAGGAATATTTTTTGAAGCGCTATCCTTATACGAGGACAAAGAGGCGGCTGTAGGTGTCATGTCATTGATGATACCTAGGGATGAGGAATATACATTAACCTGATTGAGAATGGGAACAGTCTCAAGGGGTATGGACGTTTGAGGATTAACACCAGGGGGGAGATCAACTGGTTCTTCAGGTTCTTTAGCAGCTTCAGTGGGAAGATCAACAATTTCGGTAGGTTCCGGAACATGGGAAGTGAGGATTGCCGATAGGGGAGAGATCAGAGGGGTGGCTTCAGCGCACTTGGAGGATTCATTTGTGGTTGTGGTCGGAAGGATGGGTGAGGGTTCAGACATGGGGTGGTTGGCAAGGTTGGGTGAGATTGGTTGGGGTAAGGAAGCGGTTGGAGAAGGGAGGGGAGGGAAAAGTTCAAAAGAGGATATATGGGGCGGTTGGGGGTGGTTGTTCAAGAGTTGCCGGTTATTGGAGGCAATGAGGTCTTCAGGGATGGATTCAAAGGGGCTAGGGGGGAAGGAGATACTGTGGGCTTGGTTACGGCGGTGGGTGGGCGGATAAGGTCGGAGATTTTGACACAGGGACGGCGGTTGCGCTTAGGTCCGGCCATCCGAGAGGGAGAACAAATAAGCGCGTGAGGTGCGTTCTTTGGGCAGGACAAAGCGTTTTTTCCTCGGCAATAATATATCGAACTCTTTTACGCTATAAATAAACTAATTAGTGATGCGAGGTTGAAGCCGCCGTTTCTGATCTAGATTGAAAGTCCATGAACTGCCTTAGAGAAGGATTCTCGGACGAGTCTCTAGTGTTGGCCGAGATTTATGTAACTTCGAACCAAAGAACGAGAATTTGATGGATTGACAATGAATAGATAAGAAGATGATTATATGGAAATATAGGAAGATACAAACCAAGGTATTCCCACAACGAACCTTGACCAATTATGTGTCAAAACCCCTTAACGAAGAGCTTACCTTAACCCTCCCTTCTTTAACCTTACACAAGCCTTCTAGATAAGATAAGCACAAGGAGGGACTAAAGATTAACACACACAAGAACAACCTAACAAGGACTCACAACGATGAATAAGAATGAATAAAACACAAACTTTATAAGTGAAGCAGAGAGTTCACACAATATTGTGGAAATATTAACCAAATTAAACCTACCTAATAATCTCATCTTCTATGGCTATTCATAGGTGAGATCCTCCTAAAAAGATAAAATTTATAACTAAAAGATAATCTTAAAAGATAGGATGAACAATTACCTTTAGAATGTTTTAGAGCCTTAAAGGTATTAAAACAATAAAAACTATCTATAATTAATAAGATCTCGGCTTGATCTTATAACTCTCAGAGCCAAATCTCGGTCTATCTGTAGAAATCTCGGGCGAAATTTTGGTCCTCAAGGCCGAGATTTCTTCTCTAGAGCTCTTTCCTCGTTCTATCCACCTTCTATGCTTGCTGGATCATCTTGGCCCTTGTATGGTCCTTCCACAGTAGCCAACAATGTCACTAAAGAATACCTAGGTATGAGTGAGGTCTCTTTAAGTGTACCTGTTGCCAATAAGTTAGAACCTTCCTCATGGATGGTCTTTGCTCTTTCTCTAGTGATAGCTCCTTCCATGACAATACTTGAAGATGATGTGGTCGTATTATCCTTCAATGCCTTGGCCCTTGATCTAGTGATTGGTACTTGAGGTCGAGTTGAGGATGGTCCCTCATTATACTCCCCTTCTTGAGAAGGATTCATCCTCGAATCACCAACATGTTCATCCTTAGACTCAAAAGGACTCAACTCTCCTACATTGAAGGTCTTGCTTACTCCATACTTAGTTGTGAGCTCCAAGACATAAGCGTTCTTTCCAACCTTACGCTTCACACGAAATGGTCCATCTCCCCTTGGAGACAACTTTAGACTTTCTCATCTCCGGAAATCGCTCTTTCCTTAGGTGCAACCAAACTAGATCTCCTGGTTTGAATAACACTTCCTTGCGATTCCGATTTGCCTTAGATGCAACGTGTTTTCCAACCTTATGTGTTTCTTTCATGCAACTCCTTGATGAACTCAACCTGTTTTCCTACAATAAAATCTACTCGCTCCTCGATAGGACACGGTATAAGTCAAAAGAGGTAAAAGGATTTAACCCATAGACATACTCAAAATGCGTTCGATTAGTAGATGCATGTAAGGTATTTTATAAGCAAATTCTAAATGTGGTAAAACATCCTCTCAAGCATTCAAATTATCTTTCAAAAAAGCCCTCAAAATAGTGGTTAAAGTCCTATTAGTGACTTCAGTTTGACCGTCCATTTTAGGATGACTAGAGGTTAAAAATAACAACCTTATACCTAGCTTTTCCCAAAGAGTTTTCCTAAGGAAACTACAGAATTTAGTATCTCTATCGCTCACAATAGACCTAGATACTCCATGTAACCTAACAACTTCCCTAAAGAACAAGCTAGCCACTTTATAAGCATCATCGGTCTTGTGACAAGCAATAAAATAAGCCATTTTAGAAAAAGATCAACAACCACAAAAATAGAATCTCTCCCCTTCTTAGTCCTTGGTAATCCTACAACAAAGTCCATACTAATATCAAGTCATGGTGAAGTAGGTGTAGGTAAGGGAGTATACAAACCATGTGATTTTAATCTAGACTTAGCTTTCAAGCACACAATGCATCTCTTAAGCATGTTTTCAACATCTTTAAGCATACGACGCAAATAAAAATGTGAATGCATCATGTGATAAGTGTTATCTCTATCAAAATGTCCCATTAATCATCCCATATGAGCTTCCTCAATAAGTAATATTCTGAGAGAACATCTAGGGACATATACTTTTTCCTCACGGAACAGAAAACCTTCGAAAATATAGTATTTAGCAATAGTGGCAAATTTAGTTCAGAATCTCGGCCGAAATTTATGGGATCTGACCGAGATTTACACTGCATGTAAATATCACAAAAATCAATGTCATCCGCATACAAATCCTTAATATAATGGAAACCTAAGACCTTAGAATCCATTTCGGTGATTAGATAATATCTCCTAGAAAGGGCATCAACAACATTGTCTTTTCCTTTCTAATACTTGATGATATATGGAAAAGTTTCTATAAACTCCATCCATCTACCATGCCTCCTATCTAACTTATCTTGACTCCTAAAATACTTTATAGACTCATGATCAGTTCTAAGGATGAATTCATTAGGCCAAAGATAATGTTATCATGTCTTGAAAACTCAAAATAAAGTATATAATTCCTTATCATAGGTCGAATAATTAAAGCATGCTCCTTTCAATTTTTCACTAAAGTAGGCAAGTGGATTACCTTCTTGCATGAGCACTCCTCCAATGCCAATTCTAGATGTGTCACACTCAACCTCAAATGGTTTATTGAAATCTGGAAGTGCTAGAAATGGTGCATGTGATAGTTGCTTTCAACTCCTTAAATGCTTTCTCTTGAGCTTCTACCCACTCGAATTGTACTAGCTTCTTCTTGAGCAACGTGAGAGGGCCTGCAATGGTATTAAAATCCCGTACAAAACGTCTATAAAACGTTGCTTGTCCAAGAAAGGATCGGACATATATGGCCGATTGTGGTAGGTGTAGGCCATTATTAGATGGCTTTAATCTTCTCCTTGTCCACCTCTAGACCTCTTGTACTCACTATATATCCAAGGAAAACAACTTGATTAGTACTAACTCACATTTCTTAACATTATCATATAAAGATTCAGTTCTAAGAGTTCCTAGTACTTCCCTCAAATGTTCCTCATGCTCCTCAAGTGATTTGTTGTAGACGAGAACGTCATCGAAGTAGACAACCACAAACTTTCCAATAAAATGGCGTAAGACATGATTCATCAATCTCATGAAAGTGCTAGGAGCGTTAGTCAAACCGAAAGGCATAACCAACCACTCATAAAGACCAAACTTAGTCTTAAACACCGTCTTCCATTCATTACATCCCCACATATGGATTTAATGATAGCCACTCTTAAGATCAATCTTGGAGAACAATGTAGCTCCACTAAGCTCATCTATCATGTCACCTAATCTAGAAATGGGATGACGATACTTGATAGTAATGTTATTGATTGCTCTACAATCAACACACATCCTCCAAGTATTATCCTTCTTAGGTACCAATAGAACTTGAACCGCACATGGACTCAAGCTTTCTCGAACATAGCCTTTATTCAAAAGATCACTTGGTCTTGAATTTCTTGGCTTTCCTGAGGACTCATCCTGTATGTTGGGCGATTAAGAAGTGTTGAACCTGGAATGAAATCAGTTTGATGTTCAATGCCTCGAAAAGGTGGAAGACCTATAGGAATCTCATCCGGAATACATCACAAAGTTCAACCAAAGTTTGACCGTCCATTTTAGGAAGTGTTGAACATGTAATGAAATCAGTTTGATGAACAACTTTCTTATATTCATAAAATGTTTTGATCATATCTTGATTTTATTTTCCATGAAGCATTCTCTTACAGTAATCTATGGGTGGAGCATACCACAAAAATGTTTTGAAGCGCTTTTCATTGATCTTTATGACTTATAATCCATTCTATCTTGTACTTAAGATTTGGAACTTGCTTGGGTACAAGCATGAGACAAGTATGGGGTATTTTGATAGCATGTATTATAGTCTATATTTTGGGACTTGTTTAGACATTTTATCTTCAATTATCTGCATGTATGGATGTATATTATGTAATTATATTGTTGTTTTATCTACCTTTATGAGAATCGAGGTCTACACCTAGTTTCGTTGTAATTTTAGGTAAAATAGAACGTTTTGCATCGAAATGGAGCTATGGAGCTAAGGAGTCATTGGAGCTACAATCTAGAGCTTAAGGAAGAACTCAGGAAACATGGAATTAATGAAGAAGATTGACTTTGGACTAGATTTGAGAGCTTTCATATTCAGTTGAGATTCACCTTGGTCAGCTACAGTGTCACCTCGACCGAGGTGATCTTGAGGAGTGTCCCGACCGAGGCGAACACCTTGCCGCTGGCGAGATCATATTTTTGGCTGAGATCTTTTATTTTTGAAAAGAAGATATCTTATATATTTGGGCTGGATTTCTGGAACGAAGATATTATTTTTGGAAGATCTATTTTAGAGATATGGATATATTTTATAGGGAATTATCTTTTTAAGATATTATTATCTTTGAAAGATAATTTTCCTATATAAAGGGTTGGATTTTCCACAAGTTAAAGGCATGCTTAGATGCTGAGAGCATCCAACAATTAGGGAGATTTTATGGAAGTTTGAAGGAAGAATTGAAGGATTGAAGATCAAGGAAGGAAGTAAGATCTAGTTGGAGTTAGCTTTTGAGGGAGTTTGTAAGACTTTCTTAGATTCCCTTTTGGTTTGTTGTCTTACTCGATTTGTGATTTTAAGGAACGCTTATTTGTCACTTATTTGATTCAGTTATTGATACCTTTTTCTTAAGGTTTTCTTGTTCGAATATTGATTCCTTTCCCATATATTTGATTATTGTTATCATGATGATTGTTGGCTAAGTTTCTTATGCGATTCTAGGGTGATTGGCTGAAAGTTGTGGGAAAGACGATGATAAAATGATCTTAATCCCAACAAGACCCTGAAAGCTCGAGTCTTTAACCTTAACCCTAGAACACCTCACTCAGTCGACGAACATCTCGACCGAGATGGTACATAAACTGAACGAGGTGAACCTTTCCCGATCCGAAAATGAGAGTTAAGTGTTCTAGTTTGCCAAATCCTATCCTTATTACACCTTTCCTGGTTCAATTCAAGCTAGGATGAGACTTATCCGGTGATTCCTTTGTTTGTTTACCAAAGATCATAAGTGTAGGTAATAAAGGTTTGTCCTTTATTGGGGTTTGAGTGTGCCTTCATCCCATCTTTGTGAGTTAGCTTGAGACTTACCCGGTAAAGGTTGATTCTATTCCCTTGATTGGTGTGTTGGTTTGAGATTATAGTTCCTTTCCTTAGTACCTTGAGACTTACCCGGTGACAGGAGCTTTGGTTTGGGATAGTGAGTAGTGAGACTTACCCGGTAATCTATTCCCATCTTAGAAACACCTTGCCTTAGCAAACCTCAGCTTTGTCCGCATTATCCTTTGAGATCTTGAGTCGGAACCACAACTAGATGCTTGAATCCCTAGAATCCGCATTTCCCCTTATTTGACTTTATATCATCTTTGATTACTTTAATTGCTTTTGGTTAATTGCAATACTTGACAACCAATTCTGTGCTTTGTTTCACCTAAGTCCTTTTGATCGACCCCTGGAATTCTTGTTTTTTATTACAATTGACCCGTACACTGCGGGTTCGCATCTTTTTTCAAGCATACTTCTTGGGTTATAAATTTAAAGCTTACACACACCGTTTGGAGCGAACAAGTTTTTGGCGCCGTTGCCGGGGACTTGGTCTAGACGAAGCCGCTTGTGGTTGTCTTTCGGGGTAATTGCCCTGTTGCTACTAACCAATCTACTTGAGTGTTTTCGCAGGATTTTTTTCTTAGGTTTATGCGAAGAACCCGTGTTGGGAAGGAAATCGTTCCTTACGAGCCCGAACCAGAAAAGACATACAAACGACGATTGAAAGAAGCTAAGATGGCCAATCAAGGCAATCGCGATCTTGAGGCCGAATTGAAGGAGGCGCTGGAATAGCTGCGCCTCAATAAGTAATAGCTGCAGCAAGAAAGAGAGCAAACTCGCGCTAGAACTGTAGATATCGAAGAAGATATGGCCGATCTAAGAGCCCAGATTCTGCATCGACCGATGCTAGATCCTCGACCGAGGCTGGACCCAATCCTAGTTGTCGCGACCGAGATATATACACCTCGGATGCCTGTCCGGGAGGTACTTTTTGATGGAGTTCCACAAACCCTAGGACGGAGGATGGACCCTAATCAGCAAGTGAAGCGTCCAGGAGTCAACCTAGGTGATCCAGCTGAGCATGATTACTAACTTCGACCGCAAGTTCTATCCATGATCCGCCAATGCCGGTTTAGAGGATTAGAGAGGGAGTCTCCGCATCAATATTTGCAAAACTACGAGATTCTGATGGAGACCTTGAGACCTTCAAGGCTGGAAAACAACAACTACAAGTTAAGGCATTTCTACTTTTCTTTGAAAGACTAGGCGCTTACTTGGTATCAATCTCTCCCACCCGGAAAGATCAACACTTGGGAAGAGATGACGACGGAATTTCTAACAAAGTTCTTTCTGTAACACCCGGAATCCGTGGGACTCGGAGTGCCACATTGGGCTAGGATCTCACAATGGATCCTGACCCTAGCCTGACAACAATGGACCTTACAACATGGCACTGACAGATATGAAAACAAATACATAAAACTGTATAAAACTGTACAACCCAAAAGGTAAGACATCATAGCCGAGTAAGAAACATAACACCCTCACACAGGAGGTAACAAAAGACCATCCTCACGCAGGAGGGAAAGATAACAAACCCAAAAACCAACACAACCTGTGTACGAGACGTCCTCGGCCTGTCATTTTGCTAGATCACCCAACAACATGCCTATCCTGTGGGGCATCTACAACATGGTAATAAACCATTAGCTATCCATACACATATATAGAGTATTGCATAAGCACAATCACACGTAAGGAAAGATAAACACATCACCATGCTTCCACTCATTTACCAATTTATTCATCTCAATATAATGGTCATTCACTCCAAACGTATGTATATAATATATATGAAACTATGTGACAGGAGGACCGATACATCCTCGCCTCTGAGTCTGCTAGCCAGCCGTACTAGTATCGGTCACACAATCCGTGTACCCTGTGGGAGTGGATTGTGCCCTTCCTGTAAACCGGTCTGGCCTGACTCAAGAGAACCTCCCAGACTCCACGGCGGAATGAAAGGGAAAGGTTATCACAACCACACATACGGGGCAATCAATAAAACATAGCTCGGTATATACGACATCACATGCTATAATAGCAAACATACAAAGCACACACCACTCATGCAAACACCCAATATAAGGATGGCAACTAAGTAAGTCCGACGGACTTACTTGAACCTCGATCACAACTCAACCAGGATCACCTCTACACTGGAGGGACAACACAACCTATAAACAAGGCATAAGGAGATATATCAGACTCCTAACCACATAAGGGTCAGACCTAGACCCAAAGGGATCCGAAGGATCAACCTCAACCTCACTCATAACCTAACGAACCTCAAAAGCCATACAAGGCATAAACCAATCATAAACATCATCAACACTCAACCTCACACATCTAGCATGATCCTAAACCCTCATACTAGGAAAGGAGGGGACAAAGGCACCCTAAGGAAGGCCTAGAAGCAACACACACCTGCAGACCCAAAGGAAACACCAAGCTGGTGCAGGTGGGCGCAGGGACGGCTCACTGGTGGCGCAGGGGCGGTGCACTGGCCGGTGCAGGGGCGGCTGTAAGGTGGCGCAGGGGCGGCTGGTGTGCAGAAGACACCACTTCAGCTCCTTCTTCACTTCTACCTTCGATTCTCTACTCTTCTTCACTCCAACAACAACATAAAAACATAACATACACATATATACATCATCATAAGCCAAACTTGGCTAAACAAGATCCAATCCTAAGGAGTCTATGCTAGACTAAGGAAAGGAAAGAAAAGAGACAAGAAGATGCAAGGAAAGAAGAGGAAGGAGATGGAAGCCATGGAAGCTCACCAAGATGAAGATCCAGAAGCTCACAAACTAACCAAAACGTCCTCAAGCTGGCTCACAAGGCTCAGCAACCATCATCAACATCAAAGCCAAGCAAAAGCTTCCCAAAACTGACACAAACTGAAGGAAATCAACCAAGGATCCAAGGGACAAGAAGAGAAGAAAGAGTATGTAAGGAGAGAGAGAGATCTGTAAATGCAAACCCTCATCAGAGAGAAGAAGAAGATATATATAAGGTGGTGAAAGAGTAAAGCACGGGTCAAAGCAGTCAAAGAAGACGGCTGCAGCACACAAAGCCGCAGGGACGGGCTCTGTGAGACGCAGGGGCGGGCTTTGTGAGCCGCAGGAGCGGACCAAGTAAGGCGCAAGGGCGCCCCCTGGGTCACGCAGGGGCGGCACAGGCATAAACCTTGCCCCTCTGCTCCCTCTCTCAGCTCTCAGTAACTGGGCTCTTACATCTCACCCCCCTAAACACAAGTTTCGTCCCAAAACTTGCAAGATCCCAAGTCCTCTCGGTCCCATAAGCCAAGGCATAACTCACTCTCTCTATTGGAGGGATCACCTCTCCGCTCAGAAGGTCATAACCTAGAACAGATCTATAACCATAAACATCAACATGGAGGAATAATCCACTCCAGAAAACAGGGCCATAACGCTACCCAAAGGTAGACAGGAATCACATCTCTCGCTATATCACAACACAAGGCATAGAGGAAGCACATCTCTAGCCAAACATAACACATGCATAGAGGAAATACGTCTCTAGCCGATCCATAAGTATATACATCGTATGGAGGAATCACATCTCTACTGAAACTAAGTGCGTCTATCTTGGCTTAAAACTCTGGATAGTTCCTCTGGATACTATCCTCGGTCTCCCATGTAGCCTCCTCAGGTCCACGTCTCGACCACTGTATCCTCATCATAGGTATATCCTTCGAACGCAGGCGTCTCACACCTCGCTCTAGGATTGCAATAGGATGCTCAATAAAGGTGTGGTCCGGCTCTACCACCAAATCATCATAACTCACGATGTGCCTCGGATCTGGTATGTACTCTCTCAGCCGAGACACATGGAACATAGGGTGAACACCCTCCAATCTCGGAGGCAAAGCTAATCTATAGGCTGCCTTCCTAACTCTGTCTAGTATCTCAAAAGGACCGACATATCGGGGACTCAACTTCCCCTTTATGCCAAAACGTCTGACGCCACGCGTCGGGGATACTCTCAACCAGACATGAGCTCCTACACTAAACTCTAGAGGCCGACACCTCTTGTCTGCATATGACTTCTGGCGACTCTGTGCAGCCAATATCCTCTCTCTAATCAGCGCTACTCGAGCCATATCATCACGAATCTGCTCTAGCGCTATCCCACTGATACTGCTAGGCTCATCCCAACATAAAGGTGTACGACACCTACGTCCATACAGTGCCTCACAGGGAGCCATCCTAATAGATGCATGCTAGCTGTTGTTGTATGAGAACTCAACAAGTGGGAGGTAATCAGACCATCCCTGTCCCCAATCTAACACACAAGCTCGCAACATATCCTCCAAAGTCTGGATGGTCCTCTCTGATTGTCCGTCAGTCTGGGGGTGAAACGCAGTCGTGAAGTGTAGACTCGTCCCCAAAGTAGTCTAAATCAGCTGCCAAAACCTCGAGGTAAATCGTCCATCTCGATCAGAGACGATCGTCCTCGGTACACCATGGAGTGTCACTATTTGTCTAGTGTACTCCTCAGCTAATCTACTCACCGGCCACGTCTCTCTGATAGGGATGAAACGTGCCGTCTTCGTCAGTCTATCAACAACAACCCAAATGACATCAAAACTCCTACTCGGTCTCAATCCAGCCACAAATCCATGGAGACGTCCTCCCACTTCCATTGCGGCACTGGTAGTGGATGGAGCTCACCTCCAGGTCTGCAATGCTCTATCTTGACCTACTGACATGTTGCACACTGAGCCACAAATCTGGCTACATCGGGCTTCAATCCTCCCTACCAATATAAACGTCTCATATCATGGTACATCTTACTTGTACCTGGATGTACAGAGTAAGATGTACAGTGAGCCTCCTGTAAGATCCTTTGTCTCAACTCCGCATCAGCAAGAACACAAATGCGATCATGTCGCCTCATCACCCCATCAGCTCCAATGGAAAACTCTGGTGCCTCTCCACGAGACATCATCTCTTTGATTTTCATCAAGGTCGGGCAGGTTCCCTTCTTCTATAGGATCTCCTCCAACAAACTAGGTAAAACCTCTAAAGTATACAGCTGGGCATCCTCATCAGGAAACTGGATGTCCATCTCTAGCCAAGCTAGATCCCTCTGAAGCTGAGGCTGTACAGTCAATCTCGCAATCGCCTTCTCTCAAGGCGTCTTCCTGCTCAAGGCGTCAACAACCACATTCGCCTTTCCAGGATGATACAAAATCTCAAGGTCAAAGTCCTTGATCAACTCAAGCCATCGACGTTGGCGGTTGTTTTACTCCCGCTGCGTAAAACTATACTTCAGACTCTTATGGTCTATGAAGATCTGACATGTAGCACCATACAAGTAATGTCTCCAGATCTTCAAACCATGCACTACCGCTTCCAACTCCAGATCATGAGTCAGGTGGTTCTCCTCATACGTCTTCAGCTGTCGAGACGCATATACAATCACTCTACCTCTCTGCATCAACACACATCCCAAGCCTAGTTTGGATGCATCACTGTAGACTACAAAATCATCAGATCCCTCTGGCTGTGCCAGGACAGGAGCAGAAGTCAAACGCCTCTTCAACTCCTCAAAGCTCTGAGCACACTGGTCGGTCCACGCAAACCGGGTAGTCTTCCTCAGAAGACTCGTCAATGGACGGGCAATCACAAAAAAACCCTCCACAAAGCGTCTATAGTAACCGGCTAGGCCAAGAAAGCTACGCACTTTCTTGACGTTCTTCGGTGTCGTCCATGCATCAACAAACTCGATCTTCGCCGGGTCAACCATAACTACATCGGCGGAGACAATGTGTCCAAGGAAAGCAACCTCAAACATCCAGAAATCACACTTAGAGAGCTTAGCATACAACTCTCTATCCCTCAAAATCTGCAAAACCTTCCTCAGATGGCCGGCATGCTCCTCTCTACTACGAGAGTACACCAGAATATCATCGATGAAGACCACCACAAACTAATCAAGGAAGTCGATGAATATGCTATTCATCAACTCCATAAAGACTGTTGGGGCATTCGTCAGCCCGAATGGCATCACTACAAACTCGTAGTGTCCATAACGGGTACGAAATGCCGTCCCGTGTACGTCCTGCTCTCTCACCCTCAGCTGGTGATATCTTGAGCGCAAATCAATGTGGGAGAAGACTGTAGCTCCCTGAAGCTGATCAAGTAGATTGTCAATACGAGGTAACTGATACCTGTTCTTGAGGGTCACCTTGTTCAACTCTCTGTAATCTATGCATAACGTCAAAGATCCGTCCTTCTTCCCGTACGAAGAGGACAAGTGCACCCCATGGTGAAACACTAGGGTGTATGAAGATCTTCTCAACCAACTCCTCGAGTTGCTTCTTCAACTCCAACATATCGACAGGTGCCATACGGTATGGGGCCTTCGAGATGGGTCGCGTGCTAGGCTCTAACTCTATGCTGAAGTCCACACTCCACTGAGGCGGCAAACTCGACGGCTCAACAAACACATCTGTAAACTCGCAGACCACTGGAATACTCTCCAGAGCTGGACTCTCTCTATCCTTCATGGCGTAGCACCAGAAGGCATCACAACTCTGTGCAATCAATCTAGCTGCTCATACGGCACTAATAACCGAACCTGTCTTCCCAAGGTCCCAACCCCGAAAGACCTCAATCTGACCAACCTCGGTAGAGACTGTAATAGTCCGTCTACCAACATCCAAAACTGCATGGTTTCTACGCATCCAGTCCATACCTAATATGACTTCTTCATGCATCAATGACATGACTAAGAAGTCTACAAGTAAAACACGAGTCCCTAAACGAAAGGGACAACTATGAATCTCACGGGTACCTCTGACCCGACTACCATCAGGTAACCCTATAGTAAAGGGTATCCCCTCTATGGTAGCTAAACTCAGACGCTCAACACAAGTACTAGAAATAAAGGAATGCGTAGCACCAGTATCAAACAAAACTCTAACAGGTAAACCATGAAGTAGAATGGTACCTGTAGCAGCCGGTGTAGGTCGATCCTCTGCACCCCTCAACTCAAAAGCTCGCCCTCGGGCTCCTCTGACATCATTGGTGCCAACATCTCTACCTCTACCTCTACTCGGTCCTGGAACAGAACCCTGAGTAGATGGACGCTCTGGGACCCTCTGCTGTCCTTGTGTCTGCTGCTGAGGTGTCCTCTGAACACCTCCTGCTACACTGGCAGGGGAAGTGTTAGCATGAAATATTGTGATATTTTAGGCACGTTTTCTAAACGTATTTGATTCATATCGATAGTCTTTGATTGAACTTTGTGCATATATGAGCTAGTATTACCTATATTGTCGATATGGATGTCTACACTAGTTCTATGTTGATTTTAGGTGATTTGGAGCTGTTTCCGAACGGAATCGAGCAAAGGAGAGTTGAGTTGATATGTCCGCAGATTGAGGACACTCTTTGGAAGCAAATTGGAGTTTTAGCTTGAGGAATGCACGAGGTTAGGAAAGAATCACGTTCTTGCCCTAAATTACGCCCTAAAATACGGCCGGAATCCAAACCACGTTCAGAATTACGGCCGTGGATTTAGAGTCAGAAATTGATGTTCATTCCAGAGGATACTACGGCCGTGGAACATATGGTGTAAACCGTATTTGTTTCCACGCTCTAAATTATGGTCGTGGAACACTTCCACGACCGTGATCTTGGCGAATCTTTTCGCCACACTTTGAAGCCACGATCTTTTAAAGATTGGGCCGGGCCGATATTCTATCTTGCCCTATAAAAAGACGGACGAAGCAAGAATCCATCATCCCCGCTTACCCCCGTTTATCTTCGCTTAATCATCGCTCATCCCCGCTTACCCCCGTTTATCTTTGCTTAATCATCGCTTATCCCCGCTTAGAGGCTTGCTTTCACACATCGCTTCTCACCGCTTGGAAGCATCGACATCTCGTGGGAGATTGAAGTTCGTGTTTAGCAATTGCCCTAATCTCGCACTTTTGGTGGAGATTGCTGTTGAGATCTCCGGATTGGCGGAAAATCGAAGTTTTCGGAAGATTTTGCAAGAAGATCTCTCTTCTTGTTTAGGTTTGGTTCGGAAAACGGATTGACATCCCGTTTTTCCTTTCTTTCCTAGGATTACGATTGCTTGTTCTATTGTGAATCTTTTGACAACATTCGTTCTTAATTGTGACTTTGAGATTGATTTGAAGATTATTGAAAGTTCTTGAAAGTTTCCATCTTTTTATCTTTTAATTCTTGAATTGATATCAACATGACTGTTATTGGCTAAAAACCCTTAACAATTCTAAGGTGAAGGGTTGATAGTTGTGGCTTAGATGATGATAGATCGATCGCAAACAGATTAGACCCTGAGAGTTAGAGGGAATCGCCGACAACCCTAAATAACGGCTTGTTCTTGAGTCCACGGCCGTGGAACCTTAAGAACTAACCGTGATTTCCTTTAAGTCCAGGAACTTGCTTTTACTTTAATCCAAAGTTAAAGATTTGCTTTAGCTTAGTTTAGATTTGTCTTTTCTAGGTGGTAGTGAAGCCTCAACAACCTCTACCTCGATTGTGAGTGTGACAACCTCAATCGGTTAAGTTAGTCTTGATCCTTGGGTTATAAGTTTGGGTATTTGACACTAATCCTCATCTTTAGAATCTTTCTATATTGAGCCTCAACAACCTGTATAGAGAGTGCCTTGTAGGTGGGTTACATAAGGTTTTTGGAACTTCACCGTACGATTACCTTACATTAGTATACCTTTGCATATCTCAACTCTGTCTTTACATCATTAAGTATATCTTGAATCGATTGCCACAGCTGGATACTTGGATCTTTAGGATTGTTGTTTTCCCAATATTTGCAAAACTCCCATATTTACTTGCTTGATAACCTGCAATCGAGTTCGTTCCCACCCAAATCCCTGTGTTCGATACTCTGGAATTCTTGCTTAGCTACGTCGATCCGTACACTGCGGGTTCGCTGCTTGATTCTAGTTTTATAAATTTAAAACTTATTTGCACACACCTTTAGGGGCGAACAAGTTTTTGGCGCCGTTGCCGGGGATTTGGTTTCGGCCGAATCCGGTAGCCGGTTGTCAAGCTTGGGAGCTTGCTCTCGTTGTTTGATATCTCTTTGAGTGCATGTGCAGGTCTAGGAACACCGAAGATCTCTTACCTCTTGATCAAGAGCTAGAGAAAACCTTGAGGCAAAAGCGCAAGGAAAAGAAGATGGCTGAAGAACACGAACGTGATCTTCAAACGGAGTTGGCGGAGAAGGAAGCTCAACTCCGATGGAATGAGACTCTCCGCCAGGATGAGATGGATCGTCATCAATCTCAAGTTAACGGTCTACAAGACATGATCTTCCAAATGAGGATAGAGATGAGCGACCTTAAGAATAAGGGAAGCAAGAAATCCTCAAGAAGGAGATCAAGGTCTAGAAGAAAAAGTCACTCATCCGCTGATGATAGTGACTCTTCCATGCCACCGTTAGAGGAGATTGATCCCACGATCAATATGAATCCTTTCCATCCACAAGGAGCTGCTAATCGCCGCATTCCACCTAGGAATGTGAGAGTCGAACGTGTGGATAATGAGCCAAGAACTCTTGGCCAGCGGATGGATCCAACACAACAACCACGCCGCTTGGGTGTGAAATTTGATGCTGAAGATGTGCAAGGGTTTAGCTTTAACCCTCAAGTTATCACTCTTGTTCGCCAAAGCCAATTTGGCGGTACAAGCGCTGAATCTCCACACCAACACTTGCAAAACTTTGAGTGTATGATGGAGACGATGAGACCGAAGAACGCTACTACCAACAGCTATAAGATCAAACCTTTCTTTTTCTCCTTGAAAGGGAAAGCGTTATCTTGGTACCAAGCTCTTCCTAATGGGAAACTAGACACGTGGGAAGACCTTTCCGCGGAGTTTCTCACCAAATTCTTTCCGCCTTCCAAAACGGCGGAACTTAGAGGTAAGATTAATGCTTTTTCCATGAGACCTAACGAAAGTTTGTTTCAATCTTAGGAAAGGTTTCAGGATTTGCTCTTGGATTGCCCTCATCATGGCATATCCAAGTTTGCCTTACTGGAGATTTACTACAAGGGGCTGGATGCGGGAACGCAATTCAACCTCCAATCCCTCTCATGTGGAACATTCATGGACATGAGAGAAGATGACGCTTGGGACTTCATCGAGAAGCAAGCAAGAGTCATAGAGAAGTATTCCCACCGGAAAGCGGAGGGAAATCGTGTGGAGCAAGGCGCAAAGCTCACACATGAAGCTCAAAATCAGATTTTCTCCCTCAACAAAGATATCAAAGAGTTGAAGGAGACTATCAAGACCAACTTCCCAAAGCAACAAGAGAAGGATGTTGGCTATTTGGGCAACAACAATGGCGGTGATAACACCAACCGCAACAACAATAACCGGAACAATAACCGGAATAACAATTGGAATGGAAACAACAACAACCGGAACAACAACAATTGGAACAACAATAGGGGTTCAAACAACAACAATTGGCGCTCCAATCAACAAAATTCCGGTAACTCTTATCCTTCCAATTCTAATTCACTAACTCCACCTTCCTCTTCCTCTACTCCTTTGAAAAGCCAGGGGCAATCATCTAATGGAGGAAACAATACGGGAAAGGAGAAGCCCGACCCCATGTTGGAAACGATCTTGGGAAAGCTTCAAGGGTTGGAGAACCGCCTCATCAAGGTTGATGATCAAGTTTCTAAAGTTGACAAAGTTCAAAAAGTTTTGGAAAACAAGATGTTCAACCACGCGGAGCAAGTTCCTAGAAATCAAGGGAAACTTCCAGGAAAGACGGAGGACAACCCTAAGGGAAGGGTGATGGCGATTACAACTAGGAGCGGAGTGACCACCACCGATCCGCAGCCTACGTTCGTTGAAGTCCCCGTAGAGAAGGACAAAGAAAAGGGGAAGGAGAAGGAAGATGTCTATGTTCCTCCTCCAGCTTACAAACCTCCCCTACCATTCCCTCAATCTAGAGCGCGAGCGCGCCTAGACAAACAATTCGGTAAGTTCATAGAACTCATGAGTAAGCTGCATATTAATATACCTTTCATTGATGCTATTGTAGGTATGCCGGCTTATGGCAAGTTCTTGAAGAAGCTCCTCTCCAACAAGAGGAAGCTAGAAGATTTCGGAGAGGTCAAGATGAGTTCGGATTCTTCGGATCTCATCAAGACCATGAAGGAGAAAATGCCCCCAAAGTTGAAGGATCCGGGGTCATTTTGCATTCCCATTGGAGTGGGAGATGTCACATATGACGCTTTATGTGACTTAGGAGCAAGTGTGAGCATCATACCACTTGCATTATGTAGGAAGATCGGTTTAGGCGATCCTAAACCGGTAAAGATGACGTTATACATGGCGGATCGATCCATCACTCGCCCCGTCGGTATTGTAGAAGACGTCCCGGTCAAGCTAGGTAAATTCTTTGTTCCCATTGATTTTGTCGTGCTTGACATTCCTGCAGATAGTCCGGTCCCGATCATACTCGGAAGACCGTTTCTTGCAACTTCCGGCTGCATGGTCGATTGCAAGAATGGAAGACTCGCTTTTGATATTGGAGAAGAGAAAGTGGAGTTCGTTCTTTCCACTCTAGTGAAGGAGCCAATCTTTGACGAGGATATTTACGATATCCAAGACGAAGAAGGTTTGTCTAGGGAAGAGGTAAGTGCGATTCTCTTTAACGATCCTTTACAAAAGGTTATCACTATGAGTCTAACCAATGTAGGGGAAGCCGAAGAGTGCAAAGAGGAAATTGAAGCCTTAGAAGCACAAGAAGAGATGTATGAATTGGAGTTTGAGAAACTCCACGATGAGGCTGAGAATGTAAGAATCCACGGTCATACCCTGTATTCCACGACCGTGGATTTCACAACCAAAATCGACCTCCATTCCAGGGGATTACACGGCCGTGGAACACATGGAGAGGCCGTAATTCTGACCGTGGAAGAGGGTGATCGGCATACTTCTTCAACTTCTTTTGATTCTTCTCCAAACCACTCAACACCCTTAGAAACCCCTAAGGAAACGTCGGATGCTCCTCAAGGATCATTGGAAGCTCCGAAAGTGATGGAACTCAAACCACTTCCTACTCATCTAAGGTACGCTTTCCTTGGAACTAATTCTACCTTCCCGGTTATTGTTAGCTCCGAATTAAGCATAAATGAACATGAACAGCTCATGATTGTCCTTAGGAAACATAGAAAAGCCATAGGCTACACTATCGAGGACTTAGTAGGAATTAAACCCTCCCTATGTATGCATAAGATACTAATGGAGGAGGATTTTAGAACTTCAAGACAACCTCAAAGGCGGTTGAATCCGACCATGAAGGAGGTTGTCAAGAAGGAGATTCTTAAACTTCTTGATGCAGGTATCATCTATCCTATCTCCGATAGCAAGTGGGTGAGTCCAGTTCAAGTAGTTCCGAAGAAGGGAGGAATGACGGTCATCACCAACAAGAACAACGAACTCATTCCTACCCGAACCGTGACTGGATGGCGAATGTGCATAGACTACCGCAAGCTCAACAACGCAACACGGAAGGATCACTTTCCATTGCCATTCATCGATCAAATGCTTGAAAGGTTAGCACAACATTCACATTTTTGCTACCTTGACGGTTATAGTGGTTTCTTTCAGATTCCGATACATCCGGATGATCAAGAGAAGACCACATTCACGTGCCCTTGGGGTACGTTCGCCTATAGGAGAATGCCGTTCGGGCTTTGCAACGCCCCAGCCACCTTTCAACGGTGCATGATGGCCATCTTCTCCGAATACGTAGAGGAAATCATGGAAGTCTTCATGGACGACTTCTCCGTATACGGTTCCTCTTTTAACGATTGCCTTTCTAACATTTCTCTTGTTTTACAACGTTGTGAAGACACTAACCTAGTTCTTAATTGGGAGAAGTGTCAATTCATGGTTAAGGAAGGAATCGTATTAGGTCACTTAGTCTCTAGTAGAGGGATAGAGGTAGACAAGGCTAAGATAGAGACCATAGAGAAACTTCCTCCCCCAATTTCGGTGAAAGGGATAAGAAGTTTCCTAGGACATGCTGGATTTTATAGACGTTTCATTAAGGACTTTTCTAAGATATCAAAACCTCTCACTAATCTATTGATGAAGGATGCGGTTTTTGAGTTTTCGCAGGAATGTTTGGATGCGTTTAACACCATTCGGCAAGCTCTAATTTCAGCACCAATTATCCAACCTCCGGATTGGACTCTTCCCTTTGAGATTATGTGCGACGCTAGTGACGTAGCTATTGGGGCTGTTCTTGGACAACGAAAGCAAGGGCGAACCCATGCCATATACTATGCTAGCAAAACGCTAGACGAAGCGCAGCTCAACTACGCCACTACCGAGAAAGAGTTTGTTCGCTCCAAACGGTGTGTGCAAGCTTTAAATTTATAACCCTAGACTTAAGCTTAAAACAAGGATGCGAACCCGCAGTGTACGGGTCAATCGTAGTAAAAGCAAGAAAATTCCAGGGGTCGATCACAGGGACTCGGTGAAACAAAGTCAATACGGTGTGCTTATGTCAATACTAACCACAAGAGCGATTAACACAATCAAAGATGAATAAGAAGTCAATAAAGCAAACATGCAATTCTAGGGATTAAAGCATCGAGTTGTGGTTCCAACTCAAGATCTATAGATAAGCGGACAAAGCTGAGATTTTTGCGTGAGGAAGGTGTTTCTAAAGTGGAGTAGATCACCGGGTAAGTCTCACTACACACTAATCCTAAACCGTAACTCCTATTACCGGGTAAGTCTCAAGGAATCAAGATAAAGAATTATAACCTCAAACTAACATACCATCTAAGGGAATAGAATCAACCTTTACCGGGTAAGTCTCAGGCTAACTCACAAAGATGGGATGGAAGCACACTCAAACCCCAATAAAGGATAAACCTTTATTACCTACACTTATGATCATTGGTAAACAAACTAAGGAATTACCGGGTAAGTCTCATCCTAAGCTTGCATTGAACCAGGAAGGTGTAATAAGAATAAGATTTAGCAAACTCTAACACTTAACTTTCTGTTATGGATCAGATAAGTCACCTCGATCAGCCAGTTTCCACCCCGGCCGAGATGTTCATCGACTGAACGAGATGCTTAGGGTTAAGGTTAAAGACTCGAACTTTCAGGATCCTACTAGAATCTAAGATTATTCTATCATTGTTTTCCCCACAACCTTCAGCCAATCACCCTAGAATCACACAAGGAAATTAGCCACTCATCATCATAATGAAAGTATTAAAATATATGGGAAGAAAGTGAATATTTGAACAAAGAAGAATTTAAGGAAAAGACTTCAATAACTGAATCAAATATCACAACAAAGCGTTCCTTGGATAGCAATCCAAAAAGACAAGACAACAAGGAAGGGGAATGAAGACAATCTTACAAAACCCTCCAAAAAGCTATAAAAGCTATAGACTTCTATCTTCCTTCAACCTTCAAAAAGGTTCTTCAAATCTCCCAAACTGGAGTATGCTGTTGCTGCTGCGTGTTTTTCGGTGTAAGCGGCCTCCTTGATTTGTGGAAATCCAACCCTTTTTATAGGAAAATAACCCTCCAAAGATAAAATATCTTAGAAAGATCTTTTCCCATAAAAATAGGTAAAATATAAGATCTTCTTCCTTCCAGGAGTCAGGCCCAAAAATATAAGATCACTTTCCAATTTTAAAAGATCTTATCCATGAATAAAATATTCTCGCCGCGTCCTAGGTGTTCGCCTCGGTCGAGTCGGCGTCTCTGGATCACCTCGGTCGAGATGAATCTCTGGTCAACCGAGGTGAGTCACAACTGAATGTGAAATCTCTCGAATCTGCTCCAAAGTAAATCTTTTAATCCATGGCTATGCTTCCTGGATGTAGCTCCAATTGACTCATGACTCCTTTCGCTCCTTTTTGATGCAAAACGTACCATTTTACCTGCAATTACAACAAAACTAGGTGTAGACCTCGATCCTCGCAAAGGTAGATGAAATGGTAGTAAAATCACATAATGCACATACAAACATACAGATTATGAAAGATAAAACGTCCAAACAATCCCCAAAATATAGACTATAATTCATGCTATCAAAATACCCCATACTTAGCCCTTGCTTGTCCCCAAGCAAGTTCCTCACATAGAAGACAAGATAGAATGGATTATAAGTCAAGAAAATCAATGAAAAACATTTTTATGGTGTGCAACTATCATAGATCACTCTAAGAGAATACTTCATGGAATTAAAAACTCAATATGCTCAAAACATTTTATAAATATAGAAAAGTTGTTCATCTTTGCATAAAATCATAGAATGCATAATAAATCATAATTATCAAAATCAATCATGTATAATCCAGTTTAAACCACTAAGTCAATCAACAAGCTCAAGGTCTCAAGGGCTTCCCAAAAGAAAAGGTCAAGAAACGTGTAGGGTAGGGATGTATGTAAGGTAATGTGGTGCTAGAATCCGGGAAAAGGATGAACTTTACTTCCACTTTGACTTGCAACATCTTCCATCAATAAGCTTTGCTTATTCCACTTTTTTTTTCTTTTTACTTTACTTTTTGGGATGCATGGACAGAGGTGCACAATAACCGAAGCCTAGGAAATATGCAATCATCAATTTCTCGAGATGCATCAAACCCTTGATGCACATACCATGACCCGTTAGGAATATCGCTCAATCCAACTTTGGCAAGACACAAACACCCGACTATGTGAATGGTGCCGAGTTACTCATCTTCATGATTGACTTCCCCAAACCTATTATTGCTTTCTAACACTTTCACTTCCAGCCACTTCTCAACTTCACTTGCTTTCACCACTTCGCTTGCTTCCAAATTCCCGGATAGGTAAAGGGAGGCAAAATGTATATGAGGGGCTAAGCATGATCAAGAAGAAGAAGAAGAAGAAGAAGAAGATGAATTGCCTTGGTCTTTCCAGAAAGAAAGTGAGAGAACTTAACCTGCGGTGTCAACCTTCAAATTCAACATAATTTGGATAAAAACAAAGTATTAAACATGCTAATAATTTCAAACAAAGCATTTAGCAACTTAAACATATTATAAAACCTTTCAAACACATAAAGGATTCAAAACCAGTCAGTAAACAAGATCTTCACTGAGATCATATCCAGATAAATAACACGAAATCGTTTTCGAAAAACTCTCAGTTAACACACATCGGTCGAGGTGTTCTTGGTTCAACCGAGGTGAAATGCCTCGTTTGGCCAAGACTGACTCGGTCGAGATCGCAAAAAATTTTTTTAAAACCATTTTTTTTTTCAGTTTCGACGTTTTTCTCAATCAAATAACCTGTAGGTATGCATGTAATATCAGATAATCATATAAATGCAGAAGTAATGCATAAATAAAATATCCGATGAAATATAATACATCAAAAGTAGTCAAATAAGTACAAACACCCCATACTTGGGACACACTGTCCCAGTGGGTCAAATAAAAGTCTGGAAAACGAGAGTACTCACTATATAAATAGCTGAACTGCATAAAAGAAAATAAAGAAAATCCTGCAGCTCCTCAGTAATCCTGATCCGGCGGTGGTGGTGGTGGTGGCACATACGGATACTGTGTCGGGTCGAACGGATAGCCCATAGTCTGCTGGAACTGCAGCTCCATCATCCTACGCTGATAGTGCTGCCCCTCTAGCATCTGCTGAGTCCAGCTGTCAAGGTGTCGGTGCTGGGCGGCAAATCTCTCATGTAAGTCCACAGTAAGGGCAACATAAGAATCTATCATCTGGTCAGTCAGATCATCGATCCGACGATGAGCCTCAGTGTCTCTATGACGGCGTGTCCGACGCCTAGCAGATCTAGCAGGAGGTGCAGCAGGTGCTGGCTCAGTATCCTCCTCATCATCCAAGTCGATGATCGGTGGCGTGCTCGTACCTGCAGTATCTGTCCCTGTATCCATCGGGACTCCACCATCTCTCTCATCCACTATCTCCTCGTCGTCGTCATCCTCCTCCTCCTCAGCCGGGGCAGCTGCTGCCTCTCTATGATCCTCCATCAGAGGAGCCCAAGTTGTCTGCCAGTAATGCGGATCAAAGACTGTGAACTGAGCAGACCAGCGGATCCCCTGTGGTGCAATCCGCTCCCAAAGCATGGCGACGTATGGAGTGGTCAAACCACGGGGAACCAGAATCCTCCGTGTGATCATCTCCTGTAATCCCAGCGGCTTCGGAGCCGCCGCCATCGTGCAAACAGTGAGGTCCATCCCGTGGTAGGTAGCGATATGGGTGACTAGACCTCCGCAGCAAATGTCTCCCTTCGCCTTGGCCTTGATCTTGTGCAGATCCTCTGCCAAGAGCAAGCCAAAGTCTGGGAAACCTCCTGTAACCATGCAGTAGAGGCTGAAGAGCTCGCCCTGTCTGATCTTCTGGGGCGTCTCAGTACGCGCCAAAAGTGTCTCGCTGAAAATCCTGTGGGCTAGTCTGAAGGCCGGATGAAAGATGACCTTCTCCCTGGAATCTCCAGGGCGCCATCTGTCTGCGTGCTCGGTAATATGGGCAATCTGTCCCCAGAACTCCCTAGCTACGGATCGGGAAGGGAAATCGGTGGCGGTGGGCTCAGAAAAGCCAAAAATCTCTCTCCATATCTCTAAGGGAACTATGAAGTTCCGGTTCATCAACCGGTACTTCACAGACTGGTCTGTGGGGAGGTAGGAGAAGGAGCTAACAAACTCTAAGGTCGGCTCCAAGTAAGCTGGGGCTCAGATCTCAATAAACTGATCCAGCCCGACAGTAGCAATCATCCTCCTAAGGTCAGCATCTAACCCTAGGCAATCAAAAGCCGACACGTCCAGAAATCGTAGTGCGATAACTGGACGGCTAGCTATCCGCTCATAGTCTACCCGGCATCTCTCGTGGATAACCGGGCGGTAAGGACGGGAAGAAGAGGAAGAAGGGGAGGGTGAGGATCTGTCTCTCAGGGCTAGGCGGCGATCGGAACTCATTTTCACTTAACACTGTCAGACCACCTCGGTTGCTGGCAAGACTCAAGAACACCTCGGTCGAGATGCAGTTCGACCGGACCGAGGCGTAGCAGTTACGATTCCAATTCTCAGAAATTCAGTTCTTTTCCCCCTATAATCACTACAATTGCTTCCTAAGGGGTACTTAAGCCTTTCCTCAGCAAAATCAGGGGCAACCAAAGCCCAAATCGAAACGAATGAACGAGTTAGGGTTTCGACTTATTTTACCTCGTTTCGGTCGATTCGTTCGATTTTCTTGCAGATCTGTTGTTGCAATCGGTTCCTCTACCCTTCAATCTCAGTTTCGAAGCAGAAATCGGCGAAAACGAGCAAGATCTGAGAGGGAGCGAAGTGGAAGTCGCCGCGGTCGAGGTGGGTAAAGTAAAAAGTGAAAAAATAAAATTTTTTTCCTTTTTATACTGTTCCTGGATCTGCTGTCACCTCTAGTCGCCTCGGTTGCTCAAGAATCAACTCGGTCGAGGTGCTCTGACAGTAACCGAGGTGCTTCTTTCTTCTCAGAATCTCGAACTTCCGTCCTTCCTGTTATGTTCCTTCCTTAGATATTCCCTGTTGTCTGTCCAGAATGCCAAAAACAAAGCAAAGCAAAGCAAAAACAAAAACTATCTAAGCTAGACTAGAAAACGGGAAAAAGAAAGCAATACCTTAGGTTGCCTCCCAAGAAGCGCTTGGTTTAAGGTTGCTAGCTGGACCATGCTGCGTCTCAAACGAGGTGGGAGGTGCCCTCACCCCATACTTCACCTCCATCGTGGGGTGAAGTAAGTAGATCCATCAACCGCTCCAACAAGTGTAAGTGCTCATCGGGGAATGAATCGTCTATGGGTGGGTTATCCGTCTCGCGGGAGGATTCCGGTAGCCAGCTGAGGTGATCCGCAACTGAGTTCTCGGATCCTTTCTTATCGCGGATCTCTAGGTCAAACTCTTAGAGCAGGAGAATCCATCGAATAAGGCGCGGCTTGGCATCTTTCTTAGCCAACAAGTAACGAATGGCTGCGTGGTCGGTGTAGACAATGACTTTTGCTCCTACTAGATAGGAACGAAACTTCTCGAAAGCATATACAACCGCCAATAACTCCTTCTCGGTGGTAGCGTAGTTGCGTTGTGCTTCATCTAGCGTTTTGCTAGCATAATAAATGGCGGTGGTCCGTCCATCTTTCTTCTGTCCAAGCACCGCTCCTACGGCTACATCACTAGCGTCACACATGACCTCAAAGGGCAAGGTCCAATCAGGAGGTTGGATAATAGGAGCGGAGATCAACGCTTCCTTAATCCTGTAAAAAGCATCAAGACACTCCTGTGAAAACTCAAAAACAACATCTTTATTCAAGAGGTTAGTTAGAGGTTTAGAAATCTTAGAAAAGTCCTTGATGAATCTTCTGTAGAAACCTGCATGCCCGAGAAAACTCCTCACACCTTTAACAGAACAAGGAGGAGGGAGTTTCTCAATAGTTTCGATCTTAGCTCGATCGACCTCAATACCTCGATTAGAAACGAGGTGTCCTAGCACAATGCCTTCATTAACCATAAAATGACACTTCTCCCAATTCAGAACAAGGTTAGTGTCTTCACATCTTTTAAGCACTAGAGAAAGGTTAGATAGGCAATCATCAAAAGAGGAACCATATACAGAAAAATCATCCATGAATACCTCCATGATCTCCTCTATGTACTCGGAAAAGATAGCCATCATGCATCGCTGGAAGGTAGCGGGTGCATCGCACAATCCAAATGGCATCCTCCGATAGGCAAATGTCCCCCATGGACAAGTGAAAGTGGTCTTCTCCTGATCATCCGGATGGATAGGAATCTGGAAGAATCCACTATAGCCGTCCAAGTAGCAAAAGTGTGAATGTTGGGCCAATCGTTCGAGCATTTGGTCGATGAAGGGAAGCGGAAAATGATCCTTCCGAGTCGCCGTGTTCAGCTTCCTATAATCGATGCAAACTCTCCAGCCCGTAACGGTCCTTGTTGGGATTAACTCGTTGTTCTTATTCGTCACAACGGTCATCCCTCCTTTCTTCGGAACGACATGCACCGGGCTAACCCACTTGTTGTCCGAGATAGGATAAATAATACCTGCATCCAACAACTTAAGAACTTCCTTCTTCACAACCTCTTTCATGATCGGATTTAACCGTCTTTGAGGTTCCCGTGAAGTCTTATGATTATCTTCCATTAGAATTCTATGCATGCAGAAAGAAGGTTTAATGCCAATAAGATCATCCGTGGTATAACCTATAGCCTTTCGATGCTTTCTCAGGACATGCATTAATTTAAACAATTCAGATTCGGAAAGGGAAGCACTAACAATAACGGGATAAGTAGAATCCGGTCCAAGAAAGATATACCTCAAGTGACTGGGGAGTTGTTTAAGCTCCACGACTGGGGGTGCTTTCTGAGGGGGATCCATGCTTCCTCTTTCCAGTGGAGTGGTATCAGAAACTGGACTCGATGAAGTCTCAGTTAGGATTATCTCGCCATCGACCTCGGTCGAGGCGCAGAGGCGTTGACCGAGATGTTCTTCAGTCGCCTCGCTCAGTCCAGAAGGTGCCTCGGTCGAGGTACTGCTACTGGGACCAAGACTGGAGATCTTTGTCTCCTGGATTAGCTTCTCAGTTTTAGCTCCTGGATCTTCTCCCAGTCCCTTCAAGCTCCGTATATCTGCATCACAAGAAGCATCTATACCTTCCTCCATTAAACTGAAGCTAATAACTCTTTCGAGTGGATCGTTAATAAGGATAGAGCTCACCAATTCTCTTGATTCTTCTTCATCGTAGATGTTGAAGATATCATCAGTTAGTTGCTCCCCTTTCATGGCTGCAAGTAGCGCGAACTCCACCTCATCGCCACCAACGTTGAATTTCAACTTGGCGTTCTTGCAATCCACGTTGCAACCCGAAGTTGCTAGAAATGGCCTCCCGAGAATAATAGGAACAGGATAATCTGCGGGAATGTCAAGTACAACAAAATCTATGGGTAGATAGAAGTTACCTAACTTGACCGGAACGTCCTCCAAGATGCCCACGGGATGGGTAATGGAGCGATCCGCCATATAAAGTCGAATCTTGACCGGCTTGGGCTCTCCAAGACCGATCTTCGTGCATAGCTCCAGCGGGATGATGCTCACGCTGGCTCCTAGATCACAAAGGGCTTCACAAGTGACATCCCCAACTTGAATGGGAATGCAAAATGAGCCGGGATCTCTCAACTTAGGTGGCATCTTTTCCTTCATGATTTTGATAAGCTCCGAAGATTTAGATGTCATCCTAACTTCACCAACATCCTCCAGCTTCCTCTTCCTTGATAAGATTTCTTTTAAGAACTTCCCATAGGCGGGCATACCTAAAATAGCATCAAGGAAAGGAATATTAATATGTAGCTTATTCATCAAGTCAAGAAACTTACCAAAGTGCTTGTCTAGATGTGCTCTGGCTCTGGACTGAGGGAATGGAAGTGGTGGTTTGTATGCAGGAGGTGGAACATAAGTTTCTGTCGTCCCTCCTGCTTTCTGTTGCTCCGCCTCGGTTGGCATCTCGGTCGAGGTGTTCTTCGACTGGATCTGGACCGAGGTGGTCTGCGTCGAGCGAGGTACTGGATCTGCAGTTTTGAGTCCACTCCTCGTCGTTATGGCCATGCATTGGCCCTTAGGGTTAGTTTCCGTCTTTGCTGGAAGCTTCCCTGGATCTCTTGGCGCTTCATTCGCCTTATTAGCAAGTTGTTGTTCGAAGGACTTTTGGGCCCTCGAAAATGAAGTCATAGTATTCTCCATAGCGCTAAGCTTGATCAAGATTGCCTCCAGAACTGCGTCTTTCTTTTCTGGCTGAGACGAACTTGATCCTTGCCCTTGGCTTTTCAATGGAGTAGAAGAAGAAGAAGGGGAAGAGAGGAAAGGGTTAGAGGAATCATTAGAGTTGGAGTTTGAATGATTGTTACCGTAGTTTTGGTTATTCTCCCTCCAGTTGTTTCTATTGGATCCTCTATTGTTGTTGTTGTAGTTGTTGTTTCGGGGACCGTTGTTGTTGTTACGGTACCCGTTATTGTTGTTGTTCCTTTGCCCTTGCTCTTCCTTCTTAGTTTGAGCCATCAAGAGCTCCTTCAATTGCTTCACGTCATTCTTCAAAGACGTGAGTTGATTGTTGTTGGATTGAGTCTCTTGAAAGTTGACTCTTTTAACTTCACCTTCATCTCCTTGGTGGGTGTATTTCTCCATGTGCAAGGCTTGCTTCTCAATGAAGTCCCAAGCCTCATCAATCGCCATGTCCATGAAGGTACCGGCGGAGAGTAGTTGGAGATTGAACTGGGTGCTTCCGTCCAGCCCTTTGAAGTAGATCTCCAACAACTCGATCTTTGGAATCCCATGATGTGGGCAATCCAAGAGGATGTCCTTGAACCGCTCCCAAGATTTGGACAAGCTCTCCTTGTCCTTCATAATGAAAGCGTTGATCTTCCCTCTCATTTCAGCGGTCTTTGAGGGGGGAAAGAATTTGGTCAAGAATTC
Source organism: Fagopyrum homotropicum (assembly GCA_033239125.1). Taxonomy (NCBI): domain Eukaryota; kingdom Viridiplantae; phylum Streptophyta; class Magnoliopsida; order Caryophyllales; family Polygonaceae; genus Fagopyrum; species Fagopyrum homotropicum. The sequence goes on along the minus strand of BSWB01000003.1, from coordinate 92,377,255 downwards.
CATAGTCATCTCCTCCCATGTGCTAATTTTTCCTGGAGGAAGAGATTGATACCAAGTAAGAGCTCTATCTTTTAAAGAAAAGTAAAAAGGTCTTAGCTTGTAGTTGTTATTCTCAATTCTGGGGGGTCGCAAGGTTTCCATCAAGATCTCGTAGTTTTGAAGATGTTGATGCGGCGACTCTTTCTCTAGCCCTCCGAATTGGCATTGGCGAATCATGGCTAGAACTTGCGGTCGAAGTTCGTAGTCATGATCTGCTGGATCTCCTAGGTTCACTCCTGGATGCCTCAGCTGTTGATTAGGGTCCATCCTTTGACCTAGGGTTTGTGGGATTCCTGCAAGAAGAACATCTCGGACTGGCATCCGAGGTGGAAGTACATCGGCCGGGGCGTCAGGTACTGGAATCTGCCTCGGTCGCGGGTCAACTACTGGATCCTGCATCGGTCGAGGATCAACAGGAGGATCTTCCCTCGGTCGAAGTAGAATCTGGTCTCGTATGACTGCTATCTCAGCTTCGATTGCTGCAGTCTTGGTGCGATTCTCTTCTTTCTCTTGCCTGAGTTCTTCCTTGCTGAGGCGTAGCAGCTCTAGCGCCTCTTTCAATTGGGCCGCAAGATCGCGATCGTCTTGTTGGGCCATCTTCGCTTCTCTTAAGCGTCGCTTGTATGTCTCTTCTGGTTCGGAATCGTAAGGAACGATTTCCTTCCCAGCGCGGGTTCTTCGCATATACCTAAGAAAGAACCTGCAAAAGTCACTCAAGTAGAGTGGTTAGATGAAACGGGGCAATCGCCCCAAGAGCAAACCGTACCGGCTCGGTCTAGACCAAGTCCCCGGCAACGACGCCAAAAACTTGTTCGCTCCAAACGGTGTGTGCAAGCTTTAAATTTATAACCCTAGACTTAAGCTTAAAACAAGGATGCGAACCCGCAGTGTACGGGTCAATCGTAGTAAAAGCAAGAAAATTCCAGGGGTCGATCACAGGGACTCGGTGAAACAAAGTCAATACGGTGTGCTTATGTCAATACTAACCACAAGAGCGATTAACACAATCAAAGATGAATAAGAAGTCAATAAAGCAAACATGCAATTCTAGGGATTAAAGCATCTAGTTGTGGTTCCAACTCAAGATCTATAGATAAGCGGACAAAACTGAGATTTTTGCGTGAGGAAGGTGTTTCTAAAGTGGAGTAGATCACCGGGTAAGTCTCACTACACACTAATCCTAAACCGTAACTCCTATTACCGGGTAAGTCTCAAGGAATCAAGATAAAGAATTATAACCTCAAACTAACATACCATCTAAGGGAATAGAATCAACCTTTACCGGGTAAGTCTCAGGCTAACTCACAAAGATGGGATGGAAGCACACTCAAACCCCAATAAAGGATAAACCTTTATTACCTACACTTATGATCATTGGTAAACAAACTAAGGAATTACCGGGTAAGTCTCATCCTAAGCTTGCATTGAACCAGGAAGGTGTAATAAGAATAGGATTTAGCAAACTCTAATACTTAACTTTCTGTTATGGATCAGATAAGTCACCTCGATCAGCCAGTTTCCACCCCGGCCGAGATGTTCATCGACTGAACGAGATGCTTAGGGTTAAGGTTAAAGACTCGAACTTTCAGGATCCTACTGGAATCTAAGATTATTCTATCATTGTTTTCCCCACAACCTTCAGCCAATCACCCTAGAATCACACAAGGAAATTAGCCACTCATCATCATAATGAAAGTATTAAAATATATGGGAAGAAAGTGAATATTTGAACAAAGAAGAATTTAAGGAAAAAACTTCAATAACTGAATCAAATATCACAACAAAGCGTTCCTTGGATAGCAATCCAAAAAGACAAGACAACAAGGAAGGGGAATGAAGACAATCTTACAAAACCCTCCAAAAAGCTATAAAAGCTATAGACTTCTATCTTCCTTCAACCTTCAAAAAGGTTCTTCAAATCTCCCAAACTGGAGTATGCTGCTGCTGCTGCGTGTTTTTCGGTGTAAGCGGCCTCCTTGATTTGTGGAAATCCAACCCTTTTTATAGGAAAATAACCCTCCAAAGATAAAATATCTTAGAAAGATTTTTTCCCATAAAAATAGGTAAAATATAAGATCTTCTTCCTTCCAGGAGTCAGGCCCAAAAATATAAGATCACTTTCCAATTTTAAAAGATCTTATCCATGAATAAACTATTCTCGCCGCGTCCTAGGTGTTCGCCTCGGTCGAGTCGGCGTCTCTGGATCACCTCGGTCGAGATGAATCTCTGGTCAACCGAGGTGAGTCACAACTGAATGTGAAATCTCTCGAATCTGCTCCAAAGTAAATCTTTTAATCCATGGCTATGCTTCCTGGATGTAGCTCCAATTGACTCATGACTCCTTTCGCTCCTTTTTTATGCAAAACGTACCATTTTACCTGCAATTACAACAAAACTAGGTGTAGACCTCGATCCTCGCAAAGGTAGATGAAATGGTAGTAAAATCACATAATGCACATACAAACATACAGATTATGAAAGATAAAACGTCCAAACAATCCCCAAAATATAGACTATAATTCATGCTATCAGAGTTTTTAGCCATTGTCTACGCTATTGACAAGTTTCGCTCTTATCTTGTAGGTGCAAAGGTGATTGTCTACACGGATCACGCTGCGATCCGGTACCTCCTTGCGAAGAAAGACGCGAAGCCAAGGCTAATTAGATGGATTCTTCTCCTACAAGAATTCGATCTTGAGATCCGCGACAAGAAAGGTTCAGAAAATTCTGTTGCGGATCATTTGAGTCGTCTAACACATCTAGAGGACGACCACCTACCAATTGATGACTCCTTTCCGGACGAACACCTACACATCATAGAGGAGTGCATCAACGTGATCTCCAAAGGTAACGAACCTTGGTTTGCTGATTTTGTTAACTATTTGGTTTGCCAGGAGATACCGCCCGGACTATCCTACGCACAAAGGAAGAAGTTCTTTAAGGACGTCCGGGAATACTATTGGAACGAGCCTCTCCTCTTTAAGAGAGGTCCGGATGGCATCATTCGGCGATGTGTGCCGGAAGAAGAGATGCAAAGTGTCATCCGCCATTGTCATTCACTACCTTGTGGAGGACACGCTAGTTCGAACAAGACTAGCGCAAAGGTATTGCAATCTGGATTCTATTGGCCTACTTTATTTAGAGATGTGCAATCCTTTGTTTCTTGCTGCGATGCTTGTCAAAGAACAGGCAATATTTCTAGAAGGAACGAGATGCCCCTCAACAACATCCAAGAGGTGGAGATTTTCGACGTTTGGGGAGTTAATTTCATGGGACCATTCCCATCTTCTTGTGGAAACCAATACATACTATTGGCGGTAGACTACGTTTCTAGATGGGTGGAAGCAATTGCCTCTCCCACGAATGATGCCATGGTGGTGGTTAAGTTCTTCAACAAGATCATCTTTCCGCGATTTGGAACACCAAGGACGATCATTAGTGATGGAGGTTCTCACTTCATAGCCCGTTGCTTTGAAGCTCTTCTAGCTAAGTATGGGGTTACTCACAAGATCGCTACCCTTTACCATCCACAAACGAGTGGACAAGTTGAGATCTCAAATAGGGAGATCAAGGGAATTCTAGAGAAGACGGTTTCAAGGACTAGGAAGGATTGGTCCTTGAAACTAGATGATGCATTATGGGCGTACCGGACTGCGTACAAGACTCCCATAGGAACCACACCATACAACCTTGTGTATGGGAAGTCTTGTCATTTGCCGGTAGAGTTGGAGCACAAAGCGTTTTGGGCTATCAAGTGGCTGAATTTCGGCATGAAGGAAGCGGGAGAGAAGCGTCTCCTAGACATCAACAAGCTGGATGAACTTCGCTTGAACGCCTATGAAAACGCTAAGATCTACAAGGAAAGGGCAAAGCGTTGACATGATAAGCATATCATTCCAAAGGACTTCAAAGAAGGAGATCAAGTTCTCCTCTTCAATTCAAGACTTCGCCTCTTTCCAGGTAAGCTTAAATCCCGTTGGACCGGACCTTTTCTAATTAAGCGTATTTTCCCCCATGGTGCAGTTGAAGTATGGGGTGAAGCTAGCGGAAGTTTTAAGGTGAACGGCCAACGACTCAAGAAGTATACGCCGGAACTCCAAACTGAGGAGTTTGCGCCTACCGCACTCGAATAAGTGCGAGATTGGTCTAGCTACGGACCTTAAACAAAGCGCTTCTTGGGAGGCAACCCAAGGTATTGCATTCTCGTTTTTATTTTTCGATTCATAGTTTAGCTTAGAATAGACGTTTTCGCTTTATTTTGCCTCGATTTCTTCCGGTATGTTCGTGTTTTTGGTTGTAGGATCAATGGAAAAGGAAAAAGGGAGAATAATGTCGAAGAAGAGTGACGAAATTTGGACTTTGAAGCTTTACAGAAGGTTCCACGGTCTAAATTACGGTCGTTATAGCTACAGTGGCCGTAATTCTCAAAATCCTTTGAAAAATCACAAAAACCACGGGTCCGTACACTTCCACGGCCGTGGAACACCCCGACAGACCGTGATTTTCAAAATTTTGCCTGCGACTATATAAGCCACATTCTTCACAAATTTGCCCCAAAAATTCCCTTTCCACGACCTAAACACCGAAACCCCACGACCCCCTCCAATTCTTCGTTTTCTAATCGTTTTCAACGATTATTCATCCTAAACTGCAGCAAATCCAACCACGAACAAGATCCAAGCAACAAACCGAGCGGAAATCCATCAACAAACGCGCATTTCGGGTTTTTCAATCCGAAAAAGAGGTTATTCTTTCTTCTTGATTTTCACGGATTTGGTTCGTTTTTGCTATAGATTTCTAGGAAGAACTGAAAAAGACTGGAAGGAATTAGATTAGGACTGCTTGTTGTGGTGATTGTTGGTGAATTTGCTGAGATTCGCGAGATTCTGAGACGAATCACGGTCTCTGGGTAAACCACGGCCGTGGAACCTGAAGAACAGACCGTAATTTTAGTGAAAAATGGATTTCGTAAGGAGAGTGTCGGGAAGGATAAAGGAGAAGAAGGGAGAGCAGAATAAGAAAAGAAAGGGCAATCCCTCCACCTCTAGGGCACCACCACCCTCATCTCCTTCACTACCATCTTCACCTTCAGCACCATCTTCACCTCCTCACCCTAGCATCCCAACCATACATGAGAACCACCTTGTTGCATTTGAGAGGATCACAAAGAGGACAGTGATTGGTCCTAGGTATTTGTTGTTGGAGGATCTACATCCTCTCAACATAGTTGATGATCTTACATGGCTCTTGGATAGAGCCGGATTGCTTGTCTTCACGAACATTCGTGAAGACGCCTATGAGGAGATCACCCGGGAGGTTGTGACGTCTTTCGAGCACAGCCACGTCGATAGGACCGTCTCCTTCCGTCTCATGGAACAAGACTACCATTTGAGTATTGTCGAGTTTGGGACCATTTTCGGGTTCCATGAGACCTATAACGGTCGATTTCCGAGCGGAGTTTACCCCAAGAACTTTTGGGAGGAAGTTGCGATGATATACGCCGACGAGGACCGTTGGCAACCCGCCGATACCAAGGCTAGATTGATGTACCATCTAGCCTTGAAGATAGCTCACCGCATTCTTTCGGAGTGTCTCTTTCCTAGGACGGAGACGCCCCAAAAGATCAAGACGGATGAGCTATTCTTGCTCTATTGCATGCTATACGGTCGCCGTGTAGATTGTGCTACTCTTTTGGTGGCTACGATGAGCAAACTCAAGAACAAGAAGAAGGGGAACATTGGATATGGTGGGATAGTTACCCATATTGCTAGGACATTTGGTGTAGATTTTTCTGCTTGCACCCGCATACCGGCCGTCCCTTTAGGGCTACACGCTTTCATGGTTAGGGGTCTCATTTTCCCCACACATAGAGGTCCGCCTTATGCGGGCATGCCTTGGGAGAGTAGGACGGGCAGGGGTATTGAGTGGCTGCCGGAGTATTCCATTGTGGCGGGACGCCACAATTGGAAGGAGACGTTCGCTGCGATGCATGCGAACAGGCTAGTAGCTCCCCCTTACGTTCCACCACCGGTTGTGGAGGAGGAGGACATGGGAGATCAGTACGAGAGTGGTGGAGGAGCGGAGCAGGAGTTTGGCACGTTTCCGGACCAGCCGGAGGCGGCCCCGGATGTACCTAGACGCTCTCCACGTCCAGCTAGAGCCTCAGGCTCGTCATCTCGCCGCGCTAGCGTGAGTGAGAGGCCCACGTGGATGACTACACCTCCCACTTGGTATGACACCCCCCCTCCTTGGTCCACGGCGCAGCCAGCAGCACATCCACCACCACCAGCACCATCCGATGCTCCATCATGGTACAGTCAGGCTCCAGGATGGTACGAGCAGATGCCGGATTGGGCTACCGGACTTTCAGAGAGAGTAGGAGCATTAGAGATCCGGGCGGATGCTAGAGACGGACGCTTAGACGACCTTGACCACATGATGAGGGACGTCTACCGCCAGCAGTTTGGGCGGTTTTATGATCCGAGTTTCTCTCCATTCCCACCTCCGCCGGCGCCGTAGTGATTGATGCATGATCGTTTGTTTTAGGCATTCCCGCCACCACTTGTGAGTCTCTTTTTCTTTTCTTTCTTTTGTTCTTTCTTTTGAACATTAGGGACAATGTTCGTCCTAAGTATGGGGTGGGATGTACTAAAAGTTTGTAATAACTCTACTCTCTATGTTTGCTTTCATTCGAGACTATCGTTGCATATTCATTATGTGTTACACGTTTCATTTTCGCATTGCATGAAAAAGAACTTTAAAAACCCATAAAAATTGAAAAATTTTGAAAATTTTGAGCTTCTAATGAATTGAGATGATTTCCATGATAATCATTACTTGTGGATGGAGTTTGATGACAATTACATGCTTAAAAGGATTGTGAATTGAGAAGAACTTGAATGAATGAATTTTACCTCTTTTGCAAGTTTTATAATGTGAAAATGTTACCTAAATCACACTAGGAAATTGAAGTTGAAATCACATTATAAGTTCCTATACTTCTTGTTGAAATGATTAAGGCAATTCGATACTTTCTTTCTTCTTTCTTTGATCACCTAGCTCCTCATTGAAATATTAGCCTCCTTTACCTATCCGGGAATATGGAGAAGTGAATGAGAAAAAGGCATGTTTGATGTGGGAGGGCCATGAGAGCAATTATTTGCAATCAATTGAATAGAAAGAAATTATAGGTTTGGGGAAGTCAATCATGACGATGAGTAACTCGACACCATTCACATAGCCGGGTGTTTGTGTCTTGCCAAAGTCGGATTGAGCGATATTCCTAGCGGATTATGGTATGTGCGCTAAGGGTTTGAGGCATCTCTCGAAAAATTGAGAAACGCCGATCTCCTAGGCTTCGGTTTTTGTGCACCTCTGTCCATAACTCCAAAAGTAAAGTCGAAAAATGAAAAAAAGAGAGCGAAGCTCTAAGTTGAAGTGTTGCGGGAACCGCATAAGAAGAAGAAGGTAGTTGTCCACTTTCCCGGATTTATACACCACTTTCCCTTAAAGTTTTCCCTTCCCTTCCATATTCTAGACCTTTTCTTTGAAAGTCCTTAAGATCAAAAGAATGTTATATGACTTGGTGATCTAAATTGAAGTTTTTTGTGATTGATTTTGATAATGTTTGAAGGTTATAATGCTTGTTTAGAAGTTAAGTTGGTTCATGAATTTTCTTTGCTTTTTACTCTTTGATTGAGTGTGTGAAAGTTTGAAGAACGATTGAAGCAAGGTTTGAGAATGATCTATTCTTTAGAAGTCACATTCACCCAAAAGAAGGTACACATATTTCATCCTAACTCTTGTTTAAAGCTTTTTGAAAGACCTTGCTTAGGGACAAGCAAGTGTTAAGTATGGGGTTATTTGTTAGCATGAAATATTGTGATATTTTAGGCACGTTTTCTAAACGTATTTGATTCATATCGATAGTCTTTGATTGAACTTTGTGCATATGTGAGCTAGTATTACCTATATTGTCGATATGGATGTCTACACTAGTTCTATGTTGATTTTAGGTGATTTGAAGCTGTTTCCGAACGGAATCGAGCAAAGGAGAGTTGAGTTGATATGTCCGCAGATTGAGGACACTCTTTGGAAGCAAATTGGAGTTTTAGCTTGAGGAATACACGAGGTTAGGGAAGAATCACGTTCTTGCCCTAAATTATGCCCTAAAATACGGCCGGAATGCAAACCACGTTCAGAATTACGGCCGTGGATTTAGAGTCAGAAATTGATGTTCATTCCAGAGGATACTACGGCCGTGGAACATATGGTGCAAACCGTATTTGTTTCCGCGCTCTAAATTACGGTCGTGGAACACTTCCACGACCGTGATCTTGGCGAATCTTTTCGCCACACTTTGAAGCCACGATCTTTTAAAGATTGGGCCGGGCCGATATTCTATCTTGCCCTATAAAAAGACGGACGAAGCAAGAATCCATCATCCCCGCTTACCCCCGTTTATCTTCGCTTAATCATCGCTCATCCCCGCTTACCCCCGTTTATCTTCGCTTAATCATCGCTTATCCCCGCTTAGAGGCTTGCTTTCACACATCGCTTCTCACCGCTTGGAAGCATCGACATCTCGTGGGAGATTGAAGTTCGTGTTTAGCAATTGCCCTAATCTCGCACTTTTGGTGGAGATTGCTGTTGAGATCTCCGGATTGACGGAAGATCGAAGTTTTCGGAAGATTTTGCAAGAAGATCTCTCTTCTTGTTTAGGTTTGGTTCGGAAAACGGATTGACATCCCGTTTTTCCTTTCTTTCCTAGGATTATGATTGCTTGTTCTATTGTGAATCTTTTGACAACATTCGTTCTTAATTGTGACTTTGAGATTGATTTGAAGATTATTGAAAGTTCTTGAAAGTTTCCATCTTTTTATCTTTTAATTCTTGAATTGATATCAACATGACTGTTATTGGCTAAAAACCCTTAACAATTCTAAGGTGAAGGGTTGATAGTTGTGGCTTAGATGATGATAGATCGATCGCAAACAGATTAGACCCTGAGAGTTAGAGAGAATCGCCGACAACCCTAAATTACGGCTTGTTCTTGAGTCCACGGCCGTGGAACCTTAAGAACTAACCGTGATTTCCTTTAAGTCCACGAACTTGCTTTTACTTTAATCCAAAGTTAAAGATTTGCTTTAGCTTAGTTTAGCCTTGTCTTTTCTAGGTGGTAGTGAAGCCTCAACAACCTCTACCTCGATTGTGAGTGTCACAACCTCAATCGGTTAAGTTAGTCTTGATCCTTGGGTTATAAGTTTGGGTATTTGACACTAATCCTCATCTTTAGAATCTTTCTATATTGAGCCTCAACAACCTGTATAGAGAGTGCCTTGTAGGTGGGTTACATAAGGTTTTTGGAACTTTACCGTACGATTACCTTACATTAGTATACCTTTGCATATCTCAACTCTGTCTTTACATCATTAAGTATATCTTGAATCAATTGCCACAGCTGGATACTTGGATCTTTAGGATTGTTGTTTTCCCAATATTTGCAAAACTCCCATATTTACTTGCTTGATAACCTGCAATCGAGTTCGTTCCCACCCAAATCCCTGTGTTCGATACTCTGGAATTCTTGCTTAGCTACGTCGATCCGTACACTGCGGGTTCGCTGCTTGATTCTAGTTTTATAAATTTAAAACTTATTTGCACACACCTTTAGGGGCGAACAGGAAGAACCCTGTTGAGATGCTACTCCTCCCTGCCTACAGAAGGCAGCTCGATGTCCCTGTCGGCCACAGGTAAAACAAGTCACAACTGGTATGGGACAGACTGACCTTAGATGACCAGGGTCACCACAGTTGTAACACTGACGTCCCTTATCTGCAGTCTGTGCAAATGAGGGGTAACTCTGACACCCCTGATCTCGTCTAGATCCAGATGATCCTCCAACTCCATTGGTCTGCCCAGTGCGTTGCCTCTTCTCAGGCTGTCCCGTCTGAGAAGCTCTCCTCTGACTGGCTCGCTCTTTCTCAAAAGCAGAAGCCCGGTCCTGGTTATCAGCTAGGGACTCACAATGGAATGCCGCCATGTATGAACGGGTGCTCTCTCTCAGACGACTAGAGAACAAATACACATGCTGATCCTCGGATGGTGCAGCTGGACCTAGCAAAGCTAACTCGGTCTGGAAACGGTAGATGGAATCAGTAATAGGCATATCCTCAAAGCCAGCCTCCATAAAATCCTGTAGCTTCTCCCTCCTTAATGAGGCAGGGCAGAACTGCTCTCTAATCATGCACCTCATATGGTCATAACTAGTAGCTCTGGTCCGGACAGTCCTCCACCACTGGTGTGCGAGGTCACGAAATAGAGACTGAACTAGCTCTATCCGTCTGTCCTCAAGACATCTGATAGACTCCAAGGCTGAGTCTACATTCCCAATCTACACCTCAGTCTCTAACCCAATCTCTCTTGAGAAGTGTGGCACTCCCTGGTGGTAAAATGCCTTAAACTAGGCATCTGATTGAGGCCCTCTAGTCTCCACTAGGACTCGAGCTGGATCAACAACACGTGCAGGTGCAGTTGGCACCCAGATCGCTCCCTGAGATCTCTAACAAGATCCCTCAGGTACTGGTAAATCTGGGGCTCGCCTGCCATCCCTAATATCCTTCTCAAAACGTCGAAGGTACTCTTTGAACTCCGGTCCTCCCATGGAGACACGGTCAGCGTCATCAGACCGAGCTGGATGTGAATGATGTCTCACAGATCCACTGCTCATCGTCTCTAGGACGACGCTCTCTTCAACCTCCTCATGTATCTCCTCCACCACTAGTGGATCAGCAGCGGAAACTGGTCCCTCACCTACCACACCCGGAGGACGGGGTGGTCTACCTCTACCTCTACCTACAGTGGCAGTAGCTCTAGTCCGAGCCATATGCGGGGTATGCACACCTAACTTATAAGGCTCTATATAGACCAAAAGTATAGATATATATATACCCAACACAACACATACATAAACCATCATACATACATATCATATCTACACTACAAAGATCCATAGCAGGAGTGGGGACTTCTCATACATCTAACCGAGTAAGAAACATAACACCCTCACACAAGAGGTAACAAAACCACATTTAAAACCAAAACCATTAAAACGTCACATCCCATATGGGTTCTGTTTATTTTACCTATCAGACCTCATTGCAGGTAGCAAGTGCCATTGTTGTCAACCTAGGCTCTGATACCAACTTTGTAACACCCCGAATCCGTGGGACTCGGAGTGCCACATTGGGCTAGGATCTCACAATGGATCCTGACTCTAGCCTGACAACAAGTTCACTGGACCTTACAACATGGCACTGACAGATATGAAAACAAATACATAAAACTGTATAAAACTGTACAACCCAAAAGGTAAGACATCATAGCCGAGTAAGAAACATAACACCCTCACACAGGAGGTAACAAAAGACCATCCTCACGCAGAAGGGACAGATAATAAACCCAAAAACCAACACAACCTATGTACGAGATGTCCTCGGCCTGTCACTCTGCTAGATCACCCAATAGCATGCCTATCCTGTGGGGCATCTACAACATGGTAATAAACCATTAGCTATCCATATACATATATAGAGTATTGTATAAGCACAATCACACGTAAGGAAAGATAAACACATCACTATGCTTCCACTCATTTACCAATTTACTCATCTCAATATAATGGTCATTCACTCCAAACGTATGTATATAATATATATGAAACTATGTGACAGAAGGACCGATACATCCTTGCCTCTGAGCCTGCTAGCCAGTCGTACTAGTATCGGTCACACAATCCGTGTACCCTGTGGGAGTGGATTGTTCCCTTCTTGTAAACCGGTCTGGCCTGACTCAAGAGAACCTCCCAGACTCCACGGCGGAATGAAAGGGAAAGGTTATCACAGCCACGCATATGGGGCAATCAATAAAACATAGGTCGGTATATACGGCATCACATGCTATAATAGCAAACATACAAAGCACACACCACACATGCAAACACCCAATATAAGGATGACAGCTAAGTAAGTCCTACGGACTTACCTCAACTTCGATCACAACTCAACCAGGATCACCTCTACACTGGAGGGACAACACAGCCTATAAACAAGGCATAAGGAGATATATCAGACTCCTAGCCACATAAGGGTCACACCTAGACCCAAAGGGATCCAAAGGATCAACCTCAACCTCACTCACAACCTAACGAACCTCACAAGCCATAAGAGGCATAAATCGATCATAAACATCATCAAAACTCAACCTCACACATCTAGCATGATCCTAAGCCCTCATACTAGGAAAGGAGGGAACAAAGTACCCTAAGGAAGGCCTAGAAGCAACACACACTGCAAAACAAAAGGAAACACCAAGCTGGTGCAGGTGGGCACAAGGGCAGCTCACTAGTGGCACAGGGGCGGTGCCCTGGCCGGCGCAAGGGCGGCTGTAAGGTGGCGCAGGGGCGGCTGGTGTGCAGAAGACACCACTTCAGCTCCTTCTTCACTTCTACCTTCGATTCTCTACTCTTCTTCACTCCAACAACAACATACAAACATAACATACACATATATACATCATCATAAGCCAAACTTGGCTAAAACAAGATCCAATCCTAAGGAGTTTATGCTAGACAAAGGAAAGGGAAGAAAAGAGACAAGAAGATGCAAGGAAAGAAGAGGAAGAAGATGGAAGCCATGGAAGCTCACCAGGCTGAAGATCTAGAAGCTCACAAACTAACCAAAACTTCCTCAAGCTGGCTCACAAGGCTCAACAACCATCACCAACATCAAAGCCAAGCAAAAGCTTCCTAAAACTCACACAAACTCAAGGAGATCAACCAAGGATCCAAGGGAGAAGAAGAGAAAAAAGAGTATGTAAGGAGAGAGTGAGAGATATGAAAATGCAAACCCTCATCAAAGAGAAGAAGAAGATATATATAAGGTGGTGAAAGAATAAAGCATGGGTCAAAGCAGTCAAAGAAGACGGCTGCAGCACACAGAGCCGCAGGGGCGGGCTCTGTGAGCCGCAGGGGCGGACCATGTAAGGCGCTGGGGCGCCCCCTGGGTCACGCAGGGGCGGCTCAGGCATAAACCTGGCCCCTCTGCTCCCTCTCTTAGCTCTCAGCAACTAGGCTCTTACACTTTCCCCCCTCCAAGACCGCTGAAATGAGAGGGAAGATTAATGCATTCATTATGAAGGACAAGGAGAGTTTGTCCAAGTCATGGGAGAGATTCAAGGATGTTCTATTGGATTGCCCACACCATGGGATTCCAAAGATAGAGTTGCTGGAGATATACTTCAAGGGATTGGATAGAGCTACTCAATTCAATCTTCAACTACTTTCCTCCGGAACATTCATGGATATGCCGATAGACGAAGCTTGGAAGTTCATTGAAAAGCAAGCTTTGCATATGGAGAAGTACTCCCATCAAGGAGCCGAAAATGGAGTTAAGAGAGTTAATTTCCAAGACACTCCATCAAATGATAATCAACTAATCTCCCTTAAAAACGATGTGAAGCAATTGAAAGACCTTTTGGTGACTCACACGAAGAAGGAAGATGGAGGATATCAAGGAAGAAACAACAACCAAGGGTCACGGAACAACAATTACAACAACAATAGAGGCTCCAACAACAACAATTGGAGATCTAATCAACAAAATTCGGGTAACCCTTATTCTAATTCTAATTCGAATAATTCTTGTAACCCCTCTTCTTCTTCTTCTTCTACTACTCCATTGAAGAGCCAGGATCCTGGATCAAGTTCGTCCAAGCTAGAGAAGAAAGATGCAGTGCTGGAGGCCATCTTGATCAAGCTCAACTCTATGGAGACATCCATGACTTCATTTTCGAAGGCACAAAAAGCCTTAGAGCAACAATTCTTTAGTAAGGCGGATGAAGCTCGAAGAGATCCAGGGAAGCTCCCAGCAAGGACAGAGAGAAACCCTAAGGGACAAATTATGACAATAACGACGAGAAGTGGACTAAATACTGCAAATCTAGTACCTCGGTTGGTGCCAGTGCAGACGAAGGACACCTCGGTCCAGGTACAGACGAGGAACACTTCGGTCGAGGTGCCACCCGAGGTGGAGTCCTAGAAAGCGAAGGAAAAATCTGAAGTTTATGTCCCACCTCCTTCTTATAAACCACCACTTCTATTCCCTCAGTCAAGGGCCAGAGCACATCTAGACAAGCATTTTGGTAAGTTCCTTGACTTGATGAATAAACTACACATTAACATCCCTTTCCTTGATGCTATTATAGGGATGCCCGCCTATGGGAAGTTCTTAAAGGAGATTCTATCAAGAAAGAGAAAGCGGGAAGACTTTGGAGAAGTTAGGATGACATCTAAGTCCTACGAACTCATTCAAATCATGAAGGAGAAGATGCCACCTAAGTTGAGAGATCCCGGCTCATTTTGCATTCCCATTCAAGTTGGAGATGTAACTTGTGAGGCGTTGTGTGATCTAGGAGCCATCGTGAGCATCATTCTGCTGGAGCTATGTGAGAGAATCGGACTTGGAGACCCCAAGCCGGTGAAGATAAGGTTGTACATGGCGGATCGCTCCATTACCCATCCCGTGGGCATCTTGGAAGACGTTCCCGTCAAGTTAGGTAACTTTTATTTACCTATAGACTTTGTTGTACTTGACATACCCGCAGATTATCCCGTTCCTATCATTCTCGGGAGACCATTTCTAGCAACTTTGGGTTGCAATGTGGATTGTAAGAATGCCAAGTTGACATTCAACATTGGTGGAGATCAAGTGGAATTTGCATTCCTTGCTGCAATGAAAGGAGAGCCGCTGGAAGATGACATCTTCAACATCTATGATGAAAAAGAGTCAAGAGAATTGGTGAGCTCTATCCTTATTAACGACCCTCTTGAAAAAGTTCTTAGTTTTAGTTTAATGGAGGAGGGTATAGATGTTTCTTGTGATGCAGATATACGGAGCTTAAAGACACTGGAAGCAGATCCAAGAGTTAAGATTGAGAAACTGATCTAGGAGAGGAGAAATTCGAGTTTCGGTCCCAGTTCCAGTACCTCGACAGAGGCACTTTTTGGACCAAGCGAGGTGTTCTCATCTGAAGAACATCTCGGTCACCCATCTCGGACACCGACCGAGACATCAAGCGAGATGTTGTCAACTGAGAACAACAAACTTCCTGCACCCTTTTCTGAAACTCATTTGCAGTTGGTGGAACACTAGCTCCACCAAGCTTCTGATAAAAAAGAACCTTGGTATGCTGATATTGTTAATTATCTTGTTTGCCAGGAAATACCGCCCGGATTGATGTACGCTCAAAGGAAGAAATTCTTCAAGGATGTACGCCACTACTACTAGGATGAACCTCTACTATTTAAGAGAGGCCCGGATGGGATGCATCGACAATGCATTCCAGAGGATGAAGTTGCTAGTGTTATACGGCATTGCCATTCGCTTCCTTGTAGATGACATGCTAGCTCTCACAAAACATGCACTAAGGTATTGCGTTCCGGTTTCTTTTGGCCTACATTATATAAGGATGTACAAACGTTTGTTGTTTCTTGTGATGCATGCCAAAGAACAGGGAACTTGTCCAGAAGGAACAAGATGCCACTCAATAATATTCAAGAGGTTGAGATTTTTGATGTGTGAGGAGTTGACTTCATGGGACCCTTCCCATCATCCGCAGGGAACCTCTACATTCTCCTAGCTGTTGATTACGTCTCTAGATGGGTGAAAGCCATTGCCTCCCCCACTAACGACACCATGGTGGTTGTGAAGTTCTTCAATCGGACTATCTTTCCACGTTTTGGGACACCGCGCATCATCATCAGCGATGGAGGGACACATTTCATCAACTAGAAGTTTAAGGCACTTCTATCGAAGTACGGGGTAACCCACAAGGTAGCAACCCCTTATCATCCTCAAACTAGTGGACAAGTCGAAATCTTGAATAGAGAAATCAAAGAAATTTTGGAGAAGACCGTCTCTAGGATGAGGAAGGATTGGTCCATGAAGTTGGACGACGCTCTTTGGGCTTATAGGACCGCATTCAAGACTCCCATTGGTACCACCCCTTACAATTTGGTATATGGGAAGTCTTGTCATCTACCCGTTGAGTTGGAGCACAAGGCATATTGGGCAATCAAATGGTTGAATTTCGATATCAAGGAAGCCGGAGAGAAGAGGCTATTGGACATCATTGAGCTGGAAGAGTTGCGCTTAAACGCTTATGAGAATGCCAAAATCTACAAGGAAAGAACGAAGAGATGGCATGACAAGCATATTATTCCTAAGGAATTCAAAGAAGGAGATTTAGTTCTACTCTTCAACTCCTGCTTTCACCTCTTTCCAGGTAAGTTGAAATCTAGATGGACAGGACCTTACGTTGTGAAACATGTTTTTCCTTATGGTGCAGTTGAGATTTGGGGTGAAACAAGCAGAAGCTTTAAGGTCAATGGTAATAGGCTTAAGAAGTACCAACCGGAAGTCCAGGTTGGGGAGATTGCACCACTATACCTCGTTTAGGGATGATGTACGGTCCAACTAGCGACCTTAAATCAAGCGCTTCTTGGGAGGCAACCCAAGGTATTGCTTTATTTTCCCTTTTCTAGCTTAGTTTTAGATAGTTTGCTTTTGCTTTGCTTTGTTTTGTTTTTGGCGTCCTAGACAGAAACCAGGTACTCTCTAAGGAAGGATTACAACTCAGGAGCAACACTAAAAGGACAGGAGTTCGAGAAATTAAGAAGACGGAGTTTGACTGAGACACATCTCGGTTGCTGTCACAGCGCCTCGACCGAGATGTTCTTGGGCAACCGAGGCGACTATTTCTGACAATCCAGTCAGCCACCTCGGTCCGGTCGGGACCACCTCGACCGAGGTGATATCAAATTCGGAGAGGGGTATAAAAGGTGAACATATTTCTCTCTGCCCTCCCAACCCCCTCCTCGATCGCGGCGCACATCTAACCTCGTTTCTTCGTTTTTTTACTCGTTTTCCATGATTTCTGCTCCAATTTCACAAAGAAAAGCAAGAGGATCAGATTGCAAGCAACAAACTGCAAGATAAACGCCTCAAATCTACATAATTTGGGGTAAATTGTCAAAAACCCTAATTTTCCTCTCTTTACTGATTTAGGAGATATTTGTCTTTGGTTGCCATAGATTCTTGCTGAAAAGAGTATAAGTACCCCATATGAAGCAATTGGTAGTGAATTTGGGGGAAAAGAACTAAAAATCAGAGAGAGGAAATCGCCCAGTTTTTCGCCTCGGTCCAGTCGAGCTGTGTCTCGGCTATGGTGTTCTTCAACATGTCAGACCAACCGAGGTAACTTCTTATCAAAAATCATGAGTTCTTGATCTGATCGTCAGCTTGTTTTGAGGGATGTTGCTAGTGGTTCCTCACGTTCTTCTGCTTCTCGACCTTCTATTCCGATGATTCATGAACGTCACCAGGCAGATTTCGATTGCATTTGCAGGCGCCCCATAGTTGCCCCGCGGTTCCTAGACGTCTAAGCCTTCGAGTTCCTCCACGTGGCGGAGGACTTGAGGAAGATGATATCTATGGTAGGGTTGGAGGACTTTATGGAGATCCGAGCTCCAGCCTACCTTGAGCCGACCATGAAGTTTGTGAGTTCTGTCACTCACATGCAAGAGAGGAACAACATCAAGTACCGGTTGCTGAACCGGAACTACATTGTACCGATGGATCAGTTCCGAGAGGTGTTTGGTTTCCCGCTCCCACCGTGACTGATTTCCCATCCCGAGTAGTGGCTCGACAGTTCTGGGGGCAGATTGCCCATGTGGTGGAGCATAGCGACAGATGGAGACCTGGAGACTCCGGGGAGCGCATTATTTTCCACTTAGCCTTCCGTCTAGCCCACCGTATTTTTAGTGAGACTCTTCTAGCGCGTACTGAGACGCACCAAAAGATCAGACAGGGAGAGTTGCTGGGCTTGTTTTGCATGGTGATTGGAGGAGTGCTTGATTTTGGAGGCATGCTAGCTGAAGAGGACTAGTGACCCATATTGCTACGGCCATGGGTCTGGATTTGAGTGCTTGTACATTGGTGGCGGCTGTGAAGCCGCTAGGACTTCAGGAGATGATCACGAGGAGGATTCTTGTTCCTCGTGGCCTCACTACACCCTATGTTGCTATGCCTTGGGAGCAGACTGCTCCTCAGGGTATCCTATGGTTGGCTCAGTTCACAATCTTCGATGTGCATTACTGGTCTTCCGCTTGGT
Source organism: Fagopyrum homotropicum (assembly GCA_033239125.1). NCBI lineage: Eukaryota > Viridiplantae > Streptophyta > Magnoliopsida > Caryophyllales > Polygonaceae > Fagopyrum > Fagopyrum homotropicum. The sequence goes on along the minus strand of BSWB01000003.1, from coordinate 92,358,988 downwards.
TTCCCTATTTACAAGATGCGAGAGATCCTGTGCTAGCAGAGGATGAGGTGGAGTATGATGATGGCGGAGCTGCCATGGAGACCGGTACTGATACCGGTGGTCCTAGTGTGCCGGTTGTCGACCTGGATGATGAGGCGACAGAGGAGGAGGCAACTGTACCATCACGACCTGCCCGGCGTAGAGTCCGTAGACAGAGAGATCCAGTAGTGCACCGACGGATTGATGAGCTGACGGATCAGATGATCGACTCTTACGCAGCCCTTACAGTGGAGGTCATCGAGCTTAGAGAGAGCTTGCACTACCAGCAGAGGATGATGGAGATCCAGTTTCAGCACACTATGGGTTATCCGTTTGACCCATCTCAGCATCGCTTCATTCCATATCCACCACCACCAGCAGATCAGGACTAGAGCTTGCATGGATTATTTTTCTTTATTTATTATGTAGTTCGGCTAGGTCCGGTGAGTTTCCTGTTTTACTTGACTCTTATTTGACCCATTGAGACAATGTGTCCCAAGTATGGGGTATGTGGATGTATTTACTTGACATTATGTATGCTTGTATGACTCTAGTTGGATATCTATGATTTATTTATGCTCCATGTGTTTATCTGAGATTACATGCATGCATACAGGTTTTTGTTTGAAAAAAACGTCAAAAACTGGTTTAAGAAATTTTTTTTTATGACCTCGACCGGGATGATTCTGGCCAAACGAGATAAAGAACCTCTTATGACTTAGAACACCTCGACCGAGGTGGCTTAACTAAGAGATTTTTCGAAACTATTTTGTGCTTCTTCTCTGGATATGACCTCAATGATGATATTGTTTGCAGATTGGTTTTGAAATCTTTATATGCTTGAAAGGTTTTATGATATGTTTAAGTTGCAAAATGCTTTTTTGAAGTTTTGGCATGTTTAATACTTTGTTTTTATCAAAATTATGTTGAATTTGAAGGTTGACACCACATGATGAGTTCTATCACATTCTTCTTGGGATGATTAAGGCAATTCATTCTCTTCTCTTCTTCTTCTTGATCATCCTTTATCCCCTCATATACATATTTGCCTCCCTTTACCTATCCGGGAATTTGGAAGCAAGCAAATGAAAGCAAGTGAAAGTGAAGCTGAGATGTTGGTTGAAAGTGAAGTTGAGATGTTGGCTGAAAGTTGAGATGTTGGCTGGGGTGTTTGTGTCTTGCCAAAGTCAGATTGGGCGATATTCCTAACGGGTCATGGTATGTGCATCAAGGGTTTGAGGCATCTCGAGAAATTGATGATTATTGATCTTGTAGACTTCGGTTATTGTGCACCTCTGTCCATGCACCCAAAAAAGTAAAGTAAAATAAGCAAAACTTATTGGTGGAAGATGTTGAGTTTCAAAGAAAGTGAAGTAAGATCCTATTCCCGGATTCAAGCACCACATTTCCTATATACATCCCACCCTCACACGTTTCTTGACCTCTTTTGGAAGCCCTTGAGACCTCGAGCTTGTTGATTGACTTAGTGGTTTAAACTGGATTATACATGATTGATTTCGATAAATATGATTTATTATGCAAAGATGAACAACTTTCTTATATCCATAAAATGTTTTGATCATATCTTGATTTTATTTGCCATGAAGCATTCTCTTACAGTGATCTATGGGTGGAGCATACCACAAAAAATGTTTTGAAGCGCTTTTCATTGATCTTTATGACTTATAATCTATTCTATCTTGTACTTAAGATTTGGAACTTGCTTGGGGACAAGCAAGTGACAAGTATGGAGTATTTTGATAGCATGTATTATAGTCTATATTTTGGGACTTGTTTAGACGTTATATCTTCAATTATCTACATGTATGGATGTATATTATGTAATTATATTGTTGTTTCATCTACCTTTACGGGAATCGAGGTCTACACCTAGTTTCGTTGTAATTGTAGGTAAAATGGAACATTTTGCATCGAAATGGAGCTATGGAGCTAAGAAGTCATTGGAGCTACATTCTGGAGCTTAAGGAAGAACTCAGGAAACATGGAATTAATGAAGAAGATTGACTTTGGACCAGATTTGAGAGATTTCACATTCAGTTGAGATTCACCTCGGTCAGCTACAGTGTCACTTCGACCGAGGTGATCTTGAGGAGCGTCCCGACCGAGGCGAACACCCTGCCGCCGGCGAGATCATATTTTTGGTTGAGATCTTTTATTTTTGGACAGAAGATATCATATATTTTTGGGCTGGATTTCTGTAAGGAAGATATTATTTTTGGAGATCTATTTTAGAGATATGGATATATTTTATAGAAAATTATCTTTTTAAGATATTATTATCTTTGGAAGATTATTTTCCTATATGTGGATTTTCCACAAGTTAAAGGCATGCTTAGATGCTGAGAGCATCCAACAATTAAGAAGATTTTTTGGAAGTTTGAAGGAAGGATTGAAGGATTGAAGATCAAGGAAGGAAGTAAGATCTAGTTGGAGTTAGCTTTTGAGGGAGTTTGTAAGACTTTCTTAGATTCCCTTTTGGTTTGTTGTCTTACTCGATTTGTGATTTTAAGGAACGCTGATTTGTCACTTATTTGATTAAGTTATTGATACCTTTTTCTTAAGGTTTTCTTGTTCGAATATTGATTCCTTTTCCATATATTTGATTATTGTTATCATGATGATTGTTGGCTAAGTTTCTTATGCGATTCTAGGGTGATTGACTGAAAGTTGTGGGGAAGACGATGATATGATCTTAATCCCAGCAGGACCCTAAAATCTCGAGTCTTTAACCTTAACCCTAGAACACCTCGCTTAGTCAACGAACATCTCGACCGAGATGGTACATAAACTGAACGAGGTGAACTTTTCCCGATCCAAAACTGAGAGTTAAGTGTTCTAGCTTGCCAAATCCTATCCTTATTACACCTTTCCTGGTTCAATGCAAGCCTAGGATGAGACTTACCCGGTGATTCCTTTGTTTGTTTACGCAAGATCATAAGTGTAGGTAATAAAGGTGTGTCCTTTATTGGGATTTGAGTGTGCCTTCATCCCATCTTTGTGAGTTAGCCTGAGACTTACCCGGTAAAGGTTGATTCTATTCCCTTGGGTGGTGTGTTGGTTTGAGATTATAGTTCCTTTCCTTAGTACCTTGAGACTTACCCGGTGATAGGAGCTTTGGTTTGGGATAGTGAGTAGTGAGACTTACCTAGTAATCTATTCCCATCTTTGAAACACCTTCTCTTAGCAAACCTCAGCTTTGTCCGCGTTATCCTTTGAGATCTTGAGTCGGAACCACAACTAGATGCTTTAATCCCTAGAATCCGCATTTACCCTTATTTGACTTTATATCATCTTTGATTACTTTAATTGCTTTTGGTTAATAGCAATACTTGACAACCAATTCTGTGCTTTGTTTCACCTAAGTCCCTATGATCGACCCTTGGAATTCTTGCTTTTTATTACAATTGACCTGTACACTACGGGTTCGTATCTTTGTTCAAGCATACTTCTTGAGTTATAAATTTAAAGCTTGCACACACCATTTGGAGGGAACAACGTTTGAGGATCAACACCAAGGGGAGATCAACCAGTTCTTCAGGTTCCTTAGCAGCTTCAGCGGGAAGATCAACAATTTCGGTAGGTTCCGGAACATGGGGAGTGAGGATTGCCGATAGGGGAGAGATCAGAGGGGTGGCTTCAACGCACTTGGAGGATTCATTTGTGGTTGTGGTCGGAAGGATGGGTGAGGGTTCAGACCTGGGGTGGTTGGCAAGGTTGGGTGAGATTGGTTGGGGTAAGGAATCGGTGGGAGAAGAGAGGGGAAGGAAGAGTTCAACAGAGGATATATGGGGCGGTTAGGGGTGGTTGTTCAAGAGTCGCCGGTTATTGGAGGCAATGAGGTCTTCAGGGATGGATTCAAAGGGGCTAGGGGGAAGGAGATGTTGTGGGCTTAGTTGGGGCGGTGGGTGGGCGGATAAGGTCGGAGATTTTGACACAAGGACGACGGTTGCGCTTAGGTCCGGCCATCCGAGAGGGAGAACAAAGAAGCTCGTGAGGTGCGTTCTTTGGACAGGACAGAGCGTTTTTTCCTCAACACTAATATATCGAACTCTTTTACGCTATAAATAAAAACTAATTAGTGATGCGAGGTTGAAGCCGCCGTTTCTGATCTAGATTGAAAGTCCATGAACTGCCTTAGAGAAGGATTCTCGGGCGAGTCTCTAGTGTTGGCTGAGATTTATATAACTTCGAACCAAAGAATGAGAATTTGATGGATTGACAATGAATAGATAAGAAGATGATTATATGGAAATATAGGAAGATACAAACCAAGGTATTCCCACAACGAACCTTAACCAATTATGTGTCAAAACCCCTTAACGAAGAGCTTACCTTAACCCTCCCTTCTTTAACCTTACACAAGCCTTCTAGATAAGATAAGCACAAGGAGGGACTAAAGATTAACACACACAAGAACAACCTAACAAGGACTCTCACAACGATGAATAAGAATGAATAAAACACAAACTTCGTAAGCGAAGCAGAGAGTTCACACAATATTGTGGAAATATTAACCAAATTAAACCTACCTAATAATCTCATCTTCTAAGGCTATTCATAGGTGAGATCCTCCTAAAATGATAAAATTTATAACTAAAAGATAATCCTAAAAGATAGGATGAACAATTACCTTTAGAATGTTTTAGAGCCTTAAAGGTATTAAAATAATAAAAACTATCTATAATTAATAAGATCTCAACTTGATCTTATAACTCTCGAGCCAAATCTCGGTCTAGCTGTAGAAATCTAGGATGAAATTTTGGTCCTCAAGGCCGAGATTTCTTCTCTGGAGCTCTTTCCTCGGTCTATCCACCTTCTATGCTTGCTGGATCATCTTGATCCTTGTATGGTCCTTTTACAGTAGCCAACAATGTCACTAAAGAATACCTAGGTATGAGTGAGGTCACTTTAAGTGTACCTGTTACCAATAAGTTAGAACCTTCCTCATGGATGGTCTTTGCTCTTGCTCTAGTGATAGCTCTTTCCTTGACAATACTTGAAGATGATGTGGTCGTATTATCCTTCAATGCCTTGGCCCTTGATCTAGTGATTGGTACTTGAGCTCGTGTTGAGGATGGTCCCTCATCATACTCCCCTTCTTGAGAAGGATTCATCCTCGAATCACCAACATGTTCATTCTTAGACTCAAAAGGACTCAACTCTCCTACATTGAAGGTCTTGCTTACTCCATACTTAGTTGTGAGCTCCAAGACATAAGCGTTGTTTCCAACCTTACGCTTCACACGAAATGGTCCATCTCCCCTTGGAGACAGCTTTAGACTTTCTCATCTCCGGAAATCGCTCTTTCCTTAGGTGCAACCAAACTAGATCTCCTGGTTTGAATAACATTTCATTGCGATTCCGATTTGCCTTAGATGCAACGTTTTTTCCAACCTTATGTGTTTCTTTCATGCAACTCCTTGATGAACTCAACCTGTTTTCCTACAATAAAATCTACTCGCTCTTCGATGGGCAACGATATAAGTCAAAAGAGGTAAAAGGATTTAACCCATAGACATACTCAAAATGCGTTTGATTAGTAGATTCATGTAAGGTACAATTATAAGCAAATTCCACATGTTGTAAACACATCCTCCCAAGCATTCAAATTATCTTTCAAAAAAGCCCTCAAAATAGTGGTTAAAGTCCTATTAGTGACTTCAGTTTGACCGTCCATTTTAGGATGACTAGAGGTTAAAAATAACAACCTTGTACCTAGCTTTCCGCAAAGAGTCTTTCAAAAGAAACTATAGAATTTAGTATCTCTATCGCTCACAATAGTCCTAGATACTCCATGCAATCTAACAACTTCCCTAAAGAACAAGCTAGCCACTTTATAAGCATCATCGATCTTATGAAAAGCAATAAAATGAGCCAATTTAGAAAAAGATCAACAACCACAAAATAGAATTTGTCCCCTTCTTCGTCCTTGGTAATCCTACAACAAAGTCCATACTAATATCAAGTCATGGTGAAGTAGGTGTAGGTAAGGGAGTATACAAACCATGTGATTTTAATCTAGACTTAGCTTTCAAGCACACAATGCATCTCTTAAGCATGTTTTCAACATCTTTAAGCATACGAGGCAAATAAAAATGTGAATGCATCATGTGATAAGTGTTATCTCTATCAAAATGTCCCATTAATCATCCCATATGAGCTTCCTCAACAAGTAATATTCTGAGAGAACATCTAGGGACATATACTTTTTCCTCACGGAACAGAAAACCTTCGAAAATATAGTATTTAGCAATAGTGGCAAATTTAGTTCAGAATCTCGGCCGAAATTTCTGGGATCTGACCGAGATTTACACAGCATGTAAATATCACAAAAATCAATGTCATCCACGTACAAATCCTTAATATAATGGAAACCTAAGACCTTAGAATCCATTTCGGTGATCAAATAATATCTCCTAGAAAGGGCATCAACAACACTATCTTTTCCTTTCTAATACTTGATGATATATGGAAAAATTTCTATAAACTCCATCCATCTACCATGCCTCCTATCCAACTTATCTTGACTCCTAAAATGCTGTAGAGACTCATGATCAGTTCTAAGGATGAATTCATTAGGCCAAAGATAATGTTATCATGTCTTGAAAACTCAAAATAAAGCATATAATTCCTTATCATAGGTCGAATAATTAAAGCATGCTCCTTTCGATTTTTCACTAAAGTTGGAAAGTGGATTACCTTCTTGTATGAGCACTCCTCCAATGCCAACTCTAGATGTGTCACACTCAACCTCAAATGGTTTATTGAAATCTGGAAGTGCTAGAAATGGTGCATGTGATAGTTGCTTTCAACTCCTTAAATGCTTTCTCTTGAGCTTCTCCCTACTCGAATTGTACTTGCTTCTTCTTGAGCGACGTGAGAGGGCCTGCAATGGTACTAAAATCCCATACAAAACGTCTATAAAACGTTGCTTGTCCAAGAAAGGATCGGACATGGCCGATTGTGGTAGGTGTAGGCCATTATTAGATGGCTTTAATCTTCTCCTTGTCCACCTCTAGACCTCTTGTACTCACTATACATCCAAGGAAAACAACTTGATTAGTACTAAACTCACATTTCTTAACATTATCATATAAAGATTCAGTTCTAAGAGTTCCTAGTACTTCCCTCAAATGTTCCTCATGCTCCTCAAGTGATTTGTTGTAGACGAGAACGTCATCGAAGTACACAACTGCAAACTTTCCAATAAAATGGCGTAAGACATGATTCATCAATCTCATTAAAGTGCTGGGAGCGTTAGTCAAACCGAAAGGCATAACCAACCACTCATAAAGACCAAACTTAGTCTTAAACACCGTTTCCATTCATTACATCCCCACATATGGATTTGATGATAGCAACTCTTAAGATCAATCTTGGAGAACAATGTAGCTCCACTAAGCTCATCTAGCATGTCACCTAATCTAGAAATGGGATGACGATACTTGATAGTAATGTTATTGATTGCTCTACAATCAACACACATCCTCCAAGTATTATCCTTCTTAGGTACCAATAGAACTGGAACCGCACATGGACTCAAGCTTTCTCGAATATAGCCTTTATTCAAAAGATCACTTGGTCTTGAATTTCCTGGCTTTCCTAAGGACTCATCCTGTATGTTGGGCGATTAGGAAGTGTTGAACCTGGAATGAAATCAGTTTGATGTTCAATGCCTCGAAAAGGTGGAAGACCTGCAGGAATCTCATCCGGAATACATCACAAAATTCAACCAAAGTCCTTAAAATGTTTTTAGGTAAGGTAGCATTGACTTCATCACTCAAATTCATAAGGCTTTACACAGGCTCAATAAAACAGTCTCAAAAGGAACAAAATCATCAAGAAATTCCCATTTGGATGTTAAAAGGATTCCATTAGGCTCAGTAGAGGGAATCTTGGTCTGTCAATCCCAAGCGAGATTTTTTGCTTCGGGGACAAGATTTTGCACTGGATTGTGATTTCTATGAATTGGGGCGAGATTCTTCAGATCTCGGGCGAGATTTTGTTGTTTTACCTGAGATTTCTTCTCTAGAAGGTGTTTCTAGCTCCTTTTCCTTGCGTTTCTCCTTCTTCTTATCATAATGTTCTGCAATTTGCAAGGGAGTCATAGGTTTAAGAGTAATTGCTTGTCCATTGAACTCAAATGAATGTTTGTTGGCCAAACCATCATGTTTGACTTTTCTATCAAATTTCCTTGGGTACCATAATAAGATATGACATGCTTGCATAGGCACAACATCACATACAACAATATCCTCATATTTTCCTAATGTGAAAGCAATCTTAGATTGTGTATTAACTTTCATTCTCCACAATCGTTCATCCAATGCAATTTATAAGGTTTAGGATGATAGAAAGTAGTGATTTGCAACTTAGTGATCAAATCATCACTAGCCATGTTGCAAAAACTACCACCATCAATAATCATATGTCCTTGAACAAGACAACTAGTATGAAAAAGGTTTTTCATTTGATTATCCTCACACGGGGCTATCTTTTCATGGAAAGTTCTCATAGCAATTAAAGATTCTCCACGTTCATATTCACAACCTTCATCACTTTCACTAGCGCTATCATGTTCATGCAATGCATTATGATGGGTATGATCATTTTCACGATCTTTCTCACTTTCATATTGTCCTTGTTGATTGAAAAATAATATCTTCTTATTAGGACAATCTCTCATGTACTAACCTCTACCTTGACATTTAAAGCATACAATATCTCTAGATCGTAAAGTAGAGTTAGAAGTGTTCCCTTTATTATCCATTGAAGGATCATTCAAAGAAGGAGACTACGTAGAAGATTTCTAGGCTGATGGATCAGGAGCTTGACTCGTGCTCTCATCTTAATGGGAATCTCGGGCATAAACTCGGCCGAGATTATCTCGGTTTGGCCGAGCTTTCCTCTTTGTTTTCCTCGAACTCGATCCTTGGTTCCGTCCTTTGATATTCTTCTCTACCTTTATAACCAAATGCAATAGGTTAGTCATTGTAGCATATGGATATAAATCAATTTTATTGGCTAATGAAGGATGCAAAATTCTGAAAAATCGAGCCATGATGGACTCCTCATCCTCTTGAACGTCAGCCTTCACCATCACCATTTGCATGGTGGTGTGTGATAGCATGAAATATGACCATATTTTAGGCACTTATTTGGAATGTTTTTTCCCTTTAGTTGTGTACATGGATAAAGTTTGAAGCATATATGAGCACATTCACGTATTTTGTCGATATAGAGATCTACACAAGCTTTGTTGTGTTTTTAGGTGAATAAGGGTTTGGATTAAAGCATGATTAGAGAGCTTTACGAAACAAAGGCGTTTATAAAGGAATTTGAGTTCCCACGGCCAAACCAAGAGAACCACGACCGTGGTTTAGGTATTGAAGGCGTGGATAACAAGGTCGAGAGCAACAGAAAGGTTCCACGGCCGTGGAAATTTGCACTAGACCGTGGTTTCTATAACGGTCGCCACGTGTCATACTTGCCACGTCAGTAGCATTCATTGGGCTTTCATAACCCTATTTTTCCCTATAAGAAGGCATAGCAAGGGAGAAAAGAGGAGGTCGCATACATCCCGCACGGAGTACATTTTGGAAGCATTGCTTAGGAAGATTTTATTGCGTACAAGGATGATTCCGAAAAGGACACACTTTGAGATTGCGTACTTGGAGAAGATCTTAGGATTCCTTTCGAAGATGGATTGACATCCCGTTCTTCATTGTTCCTAGAGATCATTGTGAGGTTTTCTGTTCTCTATTCCGGATACATTGAACACATATAATTATTTGTTTGAATTGAGATTGATTGTTTGGTTATTATTGAGTTTTTGAAGTTTTACCCTTTTTCCCTTTTTTATTTGATTATTGATTCAGTGACAATGATTGTTGGCTAAAACCCTTTATCAATTCTAAGGTGAAGGGTTGATAGTTGTGGCATAGATAATGATAGATTGAACCGAAACAGATTGGACCCTGAGAGTTGCGAGAAACTTCGTCGTCGACCTTTTCCACGGTCTGTTCTTGAGTTCCACGGCCGTGGTTCTTCAAAATCCAGTCGTGGTTTCCTTTGTTGTACGACCTTTGCTTTGATCCAAAGGTAAAGATATGCTTTAACCTAGCCTTTGTTTACCTTTCCTAGGTAGTAGTGAGATTAAACATCCTCTATTTCGGTTTTGAGTGTCACAACCTTAACCGTTTTGGCTTGTCTTTGATTCCCTTGGGTTTGGACATGTGTATTTGAGAGTAATTTCTATCTTTTGATCCTTTCTATATTGCAGCCTCAAAAACCTTTATAGAGAGAGTCTTTGTGTGAGATATATGGGTTTGGAACTTCATCGTACATAACCTTACATTAGATATACCTTTGCAATCCCGACTCTGTCCTTACATCTATAGAATATCTTGAATCGATTGTCACAATTGGATATCCGCATCTTTAGAATTGCTGTTTTCCCAATATTATTTGCAAAGATTCTATTTTTATTGCTCGATAACTTGTGAACTGATTTTGTTCCCCCAAATCCCTGAGTTCGATACTCTGAAATTCTTGGTTTACTATGCCGATCCGTACACTGCGGGTTTGCTTTGCTTTAATTTCAGTTTTATAAACTTTTGATTTGCACGCACACTTTCGAGCGAACAATGTGTACTTCCTCTACAGTCATGGAACCTTGCTTGAGGTTTTCCAATCATTGCCTCACTTCTCTAGCATAGTGTTGAGGCACAAATCTAGCTTTCATTGAGGCCTTCATTTGTTCCCAAGTGTTGATGTCCGGATCTAGTGTTCTTCTCCGTTCTTTGACAAGATGATCCCACCAAACTAAGGCATATCCTTGGAACTCCAACGCAATAATTTGGATCTTTCTTTGCTCACTAATGTTATGGCAAGACCAAATTTGTTAAATTTTAGTCTCCCATTCCATGTAAGCGTCCGGGTCACATTTGCATTCAAAACTTGGAATTTTGACCTTAACCTTCCCAATCCCATCATTATCCGAGGGAGGTCTAAAATGATCATAGTCATGACCTCTCTAGGATTGTGATAATATCTAGGGTAGTCTCTCCACATGCCCTCATCATCCTCATCTCCTAATTCTTGAAAATCTCCACCAAAGTGCCGATTGTTAGATGCATTAAAAAGAGGATTGAGATGAGTGATACCTGACCCTGGAGGGTGTTTAGAGGTGGCACGGGGGCAAACGACAGGTGGAACTTCTACCTACTTCGTACACAAATCTCGGCCGAGATTTCGGCCGAGATTCTTCACTGGGCCAAGATTCTAACTTCTCCATCAGTTCAGGTAGTGTAGAAACCGTAGTCATGAGTTATTTTAGAGAATCTATGGCTTTCGGACTTGAAGAGTCACTCTTTTGTGATTCCCTTGGGATATTTCATCCTGACATTTAGACAAGCACGCAAAGTAGCAACAAACTTGTGATGTTAGTGAAAATAAAAGCGCCTTACTTGTTTTCTCTCACACTCACACTCTGTTGTGATATCACAAGCTAATTACATGTAATTGCCTTGGATGGATTAATACTCCTTTAAAGTCAATGTGTTGGCCTCAACTCGATTTCCTTGGATGACTCAAGTAGTCAACTTGGTTTGGGAAAAGTTTAACACCCCAATTCCGGAGGACTCGGAATGCTACGGGCTAGAACCTCACAATGGGTCCCGACCCTTAGCCTGACAACAACTTCACTGGACCTTACAACACGGCACAAATAAAAGCCAAAAGGAAATAATTTTAATGCATGATGATTGTCGGAAATACAACTGTACAACATAATTCCAGTTGAGTTCTCAAAACAAACAACATGACGACTTCTAAAACAACAATAATAAAAGATATACTTATCCCGTCCTTTAATGAATGCTACCCTGGCTGCTCACTACCGCCGTATCACTCGACCTCCTCCCTAACCTGCAAGGCATCTACAAAGCTGTATAAAACCGTTAGCTGAACATTCTAAGCATTAGAATAAAGGTAAAGGCACATAAACACATAATGAACACATTCAACATGCAACACTCAAGTCAATTTATTATCTTTGTTTAAGTCATATCCTTTACTAATGATACTTATTTTGTGACACGAGGGATTCCCAAACCTCGCCTCCATCCCCACTTACCAACAAGGAATAATAGTAATGCATCTGACTGTCTACCTGCCTAGTCTGGTAGCAGAGAACCTCGTAGCTCTCGCAAGAGCTAGACAATGATGTCACCGCCCGTTATCATACAATTGGGCCAATTACGTAATATATTAAGGCGTCCTATTCCGGTTTCGTTGTTTAATATAGCTAACACACACCACCAGAACATAATACGCTAATACAAAGAAGTCAGCTAAGTAACTCCATGAACTTACCAGACTCAAAGCGAAACCCGATCGGACTCTCTCAACCTCCTGTGGGAAAACACGCAACGCTTGTTTAACACAAGACACACGGATCAAACAACACTCTAGTCAACTAGATGTCCTTAGACTTATAGGCTCAACATCCTCACGACATCACTCTAGTCAACTAGAAGTCCTTAGACTTTTAGGCTCAACATCCTCACAAGAATCACAACTCAAGATAGATCAACCCTCTATCCAACTAGAAGTCCGTAGACTTCTAGTGCTCACAATCCTCACCACTCATAAACACACAAGATACATGATACTCTCAGTCCATTGCCTTAAAGGCTTCCAACATAACAACTCAGTCCCAAACCAATATCCTCACAATCCTAAGAGTTCATGCCACAATATCACAACCAACACACCCTCAATTCTCACAAGATAACCTTAAGGGTCATGCCATTACTTGGAATTCCATATCACCTATGTTAAGCCATCCTAACATGATACTAAGATGGTTCAAGATCAAGGAAGCTGAAAGGGAAGAAAGGAACACGAGATCAGAGGCATATTGATGCAAAAACCGCCCCTGCGGTGTGCAGGACCTAGAGTCCGCCCCCCGTGGCTTGTAGAGGATGCCCCTGCAGTTTACAGGATCCGCCCCCGCGGCTCACAAGATCCGCCCCCGCGGCTGAAGTCCTGAAACGTCGACTCTTCGGTTCTTCGATGTACAACAACCTTCCTATTGCCTCCTTTGATGTTGTGAATGTCTCTTAGCTCCCACCACAAGATCATAGCCTTCCTCCACGGTCTAAGCATGCAAGGACATAAGAAGGAACAAGGGAAGACTCTCTTGAGTGAATACTTGAATCTCACTTTTCAAAGGTGCAAGAAGGAAAAAGGAAGAAGAAGAGAAGAAGGAGAAGGAAATAACTTACTTTGGATCACGTCTCTGAAGTCCAACCTTCGTATGATAACTTCAAGAGGTCAGAAACGCTAAGGTGGAGGATGAAGGTGAAGGAGATGAGGAAGAAGGAAGGAGAGTAGAGAAAGTAACGTGAAAAGGAATGAGGGAGGGAGATAAGGCTGCATAAATGGGAGGAGACCAAAGGTCAAGAAGTCCAAGAATCACCACCTAGTAATGTGTCGGCATATATGAGTTAGGAGATGATAGGTCGGATGGAAAATGCACCTAACTCCCGGTTCAACGTGTCACCGCCCCCGCGGGACGTCCAAGCCGCGGTCGCGGGCCTTCTAAGCCGCAAAGGCGGTAGCCCTTGCTCAAGGCTTCTAATGTCTCTCGTAAACTGAACCAAAATTCCGGGCGTTACATCAGATCCCCCTCAAAATAAGTTTCATTCCGAAACTTAAACAAACGCTAATCCTCTCGGTCTCAACGGAGACATGCACTCGGAACATGAAGGCATAATCTCAAAAAAGTTCCGATGTAACGGAGTCTTGACTCTCTTGGCTGATACACATGAAATGCCGATGAGCACATACTACTTCTTGGTGGCAACGCCAACCTATAACCCACTTTTCCACCTCGCGCAATGATCTCAAAAAGGTCCGATGTAACGGAGACTTGACTCTCTTTTTATGCCTGAAACGTCTGACGCCTCGCGTCAATGATACTCTCATCTAGATCTGCTCCATATCTGAACTCTCGAAGTATGCGCCTCGCATCTGTACACGCCTTCTAACCACTCCGCATGGCTAGCAATCGCTCTTGGATCATCATTACTCGAGTGATGTCATCCCGTATCAGCTCAAGGCTTCCGTACCAGTACTTTTCGGTAAATCCCTACACAACGGTGTAAGGCACCTCCGCCCATATAATGTCTCGCAAGACCATCCCAAACGACGCATGCCAACTATAGTAATACGAAAACTTTAACAAAGGGAAGTATTTTTATCACACTTGTCCCAAATCTGGCACACATCCGAGACGACGGTACTCGATATCCCCATGAAATTTCACTATCAACTTAGTGAATTCCTGCACTAGCTGACTCATTGGCCACATTTCCCAAATAGTTTTAAAATGTGCAGTCTTGTAAGTTAATCTACTAGAATCCACTTTGCATCCCGACTTTTACTCGGTCAAAAATCGGTAATAACATTTATGAAGATATCCTCCCACTCACACTACGTAAAAGGTAGTGGATGAAATCCTCATCCCGTCATATAGTGTTCACACTTGACTTGATGACAGGTCATACATTGGCTCCGCACATAGTCACATCGGCTTAAGCCCGCCTCACCAATACAACAATTGATGTCCTTATTCGTCCTACATTCTGTATAACACATAAGATAGCTTCTCGTAATTCGGACAAGGGTCTGTCCTTATCCGGATACCGAATATCCATATCCATCCTTACTAAATCCCTCTACAATTGAAGCTAGACCGTCATTCAAGCTATCGCCTCATCTCGAGGCATCCATATGCTAAGGGTGTCGGTGACCATATTTACCTTCCCCGGATGATACAAAACCATCTGATTGAATTCCTTAATCCACTCTATCCATCACCTCGATCAGGTATTCAACTCTTGGTGAGTGAATATATATATCAAACCCTTATCTCCCGTTCAAGACTAGATTGTCTCTCCATAAAAATACTAACATCCTCATAAGCACATGTATTAAGCGGCTAGCTCACGACCCTTCATGGGTTATTCCTCTCACACGCCTAGAGTTGTCTAATACATACACGCAAAACATCTCTTGTTACTTCACCCGCATCCCAAACCCCACTTGGATGGATCCCTATTTGTGGCCAAATCCACAAGACTCTTGTTTGTGCACAAAAATTCAGAGTAGAGCCAATCACCTATTCAGCTTTTCAAAGCTCCACGGACACGGCTCGGACCATACGATTCTAGTATATCTCCTCGGAAAGGAAGGGCGTTAAAACCATTCCGAAACTGGGCAGTTATAGCCCACCAAACTAAAATCTCCCTACCTCCCCAAGATTCTTTGGAGGTAGCATCGAAAATGCCACCTTGGTCTTCGTCGGATCAACTTGATCTCTCTCGGTGTCACTACATGTCTTAGTAAGTCGCTTTAGACGTCCTAACTCCTTCTTAGATGACTCGTCTCATAAATTATATCCCACATAACTTGTATTACTGTCGTCCCATGTCACGCTTGTTCCTCTCGATTCCGAGATTACAACAAGATGTTGTCAAAAGAGAACATAAGAATCATTCGTACATCTCCCATATCACTAGCTGTCGTTACTGACATTAGGTTATGGTCCATATTGGAACCGCTTTTAAAGCCACAAGTTGTGCGACACCACTGCAACTCGATTCAGAAACCGATGAATCTGTATCTACATAACCTCTAAAATGTTCGTGTGTAGTCGTGACGTAATGGCTTCACTACAACTTGTAGTGACCATACCGGTCCGAAATGCCTCCTTACATAGGTACTTTCTTTTCTCGTCCTAAACTGATGACAACCCGACTTCAAGTCATTACTTTACCAAGCAAAAGTATAAAAATCTCTAAGCTTGCAGCGTTGCCCTAACTCGGGTTCTCCGTTACTTGACATAGCCCTTGTGGCTTCTTCGGGTGAGTCTAGAATTTTTTTGACTCATCTCTTGCTCGAGACGACGTATCATCCGTTTCATACCATGCATCCTTTATATAACTTCCTATTTGCGTAAAGCAATAATGAAAGCCTCATCTTACTCTTGATCCTCTAGTTCTTACAACCTTGATCACACCTTAAAGGTTATGATCCGTTTTGTTCCTTCACATGTAAATCCCATGACCTAAGAAGGTTGCATAGGGTCATTACAATCCCTCCCTAAGAGGTCTTTTACTATTACTTGCCTTGAACCCGTTCAATGCTACCTGATGACGCCATTTGCCCTTTCGTTAATATAATTCCTTACTGCTGACATTAAACCACCGGGAATATTACATGCTCTTGTTACCGTTCCTTCATGATCCACAGTATGGGTTACTCTTCCCATCTACACTCATCCATAGACAACCTACACCTGTGAGTTCTCGGCTCTTACTGATTAGCTTATGGCTGACTTTCTTTGAGGTCAACAACCTTCCTTTCTTTTATACTCTCCATGTTACCATTCTCATTAAGGCTACTCTCTCGGGGTACTCTACCTTAAACTCCGTTAGCTCTCCACGCTTCCTTTTCCTACTACAAGATAACTATACCTTTCTCGGCCTTGTTGTGTCATGTGACTCACCTTCAAGGCTTAACCGCATTTCATGATATCTTGCAAGTGTGTCTTTTCAAAAATCTCTAACGTTAGTTAGCATCCACTCATGTTTCTCTTGGTTGATGTCTTACGTCTTTCAATAAAAGATCCTTGTTGCGTCTCTCATCTTTTGAAACCATCATCTCAATGCACTCTCTTCTTCTTGATGTTGCTTAGCCTTCTAACTGTTCGCACCAAACGGTGTGTGAAAGCTTTAATATTTATAACCCAAGAAGTATGCTTGAAAAAATATGCGAACCCGTAGTGTACGGGTCAATTGTACGAAAAACAAGAATTCCAGGGGTCGATCTCAGGGACTTAGGTGAAACAAACACCAAAATCAGGTTGTCAAATATTGCAATTAACTAAAGCAATTACAGCAATCAAAGATGATGTAAAAGTCAAGTAAGGAAAAATGCAGATTCTAGGGATTAAAGCATCCAGTTGTGGTTTCGACTCAAGATCTTAAAGGTAACGCGGACAAAGCTAAGGTTTGTAAAGGGAAGGTGTTTCTAAGGTGGGAATAGATTACCTGGTAAGTCTCACTACTCACTATCCAAAACCAAAGCTCTTATTACCGGGTAAGTCTCAAGGTACTAAGGAAAAAAACTATAATCTCAAACAAACACACCGCCTAAGGGAATAGAATCAACCTTTTACCGTGTAAGTCTCAAGCTAACTCACAGAGATGGGATGAAGGCACACTAAAACCCCAATAAAGGATAAACCTTTATTACTTACACTTATGATCTTGGGTAAATAAATAAAGGAATCACCGGGTAAGTCTCATTCTAGGCTTGCATTGAACCAGGAAATGTATAATAAGGATAGGATTTGGCAAACTTAACCACTTAACTTCAGATAAGGTTCAGGAAGGTCACCTCGTTTAGTCAGATTCCACCCCGGCCGAGATGTTCAACGACTGAGCGAGGTGTTCTAGGGTTAAGGTAAAGACTCGAGCTTTCAGGATCCTACTGGGATTAAGATCATTCTATCATCGTCTTTCCCACAACTTTCATCCAATCACCCTGAAATCGCATAAGAAACTTAACCAACAATCATCATGATAACAATAATCAAATATATGGGAAAGGAATCAATATTCGAACAAGAAAACCTTAAGAAAAAGGTATCAATAACTGAATCAAATAAGTGACAAATCAGCGTTCCTTAAAATCACAAATCGAGTAAGACAACAAACCAAAAGGGAATCTAAGAAAGTCTTACAAACTCCTTCAAAATCCAACTCCAACTATGATTCCTTCCTTCCTTGAACTTCAATCCTTCAATACTTCCTTCAATTCTTCCTTGAAACCTCCAGAAAATCCATCAATTGCTGGATGCTCTAAGCATGGTTGAATTGTGGAAAATCCAACCCTTTATATAGGAGAATTATCTTCCAAAGATAAAATATCTTAAAAAGATAATTTCCTATCAAATATATATTTCTCTCCCAAAATAAATCAATCAAAAATCATATCTTCCTTCTTGAAATTCAGCAAAAAATATGAGATATCTTCTTTCCAAAAATAAAAGATCTCAGCCAAAAATATAATTTCGATACTTATCCTTCTAGCTAGTCCCTTTGTATTCTTAACTTACAAAGGGATTGACTTTCCCAAACCTATTTGTTTCTTTCTAACACTTTTAGCCAACATCTCAACTTCACTTTCACATTCACTTGCTTTTCTTGGCTTGCTTACAAGTTCCCGGAGTAAAGTGAGACAAATATGTATTTGAGGGGTTAAGCATGATCAATAGGAAGAAGAGAAGAGAATGAATTGCCTTAATCATCCTAGGAAGAAGGTGATAGAACTCATCATGTGGTGTCAACCTTCAAATCCAACATAATTTTGATAAAAACAAAGTATTAAACATGCTAAAACTTCAAACAAAGCATTTTGCAACTTAAACATATCATAAAAACTTTCGAGCGTATAAAGATTTCAAAACCAATCTGCAAACAATATCATCATTGAGGTTATATCCAGAGAAGAAGCACAAAATCGTTTAGAAAAACTCTCAGTTAAGAACCCACCTTGGTCGAGGTGTTCTAACGTCATCTGAGGAGTCTACCTCGTCCAGTCAAGAACATCTTGGTCGAGGTCAATAAATTTTTTTGTCAAACTAGTTTTCGATGTTTTTCTCAAACAAAAACCTGTAGGTATGCATGTAATGGCAGATAAACACATAGAGCCAAGTAAATAGAATAGGATCATAAATATCTGATAGTCATACAAACATACACACATAATGTCAAATCATACATCCAAATACCCCATACTTGGGACACATTGTCCCAATGGGTCAAATAAAAGTCAAAGGAAATAAAGTACTCACCGGACCTAGCTGAACTGCATAATTAATAAAGAAAAGAAGATCCCTGCAGCACTAATCCTCATCAACTGGTGGCGGTGGTGGTGGATGTGGAACATATGAGATGTAGGGGTGTTGGGATGGATCAAAGGGGTACCCCATCATATGCTAAAACTGAATCTCCATCATGCGTTGTTGGTAATGTTGGCTCTCTCTAATCTGATGCATCCAACCGTCAGTGTGTCGGCGCTCATCAGCAAGGCGCTGAGACATATCTACTGTCATAGCTGCATAGGAGTCAATCATCTGATCGGTCAGCTCATCGATCTGTCGGTAAGCCTCTGGATCTCTGCGTCTGCAAAATCTGCGCTGAGCTGGTCGTGGTGGTGATGTTGCCTCCTCATCTATTGCCTCGTCATCAAGGTCGACAACTGACACACTAGGTCCGCCGGTATCAGTACTGGTCTCCATAGCAGATCCTCCATCAAACTGCTCCTCCTCATCAGCTGGTGTAGCATCTCTGGCATCCTGCATGTAAGGAAACCATGCAGAAGACCAATACTGACGGTCGAAGACTTAGAACTGAGATGACCAAAGAATTCCCTGTGGAGCTGTAGTCTCCCATGACATAGCTACACATGGTGTACTAAGACCACGAGAAACGATAGTCCGATTGAAGAACATGGAAAGATAGAGAAATCAAAGCAATTCTGGAGAAGACCGTCTTTAGAAAGAGGAAGGATTGGTCCATGAAGTTGGACGATGCTCTTTGGGCTTATAGGACCGCATTCAAGACTCCCATTAGTACCACCCCTTACAATTTGGTATATGGGAAGTCTTGTCATTTACCCGTTGAGCTAGAGCATAAGGCATATTGGGCAATCAAGTGGTTGAATTTCGATATCAAAGAAGCCGGAGAGAAGAGACTATTGGACATCAATGAGTTGGAAGAGTTGCGCTTAAACACTTATGAGAATGTCAAAATCTACAAGGAAAGAACGAAGAGATTGCTTGACAAGCATATCATTCCTAAAGAATTCAAAGAAGGAGATCTAGTTCTACTCTTCAACTCTCGCCTCCGCCTCTTTTCAGGTAAGTTGAAATCTAGATGGACAAAACCTTACATTGTGAAAAATCTTTTCCCCTATGGTGTAGTTGAGATTAGGGGAGAAACAAGCGGAAGCTTTAAGGTCAACGGTCATAGGCTGAAGAAGTACCGACCTGAAGTCCAGGATGAGGATATTGCACCGCTATACCTTGTTTAAGGGATGATGTACGGTCCATCTAGCGACCTTAAATCAATCGCTTCTTGGGAGGCAACCCAAGGTATTGCTTTCTTTTCTCTTTTTCTAGCTTAGTTTTAGATAGTTTGCTTTGTTTTGCTTTTGGCGTCCTCTTGACAGAAACCAGGTACTTTCTAAGGAAGGATTACATCTCACAAGCTACATTGGAAGGACAGAAGTTCGAGAAATTGAGAAGACGAAGTTTGACTGAGACACATATCGGTTGATGTCACAGCTCCTCGACCGAGATGTTCTTGCGGCAACCGAGACGACAAGGTCTGACATACAGTCAGACACCTCGGTCCGGTCGGGACCACCTCGACCGAGGTGAAATCAAATTCAGCGAGGGGTATAAAAGGCGAAATGGTTTTTCTCTTTCCTCACTTTTACCTCTTAACCGAGCCTCGACCGCAGCGGTACCCCAACCTCGTTTCCGCGTTTCTTGCTCGTTTTCCACAATTTTTTGTTCAATTTCATTGGAGGAAGCAAGATGATCGATTTCCAAGCATCAATCAGCAAGGAAAACGCTCCGAATCTGCAGAATCTGGGTATTTCGTTCGAAAACACTAACTCTTCTTTCTTTTACTAATTTAGGACAGATCCTGCTCTGGTTGCCGATTATTTGTGATAAAAAGGATATAAGTACCCAATAGGAAGCATTTGGTAGTGATTTGGGGAAAATAACCAGAAAATCAGAGAGTGAAATCGAACAGCACTTCGCCTCGGTCTAGTCAGCTGTGTCTCGGCCGAGGTGGTTGTCAAGGCAACCGAGGTGTTCATCTATCAGAAATCATGAGTAGCAAATCTGATTGCCAGCTTGTTCTGAGAGATAGACCCAGTAGTTCTTCCCCTTCTTCTGCATTTCATCCTTCTATACCGGTTATCCATGAGCATCACCAGGCTGATTTTGATAGGATTTGCGGGCGTCCCATTGTTGCCCCGAGATTTTTAGATGTTGCTGCCTTCGAGTGCCTCCACGTGGCGGAGGACTTGAGGAAGATGATCTCCATGGTGGGACTGGAAGAGTTCATGGAGATTCGAGCACCGGCCTACTTAGAGCCGACCATGGAGTTCGTGAGTTCTGTCACTCACGTGCAGAGAGGAACAACATCAAGTACCGGTTGCTGAACCGGAACTACATAGTACCGATGGACCAGTTTAGGGAGATATTTGGCTTCCCTACCCCCACCGTTACTGATTTTCCTTCCCCAGCCGTAGCTCGAGACTTTTGGGGCGAGATAACCCATGTGGTGGAGCATAGTGACAGATGGAGACCTGGAGACTCCAGAGAGCATATCATTTTTCACTTAGCCTTCCGTCTAGCCCACCGGATATTTAGTGAGACACTTCTGGCGCGTACTGAGATGCCCCAAAAGAGGATATCTTCTTTCCAAAAATAAAAGGATAAACCTTTATTACCAACACTCATGATCTTGGGTAAACAAACAATGGAATCACCGGATAAGTCTCATCCTAGGCTTGCATTGAACCAGGAAAGGTATAATAAGGATACTATTTGGCAAACTTAAACACTTAACTTCAGATAAAGTTCATGAAGGTCACCTCGTTCAGTCAGATTCCACCCCGGCCGAGATGTTCAACGACTGAGTGAGGTGTTCTAGGGTTAAGGTAAAGACTCGAGCTTTCAGGGTCCTGCTGGGATTAAGATCATTCTATCATCGTCTTTCCCCCAACTTTCAGCCAATCACCCTAGAATCGCATAAGAAACTTAGCCAACAATCATCATGATAACAATAATCAATATAATGGAAAAGGAATCAATATTCGAACAAGAAAACCTTAAGAAAAAGGTCTCAATAACTTATTCAAACAATCAACAAACAAGCGTTCCTCAATCACAAGTCAACAAAGACAGCAAACCAAAAGAAATCTAAGAAGATCTTACAAACTCCTTCAAAAGCCAACTCCAACTATGATTCCTTTCTTCCTTGAACTTCAATCCTTCAATACTTCCTACAATTCTTCCTTCAAACCTCCAGAAAATCCATCAATTGCTGGATGCTCCAAGCATGGTTGAATTGTGGAAAATCCAACCCTTTATATAGGAGAATTATCTTCAAAAGATAAAATATCTTAAAAAGATAATTTTCTATAAAATATATATTTCTCTCCCAAAATAAATCAATCAGAAATCATATCTTCCTTCCAGAAATCCAGCCAAAAATATGAGATATCTTCTTTCCAAAAATAAAGATCTCAGCCAAAAATATAGATCTCGCCGGAGGCAGGGTATTCGCCTCGGTCGGGACGCTCCTCAAGATCACCTCGGTCGAGGTGTCACTGTAGCTGACCGAGGTGAATCTCAACTGAATGTGAAATCTCTCAAATCTGGTCCAAAGTAAATCTTCTTAATCATTTCCATGCTTCCCGAGGTCTTCCTTAAGCTCCAAAGTGTAGCTCCAATGACTCCTTAGGTCCTTAGCTCCATTTTAATGCAAAACATGCCATTTTACCTACAATTACATCAAAACTAGGTGTAGACCTCAATTCCAGCAAAGGTAGATGAAACAACAATATAGTCACATAATATACATCCATACATGCAGATTTATGAAGATAAAACGTCTAAACTAGCCCCAAAATATAGACTATAACAAAAACGGTTGACCGTCTTAAGAACATTCTACTATGTGAACTTTCACCACGTGATTCTTCTCGTAACCTCATATGTCCGAAGAAAGTCACCCACTTGGGATCTCGTAAATTCGATACTTACCCTTCTAGCTAGTCCCTTTGTATGCTTAACTTACATATCCCTTAGATCTTCGTAATTTGTCCATCTGCACCTTTCGTCTAGACTCCCGTGCTTAGGAGCGCCTAGGGAAACTTACTTCTCAATTGGAATGCCAATCTTATCCTCGAGTGAAACTGCACTCATCTTCACTCGCTGCGAGTCTTCAATTTATTAGCGCGATACTGGGAAGAACCTTAAGTTCGTTGTCTCTTGTTGCTTTATTGATGATCCATCCTTGCTTCCTCAGAACCACTCTCATATCTTCATGTCGCTTCCTTAGTTGTGTAGTTTGCATATCGGTTTTACTTATGTTGACTTGGGTTCCTCTCTATTTGTTTTACCTTCAGTTAAGTCGTCTCTAGTCTTCTACTACGACATCCTCATAACAGATACGAGAAATTATCGGGGTGCTCACTAAACTTGATATTCAACTCGATAATTTGAACATTCTCGTCGTCATATGTATACCAGCCTAAGCCATACGGCATTTGTCCAAGGGGCAATGATACCTTCCTATCATCTAACTACAAAGTCTACAACTCTAATATGATACTAGTGTACCATACGTATAGATATATATATGTATATATAACTATATAGAATTCATGTTTCTACTTTAATCATAACAAGTCCATAAACAACTTACAATCCAACATACAACTTTAAATCTAGTAAAATAGGTTGTCGAGATCTGCGGAGGTAGTGGTGGTCCCGTTCATTCTATCCCAGCCCGACTATGCTCATGGTTTTTAAACGAAATTCGTTTTGAAAACTCAGAACCCTTGTGGGTTCTGTTTATTTGTCTATATCGCCTTTTAGAAGATTTTTAGTGCCGTTGTTGTCAACATAGGGCTCTGATACCATATGGTAACACCCCAAATCCCGAGGACTGGGAATGCTACGGGCTAGGACCTCACAATGGGTCCCGACCTTTAGCCTGGCAAAAACTTCACCGGACCTTACAACACGACACAAATAAAAGACAAAAGGAAAGAGTTTTAATGCATGATGAGTGTCGGAAATATAGCTGTACAACATAATTCCAACCGAGTTCTCAAAAAAAACAACATGACGACGTCTCAAACAACAATAATAAAATATATACTGATCCCGTCCTATAATGTACGGAACCCCAACTGCTCACTACCGTTGGATCACTCGACCGCCTCCCTAACCTGCAAGGCATCTACAAAGCGGTATAAAACCGTTAGCTAAACATTCTATGCATTAGAATAAAGATAAAAGCACATAAACACATGATGAACACATTCAACATGCAACACTCAAGTCTATTTATTATCTTTGTTTAAGTCATATCCTTTACTAATGATACTTATTTTGTGACACGAGGGATTCTCAAACCTCGCCTCCGTCCCCATTTACCAGCAAGAAATGATAGTAATGCATCTGACCGTCTACTTGCCTGGTCTGGTAGCAGAGAACCTCGTAGCTCTCGCAAGAGCTAGACAATGATGTCACCGCCCGTTATCATACACTTGGGCCAATTACATGATATATTAAGTCGTCATATTCCGGTTTCGTTGTTTAATATAGCTAACACACACCACCAAAACATAATACGCTAATACAAAGAAGTCAGCTAAGTAACTCCATGGACTTACCAGACTCAAAGCGAAACCCGATCGGACTCTCTCAACCTCTTGTGGGAAAACACGCAACGCCTATTCAACACAAGACACACGGATCAAACAACACTCTAAAAAACTAGATGTCCTTAGACTTATAGGCTCAACATCCTCACGATATCACTCTAGTCAACTAGAAGTCCTTAGACTTCTAGGCTTAACATCCTCACAAGAATCACAACTCAAGATAGATCAACCCTCTAGCCAACTAGAAGTCCTTAGACTTCTAGTGCTCACAATCCTCACCACTCACAAACACACAAGATACATGATACTCTCAGTCCATTGCCTTAAAGGCTTCCAATATAACAACTCAGTCCCAAACCAATATCCTCACAATCGTAAGAGTTCATGCCACAATATCACAACTAACATACCCTCAAATCTCACAAGATAACCTTAAGGGTAAATCCACTACTTCGCATTCCATATCACCTATGTTAAGCCATCCTAACATGATACTATGATGGTTCAAGATCAAGGAAGCGGAAAGGGAAGAAAGGAACAAGAGATCGGAGGCTTACTGGTGCAAAAACCGCCCCTGCGGTGTCAAGATGCCGCCCCTGCAGTGTGCAGGACCCAAAGTCCACCCCTCGCGGGTTATAGAGGCCGCCCCCGCGGTTTATAGGATCTGCCCCCGCGCCTCACAAGATCCTTCCCCGCGGGTGCAGTCTAGAAACGTCGACTCTTTGGTTCTTCGATGTACAACAACCTTCCTATTGCCTCCTTTGATGTTGTGAATGTCTCTTAGCTCTCACTACAAGATCATAGCCTTCCTCCACGGTCTAAGCACGCAAGGACAAAAGAAGGAACAAGAGAAGACTCTCTTGAGTGAATCCATGGATCTCACTCTTCAAAGGTGCAAGAAGGAAAAAGGAAGAAGAAGAGAAGGAGAAGGAAAGAACTTACTCTGGATCACGTCTCTAAAGTCCAACCTTTGTATGACAACTTCAAGAGGAGAGAAACGCTAAGGTGGAGGATGAAGGTGAAGGAAATGAGGTAGAAGGAAGGAGAGTAGATAAAATAACGTGAAAAGGAATGAGGGAGGGAGATAAGGCTGCATAAATGGGAGGAGACCAAAGGTCAAGAAGCCCAAGAATAATCACCTAGTAATGTTTCGGCATTATTGAGTTAGGAGATGAAAGGTCGGATGGAAAATGAACCTAACTCTCGCTCTAACGTATCACCGCCTCCGCGGGACGTCCAAGCTACGGTCGCGGATGGCCGCGTTTGCGTGCCTTCTAAGCCGCAAGGGCGGTATCTCTTGCTCAAGGCTTCTAACGTCTATCGTAAACGGAACAAAAATTCCGCGCATTACCAAAGGTTATTGTGTTGAGAGATAGTTAAGGAACTCATGTTGGAAGTCACTTCACAAATTTGACAAGGTAGAAGGAATAGTATGAGTAGACACGCTAGTATGATAGCAAGTATAGATACTAACTAACACACCCAAAGAAATTGACTCAAGTGTTTAGAGTAGAAAGAGGCTAGAAAAAGGCACACAAGAGATTAAGAAGAAAGAATAACGTACCTTGAACCTATGTAGTTGGAGAGTGAGATAGCCGGGTTTGGTTTCGATCTCAACTAGGGCAAATCTCGGTCAAAATTGAAGAATCTCGGCCGAGATTATCTCAAGGTTAGGCGAGATTGATGTATGTGATCGGCTAAAGCTTGTAACTAGGTCAAGGATGGTATATAAATTCTTCTCCGGATACACTCTTACACAGGATGCAGTTGAATTCTTCAGTTTAAGCCTAAAAAATTCTCAAAAATTCGCAATAGTAGCAAAATGCGGTCCAAATTTCGGCCGAGACTTTGTACTATTTGTCTATTCGACAATGAACGACGACAATCAACAATAAGCTTTGGGGTATACTACTTCCTAGTTGCCTTGTGGATCCTTTTCAGTTGGAGGGGCAAATATATAGTTATTGGCAAAGATATTCAGTTAGGATTGAACGGATATGATAAGATCTCACCTACTAGATAAGATCTCAACAATAATATCTTGTAAATCTCCTTCCTCCGTAAATATGTAGTGGGATATTATTAGATTTGACTTAAATCCAATAAATATATGATCTTAAATTGGATAGAGAAAAATCTATGAAGCTTGAGGAACAAGTAACGTAAAGATCTCAACTTTATGCTCAAAATCTCGAGCAAAATTTTGGTAAGTGTTACGCTAGAGTTGTAGCACAAAAAAAACTTTACATTTATAACTCGATCTAATCTCCTAAACTCCTAGCGAACCCACAATGTATGAGTCATTTTGTAGCAAGGAAAGTATTCTGAGGTCGAACACAAGGACTAAGGTGAAGCTAAATCATTCAATGATCACGAATAGTTCAAATCTAAACTAAGATGAGAGAAAGGAATAAAGAAATGAAAATCACGATATTTTTGGTTGGTTTTGTGGTGATAAAACAAAGATCACAAGATATGCAACAAGCAAACAAACAACATACAAACACAAGATAAGTGATAATAGGTAAGAAATACAGATTCTAGAGATTCGGATTTCTGGTTATGGCATGGACTCAAGCATCTAAACATCAAAGGATAAACTGCGGTTGTTGGGAAGTAGCGTTTCTCTAATGGGAAAAATTACCGGGTAAGTCTCATGTTCCACTAGTCTCAAACCAAATTTCTATTACCGGAAAAGTCTCAAGGAGCTAAGGTTGAGAATTCTACACAAACCGGGCCACTACCTAAGGGTCAAACCCCTCGTTACCGGGTAAGTCTCAAAAAAGGTAAGTCTTAAGCAACGATCCTAGCACACTCAATCCAATAGTTGCTTTTTTGGCTCACTACTACCTAGAGTTCATCATCTTCTATACCTAAGAGCAGAAATTACCAGGTAAGTCTCATTCCTCAATTAGTTTGCTAGCATAGGTCACCCTAAGCTAGATTAGGCTCAACAAACTCTAGGATTTCAACAAATCTACATCCTAAGATTAGGATTCATCAACATAAGGACACCTCAACAATCTTGGGTGGATCATGAACATATCGGTCAAAATGACATGAAGAACAGGCCAAGATCTTAAACTGATCTAGTTTTCAAACACAAAAATCATCCTAAGCTAACATGCAAGTCCACACAATCATCATCCAAGCCATAACCATCTATCCTTCACCTTAGAATCACAACTATTCAGCCAATAACATACATTTCAAGATCAAACTTCATCACACAAGCATGCATGCATTCCATAGCAACATTACTTAGTTGGATAAGAAGTTTACACAAGTCGCACAATGCTTCAAGAGCCACTTCAAGGTCTGAACTTACAAGCTACACAAGAATCTCACTCAAAACCACTCAAACTCACTAGATGTAATGTAGGATATGTTCTAATCTAATCTCCACCAAGAACACCCACATAGGGCTGGGAAGAGAGATGCAAGAGGAGGTAGAAGTCCCAAAATCAGCCTGCAAAGCAACTTCTATGCATAACCAAAGGAAAGCAAGGGTTTGGGCATAAAGATCATGTGACAAGTGTCGAGCATGTCTGCACAAGAATCTCGGATGCCAGGACCCATCTCGGACGAGATCAAATGCAATGGACCGAGATTTTCATCAAATGCAGCTTGGATCATAGTTGACCATGAGTTGGTGCATGGTTCGCACCAACTAAGGTCCTTGCGTTCTTCGTTCTTCCAAGCTTTCTTCCTTTGGATCCTCGGAAATGTTCCTTTACGAGGCTTAAACCTCAAATGTATCAATAATGTCTCAAAGATCCCCAAAATACCTACAAAACCGACAAACACTCGTGTAGACGTCTTTTTTAGCAATATGACTCGATTAAGCATAAACGTCACAAACTAATGTAAAACCATGCATGATAAAGGGAAAAAACTACCTAAATGAATGTCTAAACTAGTGTCATAAATTATGTCATCAAAATACCCCATACTTGCCACTTGCTCATCCCCGAACAAGGTTCAAACCTAAGTTATGAGATGACCTGAGTTATAAATGCGGGAAAACAAAATCTTTTTGCAAATGTACTTCTAATCATAGATAACCTTCATAGTGATGTTTCATGGAAAAGAATGAGCAATCATGTATCAAAGAGAATAAAGGAACGAAAAGAAAATTATAATTAACTCGATATCATACATGTAAAGAAAAATCGAGAGTGTTTAGATGATCATGAGAAAATCAAATCTAAATCACTAAGTCATAACACATATGCATAGAGGTCTTAAGGACTTAGGAAAGAAGAGGCCAAGAAATGTTTCAAAGGTGGGAATTCTTAGGTCATGTGGTGCAAATCCGGGAAAGGAACAAAAAACCACAACTTTATATTGTTCAACATCCACCATAAGTGTATATTTTTCTCCTTCCCTTTCTTTTATTCCTTTACTTTTACTTTTTATTTTTATTCACTTGAGAAAATGGCATTGGTGCACAAAAGCCGAAAACTTGGTGATTAGTGGTCCTCGGGAATTTTCCGAGGTGCCTCACACCGGATGCACATACCAAGTCTCGTTAGTACAATCGGTAATCCGACTTTGGCAAGACACAAACACCCGATTACGTGAATGGTGCCAAGTTACTCGTCATCATAACAAACGTCCCCAAACCTATATTTTTTTCTACACTTTCACAACACATTCAACAACTTCATCCACAACATTCATGTAACATCCGGAATTTTTATTCCGTTTGTTGAATGGTTTATCAACCTTCCCGTAGGCACGGCTCACTTTTTCCATAGGCACAATGTGCTGAATGACGGAATTTTTACCTCGTTTCCGTTCTGATCCTTCGTTTGGGTGAGTGACCTTTCTTTTTAGGAAAACCGACCCCTCGTTTGCTATCTCCCTTGCTTACCCTCAGCTGAGTTCCTCTCTCATCCCATTTCACTCTCACGTTAAAGTGTTTCTCCTCTTCTCTCTCTCTCTTTTGGCTTGGGAGCTCTTGATGGTTTCTCCATGGGAATCAGCCTTGCTCATCCTCTTGTGTTTGATGTCCAACAAGTTAGGGGTTTCATATCCGAGCTAGGGTAAGCTCCTTTCCTTCTTCTTCATCTTCTCCCTTCTTCTTCCTTTTTCTTCCTTGAGCTTCAATGGTGGAAGCCATGGATTTCACTCAAGATCGTCTTTTTGGCTTGCATGTCAGTGGATCGTGTTTGAGATGATTATTTGTGTTTGGATCCAAGTGTTGAATGTTCTGGAGCCAAGAAAGGGAGCTAGGAGGCCTTGGAACATCAAGAACCAGTTGAAGAACTCGTTCGGGAATGCCTTTTAGAATTCGACCGCACCCGCGGCTGGACAACGCTGTGGGGGGCGGCCAATGCACCTAAGGGGCAGCCTAGTGAGCCGCAGGGGCGGCCCAGTGAGCGGAAGGGGCGGCCAGCCCAAACCGCAAGGGCGGCCACTGGCTCATCAGCCGTCCCGTGCAGCCTTCTTCTCCTCTTCGTGGTTGTGTTTCCTTCCTTCCGTGCCGCGTCTTTGCCCAAGTGAGTATTCCCTCTTGAGCATGTATTCCTAGCTTATCCTTGAGTGTATCCATGTTAGAAGCATGCTAGGATGGCTTAGATAATCTTGTGTAATGCCATGTAGTGGCCTTGGACCTTAGATGAGAGTTTGAGGTTATCGATGATCTTAGATTTGTTGAATGTTGGTCTTGAGTTGGTTATCAGGTGGTGAGTTTATGGTTCTTCTTGTGAGACTAGTACACGTGTATCCTAGCTTGGGTTATGATGGTTGTGTTTTGTGAGTTTAGAGGACTAGGAGTGCTACCCTAGTCTTGAGAGTATATGATTGAGCGGAAATGAAAGCAACTAAAGACAACCAACTTATGGAGATTTGCAAGTGGTGTAGCGGTAAACGGGAGAAGTGGAGTAAGAGCATAGGATTGGAAAAGTGGCGATCCTGTTACGCTAGAAATGTACCATGCAAAAGCCTTACAATTTATAACTCGATATATTCTCCTGTGGTGAGGGATCTTTCATGCTCAGCCCACTCCTGTGGTAATGGCCAACACTTGGCCTCTTGGATTGTCCTCGGTCCTTCCGGGAAGCTTTCCCGGATCCCTTTGTGCCTCACTCGCCCTTTGGAACACTTGTGCTTCTAGCACCTTTTGAGCCTTGGAAATGGATGTAACCGTGCTCTCAAGCCCACTCAACCTCCCTAGCAATTGTTCAAACATCATTTTGGTCCTATCCTTTGGAGGTTGAGCAAAACCGGGTGGAGGCTCTTGTGAAGCTTTAGGAGGTGGGGCTGCGCTCGTGGAAGCGGGAGGGTTCAAGGCACCATCCGGGTTAGAATAGGAGAACCCGGGGTGGTTGTGATTAGGCCGATAGTTGTTGTATTGCCGGCTGTTGTTGTTGTTGAAGTTCCTAGGGCCTTGATAGTTGTTGAAATTGCCCCTTCCCGTGTAGTTAACATCCTCCTCTTTCGAAGCCAAGTTGGCATCAAGTTTGTAGTTGCTCATCGTGACTTCACTTACTTCATATGAGAGTACTTCTCTATCACCAAGGCTTGCTTCTCTACAAAGTCTCAAGCCCCATCCACATTCTTCTCCATGAATGTTCATCCGGAAAGCGATGGGAGCTTGAATTGACTATCCTCATCAAGCCCCTTGAAATAAATCTCTAATAGCTCTATCTTCGGTATCCCATGGTGTGGACAATCTAGGAGGAGGTCCTTGTACCTCTCCCAAGATTTGAATAGGCTCTCCTTATCTTTCATCACAAAGGCATTGATCTTCCCTCTTAGCTCGGTTGTCTTGGAAGGTGGGAAGAACTTTGTAAGAAATTCGGTTGTCATCTCCTCCCAAGTACCCACACGTCCTAGTGGAATGGACTGGTACCAAGCAAAGGCTTTATCCTTAAGTGAGAAGGAAAAAGCCCTAAGCTTGTGGTTGTTGCTCTCCAATATAGGTGGCCTTAGAGTCTCCATCAAGATCTGATAATTCATCAAATGTTGATGAGGAGAATCTCCTTCCATCCCTTCAAATTGATTATGCCAGATCATTTGTAGTACTTGAGGGCGGATCTCGTAGTGATGGGTTGCGGGATCTCTTAAGTTTACACCCGGACGGTGCACTCTTTGGGCTTGATCCATACATTACCCAAGCGTTTGTGGCTCCTCAATAATAATAGGCTCATTCCGTACATGTACCGCCAGCTGCGGTGGTGGGGGAGGTGGTGGTTGACGAAGATTAAGCTCCCTTTGCACAAGAGCTTGCCTAATCTCTTCAATTTCCCTCCTAGTTGCTTCTTGCGTCTCATTTGCAAGTCTCCTCTCATTCTCCAAGGCTTCATCCCTTAGCCTAATTTTCTGTAATGTATCATTCAACTCAGCTTGAAGATCTCTTCTGGCCATCCCCTTCTTCTTCTTAGTGCCCTTGGATCTAGTCTTAAGGGTTTTCTCCCGTTCGGGATCGAATGGAGTTAAATCCTTGCCACGAGATCTTCGCATGCAACTAAAGAGTGAGAGATATCCTGAAAATCAATAACACAAAACAAACAAGATCACAAGCAAGAGAAAGACCTACACTATAAACAATCACGCACAATGATTTGATCTAGACCTAGTCCCCGACAACAGCGCCAAAAACTTATTACGCTAGAAATGTACCATGCAAAAGCCTTACAATTTATAAGTCGATATATTCTCCTAACTCCTAGCGAACCACAATGTATGGGTCGTTTTGTAACAAGGATAGTAGTCCGAGGTCGAACACGAAGACTAAGGTAAAATCAAATCAAACAAGTGATCATGGATAGTGCAAATCTAGTCTAAGAAAAGAGAAAGAAATAAAGAAATGAAAATGATGATATTTTTGGTTGGATTTTTGCGGTGATCAAACAAAGATCAGAAATCATACAAGTTTATCAATCAATCAGCAACACAAACAAACAATTCAAGAACAGGATATGTGATCAAGTAAGAAAAGCGGATTCTAGGGATTCGGACTTCCGGTATGGCATTGGACTCAAGCTTCTAATCAACCTTGGACAAGTTATGGTATGTTGGGAAAGGGTGTTTCTCCAATGGGATCAATCACCGGGTATGTCTCATGGTCCACTAATCCCGCACCTAAGGTCCTATTAACGTGTAAGTCTCTAGGAACCCAAGGACGAGAATTCTACACAAACCGGATTACTATCTAGGGGTCAAACCTCTCCTTACCGGGTAAGTCTCGGGGAGGTAAGTCCTATGCAACAATTATAGCACACTCAATCCCATAGCGGCTTGCAAGGCTCACTACTAAGCTAGATAATGCTTAACAAACACTAGGATTTCAACAATCTAACATCCTAACATTTAGATTCATTATTATAAGCATAACAGGGCAAAACCACGGGTTGATCATACACATCCACGGCCGTGGTTTAGGAGGAACAAGCCGTGGTTTAGATTGGGGGTTATGTTTCGAGCATGCAAGTCATCAAAAGGTAAATTCAAGTCTATTCTATCATTATCCAAGCCATAACCCTCTGTCCATCACCCTAGAATCACAATCACTTAGCCAATAACATGCATCTCAAGATCTAGAATCATCATACAAGCATACATGGGTTTCATAGCTAGATGGTGAATGAAAGCATGTAAAAGCTAGAAATCTTGGCTGAATATGAGTTTAAACAAGACTTACAACCATTCAAATGCTGCTTCAAATCGTTCCTTACAACACTTCCAAAAGCTTCTCAACAAAAATCACTAAAAATCACTCAAAGTCTCACTCTAGATCTAAGTTTTGATGATGTTGTTCTTCTCCCAAATGAGAGTGTTTTTGTTCTTCTTCCAAGTCTTCCTCCCTAACAATGGATGATGAGAGAGAGTCCTCTAGCCAGCCTGTAGGCTCAACCAAGTCCACACTCAACCAAGAAAAGCAAAGGTAGGGCAAACAAATCGTGTGACAAGTGTCAATGCTGTCTAGACAGAAACCACGGGCAAAACAATGATTCCACTGGCATGGAAAGGGCCTCTGGGCTGTGGTTCCTACAGCTCAGCCGTCCGTGGATCACTAAGTCATGAGTTGGTGTAAGGCATGCACCAAAAAGGTCTTTTGTGTTCTCCTTTGCTCCTAGCTTGCTCCTTAAAGAGTCCGGAAGTGTGCCATCACAAGGAATGATCCTCAAATGTATCAATTAAGTCATAAAGCTCCCCAAAATACCTACAAAACCGACAAAAGCTTGTGTAGACGTCTATTTCGACAATGTGGATGAATTAAGCGTAAACGTCACGAACTAATGTCAAACCATGCATGTATAACGGGAAAAATTATCTAAGTGAATGCCTAAACTAATGCCATAAATCATGTCATCAGATCCCATCTAAGGTAAATTTCCCTAGACACTCCTAAGCACGGGAGTCGAGATGAGAAGTATGATCAACAAATGACGAAAGGATTAAGAGATCCGTAAGTTAAGCTTACAGGGGGTACCAAAAGATGAAGTGCCAAGTTTTCTAGGATACCGGCGGGTTGACTTCTTTGGACTTAGAGAAGTATGAGAAGAATGGTGAGGTGAGGATTCATATAGTAGAATTTCCTTGGTGGAGTTGATCGTTTTCCGTTACTGTGATAATATTAAGAAATGCCAAGAAGAATGAGGAGTGAGTAGACGCTGATCTCGAGAGGATGAGAAACGTGACAAGAAACTTTATGCTATGAAAGGACTTATGTTACCAGCCCAAGAGAAGCGTGAGAGGACGCTATCTAAACGTTAGAAATGTTAGCAAAAAGGTGCTCTTTAAGGACTTCATGGGAAAGTGGTAAGCTTATTAAGGTGAGTCATATGGCCCAACGAGTTCATGCAGCATGTAGTTATCTATGAAAGAAGAAGGAGCCTAAGAGTATAGACTAATCTAAGAGAGTTAAGGGGAGAGTACACGAGGAGGGTAGCCTTCGTGCTTATGATAACATGAAAATTATTGAAGGAAGTTAATCGATGACCTCAAGGAGGTCAGCTATAAAGTGACGCTGGCAATCAAGAACACACATGTGCAGGATTTCCTAATAATGAGTATGGATAGGAAGAGTAAACAAGTTTGTGGGAATATAGCAGATCGGTCACCAGAGTTGCTGAATGCCCGGCGGTTCAATGCCAATGGTAAGAAGGTGTATCAACTAAGGCGCTTGTGTCTTGGTCATATAACATGAAGAGGTTAAAGCAAATAACTATGATTAGACCTCCAAAGGAGGGATTGTAACGACCTTACGTGACCTTTTGTGGTTATGGGATTGACATGTGAGAGAACGGCATGGATTTGGACCTTTAAAGTTTGAGCATGGTTAAGAGGAAGGTGAGGTTTCCATTGTGCTTTATGCAAATGGCCATGTAAAGATAGAAGATGCAAGATACTTTCTTTCTTACGAAACGGATGATACGTTGTCACGAATAAGACATGAGTCAAGTTTCTTTACTGACACAAAGGAGCCATGTGGCTATGGTGTGGAATTGAGGGCCAAGATTATGGTAACGCTGTAAGCCTCAAGAGTAAGATGGTAGTACTTGAGAATTGACAAGTTGGAAGTTACAATGGTTTTGAAGGGGGAATTTCATCAGCTTTTTCCCACAGGGCATTTTGGTACGGTTTTTGAGCAAAGGTACGAGGTGGAAAGGTTGTAGTTCGATTATCGAGAAATGGGTATGATTAACGACAAGTAAATGTATCTTCTCCGTAGAGAGGGGCTAGTTAAGACTAGTTGCATATGATTGCTATGTTTTATAAGATCGACTTGAAGTCGAGATGCCACCAGATTTGGGTGGTGAGAAGAAAGGGTTTTCTTAAGGCGGCATTTAGGGCCGATATGGCCACTACAAGTGTACTGAATCTATTAGGGAACATGACTGCAATTGATGTGTTTGAGTTTATATAGATGAGTACCCATCGGATTTCTCAATCGGGTTGCGATGAAGTCCCACAATTTGTGGTGTTTCAAGTAGATCCAAAGTGGACCCTGATAGCATGGATTATAGTCTATATTTTGGGATTGGTTTAGACGTTTTTTCTTCATAAATCTGCATGTATGGATGTATATTCTTTGATTATATTGTTGTTTTGTCTACCTTTGCGGGAATCGAGGTCTACACCTTGTTTCGTTGTAATTGTAGGTAAAATGGCACGTTTTTGACTAAAATGGAGCTAAGGAAGCTAAGGAGTCATTGGAGCTACATTCTGGAGCATTGAGGAGCTACAAGAAAGGCCCAGGAACCATGGAAATTGGACAGAGATTGACTTTGGACTAGATTAGAGAGATTTATACGTAGCTGAGATTCACCTGGGTTGGCTACAGTTTCACCTAGACCGAGATGATCTTCAGGATCACCTAGACCGATTCTTCAGGATCACCTAGACCAAGGTGTTCTTCAGTGTCACCTAGAACGAGGTGATCTTTGTGATTGGCTACAGTATCACCTCGACCGAGGTGATCTTGAGGAGCGTCCCGACCGAGGCGAATACCCTGTCGCCGGCGAGATCTTTATTTTTGGCTTAGATCTTCTATTTTTAGAAGGAGAATATCTTATATTTTTGGCTGGATTTTTGGAAGGAAGATATTATTTTTGGCTGATTTATTTTAAGAGATAGAGATATATTTTATAGAAAATTATCTTTTTAAGATATTTTATCTTCAAAAGATAATTCTCCTATATAAAGTGTTGGATTTTCTACAATTCAGCCATCTTCGGATCAAGGATTTTCTGGAGATTTTTTGAGAGTTTTGAAAGAAGAGTTGAAGGAAGTATTGAAGGATTGAAGTTCAAGGAAGGAAGGAATCATAGTTGGAGTTGCCTTTTGA
This sequence comes from Fagopyrum homotropicum, assembly GCA_033239125.1. Taxonomy (NCBI): domain Eukaryota; kingdom Viridiplantae; phylum Streptophyta; class Magnoliopsida; order Caryophyllales; family Polygonaceae; genus Fagopyrum; species Fagopyrum homotropicum. The sequence continues at coordinate 92,322,594 of BSWB01000003.1, read as the reverse complement.
AGGAGTTTGTAAGACTTTCTTAGAATTCTTTTGGTTTGTTGTCTTTGCTGAGTTGTGATTGAGGAACGCTTGGTTGTTACTTATTTGACTTAGTTATTGAGACCTTTTTCTTAAGGTTTTCTTGTTCGAATATTGATTCCCTTTCCATTAATTTGATTATTGTTATCATGATGATTGTTGGCTAAGTTTCTTATGCGATTCTAGGGTGATTGGCTGAAAGTTGTGGGAAAGACGATGATAGAATGATCTTAATCCCATCAGGACCCTGAAAGCTCGAGTCTTTACCTTAACCCTAGAACATCTCGCTCAGTCATTGAACATCTCGGCCGGGGTGGAATCTGACTGAACGAGGCGACCTTTCCTGAACCTTATCTGAGTTAAGAGTTTAAGTTTGCCAAATCCTATCCTTATTACACCTTTCCTGGTTCAACGCAAGCCTATGATGAGACTTACCCGGTGATTCCTTTGTTTGTTTACTCAAGATCATGAGTGTAGGTAATAAAGGTTTATCCTTTATTGGGGTTTGAGTGTGCCTTCATTCCATCTTTGTGAGTTAGTCTAAGACTTACCCGGTAAAGGTTGATTCTATTCCCTTGGGTGGTGTCTTGGTTTGAGATTATAGTTCCTTTCCTTAGTATCTTGAGACTTACCCGGTAATATGAGCTTTGGTTTGGGATAGTTATTGGCGAGACTTACCCGGTAATTTATTCCCACCTTAGAAACTCCTTCCCTTTGCAAACCTCAGCTTTGTCTGGGTTATCCTTTGAGATCTTGAGTCGGAACCACAACTAGATGCTTTAATCGCTAGAATCCACATTTTCCCCTTACTTGACTTTTACATCATCTTTGATTGCTTTAATTCATAGTCATTTGCAATATTTGACAACCTGATTTCCGTGCTTTGTTTCACCATTGTCCCTGTGTTCGACCACTGGAATTCTTGCTTTTATTACAATTGATCCGTACACTGTGGGTTCGTATATTGTTCAAGCATACTTATTGGGTTATCACTTTTAAAGCTTGCACACACCTATTATTGCGAACAAGTTTTTGGTGCCGTTGCCGGGGACTTGGTCAAGACCGAGTTCGGTATTTGGTTTGTCTAGCTTGGAAGGTTTTGCTTTTCCATTTGATCTTTTTCTATGAGTTTTGTAGCTTTTCAAGATTTCCGATGGTTACATTTGATCCAACCTGGATAGCAAGATAAAGTGCTAGGGCGGACCATTATGAATACTTGGAAGAGAAATACGCCTTCTATTGGTTTGACAATGAAAGAGAAAGAGAAGAGGCTATTGAGGAGGAGCTTGCGATATGGGATGAGCAGAATATCCCTAGAAAGATTTATGAGCAACCTCTTAAAGAATCGCTTGAATCAAAATGGGAGAAATTGATGAAGAAGGTGGAGGAGCTCAAAGAAAGCACCCTATCTTATGCTAAGCCAAAAGAGGAGCATAAGGAAGTACTGCAAATTTCAAGCATTCCTCCAATCAAACCGGAAGTTTCTCGTGAAGTTCTTGAAGAAGTGGAAGAAGTGGAAAATCTCGATCCAGCTGCTGAAACTTCGGCCGAGGTGGAAGAGAGACCAGCCGAGGTGGAAGAGAGATTGGCCGAGGTTCAAGAGAACTCAGCTGAGTTGGGAGAGATTTCACGTGTGGATTTTCATCCTAACATGAAACTTGTCCCAATAATTGAAGAACTTTATAAGGTACTTGTTCCTACTCCCTTTAAAGTTCTAGATTTTTTTAGGGATGCACCGAAGAGTTGGAGGTCTCTTCCGAAAGAACCTCCTAAGATCAAGATGAAATCTCCCTTGAATTTGCTGAAAGAAGACACTCCTTGGACTAAAAGGAGTGGAGTTAACAAGCGCTTCACCGCTAAGGCAACAAAGTGTTATTTGTTCAAGTATGGGTTCACTCACGTGACAAAGACCTTGTATTATCCCCAAGCTGGAGATGGGGGAGCTATGTGGATTCTCGAGAAGCTGATTTCTCGATCTAGGAAAGGATGGGATGCAAAACTAAGTTATGTCCCACGGAAGCATAGGAAGACCGGTAGGATTCCGGTGAGAACTAAACCATACAAGCTTGTACATGGGAGATCCTACCATTTGCCGGTGAAATTAGGAACCAAAACCTTCTTGGAAGAGTTTTATGATGGATGTGATCAGCACTCCAAGATATTCGAGGTAGATTGAGTAAATCCATGGGAACGGTCCAACTAGAGACCTTAATCCAAGAGCCTCTTGGGAGACAACCCAAGATATTGCTTTCTTTTCCCTTTTCTAGCTTAGTTTAGATAGTTTGCTTCGTTTTGTTTTTGCATCCTCTAGACAGGAACGAGGCACTTTCTAAGGAAGGATTACAGCTCAGGAGCTACATGGAAGGACAAAAGTTCGAGAAGTTGAGAAAACGGAGCTTGACAAAGATACATCTCGGATGCTGTCAGAACGCCTCGACCGAGATGTTCTTTGCCAACCGAGATGGTCTTATCTGAGAGATGCTTCTTATTTCTGTATGCAGTTCAGCTATGTCCGGTGAGTAATTTGTTCCTTCTGACTTATATTTGACCCATTGGGACAATGTGTCCCAAGTATGGGGTATTTGTATGAATTGTATGACTCTTGGATATTATTTCTTACTTGGCTTTATATGCTTATCTGTCATTACATGCATACATACAGGTTTTTGTTTGCTAAAACGTCGAAAACTGGTTTGAAAATTTTTTATGACCTCAACCGGGATGTTCTTGACTGGACGAGGTAGACACCTCGGATGACGCCAGAACACCTCGACCGAGATAGGTTCTTAACTGCCAGTTTTTCGAAATGTTTTTGTGCTTCTTCTGTAGATATGACCTCAATGATGATTCTGTTTGCAGATTGGTTTAGAAATCTTTTTATGTTCGAAAGGTTTTATGATATATTTAAGTTGCAAAATGCTTTGTTGAAGTTTAAGCATCTTTAATACTTTGTTTTTTATAGAAATTATGTTGAATTTGAAGGTTGACACCACATGATGAGTTCTATCACATTCTTCCTGGGATGACTAAGGCAATTCATTCTCTTCTCTTCTTCTTCTTGATCACGCTTTTGCTCCTCATATACATATTTTCCTCCCTTTACCTATCCGGGAATTTGGATGCAAGCAAAGAAAAGCAAGTGAAAGTGAAGTTGAAATGTTGGCTGAAAGTGTTAGAAAGAAACAAATAGGTTTGGGGAAGTCAATCATGATGATAAGTAACTCGGCACCAGTCACATAGCCGGGTGTTTGTGTCTTGCCAAAGTCGGATTGAGCGATATTCCTAACGGGTCATGGTATGTGCATCAAGGGTTTGAGACATCTTGAGAAATTGATGATTGTTGATTTCCTACGCTTCGGTTATTGTGCACCTCTGTCCATGCATCCCAAAAAGTAAAGTAAAATAAGAAAAGCTTATTGGTGGAAGATGTTGAGATTCAAAGAAAGTGAAGTAAGATCCTTTTCCCGGATTCTAGCACCACATACCCTATATACATCCCACCCTTAAACGTTTCTTGACCTCTTTTGGAAGCCCTTGAGACCTCGAGCTTGTTGATTTACTCAGTGGTTTAAACCGGATTATACATGATTGATTTCGATAAATATGATTTATTATGCATAAATCTGCATTTATGGATGTATATTCTTTAATTATATTGTTGTTTTGTTTACCTTTGCGGGAATCGAGGTCTACACCTTGTTTCGTTGTAATTGTAGGTAAATGGCACGTTTTGGACTAAAATGGAGCTAAGGAAGCTAAGGAGTCATTGGAGCTACATTCTAGAGCATTGAGGACCTACAAGAAAGGCTCAGGAACCATGGAAATTGGACATAGATTAACTTTTAGACTACACCTTGTTTCGTTGTAATTGTAGGTAAAATGGCACGTTTTGGACTAAAATGGAGCTAAGGAAGCTAAGGAGTCATTGGAGCTACATTCTAGAGCATTGAGGACCTACAAGAAAGGCTCAGGAACCATGGAAATTGGATAGAGATTAACTTTGGACCAGATTAGAGAGATTTATACGTTGTTGAGATTCACCTAGACCGAGATGATCTTTAGGATCACCTAGACCGATTCTTCAGGATCACCTAGACCGAGGTGTTCTTCAGTGTCACCTAGACCGAGGTGATCTTTGTGATTGACTATAGTACCACCTCGACCGAGGTGATCTTGAGGAGCGTCCCGACCGAGGCGAACACCTTGTCGCCGACGAGATCTTTATTTTTGGCTGAGATCTTCTATATTTGGAAGGAGGATATCTTATATTTTTGGCTGGATTTCTTGAAGGATGATATTATTTTTGGCTAATTTTTTTTAAGAGATAGAGATATATTTTATAGGAAAATATCTTTTTAAGATATTTTATTTTTGGAAGATAAGTCTCCTATATATAGGATTTTCTAGAGAGTTTCTAAGAGTTTCGAAGGAAGAGTTGAAGGAAGTATTGAAGGATTGAAGTTCAAGGAAGGAAGGAATCATAGTTGGAGTTGGCTTTTGAAGGAGTTTGTAAGACTTTCTTAGATTTTTTTTGGTTTGTTGTCTTTGCTGAGTTGTGATTGATGAACGTTTGTTTGCTTCTTATTTGATTTAGTTATTGAGACCTTTTTCTTAAGGTTTTCTTGTTCAAATATTGATTCCCTTTCCATTAATTTGATTATATGTTATCATGATGATTGTTGGCTAAGTTTCTTATGCGATTCTAGGGTGATTGGCTGAAAGTTGTGAGAAAGACGATGATAGAATGATCTTAATCCCAACAGGACCCTGAAAGCTCGAGTATTTTCCTTAACCCTAAAACATCTCGCTCAGTCATTGAACATCTCGGCCGGGGTGGAATCTTACTGAATGAGGTGACATTTCTTGAAGCTTATGTGAGTTAAGAGTTTAAGTTTGCCAAAACCTATCCTTATTACAACTTTCCTGGTTCAACACAAACCTAGGATCAGACTTACACAGTGATTCTTTTGTTTGTTTACCCAAGATCATGAGTGTAGGTAATAAAGGTTTACCCTTTATTGGGGTTTGAGTGTGCCTTCATTCCATCTTTGTGAGTTAGCTTGAGACTTACCCGGTAATTTATTCCCACCTTAGAAACTCCTTCCCTTTGCAAACCTCAGCTTTGTCTGGGTTATCCTTTGAGATCTTGAGTCGGAACCACAACTAGATGCTTTAATCGCTAGAATCCACATTTTCCCCTTACTTGACTTTTACATCATCTTTGATTGCTTTAATTCATAGTCATTTGCAATATTTGACAACCTGATTTCCGTGCTTTGTTTCACCATTGTCCCTGTGTTCGACCACTGGAATTCTTGCTTTTATTACAATTGATCCGTACACTGTGGGTTCGTATATTGTTCAAGCATACTTATTGGGTTATCACTTTTAAAGCTTGCACACACCTGTTATTGCGAACAAGTTTTTGGTGCCGTTGCCGGGGACTTGGTCAAGACCGAGTTCGGTATTTGGTTTGTCTAGCTTGGAAGCTTTTGCTTTTCCATTTGATCTTTTTCTATGAGTTTTGTAGCTTTTCAAGATTTCCGATGGTTACATTTGATCCAACCTGGATAGCAAGATAAAGTGCTAGGGCGGACCATTATGAATACTTGGAAGAGAAATACGCCTTCTATTGGTTTGACAATGAAAGAGAAAGAGAAGAGGCTATTGAGGAGGAGCTTGCGATATGGGATGAGCAGAATATCCCTAGAAAGATTTATGAGCAACCTCTTAAAGAATCGCTTGAATCAAAATGGGAGAAATTGATGAAGAAGGTGGAGGAGCTCAAAGAAAGCACCCTATCCTATGCTAAGCCAAAAGAGGAGCATAAGGAAGTACTGCAAATTTCAAGCATTCCTCCAATCAAACCAGAAGTTTCTCGTGAAGTTCTTGAAGAAGTGGAAGAAGTGGAAAATCTCGATCCAGCTGCTGAAACTTCGGCCGAGGTAGAAGAGAGACCAGCCGAGGTGGAAGAGAGATTGGCCGAGGTTCAAGAGAACTCAGCTGAGTTGGGAGAGATTTCACGTGTGGATTTTCATCCTAACATGAAACTTGTCCCAATAAATGAAGAACTTTATAAGGTACTTGTTCCTACTCCCTTTAAAGTTCTAGATTTTTTCAGGGATGCACCGAAGAGTTGGAGGTCTCTTCCGAAAGAACCTCCTAAGATCAAGATGAAATCTCCCTTGAATTTGCTGAAAGAAGACACTCCTTGGACTAAAAGGAGTGGAGTTAACAAGCGCTTCACCGCTAAGGCAACAAAGTGTTATTTGTTCAAGTATGGGTTCACTCACGTGACAAAGACCTTGTACTATCCCCAAGCTGGAGATGGGGGAGCTATGTGGATTCTCGAGAAGCTGATTTCTCGATCTAGGAAAGGATGGGATGCAAAACTAAGTTATGTGCCACGGAAGCATAGGAAGACCGGTAGGATTCCGGTGAGAACTAAACCATACAAGCTTGTACATGGGAGATCCTACCATTTGCCGGTGAAATTAGGAACCAAAACCTTCTTGGAAGAGTTTTATGATGGATGTGATCAGCACTCCAAGATATTCGAGGTAGATTGAGTAAATCCATGGGAACGGTCCAACTAGAGACCTTAATCCAAGAGCCTCTTGGGAGACAACCCAAGATATTGCTTTCTTTTCCCTTTTCTAGCTTAGTTTAGATAGTTTGCTTCGTTTTGTTTTTGCATCCTCTAGACAGGAACGAGGCACTTTCTAAGGAAGGATTACAGCTCAGGAGCTACATGGAAGGACAAAAGTTCGAGAAGTTGAGAAAACGGAGCTTGACAAAGATACATCTCGGATGCTGTCAGAACGCCTCGACCGAGATGTTCTTTGCCAACCGAGATGGTCTTATCTGAGAGATGCTTCTTATTTCTGTATGCAGTTCAGCTATGTCCGGTGAGTAATTTGTTCCTTCTGACTTATATTTGACCCATTGGGACAATGTGTCCCAAGTATGGGGTATTTGTATGAATTGTATGACTCTTGGATATTATTTCTTACTTGGCTTTATATGCTTATCTGTCATTACATGCATACATACAGGTTTTTGTTTGCTAAAACGTCGAAAACTGGTTTGAAAATTTTTTATGACCTCAACCAGGATGTTCTTGACTGGACGAGGTAGACACCTCGGATGACGCCAGAACACCTCGACCGAGATAGGTTCTTAACTGCCAGTTTTTCGAAATGTTTTTGTGCTTCTTCTGTAGATATGACCTCAATGATGATTCTGTTTGCAGATTGGTTTAGAAATCTTTTTATGTTCGAAAGGTTTTATGATATATTTAAGTTGCAAAATGCTTTGTTGAAGTTTAAGCATCTTTAATACTTTGTTTTTTATAGAAATTATGTTGAATTTGAAGGTTGACACCACATGATGAGTTCTATCACATTCTTCCTGGGATGACTAAGGCAATTCATTCTCTTCTCTTCTTCTTCTTGATCACGCTTTTGCTCCTCATATACATATTTTCCTCCCTTTACCTATCCGGGAATTTGGATGCAAGCAAAGAAAAGCAAGTGAAAGTGAAGTTGAAATGTTGGCTGAAAGTGTTAGAAAGAAACAAATAGGTTTGGGGAAGTCAATCATGATGATAAGTAACTCGGCACCAGTCACATAGCCGGGTGTTTGTGTCTTGCCAAAGTCGGATTGAGCGATATTCCTAACGGGTCATGGTATGTGCATCAAGGGTTTGAGACATCTTGAGAAATTGATGATTGTTGATTTCCTACGCTTCGGTTATTGTGCACCTCTGTCCATGCATCCCAAAAAGTAAAGTAAAATAAGAAAAGCTTATTGGTGGAAGATGTTGAGATTCAAAGAAAGTGAAGTAAGATCCTTTTCCCGGATTCTAGCACCACATACCCTATATACATCCCACCCTTAAACGTTTCTTGACCTCTTTTGGAAGCCCTTGAGACCTCGAGCTTGTTGATTTACTCAGTGGTTTAAACCGGATTATACATGATTGATTTCGATAAATATGATTTATTATGCATAAATCTGCATTTATGGATGTATATTCTTTAATTATATTGTTGTTTTGTTTACCTTTGCGGGAATCGAGGTCTACACCTTGTTTCGTTGTAATTGTAGGTAAATGGCACGTTTTGGACTAAAATGGAGCTAAGGAAGCTAAGGAGTCATTGGAGCTACATTCTAGAGCATTGAGGACCTACAAGAAAGGCTCAGGAACCATGGAAATTGGACATAGATTAACTTTTAGACTACACCTTGTTTCGTTGTAATTGTAGGTAAAATGGCACGTTTTGGACTAAAATGGAGCTAAGGAAGCTAAGGAGTCATTGGAGCTACATTCTAGAGCATTGAGGACCTACAAGAAAGGCTCAGGAACCATGGAAATTGGATAGAGATTAACTTTGGACCAGATTAGAGAGATTTATACGTTGTTGAGATTCACCTAGACCGAGATGATCTTTAGGATCACCTAGACCGATTCTTCAGGATCACCTAGACCGAGGTGTTCTTCAGTGTCACCTAGACCGAGGTGATCTTTGTGATTGACTATAGTACCACCTCGACCGAGGTGATCTTGAGGAGCGTCCCGACCGAGGCGAACACCTTGTCGCCGACGAGATCTTTATTTTTGGCTGAGATCTTCTATATTTGGAAGGAGGATATCTTATATTTTTGGCTGGATTTCTTGAAGGATGATATTATTTTTGGCTAATTTTTTTTAAGAGATAGAGATATATTTTATAGGAAAATATCTTTTTAAGATATTTTATTTTTGGAAGATAAGTCTCCTATATATAGGATTTTCTAGAGAGTTTCTAAGAGTTTCGAAGGAAGAGTTGAAGGAAGTATTGAAGGATTGAAGTTCAAGGAAGGAAGGAATCATAGTTGGAGTTGGCTTTTGAAGGAGTTTGTAAGACTTTCTTAGATTTCTTTTGGTTTGTTGTCTTTGCTGAGTTGTGATTGATGAACGTTTGTTTGCTTCTTATTTGATTTAGTTATTGAGACCTTTTTCTTAAGGTTTTCTTGTTCAAATATTGATTCCCTTTCCATTAATTTGATTATATGTTATCATGATGATTGTTGGCTAAGTTTCTTATGCGATTCTAGGGTGATTGGCTGAAAGTTGTGAGAAAGACGATGATAGAATGATCTTAATCCCAACAGGACCCTGAAAGCTCGAGTATTTTCCTTAACCCTAAAACATCTCGCTCAGTCATTGAACATCTCGGCCGGGGTGGAATCTTACTGAATGAGGTGACATTTCTTGAAGCTTATCTGAGTTAAGAGTTTAAGTTTGCCAAAACCTATCCTTATTACAACTTTCCTGGTTCAACACAAACCTAGGATCAGACTTACACAGTGATTCTTTTGTTTGTTTACCCAAGATCATGAGTGTAGGTAATAAAGGTTTACCCTTTATTGGGGTTTGAGTGTGCCTTCATTCCATCTTTGTGAGTTAGCCTGAGACTTATGCGGTAAAGGTTGACTCTATTCCCTTGGGTGGTGTGTTGGTTTGAGATTATAGGTCCTTTTCTTAGTACCTTGAGACTTACCCGGTAATAGGAGCTTCGGTTTGGGATAGTGATTAGTGAGACTTACCTGGTAATCTATTCCCACCTTAGACACACCTTCCCTTTGCAAACCTCAGCTTTGTCCGTGTTATCCTTTGAGATCTTGAGTCGGAACCACAACTAGATACTTTAATCGCTAGAATCCACATTTTCCCCTTACTTGACTTTTACATCATCTTTGATTGCTTTCATTCGTAGTCATTTGCAATATTTGAGAACCTGATTTCCGTGCTTTGTTTCACCATTGTCCTTGTGTTCGACCCCTGGAATTCTTGCTTTTATTACAATTGATCCGTACATTGCGGGTTCGCATATTGTTCAAGCATACTTCTTGGGTTATAAATTTTAAAGATTGCACACACCTTTTGGAGCGAACAGACCGTAACCTGAGGATTGTAATGACGTTTATTGATGCATGAGTTGCACAAACAATTCTTTTTGTTCTTACATTTGAAGATCTCTTGTTGCACTTGCGGAGTTAAGAGGCACAAGTTGGGCATGAGCGACAATGATACGGGTTATGCATGACAAGAGGATAAGCAGAGTTGTCTAAGCAAGATAGGACATCCGAGGTGACTTGTTAAGGGACACAACGATTTTTGATAGTATCAAGCTGATCCACGAGGACGAGGTGATAATTTTGGTCATAAGCAGAGTTGTCTAAGCAAGATAGGACGTCCGAGGTGACTTGTTAAGGGACACAACGATTTTTGATGTATCAAGCTGATCCACGAGGACGAAGCAACGGGAGAGGTCTCGCATGTGTGTTAGACGATTGTTGGCTTATAAGAAGAATGGCCGTGGAAGGGTCAACGTTAGGCGCTTTAATGCGCGCACTTAAGATGATGACGATATTCGCCCGAAGAGCGGCATATTAGTTGTGTACGGACGATAAGAATATGATATGTGTTTATATTGCTCTACAGGGGTTGAATACCAACCGGAGGTGATGGTTAAAGTTGGTTCAGGATTGCGGTCTCATGATTTTGATATCATCCCGGGTAGGTGATTTTGATCACCAACACCCTTAGTAAGTGGACACTTTAAGAGGAAACAACCACTTAACTAACGGTCAGCCGCAGTTTATCAACGAAGATGATATGTGAAGAGATCCGACAAAATCGTTATATTTGAATGGCTTTGAGAAAGATCCGGGATATAAGGTCCCAAGGAGAGACCCCATGGTTACCTTTCTGGGATGACGTTTTGTTGAGACGCCGGGAGCGTCTATGGGTACTTATAATGGAAAGCTGAGGTAATGCCTCCAAGAGGCTCAACTACCCTTACTAGTTCACCTTGCTGCTAGTAAGAGGTATCCGGATTGGTGATGTTGATATTGGTGAGACGGCCTTAAGACCGAGGTGGCTAAGTGCATATCCATTATGAGATCCGCCGTCAGGTCAAGTTTGACCACCATAAGACGGGGGAGAGGACTTCATCCACTGCGAGTTACGCGGTGGGAGTGGGAGGATACCTCCAAAGAGGTTATTACTAGTTTGAGATCATGTAACGGTTGCGACTTGTTTGGGTCATTATGGACCAACCGACGGTATAACGTATTTTAGACCCTATTGGAAAACCGGGCCGATCAGCCGGCTAGTTGTGGTATGTGCTAAGCGATAGTGAGATTACTTAGGGATACCGAGTATTGTTATCTCGGATCGAGATGAGCGATTCACCTCGAGATTATGGGCGACGAGATAGTGCCACTTAGGGGGCCCAGTTGCCTTTCACAATAGTTTTCACTATCAGATATATGGTCAGTTAAGAGGACTTTTCAAGGCTTAAAGGATGTGTTGGGAACCTCTGTGCCAATGTGAGAACAAGTGTAATCCAAACACTTTTCTTTGATCGAACTTTCGTATTATGATAGTGGGGATGAGTTGTTTGTGATGGCCCTTTGGGAGGCATTTTATGGACAGGAGTATAGTGCACCGTGGTGTCGATATTCGATAGTGTATGTAGGGATAGCCTGAGCAATTACATGATGACCTCGCTTAAGTAGCGGTGGTCTAAAGGCGAATGCTAGCCGAGTGGAATCGTCGGAAGGCTTATATATTGATGAGAAGCGCAAACCTCTAGAGTTCGGTTATAGAGTAGGTCCGGTCGAGTGGAGAATTTTACAAGCGCAAGGCGTCAAGATTTGGCTTTTAAGGAAGATGAGTTTCCGTTTTCTGGACACTTTTTAGATATGAGGATTAGTAGTATGTGATTCACAAATTGGTGTTGCCACCAAGAGTGGAGGGTGTAACACCCCGAATCCGCGGGATATCGGAATGCTACGGGCGTGACCTCACAATGGGTCCCGACACTTAGTCTGACAACAACCTCACCGGACCTTTCCAACATGGCACAAATAAAGACGTTAAAACTCAAATAGTTTATGAAGTATGCGAGAAAAGAAAAGAAGGGATACAAGTTGGAAACTCATCCGAGTCCTCAAAAATGACATAAAGCGATAAAGAGATCCAAAATGTACAACACAACATAATCCACAATACAAGGAAAACCCAAAAAAGTCCCCGTCCTATAATGTACGGAGACCACTCGGCTGTCCACTACTCCACCTCACTCAGTGGCATCCCTAACCTGCAAGACATCTACACAAAACGGTTTAAAACCGTTATCTCACATTCTAGGCATTATAAAGATAATGTGGCACAAACACACACATAAGAACACATAACACGCAACATGCTCGTACATATACAATTCTGGTTCTTTTTCTCTATTTAGGTTATTCCATTTGTTTAAAGTGTGACACTAAAGTCTTATAACTCTTGCCTCTATCCTCGTGTAACCAGCAGGAGTGTGGCAGAGCTCAACCCGTATACCATGGGGAGTGGCGAAGAAGCCCGCCCGTATACCGTGTATGGACTGGTCGTAGAGAACCTCCCAGTCTCCCTTGGGAGCTTGGCAGTGATGTCATCCGCCCGATAATAATAGTAACGATGGGACAAATAATAAACATAGTCAAGTAAATCTAATCCGTTTTCATGGTCAAAAGCGATAAACACACACCACCATAAAGTATCCAAATAATACATAAAAGCGGCTAAGTAAGTGATAGCATGAATTATTGTCTATATTTTGGGGCTTGTTTAGACGTTTTATTTTCAATAATCTGCATGTTTGTATGTATATTATGTGATTCTATTGTCGTTTCATCTACCTTTGCGGAAATCGAGGTCTACACCTAGTTTTGTTGTAATCGTAGGTAAAATGGCACGTTTTGGACTCAAATGGAGCAAAAGGAGCTATAGAGTCATTGGAGCTACATTCAAGAGCTTAAGGAATGATCCAGGAAGCATGGCCATGGATTAAAGATTCACTTTGGACTAGATTTGAGAGATTACACATTCAGTTGTGACTCACCTCGGTTGACTACAGAGTCACCTCGACCGAGGTGATCCAGAGGAGCCGACTCGACCGAGGCAAACACCTGGGACGCGGCGAGAATATTTTATTCTTGGCAGAGATCATTTATCTTTGGAAAGTGGATCTTATATTTTTGGGCTGGGTTCCTGGAAGGAAGAAGATAATTTAGATCATATATTTTACCTATTTTTATGGGAAGAGATCTTTCTAAGATATCTTATCTTTGGAGAGTAATTTTCCTATAAAAAGGGTCGGATTTCCCACAAATCCGACATCCGCTATCACCCGGAATACTCTGCATATATCCGAATACACCGCTGCAGCCATACTCCAGTTGGGAGATTTGAAGAACCTTTTTGAAGGTTGAAGGAAGGAAGTCTATAGCTTTTATAGCTTTTTGAAGGGTTTTTGTAAGATCATCTTAGATACCCTTCTTTGTTGATTGTCTTGTTGGATTTCTATCCAAGGAACGCTTGTTTGATAATTGATTAAGTTATTGAAGCCTTTCTCTTAAGGTTTTCTTGTTCAATTATTCTCTTTCTTCCCATATATTTGATTAATACTTTCATGATGATGAGTGACTAATCTCTTTGTGTGATTCTAGGGTGGTTGGCTGAAGGTTGTGGGAAAAACAATGATAGAATAATCTTAATCACAGTAGGACCCTGAAAGTTCGAGTCTTTATCCTTAACCCTAAGGCATCTCGCTCAGTCGATGAACATCTCGGCTGGGGTGGAATTCGTTTGACCGAGGTGACTTATCTGATCCGAAACTGAGAGTTAAGTATTAGAGTTTGCCAAATCATATTCTTATTACACCTTTCTTGGTTCAATGCAAGCTTAGGATGAGACTTACCCGGTAATTCCTTTGTTTGTTTACCTAAGATCATAAGTATAGGTAATAAAGGTTTATCCTTTATTGGGGTTTGAGTGTGCTTTCATCCCATCTTTGTGAGTTAGCCTGAGACTTACCCGGTAAAGGTTGATTCCATTCCCTTAGGTGGTATGTTAGTTTGAGGATATAGTTCTTTATCTTAATTCCTTGAGACTTACCCGGTAATAGGAGTTAAGGTTTAGGATTAGTGAGTAGTGAGACTTACGCGGTGATCTATTCCGCTTTAGTAATACCTTCCCTATGCAAAAATCTCAGCTTTGTCCGCTTATCTTTAGATCTTGATTTGGAACCACAACTAGATGCTTTAATCCCTAGAATTGCATATTTCCTTAATTGACTTTTTATCATCTTTGATTGTTTTAATTGCTTTTGTGGTTAGTATTTACAAAGCTTACCTATTCCGACTTTGTTTCACTAAGTCCCTGTGATCGACCCCTGGAATTCCTTTCTTTTTACTACGATTGACCCGTACACTACGGGTTCGCATCCTTGTTTTAAGCTTACATCTAGGGTTATAAATTTAAAGCTTGCACACACCGTTTGGAGCGAACAAGTTTTTGGCGCCGTTGCCGGGGACTTGGTCTAGACCGAGCCGGTTGCGGTACGCTTTTGGGGCACTTGCCCCCGTGTCTACTAACCACTCTACTTGAGTGACTTTCGCAGGTTCTTTTCTTTGGTTTATGGGAGGAACCCGCGCTGGAAAGGAAATCGTTCCTTACAATCCCGAACCAGAAAAGACATATAAACGACGCTTAAGAGAACGAAGATGGCCAACCGAGACGATCGCGATCTTGAGGCCGAATTGAAAGAGGTGTTAGAACAGTTACACCTCAGCAGGGAAGAATTGAGCCAAGAGAAAGAAAAAACTCGCACCAGGACTGAAGCGATCGAAGCAGATATGGCGGCCTTACGAGACCAGTATCTACTTCGACCGAGGGAAGACCCTGTTCCCAATCCTCGACCGATACAGGATCCAGTTCAAGACCCTCGACCGAGGCAGGTCCCAACACCTGTTTCCCCGGCCGATGTACTTCCACCTCGGATACCAGTCCGAGGCGCTCTTTTTGCAGGAATCCCGCAAATCCTATGGTAAAGGATGGACCCCAATCAACAACTGAGGCGTCCTGGAGTTAACCTAGGAGATCCGGCGGACCATGACTACGAACTTCGACCGCAAGTTCTTTCCATGATTCGCCAATGCCAGTTTGGAGGGCTAGAGAAGGAATCTCCGCATCAACATCTGCAAAACTATGAGATCTTGATGGAGACCTTGAGACCCTCAAGAATTGAAAACAATAACTACAAGCTAAGCCCTTTTTACTTTTCTTTAAAAGATAGAACTCTTACTTGGTATCAATCTCTTCCTCCAAGAAAAATCAGTACTTGGGAGGAGATGACTACGGAATTCTTGACTAAATTCTTTCCCCCCTCTAAGACCGCTGAAATGAGAGGGAAGATTAATGCATTCATTATGAAGGACAAGGAGAGCTTGTCCAAGTCATGGGAGAGGTTTAAAGATATTCTTTTGGATTGCCCACATCATGGGATTCCAAAGATAGAGTTGTTAGAGATATACTTCAAGGGACTGGACGGAAGCACCCCGTTCAACCTCCAACTATTATCCGTCGGTACCTTCATGGACATGGCGATTGACGAAGCTTGAGACTTTATAGAGAAGCAAGCTTTGCATATGGAGAAATATTTCCACCAAGGAGCTGAAGGTGGAGTTAAAAGAGTTAACTTTCAAGATGCTCCGCCTAACAACAATCAACTCACGTCTTTGAAGAATGACGTGAAGCAATTGAAGGAACTTTTGGTTGCTCAAACCAAGAAGGAAGATCAAGGATCAAGGAATAACAACAATGGATACCGTAACAACAACAACAGTTCCCGGAACAACAACTACAACAACAATAGAGGATCCAACAACAATAATTGGAGGGCGAACAACCAAAATTCGGGTAACAATCATTCTAACTCCAATTCTAACGATTCCTCTAATCCTTTCCTCTCTTCCCCTTCTTCTTCTTCTACTCCATTAAAGAGCCAGGGGCAAGGATCAAGTTCGTCCCAGCCGGAAAAGAAAGACGCAGTGCTGAAGGCCATCTTGATCAAGCTTAGTGCTATGGAGACATCTATGACTTCATTTTCGAAGGCTAAAAAAGCCTTTGAACAACAACTAGCTAGTAGGGCAAAGGAAATGCCAAGAGATCCAGGGAAGCTTCCAGCAAGGACGGAAAGCAAACATAAGGGCCAGATCATGGCCATAACGATGAGGAGTGGACTGAAGACTGCAGATCTAGTGCCTCGGTCGGTGCCAGTACCCACGAAGACCACTTCGGTCCAGGTGCAGTCGAAGAACACTTCGGCCGAGATGCCAACCGAGGTGGAACCACAAAAAGCGGAGGAGAAAACTGAAGTTTATATTCCACCTCCTGCATACAAACCACCACTTCCATTCCCCCAGTCAAGGGCCAGAGCACATATAGACAAGCACTTTGGTAAGTTCCTTGACTTGATAAATAAACTACACATTAACATTCCTTTCCTTGATGCTATTCTAGGGATGCCCGTCTATGGGAAGTTCTTGAAAGAGATCTTATCAAGGAAAAGGAAACTGGAAGATTTTGGTGAAGTAAGGATGACATCTAAATCCTCGGAGCTTATTCAAATCATGAAGGAGAAGATGCCACCCAAGTTGAGACATCCCGGCTCATTTTGCATTCCCATTCAAGTTGGGGATGTCACTTGTGAAGCCTTATGCGATCTAGGAGCTAGCGTGAGCATCATTCCGCTAGAGCTATGCGTGAAGATCGGACTTGGAGAGCCCAAGCCGGTTAAGATAAGGTTATACATGGCCGACCTCTCCATTACCCATCCCGTGGGCATTTTGGAAGACGTTCCGGTTAAGTTAGGTAACTTCTATTTACCTATAGACTTTGTTGTACTTGAAATTCCCGCAGATTATCCTGTTCCTATCATTCTCGGGAGGCCATTTCTAGCAACTTCGGGTTGCAATGTGGATTGCAAGAACGCCAAGTTGAAATTCAACATTGGCGGAGACGAAGTGGAGTTCGCATTACTTGCGACTATGAAAGGAGAGTAGCTAGGAGATGATATCTTCAACATCTATGACGAAGAAGAACCAAGAGAATTGGTGAGCTCTATCCTTATTAACGATCCACTTGAAAGAGTTATTAGTTTTAGTTTAATGGAGGAAGGTATAGATGCCTCTTGTGATGCAGATATACGGAGCCTAAAGGCGCTGGAAGAAGATCCAAGAGCCAAGATTGAGAAACTAATCCAGGAGACGAAGATCTCCAGTTTCGGTTCCAGTTACAGTACCTCGACCGAGGCACTTTCTAGATCAAGCGAGGAGACTGAAGAACATCTTGGTCAACGCCTCTGCGCCTCGACCGAGGTCGAAGGCGAGACGATTTCAACTGAGACTTCTGAAAGTCCAATTTCTGGATCTAATCCACTGGAAGAAGGAAGCAAGGATCCCCCTCAGAAAGCACCCCAGTTGTGGAGATTAAACAACTCCCAAATCACTTGAGGTATGTCTTTCTTGGACCGGATTCTACTTATCCCGTTATTGTTAGCGCTTCCCTCTCCGAATCTGAATTGTCTAAACTAATGCATGTCCTGAGAAAGCATCAAAAAGATTTGGGTTATACCATAGATGATCTTATTGGCATTAAGCCTTCTTTCTGCATGCATAAAATTCTGATGGAAGACGATCATAAGACTTCACGGGAACCTCAAAGACGGTTAAATCCAATCATGAAAGAGGTTGTGAAGAAGGAAATTCTTAAGTTGTTGGATGCAGGTATTATATATCCTATCTCGGACAGCAAATGGGTTAGCCCGGTGCATGTAGTTCCGAAGAAAGGAGGGATGACCGTTGTGACAAATAAGAACAACGAGTTGATCCCAACCAGGACTGTCACGGGCTGGAGGGTTTGCTTTGATTATATGAAGCTGAACACGGCCACTCGGAAGGACCATTTTCCACTTCCCTTCATTGATCAAATGCTCAAACGGTTGGCCCAGCATTCACACTTCTGCTATTTAGACGGCTATAGTGGTTTCTTCCAGATTCCTATCCATCCGGATGATCAGGAGAAGACCACTTTTACTTGTCCGTGGGGGACATTTGCTTATAGGAGGATGCCATTTGGATTGTGCAATGCACCCGCTACCTTCCAGCGATGCATGATGGCCATCTTTTCCGAGTATATAGAGGAGATCATGGAGGTATTTATGGATGATTTTTCAGTATATGGTTCCTCTTTTGATGATTGCCTATCTAACCTTTCTCTAGTGCTACAAAGATGTGAGGACACTAATCTTGTTTTGAATTGGGAGAAGTGTCATTTTATGGTTAATGAAGGCATTGTGTTAGGACATCTCATTTCTAATCGAGGTATTGAGGTCGATCGCGCTAAGATCGAGACTATTGAGAAACTCCCTCCCCCTTGTTTTGTTAAAGGTGTGAGGAGTTTTTTCGGGCATGCAGGTTTCTACAAGAGATTCATCAAGGACTTCTCTAAGATTTCTAAACCTCTAACTAACCTCTTGAAAAAAGATGTTGTTTTTGAGTTTTCGCAGGAGTGTCTTGATGCATTTTACAGGATTAAGGAAGCATTGATCTCCGCTCCTATTATCCAACCTCTGGATTGGACCTTGCCCTTTGAGATCATGTGTGATGTTAGTGATGTAGCCGTAGGAGCGGTGCTTGGACAGAAGAAGGATGGCCGGACCACCGCCATTTACTATGCTAGCAAGATGCTAGATGAAGCCCAACGCAACTACGCTACCACCGAGAAGGAGTTATTGGCGGTTGTATATGCTTTCGAGAAATTTTGTTCTTACCTAGTAGGAATGAAAGTCGTTGTCTACACCGACCATGCAGCCATCCGCTACTTGGTTGCTAAGAAAGATGCCAAGCCACGCCTTATTCGATGGATTCTCTTACTTCAAGAGTTTGACCTAGAAATCCGCGATAAGAAGGGATCCGAAAATTCTGTTGCGGATCACCTCAACCGGCTACCTCCATCTTCACGCGAGAAGGACAGCCCACCCATAGACGATTCATTCCCCGACGAGCACTTGCACTTGTTGGAGCGTTTGATAGACTTACTTACTTCACCCCACGATGGAGGTGAAGTATGGGTGAGGGCACCTCCCATCACGCATAGAGACGCCGTACGGTCCAGCTAGCGACCTTAAATCAAGCGCTTCTTGGGAGGCAACCCAAGGTATTGCTTTCTTTTCCCTTTTCTAGTCTAGCTTAGATAGTTTGCTTTTGCTTTGCTTTGTTTTGTTTTTGGCGTCCTAGACAGACAACAGGTGACATCTAAGGAAGGAATACAACCTAGGAGCACAACTGGAAGGACAGAAGTTTGACAATTTGAGAAGACGGAGTTTGACTAAGAAACATCTCGGTTGTTGTCACAGCACCTCGATCGAGATGATTCTTGAGCAACCGAGGCGACTAGGGTTTCTGAAGATCCACCTCGGTCTGTTCCACCTTGGTCCAGTCGAGACCACCTCGACCGAGGTGACAGCAGTTCCAGAAAAGGGTATAAAAGGGGGCTGAGATTTCTCTCTCCTCCTTTACCTTCTCCTCGATCGCGGCACTCCCTTCGCCTCGCTTCGCCATTCTTCGCTCGTTTTCGACGATTCTCGCTTCCAAACTGCTAAGAAAGAGTAGAGGATCACAGTGCAAGTGCTAATCTGCAAGAAAAACAAACTGAATCGACCGAATCAGGGTAAACATCGAAAAAACCATAACCTCGCTCCTTTCCTCTGTTTTACTTCGAATTGGGCTTTGGTTACCCCTGCATTTGCTGAGAAACAGATTAAGTACCCCATAGGAACCTGTTGTAGTGATTTTGGGGGAAAAGAACTGGATTTTTGAGGAAATCAGTCGCGTAGTTCTTCGCCTCGGTCCAGTCGGCCTGTGCCTCGGCCGAGGTGTTCTTGAGAGTTGTCAGGCCGACCGAGGTGATCTGACAGGTTGTTTGACAGATGAGTTCAGATAGACAGCTGGTCCTAAGGGACAGATCCTCTCCTTCCCCTTCTTCTTCTTCCTCCAGACCTACTAGACCGGTTATCCACGAGAGACACCACGTCGACTACGACCGCATCGCAACCCGTCTAGTGATTGCACCTTACATCCTGGACGTATTAGCTTTTGACTGTCTCCATGTGGATGGAGATTTGAGACGGATGATCTCTATGGTGGGGCTAGATTAGTTTACTGAGATCCGCACACCTGCCTACTTAGAGCCTACTATGGAGTTTGTCAACTCCTTCACTTACCTTCCCACAGAGCGAGCTGTGAAGTACCGGTTGATGAACCGGAACTTCTTAGTTCCTTTAGAGTACTGGAGAAACATTTTTGGTTTCCCAGCCCCGACTGCTGTTGATTTTCCCTCCCGAGCTGTAGCTAAGGAGTTTTGGGGTCAGATTGCTCACGTAGTTGAGCATGCAGATAGATGGCGCCTTGGAGACTCCAGAGAGCGTATTATATTTCACCTAGCTTTTAGGTTAGCTCACAAGATATTCGGTGAGACTCTTCTGGCGCGTACTGAGACGTCCTAGAAGGTCAGACAAGGGGAGCTTTTCAGCCTTTACTGCATGGTGACTAGAGGGATTCCAGACTTTGGCTTGATGTTGGCAGAGGATCTGCACAGGATCAAGGCCAAGGCGAAGGGCGATATCTGCTGCGGAGGCATTGTGACTCACATAGCGAGTTACCAGGACATGGACCTCAACGCTTGTACTATGGTGGCGGCTTCCAAGCCGCTAGGACTTTAGGAGATGATTACTCGGAGGATACCGGTTCCCCGAGGACTCACTACACCGTATGTAGCTATGTCATGGGAGCCTACCGCACCACAGGGGATCAGATGGTCACCCCAGTTCTCAATATATGATCCTCACTATTGGCAGACTTCTTGGATCCCACTGATGGAGGATGCGAGAGAGGCAGCAGCTGCACCAGCTGAGGAGGATGAGGTTGAGGAGGCTGCTGATGATGATGATAATAGGGATGGTGGAGTTCCTATGGATACAGGGACTGATACTGCTGGGACTAGTGCGCCGGTCATCGATTTAGATGATGACGAGACTGAGACTGCGCCGGCTACATCACCAGTACGCCTTGCTAGGCGTAGAGGACGCCGACAGAGAGATCCAGATGCTCACTGTCGGATTGATGATCTGACGGACCAGATGATAGACTCCTATGGTGCCCTTACTGTGGACATCCATGAGAGATTTGCTGCCCAGCACCGAGAGATCGACCGCTGGACTCATCAGATGCTAGAGGGACAACACTATCAGCGTCGGATGATGGAGATCCAGTTTCAGCAGACTATGGGTTATCCATTTGACCCATCCCAGTATCCGTACGTGCCACCACCACCACCACCGGATTGTGATTATTGAGAGCTGGTAGGATTTTCTTTCTTATTTATTATGCAGCTCAGCTTTGTCCGGTGAGTATTTTATTTCCTTAGACTTATTCTGACCCACTAGGACAGTGTGTCCCAAGTATGGGGTGTTTCTGTATTATTTGACTTATATGATGTATGAATCGACATTATCGGATATTTATACTTTATTTTGCTCTATGTGTTTATATGAGATTGCATGCATACATATAGGTTATTTGAGTGAGAAAAATGTCAAAAATTGGACAGAAAAAAAATTTTATGACCTCGACCGGGACAGTTCTGGCCGAACGAGGTACTTCACCTCGGTTGACCTAGAACACCTCGACCGAGGTGGTTTAACTGAAAGTTTTCGAAACCGTTTTGTGCTTCTTATCTGGATATGATCTCAGTGAAGATCTTGTTTGTTGACTGGTTTTGAAATCTTTTTGTGTTTGAAAGGTTTTATGATATGTTTAAGTTGCTAAATGCTTTGTTTGAAATTTTTGGCATGTTTAATACTTTGTTTTTATCCAAATTATGTTGAATTTGAAGGTTGACACCATAAGATAAGTTCTCTCACTTTCTTCCTGGAAAGACCAAGGCAATTCATTCTTCTCTCTTCTTCTTCTTGATCATGCTTAGCCCCTCATATACATTTTTTGCCTCCCTTTACCTATCCGGGAACTTGGAAGCAAGCAAAGTGGTGAAAGCAACTGAAGTAAAAGTTGAGAAGTTGGCTGGAAGTGAAAGTGTTAGAAAGCAATAAATAGGTTCGGGGAAGTCAATCATGATGATGAGTAACTCGGCACCATTCACATAGCCGGGTGTTTGTGTCTTGCCAAATTCGGATTGAGCGATATTCCTAACGGGTCATGATATGTGCATCAAGGGTTTGATGCATCTCAAGAAATTGATGATTGCTGATTTCCTAGGCTTCGGTTATTGTGCACCTCTGTCCATGCATCGCAAAAAGTAAAGTAAAAAAAAGTGTGAAATAAGCAAAGCTTATTGGTGGAAGATGTTGAAGTTCAAGTGAAAGTGAAGTGATATCCTTTTCCCGGATTCTAGCACCACATTATCTTCTATACATCCCTACCCTACACGTTTCTTGACCTTTCTTTTGGGAAACCCTTGAGACCTCGAGCTTGTTGATTGACTTAGTGGTTTAAACTGGATTATATATGATTAATTTCGATAATTATGATTTATTATGCATTCTATGATTTTATGCAAAGATGAACAACTTTCTTATATTTATAAAATGTTTTGATCATATTTTGATTTTAAATTCCATGAAGTATTCTTTTAGAGTGATCTATGATTATGGCACACCATCAAAAATGTTTTTGAAAGACTTTTTCATTGATCTTTATGACTTATAATCCATTCTATCTTATATTTTATATGCGGTACTTGCTTGGGGACAAGCAAGGGCTAAGTATGGGGTATTTTGGGGCTTGTTTAGACGTTTTATCTTCAATAATCTGCATGTTTGTATGTATATTATGTGATTATATTGTCGTTTCATCTACCTTTGTGGGAATCGAGGTCTACGCCTAGTTTTGTTGTAATCGTAGGTAAAATGGAACGTTTTGGACTCAAATGAAGCAAAAGGAGCTATAGAGTCATTGGAGCTACATTCAGGAGCTTAAGGAATGATCCAGGAAGCATGGACATGGATTAAAGATTCACTTTGGACCAGATTTGAGAGATTTCACATTCAGTTGTGACTCACCTCGGTTGACTATAGAGTCACCTCGACCGAGGTGATCCAAAGGAGCCGACTCGACCGAGGCGAACACCTAGGACGCAGCGAGAATATTTTATTCTTGGCTGAGATTTTTATCTTTGGAAAGAGGATCTTATATTTTTGGGTTGGGTTCCTGGAAGGAAGAAGATAATTTAGATCATATATTTTACCTATTTTTATGGGAAAAGATATTTCTAAGATATCTTATCTTTGGAGAGTAATTTTCCTATAAAAAGGGTCGGATTTCCCACAAATCCGACATCCGCTATCACCCGGAATACTCTGCATACATCCGAATACACCGCTGCAGCCATACTCTAGTTGGGAGATTTGAAGAACCTTTTTGAAGGTTGAAGGAAGGAAGTCTATAGCTTTTATAGCTTTTTGAAGGGTTTTTGTAAGATCATCTTAGATACCCTTCTTTGTTGATTGTCTTGTTGGATTTCTATCCAAGGAACGCTTGTTTGATAATTGATTCAGTTATTGAAGCCTTTCTCTTAAGGTTTTCTTGTTCAATTATTCTCTTTCTTCCCATATATTTGATTAATACTTTCATGATGATGAGTGGCTAAAGATTGTGGGAAAAAACAATGATAGAATAATCTTAATCACAGTAGGACCCTGAAAGTTCGAGTCTTTATCCTTAACCCTAAGGCATTTCGCTCAGTCGATAAACATCTCGGCCGGGGTGGAATTCGTTTGACCGAGGTGACTTATCTGATCCGAAAATGAGAGTTAAGAGTTAGAGTTTGCCAAATCCTATTCTTATTACACCTTTCCTGGTTCAATGCAAGCTTAGGATGAGACTTACCCGGTAATTCCTTTGTTTGTTTACCTAAGATCATAAGTATAGGTAATAACGGTTTATCCTTTATTGGGGTTTGAGTGTGCTTTCATCCCATCTTTCTGAGTTAGCCTGAGACTTACCCGGTAAAGGTTGATTCTATTCCCTTAGGTGGTATGTTAGTTTGAGAATATAGTTCTTTATCTTAATTCCTTGAGACTTACCCGGTAATAGGAGTTATGGTTTAGGATTAGTGAGTAGTGAGACTTACCCGGTGATCTATTCCGCTTTAGTAATACCTTTCCTATGCAAAAATCTCAGCTTTGTCCGCTTATCTTTAGATCTTGAGTTGGAACCACAACTAGATGCTTTAATCTCTAGAATTGCATATTTCCTTAATTGACTTTTTATCATCTTTGTTTGTTTTAATTGCTTTTGTGGTTAGTATTTACAAAGCTTACCTATTCCAACTTTGTTTCACTAAGTCCCTGTGATCGACCCCTGAAATTCCTTGCTTTTTACTACGATTGACCCGTACACTGCGGGTTCGCATCCTATTTTTAAGCTTACATCTAGGGTTATAAATTTAAAGCTTGCACACACCGTTTGGAGTGAACAGTAAGTCCGAGGACTTACTTCGACTCAAGGCTAATCAAATCAAACGATCTCAACTTTCCGAATGGAAATAACCAAAGCCTGATCACAACGTTATAAACATCAACATCAAACTCACAACTCAACTTTGAGAGTCTCCAAAGCTAATTACCAAACATGGAGTTGGACAACTAGAAGCTAGGAAGGCTCTCTTGAACCTTTAAGAGGTCAAAAACATGATAATCAAAGGAAGAGGGAACAACAGCCCACACCCTATATGAGTTCAAGCATAACTCAAACCTGGAATAAGAAGTTAAGATGGAAGAGAGACCATAAGGTCTTCACACATACAAGATCACTAATGATTCCAACTAACTCAAGGGCACCTAGGTTCAAGCCACTAGATGGCATTCTCATAAGTTCTAGGTCCACCCTAAGCATGCTTCTAACTAGATATCAACATAAGGTCTAAGGAAGGAACGAAGTGGAAGGGAGGAAGAAGCCTACTAGTGAAGAAAACGCAGCCGCAGAAGCAAGCTGGCGCCCCGGCAGAAAGTTGTCACCACCCCCAGCGAACCTCTGGAGCCGCCCCTGCGCCTGGTAGCCTCCCCTTCGGCGGTTCTGGCCGCCCCTGCGGTGGCTGGTGGTCTGCCCCTACGCCTCTGGTGATCCGCCCTAGCGGTCGAACAGAAGCTCTGTCTTCTTCGTTTCTTCAACCGGTTCTTTGCTCCAAGTGCCTCCTTCTCTTGCTGGGCCTTCTCCCAACACTCACCGCAGGTCTTAGCTTCTTCACCACGACCTAAACAAGATAGAAGAAGGGACATGCACAGGTTTACAAGATCTCCCTTCAAAACTTCCTCCATAGCCATGGAGGTGAATAGAAGAGGAATGAGGAAGAAACCAACTACAAAGGGAAGAGGGAAAGAGAGAGCTTACCACAACAAATCCAAGACTCCCAAGGTGTTGATTCCTATCCAACTCAACCAAGGAGAATGAAGAAGAGATACACAAGGAAGAGAAGAGTGAGGAGGGAAAGTATGAGCGTGAAAGTGAAAAGGAGAAATGAGGAAAGAGAGGGAGTATTGATTGCTGCCAAAAAGGGGTGGGGAGACCCAAGGCTAGAAAGAAAAGGAAAGCCCCAAACTCGGGTTAAATCCCGGTACTCAGCTAATGTGCCTACGGGAATTAAGCCGCTAACGAGGAAATACCGGAAAATATTTCGACATCCGCTAAAAATAAGTTTTGTCCCGAAACTTGGTAATCGTAAAACTCAAAGATAACAACACTCGAAAATCGTATGGATCAGGTAATCTCGCCCATCAACCCTAAAACTCCGAAGTCAATCTCATGATAGCATCAACACCTCGAAAGGTAATCATATATACGCACATATAGCACACACACACGTTGCATCACAAATCACACAAACGTAACCAAGGAAGAACTCGGGACTAACCCGACTTCCCTATCGACGTCACTAACCCTACATAAAACTCAGGATAGTTCCTTTGGATACTATCCTCTGTCTCTCATGTGGCCTCATCGGCTCCCATCCTCGACCATTGCACCCTCAACATCGGTATCTCCTTCGATCGAAGGCATATCGTACTCCGCTCTAAAACTGCTATCAAATGCTCTGCAAAAGTATGGTCCGGCTCGACCACTAGATCCTGATGGCTAATGATGTGTCTCGGGTCATGGATGTACTCCCTCAACTGGGACACATGAAATACTGGATGTATACCCTCCAACCGGGGTGACAATGCTAGTCGGTATGCCACCTCACCAACTCTCTCTACTATCTCGAATGGACTGATATATCGGAGGCTCAACTTCCCCTTAATGCCGAATCGTCTGACACCCCGCGTCGGTGATACCCTCAGCCACACCTGGGCTCCTACCCTGAACTCGAGAGTTCTACACCTCCTATCCGCATACGATCTCTGACGACTTTGCACAGTTAACATCCTCTCTCGTATCAAAGGAACCCTAGCCATGTCATCCTGCACCTGATCCGGAGCTACAATACTAGAACTCCCCGGCTCGTCCCAACATAAGGGATGCGGCATCTCCGTCCATACAATGCCTCATACGGCGCCATCCCAATCGACGCGTGCCAACTATTATTAGATGAAAACTCCACCAATGGGAGGTGGTCTGGCCATACTTGCCCCCAGTCTAGTACACATGCACGCAACATGTCCTCTTAGGTCTGAATAGTCCGCTCTGACTGGCCGTCGGTCTGTGGATGGTATGCGGTTGTGAAATGTAGACTCGAACCTAGGGCATTGTGTACCTATTGCCAGAACCTCGAGGTAAAGCGCCCGCCCCTATCAGAGATGATAGTCCTCGGTACTCCATGTAATCTCACAATCTGACGAGTAAACTTCTCGGCTAGACGACTCACCGCCCACGTCTCCCGAATAGGAATGAAACGTGCGGTCTTCGTCAACCGATCCACTACTACCCATATTGCGTCAAATTTCCTACTCGGCCTCAAACCAGTCACGAAGTCCATAGGTATATCCTCCCACTTCCACTGTGGCACGGGCAGTGGATGAAGCTCTCTTGTGTGTCTATGGTGCTCGATCTTGACTTATTGGTAGGTCGCGCATCGGGCCACATATCTAGCTACATCGGGCTTCAGCCCACCCTACCAATAAGATCTCCTAATGTTGTTATACATCTTACTCGTGCCCAGATTCACAAAGTAAGGTGTAGAATGTGCCTCATGCAAAATCCGTTCTCTCAACTCCGGGTCTGACGGTACACAAATACGCCCTTGGCGTCTCAGTATGCATCTGCTCCTACCATAAACTACGGTGCCTCACCTATGGTCATCCTATCTTTGATCCTCATCAAAATAGGGCATCCCTCCTTCTTCTGCCGGATTTTTCCGGACAGGTCAAGGAGTACCTCCAACTCGGACAAACGACAAGCTATATCCGGGAATCGGAGTTCCATCTCTAATTCTATCAAATCCCTCCTCACCTGTGGTTCAACTGTAAGCCGTGCTATAGCCTCCTCTCGAGGAGTCCTCCTACTCCAAGCATCGGCGACAACGTTCGCCTTCCGATGGCACAAAATCTCCAAAACAAAGTCCTTAATCAGCTCTAACCATCTCCTTTGGTAGTTATTCAACTCCCGCTGAGTGAATATATACTTCAGACTCTTATGGTTTGTGAAGATCTGGCACATAGTCCTGTACAAGTAGTGTCGCCAGATCTTCAGGGCATTAATCAATGCCGCTAGCTCCAGATCATGGGTGGGATAATTCTCCTCGTACGGCTTCAGCTGCCGAGAAGCGTACGCAATGACCCTACCCCTCTGCATCAAAACGCACCCCAATCCTAGCTTGGAGGCGTCACTATACACAACGAAATCCTCTACGCCCTCGGGCTGGGCCAAAACAGGAGCTGAGGTCAACCTCCTCTTGAGCTCCTCAAAGCTGCTCTAACAAGGCTCGAACCAGACAAACCTGGTAGACTTCCTCAGCAAGGAAGTAAGTGGGCGTGCAATCACGGAGAATCCCTCAACAAATGGGCGGTAAGATCCCGCTAAGCCCAAGAAATTGCATACCTCCATGATCGTCCGAGGAGGGGGCCATGAAGAAACGGACTCTATCTTCTCCGGGTCAACCATGACACCCTCGGCGGAAACTATATGACCTAGGAATGCCACATCGGACATCCAAAACTCGCACTTAGAGAGCTTTGCATAAATCTCTCTATCCTGAAGGACTCGAAGAACCGTCCTTAGGTGTCCCGCATGCTCCTCCCTACTCCGGGAGTAAACTAAGATATCATCTAGAAACACTACCACGAACTGGTCCAAGAAGTCAATTAAGATGCCGTTCATCAACTCCATAAAGACGGCGGGTGCATTCGTGAGCACGAATGACATCACGACAAACTCATAATGGCCATACCTCGTTCTGAATGCCGTATTCGGCACGTCCTCCTCTCTCACCCTCGGCTGGTGATAGCATGATAACACGATTTATGACTTAGGTTTAGGTAATCATTTAGATAGATTCATCACTCATTCATGCATGATTTAGCACAAATTCGCAACGTTTGTACTCAATTCGCATATTTTGTCGAGATAGACGTCTACACGGACTTGTGTGTTGCTTTGTAGGTATTTCGGGGGTCTTTTGGACATTAACCGATACATTAGAGGGCCAAGCCTCATGATGGTACACATCCAAGGCTAAGGAGGAGCATAATTGGAGTAACAAAGGACACAAAGACCACTATTGGTGCAAGCAATGGATCAACTCATGGCTAAACGAGCATAACAAGTTTCTGCTGAAGAAAATCGGACCAGCTAGCAGTTAAATCGGACGATTTTCTCCTACTGGGTCGATTTTTGGGCATTTGGCAGCTTAAGCCACGTGTCCCACGATCTCTTGTCCGTCCTTGCTCTTGGTGGAGAATATAAGTGGTCCTTCAGGTGGTTGCTGAGCATCTCTCCTCTCCCACATTCTCATTCACAGCTCACCAATTGGGTAGAAAGATTGGAGGAGAAGAAAAGCTCTAGAGGATTGAAGGAAGAAGAAGAACACCATTCTAAGAGTTTAGAGTGATTTTGAGTGATTTTGTAGTCTTGGATTGAAGAACTTTTGCAAGTATTGTTAGGAACGTTTTGGATCTTCATTTAAGAGTTTGTAAGTCTTGCTACAACTCGGATTTTGCTGAGATTTATTGATTTTGTTTCTCATCTTTCATTATTCATCTATGAACACCATGTATGCTTGTTTGATGATTTTGGATCTTGATATGCATATTATTGGCTAGTTTATTGTGATTTTAGAGTGATGGATTGATGGTTATGGCTAGGGCGATGATAGGATGGACTTATATGTTAGTTTAGGATGATTTGTATGCACGAAATCCATTCTAGAGACAAAAATCGACCTGTTCATCATGCTAGATCGACCGATTTTTTGTATGATCCACCCGATTTTCTTCTCTGTTGCTCTTTAATTGATGAATCTGCATGTTAGGGTATTTGGGTGTTGAAATTCTAGTGTTTATTAAGCCTAATTTAGCATAGGATCCCCTAATGCTATCAACCTAAGTGAGGGAAGAGATCTACCCGATGATTTCCGATCTTAGATACCTTAGAAGATGAATTCTAGGTAGTAGTGAGCCTCACAAGCCGCTATTGGATTGAGTGTGCTAGGATTATTGCTTGAGGTTTCCCTATTCCGAGACTTACCCGGTAAGGAGAGGGTTACCTCTTAAGTAGTATCTAGTTTGTGTGGAATTCCTTATTCCAACCCCTTGAGACCTACCAGGTAATAGGAGTTTGATGCGGGATTAGTGAAGTGAGAGACCTACCCGGTAATTGCTTCCGTTAGTGAAACATTCTTTCCCCAACACCGCAGCTTGTCCTTAGAATCCTTAGAACCTTGAGTCCAATGCCATAACCGGAAATCTTGACCTCTAGAATCTACTTTTCTCTCTTGATCATATACTTTGTGCTTTGTGTTACTTGTTTGTTTGCTAGCTTGAGTTGTTAGTTGTTTTATTACCTTGTTTGACTTGTGGTCTTTGTTTGATCACCACAAAAACCAACAAAAACATTGTGTTTTCCATTTTCTTTGTTCCTCATCTTCTCTTAGTCTAGATTCACACTATCTTTGATCATTGTTTGACTCGATTTCACCTTAGTCTTCGTGTTCGACCTCGGAATACTTACCTTTCTACAAACGTCCCGTACACTGCGGGTTCGCTAGGAGTTAGGATAAATATAACGAGTATAAATTTAAGACTTATTGCGTGCACATCACACGATCTTAGCATAACAAGTTTTTGGCGCCGTTGCCGGGGATTAAGTCTAGATTGAGTCATTTTGTGATTGTTTATAGTGTAGATCTTTCTTGTTGCTTTTGATCTCTCTTTGGTGTGTGTCTTTGCTTTTCAGGACATCATCTCTCTCTTTAGGTGTATGCGAAGATCTCGTGGCAAGGATTTAGCTCCATTCGATCCCGAACCGGAGAAAACCCTTCGATCTAGATCCAAGAATATCCGAAAAGAGAAAGAGATGGCCGGAAGAAACCTCGAAGTTGAGTTGGACGAAGCCTTAGAGCAAATAAGGCTAAGAGATGAGCTCTTGGAGGAAGAAAGGAGACTTGCCAATGAGAGGCAAGAGGAAACTAGGAGGGAGATTGAGGAGATTAGGCAAGCCCTTGTTCAAGGAGAGCTTAATCACCGACAACCTGCACCTCCTCCACCACCGGTGGTACAACCGCAGCCGGCGGTTAATGATAGGGTTGCGCCCATTGCCATTGAAGAGCCACGAACCTTAGGGAGACGTATGGATCCGGCACAAAGAGCACACCGTCCGGGTGTGAACTTAGGAGATCCCGCAACCCACAACTATGAGCTCCGCCCTCAAGTTCTACAAATGATCCGGCATAATCAATTTGGAGGGATGGAAGGAGAGTCTCCTCACCAACATTTGATGAACTACGAGATTTTGATGGAGACTCTTAGACCGCCAAGATTGGAGAGCAACAACCATAAGCTAAGGGCTTTCTCCTTCTCTCTTAAGGACAAAGCCTTGGCTTGGTATCAATCCATTCCACAAAGCCGAGTGAGTACTTGGGAGGAGATGACAACCGAGTTTTTGACTAAGTTCTTCCCACCTTCCAAGACTACCGAATTAAGAGGGAAGATCAATGCCTTCGTGATGAAGGATAGAGAGAGTTTGTTCAAGTCTTGGGAGAGATTCAAAGACCTTCTCCTAGATTGTCCACACCATGGCATACCGAAAATTGAGCTATTGGAGATCTACTTCAAGGGACTTGATGAAGATAGCCAATTCAAGCTTCAATCCCCATCCGGTGGGACTTTCATGGAGAAGCATGTAGATGATGCTTGGGAGTTTGTGGAGAAGCAAGCTCTTGTGATTGAGAAATACTCCCATAGAAAGAGTGAAGGGAGAAAGGCGGGAGCATATGAGGTGAGTGAGGTCACCATGAGCAATTTCAAGCTTGACGCCATCAACAACGAGCTAAAGTCCTTGAGGGAGTTGTGTGCTACAACTTTGAAGAACCAAGCAACTCCTCAAGTGCTTCCACAAGTCAACCTATCTTCCAAGGAGGAAGATGTGAATTACATGGGAAGGGACAATTACAACAATTATCAAGGCCCAAGGAACTTCAACAACAACCGGCAATTCAACAATTACCGGCCCAACCATAACCATCCCGGGTTTTCTTACTCTAACCCGGATGGAGCCTTGAACCCTCCCGCTTCCACAAGCACAACTCCACCACCAAGAGCTTCACAAGAACCTCCACCCGGATTCACTCAACCTCCAAAGGATAGGACCGAATTGATGTTTGAGCAATTGCTTGGAAGGTTGAGTGGTCTTGAGAGCACCGTGACTTCAATTTCTAAAGCTCAAAAGGTGTTGGAAGCACAAGTGTTCCAAAAGGCGGGTGAAGCACATAGAGATCCGGGAAAGCTTCCCAGAAGAACCGAAGAAAACCCAAGAGGCCAAGTGTTGGCTATTACAACAAGAAGTGGGTTGAGCATGAAGGATCCTTTGCCCAAGGAGAATGCTAAAGGGAAGCAAGTGGTGAATGAAGAAGAAGCTTTGCAAGGAGATGGAGGCAAAAGCAAAGATGTAGAGCCAACCTATGTAGCACCGCCCCCATACAAGCCACCACTACCGTTCCCTCAATCACGAGCAAGAGCTCGATTGGACAATCATTTTGGTAAGTTCCTTGAACTAATGTCTAAGATGCATATTAACATTCTGTTCATGGATGCTATTTTAGGGATGCCGGCGTATGGCAAGTTCTTGAAGGAAATACTCTCTAACAAAAGGAAGTTGGAGGAGTATGGTGAGATAAGGATGACTAAGAGATCCTCGGAGTTGATTCAAACGATGAAGGAGGAGATGCCTCCCAAGCTAAGGGATCCGGGATCCTTTTGTGTGCCAATCGGAGTAGGAGAAGTGAAGTATGACGCCCTATGTGATCTTGGGGCAAGTGTAAGCATTATCCCGCTTGCACTTTACAACAAGGTTGGGCTAGGAGAGCCAAAGCCGGTCAAGATGACCCTTTACATGGCGGACCGCTCAATCACTCATCCGGTTGGGATCTTGGAAGACATCCCGGTGCAATTAGGGAAGTTTTATGTGCCCATAGACTTCGTTGTTTTGGACATCCCGGCGGACTATCCGGTTCCTATAATCTTGGGAAGACCTTTCCTAGCTACTTCCGGATGTCTAGTGGATTGCAAGAATGGGACTCTCTCCTTCAACATTGGAGAAGATAACATCAAGTTCAAGCTGTCCACAATGATGAAAGGGCCAACCCTTGATGAGGATATATTCAACATAGTTGAGGAAGAGGAGTCTAGAGAGGTTGTGAGCTCAATCTTGCTCAAGGATCCACTTGAGAGAGTTCTTAGCTCAAGCTTAAGGAATTGAGGAGAGTAGGAATGAAGTAATCAAGGCCTTGAATGCATTGGACGAGCTACCAAGTGTTGGGTTTGAAGTGCTAGAAGAAGAGGAAAACTGCCAGAAAAATCGGACTGAAGGGCTAAAATCGGCCGATTTTTGTACTTGTGCTGAAATTTCAGCCAGTTTTGCCAAAACAAAAACTCAGATCGACCCATCCTCAGATAAATCGTCCGATTTTTCTTCCTGGACCGATTTTCCTGAGTCTTTTCAGCATCAACCACTTGAATATGAGCAATCATCAAGGGACTTCAAGGAGGCTTCCATGGCTTTGGAATCATCTCAACCTACATTGTATGGATCGTCTACAACCAAAAAAGGTCCTCCTCAACTTGATCTTAAACCTCTCCCTTCTCATTTAAAGTATGCTTTCCTTGGTTCAAATTCTACTTATCCGGTGATTGTGAATGCATCTTTGAATGATGATGAGCTTAATAGATTGTTGAATGAATTGAAACTGCATAGAAAGGCAATAGGATACACCATTGATGATCTTGTTGGCATCAAGCCCTCTTTGTGCATGCATAGGATAATGATGGAAGATAATCATAAACCCTCTATTGAACATCAAAGAAGATTGAATCCCATAATGAAAGAGGTAGTCAAAAAGGAAATCATTAAGTTGCTAGATGCGGGAATTATCTACCCTATCTCGGATAGTAAGTGGGTTAGTCCCATTCATGTAGTACCTAAGAAGGGTGGGATGACCATAGTAGCCAATGAGAACAATGAACTAATCCCGACTAGGACGGTTACGGGATGGAGGATGTGTATTGATTATAGAAAGCTTAACACGGCCTCTAGGAAAGATCACTTCCCTCTTCCTTTCATTGACCAAATGCTAGAAAGGTTAGCTCAACACTCTCATTTTTGCTACTTAGATGGTTATAGCGGGTTCTTCCAAATCCCTATCCACCCCGATGACCAAGAGAAAACAACCTTTACATGTCCATGGGGTACTTTTGCATATAGGAGAATGCCATTTGGGTTGTGTAATGCACCCGCCACCTTCCAAAGGTGTATGATGGCTATTTTTTCGGAATACATTGAAAATATCATGGAAGTGTTCATGGATGATTTCTCTGTTTATGGTTCTTCTTTCGATGATTGCTTGGCTAACTTGTCCTTAGTATTGCAAAGATGTGAGGAGACAAATCTTGTCTTAAATTGGGAAAAATGCCACTTCATGGTAAGTGAAGGTATTGTGTTAGGACACTTGGTGTCTAACCGTGGCATTGAGGTTGATAGGGCCAAGATTGAGACGATAGAGAAGTTTCCACCACCTACCTCGGTGAAGGGGGTAAGGAGCTTTCTAGGGCATGCCGGTTTTTACCGGAGGTTCATTCAAGACTTCTCTAAAATTTCTAAGCCTCTTACTAACCTACTAATGAAGGATGTTGAATTTGTTTTCTCCAAAGATTACCTTGAGGCTTTTTGTAGGTTGAAGAACGCTTTGATCTCCGCACCCATCATGCAACCTCCGGATCGGAGCCTACCGTTTAAGATCATGTGTGACGCAAGCGATGTAGCCGTTGGGGCTGTTTTGGGGCAAAGGAAAGATGGGCGAACTCATGCCATTTATTATGCTAGCAAGACGCTAGATGATGCCCAACTTAACTATGCCACAACCGAGAAGGAGTTGCTAGCGGTAGTGTATGCCTTTGAGAAGTTTCGGTCATACCTTGTTGGAGCGAAGGTCATTGTTTATACGGATCATGCTGCGATCCGTTACCTCCTTACAAAGAAAGATGCCAAACCTAGATTGATTCGGTGGATCCTTCTTCTTCAAGAGTTCGATTTGGAAATCCGGGATAAGAAGGGATCCGAGAACTCCATGGCGGACCACCTTAGTAGACTACCTCCTTTAGAGATTGAGAGAGATGACATCCCGATTGATGACTCATTCCGGGATGAGCAATTGCAAATGATGGAGGAATGCTTGTTCCAAGTGTCTAGAGGAAGTGAGCCATGGTATGCCGACATTGTGAACTATCTTGTGTGTGAGGAAGTGCCTCCCGGATTAACATATGCCCAAAGGAAGAAGTTCTTCAAGGATGTGAGGCACTACTATTGGAGTGAGCCACTTTTGTTCAAAAGAGGGCCGGATGGAATGTTTAGGAGATGCATACCGGAAGATGAGGTGGAGAGTGTGATCCGCCATTGTCATTCCTTGCCATGTGGAGGGCATGCTAGTGCACACAAGACATGTGCGAAAGTGCTACAATCGGGCTTCTTTTGGCCAAGTTTGTTCAAAGACGTGCAAAGCTTTGTGGTAGCTTGTGATGCTTGCCAAAGGACGGGCAACATCTCAAGGAGGAATGAGATGCCCTTGAACAACATCCAAGAGGTAGAAATATTTGATGTATGGGGTGTGGACTTCATGCGACCATTCCCTTCTTCATGTGGCAACCTCTACATCCTGTTGGCGGTTGACTATGTTTCAAGATGGGTGGAGGCAATCGCCTCTCCTACAAATGACGCCAAGGTTGTGGTGCGGTTCTTCAACCGAGTGATCTTTCCTAGGTTTGGAACACCAAGGGTGATCATAAGTGATGGAGGGAAGCATATCACCAATAGGAACTTTGGGGCACTTTTGGCTAAGTATGGGGTGACTCATAAGGTGGCAACACCTTACCATCCCCAAACAAGTGGCCAAGTGGAGATCTCCAACCGGGAGATCAAGGCCATTCTTGAGAAGACGGTATCAAGGACGAGAAAGGATTGGGCTATGAAGCTCAATGATGCCTTATGGGCATATAGAACCGCCTTCAAGACACCAATTGGCACCACTCCTTACAAGTTGGTCTATGGCAAGTCTTGCCACCTTCCGGTAGAGATGGAGCATAGAGCTTATTGGGCCATTAAGTGGCTAAATTTTGACCTCAAGGAGGCCGGAGAAAAGCGGTTGCTAGACATGAACGCCCTTGAGGGGATCCGGTTGGATGCATATGAGAATGCTCAGATCTACAAGGAGCGGACCAAAAGGTGGCATGACAAGCGCCTCCTTCCAAAGGAGTTGAATGAAGGCGACTTGGTGCTTCTCTTCAACTCGAGGCTGCGGCTCTTCCCCGGAAAGCTCAAATCAAGATGGACCGGGCCATATGTGGTGAAGAAGATCTTTCCTCATGGAGCGGTGGAGATAGGAGGAGATCATTGTGGTAACTTCAAGGTGAATGGGCATCGATTGAAGAAGTACATCCCGGAAGCCCCGGTGGAAGTGATTGCCCCGCTTCACCTTGATTGAAACGCTCCTGAATTTGGTCAAGCTAATGACCTTAAAGAAGCGCTTAATGGGACGCAACCCATTGGTACATATTTTTCCCTTTCTTTTTCTTGCTTTTGTTTAATCTCACTCTTGGTGTGCTTTGTTCTTCTTTTGTGTTTTTAGGTGCTAGATCTTGTTGATTGTCATGAGTTATGAGATGTTGGGGGTCATGTGAAGACCTCATGGAGCCATTTAGGGTACAAGATCCGAGCACATGGACAAGGAAGAAAGCACCCAGGAAAATCGGACTGTTCATGCACAAGATCGGCCGATTTTCTTGGGCTATGGGGCGATTTTTCCTCTGCATAAAGGAAAGTGATGATCTCCAATCAAGCATGGGTGGAGCGGACGAGGAACTTGGACGGCTTGCGGTGCCAAGCGTGGGTTCCGACATCATAACGAACATCAAGAGCTCTCTACCATCCTTGATCGATCATCCACCATTATCATCCAATGAGAACCGAAATACCAAAGCATCACCAATTTTACATTGTGAGGACTCTCTTTCACTTCTTTATTTAGTTTACACATTAGGGACAATGTGTTTTTAAGTATGGGGTGGGGTTTTCATGATCACTTGCATGATTAGCATCTAGGATAGTTTATTATTGTCACATGTTTCATTATGTCTTGCATTGTACATACATATCTCTAAAATTCCAAAAAATTAGAAAATTTTAAAAAATTTTGTGCTTTCTAGGCTTGGATATGACCCTAATGATGAACCTTGTCTTGTGGATTGGCTATGGATGACCTCATGTGTTAAATTGATGAATGTATATGTGGACTTGAAGTACTTCTCTTGAAACCATGAATGATTTGTGATCATGAATGTTTGCCTTGATTGAATTGAGTATTGAAAGTCGAAATTGCATGCTAGTTCTTGCACATCAATTAGGAGTGATTAAGGCAATTCATTTTCCTCTACTTCTCATCTTGATCATGTTGCTTGAGCACCTCAATTGAGATAAATTTGACCTCTTTTGACCCATCCGGGAATAGGAGCATGCTAGTATGTTGATGTGTGTGAAAAGCAAGTGTGGGGTGAAGTTGTTGATGAAAAGAATGTCATGCATAAAATGCTGAATTTGTTGTGAAAGTGTAGCCAAAAATATAGGCTTGGGGCATTGGCTTAAATGACAAGTAACTCGGTACACTGCACATAATCGGGTGTTGGTGCCTTGCCAAAGTCAAATAAACCGATAGTCCTTACGAGCTTTGGTATGTGTGCCCGGTGTGGATGCATCTCGAAAAATAGAAAAAGCCCGAGAATGGCTAATCACCAAGGTTTCGGCTTTTGCACACCAATGTCATTGTCTCAAAAATAAAAGAAAGACAAGAAAATGAAGAAAAATATACACTTGAGGGAAGTTGATAAGAAAATTTGAAGTTGTGGTTGTTTAGTTCCTTTCCCAGATTAGCATCACATAGCCTAGAAAACTCCCACCTAATCACAACATTTCTTGGCCTTCTATTTTACAAGTCCTTTTGACCTACTTGCATGTGTGTAAGACTAAGTGATTTAGATTGGATATACTCATGATCATCTTGACTTCTTCATCTTTACATTTCATTGCATGCTATCAAGTTAAGTGTAATTGTCTTTCCATGCTTTCATTTATTTGATGCATAATTGCTTGTCCATTGCCATGAAACATGACTATGAAGGTGATCCAATATTAGAAGCACAACTCCAAAAGATTTTGCCATTTTTCTGCATGCATAAATCATGTCATCTCTTAGTCTATAGTTGGGAATTTGCTCGAGGACGAGCAAACCTTAAGTATGGGGTATTTTTGATAACACGATTTATGACTTAGGTTTAGGTAATCATTTAGATAGATTCATCACTCATTCATGCATGATTTAGCACAAATTCGCAACGTTTGCACTCAATTCGCATATTTTGTCGAGATAGACGTCTACACGGACTTGTGCGTTGCTTTGTAGGTATTTCGGGGGTCTTTTGGACATTAACCGATACATTAGAGGGCCAAACCTCATGATGGTACACATCCAAGGCTAAGGAGGAGCATAATTGGAGCAACAAAGGACACAAAGACCACTATTGGTGCAAGCAATGGATCAACTCATGGCTAAACGAGCATAACAAGTTTCTGCTGAAGAAAATCGGACCAGCTAGCAGTTAAATCGGACGATTTTATCCTACTGGGTCGATTTTTGGGCATTTGACAGCTTAAGCCACGTGTCCCACGATCTCTTGTCCGTCCTTGCTCTTGGTGGAGAATATAAGTGGTCCTTCAGGTGGTTGTTGAGCATCTCTCCTCTCCCACATTCTCATTCACAGCTCACCAATTGGGTAGAAAGATTGGAGGAGAAGAAAAGCTCTAGAGGATTGAAGGAAGAAGAAGAACACCATTCTAAGAGTTTAGAGTGATTTTGAGTGATTTTGTAGTCTTGGATTGAAGAACTTTTGCAAGTATTGTTAGGAACGTTTTGGATCTTCATTTAAGAGTTTGTAAGTCTTGCTACAACTCGGATTTTGCTGAGATTTATTGATTTTGTTTCTCATCTTTCATTATTCATCTATGAACACCATGTATGCTTGTTTGATGATTTTGGATCTTGATATGCATATTATTGGCTAGTTTATTGTGATTTTAGAGTGATGGATTAATGGTTATGGCTAGGGCGATGATAGCATGGACTTATATGTTAGTTTAGGATGATTTGTATGCACGAAATCCATTCCAGAGACAAAAATCGACCTGTTCATCATGCTAGATCGACCGATTTTTTGTATGATCCACCCGATTTTCTTCTCTGTTGCTCTTTAATTGATGAATCTGCATGTTAGGGTATTTGGGTGTTGAAATCCTAGTGTTTATTAAGCCTAATTTAGCATAGGATCCCCTAATGCTATCAACCTAAGTGAGGGAAGAGATCTACCCGATGATTTCCGATCTTAGATACCTTAGAAGATGAATTCTAGGTAGTAGTGAGCCTCACAAGCCGCTATTGGATTGAGTGTGCTAGGATTATTGCTTGAGGTTTCCCTATTCCGAGACTTACCCGGTAAGGAGAGGGTTACCCCTTAAGTAGTATCTAGTTTGTGTGGAATTCCTTATTCCAACCCCTTGAGACCTACCCGGTAATAGGAGTTTGATGCGGGATTAGTGAAGTGAGAGACCTACCCGGTAATTGCTTCCATTAGTGAAACATTCTTTCCCCAACACCGCAGCTTGTCCTTAGAATCCTTAGAACCTTGAGTCCAATGCCATAACCGGAAATCTTGACCTCTAGAATCTACTTTTCTCTCTTGATCATATACTTTGTGCTTTGTGTTACTTGTTTGTTTGCTAGCTTGAGTTGTTAGTTGTTTTATTACCTTGTTTGACTTGTGATCTTTGTTTGATCACCACAAAAACCAACAAAAACATTGTGTTTTCCATTTTCTTTGTTCCTCATCTTCTCTTAGTCTAGATTCACACTATCTTTAATCATTGTTTGACTCGATTTCACCTTAGTCTTCGTGTTCGACCTCGGAATACTTACCTTTCTACAAACGTCCCGTACACTACGGGTTCGCTAGGAGTTAGGATAAATATAACGAGTATAAATTTAAGACTTATTGCGTGCACATCACACGATCTTAGCGTAACATAGCACGACCTCAAGTCAATGCGTGAAAACACGGAGGCTCCCTGTTATTGGTCTAACAGATCATCGATGCGCAGTAGAGGGTACTTGTTCTTGATGGTGACTTTGTTCAATTCCCGGTAATCAATGCATAGCCTCAAAGATCTGTCCTTCTTCCTGACGAAGAGGACCGGTGCACCCCAAGGGGAAACACTCGGGCGTATGAAACCCCTCTCAACTAACTCCTCGAGCTGCTTTTTCAACTCCAGCAACTCGATGGGTGCCAAGCGATATGGAGCCTTGGAGATCAGCCTCGTTTCGGGCTCCAACTCAATAGTAAAATCTACACTCCTCTACGGTGTTAATCCAAGTGGGTCCCCGAATACGCTCTCAAACTCACATGCCGCGGGAATCTCCTCTAGCAATGGTCCCGTCTCTTCCTTCATGGCATAGCACCAGAAGGCCTCACATCCTTGCCCGATAAGTCTCGCGGCTCGGACCGCACTAATGACTGTCTCCATGGTAACTGTCACGATCCTCCGGCTGATGTCAAAAACGGCTCGATGGCGGTCTATCCAGTCCATGCCAAGGATGACTTCTTCATGCACTAAGTGCATGTCATAGAAGTCGGCTAACC
This sequence comes from Fagopyrum homotropicum, assembly GCA_033239125.1. NCBI lineage: Eukaryota > Viridiplantae > Streptophyta > Magnoliopsida > Caryophyllales > Polygonaceae > Fagopyrum > Fagopyrum homotropicum. Next base: position 92,282,185 of record BSWB01000003.1, on the reverse strand, counting down.
AGCCTCGGTTTCCCAAATGTATGGGACAACCGCATACCTCTCGGGTACCACTAACCTTACCCTCATCGGGTAACCCCACAACGTAGAGTCTGCCCTCTACCGTAACTAAGGACAACCTAGCTACACAGTCATCGGATATAAAAGAGTGTGTTGCACCCGTATCAAATAAAACTCGGACCGGAAGGCCATAAATCTGAATTGTACCTGTAGTTGCTGGCGTTGCTGGATCAACAACGCTCCTCAACTCAAACACCCTGGCCTGTGTGCCACGGGTCTCCTGTGTACCTCCACCGTGGCCTCTACCATGGCCCTGACCTTGAGTTGACCCCTGTGTACGCATTTGACTCTGTCCTCTCTACTGAAAACTCTGAGTCGAAACGTGAGGTGGCCTCAGTCCTCCACCTTCCCCGCTAGAAGGCGAACACCCCTGCTATGACGGTGCCCTGCCCGTCTACAATTAGCTGCCATATGACCCGTCTGACCGCAAGTGAAAAGGACTCGGAATGCTACATTGGGCTAGGATCTCACAATGGATCCTGACCCTAGCCTGACTACAAGTTCACTGGATCTTACAACAAGGCACAAGTAGAGTAAAAACAAATACATAACAACTGTATGATACATCAAAAGAGTTTACAAACTCAAAGCCGAGTACAAAACCATAACAATCACATCAACTCATACAAAAGATCCCCAACCCACGCATCCTAATGTACAGAAGTCCTCGGTTGGTCACACCATCTGGCTCACTCTGTAGTCTTCCTAACTTGCAGATCATCTACAACACGGTATACACCGTTAGCTACAGCAAGAGATAATTATGAAGGAATAGAACAAACACATATCAACATCTCATACATGCAATGTCACACACATTCATTTATTATCTTTAATTACGTTATTCCATTACTAATTCAACTTCATTTGTAACACGAGGAGCCTCAAGAACCCCGTCCCATCCAACGTAACACAAGAGTTTTGCATGGGGGTGACCGTCACTCATCCCCTCCTGTGAGATCATCTTGAAGGCACCTCCTCCTAACCCAGCAGGCGGAGACAGGTGGTTACCGCCCGTTATAATACACTTGGGTCATATAAATGTAATGAATGGTCATCCTAGTCCGGTTTAAGTTATAAATGCACAACCATGTGAACACACACAACCATTACAATCATACAATCCACAACCATATGCTAAGTAAGTCCTATGGACTTACCTGATACTCTCGTATCCTCTACCACATCACAGCTTCCCCTCGGGGAAGAAACCAACGCCTGCAAGAGCAAGGCACACAACATCACAACCTGAAAGGGTTAGGAGACTCGTCTCCATAACCAAAAACAACCTACAACCTAAGGATCAACACAACATCACATATACCTGTAGCATACTCTTAACATCAACACAGGTGCCTAAGGCACATCTCTAGCATACCACTCATCCTAATCATCCTAACCTAGCCAACAACTAAGCCAAAGCTAAAGGAAAGGAAGGAAGGAAGACATACCAACAAGGTATGCACCAACAAAAGCAAGAACCCACCAGCCAGACCAATGAGGCGCATTGGCGGCTCACAAAGGGCGCAGGGGCGGTTCTACACCAGGCATAGGTGCGGCTTAGGTGAGGGGCAGGGGCAGCCAACAACAACACATATACATATATACACACATATGATCATCAAAACATCCAAGAAGGTCCAAGACAAGTCCAAACTTGTGATTCTTAAGCTAAAGATAGAGATAAGAAGCAAAAGAGAAGGAAGAAAGAAAGATGAAGAGGAAGGCTTACCACACAAGCCCTAGGCTGCACTAAGGAGCATCAACACCTCTCTCAGCCTCCACACAACATCAACAATTCTCAACAATAACTCCAAGAGAATCCAAAGCCAAGAACACACTGAAACTCCCAAGAACTCACTCACACAAGCAAAAGAAGATCAAAGAGGATCAAAGGAGAAGAAGAAGAAGAAGAAGAAGAAGAAGAAGAAGAAGAAGAAGAAGAAGAAGAAGAAGAACGTGAGGAGGAAAAGAGAGGCTGGAGAGATGAACAAAACCTCTCATCTGAAGTCTAAGGAAGCTTATAAGAGAAGCCAGCCACAAAGCATAAGTCAAGAGTCAACAAAAGCGGTTGCACCAGCCACAGAGCCGCAGGGGCGGCCAACCTAGGCGTAGGGGCGGACAACCTAGGCGTAGGGTCGGCTCCTCTGTGACGCAGGGGCAGCCCAAGGGATGCGCAAGGGCGGCTGACTGGTCAAGGCTAAGGCACTCTAGCTCATCTAGGCTCCAAATACTAAGGCTCTTACATATACCGGGACACATCCCTGCCCTTAGGCTCCTGCCCCCAAACTAGTAGGTCCTGTTCTCTGACGCTTGTCCGGCCCTCTAGACTGTGCCCCTCTCCTAGAATTTGTTCCATCTCTCTCGTATGCCGATGCTCGGTCTAGGTACTCAGTCAAGGAGTCCCAATGGAATCCCACAAGGTATGCACGGGTAGACTCCCTCAATCTCCTAGAAAAGAGATACACATGTTGGTCCGCCGGAGGTGCGGTGGGCCCCAACAAAGCCAACGCCGCTTTGAAACACCTAATCGCCTCGATCAATTGGATGTCCTCAAACCCTGCCTCTATGAAATCCTGGACTCGGTCTCTCCTCAGTGAATCTGGGCAGAATGTCTCTCTAACGAGACTAAACAGCTGGTCTATCCGAGTCACACCTCCTCTCACCGACTTCCACCAATATTGGGCCTGCTCTCGGAACAAAGTCTGGACTATCTCTACTTTCCTCTCCTTTGGGCATCGGATCACCTCTAATACCGACTCTACGTGGCCAATCCAATGCTCCACCTCTAACCCTACCTTCCCGTCGAAGTAGGGTACATGTTGTTGGTTGAAAGCCTTCAACCATGAATCGGGTCTAGGAGACATCAGCTCGTCTCTATCTCTAGCAATCTCCACTACCGGCTCGGGCACTACTATCGCCGGTGCAACGACCTCTGGTGCGGCCCTAATCTGAGTAGCCCTCTACGAGAGCTCAGCTGATCTCGCTGGTGCTGGTGCAGGTGCAGGTGTAGGCACATGCACAAGCACCAGTTGCGCTGGAGGTGGTGCTCTAGTCTTGAATGCCTCCTCAACTAGACGTACGTAATTCTCAAACACTGTAACCCCAATTGATGGTCCCCCGGTCCTAGCAGATGGGGAACTATGTGCCTCGGACCTCATAAATGACCTCTCCCTAGCCCCGGGAATGACACTCTCTACCACGTCCTCAATGGGAACCTCAACTACTGGCGGATCCACAACTGGTGGGTCCGCAATGGGGATACGTCCCCGACCTCTCGTGCATGGAGGTCTCCCTACTCGTCCCCGTCTCGGGACGGTAGGAGGTAGAGGTGGTCTACCCCTAGAGGGTCCTACGTATGTGGTAGCTCTCGTACGTTCCATCTGATATCGTTTCGCGTCTGTTTACATTTATATAAATCGGTATATACGTAATACTTGTAATAAATAATATAAAAGGAACTTATACAGCATAAAAGAAAGAAGCCGAAATCCAAAATACAACCAAGGCATATCACTCTAAGGTCACATGCATATCTAGGTACATACAAGTCCAAACTCATGCTAAGGCCATATACATATATATAACTATACAAATATATATATATATATATATATATATATATATATATATATATATATAATATACATCAAATCCAGAAATCTACGTCGCCAAGGTTTGCATGAGGAGTGGAGGTCCCGTACATTCTAACCCAATCCCGACTCATGCATATGAATTTTGAAAACGAAAAGTCAGAACACGTGGGGGTTCTGATACCACTTTGTAACACCTCGAATCCGCAGGATATCGGAATGCTATGGGCGAGACCTCACAATGGGCCCCGACCCTTAGCCTGAAAACAACTTCACCGGATCTTTCCACCATGGCACAAATAAACCCGTTAAAACTCAAATAGTTTATGATGTATGCGAGAAAAGAAAAGAAGGGATACAAGTTGGAAACTCAGCCGAGTCCTCAAAACGATGTAAAAAGATAAAGAGATCCTAAACGTACAACACAACATAATCCAACAATACAAGGAAAACCCAAAAACGTCCTCGTCCTATAATGTACGGAGACCACTCGGCTGTCCACTCCTCCACCTCACTCGGCGACATCCCCAACCTGCAAGGCATCTACACAAAACGGTTTAAAACCGTTAGCTCACATTCTAGGCATTATTGTAACACCCCAAATTCTGAGAACTCGGGGAGCTACTGGTTAGGACCTCACAATGGGTCCTGACCATAGTTTGACAACAATTTTACTTAGATCTTACAACAAGGCACAAAAGTATTTAAAACATTTGAAAACTTTAAACAATATATACATGGAGAATATGTATTAGCCTTACAAGAAAAGTTACTAAAACTACGTATATGAAGAACAGAAGACATCCCCGTCCCCAACTAAATGAGTATGTGGACCCGGCTAACCATTTCCTCTGGATCTCTCTACAACTGTCTTAACCTGCAAGGCATCTACAAGCGGTATAAAACCGTTAGCTAACATTCTATGCATAAGTATAAAGGTAAAAGCACAAACACACAACATACACAATCAACATGCAACACTCAATCCTTTTATTATCTTTAATTAGGTGATAGGTTATTACTAATGATACTTATTTTGTGACACGAGGGATTCCCAAACCTCGCCCCTGTCCCTGTTTACCAACGCGGAATGCTACTAATGCATCTGACCGCCTACCGGACTTGGGTGGTCGTAGGGAACCTCCTAGACTCTTGCAAGAGCTAGGCAGATGATGTCACGACCCGTTATCATACACTTGAGTCAATTACGTAAATAATAAAGTTGGCCTAATCCGGTTTCGTGTTTTATCATAACTAACAAACACCACTCATACACATTACACTCATACAAGAAGCCAACTAAGTAAGTCCGTGGACTTACCATAATCAAATCTCGACTCTCTTAATCACCACTCATCGGAAACTGTAGGAATTCAATAGCCTGTCAAAGGAGACAAGTGTGTCAGCACACTTTCTAGGTAATTAGAAGTCTAAGACTTCTAAGATAGTAGGTCTTAATAGAACGGAATTTGCATACAATATTAATTTATGGTAAAATGACTATTTTACCCTTGGTCTCGAAACTTCCAAAAATTCCCTAATTCATGCCTAAACTCTTATTTGAGACTAAAGAGTCATATTTTAACTCCTAAAGATGAGTTTGGTTACAAACTGGCAATTTACCCATTTCCCTATTTTCGGAAAGATCGTTAAGGTCCAACTTCGGCTTCAAATATAAAATTCGAATAATCTTATAAAAATTCCGAAATAATTCTCTAGATCATCTATGATATCTCATCTACTCCTAGAAGCAAGAATTTCTTAAAACTGTTCACCCTTCACTTCTACAAAAATTTCCAAAGTTGGTTACAACACTTGAAGTTTCCTATACTTAGCCAAAATCGAAGTTCACTTTTAAAAATCATAACCTCTAACCACTCGCTGGATTTATCCCAAATTTTCATATGTTCTACTATAATGTGTCAACTAAATCATATCCAAAATTCAAGTCAAACAGAGATCAAAATCATATTCAAAACTATCTCCCAAAACAGCATCCCATGCTGTTTTTCTCAACTCAGCACATTTATAAAAAACTGCATGAGGAGTCACTTTGCAACATCATAACTCTCAAACCGTAACTCTGATTCTTCCCAATTTTTAGTATGATCTACTATGTACTACTGAATACAACGTATCAAAAATTCAGCCAAAAAGAAGAAGTATAACTTACCCAAATCTGGAACCGAATTTGACTGCTCGTCACTTCCGAAAACTGAGAAAAACGTAACAGCTCTCTGCTGTTGTTTTCTTGACTGAAATACATGGTTCCAAGATGGTTTAGCATCAGCTATAAGTACACATATGATTGAAGGAAAGCAAGGTTGAAAGAGTATGGTTACACTCAACTATAAAACTCGCCCACGAGGCTCACGAGGTTGTAAGGGATGTGCAGAAGGGTGAACGCTCCTGCTGCTGCTCCTGATTGTTGGTCTTGCCGGCTCCTATGCGCAGAACGACGCCCAGGTGCTGCTTGTGCACGACTCCAGGGCTGGAAGGCGACTGGAGAGGAGGGTCGACAAAGAAGGTTGCAAGGGTTGCGGTGGAGCTGCTGATGTTGTTGCGAGATTTCCTGTCTATTGCTACATGACCCAGATCAGAGGCGGAAGTAGGAGGCTTCAGCAGCTCGTCATCTGGAGGTGTAGAATGTGGGCAAAATCAGGGGCTGCTTGGTGCGTGAATGTGGGCACAAAGGAGAGCCGATTGGCTGCTGTAGTTCTCCCTCTCTTCTGGCGTGAATCTGGAGCAAGGAGGCGTTGCAGTTTTTTTTCTCTCTTCTGGCGTGATTATAGGGCTGTTACAGCTCCTTAATTATCTCATTTATGCAGCTGTTACAAGCAGATGGGAGAAGGAGCAGCTAAACGTTCTGGCGTGGTTTTCCTTGGGCTGTTCCGGGCTGGACTGCAAAGGATGTTGGGGCTGCTGTGGGCTACGCAGATGCTGGGCTGAGAAGGAACTGTTTGGTCCGCCTGAAGGAGCTGTTAATGGGCTCGTAACCAGCCTCTTCTGGGCTACTGCTGGCCTGGCTCGAAGTCACACTGCTGGGCTGTTGTGGGTAAGCGAACTGGGCTGCTTAAGGTAGGAACAGTGGGCTGAAACATGCAAGAAAGGTGGGCTGAATTACTTGTCAAAAATATGTCAAAACTCGTCATGGCCTTGTCATGATCTCGTCTCAGGTTAGTCATGATCTCGTCACAGCTTGTCATCGATAAGAATGAATTATAATAACTAGGGTTTGATATAAATCTATCATTTTATGTGAATTAAATTCTACATAAAATAATAGATAATTATAAGGATTAGAGTTTGATATAATTTTATCATTTTATGTGAATTAAATTCTATATAAAATAATTGATATTTCTAAGGATTAGAGTTTGATATAATTTTATCATTTTATGTGAATTAACTTCAACATAAAATAATGAAATTTGTGAAGGAAGAGATACTAGATAGAATGGGAAACCGTCAACGGCGGAATTAGACGGAATAAAAATTCCGGATATTACATTAGTACCCCTTAAAATAAGTTTCGTCCCGAAACTTAGGAAAAGGTACTTAATTAAACGACTTCCATAAATAAACTGGTATGTCCTAGTCTCACTAAAATGTGATTTCCTTTTCTAAACTCCTCTCACCATATCAAAGCGTAATGAAAAATCCGGTCGTCACATCAGATCCCCCTCAAAATAAGATTCGTCCCAAAACTTAGAGTAAGACAATCCTAATCGGCCTTTATGGCATCAAATGGGTGTGTTTGATTACTACACAAAAGTCTCGTCGTTGCCACATCTAAGTTTCCCGCACATCAAGGTTACCAAAAGCACACATCACTAACTAAACACTCAATCATGAAATAAACAAGTAGTCAAACAATATCACACATACAAGGTCAAACCCTACTCGTCACTCCTGAGGTTACAACTATCGCTACATAGGTCTTTGAAATGTTACGTCTCTTACTATCCCCAATATCTTAGGTAGCCTTATCGGCTTCTCATAAAACCACTAAATCTTAAATCTTTTCAGGTAATTAGATCACAAGCGCCTGTTACCACGTTCTAGAGTGGTTAACGGATATCTCACCGGTATTATCCGGCTCAACTGTCTGATCCTCTAATCTGATGACCTAACTCGTGTCTGGTAGGTATCTCTCCAACTAAAATTCTCAAACTCAGTTCCCAGACTTAGTCTCCGTGGAAAAACTGAAGCTGCACTCTCCAATAGGGTGAGGAATACTAGTCCATCAGTCACCTTTAAACCGCTTCAAAACTTCCAATGGTTGCCTTACACAACTTACTTCTAGATCCTTTGATGACCCTACGGAAAATGATCTATTCAACTTTCTTCCCTTCATTATGACCACTTGCTTCCGGCCCTCTGAAAATGTTCTGTCTACACAATCAGGTCAAAGGTCTTGGACATCCACCAACACTTACCAAGTGCTCAATGCTCTTCGTATCACGAACCACTTGGTCTTGTCTTTTAATATTACTCACTCATCTTATTCCTCACGTAAGGAATTGTCACCTTTACCCCTTTCAGGTCTAACACTCGAGACAACAAAAAAATCAAATCTAGTGGTCATCTTCTTTGTTCACTTGGCATTATTATATTATTTATAGATCTCTAATATATCGTTAACTCGAACCTAGGCTTCTCACGCATTTTCCAAGATCTTAAGTGGTGTAGAATATGTCCGGAATGACGGTATAAGACACAAAGTGATTTCATATCACCGTTATTTGATCATAACTACTCGATTAATGCTGGCACACCATCAACATTGCACTCTTATATCCTCCCCTTTTCTCCGACTAGTAATATCTCTCTAACTTAAAACGCAACTAGGCTCTGTTCCGACATAATATTACACATAAAATCTACTCCGAGATTATGCTTTCTTTAAGCACGGTTACTAGGTTGCAAGTATGCTCTTGTCGCTTCTCTTTCTTATGTATCTTCGACTCAGGACGGTAGTTACTCACTTTGAGCTTTCTAGTGCAAGCCATGCGCAATACTTTTATTGCATCATTAATTCTTTCCTAATCCATCCAGAAAACTCACTCTAGAGTATTCCATTAGTATAGAATTCCAAAACTACTTGTCTGGCAACATGTAACAAAGCCATCACTCTTCACTCGGATCCATAATAGGGTACTAGTCTTTTTCTATTACCTCTACATGCACATAAGTTTCCATACAATATTTCCAGTCACTCACATAGCCTATCTCAAGTTTCTTCCAACTAGAATGCATTTCCCCAACTATCACCATCTTAAACTCGACACGACATCCATCAGTACCCTTGAGCTTCTTGCTTTGTGGGTTAGTACCCACCACGCTTCCGCTGTGCTACTCTGATTATCCTGTTGTCACTCATTAATCCTAAGGACCTTTTCTGTAAGTATAAAATGATTGACCCAAAACTCTTTCTTTCAATTACACCATGAGTCTTATACGGATGAAGTACCAAGTACCTTCTTTACTTGCCTTAAGAAAATAAAACAACGATTGAAAAACAACTTCTTCCGCTTACCTTCTTAATTTTTCTACCACGGATCCAAACTCCCTGACTTGACCGGAGTTTGATATTAACTAGCCAAGAGGTAACCTATAAAATGTTTCTCTTTATACCTTTAATTCATCCAAGAAGGTTGTCGTTGCCTACTTAAGGAAATCCTCTAAGACGTCGGTAAAGCTACTCCATAGATCCACCGTCACAAATATCTCTTCTTAACGGCACATAACTCGTAAATACCAAAAAATACTTGCACGTCCTTGGTTGACATCGGTCAGTCTATAATTGACTTATCTCAATTTCATACCTCTACTGGTATTAAACTTTTGGTGCACGTCACCTACTAGATTAATCCTTTTATCCTTCTTTAGTTCGTCTTATCTTTCAGTCTTCTGCTTCCTTTGGGACAACTCTCTTTCTCAAGTCTCACAGTGCCATTTGCCTGACGTCAAAAGTCGTCCTAACACTCCACGATAGATGGTAAGCGTCTTGTAGTTCCGATGACTTTTAATTACCTTCCAATTATAGTCCCTTTACAGGGACCGTCTGTGTTGATGACCTATGTTTTGTTATAATTGTGGGTTACCCTGGACTCTTGAGTCCACCACACGATTCTCACAAGCACAAGTTCCTTAATCGGCATTGTTTGTAATATTTCCTTCCAAATCTCTGTTAACTATGTTACAGGGCTTCGATCCTTTCGATATTGGCATTGTGATTCTTCTTAGAATTCTTATCTTTGAAGAAGACAAAACGTCTCCAGGCTTGAAAAGTCTACCTTTTGCTCTTACATTAAGTTGTAAGTCTCCATTCCGTGTTAATTGTGATCTGTCAAAATTTCCTTAACTAGTAGGTAAACAGTTGCTCACAACAATCCTTTTATACTTCTTTAGTTTGTTCTACCTTCCACCCTTCCGCTTCTTATGGGCTAACTCCATTTCTCTAGTCCGATTGTGTCATTCATCTGGCATAAATAGTCGTCTCAAGTTTCCACGATAGCTTGCAAGCATCTTTGAAATTCTTATAGCCGTAATGATCATCACCTCGCAGTTCCTTTTGCATGGACCATTTGTGTTGATGGCTTAGGTCCCGTGATAATTCGAGTTACCCTGGATTCTCGAGTCCAACAAGGACATTCTCCTATACCCCTTTCTTCACTGGTGTTGGTGGTAATATCAACTTCTTATATCTTAGAGGAGGTCACAACCTCCCCACGCTTGTGGGGTCTGCCTTTTCGCTTTTACACTCAATTGTAGGTCTTCATTCCGTGCACCTTAGATTCTCACACCCGGATTAACACTCTGTCTCTTCTGGTTTCTCATTCCCATAATGGTCTATGGGCATCCGCCTCGATAGAAAAGTCCTTGATTCCGCAAACTTGGTTGTACTCAATTCTACTTGTCTCGTTCCAATATTGTTATCTCTACTCCGCACTCTTGTAGTCTCTTGCATGGTTCTTATAATTCATCTCTCGGCTTCATACAACCAAGTCCCTTGTATGACCTTCTATTTCTTCTATCTGAGTTGACTCGGGAATTCTCCTTCATTTGATTGTACTTATGGTCAAAATTATCTCCACATCTTTACTTCTTCGCCTATTAGTTCTTTGGATGGTTAAAAAGGGTTACTAGGACACCCACCCGAGTATAATACTTGATCCAAGGTCCGAGTCCTTTGTCTCGTGTTGAAAACTCTTCAAGTTTGCTACCGATTTATCATGAGGCGATAATCGCTTCATGATATCACAACTAAAGGATATAATATATCCTTTAGGATACTAACATACTACACTTATACATATATATAGCATACATTAATACTCATCATAGTAAGTCTATATCCTAACTCATATCGATCTAAGTTGTAGAGATCCACGGAGAGCGATGGTGGTCCAACGTACTACTAACCCAACAACCCGACTATGCATGTGTGTAAAAACAGAAATCCGTTTTGAAAATTTTTGACCCCTTTCGGGTTCTAGTTATTTTATACATTTGGTCTTTCAGAAGATTTTCAAGTGCCATTGTTGCCAACCCAGAGCTCTGATACCATATTGTAACACCCCAAATTCTGAGAACTCGGGGAGCTACTGGTTAGGACCTCACAATGGGTCACGACCTTAGTTTGACAACAATTTTACTTGGATCTTACAACAAGGCACAAAAGTATTTAAAACATTTGAAAACTTTAAACAATATATACATGGAGAATATGTATCAGCCTTACAAGAAAAGATACTAAAACTACGTATATGAAGAATAGAAGACATCCCCGTCCCCAACTAAATGAGTAAGTGGACCCGGCTGACCATTTCCTCCGGATCTCTCTACAACTGTCTTAACCTGCAAGGCATCTACAAGCGGTATAAAACCGTTAGCTAACATTCTATGCATAAGTATAAAGGTAAAAGCACAAACGCACAACATACACAATCAACATGCAACACTCAATCCTTTTATTATCTTTAATTAGGTGATAGGTTATTACTAATGATACTTATTTTGTGACACGAGGGATTCCCAAACCTCGCCCCTGTCCCCGTTTACCAACGCGGAATGGTACTAATGCATCTGACCGTCTACCGGACTGGGCTGGTCGCAGGGAACCTCCTAGACTCTCGCAAGAGCTAGGCAGACGATGTCACGACCCGTTATCATACACTTGGGTCAATTACGTAAATAATTAAGTCGGCCTAATCCGGTTTCGTTGTTTATCATAACTAACAAACACCTCTCATACACATTACACTCATACAAGAAGCCAGCTAAGTAAGTCCGTGGACTTACCAGAATCAAATCTCGACTCTCTTAATCACCACTCATCGGTAACTGTAGGAATTCAATAGCCTGTCAAAGGAGACAAGTGTGTCAGCACACTTTCTAGGTAATTAGAAGTCTAAGACTTCTAAGATAGTAGGTCTTAATAGAACGGAATTGATTACAGTATTAATTTATGGTAAAATGACTATTTTACCCTTGGTCTCGAAACTTCCAAAAATTTCCCTAATTCATGCCTAAACTCTTATTTGAGACTAAAGAGTCATATTCTAACTCCTAAAGATGAGTTTGGTTACAAACTGGCAATTTACCCATTTCCCTATTTTCGGAAAGATCGTTAAGGTCCAACTTCGGCTTCAAATATAAAATTCAAATAATCTTATAAAAATTCCGAAATAATTCTCTAGATCATCTATGATATCTCATCTACTCCTAGAAGCAAGAATTTATTAAAATTGTTCACCCTTCACTTCTACAAAAATTTCAAAAGTTGGTTACAACACTTGAAGTTTCCTACACTTAGCCAAAATCGAAGTACACTTTTAAAAATCATAACCCCTAAACCACTCGCTGGATTTATCCCAAATTTTTATATGTTCTACTATAATGTGTCAACTAAATCATATCAAAAATTCAAGTCAAACAGAGATCAAAATCATATTCAAAACTATCTCCCAAAACAGCATCCCATGCTGTTTTTCTCAACTCAACACATTTATAAAAAACTGCATGAGGAGTCACTTTGCAACATCATAACTCTCAACCCGTAACTCTGATTCTTCCCAATTTTTAGTATAATCTACTATGTACTACTGAATACAACATATCAAAAATTCAGCCAAAAAGAAGAAGTATAACTTACCCAAATCTGGAACCGAAGTTGACTGCTCGTCACTTCCGAAAACTGAGAAAAACGTAACAGCTCTCTGCTGTTGTTTTCTTGACTGAAATACATGGTTCCAAGATGGTTTAGCATCAGCTATAAGTACACATATGATTGAAGGAAAGCTAGGTTGAAAGAGTATGGTTACACTCAACTATAAAACTCGCCCACGAGGCTCACGAGGTTGCAAGGGATGTGCAGAAGGGTGAACGCTCCTGCTGCTGCTCCTGACTGTTGGTCTTGCCGGCTCCTACGCGCAGAACGACGCCCAGGTGCTGCTTGTGCACGACTCCAGGGCTGGAAGGCGACTGGAGAGGAGGGTCGACAGAGAAGGTTGCAAGGGTTGCGGTGGGGTTGTTGAAGTTGTTGCGAGATTTCCTGTATATTGCTACACGACCCAGATCAGAGGCGGAAGTAGGAGGCTTCAGCAGCTCGTCATCTGGAGGTGCAGAATTTGGGCAACAGCAGGGGCTGCTTGGTGCGTGAATCTGGGCACAAAGGAGAGCCGATTGGCTGCTGTAGTTCTCCCTCTCTTCTGGCGTGAATCTGGAGCAAGGAGGCGTTGCAGTTTTTTTTTCTCTCTTCTGGCGTGATTATATGGCTGTTACAACTCCTTAATTATCTCATTTATGCAGCTGTTACAAGCAGATGGGAGAAGGAGCAGCTGAACATTCTAGCGTGGTTTTCCTTGGGTTGTTCCGGGCTAGACTGCAAAGGATGTTGGGGCTGCTGTGGGCTACGCAGATGCTGGGCTGAGAAGGAGCTGTGTGGTCCGCCTGAAGGAATGGGCTCGTAACCAGCCTCTTCTGGGCTACTGCTAGCCTGGCTTGAAGTCACACTGTTGGGCTGTTGTGGGTAAGCGAACTGGGCTGCTTAAGGTAGGAACAGTGGGCTGAAACATGCAAGAAAGGTGGGCTGAATTACTTGTCAAAAATTTGTCAAAACTCGTCATGACCTTGTCATGATCTCGTCTCAGCTTAGTCATGATCTTGTCACAGCTTGTCATCGATAAGAATGAATTATAATAACTAGGGTTTGATATAAATCTATCATTTTATGTGAATTAAATTCTACATAAAATAATAGATAATTATAAGGATTAGAGTTTGATATAATTTTATCATTTTATGTGAAATAAATTCTACACAAAATAATGGATATTTCTGGGGATTAGAGTTTGATATAATTTTATCATTTTATGTGAATTAACTTCTACATAAAATAATGAAATTTGTGAAGGAAGAGATACTAAATAGAATGGGAAACCGTCAACGGCGGAATTAGACGGAATAAAAATTCCGGATATTACAATTATAAAGATAATATGGCACAACACATACATAAGAACACATAACACGCAACATGCTCATACATATACAATTCCGGTTCTTTTTCTCTTTTTAGGTTATTCCATTTCTAATTCCATTCATTTAAAGTGTGACATGAGAGTCTTATAACCCTCGCCTTTGTCCCCATGTAACCAACAAGAGTGTGGCGGAGCTCAACCCGTATACCATGGGGAGTGGCGAAGAAGCCCGCCCGTATACCATATATGGCCTAGTCGCAGAGAACCTCCCAGTCTCCCTCGGGAGCTGGGCAGTGATGTCACCGCCCGGTAATAATAGTAACGATGGGCCAAATAATAAATATAGTCGAGTAATCCTAATCCGTTTTCATGGTCAAAAGCAATAAACACACACCACCATAATGAATCCAAATACGGCATAAAAGTGGCTGAGTAAGTCCGAGGACTTACCTCGACTCAAAGCCAATCAAATCAAACGATCTCAACTTTCGGAATGGGAATAACCAAAGCCTGATCACAACGATATATACATCAACATGAATCTCACAACTCAACTCCAAGACTCTCAAAAGCTAAAAACCAAACATGGAGTTCAACAACTAGAAGCTAGGAAAGTTCTCTTGAACCTTTAAGAGGTCAAGGAGAATCATAAGGTCCACCCTAAGCATGCTTCTAACTAGGTATAATCATAAGGTCTAAGGAAGGAACGAAGAGGAAAGGAGGAAAAAGCCTACTGGTGAAGAAAACGCAGCCGCGGAAGCAAGCTGGTGCTCCTGGCGGAAAGTTGTCACCACCCCTACGGACCTCTAGAGCCGCACCTGCGCCTGGGAGCCGCCCCTACGGTGGCTCTGGCCGCCCCTGCGGTGGCTGGTGGTCCGCCCCAGCGGTCGAACAGCATAAGCTTTGTCTTCTTCGTTTCTTTGCTCCAAGTGCCTCCTTCTCTTACTGGGCCTTCTCCCAACACTCACCACAAGTCTTATCTTCCTAACCACGACCTAAACAAGCTAGAAGAAGGGACATGTAAAGGTTTACAAGATCTCCCTTCAAAGTTCCTTCATAGCCATGGAGGTGAAGAGAAGAGGAATGAGGAAGAAACCAACTACAAAGGGATAAGGGAAAGAGAGAGCTTAACACAACAGATCCAGGACTCCTAAGTTGTAGATTCCTATCCAACTCTTCCAAGGAGAATGAAGAAGAGATAAACAAGGAAGAGAAGAGTGAGGAGGGAAAGTATGAGCGTGAAAGTGAAAAGGAGGAATGAGGGAAGAGAGGGAGTATTGATGGCTGCCAAAAAGGGGTGGGGAGACCCAAGGGTCAGTTGTCCCCTTGTCTCCTCACTCCATATCCCGAGGCCGGAAAGGAAAGGAAAGACCCAAACTCGCGTTAAATCCCGCTACTCAACTAACGTGCCTGCGAAAATTAAGCCGCTGACGCGGAAAGACTGGAAAATATCTTGACACCCGGAATAAATATTCGGGATGTTACAACTAACCCCCTAAAAACAAGTTTTGTCCCGAAAATTTGTAATCGTAAAACTCAGAGATAACAACACTCAAAAATTGTATGGAACAAGTAACGTCACCCATCAACCCTAAAACTCTGAAGTCAATCTCATAATCACATCAACACCTCGAAAGGTAATCATACATACACACACATAGCACACACACACATCGCATCACAAATCAACACCTCGAAAGGTATTCTCCCTTGAGCATGTGTTCCTAGCTTATCCTTAAGTGTATCTATGTAGAAGCATGCTAAGATGGCTTTAGATAACCTTGTGGAATGTCATGTAGTGGCCTTGGAACCTTAGATGAGAGTTTGAGGTTATCAATGATCTTAGAATTGTTGAATGTTGGGGCTTGAGTTGGTTATCATGTGGTGAGTGTATGGCTGTCCTTGTGAGACTAGTACACGTGTATCCTAGCTTGGGTTATGATGGTTGTGTTTTGTGAGTTGTGAGGACTAGGAGTGCTACCCTAGTCTTAAGAGTATATGATCTTGTAGGATGATGTAGGACTAGAAGTCTAAGGACTTCTAGCTTGTGAGTAGTTGTTGATTATCGTGCCTCGTCTTGAACAGGCTTTGGTTATATTCCTACGGGAAATGCGATTCGGTTGATCGTTGGGACGAGGTAAGTCTTCGGACTTACTTACATCGTTTTATGCATTATTTGGATATGTGATGGTGGTGTGTGCTTTGCTTTTGGTTATA
Organism: Fagopyrum homotropicum; assembly: GCA_033239125.1. Classification (NCBI taxonomy): domain Eukaryota; kingdom Viridiplantae; phylum Streptophyta; class Magnoliopsida; order Caryophyllales; family Polygonaceae; genus Fagopyrum; species Fagopyrum homotropicum. The sequence continues at coordinate 92,265,831 of BSWB01000003.1, read as the reverse complement.
ATCATAAAACCGGATTAGGACAACTTGGTTATATATATTGTTGGCCTATTATTATTATTATCGGCCGGTGACATCACTGTCCAGCTCCCGAGGTAGACTGGGAGGTTCTCTTCGACCAGGCCATACATGGTATACTAGCGGACTTCTTCGCCATCCACATGGTTACACAAGGACAAAGGCGAGAGTTATAAGACTCTTGTGTCACACTTTGGAATGAATGGAAATAGTAATGGAATGACTTAAAAAGAGAATATGAATCGGATTGTGTGTTTATGAGCATGATGTGTGTTATGTGTACATATGTGTGTGTGTGTGCCTTTGCTATCTTTGTAATGCCTAGAATGTGAGCTAAAGGTTTTATACCGATTGTTGTAGTTGATGTGCTGGATAGGTGTGGCCGAGTGATTCGGATGAGTGGGCAGCCAGGGTTCCGTACATCATAGGTCGAGTTTGGGGGATTTTAGTCCGTGTTTTGTTGTTGTATATTGTGCATTGTTGGCGTTGTTGTTCAGACGATTGATGTCTTTCCTTTCATTATGTATTCGGGGATCATATCATTGCATTCAAATGTATTTCGGTTTTGGCCTTATTTGTGTCTTGTTGCAAGATCCGGTGAAATTGTTGTCAGGCTAAGGGTCGGGGCCCATTGTGAGATCTCCACCCGTAGCATCCCGAGTCCTGCGGATTCGGGGTGTTACAATTCATTCTTCAACAACATCATCACCCCACACTTGTCTTTCACACACTCAACACACTAACATGCTCGTAATTCCCCGATGAGTCAAAAGAGATGAAATGTTTCATTCAAGTTAGGTGCTTCAAACAGCATGATCAAGATGAGAAGAAGAGAGAAATGAATGACTTAACCATTCTAGATGATGTGTAAGAACATATCATACAATTTCGACCATCAATTCTCATTCCAACCTAGACAACAATCATCATCACTATTCACATATGGAATTCCAAGAGAAGTATTCAAGTCCACATATGCATAAATTCATTCAAAACACAAGGCCATCCAAAGCCAATTCACACACAAAATCATCATAAGGTTCATATCAATCCTAGAAGCACAAAATGTTTTAAATTTTTTTGATTTTTTGGAATTTTAAAATATGTATATACAATGCAAAACATGAATAGAAACGTGTCACAATAAAATGAACTATCCTATATGCGATCATGAAAAGAATCGTGAAAACCCCACCCCATACTTAAAACCACATTGTCCCCAATGTGAGAGTTAAACAAAGAGTGAAAGAAGTCTTCACAATGTAAAAATATTAGTGCTTCAGAATTTCGGTTCACTCATGTGGAGTGGTGTTGGATGATCAATTAATCATGGTAGAGAGCTCAATATGGTCATTCTAGCATCGGGACCCGTGCCAAGGAGTAAGCGATATGGGAGCTCTTCCATCCCTCAAAGGCACCTCAAGCCGTCCAAGTCCATCGTCCCCTCCACCCATAGTTGATACGGGATCACCATCATCATCAACAACATCATCCTCATCATCGTGCTTTGCAAGGCCTCTTTATTACCTAGACTCTAGCACACAAACACAAAACACACAAAACGCAAAAAAAAAATTAAAAAAAGCAAAAACGAAAAAGGGAAAAAGTTTACCCTTGGGTTGCCTCCCAATAAGCGCTTCTTTAAGGTCATTAGCTTGACCAAACTCCATGATGCCTCAATCCATACTAAAAATCTTGGTTTGATTGAGGAGTCCAAGCAACCATCTCTTTCTAGCATCTCTAATGACAAGTATGGGTCACTTGATACCCAAATAAACCTTAAGTTCTCGCTTCACCGGTAAGTGGTAGAACTCTTCATGGCCGTTTCTTGATGATAGTGTGAGGTTGCAACCATATGGGCCACCCAATACTTGGACAAGTAACACACTATGGTCCTACCGGTGAAATGCTTGCCTCCCTCATTCAACATGATCCGTAGAAAACCGACTCTTGGAAAAATAGCTTGGTTGAAGTGCTCCACAACCACCTTGGATCCATCATCTCTAACCGTGAGGGGTTTCATGTCAACCTTGGGAGGCTCCTTCGGAAGGGACCTCCAGCTTTCGGATGCACTCCAAGCAAGCGAGAAAGGATCGAAAGGAGTTGAAGTGAGCTTTGGATACTCTCCACAGGATCAGGGACGGCCATCTAGGTTGATCAAACCGAGATTTTGGTCGAGGTGAGCTTCTGCAGTAAAATCTCGGATGGTATTATGTACAATCTCGGCCGAGATCAGGTGGGTTGGACCAAGATTTTTGTGCATTTCTTCTTCCTCCATCATGTGCTCTTCAAAGTATGGTTTCGGGATTGATGGCAAGGATGTCCAAGGCTGAGAGTTCTTCATTGCACTCCTCCAAGGGTGAAGGAGGTGGAGGTATGTCTTGATGGAGGGTAGGCATCCCTTGCATAAGAGCATGCTTAACTCCTCAATCTCCCTCCTCGTTTGTTCTTCTTTCTCGAAAGCCAATCTTCTTTCATCCTCCAAGGCCAAATCCCTTATCCGTACTTGCTCCCAAGCTTCATTCAACTCTTCTTCAAGGTCTCTAATGATTATGGTTGAGTCGGACAATTCTTGTATCTCCTCATGGGGTACCTCCTCTTGTTGAAACACTTCAGCTTCAAGCTCCACTAGGGCTCTCGAAATGGAAGTGACGGTGTCTTCTAAGTCCTCCAACTTCCTCATCACTTGTTCAAACATTGACTCCAATCGGTCTTCATGAGATTGTTGGGGAGGTTCGCATGAGGCAATATAGCCACGTGAGCTTGATCATTGAACTCATGATAGTCATTGAATTCATTCCAATATTCGAGCTCATCGTGGAGTGTTCCTCGATCTTGGCTTTCCATCCATCCCTCATACTCCATGTCATCAAGATCGTCTTGAGAGTACAATCCGTCCATGGCAAACATGAAAAATGGAAAGACACGAACAAGCAAGATCAAAAGTACAAGAAATATCTATACTAAAAATAATCACAAACAAATGATTTAATCTAGATCTAGTCCCCGACAACGGCGCCAAAAACTTGTTACACAAAAAAAAAATTTACATTTATAACTCGGTCTAATCTCCTAAACTCCTAGCGAACCCACAATGTATGGGTCTTTTTGTAGCAAGGAAAGTATTCCGAGGTCCAACACAAAGACTGAGGTAAAACTAAATCATCCAATAAAAATGAATAGTGCAAATCTAAACTAAGATGAGAGAAAGGAATAAAGAAATGAAAACCACAATATTTTCGGTCTGTTTTATGGTGATCAAACAAAGATCACAAGGTATGCAACAAGCAAACAAACAATAGACAAACACAAGATAGGTGATAAGAGGTATGAAATACGGATTCAAGATATTCGGCTTTCCGGTTATGGCATGGACTCAAGCATCTAAACATCAAAGGATAAACTGCGGTTGTTGGGAAGGAGCGTTTCAATAATGGGAACAATTATCGGGTAAGTCTCATGTTCCACTATTCTCAAACCAAAGTCCTATTACCGGGTAAGTCGCAAGGAGCTAAGGTTAAGAATTCTACACAAACCGGGCCACTACCTAAGGGTCAAACCCCTCCTTACCGGGTAAGTCACAAAAAAGGTAACTCTTAAGGAACGATCCTAGCACACTCAATCCAATAGTGGCTTTTTTGGCTCACTACTACATAGAGTTCATCATCTTGTATAGAGCAGAAATCACCGGGGAAGTATCATTCCTCAATTAGTTTTCTAGCATAGGTCAACCTAAGCTAGATTAGGCTCAACAAACTCTAGGATTTCTACAAATCTACATCCTAACATCCGGATTCATCAACATAAGGACAACACCTCAACAATCTCGGGTGGATCATGAACATCTCGGTCAAAATGGCATGAATAGCAAGCCGAGATCTTATACTAAGCTAGGTTTTCGAACACAAAAATCATCCTAGGCTAACATGCAAGTCCACACAATCATCATCCAAGCCATAACCATCTATCCTTCACCCTAGAATCAAAACTATTCAGCCAATAACATACATTTCAAGATCAAACATCATTAAAAAGCATGCATGCATTCCATAACAAGATAATGAAGATAAGAACAATGAAAGCAACATTACTTAGCTGGATAAGAAGTTTACACAAGTCGCACAATGCTTCAAGAGCAACTCCAAGGTCTGAACTTACATGCTACACATGAATCTCACTCAAAACCACTCAAACTCACTAGATCTAATGTAAGATATGCTCTACGCTAATCTCCCCCAAGAATCCCCATGAGGGCTTTGGAAGAGAGCTGCAAGAGGAGGTAGAAGTCCCAAAATCAACCTGCAAAGCAATTTCTATGCACAACCAAAGGAAGCAAGGGTTGGGCATAGAGATCATGTGAGAAGTGTCGGGCATGTTTGCACAGGAATCTTGGATGCCCCAGGACCCATCTCGGTTGAGATCAAATGAAATGGATCGAGATTTTGGTCAAATGCAGCTTGGATCATAGTTGACCATTAGTTGGTGCATGGCTCGCACCAACTAAGGTCCTTGCGTTTTTCGTTCTTCCAAGCTTGCTTCCTTTGGATCCTCGGAAATGTGCCGTCACGAGGCTTGAACCTCGAATGTATCACTAATGTCTCAAAGATCCACAAAATAGCAACAAAACCGACAAAAGCTCATGGATGATCTTTTCTATTCCTCTAGTGATAGCTCCTTCCATGGTGGGAATTGAAGATGATGTGGCTGTATTATCCTTCAATGCCTTGACCCTTGATCTAGTGACTGGTCCTTGGGGTGTTGTTGAGGATGGCCCCTCATCATCTAGGTTCTTTTTATTTGGTAGAGAGTAAGTATAAATTGGGAGAAAGAAATCCAAATTTGGGCTTCTGTAAAAACTATATCCTAAGGTTTAAAAATACTTAGTCGTAGAATCGACTAAAGCACACACAAGAATCACACACAAAGTTTGTTTACGCAAGTCAAAGTATTCCCTACAAATGGGGGATCTCAAGATGGGAGATCCGGTCTCAGTTTCCACCAAGTTTCCAAACAACCCTTACAACATAAGAACGGACACATAACTTGCAAGAGCACTCGAGCTAGCAAACATTACAAAAAAGATAGACAAAAGAGAAGCAGAGAAGATAAAAAAAAGCCCCATCAAAGGCACCTAGCAAAATATTTGAGATAGATCTCTTCGCCAAACCAACGAACTTGTGGAGGATCTCCTCTGAGATATTAGATCTCAGAGCCATATTGCTTTGTTTCCAATGTTCTATAAATATCCCTCTCGTTTTGAACGAGTTGTGGAAGATCAGAACAACATCTTGATCTCTTTCTCACTTTCTCTCCTTTTCAGACAAACCCTAGCGGATGAGGAGAGAGCTGTTCACCAGCTGCTTCGACCTTAGGGTTTTTAACCCTCTAGCATAAAAAGGCCTTATACCCCATCCAAACACACGTTGACAAGCCGGCCCTCCAAGCTTCATTGGATCCGGAGCACTAGGTTTGGCTTTAAGGAGATTGGATCAAAGAACCAGCCCAACATCCTTAATCGGATACACATACAAAACAACAACATAAACCAAACTAAATGCCTACTTTCGTCTACTTAACATTATAACATGTAAACACACATTCATCTTATACCTAATTATCATAGTTGCTAACTAAGCAACCTAACTTAGTTTATTCAACTAAGTGGCAACATTTAGCTAACATCGTATGATAACAAAGTATGGAAAATATGGTCACATATTATAACTTTTCAATCTCTACCTAAGCTATGAGTGCTACAATTGCAAATTCCAACTTTAATTGTCCATATTACAAATATAAGAATTAGTAATAGAACAAATGCCTTCCTAATTCTTGTATATTGTATTGAAGATTGTTTGTCCCTTGATAGTGGTGATTGGAACCTTCACAACTATTTGTCATTTGTCCATTTTTTTTACCTGTCGTTAAGGAACATACAAAAATTTGCAAAAAAATCTGCAATATGCAAACTTATCAACTACTACAATCTTTGTTCCAAATTCTGCAGGATTAAGATCCCCTTTTATCTTTTTAACCAAGAAATATTTTTCTTAACCCTATCTTGAATGAAATGATTTCTAACATCTATATGTTTAGATCTTTCATGATAAACATGATCTTTACACAAGTATAAAGCACTTTGACTATCCATATGAATTACAAGTATTCAAGGTTTATGTTGTATTTCACTAACAATAACCTTAAGCGAAATAGATTCCTTAGAAGCTTCAACAACTGCTATATATTCAGCTTCAGTAGATGATAATGCAACTACATATTGTTGTTGAGATTTCCAAGACACACAATTACCAGTCCAAGTATAGAAGTAAGCAGTAGTAGACTTCCTAGTATCTTTATTACTAGCATAGTTAGAATCTACATAGCCAAGAACTTCTCCTATGGTATCATGCTCAAAATACACTAAGCACATATTCTCATATCCATTGATATATCTAAGAATATATTTCATAGCAGTCCAATATAATTCACAAGGATTAGACATGAATATACTCAGTACACTAATACCAAAAGAAAGGTCAAGTCAGGTGCAAAACATAGCATACAAAACATATCCAAAAAACCACATCATAAGGAACATTAGACATCTTTTCTATTTCAGCCTGATTACTAGGACAGTGTTGCTTAGTTAAATCTAGGTGCCCTCCTAATGGTATAGAAGTGGGTTTAGTATGCTTTATATTAAACTTGTCTAAAACATTTTCAATATAATCTACTTGAGACAACCACATTTTTTTGTTCTTTCTATCCCTTATAATTTTCACACCTAGAAATTTCTGTGCAGGACCCATATCCTTCATATCAAATATAGATCTAAGATCCCTTTGAGCACCAGATATCAACACAACATATCGATTGACTAATAAGAAGAATATCATCTACATAGAGTAAAACAAATAAGGGAGTCATGGAGGATATGCCTTTAAAGTACAAACAATAATCATAATCGCTTCTTAAAAAACCTAAGCTTTTCATGCAATCATTAAACTTCAGGTTCAATTGTCTAGGTGACTATTTTAAGCCATCAATGGAATTTTTAAGCAAGCAAACATGATCAGTTTTAGAATTATCTACGAAACCCTCAGGTTGTTTCATATAGATGGTTTCATGTAAATCACCATGTAAAAAGGCAGTTTTTGCATCCATTTGTTATATGTCCCAATTATTCACAGTAGCAATATCAAGCAACGATCTCATAGTTTTGTATTTAACAACAGGAGCAAAGATATCATTATAATCAATTCCTTCTCTTTGGGTAAACCCTTTGGCTACAAGCCTAGCTTTATATCTAGGTGGTTTACTGTCCTTTAGTATATAAATCCATTTACATGGTACTAACTTAACATTTGCAAGTTTAGCTAGTAACACCCAAGTTTTGTTAACAATCATGAAATCTATCTCATCTTGCATAACAATTTTCTAGTTTTTAGATTGAGAACAATTAACAACTTGTTTATACGTGTCAGGTGTATATTGATTATCAAGAATATCACCACTCAGGAAAGCATATTCAACAGTACTAAACTCATTAGTAAACAGAACATATTCAGAATCATTGTATCTCCTATTAGGTATTCTCACCCTAGGATTTCTATCTCTTGTTAACTGATAATTATGATCATCATATTCATGTAAGTAATCATCATCATCATGCTCATAATGCTCAAACATGTAAAATCCGGAATTTTTATTCCGTCTATTTACGTTATAAAATAGATCTCGATCAGTTGACCCATATCCGTCTACTTAGTTAGACATATTATTATAGGATTTATCATTTTATGTAGATTCCTTCACATAAAATGATAGAATCTTTTATATAGTTTATCATTTTATGTAGATTACTTCCGCATAAAATGATAGAATTCCGAGCTGATCTTAAACTATAATAAACTCCCTATCCGCCTAGTCCGTATATTTATATATCGGGATCTTGCCCAGCCAGAAACTCGTTAAATTTAGGAGGCCAGCTACAGCCATTTTAGGCCATCTGTTAACCGATAATTCAGCTCCAACGGATCCAGTTCTGCAGCCAGCTAGCCCAGCCCAACAGCCTCCAGTTTGCTTGTCCAGCCCAGCTCTTCAGCAGCAGCACCGCTCCAGCCCTATGCGCAGCCCAGCTCTTCAGCTGCAGCAGCCGCCCAGCTACTTCACGCGTCCAGCCCAGAAGCAGCCACTGCTGCCCTGTCCAGCGCCAGCCTTCAGCAGCTCCAGCCCGCTTCCTTGTCCGCTCCAGCCCAGCAGCAGCAGCGTTGCTTTCCAGCCTAGCAGCAGCGCCAACTCCAGCCCGTTACTCCAGCCATTCGGATGTGAAGAGAGAAGCCCAACAAGCTGTAGGAAATAAACCGTTCAGCACTTATACATAATTAATTAGAGAGTAGATCTTTTACCTTAAACGCTTCCTAAAATCAAGGGATACAACTGCTCACCTTCCTTCTCCTCAGCCGTCCAGATTCATCAGCAACCATCGCCTTCTGTTTCGTTCCTGCTTGTGAACGTTGGCTTCCACAATCGTACAACCGGTAGAGCAACAGCCTCCTCTAGAATCGGACTGAATTCGGGCAGCTTCTGTATATTTCGGTAAGATCAATATACCATTCATCTTCACCTCTTTGATTAGTCGTTCATGAGTACTCACATCTCCGTACCTGCGATGACAACTCCATCTCGACCACTCCGTGACAGTAGCGAGGCTGGAAGGAGTTGGCCAATCAGTGTAGTAGTAGAGCCAAGCCGAACCTGTTTCTCCTCCTGAACCGTCACGCCAAGGGAGCCAGAACGGCATCCGGAACTGTGCTGAAGACGCCTCAGCCAGTAGAGAATGAAGAGGTGAGTCATCGCTTATGCAGTCCAAATTCTTGCCTCTAGAAGTTAGTGTATAATCTTATGTATGTATACTATTTCCGTAATGCTAGAATGACGAACTGCTGTAGTCGTACTTGAACATGGGTTAGGTTGACCTTGTGTAGCTGCTGAGTATATAGACATAAGGATAGGAACAAAGGACTGCTGTAATTATGAACAATAGAAATAAGGGGGTTGCTGTAAATTCATTTATTCCTTCAACTTTGGACTCATAAACAGCCTATCTTGTCGATCAATTATTAAACGTTTGGATAAAGATCCACCGTTGAATTTTGGATATGTTGTAGATGGATATATGTAGTTTAGCATATTAAAATTTGGGAAGGAATGAACGGTCGGATTGAAAGTTATGAGCTCCCGAAGTTAGGTAGTTGAGCAGTTTTGGTAAACTTAAGGTTTTTGGCCAAGTATAGGAAATTAGAGTGAAAGAACCGACTTTGTGAATTTTTATAAGAACTTTGGCTGAACAGTTTGGAGAAATTCTTTCTCCTAAGGTTAGATAGAACCTCATAGATGATCTAGAGATTTAATTCGGAATTATTTTAAACTGTTAAGAATTTTATATTTGGAACCGAAGTTAGACTTTACAATTCTTCCGGAAAATAGAAACATAGGAAAAATGTCAGTTTGGAACCTAATAAAATTTTAGGAGTTAGAATATATTTTTAGAACCTCAAATAGGAGTTTAGACATGAATTTTAGGGTTTTCGAGAAAATCGGAACCAAGGGTAAAATGGTCATTTTACCCTAAACTAATACTGTAACTAGTTATGTCTTAATACATCATTCGATCTTAGAAGTTTTAGACTTCTATCTACGTGAGAGTGTGCTAATACACTTATCGCCTTTGACAGGCAGCTGAGTGGTTACAGTTTACAGAGCGAGTGGTTTATAAAGAGTCGAGCGTTATAACAGGTAAGTCCTTTGGGCTTACTTAGCTGACTGCTAAATATGAGTATAAATGATGATGGTGGTGTGTGATTGACATGTTAGAGAGATAGGTTGTGATATATAATTACCGACCTATATTTTGGCCTAAGAGTAACGGGCGGTGGCATTCTGCTCAGTAGCTCGCGGGGCGCTGGGGGTTTCTTCCGGGACTAGTCCATACATGGTTTGTAGTGATGCTACCAAAGGAAGTCAGCTAGACCTACACCAGTTGGATAAGGAACGGAGGCGAGAACTAATAATAGTTCTCGTGCCACAACTTAAATTGAGTAATGTGAATCACTTAAATAATAGATAATAAACGGTTGAGTGCCAGCATGATGTTTGTTTATTTTTGTTTCTGCGTGTGCTTGTGCTGTTATCATTTTGCTTATATTTGGATAGTTAGCTAACTGTTGATATGTTGTTTAGACTGGACACAGGTTAGAGCAGATGCCGAGTGATCCAGATGGTAGTGGTCAGCCGGGGTGTCGTACTTTAGGACGTTTTACAGTTTTTGCATTTGTGGGTTTTACAGTTGAACATTGTTTCCTTTCGTACTTTGTTATATTCCGTTTTCCGGCTGTAGTCCATCTGGTCACATTCATGCATTATTAAGAACTATTTTATGATTTCTGATTTTCCTTATCTGTGCCTTGTTGTAAGATCTCGTTAAGTTGTTGTCAAACTAAGGTCGGGACCCACTGTGCGGTCCTAACCAGTAACTCCCTAAGTTGTAAAACTTGGGGTGTTACAACATGGTATCAGAGCTCTAGGTTGGCAACAATGGCACTTGAATTTTCTAAAAAGGTCATATAAGTAAATAAACAGAACCCGAAAAGGGTCTGAGTTTTCCAAAGAGAATTTTTGGTTTTAAAATGCATACAGAGTCGGGTTGGGATAGAAAGTACGGATGACCACCACTAACTCTGCGGATCTCGGTAATCTTAGAATAATTATAGACTTGTACTGTTATGATAGACTAGCTAGTTTATAACTGTAGTTATTACTATTCGTGCAGATGGCACGTACTAGGGCTGCACAAGTGACTGGCCGAGGTAGGGGTCGTCCCCCCCTTCCCCCAGTCAGACAGGATCGAGCTGATAGCACCCCTACAGCTAGAGGGCGTGGTCGTGGGGGTAGACCTCCACTAGGGAGAGGTCGAGGACGAGTTCCTCGAGAGTACCCACCTGCAGCGAGCATACCAGAGGCTGCTGTAGAAGAAGTAGCTGAGAGTGTAGGCCCCGAAGTCATGCCTGAGACCGCCGCTAGGTCTGGAGCGCAAGGAGCACGTTCTACTGAGTCAGGGCGTGTTTCTATTGGAGCATCTGAGTACAGGAAGTTTAGAGCCTATGTTGAGCGCAGGGAGGAAGCTGCCAGAGTTGAGAGGCTTACTCAAGTACCACCAGTGGTACCGGCTAGGTCAGCTCAGGTGACACAGGGAGTGTCTCAGGTGCCGGCTGTATCTGAGAGGAGGGCTGATGTTGATAGAGCACCTACTGGGTCCAGAGCACCGAGACCGGATGAGTGGTTGAAGGCTTTCAACTCTCAGAAGGTCCCCTCATTCAGCGGAGAGATAGGGCTAGAGGTGGAGCACTAGATAGGGAAGATTGAGACTGCTTTGGAGGCAATACGTTGCCCCGTGGATCGACAGGTAGATTTGATACAGACCTGCTTCACAGATGATGCTCATTCATGGGGGCGTACCATTCGTGGCCGAGTCACCAGCTGGGAGCAGATGAGGAACATTGTTAGAGACAGGTACTGCCCAGTTTCGCTGAGGAGGGAGAGATTCCAGGATTTCATTGAGGCGGGATTTGAGGATATCCCGATTGCTGCAGCCATAAAGAAGTTTCAGAAAGAGTTAACTTTGCTTGGACCGTCTGCACCTCCAGAAGAGCAGCATGTTTATCTTTTCTCCAGGAGGTTGAGAGAGAGTACCCGATCCTACCTGGCTGGATTCCGCTGTGAGACCTTGTTTGATTATCAGGATAGGGCCTCAACTTATGAGAGAGATAGGCCATCTTCTAGGAAAGCAGCTCAGTCTAGTGGGCCGGATAAGCGACAAAGGACAGGACATGCTGGTAGCAGTGCAGCAGTAGCAGGTTATGGTCGAGGACAGACTCAGGGGAGGTCCAGCTACCACTCTACAGTTCGGACTCCCGGTGGAGATCGACAGTGCTTTAACTGTGGTGGCCGTGATCACATTAAGACGGACTGCCCGAAACCACCGGTCACTTGCTTCACTTGTGGGAAGCCGGGACACAGGGCTACTTTCTGCCGTCAGGGCAAGGCTTCTTCTCAACAGGGATCTTCTCCTGCAGGTGCTGAGAAGAGTGTACAGAGACCCCCTCAGTACCGAGCTCCAAGTCAGCAGCAGCAGCAGTACCGGGCTCCAGGACATCCTGCTTCATACAGTACTGCACAGGGATCAGGTCGTGGCAGAGGACGTGGTAGTACCACTGACACCAGAGGGGGACCATCGAGAGTGTTCGAGCTGAGGAACACTGAGCAGCCTGCAGCACCGGCGACCACAGGTACTATTTGGATCCATGACTTACCTGTGCGCGTTTTATTTGATACGGGTGCCACGCACTCCTTTATATCAGATGCATGTGTAGATAGGTTGTCCTTAGCTACAGTAGAGGGTGTACCTTTTGTGGTTGGGTTACCAGATGGGGGTAAGGTTAGAGGATCTCGAGAGATTTATGACTGCCCTATTCATCTGGGAGGCCGGATCTGGTTAGTAAATTTTCTAGTCATGCCCTTAGCACATGAGGACGTGATATTGGGGATAGATTGGATGACTAGACATGGAGCCGTCTTGGATATTGGTAGGAGGACTGTGACTGTCGCCACTGAGGAAGGTCACAGAGTTATATTCCGAGGTTGGGACCTCGGAAAGTCCGGCACCGTTATCAGTGCAGTGAGAGCAGCCAGACTGATAGCACAGGGTTGCGAGGCCTTCTGGTGTTATGCCATGAAGGAGCGTAAGAGCCTGACAGTAGAGGAGATACCAGTTGCCTGCGAGTTTGCAGAGGTATTCAGCGACGACTTACCAGGGCTACCTCCACAGAGGAGTGTGGACTTTAGCATCGAGTTAGAGCCGGGCACGAGACCGATCTCGAAGGCCCCGTACCGCATGGCCCCGATAGAGCTGCTTGAGCTGAAGAAGCAGTTAGAGGAGTTAGCAGAGAAGGGCTTCATACGCCCTAGTGTTTCTCCCTGGGGCGCACCAGTATTGTTTGTGAGGAAGAAGGATGGATCGATGAGACTGTGTATCGACTACAGGGAGTTGAACAAGGTCACCATCAAGAATAAGTATCCACTGCCTCGCATAGATGATCTGCTGGACCAGCTGCATGGAGCGTCAGTGTTCTCGAGGATAGATTTGAGGTCGGGTTATCACCAGCTGAGGGTGAGAGATCAGGACATACCTAAGACGGCATTCCGGACTAGGTATGGTCATTATGAGTTTGTAGTGATGCCATTCGGGCTCACTAATACGCCAGCAGTATTTATGGAGTTGATGAATGGGATTTTCATCGACTTCTTAGACCAGTTTGTAGTGGTCTTCATCGACGACATTCTAGTTTACTCTAGAAGTCGAGAGGAGCATGCCGGACACTTGAGGACAGTGCTGCAGATTCTACAGGATAGTCAGCTATATGCTAAACTATCCAAGTGTGAGTTCTGGATGTCAGAGGTGGCATTCCTTGGCCATGTAGTGACTGCTGAGGGGATTAAGGTCGACCCGGCGAAGATTGAGTCAGTGTCCTCTTGGCAACCTCCGAAGAATGTTAAGGAGGTTCGCAGCTTCCTTGGATTGGCAGGTTATTACCGTCGGTTTGTGGAAGGGTTTTCTCTGATCGCCCGACCACTTACTTCTCTCCTAAGGAAGACTACTCGGTTCGTCTGGTCTGAGCCGTGTCAGTAGAGTTTTGATGAGCTGAAGAGGAGATTGACGTCTGCTCCGATCTTAGCACAGCCTGAGGGTACAGAGGACTTTGTGGTGTACAGTGACGCATCCAAGCTGGGCTTGGGGTGTGTCTTGATGCAGAGGGGTAAGGTCATAGCGTATGCGTCTCGACAGCTGAAGACGTATGAGGAGAACTACCCCACTCACGACCTAGAGTTAGCTGCTGTAGTACATGCTCTTAAGATCTGGCGTCATTATCTCTATGGAGCGACCTGTCAGATATTCACAGATCATAAGAGTCTGAAGTACATATTCACTCAGCGGGAGTTGAATAACCGCCAGAGGCGGTGGCTAGAGTTGATCAAGGATTTTGACCTTGAGATTCTTTACCACCCCGGAAAGGCGAATGTAGTTGCTGACGCTTTGAGTCGGAAGACGCCTTAGGAGAAGGCGATAGCTCGGTTGACAGTACAACCACAGTTACAGAGAGACTTAGCTTGGTTGGAGGTAGAGATCTAGTTCCCCGATACAGCTCATCAGTTAGCCACCTTAGAGTTACTTCTTGACCTGTTGGGTGAGATCCGATAGAAGCAGGAGACCTGTCCGACTTTGACCCGGATCCGAGACCGGATGTCACGAGATGAGGTACCTCAGTTCACTATCGGTGCCGATGGAGTGATGAGACGACAGGACCGTGTCTGTGTGCCATCAGACAGTGAGCTGAGACAGAGGATACTAGGTGAGGCTCATGCTACCCCTTACTCCGTACATCCAGGAGCGAGTAAGATGTATAAGGACGTAAGACGTTCCTTCTGGTGGGGTGGTTTGAAGCCTGATGTGGCCCGATATGTAGCCCAGTGTGCGACCTGTCAGCAGGTCAAGATTGAGCATCGTAGATCCGGAGGAGAGCTACACCCACTTCCAGTACCACATTGGAAGTGGGAAGACATTTCTATGGATTTCGTCACCGGATTGAGGCTCAGCAGAGGTTTTGATGCCATTTGGGTAGTAGTAGACCGTCTGACGAAGACCGCACGTTTCATTCCGATTAAGGAAACGTGGCCGGTAAACCGTCTAGCAGAGGAGTTCACCAGACACATTGTGAGACTCCACGGAGTACCGAGGACTATTGTCTCCGACAGGGATGGACGTTTTACCTCGAGGTTTTGGCAGCAGGTACATACTGCTCTGGGTACGAGTCTTCACTTTACCACGGCCTACCACCCACAGACAGACGGTCAGTCAGAGAGGACCATCCAGACCCTAGAGGACATGTTGCGGGCATGTGTGCTAGATTGGGGACAGGTATGGCCAGATCACCTCCCACTAGTAGAGTTTTCATATAATAACAGCTGGCATGCGTCTATTGGGATGGCACCTTATGAGGCTTTGTACGGGCGGAGATGTCGTACACCGCTATGTTGGGATGAGCCTAGCAAGGCTGATGGAGTAGTACCAGATCAGATACAGGACGACATCGCCCGGATTGCCTTAGTCCGGGAGAGGATGTTAGCAGCTCAGATTCGTCAGAAGTCCTACGCCGACAAAAGGCGTCGACCTTTGCAGTTTAGAGTAGGTACACAGGTGTGGTTGAGAGTGTCACCTACGAGAGGAGTTAGACGTTTCGGCATTAAGGGGAAGCTGAGTCCCCGGTATGTCGGTCCATTTGAGATCGTAGAGAGAGTCGGAGAGGTTGCCTACCGACTAGCACTGCCACCGAGATTGGAGGGAGTACACCCGGTTTTTCATGTATCTCAGCTGCGAGAGTACATACCGGATCCTAGACACGTCATCAGTCACGAGGATCAGATAGTCGAGCCAGACCACACTTTTGTGGAGTATCTAGTAGCCGTCCTTGAGCGTAGCATTAGGCGCCTGCGTTCTAAGGAGATACCGATGCTGAGGATTCAGTGGTCTAGACGAGGAGTTGATGAGGCTACCTGGGAGACAGAGGAGAGTATTAGACGTAATTACCCTGAGTTCTTTGCGGAGTTAGCCGCTACCTCAGTACCGACAGGTTAGTACTAAGACGAGACCTTATATGACTTCTGTGATTATATGTTTACATAATTGTTTATGTCTATGTGCTTGATGACGTGAGTAGTTGCTTGCTAGAATATATTTCTCGAGGGGAAATGTATGGGGTAGGTATCTTATTCCAAGTTTCGGGACGAAACTTATTTTAAGGGGGTACTGATGTAAAATCCGGAATTTTTATTCCGTCTATTTACGTTATAAAATAGATCTCGATCAGTTGACCCATATCCGTCTACTTACTTAGACATATTATTATAGGATTTATCATTTTATGTAGATTCCTTCACATAAAATGATAGAATCTTTTATATAGTTTATCATTTTATGTAGATTACTTCCGCATAAAATGATAGAATTCCGAGCCGATCTTAAACTATAATAAACTCCCTATCCGCCTAGTCCGTATATTTATATATCGGGATCTTGCCCAGCCAGAAACTCGTTAAATTTAGGAGGCCAGCTACAGCCATTTTAGGCCATTTGTTAACCGATAATTCAGCTTCAACGGATCCAGTTCTGCAGCCAGCTAGCCCAGCCCAACAGCCTCCAGTTTGCTTGTCCAGCCCAGCTCTTCAGCAGCAGCACCGCTCCAGCCCTATGCGCAGCCCAGCTCTTCAGCAGCAGCAGCCGCCCAGCTACTTCACGCGTCCAGCCCAGAAGCAGCCACTGCTGCCCTGTCCAGCGCCAGCCTTCAGCAGCTCCAGCCCGCTTCCTTGTCCGCTCCAGCCCAGCAGCAGCAGCGTTGCTTTCCAGCCCAGCAGCAGCGCCAACTCCAGCCCGTTACTCCAGCCATTCGGATGTGAAGAGAGAAGCCCAACAAGCTGTAGGAAATAAACCGTTCAGCACTTATACATAATTAATTAGAGAGTAGATCTTTTACCTTAAACGCTTCCTAAAATCAAGGGATACAGCTGCTCACCTTCCTTCTCCTCAGCCGTCCAGATTCATCAGCAACCATCGCCTTCTGTTTTGTTCCTGCTTGTGAACGTTGGCTTCCACAATCGTACAACCGGTAGAGCAACAGCCTCCTCTAGAATCGGACTGAATTCGGGCAGCTTCTGTATATTTCGGTAAGATCAATATACCATTCATCTTCACCTCTTTGATTAGTCGTTCATGAATACTCACATCTCCGTACCTGCGATGACAACTCCATCTCGACCACTCCGTGACAGTAGCGAGGCTGGAAGGAGTTGGCCAATCAGTGTAGTAGTAGAGCCAAGCCGAACCTGTTTCTCCTCCTGAACCGTCACGCCAAGGGAGCCAGAAGGGCATCCGGAACTGTGCTGAAGACGCCTCAGCCAGTAGAGGTTGCAGTGGTGAGTCATCGCTTATGCAGTCCAAATTCTTGCCTCTAGAAGTTAGTGTATAATCTTATGTATGTATACTATTTCCGTAATGCTAGAATGACGAACTGCTGTAGTCGGACTTGAACATGGGTTAGGTTGACCTTGTGTAGCTGCTGAGTATATAGACATAAGGATAGGAACAAAGGACTGCTGTAATTATGAACAATAGAAATAAGGGGGTTGCTGTAAATTCATTTATTCCTTCAGCTTTGGACTCATAAACAGCCTATCTTGTCGATCAATTATTAAACGTTTGGATAAAGATCCACCGTTGAATTTTGGATATGTTGTAGATGGATATATGTAGTTTAGCATATTAAAATTTGGGAAGGAATGAACGGTCGGATTGAAAGTTATGAGCTCCCGAAGTTAGGTAGTTGAGCAGTTTTGGTAAACTTAAGGTTTTTGGCCAAGTATAGGAAATTAGAGTGAAAGAACCGACTTTGTGAATTTTTATAAGAACTTTGGCTGAACAGTTTGGAGAAATTCTTTCTCCTAAGGTTAGATAGAACCTCATAGATGATCTAGAGATTTAATTCGGAATTATTTTAAACTGTTAAGAATTTTATATTTGGAACCGAAGTTAGACTTTACAATTCTTCCGGAAAATAGAAACATAGGAAAAATGTCAGTTTGGAACCAAATAAAATTTTAGGAGTTAGAATATATTTTTAGAACCTCAAATAGGAGTTTAGACATGAATTTTAGGGTTTTCGAGAAAATCGGAACCAAGGGTAAAATGGTCATTTTACCCTAAACTAATACTGTAACTAGTTATGTCTTAATACATCATTCGATCTTAGAAGTTTTAGACTTCTATCTACGTGAGAGTGTGCTAATACACTTATCGCCTTTGACACGCAGCTGAGTGGTTACAGTTTACAGAGCGAGTGGTTTATAAAGAGTCGAGCGTTATAACAGGTAAGTCCTTTGGGCTTACTTAGCTGACTGCTAAATATGAGTATAAATGATGATGGTGGTGTGTGATTGACATGTTAGAGAGATAGGTTGTGATATATAATTACCGACCTATATTTTGGCCTAAGAGTAACGGGCAGTGGCATTCTGCTCAGTAGCTCGCGGGGCGTTGGGGGTTTCTTCCGGGACTAGTCCATACATGGTTTGTAGTGATGCTACCAAAGGAAGTCAGCTAGACCTACACCAGTTGGATAAGGAACGGAGGCGAGAACTAATAATAGTTCTCGTGCCACAACTTAAATTGAGTAATGTGAATCACTTAAATAATAGATAATAAACGGTTGAGTGCCAGCATGATGTTTGTTTATTTTTGTTTCTGCGTGTGCTTGTGCTGTTATCATTTTGCTTATATTTGGATAGTTAGCTAACTATTGATATGTTGTTTAGACTTGACACAGGTTAGAGCAGATGCCGAGTGATCCAGATGGTAGTGGTCAGCCGGGGTGTCGTACTTTAGGACGTTTTACAGTTTTTGCATTTGTGGGTTTTACAGTTGAACATTGTTTCCTTTCGTACTTTGTTATATTCCGTTTTCCGGCTGTAGTCAATCTGGTCACATTCATGCATTATTAAGAACTATTTTATGATTTCTGATTTTCCTTATCTGTGCCTTGTTGTAAGATCTCGTTAAGTTGTTGTCAAACTAAGGTCGGGACCCACTGTGCGGTCCTAACCAGTAACTCCCTAAGTTGTAAAACTTGGGGTGTTACAAAACAAGTCATTATCAGATAGAGATAAAGGTACAAAATACATAGCAATACTACTATTGTCTACCCCCCTTGATTCTGAACTACTGTTCTCACTGCTTGTAGTAGTGTTCTCATTTATTTCTACATCATTATTAGGTAGATTATCATTCCCATACTTTTCTTCACTAGTACTAGGAGTTTGATAGTAACCTATGTCAAATTCTTCATCCATGAGCTAATTGTCCCTATTATGGTAATTAGTGTAGAAGTGAAAAGATCTAGTAGTCTCTTGTCCATTCTCAGAGTTACTATTGGTCTCAACAATGTTGGTTTTTCCAGTTTTAAAATAGAAATCTTTTTCATTAAAAGTCACTTCTCGATGTAATCACTTTGTAGCCGTGAGGTTGTATAGGAAACAATTTATAGCCTTTACCACCTTCACGATAGCCTAGAATTACACACTTTTGTGGCCTTGGAGGCAACTTCTCTTGTGTTAAATGGGAATATGCAGTACACCCAAAACGTCTTACGTGGGTAATATTAGGCTTTCTTCTATTTCATAGTTCTTGGTGTGTC
This sequence comes from Fagopyrum homotropicum, assembly GCA_033239125.1. Taxonomy (NCBI): domain Eukaryota; kingdom Viridiplantae; phylum Streptophyta; class Magnoliopsida; order Caryophyllales; family Polygonaceae; genus Fagopyrum; species Fagopyrum homotropicum. The sequence continues at coordinate 92,246,458 of BSWB01000003.1, read as the reverse complement.
CTAAACTCAATTACAGAGGAGGGAGACCTATTAATGAGGTAAGTTGTTGTAGTGACAACTTCACCCCATAGAGTATGTTTCATACCAACACTTATAAGCATACATCTAGCCTTTTCGAAAAGAGTACTATTCATTCTTTCAGTTGTACCATTCTGTTTAGGAGTACCAAGAACAATTAGATGACTTTTAATGCCATTTGTTTTACAAAATCATTAAAAGAAGGGTTACAAAATTCAAGGTCATTATGAGTTCTTAGACATTTTATCTTTAAGTCCATCTCATTTTGAACAGATGTTTTCCAATTTTTAAAGATATCAAAAGCTTCATCTTTAGTGCTTAATAGGGGTTTACCATCAACATAATTCAACTTGTGCAAGTCCCCATAATTCAGAATGTATATACTCTAGGGGTTTACTAGCTTTATAAGTAGATTTATTAAAGCTGTTTTTACTGGATATCCAAACACATAGTTTTCACAGAAACTTAGGTTAGTAGGTTGACTAGTTAAAATGCCTTGTTTTTGTAACTGTAATAAGTCAGCGTTCCCTATATGACCTAATCTATTATGCCATAGAATATGTTGTTCTGAGTTGTTTTTATTAATATTAACATTGGAGAGATTTAATTCAGGTGACTGTTCTACAAAGTACAAACCACCCTTTTTAGAACTCCTAATAAGAGTAAGACCATTTTTGACAACTTCTCTTATACCATTACTAGTATTAATATGACAACCTAGATCATCACATATGGATTCAGATAGAAAATTTCATCTAAGGCCAAGGGCCCACATAACATTATGTATAACCCTAACTTTACCATCAACCATGCACATAGGTATACTTCCTATCCCTTTTATTTCTAAGGTAGTTTTATCTCCTAGCATGACATCACCTCTGTAACACCCTGTTTATTGGGTGCGTTTTTTTTTTTTTCCCGGCTTTATCGATATTTTTATAGCTTAAGTTCTTCTTATATTAAAGTATTTTACGACGTAAAATGGTTTTCCCGAGCATACTTATATTTTTGGTTTACTTTTGGAAAAAGTCAGAAGGTTGTTCCGATTCGTAAATCCCGTTCTTGTTTGAAAACGAGTCTACTCTTTTATTATTTCTTAAGTTCTTTTTTAATATCTTTCTCTCTCCTTGTTGGTTGATGAGCAGCTTCTAGACCCCGACCCCTCGATTCTTCTGCCTCCTTCTTTGTTCCTTGCCCTCTCTAAGGTAATCTCTCTCTCACGTTACCCTCTCTCTCACCCGCTCATCTTCTCTCCCTGCTCCTCTCCCTCTGTTCCTATCTCAAACCGCAAGAGCAAGAGCTCCACCACCTCTCCTCCTTGCACGCCGCATCTGACAACTACTCCCATTGCCGCCACCTGGATCTTACTACCGGCCACCTTTTGAGCCTCCTCTAGTCCTCTGTCCTCGCCGGGGATGGGAGCCAACATTTCATCGTTTGCAGCCACAAGAGAGGAACATCATCGGGCTACTGCCTTCCCTCTGCCTTCTGGACCGGAGCAACACCACTCCCCGGAAGCCTTCGATGGGCCCTGCTCCTAGAACCCTTGCCGGAGCCATGGCCGCCGCCTACTTATCCTTCTTCCGTCGAATGGAGCCACCGCGACGTGCCACTGCTGCAAGGGATCGTCAGTAACCACTAGAGGGAGCCTATTGAGCCCGCCTCTGCCAGAGAACCCGGGGTTGCCTCCTTCTTCCACCGCCTTCTCCTCCCTTCTTCAAACTTCTATCGCGTTAGAGCACCTCGCCGCCTGCACCTTGCCACCATCGCCGGCCTTCGGACTCCGCCGGACAAGGAGGAAGCTCCAGCCGCCGCCTATACTCTTGGTCTGCCCTCAACAGTGGCCTCAGAAAACACTTTTGGGTTATTTGCATTTGGGCCCCCTGATTTTTGGTATATTGCAATATGTGCTCATATATTTATATTTCCATTCTCTACCCAGATTTTTGGAATGTATTTATTATGCCCATGCTTATATTTAATTATAGATTTGGCCCCAGAAATTTAATTGCAGATTTGGTCCATGTTCTTATAATTGTATAAATTGCCCCAGAAAACATGTTGGCGGTTTTTAACCTTGGATTTTAATTATGGTGACATTCTTATATTTGTATATCTTGGATAAATTACCCGGAAAGAATTTTTGAAATTTTGTCTCGGTTTTTAGCACGGAGTTTATTCTTATTTTTATGTACCCTATATACTATGCCCAAATTTAGCGTTATGCTAAATTTGTTTAGTTTGGTGCTACGTTCAGAAGCACCCCGATTAAGTCCAACGAATCCATATCGATATCCGTTGTTCGTCTTCCGGCTTTGACCTCGTGTGAGTACCTTCTTCCTCGATCTAGTTATGTTTAGTAGTATCATACTAGGTTGGATCCAACATAACTTAGTGTGAATGCCAAGTAGTGGCTTTGGACCTTAGGCGAGTGTGATGAGCATGTTGGACCTCATAGGCTTTTACGTTGTTCTTGGTTGTTTAGTTTGATCATGAGAGTTAGTAGGTTGTTGAGAGAGCTCCTCATTCATTGAGTGAGATGTGAGTATGTAGATTCTAGGATGCGGTCCTAGAATGAGAGTCAAATGATCTTGCATAGATCATTTGTGGAGAGGCCTTAGACTTTCTAGAGTTGAGCGAGTTTTGATACATATCTAGTGTGAGTAGGTTGCGGGATTCTTCCCAAGGGAAGGAAGATTGTTTTGTGAGTTAGCGTTTGGGACGAGGTAAGTCTCCGGACTTACTTAGCTCGTATTCGTTGTATTAGTTTCGATGTGTGTTTGGTGGTGTGTGTTTTAGTATTTTTTATGTTATAACAACAAAACCGGAAATCGGACGACCTTTACATTATTATTGGCCCAAGTGTATGATTAACGGGTGGTGACAACACTGCCTAGCTCTTGCGAAGAGCTAGGGGGGTCTCGGGGTTTAGCCCGGGCAAGTAGACGGTCAGATGCATCAGTACCATTCCTTGACGGTGAGTAGGGACTGAGGCGAGATCTTGCAGTGATTCTCGTGTCACAAATGAAAGCTGAATTAGAACGGGATATGACTTAATAATAAAAAGATAATAAACCGGACTTGTGTGTTTAAGCGTATGTTGTGTGTTTATGTTTATTTATGTGTGTGTGCCATTACCTTGATTCTAATGCTTTGAATATTAGCTAACAAATATTTTATACCGATGTTGTAGATTGCTTGCAGGTTAGGAATGCGGCCAAGAGATCCGGAAGAGTGGGCACCGTGGGTTCTTTACATTTTAGCACGGGTTTTGGTTCGAGTCGGGTTGTGTTTTTTCTTCGTTTATTGTTTTGTATGTCGCGTGTGTGGCATTTGATCCTTGGAGTTGTTTTCGGTTGAAGTCCATTGATTATATTCTTTCTGGTTTCCTATCATTGCATAAAAATGTATTTCGGTTTTAGCCTTTATTTGTGTCTTGTTGCAAGATCCGGTGAAATTGTTGTCAGACTAAGGGTCGGGACCCATTGTGAGGTCTCCGCTCGTTGCATCACGGGTCCCGCAGATTTGAGGTGTTACAATATGGTATCAGAGCCCTAGGTTGATAACGATGGCACTTGCAATCTTCTAAAGGCCGATTGAGGAATAAACGAAACCCGCAAGGGTTCTGAAATTTTTGTTTTCAAAATCACGAGCATAGTCAGTCGGGGTAGAATGTACTGACCACCACTCCTTCCGCGGATCTCGGCTGCTTAGTTTATCTGATTTTGATATATATGTATATATTTATTTATGTAGATATGTATACTATATGTGGATTGTAATTGCATGATGGACGTGATTTATATGTATAGTTATATATGTGGACTATAATATATGCTTTGGACCTTGTTGTGATGTAATGGATTTCAGGATGTGTTATTGTAGTATTAATATGGACATAGGACTTATGTTGTCGTATATGCTAATTCTTATTATATATAGTAGTATATAGTATGGGACCTTATAGTTAGGATGACGGAATGATATTATCACCTTATAGTTAGGATGACGGAATGATATTATTACGAGAAGTGAAGCTTTCCTTAGATGCTCCTAGGCATGGGAGTCGAGATGAGAGGTGTGGATGAACCAATCACAAAAGATTTAAGAGACCCGTAAGTTAAGCTCACGGAAGTATCAGAAGGTGAAGCGTCGATTTTATAAGATCCCAAGTGGGTGACTTTCTTTGGACATATGAGGCTACGAGGAGAATTGTGTGATGAAGGTTCACATAGTAGAATATCTTTAAGAGGGTCAACCGTTTTTCGTTATGGTTCGAAGGCAAAGCAACATCAAGAAAAAGGAAGTGCATATAGATGATGGTTTAAGAAGATGAGAGACGCAACAAGGAGCTTTTATCAAAAGACGTAAGACATCAACAGAGAGAAATACGAGTGGATGCTAACTAACATTATAGAATTTGAGAAAACGCACTTACAAGATATCATGAAGCGTGGTTAAGCCTATGAAGGTGAGTCATGTGACACAACAACGCTGAGAAGGGTATAGTTATCTAGCAAAAGGAAAAGGAAGCGTGGAATGAAGAAGGAACTAACGAAGTGTAACACCCCAAATCCGCGGGACTCGGGATGCTACGGGTTGGGACCTCACAATGGGTCCCGACCCTTAGCTTGACCACAATTTCACCGGATCTTGTAACAAGGCACAAATAAAGGCCAAAACATAAATACATTTTTATGCAATGAAAGAAAACCCGAAAGAAACAACAAACCAAAGACTTCAGCCGAGATACAACCGAAAGACCAAATGCCATACACGCGGCATACAATATATAAGAATAATATACAAACTCGACTCTAACTAAAACCCACTCCTAAAATGTACGGAACCCCGGCTGCCCACTCTTCCAGATCTCTCGGCCGCATTCCTAACCTGCAAGGCAATCTACAACAATCGGTATAAAACCGTTAGTTCATATTCGAAGCATTAGAATTAATGGGAAAGGCACATACACAAGTAATCTCATCACAAGCATACAACATACATAAAATCACACCAATCCGGTTTATTATCTTTATTATTATTAAGTCGTATCCCGTTCTAATTCAACTTAGGTTGTGACACGAGAGTCACCGGAACTCACCTCGGTCCCTACTTACCGGCATGGAATGGTATTGATGCATCCGACCGTCTACCAGCACGGGATAGTCGCCGAGAACCTCCTAGCTCTCGCGGGAGCCAGGCAAGTTGTCACCCCCCGTTATCATACACTTGGGCCAAAATAATATAAAGGTCGGTAATCCTAATTCCGTTTTAATGGTTATAAACAATAAACACACACCACCAAACACACATCAATGCTAATACAAGGAATAAGAGCTAAGTAAGTCCGGAGACTTACCTCATCCCAAAGATAAACCCGATAACCACTCCTCACAACTTCCCGTAGAAAGGCACTCAATGCCTAGTCAAAACAAGGGCACACGATCAATATCTCACTCACATGCTAGAAGTCTTTAACAACATAGGGACATCTACCCTCCCAATGATCTCGCAAGATCATAAACTATAACAACATAGGGACATCTACCCTCCCAAGGATCTCGCAACATCGTAACTCATAACAACATACTAGGATAACTTAAAGCCTTATAACCCCAACCTCGAGCCTCAAAATGCTCACAAGATCAACCATATAACTTAAAGCCTTATAACAACCTCACAAGATAACCAAACACCTCAAGTCTTAGCACAATCATAAATCCTCAAAACTCACATAAGGTTCAAGGCCACTACTTGGCATTCACTCTAAGTTATGCTAGATCCAACCTAGCATGATACTAATACTAAACATAACTAAATCGAGGAAGATAATACTCACACGACGTCAAGACGGATGTCGAACTTGGACTCGTTACGCCTTTATCGGGGCGCTTCCAGACCTAAAACCAAAGCTAAGCAAATTTAGCTAAACGCTAAATTTGAAAGGAAGATTTAACGCATAAAATATTCTAAGGAAAACTCGGTTTCAAAACCAAGGTTAAAACTCGTAAAATCATTTTCCGGGAATTTATACAATTTTAGAAATTTGGGTCATAAACCACAAATTAAATCCTTGGACCATATTCCGAAAATAATCCAACAAAGGCATTATATATAGTGTATATAAATATAAGAATATCCCCGTAATTAAAATCTAAGGTTAAAAACCGCTAACGCATTTTTCGGGCAAAAAATATAACTCTAAAACCTTAGGTCATATTCTGAAAATAAAACTTTGGTCATATTCTGTAATTACTTTAGGAGAGGGCATCATAGTTAAATCCCAAAACCTGGGGCATAAATCATAAATGAAAGTCTGGGGCATTTTTGCAATTACACCAGAATTGAGGGGGGTCCGTTCGTAATTAATGTAAAGGGTTTTAAACCTGCAGGAGCCTTCTTCTTCTTCGGCTGGGCAAGGACGAAGCACAGGCGGCGGCGGCTCGGTGTGCTCCGGCAGATAGGGCGAGGCGAAGACAGCGACGCTGGTAGGCCCCTTGGCGGCGCTGCCAACAGTTCCGGCGAGCGAGACTCTTCTCCGGTGTCAATCCCGGCAGATCGAAGGCAGCAGAAGGCTTGCAGCCGGGTAGGTAGCGTCAAGGGCGCAACTTCTCACTCTATTTGCTATTACTGATAGTAGTAGGTTCCGGTGGTGACTCTCGGCGGCAATGGACCTCATTTCCGGTGGACTCGACATATGGATTTCGATGGAGGCGTGACTGTTGGAGGAACTTGTATAACAGTGGGAGAGAGCAAGTGGGTTCGAGATTGAGGTGAGACTGAGTGAAGGGTTGAGAGGTTGTTGTGCATCCGAGAGGGGAAAGGTGGAGAGAAGAGGGTGAGAGGCAGGGTTGCAGCTGTGGTTGAGAGACAGACGAGGAGATGGGAGAGGAGACAAACAAGGGAGTCTAAAGGCAGCAGAGGGAGCGAGGTTAGCGAGGGGTCCGAATTGAGTGGTTTGCTGCTGCTGTAGAGGCTAGGACGACAGGGTAGTTGGGCGGCATCACAAGAGAGGCTGAGCGGAAGGCAAAGGGCTGCAATTTGGTTTGCTCTCTTGGCACCAGCAAAGCATGGGAAGGAGATAAGAAAGAAGACAATAAAAAAAATAACTAATAAAAAGAAAGGAATCGGGAATCACCTAAACTCGATCAAATATCCAAGACGGTATTTCAGGATCGAAAAACTTTTCCGAACATTTACCAAAATAAACTACAGAATATATATATATATATATATATATATATATATATATATATATATATATATATATATATATATATATATATTAAAATATACTTGTAAATACATAATTTATGATATACAAAATCGTTCTCGAAAAAAAAAAATTCTCGCTAAAATACATTAATTTAAATTAGACTTAGAAATACTCGCCAAATATATATATATATATATATATATATATATATATATATATATATATATATATATATATATATATAAGTATCGATAAAAACCGGAAAGATAAATATCGCAACCGCGCCTGAAAATATGGGGCGTTACACGAAGCATAAGGTAGAGTACCCCGAGGAGGGTAGCTTTCATGAGAATGGTAACATGAAAGTATAGAAGAATGGTAAGTCATTGACATGGGAGAAGGTCAGTGATCAACTATTTGGTGACAACCGAGAACGCGCATCTGCGGGTGGTCTATGGATGAGTGAGGGGGGGGGGAGTAACCAGGTTGTGGGATTATAAAGAAACGGTAACAAGAACTTGGAATATATCTTAAACTCTTGATTTGAAGTTGATATTGAAATATATCTTAAACTCTTGATTTGAAGTTGTTATGGAGAACACCAGTTTGCGAAAAGAGAGACAGTTATCTCCGTTAGTACATCGATTACAATGAGCCGAACAAGATAACAATAAAGTACACATATCCCTCATCATGGATAGATGATCTACTCGATCGGTTGCAAGGGTCGGTGGTCTCTTTCAAAATTGATTTAAGCTTTAATTGTAACCAATTGAGAAGTCGAGACTGGGATATTGCAAACACGGCATTCCGGACAACCATGGTCACTACGAGTTGTAGTGATTCCATATGGGCTTACCAATGCCCTGAATAAGACATTTTGGTCTACTCTCGAGAAGAGAAAAGTTTTATGATTAGTTGTCGCACGAAGACAATCCCCGAAGGATGTGAAACAAGTTAAAAGTTTTCTTGGATGTGCCGGTCATTCCCGGATTTGTGGAGAGATTCTCCAAAGTAACACCATACACGGCTAACCTACTCCGGAAGACAAAAAGGCTTTGAGCGGGACGAAAATTGACAATGGAGTGTTGAGAGTTAAGAGGAGATTCATTGGTACAATTTTTTTGAATTTTCCTCGAGGTATGATGGTTTGAAGTGTACAAGTGATTCTCCAAGACAGGGTCTTGATTGAGTATTGAGGAACGATGTAAAAGTAATAGCATATGTGTCTCGTTAGTAGAAACGGTGTAAAGTAAAGTACTTCCCTTCATTACTTGGAACTTGCAACAAGAATTGAGGAAACATAACATCAAGATTGGTTTGACAAGAGCCAAAGCCAAATGTGTAAATTGGAAGTTTGATCTTCTTTGTTAGAGACAAGCAAAGAGAAACATAATAGAAATGCTGCATTGAGAAAGACCCGAGTAGGGAGTTGAGTTTCCGATATGTCGGACCTTTTTGAGATCTATCGAAAGTTGGAGAAGTGGCTTACAAGTTGGCGTTGCCACTTGATGTCTTATGTGTATCAATCGAGAGCGTGCATACATGACTTCGAGACATGTCGTCAGTCATGATGATCTAGTGGCAGACGAGGGACCGATGAGGCTAACTAGAAGACGGAAGATAGTATCTTTGGTGGGATTTTACGCTGAGCTAGTAGGATCGATAGAATCGACCGGTTAGACCTAGTTCTTCCCTTGGTTGTGTTATGTGTAGGTGTGGTGTTATGTGTAGTTGAGCCTTGTGCGAGAATGTGCTATGACTAGATATGTTTGCGGTAGTAATTTGAGTAGATTGTGTGTATAGATTAGAAGGTTTAAACCTTCTTAGTTTGAGAGTTCATACATGGGCCTTAGGGATCGAGAAGTTTGTCGTATAGCAAGTTTCAGGACGAAACTTGTTTTTAGGGGATCTAATGTAATGCCATTTTTATTGGGTGCGTTTTTGTTTTATTTTTTTTTTCCGGCTTTATCGATATTTTTATAGCTTAAGTTCTTTTTATATTAAAGTATTTTACGACGTAAAATGGCTTTCCCGAGCATATTTATATTTTTGGTTTACTTTCGGAAAAATTCGAAAGGTTGTTCCGATTTGTAAATCCCGTTCTCGTTTGAAAACGAGTCTACTCTTTTATTATTTCCTTTTTAGCTTAAATTTCTTTTTCTTTTCTTTATTTAATCTCTTTCTCTCTCATTGCTGGATGATGAGCAACTTCTGCACCCCGACCCCTCAATTCTTCTGCCTCCTTCTCTGTTCCTTAACCACTCTCACGTAATCTCTCTCTCTCTCTCACGTTACTCTCTCTCTCTTACCCACCATCTTCTCCCTCTCCTCCTCTCCCTCTGTTCCTATCTCAGACCGCAAGAACAAGTGCTCCACCACCTCTGCTCCTTGCGAGCCGCATCTAACAACTGCTCCCATTGCCGCCGCTTGGATCCTACTTCCGGCCACCTTTCGAGCCTCCTCGAGTTCTCTATCCTTGCCGGAGATGAGAGCAAACATTTCACCGTTTGCAGCCACAAGAGAGGAACACCACCGGGCTACCGCCTTCCCTTTGCCTTCTTGACCGGAGCAACACCACTCCCCGGAAGCCTTCGATGTGCCCTGCTCATAGAACCCTTGTCCGAGCCATGACCGCCGCCTACTTGTCCCTCTTCTGTCAAATGAAGCCACCACGACGTGTTACTGCTGCAAGGGATCGTTAGTAACCACGTGAGGGAACCCAGTGAGCCCACCTCCGCCAAAGAACTCGGGGCTGCCTCACTCTTCCGCCGCCTTCTCCTCCCGTCTTCCAGCTTCTATCGTGCTAGAGCACCTCGCTGCCTGCACCCTACCACCCTCTCCGGCCTTCGGACTCCGCTGGTAGGGAGAAAGCCCCAGTCGTCGCTTGTACTCTTGGTCCGCCCTGAACAGTGGCCTAAGAAAACCCTTTTGGGTTATTTGCATTTGGGCCCCCCTGACTTTTGGTATATTGCAATATGTGCCCATATTTTTATATTTGCATTCTCTACCCATATTTTTGGAATGTATCCATTATGCCCCTACTTATATTTAATTATAGATTTGGCCTTAGAAATTTTATTGCAGATTTGGCCCATGTTCTTATAAGTGTATAAATTGCCCCGGAAAAAGTGTTGGCGGTTTTTAACCTTGGATTTTAATTACGGGGACATTCTTATATTCGTATATCTTTGATAAATTAGCCGTAATGTGTTTTGGAGATTTTGACTCGGTTTTTAGTACGGGGTTTAATCTTATTTTATGTACGCTATATACTATGCCAAAATTTAGCATTATGCTAACTTTGTTTCGTTTGGTGCTAGGTTCAGAAGCGCCCCGATTAAGGCCAACGAATCCATATCTTCATCCGTAGTTTGTCTTCTGGCTTTGACCTCGTGTGAGTACCTTCTTCCTCGATCTAGTTATATTTAGTAGTATCATGCTACATTGGATCTAGCATAACTTAGAGTGAATGCCAAGTAGTGGCTTTGGACCTTAGGCGAGTGTGATGAGCATGTTGAAACTCATAGGCTTGTACGTTGTTCTTGGTTGTTGAGTTTGATCATGATAGTTAGCAGATTGTTGAGAGAGCTCCTCATGCGTTGAGTGAGATGTGAGTATGTAGATTCTAAGATGCGGTCCTAAAATGAGAGTAAAATGATCTTGCGTAGATCATTTGCGGAGAGGCCTTAGACTTCTAGAGTTGAACGAGTTTTGATACATATCTTGTTGTGAGCAGCTTGTGGGATTCTTCCAAGGGAAGCAAGAGTGTTTTGTGAGTTAGCCTTTGGGACGAAGTAAGTCTCCGGACTTACTTAGCTCGTATTCGTTGAATTAGTTTCTATGTGTGTTTGGTGGTGTGTGTTTTAGTATTGTTTATGTTATAATAATAAAACCGGAAATAGGACGACCTTTACATTATTATTGGCCCAAGTGTATGATAACGAGCGGTGACAACACCGCCTAGCTCTTGCGGAGAGTTAAGGGGTTCTCGGCCACTAGCCTGGGCAGGTAGACAGTCAAATGCATCAATACCATTCCTTGAAGGTGAGTAAGGACCGAGGCGAGATCATTCTCTCATGTCACAAATCAAAGTTGAATTAGAACGGGATATGACTTAATAACAAAAAGTTGAATTAGAACAAATACTTGTTCGCTCAAAAGTGCGTGCGTCAAAGTCTTAAATTTATATCCATAACTTAAGCAAAAGCGAACCCGCAGTGTACGGATCAGCTGTAGTAAAGCAAAAAATTGCAGAATCGAACTTAGGAATTTGGTGAGAATAAAATCGGTTCAAATATTGTGTGGCAAGAAAGCTTTTGTAACGATGTTAAGAGACAAATAATTCCAAGGATTCAAGTATCCGACTGCGGCTTTTGATTCAAGACACTCTAAAGATCAAAGGACAGAGTTGGGGTTGCCAAGGTTATGTGATTCGAAGAAAGGAATAATGTAAGGTGAAGTTCCACTATTATCTTATTTCAACTTAGAAGCTCTCTACCCGAAGGATGTTGAGTCTCATCAAGAAGAGTATTCAAGGTAAGGATTAACACTCAAACCACTCACTAAACCCAAGTATCTGACTCTCGAAGGTAAAGATGAAGGGTACACTCAAACCTTAATAGAGGATGTTGAGTCTCTCTATTACCCGAATCTTGCAAACTTTAGTTACCAAGTGAAGAATCAATGATGAAGTCTCTTCTTACACTTACATAAGGGTTAAAAAGTTTAAGAAAGACTAGGATTTAGGCAAGGTTTGACTTTGGTTAAAGGATAAAACAATGAGGAACGACTGACCAGAAAAATCGTGGTGTTCCTAGAGAAAATCGGTCGATTTTCTTGAAGAAGTGTCCGATTTTTTGCAATTCCAAAGATTAGATCTCAACTCTTAGGGTCCAAAAGGTTAAATGAGTTTAGTCTATCATCATCCATGATAGAAAACCGGGCGATCTAGATCGAGGAGAAACTTCAACTACTTCTTCTTGATCGTTCGAGACGAATCAAACTTCGAATTTGGGTGGCGGAAGCGTTTGGTTAATCCTTCAAAAGGATCCTCGAATGTGGAGGCTTGGATTAAAGACTAGATCCAAGCAAGAACTCTAAGAGGGTGGGAGAAGAAGGTGATGCCTAAACTAAGTAAGAGGGTTTTCCTTCTCATTACTTAGTATTCAACTTAGACATGCCTTTACAAATGAGCCAAGTCATCCTTATATAGTGGATGAAGGCCATACAAAGAGTCTTAACACAAATGACGGAATTAAATTCGGAATTAAGTTCCGAATATGAAAAGCCTAAAATATGAAAGGTCGGAATTTAATTCACGGAATTAAGTTCCGGAATTAAAGTTCCGAATATAAAAAGCCTATTATTAAATAGCCGCATAATAATAAATGTCTTCAAATGTGCGGGTCCTTCTAGCCGGAAACACGGATGGGATCGCCATCCGAGGGCGTATCATTCTCCTCCTCTTAAATGTGAAACGTCCTCGTTTCACCTTCAAAAAAAAGAAAGGAGTCACTTGAGGAACAAGACCCTTGAAAATCAGCCTTGGATAATGTCGGAGTCGGGCAGCTTGGAATTGTAGTCTTTCAAAAGAGCGGTGGTGCCACCAATCTTGTCGAACATGAAGAGGACAAACTCTGGATCGGGAGGCTCAAACTTGTAGTTCAACATGGTGGTGACGTTGTGGACTTTGCCTCTTAAGCCGTAATTAGTCTTGACTTTGAACGGCGGAGCCATGCTGAAAATATGGAACAACAAGATGAGGGATAAGTGAGTGGACATCATAAAGAGAAACCTCGAATCGGCCATCTCAAATTGGCTTTCCAACAACGAAATGGTTCCATTGTCAGGGTGGACTTCTTTTTCACTCTCAAAAATGGCCTCGTCTTTGTCATCTTCAAAAAACTTGCCATGTAACGGATTGACCAAATGAATTGGAATAATTGGGGATACCTCCGGAATGATGAACTCTTCCTTGGCCTCTTCTAATGGATCATCACACAACGGTTCTTCTTGTTGGGCAACCGTCGTGTGGGCAAGAAGTTGTTCCCTCAAAAGTTGAATCTCACGCTTTAGAGCGTCATTTGTTTCCTTGAGCATAACATACTCCTCTTTGGAATTAGCACACCGTTTAGGGGCAACGTTTACTACTTGCACATGATTGGCACGCCGTCGTGGGGCAACAAAAGTATCCTCATAATATTCTGGTCGGTGTGGATACCGTTGGTGCCCTTCTATGGAATAAGTCGGCCGTGGTGGGTCTGGAGGAGGCAACCACTCCTCATCCTCAAAATATTGTCTCCGTCGGTACCTCCGGGAGATTGGTTTGGCCGCTTTGAGCTTAAGTTCATATGGAGAAGGCAACCACTCTCCATATAAATCAAACTGATCTTCATCATCATAGAACATGATGAATGATGAAGAACACCGAAGAACACAATGAAGAACACCGAAGAACGGTTGAAGATCTTTGAAGAACACCGAAGAACAGTTGAAGATCTTCGAAGAACAACGAAGAACAGTTGAAGATCTTCGAAGAACGCCGAAGAACAGTTGAAGATCTTCAAAGAACACCAAAGAGAGAGAAAATTTTTTGATGAACAATCAAGAACAAAAGTAAAGAATTTGAGCTCGATCCCGAGCTCTGGCACCAATGATAGAAAACCGGGCGATCTAGATCGAGGAGAAACTTCAACTACTCCTTCTTTATCGTTCTTGTTGGGTCAAATTGAGAACTTGAGCGGCGGAAGCTTAGAAATGGATGCGGAAGCGTTCGGTTGATCCTTTAAAAAGATCCTCGAATATGAAAGACGTGGATCAAAGACTAGATCCAAGATAGAACTTTAAGGGGATTGAAGGAGAAGTGATGCCTAAACTAAGTAAGATGGTTTTCCTTCTCAATACTTAGTATTCAACTTAGACATGCCTTTTACAAATGAGTCAACCCATCCTTATATAGTGGATGGAGGCCATACAAAGAGTCAAACATAAATGACGGAATTAAAAGTCGGAATTAAGTTCCGAATATGAAAAGCCTAAAATATGAAAGGTCAGAATTTAATTCACGGAATTAAGTTCCGGAATTAAAGTTCCGAATATAAAAGACTTATTATTAAATAGCCGAATAATAATAAACGTCTTCAAAATGGTGCGGGTCCTTTCAAGCTTGAAACACGGATGACAATGTCATCCGGGGGCGTATCATTCTCCTCCTCTTAAATGTGAAACGTCCTCGTTTCACCGTCAAGAAAGAAAGGAGTCACTTGAGGAACAAGACCCTTGAAATGCAGCACTGGATGCATATTGTCGGAGTCGGGCGGCTTGGACTTGTAGTCCTTCAATAGATCAGTGAAGCCACCAAGATTGTCGAACATAAAGAGGAAAAACTCCGGATCGGGAGGCTCAACCTTGTAGTTTAACATGGTGGTGACCTTGTGGACTTTGCCCCTTATGCCGTAATTGGTCTTGACTTTGAATGGTGGGGCCATGCTGAAAATATGGAACGGCAAGATGAGGGATAAGTGAGTGGGTATCATAAAGACAAAACTCGAATCGGCCGGCTCAAATTGGTTTTCCATCAACAAAATGGTACCGTTGTTGGGGTTGGATTCTTTTTCACTCTCATCATAAGAATCAGAATCATCATAGAACATGATGAACGATGAAGAACACTGAAGAACGGATGAAGATCTTCGAAGAACACTTGAAAATCTTCGAAGACCGCCGAAGAACAGTTGAAGATCTTCGAAGAACACTTGAAGATCTTCAACAATATTGAAGAGAAAAAAATTTTGTCAAGAACAATCAAGAACTTTAGTAAAGAACTTGTCCTCGATCCCGACCTCTGATACCAATGATAGAATAACGGATGATCTAGATCGAGGAAAAATTTTTGATGAACAATCAAGAACACAAGTAAAGAATTTGACCTCGATCCCGAGCTCAGATACCAATGATAGAAAACCGGGCGATCTAGATCGAGGAGAAACTTCAACTACTTCTTCTTGATCGTTCGAGACGAATCAAACTTCGAATTTGGGTGGCGGAAGCGTTTGGTTGATCCTTCAAAAGGATCCTCGAATGTGGAGGCTTGGATCAAAGACTAGATCCAAGCAAAAACTCTAAGAGGGTGGGAGAAGAAGGTGATGCCTAAACTAAGTAAGAGGGTTTTCCTTCTCAATACTTAGTATTCAACTTAGACATGCCTTTACAAATGAGTCAAGTCATCCTTATATAGTGGATGGAGGCCATACAAAGAGTCTTAACATAAATAAAGGAATTAAAGTCGGAATTAAGTTCCGAATATGAAAAGCCTAAAATATGAAAGGTCGGAATTTAATTCACGGAATTAAGTTCCGAAATTAAAGTTCTGAATATAAAAAGCCTATTATTAAATAGCCGCATAATAATAAATGCCTTCAAAATGTGCGGGTCCTTCTAGCCAGAAACACGGATGGTATCGCCATCCGGGGGCGTATCAATTCATGCCTCAATCATCAACTATTCTCCTCAGAATCACAAAGTTCATAGCCAATCATTTACATTTTTGAATCAAAATCAAGATTGAATAAAGAAAACCATATAAAAACCAAACTTTTCATAAAATTAAAAAATCTCCAAACTCTGTAATCAATCCTTCAAAACAACAATAAAATCTCTCAAAACACTAAATAGAATGTGCTCACATATCACAATAATGAACAATAATCAAAGATCTCACAACTTTTTTGAATCTTGAACTCTATATTCCTTTCGCAGCCTTATTTCTCTCCAAGAATCTCCAATCCTCTATTCTCTGCCGTCAATCTCCGATTTCTTGCGACGTCCCCTTTTCGTCTCTTAGGGTTACAACATAACCCAAATCACTAATGGGCTGCAAGACATTTTCCTCTTCTGGCCCAATGCTTTGGGCTTTCGAACGTTATAATTTTTAGACGGTTACTAGTAAAAATCGACCGATTTTCTATATAACTCGTCCGATTTTTCTATAGGAAAATCGTTCGAGTCAATAGATAAATCACCCGATGTTTCTTCTCTGAGAGTGCTCGTCTTTTGGCTTGTTTTCCACTTCCTTGTGTGAATATTCCACGCACTTTCCTTGCTCCTAATGACTCCTCAATGGTCTCTTATGCTTCCCTATTGCCCTTAACTACTTCTTGCTCCATTATTGGTTCCAAATCCATCGTTTTCACCTACAATTCAATCAAAACTCGTGTAGGCCTCTATTTCCGAAATATATATGAAACAAAACTTAAAGGCATACAAATCTCTTCAAATGCAGGATAAACTGAGGTAAAACATTAACGATATGCATGATTATAATGGTATATAATTCATGTCATCAAAATACCCCATACTTGCCTCTTGCTTGTCCCCAAGCAAATTTCAAATCTAGCACACAAGATGTCATGGATTATATGATGCGAAAAACTCAAAAACTTTTTGAAATGTGCTTCTTCTTTTAGATCACCGTCAAAGTAATGTTTCAAGGCATAGGAAAACAATGTATGCATCAATAATAATTGTACCATGGACAAATCATCATATCTTACTTAAAGACATGTATAAGAAACATGATAAAGATGTAGACATAATCAAAGTCAAACAAATCAAAGCCATGAAGTCTTAAACATGTGCACAAAGGTCTCAAGGTCTTCCAATCATAAAGAGGCCAAAGAAACGTGCTAAGGGTGGGGAATTCTTCAAGTTAATGTGGTGCTAATCCGGGAAAGTGGAACAACACAACAAGAACAATAGAACATAATTCCACCAACACATGCTTTGCATGTAATATTTCTTTTCTTTTACTTTTCTTTTGAGAGTATGGACATAGGTGCACAAAAACCGAAGCCTAGGAAATCAGCTATTCTCAATTTTTCGAGATGCCTCAAACCCTTGATGCACATACCATACCCCGTTAGGACTGTCGTTCATTCCGACGTTGGCAAGACACAAACACCCGGCTATGTGAATGGTGCCGAGTTACTCATCCTTATGTTCAACGTCCCCAAACCTATTTTGCTAAATTTTCACTTAACACTTTTACAAAGGCCCTCCCACATCAAAAATTCCTTACATTACCACCTATCCTAATTCCCGGATGGTCAAAAGAAGGCTATAATTTTCATCGAGGTGCCAGCATGAACAAGACGTGAAAGAAAAGTAGTGAATTGCCTTAGTCATTCCATCATGATGCATAAGAACTTACAATATAGCTTCGACATTATTTTATTCTACTATCAAGGCATCAATGTCATATAAATCATACAAGCACTCAAGTAAGACAATCAAATCCATACATGTTACCATTAAAGTCTCAACATGACTAAGTTGTCTTTTGCCTTTTCACATCACAATCATCATTATAGAGGTCATTTCCATCATAGGAAGCACAAAAATTTTTAAATTTTCACAAACTTTTGAAGAAAACACATAATGCAAATGTAATAAGGGAAACGATATGCAAGAGTTAATACAAACCAAGTTCATAAAGTGCAATGTAGAGTACAAAAACGTGCAACAATATGAAAGAGATTGCAAGTACCCCACCCCATACTTAACCTTCACATTGTCCCCAATGTGAGAAGTCAAGCACAAGATGGAGAAAAATACTTACAATGTAAAATGAAGTGGAACTCAATCCTCAGCTGAGAAGGCTTTATATAGGGTCGACATTTTTCAAAATCGACCGATTTTTGGGTCGATTTTTTCATCGGCCGGATTTTCTTCTATTTTTTCTCACTAAGGCAGCAAATCGACCGATTTTTTCTGAGGGGGTTGATTTTTTGGTCGATTTTTCTCTTAGAGAAGGAAAATCGATCTGCTCTAAAGCCTTCATGTCCCAGAATCGACCGATTTACTTATGGTAAAGTCGATTTATCACCCCTTGCTTCTTGAAAACGTCCCTAAGTACACTTGCATCAAATTCTCCACCAATTTTTCAAGGTTGTACCTAGTTCCTGCAATTTATGATACAAACAAACCAAGAGCGCATCGAGGAGAAACAAAAACAAAGCAAACTACGCTAACTAAACTAAGCTACATTATAGAAAAAGGAAAAAATCTAGAACTACCGTGGATTGCCTCCCAAGAAGCGCTTTGATTAAAATCTTTAGCTAGACCATACTCCATAGATGATTCAATGCACGTCGAACATCTAGGATTGCTCTTTGAATCCAACATTAAACTCTTCCAAAAATATTCGGGTTCCTAATTTTTCCGGCAAATGGTAGGATCCCCCACGTACAAGCTTGTACGGTTTGGTTCTAGCTGGAATCCTACCTTTCTTCTTATGCCTCCATGGGACATAACTCAGCTTTTCATCCCATCCTTTCCTAGATCGAGAAAACAGCTTCTCGAGAATTCTAGTAGCTTCCCCATCTTCAGCTTGGGGATAGGTCCTTACCATGCGAGGGACCCCA
This sequence comes from Fagopyrum homotropicum, assembly GCA_033239125.1. Taxonomy (NCBI): domain Eukaryota; kingdom Viridiplantae; phylum Streptophyta; class Magnoliopsida; order Caryophyllales; family Polygonaceae; genus Fagopyrum; species Fagopyrum homotropicum. Next base: position 92,227,798 of record BSWB01000003.1, on the reverse strand, counting down.
TACTTGAACATGAAACAACTATTGGCATTGGCGTCGAAGCGCTTGCCAAATTTACTCCTTCTAGTCCAAGGAGCATCTACTTCCAACAATTTTAATGGAGGTTTCATCTTGACCTTAGGGGGTTCCTTCGGTGGAGTCATACAACTTTTCGGTGCTTTCCTGGAGAAATATCGAACTTTAAAGGGAGTAAGAGCATGTACCTTGTAAAGTTCTTCAAGGCTAGGGATAAGTTTCATGTTGGGATGATGATCCACACATGAAATATCTCGCAACTCGGCTAGATCCTCTACAACTTTGGTCACAGTTTCAGTAATTTGGCCAAGGTTCTCCACATTCTCTTCTTGTTCCAACTCAACTGATTCTTCTTCCACCTCGACCGCAGTTATAACAATTGGGTCGAGGTCTTCCACACCTTACTCTTCTTCAGTAAGGACTACAAGAGGAGGTTTGGGAACAGCAGGAAGAGTGCTCAAAACTTGTAGTTCTTCCTTGTACATCTCTTCCAGCTTAACTTTGTTACCATAGAAAAACTTGTTTTCGAGGTCGTCTAGCCTCTTCAACAATTTCTCGCACTTTGATTTAATTGAAACTTCAGGAGGTTGCTTGTAAATTTTTTGAGGGATATGCAACTTATCCCAATATGCAAGCTCATCCTCCATGACTTCTTCACGTTCTCTTTCAGTGGCAAACCAATGGAAGGCATACTTCTCTTCCAAGTATTAGTAATAATCCGCTCTAGCTATTTGTCATGCTATCCATATTGGATCGAAAATAGGCTAATAGCTATTATCATCCATTGGTGGCCTCCAACGGTTAGAGATCCATAGAGAGGAAAATAATACTACAAAGGCACTCAAGTAGAATGATCAATAGCAAAAGCATAAGCTCCCAAGCCGGACAACCGAAAACCGAATTTGGTCCAGACCAAATCCCCGGCAATGGCGCCAAAAACTTGTTCGCTTAAAAGTGTGTGCGTCAAAGTCTTAATTTATATCCAAAACTTAAGCAAAAGTGAACCCGCAATGTACGGATCAACTATAGTAAAACAAGAAATTCTAGAGGCGAACTCAGGGATTTTGTGAGAATGAAATCGGTTCAAATAATGTCTAGCAAGAAGTAAAAGCTTTTGTAAAGATGTTAACAGACAAATGATACCAAGGATTCAAGTATCCGACTGCGGCTTTCGATTCAAGACACTCTAAAGATCAAAGGACAGAGTTGGGGTTTCCATGGTTACGTGTTTCGAAGAAAGGAATAATGTACGGTGAAGTTCCACTACTCTGTTATCCCAACTTAGAAGCTCTCGACCCGAAGGATGTTGAGTATCATCAAGAAGAGTGCTCAAGGTAAGGATTAACACTCAAACCACTCACTAAACCCAAGGATATGACTCACGAAGGTAAACATGAAGGGTATACTCAAACCTTAATAGAGGATGTTGAGTCTCTCTATTACCCGAATCTTGCAAATCTTATTTTTCAAGTGAAGAATCAATGATGAAGTCTCTTCTTGCACGTGGATAAGGGTTAAAAAGGTTAAGCAAGGCAAGGATTTAGGCAAGGTTTAACTTTGGTTAAAGGATAAAACATTGAGGAACGTCAGAACAGAAAAATCGTGGTGTTCCAAGATAAAATCGGTCGATTTTCTTGAAGAACAGTCCGATTTTTCACAATCACAAAGATTAAATCTCAACTCTCAGGGTCCAAATGGTTTAATGAGTTTAGTCTATCATCATCTATGCCTCAATCATCAACTATTCTCCCCAGAATCACAAAGTTCTTAGCCAATCATTTTCATTTTTGAATCAAAATCAATATTGAATAAAGAAAACCAAATAAAAACCAAACTTTGCATAAAATTGATAAATCTCCAAAATCTGTAATCAATCCTTCAAAACTTCAATAAAATCTCTCAAAACACTCAATAGAATGTGTTCACAAATCACAATAACCAAAGATCCTGCAACTTTCATGAATCTTGAACTCTATCTTCCTTTTGCAACCTTCTTTCTCTCCAAGAATCTCCAATCCTCTATCCTCTGCCGTCAATCTCTGATCTGTTGTGACGTCCCTTTTTCGTCTCCTAGGGTTCAAACATAACCCAAATCACTAATGGGCTTCGAGACATTTCCCTCTTCTGGCCCAATGTTGTGGGCTTTCGAACGTTATAATTTTTAGAAGGTTACAAGTAAAAATCGACCGATTTTCTATATAACTCGTCCGTTTTTTCTACAGGAAAATTGTTCGAGTCAAGAGACAAATCACCCGATTTTTCTTCTCTGAGATTGCTCGTCTTTTGGCTTGTTTTCCACTTCTTTGTGTGACTCTTTCACACACTTTCCTTGCTCCTAATGACTCCTCAATGGTCTCATATGCTTCCTTATCGCCCTTAGCTACTTATTGCACCATTATTGCTTCCAAATCCATCATTTTCACCTACAATTCAATCAAAACTCGTGTAGACCTCTATTTCCGAAATATATATGAAACAAAGCTTAAAGGCACACAAATCTCTTCAAATGCAGAAGAAACTAAGGTAAAACATTCACAATATGCATGATTATAATGGTATATAATTCATGTCATCAAGTATGTTGTGTGTTTATGTTTATTTGTGTGCGTGTATGCCATCACCTTGATTCTAATGCTTTGAATATTAGCTAACGGTTTTTTACCGATTTTGTAGATTGCCTTGCAGGATACGAATGCGGCCGAGAGATCTAGAAGAGTGGGTAGCTAGGGTTCCGCACATTTTAGGAGGGGTTTTTGTTCAAGTCGGGTTATGTTTGTTCTTCGTTAATTTTTTTATATGCTGTGTGTATGGCATTTGATCCTTGGAGTTGTTTTCGGCTGAAATCCATTGTTTATATTCTTTCGGGTTTCCTTTCATTTCATAAAATGTATTTTGGTTTTGGCCTTTATTTGTGCCTTGTTGCAAGATCCGGTGAAATTGTTGTCAGGCTAAGGGTCGGGACCCATTGTGAGGTCTCCGCCCGTAGCATCCCGAGTTCCGCGGATTCGGGGTGTTACATCCTCCATTAAAAATATCTATGGAACAGAAAATAGACCTATCAGAGCAAGCATGCATAGTACATCCAGAGTCTAATGTCCAATAATCAAATTTGCATTTGAAAGGAATAACGCACATCAGCAGTTCACAAGAGCATTGAGCATGCATATTTTCAAACAAGGAAACGTTATTTTCAGTTCCTTTACTAGACTCGTCTTTCTTTTTCTGCCTACAATCATTTATGAAATGACCAGTTTTCTAACAGTAGAAACACTTCTTATTTTCCTTATCAGATTCATAATTAGTAGTTTTATGAAAATTGTCATCTTTTATATCCTTCTTATTTTGCTTATTATTCTTCTTAAATTTCCCCTTAGTCATGAGAACTTCGGCCTAAACTTCTGATTTCTTATCATTAGGTTTAGACTTAAAGACTTTCATGGACTCATTTTTATCAGTAATGGATTCAATTATTTTAGCCTTGGTTAAGGTTTGAATACTATGTTGAATCACATCTTTATAGGTGTCAAATTGGGGAGGCCAAGAACCAAGCAAAATAACAGTAAGATGGGTGTCTTTTATAGTGTCATCACATCTTTCTAAAATACATTTCCATCTTAAGAAATTTATCTAGATTGTCATTTAAGGTTAGGTTCACATGCACATAAAAAGTAAACAGCCTATGCAAAGTACATATGTGAGATGACAAAGATTTTTTATTATATTATTTATCTAGAGCTTCCCACAAAGGTTTGGTGGTAGAAACACACTAGTACAAAAGAGGGGCTGTAGACCCCGATTTTTTTTTACATGAGACCCCGGTTTTCAAAGCGTGGTTAACGGGAGCAAGGTAAAGCTACTCAGACCTCGCTAATTGTCACCGAGGTAAAAATAATTCGAAACACAGTTATTTTAAATAACCTTGGTACCAGTTCTATTTTTTTTAAAAAAAAATTACAAGATTCGGACCACAGTTATTTAAAATAACAGTGGTCCCAGTTCTATTTTATAAAAGAAAATTACAAGATACGGACGTGGTCATAGTTTTATATTTTTTAAAAAAAAACACCACGGTTCTTTAAAAAAACCGTGGTGCTTAACAAAAATCTACTAGTTCACTCTACTACACCAATTCTGATTCTAAACGCATACAACAATAATAATCACTTCAACTTTGGCTACTATTTAGCCTCTTCTTCAAATGAGTATGCCACACACGGTCTTGATTTCGTTATAAGTTCTTCAAGTGAGTATGAACATTCTTCAAGAAGGTTCATCTGACATCAAATTTGCAAGAGTCCGAGGCTTGTCTGATATAGATTTGAAAGCCTTGACAAGATCTTCTTTGACCATGAAGAGTACAGATGCTGCAAACACACTTTGAAGTATCTTTGTGCTCATTCCTCGGTAGAAACCAAATAAACCCTCATATTGGATCATCTTGATTATAGCATCAATGGTGCCTGCAGGATGAAGAGCCAAGTTATGAATCTACAACAAAACATAGCCTAATTACCATCTTTGCATCTACGGGATGTTGTGTTAACCGAACAGACCCTATGTCCTTAACACATAACAAGACGAAGCTGATAAAGCAAACCTGAGTATCTCGAAGAAGAACTGCCACCGATATCCTGCTTTGCTTGAAGCCTTGACTACAAGGGTGACAGAACATCAGATTCGGCCTTCAGGCCATAATTCTGCAAAACTAGTTACTATTCCAGATGCAAGTAGTAGTTATATTTACCTTTACTACTAGCAAAGGATATGGTGAGACCGTAGCTCCAAGTTTGGCCACAACACCCAGAGCAAAGACCTGCCAGACCACACAAGTACAAAAACTCATACCAAAATTTACCGGAGATGAACAATTGTGTAATTTAGCATCACCCATTCAAATTTCATAACTCTAAAACATTAACATTCTTCCGCCCTTGCTTGCTGTTATAGTGTTCGCTCAAAAGTGTGTGCGTCAAAGTCTTAAATTTATATCTAGAACTTATGCAAAAGCGAACCCGCAGTGTACAGATCAGTTGTAGTAAGGCAAGAAATTCAAGAGTCGAACTCAGGGATTTGGTGAGAATAAAATCGATTTCAAATTATTTGGAAAAGTGTAAAAGCTTTTGTGATTAATAAGGAGACAAATGATTCCAAGGATTCAAGTATCCGATTGCGGCTTTCGATTCAAGACACTTCTAAAGATCAAAGGACAGAGTTGGCTTTGCCAAGGTTATGTGTTTCAATGGAAGGTTTCGTACGGCGAAGTTCCAAAACCTATATGTCTAATCCAAAGGCTCTCTCTATAAAGGTTGTTGAAGCTGCAATATAGAAAGGTCTAAGGATAAGAATTACACTCAAACTAACCACCCAAAACCCCAGGATATGACTCTCAAAGGTAAAGATGGAAATCACACTCAAACCTTAATCGAGAATGTTGAGTCTGTCTATTATCCAAATCTTGTAAACTATAGCTGTCAAGTGAAGAATCAATGATGAAGTCTCTTCTCACACTCAAATAGAGGTTAAAAAGGTTAAGTGATAGCATGAAATAAGACTATATTTTAGGTACTTTTTTTGATTGTTTTCCCCTTTTAGATGTGTACATGGATATGAGTTTGAAGCATTTATGAGCACATTCACCTATTTTGTCGATATAGAGATCTACATAAGCTTTATTATGTTTGTTAGTGAATAAAGGCTTGAATTGGAGTGTATGCGAAGGGATAGGAGTATTAGATCATGCTAGATGTCAAGAAGATGCATTGAAGAAGCTAAGGAAGAGCATGATTTGAGAACTTTACGAAACAAAGGCTTTCACAAAGGCCTTTTGAGTTTCCACGGCAAAACCAAGAGAACCACGACCGTGGTTTATACATTGAGATCGTGGAAGGTGATGTCGAAGAGCAACATAGAGTTCCACGCCCTAAACCACGGCCGTGAATGCTACACTAGACCGTGATTTCCATGATGTTGCCACGTGTCATATTTGCCACGTCAGCAATAGTTATCGGGCTTTCTCGTAACCCTATTTTTCTGTCTAAGAAGGCTGAAGGAGGGAGAAAACGGGACGGCTGCTTACACCCCCGAAGAGAGAGATATTCGGATCATTGCTTAGGAAGATTCCATTGCATGCAGGGATGATCCCGAAAAGGACGCGATTTGGAGATTGCGTACTTAGAGATTATCTTAGGGTTTACATTTGGAGACCGATTGACATCCCGTTCTTCGTTGTTCCTTGAGATTGTTGTGATGATTTTTGTTCCCGCTTCCGCATTCATTGAACACATACACTTATTGTTTGGATTTGAGATTGATTATTTGACTAATATTGAGTTTTCGAGATTTTACCTTTTTCTCTTTTAAACTTGATTATTGATTCAATGATGATGGTTATTGGCTAAAACCCTTTAGCAATTCTAAGGTGAAGGGTTGATAGTTGTTGCTTAGATAATGACAAATTGATCGTAACAAGATTGCACCCTGAGAGTAGAGAGAAACTTCGTCGACAACCTTTTCCACGACCTGTTCATGAGTTGCACGGCTGTGGTTCCTCAAGATCTAGCCGTGGTTTCCTCTGTCGTACGTCCTTTGCTTTTGCTTTGATCCAAATTTGAATATTTTCTTTAACCTAGCCTTGACTTACCTTTTCTAGGTAGTAGTGAGACTCAACATCCTTTATTTCGGTTTCGAGTGTCACAACCTTAACCGTTTTGGCTTGTCTTTGATACCTTTGGTTTGGGCATGGGTATTTGAGAGTAATTCTTGTCCTTTGATCCTTTTTATACTGCAACCTCAACAACCTTTATAGAGAGAGTCCTTGGGTGAGATATATAGGATTTTGGAACTTCACCGTACATAACCTTACATTAGATATACCTTTGCAATCCCGACTTTGTCCTTACATCTATAGAATATCTTGAATCAATTGCAACAATTGGATACCTGGATCTTTAGGATTGTTGTTTTCCCAATATTACTTGCAAAGCTTCTATATTTTACTTGCTCGACGATTTGTGAACTGATTTTGTTCTCACCAAATGCTTGAGTTCGACTCTGGAATTTCTTGCCTTACTACGCCGATCCGTACACTGCGGTTCACTTTTGCATAAGTTCTAGATATAAATTTAAGACTTTGTGACACACACTTTTGAGCGAACAAGTTTTTGGCGCCGTTGCCCGGGATTTGGTCTAGACCAAATTCAGCTCTCGGTTGCCGAGCTTGGGATCTTTTGCTCTTGTGATTTGATTTGTCTTTTGAGTGATTTTTGCAGATTCTTTAGGTATATGCGAAGGACTAGATCTACCAAAGATCTAGTTCCTTTTGATCTCGAACTTGAGAAAGCTTTGAGGAAAAAGATAAAGGAGAAAAAGATGGCTGAAAATAATGAGAGAAACATCCAAGAGGAGTTGGATGAAACTCGAGCACAACTCAAATTGAGCGAGAAGGCTCGCTTGGAGGAAAAGGAACGTAATCAATTTCCAATAGATGAGCTTCAAGCAATGATTCTAGACATGAAACTAGAGAGGAATGATGCTAAGAAGAAGAAGAAGAAGAAGAAAGCTAAGGAATCTATTGCTGAATCATCCGACGATGATGACATGCCGAAGCTAGAGGATATTGCACAAATAATCCTTCCAGTTCGTGACAATCCTAGACCACAAGTTGATCCTCGCATTCCCGCTGGAGATGTGAGAGTTGTTGATGGCGGGGATGAACCACGAACCCTTGGGCAATGGATGGATCCAACTCAGCAACCACGCCGTTTAGGTGTGAATTTCGGAGGTGAAGACGTCCATGATTTCGGGTTTAGCCCGCAAGTTATTACCATGGTTCGCCAAAGTCAATTTGGTGGAACGGATGCTGAATCTCCACACCAACACTTACAGAATTTCGAGATTCTTATGGAGAGATTGAAGCCAAAGAGGGTTGTCAACAACAATTACAAGATAAAACCGTTCTTCTTCTCTTTGAAGGACAAGGCTTTGTCTTGGTACCAAGCTCTTCCGGCTGGAAGACTTAACACATGGGAGGATTTGACTTCGGAATTCCTCACCAAGTTCTTTCCGCCATCCAAGACGGCGGAGTTGAGAGGTAAGATTAATGCTTTTTACATGAAACCTAACGAAAGCTTGTTTAAATCTTGGGAAAGGTTTCAAGATCTTTTATTGGATTGCCCGCATCACGGCATTTCAAAGCTGGAATTACTGGAGATCTACTACAAGGGGCTGGATATGGAAACGCAATTCAAGCTTCAATCACTTTCTTGTGGAACTTTCATGGACATGAGAGAGGATGATGCTTGGGACTTTATTGAGAAGCAAGGCCAAGTGATTGAGAGGTATTCCCATAGGAAAGTAGATGATAGGAATCGAAATTCAGGAGAGCTAGGAGTAAAGTTGACTGAAGCTGCACAAACTCAAATATTTTCCCTCAATAATGAGATCAAAGACTTGAAGGAAGTCATAAGAGCTGGCCTTTAAAAGACGAACGAGCAAGAAGCTGGCTATCTAGGGAGGGATAATAACCAGGGCAATAGGAACAACTACCGGAACAATAACTGGAACAACAACAGGAACTCCAACAACAACAATTGGAGATCTAACCAACAAAACTCCGGTAATTCCTATTCACAAAATGAAAATTCTTTAACACCTCCATCTTCTTCTTCTTCTACTCCTTTGAAAAGTCAGGGTCAAACATCGAATGGCTCGGGCAAACCGGAGAAGGATAAGCATGATGTTATGATAGAGATAATCTTGGGAAAGCTCCAAGGACTAGAGAATCACATCACTTGGGTTGATAAGGTACAAACAGCCTTAGAAAATCAAGTGTTAAGCAAGGCCGGAGAAGTTCCTAGACACCAAAGGAAGCTTCCCAGAAAGACGGAGGACAATCCGAAAGGAAGGGTGATGGAGATTACTACTAGGAGTGGTGTAACAAGCACCGACCCGCAACCCAAGTTTGTAGAAGTTTCCGTTGAGAAAGAGAAAGATAAGGAGAAGGAGAAGGAAGATGTCTATGTTCCTCCTCCAGCTTACAAACCTTCTCTACCGTTCCCGCCATCTAGAGCAAGAGCGCGTCTAGACAAGCAATTCGGTAAGTTCATCGATCTAATGAGCAAACTGCATATTAACATACCTTTTATTGATACAATAGTAGGTATGCCCACTTACGGGAAATTCTTAAAAGAGATCCTCTCTAACAAGAGGAGGCTGGAAGACTTTGGAGAAGTCAAGATGAGTTCGGAATCTTCGGAGCTCATCAAAACAATGACGGAAAAGATGCCCCTAAAGCTGAGAGATTCGGGGTCATTTTATATTCTAATAGGAGTTGGCGAAGTCACATACGATGCTCTTTGTGACTTAGGAGCAAGCGTAAGCATCATCCCGCCTGCTTTGTGTAGGAAGGTCGGTTTAGGTGATCCTAAACCGGTGAAGATGATGTTGTACATGGCGGATCGATCCATAAATCGACCCGTAGGTATCATTGAAGACGTCCCAGTCAAGCTCGGTAAGTTCTATATTCCTATAGATTTTGTTGTGCTTGACATTCCTGCAGATTGTCCAGTCCCGATCATACTCGAGAGATCATTTCTTGCAACCTCCGGTTGTATGGTGGATTGCAAGAACGCTAGACTAGCCTTCGATATAGGAGAAGAGAAGGTTGAATTTGTTCTCCCAATCTTGGTGAAAGAGCTTGCACTTGGAGAGGATATGTTCAACATCTATGACGAAGAGGCATCTAGAGAGGAAGTACGTTCGATTTTGTTTAAAGATCCATTACAAAAGGTTATAACCATGAGCATCATGAAAAAGGAAGAAGAAGAGGATTGCAATGCTGAGGTTGAAGATTTTGAGCAGCTAAAAGAGGTGCAAGATGAAGAGTTCGAGAAATTAAACGATGGCTCGGAAAACATTAGAAACCACGGCCAGTCGTGCTATTCCACGTCAGTGGTTCCACCAATTCAACCCGTAGAGTGTTATTTCGAGAACATCAGAGAGTTCCACGCTCTAAACCACGGCCGTGGAAGTAACAGGTGTGCCGTGGTTTTGGAAACTACTGAGAACAATTCCGTCCTTTCTACAACCACTCTTGAGTCTTCTTCCACTACTCCCACACCCTTAGAGACTTCTAAGGAAGCATCGAGCGCACCTCAAGATACATCAAAGGCATCAATAGCTTTGGAATTGAAGCTGCTTCCCACACATCTTCGGTATGCATTTCTTGGAACTAATTCTACCTTTCCCGTTATTGTTGGTTCCGATTTAAATGAAGATGAACATGAGAAACTTATGGATGTTTTGAGGAAATATAGGAAAGCTTTAGGCTATACCATAGAGGATCTTGTAGGAATTAAACCATCTTTATGTATGCACAAGATTCTAATGGAGGAGGATTACAAGACTTCACGACAACCTCAAAGACGGTTAAACCCGATCATGAAAGAGGTCGTGAACAAGGAAATCCTTAAGTTACTAGACGCAGGTATCATCTATCCTATCTCCGATAGCAAGTGGGTGAGCCCCGTTCAAGTCTTTCCAAAGAAGGGAGGAATGACCGTTGTGACCAACAAGAACAATGAACTCATTCCAACGAGAACCGTGACGGGTTAGAGGATGTGCATTAACTACCGTAAGCTGAACAATGCAAGTAGGAAGGATCACTTCCCTCTACCATTCATCGACCAAATGCTTGAAAGGTTAGCACAACACTCCTACTTTTGTTACCTTGACGGTTATAGTGGTTTCTTTCAGATTCCGATTCACCCGGAAGATCAAGAGAAGACCACATTCACGTGCCCATGGGGTACGTTTGCTTATAGGAGGATGCTATTCGGACATTGTAACGCTCCAGACACCTTTCAAAGGTGTATGATGGCCATCTTCTCGGAATATATTGAGGAAATCATGGAGGTTTTTATGGATGATTTTTCAGTTTATGGTTCCTCATTTGACAATTTTCTTGCTAACCTTTCCCTTGTTTTGAAAAGATGTGAAGACACTAAACTTGTTCTAAATTGGGAAAAGTGTCAATTCATTGTTAAGGAAGACATTGTGCTAGGACATTTGATCTCTAATCGAGGGATTGAAGTTGACAAGGATAAGATAGAGATGATAGAGAAGCTTCCTCCTCCATCTTCGGTGAAGGGGATAAGAAGTTTCCTAGGACATGCAGGGTTTTATAGGAGATTCATCAAAGATTTCTCAAAAATTTCGAAACCACTAACTAATCTATTGATGAAGGATGTTGTTTTTGATTTTTCGCAGGTATGTTTAGATGCCTTCTATAAGATTCGAGAAGCTCTCATCTCAGCCCCGATAATCCTTCCTCCGGATTGGAATCTTCCATTCGAGGTTATGTGTGATGCGAGTGACATAGTTGTTGGAGCGGTGCTTGGACAAAAGAAGGAAGGCCGCACTCACGCCATCTACTATGCTAGCAAAATGCTAGATGAAGCGCGGATCAACTACGCCACGACGGAAAAGGAATTTTTAGCTGTTGTATATGCTTTTGAAAAGTTTCGTTATTATCTTGTAGGAGCGAAGGTGATTGTACACACGGACCATTCAGCAATACGGTATTTGCTTGCCAAGAAAGATGCGAAGCCGAGGCTGATTAGATGGATTCTTCTTCTCCAAAAATTCGATCTAGAGATCCGCGACAAGAAAAGCTCCAAAAATTCTGTTGCGCATCACCTAAGTCGTCTACCACACACCGACGGCGACGACCTACCCATCGATGACTCCTTCCCGGATGAGCACTTACACATAATGGAAGAATGCATCGATAAGATTTCTAGAGGTAACAAACCTTGGTTTGCTGATTTTGTAAATTACTTGGTTTGTCAAGAAATACCTCCCGGACTATCCTATGCACAAAGAAAGAAATTCTTTAGGGATGTCCGCCAATACTATTGGAATGAACCTCTACTCTTCAAGAGAGGTCCCGATCGCATAATTAGAAGATGTGTGCCGGAAGACAAAATGCAAAGTGTCATTCGTCATTGTCATTCACTTCCTTGTGGAAGACATGCTAGTTCCCATAAAACTAGCGCTAAGGTATTGCAATCCGGGTTCTTTTGGCCTACTTTATTTAAGGATGTGCAAACTTTTGTTGTTAGTTATGATGATTCTCAAAGAACAGGAAATATCTCTAGGAGAAACGAGATGCCTCTCAACAACATTCAAGAGATGGAAATCTTTGACGTTTGGGGAGTTGATTTTATGGGCCCATTCCCATCATCTTGCGGAAACCAATACACACTTCTCGCTTCAGATTATGTTTTGAGATGGGTTGAAGCTATTGCCTCACCAACTAACGATGATATGGTGGTTGTCCAGTTATTTAATAGAACTATTTTCCCAAGTTTTGGGACACCACGAACCATCATTAGTGACGGAGGTTCACACTTCATAGCCCGACGATTCGAAGCTCTACTAGCTAAGTATGGGGTGACTCACAAGATCGCCACTCCCTACCATCCGCAAACAAGTGGACAAGTGGAGATTTCAAATAGGGAAATCAAAGGTATCCTTGAGAAGATGGTGTCAAAAACAAGGAAGGATTGGTCATTAAAGCTAGATGACATATTATGGGTGTATAGGACAACATACAAGACTCCCATTGGCACAACACCATACAACCTTGTGTATGGGAAGTCTTGTCATCTTCCGGTAGAGCAGGAAAACAAGGTGTATTGGGTTGTGAAGTGGTTGAACTTCAGCATGAAAGAAGCGGCCGAGAAGCGCCTCTCAGACCTTAACGAGCTAGAAGAACTCCACTTGAACGCCTATGTGAACGTCAAGATCTACAAAGAAAGAGTGAAGCGTTGGCATGATAAGCATATCATTCCAAAGGATCTAAAAGAAGGAGATCAAGTTCTCCTCTTCAATTCCAGACTTCGACTCTTTCCAAGTAAGCTTGAATCTCGTTGGACAGGACCTTATGTGATTATACGTGTTTTTCCCCATGGTGCAGTTGAAGTATGGGGTGAGAAGTGCGGAAGTTTTAAGGTGAACGGCCAACGACTCAAGAAGTACTCACTGGAGCTCCAAGCTGAGGAAATCACTCCGATTGTCCTCATTTGAACATAAGAACGGTCTAGCTACGGACCCAAATCAAAACGCTTCTTGGGAGGCAACCCAAGGTTTTGCATTCTTGTTTTTGTTTTTGTTTCTTTCTTAGGTTAGTTTAGTTTAGATGTTTTTGTTTGTTTTTCCTCGATACCTCCCGGTATGTTCGTGTTTTTGGATGTCAGGAATAAGGAACAAGTAAGAGAAAAGAAGAAAAGCCGAAATAAATGACAAAACTTGGATTTTTGGCACAGATAAGAGAGTTCCACAGTTGACCGTACAAAACCACGGCCGTGGAACACCCCGACTGGTTGTGGTTTTCCAAATTTTTATGCCACTATATATACTTTCCTCTTCTTCACAAAAACTCACACTTTCCTCTCAACCATGCCCTAAACACCGAAACCAACCCACCCTTGTGATTCTTGACCCGGAGACCGTTTCGAACGATTCTTCAACCCAAAGTGAAGCAAATCGAACCCTCTACAATATCCCAACAAGAAACTGAGCAAACAATCAACAATCGGAAAGGATTTTGGATTTTTTTCAAATCCAAACCTTAGGTTTTCTCTCTATCGCTTCTTGGTTGATTTTGTTCGTTTTTCTTGCAAGTTTATAGGAGAACTGAACGAATTTGGAATTAGAATTAATTTAGGGTTGTGATTGTTGTGTTTGCTGTGCATTTGCTGAATTTGTGAGTGAAATCGAGAGATTCCACGGGTCCGTATAGTTCCACGACCGTGGTTTTCTAAAGAACAGGCCGTGGTTTATTCTGAGTTGAGAGAAAATGTTTGGAAAGAAGAAATCCAATAGAAACAAGAAGTCAATGGGTGATGGGTCTTCTTCCCAAACCCCTCCTGTAGAACCACCAATCCCTAGGGTTCCCACAATCCATGAAGATTACCATAGAGCCATGGAAAAGATTTTTGAGAGAGGTGTGATTGGTCCTATGTACATTGTCATGGAAGAGCTTGAAGAGTTGAATGTGGTCAATGATTTGACTTGGTTGCTAGATAGGGTTGGGTTGATTATATTCTCCGCCATTAGGGAGGATGCATACGAGGAGATTACAAGGGAGTTCATAATTTCCTTCGAGCATAGTACCGTTAGCCGAATGGTATCCTTTAGGTTGATGGAGCGTAACTACGAGTTCTTCATTCTGCAGTTTGGAACCATGTTTGGGTTTCATGAGACATTCAATGGAAGGTTTCCTAGAGAAGTGAAACCTAAAGAGTTTTGGAGAGAGATAGCCATGATATATGCTTCAGAGGACCGTTAGCAACCGGCCGATTCTAAGGCCAAGCTTATCTACCATTATTCATCAAGATAGCTCATAGGATCCTCTCGGAATGCCTTTTCCCTAGAACCGAAACACCTCAAAAGATCAAGGCCGACGAGCTTTTCATCCTATATTTCATGCTTTCCTGTCATTCCCCGGATTGTGCAACCTTGCTTGCCTCCACCCTTAGTAAGGTGAAGAACAAATCAGCCGGGAATATAGGATATGAAGTTATGGTGACACATATTGCTAATCAGTTAGGGGTTGATTATTCTGCTTGTACGAGAGTAGCTGCGAGACTTTTGGGTCTCAATGGCCTTATGACTAGAGGACTTATCTTCCCTCGCCACCGTGGTCCACCTACCGCAGTCATGCCTTGGGAGGAAAGAGGTGGTAGAGGCATTCCATTGCTCCCGGAGTACTCTCTTATGCTTGGCCACCATAAATGGAAGAGACCTTTGTTCCGATGCATACTAACATATTAGTAGCTCCTCCTTATGTTCCCGATGAGGTTCCAGATGCAGCTGCAATTGATCAGGATGAGGAGATGGGAGGAGGAGACTATCCGGATGCAGGAGGGGATGAGCAAGACTTTGGATCATTCTCAGAGCAGCCAGCGGATATTCCGGAGCCAGCTAGGAGGTCCACTTACCAGCCGAGGCCTTCGGCTTCTTCCTCTTCCCGCCAAACTAGTGTTAGTGAGCGCCCCACATGGATGGAAAGAGCGCCGGATTGGTACGGCCAGCAGCCGGATTGGTACGGCCAGCAGCCGGATTGGATGGGAGCTCCTCCACCTTGGACACAGCAGCCTCCTGCATGGTACCACCAGCCGCCAGCATAGGCACAGCAGCCTCCTTCTTGGTATGGACAGCAGCCGACGTGGGCGGGTGACCTTTCTAGGAGGGTGGACGACTTAGAGAGCAGTCAGGGGGAGCCTGATGTAGAGAGGCAAGAGAACGCAAGGATCCTCCGTGACGTCTATTGCCAGCAGTTTGGGCGACCTTTCAGCTCCGACTTCTTTCCTTACCCACCACCACCTCCTCCGCTGTGATTGATGATGGATGTTTCGAGCTACTCCACCACCTTAGTGAGTTTTCTTTGTTTCTTTTCTTTTCTTTATTTTACTTAAACATTGAGGAAAATGTGTAAGTTAAGTATAGGGTGGGGTGTGACTCTCGTTTGTAATAACTCGATACATTTGCTTGCTTTAATTCCATGAACACTTGCATCTTTCTTTTATTGTCACACGTTCTATATTGCATTGCATTGAAAAGCTTTGAAAAACCCATAAAAATTTTGATGGCTTTTGAAAATTTTTGTGCTTCTAAGATTGGAGCTGATTTCTATGATTAATCTACTTGTGGAATGAGTTTTTGATGACATTTGTATGCTTGAATTGAATTATAAATTGTGAAGAAATTGAGTATGTTATTTAACCTTTCTTGCAAGTTTCATAATGTGAATGTTTTATCTAAATCATATTGAGGAATGAAGGTTGAAATCACAACATAAGTTCTTACACTTCTTTATGAAATGATTAAGGCACCACGATTTTCTTGCATCTTTTTTTGATCATCTAGCCCCACAATGAAAATATTTGCCTCCTTTACCTATCCGGGATTTAGGAAGAGTTGATTTTGGCATGTTTGATGTGGGAGGGCCATGAAAGCAATTGTTTGAATTCAAAGTATAGAAAATAGGTTCGGGGAAGTCAATCATGATGATGAGTAACTCGGCACCATTCACATAGTCGGGTGTTTGTGTCTTGCCAAAGTCGGATTGAGCGATATTCCTAGCGGATTATGGTATGTGCATCAAGGGTTTGAGGCATCTCGAAATTGAGAAACGCCAATATTCTAGGCTTCGGTTTTTGTGCACCGCTGTCCATATTTCAAAAAGTAAAGTCGGAAAATTTTATGCAAAAAGTAAAGAGCAAAGCTCTAATTGGTGGTTGGTTCAAATGGTGAAAAATTTTCCTGTTGTCGCAAAATTAAATCTTAACTCTCAGGATCCAAATGGTTAAATGTGTTCAGTCTATCATCATCTAAGCCTCGATCATCAACTATTCTCCCCAAAATCACAAGGTTTTTAGCCAACAATTTTCGTATTTAAATCAAAATCAAGATTGAATGAATAAAACCAAATAAAACTCGAAATTTGAATAAAAACCAAATAATCTCCGAATCTGTAATCAAATCTCAAAACCCATCAAAGAATCTCTCAAAACACTCAACAATATGTTCACAAATCACAAGAATCAGAAGGGAAACAAAAGATCTCACAAACTTCTTGAATATTGACTTCTTATTTCTTTTCCTTCAATCCTCTCTCCAAGAACCTTCAATCCCGCAAAAATCCTGTAAATCTTTCCCGCTGTGAACCTCCCATTTTCGTTCCCAGGGTTCCAATGTATACTTTCTTGCTAATGGGCCGCTTGGCATATCACTTCTCAAGCCCACAAGTGATGGGCTTTGGGTCGTAATATTTTTAGTCGAAAGCTGAAGAAAATCGTGTGATTCAATGCAATAAAAACCGTTCGATTTCTATGAAGAAAATCGTCCGATTTATAGTGTAATTGGCTCGATTTTCTTCAACAGAAAGTCCCCGTCTCTTGACTTGTTTCCTTCCTTCCTTTTGTGACTCTTTTACACACTTCATTTGCTCTTTATGACTCCTCTGAGACTCCTTAAGCTTCCTTATTGAACTTAGATACTCTGTGCTCCACTTTTGCTTCCAATGCCACTGAATTCACCTATAATTCAACCAAAACTCATGTAGACCTCTGAGACTCCTTAAGCTTCCTTATTGAACTTAGATACTTGCCTTTTGCTTGTCCCCAAGCATGGTTAAAACTTAGAATACAAATGGTACAAGGAAGACTGAAGACTCTCGGCATGTCATGAGTTTTTGAAAAATATTTTTTGCTTTGGAAATACATTTGGTTTGTGGGTCTGTAATCGTATTTTAAAGACTTCCTGGTTTGACTATTTTTCCTCCCTTGTTGAAAGACAAAGGGGGAGAAATATGATCTGACATTTTGATATACTGCATTTTGCATTTTTATTTTTGAGATTTTCATATGCATTGCTAAACTAACAAATACAGGTACGAGAATTTGTGTTGTCTTCCATCAAGGGGGAGATTGAAAACTCCACCTTCATTGAAATGGTTTACAGGTGTTGATGATGGAAGACTTCACACAAATATAGCAGTCTTCCATCATCAACACCTGTAAACCATTTCAATCAAGATGGAGTTTTCAGGCATGTTCTCCGTCATAGTCTTGATAAGTTCGGTTGACTCCGTACTCATTTTGACTTCACCGATGTCTTCTAGTTTTCTCTTGTTAGAGAGGATCTCCTTTAGGAACTTCCCATAATCCAGCATACCTAAAATTGCATCCATAAAGGGTATATTAATATGCATCTTACTCATAAGATCTATGAACTTACCGAAGTGTTTATCTAGACGCGCTCTTGCTCTAGATTGGGGAAAATGTAGAGGTGGTTTGTAAGCGGGAGGAGGAATATAGACATCTTCCTTCTCTTTTTCAGCGGGGGCCTCAACTAGTTTGGGTTGTGGATCGTTGGTTGTTACACCACTCCTAGTATTAATCGCCATTACTCGCCCCTTTGGGTTATCCTCCATCTTTCCGGCAAGCTTCCCTTGATCTCTAGGAACTTCTCCGGCCTTGCTGAACACTTGATTTTCTAAGGATTTTTGTGCCTTATCAACAGAAGTGATGTGATTCTCTAGTCCTTGAAGCTTTCCCAAGATTGTCTCTAGCATAGCATCATGCTTATCCTTCTTTGGCTTGCCCGAGCCATTCGATGTTTGACCCTGGCTTTTCAAAGGAGTAGAAGAAGATGGAGGTGTTAGTGAATTTTCATTTTGTGAATAGGGATTACCGGAGTTTTGTTGGTTTGATCTCCAATTAATGTTGTTGGAGCTCCTGTTGTTATTCTAGTTATTGTTCCGGTAGTTGTTCCCATTGCCTTGGTTGTTATCCCTCCCTAGGTAGCCAGCGTCTTGCTCCTTCGTCCTTTGAAGGCCGGCTCTTATGACTTACTTCAACTCGTGGGAAAATAATTGAGTTTGTGCACCTTGAGTTAACTTTGCTCTTGGATCTCTGATAGGTGATGGAATCACTATCAATTGGGTAGTTTTTAGAGTCTTTTTATTGCATTAGTGTCGGTTTATGCTACTAACTCCTTGGTCCAGAAGAAGAAGATCAAAAGAAGCTAAAGAAGGAGTTATAAGCACTTAGGAGTGAAGATCGATCACGAAGCAAAGCTTCTGTTGCCTCACTGCCACTGCGGGTTCTTGCAGCCGCCCCTGTGGATGACGTTTCCACTAGATCGCTCCCTGCGCCTTCACTAGCGCCGGCATGAACTGTGTCACCGCCCCTGCGCCACTCCTTGGCGCCCCTGCGGTCAGACGTTGAAGTGCATTAAAGATCCACCCCAGCGGAGTTGTGTAGCCGCCCCAGCGGTTCTGAAGAAGATCAACCGATTCTGTCTAAACCACCTCTGTAGTGCTTGAAGGCCACCCCTGCGGTTCAACACTAGAAGTTTTACTCCGGTTGTTTACACCACTTTTATGGCATTTAAGGTGGCTGTTTTAGGCCGGCTATTTACTCCTAATTAAGTGTCTTTTGTAGTATAAATAGTCCATGGTTGATTGCTAGAATCATCCATGCTTTTCCTCACAAAAATCCATTTTAGAGTTGAAATTTCCATTGTAATGAGTTGCTAACTCCCTTGCTACATTGGGTTGGTTTATAGCTGCTTTGTTACTTTGGTTGTAAGTTCTTTTTAATCTAAGTTTTCATTCAGTAATACTTTGTGTTTCCTTGATCTCCATTGTCTAATTGCATGTTTACTATTGCTTGAGATTGATCACCTTAGGTTCTAAAGTGCATTCAATAATACTTTAAGTAATAACGGGTTGTGATTACTTAAAGAAAAGAAACACAAATATAAAGATAAGTTTAACGGTTTTAATCTTCTCTTTATATACCTTAGTCTTTGTTTGAAAGCTAACCTGTTATTTGTTCTTGTAGGTTTACAGAACTTTAATAGGTTAAGTTGTGTTGATGCCGGTTGGCTCAACACATATATACGATCGAGACGGGAGATTACTTGGAAACTTGTAAAAGGAACTCACCAAAGTAGCAATTGCATGCTTAGAATCAACCTAGTGTAGATTCATCCATTATTGTCTTACTTGTCGCATTAATCGTTTTCATAAGTTTTTGTGCATCAATTCAACCAACCCCCCCCCCTTTGTGTCACTTGTCATTATAATCGATAATTGCATCTAAAACACCTTAACTCTCTTGGGTTCGACCCTTACTTAATCACTATACTTGTTCTTAGTGCTAAGTCGGGATTTACTTTTGATTGGGTATAGACGACCATAGAAATACCTTCGGTCAAATTTTGACGTCGTTGCCGGGGAGTTTTAGTGTTTTATTGTTATTATTGATTATTGGTTTGAACCATTTTTATGGTTCAAACCCGTGCTACTATATCCGGCTTGCTTCTTTTGATCCAGAAATTGAGAGGACGCACATCCGGCAACGAAGACAACAACAACTAAGAGATGGTTGACCGTACTCTTCGTCAATTTACACAGCCGACCTTGGCTCAAAACCCTCTTGCGGTCGCTATACCGGCACTAGGGGAAGGGGTCAACTTTGAGCTCAAGCCGGGCCTCATCCACTTGCTTCCATCCTTCCATGGGCTAAGTGGTGAAGACCCCATCAAGCACCTTGGGAAGTTCCATACTGTGTGTATGAGCATGAAGCCGGCCAACATTACCGAAGAACAGATCAAGATGAGGGCATTCGGCTTCACACTCAAAGATTCGGCGGATGATTGGTATTACAACCTTTCATCCGGGAGTATTGACACTTGGGGAAACCTTCACAAAGCGTTGTTGGAGAAATACTTTTCAGCTAAAAAGGCCAATAGCTTGAAGAAAGCTATAAGCAACATCGAGCAAGAGGCAACCGAAACTCTCTACGAGTACTTCGAAAGGTTTGCACGCCTCCGATCCAGCTGTCCTTTCCACGGATATTCAACTCAAGATCTAGTCTTGTACTTGTACAATGGCTTGCTAGACAATGAAAGGAGGATCGTCGATGCGTCTTGCAGAGGTAATATTCCTAACTCTACTCCTAACCTTGCTTTGGAAAAGATACAAGAACTAGCGGAAGGAACTCGGAACTTTGGAAGGACCCCGGCTAAGAAAGGAGTTCATGTTGTGAGTTCCAGGAAGAGTGAGATTTCCACCGAGCTAGCGGAATTGAAGAAAATGGTGAAGAGGCTAACACTTATGGGAACACCGCAATAGCTCAAAGCTTGTGGAGTTTGTGCTGACCTGTATCATCCAACGGACATGTGTCCACAAGTTCAAGATGATGATGCTGAAGTAAACGCAATGGGTTATGGAAAATTACAGCAGCAAAGACCCAGGAACGATCCCTACACAGAATTTCATGCCAAATTGGCGTGACCAACATAATTTTCGTTGGAGGGATCAACAAAACCAACAACAGCAGCCCCGCCAAGGTAAGTATCACTCAACTAAAGATATGTTGCAGGTTTTGACTAAACACTTTGCTACTCATGTCCAAACAACAGAATCTAGCATCAAGAACCTTGAGCAACAGGTTAGTCAAATGGAAAAAGCTATTTCAAGGACCGAATCAAGGCTTTCCGGAGGATTGCCCTCCCAGACATTTATAAACCCCAATGAGAATGTTAGTGCCCTAACATTAAGGAGCGAGAAGCAAATCCAACAAGAACCAGCAAAATAATCACAAAGCAAACCTTCTGTCGCTTCTTCTGCATCCACAACCGCCCCTGCTGCTGAAGCTGCGCCCAGCACAGAACGAACGACGCCTCTACGGCTAGCTGACCCCGCCCCTGCGGTGACAACCCCTGAGCCGCCCCTGCGCCTTCAAGCTGGCGCCCCGGCGGAAAACACAACAGAAGATCATGCTGAAAAGGATGCCTACGTCCGGCCTAACTTTCCGCCACTGTACTCCAAGAAACCACCGGCTCCTTTTCCTGAAGCATTGAAGGAGCGAAGAATCATAGAGGACAAGGACCTCTTTGAGACTTTCTCTAAATGCAAGGTGAACATTCCCCTCCTTAAGTTGGTGAAAAGTATCCCTAAGTATGCTCGTTTTTTGAAGGAACTTTGCACTATGAAGAGGAATCAAAAGCTAAAGGGGAAACAAAAAGTGCAAGTGAGTGAACATGTGTCGGCAGTTTTCCAACAGAGAATGCCCAAGAAGTGCAGCGATCCGGGCATGGTAAGCATTCCTTGTGTTATAGGTGAAACCCGCTTTGACAAAGCAATGCTTGATCTCGGTGCTTCTATTAATGTCTTGCCATATTCGATTTACAAATCACTTGGCCTTGGGCCACTAATGGAAACTAGGATTGTAGTACAACTTGCTGATAGATCTAATGTGTACCCGAAAGGGATAATTGAAGATATATTAGTGATGGTAGACAACCTAATTTTTCCTGCTGATTTCTTTGTAATGGATATGGAAAATGACTCGCATGCTGCACCCATTCTGTTAGGTAGGCCATTTCTAAAAACGGATAGGACTAAAATTGATTATGTCAGTGGTAAATTGACGATGGAGTTTGATGGAGAAGTAGTGGAATTTGACATCTATGATACAATGAGATTTCCTAGCGATGATCATTCTCTATGTGCTATTGACATTGTTGAACCTTTTGTACAAGATGTTTTTGATAACTCTGACGTGGATGAATTAAGAAATGTGATTGAGCATGACATTGATAGTTTCAAATCAGATTATGTGCTAACATCTAGCATGAAAGAGGTCCAAGCCCAATTAGATGGGCATAAAAGGCTACCTATCTTCAGTTTGACCATTGGGCCCACTTTACTAACCCCAAGCGAGAAGCTTGTTCCGTCCATAGTGCAGGCACCGGAAATAGAATTGAAGGACCTTCCGTCACACCTCAAGTACGTTTTCCTTGGAAAACACAATACCTTGCCGGTGATTATCTCCAACAAGTTGACCACCGGACAAGAAGATAAATTGGTGAACGTACTAAAGGAGCACAAGACGGCCCTTGGATGGACTATTGCGGACATAAAAGGGATAAGTCCTTCCACTTGCATGCATAGGATTTTACTTGAGGACGAAGCCAAGCCCTCTAGGCAACCTCAAAGGAGGTTGAACCCACCAATGATGGATGTGGTCAAAAAGGAAGTGTTGAAGCTCCTCCAAGCGGATATGATCTTTCCTATCTCGGATAGCACTTGGGTTAGCCCGACCCAAGTAGTTCCAAAAAAGGGAGACATCACTTTGGTGGAAAATGAACATGGAGAGATGGTCCCAAGCAAAACACAAACCGGATGGAGAGTTTGCATTGACTACCGCAAGCTCAATAAGGTAACACGAAAAAACCATTTCCCATTACCTTTTATTGATCAAATGTTGGAACGTCTTACAGATCATCAATACTACTGTTTCCTAGATGGATATTCAGGTTATTTCCAAATAGCCATCGCACCAGAAGATCAAGAGAAGACGACGTTCACTTGCCCATTTGGCACTTTCGCATATCGCAAAATGCCATTTGGACTTTGCAACGCACCAGGAACTTTCCAACGGTGCATGATAAGTATTTTCTCCGAATACATAGAAAATTTCATTGAAGTCTTCTTGGATGATTTTACCATCCATGGAGACAGTTTTGACGCATGTTTAGGGCATTTAAAAGTTGTTCTTGAAAAATGTGTTGAAACCAATTTAATTCTTAATTCGAAAAAATGTCACTTCATGGTCGAACAAGGAATTGTGTTGGGACATGTAATATCCTCAAAAGGGATAGAGGTAGATAAGGCAAAGGTTGATGTTATTCAAAATTTACCTTATCCTACTAATGTTCGGGAAATCCGATCTTTTCTTGGTCATGCAGGTTTCTACCGACGGTTCATCAAAGATTTCTCAAAGATCTCAGCACCCCTGTGTGAATTGCTCAAGAAAGATGTCACCTTCCTAGTGGATGAGGACTGCAAGAAGGCTTTCGACACTTTGAAGGCATATCTCACCACCGCACCGATCATCCGTTCTCCGGATTGGGAGAAACATTTTAAAATCATGTGTGACGCCAGTAACTACGCCGTCGGAGCCGTCTTAGGACAAAAAGATGGACGGGCCTCCCATTTGATCCATTATTCGTCTATGACACTCAATGGAGCACAAAGGAATTACTCAACCACCGAGAAGGAGATGTTAGCGGTAGTTTTTGCCCTTGAGAAATTCCGGCAGTACCTACTTGGGGTAAAGGTAATTATCTTCACGGACCATGCAGCTCTTAGGTACCTCATGGCAAAGAAGGAGGCAAAGCCACTATTGATCCGTTGGGTGCTTCTTCTAAGCAAGTTGAACCTAGAGATAAGGGACAAGAAGGGAGCTGAGAACCTGGTGGCCGATCATTTGAGCAGACTAGTGCAAGAGGAGGAAGACCCAGGAAAAAGAGAGATAGCCGGAAGTTTTCCAGACGATACATTCTACACAACTCTCTGTTGTGTAACCACCCCCGCACCTCACACCAGCCGCCCCTACAGCCCAGTCTAGGCGCCCCTGCGGAATTATCGACAGAGGTTTGTCTTAAGCTTCAATCTTTTAAGCCTTGGTTTGCTGACAATGTGAATTTCATTGTCAGGAAGGAGTATCCTCCAGACTTCACCAAGGCACAACGAGAGAAAGTAAAAGCTGAAGCTCGACACTACGTTTGGGACGATCCTTACCTTTGGAAGCATTGTAGTGACCAAGTGATCCGGCGTTGCATTCCGGACAATGAGGTACAATCCGTCCTAACTTTTTGAAGCATATGGAGGGCACTTTGGAGCAAACAAAACTGCAAGAAAAGTTTTGGATGCCAGTTTCTTTTGGCCACACATTTTTCGAGACGCTTTTGCGTTTTGTAAAGTGTGTGATAGATGCCAAAGGGTAGGAAATCTTTCAAGGAGACATGAAATTCCCCAATCCTCTCTTATATTTTATGAAATATTCGATGTTTAGGGAATTGATTTCATGGGTCCATTTCCTACTTCATTCGGGAACACATATATTTTGCTTGTGGTGGACTATGTTTCCAAGTGGGTGGAAGCAAAGGCAACCAAAACTGATGATTCAAAAGTAGTTGCAGCTTTTCTAAAGGAAAATATCTTTGCAAGATTTGGAATCCCAAAAGCCTTAATCAGTGATAGGGGTACCCATTTTTGCAACAAGACGATCACGGCTCTTCTTAAGAAGTACCATGTTCACCAAAGAGTGTCAATAGCTTAGCATCCACAAACAAACGGACAAGCTGAGGTGTCCAACCCGGAAATAAAGACCATCTTGAAAAGACGGTTTCTCCCGGGTGGAAGGATTGGAGTGCAAGGCTGAATGACGCCCTATGGGCATATCGGACAGCCTACAAAACTCCCATCGGTTGCCACCTACCGGTAGAGTTAGAGCACAAAGCTTGGTGCGCGGTAAAGAAGTGCAACATGAACATAGAAGAAGTGAGAGAATTCTGGAAGCTCCAATTGCAAGAGTTGGAGGAACTAAGGCTAGATGCATATGACCATGCTACCACTTACAAAGAAAAGACCAAAGCATGGCATGACCGGAACATCCTCCAGAAGGACTTCAAGGTAGGTAATAAGGTACTTCTCTTTCAATCCCTCTTGAAACTCTTTGCAGGTAAGCTGCGTTCAAGATGGACAGGGTCGTTCATAGTGGCCGAAGTATACCCTCACGGGGCTGTGGATCTCTATGACCCCCAAACGCACAAGGTGTTTAAGGTGAACGGACAAACGCTAAAGCTTTACCTTGAAGGAGTCAAGAACGATCCGATTGATGAGATGGTACTAGAGGAGGCACAGTCAGAGAAGTAGAGATCTTACGTCGAGCCAACGACGTAAAACAAAGGCGCATCTCGGGAGGCTTCCCGAAGGAATAAAAAGAGGAACTGCTGTCAAGGAACCCGCCCCTACGGTTTTGTTTCCCGCCCTTGCGGTGACACTCAGGACAGCGCCGCCCCCAGCGTTGGGCCTGCGCCTGCAACACCCCTGTCACCGCCCCCGCGGTGACATCCCCACGCCCCTGCGGCGGCCATCCTTGACACAAATTCCCAGCGCCACCCCCGACGTTGGGTCTGCGTGCCCCTCTCCCTTGTCCCCGCCCCTGCGGTGTCAACCCCCCGCCCCTGCGGGTTTACCCAGAAAAGAAAAAAAATAGGATCTCGAAAAATGCCTACACCTACCACACACCACTCACCAACATTCTTCACCAAACACAAACCCTCCAAACTCCCTCCCTTCAGAAACACCCTCGACACCCCTGCGCCCTCTGCCCAAAACCAATCTCGCCGACGCCCCTGTGCCACCTCCGACAGCTAGCGAACAGTCAACATCCCTGCACCACCTTCTCCCACTACCCCTGTGCTCTCTCATAGCCTTACGGCGTTCCCCCTCACCCATTTCATACATTCCACTCCAGCTACGTCACCGGCGAGGCTACACCACCAAGGACGTCACCGGAGCAACCTCAGCAACACCCTCTCCATCGCTCCTCAGAAATCGCCTCTACACTTCTCCCGCACCTGCGGCTGCAAGCATCCGCCCCTGCGCCTCACCACCCCTGCGCCTGCACAGCCGCCCCTGCAGAAATCACAACAGAAAGGTCGTTTTCTTTTCCTCATTTCAACATTTGCTAATCCCTTGATTCAAATACTATCAAGAATGGAAGCCCCAATGAAATACAAGATGACCGAAACAGAGAAGGACCGTTATAGGATTGTGCAGGATTGAGTTGTGTATGCAACTCGATTTCTGCATATCCCAACTTTGGAGAAACTGGGCATGCTAGAGAGCATGCGAGCATTTTTGGCAAATGCTGGGCTCGGAGACTTCCTCCAGAAGAGTGCTCCGACATATCCGGAGCTCAGTATATAGCTTATCTCCACCTTCACAATGCAGAAGGAAGACCACGTGTGTACCGGCCTAACCTTCAAGTTCAATAAGGTGAAGTACACTCTTGACTACAACGATTTACGGGAGGATTTTGGGGTGACTCTAAACCCCTCTGAGAACTGGTGGGATCCAGTCCCGCCCCCGGACCTATGTGAGTTTTGGCAAGCAGCTACCGGGTCGGAACTCCATGCTTGGGTTGAGTACTCCAACAAACTCACTCACCCCAGCTTGAGGTTGATTTCAAAGATCCTCATGAGTGTCTTTTGTGGACACAAAGAAGAAAACAAGGTCGCTCTTAAGGACCTTCCACTGCTCTACTCCTGCCTTCCACAGAGCGAGAAGTTGATGGATTGGCCCTCTCTCTTCCTCGCCGCTTTGAAGCGGATCAGGAGGAATGAGCCGAGGGATATTATTGGCGGTGGGGTGATCTCTTTGATCGCCTCACAAGTGATGGACCTGTCCGAGTTAGAGGATGGGATGGTGGCTCCTCTTTACACTGAGGGGATGCTTAGGAGGTGCAAGCTCCTCCGGTAGGACGGGGAGAACCTATTTTAGATCTCCCTTGGAGATGGAAGCCACCTCACCTACCTCCCCTGGCCTTTACCTTTAGGAGGTGAGCTCTCTGAGCTCTACATTCTAACGGATCCTTTCGTGCCGAGGAGGCCACTAGTGGCCATTGTGGAGAGGCATGCTGCCAGCTCCAACCGGGCCCATTAGGAGGAGCACCTGCCCATCCCGGATGACGAGGAGATGCCCACGGCGGCACCAGAGGAGGACCCGGCACTTGCGAGCCTTCAGGCTCAGATGGCGGCTTTGACGACCCAGCACCGGGCATGGCAGTCTAATTACCAGCTGACTATGCTGGAGCAGCAGCAGAGCTGGCAGGACAGTTTTGCCACCTCCATGACCTCAAACTTCGACCAGAGGCAGGAGGCCTGACAGGCAGCCTAGCAGCAGCAGCAGCTGGAGGCTCAGCAGCTGGCTTGGCAGGCCAGTTTTGAGTCCTCCTTTGGTCGCCGGATGTTTGCTCAAGAGGACCGCATTGATGACATCTACCGCCGCCAGGATCATTTCTTCAGCCACTTCCCTTACCCACCAGAGGAGGGTCCTAGTGGTCCATCCGGACCACCCTAGTGAGGGGTACATTTCTTTCCCTTCTCCCACATTTATCTTTGACTCATTTTCACTTTGAGGACAAAGTGTACTTCAAGTATGGAGGAGGGATGTATCATTGCTTGTACAGTTCATTGAGTTGTTTTGGCATTTGTTTTTGCATTGTTGAATTCAGTTTCATTCGAAAAAAAAAAGAAAAGAAAAAGCCAAAGAAGTGAAAAAAAAGGCATGAAAATCCTTGGATAAACCGAAAACCCGAAAGGGCGGTTTAGGTAAAAAGAAGGTAGTCCGACCAACATTAGGTTGGTGCAAAATTGGAATTGAGGGATGTGAGTTAAAGTGAGAAAAGAAGAAGAGTGGCAAGGTGAAAACCCGAAAGGGCGCCTTGGCAAAATGAGCGACACCGAGCGTAGGTTTCCCTTCCGGCGTTTTCACGACATAAGAAGGGGAGTCAAAAGGAGGTTGTCCGGGTACGCCACTCTTGGAGCGATAAGGATGGTAGTATTTCTTTTTCTCACATTTTCTCTCTTTTCTTTCTTTCTTTCTTGGCTTTTCTCTTGTTTTCTATTATCTTTCTGCTCACTCATGCTTCCTGAGGCCTTTGAGTCAAATTGATGTATTTTGTTTTTACTCGGGACGAGTAAAAGGTCTAAGTATGGGGGAGTTTGATAGGTGATGGAATCACTATCAATTAGGGTAGTTTTTATAGTCTTTTTATTGCATTAGTGTCGGTTTATGCTACTAACTCCTTGGTCCAGAAGAAGAAGATCAAAAGAAGCTAAAGAAGGAGTTATAAGCACTTAGGAATGAAGATCGATCACGAAGCAAAGCTTCTGTTGCCTCACCGCCCCTGTGGGTCCTTGCAGCCGCCCTTGCGGATGACGTTTACATTGGAACGTTCCCTGCGCCTTCACCAGCGCCGGCCATGAAGTGTGTCACCGCCCCTGTGCCACTCCTTGGCGCCCCTGCGGTGACCTGCCCTGAAGATAAGAAGACCAGCTCCCCTGCGTCTCACACTACGCCCCTGTCTGAGCCCCAACCTGGGAGTTGGAAGACGAAGAGGCTATGTCAACGCCCCTGCGTCGA
Organism: Fagopyrum homotropicum; assembly: GCA_033239125.1. Classification (NCBI taxonomy): domain Eukaryota; kingdom Viridiplantae; phylum Streptophyta; class Magnoliopsida; order Caryophyllales; family Polygonaceae; genus Fagopyrum; species Fagopyrum homotropicum. Next base: position 92,199,210 of record BSWB01000003.1, on the reverse strand, counting down.
TATAGGGACGCCCCGGCGGCTTGATATCAGAAACGTCAGGAAGGCGAAAGTTCAGACGTTGAAGTGCATTTAAGATCCACCCCAACGGAGTTGTGTAGCCGCCCCAGCGGTTCTGAAGAAGGTTGATAGCATGTATTATTGTCTATATTTTAGGGTTTGTTTAGACGTTTTATCTTCAATAATCTGCATGTTTGTATATATATTATGTGTTTATATTGTCATTTCATCTACCTTTACGGGAATCGAGGTCTACACCTAGTTTTGTTGTAATCGTAGGTAAAATGGCACGTTTGGCATTAAAAAGGAGCAAAAGGAGCTATGGAGTCATTAGAGCTACATTCAAGAGCTTAAGGAAAGATCCAGGAAGCATAGCCATGGAATAGAGATTTACTTTGGACCAAATTTGAGAGATTTCACATTCAGTTGTGATTCACCTCGGTTGACTACAAAGTCACCTCGACCGAGATGATCTAGAGGAGTCGACTCGACCGAGGCGAACACCTGGAACGTGGCGAGAATATTTTATTCTTGGCTGAGATCTTTTATCTTTGGAAAGAGGATCTTATATTTTTGGGTTGGGTTCCTGGAAGGAAGAAGATAAGTTACACTATATATTTTACCTATTTTTATGGGAAGAGATCTTTCTAAGATATCTTATCTTTAGAGGGTAATTTTCCTATAAAAAGGGTTGGATTTTCCACAAATCCATATCATGTTATACCACCGATTGTGTTTAGAGCATCCGCTGCAGCTTACTCCAGTTGGGAGATTTGAAGAACCTTGTTGAAGGTTGAAGGAAGAAAGTCTATAGCTTTTATAGCTTTTTGAAGGGTTTTTGTAAGATCATCTTAGATTCCCTTGTTTGTTGATTGTCTTGTTGGATTTCTATCCAAGGAACGCTTGTTGGTTTTATAATTGATTCAGTTATTGAAGCCTTTCTCTTAAGGTTTTCTTGTTCAATTATTCCCTTTCTTCCCATATATTTGATTAATACTTTCATGATGATGAGTGGCTAATCTCTTTGTGTGATTCTAGGGTGATTGGTTGAAGGTTGTGGGAAAAACAATGATAGAATAATCTTAATCACAGTAGGACCCTGAAAGTTCGAGTCTTAACCTTAACCCTAAGCATCTCGCTCAGTCAATGAACATCTCGGCCGGGGTGGAATTTGGCTGACCGAGGTGACTTATTTGATCCGAAACTGAGAGTTAAGTGTTAGAGTTTGCCAAATCCTATTCTTATTACACCTTTCCTGGTTTAATGCAAGCCTAGGATGAGACTTACCCGGTAATTCCTTAGTTTGTTTACCTAAGATCATAAGTATAGGTAATAAAGGTTTATCCTTTATTGGGGTTTGAGTGTGCTTTCATCCCATCTTTGTGAGTTAGCCTGAGACTTACCCGGTAAAGGTTGATTCTATTCCCTTAGGTGGTGTGTTTGTTTGAGGTTATAGTTCTTTATCTTAATTCCTTGAGACTTACCCGGTAATAGGAGTTACGGTTTTGGATTAGTGAGTAGTGAGACTTACCCGGTGATCTATTCCACTTTAGTAACACCTTGCCTATGCAAAAAATCTCAGCTTTGTCCGCTTATCTTTAGATCTTGAGTTGGAACCACAACTAGATGCTTTAATCCCTAGAATTGCATATTTCCTTAATTGACTTTTTATCATCTTTGATTGTTTTAATTGCTTTTGTGGTTAGTAATTGCTAAAGCTTACCTATTCCGACTTTGTTTCACTAAGTCCCTGTGATCGACCCTTGGAATTCCTTGCTTTTTACTACGATTGACCCGTACACTACGGGTTCGCATCCTTGTTTTAAGCTTACATCTAGGGTTATAAATTTAAAGCTTGCACACGCCGTTTGGAGGGAACAAGTTTTTGGCGCCGTTGCCGGGGACTTGGTCTAGACCGAGCCGGTTGCGGTTGTCTTTCGGGGCTGTTGCCCCTGTTGCTACTAACTACTCTTTCTATGAGTTTTGTAGTTTTCAGGATTTCCGATGACTACATTTGATCCAGCCTGGATAGCAAGGCAAAGTGCTAGGGCGGACCATTATGAATACTTGGAGGAGAAGTACTCCTTCTATTGGTTCAACAATGAATGGGAAAGAGAAGAGGCCATTAAGCATGAACTTGCGATGTGGGATGAACTGAATGTCCCTAAAAAAATTTGTGAGCAACCCCTTGAAGATTCTCTTGAATCAAGATGGGAGAGGTTGATGAAGAAGGTGGAGGAGCTCAAGGAAAGCACCCTATCCTATGCTAAGCCGGAAGAGGAGCATAAGGAAGTGCTGCAAGTTCCAAGCACCCCTCCAATCAAACCAGAAGTTTCTCCTGAAGCTTTTGAGGGAGAAGAAGATTTGGAAGATTTTGATCTAACTGTTGAGACCTCGGCCGAGGTGAAAGAGCGATCGGCCGAGGTGGAGGAAAAATCTGTAGAACTGGAAGATACGGAGAACCTTGGCCAAATTACTGAGACTGTGGTCAAGGCGGAAGAAAGATCAGCTGAGTTGGGAGGGATTTCGTGTGTGGATTATCAACCCAACATGAAACTTGTCTCAAGCTTTGGAGAACTTTACAAGGTACATTCTCCTACTTCATTTCAAATCCCTATTAAAATTTCTGAATTTTTCAGGAATGCACCGGAGAGTTGGAGGTCTCTTCCGAAAGAACCTCCTAAGATCAAGATGAAACCTCCCTTGAAACTGTTGGAAGAAGATACTCCTTGGATTATAAGGAGTGGAGTTTGCAAGCACTACACCGTTAAGGCGATGAAGTGTCTCTTGTTCAAGTATGGGGTCCCTCGCATGCTAAGGACCTTGTACCATCCCCAAGCTAAGGATGGGGAAGCTATTAGGATTCTCGAGAAGCTGTTTTCTCGATCAAGGAAGGGATGGGACGAAATACTAAGTTATGTCCCATGGAAAAAGAGGAAGACCGGTAGGATTCCGGTGAGGACCAAACTGTACAAGCTTGTACGTAGGAGATCCTACCATTTGCCGATGAAGTTAGGAACCGGAACCTTTTTGGGAGAGTTTCATTATGGATCCAATGAGCACTTGCACTTGTTGGAGCGTTTGATAGACTTACTTATCTCACCCTATTAGGAAGGTGAAGCACGGGGTGAGGATACCTCCCACCTTGTTTAAGAGATGCCGTATGGTCCAGCTAGCGACCTTAAATCAAGCGCTTCTTGGGAGGCAACCCAAGGTATTGCTTTCTTTTCCCTTTTTTCTAGTCTAGCTTAGATAGTTTGCTTTTGCTTTGCTTGTTTTGTTTTTGGCGTCCTAGACAGACAACAGGTGACATCTAAGGAAGGAATACAAACCAGGAGCACAACTGGAAAGACAGAAGTTCGAGAATTTGAGAAGACGGAGTTTGACTAAGGCACATCTCGGTTGCTGTCAAAGCACCTCGACTGAGATGATTCTTGAGCAACCGAGGCGACTAGGGTTTCTGAAGAACCACCTCGGTCCGTACCACCTCAGTCCAGTCGAGACCACCTCGACCGAGGTGACAGCAGTTCCAGAAAAGGGTATAAAAGGGGGTTGAAATTCTCTCTCCTCATTTACCTTTTCCTCGACCGCGGCAGCCACTTCTCCTCGCTTCGCTGTTCTTCGATCGATTTTGAAAATTCTTGCTTCCAAATTGCAAAGAAAGGGTAGAGGATCCCAGTGCAAGTGCTAATATGCGAGAAAAACGAACCGAATCGACCGAATCAGGGTAAACATCGAAAAAACCCTAACCTCGCTCCTTTTCACTGTTTTCTTCGAATTGGGCTTTGGTTGCCCTTGCATTTGCTGAGAAACAGATTAAGTACCCCATAGGAACCAGTTGTAGTGATTTTGGGATAAAAGAACTGGATTTTTGAGAGATTCGTTCGCGCAGTTATTCGCCTCGGTCCAGTCGGCCTGTGCCTCGGCCAAGGTGTTCTTGAGAGTTGTCAGGCCGACCGAGGTGATCTGACAGGTTGTTTGAGAATGAGTTCAGATAGACAGCTGGTCCTGAGGGACAGATCCTCCCCTTCCCCTTCTTCTTCTTCTTCTAGACCTACTGGACCGGTGATCCACGAGCGACACCAGGTCGACTATGACCGCATCGCGGCCCGTCCAGTGATTGCACCACGCTTCTTGGACGTATCAGCATTTGATTGTCTCCATGTGGATGGAGATTTGAGACGGATGATTTCGATGGTAGGGCTAGATCAGTTTATTGAGATCCGCGCACTTGCCTACTTAGAGACTACTTTGGAGTTCATCAGCTCCTTCACCTACCTTCCTACAAAGCGTGCTGTGAAGTACCGGTTGATGAACCGGAACTTCTTAGTTCTCTTAGAGTACTGGAGAGACATTTTTGGTTTCCCGGCCCCCACTGCTGTTGATTTTCCCTCCCGAGCTGTAGCTAGGGAGTTCTGGGGTCAGATTGCTCATGTAGTTGAGCACGCAGACAGATGGCGCCCCGGAGACTCCAGGGAGCGTATTATTTTTCACCTAGCTTTTAGGTTAGCTCACAAGATTTTTAGTGAGACGCTTCTGGCGCGTATTGAGACGCCCCAGAAGGTCAGACAGGGTGAGCTGTTCAGCCTTTACTGCATGGTGACTAGAGGGATTCCAAACTTTGGCTTGATGTTAGCAGAGGATCTGCACAAGATCAAGGCCAAGGCGAAGGGGGATATCTGCTGCGGAGGCATCGTGACTCACATTGTGAGTTACCAGGATATGGATCTCAGCGCATGTACCATGGTGGCGGCTGCCAAGCCGCTAGGACTTCAGGAGATGATTACTCGGAGGATTCTGGTTCCCCGAGGACTCACTACGCCATATGTAGCTATGCCTTGGGAGCCGACTACACCACAGGGGATCAGATGGTCACCCCAGTTCTCAGTTTATGATCCACACTATTGGTAAACTGCTTGGATCCCATTGATGGAGGATGCGAGAGAGGCAGCAGCTGCACCAGCTGAGGAGGAGGAGGTTGAGGAGACTGCTGATGATGATGATGATAGGGATGGTGGAGTTCCTATGGATACAGGGACTGATACTGTTGGGACGAGTGTGCCGGTCATTGACTTAGACGATGACGAGACCGATACCGTGCCGGCTGCATCACCAGTACGACCTGCTAGGCATAGGGTACGCCGACAGAGAGATCTAGAGGCTCACCATCGGATCGATGATCTGACGGATCAGATGATAGACTCTTATGTTGCCCTTACTGTGGACATCCATGAGAGATTTGCTGACCAGTGCCGAGAGTTCGACCGCATGACTCAGCAGATGCTAGAGAGCCAGCACTATCAGCGCCGGATGATGGAGATCCAGTTTCAGCAGACTATGGGATATCCATTTGACCCATCCCAGTATCCATACATGCCACCACCACCACCACCACCACCGGATCGTGATTATTGAGAGCTTGCAGGATTTTCTTTCTTATTTATTATGCAGCTCAGCTTTGTCCGTTGAGTACTTTATTTTCTTTAGACTTATTCTGACCCACTGGGACAGTGTGTCCAAAGTATGGGGTGTTTATGTATTATTTGACCTCTGTGATGTATGACTCGATATTTTCGGATATTTATGCTTTATTTTGCTTCTATGTGTTTATCTGAGATTGCATGCATACATACAAGTTATTTGATTGACAAAACGTCAAAAACTAGTTTAGAAAAAAAAAATTTGACCTCGGCCGGGACAATTCTGGCCGAACGAGGTACTTAACCTCGGTTGACCTAGAACACCTCGACCGAGGTGGTTTAACTGGGAGTTTTCGAAACGTTTTGTGCTTCTTATCTGGATATGATCTCAGTGAAGATCTTGTTTGCTGACTGGTTTTGAAATCTTTATATGTTTGAAAGGTTTTATGATATGTTTACATTGCTAAATGCTTTGTTTGAAATTTTTGGCATGTTTAATACTTTGTTTTTATCCAAATTATGTTGAATTTGAAGGTTGACACCGCAAGATAAGTTCTCTCACTTTCTTCCTGAAAAGACCAAGGCAATTCATTCTTCTCTCTTCTTCTTCTTGATCATGCTTAGCCCCTCATATACATTTTACCTCCTTTACCTATCCGGGAATTTGGAAGCAAGCAAAGTGGTGAAAGCAAGTAAAGTAAAAGTTGAGAAGTTGGCTGGAAGTGAAAGTGTTAGAAAGCAATAAATAGGTTTAGGGAAGTCAATCATGATGATGAGTAACTCCGCACCATTCACATAGCCGGGTGTTTGTGTCTTGCCAAAGTCGGATTGAGCGATATTCCTAACGGGTCATGGTATGTGCATCAAGGGTTTGATGCATCTCAAGAAATTGAAGATTGCTGATTTCCTAGGCTTCGGTTATTGTGCATCTCTGTCCATGCATCCCAAAAAGTAAAGTAAAAAGAAAAAGTGTGAAATAAGCAAAGCTTATTGGTGGAAGATGTTGAAAGTCAAAGTGAAAGTGAAGTGATATCCTTTTCCCGGATTCTAGCACCACATTACCTTACATACATCCCTACCCTACACGTTTCATGACCTTTCTTTTGGGAAGCCCTTGAGACCTCGAGTTTGTTGATTGACTTAGTGGTTTAAACTGGATTATACATGATTAATTTCGATGATTATGATTTATTATGCATTCTAAGATTTTATGCAAAGAAGAACAACTTTCCTATATTTATGAAACGTTTTGATCATATTTTGATTTTAAATTCCATGAAGTATTCTCTTAGAGTGATCTATGATTGTAGCACACCATAAAAATGTTTTTGAAAGACTTTTTCATTGATCTTTATGACTAATAATCCATTCTATCTTGTATTTTATATGCGGAACTTGCTTGGGGACAAGCAAGGGCTAAGTATGGGGTATTTTGATAGCATGTATTATTGTCTATATTTTGGGGTTTGTTTAGACATTTTATCTTCAATAATCTGCATGTTTGTATATATATTATGTGTTTATATTGTCATTTCATCTACCTTTGCGGAAATCGAGGTCTACACCTAGTTTTGTTGTAATCGTAGGTAAAATGGCACGTTTGGCATTAAAAAGGAGCAAAAGGAGCTATGGAGTCATTGGAGCTACATTCAGGAGCTTAAGGAAAGATCCACGAAGCATAGCCATGGAATAGAGATTCACTTTGGACCAGATTTGAGAGATTTCACATTCAGTTGTGATTCACCTCGGTTGACTACAAAGTCACCTCGACCGAGATGATCTAGAGGAGTCGACTCGACCGAGGCGAACACCTGGAACGTGGCGAGAATATTTTATTCTTGGCTGAGATCTTTTATCTTTGGAAAGAGGATCTTATATTTTTGGGTTGGGTTCCTGGAAGGAAGAAGATAAGTTACACCATATATTTTACCTATTTTTATGGGAAGAGATCTTTCTAAGATATCTTATCTTTAGAGGGTAATTTTCCTATAAAAAGGGTTGGATTTTCCACAAATCCATATCATGCTATACCACCGATTGTGTTTAGAGCATCCGCTGCAGCCTACTCCAGTTGGGAGATTTGAAGAACCTTGTTGAAGGTTGAAGGAAGAAAGTCTATAACTTTTATAGCTTTTTGATGGGTTTTTGTAAGATCATCTTAGATTCCCTTCTTTGTTGATTGTCTTGTTGGATTTCTATCCAAGGAACGCTTGTTGGTTTTATAATTGATTCAGTTATTGAAGCCTTTCTCTTAAGGTTTTCTTGTTCAATTATTCCCTTTCTTCCCATATATTTGATTAATACTTTCATGATGATGAGTGGCTAATCTCTTTGTGTGATTCTAGGGTGATTGGCTGAAGGTTGTGGGAAAAACAATGATAGAATAATCTTAATCACAGTAGGACCCTGAAAGTTCGAGTCCTAACCTTAACCCTAAGCATCTCGCTCAGTCAATGAACATCTCGGCTGGGGTGGAATTTGGCTGACCGAGGTGACTTATTTGATCCGAAACTGGGAGTTAAGTGTTAGAGTTTGCCAAATCCTATTCTTATTACACCTTTCCTGGTTTAATGCAAGCCTAGGATGAGACTTACCCGGTAATTCCTTAGTTTAAGATCATAAGTGTAGGTAATAAAGGTTTATCCTTTATTGGGGTTTGAGTGTGCTTTCATCCCATCTTTGTGAGTTAGCCTGAGACTTACCCGGTAAAGGTTGATTCTATTCCCTTAGGTGGTGTGTTTGTTTGAGGTTATAGTTCTTTATCTTAATTCCTTGAGACTTACCCGGTAATAGGAGTTACGGTTTTGGATTAGTGAGTAGTGAGACTTACCCGGTGATCTATTCCACTTTAGTAACACCTTCCCTATGCAAAAAATCTCAGCTTTGTCCGCTTATCTTTAGATCTTGAGTTGGAACCACAACTAGATGCTTTAATCCCTAGAATTGCATATTTCCTTAATTGACTTTTTATCATCTTTGATTGTTTTAATTGCTTTTGTTGTTAGTAATTGCTAAAGCTTACCTATTCCGACTTTGTTTCACTAAGTCCCTGTGATCGACCCTTGGAATTCCTTGTTTTTTACTACGATTGACCCGTACACTGGGGGTTCGCATCCTTGTTTTAAGCTTTCATCTAGGGTTATAAATTTAAAGCTTGCACACACCGTTTGGAGCGAACAAAGGTCAACCGATTCTGCCTAAACTGCCTCTGCGGTGCCTGAAGGCCGCCCCTGTGGTTTAACACTAGAAGTTTTACTCCGGTTGTTTACACAACCTTTATGGCATTTAAGGTGGCTGTTTTAGACCGGCTATTTACTCCTAATTAAGTGTCTTTTGTAGTATAAATAGTCCATGGTTGATTGCTAGAATCATCCATGCTTTTCCTCACAAAAATCCATTTTAGACTTGAAATTTCCATTGTAATGAGTTGCTAACTCTCTTGCTACATTGGGTTGGTTTGAAGCTGCTTTGTTACTTTGGTTGTAAGTTCTTTTTAATCTAAGTTTTCATTCAGTAATACTTTGTGTTTCCTTGATCTCCATTGTCTAATTGCATGTTTACTATTGCTTGAGATTGATCACCTTAGGTTCTAAAGTGCATGCAAACAACTAGGATTAATAGGTTCCGGGTTCGGGTCTTTAATCTAGTAGCAACTTTAAGTAATAACGGATTGTGATTACTTAAAGAAAAGGAACACAAATATAAAGATAAGTTTAACGGTCTTAATCTTCTCTTTATATCCCTTAGTCTTTGTTTGAAAGCTAACCTGTTATTTGTTCTTGTAGGTTTACGGAACTTTAATAGGTTAAGTTGTGTTGATGCCGGTTGGCTCAACACATATATACGATCGAGACGGGAGATTACTTGGAAACTTGTAAAAGGAACTCACCAAAGTAGCAATTGTATGCTTAGAATCAACCTAGTGTAGATTCATCCATTATTGTCTTACTTGTCGCATTAATCGTTTTCATAAGTTTTTATGCATCAATTCAACCAACCCCCCCCCCCCCTTGTGTCACTTGTCATTATAATCGATAATTGCATCTAAAACACCTTAACTCTCTTGGGTTCGACCCTTACTTAATCATTATACTTGTTCTTAGTGCTAAGTCGGGATTTACTTTTGATTGGGTATAGACGACCATAGAAATACCTTCGGTCAATCTCCCGAGTTCTGATTCCCAGTATCCATCTTCCTATGGGAATACTTCTCAATCACTTGGGCTTGCTTTTCAATGAAGTCTCAAGCATCATCTTCTCTCATGTCTATGAATGTACCACAAGAAAGAGATTGGAGTTTGAATTGTGTCTCCACAACCAATCCCTTGTAGTAGATCTCTAACAATTCCAGCTTTGAAATGCCATGGTGTGGGCAATCCAATAGAAGATCTTGAAACCTTTCCCAAAATTTAAACAATCTTTCGTTAGGTTTCATCGAAAATGCATTTATCTTACCTCTCAATTCCGCCGTTTTGGATGGCGGAAAGAACTTAGTGAAAAACTCCGAAGTCAAGTCCTCCCATGTGTTAAGCTTTGCAGCCGGAGGGGCTTGATACCAAGCTAAGGCCTTGTCCTTCAAAGAGAAGAATAATGGTCTCAACTTGTAGTTGTTGTTGTTGACCCTTTGAAGCTTCAAAGTTTCCATGAGAATCTCAAAGTTTTGTAAGTGTTGATGTGGAGATTCAGCTTCCGTTCCACCAAACTGATTTTGGTGGATCATAGTGATGACTTGTGGACGCATCCCAAAATCATGATCATCTTTCTCTCCAAGAGTCACACCTAGACGGCGAGGTTGTTGAATTGGGTCCATTCATTTCCAAAGGGTTCGTGGTTCAGCCACGACATCAACACCTCTCACCTCTCTAGCACAAGGGCGAGGATCGACCTTAGCACGAGGACGAGGATCAACAGGAGCACGAGGTTTAGTGGTGGTATGTCCTCTAGCTCCGGCATCTCATCACCGTCGGAGAATTCAGCAATATATTCCTTATCTTTCTTCGTCTTCTTAGCATCATTCCTCTCTAGTTTCATGTGTAGAATCATCGCTTGAAGCTCATCTATTTGAAATTGATTACGTTCTTTTTCCTCCTAGCCAGCCTTCTCACTCAATTGGAGTTGAGCTCGAGTTTCAACCAACTCCTCTTGGATGTTCCTCTCAGTATTTTCAGCCATCTTTTTCTCTTTTAGCTTTCTTCTCAAAGTTTTCTCTAATTCGGGATCAAAAGGAACGAGATCTTTGGTAGATCTAGTCCTTCGCATATACCTAAAGAATCTGCAAAAATCAATCAAGTGGACAAATCATATCACAAGAGCAAAAGCTCCCAAGACAGACAACCGAAACCGAATTTGGTCTAGACAAAATCTCCGGCAACGGCGCCAAAAACTTGTTCGCTCAAAAGTGTTTGCGTCAAAGTCTTAAATTTATATCTAGAACTTATGCAAAAGCGAACCCGCAGTGTACGGATCAGCTGTAGTAATGCAAGAAATTCCAGAGTCGAACTCAGGGATTTGGTGAGAATAAAATCGATTTCAAATTATCTAACAAAGTGTAAAGCTTTTGTGACTAATAAGGAGACAAATGATTCCAAGGATTCAAGTATCCGACTGCGGCTTTCGATTCAAGACACTTCTAAAGATCAAAGGACAGAGTTGGCTTTGCCAAGGTTATGCGTTTCAAAGGAAGGTTTCGTACGACGATGTTCCAAAACCTATATGTCTAATCCAAAGGCTCTGTCTATAAAGGTTGTTGAGGCTGCAATATGGAAAGATATAAGGATAAGAATTACACTCAAACTAACCACCCAAAACCCCAGGATATGACTCTCAAAGGCAAAGATGGAAAGCACACTCAAACCTTAATAGAGGATGTTGAGTCTCTCTATTACCCATATCTTGCAAACTATAGCTATCAAGTGAAGAATCAATGATGAAGTCTCTTCTCACACTCAAATAGAGGTTAAAAAGGTTAAGCAAGGTTAGGATTTAGGCAAGGGTTAACATTGGTTGAAGGATAAATCAATTAAAGATCGTCAGGAGAATAAATCGCCCTGTTCTTCACTAAATCGGTCGATCTCACCAAAAACAACACAATTTTCCAGTTATCGCAAAGTTAAATCTCAACTCTCAGGATCCAAATGGTTAAATGAGTTCAGTCTATCATCATATAAGCCTCGATCATCAACTATTTCCCCAAAATCACAAGGTTTTTGGTCAACCGTTTTCATATTCAAATCAAAATCAAGATTCAATGAATAAAACCAAATAAAACTCGAACTTTGAATAAAATAATCACCGAATCTGTAATCAAATCTCAAAACCTATCAAAGAATCTCTCAAAACACTCAACAATATGTTCACAAATCACAAGAATCAGAAGGGAAACAAAAGATCTCACAAACATCTTGAATATTGACTTCTTATTTCTTTTCCTTCAATCCTCTCTCCAAGAACCTTCAATCCCGCAAAAATCCTGTAAATCTTTCCCGCTATGAAACCCCCATTTTCGTTCCTAGGGTTCCAATGTATACTTTCTTGCTAATGGGCCGCTTGGCATATCACTTCTCAAGCCCACAAGTGATGGGCTTTGGGTCGTAATATTTTTAGTCGAAAGCTGAAGAAAATCGTGCGATTCAATGCAATAAAAACAGTTCGATTTCTATTAAGAAAATCGTCAGATTTATAGTTTAATTGGCTTGATTTTCTTCAACAGAAAGTCCCCGTCTCTTGACTTGTTTCCTTCCTTCCTTTTGTGACTCTTTTACACACTTCCTTTGCTCTTTATGACTCATCTAAGACTCCTTAAGCTTCCTTATTGCCCTTAGATACTCTTTGCTCCACTTTTGCTTCCAATTTCACCGAATTCACCTATAATTCAACCAAAATTCGTGTAGACCTCTATTTCCGGAATATAAATGAAATAAACCTTAAAGGTACACAAATATCTCTAAATACAAGGTAAATTGAGGTAAAACCTCCACAATATGCATGATTACAATGACATATAATTCATGTCATCATACAGCCTTTAAAAACAAAACTCTAAGTAAGAGTCTTTAAACAATTATCTTATATATACGCGTTCAACAAAGCTCAATTCCTCACAGCAGACCTTAGCTTGCCCACCAACCAAACCAAACTAAATCAAGACCATATGCTAAAATGCAAGAAAATATAGAACCATTTTTGTTTGATTTCCCCCATTCATGGTTTTCCCACACACAGTGACTACCTATGTAATATCACATCATACAATAATAACAAGGTTCATTGCAAGTATTTTCTGATTTATATTTTCTAAAGTACCATAAATGTATACAAATTTTATTGACAAAAAATAACCCTGAACTTAAATTCCTACCCATACTTCAGCTTCATTTTAAAAACTCAGAGATCAATCTGGTGACTAAAAGATGAGTGCCAAGAACAAATTTATTATGTAAATTCTTGCTTCAAAGATGATCAAAGCAGTAGATGCTTTCTTTCTAGATAATGAAGTTTAATAATAATTCATATTCACTCAATACCTCTTCTACCTATATCTCTATCTAATATTACAATTCTTGTAATCTCAAATGGATGTGTGATCATTTAGTTGATGTTGTTAAAAATTAGCGGCAGCCAATAGTTTATTCTGACTCGGAGAGAGACAGAGAAAAAGAAAAAGAGTTTCGAGATTGATATCCTTTGATGAGCATATATTTCTAAGGCTCCAACGAACTCTTTTCACCACCCCCCTGTAAAATTGATAAAACACAACACAATTATTAGTTGGTTGGTGATTTTTGGGATAAATCTTTCACCTTCCTAAGTCTAAAAGATAATTCTCCCAACATTTTCAGCATCATAATTCCCACAATATTAATGGACTTTATAAACACCCTATTTTGTTCCCTCAAATAGATTAATTGTTTGGTAAGATTTGAATAAAAAAATTCAATATGTAAGCCCATTCTAAAATCAATTGACAATAAAAAGTAATTGTATAAGTATACCATGAGGTTGTTTCCGGTTACGCCACAAAGAGAGATGACAATGGTAGTGCTAGCAAGAGAAGCTCGCCGAGATGATCCACCATGTGATTGAAGCAAATTGCAGCAAGTACTGAGACATGTGGACAACCACCATGGGAACTGCAACAAATCCAACTCTTTTCACTTCATCTTATATTTTACAAGACTAGGATCACTGCAGTCAGCACCATGATGTACAACGATTAAGTAAATAGAAGAAAAAAAGGCATGTCAAGGCCACATGTACAAGTAAGATGCTAAAAAAAAAGAGACATTATGGACTTTATATGCTGATTTAAAAGTCCAGTCCCTGATTTCTATAAGAATATACCAGTTCAGATAGAAGGAGAAGGTATCAAGGCCTGGGATGTATTTACCATGAAACGAAGTAACATGAAAAAGTTCATAGGAACATTCCCATACTAAAATTTTTTTACTAGAGCAATAACAAAAACTAGGGGAATAGGAACATGAAAAAAAGTAACAGCCTGGCATGTATTTCAGCTTTAGACAGATCACCTCATCATACCAAAGAAATTGAATGCATTTACCATGAAAAGAAGTAACATGAAAAAGTTCATAAAGCACAGTTGATGAATAAAATTAATAGAACAAACAAAATAAAAAAAATGTAAGTAAAGCAACAACAGAAACAAGGGAATAGGAACATTCCCATAATAAACACAACTAAGTATGGGTAATAGGAACATTCCCATAATAAATCAAAGGTACATCCTCAATATGCAACTAACATAGATCCTTTTACTGGAACTATTCTCGGAAGAGGTTCTGCTAGTAGGCAGAAAAAGAAAAAGATGATACTAAATTTTTTTACCAGAGCAATATTCCAGGAACAAAATTCTTATATTCTTTATGTTGTTTAGTTTATAGTAGTTCATATTTAATCATAAGTTCTAGCCTATAACTTAAGATATAGTTCATTTATCTTTACTAATCACGGTCTCGTTTTGTCTTCTCCTAGTTACAGACAGCTTAGGGAAATCCTTTATTATTCAATAAGAAGCAAGCAAAAGTATTATCAAAGGTTTGTATGCCAAACTTGAGAAGGTGTTAAATCAAGGATTCAAGGTCAAGCCACATTCAAAATTTATCATAGACTCTAGAGGGAGTTATTTCGTGTTTAGACCTGTGACTATATCCTATCAAAGTAATTTGTTATTGAGGGATGATTGATTCATAAAACTCATAACACCACCTAAATTTGTTTCAGCCGATGAAAGTAATGCTCAAGCATTCAATAGACACATAGATAGTCAGACGTAAAAGTTATGTTAAAAACAACCAGAAGACAAAAATTTCGATCGAATACTCACTCAAGCATTCAACGGACAAAGATAAAGTCACCAATTTCAAAGTTGAAGATCATACTTGCTGAGTTACAGAGTTGTTGCCTTGCTGGAAGAATGAAAACTTAAGAGGAGAAGAAGAACCAGAGCGGGGCCGAGGAACGCCGGCCTAGAGGATGTGGTCGATTGAGCAGCGCAGCGCCGTGGAGAGAACAGGTCAATCTGACGATCGATCGATCTGAATTGTTAGCTAGGGTTTTTTTTATTCCGAAACGACGTGTTTTGAGATAGGGTTTTTTTACAGCCCAGTTATTTTATATAATCGGGGTTTGAAAATATTATTTTACCCCGATTCTTAAAGATAACCGTGGTATGAGCAAAAAAATCAATGTTATATCCCGGTTATTTCATATAACCGGGGTCCGAATTTTTTTTAAAAAAAATAAAAAAGCAATTGTCCACGGTTTTACGTATAACCGTGGTCCGAAAATACCCTTGATCACGGTTCTTTTAAACCGCTCCAACATAAGCAAGGTCTAGGGAGGGTCTTTGTACTAGTGACACTCACTACTTGACGAGCCACGTCGTTAGTTAACCTTATCATCATTTATGTGTGGGCGTGCTCTTCCATTTCCATCTTTCTTGCATAGGAGGTTTCTGCTAAGTAATCCCCTGTGATGGCCCTCCAACATTTTTTCTTTGTTAATAGGGCCTTCATCTTGACCATACACATGACAAAGTCATTTTTCCTAGACATCACAACAAAGAGATACTACGAAGATACTAAACCCTAGAGATCACAACAAAGAAAAGAACAACACTATACGGACAAGAAGACTGATCAACCACACAAGGTGAACACAATGAGCGGAAGCTAAGATAGATTTTGAGGAATGAAAGAACACCAATAAATCTGTAAACCTTAAAAATTAGGGGTTTTTTCACAGAATTGAAAGAAAACCGAAAGAAAGCGTTTTTCAAAACACAAATGCTCTGATACTAATTTATAAAAATTATATCCTAAGGTTTCGAAACACTTAGCCATAGAATCGACTAAAGCACACACAAGAATCACACATGAAGTTTGTTTATGCAGTTCGGAGTTCCTCCCTACATGTGCGGGACCTCAAGAGGGGAGATCCGGTCCCAGTTTCCACTAAGTCTCCAAACAACTTGTACAACACAAAAACAGACACAAATCTTGCAAGAGCACTCAAGCTAGCAAAGATTACAAAGAAGATAGACAAAAGAGAAGGAGAGAAGATAGGAAAGTCCCCTCAAAGGCACCCAATGAAAGATGTGAGATTGATTTATTTGCCAAACTAGAAGCCAACGAATTGGTGGTGAATCTCCATTGAGATATCAGATCTCAGAGCCATATTGCTTCATTTCCAATGTTCTTCAAAGACCCCTCTAGTTTCTGACGAGTTGTGGAAGATTAGAACAACATCTTGATCTCTTTCTCAATTTCTCTCCTTTTCAGACAAACCCTAGTGGAGGAGGAGAGAGTTGCTCACCAGTTGCTTTGACCTTAGAGTTTTTAACCCTTTGGCATAACGAGGCTTTATACCCCATCCAAACACACGCTGACAAGCGACCCTCCAAGCTTCATTGGATCCGGAGCACTGGGTTGGGCTTTAAGGAGATTGGATCAAAGAATCAGCTCAACATCCTTAATCGGATACACACACAAAACAACAACATAAACCAACCCAAAACTCCTACTTCCATCTACTTAACATTATAACATATAAACGCACATTCACCTTATACATAATTATCATAGTTGTTAGCTAAGCTACCTAACTTAGTTTATTCAACTAAGTGACAACATTTAGCAAAAATCACATGATAACCAAGTATGGCAAATGTGGTCACATATTATAACTTGTCAATCTCTACCTAATTAAGATATGAGTGCTACAATTGCAAGTTCCGACTTTAATGTCCATATTACAAATACAAGAATTAGTAATGCAACAGCTTGTTATTGTATTAGGGATCTTCTTTAAGAATGGATTACCCTTATTATAAATAAATAACATAAAAATTGTATTAACTATAAATCCAAGAACATCCGGTTGATTCTTTAGGATCTGGCCAAATGCATCCTAGTATCCTTAACTTGCTGTGGGTCGTATGATGTTCGCTATCCTTCCCAATGTGATCGGAGTATCCATTTGTAGTAAGTAACACATAGTTTATTTTGTGAATTAAGGCGTATTCATTTGGGTGATATATAAAATTTGAATATCTCTTGTTTTTTTTGTTAATACGTATGGTCTGAAATATGTTCCGAAATAGAATGAAGGAAAAAGTGATAGACAAGTTTGTTTGAAGGTGAAGCGAGTAGTGATAAATGGGAAAGCAGGTTGATAATATCCATTACAAAATGGAGTTGGTGAAGGTTTTTCCAGTTGGAAAACATAAAGAAATAAAGAGCATATAGTATGAGATTAGAGTTCCAAAAGCCTAGTGACTAGTGTAGGTAGATGGGTTTTGCTAAAGTCTAAGAGACAAATCAATGGAAGTAGTAGTAGTAGAAGATGGATAAGCAGTGGAAGTTGAGGAGGAGGCAGCAGCAGACAGCGTGGAGGAGGAGGAGGAGGTTGAGGAGGTTGTAGGAAAGAAACCATACTCCATTACGACGCTCCCAATTGATCTGCCCTTCCTATGAACCGCCACGATCTCCGGTCCCTATTTATATATATATATATTTACATACACAAGCATTGCATTAATCAAATGTTAATCTTCTTATCTGTAAGTAAACAAGTAGAATATTATACGTACCTGAAAGGACTTGTTTTCCACAAAACCCTCCCCATTGACAACCCTCTTCTTCTGCAGCATATAAGTAGAAATGTATAAGTGAAGTCGTTGGTGAAAGAATTGGTAATAAGGTAAGTTAGGTAGAGAGAGACCTTGTAATTGAAATGAAAGTGAGGGCAGTCAAGAGCAGGGTCCGTAATGAGGTTATGGGTGCGGATCCTCTCGAGCTGAGCGACGCCCATGCCTCTCCCGGGCTGTTTCTTGGGAGCCTTTTTCCCCCTCAGCGGAGTTGAGCAGTTGTTGTGGGTGGAAGACATGATGATAAGCAGGGAATTGAGCAGTTGTTGTTGTGGGTTATTAGTTTATAGCATAGCGGTGGAAGAGGAAGAGGAAGAGGAAGAGGAAGAGGAAGAGGAAGAGTGGTCCTCATTACCCTAAATGGAAACTTCCCTACAGTCTGTAATGGCTGCCCCGGGAGATGCTTCTTCTGCCCAAACACTCTCGGATTTTCAACTTTCTGATTCCCAGATTTTATCCTCTCTTAAGGGAAGGGAAGGGAAGGGACCACTCTTTTTCTTTTATTTCTACTTTTCTACATACATGCAGTTGCTTACATGTCGATATCATAAATTCAACCACCAAAAACATTTGTTTCTCAATACAAATCATAACTCATACGATTCTCATTTGTCTGCATTACCGATTCTCTTCCACTCTATTTGTAATTCTACTCTAGTAACTGCTCTGCTAAAGCCTAGAGGTGGATCTCAACTGAGATCCAACATGCAACTTTACGGTTTTACCCCTATTTCACAATTCAGCTGGTGGGGACAACTCTTACCAATTTCAGATGCACCTACCTACGCATACCCTATAAAAGCCTTCTCTTCCATCCAATTTTTACTTTTTTATTTCTATAAATTAAGAGCCGAGGGTTTTTTAGTTTTGGTGGGATATCAATGGTTTGTATGTAAATTTGCATTTACTCCTCCCCACTAATTTGCAAAATATGCAGAAGCCAATGACCACAAATAACAATAACTGAATTGAAACAAGTAATAATTCCAAACAGACCATATTTGAACCCGAACAAGCTACCGTACATCCAAGTGACCGTAAACAACAAATTGGGCTTTCGAATTAATTTCGGAAATCAAGAACAACATCATACAAACCATATTAATTTCATTACGATTTCCAAATTAAAGAGATCCGTATTCGATTGAAATCGAAATAGTGAAATATATTAGTGTAAAATATAAACTATGTGCCCGATCTGCGTAGTTTCGGTATTGATTGATTTTTTTCCCGGTACGTCTAAAAATCCAACAAATCAATATACTTTTAAACATGAAGATCCCAAAATTAGAGATGCTACAATTAATATACTCGAGTAGGGATACTCATCCCTCTCTCAACATCTTTTTCGTACTTGTAACTTTTTCATCCCAAAATTAGAGATGCTTCACCTATTATACTCGAGTAGGGATACTCATCCCTCTCACAACATCTTTTTCGTATTTTTAACTTTTTCATGGGTCATATTAATTTCATGACACATAAGTTATTAATACCAACCTAACACGCACTCTCGTCGTGCGTCATACTTAAATGTATAAACTGTTTTCACTCACTGAGCAACCACCTCCATCCCATACCAAAATTTGAAACAATTATCAACCAAAACACTCTCATTCGCACAAATAATCCCACACAAGGATCGTGTTAATAATTAAATAGCGAAAGGAGTAGGGAGGACCTTCGAAAAACGCAAACAAACGGTGGAAGAGATACGAATGTTGTTAATATTTTTTTCATTTTAATCCCTCCATTTAGATCTCAATCCCACTATCTCTCACCCGCAAATGGACGGCCCGATTGAGATAGTAAATCGCTCTCTTTGAACTTTATCTCACAAATGGACTGGTTTGGGCTTGATGAATTCCATCTACAGTGGAGATGTGTGATCCAGACGGCTTGAGACGGCATGGATGCCGTCTCGCAAGTCGTTTGCCACGCGATGTAGCCTTGATCTTGAATCTTGTCTTTGGGATACCTTCAAGAAACTTCGTGTTTATATTTCTCAGTCATGTAAGGTCTTCTCTTTACCTCTAACTTCAGGGAGGGCGTACTTTTGGCACAGCTTGATGCAGAAGCATCTCCGGACCTAGAACACTTCAAGGTCATAACCATCAATGCTAGGAAGTAAGAAGTGAAGAAGACTCAAGGAAGGAGAAGAGGAAGAGTCAAAAGATTTAGGACCACAACCATGAAATCCACGGAAGTTAGAAGCCAAGGAGTGAAGAGCACTCTTCGAAGAAGAAGAAGTGGAAGAATAAAATTCATTCCTAGGAGAGAAATGAATAACATTTTCATGAAAGAATGGAAACCATTTCTGGCAAAGAGATGAAGACCATTTCCCGTACCCTAGAGCAAGAAATGAAGACCATCTCCAATATAGAAGTAAAAACCAGATACTGGAGATGGAAGATGACAAGACCCACGTATGCATGGAAACCAACATTATCATGCAAGTACAAGTGTGGACGAAAGAGAGGATGGATCGATCCTATGCTAAATCTACGGAATCCTGCGAATATACGTTTACATGCATATGCATGTGGGAGATGGAGATCATTGTCACGGATAGAAGAGCTCTCACATGCACGACCATACAGGAAGCACCGAATAATCCAATCAATCATGCAAACGTCGGAACGGGCAATCCATGCATTAACACAATTATCAATGAGATAGCTATGCATGGATACGTTGGACAAATCCTACGGATACAAATCGGCCGAAGTGCTATTATTTTTCAGCCCATTAAATCACATTTAAATTATGATTTAAATTGTTATTTCCTTTGGACTTTTAATTAGATTTTCAGCCAAGTCATTTTTATTTATTTTTCAAATAGATTAGGTCTTCTACTGAAAAAGCTTAAAAATAGATTTGGAAATCATAACTTTAGAGATACTTGAGGACCAAGTCTTAGAAGATCTAATCTTTTCAGAAGATAAGTCTTATTTTATTATTTTTTTAGATTTAAATCCCTACTTATTCTAAATAAGCTACGAATCTACAAGCTAATATAGAAGGCCCATTAGGCTAACTGTTCGCCACTTAGCGTGCGTGCAAATAAGCTTTAAATTTATAAAACTAGAATCAAGCAAGCGAACCCGCAGTGTACGGATCGATATAGTTAAGCAAGAATTCCAGAGTATCGAACACAGGGATTTGGGGGGTTAATTCCAATTATAGATTATCAAGCAAGTAAATGTGAGCTTTTTAATTATTGGGAAAACAACAATCCTAAAGATCCAGATATCCAGTTGTGGCAATCGATTCAAGATATACTAATGATATAAGGACAGAGTTGAGGTATGCAAAGGTATACGAATGTAAGGTAATCGTACGGTGAAGTTCCAAAAACCTTATATGACCCACCTAGAAGACACTCTCTATAAAGGTTGTTGAGGCTTCAGTATAGAAAGATTCTAAAGGCAAGAATTAACGTCAAACACCCAAACTTATAATCCAAGGATCAAGACTAACTAAACCGATTAAGGTTGTGACACTCAGAATCGAGGTAGAGGTTGTTGAGGCTTCACTACCACCTAGAAAAGGGTAAGCCAAGACTAAGTTAAAGCAAATCTTTAACTTTGTATTAAAGTAAAAACAAGTTCGTAAACTGACACAAAATTACGGGTAGTTCTTGAGTTCCACGGCCGTGGAAGCTCAAGAACAGACCGTGGATTAGGTTCGCCGGCGATTCTCTCTAACTCTCAGGGTCCAATCTGTTTACGATCGATCTATCATCATCTAAGCCACAACTATCAACCCTTCACCTTAGAATTGCTAAAGGGTTTTAGCCAACAACAGTCATATTGATATCAAATTCAAGGGTTGAAAGAATAAAAGATAAAAACTTCCGAAAACCTTCAATAACTTTCAAATCAATCTCAAATCCACAAATCAAGAACAATAACGTCAATAGATTCAGAATAACACAAACAATCACGAATCTTAGATAAGAAGGAAGAACGGGATGTCAATCCGTCTTCTAAATCAAACCTAAGCAAGAAGCGAAATCTCCTTACGAACAATCTTCCGAATCTTCAATCTTCCGTCAATCCGGAAATCTCACTAGCAACGCGCAAATCTCTCAATCACAATCTTCGCCAAAATGCGAAATTAGGGCAAATCCAAGTGTAAGCGGAAATGCTTCTAAGCGTAAGCAAAGGTGACTGAATCTCTCTTCGTCCTTCCTTTTATAGTGTAAGATAAAATATTGGCCCGGCCCAATTGCGTAGGAGATCGTGGCTTAAAGTGTGGCGAAAAAGATCGCCAAGATCACGGTCGTAGACACGACCGTAATTTAGAGCGTGGAAACTGTCACGGTTTGACACAAGCCTTCCACGGCCGTAGAAGTTGCTGGAATGAACCACGCTTCCCTTGTCAAGGTTCCACGGCCGTGGACTTGAACGTGGAATGTAGTACGGCCGTATTTTAGAGCGTGGTTTAGGGGTAAACCGTAATTCTTCCTTTCCTCGTGCTATTCTTCAAGTTAGCACCTTCCTTAGCTCCTAGAGATGTCCTCAATCCTTGGACATACTCAATCAAACTCCATTCTCGCATAATCCGTTCGGAAATAGCTCTTAATTGCCTACAATCAACATAAAGCTTGTGTAGGTCTCTATATCGACATTATAGATAAACTAGCTCACAAATCCATCAATGCTTAATCAATGACTATCAATATGGATGAAATACACTTAGAAAACGTGCCTAAAATATCACAATATTTCATGCTAACAAATAACCCCATACTTGCCACTTGCTTGTCCCTAAGCAAGGTCTTTCAAAAGCTTTAAAACACAAGTTAGGATGAAATATTTGTACCTTCTCAAAGCAAAACTTCTTTTGGATGAATGTGCCTTCTAATCAATAGATCATTCTCAAATCTTGCTTCATTCGTTTATAAGACTTTCATACACTTAATCAAAGGGTAAAGAGTAAAGAAAGCTCATGAATTAATCAAACTTCCATGTAAACATCATAACCTTCAAACATTATCAAAATCAATCATAAGAAACTTCAATTTAGATCACCAAGTCATATAACATTCTTTTGATCTTAAGGACTTTCAAACAAGGTCTAGAATGTGGAAAGGGAAGGAAAACTTTAAGGAATATGGTGCATGAATCCGGGAAAGTGGATAACTACTCTTTTCTTCTTCTCTTGCGGTTTCCGCAACACTTTCAACTTAGAGCTTCGCTCTCTTCTTTTCATTTTTCGACTTTACTTTTGGAGTTATGGATAGAGGTGCACAAAAACCGAAGCCTAGGAGATTGGCGTTTCTCAATTTTTATGAGATGCCTCAAACCCATAGCGCACATACCATAATCTGCTAGGAATATCGCTCAATCCGACTTTGGCAAGACACAAACACCCGGCTATGTGAATGGTGCCGAGTTACTCATCATTATGATTGACTTCCCCAAACCTATAATTTCTTTCTATTCCTTTGAATGCAAAGTATTGCTTTCATGGCCCTCCCACATCAAACATGCCTTTTTCATTCAACTCCTCCAAATTCCCGGATAGGTAAAGGAGGTCAATATTTCAATGAGGGGTTAAATGATCAAAGAAAGAAGAAAGAAAATCGAATTGCCTTAATCATCTCAACAAGAAGTATAAGAACTTATAGTGTGATTTCAACCTTAATTCCTCAACATGATTTAAGTAACATTCATCACATTATGGAATTTGCAAAAGAGGTATAATCAACTCATTCAATTTCTTTTCAATTCACTATTCGTTTAAGCATGCAATTGTCATCAAACTCAATTCACAAGTAGTGATTATCATAGAAGTCATCTCTATCCTTAGAAGCACAAAATTTTCAAAAATTTTCAATTTTTATGGGTTTTTTCAAACTCTTTTTCATGCAATGCAATAATGAAACGTCTCACAATATAATGAAACATGCAAGATAGTCTCAATAGAAGCAATCAAAGTGAGTAAGAGTTATTACAAACTTTTAGTCACACCCCACCCCATACTTGGAACAAGCATTGTCCCTAATGTTCAAATAAAAGAAAAAAAAAGAAAAGAAAGAAAGAAAAAGACTCACAAAATGGCGGTGGAGCGGCTAAACTGTCGGTCCTCAAGGTCGTCACTGCGGTGGAGGCGGGAATGGACAGAAGCTAGGATCATAGTATTGCCCGAACTGCTGGCGGTAGACGTCTCTCATCATATGGTCAAGGTCATCGATACGTCCATCTCTAGCGTTAGCTCGGATCTCCAAAGCTCCCACCCTATCAGAAAGTTTGGTAGCCCACTCTGGCATCTGCTCATACCAACCAGGCGGCTGGCTGTACCATCCCGGTGCATCTGAAGGTGCCGGTGCTGGTGGTGGCGGTGCCTGTGTGGACCATAGTGGTGGAGCTCCGTACCACGCAGGAGGGGTCTCCATCCAAGTGGGTCTCTCGCTCACGCTGGCGCGGCGAGAAGATGATCCTGAAGCTCTGGCGGGACGTGGAGAACGTCTAGGCATGTCAGGAGCTATGTCCGGCTGATCCGGAAATGTGCCAAAATCCTGCTCAGCTCCTCCTCCTCCTCCCTCATACTGGTCTCTCATCTCCTCCTCCTCAACTACAGGTGGTGGTGGGACATATGGAGGGGCTGCAATCATGTTCCCATGCATAGCAGCGAACGTCTCCTTCCAGTTATGGCGTCCAGCCATAATGGAATACTCTGGGAGCCACTCAATGCCTCTCCCCGTCCTGCTCTCCCATGGCATAGTTGCGTAAGGTGGACCTCTATGGGTGAGGAAGATGAGACCTCTAGTCATAAAGGCCTGGAGTCCTAGGGGTACAGCAGGAATGCGTGTGCAGGCGGAGAAATCTACCCCTAATATCCTAGCAAGGTGGGTGACTATCCCACCATATCCAATGTTGCCAGCCCTCTTGTTCTTTAGCTTGCTCATGGTAGCAGCTAAGAGGGTGGCGCAGTCAGTAGGCCGTCCATACAACATGGAGTAGAAAAGAAAGAGCTCATCCGTTTTGATCTTCTGAGGTGTCTCCGTCCTAGGGAAGAGACACTCAGAAAGTACCCGGAGAGCAATCTTCAAGGCTAAGTGATACATCAACTTAGCCTTGGTATCAGCTGGTTGCCAGCGGTCCTCGCTGGCATAGATCATGGCTACCTCCTCCCAGAAATCCTTGGCGTAAACGCCGCTGGGAAAACGACCATTGTAGGTCTCTTGGAACCCAAAGAAGGCTCCAAACTCCCGGATGGAAAAATCATAGTTTCTTTCCATCAGACGGAAAGAAACTGTCCTATCAACATGGCTGTGCTCAAAAGACGTCACAACCTCTCTAGTAATCTCCTCGTAAGCGTCTTCTCAGATAGCCGAAAAGACGATAAGACTGGCTCTGTTTAAGAGCCAAGTAAGGTCATCTATCACATGTAGAGGAGCTAAATCCTCCAACAGTAGGTACCTAGGTCCTATAAAAGCCCTCTTATGGATCCTCTCTAAGGCGTCGAGATGATCCTCGTGAATGGTAGGGACCCTAGGGCTAGGAGGTGATGGTGATGAAGGTGATGATGGAGGTGAAGGGGATGAAGGTGGTGGTGCTCTAGAGGATGAAGAGGAAGAGGGGTTGCCCTTCCTCTTTTTATTCTTATCCTTCTCTTTATTCTTGTCCTTATTTCTCCCAGACACTCTCCTCACAAAATCCATTGTCTGTTGAAAACCACGGTTTGTTCTTCAATTTCCACGGCCGTGGAACGTCCAGGAACCGTGGTTTCTCTTAAAATTTCACAAATCTCAACAATCAATCACCAAATTCCACAGCAGCAGTCCTATACTAATTCTCTTCCAATTCCAATCAGTTATTCCTAAAAATTCTAGCAAATGTAGATCCGAATCGACAAAGATAGAGAAGAGTGAAAAAAACCTAGGTTTCGGATTTTAAAATCCGAATTCTGCTTTCCTTGGTGAATTTCCGTTCGAATTGTTGTTTGGATCTCGTTGGTGGTTGGATTTGCTTAGTTTGGGTCGAAGAATCGTTGAAAACGATTAACGAACGAAGAATTGAGGTGAGGGGCGTGATTTCGGCGAAATAGGGCGTGAAATTGGGTTTGTGAGATGTGTTTTGTGAAGAACGTGGTTTATATAGTGGCCGGAAAATTTTTTGAAAACCACGGTCTATCGGGGGGTTCCACGGCCGTGGAAATGTACAGAACCATGGTTTTGGTGATTTTTCAAAGGCTTTTGGAAATTACGGTCACTGTAGCTGTCACGGCCGTGGTTTAGGCCGTGGAACTCTTTGTAATGCTCCAAAATCCAAGTTTCGTCACTTTTCTGCAAACTTTCTCTTCCCCTTTCCTTTTCCACTGTTCCTACATCCAAAAACACGAACATACCGGAAGGAATCGAAGGCAAAACAAAGCAAAAACGTCTAAACTAAGCTAAACTATGAATCGAAAACTAAAAACGTAAATGCAATACCTTGGGTTGCCTCCCAAGAAGCACTTTGTTTAAGGTCCGTAGCTAGACCAATTTCGCACTTATTCGAGTGTGGTGGGCGCGAACTCTTCAGCTTGGAGTTCCGGCGTATACTTCTTGAGTCGTTGACCGTTCACCTTAAAGCTTCTGCCCGCTTCACCCCATACTTCAACTGCACCATGGGGGAAAATACGTTTGATTAGAAAAGGTCCGGTCCAACGAGATTTAAGCTTACCTGGAAAGAGACGAAGCCTTGAATTGAAGAGGAGAACTTGATCTCCTTCTTTGAAGTCCTTTGGAATGATATGCTTATCATGCCAACGCTTTGCTCTTTCTTTGTAAATCTTAGCGTTTTCATAAGCGTTCAAGCGGAGTTCTTCAAGCTCGTTAAGGTTCAAGAGACGCTTCTCTCCCGCTTCCTTCATGCTGAAATTCAACCACTTGATGGCCCAAAACGCCTTGTGCTCTAACTCTACCGGTAAGTGACAAGACTTCCCATACACAAGGTTGTATGGTGTGGTTCCTATGGGAGTCTTGTACGCAGTCCTGTACGCCCACAATGCATCATCAAGCTTCAAGGACCAATCCTTCCTAGTCCTTGAAACCATCTTCTCTAGGATTCCTTTGATCTCCCGATTTGAGATCTCAACTTGTCCACTAGTTTGTGGATGATAAGGGGTGGCGATCTTGTGAGTAACCCCATACTTAGCTAGAAGAGCTTCAAAGCGCCGGGCGATGAAGTGAGAACCTCCATCACTAATGATAGTCCTTGGTGTCCCAAATCGTGGAAAGATGGTCTTGTTAAAGAACTTAACCACCACCATGACATCATTGGTGGGAGAGGCAATTGCTTCCACCCATCTAGAAACGTAATCCACCGCCAAGAGTATGTATTGGTTTCCACAAGATGATTGGAACGGTCCCATAAAGTCAACTCCCCAAACATCGAAAATCTCCACCTCTTGGATGTTATTGAGAGGCATCTCATTCCTCCTAGAGATATTTCCTGTTCTTTGACAAGCATCGCAGCAGGAAACAAAGGTTTGCACATCTCTAAATAAAGTAGGCCAAAAGGATCCAGATTGCAATACCTTAGCGCTAGTTTTGTTCAAACTAGCGTGTCCTCCACATGGTAGTGAATGACAATGGCGGATGACACTTTGCATCTCATCTTCCGGCACACATCCCCGAATAATGCCATCCGGACCTCTCTTAAAGAGGAGAGGTTCATTCCAAAAGTATTCCCGGACATCCTTAAAGAACTTCTTTCTTTGTGCGTAGGATAGTCCGGGCGGTATCTCCTGGCAAACCAAATAGTTAACAAAATCAGCAAACCATGGTTCGTTACCTTTGGAGATTACTTCGATGCACTCCTCAATGATATGTAAGTGTTCGTCCGGGAAGGAGGCATCTATAGGTAAGTGGTCGTCCTCTAGATGTGTTAGGCGACTCAAATGATCCGCAACAGAATTTTCCGAACCTTTCTTGTCGCGGATCTCTAGATCGAATTCTTGTAGGAGAAGAATCCATCTAATTAGCCTTGGCTTCGCATCCTTCTTTGCAAGGAGATACCGGATCGCAGCATGATCCGTGTATACAATCACCTTTGCACCTACAAGATAAGAGCGAAATTTGTCAATAGCATAAACAATGGCTAAAAATTCCTTTTCCGTAGTGGCGTAGTTGAGCTGCGCTTCGTCTAGCGTCTTGCTAGCGTAGTAGATAGCGTGGGTTCGCCCTTCCTTTCTTTGTCCAAGAACAGCTCCTATGGCTACGTCACTAGCATCGCACATAACCTCAAAGGGAAGGCTCCAATCCGGAGGTTGGATAATAGGTGCTGAAATTAGAGCTTCCCGGATCATGTTAAACGCATCCAAGCATTCCTGCGAAAACTCAAAAACTGCATCCTTCATCAATAGATTAGTGAGCGGTTTTGATATTTTAGAGAAGTCTTTTATGAAGCGTCTATAGAATCCAACATGTCCTAGGAAACTTCTTATCCCTTTCACCGAAGTTGGGGGAGGAAGCTTCTCTATAGTCTCTATTTTCGCCTTATCCACCTCAATCCCTCTACTAGAGATTAAGTGTCCTAAAACAATGCCTTCCTTAACCATGAATTGACACTTCTCCTAATTTAGAACTAGGTTAGTGTCTTCACACCTTTGTAATACAAGAGCAAGGTTAGAAAGACAATTGTCAAAAGAGGAACCATATACGGAGAAGTCATCCATAAAGACCTCCATGATTTCCTCAATGTATTCGGAGAAGATGGCCATCATACACCTTTGAAAGGTGGCTGGGGCGTTGCAAAGCCCGAACGGCATCCTCCTATAGGCAAACGTACCCCATGGGCACGTGAACGTGGTCTTCTCTTGATCATCCGGGTGTATCGGAATCTGAAAGAAACCACTATAACCGTCAAGATAGAAAAAGTACGAATGTTGTGCTAACCTTTCAAGCATTTGGTCGATGAATAACAATGGGAAGTGATCCTTCCTTGTCGCATTGTTAAGCTTGCGGTAGTCTATGCACATCCGCCATCTTGTCACGGTTTTGGTAGGAATGAGTTCGTTATTCTTGTTGGTGATGACCGTCATTCCTCCCTTCTTCGGAACTACTTGAACCGGACTCACCCACTTGCTATCGGAGATAGGGTAGATGATACCTGCATCAAGAAGTTTAAGAATTTCCTTCTTGACAACCTCCTTCATGGTCGGATTCAACCGCCTTTGAGGTTGTCTTGAAGTCCTAAAGTCCTCTTCCATTAATATTTTATGCATGCATAGGGAAGGTTTGATTCCTACTAAGTCCTCAATAGTATATC
This sequence comes from Fagopyrum homotropicum, assembly GCA_033239125.1. Lineage (NCBI taxonomy): Eukaryota > Viridiplantae > Streptophyta > Magnoliopsida > Caryophyllales > Polygonaceae > Fagopyrum > Fagopyrum homotropicum. The sequence continues at coordinate 92,170,363 of BSWB01000003.1, read as the reverse complement.
CTAAAGCTTTTCTATGTTTCCTAAGGACAACCATGAGCTTACTATGTTCATCTATGCTTAGATCGGAACTAACAATAACCGGAAAGGTAGAATTAGATCCAAGAAATGCGTACCTTAGATGAGTAGGAAGTGGCTTTAGTTCCATCGCTTTCGGAGCTTCCAATGGTTCTTGAGGAGCATCTGATGGTTCCTTAGAAGTGTCTAAGGAAGTAGAAGGTGTAGGAGAAGAATCAAGAGAATTTGAAGAAGAGGCACGATCGCCTTCTTCCACGGCCAGAATCACGGTTTCTCTGCATCCTCCACGGTCGTGGTTTTGGGCGTGGAAAGGGAATACGGTTGCTCTGTTCTCTCCACGACCGTGTAACCCTATGGAGTGAGCCACGCTTTGGGTGGTGAAATCCACGGCCGTGGAATATAGTGTATGGCCGTGGATCCTCACGTTTTCTGCTTCGTCGTGGAGTTTCTCAAACTCCTCTTCACATACTTATTCCTGTGCTTCTAAGGCTTCAATTGCCTCATTGCACTCCTCTTCTTCCCCTACATTCATTAGACTCATAGTAATAACCTTTTGCAAAGGATCTTTGAAGAGAATAACACTTACCTCCTCTCTAGACAACCCTTCTTCATCTTCGATATTGAATATATCTTCGTCAAAGATTGGTTCCTTCACTAGAGTGGAAAGAAAGAACTCTACCTTCTCCTCTCCTATGTCAAAGGCGAGTCTAGCATTCTTGCAGTCGACTATGCAGCCGGAAGTTGCAAGAAACGGTCTTCCAAGTATGATCGGGACCGGACTATCTGCAGGAATGTAAAGCACAACAAAATCAATAGGAACAAAGAATTTACCTAGCTTGACCGGGACGTCTTCTACAATACCGACGGGACGAGTGATGGATCGATCCGCCATGTACAACGTCATCTTCACCGGTTTAGGGTCGCCTAAACCGATCTTCCTACATAATGCAAGTGGTATGATGCTCACACTTGCTCCCAAGTCACATAATGCATCATATGTGACATCTCCCACTCCTATGGGAATACAAAATGACCCCGGATCCTTTAACTTTGGGGGCATCTTCTCCTTCATGGTCTTGATGAGATCCGAAGAATCCGAACTCATCTTAACCTCTCCAAAATCCTCTAACTTTCTCTTGTTAGAGAGGATCTCCTTTAAGAACTTGCCATAAGCCGGCATACCTACAATAGCATCAATGAAAGGTATATTAATATGCAGCTTGCTCATGAGTTCTATAAACTTACCAAATTGTTTATCTAGACGCGCTCTTGCTCTAGATTGAGGGAATGGTAGGGGAGCTTTGTAAGCTGGAGGAGGAACGTAGACATCTTCCTTCTCCTTCCCCTTTTCTTTCTCTTTCTCAACGGGGACTTCTACAAACTTAGGCCGCGGATCGGTAGTTGTCACCCGCTCCTAGTTGTGATTGCCATCACCCTTCCCTTTGGGTTATCCTCCGTTTTTCCTGGAAGTTTCCCTTGATTCCTAGAAACTTCCTCCGCATGAGTAAACATTTGGTTTTCTAAAACCTTTTGGGCTTTATCAACCTTAGTTATGTGATCATCAACCTTTATGATGCGAGTCTCTAACCCTTGAAGCTTTCCCAAAATTGTCTCCAACATGGGATCGGGCTTCTCCTTCCCCGAAGTGCTTCCTCCATTAGATGTTTGCCCCTGGCTTTTGAAAGGAGTAGAGGAAGAGGAAGGTGGAGTTAGTGAATTTGAATTGGAAGGATAAGAGTTACCGGAGTTTTGTTGATTGGAGCACCAATTGTTGTTGTTTGAACCCCTATTGTTGTTCCAATGATTGTTCCGGTTGTTGTTGTTACCGTTCCAATTATTCCGGTTGTTGTTCCGGTTGTTGTTGTTGTTGCGGTTTGTATTCTCACCACCGTTGTTGTTGTGTCCCAAGTAGCCAACATCTTTTCCTTGTTGCTTTGGAAAGTTGGTCTTGATAGCCTCCTTCAACTCTTTGATCTCATTGTTGAGGGAGAAAATTTGATTTTGAGCTTCATGTGTGAGCTTTGCTCCTTGCTCCACACGATTTCCCTCCACTTTCCGATGGGAATACTTCTCTATGACCCTTGCTTGCTTCTCAATGAAGTCCCAAGCGTCATCTTCCCTCATGTCAATGAATGTACCACATGAGAGGGATTGGAGCTTGAATTGTGTCTCCACATCCAGCCCCTTATAGTATATCTCCAAAAGTGCAAGTTTGGATATGCCATGATAAGGGCAATCCAAGAGCAAATCCTGAAACCTTTCCCAAGATTGAAACAAACTTTCGTTAGATCTCATGGAAAATGCATTAATCTTACCTCTTAACTCCGCCGTTTTGGATGGCAGAAAGAACTTAGTGAGGAACTCCGCGGAAAGGTCTTCCCACGTCTCTAGTTTCCCACTAGGAAGAGCTTGGTACCAAGACAATGCTTTCCCCTTCAAGGAGAAGAAGAAAGGCTTGAGCTTATAGTTGTTGGTAGTCGCGTTCTTCGGCCTCATTGTCTCCATCATACACTCAAAGTTTTGTAGGTGTTGGTGCGGAGATTCAGCGCTTGTTCCGCCAAATTGGTTTTGGCAAACAAGAGTAATAACCTGCGGGTTGAAGCTAAACCCTTGTACATCATCAGCATCGAAGTTCACACCTAAACGGCGTGTTTGCTGCATTGGATCCATCCTTTGGCCAAGAGTCCTTGGCTCCTCATCCACACGTTCGATCCTCGCATTCCTAGGTAGAACACGGCGATTTGCAGCTGCCCATGGATGGAATGGATTCACATTGATCGTTGGATCAATTTCCTCTAGCGGTGGCATGGAGGAGTCACTATCCTCATTAGATGAGTTGGCTCTAACCGATCTTTCCGGTCTCCTCCTTTTCTTTTTCTCCTTAAGGTTGTTTATTTCCAACCTCATTTGGAACATCATGTCCGTTAGATCATCAACCTTCATTTGGTGACGATCCGTCTCTTCTCTACGTGTCTTCTCACTCCATTGGAGTTGAGCTTCCTTTTCCGCTAACTCCGATTGGAGATCACGTTCTCTTTCTTCAGCCATTTTCTTTTCCTTACGCTTTTTCCTTAAAGTCCTCTCAAGCTCTTGATCAAGAGGTAAGGGGTCTTCGGTGTTCCTAGACCTGCGCATGCACTAAGCAAGATATCAAATAACAAGGGAAGAGCTCCCAAGCTTGACAGCCGATAACCGAATTTGGCCTAAACCAAATCCCCGGCAACGGCGCCAAAAACTTGTTCGCCACTTAGCGTGCGTGCAAATAAGCTTTAAATTTATAAAACTAGAATCAAGCAAGCGAACCCACAGTGTACGGATCGATATAGTTAAGCAAGAATTCCAGAGTATCGAACACAGGGATTTGGGGGGTTAAATCCAATTATAGATTATCAAGCAAGTAAATGTGAGCTTTTCAAATATTGGGAAAACAACAATCCTAAAGATCCAGATATCCAGCTGTGGCAATCTATTCCAGATATACTAATGATATAAGGACAAAGTTGAGGTATGCAAAGGTATACGAATGTAAGGTAATCGTACGGTGAAGTTCCAAAAACCTTATATGACCCACCTAGAAGACACTCTCTATAAAGGTTGTTGAGGCTTCAGTATAGAAAGATTCTAAAGGCAAGAATTAACGTCAAACACTCAAACTTATAATCCAAGGATCAAGACTAACTAAACCGATTAAGGTTGTGACACTCAGAATCGAGGTAGAGGTTATTGAGGCTTCACTACCACCTAGAAAAGGGTAAGCCAAGACTAAGTTAAAGCAAATCTTTAACTTTGGATTAAAGTAAAAGCAAGTTCGTAAACTGACACAAAATTACGGGTAGTTCTTGAGTTCCACGGCCGTGGAAGCTCAAGAACAGACCGTGGATTAGGTTCGTCGGCGATTCTCTCTAACTCTTATGGTCCAATCTGTTTACGATCGATCTATTATCATCTAAGCCACAACTATCAACCCTTCACCTTAGAATTGCTAAAGGGTTTTAGCCAACAACAGTCATATTGATATCAAATTCAAGGGTTGAAAGAATGAAAGATGAAAACTTCCGAAAACCTTCAATAACATTCAAATCAATCTCAAATCCACAAATCAATCTCAAATCCACAAATCAAGAACAATAACGTCAATAGATTCGGAATAACACAAACAATCACGAATCTTAGATAAGAAGGAAGAACGGGATGTCAATCCGTCTTCTAAATTAAACCTAAGCAAGAAGTGAAATCTCCTTACGAACAATCTTCCGAATCTTCAATCTTTCGTCAATCCGGAAATCTCACTAGCAATGCGCAAATCTCTCAATCACAATCTCCGCCAAAATGCGAAATTAGGGCAAATCCAAGTGTAAGCGGAAGTGCTTCTAAGCGTAAGCGAAGGTGACGGAATCTCTCTTCGTCCTTCATTTTATAGTGTAAGATAAAATATTGGCCCGGCCTAATTGCGTAGGAGATCGTGGCTTAAAGTGTGGCGAAAAAGATTGCCAAGATCACAGTCGTGGAAGGGTTCAACGACCGTAATTTAGAGCGTGGAAACTGTCACGGTTTGACACAAGCCTTCCACGGCCGTAGAAGTTGCTGGAATGAACCACGCTTCCCTTGCCAAGGTTCCACGGCCGTGGACTTGAACGTGGAATGTAATACGGCCGTATTTTAGAGCGTGGTTTAGGGGTAAACCGTAATTCTTCCTTTTCTCGTGCTATTCTTCAAGTTAGCACCTTCCTTAGCTCCTAGAGATGTCCTCAATCCTTGGACATACTCTATCAAACTCCATTCTCGCACAATCCGTTCAGAAATAGCTCTTAATTGCCTACAATCAACATAAAGCTTGTGTAGGTCTCTATATCGACATTATAGATAAACTAGCTCACAAATGCATCAATGCTTAATCAATGACTATCAATATGGATGAAATACACTTAGAAAACGTGCCTAAAATATCACAATATTTCATGCTAACACTAACCCATAAGCCCACATGGCAAAACTATTACCCTATAAATTGGGAGGTCGTGCCTCTTATTTTCTCAACTTGATATAATTACATTTTTATGAACACATTATTCTAACTTTGCGGTGAATACCGCCATATCCCTACGCGAAGAGCAAACTTAAGTAAGAGACGTCTTGATCGCAACTCGCTTGAATTTGTTTGAGTGTATTCTACTTGATTTGACCGAACTGGGTGCTTCAACTAGCAACAAGCGAACCTCCAAAGTACTCTAGGGTTCTCACGAACGCCTATTGTGTTTTGGTTGTAGTAGAAGGGTTCTACAAAACTTCGGTGGTTGTGTATTAGATACGATCGTGTCCTAGTGTACTTCCGGCTTCTTAGGGTTCGACCTTGATCTATCCGACTATCTATTCATTCCACCATCATATCATCTTCTTTTCCATATCTCTTTCTCTTGTTGTCTTTTCTATTGAGTCTTTTAGGTCTCGAAGATCTGTTAATTAGGTTAATTACACGAGCGAATACCCCCTATCGAAGTGGTATCGGAGCTCATGTTAATCGACGCCGCATCTTATCTTTTTATTCAAAAAAATAGAATCTTTCAAAAGATTCCACAAAAAGAGTCAGCCAGAGCAACAACTGTTATGGTTAGTTTTCTATCATTTTCGTTATTTACTACTTTCAATATCAATTGCATTTACTTATAAATGATTTTTGTCAATAAAAAATTCAAAAAAAAAAATTCCTTCCCCCTCGGAGTCTGACCGAAATCTCCCGTGATTACTCATTGTCCGCCACCGCCGCTAACATCTCACGTTACTACCACCTTCATGCCGTTGCCGCCAACGTCTCGCTGTTATACAACCACCACGACCCCGCGGAAGGCCAATGTTGCCTCCATCCACCACCATGGCACTATTTCTCCCTCATCAACCATTTGTCGTCCACTCCAAAACCCAATTTTGACATCCCTCCGCCACTAGCGTTCATAGCCTTCCTTGAAGACTGTTCATAGTTGGCTTTCACACCACCAACGACCATCCTTTGTTCCGATAGTCCCGGAAGCCACACCAACTTCTGGACCTGACTCGAGACCCCTTGGAACCTAAGCCTACTTCGCTCGATTTGTAACCATTGAATCCAAAAACTCCATCCATTAAAATCGACCTCCTTACCGCCTCAATCGAGCTTCAACTACTCCTAATGCGAAGCGAAAAGTACACACCTAAAGTCGAACTAGAGTTTTATAGCACCCAACACCGGTCCAGTTCGCCTGAACCCGCCGCCAACAACCGCCTTCAAACCCTAGCCGCCTCTGGTTCCATTCAAAGGAGGATAAAGAACTCTAATCCGAGGGTATAACATTAATTTTTTTTCTTTTAAAAAAAAGAAGAAGAGCAAAAGAAAGATGGAATTTTAGTATACAAATAAAGATAATAATATTTACATCGAGGTAAAGGTAGGCGAGCAACAAGTTGTGCCGACAAATCCTTCTGAATAGAAAACCCGATCCTCCTAAAAACTACATTTGAAGACCTAGCCAACACAACATTAACATGAAAGACCTGTTGTACCCTCTTGAGAATCTCGACGACATCTGGTGCAAGAAAACCAAATGTGTCAAAGGCAAATGGAATAAACACATCTTGGTTTTTGATGCAAGCTCTTTCATACTTAGCCACCTTCAAAGAGGCCGTCTTACCCACCACAAAAGGGCCACAACCCAAACAGACCAGAGTAGAGACCCCCGTCAAATCAGTCAAGAAGGTCACATGCGCCTCCTTGTTATCCAAAACTCCACCACTTCTGAACACGTCACACAACACCTCACAAACCAGATCGTACCTATAAATGAAGCCAAGGAGTTCTTTACGATAAACCACTCTCTGTCTAAGGGTGAAATCAACCGAGAGAAAATGAGTCATAAGGCGGAACTTAAGGATTGTGTGTTACTCGAAATGAGACATACATTGTTCAAGCCCATCAATGGGTTTGACAAGAAGGAATTCTTGTCTTTGCGCTAACTATTGACACTTAAAAACCGCTCTTTGTCTAAGGGTCAAATAAAAAGTCTCTTCCATCGTCTACATTGTCTTACCAAAAAACACTCGTCAAGGGGCATTGGGCTTTGGGGGAATGGTGTTCATGACGGTAAAACCAGAAAGAAAACTAGGAACAGAAGCTTGAAAATTTGGCCATCGCTCCAAATAACTCAAATCCCATATCAACGGCTCCACTATCTTAGAATATGTGGTCTTGAGGGGTCCAAGATTGGGCCCTGGTGACATGATTTATATGCTATCATAATTAAGCATATTGCGAGTATTTCACCTCAGTTTTACATACATTTCATGGGATTCATGTGCCTTTAAATCTATATTTATATATATTTCAAGAATAGAGGTCTACACGAGTTCTTGATTGAATTGTAGGTAAAATGATGGAGTTTGGATGCGGAAATTGATCAATACCAAACTTAGCATCATGATGGATCATGAAGGAGTCGAAAAGATAGGAAAATATATGAAGAGAAACCATTAAGAAAGATAGAAGACGGAGCTAAAAGATAACATGCAACAAAAGAGAAAAATCGGTCTATCTTTTAAAGGAAATCGGCCAATTTTTATCTAAATCACCCGATTTCTATCTTAAATCACTTGATCTCCTTCACGACGTATTCAAAAGATAAGAATTTCAATCCTAGTTTCACTATATAAATAAGGGACGTATAGCAACATCTAAGATCATACAGAGTCATTAAAGAAACCCTAGGAAACAACAAGGAAGGAGAAGGAGAAATGCTTTCGAGATTCAAGATTCAAGATTGAAGCAATTGTGAAGTTCTTTGAGTTTTTCTTAGTTTTTGATTCTTTTATCTTTCGAACACAAGTTTTGGAGTTGTCAATTGGTTTTTAGTTAGTTTTTGAGATTGAAGAACATTTGTTAAGGATTGTTTTCTTTTATTTCAAGATTCAACGTTTTCTTTATTTTCTTTATTCAATCGCTTTCTTGATTTTGAGAATGGGTGTTGTTGGCTACAAACCTTGCAATTCTAGGCTGATTGGTTAAATATTATGGTTAATATGATGATAGAATGAACCTCACGTCGAGATTGGACCCTGAGAGTTGCATTTTACCTTTGCGAAATCGCCCTGTTCTTGGTAGAAAATCGGCCGATTTTCATTCATGAACAACCTGATTTTTTTCCTTATGTCATACCTTTGATGCGTTATCCTTAAAACCAAAGTTAAAGATTGCTTATACCCTAGCCTTGTTGAACCTTTCTAACCTATATCTGATCTTGGGAAGTGACTTACCCGGTGATTCCCTTTCTTGGTTGCCAACTATAATGAATTCTAGGTAATAGAGGACTCAAAACCCTCTATTAGGTCTGAGTGTGTCACTCCCTTGCCTTTGTGAGTTAACCTGAGACTTACCTAGTGATGGTTAGTTCTATTCCCTTAGGTTGAGTGGTTGGTTTGAGAGTATAGTTCATTTCCTTAGATCTCTAACCGATAGAGGACGCAACACCCTTTATTAGGAGCCTTTGGTTTGGGATAGTGGATAGCGAGACCTCCCGCATAATCTATCACACCTTAGAAACACCTTTCCTTTGCAATCCCAATTTTGTCCATAGATCTTTATAAGTCTTGAGTCGAAAACCACAATTGGATACCTTGATCTCTAGAATATGCTCTTTTTCAATAATTACACAAAATCTTGTCTTTGTCTTCTTTTATTTGCAATTTGTATGAACTAGATTTCTCTATCGCTTGATTTCATCAAGTTCCCGTGATCGACCCTGGAATATTTGCTTATACTGCGATTGATCCGTACATCGTGGGTTCGCTATTGCTTTTATTCTCGGTATAAATTTAAGACTTATTTGCACACACACTTTTGAAGCGAACATGTTTCTGGCGCCGTTGCCGGGGACTTGGTCTAGACCAATTTCGGTATTTTGGTTGTCTAGCTTAGACGCTTTTGCTTTTTCTATTGACCTTTTTGCTTTGAGTAGTTTTGCTTTGCAGGAACTCTCTTTTCTTTTTAGGTCGATGCGAAGAACTCGTAACAGTAGAGAACTCATTCCTTACGATCGAGAATGAGATGGGACCATCCTAAGAAGGTTAAGAGAAGCTAGTAAAAGAAGAATGGATGAGATTGATCCCAAAACTGCGTTGGAACGAGCCTTGGAACAAATGAGGGCTGCAAATCAACGAACACGTGATTCGGAGGAATGAGCACGTCCAGTAGAGGAGCCGGCTCGCGAAAGGGAGGAAGCACTTCAAGCACAATTGGATGAATTGAACAACAACAACAACATGAGAAACCAACTCCTTCAAAGAGGAGAAAACGTCCGTGTTAAAATTCCACCTCTTAATGCAACTAACCCTCCTCCACAAGTTGCGGCACCTCACCCTCCGGTGAGGAACGTTAGAGCGGATCCAATTGTGGAAGAACCATAAACGCTTGGACAAAGAATGAATCCAACACAACATACCCATGCTATCGGAATAAATTTAGGAAATTCCACTAACCATGATTATGAGTTCCGTGTCAATGTTATCACTATAATCCGCCAAAGTCAATTTGGAGGATCCTAGGGGAGTCTCCTCATCTACATTTACAAAACTATAAAATTCTTATGGAAACATTGAGACCTGCTAGATTAGAAACTAATAATCATAAATTGCCAGGCTTCACTTTTTTTTTGAAACGAAGGGCGCAAGCATGACTTCAATATTTACCACATGGAAGAATAAACACATGGGAGGATATGACCTCCGAATTTCTTACAAAATTCTTCCTACCATAAAAAACTACTGAATTAGAGGTAAAATTAATGCTTTTATCATGAAAGACAGGGAGAGCTTGTTCGAGTCTTGGGAGAGATTCAAGGACCTTCTACTTGATTGTTCTCATCATGGAATCCCAAGGATAGAGCTTCTTGAAATCTACTACAAAGGATTGGATGACGATACACAATTCCGACTACAATCCCTCTCAGGAGGTACCTTCATGGATAAGCGCGCTGACGATGCATGGGAGTTTGTTGAAAGGTAAGCCTTGGTACAAGAGAAGTACTCCCAAAGAAGAAGTGACGATCCACTTCGGTAACTCGGAGTCCATGAGGTAAGTATTACTACTAACTTATCTTCTGAAGTTTATACTCTTAAACATCAAATTAAAAAATTGTAGAAAAATCAAGCTCCAACACAAGAAAACTTACCCCCTAAAGAGCGATATGTGAATTACACGGGACGAGGAAATTATCAAGGAAACCGGAACAACAATTACAATAACGGAAATTCCGGAAGAGAGTTACAAGAACTCAAAAATCCCCCACCAGGATTCAACAAACCTCCAAAGGATCCAACGGAGGCGATGTTGGAAAGAGTGTTACAAGAGATAAAAGAGATGAAATATGGTATAACTTCTATTTTTGAGGCTCAAAAAGCCTTGAAAAATCAAGTTTATAATAATGCAGGAGAAGTTCCTAAAGATCAAGGAAGACTTCCCGGAAAAACGGAAAACAACCCGAAGGGGCAAGTGATGACTATTACTACAAAAAGAAGAATTAAAATTAATGGGCCATTTCCCAAGAGCGTTGATAAAGGGAAGTAACCTATGATCGATGAGGATCCGGATCCAAGCAACAAGGAGAAAGAAAAAGGACCGGTCTATGTACCTTCTCCAACATACAAACCACCTCTTCCATTCGCACAATCTCACGCCAGGGCGCGTCTCTACAAACACTTTGGTAAGTTCGTTGAACTCATGAGTAAACTACATATTAATATCCCATTTATAGATGCCATTGTAGGTATGCCGGCGTACGGAAAGTTCTTGAAGGAAATCCTCTCCAACAAAAGGAAATGATAAGAGGCTGGGAAAGTAAGGATGACCAAAAGGTCATCCGAACTTATCCAAACTATGAGAGAGGAAATGCCTCCTAAGATAAGGGATCCTGGATCTTTCTGCTTTCCCATCGGCATTGGAGAGGGGACTTACAAAGCCATATGTGATCTTGGAGCAAGTGTGAGCATAATACCTCTAGCATTGTGCGAGAAAGCTGGACTTGGAGCGCCAAAACCCGTCAAGATGATGTTGTACATGGAGGATAGGTCCATAACACACCCCGTGGGAATTCTCTAATAAATTCCCGTATTGCTCGGTGAGTTTTGCATTCCCATTGATTTCGTTGTTCTCGACATTCCTTCAGATCATCCCGTTCCAATCATATTTGGAAGACCTTTCCTTGCAACTTCAGGATGCATGGTTGATTGCAAGAATGCAACACTCTCCTTCACCATTAATGAGGAGACTATAGAGTTCCAGTTGGCTGCAATGATCAAAGGGCCAGCCCTCGGAGAAGACATTTTCAAAACATATGATGAAGAAGAATCAAGGGAAGTAGTGAGCTCTATCTTACTCAAGGATCTGCTTGAGAAAATGATAAGCTTGAGCATTTTCGAAGGAGTAAAGGAGGACTGTAAAATTGAATTCCGAGCACTAAGAACTAGGGGTGAGCAAAAATATCCGATCTGACTAATCCGAAGATCCAATCTGAAAAAAATCCGGCTATTGGTGCTCCGAATCCGATCCGATTCGATTCGAGCATATTTTTCGGATCATCGGATCCGGTTTGGAAGAAAAAGTCGGATCGGATCGGATATATCCGACTAGTCTAAGAATAAATACCCGGATCGGATCAGATCTTCGGTTCGGATATCTGTCCGGATAAAACTGTTGGATATCCGGGTCCTCTCGGATCAAACTTTCTTAAGATTGTCGGATCGGATATCTGAGCCTTCGGATCGGATTGGATATCCCGAAATGCACTCCCCTACTAAGAACGTTGGAAGAAGACCCCAAAGCGATGTTTGAAGTGCTAGAAGAAGCTACGGAAAAAGCTAAAAAAATCGACCCCCTACAGGAAAATTGACAGATTTTTCCTAATAATTTAATTAATTCATCTGATTTTTTTCTTGTCGATTGTGAGATCGACCAAAAAGTTTACCGATTTTGACCCAAAAGGGGCGATTTTCATGATACTTTGCAAACTTCTCCGAAATCAAACACAAGCGTTGTTAGATGCATTAACACACCTCCCTCAACTTCAGAAGCACCCCAAACACCTTGCTTGGCCAAGACTCATCAACCAAAGAGCCTCCTACATTAGATTTAAAACCTCTTCCTTCACACTTAAGGTACGCATTTCTAGGACCGAACTCTACATATCCCGTCATAGTTAGCACTAATTTAATTGAAGATGAGCTTAGTAGGTTAATGCATGAATTAAGACTGCATAAGAAATCTTGGCGTAACACTCTATATATCCGGTCATTGTTAGCGCTAATTTATGCATGCATAAGGTTTTGATGGAAGATAACAACAAACCTTCACGAGAAGCTAAAAGACGGTTAAACCCGATCATGAAAGAGATTGTGAAGAAGGAAATTCTTAAGCTTCTTGATATGGGTATTATCTTTCTGGTTTCCGATAGCAAATGGGTGAGCCCTATTCATGTGGTTCCAAAGAAGGGAGGAATGACCATTGTAACAAACAAAAACAACGAGCTCATTCCTACAAGAACAGTAACGTGGTGGAGGATGTGCATTGATTATAGGAAGTTGAACACTGCAACGAAGAAGGAGTACTTCCCTCTTCCTTTCATCGATCAAATGCTTGAACGATTGGCGCATCACTCACACTTTTGCTATTTGAATGGGTATAGCGGTTTCTTCCAAATCCCCATCCACTCCGATGATCAAGAGAAGACTACATTTACGTGCCCGTTGGGTACGTTTGCTTATAGTTGGATGCCATTCAGAATTTGTAATGCACCGGCCACCTTCCAAAGGCGCATGATGGCCATCTTCTTTGAATACATAGAGAACATTATGGAGGTTTTTATGGATGATTTTTCAGTTTATGGTTCTTCTTTTGATGATTGTCTAGCTAAACTTTCTTTAATTTTACAAAGATGCAAATATACTAACCTTGTCTTAAATTGGGAGAAGTATCACTTTATGGTTAGCGAAGGCATTGTTTTAGGTCATATGGTTTCCAACCGCGGAATCAAAGTGGATAGGGCAAAGATCGAGACCATTGAAAGGCTACCTCCGACAGCTTCGGTGAAAGGAGTAAGAAGTTTCCTTGGTCATGCAGGTTTCTATGGGAGATTCATTAAAGACTTTTCTAAGATTTCTAAACCATTAACTAACCTACAATTGAAAGACGTGGTTTTTGAGTTTTCAAAGGATTGTCTAGATGCATTTTACCGGATTAAGGAAGCCTTGATATCCACTCTTATCTTTCAGCTGCCGGATTAAAATCTCCCCTTTGAGATCATGTGCGACAGTAGCGATGTAGCCGTAGGAGTTGTGCTTGGACAAAAGAAGGATGGACACACTTATGTCATCTACTACGCCAGCAAAACGGTGGATGAAGCTCAGCTAAACTACTCTACAACGGAAAAGGATCCGAGAACTTGGTGGCGGTGGTCTACGCCTTCAACAAGTTCCGCTTTTAACTTGTGGGAGCAAAAGTAATCGTCTACACCGACCACGCAGTAATTCCGTACTTGCTCACAAAGAAAGATGTGAAACTACGTCTTATTAGATGGATCCTCCTTCGACAAGAGTTTGACTTTGAGATCCGCAATAAGAAAGGATCCGAGAACTCGGTGGCGGACCGTCTAAGTCGACTTTCTCCTATCACAAGCAAGAGCGAGGATATGCCCATAGATGACTCATTTCTGGACGAACAACTGCATGAGATCGAAGAATGCCTTCATCAAATTTCAAGATGTAATGAACCTTGGTATGCTAATTTTATTAATTAATTGGGTTGTCAAGAAATACCTCAAGGATTGTCAAATGCACAAGGGAAGAAGTTCTTCAAAGATGTGCACCAATACTATTGGAATGAACCTCTTCTTTTGAAAAGAGGTTTGGACAGGATAATTGGAAGATGCATTCCGGAAGACGAAGTTGAAAGCGTCATACGCCATTTCCATTCATTATTTTGTTGTGGACATGCTAGTTCCCACTAGACAAGCGCTAAGGTACTCTAATCCGGTTTCTTTTGGCCTACTCTATTTAAAGATGTGCAAAAATTTGTTGTCTGTTGCAATGCTTGCCAAAGAACATGAAACATATCTAGAAGGAATGAAATGCCTCTTAACAACATCCAAGAGGTTAAGATCTTCAACGTTAGGGGAGTGGACTTCAAGGGACCGTTCCCATCTTCTTGTGGAAACCAATACATACTTTTGGTTGTAGACTATGTTTCTAGATTGATTGAAGTTATTGCTTCTCCTACTAATGATGCAATGGTGTTAGTGAAGTTCTTTAATAGAACGATCTTCCCAAGGTTTGGGACGCCCCGAACAATCATTAGTGATGGAGGAACACACTTCATAACCCGTAAGTTTGAAACTCTATTGTTGAAGTATTGGGTAACTCACAAGATCGCTACTCCTTACCATCCTCAAACAAGCAGCCAAGTAGAGATCTCAAATAGATAAATCAAGAGCATTCTAGAGAAAATTGTCTCTAGAACAAGGGTTGGTCAATGAAGCTAGATGATGTGCTTTGGGCATATAGGGCCACTTTCAAGACTTCCATAGGCATGACACCTTACCACTTTGTATATGGGAAGTCTTGTCATCTTCTAGTAGATGTAAAGCACAAGACATATTGGGCAATCAAATAGCTCAACTTCGATTTGAAGGAAGCTGGAGAGAAGCGCCGCTTGGACATAAACGAGTTAAAAGAGATCCGATTAAACGCTTATGAAAACGTACGGATCAATAAGGAAAGAACAAAGAGGTGGCACAAAAACACATCATCCCTAAGGAGTTGAAAGAAGGAAATCTTGTCCTTCTTTTCAATTCTAACCTTCGGTTGTTTTCAGGTAATCTTAAATCCCGTTGGATAGGACCTTATGTTATAAAACATGTTTTCCCCACGGTGCAGTTGAAGTATGGGGTGAACATTGCGAAATTTCAAAGTAAACGGCCATCGGTTGAAGAAATACACGCTGGAAGTTGCGGTTGAGGGCATCACTCCTATTCTTCTCAAGTGATCATCGAGGGAGACAAGCCCAGCTAGCGACCTTAAACCAAGCGCTTCTTGGGAGGCAACCCAAGGTATACCTATGTCTTTTATCTTTTTTCTTAGTTAGATTAAATTAGTTTTAGTTTTTATTTTTTCGTTGGTACGCTCCCAGTTTTTCTTGTGTCGTTAATGACAAAAACTAGGTACTCAAAGAAGAACGATAATGGACATAGGATCGAGATCTTGGTGGAAAATGAAAAAAGAAATTCACTTAGAAAGGAATGAAGGAAGAAAGACACCGAAATCGATCATTACAAGAAAATCGGTCGATCAAGAAGAATTAAATTATTTAGTTGAACCGATTTTTCCTATGTCGTAAGCAAAATAGACCAAAAAACGACCCCCAAGGAAAAAATCGTTCGATTTTAGTGTATGCGGACGAAGAGGAAAAACATCAGGCAGATAAAAAAACCGACCCAATAAATAGGTCGATTTTCTTCACATTTTCGGGAGTGTATAAAACCCTCATTTCTTTGTCTTCAACCTCACTCTTCTCCTCTCTCACAACAAAAGATGGCCGCATTCATCACCCAACACCTGAAATCTCCATATCCTAATCATTTTTGCTCATTCTTGGGTAAAAAAGAAGCTCTGGACACGATATATAAGATTCAAGTCACAAACGGAGCGGCAAAACAACGAATCGTCCAATTTCAGGTTTTTCTTTCCGAACCCTAAATGAGATTTTCATTCCTTAGATTCGTGATTTTGGGAGTTGTTTGGTTCGATTTGTTGTGCTGAATAGTATAGAAACTGTATGAGGTAACTTTTGGAAACGTTTGCTAGACAAAACCTTTACATAATCAATCGATTCACCACCACAACCACAAAAATTGACCCTTCCTAGAAAAATTGACCGATTTTTCTCAAGAATAGCCCGATTTTTCTGCAACGGAGATGGAATCTCTACGTCGTTCAGCAAGGTCTTTGGTCCCAAGGAGGGGTTCTTTCTCCCAACCTTCCCAACCTGCTCCACCACCTCCTACTAGGCTTCCGGTAATTCAAGGGAAGCACAAGAAAATGTACGATCGTCTCTTGACTTGCCCTATCATTCCTCCCCGATATGTTGTGCTTCATGAGCTTGATAACTACATGTTAGAGAGGATATTGATTAGATGATAGAAAGAACTGGATTATCTGATTCTGTGAGGATTAGGGAAGATATGTAGATGGAGATTACTTTGAAACTTTTGAGCTCTTTCAAACATGATCCTAGGAAGAGAAAAGTGACATTCAGACATCTGAACAAAAACTATGAGTATCCTATTGCTGTGTTTAGGAATATGTTTTGATTCCCAGCTTCGTCTACAGGTACCTTCCCTCGAGGTGCCAATTCTAGCAGGTTTTGGGAGAGCATATCAGTTGGAGAAGGGGGAAGGACAAGTGGAGACTTGGAAAATCAAAAGAGAAGAGTATGTATAATATCTCTTTCAAGTTAGCACACTACATCCTTAGCGATTCAATGTTGGCAAGAAGAGAGACTCGGCAAAAGGTTAAAGCAGACGAGTTGTATATCCTTTACTGTATGACTACATGTACCATTCTGGACACTGCTACAATGCTAGTAGATTATTTAGGGAAGATTGTGAACAAGTCAGGAGGAGATATCTGTGCAGGGGTACTTGTGACCCATGTTGTGAAAGCTTTGAGCTTGGATTTTTTTGCTTGTACTTTAGCGGTAGAGGCTCGTTCCTTAGGACTTCAGCGTTTTATTTCTTGGGGGATTCAAGTTCCGAGAGGGCGCGACACTCCTTATGTGGCCATGCCTTGGCTTAGGAATCCGAGAGAGATCTTGTGGAAGGGCGAGTACACTATTATGAACCAGTATTATTGGAAGAAGGGATTTGAGTATTCACATGACGACGTTGAGGATTTTATTGCTAAGGATTATGAGGCTACTGAGGGTTATTGACCGAAGGTATTTCTATGGTCGTCTATACCCAATCAAAAGTAAATCCCGTCTTAGCACTAAGAACAAGTATAATGATTAAGTAAGGGTCGAACCCAAGAGAGTTAAGCTGTTTAAGATGCAATTATCGATCGTAATGACAAGTGAGACAAGGGGGGGGGGGGGAGGGGGTTTGGTTGAATTGATGCACAAAAACTTATGAAAACGATTAATGCGACAAGTAAGACAATAATGGATGAATCTACACTAGGTTGATTCTAAGCATGCAATTGCTACTTTGGTGCATTCCTTTTACAAGTTTTTAAGTAATCTCCCGTCTCAATGATACATATGTGTTGAGTCAACCGGCATCAACACAACTTAACCTATTAAAGTTCCGTAAACCTACAAGAACAAATAACAAGTTAGCATTAAAACAAAGACTAAGGGATATAAAGAGAAGATTAAAACCGTTAAACTTATCTTTATATTTGTGTTCCTTTTCTTTAAGTAATTACAACCCGTTATTACTTAAAGTTGCTACTAGATTAAAGACCCGAACCCGGAACCTATTAATCCTAGTTGTTTACACGCACTTTAGAACCTAAGGTGATCAATCTCAAGTAATAGTTAACATGCAATTAAACAATGGAGATCAAGGAAACACAAAGCATTACTGGATAAAAACTTATATTAAAAGGACTTACAACCAAAGTAACAAAGCTACTTCAAACCAACCCAATTTAGCAAGGGAGTTAGCAACTCATTACAATGGAAAAATCAAGTCTAAAAATGTATTTTGTGAGGAAAAGGCATGGATGATTCTAGCAATCAGCCATGGACTATTTATACTACAAAAGACACTAAATTAGGAGTAAATAGCCGGCCTAAAACAACCACCTTTAATGCCATAAAGTTGGTGTAAACAGCCGGAGTAAAGCTTCTGGCGTTAAATCGCAGGGGCGGTTTTCAGGACCCGAAGGGGCGGTTTAGGCAGAATCGGTTGATCTTCTTCAGAACCGCTGGGGCGGCTACTCAACTCCGCTGGGGCGGATCTTTAATGCACTTCAACGTCTGACCTTTCGCCTTCCTGACATTTCTGATGTCAAGGCGCAGGGGCGCCTTAAGGCCAACACAGGGGCGGTGACACATATTCTTCGCCTTCCAGCTCCCAAGGCGAGGCGCAGGTAGGGCGCAGTGGGAGGTGCATGGGAGCTGGTCTTCGTCTCGTCAAGGCAGGTCACCGCAGGGGCGGCTGCAAGGGCCCGCGGGGGCGGTGGAGCAACATAAACTTTTCTTCTTGATCGATCTTTACTCCTAAGTGCTTATAACTCCTTCCTTAGCTTCTTTTGATCTTCTTCTTCTGGACCAAGGAGTTAGTACCATAAACCGACACTAATATAATAAAAAGACTCTAAAAACTACCCTAAATGATAGTGATTCCATCACCTATCAAACTCCCCCATACTTAGACCTTTTACTCGTCCCGAGTAAAAGAAATGACAACCATTAGACTCAAGGTCTCAGGAAGCAAGGGAAAGAAACAAAAATAATGGAAAACAAGAGAAAAACCAAGAAAGAAAGAAAGGAAAAGAGAGGAAATGTGAGAAAAAGAAGATACTACCATCCTTATCGCTCCAAGAGTGGCCTACCCGGATAACCTCCTTATGACTCCCCTTCTTATGTCGCCAAAACGCCGGAAGGGAAACCTACACTCGGTGTCGCTCATCTTGCCAAGGCGCCCTTTTGGGTTTTCACCTTGCCACTCTTCTTCTTTTCTCACTTAAGCTCACATCCCTCAAGTCCAATTTTTGCACCAACCTAAGGTTGGTCGGACTACCTTCTTTTTACCTAAACCGCCCTTTCGGATTTTCGGTTTATCCAAGGATTTTCATGCCTTTTTTTCACTTCTTTGGCTTTTTATTTTTATTTTTTTTTTCAAACTGATTTCAATAATGCAAAACAAAATGCCAAAAACAACTAACAAACTGTACAAGCAATGATATATATCCCTCCCCATACTTGAAGTGCACTTTGTCCTCAAAGTGAAAATGAGTCAAAGATAAATGTGGGAGAAGGAAAAGAAATGTACCCCTCACTAGGGTGGTCCAGATGGACCACCAAGACCCTCCTCCGGCGGGTAAGGGAAGTGGCTGAAGAAGTGCTCCTGCCGCTGGTAGATATCATCGATGCGGTCCTGCTGGGCAGTCATCCGGCGTCCAAAAGAGGTCTCAAAACTGGTCTGCCAGACCAGCTGCTGGGCCACCAGCCGCTGCTGCTTGGCTGCCTGCCATGCCTCCTGTGTCTAGTTGAAGTGTGAGGTCATGGAGGTGGCAAAGGTGTCCTGCCAGCTCTGCTGCTGCTCCAGCATAGTCCGCTGGTAGTCAGACTGCCAAGCCCGGTGCTGGGTCGTCATGGCCGCCATCTGAGCCTAAAGGCTCGCAAGGACCGGGTCCTCCTCTGGTGCCGATGTGGGCATCTCCTCATCATCTGGGACGGGTAGGTTCTCCTCCTGATGGGCCCGACTGGAGCTGGCGGCATGCCTCTCCACAATGGCCACTAGTGGCCTCCTCGGCACGAAAGGATCTGCCGGTATGTAGAGCTCGGAGAGCTCACCACCTAGTGGTAAAGGTCGGGGGAGGTAGGTGAGGTGGCTCCCATCTGCAAGGGAGATACAAAACAGGTTCTCCCCGTCCCTCCGGAGGAGCTTGCACCTCCTAAGCATCCCCTCAGTATAGAGAGGAGCTGCCATCCCATCCTCTAACTCGGTCAGGTCCATCACTTGTGAGGCGATCAAAGAGATCACCCCACCGCCGAAAATATCCCTCGGCTCATTCCTCCTAATCCGCTTCAAAGCGGTGAGGAAGAGAGAGGGCCAATACATCACCTTCTCGCTATTTGGAAGGCAGGTGTAGAGTAGTGGGAGGTCCTTGAGAGCGACCTTGTTTTCCTCTTTGTGTCCGCAGAAGACACTCATGAGGATCTTGGAAATCAACCTCAAACTGGGGTGAGTGAGTTTGTTGGAGTACTCACCCCCAGCATGGATCTCCGACCCGATAGCTGCTTGCTAGAATTCGCACAAGTCTGGGGTCGGGACTGGATCCCACCAGCTCTCAGAGGGGTTTAGAGTCACCCCAAAAGCTTCCTGTAGATCGGCGTAGTCGAGAGGGTGGTTGGGTGGTTTCTCTAAGGGCGCAGGGGCGTTCGCAGCTTAGAGAGAGAGAGGGTGCGAGGAGTTGTGGTTGTGTTTGGTGAGGAGGGTTGGTAGGTGGGGCGTGGTAGGTATAGGTGTTTTTTCGAGATCCTTTTTTTTTTCTTTTCTGGGTAAACCCGCAGAGACGGGGGTTGGAAACCGCAGGGGCGGCGACAAGGGAGAGGAGCACGCAGGCCCAGCGCCAGGGGTGGCGATGGGAATTTGTGTCAAGGATGGTCGCCGCAGGGGCGTGGGGATGTCACCGCGGGGGCGGTGACGGGCTTGTTGCAGGCGTAGGCCCAGCACCGGGGGCGGTGCTGGCCTGAGTGTCACCGCAGGGGCGATGTATCAAACCATAGGGGCGAGTTTCTTGACAGAAGCTTCTCTTCTTATTCCTTCGGGTTGCCTCTCGAGAAGCGCCTTTGTTTTACGTCGTTGGCTCGACGTAGGATCTCTACTTCTCTGATTGTGCCTCCTCTAGTACCATCGCGTCAATCGGATCGTCCTTGACTCCTTCAAGGTAAAGCTTTAGCCTTTGGCTGTTCACCTTAAACACCTTGTGCGTCTGCGGGTCATAGAGATCCACAACCCCATGAGGTTATACTTCAACTACTATGAACGGCCCTACCCATCTTGAACGCAGCTTACCTGCAAAGAGTTTCAAACGGGATTGAAAGAGAAGTATCTTATTACCTACCTTGAAGTCCTTCCGGAGGATGTTCCGGTCATGCCATGCTTTGGTCTTTTCTTTGTATGTGGTAGCATGGTCATATGCATCGAGCCTTAGTTCCTCCAACTCTTGCAATTGGAGCTTCCGGAATTCTCCTACTTCTTCTATGTTCATGTTGCACTTCTTTACCGCCCGCCAAGCCTTGTGCTCTAACTCCACCGGTAGGTGACAAGCTTTCCCAAACACAAGCCTAAAAGGAGACATTCCGATGGGAGTTTTGTAGGCTGTCCGATATGCCCATAGGGCGTCATTTAGCCTTGCACTCCAATCCTTCCGCCCGGGAGAGACCGTCTTTTCAAGGATGGTCTTTATTTCCCGGTTGGATACCTCCGCTTGGCCGTTTGTTTGAGGATGATAGGCTGTTGATACTCGTTGGTGGACATGGTACTTCTTAGTGATCGTCTTGTTGCAGAAATGGGTACCCCTATCACTTATTAAGGCTTTCGGAATTCCAAATCTAGCAAAGATATTTTCCTTAAGAAATGTTGCAACCGCTTTTGAATCATCAGTTTTGGTGGCCTTTGCTTCCACCCACTTGGAAACATAGTCCACAGCAAGCAAAATATATGTAATCCCGAATGACGTAGGAAATGGCCCCATGAAATCAATTCCCCAAACGTCAAATATTTCACAAAATATAAGAGAGGTTTGTGGCATTTCATGTCTCCTTGAAAGATTTCCCACCCTTTTTCATCTATCACACACTTTACAAAATGCAAAAGCGTCTCGAAAAATGTGTGACCAAAAGAAACCGGCATCCAAAACTTTTCTTGCAGTTTTGTTTGCTCCAAAGTGCCCCCCACATGCTTCAGAATGACAGAAAGTTAGGACGGATTGTACCTCATTGTCCGGAATGCAACGCCGGATCACTTGGTCACTACAATGTTTCCAAAGGTAAGGATCGTCCCAAACGTAGTGTCGAGCTTCAATTTTGACTTTCTCTCATTGTGCCTTGGTGAAGTCTGGAGGATACTCTTTCCTGAAAAATGAAGTTCACAATGTCAGCAAACCAAGGCTTAAAAGATTGAAGCTTAACACAAACCTCTGTCGACAATTCCGCAGGGGCGCCTAGACAGAGCCGCAGGTGCGGTTGGCCGCAGGGGCGGCTGGTGTGAGGCGCAGGGGCGGTTACACAACGGAGAGTTGTGTAGGATGTATCGTGTGGAAAGTTTCCAGCTATCTCTCTTTCTTTTCCTGGTTCTTCCTCCTCTTGCACTAGTCTGCTCAAATGATCTGCCACCAGGTTCTCAGCTCCCTTCTTGTCCCTTATTTCTAGGTTAAATTCTCTTAGAAGGAGCACCCACCCGATTAATCGTGGTTTCGCCTCCTTCTTTGCTATGAGGTACCTAAGGGCTGCATGGTTAGTGAAAATAATTACCTTTACCCCAAGTAAGTATTGCCTGAACTTCTCAAGGGCAAAAACTACCGCCAACATCTCCTTCTCGGTGGTGGAGTAATTCTTTTGTGCTCCATTTAGTGTCATAGACGCATAATGGATCACATGAGAGGCCATTCCGTCTTTTTGTCCTAAGACAGCTCCGACGGCGTAGTCACTGGCGTCACACATGATTTCAAAAGGTTTCTCCCAATCCGGAGAGCGGATGATCGGAGCGGTGGTGAGACATAACTTCAGAGTGTCGAAAGCCTTCTTCCAATCCTCATCCACTATGAAGGTTACATCTTTCTTGAGCAATTCACACAGGCGAGCTGAGATCTTTGAGAAGTCTTTGATGTACCTTCGGTAGAAACCTGCATGACTAAGAAAAGATCGGATTTCCCGAACATTAGTAGGATAAGGTAATTTTTGAATAACATCAACCTTTGCCTTATCTACCTCTATCCCTTTTGAGGATATTACATGTTCTAGCACAATTCCTTTTTCGACCATGAAATGACATTTTTCAGAATTAAGAACTAAGTTGGTTTCAACACATTTTTCAAGAACAAGTTTTAAATGCCCTAAACATGCGTCAAAACTGTCTCCATGGACGGTAAAATCATCCATGAAGACTTCAATGAAATTTTCTATGTATTCGGAGAAAATACTTATCATGCACCGTTGGAAAGTGCCCGGCGCGTTGCAAAGTCTAAAGGGCATTCTGCGATATGCAAAAGTGTCAAATGGGCAAGTGAATGTTGTCTTCTCTTGGTCTTCTGGTGCGATGGCTATTTGGAAATAGCCCGAATATCCATCCATGAAACAGTAGTATTTATGACCTGCAAGACGTTCCAACATTTGATCAATAAAAGGTAATGGGAAATGGTCTTTTCTTGTTACCTTATTGAGCTTGCGGTAGTCAATACAAACTCTCCATCCAGTTTGTGTTTTGCTTGGTACCATCTCTCCATGTTGATTTTCCACCAAAGTGATGCCTCCCTTTTTTGGAACTACCTGGGTTGGACTAACCCAAGTGCTATCCGAGATAGGAAAGATCATGTCCGCTTGGAGGAGTTTCAACACTTCATTTTTGACCACATCCATCATTGGTGGGTTCAACCTCCTTTGAGGTTGCCTAGAGGGCTTGGCTTCGTCCTCAAGTAAAATCCTATGCATGCAAGTGGAAGGACTTATCCCCTTGATGTCCGCAATAGTCTATCCAAGGGCCGTCTTGTGCTCCTTTAGTACGTTCACCAACTTACCTTCTTGTCCGGTGGTCAACTTATTGGAGATGATAACCGGCAAGGTATTGTGTGCTCCAAGGAAAAACATACTTGAGGTGTGATGGAAGATCCTTCAATTCTATTTCCGGTGTCTGCACTATGGACGGAACAAGCTTTTTGCTTGGGGTTAGTAAAGTGGGCCCAATGGCCAAATTGGAGATAGGTAGCCTTTTATGCCCATCTAATTGGGCTAGGACCTCTTTCATGCTAGATGTTAACACATAATCTGATTTGAAACCATCAATGTCATGCTCAATCACATTTCTCAATTCATCCACATCATAGTTATCATAAACATCTTGCACAAAAGGTTCAACAATGTCAATAGCACATAGAGAATGATCATCGCTAGGAAATTTCATTGCATCATAAATGTCAAATTCCACTACTTCTCCATCAAAATCCATGGTCAATTTCCCACTAACATAATCAATTTTAGTCCTAGCCGTTTTCAGAAATGGCCTACCTAATAGGATGGGTGCAGCATGCGAGTCATTTTCCATATCCATTACAAAGAAATCAGCAGGAAAAATTAGGTTGTCTACCATCACTAATACATCTTCAATTATCCCTTTCTGGTATACATTAGATCTATCAGCAAGTTGTACTACAATCCTAGTTTCCATTAGTGGCCTAAGGCCGAGTGATTTGTAAATCGAATATGGCAAAACATTAATAGAAGCACCGAGATCAAGCATTGCTTTGTCAAAGCGGGTTTCCCCTATAACACAAGTAATGCTTACCATGCCCGGATCGCTGCATTTCTTGGGCATTTTCCGTTGGAAAACTGCCGACACATGCTCACTCACTTGCACTTTCTGTTTCCCCTTTAGCTTTTGATTTCTCTTGATAGTGCAAAGTTCCTTAAAAAAACGAGCATACTTAGGGATGCTTTTTACCAGTTTAAGGAGAGGAATGTTTACCTCGCATTTAGAGAAAGCCTCAAAACGGTCCTTGTCCTCTATGATTCTTCGCTCCTTTAATTCTTCAGGAGAAGGAGCTGATGGCTTTTTGGAGTACAGCGGTGGAAAGTTTGGTCGGACGTAAGTATCCTTTTCAGCAGGACCTTCTGTTGTGTTTTCTGCAGGGGCGTCAGCTTTAAGGCGCAAGGGCGGCTCAGGGGCTGTCACCGCGGGGGTGGGGGCAGCCACCCGCAGGGGCGTCCTTCCTTCTGGGCTCGGCGCAGCTGCAACCTCAAGGGCGGCTGTGGGTGTGGAAATAACGACAAAGGGTTCGCTTTGTGGCTCTTTTGTTGGTTCTTGTAGAATTTGCTTCCCACTCCTTAATGTTAGGGAACTAACATTCTCCTTGGGGTTTATAAACATCTGGGAAGGCAATCCCCCGGAAAGCCTTGATTCGGTCCTTGAAATAGCTTCCGCCATTTGACCAACCTGCTTCTCAAGGTTCTTGATGCTTGATTTTGTTGTTTGGACATGAGTAGCAAAGTGTTTAGTATAAACCTGCAACATATCTTCAGTTGAGTGATACTTACCTTGGCGGGGCTGCTGTTGTTGGTTTTGTTGATCCCTCCAACGAAAATTCTGTTGGTCACGCTAATTTGGCATGAAATTCTATGCATAGGGATCATTCCTAGGTCTTTGCTACTGTGGTTGTCCATAACCAATTGCGTTAACTTCAACATCATCATCTTGAACTTGTGGACACATGTCCGTTGGATGATATGGGTCAGCATAAACTCCACAAGCCTTTAGTTGTTGCGGTGTTCCCATAAGTGTTAGCCTTTTCACAATTTCCTTCAATTCCGCCAGCTCGGTGGAAATCTCGCTCTTCCCGGAACTCACGGCATGAACTCCTTTCTTAGCCGGGGCTCTTCCAAAGTTCCGAGTTCCTTCCGCTAGTTCCTGTATCTTTTCCAAAGCAAGGTCAGGAGTAGAGTTAAGAATATTACCTCCGCAAGCCGCATTGACGACCCTCCTTTCATTGTCTAGCAAGCCATTGTACAAGTACATGACTAGATCTTGAGTTGAATATCCGTGGAATGGACAGCTAGATCGGGGGCGTGCAAACCTTTCGAAGTACTCGTAGAGAGTTTCGGTTGCGTCTTGCTCGATGTTGCTTATAGCTTTCTTCAAGCTATTGGCCTTTTTAGTTGGAAAGTATTTCTCCGAAAATGCTTTGTGAAGGTTCTCCCAAGTGTCAATTCTCCCGAATGGAAGGTGGTAATACCAATCATCCGCCGAATCTTTGAGTGTGAAGCCGAATGCCCTCATCTTGATCCGTTCTTCGGTAATGTTGGCCAGCTTCATGCTCATACAAATGGTTTGGAACTTCCCAAGGTGCTTGATGGGGTCTTCACCACTTAGCCCATGGAAGGATGGAAGTAAGTGAATAACGCCCGGTTTGAGCTCAAAGTTGACTCCTTCCCCTAGTGCCGGTATAGCTACCGCAAGAGGGTTTTGAGCCAAAGTGGGCTGCGTAAGTTGACGAAGAGTACGGTCAGCCATCTCTTGTTGTAGTTGTTGTTGTCTTCGTTGCCGGATGTGCGTCCTCTCAATTTTTGGATCAAAAGAAGAAAAGCCGGAATTAGTAGCACTGGTTTGAACCATAAAAATGGTTCAAACCAATAATCAATAATAACAATAAAACACAAAAACTCCCCGGCAACGGTGCCAAAATTTGACCGAAGGTATTTCTATGGTCGTCTATACCCAATCAAAAGTAAATCCCGACTTAGCACTAAGAACAAGTATAGTGATTAAGTAAGGGTCGAACCCAAGAGAGTTAAGGTGTTTAAAATGCAATTATCGATTATAATGACAAGTGACACAAGGGGGGGGGTTTGGTTGAATTGATGCACAAAAACTTATGAAAACGATTAATGCGACAAGTAAGACAATAATGGATGAATCTACACTAGGTTGATTCTAAGCATGCAATTGCTACTTTGGTGCATTCCTTTTACAAGTTTTTAAGTAATCTCCCGTCTCGATGATACATATGTGTTGAGCCAACCGGCATCAACACAACTTAACCTATTAAATTTCCGTAAACCTACAAGAACAAATAACAAGTTAGCATTCAAAACAAGACTAAGGGATATAAAGAGAAGATTAAAACCGTTAACCTTATCTTTATATTTGTGTTCCTTTTCTTTAAGTAATTACAACCCGTTATTACTTAAAGTTGCTACTAGATTAAAGACCCGAACCCGGAACCTATTAATCCTAGTTGTTTACATGCACTCTAGAACCTAAGGTGATCAATCTCAAGTAATAGTTAACATGCAATTAAACAATGAAGATCAAGGAAACACAAAGCATTATAGGATAAAAACTTATATTAAAAGGACTTACAACCAAAGTAACAAAGAAGCTTCAAACCAACCCAATGTAGCAAGGGAGTTAGCAACTCATTACAATGGAAAAATCAAGTCTAAAAATGTATTTTGTGAGGAAAAGCATGGATGATTCTAGGAATCAGTCATGGACTATTTATACTACAAAAGACACTAAATTAGGAGTAAATAGCCGACCTAAAACAACCACCTTTAATGCCATAAAGGTGGTGTAAACAGCCGGAGTAAAGCTTCTGGCGTTAAACCGCAGGGGCGGCCTTCAGGACCCGCAGGGGCGGTTTAGGCAGAATCGGTTGATCTTCTTCAGATTCGCTGGGCGGCTACTCAACTCCGTTAGGGCGGATCTTTAATGCACTTCAGCGTCTAACCTTTCGCCTTCCTGACGTTTCTGATGTCAAGCCGTAGGGGCGCCTTAAGGCCAACGCAGGGGCGGTGACACAGACTCTTTGCCTTCCAGCTCCCAAGGCGAGGCGCAGGCAGGGCGCAGTGGGAGGCGCAGGGGAGCTGGTCTTCGTCTCGTCAAGGCAGGGCACCATAGGGGCGGCTGCAAGGGCCCGCGGGGGCGGTGGAGCAACAAAAACTTTGCTTCTTGATCGATCTTTACTCCTAAGTGCTTATAACTCCTTCCTTAGCTTCTTTTGATCTTCTTCTTCTGGACCAAGGAGTTAGTAGCATAAACCGACACTAATGCAATAAAAAGACTCTAAAAACTACCCTAAATGATAGTGATTCCATCACCTATGAGTTATGTTATTGATGGTGATGATGAGGTTGTAGCGACTGATGCTACAATTGAGATTAAGAGCGATGCATACGGTGTTTGGGGTACTTATGCCATGGACACCGAAGCACATGAGGCAGGCCCGAGTAGAGCTCTGGTAGATGACGATGAGGCAACTAAGGACGAGCATAGGACTGGGAGGACCGACAGGATTCCAGGACGGAAAGGGATGTCGATGATACCACCATGACATTCGGTCTCCCACGCACCCTGGCACGGGAGCCGGCGTAGGGTTGACTATTCCGAGTTCTCCACACAACTAGAGGCATTGACGTCCAGCATCAATGGCTTGCACACCGAGTGTCAAGGATTGCACACCGATTTTAAAGGTCTCCGCACCGAGTTTCATGAGTTCCGTGGTTCTGGCGCGCCATTCAGTATCAGATGGGCAATGGGACGATCTATACTTTCAGACGTTTGGGGAATTCTATGATCCGCAGGCTCTGAGATATCCGCGACATCCTTCACCATCACCACCAGAGGAGTGATTGTTTTACTCGCCATTTTACATTGTAAGTATTTTTCTCCTTCTTGTACTTGATTCTTCACATTGGGGACAATGTGAGTTTTAAGTATGGGGTGGGGGGTAATTGCAATATTATTTCATATGTCACACGTTTCCTTTGCTTGCATTGCACTTTCAGTTTCGGTTTGTAATAACTCTTGTCACACGTTTGATTATTTCATGGCATTTCATCATTTTCGAAAATCCAAATACATTGAAAATTTTTAAAAACGTTTGTTATGCTTCTAAAAACGGATATGATCTCAATGATGATAATTGTGTATGTGAATTGGAAAAAAGATGACTTATATGTTGATATTGAATTATGGCATATGTGGACTTGAATACTTTATTTGAATTTGTGTATAATTTGCATGCTATTGATGTTTTGATGAGATTGAAAAATAATGGTCGAAAACCGCTTAATAAGTACTTATACATCATATTGGAATGACTAAGGCGATTTGTTTTTCTTTTTTTCTTCTTCTTATCCACGTTTAGCACCTCATATATAACTTGCCTTCCCTTTTACCTATTCGGGAATTAGGAAGCATGTTAGCGAAAAAAAAGCAATGTGAACTTGAAGTTGAAAAGAAAAGAGAAGTGTGTTAAGTGTAGAAAATAGGTTTGGAGACGTCAATCATGATGATGAGTAACTCGGCACCATTCAAATAGTCGGGTGTTTGTGTCTTGCCAAAGTCGGATTGAGCGATATTTCTAACGAGTCACGGTATGTGCATCAAGGCTTCGGTTATTGTGCACCTCTGTCCATGTTCTCAAGTGAAAGTAAAAAAATGAAATATTATGAAGTAAAAGTATGCTTATTTTCGGTGGCTATGAAGTTGTTAAAGTTGTGAACGTTAATCCTTTTTCCCGGATTTTGCACCACATATCCTATACATTCCCACCCGTAACACGTTTCTTTGACCTCTTACATTTGAAAGTCCTTAAGACCTTTATGCACATGTTTAAGGCTTAATGGTTTAGATTTTTTTTCTCTTGACTATTCCTACATCTTTACCATACATTTCATATATGCTCTTGGATAAAGTGTTATTGTCTTTCCATGCTATGATCCTATTGATACATACATTGTCTTCCTATGCCTTGAAACATCACTTTGAGGGTGATCCATACTTAGAAGCACACTCCAAAAAGAGTTTTTTTTTTTTTTGTTTTTAAGCATCATATAATCCATGACATCTTGTATGCTAGATTTGATCCTTGCTTTGGGACAAACAAGAGGCAAGTATGGGGTATTTTGATGACATGAATTATATGCTATCATAATCATGCATATTACGAGTATTTCACCTCAGGTTTGCATACATTTAATGGAATCCATGTGCCTTTAAATCTATATCAATATTCATTTCAAGAATAGATGTCTACACGAGTTCCTCATTAAATTGTAGGTAAAATGATGGAGTTTGGATGCGGAAATGGATCAATACCGGGCTTAGCATCATGATGGATCAGGACAGAGTCTAAAAGATAGAAAATAATATGAAGAGAAACCATAAAGAAAGATAGAAGACAGAGCTAAAAGATAACACGCTGTAGAAGAGAAAAATCGGTCAATCTTGTATAGGAAATCGAACGATTTTTATAAAAGTCACCCGATTTCAATCTTAAATCACTCGATCTCCTTTATGACGTCTTCAAAAGATAAGAATTTCAACCCTAGTTTTAGTCTATAAATAAGGGAAGTCTTGCAACATCTAAGATCATCCAAAGCTATTGAAGAAACCCTAGGAAACAACAAGGAAGGACAAGGAGAAACACTTTCGAGATTCAACATTCAAGATTGAAGAAATAGTGAACTTCTTTGAGTTTTTCTTAGTTTTTGATTCTTTTTTCTTTCGAACACAAGTTTTGGAGTTGTCTATTGCTTTTTAGTTAGTTTTTGAGATTGAAGAAACTTTGTTAAGGATTGTTTTCTTTTATTTCAAGATTCAACATTTTTTTTTTGGATTAAATTGGTTTCTTGATTTTGATAATGTGTGTTGTTGGCTAAAATCTTTGCAAATCTAGGGTGATTGGTTGAAGATTATGGTTAAGATGATGATATAATGAGCCTCACGTCTTGATTGGACCCTAAGAGTTGCGTTTTACCTTTGCAGAACCAAAAAATCGCCCTGTTCTTGGTAGAAAATCGGCTGATTTTCATTCGTGAACAACCCGATTTTTTCCTTCTAGCGTACCTTTGATGCTTTATCCTTAGACCAAAGTGAAAGATTGCTTAAACCCTAGCCTTGTTGAACCTTTCTAACCTATATCCATGCTTGGAAAGAGACTTACCCGGTGATTCCCTTTCTTGGTTGCCAACGATGATGAGTTCTAGGTAATAGAGCACTCAACACCCTCTATTAGGTTTTAGAGTGCCAATCCCTTGCCTTTTTGAGTTTACCTGAGACTTACCCGGTGATGGTTAGTTCTATTCCCTTAGGTCGAGTGGTTGGTTTGACAACATAGTTCCTTTCCTTAGATCTCTAACCGATAAAGGATTCCACACCCTTTATTAGGAGCCTTTGGTTGGGGATAGTGGATAGTGAGACCTCCCGCATGATATATCCCACATTAGAAACACCTTTCCTTTGCAATCTCAGCTCTTTTCAAAGATCTTTAGAAGTCTTGAATCGAAAACCAAAATTGAATACCTTGATCTCTAGAATCTGCTCTTTACCAATATTTACACAAAATCTTGTCTTTGTCTACTTTTATTTGCAATTTTTCTAAACTAGATTTCTTTATCGCTTTACATCACCAAGTCCCTGTGATCGACCCTGAAATATTTGCTTATACTACGATTGATGTGTACACTGCGGGTTCATTATTGCTTTTATTCTCGGTATAAATTTAAGACTTAGTTACACACACTTTTAAAGCGAACAAGCCCTGGAGCCCACAAAAGAAAGAGAAGAGGTCTCCATTGGTGAGTATAAACCAAGACGCCCAGACCGAATATGCAAAGAAGCAAGCTGCCACTGAAGATTCCCCAAAAAAGGACCCCCACAAACAATAATACCTTCAACTGATCCACGGAATCCAAAATCAAAATAAGTTGTTGACACTCCCCATGCTTCGGTAGACAAGTCATCAAGATAAAATACATCTTAGCAACACTCATACAAGAACGAAGAAAAAGAAGTTCGCTCAGTGGGTCCCTCAATCGTGTAAGAAGGTGCACCAACTCAAGCGCCTTAATAACTCTCTTAATGATTAGCTCTTTAACAAACCCATCGTCTTTACTCACTACTCCACCCAATAACTTAACACCCGGCGCTAGTGATAGCATGAAATATGACATAGTTTAGATGAGCATATAGGTAGCTTTTCCCTCTATTTTGAGTACATGGACATGTTTTCATAGCATTTGTTGAGCATATTCACCTATTATCTTAGAATCGAAATCTACACAAGCTTTGTTGTGATTTTAGGTGAATTGGCGCTGAATTGGAGTGGAAAAGGAGGATTTACAGAGTATTGATCGATGTGGAGTTCATTAAGAAGAATTATATCATCATAGGAAGGAGTATGAAGTGAAGCAAAGGAGACAAGCATCGAAAAGGAGGAACCATGGCCCAAGAAGGAAATTCCGCGGCCGGAGTTTTGGCAATTCTTTGATTTTCACACGTGGAAGGGAAGGTCGAGAGTCATCACGGGACAAACCATGGTCTTGATTTTGATGAAGTCACATGTGGTTTTCTTCGGAAAATACCGTTCCGTTATTGCCACGTCAGCAACGACACAAGGAAGCTTTTAGAATTATTTTATTCTATAAAAGAAGGTCGACGGCTGCATTTTGAAGGAGGGCTTATAGACTACACACTTGGATTCACTTCCATATGAAGAATTGTTCCACGTTTGAGATTCAATTGCTTCATCTTCGGAGGATATTGAAGAGCTTTCCTGATCCCGACTTGGAGATTGGAGATTTTATGAGATATTTTCTTAGGATCTTAATTATTAGTCTTTGAGAACACATATTCTAGGATTATTCGTTGTTTTGATTCACTTATTGATATTTGAAGATTGAATTTTGAGATATCATCGTGCTTCTTTGTGTCTTTCTTGGTTGCATGTCATTCTTGAATTCTTTTCTTAATCTTGATTGAATATGATGATGATTGTTGGCTAAAACCACCCTGCGTTTCTAGGGTGATTGGTTGATAGTTGTGGTGTTGATGATGATAGATTGAGCCTTAATAGATCGGACCCTGAGAGTTGTGAGTCAAAACCCTGAACGAAGTTTTCCACGGCCTGTTCTTCAGGAACCAAGCCCGTGGTTTCCTAAGATCCAACCGTGATTTCCTCTGTTTTGCACGTTTCACCTTTGCCTTTACCCAAAGTTAAAGATTGCCTTAATCCTGACCTTGTTAAGCCTTCCTAACCTAAAGCCTTGCTTGGTTGTAAGCCTTTATGTGTTTTAGTTAATAGAGGATTCAAAATCCTCTATTAAGGTGGAGAGTGTCATAGCCTTTACCTTTGTCTTCCTATAAACTTCCTTGGGTTTGGTTTGGTATTGAGTGTATAATCATATCCTTAGAACCTCTTCTTGACGCGACTCAACATCCGTTAAGTAGAAACCTTTGGGTGAGATAAAAGGGTGTTGGAACTTCACCGTACGAGATCCTACCTTAGAATATATACCATTGTTATCCAGCTCCGCCCATTACACATCTTTAAACATCTTGAATCGAACGCCACAACCGGATACTTGGATCTTTAGAATCCACATTCCCAATTATGCTTATATCTTATTCATCGCATTGATCATTGCTTTGCTTGCTATCCAAGGTTGTTTTCTTTTAGTACTTTGTTCTCACCGATTCCCTGAGATCGACTCCGGAATATCAGCCCATACTATGATTGACCCGTACACTGTGAGTTCGCTATCATTAGGCATTATTCTTGGAAATAAAGTTAAAGCATATTTGCGCACACACCTTTTGGAGCGAATAAGTTTTTGGCACCGTTGTTGGGGAATTGGTCAAGACCAATCCAGTGTACGGTTGTCCAACTTGGTAGCTTCTTGCTTTGCTACTGATCGTTCTTGTTGAGTGTTCTTGCAGGATCTTTCCTTAGGTTTATTTGAAGAACGCGAGCCGGTAAAGAAATCGTTCCTTACGATCCTAAACCGGAGAAGACTTACAAGAAGAAGGTGAGAGAAGCTAAGAAAATATCTGCTGCCAATGATAATGAAGTAGAGGATCTTGGAGATGAGTTAGCTGCAGTCCGAGATCAAATAATGTTACGAGAAGAAGCTCTAAGGAAAGAAAGAGCCGACAAACTTACTTAACAGGAGCAACTTCGAGCCGACATGGCAAAATTCAGAGAGCAGTTTCAACTAGCGAATCTGGAATGATACATGAATGTTCGAGTTGTGATTTATCCACCTCCACCAACACCCATCAACATATTACCAACGCCGGTTTATGCACCACCACCACCTCCACCTAGAGTGGAGCCAGCTGATCCGTTTGTGGGTCTTCCACAAACACATGGGCAACGGATGGACCCAGTCCAGCAAGCCCGCCGTCCGGGTGTGCACTTGGGAGATCCGGTTGACCCCGAATATGAGTTTAGACCTCAAGTGATTACTATGATTCAACAAAATCGCTTTGGAGGAATGGAGAGAGAGTCGCCACACCAACATCTTCAAAACTATGAGATCTTGATGGAAACTTTGAGACCTTCTAGATGTGAGAATAACAATTATAAACTACGTGTTTTCTTTTTCTCTTTGAAGGATAAAGCACTTGCGTGGTACCAATCGCTTCCCACCGGAAGAGTGAACACATTGGAGGAGATGACCGCGGAATTTCTCACTAAATTCTTTCGGCCATCGAAGACGGAGGAATTTAGAGCAAATATAAATGCATTTGTGATGAAGGATGGTGAAAGCCTCTTCAAGTCATGGGAAAGGTTCAAGGACATTTTGTTGGATTGCACACATCATGGGATTCCAAAGATTGATCTACTAGGGGTCTACTTCAAGGGTTTGGATGCAGAAACACAATTCAAGCTTCAATCACTTTCAGCTAGAACGTTCGTGGACAAACAGGTTGATGAAGCATGGGATTTTGTTAAAAAACAAGCTCTCACCATTGAGAAATACTCCCACCGGAGTGCTGAAACAGGAAGTAAAAATTCGAAAACTCCGGTGCTGAATCTTACCGCCTCCAATATCAATTAGCCTAACGCCTTAAATAGCGAGATGAAGGCTTTGAAAGATCTATTGACAACACATATACAAAATCCCAAGGAGCAGGATGTGGGCTATGTAGGAAGGGGAAATCAGCAAGGAAATAGGAACAACAACAACTTCCACAACAACAACAACAACCGGAACTACAACAATTGGAGATCCAATCAAATCAGTTCCGGTAATCCTTATTCTCATGCTCAAAATGCACTAACCCCTCCCCCTCCCCCCCCCTCCCCCCCCTCCCCCCCTCCCCCCCTCCCCCCCTCCCCCCCCTCCCCCCCTCCTCCTCCTCCTCCTCCTCCTCCTCCTCCTCCTCCTCCTCCTCCTCCTCCTCCTCCTCCTCCTTCTTCTTCTTCTTCTTCTTCTTCTTTTCCTTTGAAAAGTCGGGGACAAGCTTCATCAAGTTCGAGCCAACCAGCAAGGGACAAGCTTGAAGCTATGATGGAAGCTATGATGGGAAATATGTATGGATTAGAGAGTTCCATAATTAGGTTTCTAAGGCCCAAAAAGCCTTGGAAAATCAAATATTTAGTAAAGCCGGAGAAGTTCCAAGAGATCAAGGGAAGCTTCATGGAAGGACAAAAAATAATCCCAAAGGCCAAGTGATGGCAATCACCACAAGGAGTGGTGTGACGACTACCGATCCCGTTCCAAGAACGGATGACAAGGGCAAGCAGCCCGTGGAGACCGATGTTCCGGCTGAGAAGGGGAAGGAAAAAGCCGTTGTTTACGTACCTCCTCAAGCCCACAAACCTCCGCTGCCATTTCAACAATCTAGAGCGAGAGTGCATCTAGACAAACACTTTGGTATGTTTGTTGAACTCATGAGCAAACTGCATATCAACATACCTTTTATTGATGCAATTTTAGGTATCCCGGCCTACCGAAAGTTCTTAAAGGAAATCCTCTCAAAGGAAGCTAGAGGATTTTTGGTGAGGTGAAGATGTCTTCCGAGTCATCGGTGCTCATCAAAACCATGACGGAGAAGATGCCACCCTAGCTGAGGGATCTGGGTTCATTTTGCGTTCCCATAGGCGTCGGAGAGGTCACATATGATGCTCTTTTTGATCTAGGAGCAAGTGTGAGCATTATCCCACTTGCATTGTGTGAGAAGGATGGTTTAGGGGAGCCTAAACCGATGAAGATGACATTATACATGGCGGATCGATCTATCACTCGACATATTGGCATTCTTGAGGATGTTCCCGTAAAGCTTGGTAAGTTTTATGTTTCAACTGATTTTGTAGTTTTGGACGTTCCTGCAGATTATCCAATCCCAATCATACTTGGGAGGCCGTTTGTAGTAACGTCCGGTTGTTTGGTTGATTACAAGAACGCCAAGCTGCAATTCAACATCGGAGAGGAGAAAGTTGAGTTCATATTGTCAGCTTTAATCAAAGAACCAACTCTAGGAGAAGAAGTCTTCAACATCTATGATGAAGAAGACTCAAGAGAAATGGTAAGTTCTATTTTGCTAGATGATCCTTTGTAGAAGGTCATTAGTATGAGCATAATGGAAGGAGGAGTCGAGGAAGGTTGTGACTCATAAGTTAAGGCTTTGGAAGTGTTGGAAGAAGAGCCAATCGAAGCCCTTGAAGAATTTCACGTTGGCTCGGAAAATTGCCAAAACCATGACCAAAATCAAGATTCCACGGGGGTGGAAATAATTAATTTAATTAATTCCCCGGTGGAACCACAAGTCGATTGCCACCACGGGAGAAACCACGGCCGTGGAAGTGCCACTGAGGTTGTGGAATCTAGAAATCCCGAGACTTTTTCCCCTCTTCTTGAAAACACACTTGGACATTCTTATACCTCTTCTACACCCTTGGGAATATCCAAGGACACTTCGGAAGGCAAGCCAACGTTAGAGTTGAAGCCTCTTCCTACACATTTAAGGTACGCTTTCCTAGGACCAAACTCTACATATCCGGTCATAGTTAGTGCTACCTTAACTAACGATGAGCATTGTTCGCTCCAAATGGTGTGTTCAAGCTTTAAATTTATATCCCAAGAAATATGCTTAAAACAAGGATGCGAACCCGCAGTGTACGGATCAATTATAGTAAAAGCAAGAATTCCGGGGGGTCGATCTCAAGGACTTACGTGAAACAAAGCAAGTATAGGTAGTCAATGCAACTAATAATCATAAAAGCGATTAAAGCAATCAAAGAGATGATAATAAGGTCAATTAAAGGAACTATGCAAATTCTAGGGATTAAAGCATCTAGTTGTGGTTCCAACTCAAGATCTCAAGATAAGCGGACAAAGCTGAGATTTTGCAAAGGGAAGGTGTTTCTAAAGTGGAATAGATCACCGGGTAAGTCTCACTACTCACTAATCCCAAACCAAAACTCCTATTACCGGGTAAGTCTAAAGGTACTAAGGAAAGGAATTATAATCTCAAACCAACACACCAACTAAGGGAATAGAATCAACCTTTACCGGGTAAGTCTCAGGCAAACTCACAAAGATGGAATGAAGGAACACTCAAACCCCAATAAAAGATAAACCTTTATTACCTACACTTATGATCTTGGCTAAACAAACTAAGGAATTACCGGGTAAGTCTCATCCTAGGCTTGCATTGAACCAGGAAAGGTCTATTAAGAATAGGATTTGGCAAACTCTAACACTTAACTCTCAATTATAGATCAGAAAAGTCACCTCGGTCAGTCAAGTTCCACCCCGGGGAGATGTTCATCGACTGAACGAGATGTTCTAAGGTTAAGGATAAAGACTCAAGCTTTCAGGGTCCTACTGGGATTAAGATTATTCTATCATTGTTTTTCACACAACTTTCAGCCAATCACCCTAGAATCGCACAAGGAAATTAGCCACTCATCATCATGAAAGCAATAATCAAATATATGGGAAGGGAATGAATATTTGAACACAAAAACCTTAAGAACAAGGTTTCAATAACTGAATCAAATATCAAACAATTCAGCGTTCCTTGGATCACAAATCCAATCAAGACAATCAAACA
Source organism: Fagopyrum homotropicum (assembly GCA_033239125.1). Taxonomy (NCBI): domain Eukaryota; kingdom Viridiplantae; phylum Streptophyta; class Magnoliopsida; order Caryophyllales; family Polygonaceae; genus Fagopyrum; species Fagopyrum homotropicum. Next base: position 92,132,990 of record BSWB01000003.1, on the reverse strand, counting down.
AAAGGGAATCTAAGAAAGTCTTACAAATCCCCTCAAAAGCTATCTCAAAGCTTTGAACTTCCTTTCTTCAATCTTCCTTCAAACTTCCAAAAATCCTTCCTAACTGCAGCTTCTTCAATCTCCAAGTATGCGATGATGGTACATCGGATACTGAATTTGTGGAAAATCCAACCCTTTATATAGGAGAATTATCTTCCAAAGATAATAATATCTTAAAAAGATAATATCCTAATAAAATATATCTTATCTCTAAAATAGATCTCCCAAATATATGATCTTCCTTCCAGAAATCAAGCCCAAAAATATAAGATCTCCCCTTCCAAAAATAAAAGATCTCAGCTAAATAAAATATATCTCGCCTCGGTCGGGGTGCTCCTCTAGATCACCTCGGTCGAGGTGATACTATAGTTGACCGAGGTGAATCTCACGTGAAGGTGAAATCTCTGAAATCTGATCCAAAGTAAATCTTCTGTGATAATTCCTTGCTCCCTGAGTTCTCTTTTAAGTTCCTGAATGTAGCTCCTATGACTCCTTTGCTCCTTAGCTCCATTTCGATCCAAAATGTGCCATTTTACCTACGATTACATCAAAACTTAGTGTAGACCTTGATTCCCGTAAAGGTAGATGAAACGACAATATAATCATATAATATACATTCAAACATGCAGAATATTGAAGATAAAACGTCTATACAAGTCCCAAAATATAGACTATAATACATGCTATCAGAATACCCCATTCTTGTTCCTTGCTTGTCCCCAAGCAAGTTCCAAATCCTAAGTACAAGATAGAATGGATTATAAGTCATAAAGATCAATGAAAAGTATTTCAAAACATTTTTGGTGGTGTGCTCCACTCATAGATCACTCTAAGAAATGCTTCATGGTGTTTAAAATCAAAACATGATCAAAACATTTTATAAATATAAGAAAGTTGTTCAACTTTGCATAAAATCATAGAATGCATAATAAATCATAATTATCAAAATTAATCATGTATAATCTAGTTTAAACCACCAAGTTAATCAACAAATTCGAGGTCTCAAGGGCTTTTCAAGAGAAGGTCAAGAAACATGTGAGGGTGGGATGTATATAGGGAATGTGGTGCTAGAATCCGGGAAAATGATCTTCACTTTACTTGCTTTTTAACTTCAACATCTTCCACCAATAAGCTTTACTTATTTACTTTTTACTTTACTTTTTGGGATGCATGGACAAAGGTGCACAATAACCAAAGCCTAGGAGATTAGCACTCATCAATTTATCGAGATGCCTCAAACCCTTGATGCACATTCCGTGACCCGTTAGGAATATCACTCAATCCGACTTTGGCAAGACACAAACACCCGGCTATGTGAATGGTGCCGAGTTACTCATCATCATGATTGACTTCCCCAAACCTATTTGTTTCTTTCTAACTTCCAGCCAACATCTCAACTTTTCTTTCACTTGCTTTTCACTTGCTTGCTTCCAAATTCTCGGATAGGTAAAGGGAGGCAAATATGTATATGAGGGGCTAAGCATGATCAAGAAGAAGAAGATAAGACAATGAATTGCCTTAATCATCCTAGGAAGAAAGTGAGAGAACTCATCATGTGGTGTCAACCTTCAAATTCAACATAATTTGGATAAAAATAAAGTATTAAACATGCCAAAATTTCAAACAAAGCATTTAGCAACTTAAACATATCAGAAAACCTTTCAAACATATGAAGATTTCAAAACCAATCTGCAAACAAAATCATCACTGAGGTCATATCCAGAAAAGAAGCACAAGACGTTTCGAAAACTCTTTCAGTTAAGCCGCCTCGGTCGAGATGTTCTAGGTCAACCGAGGTACTTGACCTCGTCTGGCAAGAATCACCCCGGTCGAGGTCATAAAATTTTTTTTTCTTAACCAGTTTTCGACGTTTTTTCTCAATCAAATAACCTGTATGCATGCATGTAGTCTCAGATAAGCACATAGAGCATAAGAAAATCATAAATAGAAAGTCATAGTCATACAAGCATACACAATGTCAAATAAATTACATCCATACCCCATACTTGGGACACATTGTCCCAATGGGTCAAAATAAGTCTAGAAAACAGAGTACTTACCGGACATAAGCTGAGGTTTATAATAAATAAAGAAAAGAAATCCCTACAAGCTCTAATCCTGATCTACTACTAGTGGTGGTGGATACGGGACGTAAGGATGTTTGGATGGATCAAAAGGGTAGCCCATGGTATGCTGGAACTGTATCTCCATCATAAGGCACTGGTAGTGCTGGCTCTCCCTCATCTCCAACATATCCAAAGACAAGGCGGCATAAGAGTCAATCATCTGATCCGTCATCTCGTCAATCCGTCGGTGTGCTACGGGATCACTTTGTCTACGGACTCTGCGCCTAGCAGGGCGTGATGGTGTTGCAGCTGCCTCCTCCTCTGTAGCCTCATCGTCTAAGTCGACAACTGGCACACTGGGGCCCGCTGTATCTGTCCCTATCTCTATGGCAGCACCGCCATCATCATCCTCATCCTCATCCTCCTCGTGCACCTGAGATGCTGCCGCGTCTCTAGCATCCTCAATGTAAGGTATCCATGCGGTGGACCAATACTGTGGATCGTAGACAGAGAACTGGGCTGACCATCTGATACCCTGAGGGGCAGTCTGCTCCCAAGGCATCGCCACATATGGTGTAGTGAGTCCACGAGGAACCAGAATCCTCCTCGTGATCATCTCCTGTAATCCTAGCGTCTTGGCAGCTGCCACCAATGTACATGCACTCAGATCCAGATCCATGACCGTCACTATGTGAGTCACTAGGCCGCCACAACAGATATCTCCCTTCCCCTTAGCCTTGATCTGGTGCAGATCCTCAGCTAGCATCGCCCCAAAATCAAGCACTCCCCCGGTCACCATACAGAATTGACTTAGAAGCTCCCCTTGTCTAATCTTATGGGGCGTCTCAATACGCGCCAGAAGGGTCTCACTGAAGATCCGGTGGGCGAGTCGGAAAGCAAGTTGGAAGATGATACGCTCCTTGGAGTCTCCAGGTCTCCACCTGTCAGCATGCTCTACAATATGAGCAATCTGTCCCCAAAATTGTCGAGCCACGGCTCGAGAAGGGAAGTCGGTAACCGTGGGGGTCGGGAAGCCAAATATGTCTCTCCACTAGTCCATGGGAACTAGGTAGTTCCGGTTCAGCAACCGGTACTTGATGGCTCTCTCCTCAGGCAAGTGAGTAACAGAACTCACAAACTCTAATGTAGGCTCGAGGTAGGCTGGAGCTCTAATCTCCATGAACTGCTCTAGCCCCACCATGGAAACCATCCTCCTAAGATCATCAGCGACATGGAGGCAATCGAAAGCGGAGATATCCAAGAAACGCAGCGCAATCACTAGGCGTGCACATATGCGGTCGAAATCAGCCTCGTGACGCTCGTGAATCACCGGAATGGAAGGTGGGGAAAAGATGAAGAAGGTGAGGATCTATCCCTCAGAACTATCTGGCGATCAGATTTGGAACTCATTTTTCTCTCTCTGACAGGTCACCTCGGTTGCTCTGATAGCCTCAAGAATCACCTCGGCCGAGGCGTAGGTCGACTGGACAAAGGTAAATCGTTGTTTGATTTCAACTCTCTGATTTCCAATTCTTTTCCCCCAATTTCACTACCAGTTGTTCCTCAGGGGTACTTAAGCTTTTTCCAACACAAATGATTGGCAACCAAAGCCAATTACGTCCAAAAACAGTAAGAAGAAGAGAAGTTAGGGTTTTTGACTTTTTACCCCAGATTCGGTCGATTGGAGGTGTTTTTGTTGCAGTTTCTCACTTGCAATCTGTTCCTTTAGCCTTTTCTTGCGAGATCAGAGCAAGAATCGTAGAAAACGATCAAGGAACGGGGAAACGAGGTGGTTATTCCGCCGTGGTCGAGAGAGGGATGGGAGGGAAAGAGAGAGAAATTGTTCCGCTTTTATACCCCTCGCCGATTCTGCTGTCACCTCGGTCGAGGCGGTCCCGACTGGACCGAGGTGGATAGTTGTCAGCCCTAGTCGCCTCGATTGCTCAAGAATCATCTCGGTCGAGGTGCTGTGACAACAACCGAGATGTGTCTCAGTCAAACTCCGTCTTCTCAATTTCTCGAACTTCTGTCCTTCCAGTGTTGTTCCTTAGTTGTATTCCTTCCTTAGAAAGTACCTGGTTTCTGTCTAGGACGCCAAAAACAAAGCAAAGCAAACCAAAAGAAAACTATCTAAAGCTAGACTAGAAAAAGGGAAAAGAAAGCAATACCTTGGGTTGCCTCCCAAGAAGCGCTTGATTTAAGGTTGCTAGCTGGACCATATGGCATCCTTAAACAAGGTATAGTGGTGCAATCTCCTCAACCTGTGCTTCCGGTTGGTATTTCTTAAGCCTATGACCATTGATCTTGAAGCTTCCACTTGTTTCTCCCCAAATCTCAACTGTACCATAAGGGAAAACATGTTTCACAACGTAAGGTCCTGTCCATCTAGATTTCAATTTACGTGGAAAGAGGCGAAGGCGGGAGTTGAAGAGTAGAACTAAATCTCCTTCTTTGAACTCCTTAGGAATGATACGCTTGTCATGTCATTTCTTTGTCCTTTCTTTGTAGATCTTGGCATTCTCATAAGCGTTCAAACGCAGCTCCTCCAGCTCATTGATGTCCAATAGCCGCTTCTCACCGGCTTCTTTGATATCGAAATTCAACCATTTGATTGGCCAATATGCTTTGTGTTCTAGCTCAACGTGCAAATGGCAAGACTTCCCATATACCTAATTATAAGGGGTGGTAGAAATGGAAGTCTTGAATGCGGTCCTGTAAGCCCAAAGAGTGTCGTCCAATTTCATGGACCAATCCTTCCTTGTCCTAGAGACGGTCTTTTCCAAAATTGCCTTCATTTCTCTATTCGAGATCTCGACCTGTTCACTAGTTTGACGGTGATAAGGGGTGGCTACCTTGTGGGTTACCCCATACTTCGATAGAAGTGCCTTAAACTTCCGGTTGATGAAATGTGTCCCTCCATCGCTGATAATGATGCGTGGAGTCCCAAAACATGGAAAGATAGTCCGATTGAAGAACTTCACAACCACCATGGCGTCATTAGTGGGAGAGGCAATGGCTTCCACCCATCTAGAGACGTAATCGACAGCTAGGAGGATATAGAGGTTTCCTCCGGATGATGGGAAAGGTCCCATGAAATCAACTCCCCATACATCAAAAATCTCAACCTCCTGGATGTTATTGAAAGCCATCTCGTTCCTCCTAGATAAGTTCCTTGTTCTTTGGCATGCATCACAAGAAACAACAAACGTTTGCACATCCTCAAATAATTTAGGCCAAAAGAAACCGGAACGTAATACCTTAGCGCATGTTTTGTGAGCGCTAGCATGTCCTCCACAAGGAAGCAAGTGGCAATGCCATATGACACTAGTAACTTCATCTTCCGGAATGCATCTTCAAAGCATCCCGTCTAGACCTCTCTTAAACAACAGAGGTTCATCCCAGTAGTAGTGGCGTACATCTTTAAAGAATTTCTTCCTTTGAGCATACGTCAATCCGGGAGGTATTTCCTGGCAAACAAGATAATTAACAATGTCAGCATACCAAGGTTCTTTATTATCAGAAGCTTGGTGGAGAAAGTGCTCCACCAACTGTGAAGGAGTTTCAGAAAAGGGGGTAAGAAGTTTGTTATTCTCAGTTGGAGGCATCTCGCTTGCTGTCTCGGTCGGGGCCCGAGGTGGGTGACCGAGATGTTCTTCAGATAAGAACACCTCGCTTGGTCCAGAAAGTGCCTCGGTCGAGGTACTGCAACTGTGACTGAAACTGAAGATTCTCTTCTCCTGGATTAGTCTTTCAATCTTAGCTCTTGGATCTTCTTCCAGTGACTTTAAGCTCCGTATATCTGCATCACAAGAAGCATCTATACCTTCCTCCATTAAGCTAAAACTAATAACTTTTTCAAGAGGGTCATTAATAAGGATAGAGCTCACCAATTCTCTTTATTCTTCTTCATCATAGATGTTGAAGATATCATCCTCCAGCGGCTCCCCTTTCATTACAGCAAGCAATGCAAACTCCACTTTATCACCGCCAATGTTGAATTTCAACTTGGCGTTCTTACAATCCTCATTGCAACCCGAAGTTGCTAGAAATGGTCTCCCAAGAATGATAGGAACGGGATAATATGAGGGTATATCAAGCACAACAAAGTCTATAGGTAAATAGAAGTTACCTAACTTAACCGGAACATCTTCCAAAATGCCCACGGGATGGGTAATGGAGCGGTCCGCCATGTATAGCCTTATCTTCACCGGCTTGGGCTCCCCAAGTCCGATCTTCACACATAGCTCCAGCAGAATGATGCTCACGCTGGCTCCTAGATCACACAACGCCTCACAAGTAACATCCCCAACTTGAATGGGAATGCAAAATGAGCCGGGATCTCTCAACTTAGGTGGCATCTTCTCCTTCATGATTTGAATAAGCTCCGAGGATTTAGATGTCATCCTTACATCACCAAAGTTTTCCAGCTTCCTCTTCCTTGATAGAATTTCTTTTAAGAACTTCCCATAGGCGGGCATCTTTAGATTGGCATCTAGGAAAGGGATATTAATATGTAGTTTATTCATCAAGTCATGGAACTTACCAAAGTGCTTGTCTAGATGTGCTCTAGCCCTTGAGTGGGGGAATGGAAGTGGTGCTTTATATGCAGGAGGTGGGACATAAACTTCAGTTTTGTCCTTCGCTTTATGGGACTCCACCTCGGATGGTACCTCGACCGAAGTGTTCTTCATCTATACCTGGACCGAGGTGTTCTTCGTCTGTACTGCATCGACCGAGGAAGTGGATGTGCAGTTTTTAATCCACTTCTCGTCGTTATTTCCATGATTTGTCCTTTTGGGTTGCTCTCTGTCCTTGCTGGGAGCTTCCCTGGATCTCTTGGCGCTTCATTCGCTTTATTATAGAATTGTTGCTCTAAGGCTTTTTGTGCCTTTGAAAATGAAGTCATGGATGTCTCCATAGCATTAAGCTTGATCAAGATGGCCTCCAGCACTGCATCTTTCTTGTCTGGCTGGGACGAACTTGATCCAGGCTCCTGGCTCTTCAATGGAGTACAAGAAGAAGAGAAAGGGTTAGAGGAATTATTAGAATTGGAATTAGAATAAAGGTTACCCGGATTTTTATTGTTGGATCTCCAATTGTTGCTGTTGGAGCCTCTATTGTTGTTGTAGTTGTTATTCCGGGAACCAGATTGTTTTTCTTTGACCCTTGATATCCACCCTCCTCCCTTTTGGTATGAGCAACCAAAATGCCCTTCAATTGCTTCACATCATTCTTGAGGGAGATGAGTTTATTATCATTTGATGGAGCCTCCTTGAAATTAACTCTCTTAACTCCATTTCCAGCTCCTTGGTGGGAGTACTTCTCCATGTGCAAAGCTTGTTTCTCAATGAACTCCCAAGCTTCATCAATCGGCATGTCCATGAATGTGCCGGCAGATAGTAGTTGAAGGTTAAATTGGGTAGGTCCATCCAAACCCTTGAATTATATCTCTAACTACTCTATCTTTGGAATCCCATGATGTGGTTAATCCAAAAGAACATCTTTAAACCTCTCCCATGACTTGGACAAACTCTCCTTTTCCTTCATGATAAATGCATTGATTTTCCCTCTCATTTCAGCGGTTTTGGAGGGGGAAAGAATTTTGTTTAGAACTCCGTCGTTATCTCCTCCCAAGTGTTGATCTTTCCGGGAGGAAGAGACTGATACCAAGTAAGCGCCCTGTCCTTCAAAGAAAAGTAAAAAGGCCTCAGCTTATAATTATTATTTTCCAGCCTTGAAGGTCTCAAGGTCTCCATCAAAATCTCATAGTTTTGTAAATGTTGATGCAGAGACTCCCTCTTTAAACCTCCAAACTGGCATTGGCGGATCATGGATAGAACTTGCGGTCGAAGTTCATAATCATGCTCCGCTAGATCACCTAGGTTGACTTCTGGACGCCTTACTTGCTAGTTTGGGTCCATCCTCTGTCCTAGGGTCTGTGGAATACCTGCAAAAAGAACATCTCGGACAGGCATCCGAGGTGGAAGTATCTCGGCCGCGACGACTGGAGCGGGGTCCTGCCTCGGTTGAGGGTCTGGTCGATGCAGAAACTGAGCTCGAAGCTCAGCCATATCTACTTCAATCTCAGCAGTTCTGGTGCGAGTTTGCTCCCTCTCGTGTTGCAGTTCTTCCCTATTGAGGCGCAGCTGTTCCATCGCCTCCTTCAATTCGGCGTCAAGATCGCGATTGTCTTGGTTGGCCATTTTCGCTTCTTTCAAGCGTCTTTTGTATGTCTTTTCTGGCTCGGTATCGTAAGGAACGATTTCCTTCCAAGCACGGGTTCTTCGCATAAACCTAAGAAAAAGAACCTGCGAAAGTCACTCAAGTAAAGTGGTTAGTAGCAACACGGGAAATTGCCCCGAAAGACTACCGAAACCGGCTTGGTCTAGACCAAGTCCCCGGCAACGGCGCCAAAAACTTGTTCGCTCTAAATGGTGTGTGCAAGCTTTAAATTTATATCCCAAGAATTATGCTTAAAACAAGGATGCGAACCCGTAGTGTACGGATCAATTATAGTAAAAACAAGAATTATGGGGTGTCGATCTCAGGGACTTAGGTAATACAAAGCAAGTATAGGTAGTCAATGCGACTAATAACCACAAAAGCGATTAAAGCAATCAAAGAGATGATAATAAGGTCAATTGAAGAAAATATGCAAATTCTAGGGATTAAAGCATCTAGTTGTGGTTCCAACTCAAGATCTCAAGATAAGTAGACAAAGCTGAGATTTTGTAAAGGGAAGGTGTTTCTAAAGTGGAATAGATCACAAGGTAAGTCTCACTACTCACTAATCCCAAACTAAAACTCCTATTACCGGGTAAGTCTCAAGTTACTAAGAAAAGGAATTATAATCTCAAACCAACACACCAACTAAGGGAATAGAATCAACCTTTACCGGGTAAGTCTCAGGCAAACTCACAAAGATGGAATGAAGGCACACTCAAACCCCAATAAAGGATAAACCTTTATTACCTACACTTATGATCTTGGGTAAACAAACTAAGGAATTACCGGGTAAGTCTCATTCTAGGCTTGCATTGAACCAGGAAAGGTGTAATAAGAATAGGATTTGACAAACTCTAACACTTAACTCTCAGTTACGGATCAGAAAAGTCACCTCGGTCAGTCAAGTTCCACCCCGGCCGAGATGTTCATCGACTGAACGAGATGTTCTAGGGTTAAGGATAAAGATTCGAGCTTTCAGGGTCCTACTGGGATTAAGATTATTCTATCATTGTTTTTCCCACAACTTTTAGCCAATCACCCTATAATCGCACAAGGAAATTAGCCACTCATCATCATGAAAGCAATAATCAAATATATGAGAAGGGAATGAATATTTGAACACAAAAACCTTAAGAACATGGTTTCAATAACTGAATTAAATATCAAACAAATCAGCGTTTCTTGGATCACAAATCCAATCAAGACAATGAAACAAAAAGGAATCTAAGAAAGTCCTACAAATCCCCTCAAAAGCTATCTCAAAGATATGAACTTCTTTCCTTTAATCTTCCTTCAAACTTCCAAAAATCCTTCCGAACTGCATCTTCTTCAATCTCCAAGTATGCAACGATGGTATATCGGATGCTGAATATGTTGAAAATTCAACCCTTCATATAGGAGAATTATCTTCCAAAGATAATCATATCTTAAAAAGATAATATCCTAATAAAATATATCTTATCTCTAAAATAGATCTCCCAAGTATACGATCTTCCTTCTTGAAATCCAGCCCAAAAATATAATATTTCTCCTTCCAAAAATAAAAGATCTCAGCTAAATAAAATATATCTCGCCGCGTCAGGGTATTCGCCTCGGTCGGGGCGCTCCTCTAGATCCCCTCGGTCGAAGTGATATTGTAGCTGACCGAGGTGAATCTCAGCTGAAGGTGAAATCTCTCAAATCCGGTCCAAAGTAAATCTTCTTTGTTAATTCGTTGCTCCTTGAGTTCTGTTTTAAGTTCCTGAATGTAGCTTCTATGACTCCTTTGCTCTTTAGCTCCATTTCGATCCAAAATGTGCCATTTTACCTACGATTACATCGAAACTTGGTGTAGACCTCGATTCCCGTAAAGGTAGATGAAATGACAATATAATCACATAATATACATTCAAACGTGCAAATTATTGAAGATAAAATGTCTAAAAAAGTCCCAAAATATAGACTATAATACATGCTATCAAGCATGCTAGGCTTATGAATATGCTGAAATTACATAAGAAAGCCATAGGATACACAACTGATGATCTACTAGGTATCAAACATTCATTGTGCATGCATAAAATGTTGATGGAGGATGACCACAAGCCTTCACGTGAACCTCAACCACGGTTAAATCCGATCATCAAAGAGGTTGTGAAGAAGGAAGTCATCAAACTTATTGATGCAAGTATAATCTTTTCCATATCCGATAGCAAGTGGGTGAGCCCCGTCCGCGTTGTTCCAAAGAAAGGGGAATGACTGTGTGACTAACAAGAACAACTATTTAATCCCCACTAGAACCGTTACGGGATGGCGTGTGTACATTGACTACAGGAAGCTGAATGTTGCCACTTGGAAGGACCACTTACCTCTACCCTTCATTGACAAAATACTTGAAAGGTTAGCGCAACATTCTCAATTCTGTTATCTAGATGTCTATAGTGGTTTCTTTCAAATTCCCATCCACCTAGACGACCAGGAGAAGACCACATTCACGTTCCCATGGGGTACGTTTGCTTATAGGAGAATGTCGTTCGGCTTGTGCAACGCTCCAACCACCTTCCAAAGGTTTATGATGGCGATATTTTATGAGTATATCGAAAACATCATGGCGGTTTTCATGGACGACTTCTCCATTTATGGTTCTTCTTTTGACATTTGTCTTGCTAACCTTTACTTAGTTTTGCAGCGTTGTGAAGACACTAACCTTGTTCTAAACTGGGAAAAGTGTGATTTTATGGTGACCGAAGGAATTGTTTTAGGTCACTTGGTCTCGAATCGTGGCATCGAGCTTGATGGAGCCAAGATCGAGAGGATTGAGAAGCTACCTCCACCATCGTCGGTAAAAGGGGTAAGGAGTTTTCTTGACATGATGGATTCTGTAGAAGGTTCATTAAAGAATTTTCTAAGATTTCTAAGCCATTGACTAACCTACTAATGAAGGATGTAGCCTTTGAACTTTCGAAAGAATGTCCAGATGCCTTTTACAGGAACAAAGAACCACTAATCTCAGCACCCATTATTCAACTCCGGATTGGAACCTTCCATTCGAGGTGGTGTGCGATACAAGTGATGTGGCCGTAGGAGCGGTGCTAGGACAAAAGAAAGATGGACGCACTCATGTCATCTATTATGCTAGCAAGACGCTAGATGAAGCTCAACAGAACAACGCCACTACAAAGAAGGAATTACTTGCAGTTGTATATGCTTTTGAGAAATTTCGTTCTTATCTTGTAGGAGCGAAGGTGATTGTCTACACCGATCACACAACCATACGGTATTTGCTCACCAAGAAGGATGCAAAATCACGACCCTGATTAGGTTGATTCTTCTCCTCCAAGAGTTCGAGCTCGAGATCCGGGACATGAAGGGATCGGAGAACTCCATGGTGGACCACATCATAAAGGACAAATTTCCCATTGATGACTCGTTCCTTGACGAGAACCTGCACCTGATGGAAGAATGTCTCCATCACATTTCTAGATGTAACAAACCATGGTTTGTTGATCTTGTAAATTATTTAGTTTTTCAGGAAATACGTCCCGGACTATCCTACGCTCAAAGGAAGAAGTTCTTCAAGGATGTCCGATAATACTTTTGGAATGAGCTTGTACTCTTCAAAAGAGGCCCCGATGGCATCATTAGGATGTGTATACCGGAAGACGAAGTTGAAAGTGTCATCCAACATTGCCATTCTCTACCTTGTGGAGGACATGCTAGTTCTCACAAGACTTGTGCCAAGGTATTGCAGTCCGGTTACTTTTGGCCTACTTTATTTAAGGACGTGCAACGTTTTATTTCTTGTTGCGATGCTTGTCAAAGAATTGGAAACATTTCTAAGAGAAATGAGACGCCGCTTAACAACATCCAAGAAGTGGAGATCTTCGACGTATGGGTTTGGACTTTATGGGTTCATTCCCATCTTCTTGCGGTAACCAATATATACTTCTGGCTGTAGACTACGTTTCAAGATGGGTTGAAGCGGTTGCTTCTCCCACTAATGATGCTATGGTGGTCGTGAAGTTCTTCAATAGAACGATCTTCCCAAGGTTTGGGACGTCCCGAACCATCATTAGTGATGGAGGAACGCACTTCACAACCCGTAAATTTGAAGCTCTACTAGCCAAGTATGCGGTGACTCACAAGATATTTACCCCTTATCATCCTCAAACTAGCGGGCAATTTGAGATATCCAATAGACAAATCAAGGTTATTCTAGAGAAATCTGTGTCTAGAACAAGGAAAGACTGGTCACAAAAGCTTGACGATGCACTTCGGGCGTACCGGACAACTTTCAAGACTCCCATTGGCACTACACCATACAATCTTGTGTATGGGAAGTCTTGTCATCTTCCCCTTGAACTAGAGCACAAGGCTTATTGGGCGACTAAGTGGCTGAACTTTGACATCAAGGAGGTTGGAGAGAAATGCCTTTTTGACATTAATGAGCTGGAAGAGATCCACTTAAATTGCATATGAGAATGCACAAATATACAAGGAAAGGATGAAGAGGTGGCATGACAAGCACATCGTTCCGAAGGATTTGAAAGAAGGAGATCTTGTCCTTCTCTTTTGTTCCCGACTTCGTCTATTTCCCGGTAAGTTGAAGTCTCGTTGGACCGGACCATTTATAATTAACATGTTTTCCCCATGGTGCAATTGAAGTATGGGGTGAAAAATGCGGATCTTTCAAGGTCAATGGCCGAAGACTCAAGAAGTATACACCGGAGAGTAAGATTGAGGGGATTGCATCTATCCTCCTTGAGCAGCAAAAAGAATTGGTCTAGCTACGGACCTTAAACAAAGCGCTTCTTGGGAGACAACCAAAGGTATTGATTTCTTTCCTTTTCTCCACAGATTAGAGTAGTTAGTTTGTTTTGTCGTTTTCATTGGTTCGTTCCCGGTTTTTCTTGTCTTTGGATGACAGGAACTAGGAAATCTCCAAAAAGCTGCAAGAACAAAGTCAGAATTGTCAATTAAGGACGTAAAAGGAGACTCCACGGGCAAAAATAGGATTCCACGGCCGTGGTTTGCTATTTTAACCGGTGGAAAACCATGTGGAGAGCAAAAAATTCTTCCCCAAGCAACAAAAACCACGCCCGTTGTTTTTGAATTTTCTGTGGGGGTATATAAAGAACACTTCGTCTCCAAGCAGCAAAAATTCTTCCCAAAATTACGCCATCTACCGTAAAACGGCAATTTCGCTTCCCTAGTGCCCAATTCCTCGTTGATTGGTCCTTTCAAGCGATTCTTTCACCAAAATGCAAGGAAATCCATCTCTCTTGAAGATCCAATACTCAAAACGACACAGAACTGCAGAGAATCGACGGATATTTTGATTTCTCAATCCAAACCCTAGGTTTTCTCTTCTCCTTTAATCTTGGGTTGATTTCTTTAGTTTTGCTAAAGATTTTTCTAGAGAATTGTTGAATTGGAACTTAGAATTAGCCTAAGACTGTTGTGTGTGAATGAATTTGTTGAATTTTGTGATTTGACCGAAATCGATAGTTTCCACGAGCAGATCTTGATTTCCACGGCCTTGGTTTTGTATTATCCACCCGTGGTTTTGCCAGTGATGGATGATTTATGTCCTAGTGGTCGTAATTTGTTTAGGAAAGGCAAAGGTTCTTCCTCCCATCCTTCACAACCACCCCCACAACAACCACCACCCCCTCCTAGACTTCCCGCATTTTGGATGAGCTTAAGGAAGCCTATAACACCATCCAACCCCGTACCATTGTTGCACCTAGGTACCAAATACTTGAAGAGCTAGAATGCATGGATGTCCTGGATGATTGGAATATGATGATTGATAGGGATGGGCTTTGGACTTTCATTTACATTAGAGAGCATGCTTTTGAGGAGTTGACGATGGAGTTTCTTAGCTCCTTTGACCACAATGCGAGGGAGAGGACCGTGAAGTTCTGTATGATGACCCGGAAATTTAACCTTTCTATTAGGAGGTTTGCTAGAATTTTTGGGTTTGAAGAGACGACTCTTGGGACTTTTCCTAGGAGTACGAGGCCTAGGGCCTTTTAGGAGAGTATAGCTATGGTTGTGTGTTTTGCTGGCAGATGGCATCAGGTTGATTCGAAGGAAAGTTTGATCTACAACTTGTCCTTCAAGCTTGCCCACCGGATCATGTCCGAATGCTTATTTCCTAGGACTGAGACTCCCCAGGGGCTTAAGGCCGATGAGCTCTTTATTTTGTTCGGCATGGCCACTGACACCACTCCTGATTGTGCCACCTTATTAGCTGACAACTTGAGGAAGATTAATAAAAAAGCTAGGGGTGACATTTGTGTAGGTGGGATAGTTACCCACATTGCTCGTCAGTTGGGGGTGGATTATTCTGCATGTGAGCTAGCCGCTGAGGCTAGACCTCTTGGTCTCGAGAGATTCATTGCTAGGGGTACTGTGATCCCCCGTCATAGAGGTCCACCACATGCAGCTATGACCTGGGAGGGAAAAGGTGGGAGAGGGATTCCGTGGAGTTCGGACTACTCCATTCAGAACCATGATAACTGGAAGTTTACCTTCAAGCCGATGCATGCTGAGATGGGAGGTCCACAGGTTGAGGAGGACGACGCCGCAGTTGAGGCGGTTGGAGGACAAGGTGTGGAGGATATGGACACTGGGACTGATACCGGCCCTAGTGAGTTTAGAGATGAGGGAGATTTTGGCAACTTTCCGGAGCCTCCACCTGAGTATCATGAGCCTCCTAGGGGATCCACTGCCCCTGACCACGAGCCAACCCTTCCCAATGTAACACCCCAAATCAGCGGGACTCGGGGCGCTACAAGGCTAGGATCTCACAATGGCTCCTGACCCTAACCTGAAAACAAGTTCACCGGATCTTACAAAAAGGCACAGATAGATTAAAACCAAATACATAAAACCGTATAAATATATACATCAAAAGTTTTACAACATCACAACTGAATACAAAAAGGCAACAATAAACATCCAAGTACAAAACATCCCATATCCCACAAACAACCTAGTGTACGGAAGCCCTCAGCCGATCATCCATTTGTCTCACTCAGCAGTCCTCCTATCTTGCAGAACATCAACAACACGGTAGACACCGTTAGCTATTAGAAATGAATAAGAATGAAGTAATAGCACAAGCACATATCAACACATCACAATATGCAATGCCACACACACATCCGTTTATTATCTTTACTTAAGTTATTCCATTACTAATTCAACTTATTATGTGACACGAGGAGCCTAAAGAACCCCACTTCTTCCCCCTATAACTCAGGTTTTGCTTGAGGAGCTACATCATCCTTGAGCTATTGGCTCCCGAGTACCTCCTCCACTCTGGACGATCTTTGACAGGCAGTCACCGCCCGGTTATAATACACTTGGGCCATATAAGGTAATGAAGAGGTCAATCCTTGTCCGGTTTAGGTTATAAATGCCACAATCATATGAGCACACACAACCATCACAACCACTCAAATCCACAACTACACGCTAAGTAAACGTGTACCACGTCACAGTTTCCCCTCGAGGAAATGAACAACACCTACATAAGCAAGGCAGACACAATATCAAACGCTACAAAGGTTGTGAGACGTAACACCTACACCTAAAAACCACAACCATCCTATAACCCGGATCTAAACATTAAGATCATCAACATACATACAAGTGCCTAAGGCACAACCCAGCATACATCTGATCAAGCTCAACCTCAACCATGCTAGACTAGCCATATCTAAAGCAAAGGAAAAAGAAAAGGAAGGAAGGCAACATACCAACTGGTTATGCCCTGCACACGCACCGGCGGAAGCAAGAGATGCAAGGGCGCTGACCAGTGAGGCGCAGGGGAGGCTCAACCCAGGCGCAGGTGCGGTTCACCTCAGGTGCAAGGGCGGCAGGTGTGCAAAATATGATCAACATAAAGGTCCAGGAAGATCAACACAAGACTAATCCTTGTGGATTCCTAATCTAATAAGAAGAAGAGAAGAAAGGAACTTACCACATCAGCTAAGGAAAGGAAGGACTCCCTCACCAGCTACTAAACAAAGCACAACAACTTCCACATCTCATCATCAACATCATCAAAGCTCACCAAGCTCAAACACACTCAACTCACACAAGATCCAAGAAGGTCCAAGAAGACGATCCAAAGGAAGAGAGGAAGAGAATAGACGATCGTGAGGAGAAGAAGAAGGCTAAAGAAGATGAAGGAAACCCTCATCAGGAAGCAAGGATTGACTTATAAAGGAAGCCAACAAAAAGCACGGGTCAAGGTCAACAAAGACGGCTGCAGCCGCAGGAAACCACAAGGGCGGACCTGCAGAGCCGCAGGGGCAGACCACTAGACCCGCAGGGGCAGCCCACTAGACCCGGAGGAGCGGCTGGGTCTTGTCTCGACCAACTCAGCACTTCTCAGCACAAGCGTCTCAGCTGAGGCGTAGGTGTGGAATCCCAAAAAGACTAAGGCTCTTACATCACACTCCCTTAAAAACAAGTTTCGTCTTGAAACTTGCATGATCCAAATCTTCACGGACCCATATGCCGAGGTATAACTCCGTGTCTCTCGGAGGCATCCCATCTCCGCTCATGATAGCATGAATTATTGTCTATATTTTGGTGCATGTTTAGACGTTTTATCTTCGATAATCTACATGATTGGATGTATATTATGTGATTATATTGTCGTTTCATCTACCTTTGCGGGAATCGAGGTATACACATAGTTTTGTGGTAATCGTAGGTAAAATGGCACATTTTGGACTAAAATGGAGTAAAAGGAGCTAAGGAGTCATTGGAGCTACATTCAGGAGCTTAAGGAATAATCCAGGAATCATGGAATTGGATTAGAGATTCACTTTGAACCAGATTTGAGAGATTTCACATTCAGTTGTGATTCACTTCGATTGACTACAGAGTTACCTCGACCGAGGTGATCCAGAGGAGCCGACTCGACCGAGGCAAACACCTTGGACGCGGCAAGGATATTTTATTCTTGGCTGAGATCTTTTATCTTTGGAAGGAGGATCTTATCTTTTTAGGCTGGATTCCCGGAAGGAAGAAGATAAGTTAGCCCATATATTTTACCTATTTTTATGGGAAGAGATCTTTCTAAGATATCTTATCTTTGGAGGGTAATTTTCCTATAAAAAGGGTTGGATTTCCCACAAATCCATAATCTGCTATCACCCCGCATACCACGAGATAACCTGCTTATACACCGCTGAGGGCCGGAAGATTTGAAGAACCTTTTTGAAGGTTGAAGGAAGATTGAAGAAAGGAAGTTTATAGCTTTTATAGCTTGTGAAGGGTTTTGTAAGATTCTCTTAGATTCCCTTCGTTGTCGTTTGTCTTGTTGGATTTTAATCCAAGGAACGCTGTTATTTGATAATTGATTCAGTTATTGAAGCCTTTCTCTTAAGGTTTTCTTGTTCAATTATTTTCTTTCTTCCCATATATTTGATTATTACTTTCATGATGATGAGTGGCTAATTTCCTTGTGTGATTCTAGGGTGATTGGCTGAAAGTTGTGGGAAAAACAATGATACAATAATCTTAAATCCAGTAAGACCCTAAAAGCTCGAGTCTTTATCCTTAACCCTAAGCATCTCGCTCAGTCGATGAACATCTCGGCCGGGTTGGAATTTGGCTGACCGAGGTGACTTATCTGATCCGAAACGGAGAGTTAAGTGTTAGAGTTTGCCAAATCCTATCCTTATTACACCTTTCCTGGTTCAATGCAAGCCTAGGATGAGACTTACCCGGTGATTCCTTTGTTTGTTTACCAAAGATCATAAGTGTAGGTAATAAAGGTTTATCCTGTATTGGGGTTTGAGTGTGCCTCCATTCCATCTTTGTGAGTTAGCTTGAGACTTACCCGGTAAAGGTTGATTCTATTCCCTTAGTTGGAGTGTTGGTTTGAGATTAAAATTCCTTTCCTTAGTACCTTGAGACTTACCCGGTGATAGGTTCTTTGGTTTGGGATTGTGAGTAGTGAGACTTACCCGGTGATCTATTCCACTTTAGAAAAACCTTCCCTTTGCAAAATCTCAGCTTTGTCCGCTTATCTTTAGATCTTGAGTTGGAACCACAACTAGATGCTTTAATCCCTAGAATTGCATATTTCCTTAATTGACTTTATATCATCTTTGATTGTTTTAATTGCTTTTGTGGTTAGTAATTACATAGCTTACCTATTCCGACTTTGTTTCACTAAGTCCCTGTGATCTACCCCTGGAATTCCTTGCTTTTACTACGATTGACCCGTACACTGCGGGTTCGCATCCTTGTTTTAAGCTTACATCTAGGGTCATAAATTTAAAGCTTGCACACACCGTTTGGAGCGAACAAGTTTTTGGCGCCGTTTCCGGGGACTTGGTCTAGACCGAGCCGGTTGCGGTACGCTTTTGGGGCACTTGCCCCCGTTTCTACTAACCACTCTACTTGAGTGACTTTCGCAGGTTCTTTTTCTTAGGTTTATGCGAAGAACCCGCGCTGGGAAGGAAATCGTTCCTTACGATCCCGAACCAGAAAAGACTTACAAACGACGCTTGAGAGAAGCGAAGATGGCCAACCAAGACGATCGCGATCTTGAGGCCGAATTGAAGGAGGCGTTAGAACAACTACGCCTCAGCAAAGAAGAATTACGATTGGAAAAGGAGGAAACTCGCGCAAGGACTGAAGCGATCGAAGCAGATATGGCAGCTTTACAAGACCAGTATCTCCCTCGACCGAACCCAGATCCTCGACCGAGGCAGGATCCAATTCCAGACCCTCGACCGAGGCCGGTCCCAGCACCTGTTGCCCCGGCCGATGTACTTTTACCTCGCATACCAGTCCGAGGTGCTCTTTTTGCAGGAATCCCGCAAACCCTAGGACAAAGAATGGACCCCAATCAACAACTGAGGCGTCCTGGAGTTAACCTAGGAGATCCGGTGGACCACGACTATGAACTTCGACCGCAAGTTCTTTCCATGATTCGCCAATGCCAGTTTGGAGGGCTAGAGAAGGAATCTCCGCATCAACATCTACAAAACTATGAGATCTTGATGGAGACCTTGAGACCTTCAAGAATAAAAAACAACAATTACAAGCTAAGACCTTTTTACTTTTCTTTAAAAGATAGAGCTCTTACTTGGTATCTATCTCTTCCTCCAGGAAAAATCAGTACTCGGGAGGAGATGACTACGGAATTCTTGACTAAATTCTTTCCCCCCTCTAAAACCGCTGAAATGAGAGGGAAGATTAATGCATTCATCATGAAGGACAAGGAGAGCTTGTCCAAGTCATGGGAGAGATTTAAATATATTCTTTTGGATTGCCCACATCATGGGATTCCAAAGATAGAGTTGTTGGAGATATACTTCAAGGGACTGGACGGAAGCACCCAGTTCAACCTCCAACTACTATCCGCCGGCACGTTTATGGACATGCCGATTGACGAATTTGGGAGTTCATAGAGAAACAAGCTTTGCATATGGAGAAATATTCCCACCAAGGAGCTGAAGGTGGAGTTAAAAGAGTCAACTTTCAGGAGGAGCCATCAAACACTAATCAACTCATCTCTTTGAAGAATGACGTGAAACAATTGAAGGAGCTCTTGGTTGCTCAAACCAAGAAGGAAGATCAAGGATCAAGGAACAACAATGGATACCGTAACAACAACAACGGTTCCCGGAACAACAACTACAACAACAATAGAGGATCCAATAGCAACAACTGGAGGGCAAACAACCAAAATTCGGGTAACCCTTACTCTAGCTCTAATTCGAATGATTCCTCTAATCCTTTCCTCTCTTCTTCTTCTTCTTCTCCTTCTACTCCATTAAAGAGGCAGGAGCCTGGATCAACCTCATCCCAGCCGGAGAAGAAAGATGCGGTGCTGGAGGCTATCTTGATCAAGCTTAGTGCTATGGAGACATCCATGACTTCATTTTCAAAGGCCCAAAAAGCCTTTGAACAAAAACTTGCTAGTAGGGCGAATGAAACGCCAAGGGATCCAGGGAAGCTTCCAGCAAGAACGGAAAGCAACCCTAAGGGCCAGATTATGGCCATAACGACGATGAGTGGAATGAAGACTGTAGATCCAGTGCCTCGGTCGGTGCTAGTACAGACAAAGACCACCTCGATCCAGGTGCAGTCGAAGAACACTTCGGCCGAGATGCCAACCGAGGTGGAGCCACAGAAAGCGGAGGAGAGAACTGAAGTTTATATTCCACCTCTTGCATATAAACCACCACTTCCATTCCCCCAGTCAAGGGCCATAACACATCTAGACAAGCACTTTGGTAAGTTCCTTGACTTGATGAATAAACTACACATTAACATTCCTTTCCTTGATGTTATTCTAGGGATGCCCGCCTATGGGAAGTTCTTGAAAGAGATTCTATCAAGGAAGAGGAAGCTGGAAGACTTTGGTGAAGTAAGGATGACATCTAAATCCTCGGAGCTTATTCAAATCATGAAGGAGAAGATGCCACCTAAGTTAAGAGATCCCGGCTCATTTTGCATTCCCATTCAAGTTGGGGATGTCCTTTGTGAAGCCCTATGCGATCTAGGAGCCAACGTGAGCATCATTCCGTTGGAGCTATGTGTTAAGATCGGACTTGGAGAGCCCAAGCCGGTGAAGATTCGATTATACATGGCGGACCGCTCCATCACCCATCCCGTGGAAATTTTGGAAGACGATCCAGTTAAGTTAGGTAACTTCTATTTACCTATAGACTTTGTTGTACTTGATATTCCCGCAGATTATCCTGTTCCTATCATTCTCGGGAGGCCATTTCTAGCAACTTCGGGTTGCAATGTGGATTGTAAGAACGCTAAGCTGAAATTCAATATTCGCGGAGATGAAGTGGAATTCGCATTACTTGCGGCCATGAAAGGAGAGCAGCTAGGAGATGATATCTTCAACATATATGATGAAGAAGAATCAAGAGAGTTGGTGAGATCTATCCTTATTAACTATCCACTTGAGAAAGTTATTAGTTTTAGTTTAATGGAGAAAGGTATAGATGCTTCTTGTGATGCAGATATACGGAGCTTAAAGGCACTGGAAGAAGATCCAGGAGCTAAAACTGAAAGACTAATCCAGGAGAAGAAGATCTCCAGTTTCGGTTCCAGTTACAGTACCTCGACCGAGGCACTATCTGGACCAAGCGAGGTGACTGAAGAAAATCTCGGTCAATGCCTCTGCGCCTCGACCGAGGTCGAAGGCGAGATGATTTCAATTGAGACTTCCGAAAGTCCAGTTTCTAGATCTACTCCACTGGAAGGAGGAAGCAAGGATCCCCCTCAATCGTTAGAGCTTCCCTCTCCGAATCAGAATTATCTAAACTAATGCATGTCCTGAGAAAGCATCAAAAGGCTTTGGGTTATACTATAGATGATCTTATTGGCATTAAGCCTTCTTTCTACAAGCATAGAATTCTAATGGAGGACAATCATAAGACTTCACGGGAACCTCAAAGACGGTTAAATCTGATCATGAAAGAGGTTGTGAAGAAGGAAATTCTTAAGTTGTTGGATGCATGTATCATATATCCTATCTCGGACAACAAATGGGGTAGCCCAGTGCATGTAGTTCCGAAGAAAGGAGGGATGACCGTTGTGACGAATAAGAACAACGAGTTGATCTCAACCAGGACCGTCACGGGCTGGAGGGTTTGCATTGATTATAGGAAGCTGAACACGGCTACTCGGAAGGACCATTTCCCACTTCCCTTCATTGATCAAATGCTCGAACGGTTGACCCAGCATTCACACTTCTGCTATTTAGACGGCTATAGTGGTTTCTTCCAGATTCCGATCCATCCGGATGATCAGGAGAAGACCACTTTCACTTGTCCATGGGGGACATTCGCTTATTGGAGGATGCCATTGTGATTATGCAATGCACCCGCTACCTTCCAGCGATGCATGATGGCTATCTTTTCCGAATATATAGAGGAGATCATGGAGGTATTTATGGATGATTTTTCAGTATATGGTTCCTCTTTTGATGATTGCCTATCTAACCTTTCTCTAGTGCTACAAAGATGTGAAGACACTAATCTTGTCTTGAATTGGGAGAAGTGTCATTTTATGGTTAATGAAGGCATTGTGCTAGGACACCTCGTTTCTAATCGAGATATTGAAGTCGATCGCGCTAAGATCGAGACTATTGAAAAACTCTCTCCCCCTTGTTCTGTTAAAGGTGTGAGAAGTTTTCTCGGGCATGCAGGTTTCTACAGGAGATTCATCAAGGACTTCTCTAAGATTTCTAAACCTCTAACTAACCTCTTGAATAAAGATGTTGTTTTTGAGTTTTCGCAGGAGTGTCTTGATGCATTTTACAGGATTAACGAAGCGTTGATCTCCACTCCCATTATCCAACCTCTGGATTGGACCTTGCCCTTTGAGATCATGTGTGATGCTAGTGATGTAGTCGTAGGAGCGGTGCTTGGACAAAAGAAGGATGGCCGGACCACCGCCATTTACTATGCTAGCAAGACGCTAGATGAAGCCCAGCGCAACTACGCTACCACCGAGAAGGAACTATTGGCGGTTGTATATGCTTTCGAGAAATTTCGTTCTTACTTAGTAGGAGCGAAAGCCATTGTCTACACCGACCATGCAGCAATCCATTACTTGCTTGCTAAGAAAGATGCCAAGCCACGCCTTATTAGATGGATTCTCTTTCTTCAAGAGTTTGACCTAAAGATCCGCGATAATAAGGGATCCGAAAATTCTGTTGCGGATCACCTCAGCCAGCTACCTCCATCTTCACGCGAGAAGAACAACCCACCCATAGACGATTCATTCACCGATGAGCACTTGCACTTGTTGGAGCGTTTGATAGACTTACTTATCTCACCCCATGATGAAGCTGAAGTATGGGGTGAGGGAAGCTCCCATCACGAATAGAGACGCCGTACGGTCCAGCTAGCGACCTTAAATCAAGCGCTTCTTGGGAGGCAACCCAAGGTATTGTTTTCTTTTCCCTTTTTCTAGTCTAGCTTAGATAGTTTGCTTTTGCTTTGCTTCGTTTTGTTTTTGGCGTCCTAGACAGACAACAAGTGACATCTAAGGAAGGAATACAACCCAGGAGCACAACTGGAAGGACAGAAGTTCGAGAATTTGAGAAGACGGAGTTTGAGTGAGACACATCTCGGTTGCTGTCACAGCACCTCGACCGAGATGATTCTTGAGCAACTGTTCGCCACTTAGCGTGCGTGCAATCAAGCTTTAAATTTATAAAACTAGAATCAAGCAAGCGAACCCACAGTGTACGGATCGACGTAGTTAAGCAAGAATTCCAGAGTATCGAACACAGTGATTTGGGGGGAACAAATTCGATCGTAGGTTATCAAGCAAATGAATGTAAGAGCTTTGAAAATTATTGGGAAAACAACAATCCTAAAGATCCAAGTATCCAACTGTGGCTATTGATTCAAGATGTACTAATGATATAAGGACAGAGTTAAGATATGCAAAGGCATACTAATGTAAGGTAATCGTACGGTGAAGTTCCAAAAACCTTATATGACTCACCTACAAGACACTATCTATAAAGGTTGTTGAGCCTTCAATATAGAAAGGTTCTAAAGGTAAGAATTAATGTCAAATACCCAAACTTGTAATCCAAGGATCAAGACTAACTTAACCGATTACGGTTGTGACACTCACAATCGAGGTAGAGGTTGTTAAGGCTTCACTACCACCTAGAAAAGACAAGCCTAAACTAAGTTAAAGCAAATCTTTAACTTTGGATTAAAGTAAAAGCAAGGTTCGTAAACTGAAGTAAATCACGGGTAGTTCTTGAGGTTCCACGGCCGTGGACTTCAAGAACAGGCCGTAATTTAAGGTTGTCGACGATTCTGTCTAACTCTCAGAGTCCAATCTGTTTACGATCGATCTATCATTATCTAAGCCACAACTATCAACCCTTCACCTTAGAATTGTTAAGGGTTTTTAGCCAATAATCATCATTACGATATCAAATTCAAGGTTTAAAAGATTGAAAGATGAAAACTTCAGAAAACTTCCAATAAACTTCCAACCAATCTCAATGTCACAATCAAGAACAAATATCGTCGCTAGATTCGGAATAGAACACACAAACACAATATTAGATAAGAAGGAAGAACAGGATGTCAATCCGTCTTCTAAATCAAACCTAAACAAGAAGAGAAATCTTCTTGCAATTAACCTTCCGAATCTTCGATCTTCCGTCAATCCGGAAATCTCTATCACAATCTCCACCAAGTGCGAGATTAGGGCAACTCCAAAGATGAGCGCAAGTACGTCTTTTGCAAAGTCGCAAAGTCTCTAAGCAGGGTCTAAGCGAAGGTGACGGAATCTCTCTTCGTCCGTCATTTTATAGTGTATGATGAAATAGCGGCCCGGCCCAATCCTTTAAAAGATCGTGGCTTAAAGTGTGGCGAAAAAGATCGCCAAGATCACGATCGTGGAAGGTTCCACGACCGTAATTTAGAGCGTGGAATTGGACACGGTTTGAACACATGATTCCACGACCGTAGAAGTTGCTGGAATGAATCACGCTTCACTTGCTAGGGTTCCACGGCCGTGGAACTGAACGTCGAATGTAGTACGGCCGTATTTTAGAGCGTGGTTTAGGGCAAGAACGTGATTCTTCCCTAGCCTCGTGCATTCCTCAAGTTAGCTCTCTTTTGGCTCCTAAGAATGCCCTCAATCCATGGACATACTCAATCAACTCATCTTTGCAAAATTCCGTTCGGAAATGGCTCTCAATCACCTATAATCAACATAAAGCTTGTGTAGACATCTATATCGACAATATAGGCAAACTAGCTCACAAATGCAACAATGCTCAATCAATGACTATCAATATGAATCAAATACGCTTAGAAAACGTGCCTAAAACATCACAATATTTCATGCAAAGAAATAACCCCATACTTAACACTTGCTTGTCCCTAAGCAAGGTCTTTCAAAAGCTTTAAAACAAGAGTTAAGATGAAATATGTGTATCTTCTCAAAGCAATACTTCTTTTGGAGGAATGTACCTTCTAAAGAATAGATCATTCTCAAATCTTGCTTCAATCGTTTATAGACTTTCATACACTTATTCAAAGAGTAAAGAGTAAAGAAAACTCATGAATCAATCAAACTTCCATACAAACATCATAACCTTTAAACATTATCAAAATCAATCATAAGAAACTTCAATTTAGATCACCAAGTTATATAACATTCTTTTGATCTTAAGGACATTCAAAGAAAAAGGTCTAGAAAGTGGAAAGGGAAGGAAACTTTAAGGAATGTGGTGCATGAATCCGGGAAAGTGGACAACTACTCCTTCTTCTTCTTTTGTGGTTTCCGCAACACTTCAACTTAGACCTTCGCTCTCTCCCTTTCATTTTTCGACTTTACTTTTGGAGTTATGGACAGAGGTGCACAAAAACCGAAGCCTAGGAGATTGGCGTTTCTCAATTTTTATAAGATGCCTCAAACCCTTAGCGTACATACCATAATCCGCTAGGAATATCGCTCAATCCGACTTTGGCAAGACACAAACACCCGGCTATGTGAATGGTGCCGAGTTACTCATCATCATGATTGACTTCCCCAAACCTACAATTTCTTTCTATTCTTTTGATTACAAATAATTGCTCTCATGGCCCTCCCACATCAAACATGCCTTTTTCATTCACTTCTCCAAATTCCCGGATAGGTAAAGGAGGTCAATATTTCAATGAGGAGCTAATATGATCAAAGAAAGAAGAAAGAAAAATGGAATTGCCTTAATCATCTCAACAAGAAGTATAAGAACTTATAGTGTGATTTCAACTTCAATTTCTCAACATGATTTAAGTAATATTCATCACATTATGAAACTTGCAAAAGAGGTATAATCAAGTCGTTTATTTCCTTTTCAAATCACTATTCTTTTAAGCATGCAATTGTCATCAAACTCAATTCACAAGTAGTGATTATCATAGAAATCATCTTAATTCCTTAGAAGCACAAAATTTTCAAAAATTTTCAATTTTTATGGGTTTTTCAAGTTCTTTTTCATGCAATGCAATAACGAAACATGCAACAATATAATGAACATGCAAAATAGTCTCGAATAGAAGCAAACACAGTGAGTAAGAGTTATTATAAACTTTTAGTCACACCCCACCCCATACTTGGGACGAACATTGTCCCTAATGTTCAAATAAAAGAAAGAAAAGAAACAAAAGAAAAAGAAACTCACAAAGTGGCGGTGGAGCGGCTAAAGCAAACGGTCATGCAAATCAATCACTGCGGCGCTGGTGGAGGCGGGAATGGAGAGAAGCTAGGATCGTAAAACCGCCCAAACTGCTGGCGGTAGACGTCTCTCATCATGTGATCGAGGTCGTCCAAGCGTCCATCTCTAGCATCGGCTCGTATCTCCAATGCTCCTACTCTCTCCGAAAGACCAGTAGCCCAATCCGGCATCTGCTCATACCATCCCGGAGCCTGACTGTACCATGTTGGAGCGTCGGATGGTGCTGGTGCTGGTGCAGATGGTGTCTCTGTAGCCCATGGAGGTGGAGCTCCATACCATACAGGAGGTGTCTCAGCCCATGTGGGTCTCTCACTCACGCTGGCGCGGCGAGAAGACGAGCCTGAAGCTCTAGCTGGATGTGGAGAACGTCTAGGCACATCGGGGGCCGCATCCGGCTGATCCGGAAACGTGCCAAACTCCTCCTCGGCTCCTCCTCAACCCTCAAACTGATCTCTCATCTCCTCCTCCTCAACAACGGGCGGTGGTGGAACATACGGAGGAGCTGCAATCCTGTTCGCATGCGTAGCAGCGAACGTCTCCTTCCAATTATGGCGTCCAACCATAATGGAGTACTACTGCAGCCACTCAATACCCCTACCGGTCCTGCTCTCCCAAGGCTTGGCCGCATAAGGCGGACCTCTATGTGTGGGGAAGATGAGCCCTCTAGTCATGAAGGCATGAAGTCCTAAGGGTACGGCTGGTATACGGGTACAGGCAGAAAAATCAACACCCAAACTCCTAGCAAGGTGGGTAACTATCCCACCGTATCCAATGTTGCCCTTCCTCTTGTTCTTGAGCTTGCTCATAGTAGCAGCTAAGAGGGTGGCACAGTCAGCTCGGCGCCCATACAGCATGGAATACAACAAAAAGAGCTCATCCGTCTTAATCTTTTGGGGAGTCTCCGTCCGAGGAAACAGACACTCCGAAAGAACACGGTAAGCAATCTTCAAGGCCAAGTGATACATCAACTTGGCCTTGGTATCAACAGGTTGCCAGCGGTCCTCGCTGGCGTAGATCATCGCTACCTCTTCCCAAAAGTCCTTGGCGTAAACGCCACTAGGAAAACGACCGTTAAAGGTCTCATGGAACCCAAAGAGGGTCCCGAACTCACGGATGGAAAATTCATAGTTTCTTTCCATAAGACGGAAAGAACCGGTCCTATCTACATGGCTATGCTGAAAGGACGTCACTACCTCCCTCGTAATCTCCTCATACGCGTCTTCTCGGATAGCCGAGAAGACAATAAGTTCGGCTCTATCCAAGAGCCAAGTAAGGTCATCTACGATGTTAAGAGGAGTTAGCTCCTCTAACAATAGATACCTAGGACCAATCACAGCCCTCTCCTCGATCCTCTCAAATGCAGCAAGGTGATCCTCATGAATGGTCGGGACTCTAGGGCTAGGCGGTGAGGGTGATGAAGGTGAAGATGGAGGTGAAGGGGAAGAGGGTGGTGGTGCTCTAGAGGATGAAGAAGAAGAGGGATTACCCTTCCTTTTCTTGTTCTGATCATTCTTCTTCTCCTTAATCCTCCCTGAAACTCTCCTCACGAAATCCATCACTGTCAAAAATCACGGTTTGTTCTAGCCTTTCCACGGCCGTGGTTCTTCCAGGAACCGTGGTTCGTCTCAGTTTTTCGCAAATCTCAACAAACAACTCTCAAACTCAACAATCAGGTAATCCTAATCTAATTCCTTCCAATTTCAATCAGTTCTTCCTAAAATCTCTAACAAAAACGAACCAAATCGACAAAGATCAAGAAGAGTGGAAAAACCGAGGGTTCGGATTTTAAAATCCGAATTGCGCGTTCCTTGGTGAATTGCCGCTCGATTTGTCACTTGGATCTTGTTGGTGGTCGAATTTGCTTCAATTTGGGAAGAAGAATCGTTGAAAACGATTAAGAAACGAGAAATTTGGAGGGGGTCGTGGATTTGGCGTTTTAGGTCGTGGAAGAGGTGTTTGTGGAGTGATTTTTGTGAAGAATGTGGTTTATATAGTCACAGGCAAAATTTTGAAAATCACGGTCTGTCGGGGTTTTCCACGGCCATGGAATTGTACGGAACCGTGGTTTTGGTGATTTTTCAAAGGCTTTTGGAAATTACGGTCACTGTAGCTGTCACGACCGTGGTTTAGGCCATGGAACTCTCTGTAATCCTCCAAAGTCCAAGTTTCGTCACTTTTCTTCAACATTATCCTTCCCTTTTCCTTTTCCATCGTTCCTACATCCAAAAACACGAACATACCGGAAGGAATCGAAGGCAAAACAAAGCAAAAACGTCTAAACTAAGCTAAACTATGAATCGAAAACAAAAAGAAAAATGCAATACCTTGGGTTGCCTCCCAAGAAGCGCTTTGTTTAAGGTCCATAGCTAGACCATCTCGCACTTATTCGTGTGCGGTAGGCGCGAACTCTTCGACTTGGAGTTCCGGCGTATACTTCTTGAGTCGTTGGCCGTTCACCTTAAAGCTTCCGCCCGTTTCACCCCATACTTCAACTGCACCATGGGGGAAAATATGCTTAATTAGAAAAGGTCCGGTCCAACGAGACTTAAGCTTACCTAGAAAGAGACGAAGCCTTGAATTGAAGAGGAGAACTTGATCTCCTTCTTTGAAGTCCTTTGGAATGATATGCTTATCATGCCAACACTTTGCTCTCTCCTTATAGATCTTAGCGTTTTCATAAGCATTCAAGCGGAGTTCGTCCAGCTCATTAAGGTCTAGGAGACGCTTCTCTCCCGCTTCCTTCATGCTGAAATTCAACCACTTGATAGCCCAAAACGCTTTGTGCTCCAACTCTACCGGAAAGTGACAAGACTTCCCATACACAAGGTTGTATGGTGTGGTTCCTATGGGAGTCTTGTACGCAGTTCGGTACGCCCACAATGCATCGTCAAGTTTCAAAGACCAATCCTTCCTAGTCCTTGAAACCGTCTTCTCTAAGATTCCTTTGATCTCCCTATTTGAGATCTCAACTTGTCCACTTGTTTGTGGATGGTAAGGGGTAGCGATCTTGTGAGTAACCCCATACTTAGCTAGAAGAGCTTCAAAGCGCCGGGCAATGAAGTGAGAACCTCCATCACTAATGATAGTCCTTGGCGTCCCAAATCGAGGAAAAATGGTCTTGTTGAAAAACTTAACCACCACCATGGCATCATTGGTGGGAGAGGCAATTGCTTCCACCCATCTAGAAACGTAATCTACCGCCAATAGTATGTATTGGTTTCCACAAGAGGATGGGAACGGTCCCATAAAATCTACTCCCCAAACATCGAAAATCTCCACCTCTTGGATGTTGTTGAGGGGCATCTCATTCCTCCTAGAGATATTGCCTGTTCTTTGACAAGCATCGCAGCAAGAAACAAAGGATTGCACATCTCTAAATAAAGTAGGCCAAAAGAATCCGGATTGCAGTACCTTTGCGCTAGTCTTGTTCGAACTAGCGTGTCCTCCACAAGGTAGTGAATGATAATGGCGGATGACACTTTGCATCTCATCTTCCGGCACACATCGCCGAATGATGCCATCCGGACCTCTCTTAAAAAGTAGAGGCTCGTTCCAAAAGTATTCCCGGACATCCTTGAAGAACTTCTTCCTTTGTGCGTAGGATAGTCCGGGCGGTATCTCCTGACAAACCAAATAATTAACAAAATCAGCAAACCATGGTTCGTTACCTTTAGAGATCACGTCGATGCACTCCTCTATAATGTGTAGGTGTTCGTCTGGGAAGGAGTCATCGATGGGTAAATGGTCGTCTTCTAGATGTGTTAGGCGACTCAAATGATCCGCAACAGAATTTTCTGAACCTTTCTTGTCGCGGATCTCTAGATCGAATTCTTGTAGGAGAAGAATCCATCTAATTAGCCTTGGCTTCGCGTCTTTCTTCGCAAGGAGGTACCGGATCCCAGAATGATCCGTGTAGACAATCACCTTTGCACCTACAAGATAAGAGCGAAACTTGTCAATAGCATAGACAATGGCTAAAAACTCTTTTTCGGTAGTGGCGTAGTTGAGCTGCGCTTCATCTAGCGTCTTGCTAGCATAGTATATGGCATGGGTTCGCCCTTCCTTT
This sequence comes from Fagopyrum homotropicum, assembly GCA_033239125.1. Classification (NCBI taxonomy): domain Eukaryota; kingdom Viridiplantae; phylum Streptophyta; class Magnoliopsida; order Caryophyllales; family Polygonaceae; genus Fagopyrum; species Fagopyrum homotropicum. The sequence goes on along the minus strand of BSWB01000003.1, from coordinate 92,102,347 downwards.
CGTTGTCCAAGAACAACTCCAATAGCTACGTCACTAGCATCGCACATAATCTCAAAGGGAAGAGTCCAATCTGGAGGTTGGATAATAGGTGCTGAAATTAGAGCTTGCCGAATGGTGTTAAACACATCCAAACATTCCTGCGAAAACTCAAAAACCGCATCCTTCATCAATAGATTAGTGAGAGGTTTTGATATCTTAGAAAAGTCTTTAATGAAACGTCTATAAAATCCAGCATGTCCTAGGAAACTTCTTATCCCTTTCACCGAAGTTGGGGGAGGAAGCTTCTCTATGGTCTCTATCTTAGCTTTATCTACTTCTATCCCTCTACTAGAGACTAACTGACCTAATACAATTCCTTCCTTAACCATAAATTGACACTTCTCCCAATTAAGAACTAGGTTAGTGTCTTCACACCTTTGCAAAACAAGAGAAAGGTTAGAAAGACAATCGTTAAAAGAGGAACCGTATACGGAGAAGTCGTCCATGAAGACCTCCATGATTTCCTCTATGTATTCGGAGAAGATGGCCATCATGCACCTTTGAAAGGTGGCTGGGGCGTTGCAATGCCCGAACGGCATTTTCCTATAAGCAAACGTACCCCATGGGCACGTGAATGTGGTCTTCTCTTGATCATCCGGGTGTATCGGGATCTGAAAGAAACCACTATAACCGTCAAGATAGCAAAAATGCGAATGTTGCGCTAACCTTTCAAGCATTTGATCGATGAATGGCAATGGGAAGTGATCCTTCCTCGTTGCGTTGTTAAGCTTGCGGTAGTCAATGCACATCCGCCATCCCGTTACGGTTCGGGTAGGAATGAGTTCGTTGTTTTTGTTGGTGATGACCGTCATTCCTCCCTTCTTCGGAACTACTTGAACTGGACTCACCCACTTACTATCGGAGATAGGGTAGATGATACCTGCATCAAGAAGCTTAAGGATTTCCTTCTTGACAACCTCCTTCATGGTCGGATTTAACCGCCTTTGAGGTTGTCTTGAAGTTCTAAAATCTTCCTCCATTAGTATCTTATGCATGCATAGGGAGGGTTTAATTCCTACTAAGTCCTCAATAGTATAGCCTAGAGCTTTCCTATGTTTCCTAAGGACAATCATGAGCTGATTATGTTCAACTATGCTTAGATCGGAACTAACAATAACCGGAAAGGTAGAATTAGGTCCTAGAAAAGCGTACCTTAGATGAGTAGGAAGTGGTTTTAGTTCCATCGCTTTCGGAGCTTCCAATGATTCTTGAGGAGCATCCGATGTCTCCTTAGAAGTTTCTAAGGGTGTTGATTGTGTGGGAGAAGAATCGGAAGAAGTTGAAGAAGTGTCTCGATCACCCCTTTCCACGCCCAAAATTACGGGTTCCTCATGGCCTCCACGCCGTGGTTTAGGGCGTGGAAGGTGGTCACGGTTTCTCTGCCTTCTCCACGACCGTATAAATCCCTAGAGTGGGACAGGGTTTTTGTTGTGAAATCCACGGCCGTGGAATATAGTGTGTGGCCGTGGATTCTCACGTTTTCTGCCTCATCGTGGAGTTTTTCAAACTCCACTTCTTGCATCTCTTCTTGTGCTTCTAAGGCTTCAATTGCCTCTTTGCACTCTTCTTCTTCCCCTACATTTGTTAGACTCATAGTGATAACTTTTTGTAAAGGATCGTTAAAGAGAATCGCACTTACTTCCTCCCTGGACAACCCTTCTTCATCTTGGATATCGAATATATCCTCATCAAAGATTGGCTCCTTCACTAGAGTGGAAAGAACGAATTCTACTTTCTCTTCCCCTATATCAAAAGCGAGTCTACCATTCTTGCAATCGACTATGCAGCCGGAAGTTGCAAGAAACGGTCTTCCGAGTATGATCGGGACCGGGCTATCTGCAGGAATATCAAGCACGACAAAGTCAATAGGAACAAAGAATTTACCTAGCTTGACCGGGACGTCCTCTACAATACCGACGGGGCGAGTGATGGATCGATCCGCCATGTACAACGTCATCTTCACCGGTTTAGGGTCGCCTAAACCGATCTTCCTACACAATGCAAGTGGTATGATGCTCACACTTGCTCCTAAATCACATAACGCATCGTATGTGACATCTCCCACTCCTATGGGAATGCAAAATGACCCCGGATCCTTTAGCTTTGGGGGCATTTTCTCCTTCATGGTTTTGATGAGATCCGAAGAATCCGAACTCATCTTAACCTCTCCGAAATCTTCTAGCTTCCTCTTATTGGAGAGGATCTCCTTCAAGAACTTGCCATAAGCCGGCATACCTACGATAGCATCGATAAAGGGTATATTAATATGCAGCTTGCTCATGAGTTCTATGAACTTACCAAACTGTTTATCTAGGCGTGCTCTCGTTGTAGATTGAGGGAATGGTAGGGGAGGTTTGTAAGCTGGAGGAGGAACGTAGACATCTTCCTTCTCCTTCCCCTTCTCTTTGTCTTTCTCTACGGGGACTTCAACGAATTTAGGCTGCGGGTCGGTGGTAGTCACTCCGCTCCTAGTTGTGATTGCCATTACCCTTCCCTTAGGGTTGTCCTTCGTCTTTCTTGGAAGTTTTCCTTGATTCCTTGGAACTTTCTCCGCATGGCTGAACATTTGGTTTTCTAAAACCTTTTGAGCTTTATCAACCTTAGAAATTTGATCATCAACCTTAATGATGCGGTTCTCCAACCCTTGTAGCTTTCCCAAAATCATTTCCAACATGGGATCGGGCTTCTCCTTCCCCGAAGTGTTTCCTCCATTACATGATTGCCCCTGGCTTTTCAAAGGAGTAGAGGAAGAGGAGGGTGGAGTTAGTGAATTAGAATTGGAAGGATAAGAGTTACCGGAATTTTGTTGATTGGAGTGCCAATTGTTGTTGTTTGAACCTCTATTGTTGTTCCAATTGTTGTTGTTCCGGTTATTGTTATTGCCATTCCAATTGTTATTCCAGTTGTTGTTCCGGTTATTGTTGTTGTTGTTGTTGCGGTTTGTGTTATCACCGCCATTGTTGTTGTTGCCCAAATAACCAACATCCTTTCCTTGTTGCTTTGGAAAGTTGGTCTTGATAGCCTCCTTCAACTCTTTGATCTCATTGTTGAGGGAGAAATCTGATTTTGAGCTTCATGTGTGAGCTTTGCTCCTTGCTCCACACGATTTCCCTCCACTTTCCGGTGGGAATACTTCTCTATGACTCTTGCTTGCTTCTCAATGAAGTCCCAAGCGTCATCTTCCCTCATGTCCATGAATGTTCCACATGAGAGGGATTGGAGGTTGAATTGCGTCCCCGCATCCAGCCCCTTATAATAAATCTCCAGCAATGCAAGCTTGGATATGCCATGATGAGGGCAATCCAATAACAAGTCCTGAAACCTTTCCCATGATTGAAACAAACTTTCGTTAGACCTCATGGAAAATGCATTGATCTTACCTCTAAGTTCCACCGTTTTGGATGGCGGAAAGAATTTGGTGAGGAACTCCGCGGAAAGGTTTTCCCACGTGTCTAGTTTCCCACTAGGAAGAGCTTGGTACCAAGACAACGCTTTCCCCTTCAAGGAGAAGAAGAAAGGCTTGAGCTTATAGTTGTTGGTAGTAGCGTTCTTCGGTCTCATTGTCTCCATCATACACTCAAAGTTTTGCAAGTGTTGGTGTGGAGATTCAGCGCTTGTCCCGCCAAATTGGTTTTGGCGAACAAGAGTAATGACTTGAGGGTTGAAGCTAAACCCTTGCACATCATCAGCGTCAAAATTCACGCCCAAGCGGCGCGGTTGTTGTGTTGGATCCATCCTTTGGCCAAGAGTTCTTGGCTCATTATCTACACGTTCGATCCTTGCATTCCTAGGTGGAACACGACGATTAGCAGCTCCCCGTGGATGGAAAGGATTCACATTGATCGTGGGATCAATCTCCTCTAACGGTGGCATGGAAGAATCACTATCATCAGCGGATGAATGGCTTCTTCTTCTTGATCTTGATCCCCTCCTTGAGGATTTCTTGCTCCCCTTATTCTTAAGGACGCTTAGTTCTATCCTCATTTGGAAAATCATATCCTGTAGATTGTTAACTTGAGATTGATGACGATCTATTTCATCCCGGCGGATGTTCTCATTCCATTGGAGTTGAGCTTCCTTCTCCGCCAACTCCGCTTGAAGATCACGTTCGTGTTCTTCAGCCATCTTCTTTTCCTTACGCTTCTGCCTTAAAGTCCTCTCAAGCTCTTGATCAAGAGGTAAGAGGTCTTCGGTGTTCCTAGACCTGCGCATGCACTCAAGAAGATATCAAATAACGAGAGCAAGATCCCAAGCTTGACAACCGGCTACCGAATTCGGCCTAGACCAAATCCCCGGCAACGGCGCCAAAAACTTGTTCGCCACTTAGCGTGCGTGCAATCAAGCTTTAAATTTATAAAACTAGAATCAAGCAAGCGAACCCGCAGTGTACGGATCGACGTAGTTAAGCAAGAATTCCAAAGTATCGAACACAGGGATTTGGGGGAACAAATTCGATCGTAGGTTATCAAGCAAATGAATGTAAGAGCTTTGCAAATTATTGGGAAAACAACAATCCTAAAGATCACAGTATCCAGCTGTGGCTATCGATTCAAGATGTACTAATGATATAAGGACAGAGTTAAGATATGCGAAGGCACACTAATGTAAGGTAATCGTACGGTGAAGTTCCAAAAACCTTATATGACTCACCTACAAGACACTATCTATAAAGGTTGTTGAGGCTTCAATATAGAAAGGTTCTAAAGGTAAAAATTAATGTCAAATACCCAAACTTGTAATCCAAGGATCAAGACTAACTTAACCGATTACGGTTGTGACACTCACAATCGAGGTAGAGGTTGTTGAGGCTTCACTACCACCTAGAAAAGACAAGCCTAAACTAAGTTAAAGCAAATCTTTAACTTTGGATTAAAGTAAAAGCAAGGTTCGTAAACTGAAGTAAATCACGGGTAGTTCTTGAGGTTCCACGGCCGTGGACTTCAAGAACAGGCCGTAATTTAAGGTTGTCGACGATTCTCTCTAACTCTCAGAGTCCAATCTGTTTAAGATTGATCTATCATTATCTAAGCCACAACTATCAACCCTTCACCTTAGAATTATTAAGGGTTTTTAGCCAAAAATCATCATTACGATATCAAATTCAAGGTTTAAAAGATTGAAAGATGAAAACTTCAGAAAACTTCCAATAAACTTCCAACCAATCTCAATGTCACAATCAAGAACAAATATCGTCGCTAGATTCGGAATAGAACACACAAACACAATATTAGATAAGAAGGAAGAACGGGATGTCAATCCGTCTTCTAAATCAAACCTAAACAAGAAGAGAAATTTTCTTGCAATTAACCTTCCGAATCTTCGATCTTCCGTCAATCCGGAAATCTCTATCACAATCTCCACCAAGTGCGAGATTAGGGCAACTCCAAAGATGAGCGCAAGTACGTCTTTTGCAAAGTCGCAAAGTCTCTAAGCAGGGTCTAAGCGAACGTGACGGGATCTCTCTTCGTCCGTCCTTTTATAGTGTATGATGAAATAGCGGCCCGGCCCAATCCTTTAAAAGATCGTGGCTTAAAGTGTGGCGAAAAAGATCGTCAAGATCACGGTCGTGGAAGGTTCCACGACCGCAATTTAGAGCGTGGAATTGGACACGGTTTGAACACATGATTCCACGACCGGTGAAGTTGCTGGAATGAATCACGCTTCACTTGCTAGGGTTCCACGGCCGTGGAACTGAACGTGGAATGTAGTACGGCCGTATTTTAGAGCGTGGTTTAGGGCAAGAACGTGATTCTTCCCTAGCTTCGTGCATTCCTCAAGTTAGCTCTCTTTTGGCTCCTAAGAATGCCCTCAATCCATGGACATACTCAATCAACTCATCTTTGCTAAATTCCGTTCGGAAATGGCTCTCAATCACCTATAATCAACATAAAGCTTGTGTAGACATCTATATCGACAATATAGGCAAACTAGCTCACAAATGCAACAATGCTCAATCAATGACTATCAATATGAATCAAATACGCTTAGAAAACGTGCCTAAAACATCACAATATTTCATGCTAACAGCAACCGAGGTGACTAGGGTTTTTGAAGATCCACCTCGGTCCGTACCACCTCGGTCTAGTTGAGACCACCACGACCGAGGTGACAGCAGTTCCAGAAAAGGGTATAAAAGGGGGCAGAGAGAACGAATCGTATCGACCGAATCTGGGTAATTATCAAAAAAACCCTAACTTCGTCTTTCTCCACTGATTTATCTCGTTATGGGCTTTGGTTGACCCTACATTTGATGAGAAACAGATTAAGTACCCCATAGGAACCTGTTATAGTGATTTTGGGGGAAAAGAACTGGAGTTTTGAGGGAATCGATCAAACAGCTCTTCGCCTCGGTCCAGTCGGCCTGCACCTCGGCCGAGGTGTTCTTGAGACTTGTCAGAGAGACCGAGGTGACCTGACAGATTACAGAGAGATGAGTTTTGACAGGCAGTTGGTCCCGAGGGACAAATCTTCTCCTTCTCCTTCTTCCTCTTCTTCTCGGCGTACTAGACCAGTGATCCACGAGAGACACCAGGTCGACTATGACCGCATAGCGGCCCGTCCAATGATTGCACCTCGCTTCTTGGACATTTCAACTTTTGACTGCCTATATGTCGATGATGACTTCAGGCGCATGATTTCTGATGTGGGGCTGGAGCAATTCACTGATATTAGAGCCCCATCCTACTTGGAGCCGACCTTGGAGTTTGCCAGCTCCTTCACCTACATGCCCACAAAGCGGGCCGTGAAGTACCGGTTGATGAACCGGAATTACTTGGTTCCCTTAGCTCACTGGCGGGATATATTTGGCTTCCCCATCCCGACTGTTGTTGATTTTCCCTCCCGAGCTGTAGCTAGGGAGTTCTGGGGACATATTTCTCACGTGGTTGAGCACGCAGATAGATGGCGACCTGGAGACTCCAGGGAGCAGATCATATTTCACCTTGCTTTTAGGATGGCCCATAGGATATTCAGTGAGACTCTTCTGGCGCGTACTGAGACGCCCTAGAAGGTCAGACAGGGGGAGCTTCTAAGCTTGTACTGCATGGTGACTGGAGGGATCCCAGATTTTGGTTTGATGCTGGCAGAGGATCTACATAAGATAAAGGCCAAGGCGAAGGGCGACATCTGCTACGGAGGCATTGTGACTCATATAGAGAGTTACATGGATATGGACCTCAGTGCTTGTACCATGGTGGCGGCTGCCAAGCCGCTTGGACTTCAGGAGATGATTACTCGGAGGATACTGGTTCCCCGAGGACTTACTACGCCATATGTGGCGATGCCATGGGAGCCGACTGCACCGCAGGGGATCAGATGGTCAGCTCAGTTCTTAGTATTCGATCCACATTACTGGCAGACTGCATGGATCCCATTTATGGAGGATGCTAGAGAGGCAGCAGCTGCACCAGCTGAGGAGGATGAGGCTGAGGAGGCTGATGATGATGATGATGTTGTTGAGGATGGTGGTGTCCCTATGGATACGGGCACAGATACGGCAAAGACTAGTGCACCGGTTATCGATTTGGATGATGACGAGACTGAGGAGGAGTCGGCTGCAGAACCAGCACGTCCCACTAGGCGTAGGACACGCAGGCAGCGGGATCCACTTGCTCACCGTCGGATCGATGATCTGACAGATCAGATGATAGATTCATATGCTGCCATGTCCCTGGATATCCGAGAGATGCATGAGAGACTACACTATCAGCACACGATGGCTGAGATCTAGTTTCAGCATATCATGGGCTATCCTTTCGACCCATCTCAGTATCCGTACGTGCTACCACCACCACCACCGGGTCGGGATTATTGAGAGCTTGCAGGATTTTCTTTATTTATTTATTATGCAGCTCGACTATGTCCGGTGAGTACGTTATTTCTTTAGACTTATTTGACCCATTGGGACAATGTGTCCCAAGTATGGGGTATTTGGTTGTACTTATATGACTTATGTGTTTGTATGACTCGACTTTATCAGATATTTATGCTTTATTTTGCTTTATGTGCTTATCTGAGATTACATGCATGTATACAGGTTAATTGATTGAGAAAAAACGTCAAAAACTGGGTTTAAATAAAAAAAAATTTTGACCTCGACCGAAGTGATTCTGGCCAAACGAGGTACTTCACCTCGGTTGACTTAGAACGCCTCGACCGAGGTGGTTTAACTGAAAGTTTTCGAAAACAATTTTGTGCTTCTTATCTGGATATGATCTTAGTGAAGATTTTGTTTGCTCACTGGTTTTGAAATCTTTATATATGTTTGAATGGTTTTATGATATGTTTAAGTTGCTAAATGCTTTGTTTGAAATTTTGGCATGTTTAATACTTTGTTTTTATCCAAATTATGTTTAATTTGAAGGTTGACACCACATGATGAGTTCTCTACTTTCTTTCTGGAAAGACCAAGGCAATTCATTCTCCTCTCTTCTTCTTCTTGATCATGCTTAGCCCGTCATATACATATTTGCCTCCTTTTACCTATCCGGGAATTTGGAAGCAAGCAAAAGTGAAAAGCAAGTGAAGAAAAAGTTGAGAAGTTGGCTAAAAGTGTTAGAAAGTAATAAATAGGTTTGGGGAAGTCAATCATGATGATGAGTAACTCGGCACCATTCACATAGCCGGGTGTTTGTGTCTTGCCAAAGTCGGATTGAGCGATATTCCTAACGGGTCATGGTATGTGCATCAAGGGTTTGACGCATCTCGAGAAATTGATGATTGCTGATTTCCTAGGCTTCGGTTATTGTGCACCTCTGTCCATGCATCCCAAAAAGTAAAGTAAAAAAGGAAAATAGTGAAATAAGCAAAGCTTATTGGTGGATGATGTTGAAAGTCAAGTGAAAGTGAAGTGATATCCTTTTCCCGGATTCTAGCACCACATTACCTTATATACATCCCTACCCTACACGTTTCTTGACCTTTCTTTTGGGAAGCCCTTGAGACCTCGAGCTTGTTGATTGACTTTGTGGTTTAAACTAGATTATACATGATTAATTTTCATAATTATGATTTATTATGCATTCTATGATTTTATGCAAAGATGAACAACTTTCTTATATTTATAAAATGTTTTAAGCATATTTTGATTTTAAATTCCATAATGTATTCTCTTAGAATGATCTATGATTGTAGCACACCAGTAAAATGTTTTGAAAGACTTTTTCATTGATCTTTATGACTTATAATCCATTCTATCTTGTATTTTAGATTTGGAACTTGCTTGGGGACAAGCAAGGGCTAAGTATGGGGTATTTTGATAGCATGATTTATTGTCTATATTTTGGGGCCTGTTTAGACGTTTTATCTTCGATAATCTACATGTTTGGATGTATATTATCTGATTATATTGTCGTTTCATCTACCTTTGCGGGAATCGAGGTCTACACATAGTTTTGTGGTAATCGTAGGTAAAATGGCACATTTTGGACTAAAATGGAGTAAAAGGAGCTAAGGAGTCATTGGAGCTACATTCAGGAGCTTAAGGAATAATCCAAGAATCATGGAATTGGATTAGAGATTCACTTTGAACCAGATTTGAGAGATTTCACATTCAGTTGTGATTCACCTCGGTTGACTACAGAGTCACCTCGACCGAGGTGATCCAAAGGAGCCGACTCGACCGAGACGAACACCTTGGACGCTGTTGTTTGATAATTGATTCAGTTATTGAAGCCTTTCTCTTAAGGTTTTCTTGTTCAATTATTTTCTTTCTTCCCATATATTTGATTATTACTTTCATGATGATGAGTGGCTAATTTCCTTGTGTGATTCTAGGGTGATTGGCTGAAGGTTGTGGGAAAAACAATGATACAATAATCTTAAATCCAGTAAGACCCTGAAAGCTCGAGTCTTTATCCTTAACCCTAAGCATCTCGCTCAGTCGATGAACATCTCGGCCGGGGTGGAATTTGGCTGACCGAGGTGACTTATCTGATCCGAAACTGAGAGTTAAGTGTTAGAGTTTGCCAAATCCTATCCTTATTACACCTTTCCTGGTTTAATGCAAGCCTAGGACGAGACTTACCCGATGATTCCTTTTTTTGTTTACCAAAGATCATAAGTGTAGGTAATAAAGGTTTATCCTTTATTGGGGTTTGAGTGTGCCTCCATTCCATCTTTGTGAGTTAGCTTGAGACTTACCCGGTAAAGGTTGATTCTATTCCCTTAGTTGGAGTGTTGGTTTGAGATTAAAATTCCTTTCCTCAGTACCTTGAGACTTACCCGGTGATAGATTCTTTGGTTTGGGATTGTGAGTAGTGAGACTTACCCGGTGATCTATTCCACTTTAGAAACACCTTCCCTTTGCAAAATCTCAGCTTTGTCCGCTTATCTTTACATCTTGAGTTGGAACCACAACTAGATGCTTTAATCCCTAGAATTGCATATTTCCTTAATTGACGTTATATCATCTTTGATTGTTTTAATTGCTTTTGTGGTTAGTAATTACATAGCTTACCTAATCCGACTTTGTTTCACTAAGTCCCTGTGATCGACCCCTGGAATTCCTTGCTTTTACTACGATTGACCCGTACACTGCGGGTTCACATCCTTGTTTTAAGCTTACATCTAGGGTTATAAATTTAAAGCTTGCACACACTGTTTGGAGCGAACAAGTTTTTGGCGCCGTTGCCGGGGACTTGGTCTACACCGAGCCGGTTGCGGTACGCTTTTGGGGCACTTGCCCCCGTTTCTACTAACCACTCTACTTGAGTGTCTTTCGCAAGTTCTTTTTCTTAGGTTTATGCGAAGAACCCGCGCTGGAAAGGAAATCGTTCCTTACGATCCCGAACCAAAAAAGACTTCCAAACGACGCTTGAGAGAAGCGAAGATGGCCAACCAAGACGATCGCGATCTTGAGGCCGAATTGAAGGAGGCGTTAGAACAACTACGCCTCAGCAAAGAAGAATTACGACTGGAAAAGGAGGAAACTCGCGCAAGGACTGAAGCGATCGAAGCAAATATGGCAGCTTTACGAGACCAGTATCTACCTCGACCGAACCCAGATCCTCGACCGAGGCAAGATCCAATTCCAGACCCTCGACCGAGGCAGGTCCTAGCACCTGTTACCCCGACCGATGTATTTCCACCTCGGATACCAGTCCGAGGTGCTCTTTTTGCAGGAATCCCGCAAACCCTAGGACAAAGAATGGACCCAAATCAACAACTGAGGCGTCCTGGAGTTAACCTAGGAGATCCGGCGGACCACGACTATGAACTTCGACCGCAAGTTCTTTCCATGATTCGCCAATGCCAGTTTGGAGGGCTAGAGAAGGAATCTCTACATCAACATCTACAAAACTATGAGATCTTGATGGAGACCTTGAGACTTTCAAGAATAGAAAACAACAATTACAAGCTAAGACCTTTTTACTTTTCTTTAAAAGATAGAGCTCTTACTTGGTATCAATCTCTTCCTCCAGGAAAAATCAGTACTCGGGAGCAGATGACTACGGAATTCTTGACTAAATTCTTTCCCCCCTCTAAAACCGCTAAAATGAGAGGGAAGATTAATGCATTCATCATGAAGGACAAGGAGAGCTTGTCCAAGTCATGGGAGAGATTTAAAGATATTCTTTTGGATTGCCCACATCATGGGATTCCAAAGATAGAGTTGTTGGAGATATACTTCAAGGGACTGGACGGAAGCACCCAGTTCAACCTCCAACTACTATCCGCCGGCACGTTTATGGACATGCCGATTGACGAATCTTGGGAGTTCATAGAGAAACAAGCTTTGCATATGGAGAAATATTCCCACCAAGGAGCTGAAGGTGGAGTTAAAAGAGTCAACTTTCAAGAGGAGTCATCAAACACTAATCAAGTCATCTCTTCGAAGAATGACGTGAAACAATTGAAGGAGCTCTTGGTTGCTCAAACCAAGAAGGAAGATCAAGGATCAAGGAACAACAATGGATACCGTAACAACAACAACGGTTCCCGGAACAACAACTACAACAACAATAGAGGATCCAATAGCAACAACTGGAGGGCAAACAACCAAAATTCGGGTAACCCTTACTCTAACTGTAATTCGAATGATTCCTCTAATCCTTTCCTCTCTTCTTCTTCTTCTCCTTCTACTCCATTAAAGAGCCAGGAGCCTGGATCAAGCTCATCCCAGCCAAAGAAGAATGATGTGGTGCTGGAGGCTATCTTGATCAAGCTTAGTGCTATGGAGACATCCATGACTTCATTTTCGAAGGCCCAAAAAGCCTTTGAACAACAACTTGCTAGTAGGGCAAATGAAACGCCAAGGGATCCGGGGAAGCTTCCAACAAGAACGGAAAGCAACCCTAAGGGCCAGATTATGGCCATAACGACGAGGAGTGGACTGAAGACTGCAGATCCAGTGCCTCGGTCGGTGCCAGTATAGACGAAGACCACCTCGGTCCAGGTGCAGTCGAAGAACACTTCGGCCGAGATGCCAACCGAGGTGGAGCCACAGAAAGCGGAGGAGAGAACTGAAGTTTATATTCCACCTCCTGCATATAAACCACCACTTCCATTCCCCCAGTGAAGGGCCAGAGCACATCTAGACAAGCACATTGGTATGTTCCTTGACTTGATGAATAAACTACATATTAACATTCCTTTCCTTGATGCTATTCTAGGTATGCCCGCCTATGGGAAGTTCTTGAAAGAGATTCTATCAAGGAAGAGGAAGTTGGAAGATTTTGGTGAAGTAAGGATGACATCTAAATCCTCGGAGCTTATTCAAATCATGAAGGAGAAGATGCCACCTAAGTTAAGAGATCCCGGCTCATTTTGCATTCCCATTCAAGTTGGGGATGTCACTTGTGAAGCCCTATGCGATCTAGGAGCCAGCGTGAGCATCATTCCGCTGGAGCTATGTGTTAAGATCGGACTTGGAGATCCCAAGCCGGTGAAGATTCGATTATACATGGCGGACCGCTCCATCACCCATCCCGTGGGAATTTTGGAAGACGTTCCAGTTAAGTTAGGTAACTTCTATTTACCAATAGACTTTGTTGTACTTGATATTCCCGCAGATTATCCTGTTCCTATCATTCTCGGGAGGCCATTTCTAGCAACTTCGGGCTGTAATGTGGATTGTAAGAACGCCAAGCTGAAATTCAATATTGGCGGAGATGAAGTGGAATTCGTATTACTTGCGGCCATGAAAGGAGAGTAGCTAGGAGATGATATCTTCAACATCTATGATGAAGAAGAATCAAGAGAATTAGTGAGCTCTATCCTAACGATCCACTTGAGAAAGTTAATAGTTTTAGTTTAATGGAGGAAGGTATAGATGCTTCTTGTGATGCAGATATACGGAGCTTAAAGGCACTGGAAGAAGATCCAGGAGCTAAAACTGAAAGACTAATCCAAGAGAAGAAGATCTCCAGTTTCGGAGCGAACAGCTCACACCGTTTGGCATAGAACTCCGGATAGTTCCTTTGGATTCTATCCTCGGTCTCCCATGAAGCCTCATCAGGTCCTCGTCTCGACCACTATATCCTCAACATAGGAATGTCCTTCGAAAGCAGGTGTCTTACACCTCATTCTAGGACTGTGATCGGGTATGCATCAAAAGTTTGGTCCGGCTCAACCCCTAAATCATCATAGCTGACGTTGTGTCTCGGATCTAGTATGTACTCCCTCAGCCGAGACACATGAAACATAGGGTGAACACCCTCAAACCTCGGTGGCAAAGCCAATCTGTATATCTGCTCTCCCTACTTTGTCCAGTATCTTGAAAGGACCGACATATCGGGGACTCAACTTTCTCTTTATGCCAAAATGTCCGACGCCTCGCGTCGGAGCTACTCTCAACTAGACATGAGATCCTACCCTGAACTCTAGAGGTCGACGCCTCCTGTTTGCATATGACTGCTGATGACTCTGTGCAGCCAGCATCCTCTCTCTAATTAGCGCTACTCGAGCCATATCATCCTGAATTTGCTCTAGCGCTATACCATTGACACTGCTAGGCTCATCCCAACATAGTGATGTACAACATCTACGCCCATACAATGCCTGCTATGGGGCCATATGTTCGCTCCAAATGGTGTGTGCAAGCTTTAAATTTATAACCCTAGATGTATGCCTAAAACAAGGATGCGAACCCGCAGTGTACGGGTCAATCGTAGTAAAAGCAAGAATTCCGGGGTGTCAATCTCAAGGACTTAGGTGAAAAAAAACCAATAAAGGTAGTCAATATTGCAAATAACCACTAAAGCAATTAAAGCAATCAAAGATGATAATATAGTCAATTAAGGAAATATGCAAATTGTAGGGATTAAAGCATCTAGTTGTGGTTCCAACTCAAGATCTCAAGATAAGCGGACAAAGTTGAGATTTTGCAAAGGGAAGGTGTTAATAAAGTGGAATAGATCACCGGGTAAGTCTCACTACTCACAATCCCAAACCAAAAGAACCTATTACCGGGTAAATCTCAAGGTACTAGGGAAAGGAACTATAATCTCAAACCAACAAACCAACTAAGGGAATAGAATCAACCTTTACCGGGTAAGTCTCAGGCTAACTCACAAAGATGGGATGAAGGCACACTCAAACCCCAATAAAGGATAAATCTTTATTACCTACACTTAAACCCCAATAAAGGATAAATCAACCTTTACCGGGTAATTCTCATCCTAGGCTTGCATTGAACCAGGAAAGGTGTAATAAGAACAGGGTTTGGCAAACTCTAACACTTAACTCTCAGTTACAGATCAAATAAGTCATCTCGGTCAGTCAAGTTCCACCCCGGCCGAGATGTTCATCGACTGTACGAGATGTTATAAGGTTAAGGATAAAGACTCGAGCTTTCAGGGTCCTACTGGAATTTAAGATTATTCTATCATTGTTTTCTCACAACCTTCAGCCAATCACCCTAGTATCGCACAAAGAAATTAGCCACTCATCATCATGAAAGCAATAATCAAATATATGTGAAGAGAATGAATATTTGAACACAAAAACCTTAAGAACAAGGCTTCAATAACTGAATCAAATATCAAACAAACAAGCGTTCCTTGGATCACAAATCCAACAAGACAAATCAACAAGAAGGGAATCTAAAAAAGTCTTACAAAACCCTTCATAAAAGCTATCTCAAGCTATCAATCCTTCCTAGATTGATCTTCAATCTTCCTTCCTTCAAAACTCTGGAGAAATTCCTTTAATTGCTGGATGCTATCAGCCCTCTAAGCATATATAAGCATTCGGTGATCCGAAGATGGTTGAATTCTTGAAATTCCAACCCTTTATATAGGAGAATTATCTTCTAAAGATAAAATATCTTAAAAAGATAATTTCCTATAAAATATATCCATATCTCTAAAATAGATCTCCCTAAAATAATATATTCCTTCCAGAAATCTAGCCAAAAATATAATATATCCTCCTTCCCAAAATAAAAGATCTCAGCCAAAAATAAGATCTCGCCGGCGACAGGGTGTCCGCCTCGGTCCAGCCTGTCTTGAAAATCACCTCGGTCGAGGTGGCACTGAAGAATACCTCGGTCTAGGTGATCCTGATGAACACCTCGGTCAAGGTGATGCTGTAGCCGACCTAGGTGAATCTTAGCTGCGTATAAATCTCTCTAATCTGGTACAAAACCAATCTTCTTCATCATTTCCATACTTCCTGAGTTCTTCCTTAAGATCCAGAATGTAGCTCCAATGAATCCTTAGCTTCTTTAGCTCCATTTCGATCGGTAACGTGCCATTTTACCTACGATTACAACGAAACTAGGTGTAGACCTCGATTCCCGCAAAGGTAGATGAAACGACAATATAATGACATAATATATATTCGAACATGCAGATTATTGAAGATAAAACGTCTAAACATGTCCCAAAATATAGACTATAATTCATGCTATCAAAATACCCCATACTTCTCCCTTGCTTGTCCCCAAGCAAGTTCCAAATCTTAAGTACAAGATAGAATGGATTATAAGTCATAAAGATCAATGAAAAGTCTTTCAAAACATTTTTGGTGGTGTGCTAAAATCATAGATCACTCTAAGAGAATACTTCACGGTGTTTAAAATCAAAATATGGTCAAAACATTTTATAAATATAAGAAAGTTGTTCATCTTTGCATGAAATAATAGAATGCATAATAAATTATAATTATCGAAATTAATCATGCATAATCCAGTTTAAACCACCAAGTAAATCAACAAACTCGAGGTCTCAAGAGCTTTTCAAGAGAAGGTCAAGAAACGTGTGAGGGTGGGATGTATATAGGGAATGTGGTGCTAGAATCCGGGAAAAGGATCTTCACTTCACTTGCTTTGAATTTCAACATCTTCCACCAATAAGCTTTGCTTATTTACCTTTTTACTTTTTGGGATGCATGGACAGAGGTGCACAATAACCGAAGCCTAGGAGATCAGCAATCATCAATTTCTTGAGATGCATCAAACCCTTGATGCACATACCATGACTAGTTAGGAATATCACTCAATCGGACTTTGGCAAGACACAAACACCCGGCTATGTGAATGGTGCCGAGTTACTCATCATCATGATTGACTTCCCCAAACCTATTTGTTTCTTTCTAAACTTCCATCCAATCTCATCTTTTCTTTCACTTGCTTTTCACTTTTGCTTGCTTCCAAATTCCCGGATAGGCAAAGGGAGGCAAATATGTATATGAGGGGCTAAGCATGATCAAGAAGAAGAAGAAGAAGAAGAGAATGAATTGCCTTAATCATCCCAGGAAGAATGTGATAGAACTCATCATGTGGTGTCAACCTTCAAATTCAACATAATTTGGATAAAAACAAAGTATTAAACATGCCACAAATTTCAAACAAAGCATTTAGCAACTTAAACATATCATAAAACCTTTCAAACATATAAACATTTCAAAGCCAGTCTGCAAACAAAATCTTCACTGAGGTCATATCCAGATAAGAAGCACAAATTCGTTTCGAAAATTGTTTCAGTTAAACCACCTTGGTCGAGATGTTCTAAGTCATCCGAGGTGCTGCACCTTGATTGGTCAGAATCACTTCGGTCGAGGTCATACAAATTTTTTTTTCTTAACCAGTTTTTGACGTTTTTCTCAATCAAATAACCTGTATGCATGCATGTAATGTCATATAAACACATAGAGCAAGATAAAACAGTAATATCCGGTAGAGTCATACAAGCATACACATAAGTCATATAAATACATCCAAATACCCCATACTTGGGACACATTGGCCCAATGGGTCAAAATAAGAGTCAAGGAAAACAGGAAACTCACCGGACATAAGCTGAGCCGCATAATAAATAAAGAAAGAAATCCTGCAAGCTCTAATCCCAATCTGGTGGTGGTGGTGGTGGCACGTACGGGTACGGAGAAGGGTCAAATGGGTAGCCCATGACCTGCTGAAACTGAATCTCAGCCATCCTGCGCTGGTAGTGCTGGCTCTCCCGTATCTCCATCATCTCTGGGGATAAGGCGGCGTAGGAGTCAATCATCTGATCCATCAGATCGTCAATCCGGCGATAAGCGACGAGATCCCTCTACCTGCGTACTCTATGCCTGGCAAGACGTGCTGGTGTTGTAGCTGGCTCGTCCTCTATCTCCTTGTCGTGTAGATCGACGACTGGTATACTAGTACCAGCTGTATTTGTTCCTGTGTCCATGGCAGCACCGCCATCATCCTCCTCATCAGCCTCCTCCTCATCCTGCTCCTAGGCTGCTGCTGCTGCATCTCTAGCGTCCTCAATAAGAGGAATTCACGCAGTGGACCAGTACTGAGGGTCATAAACTGAAAACTGAGATGACCATCTAATACCCTGAGGTGTAGTCTGCTCCCAGGGCATCGCCACATATGGCGTAGTAAGTCCACGAGGAACCAAAGTCCGCCCCTGCGGACCTAGAGGGCACACCAGCGGCTGGCCGCCATTGCGCCTCACAGGGTCCGCCCCTACGACTCTATGTGGTTGCAGCCGCCTTCGCTGACCTTGACTCGTGATTTACGGCTGGCTTCCTTTGTAAGCCATCCTTTTCTTCTTTATGAAGGGTTCTTCATCTCTCTCCAGCCTTCTTCCTCCTCACGTTCATCTTCTTCCTTTGATCTTGTTCTTGTTGGAATCAAGAGTGCATCTTGATTTAGGCTTGTGCTTATTGGATTCTTGATGATGAGCTTGATGCTGAGTGTTTTTGTTGATGTGCTGAGGTACTGTATGGTGATGTTGGTGTTGTTTTTCCTTGCTGCTTAGGGTTCTAGTTGTGGTAAGCCAACTTTTCTTCCTTTCTTTCCCTTTCTTTCTTCTTTGCTTCTTTCTTCCATCTTTGGATTAAGAATCACAAGCTAGGCTTGTGTTAGACCTTTCCTAGACGTTTTGATGGTTCATACATGTGTATATATGTATGTGGTATGTTGTTGTATGATGGAGAAGTAAAGAGAGTCGAGAGAAGGATCAAAGAGAAGTCGAGGCCAACCTTCTGCACAGACAGCCACCCATGCGCCTGTCTTATGCCGCCCTTGTGCCTTGCTGTGAGCCGCCCCTACGCATTAAGCTAGCCTCCCCTTCGCCTCAATGTTCTGAGCTTGGTGCTTTGTTTCCGCTGGTGCGTCCAGGACATACCTTGTTCGTATGATTCCTTCTTCCCTTTCCTTTGGCCTTGGCTTTAGTTGATGGCTAGACTAGTATGGATAGGTTGAGCATGTTGAGTTGTTTGATGGATATGTGTCTTAGGCACTTGTGTTTATATGAAGGATATGCCTTAGGCATTTATGATCATATTATGATATCGAGGTGTAGATTCGGGTCATAGGTTGTTTGTGATTATAGAGACGAGTCTCCTAACCGTTGCAGTATGTGATGACATGTTCCTTGCTATTGCAGGCGTTGATTACTTCCCCAAAGGGAAGTTATGACATGGTACAGGTTACGAGTGTTTCAAGTAAGTCCATAGGACTTACTTAGGGTTCAGTTGTGGATGTGCATGATTGTAATGGTTGTGTGTGTTCATATGGTTGTGCATTTATAACCTAAACCGGACTAGGATGATCATTTATTTCTTAAATGGTCCAAGTTTATTATAACGGGTCGTGACCATTTTCCGCCGCCTGGTATGAGGCACTTCAATGAAGAATTCTTTCCACGAATCGGCTTTCTTCGGATCATAGAGGATAAGGTTGGCAAGCATTTCACCGGTGTGACCACGGAGTACCAATTGTCTAAGTATGGGGTGGCACCTATGGTTGCAACTCCATATTATGATCAAGGGAGCGGTGATGAAGGAGTCTACTACTCACCGGTGAAGAGAGAAGTTAAAGCTTATTTGGGCATCAAGTGGCCCGTGCTTGTCATCATGGATGCCGGTAAAAGATGGTTGCTTGGAATCCTCAAGAAAACCATGGTATTCGAGATGGATTGACACATCCTCGGAGTTTGGTCAAGCTAATGACCTAAAAGAAGCGCTTCTTGGGAGGCAACCCAAGGGTAACAACTCTTTCCCCTTTCTCTTTCGTTTTCGTTTTTTCTTTTGTTTTTGTTTTTGTGTTTGGTATTTGTGTTGTAGAGTCTAGGTAACTAAGAAGTCTTGAAAGGCACAAGAATGATGATGATGATGATGATCCCGTTTTCAACCATGGGTGGAGAGGACGTGAGACTTGGAGGCTTGAGGTGTCTTTGTTGGATGGAAGAGGTCCCATCTCGCATACACCTTAGCGCGGGTCTCGACGCCAGAATGACCATGAAGAGCTCTCTACCATGCTTGATTGATCATCCATCACCACCACTCTACATGAGTGAACCAAAATACCGAACGACACCATTTTTACATTGTGAGGATTTCTTTCACTCTTCTTTACTTGATTTGCACATTAGGGACAATGTGTTTCTAAGTATGGGGTGAGGTTTTCATTATTCTTAGCATGGCATGATCGCATCTAGGATAGTTTTGTTTTATTGCCACACGTTTCTTTTCATGTTTTGCATTGTACATATATATCTCGAAAATTCCAAAAAAAATCAAAAAAAATTAAAATTTTGTGCTTCCTAGTTTGGATATGAACCTTATGATGAGATTGTTTTGTGAATTGTCTATGGATGGCCTTGTGTGTTGAATGGATTTATGCATATGTGGACTAGAAATACTTCTCTTGAATCCTATGTATGAATTGTGATTATGATGTTTGTGTTGATTGGATTGAGAATTGATAGTCGAAATTACATGCTAGTTCTTGCACATCATCTAGGAATGATTAACCCAATTCATCTCTCTTCTTCTCTTCTTGATCATGTTGTTTGAGCACCTCACTTGATATGAAATTTGACCTGTTTTGACCTATCCGGGAATAGGAGCATGCTAGTGTGTTGAGTGTGTGAAAAGCAAGTATGGGGTGGTGAAGTTGGTGTTTGAATTTTGTGAATGAAGTTGTTGAAAATGTGTTGTGAAAAGTGTAGAAAAAATATATGTTTGGGGACTTTGGTTTTGATGACGAGTAACTCGGCACCATTCGCATAATCCGGTGTTTGTGCCTTGCCAAAGTCGGATAAACCGAATGTCCTACCGAGCCTTGGTATGTGTGCCTGGTGTGAGACACCTCGGAAAAATCCCGAGGTCCGCTAATCACAAAGGTTTCGGCTTTTGTACACCAATGCCATTGTCTCAAAAATAAGTGAAAGAAAATGAAAAAAGAAAAGAAAAGAAAGAAAAGAAAGAGAAAAATACACTTTGGTGGATGAAGTATAAATGTGAAGTTGTGGTTGTTTAGTTCCTTTCCCGGATTTGCACCACATGACCTTAGAAAATTCCCACCTTATCATCACGTTTCTTGGCCTCTACTTTCCTAAGTCCTTAAGACCTATTTGCTTATGTGTATGACTTAGTGATCTAGATTGGATATGCTCATGATCATCTTGAGTTCTTCATTTTCACCTTTCATGCATGCTTTCGAGTTAAGTATAATTGTCTTTCCGTGCCTTCATTCATTTAATACATGATTGCTTGTCCATTGCCATGAAACATGACTATGAAGGTGATCCAATTTTAGAAGCACAATTCCAAAAATATTTTTCTGTTTTTCTGCATTCATAAATCATGCCATCTCGTAGCCTATAGTTGGACCTTGCTCGGGGACGAGCAAGTGCTATGTTTGGGGTATTTTGATGACATGATTTATGACACTAGTTTAGGCACTCTTTTAGAAGCACAATTCCATTCATGCATGTTTCCGCATTAGTTCGTGACCTTTACGCTTAATTCATGCATATTGTCGAAATAGACGTCTACACGAACTCTTGTCGGTTTTGTAGGTATTTTGGGGAGCTTTTGGAACTTAATCGATACATTTGAGGATCATTCCTTGTGGTGGCACACATCCGGACTCTTTAAGGAGCAAGCTAGGAGCAAAGGAGAACACATAGGACCTTGTTGGTGTATGCCTTGCACCAACTCATTGCTTGGTGATCCAAGGAGGTTTTCTAGAGCAAAACCACGGCCTATATCTCATTTCCACGCCCGTGGTTTTTGCCGTGGTTTTTGTCTGGACCACTTTGACACTTGTCACGCGATTCCTTTGCCCGACCTTTGCTTTTTAGAGGAGTATTTAAGTGATGTTGCAGGCTGTATTTGGGATCTTTCTCTTCCCTTTTGACCTAGCTTCTTCCCCAAAACACTTCTCCATTGTAGCCTCTCTTCCAAGCACCTATTGTGGGTGTTCTTGGAAGAGATTAGTGTAGATTTTCATTTTAAAGTGAGATTATAGTGGTTTTGAGTGAGGTTTCCATTGTTGACAACTTGGAACAGCTCTTGGAGCCCTTGTAAGATTTGGTAACTTCTATTTTAGCTTTTAATATCTTTTCTTTGGATTATTCTTCATTATCTAGCCATGACTTGCAAGCATGCTCTATTTGTGAAATTTGATCTTCAAATGTGTGTTGTTGGCTGAATAGTTGTGATTCTAGGGTGAAGGAATGATGTTTATGCTTTGGACTATGATTGCATGGACTTCCATGTTAGCTTAGGATCGATTTGTGTTCGAAACCCCAACTCAGTGTAGAATCACGGCCTATTCTTCATGATTCCACGGCCATGGTTTCCATGATCCACCCGTGGTTTTCTCTGTTGTGCTTGTATTGATGAATCTGGATGTTAGGATGTAGATGTGTTGAAATCCTAGTGTTTGCTGAGCCTAATCTAGCTTAGGGTGACCTAATGTTAGCAACCATTTTGAGGGATGAGACTTACCCGGTAATTTCCTCTCTTAGATACATAAGATGATGAACTCTAGGTAGCAGCGAGCCAAAAAAGCCGCTATTGGATTGAGTGTGCTAGGATCGTTGCGTAAGACTTACCTTTTCCGAGACTTACCCGGTAAGGAGGGGTTTGACCCTTAGGTAGTGGCCGGTTTGTGTAGAATTCCCGTCCTTAGGTTCCTTGAGACTTACCCGGTAATAGGAATTTAGGTGCGAGACTAGTGGAGCATGAGACTTACCCGGTAATTGCTCCCATTAGAGAAACACCCAACTCCGAACAACCACAACCTTCCTTTGATCTTTAGAAGCATGAGTACATTGTCATAATCGGAATTCTGAATCTCTAGAATCCGCTTTCTTACGTCTTATCTCTTATCTTTGTGTTTGTGTGTTTGTGTTGCTTGTTTATGTTGATATATTTGTGATCCTTGTTTGATCACCCAAAACCATACAAAAATATTATGTTTTGCACTTTCTTGATTCCACATCTCATCTTAGTTTAGATTTACACTATCTTTGATCATTGAATGACTTGATTTCACCTCAGTCCTTGTGTTCGACCTCGGAATACTTTCTTTCCTACATAACGATCCGTACACTGCGGGTTTCGCTAGGTAGTTTAGGATTTTAGATCGAGTTATAAATTAAAGACTTTGTGTGTGCATGTTTTTGGCGAAAAAGTTCTTGGCACTCTGGCTTGGATTTGTGTCGTACAATCCTAGCGTAACAGTTGGTACGAGATAGATATAGCTGGAGATGGTTCTTTCCTCCATGCTATAGTGTGTGTGTTAGGATTAGCTGGATACGGTTCCTTCCTCCACGCTACCTGTGATGGACATAGTGTTAGTGGAGATGTTTTCCTCCACATGGTAGTGTTATGTGTACGTTTTGCCTAGAGAAGGCTTTCCTCCATGCCAGTCTGATGTGGTTAGTGTTTGGCTAGAGATGATCTTCC
Source organism: Fagopyrum homotropicum (assembly GCA_033239125.1). Classification (NCBI taxonomy): domain Eukaryota; kingdom Viridiplantae; phylum Streptophyta; class Magnoliopsida; order Caryophyllales; family Polygonaceae; genus Fagopyrum; species Fagopyrum homotropicum. The sequence continues at coordinate 92,079,169 of BSWB01000003.1, read as the reverse complement.
TCTAGGCCTTGTTGAGAGTTGAAGATAGTGCTCAGAGTTATACCTCGGCTTATGGGTCCGAGAGGTTTTGGGATTTTGCAAGTTTTGGGATGAAACTTGTTTTTAGGTGGGTGCGATGTAGGAGCCTGAGTCTTTGGAGCCTAGGGTCTTTGCTGAGCCTTAGCTGAGCTTGTCTTGAACCTGTCAGCCGCCCCAGCAGACCCTGTGAGCCGCCCCTGCGCCACAAGTGAGCCATCCCTGCGCCTTAGTTGATCCGCCCCTGCGGTTTTGTGCGGCTGCAGCCACCTTTGTTGACCTCTTGACTTTGCTTTTGGGGTAGCTTCCTATATAAGCTTCCTAACCTTCTGATGGAGGATTCTTCAATCCATTCCAGCTCCTTCATCTAACTTACGTTCTTCTTCTCCTTCCTCTTCTCCTCTTTGTGCTTTCTTGATCTTGTGATAGAGTTCTTGAGAGTTTGATTTTGGTTTTCGTTGTAGATGATCAAGAGCTTGTGGCTGAGGGTTATTGTTTTTGTATTAGAGTGGTGAGGTGTGTAGAGGCTCCTCGTTGCAGCCTAGGGTTTACTGTGGTAAGAGCTTCTCCTCCATCTTCTTTCTTTCTTATTCTTTGCTTCTTTCTTCCTCTTCTAGCTTAGGATCACAATCTGAGCTTGTGTGTGGATCCTTTCTTGGATTGTTTGATGATCATATATGTGTATATATATGTGTATATGTTGTTGTGGTGTGTTGAAGAAGTGAAGAGAGTCGAGAAAGGGATCGAGGAGAAGTCAGGACCAACTCTCTGCACAATTGGCTGCCCCTGCCCCTGAACCCAACCGCCCTTGTGCCTGGTGCGTGAGCCACCTCTGCGCCTTGAGTGAGCCTCCCCTACGTCTCATTGGCTCAGCCTTGTGTTCCTTGCTTATGTTGGTGCATACCTTGTTGGTATGTCTTAATTCTTTCCTTTCCTTTGGCCTTGGCTTAGATGTTGGTTAGGGTAGCTTGGTTAGAATGACTGGTATGTTAGAGATGTGCCTTAGGCACTCGTGTTGATGTTGAGGTTATGTTGTAGGCATCTGTGAGCTTGTTATGGTCTTGATGGTTAAATTGAGGTTGTAGGTTGGTTTTGGTTATAGAGACGAGTCTCCTAACTCTTGCAGTGAATGATGTTGTGTGCCTTGATATTGTAGGCGTTGATTTCTTCACCAAGGGGAAGCAGTGACGTGGTATTGGATACGAGTATATGAGGTAAGTCCATAGGACTTACTTAGCGTTCAGTTATGAGTTTGTGTGATTGTGATGGTTGTGTGTGTTCATATGATTGTGCATTTATAACCTAAACCGGACTAGGATGACGATTTATTACATTTAAATGGCCCAAGTGTATTATAACGGGTCGTGACCACTTGCCTCCACCTACTAGTAGGATGAAGTGCCTTGAAGATGATCTCACAAGAGGAGACGAGTGATGATAACCCCCATGCAAATCTCATGTGTTACGTTGGATGGGACGGGGTTCTTGAGGCTCCTCGTGTTACAAAAGAAGTTGAATTAGTAATGGAATAACGTAATGAAAGATAATAAATGGATGTGTGTGACATTGCATGTATGAGATGTTGATGTGTGTTTGTGCTATTACCTTCACACTTATTCATTGTTGTTGCTAACGGTGTATACTGTGTTGTAGATGATCTACAGGTTAGGAAGACTGCAGAGTGAGCCAGGTGGTGTGACCAGCCGAGGACTTCTATACATTAGGATGCGTGGGATATGGGATCTTTTGTATCAGATATTTATGTTGATATTTTTGTACTCGGCTTTGTATTTGTAAACACTTTTGATGTATCTTATACAGATTTTATGTATTTGGTTTTTCATCTACCTGTGCCTTGTTGTAAGATCCAATGAACTTGTTGTCAAGCTATGGTCTGGATCCATTGTGAGATCCTAGCCCAATGTAGCACTCCAAGTCCTGTGGATTTGGGGTGTTACATTAGGCCATATTGTCTCCGCCAGTGGGATCATGGTTTTATCCGGCGAAGATCGAGTTTGTTGATGGATGGACGACACAGACGAACGTCAAGGAAGTGTGTAGATTTCTTGTCCTAACTAGTTATTACCGACGCTTTGTGGAGGGAGTTTCTGTGATTGCCCGTCCACTGACGAGTCTACTGAGAAAGACTACCAGATTTGTGTGGTCTGATCAGGGTGCTCAGAGTTTTGAGGAGTTGAAGAGGCGGTTGACTTTCGCTCCTGTCTTAGCACTGCCCGAGGGTTCTGAGGACTTCGTGGTTTATAGTGATGCATCGAAGCTAGGCTTGAGATGTGTATTGATGCAGAGAGGAAGAGTTATTGCATATTTTTCTCGACAGTTGAAGATGTATGAGGAGAACAACCCGACTCATGATCAAAAGTTGGCAGTGGTAGTTCATGCTTTGAAGATCTGGAGACATTACCTTTATGGTGCCACATGTCAGATCTTCACAGACCATAAGAGTCTGACGTATATTTTCACGCACCGGGAATTAACTAACCGCTAGCGTCAATGGCTCGAGTTGATCAAGGACTTTGACCTTGAGATTCTGTATCATCTAGGAAGGCGAATGTTGTCGCCGACGCCTTGAGCAGTAAGATGCCTCGAGAGAAGGCGATTGCCAGATTGACAGTACAACCTCAGCTTTAGAGGGATCTAGCTTGGAAAGAGATGTACATCCAGTTTCCTGATGAGGGTGCTTAGTTGTTTGCTTTAGAGGTTCTACCTGGTCTGTTGGATTAAATCCAACAGAAGTAGGGGACATGCCCGACCTTGACGAGGATTGGATAGAGGATGTCTCGTCGTGAGGCACCACAATTCACCACTGGAGCAGTTGGAGTGAGGAGGCGCCATGACCGCGTTGTGTACCTGCTGATGCAAAGTTGAGACAGAGTATTTTATAGGAGGCTCACTATAAACCTTACTAAGTACACCCAAGTATGAGTATGATGCACCATGATGTGAGACGCTCATATTAGCGGGGACGGCTGAAGCCAGGTTTGTGGCCTAGTGTGCGACCTGCAAGTAGGTCAAGATAGAGCATTGCAAACATGGAGGTGAGCTCCATCCACTACATTTGCCGCAGTGGAAGTGGGAGGACGTCTCCATGGACTTTGTGACCGGAGTGAGGCTCAGTATGAGTTTTGATGCTATCTGGTTGGTTGTTGATAGACTGACGAAGACGGCACGTTTCATTCCAATTAGAGAGCCGTGGCTAGTGAGCAGATTGGTTGTGGGGTACACTAGACATATAGTGAGACTCCATGTTGTACATAGGACGATCGTCTTTGATTGAGATGAACAATTTACCTCGAGGTTCTTGCAACAGATCAAGACTGCTTTGGGGACGAGTCTACACTTCACGATTGCGTTTCACCCCTAGACGGATGGTCAGTCAAAGAGGACCATCCTGACCCTTGAGAATATGTTGCAAGCTTGTATGTTGGATTGCTGACAGGGATGGTCAGATTACCTCCCACTAGTTGAGTTCTCATACAACAACAACTAGCATGCATCCATTGGGATGGCTCCTTATGAGGCACTGTATGGACGTAGATGTCATACACCTTTATGCTCGGATGAGCCCAGTAGTATCAGTGGTATAGCGCCAGAGCAGATTCAGGATGATATGGCTCGAGTAGCACCAATTAGAGAGAGGATGCTAGCTGCAAAAAGTCGCCAAAAGTCATATGCAGACAACAGGCGTCGACCTCTGGAGTTCAGGGTAGGAGCTCATGTCTGGTTTAGAGTATCTCCGACGCGAGGCGTCAGACGTTTTGGCATAGAGGGGAAGTTGAGTTCCCAATATGTCGGTCCTTTTGAGATACTAGATCGAGTCGGGAGGGCAACATACAGATCAGCATTGCCTCCGAGGTTAGAGGGTGTTCACCCTGTGTTTCACGTGTCTCAACTGAGGGAGTATATACCAGATCCGAGACATATTGTGAATTATGATGATTTGGTGGTTGAGCCGGACCACACTTTTGCTGAGCACCCTATTGCAGTCTTCGAACGAGGTGTGAGACGCCTGTGTTCGAAGGACATTCATATGCTGAGTATACAGTGGTCTAGACGATGACTTGATGAGGCTGCATGGGAGACTGAGGATAGTATCCAAAGAAACTATCTAGAGTTCTATGCCGAGATAGATACACCTGTAGGATCCACGAGTAGATCTTAGTGTCATCTTGGTGAGTGTATGTTATTCTATGTGTTTATGTGATATGATGTGCTTTTCGTGCTTGTTATGATATGCGCATATGATCTTTTAGATCTTGTTTGCTAGCGCGAGTTAGGTATAGCTGGAGATGGCTCTTTCCTCCATGCTATGGTGTATGTGTTTAGGATTAGCTGGGGATGGTTCTTTCCTCCATGCTATAATTGATGGACATAGTGTGAGTGGAGACGGTTTACCTCCACATAGTAGTGTTATGTGTACGTTTTGGCTGGAGACGGCTTTCCTCCATGCTAGTGTGATGTGGTTAGTGTTTGGCTAGAGATGATCTTCCTCTAAGCCTTGTTTAGAGTTGTGATGGTGTTGCTAGAGCGATGATTCCTCCATGCTGTGTTTTGAGGATATTGAATGTTATAAGTGGTGATGTGAGGCCTCTAAGAGACAAAGTTATACCTCGGCTTATGGGTACGAGAGAATTTGGGATCATGCAAGTTTCGGGACAAAACTTGTTTTAAGGGGAGTATGATGTAAAAGCCTTAGATTAGGAGCCCTTGATGAGTCTAGATGACCTAGACAGCCGCCCCTGTAGACCTAGAGGGCCGCACCAGCGGCTGGCCGCCCTTGCTCCTCACAGGCTCCGCCCCTGCGGCTTTGTGTGGTTGCAGCCGCCTTCGTTGACCTTGAATCGTGCTTTGCGGCTAGCTTCCTTTATAAGCCATCATTTACTTCTTGATGAAGGGTTCTTCATCTCTCTCCAGACTTCTTCCTCCTCACGTTCATCTTCTTCTCTCCTTCTTCCCTTGATCTTTTTCTTGTTGGAATCAAGAATGGATCTTGATTTAGGCTTGTGCTGATTGGATTCTTGATGATGAGCTTGATATTGAGTGTTGTTGCTGATGTGCTGAGATGCTGTTGGTGTTGTTTTTCTTTGCTGCTTAAGGTTCTGGTTGTGGTAAGCCATCTTTCCTTCCTTTCTTTCCCTTTCTTTCCCTTTCTTTCTTCTTTGCTTCTTTCTTCCATCTTTGGATTAGGAATCACAACCTAGGCTTGTGTTAGACCTTTCTTGGATGTTTTGATGATTCATACATGTGTATATATGTATGTGGTATGTTGTTGTATGATGGGGAAGTGAAGAGAGTTGAGAGAATGATCAAAGAGAAGTCGAGGCCAACCTTCTACACAGAAGTCGCCCCTGCGCCTGTCTTGAGCCGCCCGTGCGCCTTGCACCCTGAGCTAGCCGCCCCTGTGCCTCACTGCTTCTGAGCTTGGTGCTTTGTTTCCGCTAGTGCATCCAAGGCATACCTTGTTGGTATGATTCCTTCTTCCCTTTCCTTTGGCCTTGGCTTTAGTTGATGGCTAGGCTAGTATGGATAGGTTGAGCATATTGATTTGTATAATGGATATGTGTCTTAGGCACTTGTGTTTTTTTATTAATGATATGCCTTAGGCATTGGTGAGCAGTTTATGATATCTAGGTGTATATTTGGGTCATAGGTTGGTTGTGGTTATGGAGACGAGTCTCCTAACTATTGCAGTATGTGACGACGTGTGCATTGCTATTGCAGGCGTTGATTACTTCCCCAAAGGGATCTTGTGATGTGGTACAGGTTACGAGTGTTTAAGGTAAGTCTATAGGACTTACTTAGCATTCAGTTGTGGATTGGCATGATTTTAATGGTTGTGTGTGTTCATATGGTTGTGCATTTATAACCTAAACCGGACTAGGATGACCATTTATTACTTAAATGGCCCAAGTGTATTATAACGGGTCGTGACCACTTACCGCCGCCTGCGGGTAGGAGGAACTGCCCGGAATCGAGTAACACAGGGGGTGGACGAGTGATGATCACCCCATGCAAAACTCCTGTGTTAACGGGGAAAGAGACGAGGTTCTTTAGGCTCGTCGTGTTACAAAATAAGTTGAAGTAGTAATGGAATAACGTAATTAAAGATAATAAATGAATGTGTGTGGCATTGCATGTGTAATGTGGGGATATGTGTTTGTGTTATTACCTTTATTCTTATTCATTGCTCTAGCTAATGGTGTATATCGTGTTGTAGATGATCTGCAGGCTAGGAAGACTGCAGAGAGAGCCAAACAGGGTGACCAGCCGAGGACTTATGTACATTAGGTTGCTCGTGGGATATGGAATATTTTATATCTGGTATTGTGGATGTTGTAAAACCCTTTTGATATATCTTAAACAGTATTATGTATTTTGGTTTAATCTATATGTTTCTTGTTGTTAGATCCACTGAACTTGTTGTCAGGCTAGGGTCAAGATCCATTTTGAGATCCTAGCCCAATGTGACACTCCGAGTCCCGTGGATTTGGGGTGTTACATCAATGCGAGGCAGTGGATACTTGTTCTGGATGGTCACCTTGTTCACCTCTATGTAGTCGATGCACAATCTCAACGATCCGTCCTTCTTCCGCACGAAACGGACAGGTGCTCCCCACGGGGATACACTAGAGCGGATGAAGCCCTTCTCAGACAACTCCTTGAGTTGCTTCTTCAGCTCTAACAACTCGAAAAGCGCCAAACGGTATGGGGCCTTCGAGATCATTCTCGTACTTGACTCCAACTCGATACCAAAGTCTACGCTCCTCTGAGGCGGCAAAATGTACGGCTCAGCAAACACATCCAGAAACTCGCAGACCACTGGGATGTCCTCTAATGCTAGACTCTTGCCCTCCTTTGTGGCATAACACCAGAAGACATCACAGCCCTATACGATCAATCTCGCTGCTCGTACTACACTAATAACCATACCTGTCTACCCAAGGTCCCAACATCGGAGGACCTCTATCTGACCCAACTCGGTAGAGACTGTCACGATCCATCTAACACAGCATGATGTCTATCCATCCAATCCATACCAAGAATGACTTCCTCATGCACCAATGGCCTGACAAAGAAGTCCACAACCAAATTGCGGTTTCCTAAATGTATAGGACAACCGTGTGCCTCTCAAGTACCTCTAACCTGACCCCCATTTGGTAACCCTATCAACAAAGGTCTACCCTCTACTGTATCTAGGGTCAGTCTATCTAGACATACATCAGATATAAAAGAGTGCATAACACCGGTATCAAACAAAACTCTAACATGTGAACCATGAATCAGAATGGTACTTGCAACAGCTGTAGTTGGCAGCTCCCCAACACTCCTCAACTCAAAAACTCGACCTCGAGCATCTCTGGCATCACGGGTACCACCATCTCTACCTCTACCTCTACCCCTACTCGGTCCTGGATGAGAACCTTGAGTAGCAGGATGATCCGGGACTCTCTACTGTCATTGTGTCTGGTGTTGAGGCAGTCTCTTCCCACCTCCTGCAACACCAGTAGGGGAAGAACCCTGGTGTGATGACGCCTTTCCGTGACGGAAAAACGTAGCTCGATGTCTTGGCTTCCCACAAGCGAAACAAGTCAGTGGTTCTCTCGGGCACTCCGTCCTCACATGTCCATACACCCCGCAGTTGTAACACTTCCGACCTCTCTCGGAAGATTGTGCAGACACTAGATAACTCGAGCGGCCCCTGAGACTGGCCGCGCCCGTATCCAGATGCTGCTACACTAGTTTGTCATGTACGTTGTCTCTTCTTAGACCGTCCCGTCTTAGAAGTCCTCCTCTGACTAGCTCGTTCACGCTCGTAAGCTAAGGTTATATCATGTTATTATATCAAAGACTCACAATGAAATTCCGCCATGTAAGATCGTGTACTCTCCATTAGTCGGACGGAGAACAGATACACGTTTTGGTCCTCAGAAGGGGAAGTTGGACCTAGTAATGCCAGCTCCGTCTGGAAACATATGATGACATCTAATATCGGCAAATCCTCGAAGCCTGCCTCCACAAAGTCCTGCAGTTTCTCCCTCCTTAGAGAGGTAGGGCAGAAATGCTCTCTGATCATAGTACTCATCTAGTCATAGCTACTAGCTCGAACCCGCATGGTCCTCCACAACTTCTGAGCTAAGTCATGGAATAGAGTTTGTACTACCTTTATCCGTCTGTCCTCTTGATATCTAATAGACTCAAGGGCTGAGTCTACATGTCCAATCCAGACCTCCGTCTCCAATCCCATCTTCACAAAGAAAGGTTGTACTCCTAGATGATGAAATACCTTCAACCAAGTGTCTAGTCGAGGCCTTCTATACTCCTTTGGAGCTCTAACAACCTCAACACCACGTGCCAACATAACTAGCATCTGAGTAGCTCCCTAGGACATCTCAAAAGATCCCTCTTGTGCTGGCACATCCGGGGCACGTCTACCCACTCTTGCAGCCTCCTCCACTCGCCTAATGTACGCGAGGAACTCTGGTCCCCTCATAGAGACATGATCCGAGTTATCTGACTAGGCTCGTTGTGATCTCTGTCTCGCTGCTCTACCGCTCCTAGTCTCAGAATCGACGCTCTCAGCAACATCCTCATGAACCTCCTCCGCTACCGGTGGATCAGCAACGGGAACTGGTCCGTGACCTATCACTACTGGACGAAGAGGTGGTCTACCTCTACCTCGTCCAACTACAAATGTCGCTCTATTCCGAGCCAGCTGCGGGGTATGCACACCTAACTTATAAGACTATATATATATATGCCATATGTATTGATATATATATATATTACTTAATCCCACATACATGTAATCACAACATCACATAATACATTTCTATATATATATACAGATATCTATACTATCGAGATCCTCAGAAGGGTGGTGGATTTGGAAAGCATTTCAAGGGAAAAACGCAGGCCTTGAAACGCATTACAAAGGACAAGCACGGAGTCCTTGGAAAGTATTTCAAAGGACAAATGCGGAAGCCTTGAAAAGCATTACAAAGGAGGATTCCACTAAAGGCTTTCGACTCAACAATAAAAACAAAGATCTCTACCAAGGATAATAATAAGATTTGAAAAGATTCTCAAGGAGAAGATCTCGGCCAGCAAAGAAGATCTTCAAACGGTTTGAAAGAGAAGATCTTTGCCAAAACAAAAAGATCTCACAAAGATCTCAACTGAAGACTCAAGAGGATAAGAGAAGATCTTCCAAACGGATTCCACCCAAGAAGATCTCGGATCTAAAGGACATCTTCAACGGCATATCCAAGGGAGAAGATCTAGGATCTTCAAAAAACCAATATCTTTAAACAGCATTTTCAAAGCAAGAGAAGATTACGAAGATGAAGATTCTTAATGTGTGTGAAAGAGAGGAAGTAGAAGAGAGAAGATAGAAGATCTTACAACGGCTACTTCACCTCAACCAAGCACTGTTTTCCATGGAGAAAGAATAACTTTACAACTGCTATCTTACAACGGCTAAGAATTTCTCCATAGAAGACTATAAATGAAGATGGAGATTGAAGAGAACAACAACAAGCATACACGGAACTAGTTAAAGTCTTCAAGTGATCAAAACATCTTCTATTCTTCCAAAAGTTTTTCTTCCTCATAGGTTACAAAAGTTTACATCCTTAAAGTGAGAAAATCACTAGAGCTTCATTGGCATACCTAGAGAGTGTTATACTCGAATGTGGTGTTCGCCTCAAAGTGTGTGCGTCAAAGTCTTAAATTTATATCTAGAACTTATGCAAAAGCGAACCCGCAGTGTACGGATCGGCGTAATAAGGCAAGAAATTCTAGAGTCGAACTCAGGGATTTGGTGAGAATAAAATCAGTTCACAAATCGTCGAGCAAGTCAAATATAGAAGCTTTGCAAGTAATATTGGGAAAACAACAATTCTAAAGATCCTAGTGTCCAATTGTGGCAATCGATTCAAGATATTCTATAGATGTAAGGACAGAGTCGGGGTTGCAAAGGTATATCTAATGTAAGGTTATGTACGGTGAAGTTCCAAACCTATATGTCTCACCCAAGGACTCTCTCTATAAAGGTTGTTGAGGCTGCAGTATAGAAAGGATCAAAGGAAAAGAATTACTCTCAAATGCCCATGCCCAAAGCCAAGGAATCAAAGATAAGACAAAACGGTTAAGGTTGTGACACTCAAAACCGAAATAGAGGATGTTGAGTCTCACTACTACCTAGAAAAGGCAAGCCAAGGCTAGGTTAAAGCTAATCTTTAACTTTGGATCAAAGCAAAAGCAAAGTTTGCAAACCAGGGGAAATTACGGCTAGATCTTGAGAATCTCGGCCGTGGAAACCAAGAACAGGCCGTGGAAAAGGTTGTCGACATAGTTTCTCGCAACTCTCAAGGTCCAATCTGTTTTGGTTCAATGTATCATTATCTAAGCAACAACTATCAACCCTTCACCTTAGAATCGCTAAAGGATTTTAGCCAATAACCATCATCATTGAATCAATAATCAAGTTTAAAAGAGAAAAAGGTAAAAATCTCGAAAACTCAATAATAGTCAAGTAATCAATCTCAAATCCAAACAACAAGTGTATGTGTTTAATGAATGCGGAAGAGAGAACATAAATCATCACAACAATATCGAGGAACAATGAAGAACGGGATGTCAATCCGTCTCCAAATGTAAACCCTAAGATATTCTCTAAGTACGCAATCTCCAAATCGCGTCCTTCTCAGGATATTCGTTGTACGCAATGAAATCTTCCTAAGCAATGATCTGAATATTTCTTTGTTCAGGGGTGTATGCAGCCCTCCCGTTTTCTCCCTCCTTCAGCCTTCTTAGAGGAAAAAATAGGGTTACGAGAAAGGCCGATAACTATTGCTGACGTGGCAAATATGACACGTGGCAATGTCATGGAAATCACGGTCTAGTGTGACATTCCACGGACGTGGTTTAGGATGTGGAACTTTCTGTTGCTCTTCGACATCACTTTCCATGATCTCAATGCATAAACCACGGTCGTGGTTCTCTTTGTTTGGCCGTGGAAACTCAAAAGCCTTTGTTTTGTAAAGTTATCTAATCATGCTACTTCCTTAGCTTATCCAATGCATCTTCCTGACATCTAGCATGATCAAATACTCCTATCCCTTCGCATATGCTCCAATTTAAGCCTTTATTCACCTATAAACATAACAAAGCTTGTGTAGATCTCTATATCGACAAAATAGGTGAATGTGCTCATAAATGCTTCAAACTCATATCCATGTTCACATCTATAAGGGAAAAACAATCAAAACAAGTGCCTAAAATATAGTCATACTTTATGCTATCAAAATACCCCATACTTGTCGCTTGCTTGTTCTCAAGCAACCTTTTCAAAAGCTTAGAACATAAGGTAGAATGAAATATGAATGCAACACAAAACAAAAACAATCTTTTTTGTAATGTTCTTCTAATCAATGGATCATCCTCAAATCTTGCTTCATGCCTCCTTGAAAACGTTCATATACATAAATCAGAATATGTAAAGTAAAGGAAACATCATAAATTGCATAAAATTCATAACAAACATCATAACCTTCAAGCATTGTCAAAATCAAACATGTGAAACTTAAATTTAGATCACCAAGTCAAACAATATTCTTATGATCTCAAGGACTTTCAAGTAAGGTCAAGAATATGAAAAGGTGGGAAACTTGTAAGGGAATGTGGTGTATGAATCCGGGAAAAAGGAACAACACAAACTCTTTTCTTTTCACCATTTGGACAAGCCACCAATTTAGAGCTTTGCTCTTTACTTTTTGCACAAAATTTTTTGACTTTACTTTTGGAAATATGGACAGCGGTGCACAAAAACCAAAGCCTAGGAGATTGGCGTTTCTCAATTTCGAGATGCCTCAAACCCTTGACGCACATACCATAATCCGTTAGGAATATCACTCAATCCGACTTTGGCAAGACACAAACACCCGGCTATGTGAATGGTGCCCAATTACTCATCATCATGATTGAACTCCCTAAACCTATTTTCCTACACATTGAATTCAAACAATTGCTTTCATGGCCCTCCCACATCAAACATGACAAAATCAACTCTTCCTAATTCCCGGATAGGTAAAGGAGGCAAATACTTTCATTGAGGGGCTAGACGATCAAAGAAAGAAGCAAGAAAATCGAGGGCCTCAATCATTTCATAAAGAAGTGTAAGAACTTATATTGTGATTTCAACCTTCATTTCTCAATATAATTTAGATAAAACTTTCACATTATGAAACTTGGAAGAAAGGTTTAACAACATACTCAATTTCTTCACAATTCATAATTCAATTGAAGCATACAAATGTCATCAAAAACTCATTCCACAAGTAGATTCATCATAGAAATCATCACCAATCTTAGAAGCACAATAATTTTCAAAATTTTTATGGGTTTTTTAAAGCTTTTCAATGCAATGCAATATAGAAACGTGTGACAATAAAAGAGAGATGCACGTGTTCATGGAATTAAAGCAAAGCAAGTGTATCGAGTTATTACAAACGAGAGTCACACCCCACCCCATACTTAACATACACATTGTCCTCAATGTTTAGGAAAAATAAAGAAAAGAAAAAGAAGCAAAGAAAACTCACTAAGGGGGTGGAGTGACTCAAAACATCCATCATCAATCACTGTGGAGGAGGTGGCCCTGGGTATGGAAAGAAGTCAGAGCTGAAAGGTCTCCCAAACTGCTGGCAGTAGACGTCACGGAGGATCCTTGTGTTCTCTTGCCTCTTTACATCATGCTCCCACTGGCGGCTCTCTAAGTCGTCCACCCTCCTAGAAAGATCACCCGCCCACGCCGGCTGCTAGTCATACCAAGAAGGAGGTTGCTGTGTCCATGATGGCGGATACTGGTACCATGTAGGAGGCTGCTGAGTCCAAGGTGGTGGAGCTCTCATCCAATCCGGCAGTTGTCCGTACCAATCTGGCGCACTGTCCATCCATGTGGGGCGCTCACTAACACTAGCTCGGCGGGAAGAGGAAGAAGCGGAGGGCCTCGGCTAGTAAGTGGACCTCTTAGGTGGCTCCGGCATATCCGATGGCTGCTCCAGGAATCATCCAAAGTCTTGATCATCCCCTCTTGCTTCCGGAAAGTCACCTCCTCCCATCTCCTCATCCTCATCGACTACACATGCATCTGGAACCTCATCGGGAACATAAGGAGGAGCTACTAACCTTTTCGTATGCATCGGAACAAAGGTCTCCTTCCAATTATGGCGGCCAAGCATAAGAGAATACTCCGGGAACCATGGAATGCGTCTACCACCTCTTTTCTCCCAGGGCATGGCTGCGGTAGGTGGACCACGGTGGCGAGGGAAGATAAGTCCTCTAGTCATGAGGCCATTGAAACCCAAAGGTCTCGCAGCTACTCTCGTACAAGCAGAATAATCAATCCCTAACTGGTTAGCAATACGTGTCACCATACCTCCATATTCTATATTCCCGGTTAATTTTTTCTTCACCTTACTAAGGGTGGAGGCAAGCAAGGTTGCACAATCCAGAGAATGACCAGAAACCATGCAATATAGGATGAAGAGCTCATCGGCCTTGATCTTTTGAGATTTTTCGGTTCTAGGGAGAAGGCATTCCAAGAGGATCATATTTGCTATCTTGATGGCTAAATGGTAGATAAGATTGGCCTTACAATCGGCCGGTTGCCAACGGTCCTCTGAAGCTACTATCATGGCTATCTCTCTCCAAAAATCCTTAGCTTTCACTCCTCTAGGAAACGTTCCATTGAACGTCTCATGAAACCCAAACATGGTTCCAAACTGCACAATGGAGAACTCATGGCTACACTCCATCAACCTAAAGGATACCGTTCGGTTAACGGCACTATGCTCGAAGGAAGTTATGAACTCCCTTGTAATCTCCTCGTATACATCCTCCCCAATGGCGGAGAATATGATCAAGCCAGTCTTATCTAGTAACCAAGTCAAATCATTAACCACATTCAGCTCTTCAAGCTCCTCCATTACAATGTACCTAGGACCTATCGCATCTCTCTTAGAAATCTTTGTCATGGCTCTAAGGTAATCTTCATGGATCGTGGGAACTCTAGGGACTGGTGGTTCTACAGTTGGAGGTTGGGAAGAAGACCCATCACCTTTTGACTACTTGTTTCTATTGGATTTCCTCTTTCCAAACAATTTCTCTCACATCAGAAGAAACCACGGCCTGTTCTTCAGAAAACCACGGCCGTGGAACTTTACGGAGCCGTGGAATCTCTCGATTTCGCTCACAAATTCAGCAAATGCACAACAGACTAAACAATCACAGCCCTAAACTATTTCTAATTCCAATTTCGTTCAGTTCTCCATGAAACTTGCAAGAAAAACGAACAAAATCATCCAAGAAGAGATAGAGATAAAACCTAAGGTTTGGATTTGAAAAAAACCCAAAATCCTTTCCGATTGTTGATTGTTTGCTCAGTTTGTTGATGGAATCTTGTAGAGGATTCGATTTTCTTAACTTTGGGTTGAAGAATCGTTCGAAACGGTTACTAGATGAAGGATCACGAGTATGAGGTTGTTTTGGCGTTTAGGGCGTGGTTTGGGGCATGGTTGAGAAGAAGAAGTGAGTTTTTGTGAAGAAGAGGGAAATATATAGTGGCCGTAAAAATTTGGAAAACCACGGCCAGTCGGGGTGTTCCACGGCCGTGGTTTTGTACGGACCCGTGGAATTTTGGCGTTTTTATTTTCTATAGCTACGACCTTGTTTTGCATAGCCTAATTAAGTAAACCACGGGCGTGGTTTTTCCTTTTAGGCCGTGGAATCCTCTGTTATCGCCAAGAATCTATGTTTCATCATTTGTTTGGCTTTTCCTCTCTTCTCTTGCTTGTTTTTTATTCCTGACTTCCAAAAAACACGAACATACCGGGAGGTATCGAGAAAAAACAAACAAAAACATCTACACTAAACAAACCTAAGAAAGAAACCAAAACAAGAATGCAGTACCTTGGGTTGCCTCCCAAGAAGCACTTTGTTTTGGGTCCGTAGCTAGACCGTTCCTATGTTCAAATGAGGACAATCGGAGCGATTTCCTCAGCTTGGAGCTCCGGTGAGTACTTCTTGAGTCGTTTTGCCGTTCACCTAAAAACTTCCGGACTTCTCACCTCATACTTCAACTGCACCATGGGGAAAAACACGTTTAATCATATAAGGTCCTGTCCAACGAGACTTAAGCTTACCTTGAAAGAGCCAAAGTCTAGAATTAAAGAGGAGAACAAGGTCTCCTTCTTTGAGGTCCTTTGGAATGATATGCTTATCATGCCAACGCTTCGCCCTTTCTTTGTAAATCTTTGCGTTCTCAGAGGCGTTCAAGCGGAGTTCTTCTAGCTCGTTAAGGTCCAAGAGGCGCTTCTCGCCCGCTTCCCTCATGCTGAAATGCAACCATTTCACAACCCAATACGCCTTGTGTTCCAGCTCTACCGGAAGATGACTAGACTTCCCATACACAAGGCTGTATGGTGTTGTGCCGATGGGAGTCTTATATGTTGCCCTATATGCCCATAATGCATCATCTAGATTTAATGACCAATCCTTCCTTGTTTTTGAGACCATCTTCTCCAGGATACCTTTGATTTCCCTATTTGAAATCTCCTCTTGTCCACTTGTTTGCGGATGGTAGGGAGTGGCGATCTTGTGAGTCACCCCATACTTAGCTAGTAGAGTTTCGAATCGTCGGGCTATGAAGTGTGAACCTCCGTCACAAATGATGGTTTGTGGTGTCCCAAACCTTGGGAAAATAGTTCTATTAAAGAACTTGACAACCACCATAGCATCGTTACTTGGAGAGGCAATAGCTTCAACCCATCTTGAAACATAATCTACAGCGAGAAGTATGTATTGGTTTCCGCAAGATGATGGGAATGGTCCCATGAAATCAACTCCCCAAACCTCAAAGATTTCCACCTCTTGAATGTTGTTTAGAGGCATCTCGTTTCTCCTAGAGATATTTCCTATTCTTTGACAAGCATCGTAACAAGCGACAAAAGTTTGCAAATCCTTAAATAAAGTAGGCCAAAAGAATCCCGATTGCAATACCTTAGCGCTAGTTTTGTGGGAACTAGCGTGTCCTCCACAAGGAAGTGAATGAAAATGACGAATGACACTTTGTATTTTTTCTTCCGGCACACATCTTCTAATGATGCCGTCGGGACCTCTCTTGAAGAGTAGACGTTCATTCCAATAGTATTGGCGGACATCCCTAAAGAACTTCTTTCTTTGTGCATAGGATAGTCCGGGAGGTAATTCCCGACAAAGCAAGTAATTTACAAAATCAGCAAATCAAGGTTCGTTACCTCTAGAAATCTTATCGATGTATTCTTCCATTATATGTAAGTGCTCATCCGGGAAGGAGTCATCGATGGGTAGGTCGTCGCCTTCGATATGTCGTAGATGAATTAGGTGATCCGCAATAGAATTTTCGGATCCTTTCTTGTTGCGAATCTCTAGATTGAATTCTTGGAGAAAAAGAATCCATCTAATTAGCCTCGGCTTCGCATCTTTCTTTGTGAGCTAGTACCGTATTGCTGAATGGTCCGTGTATACAATCACCTTCGCTCCTAAAAGATAAGAATGAACCTTTCAAAAGC
This sequence comes from Fagopyrum homotropicum, assembly GCA_033239125.1. Lineage (NCBI taxonomy): Eukaryota > Viridiplantae > Streptophyta > Magnoliopsida > Caryophyllales > Polygonaceae > Fagopyrum > Fagopyrum homotropicum. The sequence goes on along the minus strand of BSWB01000003.1, from coordinate 92,062,526 downwards.
ATATACAACGGCTAAAAATTCTTTTTCCGTCATGGCGTAGTTGAGTTGCGCTTCATCTAGCGTCTTGCTAGCATAGTAGATGGCATGAGTGTGGCCTTCCTTCTTTTGTTCAGGCACCGCTCCAACAGCTATGTCACTCGCATCACACATAACCTCAAATGAAAGACTCCAATACGGAGGTTGGATTATCGGGGCTGAGATGAGAGCTTCTCGAATCTTATAGAAGGCATCTAAACATTCTTGCGAAAAATCAAAAGCTGCATCGTTCATCAATAGATTAGTTAGTGGTTTCGAAATTTTCGAGAAATCTTTGATGAATCTCCTATAAAACCCTACATGTCCTGGGAAACTTCTTATCCCCTTTACCGAAGATGGAGGAGGAAGCTTCTCTATCGTCTCTATCTTAGCCTTGTCAACTTCGATCCCTCTATTAGAGATAAAATGTCCTAGCACAATGCCTTCCTTAACCATGAATAGACACTTTTCCCAATTTAGAACAAGGTTAGTGTCTTCACATCTTTGCAAAACAAGACAAAGGTCTGCAAGACAATTGTCAAATGAGGAACCATAAACTGAAAAATCGTCCATAAAAACCTCCATGATTTCCTCAATATATTCCGAGAAGATGGCCATCATACACCTTTGAAAGGTGGCTGGAGCGTTACAAAGTCCGAATAGCATCCTCCTATAAGAAAACATACCCCATGGGCACGTGAATGTGGTCTTCTCTTGATCGTCCTGGTGAATCAGAATCTGAAAGAAACCACTATAACCGTAAAAGTAACAAAAGTAGGAGTGTTGTGCTTGTTGGATATTTGGGCTAAGTCTTCATTGTAACCGTTGAGCTTGTCTTGAGACAAGGTGCAATGAGTTGTTCACAAGTGTTGTGCTTGTTGGAGATTTGGGCTATATTAAAGTGAATGAAGCTCATTGGAAGTGTTTGGACCAAGAAAAATAAGCTAGCTCTAAGCTAGCTCCGGGGAGCGGTTTTGGGCTCCATATGTGGGCCTCGGGCCCCGAACTTTCTAGGGCTTCAAGGCCCATCTTCCAAGTAATTTCCATAACCGATTTTAACCGCTTTTAACTCCCCAAAACCGTGGCCCCCTATGCCTATAAAAGGGAGAGCCATTTGCACTTGATTCAACATTCGTTTTTGCAACAATAAAGCTTCTAGTTCCATTGTATTGACATTGGATAGGCCTTCTTATAAGCTTGTTTGCAAAACTCGAAAGACCAGTACAGTTCCTTTGTATTGACAAAGGATAGGCATCCATCTTAGTTTGGTTTTGTATTGACAAAACCTAGGATTACCATTTCTACAAAGTAAGACAAGTAAGTCTCTTACTTAGTCTTTGTAACGTGTAACGTTTTATCCCACTAAGGTATTTGGATATTCCCGGTGTAGGGGAGAATACACTTAGAAGGAAAATTCATTTATGAATGACTCATTACATTATCCAAGTCAATGGTTTTAACATATAACAACCGGTTTATAAGACGTGTAATTGAACTTAACTTCTATTAGAGTTTTGTCTACTCCTTTTCGGAGATTACAAACTCTTGGTTGCGTTTTGTCTACTCCTTTGGAGACTACAAACTCTTGATTGAGTTTTGTCTACTCCTTTGTGGAGATTACAAACTCTTGGTTGAGTTTTGTCTACTCCTTTGGAGACTACAAACTCTTGATTGGGTTTTGTCTAATCCTTTGTGGAGATTACAAACTCTTGGTTGGGTTTTGTCTACTCCTTTGTGGAGATTACAAACCCTTGATTAATAACTTGATTCAGTTCAAGATAATTATATTAATTTGTTTGGCAATTGGGAGAACCGTCTACTCACATAAGTGAGACTACGGCCCTTTGGTCTAAAACCGGACACCAAAAATCCAACAGTGCTAACCTTTCAAGCATATGATCGTTGACTGGTAGCGGGAAGTGATCCTTCCTAGTTGCATTGTTCAGCTTGTTGGCCATTCCTCCCTTCTTTGGAACGACTTGAACGGATCTCACCCACTTGATATCGTAGATAGGATAGATGATACCTGCGTCAAGTAACTTAAGGATTTCCTTCTTCACGACCTCTTTCATGATCGGGTTTAACCGTCTTTGAGGTTGTCGTGAAGGCCTATAATCCTTCTCCATTAGAATCATGTGCATACATAAAGATGGTATAATTCCTACAAGATCCTCTATGGTATAGCTTAAAGCTTTCCTATGTTTCCTCAAAACAACCATAAGTTTTTCATGTTCATCTTCATTTAAATCGGAACTAACAATAACGGGAAAGTTAGAATTAGTTCCAAGAAATGCATACCGAAGATGTGTGGGAAGCGGCTTCAATTCCAAAGCTATTGATGCCTTTGATGTATCTTCAGGTACGGTCGATGCATCCTTAGAAGTATCTAAAGGTGTGGGAGTAGTGGAAGAAGACTCAAGAGTGGTTGTTGAAAGGACGGAATTGTTCTCATCATTTTCCAAAACCACGGTACACCTGTTACTTCCACGGCCATGGTTTAGGGCGTGGAACTCTCTAGTGCTCTCAAAATAACACTCCACGGGTTGAATTGTTGGAACCAGGGCCGTTGAATAACACGACTGACCGTGGTTTCTAACGTTTTCTGAGCCATGAGTAAGAAGTTAATGACAGAAATGACTTCTCGTTTTGGGAAGTTGGATAAGTTTGAGGGTGTAGACTTTAGGAGGTGGCAAAAGAAAATGCACTTCCTCTTGACTACACTAAAAGTCGCTTATGTACTCACTACACCTAGACCGGCCGAGCCGGTTGATGATATGGTGGAGGAGATAGAGGTTGTCCGACGAAGGAGCAAATGGGATAATGATGACTACATATGTCGTGCTCATATTCTCAATGGCATGAGTGATGCATTGTTTGATGTCTACCAAAGTGTAGAGTCATCAACATCAATGTGGGATCAACTGGAGTCTAAGTACATGGCGGGGGATGCTTCATCTCGCAAGTTCTTAGTCTCGGATTTTAACTCATATAAAATGGTGGACTCAAGGCCGAATGGAACAATACAATGAATTGCTCCGGATTCTTGGGAGGTTCACTCAACATGCCATGCATATGGATGAGGCCATTGCGGTTTCATCTATAATGGATAAGCTTCCCCCTTCGTGGAAGGACTTACGCCATGTGCTAAAGCACAAGAAGGAAGAACTCACGTTGGTGGAACTTGGCTCTCACCTTCAAATTGAACAAGGCCTTAGAGCACAAGAAGGGGGACTCAAGAAGGAGGATAAAACTTCTACTTCCCACGAGGCCAACATGATGGATGGCAAGGGCAAAAGGAAGAGGTTTAAAGGAAAGGGCAAGGACAAGAGAAATAAGTCCAAGAAGTCCAAGAAGGATAATGTTGACAAGAAACCAAAAGGTTCTTGTTGGAAGTGTGGCAAGATTGGCCACTTCAAGCGGGATTGCAAGATTAAGGATGATGGATCCAAGGGTGGAGGCCAAAGTAGCCAAAACCCCTCAAACCAAGGTGACTCACTTATGAGTCTTGATTCTAACTTTGACATAAATTCTGATTTGAATTATGTGTCATTGACCTTTGAATGTTTGTCCATGCAGGATGATGACCTTGGATGGTGGGTGGACTCGGGTGCAACAACTCATGGTTGCAAAGATCGGCGTTGGTTCAAGATATACGCTGTTGCTAACGATGGAGCACTCATACATATGGGAAATGAGTCTACCACCCCCGTTCTAGGAAGAGGACGGGTTGATCTATACTTCACAAGTGGCAAGACTCTAGTCTTGTCAAATGTACTACATGCACCGGCCATTAGAAAGAATGTTGTTTCTGGTGGTGTACTCAATAGGCTTGGCTTCAAACAAGTCATAGAAGCCGACCGCTATGTATTATCTAGGAGAGGAACATTTGTAGGCTTTGGCCATTGGAACAATAATATGTTTCTGCTCTCTTTATGTAATAAACTTTCTAATAGTAATATAAACAAGAACAGGTTGTTTACATTGTCTTCTTCTTCTTCTTCCAATTGTCATTTTGTTAAATGGCATGCACGACTTGGACACGTTCATTTTAAGTGTATGAATGACATGACTAAGGATGGTATTTTACCTAAACTTGAATTGCCAAAAGACAATTGTAAAACGTGCATGTTGACCAAGATAACAAGACTTCCATTTCCTAGAGTTGAAAGAGAACAATCAATGCTCGGCTTAGTTCACTCGGATCTAGGCGACTTGCACTCTACTCCTTCATTACGAAAGAAGAAGTATTACGTAACATTCATAGATGATTACTCTAGGTATTGTTATGTATATCTACTATTTGCAAAGAGTGATGCCTTAGACAAATTCTATGTATTCAAGAATAAACTGAGTTGCAACAAGGTACCTTAATAAAAAGACTACGCACGGATCGTGGTGGTGAATTTATGGATAAGGAATACTTTGAGAGTGTCGGAATCATACATGAGACCACGGCACCTTACACACCACAATCAAATGGTGTGGCCGAACGAAAGAACCCAGTGCTTAAAGAGATGGTCAATGCCATGTTGTCTTACTCGGGTCTTAAGAATTCGTTTTGGGGTGAAGCTATGCTCACGGCAAACTACTTGCTTAATCGTGTTCCAAACAAAAGAAGCAAGAAGACTCCTTACGAACTATGGTTCAAAAGGAAACCAAACCTACATTACTTACGAGTTTGGGGATGTCGAGCCATAGTAAGGCTAAATGACAACAAACGTAAGACTTTAGGTGAAAGAGGTGTTGAGTGTGTGTTCATTGGCTATGCCGAACACTCCAAAGCATATAGATTCTATGTGATAGAACCAAATGACTTCATCTCGGTTAATACCGTAATAGAGTATAGGGATGCCATCTTTGATGAAGATCGCTTCACCTCGGCTCCTAGGCCTAGGGAAGTTATAAACATGACTTTAGATGAGGAACACCCAAACAAGCATCGTAGGATTCAAGATGAATCCTGGGAAGCGTCCCACGGGCTTGACTTGCCAGAGATTGCTCCTATGAGCATTAATTTGTCCCAAAAATCAATTTTCCAAGTGTTCTTGGTTGAAGGGTCAAGGGATAATGAAATGGATCGTCACTCTTACTTTCATATGGATGAGGATCCAAAGACATTTGATGATGCCATGAAGTCTCAAGATGTTGCCTTTTGGAAGGAAGCAATCCAAGAGGAGATGGACTCCATTATGGGCAATCATACATGGGAGTTAGCCAACCTTCCTTCCGGTTGCAAACCTTTGGGATGCAAATGGATCTTCAAGAGGAAGATGAAAGTTGACGGTTCCATTGACAAGTTTAAAGCACGCTTGGTCATCCAAGGCTTTAGACAAAGGGAAGGTGTCGATTATTTTGACACATATGCTCCGGTGGCTAGGATTACAACCATTAGGTTATTAATAGCTTTGGTGGCTATACATAATCTAGTGATTCATCAAATGGATGTCAAGACAGCATTCCTTAATGGTGATCTAGATGAGGAAGTGTATATGAGACAACCTGAAGGGTTTGTTTTAAAAGGACAAGAGCACAAAGTATGTCGCTTGGTCAAATTCTTGTATGGACTAAAGCAAGCTCTAAAGCAATGGCATCAAAAGTTTGATGACGTCGTATTGTCAAATGGATTTAAGATAAATCAAGCTGACAAGTGTGTCTATAGTAAGTTTGATCATACCGGTCAAGGTGTGATCATATGCTTATATGTTGATGACATGTTGATCTTTGGAACAAACCAAAGACAAGTAGATCTCACTAAGGATTTCTTGTCCACTAAGTTTTCTATGAAAGACTTAGGTGAGGCGGATGTGATTCTGGGCATAAGAATCAAACATGATTCTAAAGGCTTAAGCCTCACACAATCACACTACATTGAGAAGATTTTCAAACGCTTTCAATGTAATAAAAGTACAATTGTTAGTACTCCTATGAACTCAAGTGAGAAGTTGATGCCCAACCAAGGATCAGTTGTCTCTCAACTTGAGTATGCACAACTAATAGGATGTTGCATGTATGCAATGACTAGCACTAGGCCAGATATTGCTTTTGTTATTGGTAAATTGAGTAGGTACACAAGTTGTCCTAGCTCACAACATTGGAAGGCAATAAGGCGTGTGCTTAGGTACCTCAAGGGGACCATGGGTTTTGGCATCTTGTACAGTAAGTATCCTTTAGTGATAGAAGGCTACTCGGATGCGTCATGGATCACTAATCTAGATGATCACTCATCCACCACAGGATGGGTTTTCTTGTTAGGTGGTGGTGCCATTTCATGGGCTTCAAAGAAGCAAACGTGCATTACCACCTCGACCATGGAGTCCGAGTTTGTGGCACTTGCCGCTGCCGGCAAGGAAGCTGAATGGCTAAGAAATTTGGTTCTAGAAATTCCTCTATGGCCAAAACCGGTTTCTCCTATCTCGATTCATTGTGATAGTGCAGCTACGTTGGCTAAAGCTTATAGCCAAACGTACAATGGGAAATCAAGACATCTTGGTGTGAGACATAGCTCGGTTAGAGAGCTCATAACTCACGGTATAATATCGGTCGATTTTGTAAGAACACACAATAATCTAGCCGATCACTTAACCAAGAGCTTGGCTAGGGACTTAGTTCAAAAGTCAGTCAAGGGGATGGGGTTAGCGACCTAAATTGAAAACGACTTGTCGTGGGACACCCAATTCACCTATGGCTTGATGCCTTAGCCGAATTCAATGAGGAAAGCCCATTCCAAGAAGTTGTGAGCATAATATGTCCATCCATGGTGATGCTCTATGCCTATATAATATGTATAGTTTGAAATATGTGATTTCTTAACAACTCTTTTGAAAATTGCAATTATAGGTGCAAGATCAAAAGAGAGTTGGCTACGTGAACGTGAAGTGTCAAGGCTTCTTCAAGGGAGTAGATGGTCGACTCGCCTATATGTTCATTAAAGGATTAGGACACAATAGCCTTTAAATGTGTCATTTATTTGTAAAGGAAATGTAAATTTCGTGTATGTTACCTTCATGTACTTAAACAAGTTAAGTGGTTCAATCCATTAGGACACCACAATTCTTTAGTGCAGAATGTGTAATTATACTAATTCAATAAATTCAATCGAAAGATATTTATGATTATGCGAATATTTTGTTTGGATGTATGTCTATTAAAAGTTTCTTGACTTTGCTCAAATGGGGGAGGAATGTTGGAGATTTGGGCTAAGTCTTCATTGTAACCGTTGAGCCTGTCTTGAGACAAGGTGCAATGAGTTGTTCACATATGTGTCACTATGGTCCGGGTTGCGGGAGGCAAGCCAAGTGACCGGCACTAAGAACAACTAGTATTGTAAGGGGAGTCGAATCAAAGCAAGGTGATTCACGACAAGGTCAACTTGTGCTAGATTTTAGAAGGCCGGTGTTTGGGGCTTTTTAGCCATATTTTATCGGCACACCTTTGGTTCTTAGGCCTTATATTGGCTAAAGAATATGTGGTTAAAAATTGGGAGCAATCAAAGCTCAAATGCTTAGTGAATGTCAATGAAGCAGCTAGTGAGCTTCTTAAGGAGCTGCACTAGCTTGAGCTAAGATATTGAGTGTTTGAGGATCTTGGAGCTTACCCTAGCTATATTAAAGTGAATGAAGCTCATTGGAAGTGTTTGGACCAAGAAAAATAAGCTAGCTCTAAGCTAGCTCCGGGGAGCGGTTTTGGGCTCCATATGTGGGCCTCGGGCCCCGGGCTTTCTAGGGCTTCAAGGCCCATCTTCCAAGTAACTTCCAAGTAATTTCCATATCCGATTTTAACCGCTTTTAACTCCCCAAAACCGTGGCCCCCTATGCCTATAAAAGGGAGAGCCATTTGCACTGATTCAACATTCGTTTTTGCAACAATAAAGCTTCTAGTTCCATTATATTGACATTAAATAGGCCTTCTTATAAGCTTGTTTGCAAAACTCGAAAGACCAGTACAGTTCCTTTGTATTGACAAAGGATAGGCATCCATCTTAGTTTGGTTTTGTATTGACAAAACCTAGGATTACCCTTTCTACAAAGTAAGACAAGTAAGTCTCTTACTTAGTCTTTGTAACGTGTAACGTTTTATCCCACTAAGGTATTTGGATATTCCCGGTGTAGGGAAGAATACACTTAGAAGGAAAATTCATTTATGAATGACTCATTACATTATCCAAGTCAATGGTTTTAACATATAACAACCGGTTTATAAGACGTGTAATTGAACTTAACTTCTATTAGAGTTTTGTCTACTCCTTTTCGGAGATTACAAACTCTTGGTTGCGTTTTGTCTACTCCTTTGGAGACTACAAACTCTTGATTGAGTTTTGTCTACTCCTTTGTGGAGATTACAAACTCTTGGTTGAGTTTTGTCTACTCCTTTGGAGACTACAAACTCTTGATTGGGTTTTGTCTAATCCTTTGTGGAGATTACAAACTCTTGGTTGGGTTTTGTCTACTCCTTTGTGGAGATTACAAACCCTTGATTAATAACTTGTTTCAGTTCAAGATAATTATATTAATTTGTTTGGCAATTGGGAGAACCGTCTACTCACATAAGTGAGACTACGGCCCTTTGGTCTAAAACCGGACACCGAAAATCCAACAGTGCTAACCTTTCAAGCATATGATCGTTGAATGGTAGCGGGAAGTGATCCTTCCTAGTTGCATTGTTCAGCTTGCGGTAGTCAATGCACATCCTCCAACCCGTCACGGTTCTCGTTAGAATGAGTTTGTTGTTCTTGTTGGTCACGATGGACATTCCTCCCTTCTTTGGAACGACTTGAACGGATCTCACCCACTTGCTATCGTAGATAGGATAGATGATACCTGTGTCAAGTAACTTAAGGATTTCCTTCTTCACGACCTCTTTCATGATCTGGTTTAACCGTCTTTGAGGTTGTCGTGAAGGCCTATAATCCTTCTCCATTAGAATCATGTGCATACATAAAGATGGTATAATTCCTACAAGATCCTCTATGGTATAGCTTAAAGCTTTCCTATGTTTCCTCAAAACAACCATAAGTTTTTCATGTTCATCTTCATTTAAATCGGAACTAACAATAACGGGAAAGTTAGAATTAGTTCCAAGAAATGCATACCGAAGATGTGTGGGAAGCGGCTTCAATTCCAAAGCTATTGATGCCTTTGATGTATCTTCAGGTACGGTCGATGCATCCTTAGAAGTATCTAAGGGTGTGGGAGTAGTGGAAGAAGACTCAAGAGTGGTTGTTGAAAGGACGGAATTGTTCTCATCATTTTCCAAAACCACGGTACACCTGTTACTTCCACGGCCATGGTTTAGGGCGTGGAACTCTCTAGTGCTCTCAAAATAACACTCCACGGGTTGAATTGTTGGAACCAGGGCCGTTGAATAACACGACTGACCGTGGTTTCTAACGTTTTCTGAGCCATCGTACAATTTCTCGAACTCTTCATCTTGCACCTCTTTTAGCTCCTCCACGGCTTCAACCTTAGCATTGCAATCCTCTTCTTCTCTCTTTTCCATGATGCTCATGGTTATGACCTTTTGCAATGGATCTTTAAACAAGATCGAACTTACATCCTCTCTAGATGCCTCTTCGTCGTAGATGTTGAACAAATCCTCTCGAAGTGCAGACTCTTTCACCAAGGTTGAGAGAACAAATTCAACCTTCTCTTCTCCTATATCGAAGGCTAGTCTAGCATTCTTGCAATCCACCATACAACCGGAGGTTGTAAGAAATGGTCTCCCGAGTATGATCGGGACCGGACAATCTACACGAATGTCAAGCACAACAAAATCTATAGGAATATACAATTTACCGAGCTTGACTGGGACGTCTTCAATGATACCTACGGGTCAAGTAATGGATCGATCCGCCATGTACAACGTCATCTTCACCGGTTTAGGTTAACTTAAACCGACCTTCCTACACAAAGAAAGCGGGATGATGATTACGCTTGCTCCTAAGTCACAAAGAGCATCGTATGTGACTTCGCCAACTTCTATTGGAATACAAAACGACCCCGGATCTCTCAGCTTTGGGGGCATCTTTTCCATCATTGTTTTGATGTGCTTGATAGCATGTATTATAGTCTATATTTTGGGACTTGTTTAGAGGTTTTACCTTCAATAATTTGCATGTTTGAATGTATATTATGTGATTATATTGTCGTTTCATCTACCTTTACGGGAATCGAGGTCTACACCAAGTTTCGTTGTAATCGTAGGTAAAATGACACATTTTGCATCAAAATGGAGCTAAGGAGCAAAAGAGTCATTGGAGCTACAATCAGGAGCTTAGAATGGAGCTCAGGAAGCAAAGAATTAACAAAGAAGATTTACTTTGGACAAGATTTAAGAGATTTTACCTTCAGCTGAGATTCACCTCGGTTGACCACAAAGCCACCTCGACCGAGGTGATCTAGAGGAACGCCCCGACCGAGGCGAATACCCTGACGCGGCGAGATATATTTCATTTGGCTAAGATCTTTTATTTTAGGAAGGAAAGATCTTATATTTTTGGGTTGGATTTATGGAAGGAAGATCATATATTCTGGAGATCTATTTTTGAGACATGGATATATTTCATTAGGAAATTATCTTCATAAGATATTATTATCTTTGGAAGATAATTCTCCTATATAAAGGGTTGAATTTTCCACAATTCAACAACCTCGCAGCTCTGGATTTTTATCCATTACACCATATTCTCCCAGCTGCAATTAGGAAGGAAGATTCAAGGAAGGAAGATTGAAGATCAATCAAGGAAGGATTGATAGCTTTGAGATAGCTTTTAAGGGGATTTGTTTGATATTTGATTCAGTTATTGAAGCCTTGTTCTTAAGGTTTTTGTGTTCAAATATTCATTCTCTTCCCATATATTGGATTATTGCTTTCATGATGACGAGTGGCTAATTTCCTTGTGCAATTCTAGGCTGATTGGCTGAAGATTGTAGGAAAAACAATGATAGAATAATCTTAAAATCCCAGTAGGACCTTGAAAGCTCGAGTCTTTATCCTTAACCTTAGAACATCTCGTTCAGTCGATGAACATCTCGGCCGGGGTGGAACTTGACTGGCCGAGGTGACTTATCTGATCCGAAACTGAGAGTTAAGTGATAGAGTATGCCAAATCCTATTCTTATTACACCTTTCCTGGTTCAATGCAAGCCTAGGATGAGACTTACCCGGTAATTCCTTAGTTTGTTTACCCATGATCATAAGTGTAGGTAATAAAGGTTTATCTTTATTGGGGTTTAAGTGTTCCTTCATCCCGTCTTTGTGAGTTAGCCTGAGACTTACCCGGTAAAGGTTGATTCTATTCCCTTAGTTGGTGTGTTGGTTTGAGATTATAGTTCCTTTTCCTAGTACCTTGAGACTTACCCGGTAATAGGAGCTTTGGTTTGGAGTTAGTGAGTAGTGAGACTTACCTGGTAATCTATTCCATTTTAGAAACACCTTCCCTTTGCAAAACCTCAGCTTTGTCCGCTTATCATGAGATCTTGAGTTGGAACTACAAATGGATGTTTTAATCCCTAGAATTTGCATATTTCCTTTAATTGACCTTATTATCATCTCTTTGATTTCTTTAATTGCTTTTGTGGTTATTAGTTGCATTGACGACCTATACTTGCTTTGTTTCACCTAAGTCCTTGTGATCGACCCCTGGAATTCTTGCTTTTATCACAATTCATCCGTACACTGCGGGTTTGCATCCTTATTTTAAGCATATTTTCTCGGTTATAAATTTAAAGCTTGCACACACCGTTTGGAGCGAACAGTGCTCCGAAGATTCCGAACTCATCTTGACTTCTCCAAAGTCTTCCAGCTTCCTCTTGTTAGAGAGGATCTCTTTCAAGAGCTTCCCGTAAGCGGGCATACCTACTATTGCATCAATAAAAGGTATGTTAATATGCAGTTTGCTCATTAGATCAACAAACGTACCGAACTGCTTGTCTAGACACGCTCTTGCTCTAGATTGCGGAAATGGTAAAGGAGGTTTGTAAGATGGAGGAGGAACATAGACATCTTCCTTCTCCTTCTCCTTATCTTTCTCTTTCTCAACGAGGACTTCTACAAACATGGGTTGCATGTCGGTGGTTGTTACACCACTCCTAGTAGTAATTGCCATTACTCGCCCATTTGAGTTATCCTCCATCTTTCCGGGAAGCTTCCCTTGATCTCTAGAAACTTCTCCGGCCTTGCTGAACACTTGATTTTCTAAGGCGTTTTGTGCCTTATCAACCGAAGTGATGTGATTCTCTAGTCCTTAGAGCTTTCCCAAGATTTACTCTAGCATAGCATTATGCTTATCCTTCTCCGGCTTGCCCGAGCCATTCGATGTTTGACCCTGGCTTTTCAAAGGAGTAGAAGAAGATGGAGGTGTTAGTGAATTTTCATTTTGTGAATAGGAATTACCGGAGTTTTGTTGGTTGAATCTCCAATTGTTGTTGTTGGAGTTCCTGTTGTTGTTCCAGTTATTGTTCCGGTAGTTGTTCCTATTGCCATAGTTATTATCCCTCCCTAGGTAGCCAGCTTCTTGCTCCTTCGTCTTTTGAAGGCCAACTCTTATGACTTCCTTCAACTCCTTGATCTCATTGTTGAGGGAAAATACTTGAGTTTGTGCATCTTGAGTCAACTTTACTCCTGGCTCTCCTGAATTCCGATTCCCATTATCCATCTTTCGGTGGGAATACTTCTCAATCACTTGGGCTTGCTTCTCAATGAAGCCCGTAGCGTCTTCTTCTCTCATGTCCGTGAATGTACCACAAGAAAGAATCTGCAAAAATCACTCAATAAGACAAATCAAATCACAAGAGAAAATCTTCCAACCTCGACGACCGAAAGCCGAATTTGGTCTAGACCAAATCCCCGGCAACGGCGCCAAAAACTTGTTCGCCTCAAAGTATGTGAGTCAAAATCTTAAATTTATATCTACAACTTATGCAAAAGCGAACCCACAGTGTACGGATTAGCGTAGTAAGGCAAGAAATTCCAGAGTCGAACTCAGGGATTTGGTGAGAATAAAATCAGTTCACAAATCATCCAGCAAGTAAAATATAGAAGCTTTGCAAGTAATATTGGGAAAACAGCAATTCTAAAGATCAAAGTGTCCAATTGTAGCAATCGATTCAAGATATTCTATCAATGTAAGGACAAAGTCGGGATTTCAAAGGTATATCTAATGTAAGGTTATGTATGGTGAAGTTCCAAACCTATATGTCTCACCCAATGACTCTCTCTATAAAGGTTGTTGAGGCTGCAGTATAGAAATGATCAAAGGACAAGAATTACTCTCAAATACCTATGCCCAAACCCAAGGAATCAAAGATAAGCCAAAACGGTTAAGGTTGTGACACTCGAAACCGAAATAGAGAATGTTGAGTCACACTACTGTTCGCCTCAAAGTGTGCGTGCAAATAAGTTTTAAATTATAAAACTGAAATCAAAGCAAGCAAACCCGTAGTGTACGGATCGGCGTAGTAAAGCAAGAATTCCAGAGTATCGAACTCAGGAATTTCGGGGATCAAATTCAGTTCACAAATTATCGAGCAAGTAAAGTATAGAAGCTTTGCAAATATTGGGAAAACAACAATCATAAAGATCCAAGTATCCAATTGTGACAATCGATTCAAGATATTCTATAGATATAAGGACAGAGTCGAGATTGGAAAGGTATAACTAATGTAAGGTTGAGTACGGTGAAGTTCCAAAACCATATATATATCACCCAAGGACACTCTCTATAAAGGTTGTTGAGGCTGCAATATAGAAAGGATCTAAGGATAGGAATTACTCTCAAATACCCATGCTCAAACCCAAGGAATCAAAGATAAACTAAAACGGTTAAGGTTGTGACACTCGAAACCGAAATAGAGGATGTTGAGTCTCACTACTACCTAGAAAAGGCAAGCGAAGGCTAGGTTAAGGCAAATCTTTAACTTTGGATCAAAGCAATAGCAAAACTCGTAAAACAGAGGAAATCACGGCTAGATCTTGAAGAACCACCGCCGTGGTTTTCAAGAATAGACTGTGGAAAATGTCGATGACAAGGTTTCTCGCAACTCTCAGGGTCCAATCTGTTTACGATCAATCCATCATTATCTAAGCCACAACTATCAACCCTTTACCCTAGAATTGGTAAAGGATTTTAGCCAATAACCATCATCATTGAATCAAAAATCATGTTTAAAAGAGAAAAAGGTTAAAACTCCGAAAACTCAATAACAATCGAATAGTCAATCTCAAATCCGAATAAAAAAGTATTGTGTTTAATGAATTCAGAATATAGAACAACAATCCTCACAACAATCTTAAGGAACAACGAAGAACGGAGTGTCAATCCGTCTCCAAAAGTAAACCCAAAGAAAATCTCGAAGTACGCAATCTTTAATATTGCGTCTTTCTTAAGCCACGATCCGAAATCTCAAATCCTTCGTATCAACCCTTCGTGAGGAATTGCAGGTGAAGGTAAAATGAAACCCTAAGCGACTGCCCTCGAAACTCCCTTCTCGAGACTTCTTATAGGGCGAAACAGGGTTACGAGAAAGTCTCAATAACCGTCATTGACGTGGCAAATTTGACACGTCACTTCGTCATGGAAATCACAGCCTAGTACAAGTTTCCACGGCCGTGGTTTAGGGCGTGGAACTTTCTGTTGTGCTCCAAATCACTCTCCACGATCTCAATTCATAACCACGGCCGTGGTTTAGGTCGTGGAACTCCCTGGCCTTCGTGAAAGCCTTTGTTTCGTGATGTTCTTCACTCATGCTCCTTCCTTAGCTTCTCCAAAGCATCTCCTTGCCATCTAGCATGATCAAATACTCCTATCCTTCCACATTATGCTCCAATTCAAGCCTTTATGCACCTATAAACATAACAAAGCTTGTTTAGATCTCTATATCTATAAAATAGGTGAAAGTGCTCATAAATACTTCAAACTCATATCCATGTACATATCTAAGAGGGAAAAACAATCAAAACAAGTGCCTAAAATATAGTCATATTTCATTCTAAAAAAATACCCCATACTTGTCGCTTGCTTGTCCCCAAGCAAGGTTTTCAAAAGCTTAGAATATAAGGTAGAATGAAATATGAATGCAAAACAAAACAGAACAATCTTTTTGGTAATGTGTTTCTAATCCATAGATCAACCTCAAATCTTGCTTCATTCATCCTTGAAAACGTTCATACACATAAACTAAAATACACAAAGTAAAGGAACATCATAAATTGTATAAACTTCAAGACAAACATCATAACCTTCAAGTATTGTCAAAATCAAACATGTGAAACTTAAATTTAGATCACCAAGTCAAATAGCATTGTTATGATCTCAAGGACTTTCAAGTAAGGTCAAGAATACGGAAAAGGGTGGGAAACTTGTAAAGGAATGTGGTGTATGAATCCGGGAAGAAGAAACAACACAAACTCTTTTCTTTTCACCATTTGAACTAACCACCAACTTAGAGCTTTGCTCTATACTTTTTGCACATAATTTTTCGACTTTACTTTTGCAAATATGGACAGCGGTGCACAAAAACCAAAACCTAGGAGATTGGTGTTTCTCAATTTCGAGATGCCTCAAACCCTTCATGCACATGCTATAATCCGTTAGGAATATCGCTCAATCTGACTTTAACAAGACACAAACACTCGGCTATGTGAATGGTGCCAAGTTACTCATCATCAAGATTGACTTCCCCAAACCTATTTTTCTACACTTTGAATTCAAACAATTTTTTTCATGGTCCTCCCACATCAAACATGCCAAAATCAACTCTTCCTTAATCCCGGATAGGTAAAGGAGGCAATTATTTTCATTGAGGGGCTAAATGATCAAAGAAAGAAGTAAGAAAATCGAGGTGCCTTAATCATCTCATAAAGAAGTATAAGAACTTATATTGTGATTTCAACCTTTATTTCTCAATATGATTTAGATAAAACTTTCACATTATGAAACTTGCAAGAAAGGATAAATAACATATTCAATCTCTTCACAATTCATAATTCAATTCAAGCATACAAATTTCATCAAAAACTCATTCCACAAGTAGATTCATCATAGAAATCATCTCTAATCTTAGAAGCACAATAATTTTTCAAAATTTTCAAAATTTTTATGGATTTTTCAAATTTTTTCAATGCAATGCAATAATGAAACGTGTGACAAATAAATGAAAGATGCAAATGTTCATGGGATTGAAAGCAAGCAAGTGTATCGAGTTATTACAAACGAGAGTCACATCCGACCCCATACTTGACATACACATTGTCCTCAATGTTCAAGAAAAATAAAGAAAAGAAAAGAAACAAAGAAACTCACTAATGGTGATGGGGTGACTCAAAGCATCCATGGAGATCACTGTGAAGGCGGTGGTGGGTATGGAAAGAAGTCGGAGCTGAAGGGACGCCCAAAATGATGTCGGTACACATCTCGTAATATCTTGGGGTTCTCCTACCGCTTTACATCATGAGCCTGCTGGTGTATCTCCAGATCTCCCACTCTCCTAGAAAGATCGCTCGCCCATGCTGGCTGCTGTTCGTACCAAGCAGGTGGAGTCTCCATCCATGTCGGGCGCTCACTCACACTAGCCCGGCGTGAGAAAGATGGTGTGGACTGTCTAGACCGATGGGGAGATCTCCTAGGCGGCTCCGGGAAGTCAGCCGGCTGGTCCGGGAATGAGCCAAAGTCATGCTCAGCCCCTCCTGCATCCTGATCATCTCCTCCTCCCATCTCCTCATCATCCTCAGCTGGAACCTCATCAGGCACATATGGAGGAGCTACTATTCTATTGGCATACATCGGTACGAAAGTCTACTTCCAGTTGTGACGGCCTAGCATGATAGTGTACTTTGGAAGCCCTGGGATGCCCCTACCACCTCTCTTCTCCCATGGTATGGCAACGGTAGGTGAAGCTCGGTGGCGAGGAAAGATGATGCCTCTAGTCATAAGTCCATTGAGACCCAAAGGTCTCGCAGCTACCCTAGTGCAAGCGGAGTAGTCAATGCCTAGCTGGTTGGCGATGTGAGTAACCATACCTCCATAACCTATGTTCCCGGCCCTTTTGTTCTTTATCTTACTAAGGGTGGAGTTAAGTAAGGTGGCACAATCTACATGAAGTCCCATAAGCATGCCACAGAGGATGAAGAGTTCGTCGGCCTTAATCTTTTGTGGTGTTTCGGTCCTAGGGAAAAGGCATTCCGATAGGACTCTATGGTCTATCTTTAAGGCTAAGTGGTATATGAGTTTAGCCTTAGTGTCGGCCGGTGGCCAACGATCCTCGCAAGCATAGATCATAGCAATATCACCCCAAAAGTCTTTGTCATACATTCCCCCGGGAAACTTTCCATTGAAACTCTCTTGAAACCCAAAGAAGGTTCCAAACTGAACTATGAAGAACTCATAGTTTTGCTCTATGAACGTGAAAGACACCGTTCGTCTAACGGCGCTATGCTCAAAGTAAGTTATAAACTCCCTTGTTATCTCCTCATAAGCATCTTCCCTAATGGTGGAGAAGATGATCAATCCGGCTCTATCCAAAACTCAAGTCAAGTCATTCACTACATTTAGCTCTTTAAGCTCTTCCAAGAAAAGGTACCTAGGTCCTGTTATCGGTCTCTTGGAAATCCTATCCATGGCTCTTTGATAATACTCATGGATACAAGGGATTCTAGGGGGTGGTGGTGATGGTGGTTCACTAGGAGGGGGTTGGGAAGAAGAGGAACTATCACCTTTCTGCATCTTATTTCTTCTTGACTTCCTTCTAAACATTTTTACTCAAAACAGAGAAAACCATGGTCTGTTCTTCAATTTCCACGGCCGTGGAACTGTACGGAACCCGTGGAATTTATCTGTTTCTCTCAAAATTCAGCAAATACACATCAAACTCAACAATCACAACCCTAAACTACTTCAAATACCAATTTCGTTCAGTTCTCCTATAATATTGCAAAATCAAGAAGAGAATAGAGAATAAAACCTAGGTTTGGATTTGAAAAATCCAAATTCCTTCTCCAATGTGGATTGTTTGCTCAGTTCGTTGTTTGGATCTTGTAGAGGATTGAAAATGCTCCAGTTTTGGTTGAAGAATTTCTCGAATCGGACTCCGGATGAGGAATTACGGGAAAGGGGCGAAATCGGCGATTTTGGGGCGTGGTTTTGGACGTGGTTTTGAGCATAGGTATGCTTTTGAGAAGGAAAGGGGGTTATATAGTGGCCGTAAATTTTTTTGAAAACCACAGTCACACGAGGTGTTCCACGGCCGTGGTTTTAGCCGTGGAGCTCTCTGTTTGTCAAAAACTTGGAGAAACTTGGAAAATCACGGCCAGTCGGGGTGTTCCACGACCGTTGTTTTGTACGGTCAACCGTGGAACTCTTTGATCTGTGCAAAAAATTCTAGTTTCATCATTCTTTCAAACTTTTCCTTCCATTCTTCGCTCATTCCTTATTTTTGACATCCAAAAACACATCATACCGGAAGGTATCGAGGGGAAAACAAACAAAAACGACTTCAAAGCTAAACTAACCTAAGTAAGAAAGAATGAAAACAAAAACGATAATGCAATACCTTGGGTTACCTCCCAAGAAGCGCTTTGTTTTGGGTCCGTAGCTAGACCGTTCTTGTGTTCAATTGAGAACAATCGGAGCGACTTCCTCAGCTCGGAGCTCCGGTGAGTACTTCTTAAGTCGTTTGGCAATTCACCTTGAAACTTCCGCACTTCTCACCCCATACTTCAACTGTGCCGTGGGGAAAAACACGTTTAATCAAATATGATCCAGTCCAACGAGATTTAAGCTTACCTGGAAAGAGTCGAAGTTGAGAATTAAAGAGGAGAATTAGATCTCCTTCTTTAAGGTCTTTTGAAATGATATGCTTATCATTCCACCGCTTCACCCTTTCCTTGTAAAACTTGGCGTTCTCATAGGCGTTCAAGCGGAGGTCTTCCAGCTCGTTAAGGTCTAAGAGGCGCTTCTCGCCCGCTTCTTTCATGTTGAAGTTCAACCACTTCACAGCCCAATACGTCTTGTGTTCCAACTCTACCGGAAGATGACTAGACTTCCCATACACAAGTTTGTATGGTGTTGTGCCGATGGGAGTCTTGTGTGTTGTCCTATACGCCCATAATGCGTCATCTAGCTTTAATGACCAATACTTCCTTGTTTTTGAGACCGTCTTCTCAAGGATACCTTTGATTTCCCTATTTCAAATCTCCACTTGTCCACTTGTTTGTGGATGGTAGGAGTGGTGATCTTGTGATTCACCCCATACTTAGCTAGTAGAGTTTTGAATCGTCGGGCTATGAAGTGTGAACCTCCGTCACAAATCATGGTTCGTGGTGTCCCAAACCTTGGGAAAATAGTTCTATTAAAGAACTTGATAACCACCATAGCATCGTTAGTTGGACAGGCAATAGCTTTAACCCATCTCGAAACATAATCTACAGCTAGAAGTATGTATTGGTTTCCGCAAGATGATGGGAATGGTCCCATGAAATCAACTCCCCAAACGTCAAAGATTTCCACCTCTTGAATGTTATTAAGAGGCATCTCGTTTCACCTAGAGATATTTCCTGTTCTTTGACAAGCATCGCAACAAGAAACAAAGGTTTGCACATCCTTAAATAAAGTAGGCCAAAAGAATCTGGATTGCAATACCTTAGCGCTAGTTTTATTGGAACTAGCGTGTCCTACACAAGGAAGTGAATGACAATGACGAATGACACTTCGTATTTCGTCTTCCGGCACACATCCCCTAATGATGTTGTCGGGACCTCTTTTGAAGAGTAGAGGTTCATTCCAATGGTATTGGCGGACATCCCTAAAGAACTTCTTTCTTTGAGCATAGGATAGTCCGGGAGGTATTTCTTGACAAACCAAATAATTTACAAAATTAGCAAACCAAGGTTCGTTACCTCTAGAAATCTTGTCGATGTACTATTCCATGATGTGTAAGTGCTCATCTCGGAAGGAGTCATCAATGGGTATTTCGTCGCCGTTGGTGTGTGGTAGACGACTTAGATGATTCGATACAAAACTTTCAGAACCTTTCTTATCCCGAATCTCTAGATCGAATTCTTGAAGAAGAAGAATCCATCTAATTAGCCTTGGTTTTTGCATCCTTCTTGGCGAGAAAATACCGTATTGCTGAGTGGTACATGTATACAATCACCTTCGCTCCCACAAGATAAGAACGAAACTTTTCAAAAGCATATACAACGGCTAATAAGTCTTTTTTAGTTGTGGCGTAGTTGAGCTGCGCTTCATCTAGCGTCTTGCTAGCATAATAGATGGCATGAGTGCGGCCTTCCTTCTTTTGTCCCAGCACCGCTCCAACAGCTACGTCACTCGCATCACACATAACCTCGAATGGAAGATTCCAACCGGAGGTTGGATTATTTGGGCTGAGATTAGAGCTTCTCTAATCTTATAGAAGGCATCTAAACATTCATGCGAAAAGTTAAAAACTGCATCCTTCATCAATAGATTAGTTAGCGTTTCGAAATTTTCGAGAAGTCTTTGATAAATCTCCTATAAAATCCTGCATGTCCTAGGAAACTTCTTATCCTAGGAAACTTCTTATCCCCATCATCGAAGATGGAGGAGGAAGTTTCTCTATAGTATCTATCTTAGCCATATCAAGTTCGAACCCGCTATTAGAGATCAAGTGTCCTAGCACAATGCCTTCCTTAACCATGAATTGACACTTCTCCCAATTAAGAACTAGGTTAGTGTCTTTACACCTTTGCAACACAAGAGAAAGGTTAGCAAGCCAATTGTCAAATGAGGAACCATAAATTGAAAAGTCATCCATAAAAACTTCCTTGATTTCCTCAATATAATCCGAGAAGATGGCCATCATACACCTTTGAAAGGTGGCTGGAGCGTTGCAAAGTCTAAATGACATCCTCCTATAAGCGAACGTACCCCATGGGCACGTGAATGTGGTCATCTCTTGATCGTCCGGGTGAATCGGAATCAGAAATAAAACACTATAACCGTCAAGGTAACAAAAATAGGAGTGTTATGCTAACTTTTCAAACATTTCATCTATGAATGGTATTGGGAAGTGATCCTTCCTAGTTGCATTGTTCAGCTTGCGGTCGTCAATGCACATCCTCCAGCCCGTTACGGTTCTTGTAGGAATGAGCTTGTTGTTTTTTATTGGTTACAACGGTCATTCCTCCCTTCTTGGGAACGACTTGAACGAGGCTCACCCACTTGCTATCGGAGATAGGGTAGATGATACTTGCATCAAGTAACTTAAGGATTTCTTTCTTTACGACCTCCTTCATGACCGGGTTTAACCGTCTTTGAGGTTGTTGTGAAGGCTTGTAATCCTCCTCCATTAGAATCTTGTGCATACATAAAGATGGTTTACTTCCTACAAGATCCTCTACGGTATAGCCTAAAGCTTTCCTATGTTTCCTCAACACATTCATAAGTTTCTCATGTTCATCTTCCTTTAAATCGGAACTAACAATAACGGGAAAAGTAGAATTAGTTCCAAGAAAAGCATACCGAAGATGTGTGGGAAGTGGCTTCAATTCCAAAGTAATTGGTGCCTTTGATGTGTTTTGAGGCGTGCTTGATGCTTCCTTACATTTATTGTATATATTTATAGAATTTGATGTTTTGGTTTTAATCTATCTGTGCCTTGTTGTAAGATCCGGTGAACTTGTTGGCAGGCTAGGTTTATGATTCACTGTGAGATCCTAGCCTAGTGACGCCTCGAGTCCCCGGATTCGGGGTGTTACAATCACCGCCCCTACGGTGACAAAACCCCTCCAGCACCACCCCCGGCGTTGGGCCAACGCCAACACAAAGCAGTCACCGCCCCCATGGTGACAACCCCTCGCGCCCGCAATGACAGCCTTGACAAGACACTTCCAGCGTCACCCCTGATGTTGGGCCAGTGGCAGCCCCTTCCTTGTCACCGCCCTCGTGGTGACAAGCCACCGCCCCTGCGGTTTTACCCAGAAAAGAAAAAAAATAGGAAAACAGAAAAAAGGCCTCTACACCTACCCCAACCACCCCTCCCTCTCTTCTCCTCACTGAACTCGCTCCCACATTTCCTCTCACGCTCCAACTTTTTCCCTCACTCAGCACCCACGCCCTCATCACCGCCCTAGCGTCACCAACACTCACCTCTACCCCTCGACTACGCCCATGTGCCACCCCGCCCACCCCCCCCCCCTCCACTGTCTAGACTTACCTCTACTCCATCCCATTGCAAATCCCCTCCCCTTTACAATAAACCCTCACCACACTTCCACATCTCCATTGCCACAATCCCGACAACCCTTCCGCACCAATGGCGAACAGAGGGAATAGTTCAACAACGCCCACATCAAATTTTTGACAAAAATGCCTTGCTAACTTCTCCCGCCCCCACTGTTGTTTTCACCGCCCCTACGCCTAACTGCCCCTACGAGACTGTCAACCGCCCCTGTGGTTTCTACAATAGAAAGGTTTTTCTCTTTGAATTTCTATGTGATTTCTAATTCAATTACCTGCAAGTGTTTCTAGAATGGAGAAACCAAGAAAATGCAAGATGAACCCCAGGGAATTAAAGAGGTACGAGACTGTGCAAAGCTAAGCGGTCTTTCCAACTCGGTTTTTACATATACCGACGTTGGAGAATTTGGGATGCTAGAGAGTATGTAGGCATTCCTCGAGCATGCTGGGCTCGGAGAATTCCTTAGGAAAAGTGCTGCAACATATCCATAGTTGTCAAGGTAGTTTGTACCCACATTCAACATGGAGAAGGAAGACCAATATTGTGTTGGTTTGTCTATCAAATACAACAAGAAGAGGTATTCCTTTGATTTGGACCAGCTGAGGGCCGCCATTGGGATTTCCAAGATCCCTTCTGAGAACTGGTGGGAGACGGCTCCTACTCCAGACCTGATTGAGTTCTGGCGAGCTGCTACCGGTTCTGAGTTCCATGTCGGGGGTGAGTACAAAAACAAGCTCACTCACCCCTGCTTCAGGGTGCTCTCCAAGATCATCATGTGTGTCTTATGTGGACACAAGGAGGAGAACAAGGTCGCCCTCAAGGACCTTCCACTACTTTATGCCTGCATCCCGGCATGTGACAATGTGTCGGATTGGATCACACTCTTCCTCTCGGCTTTGCAGCGGATTAGGAAGGACGAGCCCCAGGACATTGTTAGAGGAGAGATCATCACCCTCATTGCGGCTCAGGTGATGGTTGTGTCTGATTTGGAGGGTGGGATGGCGATCCCGTTCTACACTCAGGGCCTTCTCCGACGTTGCAAGTTGTTGAAGAGGGAGGGTGAGCACCCCTTTTGGCTTTTATTTGAGACGGGAGCCATGTCACTTACTTGCCCTGGCCTTTGGCGAGTTCGAGTCGGGATCTGGCTGAGGATTATCAGCCCATCCCCGATGACATAGAGATGCCTGCGGCGAAGGAGTATGACCCCGCGCATGCTAGTCTTCTACCTCAGATGGCTGCTCTAACCACTCAGGATCAGGTGTGGCACACCATCTATCAGACGATGATGGTTGAGCAGCAATAGACTTGGCAACGGGTTTTGAGGAGAGGATGACTGCGCACTTTGGCAGACTGATGTGCATTAGAGGATGGAGGCTCAACAACAGGCTTGGTAGGCCGGCCTTGAGACCTCCTTTGGTTCTAGATTGGATGCTCAGCAAACCCGCCTCGATGACATCTACCGGCGTTAGGAGCACTTATTTGGTCACTTCCCGTATCCACCTCCGGATGGTCTAGTCGGACAATTGATGACATGAATTATGACCTATATTTAGGTATGTATTTATAGTTATATTCACCTACTTTACGAGAATAGAGGTCTACATAGAGTTTTATTGCATTTGTCGGTAAATTGGCGAATTATGGAGCAAAATGACATATTTAAGGATCAAGCCTTGAAGTGGGACATAAAGGGGCATAAAAGGAAGCTAGGAAGCGCCAAAGTATTTTCTGATACCGTCTGACGGGCCAGAGTATTTTCTGACCTGCGGGCTCGACTTCTTTTCAACCCAAATATTTAGGGTTTTATCTTTAAACCCTAGATTTATCCCTATAAATGTTCAATAACCTTCAAGGTTGAGACGAAGCCAAAATCTCCAAACGGGGAGACGGAAAGAAGAGATTTGGAAGGAAGATTTGGAGAAGTACGCACTTTGATATTGCGGAGTTGGAAGATCTTAGGGTTTCACCTTGAACGTGGATTGACATCCCGTTCTTCTTTGTTCCTTTAGATTTGTGAGACATTCTTATTCTATTCTACATTCATTGAACGCAAGTTACGGCTTTTGTGTTTTATTGACATTGATTTTGTGTTTGCTTTTGAAATTTCAAGGTTCTACCTTCTCTCATTTTATATTTGATTTTGGATTTCATTATGATGATTATTGGATAAAACCCTCAAGCGATTCTAAGGTGAAGGGTTGATAGTTGTGGCATAGATGATGATAGATTAAACCAAAACAGATTGGACCCTGAGAGTTGCGAGAAACCTCGTCGTCGAGGCTTCCACGGCCTGTTCTTGAGTTCCACGGCCGTGGTTCTTCAAGATATGACCGTGGTTTTCCTCCATCGTACCGGCTTTTCTTTTGCTTTGATCCAAAGTTAAAGATTGGCCTTAACCTAGCCTTGACTTACCTTTTCTAGGTAGTAGTGAGACTCAACATCCTCTACTTTGGTTTCGAGTGTCATAACCTTAACCGTTTTGGCTTATCTTTGATTCCCTTGGGTTTGGGCATGGGTATTAGAGAGTTTAATCTTATCCCTTGATCTTTCTATATTTTAGCCTCAACAACCTTTATAGAGAGAACCCTTCGGTGAGACTTATGGGTTTTGGAACTTCACCGTACAATTCCCTACCTTAGATTTATACCTTTGCAATCCCGACTTTGTCCTTATATCTTTAGAATATCTTGAATCGATTGCCGCAATTGGATACCTGAATCTTTAGAATCGTTGTTTTCCCAATTATCTTTTTTTAAAGCTTTTGTTATTTGCCTGACAATTTGTGAACTGAATTTATCCCCCCAAATCCCTGAGTTCGATACTCTGGAATTCTTGCTTTACTATGCCGATCCGTATACTGCGGGTTCGCTTTGCTTAATTTAGGTTTTTATAAATTTAAGACTTTGACGCACACACTTTTGAGCGAACAACCATCCCACTAGTGAGTATCCTCCTTGCCTCCTCCACATTTTTGGTTTTGCCTTCATTTTTGCACTTTGAGGGCAAAGTCTTCTTCAAGTATGGGGGAAGGTATCCATCATTGGTCGTACAATTTGTGTGTTAGTTTGATGATTTTTTATTAATGTTGTAATTCAATTTTATTTTCAGTAAAAAAAAAAAGACAAAAAGACAAAAAAAATTAGAAAATGTCAAGAAAATCCTTGGATAAACCGAAAACCCGAAATGACGGTTTAGGCAAAAAGAAGGTAATCCGACCAACATTAGTTTGGTGCGAAAACGAACTTGAGGGATGTGAGAATTTGGTAAGATTATCATTGAAAGAAGAAGAGTGGCAAGGTGAAAACCCGAAAAGGGCTCCTTGGCAAAATGAGCGATTCCGAGTGTAGGTTCTTCTTCCAACTTTGGCGACATAAGAAGGGGAATCATAAGGAGGAGTCCGGGTAGGTTACTGTTGGAGCGATATGGTTGTTAGTTTGTCTCTTTTCTCACTTTTCTCTTTTCTCACTTCATTTGGTAATTTTTCTTTTCTTTTCTTCACCTCTCTACTGACCTACTTCTTGGGGCTTATGTGTTGATATGGTAGGCCCGCGGGGCGGCAAAGATGAAGATGGAACGCTTTGGCCTAAACCGCCCTTGCGGTACCCTTGCCCGCGCCTGCGGTTTAGCGCCAGAGGACTTAACTCTAGTTGTTTAGCCCACCTTTATGAAATTTAAAGTGGTTGTTTAAACAACCTCTTTACTCCCTTTTATTGCATTTTCTAGTATAAATAGAGCCCTTGGCTGATTGCAAGAATCATCCTCATTTCCCCCTTAAAAGCTCTATTTTGTCTAAGTGCCATCTATATGGGTTTCTAAGTTTCTTTTCTACATTGGGTTGATTGAAATTGTATGCAATTTGGTTGTAAGTCTTTATAATAGAAGTTCAATTCAATATCCATTTGTGTTATGTTTCCATGCTCTCTAACTTATGTTTGCATGTCTTTTCTCACTTAGTTTGATCACCTAAAATCTGAAATCAAGCAAAGAAGCGATCCGTCCCTTGCGGGTTCGCTTTGCTTAATCTCAGTTTTTATAAATTTAAGACTTTGACGCAAACACTTTTGAGCGGACAAGTTTTTGGCGCCGTTGCCTGGGAATTGGTCTAGGCCAAATTCGGTTTTCGGTTGTCGGGCTTGTGCGCTTTTTGCTTTATCTTTTAACCTTTTGGTATGAGTTTTTGAGTTTTCAGTGTCTCGTATGGT
The DNA here is from genome assembly GCA_033239125.1 of Fagopyrum homotropicum. NCBI lineage: Eukaryota > Viridiplantae > Streptophyta > Magnoliopsida > Caryophyllales > Polygonaceae > Fagopyrum > Fagopyrum homotropicum. The sequence continues at coordinate 92,036,098 of BSWB01000003.1, read as the reverse complement.
TGCTAGAAGATGTAAGCCTTTATACGATCCATTATGGGTAACGAGGCAAACGGCTAGACCAGATTATTATGAATACTTGGAAGAGAAATACGCCTTCTATTGGTTTGACAACAAAAGTGAACGTGAAAAAACATTGAATACAAATTTGCGAAATGGGACAAGTGATAGCATGAAATATGACTATATTTTAGGCACTTGTTTTGATTGTTTTTCCCTTCTAGATGTGTACATGGATATGAGTTGGAAGCATTTATGACCACATTCACCTATTTTGTCGATATAGAGATCTATACAAGATTTGTTATGCTTATAGGTGAATAAAGGCTAGAATTGGGGCATATATGAAGGGAATGGAGTATTAGATCATGCTAGATGTCAAGGAGATGCTTTGGAGAAACTAAGGAAGGAGCATGATTTCAGAACTTCACGAAACGAAGGCTTTCACGAAGGCTTTTGAGTTCCACGACCTAAATCACGACCGTGGTTATGCATTGAGTTTATTGAAGGTGATTTTGAAGAGCAACAGAAAGTTACACGCCCTAAACCACGGTCGTGGAATGTTACACTAGGCCGTGATTTCCATGACGATGCCACGTGTCATATTTGCAACGTCAACAATAGTTGTTGGGCTTTCTCGTAACCCTATTTTTCCCTATATGAAGGGTGAAGACGGGAGAAAATGGGACGGTCGCATACGCTTGCATTTACAGTGGTTTATACCCGAAGAGAGAGATTTTGGATCGTTGCTTGGCAAGATTCTGAGAAAGACGCGATTTGTAGATTGTGTACTTTGAGATTATCTTAGGGTTTACATTTGGAGACGGACTGACATCCCGTTCTTCATTGCTCCTTAAGATTGGTGTGAGGATTTCTATTCCCTATTCGGCATTCATTATACCCATACTTTGGTTGTTCGGATTTGAGATTGATTTCGATAGTTATTGAGTTTTCGAGGGTTTTACCTTTTTCTCTTTTATATTTGATATTTGATTCAATGATGATGGTTATTGGATAAAACCCTTTAGCAATTTTAAGGTGAAGGGTTGATAGTTGTGGCTTAGATAATGATAGATCGATCGTAAATAGATTGGACCCTGAGAGTGCGAGAAACCTCGTCGACAGCCTTTTTCCACGGTCTGTTCTTGAGTTCCACGGCCGTGGTTCTTCAAGATTCAGCCGTGATTTCTTCTGTTGTACGACCTTTTCTTTTGCTTTAATCCGAACTTAAAGATTTGCTTTAACCTAGCCTTGGCTTGCCTTTTCTAGGTAGTAGTGAGACTCAATATCCTCTATTTCGGTTTCGAGTGTCACAACCTTAACCGTTTTGGCTTGTTTTTTATTCCTTGGGTTTGGGCATGGGTATTTGAGAGTAATTCTTATCCATTGATCCTTTCTATAATGCAGCCTCAACAACCTTTGTAGAGAGAGCCTTTGGGTGAGACATATAGGGTTTTGGAACTTCACCGTACATAACCTTTCATTAGATATACCTTTGCAACTCCGACTCTGTCCTTATATCTTTTGGAAAATCTAGAATCGATTGTCACAATTGAATACCTGGATCTTTAGGATTGCTGATTTCCTTCATGTTGTGAATCGATTTCTTTATTTCCAACTCCCCTTGATCTTCCTTCATGATGTCTTCTCTTGGATCCTTCTAGCCCTTGACCTAGTGATGGGTCCTTGTATGGAAAGTGTCGAAGATGGTCCCACATCACTAGCGTTTCCCCGTGGGGAGCACCTGTCCTCTTCGTGCGGAAGAACGACAGATCGTTGAGATTGTGCATCGACTATAGAGAGCTGAACAAGGTGACCATCAAGAACAAGTATCCTTTGCCCTGCTATGATGATTTGTTAGTTCATTCAGGGAGCGACTGTGTTCTCCAGGATTGACTTGCGATCAGGATATCACCAGCTGAGGGTGAGAGAGTAGGATGTGCATAAGACGAAATTTCAGACTCGGTATGGCCATTACGAGTTTATAGTGATGACATTCGGGCTAATGAATACGCCCGCCGATTTTATGGAGTTGATGAATGGCATATTCATCGACTTTTTGGATTAGTTTGTGGTGGTCTTCATAGACGATATCCTGGTGTGCTCTCGTAGCAGAGAGGAACATACAGGATATCCACGGACAGTACTGCGAGTTTTGCGGGATAGAGAACTTTTTGTTAAGTTCTCTAAGTGTGAGTTTTGGATGACAAAGTTAGCATTTATAGGTCATGTTGTCTCCGCTGATGGGATCAAGGTTGATCCGGAGAAGATCGAGTCTGTAGAAGCGTGGACGACACCGACGAACGTCAAAGAAGTACGTAGCTTTCTTGGCCTAGCCGGTTATTATCGACAGTTTCTGGAGGGATTCTTTGTGATTGCCCGTCCACTTACCAATCTGCTAAGGAAGACTACCCGGTTTGTATGGTCCGAGCCGTGTACTCAGAGTTTTGAGGAGCTGAAGAGACGTCTAACTTCCGCTCCGATTTTAGTGAAGCCGGAGGGCACAGAGGACTTCGTAGTCTACAGTGACGCAGCCAAGCTACACTTGGGATGTGTTCTAATATAGTGACCGACGGTATTTCTATGGTCGTCTATACCCAATCAAAAGTAAATCCCGACTTAGCACTAAGAACAAGTATAGTGATTAAGTAAGGTCGAAACCAAGAGAGTTAAGGTGTTTTAGATGCGATTATCGATTATAGTGACAAGTAACACAGGGGGGGTTGGTTGAATTGATGCACAAAAACTTATGAAAACGATTAATGCGACAAGTAAGACAATAATGGATGAATCTACACTAGGTTGATTCTAAGAATGCAATTGCTACTTTGGTGAGTTCCTTTTACAAGTTTTCAAGTAATCACCCGTCTCGATCATATATATGTGTTGAGCCAACCGGCATCAACACAACTTAACAGGTTAGAGTTCCGTAAACCTACAAGAATAAATAACAAGTTAGCTTTCAAACAAAGAATTAGGGATATAAAGAGAAGATTAAAACCGTTAAACTTATCTTTATATTTGTGTTTCTTTTCTTTAAGTAATCACAACCCTGATAGAAATACGGGCGATCTAGATCGAGGAGAAACTTCAACTACTCCTTCTTGATTGTTTGAGATGGATCAAATGTGAGTTTGAGTGGCGGAAGCGTTAGGTTTGATCCTTCAAAAGGATCCTCGAATGTGGAGGCTTGGATCAAAGACTAGATCCAAGCAAGAACTTTAAGGGGATTGAAGGAGAAGTGATGCCTAAACTAAGTAAGAGGGTTTTCCTTCTCAATACTTAGTATTCAACTTAGACATCTCTTTTACAAATGAGCCAAGCCATCCTTATATAGTGGATGAAGGCCATACAAAGAGTCTTAACATAAATGACGGAATTAAAAGTCGGAATTAAGTTCCGAATATGAAAAGCCTAAAATATGAAAGGTCGGAATTTAATTCACGGAATTAAGTTCCGGAATTAAAGTTCCGAATACAAAAAGACTTATTATTAAATAGCCGAATAATAATAATGGTCTTCCAAAATGTGCGGGTCCTTCTAGCCGGAACACGGATGGCATCGCCATCCGGGGGCATATCATTCTCCTCCTCTTAAATGTGAAACGTCCTCGTTTCACCGTCAAAAAAGAAAGGAGTCACTTGAGGAACAAGACCCTTGAAAATCAACACCGAATGCACATTATCGGGAGGCTTGGACTTGTAGTCCTTCAACATTGTGGCTTTGCGGCGTTTGTTGAATATGTAATCCCTCAAGGTGGAGGTGTTGTGGAGTTTGTCCATCATGCCATAAATGGTCTTGACTTTGAACGACGGAGGCATGCTGAAAATTTTGAAGGACAAGCCAAGTTGGAAGTTAGTTGGCAATGTAAAGACAAACCTCGGATCATACGACTCGGATTTGTATTCCATCAACACGATTGTGCCGTTGTCGGAGTCGATGATTTCTTCTTTCTCAATGATGGCTTCATCTTTGTCATCTTCAAAATTATCCACATAACGGATTGACAAGATGAATTGGAATAATCGGGGAGACCTCTTGAATGATGACTTTTCCCACATCTTTGAGTTCATCACACAATGGTTGGACAACCAACTCACTCCGTGGTTGTGACACCGGTTCAGGTTCTTCCTGTTGGGCGGCCGTCATGAGGGAAGCCATTTGTGCCTTCAAAGCTTCTATCTCATGCTTTAGAGCGACATTCTCTTTGGCTAAAATGACAACACGTTGTCGGTGTTCATTTGGATACCCATGGATGCGCTCTTTAGGCCTTGGTGGATTTGGAGGAGGCAACCACTCCTCATAGCGACTAGGACGCCGTCGGTGGGGCCTTGGTGGGTCCGGAGGAGGCAACCACGCCTCCTCCTTAAAGTATTCTCTCCGTTGGTACCTCCGGCTAGTTTTCTTGGCCTTCGGTGGAGGAGGTAACCATTCTTCATCCTCGTCATAAGAATCAGAATCATCATAGAACATGATGAACGATGAAGAACACTGAAGAACGGATGAAGATCTTCGAAGAACACCGAAGAACAGTTGAAGATCTTCGAAGAACGCCGAAGAACAGTTGAAGATCTTTGAAGAACACTTGAAGAACACTTGAAGAACACTTGAAGATCTTCAACAATATTGAAGAGAAAAAAATTTTGTGAAGAACAATCAAGAACTTTAGTAAAGAACTTGACCTCGATCCCGAGCTCTGATACCAATGATACGCCCCCGGATGGCGATGCCATCCGTGTTCCGGCTAGAAGGACCCGCACATTTTGGAAGACCATTATTATTATTCGGCTATTTAATAATAAGTCTTTTTGTATTCGGAACTTTAATTCCGGAACTTAATTCCGTGAATTAAATTCCGACCTTTCATATTTTAGGCTTTTCATATTCGGAACTTAATTCCGACTTTTAATTCCGTCATTTATGTTAAGACTCTTTGTATGGCCTTCATCCACTATATAAGGATGGCTTGGCTCATTTGTAAAAGAGATGTCTAAGTTGAATACTAAGTATTGAGAAGGAAAACCCTCTTACTTAGTTTAGGCATCACTTCTCCTTCAATCCCCTCAAAGTTCTTCTTTTGGATCTTCGATCCAAACTCAACCACATTCGAGGGTTCTTCAAGAACCAACTAAACCGACCCACTTCAAGGTTTGATCGATCAATCTAGATCGACTCAATCATACAACTTCCGCCTCCATCTCTAAGCTTCCGCAACCCATCTTCATTTACATTCGCACTTCAACTAAGGAGTAGTTGAGCTTCAGCTTGATCTAGATCCGGAATACTTCATTGACGTGTCCAAGCAAGAACTTTAAGGGGATTGAAGGAGAAGTGATGCCTAAACTAAGTAAGAGGGTTTTCCTTCTCAATACTTAGTATTCAACTTAGACATCTCTTTTACAAATGAGCCAAGCCATCCTTATATAGTGGATGAAGGCCATACAAAGAGTCTTAACATAAATGACGGAATTAAAAGTCGGAATTAAGTTCCGAATATGAAAAGCCTAAAATATGAAAGGTCGGAATTTAATTCACGGAATTAAGTTCCGGAATTAAAGTTCCGAATACAAAAAGATTTATTATTAAATAGCCGAATAATAATAATGGTCTTCCAAAATGTGTGGGTCCTTCTAGCCGGAACACGGATGGCATCGCCATCCGGGGGCGTATCAAACCCGTTATTACTTAAAGTTGCTACTAGATTAAAGACCCGAACCCGGAACCTATTAATCATAGTTGTTTACATGCACTTTAGAACCTAAGGTGATCAATCTCAAGCAATAGTAAACATGCAATTAGACAATGGAGATCAAGGAAACACAAAGTATTACTGAATGAAAACTTATATTATAAAAAACTTAGAACCAAAGTAGCAATGCAGCTTCAAACCAACCCAATGTAGCAAGGGAGTTAGCAACTCATTACAAGGTAGCAAGACAATCTAAGTGGATAATTTATTGGCTAACAAGATGATAAGATGCCTCCTCCTAGCAATCAACCAAGGACTATTTATACTACAAAAGATACTAAATAGGAGTAAATGGCCTGCCCAAAACAGCCACCTTAAATGCCATAAAGGTGGTGTAAACAGCCGGAGTAAAGCTTCTGGCGTTAAACCGCAGGGGCGGCCTTCAGGAACCGCAGGGGCGGTTTAGGCAGAATCGGTTGATCTTCTTCAGAGCCGCTGGGGAGGCTACACAATTCCGCTAGGGCGGATCTTCAATGCACTTCAACGTCTCACCTTTCGTCTTCCTGACGTTTCCGATGCCAAGCCGCCGGGGCGTCCCTATGTCGACGCTGGGGCGGTGATACAACCTCTTCGCCTTCCACCTCCCAGGTTGAGGCGCATGCAGGGGCGCAGTGGGAGACGCACGGGAGCTGGTCTTCATTTCTTCAGGACAGGTCACCGCATGGGCGCCAAGGAGTGGCGCTGGAGTGGTGGCATACTTCATGGCAGGCGTTGGCGAAGACACAGGGAGCGCTCCAGTGGAAAACGTCATCCGCGAGGGAGGCTGCAAGGACCCGCTGGGGCGGTGAGGCAATAGAAGCTTTGTTTCGTGATCGATCTTCACTCCTAAGTGCTTATAACTCCTTCTTTAGCTTCTTTTAGTCTTCTTCTTCTGGACCAAAGAGTTAGTAGTATAAACCGAAACTAATGCAATAAAAAGACTCTAAAAACTACCCTAAATGATAGTGATTCCATCACCTATCAAACTCCCCGATACTTAGACCTTTTACTCGTCCCGAGTAAAAACAAATGACATCAACTTGACTCAAAGGCCTCAGGAAGCATGAGCAAGCAGAAAGACAATGAAAAACAAGAGAAAAGTCAAGAAAAAAAGAAGGAAAACAGAGGAAATGTGAGAAAAAAAAATACTACCATCCTTATCGCTCCAAGAGTGGCCTACCCGGACAACCTCCTTATGACTCCCTTTCTTATGTCGCCAAAACGCCGGAAGGGAAACCTACACTCGGTATCGCTCATTTTGCCAAGGCGCCCTTTCGGGTTTTCACCTTGCCACTCTTCTTCTTTTCTCACTTTAACTCACTTCCCTCAAGTCCAATTTTGCACCAACCTAAGGTTGGTCGGACTACCTTCTTTTTTCCTAAACCACCCTTTCGGGTTTTCGGTTTATCCAAGGTTTTTCATGCCTTTTTTCATTTTCTTTGGCTTTTTCTTTTTTTTTTTTTGAATATCAAACTGAATTCAACAATGCAAAAAAACTCCAAAAATAACTCAATGAACTGTACAAGCAATGATATGTCCCTCCCCATACTTGAAGTACACTTTGTCCTCAAAATGGAAATGAGTCAAAGATAAATGTGGGTTAAGGGAAAAGAAGTGTACCCCTAAGTGGGGTGGTTCGGATGGACCACCTGGACCCTCCTCCGGTGGGTAAGAAAAATGGCGGAAGAAGTGCTCCCGCCGGCGGTAGATGTCATCAATGCGGTCCTGCTGGGCTGTCATCCGGCAGCCAAAAGAGGTCTCAAAACTGGCCTGCCAAGCCAGCTGCTGAGCCTCCAGTTGTTGCTGTTGGGCTGCCTGCCAGGCCTCCTGCCTCTGGTCAAAGTGTGAGGTCATAGAGGCAGCAAAGCTCGTCTACCAGCTCTCCTGCTGCTCCAGCATGGTCCTTTGATACTCCGTCTGCCATGTCCGGTGTTGGGTGGTCATGGCAGCCATCTAAGCCTGAAGGCTCGCCATGGCTGGGTCCTCCTCTAGAGCAGCAGTGGGAAACTCCTCGTCATCGTCGGGAATGGGCAGGTGCTCCTCCTGATGAGCCCGGCTGGAGCTCGCACCATGCCTCTCCACAATGGCCACTAGTGGCCTCCTCGGCACAAAACGATCTGTCGGAATGTAGAGCTCGGAGAGCTCACCTCCTAATGGTAAAGGCCGGGGGAGGTAGGTGAGGTGGCTGTTACGTCTAGGAATAGATGCACGCAAAAGTCTTAAATTTATACTCGATATATTTCTCCTAACTCCTAGTGAACCCGCAGTGTACGGGACGTTTTGTAGTAGGGATAGTATTCCAAGGTCGAACACAAAGACTGAGGTGAAATCGAGTCAAGTAGTGACTAAGGATAGTGTTGATCTAAACTAAGAAAAGATGAAAGAGACAAATAAATGAAAATCTCAATGTTTTTGGGTTGGTTTTGTGGCGATCAATCAAGGATCACAATGATATGATATGGCAAAACAAACTAAGCATTCAAGCTAAAACACAAACAAACAAACACGAAATATGTAATCAAAGGGAGAAAAGCGGATTCTAGGGGTTGGAAATTCCGGTTATGGCATAGAACTCAAGCTATCTAATCATTCCTTGGATTAACTATAGTTTGTTGGGAGTGAATGTTTCTCAAGTGGGGTCAATTACCGGGTAGTTCTCATGATCCACTAGTCCCGTTCCTAAGATCTCATCACCGGGTAAGTCTCAAAGAGCCTAAGGATAGGAATTCTACACAAACCGGATTGCTATCTAGGGATCTAACCTCTCCTTACCGGGTAAGTCTCGGGAAGGCAAGTCCTAAACATTAATCCTAGCACACTCAATCCAATAGCGGCTTATGAGGCTCACTACTACCTAGAGTTCATCATCTTTGGTATCTAAGAGCAAAAATCACCGGGTAGGTCTCTTCTAACACTTAGTTGCTAACACTAGGTCACCCTATGATAGATTTAGCTCAACAAACACTAGGATTTCAACCATCTAACATCCTAGCACTTAGTTTTATCAAATCAAACAAGTTAGTCGGAATTACGGGCTGTTCATCCCTTTCCACGGCCGTGGAAGGGCAAGATCCAACCGTGGTTTTAAACAATGACTAGGTTCAATCAAGCGAGTCATCCAAGTATTCAATTAAGTCTATTCAATCATAGTCCAAGCCATAACCATCTTTTCCTTACCCTAGAATCGCATCTATTTAGCCAATAACATGCATCTTAACAATCAAACTCAACAAGCATAAAATCATAGAATCCATGGCAAGAAGATGAAATGAAAGATGGATTAAGCAAATGAAATAAGTAAAACAAGCTAAATCAAGGTTCAAGAAGGACTTACAACCCTTCAAAAGAAGGTTCGAATCATTTCTTACAAACCCTTGCAAAACGTTTCACAAAGCTCACTCAAAATCACTCAAAAAGACTATGGAACTATGAACTAGTGTGCTTCTTCTTCTTCTCCAATGGAAGCCTTTCTTCTTCTCCAATGGTAGCTCCAATCCAATCTTCCAATGAGAGAATATTGTTGTTGAGAGTGTGTGAGAGAATGGGAGTGAGGGGTCTGATCCTAACAGCCTTGCAAGATCACCTTTTATCCTCCAAATTTGCAAGAGTCGGCCATGAAGATCGTGGGACAGCTGTCACAACTGTCTGGGGAAAACCACGGCCTATTTCCACGCCCGTGGAAGTCCCAGTGGCCGTGGTTTTGGTGCTTCTGCATTCTATGGATCATCAAGCCACAATTTGGTGCATGGCATAAACCAACAAGGTCCCATGTGTCCTCCTTAGCTCCTAGCTTGCTTCCTAATGAGTTCAAAGGTGTGTTATTACGAGGAATGATCCTCAAATGTATCGGTTAAGCTCCTAAATCTCTCAAAATACCTACAAAGCATGCAAAAGTCCGTGTAGACGTCTATCTCGACAAAATACATGAATTGAGTGCAAACGTCATGAACTAGTGCTAAACCGTGCATGAATGAGCGGGAAAACTATCTAAATGAGTGCCTAATCTAACATCATAAATCGTTTTATCAAAAATACCCCATACTTAAGGTTTGCTCGTCCCCGAGCAAGTCCCAACTATAGACTAAGAGATGACATGATTTATGCATGCAGAAAAACAACAAAATCTTTTTGGAGTTGTGCTTCTAATATTGGATCACCTTCATAGTCATGTTTCATGGCAATGGACAAGCAATCATGTTTCAAATAAATGAAAACACGGAAAGACAATTATACTTAACTCGAAAGCATGCATGGAATGTAAAAATGAAGAAGTCAAGATGATCATGAGCATATCCAATCTAGATCACTAAGTCATACACACATGCAAATAGGTCACAAGGGCTCGTGAAATAAAAGGCCAAGAAACGTTGTGATTAGGTGGGAATTTTTCTAGGTTATGTGATGCTAATCCGGGAATGGAACTAACTCCACAATTTCACATTTTTGATCAACTTCCCACAAGTGTATATTTTCTCCATCTTTTCCTTCTTTTCTTTTCTTTTTCTTTCACTTATTTTTGAGACAATGGCATTGGTGTACAAAAGCCGAAACCTTGGTGATTAGCCGTCCTCGGGCTTTTTTATTTTTCGAGGTGCATCCACACCGGGCACACATACCAAAGCTCGTTAGGACTATCAGTTTATTTGACTTTGGCAAGGCACAAACACCCGATTATGTGAATGGTGCCGAGTTACTCGTCATTTAAACCAACGTCCCCAAACCTATATTTTTTTCTACATTTTCACAACAAATTCAGCACTTCATTCATAACATTCTTTCATCAACAACTTCACCCCACACTTGCTTTTCACACACATCAACACACTAACATGCTCCTATTCCCGGATGGGTCAAAAGAGGTCAAATTTATATCAATTGAGGTGCTCAAACAACATGATCAAGATGAGTAGAGAAAGATGAATTGCCTTAGTCATTCCTATATGATGTGCAAGAACTAGCATGCAATTTCGACTTTCAATCCTCAATCCAATCAAGACAAACATCATGATCACAAATCATTCATGGGATTCAAGATAAGTACTTCAAGTCCACATATGCATTCATCAACTCAACACACAAGGCCATCCATAGCCAATTCACAAGACAATTTCATCATAAGGGTCATTCCCAAGCTTTAGAAGCACTAAAATTTTTAAATTTTCTGATTTTTTTTTTTGAATTTTTCGAAATATCTATGTACAATGCAAAACATGTGACAATATTAAACTAACCTAGATGCTAATCATGCAAGTGATCATGCAAACCCCACCCCATACTTAGAAACACATTGTCCCCAATGTGGTATTCAAGTAAAGAAGAGTGAAAGAGGGTTCTCACAATGTAAAATGGTTTGCTTTGGTATTTGGGATTACTCAAGTGGATTGATGGTGGATGATCCTATCAACGATGGTAGAGAGCTCAAGGTGTTCGTTGTGCCGTCGGGACCCGCGCTAGGCACCGCTAGCCGTCCAAGTTCCACGTCCGCTCCACCCACAATTGATGAGGGACTCATCATCATCATCATCCACATGCCATGCAAGGCTTTTATGCTACCAAGATTCTAGCACACACACAAAGCATACCAAACACACAAAAACACACAAAAATAGAAAAATCAAAACAAAAACAAAAACGAAAAGGGAAAGATGTCTACCAATGGGTTGCCTCCCACCAAGCGCTTCTTTAAGGTCATTAGCTTGACCAAACTCGGGGGCGTCTCACTCAAGGTGAAGTGGGGCAATCATGACCACCGGAGCTCCCGGGATATACTTCTTCAAACGGTGCCCATTCACCTTAAAATCTCCACAATGCTCCCCTCCTATCTCAACCGCTCCATGGGAAAGATCTTCTTCACCACATAAGGACCCGTCCATCTTGACTTTAGCTTTCCGGGGAAGATCCGCAGCCTTGAGTTGAAGAGAAGGACAAGGTCACCTTCACTCAACTCCTTTGGGATAAGACGCTTGTCATGCCAACGTTTGGTCCTTTCCTTGTAAATCCGGGCGTTTTCATAGGCATCCAACCGGATCTCCTCAAGAGCGTTCATATCTAGCAATCTTTTCTCACCGGCCTCCTTGAGGTCAAAATTTAGCCACCTAATGGCCCAATATGCTCTATGCTCCATCTCCACCGGAAGGTGGCAAGACTTGCCATAGACTAGCTTGTAAGGAGTGGTGCCAATCGGTGTCTTGAAAGCGGTTCTATATGCCCACAAAGCATCATCGAGCTTCATAGCCCAATCTTTTCTCGTCCTAGAGACCGTCTTCTCAAGAATTCCCTTTATCTCCCGGTTGGAGATCTCCACTTGGCTACTAGTTTGGGGATGGTAAGGTGTTGCCACCTTATGAGTCACCCCATACTTAGCCAAAAGTGTCCCGAAGTTCCTATTGGTGAAGTGCTTCCCTCCATCACTTATGATCACCCTTGGTGTTCCAAACCTAGGGAAGATCACTCGGTTGAAGAATCACACCACAACCTTGGCATCATTTGTGGGAGAAGTGATTGCCTCTATCCATCTTGAAACATAGTCCACCGCCAATAGGATGTAGAGGTTGCCACGAGAAGAGGGGAATGGTCCCATGAAGTCCACGCCCCACACATCGAATATATCCACCTCTTGTATGTTGTTCAAGGGCATCTCATTCCTCCTTGAGATGTTTCCGGTCCTTTGGCAAGCATCACAAGCTACCACAAAATTCTGCACATCCTTGAACAAACTCGGCCAAAAGAAACCCGATTGCAACACCTTAGCACATGTCTTGTGTGAGCTAGCATGGCCTCCACATGGCAAGGAATGACAATGGCGGATCACGCTCTCCACCTCATCCTCCGGTATGCATCTTCTAAATACTCCATCCGGCCCTCTCTTAAACAAAAGTGGCTCACTCCAGTAGTAATGCCTCACATCTTTGAAGAACTTTTTCCTTTGGGCATAAGAAAGACCGGGTGGCATCTCCTCAGACACAAGGTAGTTCACAATGTCTGCATACCATGGCTCATTTCCCTTGGACACTTGAAGCAAGCACTCCTCCACCATTTGCAATTGCTCATCCCGAATGAGTCATCAATCGGGACGTCATCTTTCTCAATCTCCAACGGTGGGAGTCTACTAAGGTGGTCCGCCACAGAATTTTCGGATCCCTTCTTATCCCGGATTTCCAAATCAAACTCTTGAAGAAGAAGGATCCACCGAATCAAGCGAGGCTTGGCATCCTTCTTAGTAATGAGATAACGGATCGCAGCATGATCCGTATACACAATGACCTTCGCTCCAACAAGATATGAGCGGAACTTCTCAAATGCATACACAACCGCTAGCAACTCCTTCTCGGTGGTAGCATAATTGAGTTGGGCATCATCTAGCATCTTGCTAGCATAATAGATTCCATGTGTAAGCCCATCTTTCCTTTGTCCCAAAACAGCCCCAACGGCTACATCACTCGCGTCACACATGATCTCAAACGGTAAACTCCAATCCGGAGGTTGCATGATGGGTGCGGAGATTAAAGCGTTCTTCAACCTACAAAAAGCCTCAAGGCAATACTTGGAGAAAACAAACTCAACATCTTTCATTAGTAGGTTAGTAAGAGGCTTAGAAATCTTAGAGAAATCTTTAATGAATCTCCGGTAAAAACCGGCATGCCCTAGAAAACTCCTTACCCCCTTCACCGAGGTAGGTGGTGGCAACTTCTCTATCGTCTCTATCTTAGCCCTATCAACCTCAATGCCACGGTTGGACACCAAGTGTCCCAACACAATGCCTTCACTTACCATGAAGTGGCATTTTTCCCAATTTAAGACTAGATTAGTCTCCTCACATCTTTTTAGCACTAGAGACAAGTTAGCTAAACAATCATCGAATGAAGATCCATAAACAGAAAAATCATCCATAAACACTTCCATGATGTTTTCAATATACTCAGAAAAAATAGCCATCATACACCTTTGAAAGGTGGCGGGTGCATTACACAACCCAAATGGCATTCTCCTATATGCAAATGTACCCCAAGGACATGTGAATGTAGTTTTCTCTTGGTCATCCGGGTGGATAGGGATTTGGAAGAATCCACTATAACCATCTAAGTAGCAAAAGTGAGAATGTTGAGCTAATCTCTCTAGCATTTGGTCAATGAAAGGAAGAGGGAAGTGATCTTTCCTAGAGGCCACATTTAGTTTCCTATAGTCTATACACATCCTCCATCCTGTAACCGTTCTAGTTGGAATTAGTTCATTATTCTCATTGGTTACTACGGTCATCCCACCCTTCTTAGGTACCACATGCACGTGACTAACCCATTTACTATCCGAAATCGGGAAAATGATTCCCGCATCTAGCAATTTAAGGATCTCTTTCTTGACTACTTCTTTCATGATAGGGTTTAGTCTTCTTTGAGGTTCAATTGAAGGCTTATGGTTGTCTTCCATTAAGATCTTATGCATGCACAAAGAAGGTTTAATGCCAACTAAATCATCAATGGTATAGCCAATGGCTTTCCTATGCAATCTCAACTCATGCAACAATCTAGCAAGTTCATCATCATTCAAGCATGCATTCACAATAACCGGATATGTAGAATTCTCACCAAGAAAAGCATACTTAAAATGAGAGGGAAGGGGTTTAAGTTCAAGTTTAGGAGGACCTTTATCGAGTGGAGACGCTCCATATAATGTAGGTTGAGATGAATCCAAAGCCATGGAAGACTCCCCAAAGCTCCTTGAAGCTTGATCAACAACCAATGCAGTTTCTGGGGAAACCACAGGCAAAATTACGGGCTCTGGCACAACCACGGCCGTGGAACTTGCAAAGCTATCACTTCGGATCACTCCAGTAGGTTCCACGGGTAAAACCACGGGCGTGTTTCTTCCCCCCAGGCCGTGGTTCCTACAGGAATTCAGCACACCTTTGTGTGCTTCAAATTCAGCTCTTGTCTCCTTTTCCAATGCTTCCAAAGCCTTGATTTCTTCATTGCAAGCCTCCTCAACTCCTTCGTCCATCAAACTTAAGCTAAGAACCTTCTCCAAGGGGTCCTTGATCAAGATCGAGCTCACAACTTCTCTACAATCTTCTTGCTCGACAATGTTGAACACATCTTCACCAAGGGCTGGCCCTTTCATCATTGTGGACAGCTTGAACTTGATATTCTCTTCTCCAATGTTGAAGGAGAGAATTCCATTTTTACAATCAACCAAAAATCCAGAAGTGGCTAAGAAAGGTCTCCCCAAGATGATAGGAACAGGATAGTCCGCCGGGATGTCCAAAATAACGAAGTCTATTGGCACGTAGAACTTCCCGAGTTGCACCGGTATGTCCTCCAAAATTCCAATGGGGTGAGTGATTGAACGGTCTGCCATGTAGAGGGTCATCTTGACCGGCTTTGGCTCTCCTAGCCCAACCTTGTTGCAAAGTGTTTGTCCAAACGAGCTCTTGCTCGTCATTGTGGGAACGGTAGTGGTGGCTTGTATGGAGGTGGTGCCACATATGTTGGCTCATCATCCTTGCTCTTGCCTCCTTCTTCTTGCAATGGCTCTTCCTCTACCACTACTTGCTTCCCCTTGTCACTTCCCTTGGGTAAGGGATCCTTAATGCTCAACCTGCTCCTTGTTGTGATGGCCAACACTTGGCCTCTCGGGTTGTCTTCAGTTCTTCCGGGAAGCTTTCCTGGATCTCTATGAGCTTCACCCGCCTTTTGGAACACTTGTGCTTCCAACACCTTTTGAGCTTTAGAAATGGAAGTCACCGTGCTCTCAAGACCACTCAACCGTCCAAGCAATTGCTCAAACATCATCTCGGTTCTATCCTTTGGAGGTTGAGTAAATCCGGGTGGAGGTTCTTGTGAAGCCTTTGGTGGTGGAGTTGCGCTTGTGGAAGCGGGAGGGTTCAAGGCTCCATCCGGGTTAGAATAGGAAAACCCGGGATGGTTGTGGTTAGGCCGGTAATTGTTGAATTGCCGGTTGTTGTTGAAGTTCCTTGGGCCTTGATAGTTGTTGTAGTTTCCCCTTCCCATATAGTTCACATCTTCCTCCTTTGAAGACAAGTTTGCTTGCACTTGCACTTGAGGGCTTGCTTGATTCTTCAAAGTTGTAGCACACAACTCCCTCAAAGATTTCAGCTCATTGTTGATTGCATCAAGCTTGAAGTTACTCATGGTGACTTCACTCACCTCATATGCTCCCGCTTTCCTCCCATCACTCTTCCTATAGGAGTACTTTTCAATCACCAAAGCTTGTTTCTCTACAAACTCCCAAGCTTCATCTACATTCTTTTCCATGAAAGTCCCACCGGAAAGAGATTGAAGCTTGAATTGGATATCTTCATCAAGTCCCTTGAAGTAGATCTCCAAAAGCTCTATTTTCGGTATACCATGGTGTGGACAATCTAGGAGAAGGTCTTTGAACCTCTCCCAAGACTTGAATAAGCTTTCTCTATCCTTCATCACAAAGGCATTGATCTTCCCTCTTAACTCGGTAGTCTTGGAAGGTGGGAAAAACTTAGTCAAAACTCGGTTGTCATCTCCTCCCAAGTACTCACTCGCCCTTGTGGAATAGATTGATACCAAGCCAAGGCTTTGTCCTTAAGTGAGAAGGAAAAAGCCCTAAGCTTATGGTTGTTGCTCTCCAATCTAGGCGGCCTTAGAGTCTCCATCAAGATCTCATAGTTCATCAAGTGTTGATGAGGAGACTCTCCTTCCATCCCTCCAAATTGATTATGCCGGATCATTTGTAGAACTTGAGGGCGGAGCTCATAATCATGGGCTGCGGGATCTCCTAAGTTCACACCCGGACGGTGTGCTCTTTGTGCCGGATCCATACGTTGCCCTAACGTTTGTGGCTCTTCAATAGCAATGGGCACAACCCGAATATTAACCGCCGGCTGCGGTTGTGGTGGAGGTGGAGGTTGTTGACGATTAAGCTCTCTTTGCACAAGAGCTTGCCTAATCTCTTCAATCTCCCTCCTAGTTGCCTCTTGCCTCTCATTGGCAAGTCTCCTTTCATTCTCCAAGGCTTCATCCCTTAGTCTAATTTGCTCTAAAGCCTCATCCAACTCAGCTTGGAGATCTCTCCCGGCCATCTCTTTTCCCTTTCTAATGCTCTTGGATCTAGATCTAAGAGTTTTCTCCGGTTCGGGATCGAATGGAGCTAAATCCTTGCCACGAGATCTTCGCATACACCTAAAGAGTAGAGATGTCCTGAAAAGCAAAGAAACAAACCAAACGAGATCAAAAGCAACAAGAAAGACCTACACTATAAACAATCACAAACAATGACTCAATCTTAACCTAGTCCCCGGCAACGGCACCAAAAACTTGTTACGTCTAGGAATAGATGCACGCAAAAGTCTTAAATTTATACTCGATATATTTCTCCTAAATCCTAGCGAACCCGCAGTGTACGGGATGTTTTATAGTAGGGATAGTATTCCGAGGTCGAACACAAAGACTGAGGTGAAATCGAGTCAAGTAGTGACTAAGGATAGTGTTGATCTAGACTAAGAAAAGATGAAAGAGACAAATAAATGAAAATCTCAATGTTTTTGGGTTGGTTTTGTGGCGATCAATCAAGGATCACAATGATATGATATGGCAAAACAAACTAAGGAGTCAAGCTAAAACACAAACAAATAAACACGAAATATGTAATCAAAGGGAGAAAAGCGGATTCTAGGGGTTGGAAATTCCGGTTATGGCATAGAACTCAAGCTATCTAATCATTCCTTGGATTAACTATAGTTTGTTGGGAGTGAATGTTTCTCAAGTGGGGTCAATTACCAGGTAGGTCTCATGATCCACTAGTAGCGTTCCTAAGATCTCATCACCGGGTAAGTCTCAAAGAGCCTAAGGATAGGAATTCTACACAAACCGGATTGCTATCTAGGGATCTAACCTCTCCTTACCGGGTAAGTCTCGGGAAGGCAAGTCCTAAACATCAATCCTAGCACACTCAATCCAATAGCGGCTTATGAGGCTCACTACTACCTAGAGTTCATCATCTTTGGTATCTAAGAGCAAAAATCACCGGGTAGGTCTATTCTAACACTTAGTTGCTAACACTAGGTCACCGTAGGATAGATTTAGCTCAACAAACACTAGGATTTCAACCATCTAACATCCTAGCACTTAGTTTTATCAAATTAAACAAGTTAGTCGGAATTATGGGTTGTTCATCCCTTTCCACGGCCGTGGAAGGGCAAGATCCAACCGTGGTTTTAAACAATGACTAGGTTCAATCAAGCGAGTCATCCAAGTATTCAATTAAGTCTATTCTATCATAGTCCAAGCCATAACCATCTTTTCCTTACCCTGGAATCGCATCTATTTAGCCAATAACATGCATCTTAACAATCAAACTCAACAAGCATAAAATCATAGAATCCATGGCAAGAAGATGAAATGAAAGATGGATTAAGCAAATGAAACAAGTAAAACAAGCTAAATCAAGGTTCAAGAAGGACTTACAACCCTTCAAAAGAAGGTTCGAATCGTTTCTTACAAACCCTTGCAAAACGTTTCACAAAGCTCACTCAAAATCACTCAAAAAGATTATGGAACTATGAACTAGTGTGCTTCTTCTTCTTCTCCAATGGAAGTCTTTCTTCTTCTCCAATGGTAGCTCCAATCCAATCTTCCAATGAGAGAATATTGTTGTTGAGAGTGTGTGAGAGAATGGGAGTGAGGGGTCTGATCCTAACAGCCTTGCAGGACCACCTTTTATCCTCCAAATTTTCAAGAGTCGGACATGAAGATCGTGGGACAGCCATCACAGCTGTCTGGGGAAAACCACGGCCTATTTCCACGCCCGTAGAAGTCCCAGTGGCCGTGGTTTTGGTGCTTCTGCATTCTATGGATCATCAAGCCACAATTTGGTGCATGGCATGCACCAACAAGGTCCCATGTGTCCTCCTTAGCTCCTAGCTTGCTTCCCAATGAGTCCAAAGGTGTGTCATTACGAGGAATGATCCTCAAATGTATCGGTGAAGCTCCTAAATCTCCCAAAATACCTACAAAGCATGCAAAAGTCCGTGTAGACGTCTGTCTCGACAAAATACATGAATTGAGTGCAAACGTCATGAACTAGTGCTAAACCGTGCATGAATGAGCGGGAAAACTATCTAAATGAGTGCCTAATCTAACATCATAAATCGTGTTATCAGTGGCTTCCATCTGCAAGGGAGATCCAAAATAGGTTCTCCCCGTCCCGCCGGAGGAGCTTGCACCTCCTAAGCATCTCCTCAGTGTAGAGAGGAGCCGCCATCGCGTCCTCTAACTCGGACAGGTCCATCACTTGTGAGGATCTTTGAAATGAGCCTCAAGCTGGGGTGAGTGAGTTTATTGGAGTACTCACCCCCAGCATGGAATTCTGACCCGGTAGCTGCCTTCCAAAACTCGCACAGGTCCGGGGCCAGGATTAGATCCCACCAGTTTGTAAAGGGGTTTAGAGTCACCCCAAAGGCCTCCCGTAGATCGGCGTAGTCAAGAGTGTATTTCACCTTGTTGAACTTGAAAGTGAGGCCGATACACACGTGATCTTCCTTCTCCATTGTGAAAGTAGATATAAACTATCTACTGAGCTCGGGATATGTTGGAGCACTCTTCTGGAGGAAGTCTCCGAGCCCGGCATTCGCCAAAAAAGCTTGCATGCTCTCAAGCATGCCTAGTTTCTCCAAAGTGGGAATATGCAAAAATCGAGTTGCATACACAACTCGATCTTGCACAATCCTATAACGCTCCTTCTCTTCGTCGGTCATCTTGTATTTCCTTGGGGCTTCCATTCTTGAAAGTAATTGAAGCAAAGGATTAAAAAATGTCGAAATAAGGAAAAGAAAACAACCTCTTTGGTGTGATTTCCGCAGGGGCGGTTGTGTAGGTGCGGGGGTGGTGAGGCGCAGGGGCGGATGCTTGCAGCCGCAGGTGCGGGAGAAGTGTAGAGACGATTTCCGGGAGAACTGTAGAAGGCGATTTTTCGAATGCTTCAAAGGTGGTGGCGTCTTGGAGTGGCTCCGGTGGTGGTTTTTGGTGCAGGCAACGTTGAAGGTTCAGGCGACGTTGCAATGGAAGGGAAGTGGTGTTTGGCACGAGGGCAGGTGGCGCAAGGGTGTTGGAAGTGTGCGTCCTTGGTGTTGGTGGCTCAGGGGCGTCGGAGAGGGTGGTTGGGTGGTTTCACTGAGGGCGCAGGGGCGTTCGCAGCTTTGAGAGAGAAGGTGCGAGGGATTGTAGTTGTGTTTCATGAGGAGGGTTGGTGGGTGGTGCGTGGTGAGTATAGGCGTTTTTTCGAGATCCTATTTTTTTTCTTTTCTGAGTAAACCCGCAGGGGCGGCGGCAAGGGAGAGGAGCACGCAGGCCCAGCGCCGGGGGCGGCGCTGGGAATTTGTGTCAAGGATGGCCGCCGCAGGGGCGTGGGGATGTCACCGCCAGGGCGGTGACAGGCGTGTTGCAGGCGCAGGCCCAGCGTCGGGGCGGTGCTGGCCTGAGTGTCACCGCAGGGGCGAGATACTAAACCGCAGGGGCGGATTTCTTGACAGAAGCTCCTCTTTTTATTCCTTCGGGTTGCCTCCCGAGAAGCACCTTTGTTTTACGTCGTTGGCTCAACGTAAGATCTCTACTTCTCTGATTGTGCCTCCTCTAGTACCATCTCGTCAATCGGATCGTCCTTGACTCCTTCAAGGTAAAGCTTTAGCCTTTGTCCGTTCACCTTAAATACCTTGTGCGTTTGGGGGTCATAGAGATCCACAGCCCCGTGAGGGTATACTTCGGCTATTATGAACGGCCCTGTCCATCTTGAACGCAGCTTACCTGCAAAGAGTTTCAAATGGGATTGAAATAGAAGTACCTTATTACCTACCTTGAAGTCCTTCCGGAGGATTTTCCGGTCATGCCATGCTTTGGTCTTTTTTTTGTATGTGGTAGCATGATCAGATGCATCTAGCCTTAGTTCCTCCAACTCTTGCAATTGGAGCTTCCGGAATTCTCCCACTTCTTCTATGTTCATGTTGCCCTTCTTTACCGCCCACCAAGCCTTGTGCTCTAACTCCACCGGTAGGTGGCAAGCTTTCCCAAACACGAGCCTAAAAGGAGACATTTCGATGGGAGTTTTGTAGGTTGTCCGATATGCCCATAGGGCGTCATTTAGCCTTGCACTCCAATCCTTCCGCCCGGGAGAAACCGTCTTTTCAAGGATGGTCTTTATTTCCCAGTTGCATACCTCCGCTTGGCCGTTTTTTTGAGGATGATAGGTTGTTGATACTCGTTGGTGAACATGGTACTTCTTAAGGAGAGCCGTGATCGTCTTGTTGCAGAAATGGGTACCCCTATCACTGATTAAGGCTTTCGGATTTCCAAATCTAGCAAAGATATTTTCCTTAAGAAATGTTGCAACCACTTTTGAATCATCAGTTTTGGTGGCCTTTGCTTCCACCCACTTGGAAACATAGTCCACCGCAAGCAAAATATATGTGTTCCCGAATGACGTAGGAAATGGCCCCATGAAATCAATTCCCCAAACGTCAAATATTTCACAAAATATAAGAGAGGATTGGGGCATTTCATGTCTCCTTGAAAGATTTCCTACCCTTTGGTATCTATCACACACTTTACAAACGCAAAAGCGTCTCGAAAAATGTGTGGCCAAAAGAAACCGGCTTCCAAAACTTTTCTTGCAGTTTTGTTTGCCCCAAAGTGCCCCCCACATGCTTCAAAATGACAGAAAGTTAGGACGGATTGTACCTCATTGTCCAGAATGCAACGCCGGATCACTTGATCACTACAATGCTTCCAAAGGTAAGGATCGTCCCAAAGGTAATGTCGAGCTTCAGCTTTTACTTTCTCTCGTTGTGCCTTGGTGAAGTCTGGAGGATACTCCTTCCTGACAATGAAGTTCACAATGTCAGCAAACCAAGGCTTAAAAGATTGAAGCTTAAGACAAACCTCTATCGACAATTCCGCAGGGGCGTCTAGACGGGGCCGCAGGGGTGGCTGGTGTGAGGCGCGGGGGCGGTTACACAACAGAGAGTTGTGTAGAATGTATCGTTTGGAAAGCTTCCGGCTATCTCTCTTTCTTTTCCTGGTTCTTCCTTCTCTTGCACTAGTCTGCTCAAATGATCTGCCACCAGGTTCTCAGCTGCCTTTTTGTCCCTTATCTCTAGGTTAAATTAGCTTAGAAGGAGCACCCAACGGATTAATTGTGGCTTCGCCTCCTTCTTTGCCATGAGGTACCTAAGGGCTGCATGGTCAGTGAAAATAATTACCTTTACCCCAAGTAAGTATTGCCTGAACTTCTCAAGGGCAAAACCTACCGCCAACATCTCCTTCTCGGTGGTGGAGTAATTCCTTTGTGCTCCATTTAGTGTCATAGACGCATAATGGATCACATGGGAGGCCCTTCCGTATTTTTGTCCTAAGACAGCTCCGACGGCGTAGTCACTGGCGTCACACATGATTTCAAAAGGTTTCTCCCAATCCGGGGAACGGATGATCAATGCGGTGGTGAGACATGACTTCAAAGTGTCGAAAGCCTTCTTGCAATCCTCATCCACTATTAAGGTGACATCTTTCTTGAGCAATTCACACAATGGTGCCGAGATTTTTGAAAAATCTTTGATGAACCGTCGGTAGAAACCTGCATGACCAAGAAAAGATCGGATTTCCCGAACATTAGAATGATAAGGTAAATTTTGAATAACATCAACCTTTTCCTTATTCGACCATGAAATGACATTTTTCCGAATTAAGAACTAAATTGATTTCAACACATTTTTCAAGAACAAGTTTCAAATGCCCTAAACATGCGTCAAACTATCTCCATGGACGGTAAAATCATTCATGAAGACTTCAATGAAATTTTCTATGTATTCGGAGAAAATACTTATCATGCACCGTTGGAAAGTGCCTAGTGGGTTGCAAAGTCCAAATGGCATTCTACGATATGCGAAAGTGCCAAATGGGCAAGTGAACGTCGTCTTCTCTTGATCCTCTGGTGCGATGGCTATTTGGAAATAGCCCGAATATCCATCCAGGAAACAGCATTACTGATGACCTACAAGACGTTCCAACATTTGATCAATAAAAGGTAATGGAAAATGGTCTTTTCGTGTTACCTTATTGAGCTTGCGGTAGTCAATGCAAACACTCCATCCGGTTTGTGTTTTGCTTGGGACCATCTCTCCATGTTGATTTTCTACCAAAGTGATGCCTCCCTTTTTTGGAACCACTTGGGTTGGGCTAACCCAAGTGCTATCCGAAATAGGAAAGATCATATCCGCTTGGAGGAGCTTCAACACTTCCTTTTTGACTACATCCATCATTGGTGGGTTTAACCTCCTTTGAGGTTGCCTAGAGGGCTTGGCTTCGTCCTCAAGTAAAATCCTATACATGCAAGTGGAGGGACTTATCCCCTTGATGTCCGCAATAGTCCATTCGAGGGCCGTCTTGTGCTCCTTTAGTACGTTCACCAACTTATCTTCTTGTCCGGTGGTCAACTTATTGGAGATGATTACCGGCAAGGTATTGTGTGCTCCAAGGAAAATATACTTGAGGTGTGACGGAAGGTCCTTCAATTCTATATCTGGTGCCTGCACTATGGACGGAACAAGCTTCTTGCTTGGGTTAGTAAAGTGGGCCCAATGGCCAAATTGGAGATAGGTAGCCTTTTATGCACATCTAATTGGGCTAGCACCTCTTTCATGCTAGATGTTGACACATAATCTGATTTGAAACCATCAATGTCATGCTCAATCACATTTCTCAATTCATCCACGTCAGAGTTATCAAAAACATCTTGCACAAAAGGTTCAACAATATCAATAGTACATAGAGAATGATCATCGCTAGGAAATTTCATTGCATCTTAGATGACAAATTCCACTACTTCTCCATCAAACTCCATAGTCAATTTACCACTAACATAATCAATTTTATTCCTAGCCGTTTTCAGAAATGGCCTACCTAATAGAATGGGTGCAGCATGCGAGTCATTTTCCATATCCATTACAAAGAAGTCAGCAGGAAAAATTAGGTTGTCTACCATCACTAATACATCTTTAATTATCCCTTTCGGGTACACATTAGATCTATCAGCAAGTTGTACTACAATTCTAGTTTCCATTAGTGGCCCAAGGCCAAGTGATTTGTAAATCGAATATGGCAAGACATTAATAGAAGCATCGAGATCAAGCATTGCTTTGTCAAAGCGGGTTTCCCCTATAACACAAGGAATGCTTACCATGCCCGGATCGCTGCATTTCTTGGGCATTCTCCGTTGGAAAATTGCCGACACATGTTCACTCACTTGCACTTTCTGTTTCCCCTTTAGCTTTTGATTCCTCTTGATAGTGCAAAGTTCCTTCAAAAAACGAGCATACTTAGGGATACTTTTCACCAACTTAAGGAGGGGAATGTTTACCTCGTATTTGGAGAAAGTATCAAAGAGGTCCTTGTCCTCAATGATTCTTCTCTCCTTCAAAGCCTCAGGAAAAGGAGTTGGTAACTTCTCGGAGTACAGTGGCGAAAGTTAGGCCGGACGTAAGTATCCTTTTCAGCAGGACCCTCTGCTGTGTTTTCCGCAGGGGCGTCAGCTTGAAAGCGAAGGCGCGGCTCAAGGGTTGTCACCGCAGGGGCGGGGACATCTAGCCGTAGGGGCGTCGTCCGTTCTGTGCTGGGCGCAGTTGCAGCCGCAAAGGCGGTTGTGGGCGCGGAAAAAACGACAGAAGGTTTGCTTTGTGATTCTTTTGCTACTTTTTGTTGGATTTGCTTCCCACTCCTTAATGTTAGGGCACTAACATTCTCCTTGGGGTTTATAATTGTCTGGGAAGGCAATCCTCCAGAAAGCCTTGATTCGGTCCTTGAAATAGCTTCCGCCATTTGACTAACCTGTTGTTCAAGGTTCTTGATGCTAGATTCTGTTGTTTGGACTTGAGTAGCAAAGTATTTAGTCAAAACCTGCAACATATCTTCAATTGAGTGATACTTACCTTGGCGGGGCTGTTGTTGATGGTTTTGTTGATCCCTCCAACGAAAATTATGTTGGTCACGCCAATTTGGCATGAAATTCTGTGCATAGGGATCGTTCCTAGGTCTTTGCTGTTGTGGTTGTCCATAACCCATTGCGTTTACCTCAGCATCGTCATCCTGGACTTGTGGACACATGTTCGTTGGATGATATGGGTCAGCACAAACTCCACAAGCTTTGAGTTGTTGAGGTGTTCCCATAAGTGTTAGCCTCTTTACCATTTTCTTCAATTCCGCGAGCTCGGTGGAAATATCACTCTTCCAGGAACTCACAACATGAACTCCTTTCTTAGCCGGGGTCCTTCCAAAGTTCCGAGTTACTTCCGCTAGTTCTTGTATCTTTTCCAAAGCAAGGTCAGGAGTAGAGTTAAGAATATATTACCTCCCCAAGCCGCATCGACGATCCTCCTTTCATTGTCTAGCAAGCCATTGTACAAGTACAAGACTAGATCTTGAGTTGAATATCCGTGGAAAGGACAGCTGGATCGGAGGCGTGCAAACCTTTCGAAGTACTCGTAGAGAGTTTCGGTTGCCTCTTGCTCGATGTTGCTTATAGCTTTCTTCAAGCTATTGGCCTTTTTAGCAGGAAAGTATTTCTCCAAGAACGCTTTGTGAAGGTTCTCCCAAGTGTCAATACTCCCAGATGGAAGGTGGTAATACCAATCATCCGCCGAATCTTTGAGTGTGAAGCTGAATGCCCTCATCTTGATCTGTTCTTCGATAATATTGGCCGGCTTCATGCTCATACAAACGGTGTGGAACTTCCCAAGGTGCTTGATGGGGTCTTCTCCACTTAGCCCATGGAAGGATGGAAGCAAGTGAATAAGGCCCGGCTTGAGCTCAAAGTTTACTCCTTCCCCTAGTGCAGGTATAGCGACCGCAAGAGGGTTTTGAGCCAAGGTCGGCTGCGTAAGTTGACGAAGCGGGTTTCGTTGCCAGATGTGCGTCCTCTCAATTTCTGGATCAAAAGAAGCAAAGCCGGAATTAGTAGCACAGGTTTGAACCATAAAAATGGTTCAAACCAATAATCAATAATAACAATAAAACACAAAAACTCCCTGGCAACAGCGCCAAAATTTGACCGAAGGTATTTCTATGGTCGTCTATACCCAATCAAAAGTAAATCCCGACTTAGCACTAAGAACAAGTATAGTGATTAAGTAAGGGTCGAACCCAAGAGAGTTAAGGTGTTTTAGATGCAATTATGGATTATAATGACAAGTGACACAAAGGGGGGGGGGGGTTTGGTTGAATTGATGCACAAAAACTTATGAAAACGATTAATGCGACAATTAAGACAATAATGGATGAATCTACACTAGGTTGATTCTAAGCATACAATTGCTACTTTGGTGCGTTCCTTTTATAAATTCTTAAGTAATCTCCCGTCACGATCATACATATGTGTTGAGTCAACCGGCATCAACACAACTTAACTTATTAAAGTTCCGTAAACCTACAAGAACAAATAACAAGTTAGCATTCAAACAAAGACTAAGGGATATAAAGAGAAGATTAAAAAAACCGCTAAACTTATCTTTATATTTGTGTTCCTTTTCTTTAAGTAATTACAACCCGTTATTACTTAAAGTTGCTACTAGATTAAAGACCCGAACCCGGAACCTGTTAATCCTAGTTGTTTACATGCACTTTAGAACCTAAGGTGATCAATCTCAAGTAATAGTTAACATGCAATTAAACAATGGAGATCAAGAAAACACAAAGCATTACTGAATAAAAACTTATATTAAAACGAACTTACAGCCAAAGTAACAAAGCAGCTTCAAACCAACCCAATCTAGCAAGGGAGTTAGCAACTCAAAAACTCAAGTCTAAAATGGATTTTGTGGGGAAAAGTATGGATGATTCTAGCAATAAGCCATGGACTATTTATACTACAAAAGACACTTAATTAGGAGTAAATAGCCGGCCTAAAACAGCCACCTTGAATGCCATAAAGGTGGTGTAAACAGCCGGAGTAAAGCTTCTGGCGTTAAACCGTAGGGGCGGCCTTCAGGAACCGCAGGGGCGGTTTAGGTAGAATCGGTTGATCTTCTTCAGAACCGCTGGGGCGGCTACACAACTCCATTGGGGCGGATCTTTAATGCACTTCAACGTCTGACCTTTCGCCTTCCTGACGTTTCTGATGTCAAGGCGCAGGGGTGCCTTAAGGCCAACGCAAGGGCGGTGACACAGACTCTTCACCTTCCAGCTCCCAAGGCGAGGCGCAGGCAGGGCGCAGTGGGAGGCACAGGGGAGCTGGTCTTCGTCTCGTCAAGGCAAGTCATAGCAGGGGCGGCTGTAAGGACCCGCAGGGGAGGTAAGGCAGCAGAAGCTTTGCTTCGTGATCGATCTTCACTCCTAAGTGCTTATAACTCCTTCTTTAGCTTCTTTTGATCTTCTTCTTCTGGACCAAGGAGTTAGTAGCATAAACCAACACTAATGCGATAAAAAGACTCTAAAAACTACCCTAATTGATAGTGATTCCATCACCTATCAGGCGTGCAAACCTTTCGAAGTACTCGTAGAGAGTTTCGTTTGCCACTTGCTCGATGTTGCTTATAGCTTTCTTCAAGCTATTGGCATTCTTAGCTGGAAAGTATTTCTCCAAGAACGCCTTGTGAAGGTTCTCCCAAGTGTCGATACTCCCGGATGGAAGGTGGTAATACCAATCATCCGCCGAATCTTTGAGTGTGAAGCCGAATGCCCTCATCTTGATTTGTTCTTCGGTAATACTGGCCGGCTTCATGCTCATACACACAGTATGGAACTTCCCAAGGTGCTTGATGGGGTCTTCACCACTTAGCCCATGGAAGGATGGGAGCAAGTGAATGAGGCCCGGTTTGAGCTCAAAGTTGACTCCTTCCCCTAGTGCCGGTATAGTAACCGCAAGAGGGTTTTGAGGCAAGGTGGGATGCGTAAGTAGACGAAGAGTACGGTCAGCCATCTCTTGTTGAAGTTGTTGTAGTCTTCGTTGCCGGATATGCGTCCTCTCAATTTTTGGATCAAAAGAAGCAAAGCCGAAATTAGTAGCACGGGTTTGAACCATAAAAATGGTTCAAACCAATAATCAATAATAACAAAAAAACACTAAAACTCCCCGGCAACGGCTCCAAAATTTGACCGACGGTATTTCTATGGTAGTCTATACCCAATCAAAAGTAAATCCCGACTTAGCACTAAGAACAAGTATAGTGATTAAGTAAGGGTCGAACCCAAGAGAGTTAAGGTGTTTTAGATGCGATTATAAATTATAGTGACAAGTAACACAAGGGGGGGTTTGGTTGAATTGATGCACAAAAACTTATGAAAACGATTAATGTGACAAGTAAGACAATAATGGATGAATCTACACTAGGTTGATTCTAAGCATGCAATTGCTACTTTGGTGAGTTCCTTTTACAAGTTTTTAAGTAATCTCCCGTCTCGATCATATATATGTGTTCAGTCAACCGGCATCAACACAACTTAACAGGTTAGAGTTCCGTAAACCTACAAGAACAAATAACAAGTTAGCTTTCAAACAAAGACTAAGGGATATAAAGAGAAGATTAAAACCGCTTAACTTATATTTATATTTGTGTTCCTTTTCTTTAAGTAATCACAACCCGTTATTACTTAAAGTTTCTACTAGATTAAAGACCCGAACCCGGAACCTATTAATCCTAATTGTTTACATGCACTTTAGAACCTAAGGTGATCAATCTCAAGCAATAGTAAACATGCAATTAGACAATGGAGATCAAAGAAACACAAATTATTACTGAATGGAAACTTATATTATAAAGAACTTACAACCAAAGTAACAATGCAGCTTCAAACCAACCCAATGTAGCAAGGGAGTTAGCAACTCATTACAACGTAGTAAGACAATCTAAGTGGATAATTTATTGGCTAACAAGATGATAAGATGCCTCCTTCTAGAAATCAACCAAGGACTATTTATACTACAAAAGACACAGAATAGGAGTAAATGGCCGACCCAAAACAGCCACCTTAAATGCCATAAAGGTGGTGTAAACAGCCGGAGTAAAGCTTCTGGCGTTAAACCGCAGGGGCGGCATTCAAGAACCGCAGGGGCGGTTTAGGCAAAATCAGTTGATCTTCTTCAGAGCCGCTAGGGCGGCTACACAATTCCGTTGGGGCGGATCTTCAATGCTCTTCAACGTCTGACCTTTTGTCTTCCTGACATTTCTGATGCCAAGCCGCCGGGGCGTCCCTATGTCGACGCAGGGGCAGTGACACAACCTCTTTGCCTTCCAGCTCCCAGGTTGAGGCGCAGGCAGGGGCGTAGTGGGAGACGCAGGGGAGCTGGTCTTCATTTCTTCAGGGCAGGTCACCGCAGGGGCACCAAGGAGTGGCGCAGGGGTGGTGACATACTTCGTGGCAGGCGCTGGCGAAGACGCAGGGAGCGCTCCAGTGGAAAACGTCATCCGCAAGGGCGGCTACAAGGACCCGCTGGGGCGGTGAGGCAACAGAAGCTTTGCTTCGTGATCGATCTTCACTCCTAAGTGCTTATAACTCTTTCTTTAGCTTCTTTTAGTCTTCTTCTTCTGGAACAAGGAGTTAGTAGCATAAACCGACACTAATGCAATAAAAAGACTTTAAAAACTACCCTAAATGATAGTGAATCCATCACCTATCATGCAGCGTGGTAGAGTGATTTCCTATGCGTCTAGATAACTGAAGATGTATGAGGAGAACTACGTGGCTCATGATTTAGAGTTGGTAGCGGTAGTTCATGCTTTGAATATCTGGAAACATTACATGTATGGTGCTTCATGCTAGATCTTCACAGACCATAAGAGTTTGAAGTATATTTTGGCATAGCGGGAATTGAATAACAGCCAGTGTAGATGGCTTGAGTTGATCAAGGACTTTGACCTTGAGATTTTGTCCCATCTAGGGAAGGCAAATGTTGTTGCCGGCGCCCTGAGTAGGAAGACGCCTCGAGAGAAGGCGATTACGAGACTGATAGTTCAACCTTAGTTGTTGAGGCATCTAGCATGGCTAGAGATGGACATCCAGTTTCCTGATAAGGATGCCCAGTTGTATACCTTAGAGGTTCTACCTGATCAGTTGGGAAAAATGCAACCGAAGCAGGAGACCTTCCCAACATTAACGAGGATCCGTGAGAGGATGTCTTGAGGTGAGGCACCACCGTTCTCCATAGGAGCAGATGGAGTGATGAGACTCCGCGACCGCATCTGTGTACCCACCGATGCGGATCCGAGACAGAGGATTTTGCACGAGGCTCACTCCATACCTTACTCAGTGAACCCATGTGCGAGTAAGATGTATCAGGATGTGAGACATTCATATTGGTGGGGAGGGCTGAAGCCCCATGTGGCCAGATTTGTGACACAGTGTGCGGCCTGTTAACAGGTCAAGATAGAGCATTGCAGACCAGGAGGAGAGCTCCATCCATTGCCTGGACCACAGTGGAAGTGGAAGGACATCTCCATGGACTTTGTGACAGGATTGAGACCGAGCATGAGCTTTGATGCTATTTGGGTTGTGGTTGACAGGCTGACAAAGACTGCAGTTTTCATTCCTATACGGAGACGTGACTAGTGAGCAGATTGGTTGAGGAGTTTACTAGACATATAGTGAGACTCCATGGTGTACCAAGGACGGTCGTCTCAGATCGAGATGGACGATTCACCTCGACGTTCCGGCGGCAGATTCAGACTGTCGTGGGGGCGAGTTTACATTTCACGAGTGTGTTTCATCCTCATACAGATGGTCAGTCAAATAGGACCATTCAGACGTTGGAGGATATGTTGCGAGCTTGTGTGTTTGACTGGGGACAGGGATGCTAAAATTACCTCCACTTGGTTAAGTTCTCGTACAACAACAGCTGGCATGCATCGATTGGAATGGGCCCATATGAGGCACTGTATGGGCGTAGATGTCGTACATCGTAATGTTGGGATGAGCCAAGTGCTGTCAGTGGTATAGCACTTGAGCAAATTCAGGATGATATTGCACGAGTGGCGCTGATCAGAGAGAGGATGTTGGTTGCACAGAGTCGCCAAAAGTCGTATGCAGACAAGAGGCGTCGGCCTCTAGAGTTCACGGTTGGAGCTCATGTCTGGCTGAGAGTATCTCCGATGCGTGGCATTAGATGTTTTGGCATAAAGAGGAAGTTGAGTCCCCGATATGTCGGTCCTTTTGAGATACTAGATAGAGTTGGTAGAGCAGCGTACAAGTTGGCTTTACCACCGAGATTAGAGGGTGTTCACCTTGTGTTTTATGTGTCTCGGTTGAGGGAGTACATACCAAATCCGAGACACATTGTTAGCTACGATGATTTAGTGGTTGAGCCGGACCACACTTTTGTGGAGCACCCGATTGTAGTCTTAGAGCGAGGTGTGAAACACCTGCGTTCGAAGGACATTCCTATGTTGAGGATACAATGGTCGAGACGAGGACTTGAGGAGGCCACATGGGAGACCGGTGATAGTATCCCGAGGAACTATCCAAAGTCTTATGCCGAGATAGATGCATATGTAGGTTCCACGAGTAGATCTTAGTGTTATCTTTGTGAGTGTTATGATTATGTGCTTATGTGATATGATGTGTTTTCTTGCTAGTTGTGATGTGTGCATATGATCTTTTCAGATCTTATTTGCTAGCGCGAGACGTGATTATAGCTGGAGATGGTTCTTTCCTCCATGCTATTGTGATATGATCAGGGTTAGCTGGAGATGGTTATTCCTCCGTGTTATTATTTATGGAGATAGATTGAGTGGAGATGGTTTTCCTTCACGCTCTTGCGTTACGAGTGCGGTTTGGCTTGAGATGGTTTTCCTCACGCCATTGTGATGTGGTTATAGATTGGCTATAGATGGTTTTCCTCTATGCCTTGGTTAGTGGTGATCATGTTACTGGAGTTGATGATTCGTCCATGTTGTGCTTTGAGGATATAGAAGGTTATAGGTTGTGACATTATGAGCAGAGATGTGATACCTCCGATAGAGAGAGTGTTTATACCTCAGCGTATGGGTCCGAGAGGATTTGGGAATTGTTCAAGTTTTGGGACGAAACTTGTTTTTAGGGGGATCTGATGTAATATGCTTAGTCTTCTTAGGGACCCCACCCCTGCGGTTCTGCATTACCGTAGGGGCGCTACACCGCCCCAGCGGCACAGAGGACCCGCCCTTGCGGCTGAGGCGGCAGCAACCGCTTTCCTTGACCCGATTGACCGTGCTTTTCCTTGACTTCCTTTATAAGCTTCTTCAATTGCTTCATGATGAAGGTTTCCCTTTTCTCCTTCATCTTCATCTCCCTCATGTTCGTCCTTTTTCCTCTTTTCTTTCTTGGTCTTCTTCTTCTTATTTTGGATTCAAGAGTGAATCTTGGCTTAAGTTATGTTGGTTGAAGCTTTGATGATGATGTTGAGATGAGGAGTTTGTGTTGTTGTTGTGCTACGGTTGAGTTATTGTGAGGACGTCCTTCCAATCTTTAGTCAGTTGTGGTACGTTCTTCCTTTCTTCTTCTCTTCTTCCTTCATTCCTTCTTCTTAGCTTAGGAATTTCACAAGCAGTGCTTGTGTTGATCTTCCTGGACCATTCTAATGTTATATGTATGTATATATGTATGTTGATTGCTTTTGGGGCAATTTAGGAGTGAAGAGGATCGAGAGACGGACCGAAGAGAAGCCACAAAGGACTCCTCTGTTGTTCGACCACCCCCGCGGATAAGAGCCGCTGCCCTTGCGGCCAGACTAGTGTCGTCGCCCCTGCGGCCTAGTGTCACCGCCCCTGCGGTGTGTTGCGCTCCTGTGCTTCCTTGTTTACGCAAGTGCGTGTCTAGGACATACCACGATTGGTATGCTTCTTATTTCCTTTCCTTTGGCCTTGGCTTTAGAGCGTAGCTAAGCTACAGTGATGCACGATGAGTTTGATGAGATATATGTTGGGAATGTGCCTTAGGCACTTGTGTGTATGTTGAGGATTCAAGGTTTAGATTCGAGTTATAGTTGGTTATGGTTATGGGGTGTAGGAGACGAGTCTCCTAACCTTGACAGAGATTGATATTGTTGTGCCTTGCTGATGTAGACGCTAATCGTTTCATCGAGGGGAAATTGTGACGTGGTACAAGTTACATTGATTTCAGGTAAGTCCGTAGGACTTAATTAGGGAGAAGTTGTGGATTTGAGTGTTTGTGATGGTAGTGTGTGTGTGTGCATATGGTTTGTGCATGAATAACCTAAATTGGATTAGGATGACGACCATATATACGTAATTGGCCCAAGTGCATTATAACCAGGCGGTGGCCACTTGTCAAAGCTCGTCGAGAGTGGAGAAGGTGCTCGGAAGCCAGTAGCTCAGGGGGGACGTAGCTCCCCATGCAACACCTGGGTTAAAGGGGGAAGAGACGAGGTTCTAAAGGCTCATCGAGCCACAAAAGAAGTTGAATTAGTAATTGGAATAACATAATTGAAGATAATAAACGGTTGTATGTGTGACATTGCATTGCGATGTGCCGATATGTGTATGTGTTATTGCTTCATTCTTATTCATTTTTGTTTGCTAACGGTTTATACCGTGTTGTAGATATTCTGCAGGATAGGAGGACTATTGAGTGAGCTAGATGGGTGATCCACTGAGGGCTTCCGTACACTAGGTTATGCGAGGGATATCGGGATGTTTTTGTATGTGTATGGATATGGATTATTATTTTGTACTCAGCGGTGTTTCGTAAACATATGTTTGTATATATTTATACAGTTTGATGTATTTGGTTTTAATCTGAAAGATCCAGTGAACTTGTTGTCAGGCTAGGGTCAGGATCCATTGTGAGATCCTAGCCCAATAGCGCCCCGAGTCCCATGAATTCGGGGTGTTACAATTATTTGGACCAAGTGTATTTAACGGGGTCGTGACAACTTGTCTGAAGCTCGCCGAGAGTGTGGGGGTTCTCTACGACCAGTCCACCAGGAGGGGAGGCTTGATCCCCTATTCCAAACATGTGTGGTTAAAGGGGACGGAGGCGAGGTTCTAGGTGTTCCTCGTGTAACAAAATAAGTTGAATTAGTAATGGTATAAAGAAATAAAGATAATAAAATGGATATGTGTGAGTATTGCATATGATGATGTGATTGCGTGGTTGTATGTGCTATTACCTTTATTCTTATTCATGAACAGTTAGCTAACGGTTTCATACCGTGTTTTAGATATTCTGCAGGATAGGAAGACTGTAAAGTGATCCGGTGGGTGATCAACCGAGGGCTTCCGTACATTAGGATGCGTGGGTTTTGGGATGTTTATGTATACAGATGTGTATGTTATTGCCGTTTTGTACTCGGATGTGGTTTTGTATATGTTTTGATATATGATCATACAGTTTATGTATTTGGTTTTATATTTATTTGTGTCTTGTTGTAAGATCCAATGAACTTTTTGTTAAGCTAGGGTCAGGATCCATTGTGAGATCCTAACCCATAGAGCCCCGAGTCCTGCGGATTTGGGGTGTTACAGGGATTGCTAAGGAAAGGTGTTTCTAAGGTGGGATAGATTACGGGGGAGGTATAACTATCTACTATCCCAAACCAAAGCTCCTATTACTGGGTAAGTCTCAAGGATCTAAGGAAAGGAACTATAATTCAAACCAACAACTCAACCTAAGGGACAAAAACTAAACTTTACCGGGTAAGTCTCAAGTAAGCTCACTCGGGGAAGAAAAAGGCACACTCAAACCTAATAAAGGGTTTTGAATCCTTTATTACCTAGAACTCATCATCTTTGACAACTAAGAAAGCGAATCACCGGGTAGGTCTCTTCCTAACCTTAGATATAATCTTGAAAGGCTCAACAAGGCTAGGATTTGGGCAATCTATAATCTAGGCATAAGGATATAACATGAACGGACAAACATGGAATATGTCGGGTTGTTCTTGCTCAAATCTCAGCCAAGATTCTTGAGAAGACCGAGATTAGGTAACTGCGTAGGTTAAAACCAACCTTTAGGGTCTAATCTACCTTAAAGGTTCATTCTATCATCATCTATACCATAGTCATCAACCAATTACCCTATAATCTCAAGGGTTTTAGCCAACAACACAAATATTCAGATCAACAAAGATATATCAAATCAACAAACTCATAAAGCCAAAATAAACAAGAGAAGGGTAAGAAATACTTAGCAAAGGGTCTTCAATAATCAAATTGTAGCAAAGCAATAACAAAGTTCCAACCTTGTGTTCGAAAGCAATAAAATCTAAAAAACCAAGTATTTCCCTCCAAGAATCTTCACAAATCTTTCTCAATCCTCAATGTGTTGCAACTAACAGGTGTAATCTCCGTAACTCTTAATGTTATAAGCCTTTCTCGAAATGTTGTGGACGTCCCTTGGTACTTCCGATGTTCTTCCTCACTACAACCATGCTCAAATGTTATAATAAAATCTAGGGATTTGAAGTTGCGGGCCATGGGCTTGTTTTCACCAAATATCGGGTGAGCCCGATAATAAACTCGGCCGAGATTTTTATGAATCAACCGAGATTATTCTCTGTTACGTGTTTCCCTTAGCTCCTTGCTTGTATTCCTTTTGTTGATGACCTTTGCTCTTGTTTTAAGCTCCTATGTGTCCCATTGTGATCTCCCTTTGATCCCTTATCCTTCCATGCTCTCTTTTGATCCAAAACCATCGTAATTCCTACAATTGGAACAAAACTATGTGTAGACATCCTTCCTAACAAAGTAGGCAAATATAAGCTCAAATGCTATGAATTTATGTCTATGCATGCAAAACAAAGGGAAAAAACAACTTATATACATGTATATACTAAGGTCATAATTCATGTCATCAAATATTGTTCGCTCCAAAAGGTGTGTGCAAGCTTTAAATTTATAACCGAAGAAATATGCTTAAACAAGGATGCGAACCCGCATGTACGGATCAATTATAGTAAAAGCAAGAATTCCGGGGTGTCGATCTCAGGGACTTAGGTAAAACAAAGCAAGTATAGGTTGTCAATGTAATTATTAACCACAAAAGCGAGTAAAGCAATCAAAGAGATGATAATAAGGTCAATTAAAGGAAATATGCAAATTCTAGGATTAAAGCATCTAGTTGTGGTTCCAACTCAAGATCTCAAGATAAGCGGACAAAGCTGAGATTTTGCAAAGGGAAGGTGTTTCTAAAGTGGAATAGATCACCGGGTAAGTCTCACTACTCACTAACTCCAAACCAAAAGCTCCTATCACCGGGTAAGTCTCAAGGTACTAAGGAAATGAATTATAATCTCAAACCAACACACCAACTAAGGGAATAGAATCAACCTTTACCGAGTAAGTCTCAGGCTAACTCACAAAGATGGAATGAAGGCACACTCAAACCCCAATAAAGGATAAACCTTTATTACCTATACTAATGATCATGGGTAAAAAAACAAAGGAATCACCGGGTAAGTCTCATCCTAGGCTTGCATTGAACCAGGAAAGGTGTAATAGGAATAGGATTTGGCAAACTCTAACACTTAACTCTCAGTTACGAATCCGAAAAGGTCACCTCGGTCAGTCAAGTTCCACCCCGGCCGAGATGTTCATCGACTGAACGAGATGTTCTAGGGTTAAGGATAAAGGCTCGAACTTTCAGGGTCCTACTGGGATTAAGATTATTCTATCATTATTTTTCCCACAACTTTCATCCAATCACCCTAGAATCGCACAAGGAAATTAGCCACTCATCATCATGAAAGAAATAATCAAATATATGGGAAGAGAATGAATATTTGAACACAAAAACCTTAAGAACAAGGCTTCAATAACTGAATCAAATATCAAATAAATCAGTATTCCTTGGATCACAAATCCAACAAGACAATCAAACAAAAGGGAATCTAAGAAAGTCTTACAAATCCCCTCAAAAGCTATATCCGAACTATCAATCCTTCCTTGATTGATCTTCAATCTTCCTTCCTTCAAAGCTTCTAGAAATTCCTCTGTTTTCTGGCTATTCTCGGCATCCAAGCATACGGTGATGCTGAATTATGGAAAATCCAACCCTTTATATAGGAGAATTATCTTCCAAAGATAATAATATCTTAAAAAGTTAATTTCCTAATAAAATATATCTATATCTCTAAAATAGATCTCCTAAATATATGATCTTCCTTCCAAACATCCAGCCCAAAAATATAAGATCTCTCCTTCCAAAAATAAAAGATCTCAGCCAAATAAAATATATCTCGCCGCGTCAGGGTATTCGCCTCGGTCGGGACGCTCCTCTAGATCACCTCGGTCAAGGTGCTACTATAGCTGACTGAGGTAAATCTCAACTGAATGTGAAATCTCTCAAATCTGGTCCAAAGTAAATCTTCTTTGTTAATTCCTTGTTTCCTGAGTTCTCTTTTAAGCTCCTGAATGTGGCTCCTATGACTCCTTTGCTCCTTAGCTCTATTTCAATCCAAAATGTGCCATTTTACCTACGATTACAACGAAACTTGGTGTAGACCTCGATTCCCATAAAGGTAGATGAAACGACAATATAATCACATAATATACATTCAAACATGCGGATTATTGAAGATAAAACGTCTAAACAAGTCCCAAAATATAGACTATAATACATGCTATCAAAATACCCCATACTTGTGCCTTGCTTGTCCCCAAGCAAGTTTCAATCTTAAGTACAAGATAGAATTGATTATAAGTCATAAAGATCAATGAAAAGTATTTCAAAACATTTTTTGTGATGTGCTCCACTCACAGATCGCTCTAAGAGAATGCTTCATGGTGTTTAAAATCAAAACATGATCAAAACATTTTATAAATATAGAAAAGTTGTTCATCTTTGCATAAAATAATAGAATGCATAATAAATCATAATTATCGAAATTAATCATGTATAATCCACTATAAACCACCAAGTCAATCAACAAGCTCGAGGTCTCAAGGGCTTTTCAAGAGAAGGTCAAGAAACGTGTGAGGGTGGGATGTATATAGGGAATGTGGTGCTAGAATCCGGGAAAAAGGATCTTACTTCACTTCCTTTGAACTTCAACATCTTCCACCAATAAGCTTTGCTTATTTTACTTTTTGCCTTTTGGGATGCATCATAGAGGTGCACAATAACCGAAGCCTAGGAGATCAGCAATCATCAATTTCTCGAGATGCCTCAAACCCTTGATGCACATACCATGACCCGTTAGGAATATCGCTCAATCCGACTTTGGCAAGACACAAACACCCGGCTATGTGAATGGTGCCGAGTTACTCGTCATCATGATTGACTTCCCCAAACCTATTTATTTCTTTCGAAACTTCCAGCCAACATCTCAACTTTTCTTTCACTTGCTTTTCACTTGCTTGCTTCCAAATTCCCGTATAGGTAAAGGGAAGCAAATATGTATATGAGGGGCTAAGCATGATCAAGAAGAAGAAGAGAAGAGAATGAATTGCCTTAATCATCCCAGGAAAAATGTGATAGAACTCATCATGTGGTGTCAACCTTCAAATTCAACATAATTTTGATAAAAACAAAGTATTAAACATGCGAAAACTTCAAACAAAGCATTTTGCAACTTAAACACATCATAAAACCTTTCAAACATATAAAGATTTCAAAACCAATCTGCAAACAAAATCATCACTGAGGTCTTATCCAGAAAAGAAGCATAAAATGTTTCAAAAGATCTCTCAGTTAACCCACCTCGGTCGAGGTGCTCTAAGTCATCCGAGGTAAAGTACCTCGTTTGGCCAGTCATCCCGGTCGAGGTCATAAAATTTTTTTTTCTTAAACCAGTTTTGACGTTTTTCTCAAACAAAAACTTGTATGCATGCATGTAATCTTAGATAAGCACCTAGAGCCAAATAAGATCATAATCAAAGATCAAGAGAGTCATACAAGTACCCCATACTTGGGACACATTGTCCCAATGGGTCAAATGTAAGTCAGAAGAACATAATACTCACCAGACATAGCTGAACTGCATAAAGAAATAAGAAACAACTCTCAGATAAGATCATCTCGGTTGGCGAAGAACATCTCGGTCGAGGTCCTATGACTGCACCCGAGATGTGTCTCAGTCAAGCTCTGTCCTCTCAATTTCTCGAACTTCTGTCCTTCTAGTGTAGCTCCTGAGATGTAATCCTTCCTTAGAGAGTACCTGGTTTCCGTCTAGAGGACGCCAAAAACAAAGCAAAGCAAAGCAAAAGCAAACTATCTAAACTAAACTAGAAAAGACAAAAGAAAGCAATACTTTGGATTGCCTCCCAAGAAGCGCTTGTTTTAAGGTCGCTAACTGGACCTTTCCTCATGGATTTACTCAATGTACCTCGAATATCTTGGAGTTCTCATCACATCCATCATAAAATTCTTCCAAGAAGGTTCCGGTTCCTAATTTCACCGGCAAAAGGTAGGATCTCCCACGTACAAGCTTGTATGGTTTAGTTCTCACCGGAATCCTACCGGTCTTCCTACGCTTCCGTGGGATATAATTCAGTTTTGCATCCCATCCTTTCTTGGATCGGGAAATCAGCTTCTCGAGAATCCACTTAGCTCCCCCATCTCCAGCTTGGGGATAGTACAAGGTCTTTGTCATGTGAGTGACCCCATACTTGAACAAATAACACTTCGTTGCCTTAGCGGTGAAGCGCTTATTAACTCCGCTCCTTTCAGTCCAAGGAGCATTTACTTTCAGCAAATTCAAGGGAGGTTTCATCTTGATCTTAGGAGGTTTTTTTGGAAGAGACCTCCAACTCTTCGGTGCATCCCAAAAGAAATCTAGATTTTTAAAGGGAATTTCAAAGGGAGTAAGAGAAGGTACCTTATAACGTTCTTCAAAACTTGGGATAAGATTCATCTTAGGGTGATAATCCACACATGAAATCTTTCCCAACTCAGCTGGATTTTCTTCAACCTCGGCCGATCTTACTTCAATCTCGGCCGATGTTTCAGCATTTGGATCGAGATCTTCCACTACTTCCTCTTCTTCAAGAGGTTCAGGAGAAATTTCAGGTTCGATTGGAGGAATGCTTGAAACTTGCAGTACTTCCTTATACTCCTCTTTCGGCTTAGCATAGGATAGGGTGCTTTTCTTGAGCTCCTCCAACTTCTTCATCATCTTCTCCCATTTTGATTCAAGTGAATCTTCAAGAGGTTACTCATAAATCTTTCTAGGGATATTCAACTCATCCCATATCGCAAGCTCCTCCTTAATGGCCTCTTCTCTTTCTCTTTCATTGTTAAACCAATAGAAGGAGTATTTCTCTTCCAAGTATTCATAATGGTCCGCCCTAACACTTTGTCGTGCTATCCAGGCTGGATCAAATGTAGCCATCGGAAATCCTGAAAACTACAAAACTCATAGAAAGAGTAGTCAAATGCAACAAGGGCAATAGCCCCGAAAGACAACCGAAACCGGCTTGGTCTAGACCAAGTCCCCGGCAACGGCGCCAAAAGCTTGTTCGCTCCAAAAGGTGTGTGCAAGCTTTAAATTTATAACCGAGGAAATATGCTTAAACAAGGATGCGAACCCGCAGTGTACGGATCGATTATAGTAAAAGCAAGAATTCAGGGGTGTCGATCTCAGGGACTTAGGTGAAACAAAGCAAGTATAGGTTGTCAATGTAACTATTAACCACAAAAGCGATTAAAGCAATCAAAGAGATGATAATAAGGTCAATTAAAGGAAATATGCAAATTCTAGGGATTAAAGCATCTAGTTGTGGTTTCAACTCAAGATCTCAAGATAAGCGGACAAAGCTGAGATTTTGCAAAGGGAAGATGTTTCTAAAGTGGAATAGATCACCGGGTAAGTCTCACTACTCACTAATTCCAAACCAAAAGCTCATATCACCGGGTAAGTCTCAAGGTACTAAGGAAAGGAATTATAATCTCAAACCAACACACCAACTAAGGGAATAGAATCAACCTTTACCGGGTAAGTCTCAGGCTAACTCACAAAGATGGTATGAAGGCACACTCAAACCCCAATAAAGGATAAACCTTTATTACCTATACTTATGATCATGGGTGAACAAACAAAGGAATCACCGGGTAAGTCTCATCCTAGGCTTGCATTGAACCAGGAAAGGTGTAATAAGAATAGGATTTGGCAAACTCTAACACTTAACTCTCAGTTACGAATCAGAAAAGGTCACCTCGGTCAGTCAAGTTTCACCCCGGCCGAGATGTTCATCGACTGAACGAGATGTTCTAGGGTTAAGGATAAAGACTTGAACTTTCAGGGTCCTACTGGGATTAAGATTATTCTATCATTGTTTTTCCCACAACTTTCAGCCAATCACCCTAGAATCGCACAAGGAAATTAGCCACTCATCATCATGAAAGCAATAATCAAATATATGGGAAGAGAATGAATATTTAAACACAAAAACCTTAAGAACAAGGCTTCAATAACTGAATCAAATATCAAATAAATCAGCGTTCCTTGGATCCCAAATCCAACAAGACAATCAAACAAAAGGGAATCTAACAAAGTCTTACAAAACCCGTCAAAAGCTATATCCGAACTATCAATCCTTCCTTGATTAATCTTCAATCTTCCTTCCTTCAAAGCTTCCAGAAAATCCTCTCTTTTCTAGCTATTCTCAGCCTCCAAGCATGCGGTGATGCTGAATTATGGAAAATCCAGGCCTTTATATAGGAGAATTATCTTCCAAAGATAATAATATCTTAAAAAGTTAATTTTCTAATAAAATATTTCCATATCTCAAAAATTGATCTCCTAAATATATGATCTTTCTTCCAGAAATCCAGCCCAAAAATATAAGATCTCTCCTCATTGGTCAATGTTCTTTGCGGGATTATCTTGGTTCATATCTTCCTATACTTATCATATTTCATTCCACCATTCATCTTCTTATTTTTCTATATCATTCATTATTCTCGGTCTGTTCTTCCCGAAATCTTGCCCGAGATTTTCATTATCTAACCGAGATTTGTTTCAGTCGAGGACTTTCAATCTAGATCGGGAATTACAACATCAACCCTGCATCAAACATAATTGGTGTCTTGGTGATATTTATCAATTTATGCTTCCTTATATACATTCTACCAAGATGTCATGGAGACGGAAACTGTGAATATCGTGCAATTGTAGAGGTTTCCAGATGCTTAAGTTTTTGCTTCTTTACATTGTTGAATTAATTTGTAATTTTGTTTTTGTATGTGTGGGTTCGTGACTTGCCTTTTGAAGATCTCGTCAAAGACGTTTGTTATGTCTTACCCGGCTCTTGCCCCCAAGATGTTGGATGCCAACGTCTATCAAGGGTTTTGCTGCTGTAACATATTACCATGTTGTGCTTGTCATTCTGTAAATAACCCGCAAACATGCTTACCACTAACAAAGACCGCTCCAGATCAAGGCCCACCTACCGAGTTACATATAATTGCATGAGTTGGAGGCGGAACACATTGTGTAACGGTCAGTGAACAATATATCATTTACTTGTAATTTATTGTGTTTTTCTTACTCTAACTGACAATTCTATATCTACAGTAATAGGTTTGGCTTGAACCGGATGTACCCTTACCTCCTGTTACAACTGTATGTAGGTGTTTTCGAGACCCAAGTGTCGATAATTGGATTAAGCCTTTTTCATGTGAGGATGAAAGCTTTTGACAATGCACGCAAGATAGAATGTCTCCCGTGCGTGGACCTAAAATAGATACCCCTTAGTATTTTACTTTAGTGTGTGTTTTACTTTGATAAACTAAAGTCCGTGATTCCAATTACGTTTCTAAACAAAACCGAATAAATTCTGAATAAAAACATTAAAAACGAAATTAAAAACCCGCAAAAGAACACGTTAAATACATAATAAATACGCCAAACTAAAAGAAAACGTATCAAATGGTACAGAGTAAATAATGAAGTTGAAAAAAGCTTGAGTAACTATGTTAGTATTAAACTACCAAATGGTACAAAGTCGATAGCAAACGTCATATTGGTGTTTGTCAAGGAGCATGAGAAAAGCTTAAGTATGTTACTCTTCAGCGTCTTCACTACCAAATGGTACAAAGTCGATAATAAAGTTGAGGAAGTCCAATGGACGAGCTTTGCTAGAATATAACTCGAGAGATTTCATCGAGAAATACCAATCAAATGTGATTGTATTTTAGCTTTTAGTAGGGTTTCAACTTAAAGGTCGAGTTTTGGTTAAATTCAGGCGCAATGTTCTTAATGGTGCGTTTTGTGAATTTAATCAGGTGTTTTTAGCAGACCGATCAAATAATTTAGCCATGTCTCCATAATTTATTGACCGTCCGATCACTATCCGTTTCCGATCATATCCACTGAGGGCGATAGCTGCCGACAGAAGACTCGAACAATGCCTCTCCGTTTATGTTCATATCCATGGAGGACGCTCAGAAATCCAACACCTTTTGCTCTCTCTCAATTTATTTTCTCACATACAAACCTTTGGGGCAATGGATATTCTTCCAGAGCCTATTTCCCCTATTCGCCCACAAGTTACTGCACTAATAGCAACAGTCGTTTCCGCCGCGAAGCTTTCGGGCAACTCGAAGGAGCTCAGCTGGAAAACAGTTCGCCTCTTTCAGGTTATCTCCGTTTCACCCTTTCCCGTCACTGGTGTTTGTTTAATCCTTCTCACTTGGCATTTTGCACCATCAAAGGTCTTCCATTTTGAACTTCGTGTTCAAAATGAGTTATGGGCAGCTACAATTGGTTTTGCTTATACGTAGATCAAAGGGTCTTACATCAATCACATGAGAATTGCGCTTTGTTGTTTTTGAGGATAAAATAATGTTTTTTGCTTGAGAATTGAGATGGATGCGTTTTTGTGAAAATAAAGAGAAAATGTGCTAAATTGTATTATTTCTAGTTGTGAGATCTATATGTTGGGGATCCTAAAATGTTTAAGAGTTCAATCGTGTGAAGTTTGTAAACCTTTAAGGCTAGGTAAGCGGAAACTCTGTAACAATTGATTTATCATTAGGGTTCCATTATGTGCGTGTTAGCTATATATCTTGCTGGACCAGTTCTATCGCTTTAAACTTTTGCTTGGTATCTCTCCGTTGAATGTTTTGGTTGTGCTAATATCCAAATGTTTCATATCTGTTTCAGGTCTAGGCGATGTCTTGATGGGCTTTATTAGTGGCAATCAGAAGGCTACTGAAGTTGCTCACTCGTAGGTATTTATCTGTCTGCGTTTTTGTATGCTTTTGTGATATTGCTCTCTATAAATGAAGTATATTGTTTACATGTTCTTTTGTGAATGTTTCCAAACATATTTGTCTCCATCTATGGTAGAATCCACATCTACTATAGTGAGACTTGTTGATTACAATAAATTTTGTCTCTGTATATAGGGTTTGGAAACATGTTGTTCGAGTAGGGGATACAGTTGTTGATGCCACTTGTGGAAATGGCCATGATACCTTGGCGATGCTGAAATTGGTGAAGGCTGATTTTGGGCATGGATGTGTTTATGGATTTGACATTCAGGAAGATGCTATAAATAACACATTGTCCCTGCTGGGCATGTCACTTGGATCAGCTGAGGTGAACTATTTTGCCAACTTTGTAGTATCTGCACTTGGTTTTTAGCTTGGCAGTCGCAAAAAAGTCTGGCTAATCTTACTCTTTATTCTGGGCTCATCTTTTAATTAGAAAAAGGTGCATAAGAAA
The DNA here is from genome assembly GCA_033239125.1 of Fagopyrum homotropicum. Lineage (NCBI taxonomy): Eukaryota > Viridiplantae > Streptophyta > Magnoliopsida > Caryophyllales > Polygonaceae > Fagopyrum > Fagopyrum homotropicum. The sequence continues at coordinate 91,991,751 of BSWB01000003.1, read as the reverse complement.
GGATAGGATGACATAATTGGTTTTGATGGGAGGCTACATCAAGGTATCAACCAACAAATTTAGGAAAAAACTTCACGAGTGAGTAAACAGTTAAACCTGCTTAAAGATACAGACATTGTTCTCGGAGATTTTTCAATGTCAAAAAAATAGTCCACTAACTGAACATTATTTATCATTAATGGGTTGAACTGTTGGGGAACAAGTCAAATTATAATTCCATTGTAGTACACTGCCATCTCTTCATGGAAATCTTGCTTTAAAATGGCAGGAAAAAAAAATATTTAAAGTTAGCTTTCTATATTAACTGATGTGAACCATTGTGGTGTTTTTGACTCCGGATCTTTGAATGTTCAACTAAATTGATAGGTAGGATATGGAACGAAGACAACGTACGATAGATGATTTGCAAGGGTTTGTACCGAAGGAGAAACCTTTGATTGTCTTGCTTCACAGAGCAACTAGATTAATGAAAATGAAAATTTTTGTTCTTATATATGTGAGGCTTAGAGTCATTTAAAATAGAAATTACAATGCTTGAATAAAAAGAATAAAATGTTATCTAATAAAACTCATTTTATCTTAAACTAGGAAATAATAATTAAAGCAAATTCTATCTTGTAAAAAGCTCAAAAATCAGCATTTATCATACATAACTGAAATATCAAAAATAGTAAAAAAGATGAAAGGGGATGGACTTGATGGCTTGACTGGTGCGCAAGAACTTGTCATGGTGCACTTGCAGCAGCCTGACATGCGCGGTGTGCGCATGATTGTGCGTGGGCTGCAATGTCAAGGGTGATCCTTGACATGTCCTGATAAGTGCATAAACTATGTAGGATGTTATTATTATTAAACATTTACTTAGGTTTCTGAGTTTAATTGTCATCATTGTTTTTCGATTATCTTCCTCCAAATGATCTCTACAAACCTTGGTCTCACCTTATACAAGATTTAAAAATGAAATGCTTTTGCAAAATTTTACAAATTCTATAAGATATCAAAAGCCTAGCTTAACTCTGACTTGGTAGAAGAGGTTTTCTTAGAAATGCAAGCTTGTCCAACTGGTCCAGAATAGATGTTATTCGGACGTAAGTTTTATGATTGGTTTCCTACAGCAAATATCTGGAATGCTTATGGTGACTTAAAATGTTGTGCAGAGAAAAGGTGTGAACCTCTTCGCTGCTTGTCACAGCAAAATGATACAAATGCTTCCAAAAGGTGTCGCTGTGAGGTAATGGCTTCGATTCACTGCATATAATGCTAAATATGCATAGTGTATTTGGAGTATTTGACACGTTCGGCGGGTGATGCGTTTAGGCTTGTTGCATTCAACTTGGGATATCTTCCAGGAAGTGACAAGACTATAATCACCCAGTCGAGCACAACGCTATTGGCACTGGAGGCAGCCAAGGAAGTGCTTGTTCCTGGTGGACTTATAAGCGCTGTTGTTTATGTGGGGCATCCTGGTGGAAGGTACCCTTTTACGAAAATCATAGATTCCTCTTCTTAGTCTCTCTTGCTTAAGCTGCTAATCGGTATTCAGGGAGGAGTTTGAAACCATCCAGGGATTCGCTCGTGGATTGTCAGCTGAGGAGTGGGCATGCACCCAGATTCAAGTGCTCAACAGGCCTTCTTCTCCTATTCTTGTCTTCTTATTTAAGAAATGAGCTGCACTACTTGGTCAACACTAGACTTCCCTAGGTTTGTAACTCAGCTACATTTTGTGTAGTTGAGTCCACTGCCCTTTCGCAAAGATTTTGTAATGCTTGCAGGTTGCAATCAAAATTCTGCTGCCAGTTTCTCATACCTATCAAGAAAGCATTCTTTAAAGAGTATTCACAGCGCACGAGATGATAGATTATCCTTTATTTCATGTATATATAAGTTACCTTCTAGATTGACTGTCACTTTTTGCAGGGATGCTAACCAAAGTTGAGACAAGAAATAACAGTGCTTCAATTCAAATATCACGACAGCATTAAAAACAGTATATGCTTGATCTCACTTATTCAATTATACACAACCTGGAGCCTTGAACTGAATCTCGATTTTCAAACCTGGAGCCCCGAACTGAGCCTCTATTTCCCAAGCTTTATTGAACTTAAGGCATTAGGGTTTCCAAACATGGAGCCCTGAATTGAACCTCGATTTCGTTCGAGTGGAGAGGATGCCCAGATGTGTTCTTCGAGTGGAGACGATGCCCAAATGTGTTATTCGATTTTGTATTCTTTGATTTTGTTCGATTTTGTATTCTTCGAACCTACAGAGGAGAATTGGATTGTTGTTCGAGAAAAGAATAGAGGGGAGAGACGATGTATTGTTAGCAGATCTTTTTAGTTTCCTTTTCCCTTTGTTTAATTTTCATTTTATTTTTCCAGAGAATACGTTATACTTAACGGGATTTTTAACGGATGGGCAAAATCCGGAAAAGCATAAACAAATGAGGGGCACCAGCTGAACTTTGAAAAAGTCATGGGCAAAATCCGAAATAGCCCATATCGCAAGGACATCAATTGGAATTTCCCAATAAATAAGTTATTAAAAAGAAGTTTGGAGCATCAAAAACTATATGTGCTTGATCTCACTTAATCAGCTCTCAAAACCCCGATAGTTTCCACAAAAATGGCCAAAACGTCCAAAATGGCAAAATCAACCAAAATGCGTGATAATGCGTAGCAAGGCATCATTAAACATCATTCGACATATATAAACATATCCCAAGAAAGATTGTTCAAAGAAAATGTTCCAAACGAAAGTAATTACGCAAAAAGCATTCCTGGGCTTTAAATGAGCAAAATATGAATATGGACATGTAAAACAATGAAATCAAGCCACACATCGATGAAAAACATTCATCATAGTTAATAATCATCATATCAATCATAAGCGTCAACAAAGTTGAGCCAAATCTGTCCACAACAAAAAACACACATTGATGTGGTGTTTAGGCCACAGTGGCTAGATCTAGATTAGAAGCCCTTCGAATACCTTAAAAAATAGCAAATCTCGGCTGGTGAATCTCAACAGGGGCGAGATGAGTAAGAGCGAGATTTCCGAAAAACAAAAGCGAGAAAGAGTGGACGAATGGATGTGATGAATGGTGTGAATAGACAAGAGATGAGATGGATGAATCGATGGTAATATAGGTCAAGAAAAATCAAGATATACTTACTAGAACCTTGATCGATTGAATCAAAACCCAAGCAACGAATTACCTTAACACTTCCTTCTTCAACCTTATCCAAGTCTTCATTTTGAGACAAGCACAAGGAGGGACTAGGAACACCAGTCTCTAAAGAGATTAACACACACAAGAACAACCTAACTTGGACTCACAACGATTCAATCAAAGACTCAATTTTACTGAACGAAATGAATAAGACGAAAACTTCATAAGTGAAGTATCGAGTCTCAATGTTTTTGGCTGAAAATAATCTAACCTAAAAACGTCTCTAAGGTGGCCTTTTATAGCTTGCCTCCAGCTAAAAGAATAAAAATAATCTGAAAAATAAGATAAAAAAACTACATTAGAAATTCTAGAGCTTTAAGGTAATAAAATGTCTCATAAAATATCTTAGAAGCTCCAAATGCTTCAATCCTTGTTTTCTTGCAGTTCCGGTACGAGTGTCGCTTCCTTTCCATCCTCACGTGTGCATGGCGTCTCCTCTACGCTCTCCATGGCTGGAATTGTCATCATTGTGACTAAGGAAGACTTATACACAAAAAATCACCAATGGTCTCCTTAGGAGCTAAGGACACCAACAAGCTAGAGACCACTTCTTGGATGGCTCTTGCCTTCGATCTTGTGATTGATCCTTGCATGGTACGACTTGTAAGGGCTGTTGGTAATGGTTTGGACTACTTCTCCTTGATTGCTCTTTCCCTTGATCTAGTGATTGACCCTTATGTTGTAGGGGTTGTTGGTGATGGTCCCTCATCACACAAATTCTAAGGTTTCGGGAATTTTCGGGTGGGAAAATCATCAAATCTTTAATTCCAAGTATATATCATGCAAGAATCAAGTTAGGAATAAAAATTAGATCAAGAAAACATACCTTGTAGTGATTGCATGTAGTAAGAATGGAGATTTGAGGGTAAGGAGAGAAAATGATCGAGTTTACCGAAGGACGAGAAGTGGAAAAAGAAGTAGCCATCGGGTTGTTTTATAGCTTTCTACTGAGTGAAGAATACAGCTTATGGCTTACATATATATGGTCTAGCAAAGTCCGTAATTGGAATACGATTTACGACAAAGCACTAGAGGCAGTATTCCCGGTTCAACATGACCCGTATTTCTCTGGGTTCTTCCTTCTCAGCGTAGAGGCAATACGGTCTAAAGAGAAGGTGAAAACGGGTAAGGTGAAAATAAAATACGGTTTGTAGACCGTATAAACGTAACACACAATCCGTATTTCTCTATTTTACGACACACCCCATAGTAGTTCTTCATGAAGATCAAGGGATCTTTAGCTTCATCAATGCAAACTTCTTCTCTGAATACACCTTTTGAAAAGGGAATACGGCTTATGACCAAGGCAAATACAGTCTTAGGCAAAAAATATTTGGTCTACGAGGTGTATAATATTTGGGCTTAAGTTGTATTTGGTTAATTGTTGAAGAATAAGACTTAAGTTGCGGGCAAATACGGCATGTGTGTAAAGGAAATACGGTCTGCAAGGTGTATATGTTTTGTTCATAAACCGTATATCTCTTTAACACATAGGTATATTTCTCTCCTAAGGCTCAAAATTTTTGTCTTCTTCAGCCTCCTACCATTGCAAGCACATTGATAAACTTTGTCTCTCAATGCAGCATGATTCTGGTCAATAACTTCAATCTTGGTGTCCATGTTGATGAGCTTATCTTCCAGCACATCGAAAAACTTCCCGAATTCATAAATCTTGAAAATCATAAAAACTTGAGAATTTACTAGCTTCCTCAACAACTTATCCATGGGGGATTCGATAGGTTCAGGTGTTGGCTGTCATTCATCGTAGTAGTACTCCATCTTTCTTATCTTTCAAGATCTCGACTTTTGAGACGAAGACAAAAAGAAACAGAGATCAAACGTTACAAGAAACATAGAATAACAACTATCAAACTCAACCAAACTATTTGCAGCCCCCGACAATGGCGCCAAAAACTTGATCGTGGAAGTTTTACCAAAGTAACAACAACCTCACTGGCAAGTATTATGAGATTAGATGTAGTATATTGGGTATCGAATCATGGGAACCGCATCCGTTTGGATATAAATGATATGAATTATCCTAAGTAAAGGGATAAGAGAAAAAAAAAAAAAGGGAAGAAGAAAATCTCTTTTGTTGGTTTTCAAGGAAGGATAAAGAAAGAAAGCAATGATTGTTTGCAACAATGATAAGGAGAGAAGGTGATATAAGGAAATAGAAATCCCACTATAATGAATTATAGTACGATTACATATATGAAATCATGAACATCGATATATGAACATTGCAAGTAACCATGTAAAATAGCCTTGGGCATAGAAAAACCCGTGTAGAATTTAGAAATCCAAATAAGACCCAAAAAACCTTCGTTTGTGGCCCTTTAGTTTAAAATGTACAAAGGCCGGAACTTTCTGAGATGATTATTAATCCTCGAAGCTTTGATAAAACATTCCTCTTAAAACCAAGTTCTTTCCAATAAATCCAATAAAACAAGCTTCTCTTTTGGCCCTTCACTTGTTTTATCTAAACTAATAGAAAACGCCACTCCATTTGGAGGTTTTCAAAAGGCGGAGTGAAACACTTTGAAAAGAAGCAACATCACAATCTCAATTCAGAAACACATATGCAATAATAAATCAAACTATTATAGGGATCATCCGATCCTTAGATAAAAAAGAATCTGCGAGACATATCAAAAGAAGAGACTTTCATAAATATCAAAGCTAGAAAGTACTTACAGATCAAAGGGAAGGAAAATCTAACTCTACGGTGCCGCGGTGAGGACTTGGAATCTTGAAACTCTAGAGACAAAAACACCCTAAGGTGGAATGCGGCCCTCCTCTCTACTCGAATGTGGCACCCGCTTCTCCCGCATGAATGCGGCACCCGCTTCTCTTGCATGAATGCAACACATTTCTAAACTGACCTAAAGGGCTTTATTTATAGTGTTTGGATAAAACCCTAGGAGGACGGACTCAAGAAGCTCAACCCATATACATATCATAAAATAGGAGATAATATATTTTGGCGTTTCAAGAAGGAAATAGGTCTTTGATGGAGATATCCGTTCTATGTGTAAAGGATATGCGGTCTGTAGGTTGTATAATGATAACAACACATAAACCGTATATGTGTATACATAGATCGTATTCGTCTTCTAACAACTTTTTGACGGTTTAGTAAAACTGACTTTACTTTTCTAACTTGCGCTAACGAGCGAGGTTTTTCCTGGCCTTTTTTGGATTTCTATGTTCTTAAAGGATTTTCATATTTACTTGAAACAACTGCCGGTTTAAGGGCGCAATCAAGTTGGTTAACACGGTCTTTGTTTGTCTATATCAAAGGCTATTTTAGATGGTTACCTACATAATTGTTGATTGCAGTTCATGTAATTCACATACATAGATGCTTATTAATTCGTTATAGCGGGGATATTCACTTCCTTACATTAATCATCTTTGAAATATAATCACACACATCTTTCTTTCTATGCTACATTTTTATCATGTTTTCAAGGTGATTCTTACAACCCGATATTTTCCATCTCTTTCTCCCTTTTACTTAGTATATTTGTTTATTTCTTCAACCCATATAGACATTGTCCCTATGAATTCGACAATCGATTTACTACAACTAATATTGTTGTCCTTGCAGGTAGGTTTTAGGACCATCATGTTCTTGGGGCCGTTTCCGAGGACACAAATAGTTTTATATCCTAGGTTTTCTAGTTACTTTGATTTGCGGTTTCCTTTTTGTCTTTTTTTCCACAGGATGGAATCCCGAAACACAAAAGATGGATGGCGTTGATCAATCGTGCAAACTAGAAGCAATGATGAATTGTAAATAGTCCATTTTTGCCCACACTTGGGTGATTCTAGACAACGAAGCTGAAGAATTTGTTCAAAGTGTTGCTATTATAAGCCTGATTCAGAGAGCAAATTCAGTGGTGAAGAGAATGAAAATCCACACCAACACTTGAGAAAGTTTTAAAATATTATGAATACGATCAAATTCCGCAAAGAGGATGACATGAAAATGCGATCATTTGTATTTTCTTTGTATGGTAAAGCTCACACCTGGTTTCAAAGAAAGTCAACATGTAAGTATATAACTTGGAAAATTTCTTTACTAATTTCTAGGGTTTTCTTTCCCCACGCAAGACCCACATTTCAAAATGAATTTGACTAACTTTGGAATGGAGGATCTTGAAGATATCCACCATGCTTGAAAAAGATTCATAGAGATGTTGTACATTTGTCCACATCATAGTTTTGAGAGTAGTGTTCTGCTCGAATATTTTTATAATGGTTTAAATGATATCACAAGAGATATAGTAGATATTGAAAATAGACACAAGTTCACCAAGTTGCATGTAGACGACGCTTGAGATTCTCTCATTGATGTAGTTGAACGTGTAGGGAACTTCCCTCACGGAAAAAGAATCAAGAAATAGAAGTTTGTTAAGAAAGAGATAATTCTCAAGATCAAGATCTAGCTGTTGTTGAGCTAACTAGTTTGTGCCAAATATGTAGTAATTATGACACAAAGCTCCTCAGTGTCCCATCTTTGTTTGTCTACACATCACTCCCCCTATAAAAGTTTATCTTCCTCCCATGGAACAATCCCCACCTACAGTAACTCAAGTGATCTCCATGAAGAGTCCGAGTCATAGTCAGAGGAGAGGAGCACAACCCTATGACGTTTGGTGACAGACGACAATCTGTGGAAGATCTTTTTGAAGCCATGGAGAATGTTTGAGAGAAGTTGAAACAATTTTTGGAAGATGAAGGAGTAAAGAAGATGAGTTTGCAAAGTGAGTTGTAGCGGAAGAAGTTAAAGAGGGGAGAGAGGTGATATTTAAGGGAAGAAGTCACATCATCGTCGGTTCAATAAGATCTTGGGAGAATCAAAATCTTAGGAAAACCGATTTTGATTAGAATTCTTTCCATAAATTTTGTAATCACTTTCCAAAAATTATTTGAATTTGAAAATAAGGACATTTGAAATCATTTTAAAAATCCTTCTTTAAAATAATTTAGAGATCAAAATATCTAAAAGATATTAACCCCTAAATGGATCCGTGATTTTCAATGTGGCCCTTGAATTTCATTTCAAGGCCCTTGAATCTCATTTCAAGGCCCTTGAAATTGACAAATGGGCTGCATTCTGTAATAGCTAGGATTTCCGAATTCAAATTAATGTTGATTAACTTAAATTCTTGATAGTAATTAACCCACAACTCGCGAATATTGCGTAAGTGATGAGTATGAGTCCCACCGTTATGTTCCTGGTGTAACTTTGTGCTTATGGAGAATTTTTCACTTTTTTACCCGGGTAATTAATTTTACCCTCCGGTGTTATTTGGAGCATTTGGGAGCTTCAATTAATAAAAATGCAGTTAAGAGAAATGATCTAGACATCGGACATGTCCTAGATATTAAATAACATGGAAAGACAAAACAGCCAAAAGAGTCGTTATTTCGATTCTTAATGGCTAAGAAAGACGGCTTAGGAATACACGTTTTCCGAGGCAGTTGTGGAATAATTATCCCTACAATATTTCAGATTTATTATTCTAATTTGGAGAAGGTTGGAGAAGGGGGTTCATTGGATCGGTTAAAGGATAATTATCGACTTCGCTAAGGGATAATTATCTTCTTCACTATAAATAGCGGAAAATCGTTTATTAATTCATTTCTTTTCACGTTTCCTCGTAAAGCTCTGATTTCTCTCAACCTTCAAAATCGGATCTACTCTCTGTTTATAATCCGATTTCAATTCCGTTTGAGTTTCTGGATTCCTCTATTCATTCTCTTCATATCGGTACCGAGTTTCTGCATTTTCAAGCATACAAAGATCTAGTCGAGCATATATGTCACCAGGACGGTTCCGTCGCTCAGATTCCGGTGAATTTAATGTTGTCCATGCGTAGCTTGGGTCATTGTGATTCCGAATCTTCTTTTAGATCGTCAATCGGGTTAGTAATGAATAAGTTATGAATTTATTCATTTTCCGTACTGCGATTTGACCAAATTGACCTTAAGCTTGTCGAAATGGATAATTAGAAATTCCATTATGGTCGTTATATTATTCTAGTGTTTGTGGGTTGTTTGTTTGATGAAATCTGATGACAGGTGGGTTTAGAAATTGCCTGCCGACAAAACGTTATTTTGGTGAAATTTAATTAATTAATTAAAGGTTAGTTAATTAAATTAGGATTAGAATTGAGATTGATGAATGTTGATTAGATGCTAGCTTGAAATTTGAGGAATTGTGAGTTATGTTGAGATATTGAGGTTTAGTTGGTTGTGAAGCTTATAGGCTGATTATGATCCTTATGGATCCTTGGGTCTAGGTGTGACCCCTTTGATTGATAGGAGATTTAATATCTCTTTATCCCTTATTATTAGGCAGGTCTATCCTCCGGATCGGAGTTAGTCGTGTAATATCCGAGATTTTTATGCTCCGTTTATTCCGAGTCAAAGCGAATTTTTTTCCGTTGACATCTTTACATGGTATCTAATGTCGAGTTTCAACAAAATTTTTATTAGTTAGGAGAATCTCGTACTCCCATGAAACAAATAAAAATGATTGCAAAAACCTTATTTCCGTATATAACCCGAGTAACAGATTCATATGATTTAAATGACTCACCTACAGGCCCATCCTCTAGCTCGGATGAGGAGGCCCACCGGAGGAAGCCCAATACCTCCACTTACCGGGCCCAACAACTTTCCTTCCCTAATTCACTAATCAACTTAACCTAATGACCCTAACCTAATTAACCCGTAACTTGCTGCTACAACGCTTGCGCCACACAACTTGGGACGATTCTAGCAACCACCACTGGCGTTCTCGACATCCGACTGCCGACCTGCCCAGACGATCTTCATCGGCGCCGGACCGGCCCCATCTTCATCGACGCCGGACCCGCTCCTTCTTCATCGACCGGGTGAGTATCGTTTCCCTCTTCCATCTTCTTGAGTCCGATAGACGATGAGTGATGAAGGTCTTGTTGCATTGTAACACCCCGAATCCGCGGGACTCGGAGTGTCACATTGGGCTAGGATCTCACAGTGGATCCTGACCCTAGCCTAACAACAAGTTCACTGGACCTTACAACATGGCATTGACATATATAAAAACAAATGCATAAAACTGTGAAACTGTACAACCAAAGGTAAACAACAATATAACCGAGTGTATAAAACAACATCCTCACACAGGAGGTAACAAAAGATCATCCTCACGCATGAGGGAAAAGGTAAAAAACCCAAAATCCCACAACAACCTATGTACGAGACGTCCTCGACCTTCTACTCGGCTAGTTCACCCAACAACAAGCCTATCTTGTGGGGCATCTACAACATGGTAATAAACCATTAGCTAATCATACACATATGTAGAGTCATGCATAAGCACAATCACCAATAAGTAAAGATAAACACATCAACATGCTTTCAATCATTTACCCATTTAATCATCTCAATATAATAGTTATTCACTCAAATCGTATATATATAATATATGAAACTATGTGACACGAGGACCGATACATCCTCTCCTATGAGCGTGCTAGCCAGCTGCACAAGTATCGGTCACACAATCTGTGTACCCTGTGGGAGTGGATTGTGCCCTTCCTGTAAATTCAGTCTGTCCTGAGTCAAGAGAACCTCCCAAACTCCACAGTGGAATGAAAGGGAAAGTTTATCATAGCCACGCATACGGGGAAATCAATAAAACATAGGTCAGTATAATGATATTTCATGCTATCATAGCAACATACAAAGAACACACCACTCATGCAAACACCCAATATAAGGATGACAGCTAAGTAAGTCATACGGACTTACCTCAACCTCGATGACAACTCAACCACGATCACCTCTACACTAGAGGGACACACAGCCTATAAACAGGCATAAAGAGATATATCAATCTCCTAACATCACAAGGGTCACACCTAGACCCAAAGGGATCCATAGGGATCAAGCTCAACCTCAAAACCTCAACTAATATCAACCTAAGTCCTTAAAGCCATACAAGGCATAAATCGATCACAACCTCATCAAAACTCAACCTCATACATCTAGCATGATCCTATACTCTCACACTAGGAAAGGAGGGAACAAAGGCATCCTAAGGATAGCTTAGAATCACACACACACCTGCAGAACCAAGAGAAGACCTTGCTAATGCAGGTGGGCGCAGGGGCGGCTCACTAGTGGCGCAGGGGCGGATCACTGGCCGGCGCAAGGGTGGCTGCAAGGTGGTGCAAGGGCGGCTGATGTGCAGAAGGCACCTTCTTAGCCCTTTTTTCACTTCTTCCTTCGATTCCTTACTCTTCTTCACTTCAACAGCAACATACATATACAGCATAAATATATATACATCAACACAAGCCAAAATATGGCTGAATCAAGATCCAAACCTAAAGAATCTATACTAAACCAAAGAAAGGGAGGAAAGGATGAAGAAAAGAAGAAAGGAAGAGGAGAAGCCATCAAACTCACCAAACTAAGCTCTCCAGAAGGCCAAACACAGCAGCACCATAACCTCAAGCTGGATCAACAAGGCACAGCAGCAACATCATCCAAAACCACAAGCAAAGCCAAGCACAAGGCTCATAAACTCACAAAAGCTCAAAGAAGATCAAGGGTGGACCAAGAGAGAAGAATGGAGAAGAAATGCACGCAAGAGAGAGAGAGAGATCTGAGAATGGTAAACCCTCATCAAGAGGTAAGAGGTGAAGTATATAAAGGAGGTAAAAGGGTAAAAGCACGATTCAAAGGGTCAAAGAAGACAGCTGCAGCACACAGAGCCGCGGGGGCAGACCCTGTGAGCCGCAGGGGCGGCCCAGACAAACCGCAAGGCCGTTCCAGGCTCACGCAAGGGTGGTCCAAGCTAATTCCTGGCCCTCTGCTCACTCTCTCAGCAACTCAATAACTAGGCTCTTACATCTCACCCCCCTAAAAACAAGTTTCGTCCCTAAGCTTGCAAGATCCCAAATCCTCTTGGGCCCAGCCAAGGTATAACTCACTCTCTCTATCGGAGGTATCACATCTCCGCTCAGAAGGTCATAATCTATAACAGATCTATAACCATAAACATCAACATGGAGGAATCATCAACTCCAGAAAACAGGGCCATAACGCTACCCAAAGGCGTAGAGGAATCACATCTCTCGCCATACCACAACACAAGGCATAGAGGAAGCATGTTCGCCCTAAAACGTGCGTGCAGTCAAGTCTTAAATTTATAAAACTAGAATAAAAGAAAGCGAACCCGCAGTGTACGGATCAACGTAGATTAGCAAGTATTCTAGAGTATTGATCACAGGGAGATGGTGAAACAAAATTAGTTTCAAGCAATCGAGCAAGTAATGTATAAAGCTTTGCAAATATTGGGGAAAACAGCAACCCTAAAGATCCAGGTATCTAATTGTTGCAATCGATTCAAGACATACTATAGATATAAGAACAGAGTAGAGAATTGAAAAGGTATGCTAAGGTAAGATAATGTACGGTGAAGTTCCAAAACCTTATATGTCTAACCCAAAGAACTCTCTATAAAGGTTGTTGAGGCTGCAATATAGAAAGGATCTAAGGACTAGAATTGATCTCAAATACCCAAACTTGTAACCCAAGAATCAAGATAAACTCAAACGGTTAAGGTTGTGACACTCGAAACCGAAATAGAGGATGTTGAGTCTCACTACTACCTAGAAAAGACAAGCCAAGGCTAGGTTAATGCTAATCTTTAACTTTGGATTAAAGTAAAAGCAAGGTTTGTAAACTGAAGTAAATCACGGGTAGATCTTAAGAACCACGGCCGTGGAAGCCTAAGAACAGACCGTGATTTAGGTTCGTCGACAATATTTCTCTAACTCTCAGGGTAAAATCAAATTACGATCGATCTATCATCATCTAAGCCACAACTATCAACCCTTCACCTTAGAATTGCTAAAGGGTTTTGGCCAACAATCATTGTCATGATATCAATATTCAAATTAAAGAGAATAAAAGATGAAAACCCTCGAATACTCAGTAAAACTTCAAAACCAATTCTCAAATCCGAAACACAAGAAGCAATGTTTAATGGATTCAGAATATATAACACAAAACCTCACAATGATCTAAGGTAAGTCTGAAGAACAGGTTGTCAATCTGTCTTCGATATCAAACCTAAGAAAAAAAACTAAACCTTTGCGTTTCCGCAACCTTCGGTGATCTCCAATCAACCCTAGACGAAATCCTTGCGGAATGTATGCAGCGTCTCTGCGAGCTCCAAGTGGGATCCCTCAAAACTCTCTTTTCCAGCCTTTTTATGAGACGGGAAATAATTGCCGTCAAGGCCCATTACGTAAATGACGTGGCAAATAATTGTACGTCAAAAGATCGCCTAAATCACGGTCTTAGGGCTTTCCACGACAGTGGTTTAGAGCGTGGAAAAGGATTACGGTGTCTTGTGACTTCCATGACCGTAATTTAGGCCGTGTAACCTACTGGAGTGCTCCACGCTCATGATGCCAAGATCCACGACCGTGGTTTAGAGCGTGGACTCTTCTACGGCCGTAATTCAAGGCGTGGAAGTGCATATTGCTTGTAGTTTCCTTTGTGTCGTGACATTCTTCATCCTAGCTCCTTCCTTAGCTTCCTTGATGTGTCTCCTAATCCTCGAACATGATCGATTACTCCCTTTTCTCTCTCAATTTCTCTTATTTAGCTCCTTTTCACCTACAATCAACACAAAGCTAGTGTAGACATCCATATTGACAAAATAGACGAACAAGCTAACAATTGCTTCTAAACTTCATCCATGTACACAATAATAAGGGAAAAACAACCAAAATAAGTGCCTAGAATATCGCAATATTTCATGCTAACAAAGCACATCTCTAGCCAAAACACAACACATGCATAGAGGAAATACGTCTCTAGCTAAACCATAAGCATATACATCGCATGGAGGAATCACATCTCCACTGAAACTATGTCCATCAAGGTAGCATGGAGGAAAGAACCATCTGCAGCTGAATCCTAATCAACTCAGATAGCATGGAGGAAAGAACCATCTCCAGCTATAAACATATATCATACGCAAATAGCATGGAGGGAATAATCATCTCCAACTATAACATACATCACGCTAGCACAACAAGATCTAATAAGATCATAACACATATCATAGCTAGCATGGAAAAAGCACATCAAAACATATAAGCACATAAGCACATACTCACCAAGATAGCACTAAGCTAGATCTACTCGTCGACCCTAGGAGCATCTATCTCGGCATAAAACTCTGGATAGTTCCTCTAGATACTATCCTCAGACTCCCATGTAGCCTTCTCAGGTCCACGTCTAGACCACTGTATCCTCATCATAGGAATGTCCTTCGAACGCAGGCGTCTCACACCTTGATCTAGGACTGTGATAGGATGCTCAACAAAGGTGTGGTTTGGCTCCACCACCAAATCATCATAACTCACAATGTGCCTCAGATCTGGTATGTACTCTCTCAGCTGAGACACATGAAACACAGGGTGAATACCCTCTAACCGCGGAGGCAAAGCTAATCTGTAGGCTGCCCTCCTAACTCTATCCAGTATCTCAAAAGGACCGACATATCGGGGACTCAACTTCCCCTTTATGCCAAAACATCCGACGCCACACGTCGGAGATACTCTCAACCAGACATGAGCTCCTACCCTGAACTCTAGAGGCCGACGCCGCTTGTTTGCATATGACTTCTGGCGACTCTGTGCAGCCATCATCCTCTCTCTAATCAGCGCTACTCGAGCCATATCATCCTGAATCTGCTCTGGCGCTATCCCACTGATACTGCTAGGCTCATCCCAGCATAAAGGTTTACGGGACCTACGTCCATATAGTGCCTCATAAGGAGCCATCCCAATAGATACATGTCAGCTGTTGTTGTATGAGAACTCAACAAGTGGGAGGTAATCACACCATCTCTGTCCCTAATCCAACACACAAGCTCACAACATATCCTCCAAAGTCTAGATGGTCCTCTCAGACTGACCATCGGTCTGGGGGTGAAACGCAGTCGTGAAGTGTAGAATCGTCCCCAAAGTAGTCTGAATTTGTTGCCAAAACCTCGAGGTAAATCGTCCATCTCGATCAGAGACGATCGTCCTCGGTACACCATGGAGTCTCACTATCTGTCTAGTGTACTCCTCAGCTAATCTACTCACTGGCCACGTCTCTCTGATAGGAATGAAACGTGCTATCTTGTCAATCTATCAACCACAACCCATATAGCATCAAAACTCCTACTAGGCCTCAAACCCCTCACAAAGTCCATGGAGACATCCACCCACTTCCACTGCGGCACTGGCAGTGGATGGAGCTCACCTCCAGGTCTGAAATGCTCTATCTTGACCTGCTGATAGGTCGCACACTGAGCCACAAATCTTGCTACATCGGGCTTCAGCCCTCCCCGCCAGTATGTACGTCTCACATCATGGTACATCTTACTCGTACTTAGATGTACAGAGTAAGGTGCATAGTGAGCCTCCTGTAAAATCCTCTGTCTCAACTCTGTATCGGCAGGAACACAAATGCGATCATGTCGCCTCATCACTCCATCAGTTCCAATGGAAAACTATGGTACCTAACTACGCGACATCCTCTCTCTAATCCTCATCAAGGTCGGGCAGGTCCCCTGCTTCTGTTTGATCTCATCCAACAGACCAGGTAAAATCTCTAATGCATACAACTGGGCATCCTCATCAGGAAACTGGATGTCCAACTCTAGCCAAGCTAGATCCCTCTAAAGCTGAGGCTGTACTGTAAATCTCGCAATCGCCTTTTCTCGAGGCGTCTTCCTGCTCAAGGCGTTAGCTACAACATTCGCATTGCCAGGATAATACAAAATCTCAAGGTCAAAATCCTTGATCAACTCAAGCCATCGACGTTGGCGGTTATTCAACTCCCGCTGCGTGAAAATATACTTCAGACTCTTATGGTCTGTGAAGATCTGACATGTAACACCATACAGGTAATGTCTCCAGATCTTTAAAGCATGAACTACCGCTGCCAACTCCAGATCATGAGTCGGGTAGTTCTCTTCATACGTCTTCAGCCGTCGAGACGCATATGCAATCACTCTGCCTCTCTACATCAGTACACATCCCAAGACTAGCTTGGATGCATCACTGTAAACCACGAAGTCATCAGAACCCTCTGGTTGTGCCAAGACAGGAGGAGAAGTCAAATGTCTCTTCAACTCCTCAACGTTCTGGGCACACTAGTCAGTCCATACAAATCTGGTAGTCTTCCTCAGAAGACTCGTCAGTGGACGGGCAATCACAGAAAATCCCTCCACAAAGCGTCTGTAATATCCAGATAGGCCAAGAAAGCTACGCACTTCCTTGATGTTTGTCGGTGTCCTCCATGTAGCCACATACTCAATCTTCGTCGGGTCAACCATCATCCCGTCAGCGGAGACAATATGTCCAAGAAAATCAACCTCAGACATCCAAAACTCGCACTTAGAGAGCTTGCATACAACTCTCTATTCCTCAAAATCTGCAAAATTGTCCTCAGATGACCGAAATGCTCCTCTCTGCTACGAAAGTATACCAGAATATCATCAATAAAGACCACCACAAACTGATCAAGAAAGTGGATGAATATACTATTCATTAACTCCATAAAGACTTCTGGGGCATTCGTCAACCCAAATGGCATCACTACAAACTCGTAGTGTCCATAACGGGTACAAAATGCCGTCCTGTGTATATCCTGCCCCCTCACCCTCAACTGGTGATATCCTAAGCGCAAACCAATCCGGAAGAAAACTGTAGCTCCCTGAAGCTGATCAAGTACATCATCAATACGAGGCAGTGGATACCTGTTCTTGATGGTCACCTTGTTGAGCTCTCTGTAATCAATGCATAACCTCAAAGATCCGTCCTTCTTCCGCACGAAGAGGACATGTGCACCCCATGGTGAAACGCTAGGGCGTATGAAGCCCTTCTTAGCCAACTTCTCGAGTTGCTTCTTCAGCTTCAACATCTCGACATGTGCCATACGATATGGGGCCTTCGAGATGGGTCTCGTACCAAGCTCCAACTCTATTCCAAAATCCACATTCCTTTGAGGCGGCAAGCTCGATGGCTCAACAAACACATCTGCAAACTCGCAGACCACTGGAATGTCCTCCACAGCTGGACTCTCTCCATCCTTCATGGCATAGCACCAGAAGGCATCACATCCATGTGCAATCAATCTAGCTGCTCGTACGGCGGTAATGACAGAACCTGTCTTCCCAAGGTCCCAACCCCGGAAGACCTCAATCTGACCAACCTCGGTAGAGAATGCTACAACCGGGAGATAAAAGGAATCCTTGAGAATCAATCACCTCTCCCACAAAGGATGCCAAGGTTGTGGTGCGGTTCTTCAACCGAGTGATCTTCCCTAGGTTTGGGACACCAAGGGTGATCATAAGCGATGGAGGAAAGCACTTCACCAATAGGAACTTCGGGACACTTTTGGCTAAGTATGGGGTGACTCATAAGTTGGGAACACCTTACCATCCCCAAACTAGTGGCCAAGTGGAGATCTCCAACCGGGAGATAAAAGGAATCCTTGAGAAGACGGTTTCTAGGATGAGAAAGGATTGGGCTATGAAGCTCGACGATGCCTTGTGGGCATATAGAACCGCTTTCAAGACACCAATTGGCACCACTCCCTACAAGTTAGTCTATGGCAAGTCTTGCCACCTTCCGGTAGAGATGGAGCATAGGGCGTATTGGGCTGTAAGGTGGCTAAATTTTGACCTCAAGGAGGCCGGTGAGAAGAGATTGCTAGACATGAACGCTCTTGAGGAGATCAGGTTGGATGCCTATGAAAACGCCCGGATTTACAAGGAAAGGACCAAACGTTGGCATGACAAGCGTCTTATCCCAAAGGAGTTGAGTGAAGGAGACCTTGTCCTTCTCTTCAACTCGAGGCTGCGGCTCTTCCCCGGAAAGCTAAAGTCAAGATGGACCAGTCCTTGTATGGTGAAGAAGATCTTTCCCCATGGAGCGGTTGAGATAGGAGGGGAGCATTCTGGAGACTTTAAGGTGAATGGGCACCGGTTGAAGAAGTATATCCCGGGAGCTCCGGTGGACATGATTGCCCCACTTCACCTTGAGTGAGACGCCCCGAGTTTGGTCAAGCTAATGACCTTAAAGAAGCGCTTGGTGGGAGGCAACCCATTAGTAGACATCTTTCCCTTTTCGTTTTCGTTTTTGCTTTCATTTTTCTGTTTTTGTGTGTTTTTGTGTGTTTGGAGTTTGTTTGTTAGAGTCTAAGTAGCATGGAAGTCTTGCATGGCATATGGATGATGATGATGAGCCCCTCATCAATTATGGGTGGAGCGGATGCGGAACTTGGACGGCTAGCGGTGCCTAGCGCGGGTCCCGACGCCCTAACGAACACCTTGAGCTCTCTACCATTGTTGATAGGACCATCCGCCATCAATCCACTTGAGTGAACCCAAATACCGAAGCAAACCATTTTACATTGTGAGGACCCTCTTTCACTCTTCTTTACTTCATTTACACATTGGGGACAATGTGTTTCTAAGTATGGGGTGGGGTTTTCATGATCACTTGCATGATTAGCATCTAGGATAGTTTAATATTGTCACATGTTTCATTATGTCTTGTATTGTACATATATATTTCAAAAATCCAAAAAAATCAGAAAATTTAAAAAAATTTTAGTGCTTGAAGTACTTATCTTGAATCCCATGTGTGAATTGTGATCATGAATGTTTGCTTTGATTTGATTGAGGATTGAATGCCGAAATTACATGCTAGTTCTTGCACATCATTTAGGAGTGATTAAGGCAATTCATCTTTCTCTACTTCTCATCTTGATCATGTTGTTTGAGCACCTCAATTGATATAAATTTGACCTCTTTTGACCCATCCGGGAATAGGAGCATATGATAGTGTGTTGATGTGTGTGAAAAGCAAGTGTGGGGTGAAGTTGTTGATGAAAGTATGTGGTGAATGAAGTTGCCGAATTTGTTATGAAAAGTGTAGAAAAAATATAGGTTTGGGGACTTTGGTTTTGATGACGAGTAACTCGGCACCATTCACATAATCGGGTGTTTGTGCCTTGCCAAAGTCGGATAAACCGAATGTCCTAACGAGCCTTGGTATGTGTGCCCGGTGTGAGACACCTCGGAAAAATTTCGAGGTTCGCTAATCACCAAGGTTTTGGCTTTTGTACACCAATACAATGCCATTGCCTCAAAAATAAAAGAAAAAGGAAGTGAAAAAGAAAAGAAAACAAAGAAAAGATGGAGACAATATACACTTGTGGTGAAGTTGATCAAAAATAAATTTGTGGAGTTAGTTCCTTTCCCGGATTAGCATCACATAACCTAAAAATTCCCACCTAATCACAACGTTTCTTAGCCTCTTCTTTCCTAAGTCCTTGTGACCTATTTGCATGTGTGTAAGACTTAGTAATCTAGATTGGATATGCTCATGATCATCTTGACTTATTCATTGTTACCTTTCATGCATGCTTTCTAGTTAAGTATAATTGTTTTTCCATGCCTTCATTCGTTTGATGCATGATTGCTTGTCCATTTGCCATGAAACATGACTATGAAGGTGATCCAATATTAGAAGCACGATTCCAAAAAGATTTTGTTGTTTTTCTGCATGCATAAATCATGTCATCTATTAGTCTATAGTTGGGACTTGCTCGGGGACGAGCAAACCTTAAGTATGGGGTATTTTGATAACACGATTTATGACGTTAGTCTAGGCATCCATTTAGATAGTTTTTCCCGCTATTCATGCATAGTTTAGCATTAGTTCGTGACAAATTGCACTTAATTCATGTATGTTGTCGAGATAGATGTCTACATGGACTTTCGCATGTTTTGTAGGTATTTGGGAGCTTTTGGAGCTTAATCGATACATTCGAGGATCGTTCCTGGTGATGACACACTTCCGGACCCATTGGGAAGCAAGTTAGGAGCAAGGGAGAACACATGGGACCTTGTTGGTGCATACCTTGCACCAACTCGTGGCTTGATGATCTATAGAAGTCTGAATCACCAAAACCATGGCCACTGGGACTTCCACAGGCGTGGAAATAGGCCGTGATTCTCCCTGCACAGCTACGACAGCTGTCCCACGATCTCCATAACCGACCCTTGCCCTTGATGGTGTATAAGGAGTGGTCCTGCAGGCTGTTGAGGGGCAGACCCCATCATTCTATTCTCTTCCAGATTCTCAACAACACAGATTCTCTCATTGGAAGATTGGATTGGAGATATTCTTGGAGGAGAAAAAAGGCTTCTATTGGAGAAGAAGAGAAGAACACACTTAAAGTTTCTTAGTTTCTAGAGTAAAGTTTGTTGGAAACATTTTCTAGGGTTGTAAGAACGATTCAAACCTTCTTTTGAATGATTGTAAGTCTCTCTTTTAACATTTATTCAACTCGTTTTGCTTGTTCTACTTGCTTCATCTCCCTTTCATTTCATTCTCTTGATATGGATTCCATGATTTTATGCTTGATGATTTTGATTGTAGTGATGCATTTTGTTGGCTAATTAGATGTGATTCTAGGGTAAGGAAATGATGGTTATGGCTTGGACAATGATAGGATAGACTTAAACATACCTTTGGATGAATTGTTTGCTCGAACCTAGCCTCTGTTGTAAATCACGGCCTGTTCTAGGTAGTTCCACGTCCGTGGAAGTGAGGAATTGCCCGTGGTTTCATCTGACTTGCTTGTATTGATAAATCTAAGTGTTAGGTTGTTAGATTTTTGAAATCCTAGTGTTTGTTGAGTTAGATCTACCCTAGGGTGACCTAGTGTTAGCAACTAAGTGTGAGAAGAGACCTACCCGGTGATTCTTGCCCTTAGGTACCAAAGATGATGAACTCTAGGTAGTAGTGAGCCTCACAAGCCGCTATTGGACTGAGTTTACTGGGAGTGTTATTTAGGAGCTTCCTTTCCGAGACTTACCCGGTAAAGAGAGGTTAGATCCCTAGATGACATCCCGGTTTGTGTAGAATTCCTATCCTTTGGCTCTTTGAGACTTACCCGGTGATGAGACCTTAGGAACGGACTAGTGGATCATGAGACCTACCCGGTGATTGATCCCAATTTAGAAACACTCACTCCCAACATACCATAGTTTATCCAAGGAATGACTAGATAGCTTGAGTCCTATGCCATAACTGGAATTTCTAACCCCTAGAATCCACTTCTCTATCTTTGATTACCTATCTCGCACTTGCTTGTTTATTTGTGTTGTTAACTTAGTTGTTTGTTGATTTCGCATGATTTGTGATCCTTGATTGATCACCTCAAAACCAAACCAAAAACATTGAGATTTTCATTTCTTTATACCTTTCTCTTTTCTTAGCCTAGATCTTCACTATCCTTAGTCACTATTGACTCAATTTCACCTTAGTCTTTGTGTTCGACCTCGGAATACTATCCTTACTACAAAACGACCCATACACTATGGGTTCGCTAGGAGTTAGGGAAAAATATATCGAGTTATAAATTTAAGACTTTTGCGTGTCACGTTCTTAGCGTAACAGGTATACCCTCTATGGTATCTAAACTTAGACGCTCAACATATGCATAAAAAATAAATGAATGCGTAGCACCAGTATCAAACAAAACTCTAACTAGTAAACCATGAAGCAGAATGGTACCTGTAGCAGCCGGTGCAGGTGGATCCTTTGCACTCATCAACTCAAAAGCTCGCCCTCGGGCTCCTCTGGCATCATTGGTGCTAACATCTCTACCTCTGCCTCTACTCGGACCTGGAGCAGAACCCTGAGTAGATGGACGCTTTGGGACTCTCTACTGTCCCGGTGTCTGTTGCTGAGGCGTCCTCTGACCACCTCCTGCTACACTGGCAGGGGAAGAACCCTGCTGAGATGCAACTCCACCCTGCCTACAGAAGGCAGCTCGATGTCCCTGTCTACCACAGGTAAAGCAAGTCACAATTGGTTTGGGACAAGTTGGCCTTAAATGGCTGGGGTCACCACAGATGTAACACTGTCGTCCCTTATCTACAGTCGCTGTAGATGAGGGTTAGCTCTGTCGTCTCTGGTCTCGCCTAGAACCAGATGCTCCTCCAACTCCACTGGTCTGCCCAGTGCGCTGCCTCTTCTCAGATCGTCCCGTCTGAGAAGCTCTCCTCTGACTGGCTCACTCCCTCTCAAAATCAGAAGCCCGGTCCTGGTAATCAGCTAGGGATTCACAATGGAATCCCGCTATATATGAACGCGTACTCTCTCAAACGACGAGAGAACAGATACACATGCTGGTCCTCAGATGGTGCAGCTGGACCCAACAAAGCTAACTCAGTCTGGAAGCGGCGGATGGCGTCTGTAATAGGCACGTCCTCAAAGCCAACCTCCACGAAATCTTGTAGCTTCTCCCTCCTCAATGAGACAGGGAAGAACTGCTCTCGAATCATGCACCTCATGTGGTCATAACTGGTGGCTCTGGTCCATATAGTCCTCCACCACTGGTGTGCGAGGTCGCGGAATAGAGACTGGACTAGCTCTATCCGTCTACCCTCAAGACATCTGATAGATTCCAAAGATGAGTCTACATGCCCTATCCACACCTCGGTCTCAAAATCAATCTCTCCTGAGAAGTGTGGCACTCCCTGCTGGTGAAATGCCTTCAACTAGGAATCTGGTTGAGGTCCTCTGGTCTCCACTGGGACTCGAACTAGCTCAGTAACTCGCGTAGGTGCAAATGGCACCTGCGTCGCTTCCTGAGATCTCTCAAAAGATCCCTCATGTACGGGTAAATCTGGGGCCCGTCTACCAGCCCTAATGTCCTCCTCAAAACGTCAGAGGTACTCCCTAAACTCCGGTCCTCCCATGTAGACACGGTCAGCATCATCAGACTAAGCTCGATGTGAATGATGTCTCAGGATCCACCACTACTCGTCTCTGTAACGACGCTCTCTACAACCTCCTCATGTATCTCCTATATGTATATATATATATATGTATATATATATATGTATATATATATATATGTATATATATATGTATATATATATATATATATATATACTCAACACAAACGCATGCATAAACAATAATACATATATACATATCTATACTGCAGAGATCCATAGCAGGAGTGGCGACTTCTCGTACATCTAACCAAAAACCACATTTAAAACCAAAACCTTTGAAACGTCAGACCCCATGTGGGTTCTGTTTATTTTCCCTATCAGACCTTATTGTACGTAGCAAGTACCATTTTTGTCAACCTAAGACTCTGATACCAACTCTGTAACACCTCGAATCCACGGGACTCGAAGTGTCACATTGGGCTAGGATCTCACAGTGGATCCTGACCCTAGCCATACAACAAGGTCACTGGACCTTACAACATGGCACTGACAAATATAAAAACAAATGCATAAAACTGTGAAACTGTATAACCAAAGGTAAATAACAACATAGCCGAGTATATAAAACAACATCCTCACACAGGAGGTAACAAAAGATCATCCTCACGCAGGAGGAAAAAGGTAAACAAACCCAAAAGCCCAAAAACAACCTATATACGAGACGTCCTCGGCCTGCCACTCTGCTAGGTCACCCAACAGCATGCCTATCCTGTGGGGTATCTACAACATGGTAATAAACCATTAGCTAACCATACATATATATTGAGTCATGCATAAGCACAATCCCTAGTAAGTAACGAGCAGCATGCTTTCAATCATGTACCCATTTAATCATCTCAATATAATGGTCATTCACTCAAATTGTATATATATAATATATGAAACTATGTGACACGAGGACCGATACATCCTCGCCTCTAAGCCTGCTAGCCATCTACACAAGTATCGGTCACACAATCCGTGTACCCTGTGGGAGTGGATTGTGCCCTTCCTGTAAAGTCAGTCTGGCCTGACTCAAGAGAACCTGTCAGACTCCACGACGAGATGAAAGGGAAAGGTTATCACAGCCACGCATACGGGGAAATCAATAAAACATAGGTCAGTATAATGATATTTCATGCTATCATAGCAACATACAAAGAACACACCACTCATGCAAACACCCAATATAAGGATGGCAGCTAAGTAAGTCATACGGACTTACCTCAACCTCGATCACAACTCAACCATGATCACCTCTACACTAGAGGGACAACACAACCTATAAACAGGCATAAAGAGATATATCAATCTCCTAACATCACAAGGGTCACACCTAGACCCAAAGGGATCCATAGGGATCAAGCTTAACCTCAAAACCTCAACTAACATCAACCTAAGTCCTTAAAGCCATACAAGGCATAAATTGATCATAACCTCATCAAAACTCAACCTCATACATCTAGCATGATCCTACACTTTCACAATAGGAAATGAGGGAACAAAGGCATCCTAAGGATACCTTAGAATCACACACACACCTGCAGAACCAAGAGAAGACCTTGCTAATGCAGGTGGGCGCCGGGGCGGCTCACTGGTGGCGCAGGGGCAGATCACTGGCCGGCGCAGGGGCGGCTGTAAGGTGGTGCAGGGGTGGCTGATGTGCAGAAGGCACCTTCTTAGCCCTTTCTTCACTTCTTCCTTCGATTCCTTACTCTTCTTCACTCCAACAGCAACATACATATACAACATACACCAACACAAGCCAAAACATGGCTGAATCAAGATCCAAACCTAAGGAATCTATACTAAACCAAAGAAAGGAAGGAAAGGATGAAGAAAAGAAGAAAGGAAGAGGAGAAGCCATCAAACTCACCAAACTAAGCTCTCCAGAAGGCCAAACACAGCAGCACCATAACCTCAAGCTCGATCAACAAGGCACAACAACAACATCATCCAAAACCACAAGCAAAGCCATGCACAAGGCTTATAAACTCACAAAAGCTCAAAGAAGATCAAGGGTGGACCAAGAGAGAAGAAAAGGAGAAGAAATGCACGCAAGAGAGAGAGAGAGAGAGAGTTCTAAGAATGGTAAACCCTCATCAAGAGGTAAGAGATGAAGTATATAAAGGAGGTAAAAGGGTAAAAGCACGGGTCAAAGGGTCGAAGAAGACGGTTGCAGCACACAGAGCAGCGGGGGTGGACCTTGTGAGCCGCAGGGGCGGCTCAGACAAACCGCAGGGGCGGTTCCAGGCTCACGCAAGGGCGGTCCAGGCTAATTCCTGGCCCTCTACTCACTCTCTCAGCAACTCAACAACTCAGCAACTAGGTTCTTACATGCACAACCCGGCGTACCATATGACGACGCTGACAGCCTACCGCCACACACCCTTAACCGCCGCATCTGCCGCTACAAATAGGTGAGTCTGTTCACACCCTTCTGCAGCCCTCCAATCACGCAACAACAACAACGACACAGCAAAGCGCAGCCGCAGATGCGTCCCATCTCTAGCCGCGACCACGACCAGACTGTAGTGACGCGGGTGCATCTCTATGGAACCCCTGGTGCGCCTCTAAAGCCGTTGTCAAGCCCTCCTCCTTGCTGTTGTCGCCCCCTCCAGCAACAGAAGCCGGTGTCGCTTTCTTCGTCCCTTCGAGTCACGAAATTGAGTAAGACCCATACCTGTTCCCCTTGGTTCGTTCCTTTGCTTCATCTTACCTTATCGATGTGTGTATGACCACCCTCTCTCCTGCTTGCTTCCCTACTTATATATTTGTGCTAATAGTTGCCTCTAAACCATCTTGCAACCTATATATTACAGCCAAGGAGCAACTTCAATGAGGTGTTGTAGTTTCGGATGAGCAGCCAAATTGATGACCAGATTTAGGTATGAAAGACTTATCCTTTGTGGCTGACTTTTGGATATGTTATAGATAGGATTTCATAGTAGAACATAAAAAAATTTGGGATAAATGCAGCGAGTGGTTTAGGAGTTATGATTTTTCAAAGTTGAGATAGTGTGCAGTTTTGTTGAATGTTTGCTGAATTTCCGAAGTGTTGGAAAAACTACATGTTTATACAGTTTTGTGATCCAGATTTGGGTAAGTCAGACTCCTCTTTTGTTGCTGAGTTTCAAATATGTTATAGTTGGTAATGTATAGTAGATCATACTGATATTTGAGAGGAATCCGATTTCAAATTAAAGACTTATGGTTTCCCAAAGTAGAGACCTTGAGCAGTTTATAGATTGTGCTGAATTTTGTCTAAGTATTGAGAACGCTGCTTGTGATGCAGTTTTGTGGTACCGATTTGATTGGGTTATATTCCTCGGTTAGACATGAATTTTGGATATGTCATAGTTAAGATTGTATAGTAGAATATATCAAAATTCAAGAGGATTCTATTAAGAGGTTTAGTAGTTATGATTTTTCAAAGTCGAGGTTTGTAAGCAGTTTTCTGGATGTTGCTGAGATTTCTAAGTGTTGGAAATATTTTGTGTTGTGCAGTTGATAACACGATTTATGACTTAGTTTTAGGTAACATTTAGATAGAATTTCTTGCTCATTAATGCATGGTTTAGCACTAGTTCACGACGTTTTGTACTCAATTCATGTATTTTGCCGAGATAGACGTCTACACGGACTTGTGCGTGTTTTATAGGTATTTCGGGAGATTTGGGAGCAAAACGATACGTTTGAGGATCGTTCATTTAGATGACACACCCTCGGACTCATTAGGACACAAGTTAAAGGCTAAGGAGGAGTCATGGAGCCTTGCCAACACTTGCCATGCACCAAACCACAACTTAATGATCCAAAGCGAAGTTTCTGCACAGAATCACGGTTCTCTGACACTCCACGGCCGTGGAATCAACCGTGGATTTTGCCAGATTCTTGTGACAGCTGTGCCACGACTCTCATGGCCAACTCATGCAAGTTTGTTATAAAAGTGGTCCTTCATGGGCTGTGAGAGGCAGCTGGAGCTTGGGGCAGCTCATCCATTATCCATTTCTCTCTAACAACAATATTCTTTCAAGAAGAAGAGGTTTTTCTAGGAAGGAAAGTGTCAAAGAGAAGAAGAAGAGCTCCATTGAAGAGGAGGAGAAGAACACACACCATAATTTTCTTGTATTTCGGATTCTGTTTCTAGAATTGTATGAACCATTTGAACCTTCCTTTGGAAGGATTGTGAGTCATTCTAATCCTTTTTTCAGCTTGGTTTTGTTTGAAGTTCACTTGTTCATCTCTTTTCCTTCATTATCTTGCAATGGTTGTCATGATTTTATGTTTGTTTGTTTCGATTTTTATTATGAACGTTGTAGGCTAAATTGATGTGATTCTAGGGTAAGGAAAGGATGGTTATGGCTAGGGCTATGATAGGACGGACTTAGATTTACCTTTGGATGACTTTTGTTTATGAACGTAGCTGCTGTTAGAAATCACGGGTAGTTCTTGTCAGACCACGGCCGTGGTTTAGGTAGAACAAACCGTGATTTTCCCTGGTTCGAAGGATCTTGCCTTAGATCTATAGAATGTTGAAATCCTAAGTGTTTGTTGAGTTTAACCTACCCTAGGGTAACCTAGTGTAGTAACTAAGTGTTAGGAAAGACTGACCTGGTAATCCTTGCTCTTAGATTCTAAAGATAACAAACCTTAGGTAGTGGTGAGCCTAATAAGCCGCCATTGGATTAGATGTGCTAGGATAGTTGTTTAGGACTTTCCTTCCCAAGACTTACCCGGTAAGGATAGGTTAGACCCCTAATTAACAATCCGGTTTGTGTAGAATTCCTATCCTTAGGTTCTTAGAGACTTACCCGGTAATGAGACCTTAGGAGTGGACTAGTTGGACCATGAGACCTACCCGGTAATTGATCCCAACTTAGAAACACTTAATCCCAACATATCATAGTAAATCCAAGGAATGAATAGATAACTTGAGTCCTACGCCATAACCGGAACTTCCGACCCCTAGAATCCGTCTTTCCTTTCTTTAATCATTATCTTGTTTAGCTTGTTTATTTGTGTTGATTCTTAGCTTAGTTTGATTGTTTACTTTGCATGAATTGTGATCTTTGATTGATCACCAAAAACCAACCAAAAACATTTGAGATTTTCTTTTCTTTATTTCCTTCTCTTCTTTCAACCTAGATCTTTGCTAAATTCAATCAAAATTCGAATCAATTTCACCTTAGTCTTTGTGTTCGACCTCGGAATACTAACCCTTCTACAAACGTCCCGTACACTGCGGGTTTCGCTAGGTAGTTAGGATTTAGTTCGAGTTATAAATTTAAAACCCATTTGCGCATCACGATCTTAGCGTAACAAGTTTTTGGCGCCGTTGCCGGGGACTAGGTCTAGATTGAGTCTATTTTGTGATTGTTTCTAGTGTAGATCTTTCTTGTTGCTTTTGATCTCTTTGTGGTTTGTGTCTTTGCTTTTTAGGACATCTATTACTCTTTATGTGTATGCGAAGATCTCGTGGCAAGGATTTAGCTCCATTCGATCCCGAACCGGAGAAAACCCTTCGATCTAGATCCAAGAGTATCCGAAAAGAGAAAGAGATGGCCGGTAGAAATCTCCAAGCTGAGTTGGATGAAGCCTTAGAGCAAATAAGGCTAAGAAATGAGCTCTTGGAGGAAGAAAGGAGACTTGTCAAAGAGAGGCAAGAGGAAACTAGGAGGGAGATTGAGGAGATTAGGCAAGCTCTTGTTCAAGGAGAGCTTAATCGCCGACAACCTCCACCTCCTCCACCACAACCGCAGCCGGCGGCTAATGTTAGGGTTGTGCCCATTGCCATTGAAGAGCCACAAACCCTAGGGAGACGTATGGATCCGGCACAAAGAGCACACCGTCCGGGTGTGAACTTAGGAGATCCCGCGGCCCACAACTATGAGCTCCGCCCTCAAGTTCTACAAATGATCCGGCATAATCAATTTGGAGGGATGGAAGGAGAGTCTCCTCATCAACACTTGATGAACTATGAGATTTTGATGGAGACTCTTAGACCGCCAAGATTGGAGAGCAACAACCATAAGCTAAGGGCTTTTTCCTTCTCTCTTAAGGATAAGGCTTTAGCTTGGTATCAATCTATTCCACAAGGGCGAGTTGGTACTTGGGAGGAGATGACAACCGAGTTTTTGACTAAGTTCTTCCCAACTTCCAAGACTACCGAATTAAGAGGGAAGATCAATGCCTTCGTGATGAAGGATAGAGAGAGTTTATTCAAGTCTTGGGAGAGGTTCAAAGATCTTCTCCTTGATTGTCCACACCATGGCATACCGAAAATTGAGCTATTGGAGATCTACTTCAAAGGACTTGATGAAGATAGCCAATTCAAGCTCCAATCTCTTTCCGGTGGGACATTTATGGAAAAGCATGTAGATGAAGCTTGGGAGTTTGTGGAGAAGCAAGCTCTAGTGATTGAGAAGTACTCCCATAGAAAGAGTGAAGGAAGAAAGGCGGGAGCATATGAGGTGAGTGAAGTCACCATGAGCAATTTCAAGCTTGACGCCATCAACAACGAGTTGAAGTCCTTGAGGGAGTTGTGTACTACTACCTTGAAGAACCAAGCAACTCCTCAAGTGCTTCCACAAGCCAACTTTTCTTCCAAGGAGGAGGATGTGAATTATATGGGAAGGGGCAACTTCAACAATTACCAAGGCCCAAGGAGTTTTAACAACAACCGGCAATTCAACAATTACCGGCCAAACCACAACCATCCCGGATTTTCTTACTCCAATCCGGATGGAGCCTTAAACCCTTCCTCCTCCACAAGCACAACACCACCATCAAGAGCTTCACAAGAACCACCACCCGGATTTACTCAACCTCCAAAAGATAGAACCGAAATAATGTTTGAGCAATTGCTTGGAAGGTTGAGTGGTCTTGAGAGCACGGTGACTTCAATCTCTAAAGCTCAAAAGGTTTTGGAAGCACAAGTGTTCCAAAAAGCGGGTGAAGCCCATAGAGACCCAGGAAAGCTTCCCGGAAGGACCGAAGATAACCCAAGAGGCCAAGTGTTGGCTATTACAACAAGGAGTGGGTTGAGTATGAGAGATCCTTTGCCCAAGGATGATGCTAAGGGAAAGCAAGTAGTGGTAGAAGAGGGAAGGTTGCAAGAAGATGGAGGCAAGAGCAAAGATGTAGATCCAACCTATGTGGCACCGCCTCCATACAAGCCACCACTACCGTTCCCACAATCAAGAGCAAGAGCTTGTTTGGACAATCACTTTGGTAAGTTCCTTGAACTAATGTCCAAATTACATATTAACATTCCGTTCATGGATGCCATTTTAGGAATGCCGGCATATGGCAAGTTTTTGAAGGAAATACTCTCCAACAAAAGGAAGTTGGAGGAGTATGGGGAGATAAGAATGACCAAGAGATCCTCGGAATTGATCCAAACGATGAAGGAGGAGATGCCTCCAAAGCTAAGAGATCCGGGTTCTTTTTGTGTCCCAATAGGAGTGGGAGATGTGAAGTACGAAGCCCTTTGTGATCTTGGAGCGAGTGTAAGCATCATACCGCTTGCACTTTGCAACAAGGTTGGGCTAGGGGAGCCGAAACCGGTCAAGATGACCCTCTATATGGCGGATCGTTCTATCACTCATCCTAGAAGACATCCCGGTGCAACTAGGAGGATTCTATGTGCCAATCGATTTTGTAGTCCTGGACATTCCGGCGGATTATCCGGTCCCCATCATCTTAGGAAGACCCTTCCTAGCCACCTCCGGGTGCCTAGTGGATTGCAAGAATGGAACTCTCTCCTTCAACATTGGAGAAGAGAACATTAAAATTAAGTTATCCACAATGACGAAAGGACCAGCCCTTGATGAGGATCTCTTCAACATAGTCGAGCAAGAGGAATCTAGGGAAATTGTGAGCTCGATCTTGATCAAGGATCCCTTGGAGAAGGTTCTTACCTTAAGTATGATGGAGGAAGGTGTTGAGGAGGCCTGCAATGAAGAGATCAAGGCCTTGGAAGCATTGGAAGAGGAGCCAAGAGTTGGATTTGAAAGCCACGAAGAGGTGTTGAACAGCTGCAAGTTCCACGGTCGAGATTTAAGTTCCACGGCCGTCAAACTTTCTGGACAACTCCGAGAAGGAAGCTTAGCAAGAACCACGGCCGTGGAAGATGAGCAATCCGTGATTCCAGCCGTGGTTTTCCCTGGACCAGACCTTGTTGATGGTCAAGCTTTTAGGAGCCATGAGGAGTCTTCATTTGCTTTGGATTCATCTCATCCAACTTTATTTGGATCGTCTTCAACCGGTAAAGGTCCTCCTCAACTTGAACTCAAACCCCTCCCCTCTCATTTAAAGTATGCATTTCTTGGTGAAAACTCTACATATCCTGTGATTGTTAATGCATGCTTGAGTGATGATGAACTTGCTAAATTGTTGCATGAACTGAGATTGCATAGGAAAGCCATTGGCTATACTATTGATGATTTGGTTGGCATTAAGCCTTCTTTGTGCATGCATAAGATAATGATGGAAGATAGCCACAAACCCTCTATTGAATATCAAAGGAGATTGAATCCTATAATGAAAGAGGTAGTCAAAAAGGAAATCATTAAGTTGCTAGATGCGGGAATTATCTACCGTATCTCGGATAGTAAGTGGGTTAGTCCCGTTCATGTAGTTCCTAAGAAGGGTGGGATGACCGTAGTAACTAATGAGAACAATGAACTAATCCCGACTAGGACGGTTACAGGGTGGAGAATGTGCATCGATTATAGGAAGTTGAACATGGCCTCTAGGAAGGATCACTTCCCTCTCCCCTTCATTGACCAAATGCTAGAAAGGTTAGCTCAACACTCTCATTTTTGCTATCTAGATGGCTATAGTGGATTCTTCCAAATCCCTATCCACCCCGATGACCAAGAGAAAACAACCTTTACATGTCCATGGGGTACTTTTGCATATAGGAGAATGCCGTTTGGGTTGTGTAATGCACCCGCCACCTTCCAAAGGTGTATGATGGCTATCTTTTCAGAATACATAGAAAATATCATGGAAGTGTTTATGGATGATTTCTCTGTTTATGGTTCTTCCTTTGATAATTGCTTGGCTAACTTGTCATTAGTATTGCAAAGATGTGAGGAGACAAATCTTGTCTTGAATTGGGAAAAATGCCACTTCATGGTAAGTGAAGGCATTGTGTTAGGACACTTGGTGTCTAACCGTGGCATTGAGGTTGATAAGGCCAAAATTGAAACGATAGAGAAGTTGCCGCCACCTACCTCGGTAAAGGGGGTAAGGAGTTTCTTAGGGCATGCCGGTTTTTACCGGAGGTTTATCCAAGATTTCTCTAAAATTTCTAAGCCTCTCACTAACCTACTAATGAAGGATGTTGATTTTGTCTTTTCCAAGGATTGTCTTGAAGCTTTTTGTAGGTTGAAGAACGCCTTGATCTCCGCACCTATCATGCAACCTCCGGATTGGAGTCTACCATTTGAGATCATGTGTGATGCAAGCGATGTAGCCGTTGGGGCTGTTTTGGGGCAAAGGAAAGATGGGCGCACTCATGCTATTTATTATGCTAGCAAGACGCTAGATGATGCCCAACTCAATTATGCTACCACCGAGAAGGAGTTGTTGGCTGTGGTGTATGCATTTGAGAAGTTCCGCTCATACCTTGTTGGAGCGAAGGTCATAGTTTACACGGATCATGCTGCGATCCGTTATCTACTTACAAAGAAGGATGCCAAACCAAGGTTGATTCGGTGGATCCTTCTTCTTCAAGAGTTTAATTTGGAAATACGAGATAAGAAGGGATCCGAAAACTCCGTGGCGGATCACCTTAGTAGATTGCCTCCATTAGAGCTTGGAAGAGATGACATTCCAATTGATGACTCATTCCGAGATGAGCAATTGCAAATGGTGGAGGAATGCTTGTTCCAAGTGTCTAGAGGAAATGAGCCATGGTATGCCGACATTGTGAACTACTTAGTGTGTGAGGAAGTGCCTCCCGGAATGACATATGCACAAAGAAAGAAGTTCTTCAACGATGTTAGGCACTACTATTGGAGTGAGCCACTCTTGTTCAAGAAAGGCCCGGATGGAATATTTAGAAGATGCATACCGGAAGATGAAGTAGAGAGTGTGATCCGGCATTGTCACTCCTTACCATGTGGAGGCCATGCTAGCTCACACAAGACGTGTGCAAAGGTATTGCAATCCGGTTTTTATTGGCCTAACTTATTTAAAGATGTGCAAGGTTTTGTAGCGGCATGCGATGCTTGCCAAAGGACGGGCAACATCTCAAGAAGGAATGAGATGCCCTTGAACAACATCCAAGAAGTCGAAATATTTGATGTGTGGGGTGTGGACTTCATGGGACCATTCCCTTCTTCATGTGGGAATCTCTTCATCCTATTGGCGGTGGACTATGTATCAAGATGGGTGGAGGCAATCGCTTCTCCTACGAATGATGCCAAGGTGGTGGTGCGGTTCTTCAACCGGGTGATTTTCCCTAGGTTTGGAACACCAAGGGTGATCATTAGTGATGGAGGAAAGCACTTCACCAATAGGAATTTTGGGGCGCTTTTGGCCAAGTATGGGGTGACTCACAAAGTGGCAACAACTTACCATCCCCAAACTAGTGGTCAAGTAGAGATTTCCAACCGAGAGATCAAGGCCATCCTTGAGAAGACGGTGTCTAGGACTAGAAAGGATTGGGCTATGAGGCTCAATGATGCCTTATGGGCATATAGAACCGCCTTCAAGACACCGATTGGCACCACTCCCTACAAGTTGGTCTATGGCAAGTCTTGCCATCTTCCGGTAGAGATGGAGCATAGAGCTTATTGGGCCATTAAGTGGCTAAATTTTGATCTCAAGGCGGCGGGAGAAAAGAGATTGCTTGAATTGAATGCCCTCGAGGAGATCCGGTTGGACGCTTATGAGAATGCCCGGATTTACAAAGAAAGAACCAAAAGATGGCATGACAAGAGGATCATCCCCAAGGAGTTGAGTGAAGGAGATCTTGTCCTTCTCTTCAACTCAAGGCTAAGGCTCTTTCCCGGAAAGCTCAAATCAAGATGGACCGGACCATATGTAGTGAAGAAGATCTTTTCCCATGGAGCCATTGGGATAGGAGGGGAACATTGTGGGAACTTTAAGGTGAATGGGCACCGGTTGAAGAAGTATATCCCGGGAACTCCGGTGGAGATAATTGCCCCACTTCACCTTGAGTAGACGCCCCCGAGTTTGGTCAAGCTAATGACCTTAAAGAAGCGCTTGGTGGGAGGCAACCCATTGGTAACATTTTTCTTTTCTTGATTAGCTTTTGTTTCTAGCTTTTGTCTACTTTGTGTGTGTGCTAGAACATTAGTGGCATTGGAGGCCTTGCTTGATATAGGAATGATGATGATGAAACCCTCATCGATTATGGGTGGAGCGGACGCGGAACTTGGACGGCTAGCGGTGCCTAGCGCGGGTCCCGAAGCTTTGATGGATGGTTAGAGCTCTCTACCATGGTTGATAGGATCATCAAACATCAATTCGCTATTGAACAATCCCGAATACTATAGCAAACAATTTTACATTGTGAGAACCTTCTTTCACTCTCTTTACTTGTATACCACATTGGGGACAATGTGTTTCTAAGTATGGGGCGGGGTTTGCATGATCCTTTGCATGATGAGCATCTAGGATAGTTTAAAATCTGCACATGTCTTGCATTGTACATACTTAAATCGAAAATACCATAAAAATCAGAAAATTTTAAAAATTTTTGTGCTTTCTAGGCTTGGATATGATCCTAATGATGAATCTTGTCTTGTGAATTGGCTATGGATGGCCTCATGTGTTAGGATTAATGAACGCATATGTGGACTTGAACTACTTCTCTTGAAATTCTATGAATGATTTGTGTCCATGATGTTTGCCTAGAAAGGATTGAGTAGTGAAGATCGAAATTACATGATAGTTCTTGCATACCATCTAGGAATGAATGAGGCAATTCAATTTTTCTCTACTTCTCCTCTTAATCATGATTGCTTGAGCACCTCAATTGAGAAAAATTTGACCTCTTTTAACCCATCCGGGAATAGGAGCATGCTATTGTGTTGATGTGTGCAAAAAGCAAGTGTGAAGTGAAGTTGTTGATGAAAAGAACACCATGCATAAAATGCTGAATTTGTTGTGAAAAGTGTAGCCAATAATATAGGCTTGGGGACATTGGTTTAAATGACGAGTAACTCGGTACACTTCACATAATCGGGTGTTGGTGCCTTGCCAAAGTCAAATGAACCAATAGTCCTAACGAGCTTTGGTATGTGTGCCCGGTGTGGATGCACCTCGAAAACTAAGAAAAAGCCCGAGGACGGCTAATCACCAAGGTTTCGGCTTTTGTACACCAATGTCATTGTCTCAAAAATAAGTCAAAGAAAAAAAAAGAAAGAAAAGATAGAGGAAAATATACACTTGGGGGAAGTTGATCGAGGACAAGGATGTGGAGTTAGTTCCGTTTCCGGATTAGCATCACATAACCTAGAAATCCCCACCCAATCACTACATTTCTTGGCCCTTTTTATCTCACAAGACCTTATGACCTATTTGCATGTTTGTAAGACTTAGTAATTTAGATTGGATGTACTCTTGACCTTCTTGACTTCTTCATCTTTACATTTCGTGCATACTTTTGAGTTAAGTACAATTGTCTTTCCATGCTTTCATTTGTTTGATGCATGATTGCTTGTCCTTAGCCATGAAACATGACTTTGAAGGTGATCCAATAGTAGAAGCACAAACCCAAAAAGATTTTGCCATTTTTCTGCATACATAAATCATGTCATCTCTTAGTCTATAGTTGGGAATTTGCTCGGGGACGAGCAAACCTTAAGTATGGGGTATTTTGATAACACGATTTATGACTTAGTTTTAGGTAACATTTAGATAGAATTTCTCGCTCATTAATGCATGGTTTAGCACTAGTTCACGACGTTTTGCACTCAATTCATGTATTTTGCCGAGATAGACGTCTACACGGACTTGTGCGTGTTTTATAGGTATTTCGGGAGATTTGGGAGCAAAACGATACGTTTGAGGATCGTTCATTTAGATGACACACCCTCGGCCTCATTAGGACACAAGTTAAAGGCTAAGGAGGACTCATGGAGCCTTGCCAACACTTGCCATGCGCCAAACCACAACTTAATGATCCAAAGCGAAGTTTTTGCACAGAATCACGGTTCTCTGACACTCCACGGCCGTGGAATCAACCGTGGATTTTGCCAGATTCTTGTGACAGCTGTGCCATGACTCTCATGGCCAACTCATGCAAGTTTGTTATAAAAGTGGTCCTTCATGGGCTGTGAGAGGCAGCTGGAGCTTGGGGCAGCTCATCCATTATCCATTTCTCTCTAACAACAATATTCTCTCAAGAAGAAGAGGTTTTTCTAGGAAGGAAAGTGTCAAAGAGAAGAAGAAGAGCTCCATTGAAGAGGAGGAGAAGAACACACACCATAGTTTTCTTGTATTTCGGATTCTGTTTCTAGAATTGTATGAACCATTTGAACCTTCCTTTGGAAGGATTGTGAGTCATTCTAATCCTATTTTCAGCTTGGTTTTGTTTGAAGTTCACTTGTTTATCTCTTTTCCTTCATTATCTTGCAATGGTTGTCATGATTTTATGTTTGTTTGTTTCGATTTTTATTATGAACGTTGTAGGCTAAATTGATGTGATTCTAGGGTAAGGAAAGGATGGTTATGGCTAGGGCTATGATAGGACGGACTTAGATTTACCTTTGGATGACTTTTGTTTATGAACGTAGCTGCTGTTAGAAATCATGGGTAGTTCTTGTCAGACCATGGCCGTGGTTTAGGTAGAACAAACCGTGATTTTCCCTGGTTCGAAGGATCTTGCCTTAGATCTATAGAATGTTGAAATCGTAAGTGTTTGTTGAGTTTAACCTACCCTAGGGTAACCTAGTGCAGTAACTAATTGTTAGGAGAGACTTACCCGGTAATCCTTGCTCTTAGATTCTAAAGATAACAAACCTTAGGTAGTGGTGAGCCTAATAAGCCGCCATTGGATTAGATGTGCTAGGATAGTTGTTTAGGACTTTCCTTCACAAGACTTACCCAGTAAGGATTGGTTAGACCCCTAATTAACAATCCGGTTTGTGTAGAATTCCTATCCTTAGGTTCTTAGAGACTTACCCGGTAATGAGACCTTAGGAGTGGACTAGTTAGACCATGAGACCTACCCGGTAATTGATCCTAACTTAGAAACACTTAATCCCAACATATCATAGTAAATCCAAGGAATGAATAGATAACTTGAGTCCTACGCCATAACCGGAACTTCCGACCCCTAGAATCCGTCTTTCCTTTCTTTGATCATTATCTTGTTTAGCTTGTTTATTTGTGTTGATTCTTAGCTTAGTTTGATTGTTTTCTTTGCATGAATTGTGATCTTTGATTGATCACCAAAAACCAACCAAAAACATTTTAGATTTTCTTTTCTTTATTTCCTTCTCTTCTTTCAACCTAGATCTTTGCTAAATTCAATCAAAATTCGAATCAATTTCACCTTAGTCTTTGTGTTCGACCTCAAAATACTAACCCTTCTACAAACGTCCCGTACACTGCGGGTTTCGCTAGGTAGTTAGGATTTAGTTCGAGTTATAAATTTAAAACCCATTTGCGCATCACGATCTTAGCGTAACAACAGTCATGTTTGAACTTAAGTTTAGATATAATCCACCATTCCGTTTTTAGTATGTTATAGAGTGTCATGCATAGGGTGATGTATCAAAAAATTGAGGTTGATCCAGCGGTTAGATGTTGATTTATGAAGATCCAAAGTTGACTGGTTGAGCAGTTAAGAAATACTCAGTTTTTAGTTAATTCTGAATTTTTGGTTTCGGAACCGACTTTGGAAATTTGTTTGGAAGTGGTTATTAGGTATTTTTGGGAAATTCTTGTTTCTATGGATAGATTGCAAAACATAGAAGACTTAAAGATTTTGTTAGAATTTTTTATATGTTTATTCGGGGCTCGCATCATAGGCTAAAGTTGGATCCTAGTGACCTCTTTGAACAGTGAGGAGAATGTGTGTTTCTTCTAATTTCTACCTAAACTCATTCTTAAAAGTTAGAATATGAAATTATGTCCCAAAGAAGAGGATAGACATATTTTAGGGGATTTTTGGAAGTTTCTGAACCAAGGGTAAAATGGTCATTCTACCCTAGGAGGGTATTTTAGTAATTTCTCTCATGTTAGAATCTTACATCTTAGAAGTCATAGACTTCGAAGTGTATGGGAAATGTTTTGATCCACTTGCCTCTTGTGACAGGCGATTGAGTAATCAACGGTTGCTAACCGGGTTGAGATTTGAGAGTCGAGATTGATTCAAGTAAGTCCTTTGGGCTTACTTAGCTAGCTTCTAGATATGAGTGTGAATAACGATAGTTTTGTTTGGATGATGTGTTTATAAGTGTAGTTTTATTAATTATCGACCGACCTACATAATGGGCCTAAGAGTAACTGACGGTGACATTCTGCCCAGTTAGCCCAAAGGCACTGGGGGTTTCTTTAGGGACTAGTCCATACTTGGTTTGTGTTGACGCTACCGGTGGAGGTTTGCTAGACCCACACCAGTTGGATAAGGAACGGAGACGAGAAATCTTAAAATTTCTCGTGCCACAACTTTAAAACGGAATAAAGTGAATCACCTAAGCTATCAGATAATAACCGGACTGTGTGCCAACATGATGGGTGTTTATGTGACCTTGTTTGTGTTTGTGCTATCTTTATTCTACTTATATTTGGATTTTTCGCTAACGGTTATTCCGTGTTGTAGATTCTGTAGAGATAAATAGTTGTAGAGAGATCCGGAAAAGATAGTCAGCCGGGTCCACATACTCATTAGATGGGGACGGGGAAGTCTTCCATTCGGCATGCATGTTATATATATATATACATATATATATATATATATATATATATATATATATATATATATATATATATATATATGTTTTGTAACGCTGTCATGTGTTGTTCATTCATACCAATACTGTTTGTTATTTTCAAAGAATTTAAGTACATTTGTGCCTTGTTGTAAGATCCTAGTAAAGTTGTTGTCAAACTAAGGTCGGGACCTATTGTCAGGTCCTACCCAGTAGCTCCCCGAGTTTTGAGAATTTGTGGTGTTACAGGTCGTGGTTGAGGTTATCTTGAGATTGAGTTAAGTCCGTAGGACTTACTTAGCTACCATCCCTATATTGGATGTATGCATGTGTGGTGTCTATTATATGCTTGATACAATGCGATATTTATTATTACCGACCTATGGTTTATTGAGTAGTCCCCTTGTAGTGGTAGTGATAACCTTTCCCTTTCATCTTGTAAGGAGTTTGGGAGGTTCTCTGTGGTCAGGCCAATACTGGTATACAGGATGGACACTTCACCACTCCCTTAGGGTACGCGGGAAGTGTGCCGATACTACTCCCGATGGATATGGTACCTAGAGGCAAGGATGATATATTCCTTGTGTCTCATATTTTCATCTATATATATTTATACCTTGAGTGCATGACATTATAAAGATAATTAAACGGGTAAATGTGTGATAGCATGATTATGTGTTATGATTCCATGACCTGTGTTTGTGCTTTTCCATTATCTTATATATGAATGATTAGCTAACGTCTTATACCGTGTTGTAGATGATCTACAGATTAGGAGGACTATAGAGTGAGCCAGATGAGTGATCCATTGAGGGCTTCCGTACACAAGGATGATGCGAGGTATTATGGGATATTTTGCATATGTATGGATTGTTGTTTTGTACTCAACGGGGCTTTTGTAAACCTTTGTTGTATATATTTATATAGTTTGATGTTTTGGTTTTAATCTATTTGTGCCTTGTTGTAAGATCTAGTGAACTTGTTGTCAGTGAAGAACCGTAAGGTGAATATAAAGGATATAAATACTCTTGAAGGGGGGTTGAATAGAGTATGAGAACTTTTCTCAAAAACATATCTCAAGACTTTGAAACTGATTTCAAAGGCTTGATGTCTATATGAGCTCTTTGTGACACAACTTGATTTCAAGGGCTTTGAAAGTGATTTCAAGGGCCTTGACTTTGTAAACCTACAAAACAAAGTTAGTCACAATAAAGCAGGATATGGTGCGGAATTGAAAAGATCAACACGAGGATATGTTCACGAAGTTCGGCTCTAAACAACCTACTCTCCGTCCTAGGGTATACCCGTAGGATCTAACTATCTGTTATCAGCTTCAAAGAGTACTAGATACAATCTAGAAGAAATCCCATTCTTCTCTCACAATAACCAATGTTACGATCCAGCTCCAACTCTTAACCTAGCTATAATAGCCTAGTTACTTCGTAGAGTAACACACGCTCGAGTATAACACTCTTTAGATATGACAATGGATCTCTCGAGTTTATCTCTCTCTTAAGAAATAAAGCTTTTCGTAGAAAGAGAGAAAGAAAAACTTCTTGGATCAAATGAAGACGCTTTTTATCGCTTGAAGACTTCAGATATTTCCGTGTAAACTTGTTGTTCTTCTTCATCGATCAACATCTTCATTTATAGTCTTCGATGGAGAAGTGTTCTAGCCATTGGTATGATGACCGTTGTGGATGTTTCTTCTTCTCCATGAAAAAAGCTTCTTGGTTGAGATGAGATAGCCGTTATAGATATGTCTTTATCTTCTTCATCTCCTTAAAGCACGTTGATGCTTCTTCTCTATAATCTTCTCACGCTATTGAAGATCTTTGTCGTTTAAGCATCGAGATCTTCAGGTTTGTTGGGATTTGTTGGATGAAGATCTTCGATATATGTTGAGAAGAAATCTCGCACTTTTGTTGAGGATCTTTTGCGAGATCCTATTTGGACCAAATCTTCTTGGTCGAGATCTTCTAGTTGGGTGAATCTCCTTAGAAGATCTTGGTAGATTTGGTTGGTAGAGATATGAATTCATTCTAGCCGTCATGTCCTTTGAATCTTGCTTCAAGGCTTTCAAGGTCTCCGTGTTGAACCTCTTCAATCTCTGCGCTTTTCCAAGGCCTTCATCTATCCCTTGAAATGTTTTCCAAGGCCTGCATATATTTAGACAAACACCAAAACAAACCAAGCAACTAGAAATATAATCGATATTTTGTTAGTATAAAAACCGCTTATTTGTGTTAAGTCTTCCATCACCACATATTCAAATATATACTCAAGGTGGAGTTTTCAATCTCGTCCTTGATGGAAGACAACACAAATATCGTACCTGCATTTTATAGTTAGTGATGCATATGAATCATATCAAACAAAACTTAAATGCAGAATGTGGAAATGTCGATATGTTGGATCATAATTTCTCCCCCTTTGTCTTTCAACAAGGGAGAAAAACAGTTCAAGCACGGGTGTATAAATTAATTACATACCCAAAAGAGAGTATTTACAAAACCACAATAAGAGTTTAAAAAAGAAGACCAACAACCATCATATGCTCAGTCTTGATCATCCTCATAAAACTGCCGTCGTGCTCTGGATGAAGCAGTCTTGTGACTCCTAGCATCCATTTCAGCGGCTAAGCATCGTCTCTTCTCTTCAGCTCGTCATTCCTTGACAACTTCGTATTCTTCCACCGTTAGAATGGTTGGCTCAACATGAGTGGGATACAAGATGAATTTGTTCTGTACTCTTCGTTTACAACTAGCCGACTCATCGGCCCTGTTTCCCATAGGGTGTAAAAACACGTTGTCTTTGTCGGTCGGT
The DNA here is from genome assembly GCA_033239125.1 of Fagopyrum homotropicum. Classification (NCBI taxonomy): domain Eukaryota; kingdom Viridiplantae; phylum Streptophyta; class Magnoliopsida; order Caryophyllales; family Polygonaceae; genus Fagopyrum; species Fagopyrum homotropicum. Next base: position 91,949,894 of record BSWB01000003.1, on the reverse strand, counting down.
CCATACGACCTAAACTTGTCACCATGGTCACATGGTCTAAAACCGGTAATAACCTCTCTAGAGGTATCTTACGACTCCCACTGCATAACTCGTGGTGGGTGAAGTCTTCTTCCTCGTCATACGGTGCTCAACTTGACCTGATGACGGTTCACATAAGGGCTATATACTTAGCCACCTCGGCCTTAAGCCCGTCTCCCTAATGTGAACATCCTAGATCAAATACCTCTTACCAACGTCATGGTCTTGACAAACCATCAACCTGTAAAGGTAACTATGGGGTCTCCCCTCGGAACCTTCTATCCCAGATCTTTCTCCGAACCATCAAAAGACCATCTACGACCAAAGTCCTTAACCGTCCTTAACCATCACCTCTGCTGGGTACTCAATTCTTGTTGAGTGAGTATACATACACGTATCATATTCCTATTGTTCATACATTCATGGCATGCTACTCTGTAGTAAAACCGACATCACCATAAGCACGCGCCCTCAAGCGGCTAACTTTCGACCCTTATTCGGTCATTCCTCTTACTTACCCACAATTGTCCATGTACACACAAAACCTCTCTTGTTACTTCATACGCATCCCAAGCCCCGCTTGGATGTATCCAATAATGTCATACATTCCCCAGAACTCGGTGCTTGTGTCAAAGAAAACGGAATGGAGGTCACTCACCTCTTCCGTTTCTTTTGAAACTCCACGGATACGTCTTGGATCCCACAATCCATTGACTTCTTTAGAAGGGAAGAAAGTGTTCAAACCATCCCGCAACTCGGAAGTTATGGCCCACCAACTTATAAGCTTCATATCTCTCCATGTACCTTGAAGGTATTACCGAAATTGTCACCTCGTTCTCATCCGATCTTCTGAATATCCTCAACCCGCTATGTCTCTTAGGACGTCACCTCGGACGTCGCAACCCACCTAGATAACTTTAATTATCCTCTTATCCTGCATAACCGGTATCCTTGCCGTCCCATGTCAAGCTCGTTTCTCTCAATTTTGAGAGTACAACAAGCATCGTCAAATCCAATCATAAGAATCATTAGCGCAACTCATGTATCATAACTGTCATAACAATCCTTAGGTTAGGGTCCAATTTGGAACCGCCTGAAACAACACAAATTGCACGACTTCATCGTAACTCGATTTTGAAAAATTATGGATACTCATCTGTGTAACTCCAACTCATCAATCGCACTTGTGATTTCAAATGGCTTCACTACACTTGTAGTAACCATATCGGCCCTAAATGCCGCCTTACAAGGGTCATTTCTTCTCTCCATCCAAAATTGGTGAGATCTCAACTCCAAGTCGATCTAATCAAACATCAAAATCGCATTTAACTAGGCTTAATGAGCCATCCAATACAAAGAGGCACCCTTACTCGTCGTTTGCCATACACATCTCTTGGAAATCAAAGTGCAACTTCCCGACTCGTATCTTTCCTCAGAACTCATACCACAATGCTTTGAAGGAAAGACCGGAATAATTCTCCATTCCTACTATGGAACTTCTGACTCATGATCCCTCAGGTACCACCACCTTAAGATTAAAGCTTACAACGCTACTGTAGCTTCGGTCTTTCGTTTCACACCGTGGCCTTCATGGCTCCTTTGGGTGAGTCTAACAACTTTGACTTATCTCTAGTTTGTGTCACTTATCATTCGTTCCTTAAGTAGAAAATACCATGCATCTCCTTTCCATATCTTCCCATTTGCTTAAAGTAACTCGGGAAACTTCACTTTCCTCCTCATCCACTACGTCCTTATATGCTTTAACCTTTAAGGTTCCAAACCGATCAATTCCTCCATATGCCAAAACTGAAGACCTATATAGGTCGCAAAAGGGGCATTACCATCCCTCTCCGAGAGGCCTATTACCGTCACTTGCTTTAGCCATTCAACGTTATATTTCTCAAGAAAATAACCCTTCTAATGATGTACTTCTTACTATTGGGTCAACGCAGTCGCGTAGGCCGCGGGTGCGGTTAGGTTTTCTGCGGGGGCAGTGACATGTGTGGACGGGTAGTAGTGTTTTGGGAAACCGTTCATCTTCCGACCCTTTTTAACTCCCCTCTTTAATTCCATGAGGAGTTGTTGGCTGAAGACCTTTGGGATTCCTTCTCTTTTATGCAGCCAACCCTTCTCCTCCTCTCATTCCTCCACTCACGTTACTTCTTTTCTCCTATCACTTCTTCCTCTTACATCCTTTCTCACATTCTTCTCTTGGAGTGCTCTAGCTTGGATCCACCATCTTTGAGGCCGGGACTGTAGTGATGAGACGAGGGTAAGGTTTCATCCTTTTCTCCTTCCTTCTTCCTCCTTCTTCTTCTTCCTTCCATGCCCTTCCATGGCTTGAATAGAAGACACTCTTGAATCCTTGCTCAACGATATATCGTTGTTTTGATGGTTCAATGGCAAAGCTAGACCTTGGAGGGAGGCTAAGACCAAGTGAGAGAAGTGGAAGACGTTCATAGCATCAAAGGAGACCCCAAAGGACCGTTTGCACAATCGAAGAACTCAACCGGCGAACCTTCTACACAGATAGGTGCAGGGGCGGATTCACCAAGGCACAGAGGCGGTTCTGTCAGGCACAGGGGCAGACCCAGATCGACACAGGGGCGGCTCAAGGGGCGGCTCAGGCAGGCGCAGGGGCGGTTGGCTCCAGTGAGTCCCGAATCTCGTTCTTTCCGTTCCTTCTTTCGTGTCTTAGGTCCGTTATACCTTAGAAGCATGCTAGGATGGCTTAGGGTAGTTGAACTGGAATGCTTTAGAGCGATGTGACTTTAAAGATCTAGTGTGAGTTACGTGAGTCTTGTGGTGGTATGTTGTTAAGGGTTTGTTTCGGGCTTGGTGAATGTAACCTTGTGTATATCGTTACGTTTGAGAGTTGATTAGGTCATGGACTAAGAGTGTAGCTTCTTGGACTACGTAGTTTAGGAGTTTGAGCCTAGAAGTCCAAAGACTTCTAGTGGACTAGAGTGTGGCTTGATTGTGTGCCTTGTCTTGAACAGGCGTTGTACATTTTCCCGAGGGAACTTTCGAGGGAGGTGATCTTGTGCGCTTCGGAGACTGGTAAGTCTACGGACTTACTTAGCTGACTTCTTGTATCAGTGTATTGTGTATGAGTGGTGTTTGCTAGTTAGGATAATAATGAAACCGGATTAGGCCGACTCTATTATATTACATAATGGACCCAAGTGTATGATAACGGGTCGTGACATCATCTGCCTAGCTCTTGCGAGAGTCTAGGAGGTTCCCTGTATCAGCCCAGGCAGGTAGACGGTCAAATGCATTAGCACCATTCCTTGTTGGTAAACGGGATCAGGGGCGAGGTTTGGGAATCCCTCGTGTCACAAGATAAGTATCATTAGTAATGACTATCACCTAATTAAGGATAATAAAATGTTGAGTGTTGCATGCTGATTGCGTATGTTGTGTGTTTGTGCTTTTACCTTTATACTTATGCATAGATTGTCAGCTAACGGTATTATACCGCTTGTAGATGCCTTGCAGGTTAGAGAGGCGATCGAGTGATCCGGCGGTAGTGGGCAGCCGGGGTTCCGTGCATTATAGGACGGGACTATTATCTTTATATTTCATGGATGTTGAGACTTATGTTGTTCTTTGGTTTTGAGACTCGGCTGTATTGTTTCTTTTTTTTCGATTTGTACTTTTTACTTCCGATCATGTTATAAAACTATGTGTGTTGCCTTTTTATTTGTGCCGTGTTGTAAGGTCCGATGAAGTTGTTGCCAATCTAAGGGCCGGGACTCATTGTGAGGTCCCAGCTCGTAGCATTCCGAGTCCTCTAGGAATCGGGGTGTTACAATATGGTATCAGATCCCTAGGTTGGCAACAACGGCACTCGCTATCTTCTAAAAGGCCGAATAAACAAATAAACGGAAACCGCAAGGGTTCCGAACTTTTAAAAGAATTTTCGTTTTCAAAACCATGAGCATAAATGGGTTGGGAATAGAATGCACGGACCGCCAATACCTCCGTTGAACTCGTTTGCATAGTTTATTGGACTTTTGTTATAGCTTGTGTTAGTAGTTACTTTGTGACCTTTAGAAGTGACCTAGGGTAGTAAGATAGTTATGTCCTTACTAATCGTTAAAGTAGTCTCACATCGATCACATCTCTATCAGATGACACGTACGAGAGCGACATCTTACGTTGGACGAGGAGGGGGCCGACCTCCCCTTCCTCCAGGAGCACCAAGACCGGGACGTGTGGGTAAGCCTTAGAGGGGCAGAGGTCAGGGACGTGCTCCCGTTGTAGATCCACCAGTTGTGGACATTCCTGCTGAGGAGGTAGCTGAGAGCATTGTCCCCGAGGTTATGGATGGGACTACTAGGTCCGGAGTTCGGAGTGTGGGGCCTGCTGATTCGGGCTTGTGTCGATTGGAACGTCGGAGTATCGAGCGTATGTCCAGCAAGTGCAAGAGGCATACAGGGCTGGAGTACCACCTCCAGCACCGCCGGTGCCAGCTATGTCGGCTGAGGTCTCTCAGAGGGTGACTCAGGTGGGTGTTCCACCGGTGGTAGCTGCACCAGTGAGGATTATTGAGGATGCCGGAGTGAGAGAGGAGCTGAGGGTACCGAGGCCGGACGAATGGTTGAAGACTTTCAACCATCAGAGAGTTCCCACATTCGACGGGAATATTGGACTTGAGGTAGAGCATTGGATTAGTCATGTGGAGTCCGCACTGGAGGCGATCCGCTGTCCTGAGAGTCGTAAGGTGGAGCTGGTGCAAATCTTGTTTAGAGACCAGGCACAATTCTGGTGGAGGACCGTGCGGGGCGGAGTGTCCCGATTTGAGCAGTTGTTGAGCCTTGTGCGGGAGACTTTTTGTCCTACCTCACTGAGGAGAGACCGAGTGCAGGACTTCTTGGAGGCAGGATTTGAGGATGTCCCGATAGCTGAGACGATCAGGAAGTTCCGGGAGGAGCTGTCACTGTTGGGTCCTGCTGCACCACCTGTGGACCAGCATGTGTATATGTTCTCCCGGAGATTGAGGGAGACTACACGCTCCTACTTGGCAAGATTTCGCTGTGACTCCTTAGCCGATTACCAGGATCGGGCTTTGGCGTATGAGAGGGACCGACTAGGTCCTAAGAGAGCTATGCAGTCTGGAGGGTCAGACAAGAGACAGAGGACCGGACTAGCCATCACAGGAGCGGGAGGTTCAGGTCATGGGCGTGGTCAGTCTCAAGGCCGCTCTAGTGACCAGGTTGTATCACCGGCCGTTTCTAGGGGACGTCAGTGCTACAATTGCGGAGAGTATGGACACATTAAGCCGGAGTGTAGGAGGCCATCAGTCACATGTTTCACTTGCGGCCAGCTGGGCCATAGAGCTACCTTCTGCCGACAGGGCAAGGTGATATCACAGCAGGGGTCCTCGCCTGCTGGTACCTCAGGGGGAGGACAGAGGCAGCATCAGCGAGCTCCTGGTCAGGCATATCCACAGGGTTCGGCTCAGATTCCAGGCAGAGGTAGAGGGCGTGGTGGAGGCACTTCAGAGACTAGGGGTACTCAGGCTCAAGTCTTTGAGTTGAGGAGCGCCGTAGAGCCAGCAGCGCCCGCAGCCACAAGTACTATTACGATTCATGGCTTTCTAGTCCGAGTACTTTTTGATACGGGTGCGACACACTCTTTCATATTTGATGATTGCATAGATAGGTTGACCTTAGATACAGTAGAGGAGGAACCTTTCCTTATAAGGTTACCCGATGAGAGTAAGGTTCGCGGTACTCGAGAGATTCACGGTTGTCCCATCCACTTGAGAGATCGTGACTGGGTAGCCGACTTCCACGTCATGCGCTTAGTGCATGAAAAAGTCATACTTGGGATGGACTGGATGGACCGCCATAGAGCTATTCTGGACGTCAGTAAGAGGACAGTGACGGTCACCACGGAGTCTGGGCAGGAGGAGGTCTTTCGAGGATGGGACCTCGGAAAGATAGGGACGGTCATTAGTATGGTCCGAGCCGCAAAGCTCATAGGTTAGGGGTGTGAGGCTTTCTGGTGTTACGCCATGAAGGAGGAGACGAGATCATCTTTAGCGGAGACCCCGGTAGCTTTTGAGTTTTAGGAGGTCTTTAGCGAGCCGCCTGGCTTACCACCACAGAGGAGCGTAGATTTTGGGATTGAGTTGGAGCCCGCCACGAGGCCGATCTCCAAGGCTCCATACCGCATGGCACCAGTCGAGATGCTTGAGCTCAAGAAGCAACTCGAGGAATTGGCAGAGAAATGATTCATCCGACCCAGTGTATCTCCCTGGGGTGCACCTGTCCTCTTCGTCAGGAAGAAGGACGGATCTATGAGGCTTTGTATCGACTATCAAGAGTTGAACAAAGTCACCGTCAAGAACAAGTATCCGTTACTGCGTATTGATTATTTGCTGGATCAGTTACAGGGAGCTACAGTATTTTCCCGCATTGACTTGAGGTCAGGATACCATTAGCTGAGAGTACGGGAGGAGGACGTACCGAAGATAGCATTTCGGACCAGATACGGTCATTATGAGTTCGTGGTGATGCCTTTCGGGCTCACCAATGCTCCTGCAGTCTTCATGGAGTTGATGAATGGCATCTTCATCGACTTCTTAGACCAGTTTGTGGTAGTTTTCATCGACGACATCTTGGTATACTCCCGGAGTAGGGAGGAGCACGCCGAACACCTGAAGACGGTGTTGTGGGTTTTACAGGATAGGGAGCTTTATGCTAAGCTCTCTAAGTGTGAGTTTTGGATGCCAAAGGTTGCCTTCCTTGGCCACATTGTCTCCGCCGAGGGTGTCAAGGTAGACCCGGCGAAGATAGAGTCAGTTGCATCATGGCCGCTTCTTAAGACGGTCAAGGAGGTATGTAGTTTTCTAGGTCTGTCCGGATACTACCGTAGGTTCGTGAAGGGTTTTTCTGTAATTGCCAGGCCACTCACTTCCTTTTCAAGAAAGTCCATCAGATTTACGTGGTCCGAGCCCTGTCAGCGGAGTTTTGAAGAGCTGAAGGGGAGATTGACTTCCGCTCCCGTGTTAGCACAACTAGAGGGCGTGGAGGACTTCGTTGTTTACAGTGATGCATCCAAGCTAGGTTTGGGATGTGTCCTGATGCAGAGGGGTAGGGTCATTGCTTACGAGTCTCGACAGCTGAAGACATATGAGGAGAATTACCCTACTCACGACCTTGAGCTAGCTGTAGTCATTCACGCATTGAAGATCTGGCGTCATTACCTCTACGGGGCCACCTGTCAGATCTTCACAGACCACAAAATTCTGAAGTACATATTCACTCCGCGGGAGTTGAATAACCGCCAGAGGAGATGGTTAGAGTTGATTAAGGATTTTGACTTAGAGATCCTTTATCATCCGGGGAAGGCGAATGTAGTCTCCGATGCCTTGAGTAGGAGGACACCCCGCGAGGCTGCGATAGCTAGATTGACCGTTCAGACCCACTTTCAGAGAGATTTGATTTGGTTGGAGGTAGACATCCGATTTCCGGATACTGACGGTCTTTTGTCAGCGTTAGAGGTTTCACTGGATCTGACAGAAGAGATCCGGCAGAAACAGGAGGGTTGTCCAGTACTGACGAGGATCAGAGATAGGATGTTCAGAGGGGAGGCACCACAGTTTATGGTGGGTGCAGACGGGATTTTGAGGCGCCAGGAGCGCATATGTGTACCCTCCGACAGAGAGTTGAGGGAACGTATACTGCAGGAGGCTCATTCTACACCTTATTCCGTCCACCCGGGCGCGAGTAAGATGTATCAAGATATACGACGATCTTATTGGTGGGGCGGGCTCAAGCCCGACGTGGCTAGATATGTAGCCCAGTGTGCGACCTGTCAGCAAGTCAAGATCGAGCACCACAGGCCTAGAGGAGAGCTCCAACCACTTCCGATTCCACAGTGGAAGTGGGAGGACATTTCTATGGACTTCGTTACCGGCTTGAGGTTGAGCAGAGGCTTTGATGCGATATTGGTTGTGGTGGATCGGTTGACAAAGACGGCACGATTTATTCCTATTAAGGAAACGTGGCCGGTGTCTCGTTTAGCCGAGGAGTTTACCCGACAGATTGTGAGGTTCCATGGGGTGCCGAGGACGATCATCTCAGATAGAGATGGGCATTTTACCTTGAGATTCTGGCAGCAGGTACACGCCACCTTAGGCACAAGCTTACAATTTACTACGGCATACCATCCTCAGACGGACGGACAGTTTGAGAGGACTATACAGACTCTTGAGGACATGTTGAGGGCATGTGTGCTTGATTGGGGTAAGGTATGGCCCGATCATCTTCCTTTGGTGTAGTTTTCCTATAATAATAGTTGGCATGCGACTATTGGGATGGCTTCCTATGAGGCTCTATATGGACGGAGGTGCCGTACACCATTGTGTTGGGATGAGCCGGGGAGGATGAGTGGTGTGGCTCCTAAGCAGGTGCAGGATGATATGGCTCGGGTAGCATTGATCCGAGAGAGGATGTTAACCGCACAGAGCCGTCAAAGATCTTATGTTGATAAGAGGCGTAGGCCTTTGGAGTTCAGGGTTGGAGCCCAGGTATGGTTGAGAGTGTCGCCGACGAGGGGTGTTAGACGCTTCGGTATTAAGGGGAAGTTGAGTCCTCGATATGTCGGACCCTTTGAGATCCTTGAGCGGGTAGGAGAGGTGGCGTACAAATTGGCGTTGCCACCCCGATTGGAGGGAGTTCATCTAGTATTTCACGTATCGCAGCTGCGAGAGTATGTGCATGACCCGAGGCACATAGTTAGTCATGACGACCTGGTGGTCGAGCCGGATCATACATTCCCAGAGCACCCGATAGCGGTTTTGGAGAGAGGTGCGAGACGCCTTTGATCGAAGGTAATACCCATGATGAGAGTGCAGTGGTCGAGACGAGGGGTTGACGAGTCCACTTGGGAGACGGAGGATAGTATCCGGCGGAACTATCCTGAGTTTTATGCGAGTGTAGAGACGTCTATAGGACTATCAGGTAGTCAACCTTCTTGTTTTGGTTGCTTGCAGTGTTGTATGTGTGACATATATTATGTGCATGTGTGTGACCCTTAGGTGGTCTTGATGTGGTAATTGTTAGACATAGGGCTTGTTTATATCTAATGACCGCGTTTGGTATCCCCAAAGTTTCGGGACGAAACTTATTTTGAGGGGGATCTAATGTAACGACCAGATTATTCGTTACGCTTGGGTAGAGTTAGATGATGTTAGAAGCCGGGTGCAAGGGTTCACGCCCTTGCGGCTAGGGCAACGCAGTCGCATAGGCCGCGGGTGCGGTTAGGTTTTCCGCGGGGGCGGTGACATGTGTGGACGGGTAGTAGCGTTTTGGGCAACCGTTCATCTTCCGACCCTTTCTAACTCCCCTCTTTAATTCCATGAGGAGTTGTTGGTTGAAGACCTGTGGGATTCCTTCTCTTTTATGCAGTCAACCCTTCTCCTCCTCTCATTCCTCCACTCACGTTACTTCTTTTCTCCTATTACTTCTTCCTCTTACATCCTTTCTCACATTCTTCGCTTGGAGTGATCTAGCTTGGATCCACCATCTTTGAGGCCGGGACTGTAGTGACGAGACGTGGGTAAGGTTTCATCCTTTTCTCCTTCCTTCTTCCTCCTTCTTCTTCTTCTTCTTCCTTCCTTGCCCTTCCATGGCTTGAATGGAAGACACTCTTGAATCCTTGCTCAACGATATATCGTTGTTTTGTTGGTTCAATGACGAAGCTAGACCTTGGAGGGAGGCTAAGACCAAGTAAGAGAAGTGGAAGACGTTCATAGCATCAAAGGAGACCCCAAAGGACCGGTTGCACAATCGAAGAACTCAACCGGCGAACCTTCTGCACGGATAGGCGCAGGGGCGGATCCACCAAGGCGCAGGGGCGGCTCTGTCAGACGCAGGGGCGGCTCAGACAGGCGCAAGGGTGGCTCGGGTAGGCGCAGGGGCGGTTTGGCTCCAGTGAGTCCCGAATCTCGTTCTTTCCGTTCCTTCTTTCATGTCTTAGGTCCGTTATACCTTAGAAGCATGCTAGGATGGCTTAGGGTAGTTGAACTGGAATGCATTAGAGCGATGGGACTTTAAAGATCTAGTGTGAGTTATGTGAGTCTTGTGGTGGTATGTTGTTGAGGGTTCATTTCGGGCTTGGTGAATGTAACCTTGTGTATACCGTTACGTTTGAGAGTTGGTTAGGTCATGGACTGAGAGTGTACCTTCTTGGACTAGGTAGTTGAGGAGTTTGAGCCTAGAAGTCCAAAGACTTCTAGTGGACTAGAGTGTGGCTTGATTGTGTGCCTTGTCTTGAACAGGCGTTGTACGTTTTCCCGAGGGAACTTTTGAGGGAGGTGATCTTGTGCGCTTCGGAGACTGGTAAGTCTACGGACTTACTTAGCTGACTTCTTGTATGAGTGTATTGTGTATGAGTGGTGTTTGCTAGTTAGGATAATAATGAAACCGGATTAGGCTGACTTTATTATATTACATAATGGATCCAAGTGTATGATAACGGGTCGTGACATCATCTGCCTAGCTCTTGCGAGAGTCTAGGAGGTTCCCTGTACCAGCCCAGGCAGGTAGACGGTCAGATGCATTAGCACCATTCCTTGTTGGTAAACGGGATCAAGGGCGAGGTTTGGGAATCCCTCGTGTCACAAGATAAGTATCATTAGTAATGACTATCACCTAATTAAAGATAATAAAATGTTGAGTGTTGCATGCTGATTGCGTATGTTGTGTGTTTGTGCTTTTACCTTTATACTTATGCATAGATTGTCAGCTAACGGTATTATACCGCTTGTAGATGCCTTGCAGGTTAGAGTGGCGATCGAGTGATCCGGCGGTAGTGGGCAGCCGGGGTTTCGTGCATTATAGGACGGGACTGTTATCTTTATATTTTATGGATGTTGAGACTTATGTTGTTCTTTGGTTTTGAGACTCGGCTGGATTGTTTCTTTTTTTTCGATTTGTACTTTTTACTTCCGCTCATGTTATAAAACTATGTGTGTTGCCTTTTTATTTGTGCCGTGTTGTAAGGTCCGATGAAGTTGTTGCCAGGCTAAGGGCCGGGACCCATGGTGAGGTCCCAGCTCGTAGCATTCCGAGTCCTCTAGGAATTGGGGTGTTACAACCGATAAACATGTGGTTTACCCTCTCTAAGGTCAATGACTTACAATCCTCTATACTTTATGTAACTATTCTCATGAAGGCTACCCTCCTTGGGGTGCTTTTCACTCTAGAAATGTACCACGCAAAATTCTTACAATTTATAACTCGATCTAAAATCCTAAACTACCTAGCGAAACCCGCAGTGTACGGATCGTTATGTAGGAAAGAAAGTATTCCGAGGTCGAACACGAAGACTAAGGTAAAATCAAATCGAAAAAATGATCATGGATAGTGCCAATCTAGTCTAAGAAAAGAGAAGGAAATAAATAAATGAAAATTATGATGTTTTTGGTAGGGTTTTTATAGTTATCAATCAAGATCAAAATCATGCAAGGTTATCAATCAATCAAACAACACAAACGAACAACACAAGAACAAGATATGTGATCAATGAGAGAAAAGCGGATTCAAGGGTTTCGGACTTCCGGTTATGGCATTGGACTCAAGAGTCCAATCAACCTTGGACAAGCTGTGGTATGTTGGGAAAGGGTGTTTTTCTAATGGGATCAATCGCCGGGTAGGTCTCAAGGTCCACTAATCCCACACCTAAGGTCCTATTACCGGGTAAGTCTCTAGGAACCTAAAGTTTGGAATTCTACACAAACCGGATTACTATCTAGGGGTCAAACCTCTCCTTACCGGGTAAGTCTCGGGAAGGCAAGTCCTAAGCAGCGATCCTAGCACACTCAATCCAATAGCGGCTTGCGAGGCTCACTACTACCTAGAGTTCATCATCTTTGGTATCTAAGATCGGGAATTACCGGGTAAGGCTCTTCCCTCACTTAGTTTGCTAGCATTAGGTCACCCTAAGCTAGATTATGCTTAACAAACACTAGGATTTCAACAATCTAGCATCCTAACATTTAGATTTATTAATATAAGCACAACAGAACAAAACCACGGGCTGATCATAAAAAACCAGGATCGTGCTTTAGGAGGAACAAGCCGTGATTATGGTCGGGGGTCAGGATTCGAGCATGCAAGTTATCCAAAGGTACATTCAAGTCTATCCTATCATAGTCCAGGCCATAACCATCATTCCATCACCCTAGAATCACAACTACTTAGCCAATAACATGCATTTTAAGATCCAAAATCATCATGCAAGCATACATGGTTTCCACAACAAGAAATTGAAATAAGAGTGAAAAGAAACAAGTAAAATTAGTTGAATATGAGTTTAAACAAGACTTACAACCATTCAAATGCAACTTCAAATCGTTCCTTACAACACTTCCAAAAGCTTCTCAACAAAAAAAAACCACTCAAAGTCTCACTCTAGACCTAAGTTTGATGATCTTCTTCTCCCAAAATGAGAGTGTTTTTGTTCTTCTTCCAAGTCCCCCCCCCCCAACAATGGATGATGAGAGAGAGTCCAAAAGCCAGCCTGCAAGATTTTCCAAGTCCACACTCAACCAAGGAAAGCAAAGATCGGGCAAAGAAATCTCTTCACAAGTGTCATGGTTGTGCTGACAGAAACCACGGGCCAAAACCACAGACGTGGAATTGCCAGGTAGGCCGTGGTTTTCATCAGAAAGCTCTCCTTGGATCACCAAGTCACGAGATGGTGCAAGGCATGCACGAACAAGGTCTTTTGTGTTCTTCTTTGCTTCTAGCTTGCTCCTTAGGGAGTCCGAATGTGTGCCACCATGAGGAATGATCCTCGAATTTATTGATTAAGTCCAAAAGCTCCCCAAAATACCTACAAAACTGACAAAAGCTCGTGTAGACGTCTTTTCTAGAATTAAGACTCGATTAAGCATAAACACCACAACTAATGTCAAATCATGCATGAATAAGGGGAAAAACTATCTAAATGAGTGCCTAAACTAACGTCATAAATCATGTCAATAGTGCTCTACCTCAACTCTGTTAACTCCTTCCACGTTCCATACTTTCTCCCTTTTCCAAACGTAACCATACTCTTCTAGGCCTCATGTTCCGTATAACTCGCCTTCATTGGCTTAACCGCACCTCATAACATCTTGTAAGCCTGTCTTTCCAACATTATTCAGCAACTGCTCGCGTATCACTTGGGTGTCGTCTTAAGTCTTTCCATAACTAAAGCTCCCTGTTGCGTCACTCCTCTTCCCGGGAACACGTCTACTCACACTTCTATCTCCTTGGCGTTTCTTAGTCTTATCATCATAACGAAAATCGGTCAACTCCATGTTTATCCTTGTCATACCATTCTTCTCATAACTCTCATAAATTTGACTCTTTACTTAACGGTACCTCGTAAGCTTAACTTACGGTCACCTACATCGTTCACACCTCGTTCGATCACTCTTCTCAACTTGACTCTAAAGCTTAGGAGCGTCTAAAAGAAGCTTTACTTCTCATAATGGAACACCGTTTCTAACCTTGTGGGAAAGCACCCATCTCCTCCGCGAACGCATCTTTAGTTGTCCCAGCGTCTTCTTGAAGAACTTATATATGTTCTCTCCATTGGTCTCGTTGTCTTTCCATTCGCGACTTCTTTGCCACCACTTCCACATCTTCATGTTACTCCTTTTTCTTGTATGGTCTCCGTTCCAATTTCTCTTAAGTTGTCTCATGTTGTTCTTTTACTTGGTTGTCCTTCATTTACGTCATCTCCAATCCTCCTATCCGACATCTCTTTTAAAAGGAATTTGAGAACGTCATGGTGTTCGTTAGCACGAAATGCCCAACTCGATACTTGAGCGTACTCCTCCACGTATGAATGTTATCCCAAGCCAACAACGTCGGTTTAAAGGTGATGATATCATATCATCATCTTAGCTCAAAGGTCCCTTAACTCCATATACTACTATATATATAAGAATACGTATACATAACTATATAAGTCCTATGTCCATATTACTACCAATATAACACATCCAACATTCCATCAACAATATAAGGTCCGAAACATATAGTGGTCCACATATATAACTATACACATAAATCACGTCCATCATGCAACTACAATCCACATATACTATACATATCAACATATATGCATAAATATATATATATATATATATATATATATATATATATATATATATAGAGAGAGAGAGAGAGAGAGAGAGAGTATAGATCATATGAGAACAGGCCTTATCGTGTAATGCATTATTCGTAGTTATTGTTGGTTGAATGGATTATTCGTAGTTATTATTAGTTTCAGAATATTATTTATCTAATAACTATGATATCTACCCTAAATCTCGACCCTTAATACTCACCATCCAACGGTCTAAGATTGTTCTCATGATTACACGATAAGGTTGTTCTCATGGGAATCGCACCATATATATATATATATACATATAGATCCAAACTTCCTAAGGTCATATATATATATATATATATAAATATAACTATATAAATATATACATAGATCAAATCCGATTCATGCATATGATTTTGAAAACGAAAAGTCAGAACCCTTGGGGGTTCTGTTTATTCCTCATTCGGCCTTTAGAAGATGGCGAGTGCCATTGTGTTCAACCTAGGACTCTGATACCACTTTGTAACACCCCGATTCCGCGGGACTCGGGATGCTACGGGCGAGACCTCACAATGGGCACCGACCCATAGCCTGACAACAATTTCACCGAACCTTTCCAACAAGGAACGAATAAAAGCAAAACTAAAACCGTTTATAATGTATACGAGAAACTGAAATGTAAATATACAAGGTGGAAACTCAGTCAAGTCCTCAAAACAACACGCAAACTCCGAAAATATACAACATAACCATAAACCGACAACATAACAAAACCCAAAAACGTCCCCGTCCTATAATGTATGGCAACCCCCGGTTGTCCACTCCTCCACCTCACTCGGTGGCGTCCCTAACCTGCAGGTCAGCTACACAAGCGGTTAAAAATCGTTAGCTCTTATTCGAAGCATTAGAGACAAGGTGAAGGCACATACACACATACATCCACATAACACATATCATGCTATAAGACACACAAGTCCGATTTATTATCTTTTTTATTATTAAGTCATATCCCGTTCTAATTCAACTTAGATTTGTGACACGAGAGTCCCCGAAACTCACCTCGCTCCCTACTTACGGGCATGAAATGGTACTGATGCATCCGACCATCTACCAGCACGGGATAGTCACCAAGAACCTCCTAGCTCTCGCGGGAGCTAGACAAGTTGTCACCTCCCGTTATCATATATTTGGGCAAAAATAATATATAGGTCGGTGGTCCTATTACCGGTTTATTTGTTATAACGAAAGCAATAAAGCACACACCACCAAACACACAACGAATCTAATTCAAAGAATACGAGCTATGTATGTCCGGAGACTTACCTCGTAACCCCACTCAACTCACAACACTCTCACTTCCTTAGAGATGAAGCCCACAACCTGCTCACAAGAGGATATACATATCAACACTTGCTCACGCTCAAGATGTCTTAGACTTCACTCTAGTGATCTAAGCAAGATCATATAACTCTCAAGCTAGGAATGCATCCTAGGATCCAAGATACTCACCATACTCTTAGCACATGAAAGCAACTCACAACAGCTTATAATCTCACATGAATGTAAACCTCAGCCAAGGAGGAACAAGCTAGCCTAGAAGGTCCATCATGCTCAACACACTCGAAACCATCAACTACATCGAGCCTTAAGGGCTCCTAGGTTCTCAACCACTAGGTGGCATTCTCAAGCTACTCTAGGCCATCCTAGGCATGCTACTAACAAGATATAACCTCAAATCTAAGGAAGTAACCAAGAGAAAGGAAGAAGAGGAGCCTATTGTTGAAGAAACGCAACTGCGGAAATAAAAGGCGCGACTGCGTGCTAAAGGTCACGGCCCCCGCGGTGCCAGTATCCGTGATGACATGAATTATATACCATTATAATCATGCATATTGTGAATTTTTTACCTCGGTTTGACATACATTTGAAGAGATTTGTGTGCCTTTATGCTTTGATTCATGTATATTTTCGAAATAGAGGTCTACACGAGTTTTGATTGAATGTAGGTGAAAGCGGTAAATTTGGAAGAAAAAATGGAGCCATGAGGAGCAAGGGAAGAGCAAGGAAGAGTCATATAGGAAGATGGAAAACAAGCCAAAAGACGAGCACTCTCAGATAAGGAAAATCGGGTGATTTGTTGCTAGATAAACCGATTTTCCTGTAGAAAAATCGGATGATTTAATTCCTGGATGGACCAATTTTTCTCTATAACCTCCAAAAAAATATAACGTTCAAAAGCCCAAAACATAGGTCCATAAGGGGGACATGTCTTGCAGCCCATTAGAAATTTTGCGTTATCTTGGAACCCTAGGAGACGGGAAGGAGGAGGTCGGACATCATCAAAGATTGACAGTGGAGGAAAGACGATTAGAGATCATTCTTGGAAAGAAAGGAAGTTGCGGAAAGAAGATAGAGTTCTTGAAGATCCAAGAAAGTAGTGAGATCCTTGATTATTGTTCGTTATTGTGGTTTGTGAATACAATCTATTGAGTGCTTTAAGAGATTTTTTTGGAGTTTTGAAGGATTGATTACACGTTTTTAAGATTTATCAAGTTTTATGCAAAGTTTGGTTCTTTCTTGGTTTTCTTTATTCAATCTTGATTTTGATTCAAAAATGAAAATGATTGGCTAAAATACCTTGTGATTCTAGGAAGAATAGCTAATGATTGAGGCATAGATGATGATAGACTGAACTCGTTTAACCTTTTGGACCCTGAGACTTGAGATTTAACCTTTGCAGTTGTGAAAAATCGAGTTGTTCTACCGGAAAATCGACCGATATTTTGTCAAGAACAGGGCGATTTTTTTTTAGCTGACGTACATTTATGTTTTATCCTTTAACCAAAGTTAAACCTTGCCTAAATCCTAACCTTGCTTAACCTTTTTAACCCCTATCCAAGTGTGAGGAGAGACTTCATCATTGATTCTTCACTTGGTTACAAAAGTTTACAAGATTTGGGTAAGAGTGAGACTCAATATCCTCTATTAAGGTTTGAGAGTGCCTTCACCTTTACCTTCGAGAATCCCATCCTTGGGTTTTAGTGAGTGGTTTGAGAGTTAATCCTTACTTTAAGTACTCTTCTTGATGAGACTCAATATCCTTTAAGTTGAGAGCATTTAACTCAGGTTAAGTGAGTAGTGGAACTTTGCCGTACATTAGTCCTTTCTTCAAAACACATAACCTTGGCAACATCAACTTTGTCCTATGATCTTTTGAATGTCTTAAATCTAAAGCCGTTGTCAGATACTTGAATCATTGGAATCATTTGTCTCTTAACATCTTTACAAATGCTTTTACTTCTTGTCAGATGATATTCGAACTGAATTTATTCTCACCAAATCCTTGAGTTCGACTTTGGAATTTCTTGCCTTACTACACCTGATCCGTACACTACGGGTTCGCTTTTGCTTAAGTTCTAGATATAAATTTAAGACTTTGTCACGCACACTTTTGAGTGAACAAGTTTTTGGCGCCGTTGCGGTGACTAAATAGTTGCTTTTGCTATTGATCTTTCTGCTTGAGTGCTCTTGCAGATTTGTGTTCTTAGGTACATATAAAGTTCTTGTTCCGGCAACGGAACAGAGTTTTGCCAAAGAACAAGTTTTTGGTGCCGTTGCCGGGGACATAGTCTAGACCAAATTCGGTTTTCAGTTGTCAAGCTTGGGAGCTTTTTCTTTTGCTATTGATCATTCCGCTTGAGTCCCTTTGCAGTATTATTTTCCTCTCTATGGGTCTCTAACCTTTGAAGGCTAGCAATGGCTACTAGGAGCTATGAGCCTATTTTCGATCCAATATGGGTAGCGAGGCAAATAGCTAGAGCGGATCTAACGAATACTTGGAAGAGAAGTATGCCTTCCATTGGTTTTCCACTCAAAGAGAACGTGAAGAAATCATTGAGGATGAGCTTGCGTATTGGGATAAGCTGCATATCCTTCAAAAGATTTATAAGCAACCTCCTGAAGATTCAATTAAATCAAAGTGCGAGAAATTGTTGAAGAGGCTAGACGACCTTGAAAACAAGTTTTTCTATGCTAACAAAGCTAAGCCGGAAGAGGTGTACAAGGAAGAACTACAAGTTTTGAGCACTCTTCCTACTGATCCCAAACCTCCTCTTGTAGTCCTCACTGAAGAAGAGGATGTGTGGAAGACCTCGACCCAATTGTTATAACTGCGATCGAGGTGGAAGAAGAATCAGTTGAGTTGGAAGAGGAAGAGAATGTGGAGAACCTTGGTCAAATTACTGAAACTGTGGCCAAAGTTGAAGAGGATCCAGCCGAATTGGGAGATATTTCATGTGTGGATCATCTTCCCAACACAAAACTCGTCCCAAGCCTTGAAGAACTTTACAAGGTACATGCTCTTACTCCCTTTAAAGTACTATATTTCTCCAGGAAAGCACCGAAAAGTTAGAGGACTCTACCAAAGGAACCCCCTAAGGTCAAGATGAAACCTCCATTAAAATTGCTGGAAGTAGATGCCCCTTGGACTACAAGGAGTAAATTTGGCAAGCGCTTCGACGCCAATGCCAATAGTTGTTTCATGTTCAAGTATGGGGTCCCTCGCATGCTAAGGACCTTGTACTATCCCCACCCTGAAGATGGGGAAGCTACTAGAATTCTCAAGAAGCTGTTTTCTCGATCTAGGAAAGGATGGGACGCAAATCTGAGTTATGTCACATTGAGGCATAAGAAGAAAGGTAGGATTCTAGTGAGAACCAAACCGTACAAGCTTGTACGTGGGGGATCCTACCATTTTCCGGAAAAATTAGTAACCGGAATATTTTTGGAAGAGTTTAATGATGAATTTAAAGAGCAATCCAAGATGTTCGAAGTGCATTGAATCTGTTATGGAGTAACGTCTAGCTAAAGACTTTAAAAGAAGCGCTTCTTGGAAGGCAACCCACGGTAGTTCTAGATTTTTCCCTTTTTCTATAATGTAGCTTAGGTTAGTTAGCGTAGTTTGCTTTGTTTTTGTTTTTCCTCGATGCGCTCTCGGTTTGTTTGTGTCAAAAATTACAGGAACTAGGCACAACCTTGAAGAGTTGGTGGAGAATTTGATGCAAGTGTACTTAGGGATGTTTTCAAGAAGCAAGGGGGTGATGAATCGACTTTACCATAAGTTAATCGGTCGATTCAAGGACATGAAGGCTTTAGAGCAGTCGATTTTCCTTCTATGAGAGAAAAATCGACCAAAAAATCGACCCCCCTTAGAAAATAAAATCGGTCGATTTTCTACCTTAGTGAGCAAAAATAGAAGAAAATCGGGCCGATGAAAAAATCGACCAAAAAATCGGTCGATTTACTTTGAAAAATGTCGACCTTATATAAAGCCTTCTTAGTTGAGGATTGAGATTCCACTTCATTTTACATTGTAAGTATTTTTCTCCATCTTATGCTTGACTTCTCACATTTGGGACAATGTGAAGGTTAAGTATAGGGTGGGGGTACTTGCAATCTCTTTCCTGTTGTTGCATATTTATGTACTCTACATTGCACTTTATGAACTTGGTTTGTAATAACTCTTGCATATCGTTTCCTTTATGACATTTGCATTGGTGTTTTCTTCAAAAGTTTGTGAAAATTTAAAAAACTTTTGTGCTTCTTATGATGGAAATGACCTCTATGATGATGATTGTGATGTGAAAAGGAAAAAGACAACTTAGTTATGTTGAGATTTTAATGGTAACATGTATGGATTTGATTGTCTTATTTGAATGCATGTATGATTTATATAATGTTGATGTCTTGATAGGAGAATGAAATAATGATCGAAGCTATATTATAAGTTCTTATACATCATGATCGAATGATTAAGGCAATTTGCTTTTTTTCTTTCATATCTTGTTCATGATAACACCTCCATGAAAATTATAGCCTCCTTTTGACCATCCGGGAATTAGGATAGGTGTTAATGTAAGGCATGTTTGATGTGGGAGGGCCTTTGTGAAAGTGTTAAGTAAAAATTTAGCAAAATAGGTTTCGGGACGTTGAACATGAGGATGAGTAACTCGGCACCATTTACATAGCCGGGTGTTTTTGTCTTGCCAAAGTCTGAATGAACGACAGTCCTAGCGGGATACGGTATGTGAATCAAGGGTTTGAGGCATCTCGAAAATTGAGAATCGCCCATTTCCTAGGCTTCGGTTTTTGTGCACCTCTGTCCATACTCTCAAAAAGTAAAGTAAAAGAAAAGAAATTTTACATGCAAAGCATGTGTTGGTGGAATTATGTTCTTAATGCTCTTGTTGTGTTGTTCCTCTTTCCCGGATTTGCACCACATTACCTTCAAGAATTCCCCACCCTTAACACGTTTCTTTGGACTCTTTATGAATGGAAGACCTTGAGACCTTTGTGCACGTGTTTAAAACTTCATGGCTAATATTTGTTTGACTTTGATTATCTCTACATCTTTATCATGTTTCTTATACATGTCTTTGAGTAAGATATGATGATTTGTCCATGGTACGGTTATTATTGATGCATACTTTGTTTTCCTATGTCTAGAAACAATACTTTGAGGGTGATCCAAAAGAAGAAGCACATTTCAAAAGGTTTTTGAGATTTTCGCATCATATAATTCACTACATCTTGTGTGCTAGATTTGAACCTGGCTTGGGGACAAGTAAGAGGCAAGTATGGGGTATTTTGATGACATGAATTATATACCATTATAATCATGCATATTGTGAATGTTTTACCTTGGTTTCTCATATATTTGAAGAGATTTGTGTGCCTTTAAGCTTTGTTTCATATATATTTCGGAAATAGAGGTCTACACGAGTTTTGATTGAATGTAGGTGAAAGCGGTAGATTTGGAAGAAAAAATATAGCAATGAGGAGCAAGGGAAGTGCAAGGAAGAGTCATACAGGAAGATGGAAAACAAGCCAAAAGAAGAGCACTCTCAGATAAGGAAAATCGGGTGATTTATTGCTAGATAGACCGATTTTCCTGTAGAAAAATCGGGTGATTTAATTCCTGGATGGACCAATTTTTCTCTATAACCGCCAAAAAAATATAACGTTCAAAAGCCCAAAGCATAGGTCCAAAAGGGGGACATGTCTTGCAGCCCATTAGAAATTTTGCGTTATCTTGGAACCCTAGGAGACGGGAAGGAGGAGGTCGGACATCATCGAAGATTGACGGTGGAGGAAAGAGGATTAGAGATCATTCTTGGAAAGAAAGGAAGTTGCTGAAAGAAGATAGAGTTCTTGAAGATCCAAGAAAGTAGTGAGATCCTTGATTATTGTTCGTTATTGTGGTTTGTGAATACAATCTATTGAGTGCTTTAAGAGATTTTTTTGGAGTTTTGAAGGATTGATTACACGTTTTTAAGATTTGTCAAGTTTTATGCAAAGTTTGGTTCTTTCTTGTTTTCTTTATTCAATCTTGATTTTGATTCAAAAATGAAAATAATTGTCTAAAAACCTTGTGATTCTAGGGAGAATAGTTGATGATTGAGGCATAGATGATGATAGACTGGACTCGTTTAACCTTTTGGACCTTGAGACTTG
The DNA here is from genome assembly GCA_033239125.1 of Fagopyrum homotropicum. Lineage (NCBI taxonomy): Eukaryota > Viridiplantae > Streptophyta > Magnoliopsida > Caryophyllales > Polygonaceae > Fagopyrum > Fagopyrum homotropicum. Next base: position 91,928,237 of record BSWB01000003.1, on the reverse strand, counting down.
AGATTTAACCTTTACAATTGCGAAAAATCGGGTTGTTCTACAGGAAAATCGACCGATTTTCTATCAAGAACGGGGTGTTTTTTCTTAGCTGGCGTACCTTTATGCTTTATCCTTTAACCAAAGTTAAACCTTGCCTAAATCCTAACCTTGCTTAACCTTTTTAACCCTTATCCAAGTGTGAGAAGAGACTTCATCATTGATTCTTCGCTTGCTTATAAACGGTTACAAGATTTGGGTAATAGTGAGACTCAATATCCTCTATCAAGGTTTGAGTGTGCCCTTCATCTTTACCTTCGAAAATCACATCCTTGGTTTTTGTGAGTGGTTTGAGAGTTAATCCTTACTTTAAGTACTCTTTTTGATGAGACTCAATATCCTTCAAGTTGAGAGCTTTTAAGTCAAGTTAAGTGAGTAGTGGAACTTCGGCATACATTATTCCTTTCTTCGAAACACATAATCTTGGCAACATCAACTCTGTCCTATGATCTTTTGAATGTCTTGAATCTAAAGTCGTTGTCAGATACTAGAATCCCTGGAATCATTTGTCTCTTAACATCTTTACAAAAGTTTTTACTTCTTGCCAAACGATATTCGAACTGAATTTATTCTCACCAAATCCTTGAGTTCGACTCTTGAATTTCTTGCCTTACTACAGCTGATCCGTACATTGCGGGTTCGCTTTTGCTTAAGTTCTAGATATAAATTTAAGACTTTTTCACACACACTTTTAAGCGAACAAGCAGCCCCCGCGGCGCCTGGAATCCTGATGCCGCCCCCGCAGCGCTGCTCATCGCCCCCGCGGCTGGCTAGATTCCGCCCCCGCGGCGCCTGGTCCCGCCCCCGCGGTAGAACTCCAGAAACATCATTTTCTTCGTCTTCGACTGTGGATTCTTGGCTCTAAGGGCTTCCTCTTCTTGTTGGACCTTCTCCAAACACCAACCTCTGATCTTTTACACCTCTCCCCAACCTAATCGAACTAAGAAAAAGCACATGCAACGGATCTCAAAAAGCTTCCTCAAAAGCTTCATCCATTGCAATGGATGAAGGGGAGGGGAGGAAGAGATAACCAGCAAAGAAGGAGAAGGAAGGAAGGGGAAGAAGCTTACAAAACTAACCCTGATCCTTCTTCACCACTACAGCTTACACACAAGCAAGATCTCCAAGAAGAAGGTTGAAAGGAAGCTCAAAGAGAGAAGGGAAAAACATAAGCGTGAATGAGGAAGAGTGAAGAGAGAGGGAGGGAAAAGGAGCTGCAAAAACGGGTGGGGAGACCCAAGGGTCAGCTGCCCCTATGTCCCCTCACTCCATATAATGAGGGGTCGGAAAGAAAAAAGGGGGAAAACGGAAGGTCGGAACGGGATTAGGAATAAAATCCCGTCACTCAGCATCTCGTGCCTACGGGAAAATTGACACGCTAACGCGGGAAAATCGGTAACTTGCTAACAATCCGGAATAAAAATTTCGTATGTTACATGGTACGAGACCGATCTTGAAGCCCCCATATCGTATGGCGCCTATCAAGTTGATTAGTGTTGAAGAAGCAACTCGAGAAGTTAGCTGAGAAGGGCTTCATCCGCCCTAGTGTTTCCTCGTGGGGTGCACCTGTCCTCTTCGTGCAAAAGAAGGACGGATAGTTACGGTTATGCATCGACTACAAAGAGCCGAACAAGGTGACCATCACGACCAAGTATCCATTGCCTCGCATCGATGACTTGTTGGATTAGCTTCAGGGAGCGACTTTGTTCTCCAGGATCGACTTGCGCTCGGGTTATCACCAGTTAAGGGTGAGAGAGCAGGATGTGCATAAGACTGCATTTCAGACTTGGTATGGCCACTATGAATTTGTAGTGATGCCATTCGGGCTCACGGCATATTCATCGACTTCCTAGATCAGTTTGTGGTGGTCTTCACAGATGATATCCTGGTGTACTCTCATACAAGACATCTGAGGATTGTGCCACGAGTTTTGCGAGACAGAGAACAGTATGTCAAGTTCTCTAAGTTCGAGTTATGGATGCCAGAGGTAGCATTTATGGGTCTTGTTGGCTCCGCCGATGGGATCAAGGTTGATCCGGCGAAGATATAGTCTGTAGTAGTATGGACGACACCGACGAACGTCAAGGAAGTGCGTAGCTTCCTTGGCTTAGCCAGATATTACCACCGGTTTGTGGAGGGATTCTCTGTGATTGCCCGTCCACTTACCAGCCTTTTCAGGAAGACTGCCCGCTTTATATGGTCCGAGCCGTGTGCTCAGATTTTTAAGGAGCTGAAGAGACGTTTGACTTCCGCTCTCATCTTAGCGCAGCCAGAGGGCGCTGAGAAATTTGTGGTATACAATGACGCATCCAAGCTAGGCTTGGGATGTGTTCTGATGTAGCGTGGTAGAGTTATTGCATATGCGCCTAGACAGTTAAAGACGTATGAGGAGAGCTACCCGACTCATGCTTTGGAGTTGGCAGCGGTAGTTCATGCTTTGAAGATCTTGAGACATTACTTGTATGGCGCTATATTGCCAAATCTTCACAGACCATAAGAGTCTGAAGTATATATTCACGCAACGGGAAATGAATAACCGCCAGCGTAGGTGAATTGAGTTGATCAAGGATTTTGAACTTGAGATTTTGTACCATCCAGGAAAGCCGCACTTTGTCGCCGAAGCCTTGAGCAGGAAGACCCCTTGAGAGAAGGTGATTGTAAGAGTGATAGTTCAGCCTCAGTTACAAAGAGATCTAGTGTGGCTAGAGAGTTTCCAGATGAGGATCCTCGGTTAAATACCTTAGACATTCTACTTGATCTGTTGGGAGAGATCCAACAAAAGCAGGAGACCTGCCCGACGCTGACAAGGATACGAGATAGGATGTCTCATGGTGAGTCACCGTAGTTCTCCATAGGAGCAGATGAAGTGATGAGATGCCGCGTCCGCGTCTGTGTATCCTCTGATACGGATCTAAGACAGAGGATCTTATAGGAGGCTCACTCCACATCTTACTCAGTGCACTCATGTGCGAGTAAGATGTATCAGGATGTGAGACGCTCGTACTGGTGGGGAGGGTTGAAGCCCGATGTAGCCAGGTTTGTGGCTCAGTGTGCGACCTGACAACAGGTCAAGATAGAGCATAGCAGACCAGGAGGAGAGCTCCACCCACTGCCAATACCGCAGTGTAAGTGAGAGGACGTCTTCATGGACTTTGTGACGGGATTGAGGCCGAGAAGGAGTTTTGATGCTATTTGGATTGTAGTTGATAGATTGACAAAGATGGCACAGTTTATTCCTATCAGGCAAACGTGGCCAATGAGTAGATTAGCTCGCGAGTTCACTAGATAGATTGTGAGACTCCATGGTGTGCCGAGGAAGATCGTCTCAGATGGAGATGGACGATTTACCTCGAGGTTCTAGCAGCAGATTCAGACTGCCCTGGGGACGAGTTTGCACTTCACAAATGCGTTTCATCCTCAAACAGATGGTCAGTCAGAGAGGACCATTCAGACGCTGGAGGACATGTTGCGAGCTTGTGTGTTGGACTAGGGACAGGGATGGTCAGATCACCTCCCATTCGTTGAGTTCTCGTACAACAACAACTAGCATGCATCGATTGGGATGGCCTCATATGAGGCACTGTACAGACAGATATGCCGTACACCCTTATACTAGGATGAGCCTAACAATATCAGTGGTATAGCGCTTGAGAAAATTCAGGATGATGTTGCACGAGTAGCGTTGATTAGAGAAAGGATGTTGGCTGCACAGAGTCGCAAAAAGTTGTATACAGACAAGAGGCGTCGACCTCTAGAGTTCAATGTTGGAGCTCATGTTTGGCTGAGAGTATCTCCGACCCGAGGCGTCAGACGTTTTGGCTTAAAGGGGAAGTTGAGTCCCCGATATGTCGATCCTTTTGAGATACTGGATAGAGTTGGGAGAGAAGCTTAAATATTGTTTTTGCCTCTGAGATTAGAGGGTGTTCACCTTGTATTTCATGTGTCTCAGCTGAGGGAGTACATACCAGATCCAAGACACATCGTCAGCTATGATAACTTAGTGGTCGATCCGGACCACACCTTTGTTGAGCACCCAATTGTAGTCCTAGAGCGAGGTGTGAGACGTCTGCGTTCGAAGGACATTCCTATGCTGAGGATATAATGGTCGAGACGAGGACCTGGCGAGGCTACATGGGAGATAGAGGATAGTATCCAGAGGAACTATACAGAGTCTATGTCGAGATAGATGCACCTGTAGGATCGATGAGTAGATATAAGTGCCATTTTGGTGAGTGTTATGATTATGTGCTTATGTGCTTTGATGTGTTTTCGTGATAGTTGTGATGTATGCATACGATCTTATTAGATCTTGTTTTCTAGCGCGAGTTGTGTTTATAGGTGGAGATGGTTCTTCCTCCATGCCATTGAGTTGTGATTAGGGTTTAGCTAGAGATGGTTATTCCTCCATCTTATTTTTTATGGACATAGTTTGAGTGAAGATGGTTTTCCTCCACACCCCGAGTTATGTGTACGGTTTGGTTGTAGATGGTTTTCCTCCATGCCTTGTGATGTGGTTATAGGTTGCCTAGAGATGGATTTCCTCTATGCCTTTGGATAGCGTTAAGATCTTGTTGTTGGAGTTGGTGATTCCTCCATGTTGTGTTTTGAGGTTATAGAGTGTTATAGGTTGATACCTTTGAACGGAGATGTGATACCTCCGATAGAGAGAGTGTTTATTGTTAGCATGAAATATGACTATATTTTAGGCACTTGTTTTAGTTGTTTTTCCCTCTTTATTGTGTTCTTAGATATGAGTTTGAAGCAATTGTGAGCTAGTTCACCCACTTTGTCGATATAGAGATCTACACTAGCTTCGTTTTGTTTTTAGGTGAATAAAGCTTGGATTGGAGCAAAATAAGGAAGGAAAGGAGTGTTTGACCATGCTTGATGGCAAGGAGATGCATTGGAGAGGCCAAGGAAGGAGCATGGATGAAGGATGTCACGAAACTAAGGCAAAAACAAGGAGTTAGAAGAACCACGCCCTGAATTACGGCCGTGGAAGTGAGTTTTGAAGTCCACGCTCTAAACACGGCTGTGGATCTAGCAACATGATCGTGGAAGTGAGTTTGGAACACAACAGAGAGTTATACGGTCTAAACCACGGCCGTGGAAATCATGATGTGCCGTAATCTAGTTACACGCTCTGAATTACGGTCGTGGAAATTTGTTCATGACCGTGATTTTGGTGATTATATGACGTGTCATATTTTGCCACGTCAGCCACGTCATTGGGCTTTCTCGTAACCCTACCTTGCCCTATAAAAAGGCTTGAGAAAGGAGTTTTCGGCACGCTCGCTTACTCTCGCTTATCCTCGCTTTACCGCTGTTTAGAGTTCCGCTTGGAGTTTGAAGACGGCCTTAAGGTTTCATTTCGACCTTAAGGATTGGAGATTCGTGAAGGACGTATTTCAGAGATTGTGTACTTTTGGAGATATCTTAGGGTTTTCATTGAAGGACGGATTGACATCCCGTTCTTTGTGACTTCTCTAGATCTTTGTGAGGGTTTCCATTCCTATTCTTCTAAATTCATAAACATAATACTTTGTGTTTGGATTTCGAGTGTGACTTTGAGTTTTATTTGAGTTTTCGAGGATTTTCATCTTTCATTCTTCTTAATTGGATTATTGATATCATGACAATGATTGTTGGCTAAAACCCTTTAGCAATTCTAAGGTGAAGGGTTGATAGTTGTGGCTTAGATGATGATAGATCGATCGTAATTTGATTGGACCCTGAAAGTGTGAGAAACATCGTCGATGCCCTAAATCACGGGTTGTTCTTGGTTTCCACGGCCGTGATTCTCAAGATCTAGCCGTGATTTCCCCTGGTTTACGAATTTTGCTTTTGCTTTGATCCAAAGTTAAAGAATAGCTTTAACCTAGCCTTGGGTTGCATTTTCTAGGTAGTAGTGAGACTCAACATCCTCTATTTCGATTTCGAGTGTCACAACCTTAACCGTTTTAGTTTATCTTTGATCCTTGGGTTTATGCATGGTATTTGAGATTAATTCTTACCTTTAGATACTTTCTATATTGCAGCCTCAACAACCTTTATAGAGAGAGTCTTTTGGTTAGACATATAGGGTTTTGGAACTTCGCCGTACATTACCTTGCTTTAGTATACCTTTGCAATTCTCAACTCTATCCTTATATATATGTTATATCTTGAATCGATTTCCACAGTTTGATACCTGGTTCTTTAGGGTTGTTGTTTTCCCCAATATTTGCAAAGCTTCTACACTTTTGATTGCTCGATTACTTGAAACTGATTTTGTTTCACCAATTCCCTGAGTTCGATACTCTGGAATACTTGTTTATCTACGCCGATCCGTACATTGCGGGTTCGCTTGCTTTTATTCTAGTTTTATAATTAAAACTTATTTGCACGCACATTTAGAGGCGAACAAGTTTTTGGCGCCGTTGTCGGGGAGTTGGTCTAGACCAATTTCGGTTTTCGGTTATCGAGCTTGGGAGCTTTTGCTCTTGTTATTTGATATCTTTTTGTGAGTGCTTTTTTGCAGATTCTTTAGGTATATGCGAAAGACTAGATCAACCAAAGATCTAGTTTTTTTCGATCCAGAACTTGAGAGAACTTTAATAAGAAAGTTGAAAGAGAAAAAGATGGCCGAAAACAATAAAAGAAACATCCAAGTTGAGTTGGATGAACCTCAACTTCAACTTAAGTTGAGTGAGAAAGCTCGTTTGGACGAGTTAACGAGTCATCAATTCCAAATTGATGAACTCAAAGCTGTGATGTTGGACATGAAGTTGGAGTTGAATGATGCTAAGAAGAAGAAAGTCAAGAAACCAACTAAGTCTATTAGAGTTGAATCATCCGACGATGAGGATGAGGATATGCCACCACTTGAGGATATTGATCCGGTGATTCACCCCGTTCGTAACAACCCAAGACCACCGGTTGTTTCTCGCATTCCCGCTGGAGATGTGAGAGTTGCTAATGTAGGGGATGAACCACGCACTCTCGGGCAAAGGATGGATCCAATTCAGCGCCATCTAGGTGTGAATTTCGGAGCTGAGGACATCCATGAATTCAGTTTTAGCCCGCAAGTTATCACATGGTTCGCCAAAGTCAATTTGGTGGAACTAGTGCTGAATCTCAAAACCAAAATTTACAGAATTTTGAGATTCTCATGGAGACATTGAAGCCGAAAAGGGCTACTAACAACAACTACAAGATCAAGCCGTTCTTCTTCTCTTTAAAGGACAAAGTTCTATCTTGGTATCAAGCTCTTCCAGCTGGAAAGCTTGCCACATGGGAGGATCTATCTTCGGATTTCCTTACCAAGTTATTTCCGCCATCCAAAACGGCGGAGTTGAGAGGTAAAATTAATGCATTTTCTATGAAAGCTAACGAAAGTTTGTTTCAATCATGGGAAAGATTTCAGGACCTCTTATTGGATTGTCCACACCATGGTATTTCAAAGCTGGAGCTATTAGAGATTTACTACAAGGGGTTGGATATGGACACACAATTCAACCTTCAATCTCTCTCTTGTGGTACATTCATGGACATGAGAGAGGATGACGCTTGGGACTTTATTGAGAAGCAAGCCCAAGTGATTGAGAAGTATTCCCACCGGAAGGTAGAACCGGGAGTGACGCTAACACAAGCTGCACAAACTCAAATCTTTTCCCTCAACACCGAAATCAAAGAGTTGAAGGAAATTATTAGAGATGGCCTTCAAAAGCCAAAGGAGCAAGATGTTGGCTACCTAGGCAACAACAACAACAACCACCAAGGGAATAGGAACAATAACCAGAACAACAATTGGAACAACAACAATTGGAATAACAACAACAACCGAAATTCCAACAACAATAGGCGTTCCAACCAACAACAAAATTCCGGTAATCCTTATTCAAATTCTGGAAATTCACTAACATCTCCCTCTTCTTCTACCCTTTTGAAAAGTCAAGGACAAACATCAAATGGTTCAAACAATAAGGAGAAGGAGAAGCCCGATCCTATGTTGAAGACGATTCTAGGAAAGCTTCAAGGACTAGAGTGCTACATAAATAAGGTTGATAAAGCTCAAAAATCTTTAGAAAACCATATGTTCAGCAAGGCCGAAGAGGTTCCTAGAGATCAAGGAAAGCTTCCCGGAAAGACGGAAGACAACCCAAAGGGAAGGGTTATGGCTATCACCACTAGGAGTGGCGTGACAACCACCGACCCGCAGCCAAAGTTTGTGGAAGTCCTAGTTGAGAAGGAGAAAGATAAGGGGAAGGAGAAGGAAGATGTCTATGTTCCCCCCCCCCAGCTTATAAACCTCCCCTACCATTCCTGCAGTCTAGAGCAAGAGCGCGCCTAGACAAGCAATTCGGTAAGTTTATTGAACTCATGAGCAATCTGCATATTAATATACTTTTCATTGATGCAATTGTAGGTATGCCCGCTTATGGGAAGTTCTTGAAGGATATCCTCTCTAATAAGAGGAAGCTAGAAGACTTTGGAGAAGTCAAGATGAGTTCGGAATCTTCGGAGCTCATCAAAACGATGACTGAAAAGATGCCCCCAAAGTTGAGAGATCCGGGGTCATTTTGCATTCCAATTAGAGTAGGAGAAGTCACATGTGATGCCCTTTGTGACTTGGGAGCAAGCGTAAGCATTATTCCACTTGCTTTGTGTAGGAAGATCGGTTTAGGTGAACCTAAACCGGTGAAGATGACGTTATACATGGCGGATCGATCCATAACTCGTCCCGTCGGTATCATTGAAGACGTCCCAGTCAAGCTCGGTAAGTTTTACATGCCAATTGATTTTGTTCTGCTTGACATTCCTGCAGATTGTCCGGTTCCGATCATACTCGGAAGACCGTTTCTTGCAACATCCGGTTGTATAGTGGATTGCAAGAATGCTAGATTGGCTTTCGACATAGGTGAAGAGAAGGCTGAGTTTGTTCTCTCAACTTTGGTGAAAGAACCAGCTCTTGGAGAGAACATGTTCAATATCTATGATGAGGAAGTGTCTAGGGAAGAAGTGAGCTCGATTCTATTCAAAGATCCATTGCAAAAGGTCATTACCATGAGCATCATGGAAAAAGGAGAGGAAGAGGATTGCATTAAGGAGATTGAAGCCTTCGAGGAGCTAAAAGAAGTACAAGAGGAAGAATTTGAAAAACTCTATGATGGGTCAGAAAACGAGAGGAACCACGGCCATTCGTGCTATTCCACGGCCGTGGTTTCCCCCAAGATGACCATAACCAGCTATTCGGAGAGCTCTAGTAAGTTACACGGCCAAAACCACGGCCGTGGAACCACCAGTGATGCCGTAATTGACTTCCACGCCCTAAGCCACGGCCGTGGAAGTAACAGTGGTGCCATAATTTTGGGTATTTTTGAGAACAATTCCGTTCTGTCCACAAATACTCTTGAGTCTTCTTCCATCACTCCCACACCCTTAGAGACTTCTAAGGAATCGTCGGACACATCTCAAGACTCATCAAAGGCATCAATAGCAAAGGAATTGAAGCCACTTTCCACACATCTTCGGTATGTATTTCTTGGAATTAATTCTACTTTTCCCGTAATTGTTAGTTCCGAATTAAGTGAAGATGAACATGAGAAGCTAATGGCTGTTCTAAGGAAACATAGGAAAGCCTTAGGTTATACCATAGAGGATCTTGTAGGAATTAAACCATCATTATGCATGCACAAGATTCTAATGGAGGAAGATTTTAAGCCTTCGCGACAACCTCAAAGACGGTTAAATCCGATCATGAAGGAGGTTGTTAAGAAGGAAATTCTTTAGTTACTTGACGCAGGTATCATCTATCCTATCTCGGATAGCAAGTGGGTTAGCCCCGTTCAAGTTGTCCCGAAGAAAGGAGGAATGCCGGTTATCACTAACAAGAACAATGAGCTCATTCCTACAAGAACAGTGATGGGATGGAGGATGTGCATTGATTACTGCAAGCGGAACAATGCAACTAGGAAGGATCACTTCCCATTACCATTCATTGATCAAATGCTTGAGAGGTTAGCACAACATTCCTATTTTTGCTATCTTGACGCTTATAGTGGTTTCTTCCAGATTATGATCCATCCGGACGATCAAGAGAAGACCACATTCACGTGCCCATGGGGGACGTTTGCCTATAGACGGATGCCATTCAGGCTTTGTAACGCCCCAGTCACCTTTCAAAGGTGCATGATGGCCATATTCTCGGAGTACATTGAAGAGATAATGGAGGTTTGTATGGACGATTTTTCTGTTTATGGTTCTTCATTTGATAATTGTTTTTCTAACCTCTCTCTTGTGTTGCAAAGGTGTGAAGACACTAACCTAGTTCTTAATTGGGAGAAGTGTCAATTCATGGTAAAGGAAGGTATTGTGTTAGGACACTTAATCTCTAGTAGAGGGATTGAGGTAGACAAGGCTAAGATAGAGACCATAGAGAAACTTCCTCCTCCATCTTCGGTGAAGGGGATAAGAAGTTTTCTAGGACATGCTGGATTTTATAGACATTTTATCAAGGAATTTTCTAAGATATCGAAAACGCTCACTAATCTATTGATGAAGGATGCAGTTTTTGATTTCTCACAGGATTGTTTAGATGCTTTCTACAAGATCCGGGAAGCTCTCATCTCAGCCCCGATTATCCAACCTCCGGACTGGAATCTCCCATTCGAGGTTATGTGTGATGCGAGTGATGTAGTTGTTGGAGTTGTGCTTGGGCAAAAGAAAGAAGGCCGAACCCATGCTATCTATTATGTTAGCAAGACGCTAGACGAAGCGCAGCTCAACTACGCCACAACTGAAAAGGAATTCTTAGCTATTGTATATGCCTTTGACAAGTTTCGTTCTTATCTTGTAGGTGCAAAGGTGAATGTATACACGGACCATTTTGCGATCCGATATTTACTTGCCAAGAAAGACGCGAAACCGAGGCTGATTAGATGGATTCTTCTTCTACAAGAATTCGATCTAGAGATCCATGACAAGAAAGGCTCGGAAAATTCTGTTGCGGATCATTTGAGTCGTCTACCACACATTGAAGACGACAATCTACCTATAGATGACTCCTTTCCGGATGAGCACTTACACATCATAGAGGAGTGCATCGACAAAATATCTAGAGGTAACGAACCTTGGTTTACTGATTTTGTAAATTACTTGGTTTGTCAGGAAATACCTCCCGGATTATCCTATGCACAAAAGAAGAAGTTCTTTAGGGATGTCCGGCAATACTTTTGGAATGAACCTCTACTCTTCAAGAGAGGTCCTGACGGTATCATTAGGAGATGTGTGCCGGAAGACAAAATGCAAAGTGTCATTCGTCATTGTCATTCAATACCTTGTGGAGGACACGCTAGTTCCAATAAAACTAGCGCTAAGGTATTGCAATCTGGATTCTTTTGGCCTACTTCATTTAAGGATGTGCAAACCTTTGTTTCGTGTTGCGATGCTTGTCAAAGAACAGGAAACATCTCTAGGAGAAACGAGATGCCTCTCAACAACATTCAGGAGGTAGAAATCTTTGACGTTTGGGGAGTAGACTTCATGGAACCTTTCCCATCATCTTGTGGAAACCAATACATACTTCTAGTTGTAGATTATGTTTCGAGATGGGTTGAAGCTATTGCCTCTCCAACTAATGATGTCATGGTTGTAGTCAAGTTCTTTAAATGAACTATTTTCCCAAGGTTTGGGACACCACGGACCATCATTAGTGACGGAGGTTCTCACTTCATTGCCCGACGATTCGAAACTCTACTAGCTAAGTATGGGGTGACTCACAAGATCGCCATCCCCTACCATCCACAAACAAGTGGACAAGTGGAGATTTCGAATAGAAAGATCAAAGGCATCCTTGAGAAGACGGTCTCAAAGACGAGGAAAGATTGGTCTTTGAAGTTGGATGATGCATTATGGGCATATAGGATTGCATACAAGACTCCCATAGGTACAACACCGCACAGCCTTGTGTATGGGAAGTCTTGTCATCTCCCGGTTGAGTTAGAATACAAGGCGTATTGGGCTGTGAAGTGGTTGAATTTCGGCATGAAGGAAGCGGGCGAGAAGCGCCTCTTAGACCTCAATGAGCTTGAAGAACTCCGCTTGAACGCCTATGAAAAAGCCAAGATCTACAAAGAAAGGGCGAACCGTTGGCATGATAAGCATATCATCCCAAAGGATCTCAAAGAAGGAGATCAAGTTCTCCTCTTCAATTCGAGACTTCGTCTCTTTCCAGGTAAGCTTAAATCTCGTTGGACTGGACCTTATCTAATCAAACGTGTTTTTCCCCATGGCACAGTTGAAGTATGGGGTGAAAAGAGCGGAAGTCTTAAGGTGAATGGTCAACGTCTTAAGAAGTATTCACCGGAGCTCCCGGTTGAGGAAATCGCCCCGATTACCCTCGAATAAACACAGGAACGGTCTAGCTACGGACCCAAAACAAGCGCTTCTTGGGAGGCAACCCAAGGTATTGCACTTACCTTTTTGTTTTTCATTCTTAGAGTAGTTTAGATTAGTTGTTTTTGCTATGTTTTTCCCTCGATACCTCCGGTATGTTATGTTTTTGGATGTAGGAATAAGGATTGGGCAAAGGAAAGAAAAAGTTGGAGGGAATTGACGAAACTTGGATGTTGGCACAAAACAGAGACTTCCACGCCCAAAACCACGGTCGTGGAAGTAACAGGTGACCGTAATTCCCAAAAATCTAGCAAAATTCATCAAAACCACAGTTCCGTACATTTCCACGGCCGTGGTTTTCCCCTTTTCAAAAATTTTATGGGCACTATATAAACCACCTTCCTTCACAAAACACACCAAAAATCCCAATTCCACGCCCAGTTCCACGCCCTAATCGCCGACCCCTTTCTTCATCTCGTAAATCTTCGTTCAAAGTCCGATTCGTTCGATTCTTGAGCCTAAAGTGGAGCATTTCCGATCATCTACACGATCCAAGCAACACACTAAGTGAACAATCCACTCAGAAGAAGGAATTTGGATTTTAAAGATCCAAAACCTAGGTTTTTCTCCCTTTTCTCTACTTTGTCAATTCGGTTCAATTTCTTCGCAAGAATTTAGGAGAACTAATTGAAATTGGAATTGGAATTAGTCTACGACAGTGATTATTGAGTTTGGTGTGAGATTGTTGTGATTTGAGAAAAACAGACCAAAACCATGGTCCTTGTAGGTTCAACGGCCGTGGTTTTCCAAGAACAGGCCGTGATTTTCTCTGATGTTGAAAAATATGATTAGACGGAAATCCAGTAGGAACAAGAAGAGAAAGGATGGTAGTTCCTCCTCTTCTCAACCTCCCCCTAGTGAACCACTATCACCACCACCTCCTAGAATCCAAACTATCCATGAGGACTACTTAGGAGCCTTAGAGAGGATCGAGAAGAGGCCGGTCATAGGACCTCGATACTTAGTCCTTGAGGAGCTTGAGCCGCTAAATGTTTTCAATGACTTGACATGGCTCTTGGATAGAGCTGGTTTGATTGTCTTCTCCTCTATTAGAGAGGACGCATATGAGGAGATCACAAGGGAGTTTGTCACCTCCTTTGATCATAGCCACATGAACCGAACTGTTTCCTTTAGGCTAATGGAGCAAGATTATGAGTTCTCCATTGTTCAGTTTGGAACCTTTTTTGGGTTCCATGAGAGTTTCAATGGGAGGTTTCCTAGCGGTGTGTACCCTAAGGACTTTTGGGAGGAGATTGCAATGATATATGCTAGTCAGGATCGTTGGCAACCGGCCGACACCAAGGCTTAGCTCATCTATCACTTAGCCTTGAAGATAGCTCATAGGGTCCTTTCCGAGTGTCTCTTCCCTAGGACCGAGACCCCCCAAAAGATTAAGGCTGATGAACTTTTCCTCCTTTATTGCATGCTTTATGGTAGATCCGCTGATTGTGCTACCCTCCTTGCCTCCACCATGAGTAAACTGAAAAACAAGAAGGCCGGGAACATTGGTTATGGAGGCATGGTGACTTATATAGCCAACCAACTAGGGATAGCTAGATTACTCCGCTTGCACTACGATAGCGGCGAGACCTTTGGGTCTCAACAACCTTATGACTAGAGGCATCATATTTCCCCGCCACCAAGCTCCACCTACCGCATCCATGCCATGGGAGGAGAGAGGTGGTAGAGGTATCCATTGGCTTCCCGAGTACTCCATTATGGCCGGACGCCATAATTGGAAGGCGACCTTTGCGACTATGCATGCCAATAGGCTAGTAGCTCCTCCGTATGTGCCGGGTGATATCCCAGCTGGGCATGATGATGAGGAGATGGGAGGAGGTTATGACCATGAGGTAGAAGGTGATGAGCATACATTTGGTACATTCCCGGATCAGCCAGACGCCATCCCGGACCCACCTAGACGTTCTCCCCGCCCTTCTAGACCTTTCGGTGCCTCTTCTTCACGTAGGGCTAGCGTGAGTGAGAGGCCGACTTGGATGGACGCTCCACCGACTTGGTATGGAGCGCAGCTGGACTGGATGGGAGCTCCTCCACCATGGTATGAGTAGGCACCGGTGGCACCGACAGCTCCCCCCACCTCAGGACGCTCCAGCTTGGTATGGACAGCCGCCGGAGTGGTACTCGCAGCTTCCGGAGTGGGCCACCGATCTATCCAGGAGAGTGGGAGATCTAGAGATCCTCCAGGAGACTCGTGACACCCGGAGCCAGGAGCATGATCGCATCCTGAGGGACATCTACCGCCAGTAGTTTGGGTGGCCTTTTAGCTCGGATTTCTTTCCGTATCCACCACCGCCTCCTCCGTAGTGATGAAGATGATTGACCGCTGGATTGAGCCACCGCACCGCCATTGTTGAGTTCCTTTTACTTTTCTTTCTTTTCTTTATTTCTTTTGAACATTGAGAACAATGTATGTTTCAAGTAGGGGGTGGGGTGTGACTATTGTTTGTAATAACTCTACTCACTTTGCTTTGCACTTCTATGAACACTTGCATGTTTCCCTTTCATTGTCACACGTTTCATTATTGCATTGCATGAAAAAGGCTTTGAAAAACCCATAAAAATTTGAAAAATTTGAAAATATTTGTGCTTCTAAGATTAGAGATGATTTCTATGATGAAAACTACTTGTGGAATGAGTTTTTGATGACAATTATGTGCTTAAATTGAGTTATGAATTGTGAAGAGATTTAGTATGTTGTTTATCCTTTCTTGCAAATTCCATAATGTGAAGGTTTTATCTAAATCATATTGAGAAACAAAGGTTGAAATCACAATATAATTTCTTATACTTCTTTATGAAATGATTAAGGCACCTCGATTTTCTTACTTCTTTCTTTGATCATTTAGCCCCTCAATGAAATTATTGCCTCCCTTACCTATCCGAGATTTAGGAAGAGTTGAATATTGGCATGTTTGATGGGGAGGGCCATGAAAGCAATCGTTTTCAAAGTGTAGAAAAATTCTAGGTTTGGGGAAGTCAATCATGACGACGAGTAACTCGGCACCATTCACATAGCCGGGTGTTTGTGTCTTGCCAAAGTCAGATTGAGCGATATTCCTAACGGATTATGGTATGTGCATCAAGGGTTTGATCCATCTCAAAATTGAGAAACGCCAATCTCCTAGGCTTCGGTTATTGTGCACCAATGTCCATAACTCCAAAAGTAAAGTCGAAAAATTATGTGCAAAAAGTCTAGAGCAAAGCTCTAAGTTGGTGGAAGTTCAAATGGTAAAAAGAAAAGAGTTTGTGTTGTCCCTCTTCCCGGATTCATACACCACATTCCTTTACAAGTTTCCCACCTTTTCCACATTCTTGACCTTATTTGAAAGTCCTTGAGATCATAAGAGTCTTATTTGACTTAGTGATCTAAATTGAAGTTTCACATGCTTGATTTTGACAATGCTTGAAGGTTATGATGTTTGTCTTGAAGTATTTGCAATTTATGAAGTTTCTTTGCTTTGCATACTTTGGTTTATGAATATGAGCATTTTCCAGGATGAATGAAGCAAGGTTTGAGAATGATATATTGACTAGAAGCACACCAACCAAAAAGATTGTTTTGTTTTGTATTGTATTCATATTTCATTCTACCTTATGTTCTAAAGCTTTAAAAAACCTTGCTTGGGGACAAGCAAGTGGCAAGTATGGGGTATTTTGTTAGCATGAAATATGACTATATTTTATGCACTTGTTTTAGTTGTTTTTCCCTTTTTATTGTGTTCTTAGATATGAGTTTGAAGCAATTATGAGCTAGTTCACCCACTTTGTCGATGTAGAGATCTACACTAGCTTCGTTTTGTTTTTAGGTGAATAAAGCTTGGATTGGAGCAAAATAAGGAAGGAAAGGAGTGTTTTACCATGCTTGATGGCAAGGAGATGCATTGGAGAGGCCAAGGAAGGAGCGTGGATGAAGGATGTCATGAAACTAAGGCAAAATAAGGAGTTACAAGAACCACACCCTGAATTACGGCCGTGGAAGTGAGTTTTGAAGTCCACGCTCTAAACCACGGCCGTGGATCTAGCAACATGTTCGTGGAAGAGAGTTTGGAACACAACAAAGAGTTACACGGTCTAAACCACGGCCGTGGAAATCATGATGTGCCGTAATCTAGTTCCACGCCCTGAATTACGGTCGTGGAAAGTTGTTCAGGACCGTGATTTTGGTGATTCTGTGACGTGTCATATTTTGCCACGTCAGCCACGTCATTGGGCTTTCTTGTAACCCTACCTCGCCCTATAAAAAGGCTTGAGAAAGGAGTTTTTGGCACGCTCGCTTACTCTCGCTTATCCTCGCTTTACCGTTGTTTAGAGTTCCGCTTGGAGTTTGAAGACGGCCTTAAGGTTTCATTTCGACCTTAAGGATTGGAGATTCGTGAAGGACGTATTTCGGAGATTGTGTACTTTTGGAGATATCTTAGGGTTTTCATTGAAGGACGGATTGACATCCCGTTCTTTGTGACTTCTCTAGATCTTTGTGAGGGTTTCTATTCCTATTCTTCTAAATTCATAAACATAATACTTTGTGTTTGGTTTCGAGAGTGACTTTGAATTTTATTTGAGTTTTCGAAGGTTTTCATATTTCATTCTTCTTAATTTGATTATTGATATCATGACAATGATTGTTGGTTAAAACCCTTTAGCAATTCTAAGGTGAAGGGTTGATAGTTGTGGCTTAGATGATGATAGATCGATCGTAATTTGATTGGACCCTAAGAGTGCGAGAAACATCGTCCACACCCTAAATCACGGGTTGTTCTTGGTTTCCACGGCCGTGATTCTCAAGATCTAGCCGTGATTTCCCCTGGTTTACGAATTTTGCTTTTGCTTTGATCCAAAGTTAAAGATTAGCTTTAAACTAGCCTTGGCTTGCCTTTTCTAGGTAGTAGTGAGACTCAACATCCTCTATTTCGGTTTCGAGTGTCACAACCTTAACCGTTTTAGTTTATATTTGATTCCTTGGGTTTGGGCATGGGTATTTGAGATTAATTCTTACCTTTAGATACTTTCTATGGTGTAGCCTCAACAACCTTTATAGAGAGAGTCTTTTGGTTAGACATATAGGGTTTTGGAACTTCGCCGTACATTACCTTGCTTTAGTATACCTTTGCAATTCTCAACTCTGTCCTTATATATATAGTATATCTTGAATCGATTGTCACATTTTGATGCCTGGATCTTTAGGGTTGTTGTATTCCCCAATATTTGTCACAGTTTGATACCTGGATCCTTTCACGTTTCCTTGTCAAATCTCTGATTTCTCTCAACCATATGTGACACGAGTCGCTATATTGGATGTATGCATTAGTGGTGTTTGTTATATGCTTGATAGCATGCGATATTGATTATTACCGACCTATGGTTTATTGGATAGCCCCCTTGTAGTGGCAATGATAATGTTTCCCTTTCATCTTGCAAGGAGTCTGGGAGGTTCTCTGTGGTCAGGCCAGTACTGGTATACAAGATGGACACTTCACCACTCCCTTAGGGTACACGGGAAGGTGCCGATACTACTCCAGATGGATATGGTACCCATAAGGAGGATGATATATTCCTCGTGTCACATATTTTCATCTATATATATTTATACCTTGAGTGCATGACGTTATAAAGATAATTAAACATGTAAATGTGTGATAGCATGATTATGTGTTTATGATTTCAATACCTGTGTTTGTGCTTATGCATTATCTTATATATGAATGGTTAGCTAATGGTTTATACCGTGTTGTAGATGATCTGCATGTTAGGAGGACTGCAAAGTGAGCCATATGGGTGATCCGCTGAGGGCTTCCGTACACTAGGATAATGCGAGGGATTATGGGATATTTTGTATGTGTATGGATTGTTATTTTGTACTCAGCGGTACTTTTGTAAACCTTTGTTGTATATATTTATACAATTTGATGTTTCGGTTTTAATCTATTTGTGCCTTGTTGTAAGATCTAGTGAACTTGTTGTCACGCTAGGGTCACGATCCACCGTGAGATCCTACCCCAGTGACGCCTCGAGTCCCGCGAATTCAGGTTCACATTCGAAGGAGAAAATAAAACGATTTACTCCCCCTACGTTAATGGTTCCTTATTCAACATACCAAGCTCTAATCTAATAAAATTAAATTGATCTTCAAGTAGAGGCTTAATAAATATATCTACAAGCTGCAAGTTAGTTGATATAAAAGAAATCAAAACATCACCTTTCTCAACATGATCACGTATGAAGTGATGCCTTACATCGATATGCTTTGTCCTTAAATGTTGCACGGGATTTTCAGTGATCGAAATAGCACTAGTATTGTCACATTTAATCGGGATACCTTTTAAATCAAAGCCAAGATCACGAAGTTGTTGAGCTATCCATAGAATTTGTTCACAACAGGCTCAAGCAGCTATGTATTCTGCGTCAACTATGGATAGGGCGACCGAGTTTTGCTTCTTGGAGTGTCAACTGATTATGGATGACCCAAAGAATTGGCAACTTCCAGAAGTACTCTTTCTATCGACCTTATAGCCTGCAAAGTCGGCATCTGAATAGCCAATAAGGTGAAACAAGCTTTGACGTGGGTACCGAAATATCCTTTTCACATCTATCAAGTGTAACTCTTTAGGATCAACTTGAAATCTTGCACACATGCACAGACTAAACATAATGTCAGGTCGACTAGCGGTTAGATATAACAAAGAACCGATCATACCTAAATACTCATTGAGTACAACACGTTTACCGTCTTTGCATGATCAAGTGAAAGTCTGGAACTCATAGGAGTTGATTGATCCATTTTATACTTTTTAAGCAAGTCATTGGTATACTTGCTTTGATTGAGAAATATTCCTTTTTTGCTTGTGTAACTTGAAGTCCAAGAACGAAATTTAACTCTTTCATTAAGCTCATTTAGAATTCCCTACACATAATATCTAAAAATTCCTTGCATAGAGAATCTTTAATAGCACCGAAAAATATATCATCAACATATATTTGTACTACCAAAATATCGTTGCCTCTAATTTTGATAAATAAAGTTTTGTCAATCAAACCTCTTTTGAAATTATTTTAAAGGATATACTTGGACAATCTTTCATATCAAGCTCTAGGAGCTTGCTTAAGACCATAAAGAGTTTTGTCCAATTTGAAAACATGATCCGGAAATTCATCATTTTCAAAACTAGGTGGTTGAGCAACGTAGACATCTTCTTCTAAGAAGCCGTTTAGAAAAGCACATTTTACATCCATTTAAAATAACTTTATGCTCATGAAAGATGCAAAAGCAAGTAGCATACATATGGCTTCTAACCTGGCAACCGGAGCAAAAGTTGCCTCGTAATTAATGCCTTCTTCTTGGTTATAGACTTGAGCTACAAGTCGTGCTTTATTTTAAATGACCTTACCACTTTCATCCAACTTGTTTCAAAAAACCCATTTTGTTTTAATGACGGATTGGTGCTTTGGTCTAGACGTGAGGGTCCAAACTTTGTTTCTCTCAAACCCATTTAGTTAATTTTTCATGGCAATGATCCAGTTGGGTTTTTGAAGAGCTTGAACATAGTTCTTGGGCTCAATAAGAGACACGAACGCTGAGAATGCACATAGGTTGTTAAATCTAGATCGAGTTTGAACTCCTGCGTTTGGATCTGAGATCACATTCTCTGGGGGATGGTATGAAGAATGTTTAAATTTCCTCCTTTTGTAAGATGGAAAAGATCCTGAAGATTGGGGCTCGTTTGCTCGACTAGATTCAGGTACCGCTGGAGTATTACTCTTGGGTCCTATATCAAGGCCTTGAAGTTGAGTTTCAAGGCCTTGAAACGGAGTTCTGACATCGCAGTTTTCTGTTTCAAGGTCTTGAAGATGCGTTCAAGGTCTTGAGATTGTTCTTCGGTATCTTGAATCTTTTCTTGCATATTATTTTCTTGAGCTTTAGGATCTTCTTCTCCATCAGAATTATGGTCTTCATGTTGATTCAAATTAAGATCTGCAAAACTTTCACTCAAAGTATCATCATTGCTTTCATCAAATATAACATGAATACATTCCTCAACGATTTTGGTACGTTTATTATAAACACGATAAGCTTTGCTATTTGAGCATATCCAATGAATATTGCTTCGGCACTACGTGCATCAAATTTACCAAGGTTGTCGTTGCCATTGTTATGGACAAAGCAGGTGCATCAAAAGGGTTTAAAAAAGAAAATATTAGGTTTTCTACCCTTAAAGAGTTCTTAAGGAGTCTTTTTCAAAATAGGGCGGATTAAACATCTATTCAAGTTGTAGTTAGCAGTATTTACTGCTTCACCCCAAAAACGTTTTGGCAAACTGTTTTCTAAAAGCATGGTCCTAGACATATCCTCTAAGGTGCGATTCTTACATTCCACAACCCCGTTTCGTTGAGGCGTTCTAGGAGCTGAAAAGTTATGTGAAATACCATATTTTGCACAAAACTAATCAAACTTTAGTTAATCAAAATGTCTACCATGATCACTTCTTATCGAAACAATAGGTAGGTTTTTCAAAGTTTGCAACTCCTTACATAATTTTGAAAACACGAACAAGGCTGCAGATTTTCCCCGTAAGAATGAGATCCATGTAAAATGAGAAAAATCATCCACAATTACAAGGATGTACGGTTTACCTTTGGGAGATTTGACACGCATAGGACCACATAGATCCATATGTAAAAAGTTCAATGGGTCGAGAAGAACTTACAACCTTCTTTGGTTTGAATGAACCTCTTGTTTGTTTACCTTGTGTACAAGCCATACAAAGTTCATCTACCTTGAAGTTTAGGTTTGGCAAGCCACGTACAAATCCTTTGAAAGTAACTTCTTCATTGTATACATGCTTACATGATCAAGCCTTCTATGTCAAAGCCTTGGATCGTCAGTCAAGGTCTTGAGACACTTTAGCTTAGTTCCTGAAACATGGTTAGTACTCATAGAATAAACATTGTTACATCTAGGAGCTATAAGCACAACATCACCCGATATCTTGTCTTTAACTTCACATTTTTCTGAATCAAAAATCACCTTGCTGCCTTTATCACATATTTGAGAGATTCTAAGCAAGTTATACTTCAAACTGTCAACAAGATATACATCATCAATGAAGTTAGATGAATTATAACCAATTTTACCAATGCCAATAATGTTACACTTTCCTTATCACCAAGCGTCATGGTTCCAAATGATTGCTTCTTTAGATCCGAGAACAATGAGCTTTTTCCACTCATATGTTGTGAGCAACCACTATCTAATATCCATTTGTGCTCCTTTACCTTAGTGATATCCTACAAAACAACAAACATCAACCTTTCTCGGTCAACCAAATGGCATATTTTGGTCCATTTTCAGGCTCAATCATGTTTGGTGGTCTAGTACCTTTAGGAACCCAAATTTGCTTAACTTGTTTCCTCAGACATAGAGGATAAGTGTTTCTAATGATGTAAGAATCATTTCTTCTATATGGACATGTTGATTTTGCATGACCCTTTTTACAACAACAAAAACATGTGGGCATATGAATACTTCCTTTAGCCTTGACAAAAGTGGTAGTTGTTTTCTTGGGAAAACTGACATGATAACCTATACCATTTTTGTTAAGGGAAGATTGTTGCTCACCCATCATCCTTTCGAGGTTAACTTTCGAACGAGTGAATTGAATAAGTGCAGCCTTCTGATCTTGACACATCACAGTTAGATCAACCTTTTCTTTCTCTAGATCGATATATTCTCGATGGAGGGAAGAGAGATTGCCCTTGAGAATCGCATTTTATAATTCCAAGGCCTTGATATTGATATCAAGGTCTAGTTTTTCAGTGTTAAGATTTTCAATCTCTAGAGACATATCACTTAATATTTTCTCTTGTTTGATAAGCTTTTCTCTCAAGGAACTTATCCTTACCCTATGTTCTTTATCACATATGATTATATCTTTAAGGAATTGTGTGAGATCAGATTCAGGTTGAGACATAATGGTACTTACCATGTTGTCAACGTAGTGATATGGCTCTTCTTCATGATCGGCCATGAGACAAAGGTTTGCTTGTTCTTTTTCATCTTCTGCTTCATTTGTGGAATCTGAATCACTCCATGAAGTTACCATAGCTTTCTTCTTTTGATCATTTTTCCTAAAGTTGTTACTTTTCTTTTGTGGGAAACCCTTTACGAGATGATCTATTTCACCACATTCAAAACAAGTCAGAACTTCTGTTTTCTTGTTAGAGTTAGAAAACTTATCTCGAGGCTTTGATGTTTGCGGATATTCTTTATTGTTTGCAAACTGCTTCTTCATTTGAAGAATCTTCGCGAGACCTCTAGAGATTAAGGAAAATGGATCTTCTTCATCTTCATCATCACTATCTTCCTCCTCTGATGGTGTCTCATCCTTCTTAGATCTTAGAGACAGGTTCTTTGTGTTGGATGAGAGCTCTCCATCTTCTTCACCAAGAGCCATCTCGTGAGTGATGAGTTTTCCAAGAATGTCATCAAGAGGAAGTGTTGTAAGATTTTGAGCTTCTTTAACTACAGTCACCTTTGGTCCCCACTTGGATTAAGGTAAGCTCCTTAGGACCTTCCTAACTTTCTCCTCGTTTTTGAAGACTTTTCCAAGTGAGTCCAGGTTGTTCACAATCTCGGTGAATCTCGTAAACATTTTTTTGATTGATTCATTTGAGTTCATCTTGAAAAGCTCATATTGTCTGAGGAAAATGCTGATCTTTGTTTCCTTGCCTTGACTTATTCCTTCGTATGTGACAACAAGTTTGTCCCATATTTCTTTTGCACTCTTGCATGATGAGACACGGTTGAATTCATTTGCGTCCAGTCCATAGTAGAGCAAGTTCGTGACCTTGTAGTTCTTTGAAACACTATCCAAGTCGGTTTGTGTAAAGTCAACTTCCTTCTTTGCGACTTGGACTCCTTCAACCGTGTTTTTGGGGCCATTTTGAATAATGCTCCATAGTTTCATGTCTTGATCAATAACAAACATTTGCATTGGTGCTTTGGAATGGGCAAAGTTGTTGCCACAGAAGAGTGGTGGTCGAGATGTGTAAGATCCCAGTTTTGACCTTCACCGCCCCAGCAGTGAAGAAGCCCGCCCCAGCGTCCTTGACGTCTGTCACCGCCCCCGCGGTGACAAGGGGCCTCCCCTGCGGCCGAGGCAATCCGCCCCTGCAGATTTGCATCAGATCGCGCCCGATTTGTTTTCGTTCGTTTTATCTTCCTTCCATAGATAGAATCTCCGATCTTCTATCTATGGGCCGACTTCCCTATCTTTTTCCAAACCCTAGACGTCCTTCCTTTTATCTTTTCTTCCTCTTCTATACAATCCAGTTTTTTCTTATTTTTCCCATTTCTTGCTTACGTCTTCTTCACCCCTAGAGTGTTGCAGCCTTGCTTCCTGAGATCTTGTTGAACGTGTAAGTTCTCCCTCCCTTGTTCATCATCACGTTCATGTGTTGTTGCACCTTGTTTCGCTTCTTCTTCATTTCTCTCTTTGTTACTTCTTTTTTTCTTCTCCAAGAATCAGGTTTGATCCTTGATTCTTGTGGAGCGTTCCTTGATAATCCTTTGATGTTCACAGGCTCCCTTGGTTATGTTGTGACGTGGTTGTGTGTTGAGAGAGCAAGCTTTGGCATTGTCGTCGTTCTGTTGTCATCGAGAAGCCGATACTAGCTTCTATCAAAGATCCACCAAGCCGCCCTTGCGCCTCTGTCACGTGCCACCTAGCTCCATGGATCCATACATCTCGATCGGAAAAGAATCATTAGAAAAAGAAAGAATCGGAATTGATTTGATCGATATATTTATTTCGAAACAAACGAAAAGGAAACGAAAGATGAAAGATAAATCATGGATCAACTAAGCCCTCTCGGGGACTTGCTTAAGAAAAAATAGGCAAGAGGAATCTCATGGAACGCCTCTGTGCAAATGCCCCCGCGGTTTCTTAGGCAGTAACTCCCGTTCTTGTGAGTTGCTTCCTTCCTTGCTTTTCCCTTTCCTTTCCTTCTTCCTTCTGGTTGTTCATGGACCCTTGAGTATATTGTAAGACTAAGGTTGAGACCTTAGCTTGCGTAGTTCTCTTAGAGATTATGGAGACTAGAAGTTATAGACTTCTAGCATTCGTTTCGGTTCTTGATTCGTGATGCTTGTGTGAACAGGCTTTCCTTGTCTCCCTTTTCTGAGGCTTTGTTGAGTGTTGAGATTACCTTGGAGTGAGGTAGGTCCCTTTGACTTACTTAGCTTCATTCCGTATACCCATTTGATTGTTTTGGCTTGATTGTGTTGTTTTTCTTGTATAACTGATAACCGGAATAGGATTGACCTTTGTTATACCTTAATTGCCCTAAGTGTATTATAATCGGGCGGTTACCGCTTGTCCAGTTCAGAATGGGGAAACTGGGAGGTGCTCTAGCGACCAGTCTAGCAAGTAACGGAAGGATTCATGCGTTATATTCTTGTTGGTGAAAGGGAACGGAGGCGAGGTCGTAGCAACTCTCGTGTAACAACCATAAGTTGAATTAGTAAACGGATAACCTTAAGAAAGATAATAACCGGTTGTTGTGTGCTCATGCTATGTGTTTACTTTCCCTTATGTGTGTTTGTGCCTTTACATGTTTTTCTGATATCTAGAATGTTAGCTAACTATTTATACCGATGTTGTAGATGTTCCACAAGTTAAGGATGCTGCTAAGTGATCCGGATGGTGTGGTCATCCGGGGTTCCCGTACATTATAGGACGGGATCGGATTTATGTTTATGTTGTTGCTTTCCCTTTTGTTTTGAATTCGGTTGCGAGTCTTTTACGCTTCCTTTTGTTTAAACCTTTGGTTTTATGTTGAGTTTTGGTTTTTCATTTGTTTGTGCCTTGTTGTAAGATCCGTTGTGTCGTTGCTACTCTGAGGGTTAGTACCCATTGTATGGTCCTAGCCCATAACACTTCGAGTTCCTAGAACTTGGGGTGTTACAATATGGTATCAGAGCTCTAGGATGGCAACAATGGCACTCGAAATCTTCTAAAGGTCAAATGGATAAATAAATAAAACCTGCAAATGGTCTACGTTTTCAAAAGGGGGTTTTTGTTTTAAATTTGTCGGTTTGGGATAGATGTACGGGCGACCACCACTACCTCCACGGATATCAGCAGTGTAGTTCTTATATGTTGGCCTTTATATGTGATTTTCTTGGATTTTTGCTTTAGGTGTAGTGTGGGCTTATATCTATATATATATCCTTATATATTTATCCTTATAGCAGATGGCGCGTACTAGAGCTACATCTACTATGGGGCGAGGAAGGGGTCGACCACCACTTCCACCTATCGTCCATGGACGAGGACGTGCAGGAAGACCTCCACTAGCTAGAGGTCGGAGGCAAACCCCAGTTGTTGATCCACCTATCGCTGAGGTGTTTGCTGAAGAAGTTACTGAGAGTGTTGTTCCTGAGGCCGGGAACGGGACCGCTGCTAGGTTTGGAGCACAAAGAGCGCCATCGATAGAGTCCGCTCGAGTGTCCATAGGAGCTTTTGCATATCGCAATTAGGTACAGAGGGTCGAGGAGGCTATCAAGACTGGAGGACCAGCACTAGTACCGCCAGTTCCTGCGAGATTAGTATAGGTTTCACAGAGAGTTACACAGATCGTTGCCCCGCCTGCTAGAGTTGTTGAGGTCGTTAGAGCGCCGGCTGAGGCAAGAGAGCCGAAGCCCGATAGTTAGTTGAAGGCTTTAGACCAGCTGAAGGTTCCTACTTTTGCGGGAAAGACATGATTGGAGGTGGAGTAGTGGCTAGGACAGTTGGATTCTACTATGGAAGCGATCAGTTGCCTAGAGGGACGTCGAGGCTACAAAGCACAAACGCTGCTGAAGGATCATGCTCATTCTTGGTGGAGGACCATGTGCAATAAGGTCACCAGCTATGAGCAGATGAAGACGGTGATCAGGGATCGCTACTGCATTGCAGCCATAAGGAGAGATCATCTTCAGGATTTCCTTGAGACTGGATTCGAGGATTTTCCTATTGCTAAGATCATCAGCAAGTTTCAGGAGGAGATATCTTTGTTGGATCCATCTGCACTACCTGAGGATCAGTATGTTTACCTTTTCTCTCGGAGGTTGAGAGAGTCGACACGCTCTTATCTTGCTGGTTTTTGTTGTGAATCTTTGACGGACTATCAAGATAGAGCTTCTGCTTATGAGAGAGACCGACAGGGTCATAGAAGAGCTTCTCAGACAGGTGGTCCTGAGAAGAGGCTGAAGACTAGACCAGCCAGTGTTGGAGATGGAGCAGCAGGTTTTGGGCGTAGTTAGATGCCGAGACGTCTTGGTTTCCAACAGTCTATACAGAGGACGGCAGTGCTTCAACTACGGAGGTGTCGGAAACATGAGAGCTGATTGCAAGAAGGTTGTTGTGACTTGCTTTTCTTGTGGCAAGTCAAGACATAGAGTTGCATTTTGCTGTCAGGTCAAGGCACCATCGCATCAGGGTTCTTCACCTGCTAGCGCTATAGGAGGAGGACAGAGACCCAAGTATCAGCAGCAGTAGCAGAGAGTTCCTAGTTCTACCCTTCATTAGGGTTCCACTCCGAGTCAGGGCAGAGGACGAGGAGGTGGTACTTTTGACACCAGAGGTGCCTCAGCTAGAGTTTATGAGCAGAGGAGTGCAGTGGAGCCGACCGCTCCAGCGACCATATGTACCATTCATATTAATGGTTTTCCTGTCAGAGTTCTTTTCGATACCGGTGCTACGCACTGTTTTATATCTGATGCCTGCGTAGATAGATTGGCCTTATTTACCGTAGAAGGTAGACCCTTCTTTATAGGATTACCCGATGGGGGTAAGATTAGAGGTAGACGAGAGGTTTGCGATTGCCCTATTAGACTAGGAGGTCACGACTGGCCAGTTGACTTCTTCGCCATGTACTTAGTACATGAACAAGTTATTCTTGGCATGGATTGGATGGATCGACACCGAGCAGTTTTGGACATTGGAAACAGGACAGTGACGGTAACTATAGATGCAGGCCATGTTGAGATCTTCAGAGGATGGGATCTAGGGAAGACCGGTACAGTCATCAGCGCAGTTCGAGCTGCGAGACTTATCGGATAGGGTTGCGAGGCTTTCTGGTGCTATGCCATGAAGGATAGTACTAGTCCGGCTTTGGAGGAAATCCCTATAGCTTGTGAGTTTACCCACATCTTTGGAGAGCCATCAGGTTAAACTCCGCAAAGGAGTGTAGACTTTGGCATTGATTTAGAGCCCGGTACGAGACTGATATCTAAGGCTCCTTACATTATGGCGCCTATCGAGATGCTTGAGTTGAAGAAGCAGCTCGAGGACTTAGCAAAGAAGGGCTTCATCCGCCCTAGTGTATCTCTTTGGGGCGCACCAGTTCTCTTCGTCAGGAAGAAAGACGGGTCAATGAGGTTATGTATCGACTACCGAGAGCTGAACAAGGTGACGATAAAGAATAAGTACCCATTGCCCTGTATCGACGATCTTTTGGATCAGCTGCATGGAGCTTCAGTGTTTACACAGATCGATCTGAGACCTGGATATCACCAATTGAGGGTGAGAGAGCAGGACATAGCCAAGACAGCATTTCAGACCAGATATGGACACTACGAGTTTGTAGTGATGTCATTCGGGCATATGAACGCGTTTGCAGTTTTCATGGAGTAGATGGAAAGCATCTTCATCGATTTCCTAAACCAGTTTGTAGTTGTCTTCATAGATGACATTCTGGTTTACTCTCGCAATAGAGAGGAGCATGCATGCCACTTAAGGATCGTACTCCAATACCTGGAGGATAGAGAGCTTTACGTCAAGCTCTCTAAGTGCAAGTTTTGGATATCCGAGGTAGCATTACTTGGTCACATCGTTTCAGCTAAAGGGATCAAGGTAGATCCGTCGAAGATCGAGTCAATAGCATCTTAGCTGCCTCCTAAGAACACCAAGAAGGTACGCGGCTTATTAGGATTGGCGGGCTACTACAGGTGTTTTGTTGAGGGCTTTTCAGTTATCGCCCAACCGCTCACTTCCTTACTGAGGAAGTCTACGAGGTTCGTATGGTCCGAGCCGTGCCTATAGAGTTTTGAGGAGCTGAAGAAGAGGTTGGCCTCTACTCCTATCCTAGTTCAGCCAGAGATAATTGAGGATTTTGTGGTTTACAGCGATGCATCCAAGCTAGGCTTGGGATGTGTTCTGATGCAGAGGGGTAAGGTGATTGCTTACGCGTCTAGACAGCTAAAGACGTATGAGGAGAATTACCCTACCCATTATCTGGAGTTAGATGTTGTTGTTCACGCTTTGAAGATCTGGCGGCATTATCTGTACGGAGCTACGTGTCAGATTTTCCCCGATCATAATAATTTGAAGTACATATTCACTCAGCAAAAGTTTAATAACCACCAAAGAAGATTGTTGGAGTTGATCAAGGACTTTGATCTTGCGATCCTATACCACCCGGGGAAGGCTAATGTGGTAGTTGATGCCCTTAGAAGGAAGATTCCCCGGGAGATGGCGATCGTTAGGCTAATAGCTCAACCACAGTTACAGCGAGACCTTGCGTGGCTAGAGATGGATATCCACTTTCCGGATTCCGATAGCCAGTTATCCAACTTGGAGATAGTACCTGATCTGTTGGCCGAAATCCGATAGAAGTAGGAGAGTTGTCCAGTTTTGACGCCATGGTTTGTAGTTGGTGTTGATGGAGTTTTGAGACGCCAGGAGCGTGTTTGTGTGCCTTCAGATTGAGAGTTGAGATAGAGGATCCTTCAGGAGGCTCACTCTTCACCTTACTCAGTGCACTCCGATGCGAGTAAGATGTATCAGGATATCAGACGCTCTTTTTAGTGGGGAGGTCTGAAGCCAGATGTCACGAGATATGTAGTCTAGTGTGCGACCTGATAGCATGTCAAGATCGAGTATCATCAACCAGGAGGGGAGCTACACCTACTTCCCGTTCCTTAGTGGAAATGGGAGGACATCTCTATGTATTTCGTTACCGGTTTGAGACCGGGTTGTGGCTTTGATTTTATCTGGGTTATAGTAGATCAATTGACAAAGACCGCACGTTTCATTCCGATAAAGGAAACGTGGCCGGTAAGTCGATTGGCAGAGGAGTTCACTAGACAAATACTGAGACTTCACGGAGTACCTAGAAATATAGTCTCTGACGGAGACGGACGGTTCACCTCGAGGTTCTAGCAGCAAGTTCATGTCGCCCTAGTTACGAGTTTGTATTTTACGACTACTTATCATCCTCAGACCGATGGTCAGTCCGAGCGGACCATCCAGACTATGGAGGACATGTTGAGAGCCTGCGTGTTGGACTGGGGACAGGTGTGGCCAGATCACCTTCCCTTAGTGGAGTTTTCATATAACAACAGTTGGCAGACATCGATCAGGATGGCTCTTTATGAGGCTTTATACGGACAGAGATGTCGTACACCGTTGTGTTGGGACGAGCCGAGTAGTGCTAGTGGAGTAGCACCTGAGCAGATTCAAGATGACATCGCTCGTGTAGTAGTGATCCGTGAGCAGATGTTAGCAGCTCAGAGTCGACATAAGTCTAATGAAGATAAGAGGCGCAGACCTCTGGAGTTCAGAGTTGGAGCTCAGGTTTGGTTGAAAGTATCCCCAACACGAGGCGTCAGACGTTTCGGTGTTAAGGGGAAGTTGAGTCCCATATATGTTGGATTGTTCAAGATTCTAGAGCGAGTTGGAGAGGCAGCATACAGACATGCTTTGCCACCAAGACTCGAGGGTGTTCACCCCGTCTTCCATGTGTACATACCGGACCCAAGGCACATCGCCAATCACGAGGATCTAGTGATCGAGCCAGACCACATGTTTGTAGAGCACCCGGTGGTTGTCCTAGAGCGTAGTTCGAGAAGCTTTCGTTTGAAGGACATACCGATGATGAAGGTTCAGTGGTCGATGTGAGGAGCTGATAAGGCGACTTGGGAGAAAGAGAATAGTATCAAGAGGAACTACCCATATTTTTATAATGAGCTTGATGCACCTTAAGCGTAGTTGTTATGTTTCGGTTTTTCCTTTGTTGTGTTGCTTAAGCTTTTGTGACATTTTGAGTTGTGTGCCCCTTAGTGGGAATGTATGAGTTTAGTTTAATTTTTGTGTTGCTGTTATGTGATCGTTCGGGTTGTTGCAAGTTTCGGGACGAAACTTCTTTTTAGGGGAATTTGATGTAAGATCCTAGTTTTGACCTTCACCGCCTCAGCGGCCTTGACGTCTGTCACCGCCCCCGCGGTAACAAGGGGCCGCCCCTGTGGCTGAGGCAATCCGCCCCTGCGGCTTTGCTGCCGATCGCGTCCGATCTGTTTTCGTTCGTTTTATCTTCCTTCCTAGATAGAATCTCCGATCTTCTATCTATGTATCGGCTTCCCTATTCTTTTTGCTAACCCTAGATGTCCTTCCTTTTATCTTTCCTTCCTCTTTTATATAATCCCGTCTTTTCTTCTTTTTCCCGTTTCTTACTTACGTCTTCTTCAACCCTAGAGCGTTGCAGCCTTGCTTCCTGAGTTATTGTTGAACGTGTAAGTTCTCCCTCCCTTGTTCTTCATCACGTTCATGTGTTGTTGCACCTTGTTTCACTTCTGCTTCGTTTCTCTCTTCGTTTCCTCTTTTCTTCTTCTCCAAGAATCAAGTTTGATCCTTGATTCTTGTGGAGTGTTCCTTGATACTCCTTTGATGTTCACAGGCTCCCTTGGTTGAGTTGTGACGTGGTTTGTTTGTTGAGAGAGCAAGCTTTGGTATTGTCATCGTTCTGCTGTCATCGAGAAGCTGACAGTAGCTTTAATCGATGATCCGCCCCACGCCTGCACAGAGCCTCCCCTGTGCCTCTGTCACGTGCCGCCCCTGCGCCTCTGTCCATCCGCCCCGCGGTTTCTTCTGCAGTAACTCCCGTTCTTGTGAGTTGCTTCCTTCCTTGTTTTCCACTTTCCTTTCCTTCTTCCTTCTAGTTGTTCATGGACCCTTGAGTGTTCTGTAAGACTAAGGTTGACACCTTAGCTTGTGTAGATCTCTTAGAGATCATGGAGACTAGAATTTATAGATTTCTAGCATTCGTTTCGGTTCTTGATTCGTGATGCTTGTGTGAACATGCTTTCCATGTGTCCCTTTCCCGAGGCTTTCTAAAGTGTTTGCTGAGTGTTGAGATTACCTTCGAGCGGTTACCGCTTGTCCAGTTCAAAATGGGAAAACTGGGAGGTGCTCTCGCGACCAGTCTAACAGGTGAAGGAAGGATGCATACGTTCTATTCCTGTTGGTGAAAGGGGACGGAGGCGAGGTCGTAGCGACTCTTGTGTAACACCCATAAGTTGAATTAGTAAACGGATAACCTTATGAAAGATAATAACCGGATGTTGTGTGATCATGCTATGTGTTTACTTTCCCTTATGTGTATTTGTGTCTTTACATTTTTTTCTGATATCTAGAATATTAGCTAACGGATTATACCGATGTTGTAGATGTTCCACAGGTTCAGGATGCTGCTAAGTGATCCGGATGGTGTGGTCAGCCGGGGTTCCCATACATTATAGGACGGGATCGGGTTTGTGTTTATGTTGTTGCTTTCCCTTTTGTTTGGAACTCGGTTGCGAGTCTCTTATGCTTCCTTTTGTTTAAACCTTTGGTTATATGTTGAGTTTTGGTTTTCATTTGTCTGTGCCTTGTTGTAAGATCCGTTGTGTTGTTGTTACTCTGAGGGTCAGGACCCATTGTGTTGTCATATCCCGTAATGCTTCGAGTTCCCAGAACTTGGGGTGTTACAAGATGTGGATCTTCCTTGAGCGAATCCTCCATCACCTACAGAGTTCAAGATTAGTCTCACTGATGGTTAAATCAATTTACGTGAGTCTAGCCCTGATACCAATTGAAGAACCGTAAGGTGAATATAAAGGATATAAATACTCTAGAAGGGGGGTTGAATAGAGTATGATAACTTTTCGCAAAAACCTATCTCAAGGCTTTGAAACTTATTCAAAGGCCTTGATGTCGATCTTAGCTCTCTGTGACACAAGTTGTTTTCAAGGGCTTTGAAAGTGATTTCAAGGGTCTTGACTTTGTAAACCTGCAAAGCAACATTAGTCACAATAAAACAAGATATGATACGGAAATGAAAAGATCGACACGGTGATATGTTTATGAAGTTCGGCTCTAACAGCCTACTCTCCGTCCTAGGGTTTACCCATAGGATCTAACTATCTATTATTAGCTTCAAAGAGTCATAGATACAACCTAGAAGAAATCCCTTCTTCTCTCACTGTAGCCAATGCTACGATCTAGTGTCAACTCTTAATATAACTATAATAGCCTAGTTACTTCACAGAGTAACACACACTCGAGTATAACACTCTATAGATATACCAATGAAACTCTCGTGTTTTTCTGTCTCTAAGGAATAAAGCTTTTGTAAACTAAGAGGAAGAAAAACTTCTAGTATCGAATGAAGATTCTTTGGATCGCTTGAAGACTTTGGATATTTCCATGTAAGCTTGTTATTGTTCTCTTCAATCGACATCTTCATTTATAGTCTTCAATGGAGAAGTCTTCTAGCCGTTGAGAAGATGACCGTTGTTAATGTTTCTTCTTCTCTGTAGAAAACGCTTCTTGGTTGAGATGAGATAGCCGTTGTAGATTTTCCTTATCTTCTTCATCTCCTTAAAGCACGTTGATTCTTCTTCTCCGTAATCTTCTCTTGAATCACCCTATTGAAGATCTTTTTCGTTCAATCATCAAGATCTTCTAGTTTGTTGAGAATATTTGGCTGAAGATCTTCAAGATCTTTTAAGATCCGTTGAGAAGAAATATTGCGTCAAGTGGTTAAGATCTTTGCAAGATCTTTTTTTATGTTAGTCGATATCTTCTTGATATCTTCTTATTGATTAAATCTTCTTGATATCTTCTTGGAAGATCTTCTCTTGATCTATGGTAGATTTGGTTGTTTGAGATTTGAATTCCTTTCAGCCGTCATATCCTTTGAATCTTGTTTCAAGGCTTCGGTTTTGATCCCTTGAAATGGTTTTCAAGGTTTCAGTGTTGAACATTTGAAATGTTTTCCAATCTCTGTGTTTGTCCCTTGTATCCGATTTCAAGGCCTCCATTTATCCCTTGAAATGCTTTCTAAGGCATGCATGCATTTGACAAACACAAAAACAAACCAAGCAATCTAGAAATAAAATCGATATTTGTTAGTATAAAAACCGCTCATTTATGTTAAGTCTTCCATCATCACATATGCAAATATATAATCGAGGTGGAGTTTTCACTTTGTTACCTAGAACTCATCATCGTTGGCAACCAAGCAAGGGAATCACCGGGTAAGTCTCTTCTCACACTTGGATATAGGTTAGGAAGGTTCAACAAGGCTAGGGTTTAGGCAATCTTTAACCAAAGCTTAAGGATAAAACATTTTATGCACGACAGAAGAAACCACGGGTGGATCTTGGGAAATCTCGACCAAGATTCTCAAGAACAGCCCGTGGAAACTTAACTGCGAGGGTTAAAATCTCAACTCTCAAGGTCCAATTTGTATGTAAAGGTCAGTCTTTCATCATTTAAACCACAACCATCAACCAATCACCCTAGATTCGCAAGGGTTTTAGCCAACAATCATCATATTCAAATCAATAATCATATATGAATTCAAGAATAGAATGCAACCAAATAAACCAAAAGAAATGCAAGAATTATGACGCAAGGCATTCTTTAATATCATAAACTGAATCAAATCAAATTAGAAACTCTGTTCTTGTGTTCTAAAGGAAAGAAAACAAAAAACTAGAAAATCTCACAAAAATATCTCTCAATCTCCAATGTGAATAAAGTGCGGGTTGTCAATCCATTTCCAATTGCGAATTCAATGCTCTTCCTTCCAATTGATGTTGTATTCCATAATGTGAGATGCATCTAGCCTTCCTCTCTTCATCCTATATAATAAAGTTAGGGTTTGAAAGATTTTGTTTTGAGTTGAAATGTAGAAACCACGGCCCGGCTCGAAGTAAATCTCGGCCGTGGAAATGTGTCCTTGTCTGAGATTTCTTCTCTGAGGCGTATTTTCTCTTTGCTCTTCTTTGCATCTTCCAAAACCTGACTTTATACTTCTTCTTTAGCTCTCCAATGCTTCCATTGTCCACCTTGATCAACCGTTCATGAATGCTCTATATCCACTCCAAATTAGCGTCAATTCACATACAATCATCACAAAGCTTGTGTAGATCTCAATTCCAACACAATACATGAATAAGATCATAAATGTCATGAGTGTATGTCTATGTACACAAGAAAGTGAAAAACTACTTTTATGCACATCTATATTAATGTCATATTTCATGTCATCAGAAGCGATAGTGGTAAAGAATACTCATTGAGCAGTTGAAGGCCCAGAAGTGCCGACATGGTTCAACGAGGTAGGAGGTGGTGCGTCATCTTCATCATCAGAGATGATAGTGGTAGTGGTGTGTCTCACAGGGAGACCAATGCCATACTCAGCCAACGGTCCTCAATGTTGCTCTGAATAGAGCATAAGTCTCTCATATCACACGCATAGTCACCCATGTGGGAGCTAAAGCTAGATCGTGAAGAGCCAAAGGAAACAAGCTTGGTGTCAATCGAGGAAAAATGGCCATCAAAAGTAGTCAAGTGGCGGCCAAAATTATCAAACATCCTAGTTTGCTCGGTCTACCATGTTTGTCCTGTAGTGGACTCAAATGTTTGCCAAATTTGTTTG
Organism: Fagopyrum homotropicum; assembly: GCA_033239125.1. NCBI lineage: Eukaryota > Viridiplantae > Streptophyta > Magnoliopsida > Caryophyllales > Polygonaceae > Fagopyrum > Fagopyrum homotropicum. The sequence goes on along the minus strand of BSWB01000003.1, from coordinate 91,893,008 downwards.
GCCTGGCTCTCAACGGTGCTCCAAGACTGCATGGACTCTCTCCATGCGGGGTCATCGGCTCTCCATGAGGAGAGCTGACAAAAGTAGTATGGAGGTGTTGTAGAAGAATGTTCTCCACCAAACTAAGAGGAGTTGTGTGGGTTGTAATGGAGGAGGTTGTTGATCTTGCTCAAAGGTTGTAGCGGCAGTTGTATGGTTGTCAAAAGTGGTCATCATCATCGTCATCATCACTATCGTCACCAACATCATCGTTAGTAGCATCATCCTCATCAATTGGGGGCTCATACTCGTACCGTAGGAAAACATTGAGCCAATTGTGAGAGTCTTGGATCGAGGTGTGGGGGTTGTAACACAACATGTTAACCCGTAAGTTCACTCGGAAAAAGTTACTACTCTGCGCCATCAACTTCATTCTGATTAGCATGGTAAAACCAAGGATGCAGGGGGTAATCAGTCTCGTCACTATGCCACCGTGAACAACGGTGCCATCGGAATGAGATTTCTTCCCGTAGATGTTGAGGCGGGGGAAATAACTCATGTCAGGTTGAAGACAGTGGAACAAGTAGTACATGGTGAATAGTTCAGGGGCAGTTGGGGATCAAGAATGAGAATAGGAGGGAATGAAATATTCTGATCGGTGGAAGGTCGATCGGAGATGCCCTCACTCCGGAAGGACCCCAAACAACATGTGTACCTACAAGGCAAGAACAGAAGGTGAGAGGATCCGTAGAAGCGAAAGGGACGAGCTCTTCGAGTTGGTTTGGTGTGTGGTGGTCTTCTTTCAAGAGTGGTATCTCCTTAAATTACACTATGTTTGTTCTCGATTAAGTTGCGTAAAATTTTAGGCCATTTTTCGTTTTAAATTCATTCCGGAAATATCAGAGGTCTACTTTAGTATATCTCAAATACAAAATAAGCCCTATTAGGCCAATCTTCTCAAAATTAGGCCATTACAAAAGAAATGATAATGTTAACAGATTTGATTTTAGTGACACGTTAAAATGGAAATCTATTTTATTGAGCCGGAATGTTTAAACTGAACCCGGAAGCATTCCGCGCTAATCCTCGACATATAAGAGCCACATGGTGTTAACCATAGGTTCATCACGAGAAGGGAAAACAACTCCAGGTGCATGGTAAGAGCCACCCAACGCCAAAACAGAGCACCAGGAAGCATAACACGCTAATACTCAAAATATAAGCATTAAACAGGTTACATATCATGGTCAGTTTTTGTTTTCCAGTTAACGTTACAGACAATTGTTGCTAGTTGCAATCAATTGGTATGCAGGGGAGATTTTACATATAATGTACTTTTTACAAAGTGGTAGGATTGATCTACACGTGTTGCTTCAGGCTCAAGGCAAGCATGAACGATGGTGATGATTCTTCGTGGATTAGTGAGATCCCTAGTCAAACGGATCAATCCGGGGATCGTGCTCACTAGCCATAGCTGTGCCCGTGCAGAGACAAGTAGGGCACATAACCTGAAAACATTCACAATTCAGCTGGAAGACAATCCTATATTGTACCATTGCAAATTTGCAAGTGAGATGGAACAAGACCTACATATAATGTTGTCGAGAATGCTTACAATTGGGCTGAACATTCTTATTAACATTGATTGAAGAGCGAACCAATCAAGAATAAAGGGAAAACCAATTTCAGCAAATTATGATTGCCTAATAAGTATAAAGTATGTCAGTACTAACCTTCCCAGAGCCAGCACAGTTAGTGCACCTCTCAGTCCTAGGCGGTGAGAGAGGCCGATCTCCATCATTAACTGTGGCCACAGGCTCAATTAGCACAAGTGCTCCTGAACTGGAGCACCGTGCACAAGCTAAGTATCCTGCATATCCCAAAATCACAAAATGAGTATCTACTAAAATCAATCCTCTTAACCATAAAAAAAAAACTAGAAGCTCATTACTAGTCATTAATGTTGTGCATGATAGATAGGACCTATAGAATCCACTGATGCCTTTTCACTGCAGAGAACTGAGAGAACCAAAGATCAACTCTAGTTTTCGTGTTCAATATTTGATTTATGTTGCTCTGTGAGTTGTCTTCTCCGTATCCCCTTCTCATAGAACCCAAGATTCCACCCACCCATTAATCCAGAGATCATGAACTACTTACAAATTTACACTGAATGGTTTTACCTTTGAATATTTAAAATAAATGAGATATACAACCAGCAGATGAGTTGAAAAGGACAAACTGTAACTAGCTTTCGGAATCATTCATTGTAGCCATGATGACAGATTATTTCTCTGAGTATACGAATAGATATGATGTCATATAGAAAGCAGCCAAGCAGAAGATGAACGGCAAAGGATAATCTGTAAATAGCTTTCACAATCATAATCTTGCAGCGTTAAAATAAAGATATGCTTAGCCTCAATTCTATAGCTAAAAAAACAAATTTTAAAATCCTACCTGTTCCAAGACAGTATTTGCATCTCTTAAGCTCCTGCTGTTTGACATTGTTTATTTCAACCACCATCAGTGCTGAGATCACACCAACTGCTCCACCAGAAAATGAAGCCACTATGGGATCCACTTCACTGCAGTACCCAATAAGGTTACTGTCATTTAATGCAGATGCTAATGCAGATGTTAAAGAGAGTCACTAGATTAAAAATATAATTTCTGTAGCCTATTGTTTCGCAGGGGTTACATGAAGAGTGCCCTCTGTAATTATAAATTGAGATCGCCCTCTGTAATTATAAATTGAGATTTTTTTACCCAGCAATAAATTATCACTTGTACAACATTATCCCCATTTCACAATTCATTCATGGTAGTAAAATTTTCCAAACTCTCTGCAGGAAGTAACAGACATGTGATGAAATCTTCTAATTTTAAAGGTTAAATACATGTTTTGTCACTAACGTTTGACACTTTTTTCATGTTGGTCCCTAACTTGCTAATCGAACAAACTTTTTGGTCCTTCTATCTCATATATGTCAAACTTGTAACCTAAATATCTTTTCATTCCTAAATGTTATGCATATCAAATAAAGCTACTTTGTAAGTAAATGGGGATTTTGAAAGGGAAATACAGTAAACACCATGGAAGGGTTGGCAGTACACAACACATTACAACCCTCAGATGTCAGAAGCATGAAGAAGCCAACAACAACTGAGGCAGAGCATCCCTTGTCCACCAACACCACCTAAAACCATTCAGTGACTGCCTTGTATTTGTTGTTACAAGCATATTTTATTATTGAAGCTGGCCTTCACCATTATCTGCTTTTTCTTCATACTACCAAAGCGTCATGACCATTGTGTAACTCCAACCCCTTTCGATTTACAGTATAAAAGTTGCAGCCCACTTAAATTGAAAGCCGCGACCTAACTTTTACCATAATTACAAAATAGGATTAAAAGATTTCATTTTTAATTTCCCCTATTTTCTCTTCTCTTCCTTTTCCCCCAGATCTCTCTCAATCTTCGATTTGCCTTTTCAAAACTAGAGCTTAGGTTTTAATTTTGAACAAATTGATGATTTTGTGTTGCTTTTGATGAATGATATGTTGATTCATTTTATTAGTAAATGAATTAGTTTTATTTAACAACAGATTTGGGCAAAAAACAATTAAAATGTAGAACAAAATACATAGCAAGTATTAATCATGTTAGAAGTTGCACCCTATTTTTATAATAACGATAAAGTTAGTCTGCGATTTTCGGTTTTAGTGGCCTGCGACTTTTTGTCATGTTTTAAAACCCTATTAAATTATAAAGTAGGCCTTTATTTACTGTATATTACATTGAGGAATCGAAAAATATATTCCGTTTAAAAGATGGACATATTTGAGATGTCATGGAAGGACCAAAAATGTATAACTTCACATAGCTTAGGCTAAACCCAATTGATTCAATTAAAACATTAGGGGACTAACTTGAGAAAATTTTCATATATTACAAATAAAAATATTAAATGATTCACCAAAATTCCCCTAGATAAACAAAAAAAGTTCTAGTCTAAGCAAAATTTAGAATATCATAGTAGCTTTAAAATGAAATATCAACAACAACATCTTCTAGCATTTTAGCAGTAAAGGTCTTCCAAAATGTTAAGCCGGGCTATGGGTCCTTCATTTAGTTCATTGTTAAAATGAATGATTTTTTTAATATATAACGAAGAACACCGAAAGTACCTTAATTGCATTGGGAGATGCATGCTTCGGATGAAATCTGCATATGACGTGCCCCCTATACCCAGTTTAAGCTCCAGCTGAAACAAAGTTTGATATTGGTTGAAATAAGACACGTTTATTAAAATTCTCTATGCAAACTTGCATAGGTTCTTTCATCTACTGATTAGTAGATTAATAAGGAAACACAGCTATACAAACTATATACCATTTGTCCACTCACACTAAGTAATTAACAATAAGGGAAGCATCAAATTTAAAATTCAAACAGGACAAGGATACTACATTATTTTCCTTGTACCACGGATAAAATCTTTCTTTGGGCTGACTGATCATATCAAAACCACCTGGGGCATTTAGAATGTGCAGTAATAATGATAGATGTAAAGAATAACAAACCAATTTCTCTCTTGTTTCATCAAGTAGCTGTAAGTCAGAAACTTACCGAAGGAGCTAGCAGTCCACCAAAAAGAATGATTCCAGCAATAAGAGCAAAGCAAGTAGCATAGTACTGCTTAAGATTTGCAGCGGTCTGCACACAAGACACTACATAATAAGTTCATAGCAGATGTAGACGCAAAGACAGTTCGAGGCTTATATTAGATCAGATGTGTGAAGAAACTACCAGGTGAAGGAAACCAATACTTTTCAAAGTGATAAACAATCATACAAAATTTACAGAAGGTTGCCACAAACAATAAATCTCATGAACTCAAGGACATCATGCAAAGCTGCAATTCTCTTGACACACACTAGAGGAGGCTAAATTATAAAAAAAAAAGGATTTGGATACAGAAACTGTTGGTATATTAGGGTCTAGAAATTGCTTTGAGGCGTGAACGATCACTATCTTTAAAGTGATATTTGTCCCCTTTATAATTGCTGTAGGGTTTCAAACAAATTCACCTCCTAGGATACAACAAAGCCCTCTAAGAAATCTGACAGCAAATCTGATTTCTTTCTTATCTTTTCTTTGTGAAGATTATTCTCTATATATAGAGAAGTTTCTGAACTGTCAGCCACAGTTAATTCAGAAGTTACAGTTAGGATACAGTTAGGGAAGTTATCTGTCATCGACAGTTAATCTGTTTACTCCCTTTTCAATAATAAAATATATATATATATTTACTTAATTAAACAAGTCTTATTAATAGACTTTTACCAACAATCCCCACTAAGTCTATAAATCAGACTTTTGTTTTTAATGTCATACATAATGAAAGTGTTTTTCAACTTAAACTTTCAATTAGTACAACTCTATCAAAGTGCCAACAGATTCAATGGTGGTCAAGTCCTTAAACCATCTTTCTTTTATTAACACCGGATAGAGCATACATATAACATTTTCCAGCTTCTTCACTTATTGTAAAACTTGCTATTAAGCCTTGAGTTCACTCCAGATTCATAGAAAACTTACAAAACAACTGTTTTGTTTAAGAGCAACTCCGCTCTTATGTTATCTACATAGGTAAGATTCACTAACACCATTAAAGTCTTGTAAACTTTTAGAACCTTATTAAGAGTATCAACACTCAACCTCCTTCTCTGCATTTGCATCTAAGCTCTTAAAAATGCAGTAATCAAGTCACTAATCATCAACTTGTTATTACCCTTTAAACTTCGTAACTAGAACTCTAGAAAGAAGTTGGGTTCCTGTTGTGGTAACTTAGTTTAATCTCAATCCCATTGCAGTAGAGGTTTTCCTTACCACTTCTCTCGAGAGTGCCTTTGTAAAAGGATCAGCCAAATTCTCACAAGACTTGACATAAGTAATGGTAATAACCCCTTCTTCAATTAATTGTCTAACATAAGCATGCCTCAAGCTTATATGTCTAGATTTGCCGTTGTAAATTTTATTGTATGCTCTAGACATTGTAGCAGCACTATCACAAAACACAGAAATGGCTGGCATCGGTTGTGGCCACAACTTTATATCCAATAGAAAATTTCTCAGCCATTCTGCTTCTTTTCCCGCTGCACCAAGGGCTACAAACTCAGATTCCATTGTTGAATGAGTTATGCATGTTTGCTTCTTTGAAGCCCATGAAATAGCCCCTCCTGCTAGTGTAAAAACCCATCCACTAGTCGACTTATTTTCATCTGTACTAGATATCCAACTCGCATCTGTAAAACCTTCCAAAACTGCTGGAAAGCCACTGTAGGATAATTTCAGATCCACTGTCCTCTTTAAATATCCTAGAACTCGAGTAATTCCCTTCCAATGTTCAATTCCAGGATTACTAGTATATCTAGACAGCTTGCAGACTGCAAATGCAATGTCTGGTCTTGTACAATGCATTGCATACATTAAACTCCCAATTGCACTTGCATAATCTGTTTGGGAATTTGATCTGCCTTCATTTTTAAATAACTTACATGAAGGATCATATGGAGTATTTGCTTCTTTAATTATAAGATGCTTAAACTTTTCTAACATCTTATGAATGTAATGAGACTGAGTAAGGGTATACTCCCCACTATTTCCGAGTATTTTAATACCTAGAATAGTGTCTACTTCTCCCAAATCTTTCATTTTGAATTTTGACTTCAAGTAATCTTTAGTCTCATTTACTCCATTCATATTATTGCTTAATATTAACATGTCATCGACATAAAGACAGATTATAGCACTGTAGTTTTCAGCAAACTTGGTGTAAACACATTTATCTGCCCCATTGTGTTTAAAACCATAAGACAAGATGGCTGAATCAAATTTCTCATGCCATTGTTTTGGAGCCTGTTTTAATCCATACAAGGATTTTACTAGTTTACATACTTTCTTTTCTTTACCAGGAATTACAAATCCTTCTGGTTGCTCCATGTACAACTCTTCATCCAAATCTCCATTCAGAAATGCCGTTTTAACATCCATTTGATGCACCTCTAATTTATACAACGAAGCAAGTGCTAAAAGCACTCTAATTGATGTTATTCTTGCTACTGGTGCATATGTATCGAAGTAATCAATACCTTCCTTTTGCCTATACCCCTTGGCAACTAATCTGGCCTTGAAGGTCTGTATTGTTCCATCCGTGCTGTATTTTTTCCTAAATACCCATTTGCTGGATATTGGTTTCGATCCCTTAGGCAAGTCCACAAGAATCCAAGTGTTATTGGATATAATTGAATCCATTTCATCATTTACAGCTTCTTTCCAGAATGCTACATCTCTTGAAGACATAGCTTCTTTAAACGTCTTAGGATCTCCATCTACTTGGTCAACTTGAAAGACTATAGGTATTTCAGTCAACAATTCAGTTCTAGAACCTTCGACTAGGAGCAATACATCATTTGGTAATGAAAAATCAGAACCAAATTGTTGCTGAATTCTGACCCTTTGACTTCTTCTCTGCTCTATTGGTTCATTAACTTGTCTCTTTCTTGAAAAAGAGGTTGATGGATCCAAACTTGTAGTATTTTCAGGAATGTCACAAGTTGAATCCCCACTGAATTTTGTCTCAAAAAATTCAGCATCCCTGGATTCAATTATCAAGTTTGATTCTACATCCAGAAATCTATAAGCCTTAGAATTTTCTGCATAACCTAGAAAAATACTTTTCAATGCCTTAGGACCCAACTTAGTCCTCTTAGGATCTGGAATTCTGTAGTAGGCTATACAGCCCCATACTTTCAGATAACTTAAGTTTGGTTGTCTACCATTCCAGGTTTCGTATGGTGACACCTTAGTTCTCCTTGAAGGTATTCTGTTGTGTAAATGACATGCTGTCAGTAAAGCTTCTCCCCATAGGTTTGAGGGAACTTTTGCATTCAACATCATTGCATTAACCATATCACAAAGTGTTCTATTTTTTCTTTCAGCCAAACCATTTTGTTGTGGCGTGTAGGGGGCAGTTCTTTGATGAATAATGCCATTGATTTCACAGAATTCATTGAATTCAGATGAGAAGTATTCACCACCCCTGTCACTTCTTAAAATCTTAATTCTCTTCTCCTTCTGATTTTCTACTGCAGCTTTATATATTTTAAACTTTTCGAATGCCTCGTCCTTTTTCTTCATTAAATACACATGAGTGTATCTAGACTTGTCATCAGTAAAAGTAATAAAATATCTATTTCCTCCTCTAGTCAATACACCATTTAATTCACAAATATCGGAATGAATAAGGTCTAATATATCATTTGACTTCTCTACCGCAGGAAAAGGTCTTTTTGGCATTTTTGCTTGAACACAAATTTCACAATCCTTATTTGTAGAATTAAAATCTCCATTAATCATACCATTTTTGGACATAAATTTAAGTGTTCTAAAATTAACATGAGCACATCTTAAATGCCACAAATCAGAAGACACAACAGAATAAACAGAATTATCAGTTTTATTAATAATACTGAGTTTAAACATTCCATTACAAGAGTATCCTTTGCCTATGAACATCCCACCCTTAGTTAAAATCAGTTTATCTGATTCTAAAACAGCCTTTATACCGGCCTTACATAGCAAAGATGCTGAAATCAGATTTTTCCTAATTTCAGGAACATGTAAAACATTTGATAATTTCACTCTTTTTCCAGAACTGAATTGAATGTGAATATCTCCCATTCCCATAACTTTAGACACATTATTGTTGCCCATTAGAACACCATCATCCTTCTCGGAAGCCTTGTAATCTGTAAATTGAGAGAGATCATTACAGACATGGACTGTAGCACCAGAATCATACCACCAGTCCTTGGTGATCACTGCTGCAGCCATGTTCAATTCAGTTACCATGCCAATATGTAAGTTAGAAACCATTGCAACAATTTCATGAACTTCTTTGTCCATCATGTTGGCTTGTTTGTTTCCGCTTTCCTGCTGTTTTTTCTTCCAGATTCTGCACTCCCTTTTAAAGTGACCTGGTTTATGACAGAAGTGGCATTTGGGTCTGTTATCGTTGCCTTCCTTCTTTGATCTCTTGTTGTTGTGGTTGTTCCCTTCATAAGGTTTTTTCCTTTTATTTCCTGCATTCTTGTCAGAACACTCACCAACAACATTATTAACCTTTGAGTCAGATTCCACTTGTTTATTGTATTGTTTTCTAGTTTCTTCCTCTATCCTTAAATGCTTTTGAAGTTGCTCTAAAGAGAGTGCCTCAGTGGTATGCAAAAGTTTCTTCCTGTAATTATTCCAAGAGGCAGGAAGTTTTGCAATTATGGCTCCCACTTGCAATGGTTCAGAAATATCTATTTTCAATTCCTTAAGTCTGTTGACTATACTTTGCAGATCATTAACTTGATCCATCACAGGTGTATCAGTTTTCATGGAAAATTCAAAATACTTCATAATAAGAAACTTATCTGCTCCTTGTTTCTCATTGTTGTATCTGGTTTCAAGCGTCGCCCATATCTCCTTAGGAGATTTGATGGCAGTGAATAGATTGTATAGTCTATCTGAGAGTCGGTTCAGGATGTGGCCTCTGCACAAGACTTCATCTTCTTCTTTTTTCTTTTTCTGTTCCTTGATTTCTTGGCCTTCCTCTTCTGTTGGAACGTCGTAGACCTCCGGTGCATCTTCCAACACATAGGAAATCTTCAGGGCTGTTAGTAAGAACATCATCTGGTCCTTCCAGCGGTTGTAGTTGGTTCCATCAAATCGATCAAGTTTAAAGAAATCTTGATTCATTAACGTTAGGGCTGCTGCTTGTGATCCAGCCTCCATGACGGAATATCACTTTAAAATTGTTGGTATATTAGGGTCTAGAAATTGCTTTGAGGCGTGAACGATCACTATCTTTAAAGTGATATTTGTCCCCTTTATAATTGCTGTAGGGTTTCAAACAAATTCACCTCCTAGGATACAACAAAGCCCTCTAAGAAATCTGACAGCAAATCTGATTTCTTTCTTATCTTTTCTTTGTGAAGATTATTCTCTATATATAGAGAAGTTTCTGAACTGTCAGCCACAGTTAATTCAGAAGTTACAGTTAGGATACAGTTAGGGAAGTTATCTGTCATCGACAGTTAATCTGTTTACTCCCTTTTCAATAATAAAATATATATATATATTTACTTAATTAAACAAGTCTTATTAATAGACTTTTACCAACAATCCCCACTAAGTCTATAAATCAGACTTTTGTTTTTAATGTCATACATAATGAAAGTGTTTTTCAACTTAAACTTTCAATTAGTACAACTCTATCAAAGTGCCAACAGATTCAATGGTGGTCAAGTCCTTAAACCATCTTTCTTTTATTAACACCGGATAGAGCATACATATAACATTTTCCAGCTTCTTCACTTATTGTAAAACTTGCTATTAAGCCTTGAGTTCACTCCAGATTCATAGAAAACTTACAAAACAACTGTTTTGTTTAAGAGCAACTCCGCTCTTATGTTATCTACATAGGTAAGATTCACTAACACCATTAAAGTCTTGTAAACTTTTAGAACCTTATTAAGAGTATCAACACTCAACCTCCTTCTCTGCATTTGCATCTAAGCTCTTAAAAATGCAGTAATCAAGTCACTAATCATCAACTTGTTATTACCCTTTAAACTTCGTAACTAGAACTCTAGAAAGAAGTTGGGTTCCTGTTGTGGTAACTTAGTTTAATCTCAATCCCATTGCAGTAGAGGTTTTCCTTACCACTTCTCTCGAGAGTGCCTTTGTAAAAGGATCAGCCAAATTCTCACAAGACTTGACATAAGTAATGGTAATAACCCCTTCTTCAATTAATTGTCTAACATAAGCATGCCTCAAGCTTATATGTCTAGATTTGCCGTTGTAAATTTTATTGTATGCTCTAGACATTGTAGCAGCACTATCACAAAACACAGAAATGGCTGGCATCGGTTGTGGCCACAACTTTATATCCAATAGAAAATTTCTCAGCCATTCTGCTTCTTTTCCCGCTGCACCAAGGGCTACAAACTCAGATTCCATTGTTGAATGAGTTATGCATGTTTGCTTCTTTGAAGCCCATGAAATAGCCCCTCCTGCTAGTGTAAAAACCCATCCACTAGTCGACTTATTTTCATCTGTACTAGATATCCAACTCGCATCTGTAAAACCTTCCAAAACTGCTGGAAAGCCACTGTAGGATAATTTCAGATCCACTGTCCTCTTTAAATATCCTAGAACTCGAGTAATTCCCTTCCAATGTTCAATTCCAGGATTACTAGTATATCTAGACAGCTTGCAGACTGCAAATGCAATGTCTGGTCTTGTACAATGCATTGCATACATTAAACTCCCAATTGCACTTGCATAATCTGTTTGGGAATTTGATCTGCCTTCATTTTTAAATAACTTACATGAAGGATCATATGGAGTATTTGCTTCTTTAATTATAAGATGCTTAAACTTTTCTAACATCTTATGAATGTAATGAGACTGAGTAAGGGTATACTCCCCACTATTTCCGAGTATTTTAATACCTAGAATAGTGTCTACTTCTCCCAAATCTTTCATTTTGAATTTTGACTTCAAGTAATCTTTAGTCTCATTTACTCCATTCATATTATTGCTTAATATTAACATGTCATCGACATAAAGACAGATTATAGCACTGTAGTTTTCAGCAAACTTGGTGTAAACACATTTATCTGCCCCATTGTGTTTAAAACCATAAGACAAGATGGCTGAATCAAATTTCTCATGCCATTGTTTTGGAGCCTGTTTTAATCCATACAAGGATTTTACTAGTTTACATACTTTCTTTTCTTTACCAGGAATTACAAATCCTTCTGGTTGCTCCATGTACAACTCTTCATCCAAATCTCCATTCAGAAATGCCGTTTTAACATCCATTTGATGCACCTCTAATTTATACAACGAAGCAAGTGCTAAAAGCACTCTAATTGATGTTATTCTTGCTACTGGTGCATATGTATCGAAGTAATCAATACCTTCCTTTTGCCTATACCCCTTGGCAACTAATCTGGCCTTGAAGGTCTGTATTGTTCCATCCGTGCTGTATTTTTTCCTAAATACCCATTTGCTGGATATTGGTTTCGATCCCTTAGGCAAGTCCACAAGAATCCAAGTGTTATTGGATATAATTGAATCCATTTCATCATTTACAGCTTCTTTCCAGAATGCTACATCTCTTGAAGACATAGCTTCTTTAAACGTCTTAGGATCTCCATCTACTTGGTCAACTTGAAAGACTATAGGTATTTCAGTCAACAATTCAGTTCTAGAACCTTCGACTAGGAGCAATACATCATTTGGTAATGAAAAATCAGAACCAAATTGTTGCTGAATTCTGACCCTTTGACTTCTTCTCTGCTCTATTGGTTCATTAACTTGTCTCTTTCTTGAAAAAGAGGTTGATGGATCCAAACTTGTAGTATTTTCAGGAATGTCACAAGTTGAATCCCCACTGAATTTTGTCTCAAAAAATTCAGCATCCCTGGATTCAATTATCAAGTTTGATTCTACATCCAGAAATCTATAAGCCTTAGAATTTTCTGCATAACCTAGAAAAATACTTTTCAATGCCTTAGGACCCAACTTAGTCCTCTTAGGATCTGGAATTCTGTAGTAGGCTATACAGCCCCATACTTTCAGATAACTTAAGTTTGGTTGTCTACCATTCCAGGTTTCGTATGGTGACACCTTAGTTCTCCTTGAAGGTATTCTGTTGTGTAAATGACATGCTGTCAGTAAAGCTTCTCCCCATAGGTTTGAGGGAACTTTTGCATTCAACATCATTGCATTAACCATATCACAAAGTGTTCTATTTTTTCTTTCAGCCAAACCATTTTGTTGTGGCGTGTAGGGGGCAGTTCTTTGATGAATAATGCCATTGATTTCACAGAATTCATTGAATTCAGATGAGAAGTATTCACCACCCCTGTCACTTCTTAAAATCTTAATTCTCTTCTCCTTCTGATTTTCTACTGCAGCTTTATATATTTTAAACTTTTCGAATGCCTCGTCCTTTTTCTTCATTAAATACACATGAGTGTATCTAGACTTGTCATCAGTAAAAGTAATAAAATATCTATTTCCTCCTCTAGTCAATACACCATTTAATTCACAAATATCGGAATGAATAAGGTCTAATATATCATTTGACTTCTCTACCGCAGGAAAAGGTCTTTTTGGCATTTTTGCTTGAACACAAATTTCACAATCCTTATTTGTAGAATTAAAATCTCCATTAATCATACCATTTTTGGACATAAATTTAAGTGTTCTAAAATTAACATGAGCACATCTTAAATGCCACAAATCAGAAGACACAACAGAATAAACAGAATTATCAGTTTTATTAATAATACTGAGTTTAAACATTCCATTACAAGAGTATCCTTTGCCTATGAACATCCCACCCTTAGTTAAAATCAGTTTATCTGATTCTAAAACAGCCTTTATACCGGCCTTACATAGCAAAGATGCTGAAATCAGATTTTTCCTAATTTCAGGAACATGTAAAACATTTGATAATTTCACTCTTTTTCCAGAACTGAATTGAATGTGAATATCTCCCATTCCCATAACTTTAGACACATTATTGTTGCCCATTAGAACACCATCATCCTTCTCGGAAGCCTTGTAATCTGTAAATTGAGAGATCATTACAGACATGGACTGTAGCACCAGAATCATACCACCAGTCCTTGGTGATCACTGCTGCAGCCATGTTCAATTCAGTTACCATGCCAATATGTAAGTTAGAAACCATTGCAACAATTTCATGAACTTCTTTGTCCATCATGTTGGCTTGTTTGTTTCCGCTTTCCTGCTGTTTTTTCTTCCAGATTCTGCACTCCCTTTTAAAGTGACCTGGTTTATGACAGAAGTGGCATTTGGGTCTGTTATCGTTGCCTTCCTTCTTTGATCTCTTGTTGTTGTGGTTGTTCCCTTCATAAGGTTTTTTCCTTTTATTTCCTGCATTCTTGTCAGAACACTCACCAACAACATTATTAACCTTTGAGTCAGATTCCACTTGTTTATTGTATTGTTTTCTAGTTTCTTCCTCTATCCTTAAATGCTTTTGAAGTTGCTCTAAAGAGAGTGCCTCAGTGGTATGCAAAAGTTTCTTCCTGTAATTATTCCAAGAGGCAGGAAGTTTTGCAATTATGGCTCCCACTTGCAATGGTTCAGAAATATCTATTTTCAATTCCTTAAGTCTGTTGACTATACTTTGCAGATCATTAACTTGATCCATCACAGGTGTATCAGTTTTCATGGAAAATTCAAAATACTTCATAATAAGAAACTTATCTGCTCCTTGTTTCTCATTGTTGTATCTGGTTTCAAGCGTCGCCCATATCTCCTTAGGAGATTTGATGGCAGTGAATAGATTGTATAGTCTATCTGAGAGTCGGTTCAGGATGTGGCCTCTGCACAAGACTTCATCTTCTTCTTTTTTCTTTTTCTGTTCCTTGATTTCTTGGCCTTCCTCTTCTGTTGGAACGTCGTAGACCTCCGGTGCATCTTCCAACACATAGGAAATCTTCAGGGCTGTTAGTAAGAACATCATCTGGTCCTTCCAGCGGTTGTAGTTGGTTCCATCAAATCGATCAAGTTTAAAGAAATCTTGATTCATTAACGTTAGGGCTGCTGCTTGTGATCCAGCCTCCATGACGGAATATCACTTTAAAATTGTTGGTATATTAGGGTCTAGAAATTGCTTTGAGGCGTGAACGATCACTATCTTTAAAGTGATATTTGTCCCCTTTATAATTGCTGTAGGGTTTCAAACAAATTCACCTCCTAAGATACAACAAAGCCCTCTAAGAAATCTGACAGCAAATCTGATTTCTTTCTTATCTTTTCTTTGTGAAGATTATTCTCTATATATAGAGAAGTTTCTGAACTGTCAGCCACAGTTAATTCAGAAGTTACAGTTAGGATACAGTTAGGGAAGTTATCTGTCATCGACAGTTAATCTGTTTACTCCCTTTTCAATAATAAAATATATATATATTTACTTAATTAAACAAGTCTTATTAATAGACTTTTACCAACAGAAACAATACTGCAGTGAAGGATTTTATACTTTTTTTAAGAAGATTTCATCTCACACCTAAGAGATGTGCTATACTAGAGCTCAAGGCCCTCAAAACCAAGACATAAAAAACCTAGAGAATGCTATGAGCAAGATTTCACACTTTCTATATCCAGGATGAAATCAGTGTCCTCCCTTATTGTTGGTAAAAGTCTATGAATAAGACTTGTTGAATTTGATTTAAGTATTTATAGATTCTGTGTTTAAAGAGAGTAGACAGATTTCAAATAATTTTGTGGCTGAGATTAAACATTAATATATTTGAAAGATCAATGGTTGTGATCTTTCGCAGGAAGGAATATATAACTGCTCTCTTAACTGCAATCCCAACTGTAAAACTGAATTAACTGTTGCAGACAGTTCAGAGAATTCTCTATAAATAGAGAAAGATTCTTCACTAGAAATATAAGAAAGAAACTCAGATTTGCTGTCTGATTTCTTTAAGGGCTTTGTTGTATCATGGGAAGTGAATTTGTCTGCAACCCTAACAGCAATTAGAGGGGACAAATATCACTTTAAAGATAGTGATCTTTTCACGCCTCAAAGCATTCTATATAATACTAAATTTACCAACAATTTTAAAGTGATATTTGTTATGGAGGCGGGATCACAAGCAGCAACCCTTACCCTAATGAATCAAGATTTTTTCAAACTTGATCGGTTCGATGGGACCAACTTTAACCGTTGGAAGGACCGAATGATGTTCCTACTGACAACCTTGAAGATTTCCTGTGTGTTGGATGCTAATTTGGAGGCAATTCCAGATCCAACAGATGAAGAGGACCAAGAAATCAAGGACCAAAGGAAGAAAAGAGATGTAGACGAAGTTTTGTGTAGAGGTCATATCCTCAACCGACTCTCCGACAGACTTTACAATCTGTTCACGGCAATCAGATCGCCAAAGGAGATTTGAACCACGCTGCAGACGCGATACAACAATGAAAAGCAAGGCGCAAATAAGTTTCTTATCATGAAATACTTTGAATTTGCTATGGGTGTTGATAAACTTGTCATGGATCAAGTTCATGATCTACAGAGTATTGTTAACCGACTCAAGGAGTTGAAAATTGATATCTCCGAGTCATTACAAGTGGGGGTAATCATTGCAAAATTGCCTACGACTTGGAATGATTATCAGAAGAAACTCTTACATACCACAGAAGAATTGTACTTGGAACAGATTCAGAAACATTTGCGTATTGAGGAAGAAAACGAGATATCAATACAAAAAGCGAGTGGATTCACAATCTGAAAATAAGGTGAATTATGTTGTTGGTGAGAATTCTAATCAGAACAAAAGGAAGAAGCCTAATGGGAATAAAGACTACAACAACTCTAAGAAGCCTAAGAAGGATGATAAAGATAATAGGCCGAAATGCCACTTCTGCAAGATATCATCGCATTTTAAGAGAGAATGCAGAAAATGGCAACGAAAACAACAAGAGATGTCCAGCAATCAAGCCAATGTGACTGAAAAAGACAAATCAGATATCGTTGCCATGGTATCTGAGATGTTTTCTGAATTACAGAATGGTATGGATATTGAAGTCTCAATGGCTACAGGAACAAAATCTAAGGATTGGTGGTTCGATTCAGGAGCTACGGTGCATGTATGCAATGATTTTTCTCAATTCACAAACTATGAACCCTCCGACAAGGACAATGGAGTTCTTATGGGAAATAACAACGTAGCCAACGTCCTAGGCAAAGGACGTGTTGAAGTTCAGTTCACTTCAGGAAAGAAGATCATTCTGACCAATGTCCTTCATGTTCCAGAAATCAGAAAAAACTTAATTTCTGCAAGTCTGTTATGCAAAGCCGGTGTTAAGGCTGTCCTAGAATCTGACAAGTTAATATTAACTAAGAGTGGTGCATTTGTAGGAAAGGGATACTCTTGTGATAGAATGTTCAACTTAGTATCAATATTATCAATAATAATACTGATAATTCTACTTATATTGTTGAGTTATCTCCATCATTATGGCATATGCGACTTGCTCATGTGAATTTTGGATCTATAAAGTTTATGTCTAAGCATGGAATGATTACTTGTGATAGTCATGTTTTTAATAAACATTGTGAGATTTGTGTTCAAGCAAAAATGGCCAAAAGACCTTTTCCTACGGTTGATAAGACTAATGAAATATTAGAACTTATACACTCAGATATATGTGAATTAAATGGAATACTAACAAGAGGTGGAAATAGGTACTTTATTACTTTCACGGACGATAAATCTAGATATACTCGTGTATATTTATGAGGAAAAAGGATGAAGCTTTTGAGAACTTTAAAATATACAAGGCTGAAGTTTAAAATCAGAAAGATAAAAAAATTAAAATTCTGAGAAGTGACAAGGGCGGAAAATATTTCTCTAATGAGTTCGATGAATTCTGTGAAAACAGTGGAATTATTCATCAGTGAACATCCCCTTACACGCCACAACAGAATGGCTTGGCTGAAAGGAAAAATCGAACATTGTGTGATATGGTGAACTCTATGATGTTGAATGCAAAAGTACCTTCAAATCTGTGGGGAGAAGCTTTGTTGACTGCATGTTATTTGCACAACAAAATTCCTTCAAGAAGGCATATGAAGTTTGGAATGGAAGACAACCCGATTTAAACTATTTAAAAGTATGGGGCTGCATAGCATATTACATGATTCCAGATCCTAAGAGAACTAAATTGGGTCTTAAAGCCTTGAAAAGCAATTTCTTGGGGCATACAGAAAATTTCAAGGCTTACAGATTTTTGGATGTGGATTCAAATCAAATAATTGAATCAAGAGATGCTAAATTTGTTGAGACACAATTCATTGGGGATGTGACAAGTGAAAATGCTGGAAACACTACTTACAAGGCTTCATCGACTTCTTTATCAAGAAAAAGACAACTTAATGAACCAATGGAACAAAGAAGAAGTCAACGGGTCAGAATTCAACAACAATTTGGTTCTGATTTTTCATTACCAAATGATGTTTTACTCCTAGTTGAAGGAACTAGGAATGAAGTGTTAAACGAAATACCATTTGTATTTCAAATTGAAGGAGACCCTGAGACATTTAACTAGGCAATGTCTTCTAGAGATGTAGCATTCTGGAAAGAGGCCGTGAATGATGAAATGGACTCGATTATGTCCAACAATACCTGGGTTCTGATGGATTTACCTAAAGGATCTAAACCAATTTCCAGCAAGTGGGTATTTAGAAGAAAGTATAATACCGATGGCTCAATCCAAACCTTCAAGGCAAGATTAGTAGCTAAAGGATTTAAACAAAAGGAAGGAATCGACTATTTCGATGCATATGCACCAGTAGCAAGGATTGCATCAATAAGGGTGCTTTTGGCACTTGCTTCGTTGTATAAGTTGGAGGTGCATCAGATGGATGTAAAAACAGCATTTATGAATGGAGATTTGGAAGAAGAATTATACATGGAACAATCCGAGGGGTTTGTGGTTCCTGGAAATGAAAATAAAGTGTGCAAATTACCAAAATCTCTATATGGACGGAAGCAAGCACCAAAACAGTGGCATGAGAAGTTCGATTCTGCCATACTGTCTTTTGGATTTAAGCATAATGGCGCAGACAGATGTGTGTACACAAAGTTCAGCGACAAATACAGTGTTATAATTTGTCTCTATGTTGATGTTATGCTAATTATAAGCAATCATATTGAAGGAGTAACTGAAACTAAGAATTTCTTGAAGTCACAATTCAAGATGAAAGATTTGGGGGAAGTAGACACTATTTTAGGTATTAAAATACTTAAAATAAGTGGAGATTTTACTATGACCCAATCTCATTACATTCATAAGATGTTAGAAACATTTAAGCATCTTACGATTAAGCAGGCAAATACTTCATATGATCCTTCATGTAAATTATTCAAAAATGAAGGTAGATCTAATTCCCAGAAAGATTATGCAAGTGCAATTGGGAGCTTAATGTATGCAATGCATTGTACAAGACTTGATATTGCATTTGTCGTTTGCAAGTTATCGAGATATACTAGCAATCTTGGAATTGAACATTGGAAGGCTATAAGTCGAGTTTAGGATACTTAAAGAAAACAGCAGAATTGAAATTATCTCACAGCAGTTTTCTTGCTATTTTGGAAGGATTTACAGATGCTAGTTGGATATCTAGTGTAGATGAGAATAAATTCACAAGCTGCTGGGTTTTTACTATAGTAGGAGGAGCAATATCCTGGGGTTCAAAGAAACAAACATGCATAACACAGTCTACAATGGAATCAAAGTTGATTGCATTGGCTGCAACACGAAAGGAAGCGGAGTGGCTGAGAAATTTTCTTCTGGATATACAGTTGTGGCCACAACCAATGCCACCTGTTTTTGTGTTCTGTGACTGTGCAGCAACATTGTCTAGAGCCTATAATAAAACTTATAATGGAAAGTCTAGACACATCAGTTTAAGGCATGCTTATGTTAGGCAGTCGAATGAAGAAGGTGTTATTACCATTATTTATCTCAAGTATTGTAAAAACTTGGTTGACCCATTTACAAAAGCACTCTCGAGAGAAATGGTAAGAAACACATCAGCTGCAATGGGGTTGAAATTAATATGAAATCACCACTACAAGAACCCAACCTCTTTCTAGAGATTCTAGTTATGAAGTTTAAAGGGTAACAACAAGTTGTTGATAAGTGATTTGGGATGCACGCTAGTGCAATAAAAGGGAGGTTGAGTACTAAGGCTACTCTTAACAAGATTATTTAATGATTACGGTTTCATAGGATCTTACCTATATAGATCACATAAGAATACAGTTACTCTTAAACAAAACTAATTGTTTTGTATGTTTCTATGAATCTGGGTGAACTCAAGGCAACAGAAGTTTAGTGAAGAAGCTGAAAATGTTATATGTATGCTTTATCCAATGTTGATAAAAGAGAAATGGTTTAAGGAACTAACCACCATTGATCTGTTGACATTTTGATAAAGTTGTACTGATTGGAAGTTTAAGTTGAAAAACACTTTCATTATGTATGACATTATTCACAAAGTCTGATTTATAGACTTAGTGGGGATTGTTGGTAAAAGTCAATTAATAAGACTTATTGAATTTGATTTAAGTATCTACAGATTCTGTGTTTAAAGAGAGTAGACAAATTTCAAATAATTTTGTGGCTGAAATTAAACATTAATATATTTGAAAGATCAATAGTTGTGATCTTTCGCATGAAGGAATATATAACTGCTCTTTTAACTGCAATCCTAACTGTAAAACTGAATTAACTGTTGCAGACAGTTCAAAGAATTCTCTATAAATTAGAGAAAGATTCTTCACTGGAAATATAAGAAAGAAACTCAGATTTGTTGTCTAATTTTTTAAGGGCTTTGTTGTATCCTGGGAGGTGAATTTGTCTGCAACCCTAACAACAATTAGAGGGGACAAATATCACTTTAAAGATAGTGATTTTTTCACGCCTCAAAGCATTCTATAAAACACTAAATTTACCAACACTTATTCTGCTTTAAAAATCATTTTATCCTATTTTATCAAAATCTCTTCCCCTATATAGCCAGGAGTATGGCTTTCAGTTTAAAAGGTAGGCAATTATACAGCTTTCGGCTTTCCATGTAGATTGCTCTTGAGGACAATCAAAAGATATTTGAATGGTAATAGTAACTAGGGTTGTGCACCTTGGACTGAACCGTTGGACCGTTACTGCGGTCCTGGACCATATCCTAATGAACTTGTACAATTTTTTTTTTTGAAAACTGAAAACGGGTCAATATGGTTTGGACCGTATTGGACCTGACCGTGATGACCCGGTTCAGTCTGGACCGTAATATTACGGTCCGGTCCGGAACGTTGCACAGCCTTAATACTAACTATGTAAATGAGAGGAAGATAGGGAACATGTAGAAAAGCCTGTACGTAACGTAGAATAAGGCAAGTATTCCCTAGTAATTTGTTACAGATCTGCAAGCTCCTTTCAACATTTCCCAACAAAAAGTGAAGGAAAGGGTATCATCTACAATCTACTCATTCACATACAGCCCAAATGAAATAATACAACTATTTCCTCTGAACCAAACAAAAATTTTGTAGGATTTATATCATAGTAATGCAAGCTATAGCATTATCTTATAATGTAAAGAGCAATTCAGAAACTTAGAACTAAGAGATTCCCATTAGGATGGCAGAAGTACCACCAGCAAAAGCTTAAAAGTAGCCAAAAAGATAAAGTGTCGAACTTAAGCCATAAAATCTTAATAAATACAACTCACCAATGGAGGCAAAAATGGAATAAATGATGGGAAGTTTGGAAGTTCATTTTCCTGCTTTTCACTGAAGATTCCAAGTTCATCATTCTTAATCCTCTGCTGTATTCTCAACCTCCTGACCTACACAGTTAAGCATCATACTTTAAATCTTAAGCGGAGAAGTGTTAACGCTTGTCTGGT
Source organism: Fagopyrum homotropicum (assembly GCA_033239125.1). Taxonomy (NCBI): domain Eukaryota; kingdom Viridiplantae; phylum Streptophyta; class Magnoliopsida; order Caryophyllales; family Polygonaceae; genus Fagopyrum; species Fagopyrum homotropicum. Next base: position 91,871,443 of record BSWB01000003.1, on the reverse strand, counting down.
AAATATCAGTGTACCTCATAGGTACTCATTATGAACACAGTATCCCCCTATAATTTACCTTATCAGGCCTTACCAACTACCTTCTCACTACTGTTTATATTATCAATATGTTTTTATCAGGAGCTTTTCACCACTGAGAAGTTTATAAGCACTTTTACAGTGCAAATATCTATAACGAGTTTGCACGAAACAAAGCCTAAATATAGAACTTCTTAGTAGTTCCTTTTCCTTTCCAACTTTTGGGCGCAACAAACATACCAAAAAAGTAGCAACTATCCTCGTCTCAAATCTGAGGAAACAAATAGAATCGGAAAGAGTATGCACAGCAATGGTAGTCCTCTCTTCCATGAGGAAACCAAAGCACAAAACAAAGAATCTAATGGCACTTAACATCTCTTCTTGTGAAGAAGTTCCTTTACTGGCATGGCTTACCAGACAAAGGATGCCTTCTAACTATTCTTCTATCTGTAAAGTAGGCATCCTCTTAGTATAAAGAACAAAACCAATTACACAATTTCGGTCATCATTGTCCCCACCCAGTTTCGTGTAATGAGCAGCACTAGTCCTCTAACTATTCTTCCATCTGTAAAGTATGGAATAGCTTATCTCCAAAACTTTCAGTGATTGTTTTATGTAGTAACATTACTTGTACTATATAAATACACAGGTACAACTCCCTTTGATTATATTTAATATAACAAAACTGATATTACTTTTTAAGAGAAGATAGACTATAAAATAAAAAGTTGCAAAACTATTGCAGGTGGATTTGTTAAGTTATAATGCACTAGCATACGCTTTGTTGATGTTACCTCTTCCATGTGCAAGAAAATCTTGTTTCGGCGGCTGCGTATATTATCTTCAATTTCTTTTAGCTCCATTTTTGCAAAATCCTGGACAGTTTCAGGCCCTTCTATGATACAGAAACTGCATTTCACAAAAGAAAAGAATTGTGATTGAACATTGAAAAACATAAAGCGTGTACGAATTACTTGGAGTTCTAAAATTACATCATTTTAAGATTACTTATCCATGAAACCACTTTTAGTCGAATTTATCTAATCAGATATATCTGTCAGCATCCACACACTCATCTTTTTCAATTTATTCACAAGCTCGCGAAACCTAGATTTGATAGGATTTGTGCAAATTGTCAAGTATCTTAAGGATACCAATGATTCCATGAGGGACAAAAGACAAGTTAGCCTAACAAACTCACAAAACAATGTTGTATGTTTCATCATGACTCCGTCAGAATCTGAGTGATCCACAAAGATAATCAAAAAACCAGACAATATCCCACACAGTGGCGGCTAGAAAAATATTAAGACTGAGAATAGTATGCTTGCATATCCATAGCCTACTTCAATTGGAAGCCAATAAAAGATATAATGAGCAGAGGTAAGGGAAAGAGTGAAATGATGACTAATTGAATCCATGATAAAACGGTGCAATCCTATGATGGATGCATCTCTACCAGTATGAAGTTAAACATATGGAGATGACAGGCAAATAGGAACTCAATTTGAAACGATCCCAAGTAACCCATAGTTAGTGGCAGTTATGAGATGAACATAACGGAAACAGTTCACTGATTCTATCATTTATAGGCAAAATATGAAGTAACGAAAATTCTGACTAGGGAAGGAAACAAGAACAAGGTGAGACAGAAAAAATAGGACAAGTAATATAGAAAATTTACGAGGGGTTAGATTTATCGGGGAAATCGAAATCAACGGAGGGGGCAGCTGTGGCGGGGAAGGAGGGAGGCTCTGAATCGGAAGCCATGGAAGAAGAAACGAAGAAACGGCATGTAGGATTTGCAGGAGGAAACCTGGAGAGAGAGAAGCAGAATTTGGAGCATCGGTGGTAGTAGGGGAGGTGTAACGGCTTGTTTGGAAAGGAAACCACTGGAATACTGGCGGAGGAGGACATTTTTTAGGGTCCCCGGCCAAACACGGCCTAACCAGTTACCTGAAACCTACCAGCCCAATACGTAGACTCTCTTATCTATTTATTTTTTTATATATTTATTACTTTTAGAGAGGGGACAACTTCGGTTATCCGTCCTTAATTTTACTGGACGCGCCGCCCGTGCCTTTATGTCGATTGTACATGTTATATGTGTACTGTCGTTGGCGGTAGTTATAATTGTGCTTGGGAGAGGTGTAAATGTATTAAGAGCGATCATAGATAAAGGCCAAAAATACTACTTATCACCCCAAAATGATTGGTCCTTACGAAACGATAGCCTGATTTTTTTTTGAAAAAATAACTTTTAAGTAGATCCTTTTCTTTTATTTTTATTAGGTTCATTCAATTTTTACCACTTTCATTAAATTGAAGTTGAAAGCTAAAGAGTTTGATTAGAAGTATGTTTACTAAATATATTTATACAATGAGCCTAATTACTAGAAAAAAATCTTTAAAATGCTAACTTAGCTAATTTGTCCTTTTTTTAGTTGTGTGCGCATTTGGAGGCGCATAGGTATAATAAATAAAAAAAGGTTTTATTTCTTTAGCCCTATAGTTGCGACGACAAACGTTGCGAAGACGAGCATCCGACGACGTTGCGACTGGTTTTCCTTCTCCTTGCCCCGATTGATGTTGTTGTCGGTCTTCCAGGGTTTCATTCAGGCGTAGCTCCCTAGTTGTGTCCCCGGCGTCGCTCCTCCCAGAGTCGTTCCCTGCAACGTTGTTCTTCTTCCCTATTGTAAGTCTCGTAGGTTTCTGCTTCAATTTTCTTCGCTTGTTTCAATTTGCTTATCTTTGCTCAATCTTAGTCGACTGTAATACAATGGTTTTGTTAAATCATGTGGTATTTATGGCTTTCACATCTAGAAATCCCTCTGCTTATGTAAACAAATTTTGGTCTAAGAATGGATTTGAATTTTGGGTCTTAACAGGTTTCCTCGGTAGAATCTCACTGAGTTGTTGTTTGGGATTTGGTTGTTCAAGGTACCAACATACTTTCCCCAAATCAAAGAGTTGTAATTATATTTGTTGTGTTTCACTACTTATCCTCATATTATTTTTTGTGTGAGATTTGGAGTTGTGTACCGTGTGTTTGGTGTGAATGTCAATCTGGGAATTTATAAGATTGGAGCTAGAGTAGAAGTTTGAACTTAGATTTACTTCACCATCTCCTTTCTAGATCTCCTCATCTGCTATTGATGCCTATCTATGATATAGAGATTGTATATCATAGATAGTCGATGAATTGTTCATATGAATGTTATTTGTGTATTTATATTGGTAGAATCTATAGTGAATAGTGATATAAGGATGTTATAGGAAATGAAATGTTCAAAACAATGAACATTAGTAATATTTGACATAAAATTGTTATAACTTTTATGTTGAAATAATTGAAGATATAAGAGTTTATTAGGAATTCGAAGATTCTCTTGCTTATCTTCTTAAGATTAGTTAGTTTCATACTTGATAGGAAAATTGGCATATATTGTTTATGTCATTGTCACTGTGTGCAAATTTGTTACCCTTACATGTGAAGGAGTACATAGATAATCATACTTGTTCTAAAATTGGAATTTTGGTTGTTAATTAACAGGTTTTCCTCATAAAATCTCACTAAGTTGTTGTTTGTGTTTCGCATTTTTTGGTTGTTTAAGGTATCATCATACTTTCCCCCAAACCAAATCAAAGAGTTAGCATTCGTTTGTTGTGTTTCACTGCTAATCCTCTTATCTTTTTTTTTTTGTGTTTTCGAGTTGCGTATTGTGTGTCTGTGTGAATGTTGTATGGGAGGTTGTAAGCTTGGAGCTATAGTAGAAGTTTGAGCTTAGATATACTTTACCATATTTTTTTGTTTGTGGTTTGCAGTTCTAAATTTGTTGTTTGTAAATCTGAGATTTTCAAACTTTTTAACTGCATTGATATTGTCACTGTAAATCTCTCAATCTTCCACCATAACTAGTGTAGGATTTTCTTCTTGCTTTTCATTTGTGTGTATTTTTGCTCTGCTTCGAGTAAGTGTTACATTTTTTTGTAACTTAGGATGCATCTACTGAGGAAGAACTTAGTCCCGAGACGTAGCATTGGTGCTTGTGCACGTGAAACAAGATGTGTTGGATGCGGGGATGATCAGGTTGTTTAATTGATGAGATAGAAATGTTTGTTTTATTAATAAATGATTAGATGTATGATCTATGTTGTGTTGTCATCTATGTGATAAATTACTTTTATTTTTGCTTGTCTTCATGATTTGTGGTTTGTAGTTTTTTGTATGTCAGGCATCATTAACATTTACATAACTCTTGTACTATTTTGAGTAGATTGTTAAGTTTATGAGCAAGCGTTTATATTATTTCTTCTTTATTACACTTTATTGAGATGATTATTTAATAGTATATGTAACCAATTTATTTCTTTGTAGTCCATATCCTCCCCACTGTGCATTAGATCTAGCACATTGTTTAAGAAGGTAATCAGTGTAACAAGATATTTATTAATTTGATGAATAAAAAACAATGCTAATGTTTGATTGATTTTTATTTGTAGCGAGATCGATTACACAATCGAAATGTCACACAATCTGCTCGAGCTCAACAACAATTGAAACGACGACTTCTACATGGAAATGTCCCGGACACAATTCTTTTGAGTGAAACACCGTAGAGGTTGGGGTTTCCCCCGTGGATGTTGTGGTTCCATTTGTGGTGGACAAGATCATAGAGGGATTTACCACATCCGATGATGTCATGCTTCCAACGTCTTGTTCGTTCGATAGCACAGGGGCTCCCGTTGCACAACCATCGGGTATGTGGACGCCGATGATAAAGGATTTATTTGAGGGTTCTCCGAGTGATATTCAAAAAAGGACCCCGATTATATTAGTCGTGACTCAAGCAATTGACGGTTCTCATCCGACATTAAGAGATTCGAGTCCGACACAACACCTCACACATGAGGAGTATTTGTATGGGGGTATGGTGGATGTGTCCGTCGGGTCAGAGGATGTGTAGGTGGGGCAAGAGGATGTGGCGATGGGGCAGAAGGATGTGGCGGTTGGGCAAGAGGATATGTGTGTGGTGCTAGAAGATGTGCCCATGGGGGCTGAGGATGTGGGTCCTCAAGATCCGGGTTTTTCCGGAGGTCCTCGAGTGACCGATCTACTTGTGGAATATACCACACACATCGCTCCTCTTATGTGGTCAAGGGCAAAGGTATGTCATCCATGTGTATTTTAATTAAAAATAATACATATAATCACCAAAAAGAAGTTATCAAACCAATGTTGGGATATTTTGATCTATTCTTCATGATATTTTTGGTTAAATATTTTTGCTGAAGATAGGCTTTTGTTTTTAAGAGTTATCGTACTACTTTGCATTTGTTGTTTTTAGGTTTATAACTAGTCTTTTGCAGCTTGCATTGTACTTGAATTGAATCTCTGGAGTGAATGTTTTTTAGTCATCCACCCACATATTTTGATTTCAATTTTATTCAATATTGTACAAGATTTATACACTTTTACCGGTATACTTGTGGACTATACAGTTTTGTACGAGTGAACTAAATTCGTTTGTTTCAATATCAGGTTGGTAAAATCCTAAAGGTGCACCGTCGTGCGAAGTGGATAAGTTATTGGGACAAGATAGTACCACGTGACCGCACCCCATGGATGACACTTGCCCAATGCAGCGGCCTGACTTCGTTGTGTGACCTCCATTGGGACCATGTCGATAACGTTCTCATATCCGCTTTCGCGGAGCGTTGATATCTAGAGACCAACAATTTTCATTTCCCATGGGGTGAGATGTCGATTACACTTCATGACGTCGCATTCATGCTAGGCCTCCCAATTGATTTGGAGGAGTTGACATTCACTTGGGAAGATTCTAATCTGAGGACTAAATTAATTGAGATGTTTGGATGGGATGTGTTCGAGCTTCAAAAGTTCTACAAAGAAGGAGGAATTCCATTGGAGTTATTTAACAAGAAGTTATTTGATACGATTGCAGAGGAGTGGCCAACAAAGCACACTGCATCCGGATATTTGCTAAACATATTGGGTTGTACAATATTCGTCGATAAGTCAACCAAATGTTTGAAACAACCATTAACCGTCCTTGTATTAGACCACGAGCAAACTACCAGGTATGCTTGGGGTGTTGGTCTCCTTGCTAACTTATATCGTTCTTTGCGAGAGTCGTCTCGATCAAGTGGAGCCCTACTAGAAGGGTGCGCACTTCTTCTCGAGGTAAATATGTTTGTTTTTCCATTTTATTGTTCACATTGTATGTTTGAAGAATGATGTAACATAATGTTTTTACATAGATGGATTTGGATGCATTTCCCGGTGTTCATAGGCCATTTAGAGACGGACACACATAGACGTGAAGACGTGAAATACGCCATAAAGTACCATTCATTGGGTACGCTAAAGAAGAAGAATGATAGGCTGGCAAATTTTAGACAATAGCTAGATGCATTTCGGGTCAAGGACGTAAGTATCGTTCCCTCTCACTTTTGTATGGTACATTTGTGTATTTCATTATTACACAATTATGAAGGGGTGTAAAATTTAATTTCTTATTAGGTTGATTGGATGTCGTTCGGAAAAGATCGGGATTTTGAGGGTAGATACCGTGTTTCTACTTATCGATGTACCATTCAGTTTATGGGTGAGAAGGAAGCTTATATGCCGGATAGCTTCGTTTGACAATTTGGTAAAGTTCAAGGTCATTTGAAAGAGGTGATTGAGCCATGTGATAGGAAAAGAAAGGCGAAATCAAGCCATATGAGGTCCGTTATTTGGTAGAGCACAATCAATGGGGAGACCGATACAAGCACTTGCACCCGATGTTACAACTACCGTCAACTCGGTTACCTTGGGATGTTGAAGATGGTTACTTCGATTAGTTCCTACCATGCACTCGTCCGTATATTCTACCCACCTCAAGACCCCAACCATCCCCGATTCATCGGTCATTAGACAAAACATACGTAATGGCGTGGTTCTTACAATAATTTTTATGAAATTCTCATTTTGAATACACAATATCAAGTTGACCATAATACTTGTAATGCAGCATACTAAAATGTTTCTGCGAGAGATGCGGGCCTATGCTTCAAGAGGAGAGGGCGTTTCAGCAGCGGAGTTATTAAATCTTATCCGCCAGTTAGATGGCATAGAAGTACAACCGGAGTATATATAACGGGAATTTTGGGCTATATTGAAGCTTAGCCTAGTTTTTTTTAACTAGTGTGTTGACTTGGTTATTTTGGTTAATTAATAGTGAAGACTTTATCCTCTTTTGTTTGTGAATACTTCGTATTATATGTGCAAAAATTTAAGGTTCTTTGTGCATCTTAAAATTGTATAAACCAAATTTTTAAAAAAATCAATGTTGATATATCCATAGATGGATTTTATTGACAAGTTATCTTCTTTTTTTCTTCTTACAGATTGAGTGAATATAGGATTGTGCTGATGGTTTATTGTTTTCTTTACTGGCAATTTTGTGCTGAAAAAGCGGCATGCTGTTTGGATTCTTTTCAATGGGTAAACTGTGAGTGCTTTCTCGATTTTGATCCTCTCTTCCCATCGATATGCATTACTTGTACTTTTGTTGTGTGAAATAGTATGATATCAAATATTTATCTGTAATTGTCATGTTAGGTGGAATTACGGTTCATATACTTAGAAGTTGAGTAGAAATTTTTAAGCTTGTCACTATGCATGAACATATAAAAGTAAGGCACCATTTTTTATTCATATGTTTAACAAGCTAAAGTTTGTAATTTCTTGAACTGCTTTGTGCAACAACATACTTTATACATCTTTAAGTTTTTCCATCATGTGACTGAATGCTAGATTTGTACTGTGTGTTGTTCTTGAGTCATTTTCTTGCTTCTTCCATGAGCTCATCTTAATCCGTTTGCCCTCAATCCTTTATTCATGTGGCATGCAGATAAAAGAGTGGTAGAATTAAAAAAAAAAACTTGTCGTTCTGCCTCTCTATCCACAATATTCAATATAAACAATTGGTTCATGTGTTCGGATTCTCAACAATTGGTTCACATAAGTTCATACTTTGAAACTTTGATTCCCCTTATTTCCACAGCCTTGTACTAAATTTTGATCTTTAATTAGGGAGGATCCCTATCTTTTAAGACTTCTTCTTGCGATTATTAAGTCTTGGTACCAGAGGGAAGGTTATATCAATTTTATGGCAGAGTTGGTTGAGAAAGAGTTGTAGACTTTAAAGTAGCCATATGAGGTAGGTTGGTAAGCAGATTTATTTAGCATAGTTCCCTAGGATCAATATATATTAGAAGTTGTGGAACTTATACTTGTAAATATGTATTTAATTCAAAAAAATCTATGTGTAGCTAATTCATCTAGCGTTTTGCTAGCATAATAGATGGCATGAGTGCGTTCATTCTTCTTTTGTCCAAGTACATCTCCTACGGCCACATCACTAGTGTCACACATAACCTCAAAGGGGAGGCTCCAATCCGGAGGTTGAATAGTAAGTGTTGTTATTAAAGCTTCCTTCAACCTGTAAAATGCATCTAGACAATCCTTAGAAAACTCAAAAACCACATCTTTTATTAGTAGGTTAGTCAATGGTTTAACAATCTTAGAAAATTCCTTAATAAATCTCCTATAGAAACTGGCATGTCCTAAAAAGCTTCTTACCCCCTTTACCGAAGAAGGTGGAGGTAACTTCTCAATAGTCTCAATCTTTGCTCTATCCGCTTCAATCCCGCGGTTGGAAGTCAAGTGACCTAGAACAATGCCTTCGCTAACCATAAAGTGACACTTCTCCCAATTCAAGACAAGGTTAGTGTCTTCACATCTTTGTAAAACTAGAGAAAGGTTAGCTTAGCAATTATCAAATGAAGAACCATAGACAGAATAATCATCCATAAAAACCTCCATGATGTTCTCAATGTATTCGGAGAATACAACCATCATGCACCGTTGGAAGGTAGTTGGTGCATTACAAAGTCCAAAATGCATTCTCCTATAAGTAAACGTACCCCAAGGGCACGTAAAAGTAGTCTTCTCTTGATCATCAAGATGGATGGGGATTTGGAAGAATCCACTATACCCATCCAAGTAGCAGAAGTGTTAGTGTTGTGCTAATCTCTCAAGCATTTGATCAATGAAAGGAAGGAGAAAGTGATCCTTCCTTGTTGCTACGTTCAGTTTCCTATAATCAATGCACATTCTCCATCCCGTGACTAATCTAGTGGGAATCAACTCGTTATCTTTGTTGGTGACAACAGTCATCCCTCCTTTCTTGGGGACTACGTGGATGGAACTCACCCACTTGCTATCAGAAATAGGAAAGATGGTACCTACATCAAGTAACTTAAGAACTTCCTTCTTCACAACCTCTTTCATGGTCATATTTAACCGTCTTTGAGGTTCACGTGACGGTTTGTGATCATCTTCTATAAGAGTTTTATGCATATAGAAAGAAGGTTTAATACCAATAAGATGATCAATAGTATATCCTAAAGCTTTCTTATATAATCTTAACTCATGCATCAGCTTGATGAGTTCATCCTCACTAAGGTTAGCACTTACTATGAGAAGATATGTAGAGTTAGGTCCAAATAAAAACGTACCTTAAGTGTGAACGAAGAGGCTTCAACTCCAATACAGGAGGATCTTTAATTGAAGAATTCTGACCTTCCGAAGCATCTTGAGATGCTTCCATAACTGTAGAAGGAGTGAGAAATATCCTAGAACACTTCTAAGCAACTTCGGAGAAGATTCCAAAGTTTCAAAAATATCGACCCCCTTGTTAAATTTTGGAAAATCTCGACCGAGATTTTGGTCGAAGTTGCTCTCGGCATGGAAAATTACGGGTGAATTAAATAAAATCTTGGCTGAGATTTCTTGTACTTAACCGAGATTTTTGGCATCACGCGTACCATCTTTGAACACTTCAAATCCAGCCTTGGGGTCTTCCTCCAATGTTTCTGAAGCTCGGACTTCAGTATTGTAGTCCTCCTCTATTCCTTCCTCCATAATGCTCAATCTTATGACTTTTTCAAGTGGATCCTTGTGCAAAATTGAGCTTACTACTTCCTTTGATTCTTCCTCGTCATAGATATTGAAAATATCCTCTCCAAGGGCTGGCCCTTTAACCATAGCGGCCAATTGAAACTCAATATTCTCCTCACTAATGTTGAAGGAGAGTGTGGCGTTCTTGCAATCCACCATACAACCGGAAGTTGCAAGGAATGGTCTTCCAAGAATAATTAGGATCGGATAATATGCAGGAATGTCTAACACAAAAAAATCGATGGGAACAATGAAGTTACCTAGCTGTATGGGAATGTCTTCAAGAACTTCCACCGGATGCGTGATTGACCTATTTGTTATGTAAAGTGTCATCTTGACTGGTTTTGGCTTCCCAAGTCCAACCTTTTCGCACAATGCAAACGATATGATACTTATACTTGCTCCAAGGTCGCACAAGGCCTCATAAGTCACCTATCCGACTCTAATAGGAACGCAAAAAGATCTTGGAGCCCTTAGCTTTGATGGCATCTCTTCTTTCATAATTTGGATAAGTTCGGATGTTCTTTTAGTGTACCTAACTTCCCCAACATCCTCTAATTTCCTTTTGTTAGAAAGGATTTCCTTCAAGAATTTCCCATAAGCGGGCATACCTACAATGACATTCATGAACGGAATATTAATATGCAATTTACTCATGAGCCCAAGAAACTTACGAAAGTGCTTGTCAAGGCGCGATCTAGCGCGAGATTGTGGGAATGGAAGTGGTGACTTGTATGTTGGAGGAGGTACATAAGTTGGTTCCTTCTCTTTTTCCTTCTCCTCCTCAATTGGCTTTAGATCTTCCTCAACCATCACTTGATTTCCCTTGTCAACATTCTTGGGCAATGGCTCATTAGTCTTCAATCTACTTCGGTGATCTTCTCCTCCTAAGTGCCAACTCGTCCAGTTGGTAAAGATTGATACCAAGCAAGAGCCTTGTTCTTCAAAGAAAAGGAAAATTCCCTCAACTTGTGATTGTTATTCTCTAGTCTTGGAGGCCTCAATATCTCCATATGTATCTCATAATTCTACAAGTGTTGGTGAGGAGACTCCCCCTCTATCCTCCAAATTCATTCTAACGGATCATCGTCAAAACATTAGGACGGAGCTCATAATCATGATTTGCGGGATTTCCGAAATTTACTCCCGGACGGCGTGCTTGTGGTGTTGGATCCATCCTTTGACCATGTGTTTGTGGCCTTTCCACAAAGGGATCAAGTCTAATATTCCTCACCGGTTGGTGAGATGCAACTTTTGGTTCAATGGGTGGAGGTATCTCTACTCGAGAATTGCCTCCTCTTTCAAGAAGCAATTGCATCATATTAGCTTGCATCTCAGCCATTTGTGCTCTAATTACTTCTTCTCTTTCCCGTGTTGTTGCTCTTTTGTCTTCTAAGGCCTCATCTCTAAGCCTTATTTGGTCCAAAGCATCTTCTGGTTTGGCTTGAATATCTCTTGCAGCCATCTTTTCCTTAGCTTCCCTTAGTCTTCTTCTATAAGTTTTCTCCGGTTCAGGATCGTAGGGAACGAGTTCTTTACCGGCACAATATCTTCGCATAAACCTAAAAAGAAAGGGAATTCCCGCAAGAACAACTTCTCAAAGCAAAAAGATTAATAGTAAAAGAAAAAAAATCTAAACTAGACAACCGAAATTACCGCTTTTTTTAAACATATCCCTGGTAACGGCGCCAAAAATTTGTTCGCTCTCAGACATGTGTGAATAATGAACAAAAATAAGCTTTAAACTTATGCATGAAATAATAGCCAAAGCAAATAAGTGAACCCGCAGTGGATCAATCGTAGCAAAAGAAAATATTTTAGGCTCAATCACAGAGACTATGGTGAAACCAAATGATAAAAATCAAATAGAATAGATGAATGCTAATTCTAAAGAACGGAAAAGATAAAAAGAAACAGAGATGAATATATGTACTAATCGGGAAAATGCATATTCTAGAGATCAAGGTATCTAGTTGTGGTTTTCGATTCAAGACTTCTAAAGAAATATGGACAGAACTGGGATTGCTAAGGGAAGGTGTTTATAAGGTGGGAATGATCACGGGGGAGGCCTCACTAAACGCTATCCCAAACCAAGGCTCATATCACTAGCTAAGTCTCAAGGATCTAAGGAAATGAACTATATCTCAGACCAACCACTCAACCTAAGGGAATAGAACTAACCTTTACCGGATAAGTCTCAGGATAACTCACAAAGGCAAGTAGAAGGCACATTCAAATCTAATAAAGGATAAACCTTTATTACTTAGAACTCATCATCTTTGGCAACCAAGAAAGGGAATCACCGGGTAAGTCTCTTCTCAAGCTTAGATGTAAGCTTGAAAGGCTCAACAAGGCTAGGATTTGGGCCATCTATAACCTAAGCATAAAGATATAACATGAACGGATCAACAGAAGAAATCACGTGTTGTTCTTAACTAAATCTCAGCCGAAATTTCTGAAGAACGGACCGAGATTCTCCCTGCGAAGGTAAAACAAACTCTCAGGGTCCAATCTAAACTTAAAGGCTCAATCTATCATCATCTAAACCACAACCATCAACCAATCACCTTAGAATCGCAAGGATTTTGGCCAAAAACACACATATTCAAATCAAGAAAGATATATGAAATCAAGAAACTCATAACCTATATAAAAGTAAAAGAAAAGTAAGAAATACTTAGTAAGGTGTCTTCAATATCCAAAACTGTAGCAAATCAACTAACAAAGATCCAATTTTGTGTTTAAAGCAATGAAATCTAAAAACTAAGTATCCTCTTCAAGAATCTTCACAATCTTCCTCAATCCAAAAGTGTTTAACTAACATTGATGATGAATCTTCTGTATCTCTCAATGTACTATAAATTGTTGTCAAAAGAGGTCCCTAAAACTTGCTGCCACCCTCCTATATTATAAGAAAATCTAGGATTTTTGAATTTGGGCTTTGGGCAGTTTTTACACTAAATCTCGGATGAGCCCATTAACAATCTCGGCCGAGATTCTTCACAAGTCGGGCCGAGATTTGTATTTTGTAACGTGTCTTCTTTGCTCTTTTCTCTCATCCTTTGATCATGTCCTAGCCTCCTTTATTGCTCCAGAATGCTCCTATGTGATCCACCTTGATGCCTTGTCCTTGTATGTTTTGTTTCCGCTCCAAAATGTGCAAATTTACCTACAATTGTAACAAGAATCTATGTAGACCTCTGTTCTAACAAAGTAGGAAAATATAAGCTCAAACGTTATGGAATCATATATATGCATGCAAAAGAAAGGGAAAAACTACCTAAATGCATGTCTAAATAAAGGTCATAATTCATGTCATCACACGTTATTTCAATATTTTATGCAATTGGAGTGTGGTGTATGCAGTAGGGGTGTGGTGGCTTTGGAAATGGAGGAACGAGCGAGTCTTCAACAATTTAGCCATGAGACCAGATGGGGCACGCCTTTTTGGTAGAGAGGGCGAATGAATATGCTAGAGCCTGGAAGAAGAACAATAATCACAAGCAAAAAGATGCCCGAGAGGTTGTGCAAGTGAGCTCGGATCCTCCTCCGGAAAATGTTATGAAGATTAACTCGGATGAAGTTGTTAGGAGAGACGGACACGGTACTACGGCAGGGGTTATTAGGAATAATGTAGGAGTGTGGCATAGAGGTTACGCCGCGAACCTTGGCATATGCATTGTTCCCATGGTGGAATTATGGGGTATATACTATGGCCTAAAGCTTTCCTAGGAGTGCGGATATCGATATTTGATTCTGGAGATAGATTCACAGGTAGTTATCACACTCCTAGGTAGGACGATACCTCGAGGTCACCCTCTTACAAGTTTGGTCACTAAGTGTCAAGACTATCTTAAAAGGAACTGGATTATCCAGTTTCGACATGCCTACCGTTAGGCGAATAATGTTGCGGACTGTCTTGCTACTCTTGATTTTGATTTTCCTCTTGGTCTAAATGTATTGCGTGACCCCCCCCCTCCACCTCGAGGGTGTAGTTGATCTTTTACTCTGTGATATAAGAGGTTGGGCTATCCCCGGCGTGCGTACTACTTAACCCATTTTTCCATATATAATAAGCGTGACTAGGTGCGCCGGAGACTACCGACTCTCCTTCCTACCAAAAAAAATAACACTAATATATAGCCTATATATGGTCTTTACACACTGATTGTATATGTGCACTATGATGACCTCTCACTTGTTTTCTTCGGTTCTTCTTTTTCCAGCATAAATCTACCTCAGAACTTCAATCATCAGTCAACATAGATGTCTTCTATGATGTACCCGACCTCAAGGAGGATTGAAAATTTACTTCGGCATTCTCTCATTATTTTGCTCCATTTTTGGCCTCGAACGCCTGAAATACAAAATAAACCCGAAGTAGACACCATAATTTACAATATGAAGAATTTATACTCTATATAAACACAAATCATGCTAAATTAGACGTGAATACATGAATCTAATAAATAAAAAGATATATAATTTTAGACTCATCACATCCCTTTTGTGATTAAATCAATATAAATCAAACTCACCTTCAACCATAAATGGTTATACAGACGACATTAGGGTTTCATAGTCTTGAATGCAATTGAGGGATGAATTACAATGCTTCACTCACCGAACTTGGAACGAAATAAGACATAGACATCTCTACCCAAGTAATGAAGCAGGTGCGAATATTTGGGTCATCACATAAAGATGACAATAAAGTTTACAAACTCTTTACATAAATGTCTATAAAAGGGTAATTTAAAGATATGAAAGATATAAAAAGTATGAGTTGAAATCTAAAAAGTTGTATAGTGAAGCTAAAATTTTGGTTAAGTTTAAATTCACAAGATCTGAAGTAACTAAATTAAAACCGATTTATAGGAAAGGTTGTCGTTTTTAGTTAGTTTGTTAAACTGATATTTGGACCAATGATTTTTGGTGCAAGGCTAAAAATGGAGTGGGATGTATACATATATAGATAGATGTAGAGATGAAGGGGATGAATTCTTTTGGTGAGAACTTCTTACCAGAAAAGTAAAAGGCAAGCAAATGGGACCCCTAGCCGGACACGTGCCTCGGCGGAGTCTTCCTTGCCGTAGGCTTATGGCACCTCTACAACCACATTAAACTCTACGCCACCCACAAGCAACACTATAACTCCCCTCTCCCATGGTTTCCGTCCGCCATCCACCGCCACCTCGAGCTCTACCTCATCATGGTCGGAGCCATTCTCTTCACCGGCTCTGAGCTCCACGCCCGACCCTTCCTCGATGCGGACGGAACAATCCGCTCCACCCGCCTCCACAACTACGAGCACGCCTCCATGGCCATGGGCTTCCTCATATATTCCATCTCCGCCATCACCCTGGACAAGCTCAGGGCCGTCAAGGGCTGCAACGACGTCGTATGGATAGTCGCTCCTTGGCTTTCGCCCAACAACTCTTGCTCTTCCACTTCCACTCCACGTATCACGTGGGTGTCGAAAGCCAGTACCATCTGCTTCTTCAGCTGGTTGTTCTTCTTTGCTTGGCTACTTGCCTCATGGGCGTCGCCTTCCCGAGGAGCTTTGCCCTCGGCTTTACGCGCTCTTTGAGTATAACCCTACAAGGACTATGGCTCCTTCTCATGGGCTTCATGCTCTGGACACCTGCCTTCATGCCCAAAGGATGCTCCATTCAACGGGACAAGAGTGGCCGCAGTGACGGCTCCCTCGACCGCGCTAAGGCCCTCGTCAACATCGAGTTCAGCTCCATCTTGATTGGATTGACCGCTTTCGGCATGTCCTTTTACATCTTCATGCTCATCAAGTACGAGGGATTCATCATTTTGAATGAGGAGGAAGATGTGAAATACAAGCATGCTCACAAAACCATTGATTTGGAGGAGTGAGCCACATAGATAATTTCTACTGCCATTATGTAAATTAGAATCTTTGTAGATAAACTTTCAAGATGTATGAATTGTATATTCACTTTATGTTCTTCATTTCATCTTCTACTTTCATTTTCACAATTTGTACTTTGATTTTGTTCGCCTCGCTAAATCTTCTCTTTATTTCAGCTTAATATTAATTACTGATTCAAAGTTGGAAACTTAATTTAAAAAATTGGATTTTTGTAGATAAACTTTTAAGTAACCCTTGTGAGATTTCCAACACTCGGGCATTGGATTTCAACATGAATAATGAAGAAGTTTAATTTAAAAAAATGGATAAAATAATCATTAAGAACCAAGTATATGAAATCTTGACTCTTGTTAATTTGTGTTGGCCTTAAACCTCATCAATACTTGTTGTTTACGGCTACTATGATCCTAGGCTCTCATCTATCCCTCGTAAATACTCGTGAGATAAGAGTTGATATAAGACTAAGAGGGAGGAACATAAGTT
This sequence comes from Fagopyrum homotropicum, assembly GCA_033239125.1. Classification (NCBI taxonomy): domain Eukaryota; kingdom Viridiplantae; phylum Streptophyta; class Magnoliopsida; order Caryophyllales; family Polygonaceae; genus Fagopyrum; species Fagopyrum homotropicum. The sequence goes on along the minus strand of BSWB01000003.1, from coordinate 91,855,010 downwards.
ACGAATATAAATACACAATGGGAGAAACCCAAAAACTTGGAATCAACAAATGTTATCTATATATACTATTAAAATTAAAATATTTACTTCAACGTGGTTCTTATATACTACTATTAAATTCAAAGCATTTACTTCAATGTGCTTCTTCATAAATCATAATATGTCACATGTTATTTTCTTATTTTTTTTTATTTTTTTAAAATTATATATATAGTTACCATATTATAATTATTCTATTGTAGAATTTATACGATCTACTTACCAAACATGTCTTTTTTATATATATACATATACTAAACATACTTCAAATTATACTAATAAAATAATTATTCTATGTTAATACTTATACGAAAATAACTTTATATATATAGTTATACATATATTTATCAATACTAAACATAATTTTTTTTAATATATGTATATATGGAAGTTTATGCATTCCCGCTTCATGGGAAGTGCAAGGCTTGTAGATATAATTAATTAATACCTGTATTATTTAGAAAAATAGAAAATTGTATTTAAAAAAAGCCTAAAAATATGAATGTGTATCCATTCCCGCTTCATTGGAAGTGTAATTTAAAATTAGAGAGATGAGTGTCAACTTCACGGTTAGATAATTTACTATTCTAACTTGAATATATAAATATATAGCTCTTATATTAAATAGAAAATAATAAATAACTTATTAAATGTATAAATTATTATATTTTAATTATTACATCTTTTTGTTATGCAAGTATATTATTTAAAACTGTCTAAGATAATTTTGTAACTGAACTTTTTATTTGTTCTCTATTTTAACGATTATATTTTAGTTTTTGAAATTTATTGTCTAAATAAAACTATTTTTATTGTTTATCTAAAATTATAATTAATTTAATACTAAAATTTTAAATTATCTTTGAATTAATTAATTAAAACCACTATATTATATCAATTTTTTATATAAATTTTAAATTTTATATACCCATTAAAATTTAAAATTAAACCCGTGCCTTGGCATGAGAATTACACTAGTTTATAAACAACTTGACAAAAAGAGAGAGAGCAATAGCGGAATCAACCTAAATTGGCCAGTTTATAGACTGGCCAACGACAATACCCAGCTAGTTAGAACCAATCTGCACAACAAGAATCTCAAAATAGGCCGCAAGGGAAAGGATGCGGTAAAGGTCGTGGGGCTGGAGATGACATGAGTCAACTCCGAATGGTGGAGTTGAACATAAGTAATGTACAAGATACACAGATGGTTGCATGTATGATTCAGATTCGGTCCCAAACTTTTAAGATTTGTTTTATATGGGTGCTACATATTCTTTTATATTTAATAAATGTGTATCTAGACTCAAATTATATACCGTTAAAGGTATATCGTACTCAACAAAGTTACCTAACGGTAATAGGAAACGGAGATCTAAGGAAATTCATAATTACCCTCCAAGATTAGGCCCATGTGGATTGGCCAATGAATTTCCTTATAACCGGATTGGACAATGATGATGTAATCATAGGCATGCATTGGATGATCAAGTATAAGGCTAAGTTAGATGCAGAAGTGCTAGCATGATGCCGTGTGGGTTGATTACCACACTAGTCACATATTACCATAAGCATACAGCGGTTAAAATCAAATGGATAGTTTCAGTCACAAATACTAATGTAGCATGATATAGGTATGCTTTGTTAACGCATTTAGCTTGTTTTAACTAATGAGTATCACATGGTGTTTGATATTTACTCATTAGTTGATAAGCTTCTCTACAACTTATGACTATATTGAACTATGTAAGCACTACATGGTGTTTGCCATTTGCCTACACAATTCAACATAACCATAGTTTGGACATTCACATGACAAATGTGCTCAGCCATCCCCACGACTCAAGCTAGCACCATTCAAGCATCACATGCATCAAACCTTGCACAATCATCTTTGAATTACTTATAATTCTTATCTAAAATGATTAATCCATATAAACAGTCATTCATGCTTGAAATTATTCAATGTGCTTGACAAACGTAAATTCTATGGTCGTTGTTTTTAAACTTATCAAAGTGAATTTCTAACTTAATACTAAAATGAGTATAGTGATTAAGCAAGGGTCGAACCCAAGAGAGTGAGAGTGTGGTTAAAGCGCAGAGATTCAATTATAAATTATTAGTAACAAGGGGGGGGGGGTTAGAATGTGACAAGACAAAACACATATAAATGAAGCAAAGCTGGTGATAATAATATTGAGACAAACACTACACTAGGTTAGATTTTCACTTGCATATAACTTGGTTGGTTCTTTTTAGAAGCATTCAACATTTGTTCTCATCTTGATCATATTTATGTATTAATCCAACCGGCATTAATGCAACTTAACAAGTTGCTAATCTGTAAACCTACAAGACTAAATAATAAGTTAGCATTCAACCAAAGATATAGAGATACATATAAGATAAACAACCCGTTAATCTTATTATGTAATTATATTCCTTTTACACTTAGATAATCATAACTAGTTAATGCCTAAGAGTTTGCTACTGGATTAATGACCCAAACCCAAAACCAATTAACCTTAGCCTTTTGCATGCAATTTAGACAACTTAGGTGATCAAACTAAGTGGAAAACAATCATGCAAACTAAGTTAGATACAAGGAATATAACACAAATGTAATACTGAATAAAACTTCTATTAAAAGAGACTTACAACCAACTTATATGAAGCTTCAATCAACTCAATCCAGCAAGGATACTGAACATTCCATACAAATGACAAATAACAAAGAGAGGTTTTGTGGGAAAATGAGGTGATTCTAACTTCCTTCAAACCGGCCAATTGCTTACAAAGAGAGAGTTTAGAGAATTTTTTTGTTCCTTGGATGGTATATCTATTACAAGAAGTCATGCCCTCTATTTATAGGGTAAAGTCCGTGGTCCCCATCTAGAATCATTGTAACAAATCCACACATCAAGTGTGAGTTAGTTAAAGAGTGGTCCACCCCAGGTAGTTTGGTCGAGTTTTATAGGGCCTTAGGTCGGGTTCTAGAGCTTCTACTCCGTGTTTTTCCATCGTCATTGGAGACTTACTCTTAGTACCAGTTTTGGTGCTTCTTTGGTAGAGTTTTTTTGCTTCTTAGGTCGAGTTGACTCTGTCACCCCGAGTAAGTGTAATCTTCTCGTTGAAGGTGTTCTTTGCTCAATTTTCTCTTCAACTTAGGTCGACTTTTTGTGCTTCTTTGCTCGAGTTTCCCGAGTGAACTCGACATAAGTGAACTTTTGCAACTTATTTTGTTCCTAGCTCGGGTTTCAAAGTCTTCTTATCTCGAGTTTTTGTAAACTCGAGGGTCCTCTCTCAGGGCTTCTTGCTTGTCTTGTTTTTTATTTTCCTCTTTATTTTGTAGCACCCCAAATCCATAGGACTCAAGATGCTACGGGCTAGGACCTCACAATGGGTCCCGACCCTAGCCTAACAACAACTTCACTGGATCTTACAACAAGGCACAAATAAATATAAAAAACAACACTAATAAAAATGAAATGTCATATATCGAAATACATACAAAACACAAAGCCGAGTACCAAAACGGTATAGGCATGTATTTATACATACAAAAACCCGTAACCATCCTATATGTATAGAAACCCTCGGCTGATCACTCCACCAGATCACTCTGTAGTCCTCCTATCCTACAAGGCATCTACATCACGGTATAATACCGTTAGCTAACAATTCATATATAAGATTAATACATAAGCGCACACACACACACATCAGGATTAAAATAAACACCAAGCATGTTATCACACATTTCCCGTTTAATTATCTTTATAAATTTATACACTCATAATCCATTTATAGGTGTGACATGAGAAGTTTACGACTCTCGCCTCTAATTCTCTTGCCATCTAGAGTGGTTAGGAACACCCCACCGTATACCATATGGAGTGGTTCGGTACCCTCACCATATACCAGGATTGGCCAAGTCCTGAAGAACCCCTCAGTCTCTCTCGGGAGAACTGAGCAACCAATACTCGTGGACCAAACATATGTCGGTAATAATCAACCTATAACATGATATAATGCATATAACAATCACCACTCATGTGCTCATCCAAATGCGAACGCAGCTAAGTAAGTCCCAAGGACTTACCTATATCCAGGTAACCTCAACTATCGATCAACCTCCCAAATTACCGTAGGAATATACGCCGCCTGATACACCAAACATACATATTAATCACCGAATCAACATACTAGAAGACTCGCTCCTAGTCTCAAAGGATCCACAAGGATTATTCTTGTGTGGAATACTTTGTTAAGAAAGTTAGAGAAGTGTGCTATGAGTTGTTTGAGGAGTATAGAACTTGTTATTCTCAAGTGGAAGATCAAGCTATTGGGTCACATTCAAGTGCAGCATGTGTTGATGATGATAGTTCAAGGTGGTTAGAAGATATTAATGAGGAAGTGACAAGAGGGATATTAGATCAAAGTGAACTTTCAAGATCCGAGTTTGATAAGTATTTGCATGAAAGGGGGGAAGCAAAAAAGGTTGATGTTTTGGTGTGGTGGAAACTCAATGGTCATCGATACCCTATTGTTACATCCATGGCTCGTGATGTCTTAGCCATTCCTATTTCTACCGTTCCGTCGGAATTTGCATTTAGTGCTAGAGGTCGTCATATTTCTGAATATCGAAGTAGTTTGTCTCCTCAGGTACTTGTTTGTTAATTTAAATCTTCAATACTTACTTTACTATTTACTAAGCATTCGTTTATTTGAATTTTTCTTTGTTCAAAGATGGTACAAGCACTCGTATGTACTCAAGATTGGTTGCGTTTAAGGAGTAAGAACAAAAAAGATGATAAGGAGGATGTCTTAGAAGAAGATGAAATCTCGAGTTTGGCAGAAGGTATATATAAATATATCATTATGTACTTAAGTTGAGGATGTGGAAGACATTACTTGAATGAGAAATTTTCTTTGTTCAAATGATTTATTTGATTTTTTTGTTGAACAGATTTGATAAAACATTGCTCGATTGATGTCAATGAAGGCGCATTCTACGTTTGTTCTTGAAGATGTGGAATATTTGAAGATGGATTTGCTTTCATTTTGAGACATTACCACTATATTGTTTAGATTGATTGACAATCTCATGTGGGAGATCGGAATGACTAGATATGCTTAATTGTTGGTTTTTAATTTGACAATATTTGAAATGTTTAGACTTTAGATTGTATTTTGTCATTGGTGAAATTTATGTTTCAGGTTAAAAGCAACATTTTAGGTCCGGTTCGGTGTTCGCTCCAAATGGTGTGTGCAAGCTTTAAATTTATAACCCTAGAATTCCGGGGTGTCGATCTCAGGGACTTAGATGAAACAAAACCAATATAGGTAGTCAATATTGCAACTAACCACAAAAGCAATTAAAGCAATCAAAGATGATAAAAGGTCAATTAAAGAAATATGTAATTCTAGGGATTAAAGCATCCAGTTGTGGTTCCAACTAAAGATCTCAAGATAAGCGGACAAAACTAAGATTTTGCAAAGGGAAGGTGTTACTAAAATGGAATAGATCACCGGGTAAGTCTCACTATTCACAATCCCAAGCCAAAGAACCTATCACCGGGTAAGTCTCAAGGTACTAAGGAAAGAAATTATAATCTCAAACCAACACTCCAACTAAGGGAATAGAATCAACCTTTACCGGGTAAGTCTCAGGCTAACTCACAAAGATGAAACGAAGGCACACTAAAACCCCAATAAAGGATAAACCTTTATTACCTACACTTATGATCTTAGATAAAAAAACTAAGGAATTACCGGGTAAGTCTCATCCTAGGTTTGCATTGAACCAGGAAAGGTGTAATAAGAATAGGATTTGGCAAACTCTAACACTTAACTCTCAGTTTCGGATCAGAAAGGTCACCTCGGTCAGCCAAGTTCCACCCCGGCCGAGATGTTCATCAACTGAGCGAGATGCTCTAGGGTTAAGGATAAAGACTCGAGCTTTCAAGGTCCTACTGGAATTTAAGATTATTCTATCATTGTTTTTCCCACAACCTTCAGCCAATCACCTTAGAATCATACAAAGAAATTAGCCACTCATCATCATGAAAGCAATAATCAAATATATGGGAAGAGAATGATTACTTGAACACAAAAACCTTAAGAACAAGGCTTCAATAACTGAATCAAATATCACAAATATAAGCGTCCTTGGATCACAAATCCAACAAGACAAATCAACAAGAAGGGAATCTAAGAAAGTCTTACAAAACCCTTCACAAAGCTATAACAAGCTATCAATCCTTCCTTCAATATTCCTTCAACCTTCCAAGAATCCTTCGTAACTGCAGCTTCTTCAATCCCCAAGTGCTGTGATGGTAGCGGGTTGCTGAATTTGTGGAAAATCCAGCCCTTTATATAGGAAAACTATCTTCCAAAGATAAAATATCTTGAAAAAATGTTATCCTAATAAAATATATCTTAATCTCTAAAATAGATCTCCAAAATATATAATCTTCCTTCCAGAAATCCAGCCCAAAAATATAAGACCTCTCCTTCCAAAAATAAAACATCTCAGCTAAGAATAAACGATCTCGCCGCGTCAGGGTATTCGCCTCGGTCAAGACGCTCCTCAAGATTACCTCGGTCGAGGTGACAATGTAGCTGACCGAGGTGAATCTAAACTGAATGTAAAATCTCTCAAATCTGGTCCAAAGTGAAACTTCTTTATTAACTCCAAGCTTCCTGGATTCTTCCTTAAGCTCCTGAATATAGCTCCTATGACTCCTTAGCTCCTTTAGCTCCATTTTGATGCAAAACGTGCCATTTTACCTACGATTACAACGAAACTTGATGCAGACCTCGATTCCCGCAAAGGTAGATGAAACGACAATATAACCACATAATATACATTCAAACATGCAGATTATTGAAGATAAAACGTCTAAACAAGTCCCAAAATATAGACTATAATTCATGCTATCAAAATACCTCATATTTGTCCCTTGCTTGTCCCCAAGCAAGTTCCAAATCTTAAGTACAAGATAGAATGGATTATAAGTCATAAAGATCAATGAAAAGTCTTTCAAAACATTTTTAGTGGTGTGCTCCACTCATGGATCACTCTAAGAGAATGCTTCATGGAATTTAAAATCAAAACATGCTCAAAACATTTTATAAATATAAGAAAGTTGTTTATCTTTGCATAAAATCATAGAATGCATAATAAATCATTATTATCGAAACTAATCATGTATAATCCAGTTTAAACCACCAAGTCAATCAACAAGCTCGAGGTCTCAAGGACTTCTCAAGAGAAGGTCAAGAAACGTGTGAGGGTGGGATGTGTATAGGGTTGTGGTGCTAGAATCCGGGAAAAGGATCTTTTACTTCACTTGCTTTGAACTTCAACATCTTCCACCAATAAGCTTTGCTTATTTTTACTTTTTTACTTTTTGGGATACATGGACAGAGGTGCACAATAACCGAAGCCTAGGAAATCAGCAGTCATCAATTTCTCGAGATGCCTCAAACCCTTGATGCACATACCATGACCCTTTAGGAATATCGCTCAATCCGACTTTGGCAAGACACAAACACCCGGCTATGTGAATGGTGCCGAGTTACTCATCATCATGATTGACTTCCCCAAACCTATTTGTTTCTTTCTAACTTCCAGCCAATCTCATCTTTTCTTTCACTTTGCTTGCTTCCAAATTCCCGGATAGGTAAAGGGAGGCAAATATGTATATGAGGGGCTAAGCATGATCAAGAAGAAGAAGAGAAAAGAGTGAATTGCCTTGGTCTTTCCAGGAAGAGAGTGAGAGAACTCATCATGTGGTGTCAACCTTCAAATTCAACATAATTTGGATAAAAACAAAATATTAAACATGCCACAAATTTCAAACAAAGCATTTAGGAACTTAAACATATCATAAAACCTTTCAAACATATAAAGATTTCAAAACCAGTCTGCAAACAAAATCTTCACTGAGGTCATATCTAGATAAGAAGCACAAAAATCGTTTCGAAAACTTTCTCAGTTAAGCCACCTCGGTCGAGATGTTCTAAGTCAACCGAGGTGTTGTACCTCGATTGGTCAGAGTCACATCGGTCGAGGTCAAAATTTTTTTTTTCTAAACCAGTTTTTGACGTTTTTCTCAATCAAATAACCTGTATGCATGCATGTAGTCTCAGATAAGCATATAGAGCAGGATAAAATCATAAATATCCATCAAGAGTCATACAATCATCTGCATAAGTCAAATAATACATATCCAAATACCCCATACTTGGGACACATTATCCCAATGGGTCAAATAAGTCTAAGAACAGAATACTCACCGGACAAAGCTGAGCTACATAATAAATAAAAAAAAAGAAATCTTGCAAGCTCTAATCCTGATCTGCTGGCGGTGGTGGAGGATATGGTATGTACGGATGCTGAGACGGGTCGAATGGATGTCCCATCATATGCTGGAACTGGATCTCCATCATCCGGCGCTGATAGTGTTGGCTCTCCAGTATCTGATGAGTCCGACTATCCAACTCTCGGTGAAGGTCATCCAAACGTCCCCCTAGATCAACGGTCATGGCTGCGTAGGAGTCAATCATCTGATCTGTCAGATCGTCAATCCGGCGGTGAGCTATGAGATCCCTTTGCCTCCGAACTCTACGCCTGGCAGGTCGTGCTGGTGCTGCAGCTAGCTCGTCCTCTGTCTCCTCGTCGTCCAGATCGACAACTAGTATACTGGTGCCAGTAGTATCTGTCCTTGTGTCCATGGCAGCACCACCATCATCATCCTCATCAGCCTCCTCATCAGCCTCCTCCTGGGCTACTGCTGCTGCGTCTTTGGCGTCCTCAATAAGAGGAATCCACGCAGTGTACTAGTACTGAGGGTCAAATACTGAGAACTGAGATGACCATCTAATACCCTGAGGGACAGTATGCTCCCAAGGCATTGCCACATATGGCGTAGTAAGTCCGCGAGGAACCAAGATCCTCCTTGTAATCATCTCCTGCAGCCCAAGCGGCTTGGCAACCGTCACTATAGTACAAGCACTCAAATCTAAGTCCATGTAACTCGCGATGTGAGTCACTAGACATCTGCAACAAATATCCCCCTTCACCTTCGCCTTTATCTTGTGTAAATCCTCTGCCAGCATCACTCCAAAGTCGGGAACTCCTCCGGTAACCATACAATACAAACTCAGCAACTCCCCTTGTCTAATCTTCTAGGGCATCTCAGTACGCGCCAGAAGTGTCTCGCTAAAGATCCGGTGGGCTAATCTGAAGACGAGGTAGAAGATGATACGCTCCCTAGAGTCTCCAGGTCTCCACCTATCAACATGCTATACTACGTGAGCTATCTAGCCCTAGAACTCTCGAGCCACCGCTCGAGAAGGAAAATCAGCAACTGTAGGGGTCGGGAAGCCGAAGATCTCCCTCCAATGGGCCATCGGAACTAAGTAATTCCGGTTCAGCAACCGGTACTTGATGGTCTGCTCTGTAGGCAGGTAAGTCACGGAGCTCACAAACTCCAAAGTCGGCTCAAGGTAGGGTGGAGGTCTAATCTCAGTATACTGCTCCAGCCCTACCATAGCAATCATCCGCCTCAAATCATCATCTACGTAGAGGCAATCAAAAGCAGCGATATCAAGGAATCGCGGTGCAACCACTGGACGCGCAGCAATGCGGTCATAATCTACCCGGTGATGCTCATGGATCACCGGTATGGAGCGGCGAGAAGAAGAAGAAGGAGAAGGGGAGGATCTATCCCTCAGAACAATCTGCCTGTCAGAACTCATTTTCCACTCATTGTCAGACCACCTCGGTCGGTTATCAGATCTCAAGAACACCTCGGTCGAGACGCAGGTCGACCGAACCGAGGTAGAAGGCTGTTCGATCGTAACTCTCAGAAATCCAATTATTTTCCCCCAATATCACTACCAATTGTTCCTATGGGGTACTTAAGCCTTTTTCAACACAATGCAGGGGCAACCAAAGCCCAATTTGACCGAAACAGTGAAGAAAAGCGAGTTAGGGTTTTTGTTCGATTTACCCCAGATTCGGTCAATTCGGAGCGTCTTTGTTGCAGATTGTCGCTTGCAAACCGATCCTCTACTCTTTCCTTGCAATTTGGAAGCAAGAATTGTCGAAAATGATCAAAAATCAAAGAACGAGATGGATCCTTGCGCCGCGGTCAAGATGGTGAGAGAGGGAAGAGAGAGAAATCGATCTCCCTTTTATACCCTTTTCTGGAACTGCTGTCACCTCGGTCGAGATGGTCTCGACTGGACCGAGGTGATACGGACCGAGGTGGATCTTCAGTATCCCTAGTCGCCTCGGTTGCTCAAGAATCATCTCTGTCGAGGTGCTATGACAGCAACCGAGATGTGTCTCAGACAAACTCCGTCTTCTCAAATTCTCGAACTTCAGTCCTTCCAGTGTTGCTCCTGGGTTGTATTCCTTCCTTAGAGATTACCCGTTTTCTGTCTAGGACGCCAAAAACAAAGCAAAGCAAAGCAAAGCAAAAGCAAACTATCTAAAGCTAGACTAGGAAAGGGAAAGAAAGCAATACCTTGGGTTGCATCCCAAGAAGCGCTTGATTTAAGGTCGCTAGCTGGACCGTACGGTGTCTCTAAACAAGGTATAGTGGTGCAATCTCCTCAAACGGGACTTCCGGTTTGTATTTCTTGAGTCTGTGACCATTGACCTTGAATCTTCCACTTGTTTCTCCCCAGATCTCGACTGCACCATAAGGGAAAACATGTTTCACAACGTAAGGTCCTGTCCATCTAGACTTTAACTTACCTGGAAAGAGGCAAAGGCGGGAGTTGAAGAGTAGAACTAAATCTCCTTCTTTGAACTCCTTAGGGATGATACGCTTGTCGTGCCATTTCTTTGTCCTTTCCTTGTAGATATTGGCATTCTCATAAGCATTCAAACGCAACTCCTCCAGCTCATTGATATCCAATAGCCGCTTCTCACCGGCTTCCTTGATGTCGAAGTTCAACCATTTGATTGCCCAATACGCCTTGTGTTCTAACTCAACGGGCAAATGACAAGACTTCCCATATACCAAATTATAAGGGGTGGTCCCAATAGAAGTCTTGAATGCGGTCCTGTAGGCCCAAAGAGCGTCGTCTAACTTCATGGCCCAATTCTTCCTCATCCTAGAGACGGTCTTCTCCAAGATTGCTTTAATTTCTCTATTTGAGATCTCGACCTGCCCACTAGTTTGAGGGTGATAAGGGGTTGCTACCTTGTGGGTTACCCCATACTTCGATAGAAGTGCCTTAAACTTCCAGTTGATGAATTGTGTCCCTCCATCGCTGATGATGATGCGTGGAGTCCCAAAACGTGGAAAGATAGTCCTATTAAAGAACTTTACAACCACCTTGGCTTCATTAGTGGGAGAGGCAATGGCTTCAACCCATCTAGAGACGTAGTCGACAGCTAGGAGAATGTAGAGGTTTCCTCCGGATGATGGGAAAGGTCCCATGAAATCAACTCCCCATACATCAAAGATTCCAACCTCCTGTATGTTATTGAGTGACATCTCATTCCTCCTAGATAAATTCCCTGTTCTTTGGCCTGCATCACAAGAGACAACAAACGTTTGCACATCCTTGAATAATGTAGGCCAAAAGAAACCGGAACGTAATACCTTGGCGCACGTTTTGTTAGCGCTAGCGTGCCCTCCACAATGAAACGAGTAGTAATGCCGTATGACACTAGTAACTTCATCTTCCGGAATGCATCTACGAAGCATTCCAGCCAGACCTCTCTTAAATAGTAGAGGTTCTTCCCAATAGTAATGGCGTACATCCTTGAAGAATTTCTTCCTTTGAGCGTACGTCAATCCGGGTGGTATTTCCTCGGTCGAGGTCCAGAGTGGGTGACCGAGATGTTCTTCAGTCAAGAACACCTTGTTTGGTCCAGAAAGTGCCTCGGTCGAGGTACTGCAACTGGGACCGAAACTAGAGATCTTCTTCTTCTGGATTAATTTTTCAACTTTAGCTCCTGGATCTTCTTCCAGCGCCTTTAAGCTCCGTATATCTGCATCACAAGAAACATCTATACCTTCCTCCATTAAGCTAAAACTAATGACTCTCTCAAGTGGATCATTAATAAGGATAGAGCTCACCAATTCTCTTGATTCTTCTTCATCATAGATGTTGAAGATATCTTCTCCAAGCGGCTCTCCTTTCATTGCCGCAAGCAAGGCAAACTCAACTTGATCACCGCCAATATTGAATTACAACTTGGCGTTCTTACAATCCACATTGCAACCCAAAGTTGCTAGAAATGGTCTCCCGAGAATGATAGGAACGGGATAATCTGCGGGAATGTCAAGCATAACAAAGTCTATAGGTAAATAGAAGTTATCTAACTTAACCGGAACGTCTTCCAAAATGCCCACTGGATGGGTAATGGAGCGGTCCGCCATGTACAACCGTATCTTCACCGGCTCGGGCTCTCCAAGTCCGATCCTCACACATAGCTCCAGCGGGATGATGCTTACGCTGGCCCCTAGATCACACAACGCCTCACAAGTGACATCCTCAACTTGAATGGGAATGCAAAATGAGCCGGGATCCCTTAATTTGGGTGGCATCTTCTCTTTCATGATTTGAATGAGCTCCGAGGATTTAGATGTCATCCTTACTTTACCAAAGTCTTCCAACTTCCTCTTCCTTGATAGAATTTCTTTCAAGAACTTCCCATAGGCGGGCATCCCTAGAATAGCATCAAGGAAAAGGATATTAATATGTAGTTTATTCATCAACTCAAGGAACTTACCAAAATGCTTGTCTAGATGTGCTCCAGCACTTGACTGGGGGAATGGAAGTGGTGGTTTATTTGCAGGAGGTGGAACATAAACTTCAGTTTTTTCCGACGCTCTCTGAGGCTCAACCTCGGTTGGCACCTCGGCCGAAGTGTTCTTCGACTGTGCGTGGACCGAGGTGTTCTTCGTCTGTACTGGCATTGACCGAGGCACTGAATCTGCAGTTTTCAGTCCACTTCTCGTCGTTATTGCCATGATCTGTCCCTTAGGGTTGCTTTCCGTCCTTGCTGGAAGCTTCCCTAGATCTCTTCGCGCTTCATTCGCCTTGTTAAAGAATTGTTGTTCTAAGGCTTTTTGTGCCTTCGAAAATGAAGTCATGAACGTCTCCATAGCGTTGAGCTTGATCAAGATAGCCTCCAGCACTGCATCTTTCTTTTCCGGCTGGGACGAGCTTGATCCAGGCTCCTGGCTCTTCAATGGAGTAGAAGAAGAAGAAGAGAGGAAAGAATTAGAAGAGTTGTTTGAATCGGAGTTAGAGTAAGAGTTACCCGAATTTTGATTGTTTGGCCTCCAATTATTGCTGTTGGATCCTCTATTGTTGTTGTAGTTATTGTTCCGGAAACCGTTGTTGTTTCGGTAACCATTGTTGTTCCTTGAGCTTTGATATCCTTCATCTTCTTTCTTGGTTTGAGCAACCAAAAGTTCCTTCAATTGCTTCACTTCATTCTTCAAAGAGGTGAGTTGATCATTGTTTGATGGAGCTTCTTGGAAGTTGACTCTTTTAACTCCACCTTCAGCTCCTTGGTGAGAATATTTCTCCATGTGCAAAGCTTGCTTCTCTATGAACTCCCAAGCTTCGTCAATCAGCATGTCCATGAACGTGCCAACGGATAGTAGTTGAAGGTTGAACTGGGTGTTTCCGTCCAGTCCCTTGAAGTATATCTCCAACAACTCTATCTTTGGAATCCCATGATGTGGGCAATCCAAAAGGATGTCTTTAAATCTCTCCCATGACTTGGACAAACTCTCCTTGTCCTTCATGATGAACGCATTGATTTTCCCTCTCATTTCAGCGGTCTTTGAGGGGGGGGGGAAAGAATTTAGTCAAGAACTCCGTCGTCATCTCCTCCCAAGTGTTGATTTTTCGTGGAGGGTGAGATTGATACCAAGTAAGCGCCCTATCTTTCAAAGAGAAGTAGAAAGGCCTTAGCTTGTAATTGTTGTTTTCCAGCCTTGAAGGCCTCAAGGTTTCCATCAAGATCTCATAGTTTTGCAGATGTTGATGCGGAGACTCCCTCTCTAGCCCTCCAAACTGGCATTGGCGAATCATGGAAAGAACTTGCGGTCGAAGCTCATAGTCATGGTCCGCTGGATCACCTAGGTTGACTCCTGGACGCCTCAGTTGCTGGTTGGGGTCCATCCTCTGCCCTAGGGTCTATGGAATACCTGCAAAAAGGTACATCTCGGACTGACATCCGAGGTGGAAGTATATCGGCCGGGGCAGCTGGAGCTGGGTCCTGCCTCGGTCGAGGAGGTGGATCTGGTCGAGGTAGATATTGTTCCCGTAAAGTCGCCATATCTGCTTTGATCGCTTCTGTCCTTGCGTGAGTTTCTTCCTTTTCCAGTCGCAGTTCTTCTTTACTGAGGCGTAGTTGTTCCAATGCCTCCTTCAATTCGGCTTCAAGATCGCGATTCTCTTGATTGGCCATCTTAGCTTCTTTCAAGCGTCTTTTGTATGTCTTTTCTGGTTCGGGATCGTGAGGAACGATTTCCTTCCCAGTACGGGTTTTTTGCATAAACCTACAAGAAAGAACCTGCGAAAGTCACTCAAGTAGAGTGGTTAGTAACAATAGGGGCAAGTGCCCCGAAAGACAACCGCAACCGGCTCGATCTAGACCAAGTCCCCGACAACGGCGCCAAAAACTTGTTCGCTCCAAATGGTGTGTGCAAGCTTTAAATTTATAACCCTAGATGTATGCCTAAAATAAGGATGCGAACCCGCAGTGTTCGGGTCAATCGTAGTAAAAGCAAGAATTCCGGGGTGTCGATCTCAGGGACTTAGGTGAAACAAAACCAATATAGGTAGTCAATATTGCAACTAACCACAAAAGCAATTAAAGCAATCAAAGATGATAAAAAGTCAATTAAAGGAATATGTAATTCTAGGATTAAAGCATCCAGTTGTGGTTCCAACTCAAGATCTCAAGATAAGCGGACAAAGTTGAGATTTTGCAAAGGGAAGGTGTTACTAAAGTGGAATAGATAACCGGGTAAGTCTCACTACTCACAATCCCAAGCCAAAGAACCTATCACCGGGTAAGTCTCAAGGTGCTAAGGAAAGAAATTATAATCTAAAACCAATACTCCAACTAAGGGAATATAATCAACCTTTACCGGGTAAGTCTCAGGCTAACTCACAAAGATGGAACGAAGGCACACTCAAACCCCAATAAAGGATAAACCTTTATTACCTACACTTATGATCTTAGATAAACAAACTAAGGAATTACCGGGTAAGTCTCATCCTAGGTTTGCATTGAACCAGGAAAGGTGTAATAAGAATAGGATTTGGCAAACTCTAACACTTAACTCTCAGTTTTGGATCAGAAAGGTCACCTCGGTCAGCCAAGTTCCACCCGGCCGAGATGTTCATCAACTGAGCGAGATGCTCTAGGGTTAAGGATAAAGACTCAAGCTTTCAGGGTCCTACTGGAATTTAAGATTATTCTATCATTGTTTTTTTCACAACCTTCAGCCAATCACCCTAGAATCACACAAAGAAATTAGCCACTCATCATCATCAAAGCAATAATCAAACATATGGGAAGAGAATGATTATTTGAACACAAAAACCTTAAGAACAAGGCTTCAATAACTGAATCAAATATCACAAATATAAGCGTTCCTTGGATCACAAATCCAACAAGACAAATCAACAAGAAGAGAATCTAAGAAAGTCTTACAAAACCCTTTACAAAGCTATAACAAGCTATCAATCCTTCCTTCAATATTCCTTCAACCTTCCAAGAATCCTTCCTAACTGCAGCTTCTTCAATCCCCAAGTGTTGTGATGGTAGCGGGTTGCTGAATTTGTGGAAAATACAGCCCTTTATATAGGAAAATTATCTTCCAAAGATAAAATATCTTGAAAAGATATTATCCTAATAAAATATATCTTAATCTCTAAAATAGATATCCAAAATATATAATCTTCCTTCCAGAAATCCAGCCCAAAAATATAAGACCTCTCCTTCCAAAAATAAAAGATCTCAACTAAGAATAAACGATCTCGCCGCGTCAGGGTATTCGCCTCGGTCGAGAGACTCCTCAAGATCACCTCGGTCGAGGTGACAATGTAGCTGACCGAGGTGAATTTAAACTGAATGTGAAATCTCTCAAATCTGGTCCAAAGTGAATCTTCTTTATTAACTCCATGCTTCATGGATTCTTTCTTAAGCTCCTGAATGTAGCTCCTATGACTCCTTAGCTCCTTTAGCTCCATTTTGATGCAAAACGTGCCATATTACCTACGATTACAACGAAACTTGGTGTATACCTATTTTCCCGAAAAGGTAGATGAAACGACAATATAATCACATAATATACATTCAAACATGCGGATTATTGAAGATTAAAACGTCTAAACAAGTCCCAAAATATAGTATATAATTCATTCTATCATCCGGTCCGGTCTGATCCGTCCGAAAATAAAAATTGAATAGCAGGTAACAAGTTAGGTAAATATGGTCCGGATCGGACCCGGACTGGACTTTTACGGTCCGGACTGGACCCAGACCGGACTTTTTTTGGTCCGGTCCCGGTCCAATCTATGGTCCGGGGTTTTCCAAGTTTACGGTCTGCCGGTCCGGACCGGACCGGTCAGATCCGGTCCGGTCCGGACCGTATGCACAACCCTAATATCATCTATGAATACCACCACAAACTGATCCAGGAAGTCGATAAAGATGCCATTCGTTAACTCCAGAAAGACGGCGGGCGCATTCCTGAGCCCGAATGGCATCGCTACAAACTCGTAGTGGTCATACTAGTGTAACACCCCAAATCCACGGGACTTGGAGTGTCACTTTGGGCTAGGATCTCACAATGGATCTTGACCCTAGCCTGACAACAAGTTCACTGATCTTACAACAAGTCACAAGTAGAGTAAAAACAAATACATAAAAGTTGTATGATACAACAAAGGAGTTTACAAACTCAAAGCCGAGTACAAAACCATAACAACAACAACAACATCTGATACAAAAGATCCCAACCCACGTATACTAATGTACAGAAGTCCTCGGCTGGTCACACCATCTGGCTCAATCTGCAGTCTTCCTAACCTGCAGATCATCTACAACACGGTATACGCCGTTAGCTACAGCAATAGATAAGCATGATAGTAATAGCACAAACACACCACAACATCTCATACATGCAATGTCACACACATTCATTTATTATCTTTAATTACGTTATTCCATTACTAAATCAACTTCTTTTGTAACACGAGGAGCCTCAAGAACCCCGTCCCATCCAACGTAACACAAGAGTTTTGCATGGGGTGACCTTCACTCGCCCCCTCGTGTGAGATAATCTTCAGGGCACCTCCTCCTAACCCAGCAGGCGGAGACCAGTGGTTACCGCCCGTTATAATATACTTGGGCCATATAAATGTAATTAATGGTCATCTTAGTCCGGTTTAAGTTATAAATGCACAACCATATGAACACACACAACCATTACGATCATAAAATCCACAACCGTACGCTAAGTAAGTCCTATGGACTTACCTGATATACTCGTAACATGTACCACGTCACAGCTTCCCCTTGGGGAAGTAATCAACGCCTGCAATAGCAAGGCACACACAATCACATACTGCAACCAACCTATATCTCAAATCTAAACCTCGAATCCTCAACACATTCATCAATGCCTAAGGCATATCATCAACATAACATCTCATCATACTCGTACACATACTAAACCTTAAAGCCATAACCAATATCCATAACATCATCATGATCATCAACTCATTATGACACCTAGCATGTATCTAATCAGTATTCCTCAATCTCAAGTTTAATCCTAATTTAATTAATTAACCTTTAATTAATTAATTAAATTTCACAAAAATAACGTTTTGTCCGCAGGCCATTTCTAAACCCACCTGTCATCAGATTTCATCAAACAAACAACTCATAAACACCAGAATAATATAATGATCATAATGGAATTTCTAATTATCCATTTTGAAAATCCTAAGGTCGATTTAGGCCAAATCGTAGTACGCAAAACGAATAAATTCATAACTTATTCGTTTCTAACCCGATTGACGATCTGAAAGAAGATTCAGAATCACAACGACGCAGGCTACGCATGTACAACATCAAATTCACCGGAATCTGAGCGACGGAACTGTCCTGGTGACATATATGCTCGACCAGGTCTTCATCTGCTCGGAAATGCAGAAACTTGGTACCGATATGAAGAGAATGAAGAGAGGAATCAAAAAACTCAAATGGAATTGAAATCGGATTAGAAACGGAGAGTAGATCTGAGTTTGAAGTTTGAGAGAAATTAGAGCTTTTACGAGGAAACGTGAAAGGAAATGAATTAATAAACGATTTTCCGCTAGTTATAGTGAAGTCGATAATTATCCTTTAGCGAAGTCGATAATTATCCTTTAGCGAAGTCGATAATTATCCTTTTATCGATCCAATGGCGGGTTGCACCCCTTCTCCAAACTTCTAGAAATTGGAATAATAGATCTTGAATATTGTAGGGATAATTATTTCACAATTGCCTCGGAAAACGTGTATTCCTAAGCCGTCTTTCTTAGCCGTTAAGAAACGAAATAACGACTCTTTTGTCCGTTTTGCCTTTGCATGTTATTTCATATCTAGTACATGTCTGATGTCCTGATCATTTCTCTCAACTGCATTTTTATTAATTGGAGCTCCCAAATGCTCCAAATAGTACCGGAGGGTAAAAATAATTACTTGGGGAAAAAAGTGAAAATTTCACCATAAGCCCAAAATTACGCCCGGAGCATAATGATGGGACTTATACTCAACACTTACGCAATCTTCGCGAGTTATATGTCAATTACTATCACTAATTAAGTTAATCAACATTAATTGGAATTCGGAAATCCTAGCTATTACATCACACACCCCTTAAGAAAAAGTTTCGTCCAAAACTTGAACAATTCCCAAATCCTCTCGGACCCATACGCCGAGGTATAGACACTCTCTCTATCGGAGGTATCACATCTCCGTTCAAACGTATCAACCTATAACACTCTATAACCTCAAAACACGGCATGGAGGAATCACCAACTCCAGCAACAAGATCATAACGCTATCTAAAGGCATAGATGAAAAATCATCTCTAGCCAACTACTACCACGTCACAAGGCATGGAAGAAAGCCGTCTCCAGCCAATCGTACTCGTAACACAACTATGTGGAGGAAAACCGTCTTCACTCACACTATGTCCATCAAAGATAGCATGGGGGAAAGAACCATCTCCTGCTAATCCTAACACATACACCGTAGCATGGAGGAAAGAACCATCTCCATCTATACCTATCTCGTACTAGCAAACAAGATCTAACAGATCATATGCACAACTCACAACTAGCACGAAAACACAACATATCACATTAGCACATAGCATAACATACACTCACTAAGATAGCACCAAAATCTAATCGTGGATCCTACAGGTGCATCTGTCCCGGCGTAAAAATCTGAATAGTTCCCCTGGATACTATCCTCAGTCTCCCGCGTAGCCTCATCATAGGAATATCCTTCGAATGCAGGCGTCTCACACCTCTCTGCCTAGAACCGCAAAAGGTTGTTCTGCAAAAGTGTGATCGGCTCAACGACTAGATCTTCATGACTAACAATGTGCCTCAGGTCTGGTATGTACTCCCTCAGCTGAGACACATGAAACATAGGGTGAACACCCTCTAACTTCGGTGGCAAAACCAATATATGCACTACTCTCCCAACTCTATCGAGTATCTCGAAAGGACTGACTTATCGAAGACTCAGCTTCTCCTTTATGCCATAACGTCTGACGCCTCGCGTCAGAGTTACTCTCAACCAGACATGAGCTCCTACCCTGAACTCTAGAGGTCGACGCCTCCTATCTGCATACAACTTTTGGCGACTCTGTGCAGTCAGCATCCTCTCTCTGATCAGCGTTACTCGAGCCATATCATTCTGAATCTGTTCTGGCACTATCCCACTGGTATTGCTAGGCTTCTCCCAGCATAAAGGTGTATGACACCTATGTCTACACAACACCTCATAGGGGCCATCCCTATAGATGCATACCAACGGTGGTGGTATAAGAACTCAACGAGTGGGAGATAAACAGATCGTCCCTGTTCCCAATCCATCCGATAAGCTCACAACATGTCCTCTACGGTCTGGAGGGTTCTCTCAGACTAACCGTCTGTCTGAGGTAAAACTCAGTAATGATATGTGGACTCGTTCCCCAAGCAGTCTGAATCTGCTATCAAAACCTCAAAGTAAACCGTCTACTACAATCATAGTTGATCGTCCTCGGTACACTTCTGGAGTCCCACCATCTGTTTAGTGTACTCCTTTGTTACTTCATTCACTGGTCACATCTCTCTGTAGAGATGAAACGTGTCACCTTCGCAAATCTGTTACTAATAATCTAGATAACACCAAAACTCTTACTGGGTCTTAATCCCATCACAAGTCCACAGAAAAGTCCTCTCACTTCCACTACAACACTAGTAGTGGATGAGCTCATCACCAGGTCAATAACACTTTAACCTGATTTACTATTTTGTGGCACCTCTTATTCGTACATGGATGTACTAAAGAAGGTGTACTATAAGTGTGCTGTAATCTTCTCCACTCGACTCCGCATAAGCGGTTATACTGACGCAGTTATGGCGCCTCATACTCCTTCTGTTCCATTAAAGAACTGTGGTCCCTTGCCATGAGGCATCCTTCCATCAAGTTCCCTCAGGGTCAGGCAAGTCCCCTGTTTTTGTTGGACCTCATCCAACAAACTAGGTAAAATCCCTAAACATGAAACTAATGCCCTTATCAGAAGTTGTAGGTCTAACTCTAACCAAGCTAGATTATTTTGAAACCGAGACTGTACAACAATTCCAACAATCACCTTCTCTCGAGGCGTATTCTTATTCAAGGCATCAGTGACCACATTCTCCTTGCCATGAAGGTACAAATCTTAAGATCAGCGTCCTTGATCAACTCAAACCATCGACGCTGGCAGTTATTCAACCTTTATTGCATAAAAATATGCTTCAACCACCTATGATATGTGAAACTCTGACACGAAATGTCACACAGGTATTGTCTTCAAATCTTGGAACTTGAACTATTACCACTAACTCGAAATCATGAGTCAGGCAGTTCTCCTCATACGTTCTCAACACCGTAGTCACGTGATTCCCAGAATCTTCTAATTATCACCGAATATAAGCAGAGGTCAAATGCTTCCTCTACTCTTCAGAGCTTCGACATACTACTTCAACCACACAATTATGGTGGTCTTCCTCAAAAGACTCGTAAATGGATGCACAATCACATAGAATCCTTCCTCAAAGTATTGGTAGCAATCAGCTGGTCCGTGAACTACGCATTCCCTTAATGTTCATCAGTATCGTCCATAAAACTTCATACTTACTCCTCGTCACATCAATCATGATCCTACTGGCGGAACAACAAGACCTTGAAGGTTACTTCTGGTATCTCAATTCACATTTAGGGAGCATATCACACTGGCTTCTATCCCTCGGATTCTGCAAAACCATCCTCAAATAACCGGTACGTTCCTCTCCGTTGTGAGAATACACCAAAACGTCATCAATAAGGTCTACCACCAACCGATCAAGGAAGTAGATGAAGACACTGTCATCAACTCCTATAACGACTACTAGGACGTTCCTCAACTCAGATGACAACACTACAACTCGTAGTTTCCATAACGGGTATGGAATGTTATCCTATGCCCACGCTGCTCTCTCATCCTTAGCTGATGATATCCTAAGCATACGGAAATCTTAAAAACACAATTGCTTCTCTTAGTTGATCCAACAAGTCGTCCTTACATAGCAATGAACGTGCTAGGGCGAACGGAGCCCGTCTCAAACCACTCTTCAAATTGCTTCTTCAATTTCTAACAACTCAACAAGCCATATACCTCATAGGCCTTCTCCCAACCAGTCTCGTACCATTCTTTAACGCAATATCAAAGTCCTCATTCCACTGAGGTGATAGATTAGACGGTTCAGTAACACGTCTATAAGATCATATACCACTAGAATTTTCTTCAGCGTGGAACTATCTCTTTCCTTCATGGCACAACATAAAAAAATATCACCCTCTGGTGTTATCAACCTCACTGTTCATACGGCACTAAAGACAACTTACCTCCTCAAAGGTCATAACCTCGAAAAACCTCTACTTAGTCGATCTCAGTAGAGACTATAATAGTCCTCCTACTGCTATCTAAACCAACATGATATCTATTCGTCCACAACACACATAAAGACCTTCTCATGCACCTAAGGCATGACAAAGAAGTCTTCAAGCCATACACAAGTCCCTGAACAAAGGGAACAACCACATATCTCGCGGGTACCTAAGACCCGTAACTCGTAATCCTATAAAGGAAGATCTATCTTCTACTATATCCACAATTAACTATTAACACATGCATCGAAAGACAAGAGGTGCATAGCACTCACAATAAACAAAACTCCACTAGGTAGACCATTAACAAGAATGGTACCTGTAACAGCTAACGTCCGAAGCTCTATTACATATCATTACTCAATCTTAGACCTATGCTCCTCAGGTATCACTGAGGTCATCGCCATAACCTCCACTTCCACTCTTTCTGCATCGGAAAGAGGAAGGTCTCGATGAGAAGAAACACTACCTTGTTGACAAAAAGGGGCTAGATGGCCTAGTTCACCACAGGTGAAGCAAGCTATCGGTGCCATGGGGCACTCAGAGCGCACATGATCTGGATAACCACAATTGAGACATATACGTCTCATCCTTGCCACTAGTACGGGTGGCTCCTCTGCACTGCCCAACTCAAAGGCTCTACCTTGAGCTCTTCTAGTATCCGTGGTACTCCTACCACGACCCTTACCTCTACTCAGCTTGGGAACGGATTCCTGAGTAGGCGAAAGATTTGGGACTCTCTATTGCCCCCGCGTCTGCTGCTGAGGTCTCTTCTGACCACCTTCCGTCACACTAGTAGAAATAAAACCCTGTCGTGATGCCACTCCAGTTTGCTTACAGAAAACAGCTTTATGACCCTGTCTACCACAGGTAAAGCAAGTCACTGGCGATCTTGGATATTGTGGTCATACATGTCCAGGCTTCCCACAATTGTAACAAGTCCTCGTTTCACCAGAAGTCCGTGTGAACGAGAAGTACTCAAACGTCCACAAGTCGGGCTTGGTTTGCAACCCGGATATCCAACCTCATCTTTCACTGATTCAACCCGTTGTTTCTTCTCTAATCCAGAAGCTTCAGTTGATCTCACAGATGTTGGTAAATCCGGTGTAGATCTACCCACTATCACCACCTCATATACTTGCTACATATACTCTTGAAACTCGAATCTACTCAAGGAGACACGATCAGCCTCTTCAAACTCGTTCTTTGCCATAGGCAATACAGCAGCGGATACTGGTCCCTGACTTGACGCTACTGGAGGAAGAGGGGGTGTACCCCTATCTTGTCCCACTACAGATATTGCTCTAGTCTGAGCCATCTGTAGAATGTACGCTCCTAACTTATAAGGTTGTATATATATATATGCCATATATATATATGCCATATATATATATATAATACTCATTATTACATGCATACACATCAGCACATAAAAGATATCTATATATATATATATCTACACTGTCGAAATCCTCAGATGGGTGACGACTTTTGTACATACTATCCCAAAACATTTGTACTTGCTTTAAAACCAAAATCCTTTAAAAAATCAGACCCCATTTGGGTTATGTTTATTTATCCACTCTACCTTTATTGTAGATAGCAAGTGCCATTATTGTCAACCTAAGGCTCTGATACCAACTCTGTAACACCCCAAATTCACGGGACTTGGAGTGTCACATTGGGTTAGGATCTCACAATGGATCCTGACCCTAGCCTGACAACAAGTTCACTGGATCTTACAACATGGCACAAGTAGAGTAAAAACAAATACATAAAAGTTGTATGATACAACAAAGGAGTTTACAAACTCAAAGCCGAGTACAAAACCATAAGAACAACAACAACATCTGATACAAAAGATCCCAACCCACGCATCCTAATGTACAGAAGTCCTCGGCTGGTCACACCATCTAGCTCACTCTGCAGTCTTCCTAACCTGCAGATCATCTACAACACGGTATACACCGTTAGCTACAACAATAGATAAGCATGGTAGTAATAGCACAAACACACCACAACATCTCATACATGCAATGTCACACACATTCATTTATTATCTTTAATTACGTTATTCCATTACTAATTCAACTTCTTTTGTAACATGAGGAGCCTCAAGAACCCCGTCCCATACAACGTAACACAAGAGTTTTGCATGGGGGTGACCTTCACTCGTCCCCTCGTGTGAGATCATCTTCAGGGCACCTCCTCCTAACCCAGCAGGCGGAGAGCGGTGGTTACCGCCCGCTATAATACACTTGGGCCATATAAATGTAATGAATGGTCATCCTAGTCCGGTTTAAGTTATAAATGCACAACCATATGAACACACACAACTATTACGATCATACAATCCACAACCGTACGCTAAGTAAGTCCTATGGACTTACCTGATATACTCATAACCTGTACCACGTAACAGCTTCCCCTTGGGGAAGTAATCAACGCCTGCAATAGCAAGGCACACACAATCACATACTGCAAAGGTTAGGAGACTCGTCTCACTAACCACAACCAACCTATATCTCAAATATATACCTCGAATCCTCAACACATTCATAAATGCCTAAGGCATATCCTCAACATAACATCTCATCATACTCGTACACATACTAAACCTTAAAGCCATAACCAATATCCATAACATCATCATGATCATCAACTCATTCTGACACCTAGCATGTATCTAATAAGTATTCCTCAATCTCAAATTTAATCCTAATTTTATTAATTAACCTTTAAATAATTAAATTTCACCAAAATAACGTTTTGTCCGCAGGCCATTTCTAAACCCACATGTCATCAGATTTCATCAAACAAACAACCCATAAACACCAAAATAATATAATGATCATAATGGCATTTCTAATTATCCATTTTGAAAAGCCTAAGGTCGATTTAGGCCAAATCGCAGTACGGAAAACGAATAAATTCATAACTTAATCGTTACTAACCCGATTGACGATCTGAAAGAAGATTCGGAATCACAACGACGCAAGCTACGCATGTACAACATCAAATTCACCGGTATCTGAGCGACGGAACTGTCCTGGTGACATATATGCTCGACCAGGTCTTCATCTGCTTGGAAATGCAGAAACTCGGTACCGATATGAAGAGAATGAAGAGAGGGATCCAAAAACTCAAACGGAATTGAAATCAGATTAGAAACGGAGAGTAGATATGAGTTTGAAGTTTGAGAGTAATTAGAGCTTTTACGAGAAAACGTGAAAAGGAAACGAATTAATAAACGATTTTCCGCTATTTATATTGAAGTCGATAATTATCTTTTAGCGAAGTCGATAATTATCCTTTTATCGATCCAATGGCGGGTTGAACCCCCTTCTCCAAAATTCTCGAAATTGGAATAATAGATATTGATATTGTAGGCATAATTATTCCACAATTGCCTCGGAAAACGTGTATTCCTAAGCCGTCTTTCTTAGCCGTTAAGAAACGAAATAGCGACTCCTTTGTCCGTTTTGCCTTTCCATATTATTTTATATCTAGGACATGTCCGATGTCCTGATCATTTCTCTCAACTGCATTTTTACTAATTGGAGCTCCCAAATGTTCCAAATAATACCGGAGGGTAAAAATAATTACTTGGGAAAAAAGTGAAAATTTCACCATAAGCCCAAAATTACGCCAGGAACATAACGGTGGGACTTATACTCAACACTTACGTAATCTTCGCGAGTTATATGTCAATTACTATCAATGATTAAGTTAATCAACATTAATTGGAATTCGGAAATCCTAGCTATTACAACTAGGTCCAAAATGCCGTCTTGGGTACATCTTGCTCCCTTACCCTCAACTGATGGTATCCGGATCTTAGATCTATAGGGGAGAACATAGAAGCTCCTTGTAGCTGATCTTTCAAGTCGTCAATGTGGGGTAGTGGGTACTTGTTCTTGATGGTCACCTTGTTCAACTCTCGGTAATCGATGCACAACCTCATCGATCCGTCCTTCTTCCGCACAAAAAGTACTGACGCACCCCATGAGGAAACGCTAGGGTGGATAAACCCTTCTCTACTAACTCCTCAATTTGCCTCTTCAGCTCCACCAACTCGATAGGTTCCATACGGTGTGGTGACTTCGAGATCGGTCTCGTCCCAGGCTCTAACTCGATGCCAAAATCCATGCTCCGCTCTAGCGGTAGGTTGGATGGCTTGTCAAAAACGTCGATGAACTCACACACGACGGGTATGTTTTGTAATTTCGGACTCTCACCTTCCTTCATGGCGTAACACCAAAAGGCCTCACAAACCTGTCCAATCAACCTCACCACTCAAACTGCGCTGATGACAATACCAGACTTTCCAAGGTCCCAACCTTGGAAAATCTCAATCTGACCTGCCTCGGTAGTGACCTTCATGGTCCACCTACCGATATCTAAAACCGCACCATGTCTGTCCATCCAATCCATCCCTAAAATGAATTCTTCATGAACTAAGTACATGACAAAGAAGGCTACAAGACAATCACAATTTCGCAAACGAATGGGACAATCGCGTATCTCGCAGGTACCTCTAACCCTACCTCCATCGGGTAACCCTATAATAAAGGGTATACCCTCTACCGCATCTAAGGCCAAAATCTCAACGCATGCATAAAAAATAAATGAGTGCGTTGCACCCGTATCAAAAAGTACTCTAACACGTATACCATGAATCTGAATGGTACCTATAGTAGTTGGCACTGCTGGCTCCTCGACGCTCCTCAACATGTAAACTTGAGCCTGTGCTCCTCTTGTGTTAACGGTGCCACCGCCACGACCTCTACCTCTACTCAATTCTGGTGCAAAACCCTAAGTAGCAGGATAATTTGGGACTCGCCGTTGTTGCCCTTGTGACTGATACGGAGACGACATCTGCCTGCCTCCTGCTATACTAGCAGGGGAAGAACCCTGTTGAGAAGAAGCCTTGCTCTGTCGGCAAAAGGTAGCCCATTGACCTTGCTTGCTACATGTGAAGCAAGTCACCGGTGCCCGTGGGCAATCAGGTCGCAAATGTCCAGGATTACCGTAGTTGAAGCACAGTTGTCCCCTTTCCGTAACCTGTGCGGCTGAGGGGTAACTCGGACGTCTTTGCATCTGGCTCCGCCCGAAGTTGATACTCTAGCACCAACACTAGTCTGCCTCGTCCTTTGTCTCTTCTCAGACCCTCCGGGCTGAGAAGCCCTCCTATGGCCAAATCGCTCTCTCTTGTACGCCAAGGCTCAATCTTGATAGTCTATTAGGGAATCACAATGAAAACCCGCCAGTAATGTCAGTTCCTCCTAGAACCTCTTGATCGCCTCGGATACAAAAACATCCTCACACTACAAAAAAATATTTTACGGTGGCAAAAAATCCTTTTGCGACGGCGACCGTCTTTTTGCGACGGCGTGGCGTCGACAAACACGCTGACGCCAAGATGTTCGTCACAAAAGGTTTTTGAGACGGTAATTTACCGCCGCAAAAAAGTTTGTGACGGCATAGCGTCGACAACAACCGACGCAAACAAAGAGGGTCCGTCAGTGCCAAATTTAAATTTTACGACTGGTAAATCCGTCGCAAAAAAAAGCAATGACGTGTATTTTTCAAATATTTGCGAGCCGTCGCAAAAAAATAAATGGCAAACCGAATTGATCACTGTGATGGCTATCTCCCGTCACAATAGTGTAACAACTACATTATTTAAAATCTGCGATGGTACGTTGCCGACGTAAATGTTACACCTGAATTGCATAATTGCGATGATTTGGAGCCGTAACAAACCTAAAGTTACCTTTCATGCTATTTTAATATGCAATAATTTCACATAAATTAAAGAGTAATCAAATAATAAAAGTATAATATAGCACATTCCACATTAAAAGTACAATATAGCATATTACATTAGTTTCAAGTCATTGTGAACAACACAAATTGAAACATATTTAAACGTTTTCACTTGGATTTTCTTCTTGAGCGACTTCTTCAGCGGCGGACTCTCTTTGACCTTCCTCTCTAATAGACTCATTTTGATGAACACTTGGTCCACTCTACAAAACCAAAATTCTTTACATTAACATCAAAATATAATATTCAAGCATTTGTCAACAACAAAATTAATAATACTACACATTAATATCATTATCACTAAACCAAGTACCAAGTACCAACTATCCACAAGTGTACGAGAGTTTCTGTGAACGAGGGATACTACTAAGCATCAGACAAACCACAAAACCCAATTAACAACACTACGAAAACCAAGCGAATTCAAACCTAAAATTAGTAGCCTCGTTACTTTTTCGTACACTAAACCAATAAAATTAGTAGCCTCATGAAGAACTTAGAAATTCAAACATTTAAGCAACTTCTTTTGTGCATGAAAATAATACAACTCAAAAAATAAAGTGAACATACCTGAATAAATGAATTTACACTTCTCCCATCATTGCTTTCCAAAAGTGCAAGACGATCAAGTAATTGTTGATATTTTATCTCATATAGTCGTACCATGTCCTCATTTGCTTTTCTTACCTCTCTAGTCACTTTTTCAGTAATCTCACAGGTAAGATTTTGTATGAAATCTAGTTTGTTAGTAGGTGCTAGTGATTCAGATTGGTACACTGAAGTACGAGGGACACCTCTATTGTAAGTTCGGCAATACCCATGGGCGTCCTCTCCCATCACTCTATGAAACACTTGGTTTCTCACAACCGTAAGATGTTGTTGGTCCTCAGGTTCCTTACTTAATTCTTTCTCAAAGTCCTCCTATATTATTTTTACACATAAGTTAGCTCAAAAAAAAGAGGAGAACACAAATATAATTATGTCATTCACGACTAATGTATAAACTTACAACGGCCACAATAACATCATGATAAGTTGGGTTGCGTGATTTTATCCAGAAACTCATTTTAGCAGTGAATTGCGCATCCTTCTCCATCTGTCAAGTACAAAAATTAATACAACAAAGTAGTTAGTAGAATATATAGAACAAAAAAATTGCATTGAATTCAAAGTAAGATAAAGCAATTTTTTACAGCCACAAAAAAAAAACAAGTGCAATACACAAGTGGAAAAAGTTGGAGTAAACATGCATACATCTTCTCTTATTTCGGCAAAGAATCTTCGACTAGTGATATGAAATGGACCAAGCGTCTCTCGATTGTTAGAGTTTCTCATTGATTCCGCCTAAAAAAACACAACATATCAATGTCAGATTGTTAGATCAACAACTTCCTTTATTAAAATCATGAGTTACTTATGTCTTTTAGCATAAAAAGAGTTAATGGGAAGAAAAATAGGATGACATATAAAATAAGTTTGATATATTGTACCTTTGCTTCAGGAGAGCGCCAATACTCAACAAGCACAGGCCATTTTTCTCTAACAACATTTGTAGGAACCCTTGAAACAAGTTAGGGATCATTTTCATATTTCACAAAATATTTGTTCTTTATTCTTGACTTGTGATCCTTCCATAATTTGTTGCAGATTTGCAAGCACACAACTCTAAAGTTTTCAGGAACATTCAACATATTTTCCTACAAGTCCTAACGACCACTAAGCAGTTAGTTGCAAACAACACAACAAATGCAAATATATATATATATATACAAAATGTTAAATCTTACCTTAACCTCTTGCCATATTTCCTCTTTGATAGACTCGTCAACAACCATCCAATCAATAAAGGTTAGTGGAACTCTATGACCATCCCGTACTATTATACCTAACTGAGACTTGAACTGTTGTGTTCTTTCTCCAACGGCTTGAAATTGAGAATTAAAAGAAAGTTGAATTTTAACTCCTGTCCTCCACTCCGGCACACCCTTATTGTGGCCTCTAGTGCTAGTATCTTTAAGTGCAGTTTAAAATAAAATTTAACAATATTTAGATATTGAAGTGACATGATAACAAAAAAAATCATTAAGTAATAACAATTGATAGCTATTTCTGGAAGCTCTTCATGCATGACATGTTGTGGTGGAGGGGAAGTGGGACGGGGGCATGAGTGGGGAAGAACTGGCTGAGATTGTGTCAATGTCCTTGAGGAATTAATTTGGGCATCATCTCTACTACTTGAAGTAAGAAAAGTAGACATACACCGTGGTCTTCCACGTCCATTGTCTCCAACCTTCCTTCTCTTCATATTATCCTATTACACAACCTATATCATATTTTCATCAATACAAGCTATACAAATCAAAAGTCAGATTATCAACAATTCGGATCAACAACTTAAATCAACAGTTGGATTATCATCAATATAGAAAAAGGTAAGACAAAAGTGAAAGTACCTAGACAAGTAAATAAGTAAAACCACAAAATCCACTAGAACTAAATAAATAAATAAGTAATATCCCAAAAAACTAGTCTCCAGCCAAATTGTATGAAACTTTTATTCACATAATAGAAAAAACATAATAAGTAATATCCCAGAAAACTAGTCTCCAGCCAGATTGTCAAGATTGTCATCACCGTCGAAATCATCTTCCCCGTGCAACTCATCATCACCATCCGACCCCTCATCATTAGACAAATCAACACTTTCAACATTCACATGTGAGTATTCTGTAGACTCAACTATACCAACATTGAGCCACCCTTGTCCTGAAGGATCTTTGCTATACCACACTTGTCAGGCTTGAGATTCCAAGATAAAAAGTTCATCCCCAACCGGATCATTTTGGTATAGTAAATATCAGAAGTTAACCAAGGTAAAGTTGAAGGGATCCAACTTCACTCCACTTGATGGATGTGCCCACTCACACTTGAATAATACATATTTAATATCCAACGAGTACGTAACCTTGATGATATTTGTCATTCTCCCATAATATGGTACACGAGCTCCTTCTACACATACACCACAATTTTGCCTCGTTCATTTGTTGTCTACACTTTTAACCCGATAAAAGTAGCCATTGGACGTAAGCATGTCCACGGGTCACGGGTTACCCGTGACCCGGCGGGTCCGGGTTCCGCCGGGTTACGGGTGCAGTTAAGGTTCGAGGTGATCCTTACCCGCCGACCCGGCGGGTCGACCCGACAACGATTTTATTAAAACAAAAATTCAACGGCTATATAGCCGTTGGGGTGAAAGTTGCAACGACTATTTAGCCAAAAAATAAACAAAAACTATTAAACTTAACCCCAAAACATTTCTATAAATACCTCAAACCAAATTCATTTCATCTCACACCAACTCTCATACAATCATCTACTCACTCTCTCAATCTCTCCATAATTTCCAACTCTTACATTCAATTACTCTCGTATTCTCATTCTCTAATTTCCTTTTTAATTATTCATTTTACATTTTACTACATTCAAAAAAATGGCTAGCCAAGGAAGACGTTCCGTTAGCGGTCCTTCATCCGGCGGAGGAGTTAGTCGAGGACGTCATTCTGTTAGCGGTCCTCCAACCGGTTCGTATATAAGACGGGTTTAAGTGGAGATCACGAGATCCACGAGGAGGAGGAAATCAACATGGATTCACCTCCTTTCTTCAACACCCAAGAATCCGAGACACAAGACCCGGATGAGCCTATGAACAACACTCAACTATCGGTGGCGGTCTTCCGGTTTTGGTTAAAAAAAGGTGTTCCCGATGCTAACGGGATTTATTATGCTAAATGTAATTTTGCTCTACACAATACAAGCACAATAAGGGAGAAGGCTACGGGAACTACAAAAGACATATTTGCAACAAGCATCCCGAAAAAATGGGAATGGCACGAGGGCAAACGCAACTAACCGGGTACGCATCAACCTCTAACCAACCTCCTTCTTTATTTACATATGATCATGCTTCGTCTATGGATGCATTTTCGGAAATGTTAGCCGTAGATTCTTTGACATTTAGTTTTGCACAAAATGTTGGTTTTAATGATTGGATGACACATCATGCTCAACCCGCATATAAACCGATTTCTCGCCAAACCGCTAAAAGAAAAATAATGCTTAAATATAAAATGCGTAAAGAAGAATTGATTAAACATTTTATGAAAAATGGTGATATTCAATTTTCTATTTGTAGTGATATTTGGACCGACGGTCTTCAAAAAAATCACTATATGGGTATGACATGTCATTTTATTGATAAATTTTGGATTTTAAATAAAAGAGTTTTAGCATTATGAGTTTTCAACGAACAACACACCGTCCAAAAAATTGCCCATTTGATTGCAAATGTTTTGGAAGAATATAGACTAGTTTCACGAGTTTTTTCAATCGGTTTTGACAACGCATTCGCTAACACGGCTTCCATTAGAGATTTAACCAACTATTGTAAGCCATCGATTGGAGGTAAATTTTTTCACATTAGGTGTGCCGCTCATATTCTAAACTTGTGTGTTCAAGAGAGTTTAGCATATGTTGGAGATTTAGTACAACCTATTCGAAAAATTCTTAATGAACTTTAGTCTAAAAAAAAGTATGCATACTAAATGGTATGCATATTGTAAACAAAATGGCGTTTATCCTAAAACATTTCCAAAAGATGTTTGTACAAGATGGAACTCTACTTACAAAATAATTTCCGAATCATATGAATATCGAGATCTTTTAAGTGGTTTTGCGGCACAACATATTGATGGTGATTTTGTTTTCGGGGAAGCTTGGGTTTTAGCAAAAGATGTAATGGAGATTTTTAAATATTTTTATGATGTTACTAATACTTTTAGTTATGTTTATACACCAACTTCAAACATATTTTGTTATGTAGCAATTAATATTGCATTTGCACTTCAACAAAGTCTTTTAATTGATTCTATTTCACAAGCTATTTATACAATGCGAAGTAAATGGTTAGGTTACTATACAACTATTCCAGATGTTTTTTTTTGTTGCATTTGTGTTAGATCCTAGACGTAAAATGGATAGTTTAAAACAATTTTTAGAAAGTTATTATGAATTTTTAGATTTACAACAACATTCCGATTGCCATATTTCTACCATACTTGCTAGAGTTAAAAAATTATTTGATGATTTAATGGTTGAATACCGTGTTACCGATCAAGGTCAATCATATCAACCCCCTCCTCGTCCTTCATCTTCAACTACTTCTAAATTTAAATCAATTGCTAGAGATTTGTTTGGCCCAAAAAGGGCAAAAACCACGTCGAGTTCTCATTCGGAACTCAACAAATATCTAACCATTACTTTTGAGTTTGGCAATGAGGAAGAGTTCGAGGATTTCAACGGATTAGAGTGGTGGAGCCGACCGGAGAGAATGAGGTTCCCTACCCTCTCAAGGATCGCGGCACAAATTCTCGTCGTTCCCGCCTCAACGGTAGCGGTTGAGCAAACCTTTAGCCGGAGTGGAAAGGTGCTCGATCCGACGAGATCAAATATGTTGCCCGAGACGTTGGAGGCCCAAGTCCTACTAGGTAGGCGATTGAAGGAGATCGGAAATGCAAACACAAAGAAACAACCTATCGGCGGAGGAAGGCGACGAAAATGACGACGAACGACAACAAACACCATCGGATGTATCGGCGGGAAGCTCGGACCAAGGAGCGGCGGCGACCGAGTCTGACGACTAAGGTAAGGGTCAATCCGGGATATAAACAAAGGTAAGAGAACTACGTGGGCTTTAATTCCTCCTCCCCTAGAGGATACGTAGGCAACCGGAAATCCGGTTCATGCCCAATTCTCTTTTTTTTTAAAAAAAATTCGGGTTTGAAAAAAAAGGGCCAACCCGCCAGACCCGTCGGGTCTGACCGTGACCCGGCGGGTCACCAACCTGGCGGGTTGGCCTATAAGGCGGGTCCGGTTCACCCTTCCTGGACCCTTGACCCGGCGGGTCCGACCCGTGGACATGCTTAATTGGATGTATACGAGGTTAGCTTGGTTGCTGAAGGAGAAGGAGGGTTAAACAAGGCCACAACCTCGTCAAATAAGGACACATATTCATCTTCTAGCAAACTTTGAACCTATAATGGCATATTATTTCGTTGATTAGTGTCATATCCAAAATCGACTACTACATAAGTAACTTAATTTATATAGACATTGGAGCTAGATACTCACATGAGTTCTAAACCAGGTAGGAAACTCGTTAAAATGAGTTGTTGCTAGCAACTCTTCACTTGCATTAAGGTTCAAATTTTTTGTGGTTATGAGATGTTCACTGTAAAAAATGTGTTAGATATACAACCAATAAGATTGCATTTTCCATATTCTTTATTATATGAAAAACAAATATGTAAGTTGATTACGTACTTTAGATAGGGTGTGACTTCGTTAGTGTGGAACAACACCCACCGATGAATTTGTGTCCGAGTAACTTCCGTCATAATGAAGCTCTTTCCTTTTTTTGTCATCGTCATCTTTCCGTCTAGGAGGTCTGTTTTTCTTGCTCTCCACATCTTTGAGATATTGAGTGCAGAAGTTCATGCACTCTTCCATCAAATACCCTTTTGCTATTGATGCTTCTGGACATGCATTTTGTCTTACATAGTTCTTCAAAGTAAATAAAAACCTTTCTATAGGGTACATCCAACGGAACTTAACTGCCCCACTAATTAAAGCTTCTTCAGCTAGATGGATCGGTAAATGCTCCATAACGTCAAAAAACGATGGTGGAAATATTTTCTCAAGATCGCAAAGAGTTAAAATGACGTCGGCTTTTGCCTTCTCCAAATCAACAACACTATTGGTTTCTGAGCACAACACTTTGAAGAACTTTCCTAAATCAATTAGCCCTAAAACAACCTTCTTTGGCAAGGAACTCCGTACACATATGGAATTAGTTGTTGTAAAAGGATATCATAGTCATGTCTTTTTAGCCTCCAATGGAACGATCTTTCAAATTAACCCTTCTTGCAATACTAGAACAAGAACCATCGGGCATTCTTGACTCAGACAAGCCCATCAGAAACTTATCTTTCCCATCATTGTCCATCTCATATTCAGCTCTCTCAAAATATTCGATACCAGACTCTCTCACCTTCACATGGTATTGCTTTCTAATTCTCAACTCTTCAAGGTTACATCGAGAGGCAAGATTATCCTTACTTTTGCCTTTAACTCCCATTATTGTAGAGATTACATTTTCAGTCACATTTTTCTCAACATGCATCACATCTATACTATATGGCAATAAGTTGTCTACCCAATATGGGAGCTCATATAATATGCTTTTTTTCTTCCACTTGTGCTTATTCTTTTTTGATGGATCCTTTCCGCTTTCTCTGGCCCCGTGTTATGTCATAAAGTCATGTCTTCCTTTTTATATTGAGTAAGCACTCGATTGGACTGAAGTTGTAACAGATGTTGAGATCCGGTCATCCTAGGGGGAGTTTCATCAAAATCTCGTCCAATGTGGAATGACTTTGCATCTCTCCGGTATGGGTGATTAAGGGGTGTGAACCTCCTACTCTTCCCATAAGATCACTTACGCCCATTCTTCAACCACTTCGACCATGGACTCGAGTTGCATTTCGGACATCCATATTCACCTTTAGTACTCCACCCGGATATATTATCATATGCAGGAAAATCATTAATGCTCCAAAGTAGTGCAACCCGCATTTGAAACATCTGGTTGGTTGAAGCATCATATGTTTCTACACCCACATCCCACAACTCATTTAGTTCTTCAATTACTGGCTCCAAATACACATTTATCTTATCACCAAGCCCTTTTGGTCCATCAATATGCGCACACACACACACACAAATATATATATATGGCTGCTTCAAGATAAGCCTCATCAACAAGTTATATGGAACTATCACAATAGGCCAAGTACTATGCTTTAAGTTTTGATTCCGAAATTGATTAAAACCATCAGAGCAATTCCTAGTCGTATGTTCCGAATATCAGCTGCAAAACTTGCATGTTTGGTGTCAAGATGCTTCTAAGCAGGAGAGTCTGTTGGATGCCTAAACACACCATCATCTACACGCTTCTCACCATGCCATTTTATGAGGTTTGCTGATTAAGTCGTTGCTAAAAGCCTTTGCAATCTTGGTATCAACGGGAACTATCTAGCTTGTTTTGTAGCTCTTCGAGTTCCAGATTCATCACAAGTTCCACTCACTTCTCTCCATCGAGATGCTTTGCATATCAAACACTCATCAAGACCTTCGTTTTTATTTTTAAATAGCATGCAATCATTAGGACAAACATCCACCTTTTTAAACGTGAAACCCAAATCCTCCACTAACTTCTCAGCTTGATAGTAAGTTTTAGGAAGATTGAAACCTTCTGGCATGACCTCGCTAAATATATCCAATAACACTTTGAAAGAGGTGTATGTCCAACCATGTAAGCTTTTCGCTTGTAGAAGGCACACAACAAAGGACAAAGCAGTGTGTTTCTTGGAACTAGGATACAAAGTAAGTTTGTATTTTGCATCAGCTTCAAAAACTCTCTAGTAGACTCGGTGGGCCCGGTGTAGCATCCTCACTTTCAGTATTATCATTATCACCTTCTGATATAGGCACATTAGTTATTCCAATAACATCTTCAACTAACCTAGTCATATCTACATCCATATAATTCTTTGCTTCTGGTAGCACTTCATCCATTTGAGCAGGTTCCTAAAACCCGGTAAAGGTTTCACCATGTTTTGTCCAAATCTTAAAACGCGCCCAAAATCCATTGGGACGAAGATGTTGTCTCACAGTCGATCTTCCAAGAAGAATCCTATTTTTGCATTTTCTACAGGGACAATATATGGTAGAACTAACATCCTTGTTTGCATACGCGAAGTCTAAAAACTCATCTATCTTGGCAAAATATGAGACCGAATATCTAGTTTCGCAATCAATCCCAACTTGTCTAAAGGCATTGTAATATCGGTTACCCCTATACATATTTACAAACATATTTAAACTTGACATGTAAAAATAATAATATAAAAAGTAGAATACAACGGTTTGCTTATACAACAACTAACAAATGATCGATGAGGGAAAAAACTAACTAAGAAGTATATATATAAATATGTAAGTTTTATATGTTTGAAATTCATTGATAGATATCAGCCGGAAAAACTAGTTTCTAGTCATAACTTGAGGAAAAGAAAAAGTAATATTTTTAGCACACCTTCATTGATAGAAATCAGCTGGTAGAGATTACATATTCAGCACGCCTTCATGTATCAGAAGCTACTTTACAAAATTATAAGCTACTGAAAAGAGCACACTTTTGGTTTTTAAATTATAACATTGTGGAAAAATAATTTGTTTTCCCAAGTATATCAATCACAATCAATATAAAAAGAGCACATATTCATGCATTAGATTACATATTCAGCACACCTTCATGTATTAGAAGCTACTTTACATACTGTTTAGTTATGACACTAAGTCCAATATTTTGAAGAGCAGAAAACACACTTTTGTTGCTGTCAAGATCATAAAAAGTTTTTTAAAAAAAGTTATAGAAAAAGAGCACTCCTTCATGTATTAGAAGCTAACTCATCATCTAAAACTTCCTTGTATCTTCCTTCCTTAGACTGCTGCTAATATAAAAATAAATAGAGAAATAATTAGTGTTAATGGAAACATCATGGGTGCATCTAATTAGTGTTAATGGAAATCAGTGATTGCAATCTCTTTTAAGGTACTAGAAAGCAACCTGCGGGACAATAAAAGAAATCACGGTAAGATATTCCACTCATAGTACACATCATAATAATTAAAGCCTCATTGACCCAAAGAAGATAAACATAATAAATTTCACAAACTACTGAGAGTATCTACAAGAACTACTCGTGCTTGAATCTATATTTCACTATATCTAGACTAAGATATCAAATATAATCTCAGCATGTGCATGCATTTAATGAGAGTTTATTCATCAAAAATAGTAGTAAGTAATGAAAATTTCTTCAGTGTACTGGATATATATATTTATTACATCTGTTATTTTTTTTATAGGAAAGAATACAACTTGAAACATCACGTCTATACAATTAGGTTGGGATTAATCTTTTAGCAGGCAAAATTTTAATTTCTTATATGTAGGTTTATGCTAACTTTGTGCTGTTATAGTTCCATCTTTCCATGGATCTAATTTTTAGCACTAGAAATCTCCTCAGAATTTGTCATTTTTAAACCTCACATTATAATTCTTTTTCTTGGGGAAACACTAAGGGAAAATGCATTAGAAACAACATGCTATTTTGTGTTGGTCAAGTTATAGCTGAACAATGGGATAATTTGGATTATACTCATTCGGAGTTGGTAGATTTGTTGATTGACTGTTCGAATTTGTCTATTTCAAAATGTAGTGGATGTCATTTAGATATGAGGTTTTCATAGTTATTACTCAGGATTTCCTTTGTTCCAAATTTCTTCATTTTTCTTCTGTCCTTCTCTTGACTTCTTCCTATTTAGACAAATCTAGTTGTACACACTACTCACTAGCTACCTTCCAATTTATTTATGGTCTTACATCATCTTCCTACTTATATACATATCTACATTGCCATCCCTATTCAGGAATTTTTCTATATCACTTCACATTTTTTATCAATGTAAAAAAATCACATTATAGTCATAATAATTCAGAATCCTAGAACATGTACCCAATTAAGTCAAAACCCATAATTTACCTAGCTGAAAATGTAACTTAAAAAAAATGGACAGCTAACCTAGTTCAAATAATAAAATCATGACAACACACCAATACATGACAATATTATTGTGATATTTGGACATCTTGTATAAGGATAGGGTTTCAATCGATTGTAGTATGGAAGATGATTCCCTTTTCATGCACAATGAAGACAGTAAGTAGAAAGAGGAAAATCAAACAAAGAAAGCAAAACAATACACATTCACATTATCAAATCTTACAGCAAAGCAAAGCAGAGGTCCAAATAGATACTAAAGACTCCAAACCTGTACTTATACCAAGCACAGAAAAGCCCCCTAAGAACGGCCACATAAAACAAACACATAAGACTGCACACTACTCAACTCAACAAACCTAAGCTTCTCTTCCACCTATCATACATTAAACACCTTTTTGATCTCACATTTTGGAAGCTCAAGTTCTACACATCACTCTGCACACTACTCAACTCAACTCAACGAATCTAAGATCAAGTTCCACCTATCATACATTAAACACCTCTTTGATCTCACATTTTTGGAACCTAAGCTTCTCTTACAGCAAAGCAAAGCAAAGCAGAGGCCTAGATAGATACTAAAGACTCCAAGCCTGTATTTATACCAAGCATAGAAAAGCCCCCTAAGAACAAACACACAAAACAAAAACCTCTTTCACATCCATTGATCACTTCAGATAAACAACATTTCATATAATCAAGCATGATGTTATTTGGCTCAGAATCTTGTTCATATCACAGAGGAAGTTCATGGAGGAACAAGACAAGTTGGAGGATGAACATAGTCCCAAAAAAATAAAAACTCACAAACAAAACAAGGAAGAGACGAAGAAGAGATAAGGACGAGATACCTTCGACTGAGGAGCAACAATGGTGGAAGGGGTTGAAGCCGTCGGATTGAGGAGCACCTATGAAACTCAAATTCCAAAAAGAGAAGATGGACTGGAATCATAAACAATAAAAATCGCAAACAAACCAAGGAAGAGACGAAGAAGAGGTGAAGAAGATACCTTCGGTCGAGGCGCAACAACGATGGAAGGGATTGAAGAATCATGGAAGAGACGAAGACAATTGTTTACGGACCTCAATTATTTTAGGGATAATATGATTTTTTGTATCCAAAAAATGGTAAATAAATTATTATTTTATTTTTTTAGGACCTCAATATTTTTTTGGCGCTCAACTTTGAGCCGGATGTGTGCGATGGTGATCAATAGTTGACGCGAAGGCAATTGTTTTAACATCAGCACCTAAACATTGTCGCGAATCGATGCACTATTCGCGACGGGAATGATTTCATGGTCACAAACTAAACGACCACAATAAATGTCGTCACAATGCCGTCGCAAAAATTGGTCACTAGCGTTCGGGAAACTCACCCCGACGCAAACCTCCGTCGCAAAACTAATTATTTTTTGTAATGTCATAACCAGCCTCCACAAAGTCCTGTAGTTTCTCCCTCCTCAGTGAAGCAGGACAAAAATGCTCTATGATGAGACTCCTCATCTGATCGTATCCAGTGACCCGACTCCCAATGGTCCTCCACCAATGTTGTGCTAAGTCCCGGAATAGAGTATGCCCCCACTCTACCTATATATCCTCTAGGCATCTGATCAACTCCAAGGTTGTGTCTACATGCCCGATCCAATGCTCTATCTCAAGTTCCGCCTTTCCAGCAAAAGGGGGTACTCCCATGTTGTGAAAGGTCTTCAACCCGGAATCCGATCGCGGTGCTCTTCGATCCTCCCGAGCCTTGGAAATCTCAACTGCTCGTGCCAGTATAACTGGCACCTGTGTCGTTCCATGTGACATGATTCAAACTCAAGTCCTCTCATCGAGACATGAT
Organism: Fagopyrum homotropicum; assembly: GCA_033239125.1. Taxonomy (NCBI): domain Eukaryota; kingdom Viridiplantae; phylum Streptophyta; class Magnoliopsida; order Caryophyllales; family Polygonaceae; genus Fagopyrum; species Fagopyrum homotropicum. The sequence goes on along the minus strand of BSWB01000003.1, from coordinate 91,814,308 downwards.
CCGGTTGCGGTGCTCTGGGCACGCCTACCTGTCTTGGTTGCCTCCTCAACCTAGCGGATTTATGCTCGGAACGCGGGTCCTCTCATCGAGACATGATCCCGTCTCATCAAACCGTACCGGATGGGCTCTCTATCCAGCTACCATCCCGTTCCCAGCCTCGGGAACGATACTCTCAGCAACCTCCTCAACTCTATCTTCCGCCTCTAGTGGATTGGAAATTGGAACATGTTCCCGACCTAGGATTACTGGAGGAAGAGGTGGTCTACCTCTACCTCGTCCTACAACTGATGTTGGTCTCATACGAGCCAATATATATATATATATATATATATATATATATATATATATATATATATATATATATATATATATATTCAAATCCAAATACTAAATACAATCCAACATAAAAAGTAGGTTGCAGAGATCCACGGAATGAGTGATGGTTTTCCATACATTTTATCCCAAACCGACCGAGTACCAAGTTTAAAACCAAATTCCTTTTGAAAACTCAAACCCCTTATGGGTTTTGTTTATTTACTATTCGGTCTTTCAAGAAGATTGTGAGTGCCATTGTTGTCAACCTAAGGCTATGATACCATGTTTGTAACACCCCAAATCCATAGGACTCGGGATGATACGGGCTAGGACCTCACAATGGGTGTTGACCCTAGCCAGACAACAAGTTCACTGAATCTTACAACAAAGCACAAATAAATATAAAAACCAACACTGATAAAACCGAAATGTCATATATCGAAATAATACAAAACACACAGCCGAGTACCAAAACGGTATATCGACGTATATATACATACCAAAACCCGTAACCATCCAATATGTACAGAAACCATCGGCTGATCACTTTGTAGTCCTCCTATCCAACAAGCCTCTACAACACGGTATAAAACCGTTAGCTAACAATTCATATATATGATTAATAAATAAGCACACACATAAGGATTACAATAAACACCAAGTATGTCATCACACATTTTCCGTTTAATTATTTTTATAAAGTTATACATTCATAATCCATTTATAGGTGTGATACGAGAAGTCTACAACTCTCGCCTCTGTTTCTCTTGCCATCTAGAGTGGTTAGGAACACCCCACCGTATACCATATGGAGTGGTTCGGTACCCTCACCGTATACCAGGACTAACCAAGTCCTAGAGAACCCTTCAGACTCTCTCGGGATAACTAAGCAAGCTGCCACCGCTCAATACTCATGGGCCAAACAAATGTCGGTAATAATCAACCTATAACATGTTATAAATCATATCACAATCACCACTCATGTACTCATCCAATATACGAACGCCGCTAATAAGTCCCAAGGACTTACCTGTATCCAAGTAACCTCAACTATCGATCAACCTCTCAAATTCCTGTAGGAATATACACCGCCTGATACACAAGACATACATATCAATCACTGAATCAACATACTAGAAGACTCACTCCCAGTCCCAATGGATCCACAAGGATCGTAAACATCGTAAACAATAACCTCGCCATTCCATCAAAACCTCAAAGCCTTACAAGGCATAACACTACATCATAAAACCATCATTAACCTCAACACAATCTAGCATGCTTCTAGGCTAAAGCCAAAGGAAAAGAGGAAGGGAAACATACCAAAGAACTTGGTATGATCTAAAGTAAGGCGCATGCGTGGACAAGAGAATGCGCGGGCGCGATGAAACGTCCCTAGACGTCGCGATTACGGCCAACGCAAACGCGAGGGAGGTGAAATGTCAGGAGGCACGGGTGCAGCACAAGTGAGGTGCGGGTGCGGTTTCTCCCACAAAACACAACTCTTTGTGCTCTTCGACATATCTATCACTCAAGCCACTTCACTCCACCACATGGGTCGACCAAGGCAAATCTTGCCTTCTTCCTTACATATGCACTAACGTCCATGATCTCAAAATAACAAGGTTAACCTTGTTGGATTCAAAAACAACAAAGAAGAAGAAGAAGAAGAAGAATGGTGGCTTACCACTCTTCTCAGCTATCAGGAAGGAAATCAAGCTGCAACTCAGCCAGCTATCCACAACACCAGTCCACAAATCATCATCATCATCGATCTTCACTTCAAGGAATAGTCCAAGGAGAAAACAAGGAAAAGGAGGATGAGGAGAGTTTGTACATGAAAGAGAGAGAAGAAGAGAGGAACTAGAGCGAGATATATGAAACCCTTCGAAAGAGAGAGAATGAAGAAACTTAAAAGGGAAGAAATAGAAAAAGGAAGTTGGCAAAAAGACGGCCGATCACTGCTATGCCGCGATCGCGGCCTGACATAGTTGCACTCGCGGTGGCACGACTGCAGGCGAGGTAAACGCGGTCACGGGATCTCCTAAAAACATGATTGCTACACCTTTGGCTCTTCGATGATGATGAGGATGTGGTGAGTACTCCATTGGCATAGATTTGTCTTGTGTTCTCTACTTTAGACCTAAAAACATCTAAATACACAAAACACAAGGGGATTAGACATTCTTTGTTAGTTTAAAGCTTAAGCAAAGATGTGAATGCCTTTTCTTATGCAAAAGGAAAAATACGCAAAAATACATCTATAAAGATATCATAAAAACATGTTATCAAAATACCCCATACAAATGATAGATCACTTTTTAGAATGCAAATGTTTGAAAATAAAGAAAGAAAATAAAGAAAGAAAATAAACAAGAATAAAGAAAATAAATTCTTTTTGGTGTATGCTTCAAATGATAGATCACTTTTCAGAATATTTTATCCATGACAAGGCTTCATGACATAGTTTAAAATAATGAACATGAAAGTAAACAAGTATTCATATGTTAAATCTTCACACAAAACCTATAATCTAGAATCCTAAGTTAAAGACACCTTATGCTTGCTACTTAGAGGTTTTATATGATGCTTGCATATGACTTGTATTGCTCATCCAAATGTTTAAAGCATAGCTAAAGGCTCACATACTTAAGTGTAATCAAGTGTAATCGGGTATTGTATAATTCATTTTTTCTTGAGCTCGGTCTAACAAATAAAAACTTCATGCTTTTTTGGCAAGGTTTACATCCACTTGTGCATTCATCTTTTGATGTTCAAATACTTGGCCTCATTGACATAAAATCAAAAGAAAAAAAAAAGAAGAAGAAAAGAAAGCATGCATCACATAGCCAATTGGCTTTTTTGAACGTTGATGACATGGTGTATGACTTTTTCTTTACCTTTTCATGATATGTCTTGTGTCAACTAATGTAAGATTTTCTAGAACAAGAAATTAAGAGTTCATAACCAATACACACTATCATAAACTTAAGCAAGTTTACTTTATCTCAAATTTCATAGAATTCACTAAGTCATACATCAACCAATAGAAAGTATAACTATATAACTAAAATCATCTTTCATATCCATTCGACTATTTAACATGCTTGAAATATGCTTAATTCACACACTTTACAATCAACACGTAAAAAATTATTGCAATGACTAGAATATAATCTCATCAGCAAAATAATTTCACCATTTATAAGAAGCATGCAAAAATTTTTCAATTTTTTAATTTTGTTTGGATCTTAAAACTTTTTCAAATGATTTTGGGTTTATAAAAGATATGGCTAACATAAAAATAAAAAATTAACTAAAAATGAAAAGAAAAAAAAAATGCAACACATATATACAATGCAAGCATTCTCATACCCCATACTTGAACTTTGCATTATCCTCAATGCAAAATAAAAAGATTGGAGTTCAAGAAAACTTACAAGATGCAATGGTGCTTGTGTTAGGCGAGGTCTACTCGTCCATGTCCCGGTACCACCTTTGCCAATCCGATTTGATAGTGTCGATCTCCTCGTGGATGTTCTCTTGATCAAGCTTGATGGTACTAAGGGTGTTGCCTTGGTCCTTCATAATACCCCTTAGAACATCATATACTTGGTCTTGGCTTTGCTTCCAAGCCATGCCCTCCTTCATCCATCTTGTATGGTCATTCATCCATGCTTGTTGCCTTTGCATGCATTGGAAGGCTTCTTCATTATAGCTTTGATGGAAACCTTGTTGAGGTTGAGACCCGGATGCACCACCGGTTGGAGTGCCATGTGGTGTACCTCGTGGGGTCCCTTACCCACCTCCATGATCATTATCATCATCTTCATCAACATCATCATCTTGTTGAGTTTTTCCATGTCCACGTTCCTTGAGAAATTCAACCCAATACCTTGCCCTATTTCTCTCCTCAAACACGGTCCGGTTAGGGTCCCAAGGTAGCAATACCTTGCTCACCTTGATATTCACTACCCTTGTTCTTCCTACCTACACAAGCCTTAGGAACTTCAATAGGTTAAGATTGATCTTAGGGAACTTTGAAGGCGGAAAAGGTACAAAGCGGATAAGGGGATATCAAAGAACCCAACAATCATGGTAACCATGCCTCCAATACAAATGGCTCCTCTAATCTTAATGACTACCCTAGAGGCACTCCAAGCTATGTAGACACTAGTACAAAGGCCCCATAGACCTCGCTTATGTTAGAGCGATTTAAAAGAACCGAGATCAAGGGTATTTTCGAACAACGGTTATATGTACTCCGATTATATGAACTAACCGGGGTATAACAACTTTGGACCCAGGTTATATGAACTAATCGTGGTGATACAACAATCTCGGACCCCGGTTATTTGAATAACGGTGGTAAAAAAACCCTCTATAGCAACGACTTCGTTTTGAATTTAAATATAAACCCTAACGACATGCTCGGTTAGCCCTCATCAATCTATCTCTGTTGACCTCCCGACTCTCCCAACCATATGATAGCCCTAATCGTTCGTGCACCTGGACAAATCTCAACCATCTGACAGCATCGACTCTACTAGCCGACGACTGCGAGTGGCAATTAAAAGCGGCGACTGACGACCGGAAGCAAGCGATGGGTGATTCTCCACCTTGACTCTCAAACCCTTATCGGTGAGCGGCGGGAAATTATCCATCTCTCCCTATATTGGATATATGGTGTAATTATTTACAATATTTTCTCTTCCCCATTACCTTTAATATTTTAGTCTAAGGGCCTGTTTGACATTAGATGAGAAATCTTTCAAACCCTAAATCCTCCTAAATCCAACCAAATACACCGAGTCTACATGATCACACCATACGTACCCCACCCCCTCCGTCCATCGACACCCACCGCTCATTACAATTAATCTTGACCATTCAATACTCGGGAAGGATCCACATGACCATGCTAAGCATTTTCTTGTCTTCCGTAATGACACCCCGGTCCATCTCTACAATCTTAAATATCCCCTCATGCCGAAGTCTCCAATTTCGCCAAGGTAGGGTAGTCCACTCTCCTATCCTATGCATAAAATAAAAAGCCTTGGCCTTTGCCTTGGAACATAAACCTCTAATTCAGGGGTGAAACATAGATACCGGAGGAGAACGGTCTCCAGTGCTCCCCCCAAAGAACCCCTCACCTCCCTAATTAAATCCCCAATTTCTCCTTCTTCCAATGCCTTCCAACTCCTCCTGATTACCCCCACAATTTCCCAGCCATGCCACCTCCTCTCAAGCTCAGACCTTCAATTCCAATTTCCTACACCCTCTCTCTTACCTTCTCTACCGGACCCTCCGCCTCCGCCATCTTCTGGCCCTCAATCCGCCGTCCGATCTCCCCTCCGAGGGCTGTCACCTTCCTGTTTCCCCCGATTACCAATGCCCACCACCAACTTTCACTTCGACCAGGTGCCTCCATCTCACCCTGCGCACGCTTAAACTCCCTTTCGCCGCACCTTAAGCCTCCGACACAGATTACTCCCCTTCTTTTCTCCTCCTCCTCCTCAATTGCTGTAAATCCTAACTTCAACGAAAGAGCTGTTTTTCGCTTTCTCTCGGTTTCTAGAGGTGTAGGAGAAGAGGGTTCGCCTTCTGGCTCTCAGGATCCGATTATGAGTCCACAACATTCCCAAAACGACGACGGATCGCCCCATTTGTCCAGATTGGAGGATGAGTACGACGAGAAGCACGCCAGATTGCTCACGTTGCCTACTGTTTTGACCCTCGCTCGTGTTGCCGCCGTTCCTGCCTTCGTTTGCAGTATGTTCGTCATAATGCCTCATTTTTCTGATGTTCTTTCTTCAGCTTTTTTTTTTTTTGTAGTTTCTGATTCATCTTTTAGGGTTATGTATGTGGAACTTGAATTGGAATATTTTCACTTCAACCCAATGCTCTCATGCATTGAAATATTTTCACTTCAACCCAATGCTAGGTGAATTGGGCAAAATCTTACTATGTGTGGGCATTCAAGTGATTTTATCATGGTTGAACATCAGGGGTGCTTGTTAGTTTGGGATATAATTGTGAATTCGGGGTATACCAGTAATGGGTAAGTGTTTCAATTTTGTGATGGAAACTTTCAGTTGGTCTTGGATCTGTATTCTGTGAGTCAACATAGCAATCAAATAAGTACACTCAAGATGATGGGCTATCTCTTACCTTTTGATGGTATAGGGGCTGTGTTTCCCTGCATCTTTTTTCTAGCTGCATTGTCCCTTGACTTTTGTAAACTAGACTGTCATTATTTGCTCCTATTACTATGCTGTTCAAACGGAGAAGGTAATGTTTGAAATGGCGCACTAGGGGCGAGTTAGCCTTCCAGCAATAGCATAAATTGCTGACTGGAACTTTTATCCTAATGTTGAGTCTTCATCATAGGTTTTCTGCGAAATTACCTCCTTTTTTGTGATGTGATATGATAAGCATGGTGGGCATAACAGATGAGGAATATGAAGCCCAGAACTTTTAAGCTATTCAGAAAATATGTTGGTGATATGATACAACTCAACAGCTTGTCCATCATATCTATTGATTGTTTTGTCTGAAATTGTTTATATAGACTCATGAACTCGTTGAAAATTTCTTGCTCAAACAGTCAAACTTGAACCCCGAACCTTTAACTTGAATATCTTTACAGCTAGTATTGATCCATGCTTTTTTGTATTGAAACCTTGTACCATTGCTTGTAGTTTTTTGAGTTACGTGATATCATGTTTTGCTCTAGAATATCATAAAAGCTATCAAGTTGATCTCATCATCCCACTTTCTCTTCCTTCTCCATGTCTAATCTCTGATATTTTGTATGTCAATGCAGCATCTGTTTTTTTTTTAAAATTTTCCATATGCTTTCCCACACGTTTTCTGTTGGTGTTTTCCTTTCATGTTCCTTTAGAAAATTGAGATGGTTGTTTTCTTTTGTTCCCAGCCTTTTATGTGAATAGTTGGTGGGGGCCAACTGCTACTACTAGTATATTTATCGCTGCAGCAGTCACAGATTGGCTTGATGGATATCTTGCTAGAAAGGTATAAGCTCCTGTTCGTGTTTGTCCAGTGTTCTAAGAGGGTGTTTGCGATTCTCCTGTTGAGATGTTGCAGTGAAATACTTCTGTTGCATTTTTCAGATGCGACAAGGAACAGCTTTTGGTGCTTTTCTAGATCCAGTGGCTGATAAGGTATAGATTTGTAACCACTTAGTTTTGAACCCATACAAGTTATGATTTATGAGCAATTTTTTGTGAGACAAATCATGATTTATAAAAATACCCTCTTCTCCTCTCAATGCAGCTTATGGTTGCTACCACGTTGGTTTTATTGTGTAGTAGACCTTTGGAAGTCCCTATCTTCGGGGATGCTGCATGGCTTTTTCCCTTGCCTTCAATTGCGATTATTGGGAGAGAGGTTAATATGATTGTCTCTACTAAATATCATCTTAAGCATGTGTATACTAGTATTCTTCTAATGTGTCAAATTTCTTTCACCTTTTGACTTTAATGATCCGTGTTTTTCCTTAATGATTTGGGAACGCGTTGGATGATGATCTCATATTAATCTTTCTTTGCAGATTACTATGTCTGCTGTTAGGGAATGGGCTGCTTCTCAAAAGGGAAAACTCTCTGAGGTTGTCTGCTTTCTCTGACCTTTCAGTTGCACAAATCTTGATTCAGAAATTCAGATTATCTAATAAAACGTAATTGTTCTCAGGCTGTTGCTGTGAATAATTTTGGGAAGTGGAAAACTGCCACACAGATGATTTCTCTAACCATCCTGCTCGCATTTAGAGACAGCAGGTTAGCAACTCTGGGACTCTTTGGTGATCTCAGTTATTCAGTTATAATCACACAGGAAATGTAAAGTTGTGTTTTAAATTATCATGCAGTCTTGGCGGAGCAGACATTTTTATAGCTTCTGGTGTCGGGTTACTCTACATATCAGCTTGGCTTGCTGTTTGGTCGCTATTTGTATATATGCGAAAAATTTGGAAGGTCTTACTTAGGCGACAAGTGTATCCTTAAAGGTCATGTTACCCGTCAGATCCGGTGTTTTGGTAAACCAATCCTCCATACCCAGGAGGTGAAGCTTTTCTTAAGAACTTAAAAGTAACACTGTTGGAAAGTTGAGCAATATGTAGGGGAACAACCTTACTGCCAAGGCACCTACTAATTAACAATGATAGGGAGACCGGGAAGGAAATACCGAAGATGGGATGATGTCTTCTTAGACTGGTGCCGTATTGTTCCTCACTTGATTCTTCTACTCGTTTCTGTACATTTTTTCAATACGTGTGGGAATTCTGGCCTGATGTATTATTCTGATGCTTGTCAATACAAATTTGTTTTACAGTGTAAGAGATTCGTGATTTGAACTTAGAAAGTGTGGTCACTAAATTACCATAACATTGTACATTATTATTACACTACATTGTAGGAAACAGAAAAGCGAGAATACAACATTGATTCTGAGCTCGTGTCCGGAGTTATTTTTAGCTGACTTTATTAGCAGTTCATATCATTCCTCCGAAAGGGGTGATTAGGTCTAATTCGATTCTGAAAGATGAATCGAATCAGACCCTTATAGCAGTTCGTGGCCTCCAATTGCCAAGAAAGAGTACCGACTTTGACGAGCTCCTTTGGGCCACTCTTGTATACCAATCTTTGCTACTTTTCTAGCACTTTGTTCTCTCTGTGGTTTAATGCAAGACAAACAGAAAAAAGCGCATTATTACCTCAATCCATGTGGCCAGTGGCGGAGCAAGAAGCTTTCACTAGGAGAGGCGGGACCTTTAATCTATTAAAAATTAACAAATTTTTTTTAGATTAAATTGAAACCAGCATTAAAATAGTTTATTATTACCCTAAAGAGTTCCCTTTCATATGCTAAATTGAATTTTATATTCGGGAAATTATAACTTCGCTATTAATGTTTTTAAGCACACATTTCTCTATGACATACGGAACAATAGTGAAAACTTCTTAATACTGAGGGACCTTTACCAACACCTCTTACTACGCAAGGACCTATCACTAGATCAAAGACAAGAGTATTGAAAGAAAAGGAGTCTCAACCATCACCTACTATGGAAGAAGCAGTTACTAGATCTAAAGAAATAACCATTCAAGAAGAGGTTTTCTAGCTTATTGGCATCATTAGCTTCTAAGGAGAGTATTGGTGATTCTATTTGTGTCTAAGTCTTCTTTAGTCACATTAATGTCCATTGTCGAGGAGCCAAATACGTCCAAGGAAGTCACAACTTGAAGAGTTAGAAGACATATAGTTATTTCATTTTTAATACCTTTAAAGCTCTTTTTTTTATAAATAGTTAAGAGAATTAGGTGGATCAATTTCTAGAAACCGGTCGACGTAAATCATCCTTGTGGATGAGGTCTTGAACACCTTCAGGAATAGTATTGACGTCCAGCGAGAGATTGTGTCCGTGCATAGAAATCTTGTCTGCGACCGTATTAATATCCGTGTAACGGAGTTAAAGATGTCTTTATTAACTCGTCCATTAATGATAGGACATCCAAGGTATTGTTCAAGACTATTCGTAGCATTAACTCCTAGTTGTCCTTGGATTCTTCGTTTGTTTTTTGGTCAATATTTGCGGTTGTTTGGACCGCGGATTTGTGGTAGTTTATGACATGTCCTGAGATATCATAGTAGTCGTTTAAGGTCGAAAGGATCTTGTTGCTAGCATCAACGGATGTCTTAGTAAAGATAATAATATCATCGGCAAAAGCTAAGAAAGGTATTATAGTTCCATTTTTTGCAACAAGGAAGCCGATAGATTTAGGGTTGTCGTTTGTCATTTTTTGAATGTTTCTAGCCAATACCTCCGCACAAAGATTAAACAGAAGGGGGGGGGGGGGGAGTGGGTCGCCATTGATTAAAATAGAGTAAAATAATGTGGAGATACATTCGTAGATCCACTATCAAAATTTCCCTCCGAAGCCGAATTTTGCTAATACAGCTTTCAAAATTCCCACTCTACTTTGTCATATGCTTTTTCCATATCTAGTTTGATAGCCATGAACCCATATTTTCCTTTATTCGACTTGAATCCATGAAAAATTTCGTGCGCGATGAGTACGTTGTCGTGAATTGCTCTATTTTTAGTGAAGACACTTTGTAGATGATATTAGTTTAGGTAGGACTAAGCTAAGTCTCTTTGCCAAGATTTTTGCAATTATTTTGTAGACACTTGAAAATAAGCTTATGGGTCTGTAGTGCGGAGTTATGGTTGGGTTGTCTATTTTAGGAAGTAAGGCAATAAATGTATGACTGATTTCTGTAAGTATTTTTCCGGTTCTATAAAAACTTTTGACTGCCTTGGTGACTTCCGGTCCTATAATGTAACACCCCAAATCCGAGGGATTCGGAATGCTACGGGCTAGGACCTCACAATGGGTCCCGACCCTTAGCTTGACAACAACATCACCGGACCTTACAACATGACACAAATAAAAGGCAAATGAAAGAGTTTTAATGCATGAGTGAATATCTGAAATACAACAAAAACGTAACTTCAGCCGAGTTCTCAAAACCATAACAACATAACAAAAGTCTTAAGACAACAATAATAGAAATCCGATCCCGTCCTATAATGTACGGAACCCCAGCTGCTCACTACCACCAAATCACTTGACCGCCTCCCTAACTTGTAAGGTATCTACAAAGCGGTCTAAAACCGTTAGCTAATATTCTAAGCATTAGAATAAAGGTAAAGGCACATAAACACATAACGAAGACAAACACACACACAACATGCAAACACTCAAGTCCATTTATTTATCTTTAGTTACAATATTCCTTACTAATTTAACTTTCGGTTTGTGACACGAGAATCCCTAGTACTCACCTATGTCCCCGTTTACCAACAAGGAATGATACTGATGCATCCGACCATCTACTTGTCTGGGCTAGTCACAGAGAACCTCCTATCTTTCGCAAGAGCTAGGTAGTGATGTCACCGCCCGTTATCATACACTTGGGCCAATTATATAATATATAGGTCGTCCTATTCCGGTTTTGTTATTTGAACATAACTAACACACACCACCAATGCACAACATGCTAATACGAAGAAGCTAACTAAGTAAGTATGTGGACTTACCAGACCCAATGCGAAACCCAATCGAATCTCTCCCAATTTCTCGTGGGAAGGCACGCAACGCCTGTTCAAGACAAGGTACAAAGATCAACATCTCTCTAGCAAACTAGAAGTCCTTAGACTTCTAGTTCTAACAACCCTCAAAAGATCATCCAACATATAAGATAGGTCAAAATCCTTAGTCCACTGCCCAATAGGCTCCCATCATGATCTCACTAGCATACGAGCCGCTAATCTCGATGATCCAAGTGATCTTGCCACAACACAACACCCAACTAACCCACAACTTCTCACCAAGATAACCCTATGGTCCAAAACCACTACTTGGTATTTCATATCGAGCTATACTAAGCCAGGCTAACATGATACTAAGATGGATCGAGCTCTAAGAAGTGAAAAGGAAAGGAGGGAACAAGAGATCGGATACTTAATGATGCAAAAACTGCCCCTGCGTGTACAGATGCCGCCCCATGCGGTATAGTAGCCCCTATGGTGTCCAAACGCCGCCCCCGCTGTTTGCAGTGTGCCCCCCGGCGGTGCACAGGATCCGCCTCCGTGGTTGAAGCCCATAAACATCGATTTCTTCGATTTCCCAATCTGCAACAATCCTCCTCTTGCCTCCTTTGATGATATGAACGTCTCTTAGCCTCCACCACAAGATCCTAGCCCTCCTCCACGGTCTAAGCAAGCAATAACACAAGCAAACAACAAGAGAAGACTCTCTTGAGTGAATCCATGGATATCACTCTTCAATGGTGCAAGAAGGAAGTAGAAAAAAGAAGGGAAGAAGGAGAAGGAAAGTACTTACTCTGGATCACGTCTTTGCAGTCCAACCTTTGTTTGACAGCTTCAAGAGGAGAGAAAAGCCAAGATAGAGAATGGAGGTGAAGGAGATGAGGAAGAAGAAGGGAGAGGAGAGGAAGTAACGTGAAATGAGAATAGAGAGGGAATAAGGGTGCATCAATGGGTGGAGACCAAGGGTCAAGCAACCCAAGAATCACCACATAATAAGGTGGTCGGCATAAATGAATGGGGAGATGAAAGGTCAGGAGAAAAACGGGCCCGACTCCCGCTCTGTCGTGTCGCCGCCCCCGCGGGATGTCTGAGCCGTGGTCGTGGGAGGCTGCAATCGCGGGCCTTCTAAGCCGCAAGGGCGGTAGCCTCCGCTAAAGGCTTCTAACGCCTCTCGTGAACGGAACCGAAATTTCGGACGTCACATATGATGTGCCGATATTTTTGATAGAACCTAGCCAACAAACCATCAGGTCCCAGAGATTTGTCGCTGCCAATGTCAAAAAGTGCATCTTTGATTTCCTTTGTGGAGAACGGCAATGTAAGATTGAAGTTGTCAATTTCAGATACCTGTCATTGAATGACTTCCAGTTGTTTTAGAAGTTTGATTTTGTCGATTGTTGATGCTTTAAAGCGGGTACTTATAATCTTTTATGAATTCCTCATTGATTTCATTCTCTATCGAAATAACCACACCATCATTCGTGGTAATCGTTGTTATAATTTTTTTATTCCTTGTACCCGTTGCTTTCCTATGATGGAATTTCGTGTTTTTATCCCCTAGTTGTAGATTTTTTGGTTTGGATCTTTGTACCCAGTACTTGTGGTGGTAATCACCACGCATTCCCTTTTCTTGATAAGCTTGTAGATTTTGTCATTCTTATGTTGGTCAAAACACGCAAAACTTTGTTTGAGGAGATCTTGTTGTTCGTCGTCCAAATATTGAAGTTGTTTATGAATATTACCGAATTTATCTCGGCTCCATTGTTTTAATTTTTGTTTAAGTAGGTGTGTCTTTTTCACGAGGTTGAACATATGAGTTCATGTGTATTGTGTTCTCCACAACTTGTTTTATAAGGTTCTCACAATCATGACTTTGCATCCACATTGCTTCAAACCTCAAAGGTTTGTTCTTAGTATTTGATTTCTTATTTTTGGAGAAAAATGGAGATCATACAGTGGTCTGAGGTCGTAAATTCATGGTTTCTTGTGTGCAACCTAGGGTATTCTTGAATGATTTCTAGAGATGTCATGGCTCTATCTAATTTTTCGTATGTGCTATCGTCTCCTTCTTTCTTTTTCTTCCAGGTGTAATTATTACCTTTGGTAGGAAGATCACGTAGATTACGTTGATTGGAGAATTGCTGCAATCTCTCAAACTTGGTATTGGCGGGCAACACCCCTCCTTTTTTTTATCCTAGGGTTCCAACAACTCATTGTAGTCACCAAGCACTATCATTGGGAGGCTTATTGCATTCATTTCTTCAGTAAGTTGTGTCCAGAACTTGTTTATTAATTGTTCATTTGGTTGGGTATAGATGAATATGATCATGGTTTCAAAGTTAGTATGAGTATTTGTGTGTTTAAACATAAGGTATCGGAGAATTTAACAATGTCAAAATTTTCATCCTTTTGTTGATATTCCTTCAATAACTCTGGCAAAACACATTGTCAAAATGAAAAAAAACTTTATCAAAACCAGCGTTTTTCCATAATTTTTCTTTGGGTTCAGACTTGGCTTTAATTTCGGCTAACATTATCATTTGAATGCGTTCATTTCTACACGTAATATTGATGTTGGTCCAAAAATTTATTTTCTTCATACCCCTACAATTCTAAAATGCAATCTTCATTTATGGATAATATTTGATGTTGGGAGGCTTTATTCCCTTTACTCCAAACCTACAGTCATCATTGTTTATTTTTCCAGTATTAAAGTTGTTTTTGCGAGGGTAATTGGTACTCATCGGAAAGGCCATTTGAAAAACGGCGCAACTAGGAAAAGAACCTTGCTTTTCTAAATCTTGGAAAATAGGTTCGTTGTCAATATATCGTTTTTGGCAATGCTAGTACTTTATGGTGCTATAGTATTTACTAGTAAGACTGCATATATTATGGTCAAGTACCCTCTTCTTCGTGTTACTTTTTCGGATTCTCATATAATTGTTATACCAGTGATATTTCCACGCAACCTTGTTAACTCGGGTTCTCAATTTAGCCCAAACAGTGATACTTTGTTTCTTTGTTTCTTTGTTCTTGACTTAGCACCTCTTCTCTTTTGTATGTTTATGTTGTGATAAAGGTTCAGTATTTCGTTGACCGATTCGGGATTTATTGTAGGGGACATAACATCGAATTTATCGTTGATGGGATTCAACTTATCGACAACTGGGCATAAATGGATTGAATCCGTTAGACAAGGTGTGCTTAATGATATCCTAGATTTAGGATTTGCACAAGGCATGGAGATGTAGTACTCTGTGTATCCTTTGGTTATTCCATTACCATACATGTTTAGATTTCTCAGAAGCCTCTTTGCTTTAAAATCAATTGTATATTGATATTTTTCATTCCTCATCAAATAGGATTTTGTTCCTACTGATCTCTAAGTAGAAGTTTGTGATAACAACACCTGATGGATGCTTCCATATAAATCAAAATACATACAACAAAAGCTGCTTTGACCATCCAACCACTTATTCACAAAGAACGGAATTATTCTAGTTTTAAAAACCAGTAAGAAACATATCATAAGCTTGTACATATGGAGTATGCTGCTGTTTTCCTTGTGTTGTAGACTTTGTTCATTTTTGTCATTAGTCTATGTTGCTCACACTTGTTTGACATCCATTCCCGCATGGTTGTTTCCCCGTGTGCATTGCTAACTTGCATAAGACACAAGCCTTGGACAGAAGATAGAATATCATTCAATGACATTATATTTTTACATTTATGTGTAAATATGGAATCAATAATATAGAGAGTCGTCCTTTCTTGATCATTGGGTGCTATGTTTCGTGTTTGTCTCTTGGAAAATGGTTTTTTGTTAATCAACTCTTTACCACTGCTAATACAAAGCAAAGATAAGCATGTACACACCAACCTCACACAACAAGCAACACTAGGCAAACAAGTTGAAAGCATCATACATGATAATATGTAAAATTCACTAGCGGGTAAATATTTAGTCCATATTTGCTCATTATTTTCTATCAGACAAGAACGAACGGGAACCATGATTTCGAAAATTCTATTGAATTTCACACCAAGAGACAATTAAGAAACTTAGCTAGACAACTAAGATATTCCTCCAAATCAGATTTCTTAGAATACCCACCTTTGTTCTTTAATTCGCTGTCATTATTCTTAACTTTTTCTTGTTCTGCATTGTCTGATTTTTCATTATTTTGTTGTGGAAAACTGTTTACTTGGGAAATAACTTGTTGGAGAGATTTGATTAGTTTATTCATAGTGTGTTTTTTGATAGAGAAAATAAACAGGAGAGTGATAGAAAGAAGTTCCGTTTGTAGAAACTGTGGTTCACTCATATTGTGATTTGAATGTAGAAAACTTGTATAAATAAAAGTGTGAGGAGAGTATTTATATTTCAGATGGTGTAGGGTTATCCGTTTGGTTATTTGGTCTTTAAATAGGTAGATTGTCAAACAAGACGGATTCAACACATTCGAAAACTAGTGAGCCTATGGTCCAAACTAATATCGATGCAATTTGTCTACTTCCTTCTAAGCTGTTCGGAAATAAGATTGTAAATGAAGATCTAGATTTTCTGAGGAAAGTAAGTTTGTTACCTTTTGAGTCGATAGAATGAATCTTATGCTTCTTCCATACCAAAATGTCCTTCATCATCTGAGACTGACACCAACATCCTTCCTAAAGCCACCATAGTTATTTTTGCCTTGAAAGAGATAACATCGACTTCTTCAACCTCCACTCTTCTTGAGAAAGTTTGCCTTTCTCAGTCTTGATATTAAAGTCTTTTGTAGCTCGTCGAGACACCTAACAGAGCCTCAGAAAACCTTCGTAGATATTTCTTGTTGGAAGCCATTAGAAACACCTTTTTAGATTCCTCCATCTTCTCTTCTTACAGGGACAGATTGCCATCCTTTCCTTCTTCGATTCTACAGCGAGATGGCTTGAATCGACGTTGTTTTTGCATAGTCTTTTGAGACCTTTGTGATAATATCCAGATTTGTTATTGGATATTGTTGACTTGCTGTTGTTGTGTTTTGAAGGGGTCAAGCTACCAACTTGACAGGAGACAAAACAAATGGAATCGAGACCCTGCTCAATCAGAGACCATCTACTCCATAAACGAGAGAGAGAGGCACAGACAAAAGAGTCTTTCTCAGCCGCCATAGATAGTTGGCGCTTATCCGCCACGCCCCTGCCTTCGAACCGCCTTCAACCATTGGCCAAAACGTTCTTGAGGCATCACCGAAGATTGGCTTGCTTTTTTCTTTCTTTTCTTAGAATTGACGAGACGATCCTCAACGAGACGGAGAGAGCAGAAAGAAGACCCCATCGTCCTTCGACTTTTATGAGGAGAAAAGATTGATACGATGGAAATGGGGATCTCCCAAACACATCGGAAGTTCCATGGAAGAGAACCAGCTTTAGATTTGGGGTTGAGGATTCTGAGTGGTGGCAACGGAAAAAGGGCTATTCGCGTGATAGACACGTTCTTCAAATTGGAATCGGTTTTGTTCTTCATATCGAGTTAGTCTAGGGGAGAGGCGACGAATTTGGATGCAAGTTTAGGGTTTTCTGAGTTCATTGTTCTTTGTTTTGCTATGGATCTCGGTTCTCTAGGTTACTGATCTCGCCCGAGATTAGTGTTGAGATTATCCACAGGTCGAAGCTTTGAGGACTTCAATCTAGATCCAGAAATCACTAGCTCAACCCCGCATCGAAGTGGTACTAGAGCTAATCGATTGAAGTTCAACTCAACAATACATCACGGTTTGAGTATTTTTATTTTCAGTCTTTGAGTCAAAAATTGAGTCTTTTTGTTTTCCCTCTTTTGTTAAGAGTCTAATTGAGTTTAAATTTCTTTGTTATTGTGTCCATTGGAGATGAGAGAATAACCATAACCATACACAAGCCAACCACACCTTCATTCCACAAACCCTAACGCCGAGATCCAAAATAGTGGAAAATCTCACCCCGAGATTTTCGAAGATTTGGCCGAAATATAGTTTGGCTGTCAAGTTTGCTACCTTTCTTCAAATCCAATCGAATAAAACGAGATATTTGATCCATATCAATCAAATATATCATTATACAACTGTTACATCAAAGGAGGAAAGAGATCTACAACATTATCTTATTTTATGATCCTATCAAGTAGGTAAGATCTTGTTTTAGCCTACACTTTCATATCATGAATTATAACCAAAGTTTTAGTGAAACTAGTTAAGCAAGAGTTTTTGCAATTCAAGTGTGAAAGTAGCAAGAAGACAGTAAGAAAGAAGCTTACCCCAAGCCCCATGCAGTTTCCATAACCAAAACCTTGCCTTTTCATCAATCTCTCTCCCAATGAATATCTCAGACCGAGATTTAGACTGAGATTTTCCCATGTCAAGATCAATACCTAACGAACTATCTCTCTCACTAATTGCTCAAGTGAAAGGTAAGTAAAGCCCTCTTCTTAGTCTTTTGTGTGTCTATTCCTACTCTAAACACATTGAGTCCATTCTTTGGGTATTTTCTTGATTATCTTTGCTTGCAATCATACTAGTTGAGTCTACTTGCTATATTTCTTTCAAATTGTGTCAATTGTGTGAAGAAAACTCCAGCAATGGTTCTGTAACCATCTTTCAACACAAGAACCTTCGTCCAAGCCAAGTTGACATCTTGATTCATCCAAGGAGTGGTCTAGGTAAATCTAGTCATCAAACTTAAAGGAGTATTAATCCATCCAAGATAATTACATCAAATTATATTGAGACATCACAATTGAGTGTGAGAGAAACACAAGGGAGGAGTTTTTGATTTCACTAACTTCACAAGTTTGTTGATACTTTGTGATGTGGGACCATCGGTAACATCTCCTACTAAACATGGAACCATCGCTAGATCAAGAGCAAGAGTCGCTCAAAGGGAGGTTGCTATAGTTAGTAATCTATTTAGGTCCAATTCCTACATAGCCACATTATCATAATTGAATGAAGAATCTCGTGGCATTAGTAAATCTCCATGAGTTGAAGAATCTCAACCACATGCAGAATCTCGGCCGATATATACAAAATCTCGGGTGAAGCCAAATATTGTGTGGGAATCTCGACCTAGAGCTCGATGGGAATATCGATGGAAGCCACAACTTGAAGAGTTAAAATGCTTCTAGTTATCTTTTGTTTATTTTAATACCTTTATAGCTTTAAACATTCTAAAGGTATCTTGTTGGATTTGATCCTATCTTTTAGGATTATCTTTTAGTTATTTTATTCTTTATCTTAGAAGAATCTCGCATATAAATAGCCTTAGAAGGTCGAGATTATTGGTTAGTTAATTTTTATTTGATTCCCACATACATGGTGCGATACTTGTTGCTTTGTTCACGAAGTGTGCATTTTATTCATTCCTATTCAATTAAAAAGAGAGCCTTTGATTGAATCGTTGTGAGTCCTTGCTAGGTTGTTCTTGTGTGTGTTAATCTTATTGAAGATTGGTGCTACTAGTCAAACTAGTCACTCCTTCTTCTTGTCTTATTCAGAAGGCGTGTGTAAGGTTGAAGAAGGGAGGGTTATGTTCAGCTCTTTTTAAAGGGTTATTTATCTAATTGGTCAAGATTTTTTGCAAGAATACCTTGGTTCGTATCTTCCTATTCTTTCATCAATTTCAGTTCATTATCTATCTTCTTTATTTATCCATTATTATTCCATCAATTCACGTTCTTTGTGTTCGACTTTAACACATCTCGGCTCCACCAGTAATATCTCGCCCAAGATATTGACCGAGATTTGCTTATGTGGTTGATTTTTTGGACTTCATTCCAGATTGGGAAACTACAACCTCAACCCCACATCAAAGTGGAATCAGAGCTAATCGATTGAAGTTCAACTCAAACCGTGTGTGTCAAGCTGATTATATCTTGTTTGAGTATTTTTATTTGAGTTTTCTTTGAGTCATATAAAAATTGAGAATTTTGCTTTATTGCTATATCTTTTGTGAGACTATTTGAGTTAACCTGCTTTGTCTTGTGTCTATTGGAGAAGAGAGAGTTTCCATAACCCAAACACAAGCCAACCAAACCTAAACTAGATCTCGTCTGAAATTCCAGGCAAATCTCGCCCGAGATTGTGTGCTCAAGTCCGATATTTTTTTTGTTGCTTGGCTCGGCCTACAAGTTGTGGGATCCTCTCCATAGCCAGTCGAGATCCACACCAGATTTGAGTAAAATCTAATTATATATAGTTGCTATATCTAAAGCAAAAGAGATTTACAAGTTATCTTTTTGTTAGGATCTTATCTAGTAGGTGAGGTCTTACCTTATCTTTCAAATCCTAACCGAATATCTTTTCCCAAATCTCAATCTATATCAAGTTACAGCAGCATCTTACCTCATATACCTATATACCATTCCCTAAACTCAAGTTACAACAACCTCTTACCTCATCGATTATACCCTAAAGTTTGGGAGGAGTCTTTCGAGTGATAATTATTGCAATCCAACTGAGAAAGGATCATCAAGGAAATAAGGGAGGACTATACCCCACATCACATTCAGTTATTTTCTTCAATACTTGACGATCGACAAATCTCGACCCCTAATCCAAAATCTCACCCGAGATATTGGTCGAGATTTGCTAGTGTTGCAATTATATTGATAATGTTTGGAGGTAGAAGTTAAGAAATTTAATGTGCCAAGTGCAAGAGGACATCCAGAGAAGAAGCTCCATCCCATCCTTGATCTAGTTCATAGCCAAAATACCTCGCTTTCGAGCAACCTCGACCCCTAGTGAGAAATCTCGGCCGA
Source organism: Fagopyrum homotropicum (assembly GCA_033239125.1). NCBI lineage: Eukaryota > Viridiplantae > Streptophyta > Magnoliopsida > Caryophyllales > Polygonaceae > Fagopyrum > Fagopyrum homotropicum. The sequence goes on along the minus strand of BSWB01000003.1, from coordinate 91,794,086 downwards.
GATTTTGTCCTAGATTACCTATTGTCGAGACTTAAACCCACCTGGATACCTCTTTCCCTAGTTGCATAAGTTCAAGTTACATACAACTCTTTTGTTAGTCTCTTGTATGCCTATTTCTTGTCTCTTTCTACTCTAAACACATTGAGTCTATTTCTTTGGGTGTGCTAGCTAGAATCTATAGTTTCCGTCATACTAGTTGAGCCTACTTGCAATATTCTTTCTACTTTGTGTCAGTTGTGTGAAGAGAACTCCAATAGTTGTTTCCTTGACTATCTTTCAACATAAGAACCTTCTTCTAAGCCAAGTTGACTACTTGATTCATCTAAAGAGTTTCTAGTTGAAGCTAGTCACCAAATTTATAGGAGTATTAATCCATCCAAGGAAATTACATCAAGTTAGCTTGAGAAATCATAGCAAAGTGTGAGCGTGAGAGAAAACAAGTAAGGGACCTTCGTTTTCAATAACTTCACGAGTTTGTTGTTACTTTGTGTAATTGTACAGTATCTCTCGCTCTAAAAGGTCACAAAGGGATTGATTATCAAGTCCAGAAACCAAGGATATGTTGAAATTGGCCTTGGCCTGGATTACCACCTTGAAAGAAAGGATGAGCACATGGGAATCTCACCCCAGCAGAGAATCTCGCCCCTAGTGTCAACCAAAATCTCGGCCGAGATTTAATTATCCAGTTCCCCAGTCGAGATTTGATAATTACGCTCCCCAACGGAGGACAATCTATGAGAATGCTGGACGTTCACGTGTTCCATATAGAACTCCAGTCCCGTAGTTACCTCCAAGAATCCATCATGGGCAAGGTATGCGATATTCGAATTTTCCTTATAAAACACCTAACGTTCCGGATTCTGTTGATGAATTTCAGGAATTAGAGGATGAAGATAACAAAGGCATGCGGAGAGGCTATTCTAGACATAACCATCATCCAAGAGACAAGAGAGATTATGAATCTCGGCACCCAAATCTCGCCCCTTCACAACCGAGATTCAAGCCGAGATCAACATACGAAATTGGAGGTCGGTTAAATGTCTCACCTAGAACCCCAACCTTGGAATCACCTCCATGATCCCGTCATAAGCAGGCATGATATATTCAAATCTTCCTTATAATGCAACTAAATTCCAGAACTTTTTGATGATTTTCAAGAACTCGGGAATGAGAATGAAGGCATTTGGAGAGATTATCGTAGACGTAACCCACGTTCTAGGAGAAGTCGAGATTATGAGTCATTTAGGTCTCATCAAGACCACGATGAAATTGGAAAAAAGAATGTTAAAATCCAGATCCACCAGAACCTCGGTCCTAGTATCTCGCCCCTTGTCAGCCTAGATTTAGTGCCGAGATTTCTCAAAAATGAGCACCACGAGGCATCCAACCAAGAAAAGGGAACCCTCAACTAAGGTTCTTAAAACTTTAAAGATAGTGATTCTAAATCTTCTAATTCTATGCTTATTGAATCGATTACATAAGAACTTGACTTAGTGGATGAGATTAATTGTGATGAGCATGAAATAGATGACAATGAATTGCATGCACATGAATTTTATTTAGATGATACTATTGATGGTAATGTGCCTAAACATGACATGAGTGATCTTTATTACAACGAGCCTAAGCATGATATGAGTGATCTTGATTGCAATGTGCATGAGCATATTATGAATGATCTTGAGTTGAATGTGAATGAATTTGAGTTAGAGTGTGTTATGTCTCTTGATGATGATAATACCTCTTCGTTATTGCATTCATCTTTGGATTGTTCTTTAGATTGGGTTCTAGAATCGATACCTAGGAAGATACCTTTTTTTGTACCTTTAGTGGAGGACATAGAGCATCCCAAAACCCCTAGGATCAAACTGAAAGAGAATTGTGTGGTGCAATCTAAAGTTGAAATGTTGTTAGATCCTTCTAGGAGATACATTAAGATGAGATTAAAGTACCACCTCTATGGAGTTTTCTACTTCTAGGATTTTCTGTTCATGCTTATACTTGAACTACTATGACTTTATTGATGATTCGTTTCCCTCAACCTTTGTTAATCTTGCACCGTTGTCCATGAGGAAGAGAGTGAGTTTAATTGTAGGATTGCAAGTTGAAAACGTCAAGAAGAAGGGAAAACACAAAGCCTATGTCCTAGAGATGCCGGATGATTATATTGACCAGAGTTATACCATGATTATAACAAATCCTCGACATAGGATAGAAAAAATTCACTACAGTGGGAAATCTCACCCTAGGAGAGAAAAATCTAGCCCAATAATTTTACCCGAGATTTTCCACTGGCAAAGACTATTTCGGCCATAAACCCCAAAATCTCGTCCCAGTCTATCAAGGTTTCTTTTTTATTCTAAGGAAGACTCATCAAAGGAGTCCCCATCTATTGGCATTGTTCCTAGATGTTTGAATCAAAAGGCCACTATGTTAAAGGGAGGTAACTTATTTAGTCTTTTGGGTGAGAATTTAAAAGTAGCATGTCTAAACTTTCTTAAGTGTGATCATAAATTCGATTTCTCAGATTATATCGTCATAGGAATTGAACATATTAAGTGTAGACATATTACACATACTGATTTGGGTGATTTTATTAAGCATTGTGTGTTCGAGGACTCTGGAGATAAGTGTAACTTGTTTGGAGAGATCGTTATTAAGTTTGACAATGTGTGCATACCTAGTTGTTACTTCAAGTTTCTTATTAAGTGGAAGACCTCTATTGTTGATAAAGGTCACTTGGAGAGGTACATATTTTGTGATAGGTTAAGCTCATATGATTATGGACCACATTTTCTTGAGGACACAATTACAACTTTCTTGCAATATTTGAAGAATATTATGAGTATATCTAGGTGTATATTGCATATTATGAGTATATCTAGATGTATTTTTCGTGACTTATGTTGGCACTTGAAGTTTATTTCCATTTTATTGGGAGACATTAGTTTGAGCTTATTTGAGGAGTTATCTAGGCCTAAGGAGCATCTTAAAGATTGTAGTGTTATCTCCTATAAGTCTTGCTTACTTTAAGAGTTTCTACCCCTATCTGGCCTTGAATTATCATGACTATGTAGTTAAGTTGTTTTCCTTAAACTTATTTGATCTTAACGTTGCCATTAGAGGAGCAAGTAGATTTTATTGTAGGAAAACAGGTGGAGATTGTCAAGGAGTTGCATGAGAAATCATGCTGAAGGCTAGAGGAAGAAGTGAAGTTAGTTACGGCCAAGGCTAGTCAAGTTTGCAAAGGAATTGTTGCTCGATCCAAGCGATCTATTGTAGTTGCAGCTAGGGAAAGAAAGGTTGCCGGAATATATAAAATTTTCATCATCAAAGTTGAGATATGGATTCCCAATACAAATCTCAGCCCCTCTAGTGGAAATCTCAGCCCAAGATTTTGACCGACATTCTCTACTATTGCGAATTATGGTAAAACTTTTTAAGACACGAGCGATGCACAACTCGAGGGATTATCTAGGGGCGTAGAGGAAGTCAGATTACCACCCGTATATTTGTGTCCGTTTTCATCTAGTGTTGTTGATAGCATGTATTATAGTCTATATTTCGGGATTAGTTTGGACGTTTTATCTTCATAAATTTGCATGCATGAATGTATATTCTTGATCATTATGTTGTTTTGCCCACCTTCGCAAGAATCGAGGTCTACACCTAGTTTTGTTGTATTTGTAGGGAAAATAACACGTTTAGAAGCAATATGGAGCTAAGGGATTTAAGGAGTCATTGGAGCTACATTATGGAATATTGAGGAGCTACAAGAAAGGCTTAGGAGCCATGGAAGTTGGACAGATGTTTGATTTTGGACGAGATTGGAGAGATTTGCACGTAGTTGAGGATCACCTCGGATGGCTACAGTACCACCTCGACCGAGGTGATTTCACTGGACTGGATCGAGACGGACGACCCATGGCCCATGAGATCTTTTATTTTTGGAAAGTGGTTCTCCTATATATTTGAAGATATTTTTTGGATGGAAGTATGTCTGGTTGGCTGATTAGTTTGGTTGATTGAAGATATTCCAAGGAAGGAAGGAAGTTGAAGGAAGTTGACTTTGAAGTTAAAGTTGAAAGCTTTTGAAGGAAGTTGTAACGTTTTCTTTGATTGTTTGTTTGTTGTCTTTTGGTTTGTGATTGAGGAACACAGTTTGTTGGTTGTTTGATTTGTTTGATTGTTTGATTGAGTGATTATTGAGACCTTTGTGTTAAGGTTTTCTTGTTTGGATATTGCTTCTTTTCTTATATATTTGATTATTGTCATCATGATGATTATTAGCTAAATTCTTGTGCAATTCTAGGGTGATTGGCTGAAGGTTATGGGAAAGACGATGGAAGAATGAGCCTTTACCTTAGTGGACCCTGAAAGCTCGAGCCAAACCTTAACCGAAACTCACCTCGGTCCGTTCATAGAACATCTCGACCGTGATCGGGCATGAACTCAGCGAGGCGTATCATTTTATGATCCATACATGAGTTTAGGTTTTAGTTTGCCAAATCCTATCCTTGTTGCACCTTTCCTGGTCCATGTGCAAGCCTAGGATGAGACTTACCCGGTGATTTCTTTTCTTGTATACCGATGATGATGAGTGTTAGTTAATAAAGGTTTATCCCCTTGGGTGGTGTGTTGGTTTGAGATTATAGTTCCTTTCCTTAGTACCTTGAGACTTACCCGGTGAGAAGATCTTTGGTTTGGGATAGTGAGTAGTGAAACTTACCTGGTGATCTATTCCCACTTTAGAAACACCTTCCCTTTGCAAACCCCAGCTTTGGCCACGTTATCCTTTGAGATCTTGAGTCAGAACCACAACTGGATGCTTTGACCTCTAAAATCTGCATTCCTTTATCTGATTATTACATCATCTTTGATATCTTTGCCTTGTTGCTTATTTTTTATTGACAACCTGAATTTCGGTGCTTTGTTTCACCATAGTCCATGTGATCGACCGTGGAATATTTGTTGTTATTACAATTGATCCGTATACTGCGGGTTCACATATTGTTTCAGACTTATATTTTAGGTTCTAAATTTAAAGCTATATCGTTTACAATACACACACGTCTGAGAGCGAACAAGTTTTTGGCGCCGTTGCCGGGGACTTGGTCAAGACCAAGTTCGGCTTTTGTCTTTTAGGGGTGCCACCCTTGTTGCTATTGATTTGTTTACTTGAGTGATTTCGCAGTATCTTTCTTTAGGTTTATGCGAAGAACTCGTGTTGGGAAAGAAGTCGTTCCCTACGATCCCGAACCAGAAAAGAAACACAAAAGGAGTTTAAAGGAAGTTAAGATGGATGACCAAGATAATCGAGATCTTGAAGCCGAATTGAACGATGCATTAGAACAACTCCGCCTGAGTAAAGAAGAACTACAAAGAGAGAAAAAGGAGACTCATGCAAGAACAAAAGAGATTCAAGGTGATATGGTTGCACTACGAGCCCAGATCCTACCTCGACCGAACCCAGTTGTTTGACCGAGGCAAGATCCTTCCCTAGTTGCACCGGCCGAGATACATCCACCACCTCGGTTACGGGCTATGGTTGATCGAGGTAACCTTTTTGCTGGAGCACCGCAAACCCTAGGTCAAAGGATGGACCCGAGTCAACAAGTGCGGCGTCCAGGAGTTAATCTAGGAGATCTTGCTGAGCATGATTATGAGCTTCGACCTCAAGTCCTCACAATGATTCGACAATGTCAATTTGGAGGCATGGAAAGAGAATCTCCACATCAACACATACAAAACTATGAGATTCTTATGGAGACGTTGAGACCATCAAAAGTGGAGAACAACAACTACAAACTAAGGCATTTCTACTTCTCTTTGAAAGACAAGGCGCTAGCTTGGTATCAATCTCTTCCAGCTGGAAGAGTTAACACATGGGAAGATATGACTACGGAGTTTCTGACTAAGTTCTTTCCCATCAAAAATTGCTGAATTGAGGGACAAGATCAATGCTTTTGTCATGAAGGATAAAGAAAGTTTGTTCAAGTCATGAGAGAGGTTCAAGGACCTTTTATTGGATTGCCCTCACCATGGGATCTCAAAGATTGAGTTTTTAGAGATTTACTTCAAGGGGTTGGATGAGGAAACTCAATTCAAACTCCAATCGCTTTCTGCTAGAGCTTTTATGGATACACCGGTTGATGAAGCTTGGGAGTTTATTGAGAAGCAAGCTTTACACATGGAGAAATACTCCCATCAAAGAGTTGAAGATGGAGCAAAGCGAGTTAGCTTTCTGGATATGAGTCTTACAAATTCAAGTGTTGCTCAACTCACTACAGTCAACAATGAAGTCAAGGCTTTGAGAGAGCTTTTGCTAGCTCAAACTAAAGCAACAAAGGAGCAAGATGATGGATACTTGGGGAGAGGAAACTATCAAGGGCCAAGAAAAAACAATTACAACAACAACAGGAATTTCAACAACAATTGGAGATCAACAAAATCCCGGTAACCCTTATTTGCATGTTGAAAATGCTCTAAATCCCCCTTCTTCTTCTTCTACTCTATTGATGAGTCAAGAGCCGTCATTAAGCTCATCCCAACAGCCCAAGGAGAAAACAGATGTTGTGCTGGAAGCTATCATAACAAAGCTCAACGCTATGGAGAATTCTATGAACTCATTTTTCGAAGGCACAAAAAACCTTAGAACATAAAGTTTGCAACAAGGCTAATGAAGCACCAAGAGATCCTGGTAAACTTCCAGGAAGGACAGAGAACAACCCAAAAGGCAAGTCATGGCAATCACCACACGAAGTGGATTGAAAACAGTTGATCCAGTACCTCGGTCGGACCACGACCAGACAAGGAACACCTCGGTCGAGGTGCCAACCGAGATGGAGCCCCACAAAGCGAAAGAGAAGGCTAATGTTTATGTTCCACCACCTGCTTACAAACCTCCACTCCCGTTCTCTCAATCTAGGGCACGGGCACAATCTAGACAAGCACTTTGGTAAGTTTTTTGACCTTATGAATAAGCTACATATTAACATCCCTTTCATTGATGCTATCCTAGGAATGCCCACCTATGGGAAATTTTTGAAAGAGATCTTGTCAAGGAAGAGAAACATGGAAGACTTTGGAGAAGTACGGATGACCTTTAGATCTTCGGAGCTCATTCAAATCATGAAAGAGAACATGCCGCCTAAGTTGAGAGATCCCGGTTCATTTTGCATTCCCATCCAAGTTGGGGATGTGACTTATGATGCGCTTTGCGATCTAGGAGCTAGTGTGAGCATCATTCCTCTAGCACTTTGTGAGAAGATCAGCCTCGGAGATCCCAAGCCCGTGAAGATGACGTTATACATGCCGTCCCGTAGGAATCTTGGAGGGCGTTCCCGTCAAGCTAGGTAATTTCTATATACCTATAGACTTTATTGTATTGGACATTCCCGCAGATTATCCTATTCCTATTATTCTCAGAAGACCATTTCTCGCAACATCGGGTTGTAACGTTGATTGTAAGAATGCCAAGTTGTCATTCAACATTGGTGGCGATCATGTGGAGTTTGCACTCTTAGCTACAATGAAAGGAGAGCCTTTGGAAGATGATATCTTCAACATCTATGATGAAGAAGATTCTCGAGAATTGGTGAGCTCTATCCTAGTAAAAGATCCTCTTGAGAAGGTTTAGAGTTTTAGTATGATGGAGGAAGGTGTAGATGTTTTGTGTGATGCAGATGTAAGAAGCTTGGAAGCATTGGAAGCTGATCCAGGAGCTGGATTCGACAATCTCATTCAAGAGACGAAAAGCACATTAGGTTTCGGTCCCAGTTCCAGTATCTCGACCGAAATGATTTTCGGAGCAAGCGAGGTGACCTTTTGTGGAAAGTACCTTGGTCCAACATCTCGGTCCACGACTGAGACAACCTCCAAAGCAAGCGAGATGGGGTCAACTGAAGACCACCTCGGTCCAACACTTCGGTCTAATCCTAGATGCCTCAAGAAGGACTATTTGTCCATTGATGATTCATTCTCTGATGACCATTCGCATTTGGTGGAGAATTGGTTTCACCAATTTTCTGATGGTAAAGAGCCTTGGTATGCTGATATTGTTAACTATCTTGTTTGTCAGGAAGTACCTCCAAGATTGACATACGCTCAAAGGAAGAAATTCTTTAAAGACGTACGTCACTACTATTGGAATGAACCTATACTCTTCAAGAGAGGTCCGGATAGGATGCTTCGACGATGCGTTCCGGAGGATGAAACTGCTAGTGTCATACGACATTGCCACTCACTTCCTTGTGGAGGACATCCTAGCGCTCACAAAACATGCGCTAAGGTATTACGTTCCGGTTTCGTTTGGCTTACATTATTTAAGGATGTGCAAGTGTTTGTTGTCTCTTGTGATGCATGCCAAATAACAGAAAATTGTCGAGGAGGAACGAGATGCCACTCAACAATATTTAGGAAGTTGAAATCTTTGATGTATGGGGAGTTGATTTTATGGGACCTTTCTCATCATCCGCAGGGAACCACTACATCCTCTTAGTTGTTGATTACATTTCTAGATGGGTGGAAGTCATTGATTCGCCCACTAATGACACCATGGTGGTTGTGAAGTTCTTCAATAGAACTATCTTTCCACGTTTTGGGACACCATGAATCATCATCAGTGATGGAGGGACACATTTCATTAACCGGAAGTTCAAGGCACTTGTATCGAAGTATGGGGTGACCCACAAGGTAGCAACCCCCTATCACCCTCAAACTAGTGGGCAGGTGGAGATCTCTAATAGAGAAATCAAGGCAATTTTGGAGAAGACCGTTTCAAGGACAAGGAAGGATTGTTCCATGAAGTTGGACGACGCTCTTTGGGCTTATAGGACCGCATTCAAGACTCCCATTGGCACCACCACTTACAATTTGGTATATGGGAAGTCTTGTCATCTCCCCGTTGAGCTGGAGCACAAGGCATATTTGGCAATCAAGTGGATAAATTTCGACATCAAGGAAGCTGGAGAGAAGACATCAATGAGCTGGAAGAGTTGCTCTTAAACGCTTATGAGAATGCCAAAATCTGCAAAGAAAGAACGAAGAGATGTCATGACAAGCATATCGTCCCTAAGGAGCTTAAAGAAGGAGATCTTGTTCTACTCTTCAACTCCCGCCTCTGCCTCTTTCCAGGTAAGTTAAAATCTAGATGGATAGGACCTTACGTTTTGAAAAATGTCTTTCCCCATGGTGCAGTTGAAGTATGGGGTGAAGCTAGCGGAAGCTTTAAGGTCAACGATCATAGGTTGAAGAAGTATCAACCAGAAGTTCCGGCTGAGGAGATTGCACCTTTGCATCTCATTTGAGGTGACGTACGGTCCAACTAGCGACCTTAAACCAAGTGCTTCTTGGGAGGCAACCCAATTTATTACTTTCTTTAACCTTTTCTAGTTTAGTTTAGATAGTTTGCTTTGTGTTTTTGCGTGTCCTCCTAGACAGGAATCAGGTGTTCTCTAAGAAGAAATTACAACTCAGGAGCTACATGGAAGAACTGACGTTCGAGAAATTAAGAAGACGAAGTTTTACCGAGACACATCTCGGATGGTGTCAGAGTGCCTCGACCGAGATGTTCTCCGCCAACCGAGGTGCCTTTGTCTGACAACTACCTTGCTCTGACACCTCGGTCCGTTTAGAACCACCTCGACCGTGGTGAAATCAAATTCTGTGAGGGGTATAAAAGGGGCTCAACTTTCTCTCTCCTCACACACTACTCCCTCTCTTGCTTCACCTCGACCGCGACGACCCCTTTTGCTCAAATCCCAAATCTCGCTTGTTTTCAACGATTTTTGGCTTCAAATCCTCGGGAGAAGTACGAGAACCAGTTTCCAAGCATCAAACAACACGAAAAATCACTGCAATCTGCGCATTTGTGGTATTTTTTTCAAAACCCTAACTTGGTTCCTTTTCTTCGATTCTCCTCAGATCTGGCTCTGGTTGCCATTGTTTCTCCTCAGATATGGCTCTTGACCGAAGTGTTCTTGAGCTTAACCGAGGTGATTTCCAATTATGAGTAATATGAGAATATCTGATCGCCAGTTGACCCCTGAGGGACAGACCTAAAAGTTCCGATCACTCCTCTCCTTCCCCTCGTCCTCAGTCTACAGTCCCGGTGATCCATGAGAGGTTTCAGCGGGATTTTGATAGGTTTTGTAGGCGTCCTATCGTTGCCCCTAGGTACGTTGCCGTTGATGACTTCGAGTTCCTTCATGTAGTGGAGGACTTGAAGAAGATGATTTCTATGGGTGACCTTGAGGACTTTATGGTCATCCGGACGCCGGCTTATTTGGAGCCGACGTTCGAGTTTTTGAGCTCGGTGGTTTACATGCTGGAGAACAGAGGGATAAAGTACCGGCTACTGAACAAGAACCACATTGTCCCCTTGGAGCAGTTTGGGGAGATTTTTGGATTTCCTACTCCTACAGCGACGGATTTTGCTTCTCGAGCGCAGGCTCGTAGTTTCTGGGAGGGCATTGCTTACGTGACTTCTCACCGTGACACATGGCAACCCGGGGATTCTGGAGAGCGCATCATATACCATCTGACTTTCCGTATTGCTCACATTATTTTCAGTGAGATGCTTTTGGCGCGTACTGAGACGTCCCAGAAGGTCCGACAAGGTGAGATTTTTAGTTTATTTTGTATTATTACTAGAAGAGTACCGGATTTTGCTGCCGTGCTGGCTGAGGATCTACATAGAGTGAAGGGGAAGGCGAAGGGAGACATTTGTTGTGGTGTGTTAGTGACCCACATTGCTACTTATATGGGGTTGGACCTATCCGGATGTACCTTGGTGGTGGCGGCGAAGCCGCTTGGACTGCAGGAGATGATCACACGATGTATACTCGTTCCCTGAGGTCTTGGCATACCTTGTGTATCTATGCCATGGGAAACGAAGTTTCCTAGAGGTATTGTTTGGTCTTCCAAGTTTTCGGTCTATGACCACGAGAAATGGTCAGTTGTCTGGTTCCCAATTATGCAGGATGATGCAACTAGAGAGGCAGCAGGAGGATACGTAGACGGAGATGGAGTTGGAGGAGCTGTTGTCATGGATACCGGTACTGATACCGACGAACCTAGCATTTCCAGCGTTGACCTTGATGATGAGGCCACAGAGGATGAGAGAGAGGCGCTTGCACCTCCAACTGACATACCACAACCACCTCACCAAAGAGCCTGCCGCTGTCGAGATCCTGAGGCGCATCACAGGATAAATGATCTAGAGAGGCAGATGACAGATTCTTACATGGCCTTGAGGGTTGATATCACCCAACGATTTGATGCACTGCGCCGATCTATTGAGGGATGGACGCATCGTATGAAGAAGAACCATTACTACCAACGTTAGATGATGCAGTTGTAGTTTCAACAGACTATGGGTTATCCATTTGATCCATCCCAGTACCCTTTCCACCACCACCACCACTACTAGCTGAGGAGGATTGAGCATTCATGGAGTTTATTTTCTTATTGTATGGAGTTCAGCTTTTGTCAGGTGAGTACTTTGTTTCTATGCCTTTTATTTGACCCATTGGGACAATGTACCCCAAGTATGGGGTATTTGTATGACTTGTTATGGCTTGTATGACTCTACTCGACTTTAGTTTGATCTTTCTTGGCTTGCATGTGCTTATATGTCATTTACATGAAATACATACAGGTTTCTGTTTGAGAAAAACGTCAAAAACCGGTTTGAAAACTTTTGTTTGGCTTGACCGAGACGTTTTTGACCAAACGAGGTCGTGTAAACTGAGATACATCTCAGTTGAACACCTCAGGCGCCGTCAAATCATCTCGACCAAGATGGGTTTTAAACTGAAAATATTTTCGAAACATTTTGTGCTTCTATTCCAGATATGACCTCGATGAAGATATTTGTATGCAGGTTAGCTTTGAAATTTTTATATGCTCGAAAGGTTTTATGATGTGTTTAAGTTGCTAAATGCTTTGTTTGAAATTCTAGCATGTTTAATACTTTTTTTTTATCAAAATTATGTTAGATTTGAAGGTTTACACCACATTATGAGTTCTCTCACGTTCTTCTTGGGATGATTAAGCTACTTCATTCTCTTCTCCTTGTTCTTGATCATGCTTTAGCCCCTCATATACATATTTGCCTCCCTTTACCTATCCGGGAATTTGGATGTAGTTGATGAAAAGCGTGTGAAGTGAAGTTGAGATTGTGGCTGAAAGTGTTAGAAAATAGGTTTGGGGACGTTGATCTTGATGATGAGTAACTCGGCACCATTCACATATCTGGATGTTTGTGTCTTGCGAAAGTCGGATTGATCGATAGTCCTAACGGGTCATGGTATGTGCATCAAGGGTTTGAGGCATCTCGAGAAATTGATGATTGCTGATTTCCTAGGCTTCAGTTATTGTGCACCTCTGTCCATGTTCTCAAAAATAAAGTAAAAAAGTGAAAATAAGCAAAGCTTATTGGTGAAAGATGTTGTGATTCAAAGAAGTGAAGTAAAGATCCTATTCCCGGATTCTAGCACCACATTATCCTATATACATTCCACCCTAGCACGTTTCATGACCTCTTTTAAAAGCCCTTGAGACCTTGAGTATGTTGATTGACTTGGTGGTTTAAACTAGATTATACATGATTGATTTCGATATATATGATTTATTATGCATTCTATGATTTTATGCAAAGATAATTAGCTTTCTTATATTTATAAAATGTTTTGACCATGTCTTGATTTTATTTGCTATGAAGCATTCTCTTAGGGTGATCTATGAATGGAGCGCACGACCAAAAGGTTTTGTAAAGTGTTTTTCATTGATTTTTTTGATGACTTATAATCCATTCTATCTTGTATCTAAGATTTGAATCTTGCTTGGGGACAAGCAACAAACAATTATGGGCTATTTTGATAGCATGTATTATCGTCTATATTTCAGGATTGGTTTGGACGTTTTATCTTCATAAATCTGCATGTATGGATGTATATTCTTGATCATTATGTTGTTTTGTCTACCTTTGCAAGAATCGAGATCTACACCTAGTTTTGTTGTATTTGTAGGGAAAATAACACATTATGGAGCAATATGGAGCTAAGGGATTTAAGGAGTCATTGGAGCTACATTACTGAACATTGAGGAGTTACAAGAAAGGCTTAGGATCCATGGAAGTTGGACATAAGTTTGATGTTGGACCAGATTGGAGAGATTTGCACGTAGCTGAGGATCACCTCAGATGGCTACAGTACCACCTCGACCGAGGTGATTTCGCTGGGCTGGATCCAGACGGATGGCCCATGGCCCATGATATCTTTTATTTTTGGAAAGTGATTCTCCTATATATTTTAAGATATTTTCTGGATAGAAGTATGTCTGGTTGGCTGATTAGTTTGGAAGATTGAAGATATTCCAAGGAAGGAAGGAAGTTAGCTTTGAAGTTAAAGTTGAAGGCTTTTGAAGGAAGTTGTAAGATTTTCTTAGATTGTTTGATTGTTGTCTTTTGGTTTGTGATTGAAGAACACAGTTTGCTGGTTGTTCGATTTGTTTGATTGTTTGATTGAGTGATTATTGAGACCTTTGTATTAAGGTTTTCTTGTTTGGATATTGCTTCTTTTCTTATATATTTGATTATTGTCATCATGATGATTATTGGCTAAATTCTTGTGCGATTCTAGGGTGATTGGATGAAGATTGTGTGAAAGACGATGAAAGAATGAGCCTTTACCTAAGTGGACCCTAAAAGCTCGAGCCAAACCTTAACCGAACCTCACCTCGGTCCGTTCATAGATTATATCGACCAATATCGGACATGAACTAAGCGAGGCGTATCCTTTTCTGATCCATTGATTGCATGAAATATGACATTAGTTTAGGCACATATTAAGGTAGATTTTCCCCATCTTTTGTGTACAAGGATATGAGTTTGAAACATATATGAGCACATTCACCTATTATGTTGGTATAGAGATCTACACTAGCTTTGTTGTGATTAGAGGTGATAAAGGCTTGAATTGGAGCATAAATGGAGCATGTGGGCGTGATTGATCATGCTAGACATCAAAGGGATGCATTGGAGCAGTTAAAGAAGGAGCATAATTGGAAAGCTTTGGAGAACAAAGGATTGCACGTCAATTTTAGGATTTCCTTGGCCAAGTACATAAAACCACGGCCGTGGTTTTGGTAATTGATTGAATTAAGGGCGTGGAAAACCATGTCGTAAGCACCCACGGTCAATTCCACGGACGTGGAAATCTGAGATGACCGTGGTTTTCCAATGACTGTCACGTGGCACTTTTGCCATGTCAGCATTCGTTACAGGCCCTTTTTGTAACCCTAGTTTTTCCTATAAGAAGGCTGAAGAAAGAAAGAAGAGGGACACACTGCACCATTTGAAAGGTTACACATTTGTATCTTCACTTACACATTATAAGAGGAGATTTGGGATTGAAGGTTTGGAGGAAGATTAGAGGAAAGACGCACTTACCTATTTCGGAGTTGGAAGATCTTAGGGTTGCACTTTGAAGGCGGATTGACATCCCGTTCTTCTTGTTCTTTATGATTTGTGAGATGTTTCTAATTCTATTATGTATTCATTACACAAGCACGGATTTGGAGTTATTTGAGATTGGTTTTGCATTCATTATTGAGTTTTCGAAGTTTTGTGTTTTCTCTCTTCTAAACTTGATTATTGATTCAATGACAATGATTGTTGGCTAAAAGCCTTAAGCGATTCTAAGGTGAAGGGTTGATAGTTGTCTCATAAATGATGATAGATTGAACCAAAACAGATTGGGCCCTGAGAGATGCGAGAAACCTCGCCGTCGTACCTTTCCACGACTTGTTCTTGAGTTCCACGGCCGTGGTTTCTCAAGAACTGACCGTGGTTTTGCCTGTTTGACGTGCGTTGCTTTTGCTTTGATCCAAAGTTAAAGATTGACCCTAACTTAGCGTTGGTTTACCTTTTCTAGGTAGTAGTGAGACTCAACGCCCTCTACTCAGGTTACAAGTGTCACAACCTTAACTTGTTTGGCTTATCTTTGATTCCCTTGGGTTTGGGCATGGATATTTGAGAGTTTAATCTTGTCCTTAGATCCTCTGTATAACAAGACTCAACATCCTTTATTGAGCGAGTCTTTGGGTAAGATATATGGGTTTGGAACTTCACCGTACAACACCCTATCTTAGATCTATACCTTTACAATCCTAACTCTGTCCTTATATCGTTAGAACATCTTGAATTGATTGCCACAATTGGATACCTGAATCTTTAGAATCGTTGTTTTCCCATTAATCTTTACAAAATCTTATTTACTTGCCAAACGATTTTACGAACTGAATTTGATCCCCCAAATCCTTGAGTTCGACTCTAGAACTCTTGTTTAACTACACCGATCCGTACACTACGGATTCGCTTGCTTTATTTCAGATTTTAGAAATATAAGACTTAGTGACGCACACTTTAGAGCGAACAAGTTTTTGGCACCGTTGCCGGGGATTTGGTCAAGACCAAATCCGATTTTCGGTTATATGGCTTGGGAGCTTTTGCTCTTTTTATTTGAATTATCTACCTTAGTGATTTTGCTGATTTCTCTTTAGGTATATGCAAAGGTCTCGATTTGAGAAAGACCTCGTTCCTTTTGACCATGAACCTGAGAAAACTCTCAAGAAACGGTTAAGGGAAGCGAAAATGGCTGAACATAATGAAAAGAACCTCCAGGCTGAGTTAGATGAAACTCGAGCTCTCCTTAATACAAGTGAAAGAAGACTTATTAAGAAAGACGAATCATCCGATGATGACATGCCTGATTTGGAAGAGATAGTGCATAATGCACCACCTAATCCTCGTATTCATGCTAGAGATGCGAGAGATGCTCCTATCGTGGTTGAACCGCAAACTCTTAGGCAACGTATGGATCCGAATCAGCAGCCGTGCCGTTTGGGCGTGAATCTTGGAGATCCAAATGAGCATGACTATGGGTTTCGCCCTCAAGCCATTACTGTGATCCGCCAAAGTCAGTTTGGTGGATTGGAAATGGAATTTCCGCATTAACATCTGTAGAACTATGAGATTCTTATGGAGACCTTGAAGCCTCCAAGAGCAACCAACAACAACTATAAGCTGAAACCTTTCTTTTTCTCTTTGAAAGACAAGGCCTTAGCTTGGTATCAATCTCTTTCAACTAGAAGAGTTAACACATGGGAGAAGATGACTTCAGAATTCCTCACCAAGTTCTTTCCACCATCCAAGACGGCGGAGTTGAGAGGTAAAATCAATGCCTTTGCTATGAAACCTAATGAAAGTTTGTTTAAATTTTGGGAAAGGTTCGATGACCTTCTATTGGATTGCCCTCACCATTGCATTCCAAAGCTCGAGTTGTTGGAGATTTACTACAAGGGATTGGATGGGGAGACTCAATTCAAACTTCAATCTCTTTGGTGCGGAACTTTTATGGAAATGAGAGATGATGATGCTTGGGAGTTCATTAAAAAGCAAGCTCTAGTGATTGAGAAGTACTCTCATAGGAAGATTGAAGGTGGGTGATGGCATGTATTATAGTCTATATTTTGGGATTGGTTTAGACGTTTTATCTTCATAAATCTGCATGTATGGATGTATATTCTTTGATTATATTGTTGTTTTATCTACCTTTGCGGGAATCGAGGTCTACACCTAGTTTCGTTGTAATTGTAGGGAAAATGGCACGTTCTGGACCGAAATGGAGCTAAGGAAGCTAAGGAGTCATTGGAGCTACATTCTGGAGCATTGAAGAGCTATAAGAAGATCTCAGGAAGCGTGAAAATAATTTAGAAGATTGATTTTGGACCAGATTAGAGAGTTACACTCTCAGATGAGACTCACCTCGGTCAACTACGGTACCACCTCGACCGAGGTGATCATCAGGAGCGTCTGGACCAAGGCGAACATCATAATGGCCATAAGATCTTTATTTTTGGCTGAGATCTTCTATTTTTGGAAAGTGAATATCACAAATTTTTGGCTGGATTTCTGGAAGGAAGATTTCTTTTTGGCTGATTTATTTTGGAAGATATGGAAATATATTTTAAGGAAATTATCTTTTTAAGATATTTTATCTTTGGAAGATAATTCTCCTATATAAAGGGTTGAATTTTCTACAATTCAGCCATCTTCGGATCAAGGATTTTTTGAAAGAAGTTTGAAAAGTTTTAAAGGAAGTTTTGAAAGTTGAAGATCAAGGAAGGAAGAAATCAAGTTGAAGTTGGCTTTCAAGGAAGTTTGTAAGACTTTCTTAGTTGGTTTGGTTTTGTTGTCTTTTCTGATTTTTGATTGAAGAACGCTGTTTGTTGTTTGTTTGATTCATTCAGTTATTGAGACCTTTGTGTTAAGGTTTTCTTGTTTGAATATTGATTCCTTTCTTATAAATTTGATTATTGTTATCATGATGATTCTTGGCTAAGTTCTTTTGCGATTCTAGGGTGATTGGCTGAAGGTTGTGGGAAAGATGATGATAGAATGATCATTTATCCTAGCGGACCCTGAAAGGTCGAGCCTTTACCTTAACCGACGAACACCTCGGTCAGTCATTGAACTTCTCGGCTGGGATGGAATAAAACTGAACGAGGTGAACCTTTTCCTAATCCTTATCTGAGTTGAGATTTTATTTTGCCAAATCATATCCTTGTTAGTTATACCTTTCCTAGTTCAACGCAAGCTTAGGATGAGACTTACTCGGTGAACCTTCATCCCATCTTTGAGAGTTAGCCTGAGACTTACCCGGTAAAGGTTGATTCCATTCCTTTGGGTGGTGTATTTGTTTGAGATTATAGTTCATTTCCTTAGTACCTTGAGACTTACCCGGTGAGAGGATCTTTGGTATGGGATAGTGAGTAGTGAGACTTACCCGGTGATGTATTCCCACTTTAGAAACACCTTCCCTTTGCAAACCTCAGCTTTGTCCACGTTATCCTTTGAGATATTGAGTCGGAACCACAACTGGATGCTTTAATCTCTAAAATCTGCACTATCTTTATTTGACTTTTATATCATCTTTCATAGCTTTGCTTGTGGTGATTTTACAACCTGAATTACCGTTCTTTGTTTCACCATAGTCCCTATGATCGACCCGTGGAATATTTGCTTTTATTACAATTGATTTGTACACTGCGGGTTCGCATATTGTTTAGGCATATATCTTGGGCTATAAATATTAAAGCTTGCACACACCTTTTGGAGCGAACAACTTTTTGGCACCGTTGCCAAGGACTTGGTCAAGACCAAGTTCGGTTTCGGTTGTCTTTCGGGGCTATTGTGTAACACCCCGAATCCATTGGACTCGGGATGTCCCATTGGGCTAGGATCTTACAATGGATTCTGACCCTAGCCTGACAACAAGTTCACTGAATCTTAAAACAAGGCACAGGTAGGTTAAAACCAAATACATAAAAGCTGTATATGATACATCAAAAGAGTTTCCAAACGCAAAGCTGAGTACAAAACATCAACCATAAACATCTAATACAAAAGATCCCATATCCCATGCATCTTAATGTACAAAAGTCCTCGGCTAGTCACACCACCTGGCTCACTGTGCAGTCTTCCTAACCTGCAGACTATCTACAACACGGTATACACCGTTAGCTACAACAATGAATAAGTATGAAGGTAATAGCACAAACCTACATCAACATCTCATACATGCAATGCCACATACATTCATTTATTATCTTTTATTACGTTATTCCATTACTAATTCAACTTCTTTTGTAACACGAGGAGCCTCAAGAACCCCGTCCCATCCAACGTAACACAGGAGTTTTGCATGGGGGTGATCATCACTCGTCCCCTCCTGTGAGATCATCTTCAGGGCACCTCCTCCTACCCGCAGGCGGAGGCAAGTGGTCACGATCCGTTATAATATACTTGGGCCATTTAAATTAATAAGTGGTCATCCTAGTCCGGTTTAGGTTATAAATACACAACCAAATGAACACACACAACCATCACAATCACACAAACTCACAACTGAACGCTAAGTAAGTCCTATGGACTTACCTCATATACTCGTATCCAATACCACGTCACAGCTTCCCCATGGGGAAGTAATCAACGCATGCAATAGCAAGGCATACAACATCACATACTGCAAGGGTTATGAGACTCGTCTCCATAACCATAACCAACCTACAACCTCAAACTAAACCTCAAGATCATAACATGCTCACATACGCCTAAGGCATAACCTTAACATCAACACAAGTGCCTAAGGCACATCTCCAACATATAACCCATCCTAACCAAGATAGCCTAGCCAAAATCTAAGCCAAGGCCAAAGGAAAGGAAGAAAGGAAGACATACCAACAAGGTATGCACCAACAAAAGAAGGAACTCCAAGCTGACCTAATGAGGCGCAGGGGCGGCTCACTCCAGGCGCAGGGGAGGCTCACAAGCAGGCGCAGGGGCAGCTAAAGTCAGGCGCAGGGGCGGCTGTCTGTGCAGAATGTTGGCTCCTACTTCTCTTCGATCCCTTTCTCGACTCTCTTCACTTCTTCAACACACCACAATAACACATATACATATATGCACATATATGATCATCAAAACATCCAGGAAAGGATCCACAAAAGCTCAGCTTGTGATCCTAAGCTAGAAGGAGAAGGAAGAAGCAAAGAAGAAGAAATAAAGAAGATGGGGATGAAGATCTTACCACAGCAACCGTAAGCTGCAACTAGGAGCAAACAACACTTTTACCACAACAACAACACTCAGCAACATCCTCATGGTCATCCAAGCTCAAAAACCTCAACAAACTCTCAAAAATTTCTCACAAAATCAAAGGAAGATCAAGAAGAGGAGAAGAGGAAGAAGGAGAGCATAAGGGAGATGAAGAAGCTGGAATGAGGTAAGGAAAACCCTCATCTGAAGGAATGGGAGGCTTATGAAGGAAGCCAGCCGCAAAGCACGGGTCAAAGAGTCAACAAAAGCGGATGCACCCACACAGAGCCGCAGGGGCGGCTCACCCAAGGCGCAAGGGCGCCTAGCCGCAGGGGCGGTCGTCCAGGTCCGCTGGGGCGGATGACAAGGTCAAGACAAAGCTCAGCTAAGGCTCAGCAAGGATCCTAGGCTCCAAAGACTAAGGCTTTTACATATTGCCCTTGTTGCTTTTTACCACTTTACTTAAGTGTTTTTTCACAGGATCTTTCCTTAGGTTTATGCGAAGAACTCGTGCTGGAAAGGAAATCGTTCCTTATGATCCCGAACCAGAAAAGACCTACAAGAGAAGATTGAAAGAAGCTAAGATGGCCGATCTAGACAATCGCGATCTTGAAGCCGAATTGAAAGAGACATTGGAACAACTACGCCTCAGTAAGGAAGAACTACAGCGAGAGAGAGACGAGACTCGTGCAAGAACAGAAGGAATTGAAGCAGATATTGCCGCTCTAAGGGCTCAGTTTCTACCTCGACCGATCCCCGTTCTCGACCGAGGCAAGACCCAGTCCCAGTTTTCCCGGCCGAGATACTCCCACCACCTCGGATGCCAGTCCGAGACGTTCTTTTTGCTTGAGTTCCACGAACCCTAGGACAGAGGATGGACTCCAATCAGCAAGTCAAGCTCCAGGACTCAACCTAGGTAATCCAGTTGAGCATGATTATGAACTTAGACCTCAAGTTCTAACCATGATTCGACAATGTCAATTTGGAGGTTTGGAGAGAGAGTCTCCGCATCAACACTTGCAAAATTATGAGATTCTGATGGAGACTTTGAGACCATCAAGAGTGGAGAATAACAACTACAAGTTGAGGCCTTTCTATTTCTCTTGGAAAGACAAGGCGCTTGCTTGGTATCAATTTCTTCCGGCTGGAAAAATCAACACTTGGGAATAAATGACAACGGATTTTCTTACTAAGTTCTTTCCCCTTCTAAATCCGCTGAATTAAGGGGCAAGATCAATGTTTTTATTATGAAGGACAAATAAATTTTGTCCAAGTCATGGGAGAGATTCAAGGATCTTTTGTTGGATTGCCCACATCATGGGATTCCAAAGATCGAGTTGTTGGAAATTTACTTCAAGGGTTTGGATGGAGATACTCAATTCAAGATCCAATTTCTTTTCGTCGGCACCTTCATGGATATGCCGATAGATGAAGCTTGGGATTTCATTAAAAAGCAAGCTTTACACATGGAGAAGTACTCCCATCAAAGAGTTGAGGATGGAGCAAGGAGAGTTAGCTTCCAAGACCCATCATCAAATGGAGCTCAACTCACCTCGCTTAGGAATGAAGTGAAAGCATTGAAGGAGCTTTTAGTAGCTCAAACAAAGAAGGAGCAAGACGGTGGCTACCAAGGAAGAAACAACTATCAAGGGCCACAGAACAACAATTACAACAACAACAACAGAAACTCCAACAACAACAATTGGAGATCTAATAAACAAAATTCCGGTAACCCTTATTCTCATGCTGAAAATGCTCTTAATGCCCCCTCTTTTTCTTATACTCCATTAAGAAGCCAGGAGCCTGCATCAAGTTTGTCCCTGCCACCAAAGAAGCTAGATGTTGTGCTGGAAGCAATTTTGATCAAGCTCAATGCTATATAGACGTCTATGAATTCATTTTCGAAGACACAAAAAGCCTTAGAGCAACAATTTTTCAACAAGGCAAATGAAGCGCCAAGAGATCCAGGGAAGCTCCTAGTAAGGACAAAGAGCAACCCTATAGGACAGATCATGGAAATTACAACACGCAGTGGATTGTAGACTACCGATCCAATACCTCGGTCAAGCCCCGACCAGATGAGGAACACCTCGGACCAAGATCAGACGAGGAACACCTCGGGCGAGGTGCCAACCGAGATGGAGCCCCAGAAAGCGAAAGAAAAATCTGAAGTTGATGTTCCACCTCCTGCTTATAAACCACCACTTCCATTCCCTCAGTCAAGGGCGAGGGCGCATCTAGACAAGCACTTTGGTAAGTTTCTAGACCTTATGAATAAACTACATATTAACATTCCTTTAATTGATGACATTCTAGGGATGCCCGCTTATGAGAAGTTTCTGAAAGAGATCTTATCAAGGAAGAGGAAGTTGGAAGATTTTGGTGAAGTAAGGATGACATGTAGGTCTTCGGAGCTCTTGCAAATCATGAAGGAGAAGATACAACCTAAATTGAGGGATCCCGGTTCATTTTGCATTCCCATTCAAGTTGAGGATGTAGCTTATGATGCATTATGTGATCTAGGAGCCAACGTGAGCATTATTCCGCTGGAGCTTTGTGAGAAAGTCGGACTTGGAGAGCCCAAGCCCGTTAAGATGACGTTATACATTGCGGATCGCTCCATTACCCGCCCCGTTGGTATTTTGGAAGACGTTCCCATCAAGTTAGGTAACTTCTACAAACCTATAGACTTTGTTGTGCTTGACATTCCCACAAATTATCCCATCCCTATCATTCTCTAGAGACCATTTCTAGCAACTTCAGATTGCAACGTGGATATTAAGAATGCCAAGTTGAAATGCAACATTAGTGGAGATCATGTGGTGTTTGCATTGCTTGCTGCAATGAAGGGAGAGCCACTGGAGGATGACATCTTCAACATCTATGATGAAGAAGATTCTCGAGAATTGGTGAGCTCTATCCTTATTAAAGATCCTCTTGAAAAAGTTCTTAGTTTTAGTTTAATGGAGGAAGGTATAGATGTATCTTGTGATGCAGATGTGTGAAGCTTGAAGGCATTGGAAGAAGATCCAGGAGCTAGATTTGATAAACTGATTCAGGAGAAGAAAAGAATGTTAGGTTTCGGTTCCATTCCCAATACCTCGACCGAGGCATCTTCTGGACCAAGCGAGTTGTTCTTATCTAAAGAACATTTCGGTCACCCTCGGATCTCGACCGAGGTAGCAAGCGAGATGATGTCAACTGAGACTTTTGAAAGTCCAGTTCTTCGATCTAAGTCCACTTCACTGGAAGGAGAAGGCACATATCCACCTCAGAAAGCACCCCCATTCCTAGAGCTTAAACCACTTCCGAGTCACTTGAGGTATGCTTTCCTTGGCCCGGATTCTACTTATCCCGTTATCGTTAGTGCTTCTCTTTCTGAAACTGAATTAAAAAAACTGATGCATGTCCTGAGGAAACATCGAAAGGCTTTGGGTTATACTATTGATGATCTTGTTGGTATTAAGTCTTCTTTTTTCATGCATAAGATACTAATGAAAGACGATCATAAGACTTCACAGGAACCTCAAAGACGGTTAAATCCGATCATGAAAGAGGTTGTAAAGAAGGAGATTCTTAAGTTGTTGGATGCAGGTATCATATTTCCCATATCAGATAGCAAATGGGTGAGCCCGGTGCATGTAGTTCCCAAGAAAGGAGGGATGACCGTTGTGACGAATAAGAACAACGAGTTGATTCCAACTAGAACCGTTACGGGCTGGAGGATGTGCATTGATTATAAGAAGCTGAACGTGGCCACTCGGAAGGACCATTTCCCACTCCCCTTCATCGACCAAATGCTTGAACGGTTAGCTCAACACTCCTATTTTTGCTATTTAGATGGTTATAGTGGCTTCTTTCAAATTCCAATCCATTCGGATGATCAAGAGAAGACCACTTTCACTTGTCCATGGGGGACATTCGCTTATCGGAGGATGCCATTCGGATTGTGTAACGCACCTACTATCTTTCATCGTTGTATGATGGTTATCTTTTCCGAGTACATTGAGGAGATCATGGAGGTATTCATGGATGACTTTTTGGTATATGGTTCCTCTTTTGATAACTGTTTGGCTAACCTTTCTCTAGTGCTACAACGTTGTGAAGACACTAATCTTGTTTTTAATTGGGAGAAGTGTCACTTTATGGTTAGCAAAGGAATTGTTCTAGGACACCTCGTTTCCAACCGAGGTATTGAGGTCGATCGAGACTATTGAGAAACTTCCTCCCCCTTGTTTTGTTAAGGGTGTGCGGAGTTTTCTCGGGCATGCAGGTTTCTACAGGAGGTTCATCAAGGATTTTTCTAAAATCTCTAAACCGCTCACTAATCTTTTGAATAAGGATGTTGTTTTTGAGTTTTCGCGGTAATGCCATGATGCTTTTTATAGGATAAAGGAAGTGTTGATTACCGCTCCTATCATTTAACCTCCCGATTGGACATTGCCCTTTGAGATCATGTGTGATGTTAGTGATGTGGCCGTAGGAGCGGTACTAGAACAAAAGAATGATGGCCGGACCAACGCCATTTACTATGCTAGCAAGACGCTAGATGAAGCTCAACTGAACTACGCCACCGAAAAGGAGTTTTTGGCAGTTGTATATGCTTTTGAGAAATTTCGCTCTTACTTAGTGGGAGCGAAAGTTATTATTTACACTGACCATACACCTATTCGTTACTTGCTTGCTAAGAAAGATGCAAAGCCGTGCCTTATTCGTTGGATTCTCTTGCTTCAAGAGTTTGACCTAGAGATTCACGATAAGAAGGGATCCGAGAATTTAGTTACGGATCACCTTACCCGGCTACCTCTCTCCTCGCTCGAGAAGGATGACCTACCCATAGATGATTCATTTCCCAATGAGCACTTGCATTTGTTGGAACATTGGATAGAATCCTTTGTTTCACCCCATGATGATGATGAAGTATGGGGTGAGGACACCTTCCAGCATGTTTGAAGATGACACAAGAACACCTCGACCGAGATGGCTTTAACTGAAAGGTTTTCAAAACTATTTTGTGCTTCTTCTCTGGATATGACCTCGATGATGATTCTGTTTGCATATTGGTTTTGAAATCTTTATATGCTTGAAAGGTTTTATGATATTTTTAAGTTGCGAAATGCTTTGTTTGAAGTTCTAGCATGTTTAATACTTTGTTTTTATCAAAATTATGTTGGATTTGAAGGTTGGCACCACATGATGAGTTCTATCACATTCTTTCTTGGATGACTAAGGCAATTCATTCTCTTCTCTTCTTCTTCTTGACCATGCTTTAGCCCCTCATATACATATTTGCCTCCCTTTATCTATCAGGGAATTTGGAAGCAAGTGACGAAAAGCAAGTCAAGTGAAGTTGAGATGTTGGCTAAAAGTGTTAGAAAGAAACAATTAGGTTAGGAGAAGTCAATCATGATGATGAGTAACTCGGCACCATTCACATAGCCGGGTGTTTGTGTCTTGCCAAAGTCGGATTGATCGATAGTCCTAATGGGTCATGATATGTGCATCAAGGGTTTGAGGTATCTCGAGAAATTGATGATTGCTAATCTCCTACGCTTCGATTATTGTGCACCTCTGTCCATGTTCCCAAAAGTAAAGTAAAGTGAAAATAAGCAAAGCTTATTGGTGGAAGATGTTGTGATTCAAAGAAAGTGAAGTAAGATCCTATTACCGGATTCTAGCACCACATTACCCTATATACATCCCACCTTGACACGTGTCTTGACCTTTTTTCGGAAGCCCTTGACACCTCGAGCTTGTTGATTGACTTGGTGGTTTAAACTGGATTATACATGATTGATTTCGATAAATATGATTTATTATGCATTCTATGATTTTATGCAAAGATGAACAACTTTCTTATATTTATAAAATGTTTTGATCATGTCTTGATTTTATTTGTCATAAAGCATTCTCTTAGGGTGATCTATGAGTGGAGCACACCATCAAAATGTTTTGAATGTTTTTCACTGATCTTTCTGACTTATAATCCATTATATCTTGTATCTAAGATTTGGATCTTGCTTGGGGACAAGCAAAGGACAAGTATGGGGTATTTTGATAGCATGTATAATAGTCTATATTTTGGGATTGGTTTATACGTTTAATCTTCATAAATCTACATGTATGGATGTATATTCTTTGATTATATTGTTGTTCTGTCTACCTTTTGCGGGAATCGAGGTCTACACCTAGTTTCATTGTAATTGTAGGGAAAATGGCACGTTTTGGACCGGAATAGAGCTAAGGAAGATAAGGAGTCATTGGAGCTACATTCTGGAGCATTGAGGAGCTATAAGAAGATCTCACGAAGCGTGGAAATGATTTAGAAGATTGATTTTAGACTAGATTAGAGAGTTACACTCTCAGCTGAGACTAACCTCGGTCAGTTACAGTACCACCTCGGCCGAGGTGATCTTCAGGAGCGTCTAGACCGAGGCAAAAATCATAACGGCCATAAGATCTTTATTTTTGGTTGAGATCTTCTATTTTTTGAAAGTGAATATCACATATTTTGGCTGGATTTCTGGAAGGAAGATATCTTTTTGGCTGATTTATTTTGGAAGATATGGAGATATATTTTAAGGAAATTATATTTTTAAGATATTTTATCTTTAGAAGATAATTCTCCTATATAAAGGGTTGGATTTTCTACAATTAAGCCATCGTCGGATCAAAGATTTTCTGAAGGAAGTTTGAAAAGTTTTAAAGGAAGTTTTGAAAGTTGAAGATCAAGGAAGGAAGAAATCAAGTTGAAGTTGGCTTTGAAAAAAGTTTGTTAGACTTTCTTAGTTGGTTTGGTTTTGTTGACTTTTCCGATTTTTGATTGAGGAACGCTATTTGTTGTTTCTTTGATTCATTCAGTTATTGAGACCTTTGTGTTAAGGTTTTCTTGTTTGAATATTGATTCTTTTCTTATAACTTTGATTATTGTTATCATGATGATTGTTGGCTAAGTTCTTTATGCGATTCTAGGGTGATTGGGTGAAGGTTGTGGGAAAGACGATGATAGAATGATCCTTTATCCTAGCGGACCCTGAAAGCTCGAGCCTTTACCTTAACCGACGAACAACTCGGTCAGTCATTAAACATCTCGGTCAGGATGGTATATAACTAAACGAGCTGAACCTTTTCTTGATACTTATCTGAGTTGAGGTTTCAGTTTGTCAAATCCTATCCTTGTTATACCTTTCCTGGTTCAACGCAAGCTTAGGATGAGACTTACCAGGTGATTCCTTTGCTTGTTTACCCAAGATCATGAGTGTAGGTAATAAAGGTTTAACCTTTATTGGGGTTTGAGTGTGCCTTCATCCCATCTTTGAGAGTTATCCTGAGACTTACCCGGTAAAGGTTGATTCTATTCCTTTGGGTGGTGTGTTGGTTTGAGATTATAGTTCCTTTCTTAGTACCTTGAGACTTACTCGGTGAGAGGATATTTGGTTTGGGATAGTGAGTAGTGAGACTTACCCGGTGATCTATTCCCACTTTAGAAACACCTTCCCTTTACAAACCTCAACTTTTCTCACGTTATCCTTTGAGATCTTGAGTCGGAACCACACTTGGATCCTTTAATCTCTAGAATCCGCATTCTCTTTATCTAACTTTTATATCATCTTTGATAGCTTTGATTGTAGTTATTTGACAACCTGTATTACCGTTCTTTGTTTCACCATAGTCCTTGTTATCGACCCCTGGAATATTTGCTTTTATTACAATTCATCCGTACACTGTGGGTTCGCATATTGTTCAGGCATATATCTTGGGTTATAAATATTAAAGCTTGCACACATCTTTTGGAGCGAACAGTGGGAGCCGAAATTCCGGAGATCCGGGATTTAATTTGAATCAAGCGAGTCAAGCTCAAATTTTCTCTCTCAACAATGAGATTAAGGAGTTTAAAGAACTCTTGAAGCCCAACATTCAATCGAAGAAGGAGCAAGACGTTTGCTATCTAAGAAGAGAGAATAATCAAGGGAATAGGTATAACAACCGGAACAACCATTGGAACAACAACAACAACAGGAACTTCAACAATAATTAAAGATCCAATCAGCATAATCCCGGTAATCCTTATTCCCATGCTCAAAATTCACTAACACCTCCTTCTTCTTCTTCTTCTTATTCTTCTTCTTCTTCTACACCTTTGAAAAGTCAAGGAAAAGCTTCATCGAGTTCAAGCCAGCCGGAGAAGGACAAGCTTGAAGCGATGATGGAAACAATCTTGGGGAAGATGCAAGGGATGGAGAATTCCATCACTTCGATTCTCTAAAGCACAAAAAGCTTTGGAGAATCAAGTGTTTAGCAAAGCTGGAGAAGTTCTTAGAGATCAAGGGAAGCTTCCCGGAAGGACGGAGGACAATCCAAAAGGGAGTGTGATGGCAATTACTACAAGAAGTGGTGTAACAACCACCGATCCACAGCCCATATTCATCGAGGTTCCCGTTGAGAAGGAGAAAGAAGATGTCTACGTACTTCCTCCGGCTTATAAACCTCCCTTGCCATTCCCGCAGTCTAGAGCAAGAGCGCGTCTAGACAAACACTTTGGTAAGTTCGTTGAACTCATGAGCAAACTGCACATCAACATACCTTTTCTTGATGCAATTTTAGGTATGCCCGCTTATGGGAAGTTCTTGAAGGAGATCCTCCCTAACAACAGGAAGCTTGAAGATTTTGGTTAAGTTAAGATGACTTCGAAGTCGTCGGAACTCATCAAAACAATGAGAGAAAAGATGCCCCCAAAGCTGCGAGATCCGGGGTTATTTTGCATACCAATAGGAGTGGGAGAAGTCACATATGATGCACTTTGTGAATTGGGAGCAAGTGTGAGCATCATTCCACTTGCTTTGTGTGAGAAGGTTGGTTTAGGTGAACCTAAACCGGTGAAGATGACGTTGTACATGGTGGATCGATCCATTACTCGACCCATTGGTATCATTGAAGAAGTCCCAGTTAAGCTTGGCAGATCCTATATTCCTATAGACTTTGTTGTGCTTGACATTCCTGCTGATTGTCCGGTCCCAATCATACTTGGGAGACCTTTTCTTGCAACTTCCGGCTGCATGGTTGATTGCAAGAACGCTAAATTGGCCTTCGACGTTGGAGAAGAGAAAGTTGAATTTGTACTCTCAGCTTTGACAAAAGAACCATCACTTGGAGAGGGCGTTTTCAACATATATGATGAAGAGGATTCTTGAGAAGTAGTAAGTTCGATCTTTTTCAAAGATCCTTTACAAAAGGTAATAAGCATGAGCATCATGGAACAAGGAGCCGAAGAGGATTGTAACCTTGAAGTTGAGGCTTTGGAAGAGTTAGAAGAGGTGCAAATTGAAAAATTCGAAGAATTGCACGATAGTTCGGAAAATATCCGAAACCACGGGTCAGAGATGTTTTCCACGGGCGTGTTTTCATTAATTCCACCCGTGGAAACCTATGTCGAGAGCATCCTTGGCCATACCACGGCCGTGGAAGTATCAGAGAGGCCGTGGTTTTTGAAAATTCTGAGGGAGATTCCGTTCTTTCTACAAACATTCTTGCTCCTTCTTCTACCACTTCCACACCATTGGAGACATCCAAAGAGACTCCGGACAGCCCTCACAACACACCAAAGGCATCTAGAACTAACTATAACGTTTCCCGTTATAGTTAGTTCTAGTTTAAGTGAAGATGAACATGATAGGCTTATGATTGTCCTGAAGAAACATAGGAAAGTCTTAGGTTACACTATAGAGGATCTTGTAGGGATTAAGCCATCACTATGTATGCATAAGATATTAATGGAGGATAACCATAAGCCTTCACGTGAACCTCAAAGACGGTTAAATCGGATCATGAAAGAGGTAGTGAAGAAGGAAATCCTTAAGCTTCTTGATGCAGGAATTATATTCCCTATTTCCGATAGCAAATGGGTGAACCCCGTTCATGTTGTGCCAAAGAAGGGAGGAATGACCGTTGTGACTAACAAGAACAACGAACTCATTCCAACAAGAACAATGAGGGGATGGAGAATGTGTATAGACTATCGCAAGCTGAATATTGCGACAAGGAAGGATCACTTCCCGCTGCTCTTCATTGATCAAATGCTTGAGAGGTTAGCACAACATTCTTATTTTTGCTATCTTGATAGTTATAGTTGCTTCTTCTAGATTCCGATCCATCCGGACCATCAATAGGAAGACCACATTCACGTGCCCATGGGGTATCTTCACTTATAGGAGGATGCCATTCAGATTGTTCAACGCTCCATCCACCTTTCAAAGGTTTATGATGGCCATCTTCTCGGAGTACATTGAGGAAATCATGGAGGTTTTTATGGATGATTTTTCTGTTTATGGTTCCTCATTGGATAATTGTCTTGCTAACCTATCTCTAGTTCTACAAAGATGTGAAGACACTAACCTAGTTTTAAATTGGGAGAAGTGTCATTTTATGGTTAGTGAGGGCATAGTATTAGGACACTTGATCTCTAATAAAGGAATTGAGGTTGACAAGGCTAAGATTGAAACAATAGAAAAGCTTCGTCCTCCATCTTCGGTGAAGGGGATTAGAAGTTTTCTAGGGCATGTTGGATTCTATAGGAGGTTCATTAAGGATTTCTCGAAATTTTCTAAACCGTTGACTAATCTATTGATGAAGGATGCCGTTTTTGAATTTTCAAAAGAGTGTTTAGATGC
This sequence comes from Fagopyrum homotropicum, assembly GCA_033239125.1. Taxonomy (NCBI): domain Eukaryota; kingdom Viridiplantae; phylum Streptophyta; class Magnoliopsida; order Caryophyllales; family Polygonaceae; genus Fagopyrum; species Fagopyrum homotropicum. Next base: position 91,763,759 of record BSWB01000003.1, on the reverse strand, counting down.
TTTCTACAAGATCAAAGAAGCTTTAATCTCAGCCCCAATAATTCAACCTCCAGATTGGAGTCTTCCATTTGAGATCATGTGCGATGCAAGTGACATAGCAATGGGAGCGGTGCTTTGACAAAAGAAAGATGGACGCACTCGTGCAATTTATTATGCTAGTAAAACGCTTGAAGCTCAGCTCAACTACGCCAGAACGGAGAAGGAATTACTTGCTATTGTGTATGCATTTGAGAAGTTTCGTTCTTATCTTGTAGGAGCGAAGGTGATTGTATACATAGATCATTCAGCCATTCGGTATTTGCTTGCCAAGAGAGATGCAAAAACAAGGCTGGTTAGATAGATTCTTCTCCTTCAAGAGTTCGATCTTGAAATTCGTGACAAGAAAGGATCCAAAAATTCAGTTACGGATCACTTGAGTCGTCTACCACATGTCACCCATGATGACCTTCCTATTGATGACTCTTTCCCGGACGAACAATTGCATCTAATGGAAGAGTGTCTTGATCATATTTCTAGAGGTAACAAACCTTGGTTTGCTGATTTTGTAAATTATTTGGTTTGTCAGGAAATACCTCCCGGACTATCCTACGCTCAAAGGAATAAGTTCTTTAAGGATGTCCGCCAATACTATTGGAATGAACCTTTACTATTCAAGAGAGGTCCAGATGGCATCATTAGATGATGTTACCTGAAGACGAAATGCAAAGTGTCATTCGTCATTGTCATTCTCTTCCTTGTGGAGGACATGCTAGTTCTCACAAGACTTGTGCTAATGTATTACAATCCGGATTCTTTTGGCCTACATATTTAAGGATGTGTAAACCTTTGTTGCTTGTTGCGATGCTTGTCAAAGAACAGGGAACATATCTAGGAGGAATGAAATGCCTATAAACAACATCCAAGAAGTGGAGATCTTTGACGTTTACGTAGTTGACTTCATGGGACCATTCCCATCAACTTGTGGTAATCAATACATACTTCTAGCTGTAGATTACGTTTCAAGATGAGTTGAAGCTATTGCTTCTCCAACTAATGATACAATGGTGGTTGTAAAGTTCTTTAATCGAACTATTTTCCCAAGGTTTGGGACACCCCGAACCATCATTAGTGATGGAGGATCACACTTCATTGCCCGTCGATTTGAGGCTCTATTAGCTAAGTATGGGGTGACTCAAAAGATCGCAACCCCTTACCATCCGCAAACAAGTTGACAAGTGGAGATTTCCAATAGAGAAATCCAGGGAATTCTAGAGAAAATTGTCTCTAGAACAAGAAAGTATTGGGTGTTAAAGCTAGATGACGCATTGTGGGCATATAGAACGGCATACAAGACTCCCATTGGCACAACACCATACAATCTTGTGTATGGGACGTCTTGTCATCTTCCGGTGGAGTTAGAACACAAGGTGTATTGGGCTGTCAAGTGGCTGAACTTTGGCATGAAGGAAGCGGGAGAGAAACGTCTCTTGGACCTCAATGAGTTACAAGAACTCGCTTGAATGCATATGAGAATGCCAAGATTTACAAGGAGAGAGCAAAGCGTTGGCATGATAAGCACATCATTCCAAAGGAATTCAAAGAAGGAGACCTTGTTATTCTTTTCAATTCGAGACTTCGACTCTTTCCAGGTAAGCTTAAGTCTCGTTGGACAAGACCTTATGTTATTAAGCACGTTTTTCCCCATGGTGCAGTTGAAGTATGGGGTGAAAAGTGCGGAAGTTTCAAGGTGAATGGCCAACGACTCAAGAGATACTAGCCGGAACTTCAAACTGAGGAGATAGCACCAATTCTCCTCACTTAAGCACAAAGGATAGGTCTACCTACGGACCCAAAACAAAGCGCTACTTGGGAAGCAACCCAAGGTAATGTATTTTCCCCCTTTTTCTTAGAATAGATTCGCGTAGATTGTTTTGTTTTGTTTTTCGTTGGTGTCTTTCCGGTATGTCTTGTGCCTTTGAATGTCAGGCTTCAAGAACAACCAAGAGAAGTGAAGGAAGCCAAAGGAACGACAAATTTGGATTTTTGGCAAAAATTCAGAATTTCACGGGTTTAAATAGGAAACCATGGCCGTGGTTTCTTAATTTTTGGTCGTGGAAGCCCAGGTCGAGAGCAACCACGGCCAAAACCACGGCCGTGGAAGTAGCAGGTGGCCGTGGTTTTCAAAATTTGGCTGAGGGTATATAAGGCCGTCTTCTTCACAAACCACACAACCTTCTCCCCATTTCCACCACTGCCGCCCATGTGATGAGTTGGTTTGTTTGAGTTGCTTCATAGACTATGTGAGTTTCTTTGTTCTTTTCCTTTTTCTTTTATTTCACATTAGGGACAATGTGTAATTCAAGTATGGGATGGATTAAGATTCTCAATGTGTTGCAATAACTTGACATTATGCTTCGTTTCTTATCCATGAACATTTGCACTTTTATTTCTTGTCACACTTTTCTTATTTGTCTTGCATTTTTAAGCATTGAAAAACCTATAAAAATTTGAAAAATATTGTGCTTCTAGGATTGGAAAAGACCTCAATGATAATATTTCTTGTGGATTGAATTTTTGATGACATTTGTGTGTTTAAGATGAGTTGTGAATTGTGGAGAAGTTGAGTATATTGTTTGACCTTCTTGCAAGTTTCACAATGTAAAAATTGTTGTCTAAATCATGTTGAGGAATGAAAGTTGAAATTGCATTACAAGTTCTTGCACTTCTTTTCGAAATGATTAAGGCACATCGATTTTTCTTGCTTCTTCTTAATCCATTTAGCTCCTCAATAAATTTTTGCCTCTTTACCTATCCGGGAATTAGGAAGTGTGTAATGTATGGAATAATTGATGTGAGGGCTTTGGAAAGTGTTAATTCAAAGTATAGAAAAATAGGTTTGGGGACATCGAACATGAGGATGAGTAACTCGGCACCGTTCACATAACCGGGTCTTTGTGTCTTGCCAAAGTCCGAATGAACGATAGTCCTAACGGGATATGGTATGTGTACCATGGGTTTGAGACATCTCGAAAAACTTGAGAATAGCTGATTTCCTAGGCTTTGGTTTATGTACACCGCTGTCCATATTTCCAAAAAGTAAAGTATAAGAAAATTTGCATGCAAAGCATGTTTGGGAAGCAATGTTCTTCTTGCTTGTGTTGTGTAGTTCCTTTTTCCTGGATATTGCACCACATTACCTTACAAAAGTCCTACCCATTCACGTTTCTTGACCTTTGCTTGAAAAGCCTTAAGATCTTTGGGTTGTTGTTTGACTTAGTGATTTAATCGGATTTCCACATGATTGATTTTGACATTACTTTTTGTTATGATGTTTGTCTTGGAGCTTTTGCGATGTATGATGCTTCTTTTGCATGACATGATTCATTTTGTGTGCATAGAGGTTTTCAAGGAACCATGAAACAAGATTGGAGAGCGATCTATTGAATAGAAGCACAATACCTAAAAGACTTGTTTTTCCCTTATTTTGCATTCATATTTCATCCTACCTTGTGTTCTTGATTTTGAAAAACTTGCTTGGGGACAAGCAAGAGACAAGTATGGGATATTTTGATAGCATGAAATATGACATTATTTTAGGCACATATTTAGGTAGATTTTCCCCTTCTTTTGTGTACATGGATATGAGTTTGAAGCATATATGAGCACATTTACCTATTATGTTGGTATAGAAATCTACATAAGTTTTGTTGTGATTATAGGTGAATAAAGACTTGGATTGGAGCATAAATGGAGCATGTGGGCGTGAATGATCATGCTAGACATCAAGGGGATGCATTGTTCCAACTAAGGAAGGAGCATAATTGGAAAGCTTTGGAGAACAAAGGATTGAACGCCAATTTCAGGATTTCTACGGCCAAGTACATAAAACCACTGACGTGGTTTTGGTAATTAATTGAATTAAGGGCGTGGAAAGCCATGTCGTAAGCACCCACGGTCAATTCCATGGCCGTGGAAACCTAAGATGACCGTGGTTTTCCAATGACCGCCACGTGGCACTTTTGCCACGTCAGTATTCGTTACGGACCCTTTTCGTAACCCTAGTTTTTCCTATAATAAGGTTGAAGAAAGAGAGAAGAGGGACACGATGGACCATTTGCAAGGTTACACATTTGGATCTTCACTTACACATCGTAAGAGGAGATTTGGGATTGAAGGTTTGGAGGAAGATTTGAGGAAAGACGCACTTTTCTATTTCGGAGTTGGAAGATCTTAGGATTGCACTTTGAAGGCGGATTGACATCCCGTTCTTCTTGTTCTTTAAGATTTGTGAAAAATTTTTGATTCTCTTCTGTATTCATTAAATACAAACACGGATTTTGAGTTATTTGAGATTGGTTTTGCATTCATTATTGAGTTTTCGAAGTTCTGTATTTTCTCTCTTCTAAACTTGATTATTGATTCAATGACAATGATTGTTGGCTAAAACCCTTAAGAGATTCTAAGTTGAAGGGTTGATAGTTGTGGCATAGATGATGATAGATTGAACCAAAACAGATTGGACCCTGAGAGTTGCGAGAAACCTCGCCGTCATACCTTTTCACGGTTTGTTCTTGAGTTCCACGGTAGTGGTTTCTCAAGAACTGACCGTGGTTTTGCCTGTTTGACGTGCTTTGCTTTTGCTTTGATCCAAAGTTAAAGATTGGCCCTAACCTAGCCTTGGTTTACCTTTTCTAGGTAGTAGTGAGACTCAACACCCTCTACTTAGGTTATGAGTGTCACAACCTTAACCTGTTTGGATTATCTTTGATTCCCTTGGGTTTGGGCATGGGTATTTGAGAGTTTAATCTTGTCCTTAGATCCTCTTTATAACAAGACTCAACATAGTTTATTGAGAGAGCCTTTGGGTAAGATATATGGGTTTGGAACTTTACCGTACAACACCCTATCTTAGATTTATACCTTTGCAATCCTAACTCTGTCCTTATATCTTTAGAACATCTTGAATCGATTGCCACAATTGGATACCTGAATCCTTAGAATTGTTGTTTTCCCATTAATCTGTACAAAAGCTTATTTACTTGCCAAACGATTTTATCAACTGAATTTGATTCCCCAAATTCCTAAGTTCGACTATGGAATTCTTGCTTAACTACACTAATCCGTACACTGCGGGCTCGCTTGCTTAAATTCAGATTTTATAAATTTAAGACTTAGTGACGCACACTTTAGAGCGAACATCCATACCTGAATTTAGATTTTAGTTTGCCAAATCCTATTCTTGTTGCACCTTTCCTGGTCCATACGCAAGCCTAGGATGAGACTTACCCGTTGATTCCTTTGCTTGTATACCGATGATGATGAGTGTTAGGTAAGAAAGGTTTATCCTTTATTGGGGTTTGAGTGTGCCTTCATCCTACCTTTGTGAGTTAGCCTGAGACTTACCCGGTAAAGGTTAGTTCTATCCCTTTAGGTGGTGTGTTGGTTTGAGATTATAATTTCTTCCCTTAGTTCCTTGAGACTTACCTGGTGAGAGAATCTTTGGTTTGGGATAGTGAGTAGTGAGACTTATCCGGTGATCTATTCCCACCTTAGAAATACCTTCCCTTGTAAACCTCAGCTTTGTCCACGTTATCCTTTGAGATCTTGAGTCGGAACCACAAGTGGATGCTTTGACCTCTAGAATCTGCATCACTTTATCTGATTATTACATCATCTTTGATATCTTTGCCTTGCAAACGAGAGACAAGAAGCTACTAGGAGGGAAATTGAGGAAATTAGGTAAGCTCTTGTATAAAGAGAGCTTAATCTTCATCAACAACCACCTCCACCACTGCCTCAACCGGCGGTACATGTTCGGGTTGAACCGATTATTATTGAGGAGCCACAAACACTTGGACAATGAATGGAATCGGCTCAAAGAGTACACCGTCCGCGTGTCAATTTAGGAGAACCCGTAGCTCATGACTATGAGTTTCGCCCTCAAGTGCTACAAATGATCCGGCACAACCAATTTGTAGGAATGTAAGGAGAGTCTCCACATCAACACCTTATGAACTACGAGATCTTGATGGAGACTCTAAGACTGCCTAGATTGGAGAGCAACAACCATAAGCTTAGGGCTTTCTCCTTCTCACTTAAGGAGAAGGCTTTGGCTTGGTACCAATCCATACCACTAGGACGATTGGGTACTTGGGAGGAGATGACAACCGAGTTTCTTACAAAGTTCTTCCCGCCTTCCAAGACAACCGAACTAAGAGGAAAGATAAATGCCTTCACAATGAAGGATAAAGAGAGCCTATTCAAGTCTTGGGAGAGGTTCAAGGACCTCCTCCTTGATTATCCACACCATGGGATACCGAAAATAGAGCTATTGGAGATATATTTTAAGGGGCTTGATGAGGATACTCCATTCAAGCTCGAATTGCTTTTCGGAGGAACATTCATGGAGAAGAATGTGGATGAGGCTTGGGAGTTCCTAGAGAAACAAGCATTGGTGACAGAAAAGTACTCTCATAGGAAGAGTGATCGGAGGAAATCGGGAGCTTATCAAGTTAGTGAATTCATCATGAGCAACTACAAACTTGATACAATTAAAAATGAGCTCAAGTCTTGAGAGAGTTGTGTGCTACAACTTTGAAGAACCAAGCAACTCCTCAAGTGCAACTACAAGCTCAAGCAAATTTGGCTTCCAAGGAAGAGGATGTGAATTACATGGGAAAGGGGCAACTTCAATGGGGGCTATCAAGGCCCAAGAAATTACAACAGCCGGAACTTCAACAACTACCGTCCCAACCACAACCATCCCGGGTTCTCCTAATTGAACCCGCATGGTGCATTAAACCCTTCCGCTTTCACAAGCCAAGCACCACCACCTAAGGCTTCACAAGAGCCTCCAACCGGTTTTGCTCAACCACCAAAGGATAGGAACGAGATAATGTTCGAACAATTGCTTGGAAGGTTGAGTGGGCTTGACAGTACCGTGGGATCAATTTCCAAAGCTCAAAAATGCTAAAAGACCAAGTATTCCAAAAAGCGGGGGAGACACAAAGAGATCCGGGGAAGCTTCCCGGAAGGACCGAGGAGAACCCAAGAGGGCAAGTGTTAGCTTATGACATAAAATATGACCTTTTCTTCATACATCTCGGCCGATATTCACTATGATCCGCCCGAGGTTCTTGTTCTGTTGTTCTTTTGTTGATATTTTTTTGCATGTTAGGGTGTTTGAGTGTTGAAATCCTAGTGTTTATTGAGCTTAATATAGCTTAGGGTGACCTATGTTTGTAAACTAAGTAAGGGAAGAGACTTACTCGGTAATTCCCGCTCTTAGGTATAGAAGATGATGAACTCTAAGTAGTAGTGAGCCAAAAAAAAGCCGCTATTGGATTGAGTGTGCTAAGATCATTGCTTAAGGCTTGCCTTTTTCGAGACTTACCCGGTAAGGAAAGATTTGACCCTTAGGTAGTGCTCCGGTTTGTGTAGAATTCTCAACCTTAGTTCCTTGAGGCTTATCCGGTAATAGGACTTTGATGCGGGATTAGTGAACATGAGACTTACCTGGTGATTGCTACCATTAGTGAAACACCCTTTCCCAACATACCGCAACTTGTCCTTTTTTGAATAGAAGCTTGAGTCCATGCCATAACCGAAAATCCGAATCTCTAGATTCCGCTTTTCTTGCTTTGATTCCGTATCTTGTGTTTCTGTTGTTGTTTGATTGTTAACCATGCATGATTGTGATCTTTGATTGATCACCATAAAATCCAACCAAAAACATTATGATTTTTATTTATTTATTCTCATCTCTTTTCTTAGTCTAGACTCACACTATCCATGATCATTGCATGATTCAATTTCACCTTAGTATTTGTGTTCGACCTTGGAATGCTTTCCTTTCTACGAAACGACCCATACACTGTGGGTTCTCTAGGATCCTAGGAGAATAGATCGAGTTATAAATTGTAAGGCTTTTGCGTGGTACATTTCTAGTGTAAAAGACATCTTTCAAACTCAGTAGACCCTTTCATCTTAGAGTTGACATCATGTCTTTGGTTTTTGTAGAAGTTCTTGAGACTTCAGAGAGCCTTTAGAGTTTCCAGAATTTTAGGGGTAAAATTGTCTTTTCTCAAAAAGGAGTCGGTTTAGTACGTTTATTAGATATTCGTTCTAACCTAGAAGTTAGAACTTCTAGATGTCGGATAAGTGATATTGATTCATTTTCCTATTGTGATCAGACAGTTGTGATCATACTCAAATGAAATCGAGTTATATTATTGACTGAACTTAACTTGGTACAGGTAAGTCCTCTGTGCTTACTTAGTTGAAGTCTTATATTGGTTGAATGCCATGAGTGGTGTTTGTTGTATGTGTTTATCTTATGATAACGGGATTAGTATGACTAGTTATTATTGGCCCAAGAGTAACGGGCGGTGACATCATCTACCCAACTATTGAGGGAGACTAAGACGTTCTCCGCGACTAGCCCAGACATGGTATACGGGGAGGGTATTGAACCACTCCTCGTGGTATACGGGGAGGTGCGCCGAACCACTTTTGTTGGTATATGGGGACGGAGGCGAGAGTCTTAGACTTCTCGTGCCACAACCATAAATTGGATTTAGAAGTGAATGACCTTAATGAAGATAATAATTGAATTCTGTGTGAGCATGATATGCGTTTCATTTCCGCATTGTGTGTGTTTCTGCTTTTGTTATTCTTCTAATATGTAGGTTGTTAGCTAACAGTTTATCCGATGTTTTAGATGTTTTTTAGGTATAAATAGTAGTAGAGAGACCCGGAGCGGATGGTCAGCCAAGTCCACATACTTATTTGGATGGGAACGAGAGAGTCTTTCAATTTCTGCATGCACAATATAATGATATTTCCATCTTGTAAGGCTATCACATGTTATACATTCATGCAAATATAATCTATAGTTTTCAAAGTGTTTTATTTACATTTGTGCCTTGTTGTAAGATCTAGTAAAGTTGTCGTTAAACTATGGTCGGGATCCATTTGGGATGTTACAACATGGTATCAGAGTTCTAGGTTGACAAAAATGACACTTGCAATCTTCTTAAAGTCCGAAAGTAGAAAATAACCAAAATCCGAAAGGAGTCTGAAAATTTCAAAATCAATGAAGATTGAAGAAGATATGGGTTGTTTTTATGTCAATTTTACACAATATATTGGTGGGTGAATAAAAAGGAGCATTTTCATATGTTTTGGTACTTAAGTTTAATTGTGTTAGTATTAGTATGTGTGTATTTTGAAAATAGTCTTTGTAGTTATGATTAAGTTTGTGTAGCTAGATTATGTAATATAATGTAAATGATTCTCGAATATAAGTGTATTTTAAATCGTTTCGTGTAGTTAAGAAATTCGTGTAACTATTTACTTGTGTAAAGACATTTGTGTAATATGTTTAGATTGCTTTAATTTAGATAAAAAAATATTTACTTGTGTAAAAATATTTGTGTAATATATTTACTTGTGTAAAGATATCAGTGTGTTAGTTAATAAGGGTAGTATTGGAATTACTCAATTAAAAAGGCATACGTTCTCCAATGCAAAATTTTTTAAGCTTATTGAATACAACAATAGTGAATTTTTAGGCACCTTTTGCAAATTCACCCATGTATTATATTTAGGGATTATATTTGAGAAAAAAGCCTTAAATACAATCTCATGTATTATATTTAGGGATTATATTTGAGAAAAAAGCCTTAAATACAATCTCATGGGGACAAGATTGTAGGAAATTTTAATTTCTTTGTGGGCTTGTAAATAAATTTGATCATAATTGCATGAATTTGTTAAAATAAAAGTAGCTTTCAATTTTGATCACACAAAATATGTTATAAACTTAATTAAAAATAAAAATCTATTCAGAAAGAAATTATCATTGTTTAACTCCTTTATATTTACAAAAAGAATGCAAAAATAAATATCTTGTAAACTTAAATGTAGAAATCTATTCAAGGATAGAATATAATTATTTAACATATGTTTATTTACGTAACAACTACAAATATCTACATAAATAAATATAAAAAAATAGATCTTATATTACCAATTCAAACTTATAAAAGCCTCTTTCCTCTAATTTTGTCGTTCAAATTCCCAAACTATCACACTGTGTTGGCTTTGGCCACGGAAAATGAAGAACTGTTTTTATAATTATCGTAAAATTTAAGTTATGTAGTACATGTAAATAGTGATTCAAATGTATGAAAAAATGAATTTTCTTCTCCTCCAGCTCCCCGGCACATGCTTTCTGCAATAACAATATCCCTTCCGGAGGGAAGAGAGAAGTTGCACATCCCAAATCTACTATTAAATTTTAATAAATATTGCATCTTCAAATTGGAGTTTAAATTATTATAAATAGTGCATATTTGATGTAGAGTTTTGATTTCAAATATTTCCATTTCCATAATCACATAATCCAAGTAGAGGAGGGATGGTTTTGATACAGCAGTTTTTGTTGTACATATATATTTTGAGATGTTTAGATGAAATAGTATATATTTCATTTCTACACATGTATTACCTTGTACAAAACATACAGACTGACAGTAGATTACCCTGGCTCATTCTCTTCCCAGATTAACCTGGCGCTGGTTTCTAAGGCAGTTAAGAAGAGCTTGAGCCTGCAAACATCAACAAGCTCAATTCAACTTAAACTTCAATCTCTTCACCATACCACAACACACAAATTCTTACCAATCTTAACACTTTCAATTACTTATAATACCTTCTCCTTGCCCCTAGCTGTGCCCGATTGCGATAAAGCCACCATTGGCGGTACCACACCTTCTTGCAGAGCCATATTGCAAAATTTTGGATTATTGGTGCACAGCTGTACAAGTGCAGCAGCTGCATTCTCCTTCCCTCTAGCCGAACCTAACTCTACAACTTCAACAAGAACAGGAATCCCTCCAAGCCCACTAATGTCATTCTTTCCTTCAGGAATTGTAGCAAGATTTGCCAAGGCTGCAACAGCCTTGTCTACCATTCCTGCACCCGGATCCATTAACTCGATTAAGTATTTTATAGCACCAGCCTCAACAATCTTGCTTTTGTTCTCATGGAGTATAGACAAATTATACAAAGCCGTTGTTGCGTCTTTCTTTGCACTCAAGTTTCCTTTTGCTAATAGCTCAACCAATGGGCCAATGGCTCCAGACCTCCCTATTTTCACCTTGTTTTCCTCAATTACTGAGATGCTGAAGAGAGTTGCAGCTGCGTTCCCCTTAGCCTCCGGACTGCCCGTCTTAAGTACATGGATAAGAGGCTCAATCGCCCCAGCATTTGCTATTGCCGCTTTGTTGTTGTCACTTAGTGATAAGTTGAGTAGAGTTGTCACGCAGATTTCCTGAGTTACCGTGTCGGTTGAATTAAGTGCTTTGACTAACAAGCTGATAGCTCCACAGTTTGCTATTATAACACGGTTTTCCATGTTTTGCTTAGCGAGAACTCTTAATTCTGCAGCTGCTTTTCTTGTTCTGTCTACCGAAGAGCTTTTCAGATCTTCCACCAAACTCTTAACATGGTTTTCTACGTTAGAGAGATTAACTCTACATTCCATGGCAGATGAAGATATGATTCTCGGGTGCAACATTGTTCCATCACGAGATCTTGTACCATTTTTTGAGGTAGTTCTAATGTGTACCGGGGCTAGCTGCTCACGAGAGCCAACATCATTAGCAATTATTTCAGTTGATGATGACAAAGAGTCATAACCATTTGGATGTAAACACTTTTCATCAGTAAAACTCGGTTGGTCTCTTAGGGATATCCTTTCAGTTTCCAAGGAGCCCTCCATTCCAACACGTTGAATTTGAGGTGATAAGGATGCTCTCCTCCGATCCACACCTACTTGCTCACCAGTAGGTGGAATAAAGGCCAAAGGCTGATTTAGGCTCACTGACTTTACCGGGTCAGGAAGTTGCACATTGTTTTGCTCACACCATCTAGCTATAAGTGCCTTGACAGTATAGTTAGCTGTTAGATTAGTGCGGCTTAAAGGCTGCCTCGTCTTGGGGCAAAAGTTAAGACCGAGATCTAGCCAGTTGCTGATATACACTCGTTCATATGTTTGACCTGAGGACACAATTACAGGATCCGTCATCAAATCAAGTGATAAAGGACAGCAAAGATCAGCTGGTATTGGAACAGGAGTAGAGTTCTGTGAATTCTTGATCATGAAAAGACAGTCATGCAACTGCATTATTAGAGCTATCAGCTGATCAAAGTGTTCCATGTCTGCTTTCTTTTCAGCTTGCTCAGCATTCTCCTTCAACTTTTCAAGAGCCACAGCCTCAATGAAGATCTCCTGATTCGACTTTATGCCTAAGAACTCAGCAATTTCCAACAGCCTATCCGGGCTAAACCCCTGGCCCGCAGCTTCGGAAATGAGAGCTTCTGCCTGATCACACACTATGCTCTCTACTTTCCGAGTGCATTCCTGTGCAAGTATTAAGCGCGATTCCTATCATCTTGGAACAATTAATCGAACTTTGCAGTTGCCAGTAGAAGCAAAAGGAGGTTTAGTCTGGTACCTCTAGTGATGCTGTGCTCAACCCATGAGGAAGGGTTTCATGGGGATAGTTGAGAATTTGCAAAATATCAAGGGCACAGCTCCTAAATTTTGTTATCAATGATTCAGCTTCAAGTACCTAATCAGAATTGGAAAATATAATAAGCAGACCATACAGCCTCTGATACAAACAATGTGCTAAAACAAGAAAAATTGAAGGTATAGGGGTAGGGCAGAAAAGATGAGAAGCATACAAAAGCGAGTCGGCTGGCCAACGGATGCCGGTTCTTGAAAAGATCAAATGATTCATCAACCGACTGACAAAGTTGAAGACATGCTCTCGAAAGAAGATCATCGGAAGCTATATCAGTTTTAACAATTGCATCAAGTACTGGCCTCAACGACACGAGTGATTCTTCCATGTTTAGGTAATATTGCATCAGCGATTCAACATCGAAGGTTGCACAAGATGATGTAAACTGAAGAAAGGAATCGATTTTGTTAAGCAGCAATTGCAGTGATGCAACCTCCATCATACCTGAAACAAGGCCTAATAAGTTGATTTTGATAAGCAGCTGTTGAACTCGAAACTAAAAAGAATGAACAGTAACCGTAAAGAGATTAAGTGGAAACCCTAAAAGCACAAAACTGAGAGAGATGATTGTCAAGAACTCCAGATTGAAGCACAAAACGCAGATTTCATTGCGTTGTCTTCCTGGGGGTTTGCAGAAGAAGGAGGGATCGAAAGGACAAGATAGCAGAAAGCGAAAATGAGAGGAAGAAACAGAGGATGTTTCAAATGGGGAAAGGAGGAAGGAGCAAAGACTTTTAAAATTGTCGTCTCTCTATTCAATATGTTTCATAATTTGTCAATAAATGTGGGCTTAACGAACAACCCCATTGCCAATTTCAACTACCGCTTTCTAACTTGGGCAGTGTTTGGTCAATGATCAGATATTTCTATTGCTAAATATATTAGCATTTAGATAAATTTTAAGACAAACATATCCTTCGTACAATATGTTTTTTTTTTTATGAGTAATTACAAGATCATTTAAAATGATACAATCTAAATACAGTCGATGAATTAATAATTTTTAAAAATTTCTTCTTAATATTAAATTTTCTATAATATTTTCAAAAAATGTTTTTTCTTCACAAGACTTTGCACTAAATTGTTGTATTATACTATTATGAGTTTAGGATAAAAAAAAGTCAAATCACTTTTGTATAAGAAATGTAATCTAATAATATTTTTGATATTTGAAATTACTTGTATGCGATACAAGAATTGTGGACAATATATTTATATATTATTTCTTGTACAAGAAAGTTATTTACATTAAATCCCGTATCAGAGAAAATTCGAGCATTATAATTAACATATATTTATAATATTCAAAAACAAGAATAAATCATGAGTTTAACTTGTCCAATTGGTATTAGGATGGGAGGGAGAAATTATCGACCAAATATCAATTCTCCTAAACTACATTCGTCTATTAATTTTTCATCTCTCTTACAAGAATAATATATATTTTCAGCAAATCTTCTAGAGCTTGCATGTCACCCTATAAAAGTACACACGAATCAATGTAGCATAAACTGCATATATATCAATATATATTCTAGTGTCAAAGTAATCCTCTCTTCAGTTTATGTTCCAATATGCAAACCTTCTGATTTTTCTTAGGCTGAAATGCATAAGAGGCAATAGATAAGGGTATAGTTTAGGGAGCCAAAATCTAGCTCAGTAGTACAAGTATCAAGTTTCACAAGATAAAACAAACTGCATTGATCATCCATTAGTATTTAGTAGAATACTCCAAAATCTTGTTGGATATATATAGAAGAGTAATATAAGCAAGGAATGGTTTTGATGCATCTAACTGTCTACCTGCCTAGGCTAGTCGCAAAGAACCTCCTAACTCTCGCAAGAGCTAGACAGCGATGTCATCGCCCGTTATCATACACTTGGGCCAATTACAATATACAAAGGTCATCCTATTCCAGGTTCATTGTTATAACGTAACTCAACACACACTACCATCACACATCATACTAATACGCAAAAGCTAGCTAAGTAAGTCCGTGGACTTAACTGAATGAAGTCAAAATCCCGAAACAATGCTATTTCTTGATTCCGCAAGAACAACAACTCAACCACCTAGTTATGAAAGGAAACACTTTGATCAAAAACACATCCACCCCTTAGAAGTTCCTTAACTTCTAAGTTAACGAGGTTATTTAAGAAAGAACCCAACTAACCCTATATTGTTGTAAAAGACGGTATCATCCCTAGGTCCGGAAAGCTTCAAGATACTAATAAGGGTTAGCCTCAACCGCTCACCACATAACAAGCGTTTAGATTGGTAGGGTGTAGTGGTTGTTGTACGTATGTTAGAAGCGAGAGGAGAGTTTGTTAGTTTAGGCCTAGATTATGTAGTTGTTGGTTTAGTTGCTTTGAATCAGATAGCCTTTTATATATATAGTGACCTCTCTTAAGTTAGTATGCATGGATTAAGCGATACTAGCTTAGTAAACGCTAGTTATGTTGGTGAGTAATTAAGGTTAACCCTTATTAGTATCTTGAAGCTTTCCGGACGTGGGGATGATACCGTCTTTTACAACAATATAGGGTTAGTTGGGTTCTTTCTTAAATAACCTCGATAAATTAGAATTTAAGGAACTTCTAAGGGGTAGATGTGTTTTTGATAAAAGTTTTTCCATTCATAGCCAGGTGGTTGAGTTGTTGTTCTTGCGAAATAAAGTTGTAGCATTGTTTCGGAATTTTGACTTGATTCAGGTAAGTCCACGGACTTACTTAGCTAGCTTTTGCTTATTAGTATGATGTGTGATGGTAGTGTGTATTGAGTATGGTTATAACAATGAAACCGGAATAAGGTGACCTTTGTATATTGTAATTGGCCCAAGTGTATGATAACGGGCAGTGACATCACTACCTAGCTCTTGCGAGAGCTAGGAGGTTCTCTGCGACTAGTCCAGGCAAGTAGACGGTTGGATGCATCAAAACCATTCTTTGCTGGTATACGGGGACAGAGGCGAGTTTCGGGAATTCTCGTGTCACAAACCAAAGTTGAATTAGTAAAGGAATAACATAATCAAAGATAATAAATGGGTTTGTGTGCAAGCATGTTGTGTGTGTGTGTTTCCTTATATGTATATGTGCATTTACCATTTATCCTAATGCTTAGAATGTTAGCTAGCAGTTTTATACCGCTTGTAGGTGCCTTGCAGGTTAGGGATGTGCCGGGTGATCCGCTGATAGTGAGTAGCCGGGATTCCGTATATTATAGGACGGGATCGGATTTATCTTATCGTTGTCATAGACTTGCATTATGGATGTTTGTTGTTTTGAGAACTCGGTTGGAGTTTCCGTTGTATTTTGGATTATGTCATATTGCATTAAAACTATTTCGTTTTGCCTTTTATTTATGCAATGTTGCAAGATCCGGTGAAATTGTTGTCAGGCTAAGGGTCGAGATCCATTGTGAGGTCCTTGCCCGCAGCATCCCGAGTCCCTCGGATTTGGGATGTTATAATATGGTATTTGAGGAAGGTTGACAACAATGACACTCACAATCTTCTAAAAGGCCGAATAGACAAACAAACAGAGCCAACAAGGGTTCTGAGTTTTCAAAATGAATTTTGTTTTCAAATCACGAACATAGTCGGGTTGGGATAGAATGTACGGGACCACCACTACCTCCGCAGATCTCGACAGCCTAGTTTATTGGATTTGAAGTTGTATGTGGATTGTAGTTAGGATTTCTGGATCTTATAGTAGTATAGTTGCTTTTAGATTTGCGTTATGGATGTTTGTTTTATTTGAGAACTCGGCTGGAGTTTCCGCTTTGAGTTGTATTTTGGATTATTTCATACTGCATTAATTTTGTTTTGCCTTTTATTTGTGCCTTGTTGCAAAATTCGGTGAAATTGTTGTTAGGCTAAGGGTGGGGACCCATTGTAAGGTCCTAGCCCGTATCATCTCGAGTCCCTCGGATTTGGGGTGTTACATTTGGAAGTAGAAGAGTGTGAAGAAGGATGATGTTGACCCTTCGAAAAGGTGTAGATCGAAGACAAAGAAAAGAGATTGTAGATTAAAAATAGTGAGAATGAAGTACAATGGAGCAATGGAGTTATGCTGACTAAGAGGAAGATTATTGTTGTCCACGGTGGTCACAACCACAATATTCTACCATCTCTAGTAGGACATTCAACACTGGCGGGCTTACGAGCGAAAAAGAATGCAAAAGGTGAGATCTAGTTCTACTTTTGGAGTTAAACAAGAGAAATTTTTTGATATAGTTCGAAAGGAATATTCCACAAATATCACACCTTCACAATAGATTTACAATAGATTTGCAATGTTGGACATAAACTAAAGATTAAAGCGGGCGGACGATAATACAACAATAATAATACTTTTTGCATGATCTCAATTATCACACAGATTATAGGACTCTTCCGGGGACAAACATTACATTAGTGACCTTATCTTGAGTCACCATATGTCAAGAATTTGGTTGAACATGTTTCCGTATGTCCTCGTGATGAACACAACCCACAAGACAAACCGGTTAGTATCTTATTACACCCTAAATAATGCTAAAGTTTAAGCTCGATCTTACTTGAGTCCTACATGGAGATGTTTTAGGTCGATCTTACCGTCGGTCGGGTAGACCGGTCGACAAGTCGGATCGATCAAAGGGGCCTTCAAGTGACTTGACATTCTCCTCTACAGTAATGGATTCTTCCAGTGTCATGTCACCCAAACCTACTACAATCAAGGCACTTGTTGTAACAAGGTGTGTTGGATCGAGTCGACGGGACATGATGATCTAGTCGATCTACGGGGGTGAGTCGGCAATACCTCTACAACTTGTGCATCCAAATCAAGAGCCTTTGGGGAAATCTCAAAATCATCATCATTGAAACCCTAATCAAAGGAAGGTGCGGAATCTACAGATCGAGCGGTGGCGGCTATTGTTTCCAAAACCAAATTGAAGGTGGAACAAATCGAAATCTAAGGTGCAACAAATCCGTCAAACCTTCATAAATTGTAATCAAAGTGTAATCAAATCGAAAAAACAGCATGCAAGTTCACATACCTTACTTCGATCGGAATTGTCTTCTTTGACGAGACGGTTTTAGACGGTTCCGAGCAGTTCCTCCCAATTGAGAAGCAGACTGCGAGAAAGCCTAACTAGATGTGGAATCTGGCGATTGAGTGATTTTATAGGATTTTATTTTTTACGTTTTTCCTTTATACCCTTTAAATATTTCTTTTAATCTTTAAAAATTTAGGTAAAAAATAGAGGCGCCTAGTTTGTATTTACGATACAAAAAATGCCTTACAAGCCCAATATTTTCTAAACCTTCTCTAAGGGCATGTTGATTAGCCATATCAATAGCTTCATCACCAGACACCTAAAAGATCAATTTACCCATATAATTTGACATTGTTTTTATCTGTATTTCTAGGAAACAATCATCATTTTTGTACACCGTTAATATTACCTCAATAACTTCATCGTACATGTACATGATACAATTGGCCATATATAATAGAGGATTTGCACCAAAATATTACATATAAGATATAACTATATAAGAGGACGGAAGTTGTCCAACATTACGCAAAAGGAGATCATTGTTCATCAATTTAAATGGTGGGAATGAACAAGTGCACCATATTCTAGCAAATCACTCAGTCTAATTCAAATAAAATAAAATTTCCATTAATTGATATAGTGATATGAGAAGAGGGCATAAAATAAATAAGAACTATAGGTAATTTGAATCCATCTTTAGTTCAAATGAAAAGAGGAACTCACTTGCTTGTTCCTGGTAGCATCAAGTTTACTGTGACTAGAAATTGCATGGAGAAGCATTCCAACATCAGCAAAGCATCCTATGACATTGAGAATCTTGAGATGATGCATAAGCCAAACGTAAAACAACATCCATCATCATAGAGATATATTTCCTGATTAGTGGAATCTTGAAAACCATGCTAAACAAACATAATCTCGGTTGACATTAAAAATTACAGGTTAGAAAAAAACCCTAATGGATAGGGATGACATAAGCAAATATAATTATCAACTTTTATAAAACCTGTACAGAAATGTAAATAAGCAAGTAAAACGTGCAATCATAAAACTTGGAACCAAGCCAATTACTGAAATTCGGTTCATTGTGAGCAATAATGGAAGTTGTGGCTCCCTAATAATATGCAAATATGATTCCACCTGTATACAAAAGAAAAGGCTCACAATTAAACAAAGACATCACGAACAAAAAAAATGGCATGTGAGTTACATCATATAGAGGGTAGTTTAATCATATTGTTACTTTAATCGTATTCTTAAAATTCAATTATCCACTTGAATAGGAGGTGAGTTTCATACAAAAATAGCGATGAGCAGTTTCCATATACAGGTTATATTCTTACGATTAAGAAATAGCAAATGAGCATTATAACTTATTACAGATTGACTACATTCTTGGAAGCAAGTCTTGCTTTGGTCTCTGGTTGATGGTTTTCAACGAGCTACATGGTGGGATATGGGAAGAATTGCCCACAACAAGTCCACCACAGTGGCTCCTCCATTGTCACCATCAATACTAACCCAACATTTGACACTTGCCGTGGTGGGTATGTTACTTGATTCAGCAAGAAAGCAAGTGTTAGAAATGGTTGAACTAGGACGAGATCTAACATATTCTAATGACACACCAAAATGTTTATGAAGGTCAAAAGATGTTAGAGAAGCATATTATATCTCAATCCTCCTCAAGTAGAGCCCCAAGGAACATATCCCGGAGATACTGAAGTCAACCCAGGAGAGACTTGCAACATGCTCCAAGGAGAGAGTTGCAATGTCATTGCTCTAATAAGTGGAAAGAAAGGTGGAGATCCCTCTAAGCATTAATTCCTAAGGAGCCAAAGCTACACCGACAAGACAAAGGGAGGGAAAAGATCATTAGGATGAAGAAGAGCCAAGAGAAGATGAAGCTAGCAAGGAAGGAGTCCAACCAAAGATACTAGCTCCAATTCCTCCAAATCCTCCACTTTTATTTCCTAAAAAGAGAGCTAGAGCCTTTCTAGACAAACAATTTTGAAAATTCATGAAAAGGATTAACAAACTCTACCTCAACATCCCTATTGTGGAAGCCCTTTAAGGTATGCACTCTTATGTGAGTCAACATACCACATCAACCACCAAAATATGGGGGCTAAGAAAGAAGAGGATCCCGAAAAGTTTAGTGTATCGGTTTTTCTTGGAGAACATAGAATTGAGGATTTACGTGACCTTGTAGCAAGTGTAAGCGTAATCCATC
Organism: Fagopyrum homotropicum; assembly: GCA_033239125.1. Classification (NCBI taxonomy): domain Eukaryota; kingdom Viridiplantae; phylum Streptophyta; class Magnoliopsida; order Caryophyllales; family Polygonaceae; genus Fagopyrum; species Fagopyrum homotropicum. Next base: position 91,743,913 of record BSWB01000003.1, on the reverse strand, counting down.
TTTCTATTTACCAAAGATTGAACCTAGGAACACCTAAACCGGTCAAAATGGTACTCTACATGGTTGATAGGTCATCTAAGATATCAGAAGGAATATTGGAAGATGTTCCAATCAAGATTGATAGGTTCATCATACCAATCGACTTTGTAGTTCTTGATGTAAAGAAAGATGAGAGAGTACCAATCATTTTGGGAATAGAATTCTTAGCAACCATTGGAGATCAAATAGATGTGAAGAACGGGATGCTAATATTCAACATTGGAGAAGAAAAGATGATGTACAAGTATTTGAAAGCACCTAAACCACCAAATCAAAGTGTGAAACTCTTGGAAGATATGAGTGATTTTGAAGATTCAAGTGATATAGAAGCATATGAAGAGTTGCAGGTTGTGAAGGTGGTGGTGTTATAAGAAGATGTGCCAAAGAAGTCTAAAGAGAAGATGCATGGATTGGCAAAAGTCATGCTCTACATTTGAAGAAGTGGATCACTAAGAAGAAAGTGCCAAAAGATCAAGGAAATATGGCATCATCAAGCCTAGATCCGGAATGCAAATAAGCTTAGTCGAGCCTAAGACCTTAAACAAGGACGCTTGATGGAAGGCAACCCATTTGTAAGTTTTCTTTGCTTTTTGAATGTGATTTTTTTTTTGAAATAATGTGCTTGGTATATGTGTCTTGATGTCTAAGATAGGGCATAAAAAGGAGGTGAAGAGAAGTGGAGAAAGATGTCCAAGGAAACAAGAAGAGAAGAAAAGATCAAGAGAAGTGAAGCAATTAGAGGTGAGTGGAGATTACCCTTACCTCGAGCTCACAGTTTTCACTCAATCGGGTTTCCAAAAACCCGAGGTAAGTGTATTTTTTCTCTACCCCGAACTTTAGCATTTGAAGGCAAATGAAGCCCAAACAGTCATAGACCCGACCTAGGGTTTAAAAACTCTTCTTCCACCTTCTTCACCATTCTCCCTCACATAACCTAGAGCATCCCCTTACCCCTTCTTACTCCATTGCTCAATTTAAACTTGATTCAATCAAGAACAATCAAAGAATCTCAAATCTAAAATTCTTCTTCTCCAATTCCTCCATTTCTACCCCAAATTTCAAATTCTTCCAAGAATTTGAAATCTCCATAGCTTCCATAACCCAAACCTTCAAAAAATCTTCACAAAACATCATTACTTACCTTCACCCATTCACTTTCTACTATTTTCATTCACAAAAGCTTATTTTCATCCTCAAACCCCATTTTCACCGTTGTTGGTGTAAGAGCCTTAGTCTTTGGAGCCTAGGAGCCTTGCTGAGCCTTAGCTGAGTCCTTGCTGGACCCTGTCAGCCTCCCTTACGGATCCTGTGAGCCACCCTTGCGCCTTAGGAGGGCTGCCCCTGCGCCTTGCCTGATCCGCCCCTGCGGAATTGTGCGCCTGTAGCCACCTTTGTTGACCTCTTGACTTTGATTTTGGTTAGCTTCTTATATAATCTTCCAATTCTTCAGATGAGGGATTTCTTCACCTTATTCCTGCTTCTTCATCCTCTTTACGCTCTTCTTCTCCTTCCTCTTCTCTTCTTTGATCTTCTTGATCTTGTGAGAGAGCTTTTGAGAGTTTGGTGTTGGTTTTGGCCTTGGATGATCTTGAGCTTGTTGCTGAGAATTTTTGTTGTTATGTTGAGGTGCTGTAGGAGGATGATGGTGTGGATCTCCATGGCTGCTTAGGTTTCTGATTGTGGTAAGCCAACTCTTCTTCTTTCCTTTATTTCTTTCTTCTTCCTTGTTTCTTTCTTCCTTTCTTAGCTTAGGATCACAAGTAGACTTGTGTTGGATCCTTTCCTGGCTGTTTTGATGTTCATACATATGTATATGTGTATGTGCGTTGCTATGGTATGGTGAAGAAGTGAAGAAAATTGAGAAAGGGATCGAAGAGAAGTCGGGGCCAAGCCTCTGCACAGACAGCCGCCCCTACGCCTGCACTAGGCCGCCCCTGCACCTTGGGTGAGCCACCCCTGCGCCTCACTGGATCAGCTTGGAGTCCTTGCTTCTGTTGGTACATTTAGGGCATACCTTGTTGGTATGTTTCCTTACTTCCTTTCCTTTGGCCTTGGCTTAGATGTTGGCTAGGCTAGCTTGGTTAGGATGAGTGGTATGATAGAGATGTGCCTTAGGCACTCGTGTTTATGTTGAGGTTATGCCTTAGGAATTTGTAAGCATGTTATGATCTTGAGGTTTAGATTGAGGTTGTAGGTTGGTTATGGTTACGGAGATGAGTCTCCTAACCCTTGCAGTATGTGATGTTGTGTGCCTTGCTATTGCAGGCGTTGGTTACTTCCCCAAGGGGAAGCTGTGACGTGGTATTGGATACGAGTGTTATAGGTAAGTCCATAGGACTTACTTAGCATTCAGTTGTGGATTTGTGTGATTGTGATGGTTGTGTGTGTTCATATGCTTGTGCATTTATAACCTAAACCGGACTAGGATGACCATTTATTACTTTAAATTGCCCAAGTGTATTATAACGGGTCGTGACCACTTGCCTCCGCCTGCGGGTAGGAGGAGGTGCCCTGAAGATGATCTCACAGGAGGGGACGAGTGATGATCACCCCCATGCAAAACTCTTGTGTTACGTTGGATGGGACAAGGTTCTTAAGGCTCCTCGTGTTGCAAAAGAAGTTGAATTAGTAACGGAATAACGTAAATGAAAGATAATAAATTAATGTGTGTGGCATTGCATGTATGAGATGTTGATGTGTGTTTGTTCTATTACCTTCATACTTATTCATTACTATAGCTAATGGTGTATACCGTGTTGTAGATGATTTGCAGGTTAGGAAGACTACAGAGTGAGCCAGATGGTGTAAGCAACCGAGGACTTCTGCACTTTAGGATGCGTGGGATATGTGATCTTTTGTATCAGATGTTTTTGGTTGATGTTTTGTACTCGGCTTTGTGTTTGTAAACTCTTTTGATGTATTATATACAACTTTTATGTATTTGGTTTTAATTTACATGTGCCTTGTTGTAAGATCCAGTGAACTTGTTGTCAGGCTAGGGTGAGGATCCATTGTGAGATCCTAACCCAATGTAGCACTCCGAGTCCCGTGGATTTGGGGTGTTATAGTTGGAGCTTGAAGGTTTTTTAAAAGTTCACTTGATTATTCAATTGCATCACCCAACGGTATTATATTTTACTCCATTAAGAGCTATGATTGAGGAAATTGAGGTGTGAGTTAAATTATTGGATTTTCATGATTATTATGCAATTGAAAATTTCACTTGAATGTTTGATGGAAATTATGAATATGAGAAACTCATTGAATGTTGATATGGGTTACATTAGCTAGAGCTTAATTAAATTTAACCATGATGATGGTATTTGATTTTTCATTCTCATTGATTATTTTTAGTTTTTGATTTTCATTGTTAATTTAAGACATGATAAGTGTTTATATGAGCTCCAATTGATCATATTCTCACTTGTGCTTATAAGATGCAATCTTATCATGTCTTATATCTATTTTATGAGGAATTAATTTAGATTATTTGATCCTAGTTCTAATCACAAGTAAGATTGATTATAGAAGGATGTGGTAGATTATCTTCTTGAACTAGATTGACTATTATGTGTGAGCTTGCTATGCTCTTGATCGTGCTTCAATTCGACGTACTTATGAAATAAATTGGTTGAAAATTTCATGAGTATATCTTGTATTCATGAAATTTGATATCATCTATCACTTTGTTCATAATTTAGGTACTAATCAAGCAAAGTCTACTCTACAACTTGTCACTTTTCTTTGCCAAAAACCATGCCTAGGAAGAAGCTTTTTGTAAATTCTCCCATGAGACAAAAAGACAAGAGGACAATGTTAGAAAGGGAGGAAAGTGAAGATAATCTTGAGGATAAATCTATGGAAAGCCTCCCACAAATCCCTCCACTTGTCTTTAGAGCCAAGATCAAAATCACCATCCCTAAAGCTTACAAAGCCAGCCATGCTAGCTTATCAAGGTTAATTGAGATTCGGCCAACTAGGTACATTGATCGTGCCATGATTAAGAAATTGGAGATGGATGATGATACCTATTTCTTATTTGCCAAATTAAGGCTATATTCTTTCTTGAAGTGGGATGAGAAGACTTATAAGGATCTCACCCTAGACTTCCTTAACACTTTTGAGGCTACTTATCCACCTAGGGATCCCACAAATGATACTATCTCTTTTTGTCTTGGAAACCAAGTAAAACCATGTTTATCAATGGGTCTTTAAAGTAAGGTCTTGAGCTATTTTTGTAATTTTTTTTCAATAAAATCTTATAACTTACTTTTTCAATTTATCAATGGGTCTTCATTTCATGTCTTACCTCATTTTTCTGACCCACCCATTTATTTCCTCATACCATATTACAAATATACTCCTACTAACTTTTTAATATTACAATTATTTTAACTATATGTTAAACCAAACTTTTTATTATTATAACAATAAATAATTATTTAATTATTTTTCAATAACTTAAAATTATTTAATTAAATTTAGCTACTCCAATGCATCTCCTTGATGTCTAGCATGATCAAAAGTGCTCACATGCTCCATTTATGCTCCAATCCAAGCCTTTAATCACCTATAAACACAACAAAGCTTGTGTAGATCTCTATACCAACATAATAGGTGAATGTGCTCATATATGCTTCAAACTCATATCCATGTACACAAAAGAAGGGGAAAAACTACCAAAACATGTGCCTAAAATAATGTCATATTTCATGTTATCACACTCCAAGAAGCAAAACTCTGTCGCCCTATCCACAGCTGAAGCCGAATACATAACTGCATGAGCCTGTTACGCACAAATTCAATGGATAGCTCAACAACTTCGTGATCTTGGCTTTGATTTGAAAGGTATCCCGATTAAATGAGATAATACTAGTGCTATTTCGATTACTAAAAATCTTGTGCAATATTCAAGGACAAAGCATATCGATGTAAGGCATCACTTCATACGTGATCATGTGGAAAAAGGTGATGTTCGATTTCTTGTATATCAACTGACTTGCAGCTTGCAAATATCTTTATTAAGCCTCTACCTGAAGATCAATTCAATTTTATTAGATTATAGCTTGGTATGTTGAACAAGGAAGCATTAATGTAGGGGGAGTAAATTGTTTTATTTTCTCCTTCGTATGCAACCCACTTCTCAATTTCAAGGGCCTTGAAATGGAATCCAAGGGCAAAATTAAATTTCACGGATCTATTTAGAGGTTAATATCTTTTAGATATTTTGATCCCTAAATATTTTTAAAGAAGGATTTTTAAAATGATTTCAAAAGTCTTCATTTTCGGATTCAAAGTTTTGAAAAGAGTTGTTGAGATTAAATTGGAAATAATTTTCGTTTTTCAAGGCCTTGATTCTCTCAAGATCTTGGTAAAAACTATAAATTGTTTTCTTTTCTTTTAAAGGCTTAAAACCTCTCTCTCTTCCCCATTCAACGCTTTTACGTAAACAAAAACCCTTTTCAAAACCCTTGATTTCTCTCACAAATCCATCTATGTCTCCAAGAAGCAAGAAATCTGCTCCTCATCAAGCTTCGGCTTCCAAAAAGGAATCAACTCATATTTCCTGAACTATAGATAGTGAGCAATTTTCTGAAGATTTGGAGACTTTACGAACGACTGGTCTTCCAACTTCCTGGTTCGTCAATTTTCAAGCTACGGGATCTTGGCTTGATGGATTTCACAATCGCCCTCTCTGTATGTGTGACGTGATGGATATTGCGTTTTTGGAAAATCTTCACATCCCCTGCATTGTAAAGCTTCAAAGTTCCACAGTCGGGAAAATCTTAAACCCTAGATATTTTGTCTTTCCACGGCTCATAAGATTGTTTTATGTCAACCTCGTCACAAAACGGGAAAAAGAAATTCTCACCCTTGAAACATTTGTTATAGGTACTCAATTTCTTCTCACTTCTACTGTTTTATGTGAGATTTTAGGAATCCCTACAGATTTCTCATTCACACAACCCCTCCCGATCAGAAAGTGTTCGACTTGCAAAAGAGAAATTCCTGATTCCAAACTCAACATCACGCCAACTCACACACACTTCCCTAACCCTAGATGCTAAAATAGTATTTACCATTCTAGTTAGATGTGTTATCCCTCGTACAAACTCAAGAGAACTATTGACGGATCAATATTTGGAATTGATTCATCTGATCATGTCTGGATTGGACATTGGCGTACCTAACCTCATCCTCAACCATATGGTCCATATTGTTAATTCTAAGAGAGCCATCTCTTTGCCTTATGGAAACCTACTGCCCAAGATCTTTGAACATTTTTCAATTCATGCATCCACTGAAGGTCGACAGATGACTTCTGACAAAATTGATGAATCTTGCTTGGAAAGATTAGGGATTGAGAAGACTCTTGCAGGGGCTTGGACATTGAAGGGAAAATGAGCTATTCCACCTCCTTCCCAAGCAACTCCATCAGCGTCTCTCTCTGCTTCAGAAATCAGGTTAGATGGATGTGAGAAGGAACTAGTTTCTCTGAATCGTGAACTCTCTGATTTTCAGTTTGACACTAAAAGAAGAATGAATGCAAATCATGAATTACTGTCTATCATGCATTCCAAGATAAATAAAATGTATGTTATGAATTCCCTCACTCTTACCACCATGGGAAGGATATTACCTATGACCGAATATGCAGCTCAACACACTGAGGAAAAAGTTGAAAATTTTCTGATGAACTATAAACGTCGAGTACAAAACAAATTTATCCTTAATCCTACTCTTGTTGAGCCAACCATTATGCCGGTGGAAGAATACGAGGTTGTCAAGGAACGACGAGCTAAAGAAAAGAGACGCCTCTTAGTAGTAGAAATGGATAATAGCCACATGCATGCTTCATCCAAGACACGACGTCGATTCTTTGAGGAGGATTCAGACTGATCGTATGATGGTTGTGGGCTTGTTGGTTTTAAACTCATTTTTAGTTTTTGGAAATACTTTTGGGTGTGTAATTGATTGCTTTAAAACTCCCGTGCTTTTATTGTTTTTTCTCCCCTGTTGAAAGACAAAGCGGGAGAAGTTTATGATCCGAAATTTCGATATTTCTGCATTCTGCATTTAAGTTTGTTTTGATGTTTATATATGCATCGCTAAATCTACAATGCAAGTACGTTACTTGTGTTGTATTTCATCAAGGAGGAGACTGAAAACTCCACCTTGAGTATATATTTGAATATGTGATGATGAAAGACTTAACACAAATAAAGTGATTTTTATACTATCAAAATATCGATTGTATTTGTAGTTGCTTGGTTTGTTTGGTGTTTGTCTAAATATGTGCAGGCCTTCGAAACCATTTCAAGGGTTAGACGGAGGCCTTGAAATCATATACAAAGAACAAACACAAAGTTTGAAAAAGTTCAACACAGAGGCCTTGAAAGCCATTTCAAGGGATCAGAAGCCAAAGCCTTGAAGCAATCAGATACAAAGAACAAACACAGAGTTTGAAGAAGTTTAACACGGAGGCCTTAAAAGCAATTTCAAGGGATGAGAAGCCAAAGCCTTGAAGCAAGTTTCAAAGGACAAAACGGCTGGAAGGAATTCAAATCTCTACCAATCAAATCAACCAAGAATCAAAAGAAGATCTTCCAAGGAGATACACTCAACAAGAAGATACACTCAAGAAGAAGATCTCGACCTAGAGGATTCGGTTCAAAACAGGATCTCACAAAGATCATCAACCAAAAGCGCGAGATCTCTTCATCCATCAAATCTCAACAAAATCTGAAGATCTCGATACCCAAAAGATAAAGATCTTTAACAGCGTGAGAAGATTACGGAGAAGAAAAATCAACGTGCTTTAAGGAGATGAAGAAGATAAAGAAGATCGACAATGGCTATCTCATCTCAACCAAGAAGAGTTTTTCATGAAGAAGAAGAACCTCCACAACGGTCATCTTCACAGTGGCTAGAAGACTTCTCCATCGAAGACTATAAATGAAGTGTCGATTGAAGAAGAAAAGACACAAGCTTACACGGAAATATCCAAAGTCTTCAAGCGATACAAAGCATCTTCATCCGATCAAAGAATTTTTTCTTTCTCTGTTTCTACAAAAGCTTTATCCCCTAGAGAGAGATAAAACTTGAGAGCTCAATTGACATATCTAAAGAGTGTTATACTAGAGTGTGTGTTACTCTGCGAAGTAACTAGGCTATTATAGCAAGGTGAAGAGTTGGAGCTAGATCGCAGCATTGGCTACAGTGAGAGAAGAAGGGGATTTCTTCTAGTTTTTATCTAGGACACTTTGAAGCTGATAATAGATAGTTAAATTGTAATATCCGGAATTTTTATTCCGTTTAATTCTGAATCAATTCGGACTTTGAGTCGTTGACGGTTTCCCATTCTATCTAGCATTTCTTTCTTCATAAATTTTATCATTTTATGTAAAATTTAATTCACATAAAATGATAGAATTGTATCAAACCCTAATTCTTATAATTATTTATCATTTTATGTAGAATTTAATTCACATAATATGATAGAATTATATCAAACCCTAATTCTTATAATTAATTCTTAACGACGACTTTAGAAGAGATCATGACAAGGATGAGACGAGACTGTGACAAAGTTGTGACGAGACCATGACAAACACTACTAGAAATGCGGGTTATATGCGACACTTTCCTTCCGACATCGTGCAAATGTGTCGCAAAAAATTTACATCCGCAAAACTCTCGCTAAATTGTGATACCTTAAGGTGCCTCTATTTTTTCGGCACATATAAGTGTCGCAAATGGCATTGTCAGATACACGTATAGGTGTCGCAAATGGTACAAATAGAAACACGGGTTGCGTTTCCTTTTGCCCAATAAAAAACGCTGGGGAGCTTGGACCCAAAAAAGAAATGCTATAAAATAATTAAAATAAAACATTTTGAAACTTTATCTTTTTAATCCTCCTCCCCTTCTAACCCTACCCACCGACTGACCGACTCCAGATTCTTTCTTCGTGTGTACCGGCAGAGAAGAATAATCGAAGAACTGATGTCGACGAATATATTCTTCTATAGATTTGGCATCACGAGTGGACTTCGACGAGTATGACTATCTGGAGAAGACAACAGAAGATCAAAATTTCGCCGAGATAGGGAGGGCAAGGAAAGAGAAAAATCAAAATCTGGTAATTTTGTGGATCTTTGGATTGCTAGTGGAAGGATATTTGGTGGTCGATGAGGTGTAAGATTCTTGTGAAACCTCAAATCTTAGCGGTCTAATTTATACTCATCAAAACAAAGTGGAATTTGCAGATTCAGGAAATGAAACTTACTTAAGTATGCTCACGATAATGCCAATGAAACTTGTTTCAGTTTATTGGTTACGAATTCTAATTTAGGTACACTTCCTCCCCTATTTGATCAAGGGTTGCTGCAATTGGTGTATACTGTTATGTGTTAATGTCGGTGAACATAGTACTGTTATATTAAGTACACATTCCTCTCTCAGTTGGACTTCTCCCTTATGTGTTAATGTATGTGAACATAGTACTGTTATATTTTATGAGTTGGATTGAATCTGCACATCGTGAGTTTGCACTTAATCCAGATTCCTACTTATATAGGGGAGATAACACCCAAGAATGTTCGAGAAGATTAGTATCTTTGTTACGCAGCCTTGTTCTGACATTATATTAGCTTTGATTGACTCTAAGAGATCTCCCTATGTTTGCAGTTGATGCAATTTCTGGACTTGTGATAATTTTTTTGCTGGATCTGTGATTCCCTGGCACCTCCTAGTTTTTATAGGTATCCATGTTTTCCTTTCTTTTCTTCTTTGAACTTCAGTAACAATAAGAAAGTGTCAACCAACAAAACATAAAAGAACTTGGCGCACATTATTAATTTATTTTAGGAATTCATTCCTCACGCATATTTCCATCATTCCTCACGCGTTTATTTCATTCCAGTTTGTAAATTCGATTTCGAAACCTTAGGTGTTACAATGACAGGATCAAGATTCCTTGAGACCAGATTTCATTTCTTCTTTTCCCTTCGATTTTAATCGATTATTCTTCACCTTTGGGCACTTCACATCTAATCGATATTCTCGTCCACTTTGTAATTGAACCACAATTATTGCAGATCCGGTTTATATTGTTACAAAACAGGCAAGGCAAGAATGACTTGCCAAATATTATATCCCCCTTGAAGATTCCGAGAATCACAAAGTTGAATACGAGGCTCGTCTCGCAATTCCCCTTCCTCTGTCAAATTCCCCTTCAATTTCAAGTCGTTTCGATATTCATCATCTAATAATCTGTTATGTTCTATTCTGTTATGATGTTCTTTGCAGATCCATCGGTTGGTGGTTAACAAAGACCCTAAGTTTACCAATTTTGTGGAGGTAGCTCTTTCCTGCTTACATGACTTGACCTATTTTAGATTTCTTCCAGAGTTGTGCTATTATCCGATTGAAATTCCTCCTATGAATGATCTATACAAATTTATTGTTGATATTGCTTATGTGATGGTCTGTGAACTAGTGATTAGAATTGACTCAATATACCAAGTGATTTTCCTATCCGAGAAGCACAATAATACTCAGCGAGCAAACTGATACTCGACTCTTCCAGTGAAGATCACAAGAAAAGGTCATCATCTTCTGTAGCAAAGTATTGTGCAAAGAAGCTGACAAAGAATTGTTCAGTATTGGCTGTTAATAATTGTAAAATCATATATGAGGGAGAAGCATTATCAACTCATATGGCTGAGAAAACAAGAGCTCAGAAGGTTGGAATAGGTATGAGTGGTCGTATTTGATTAGTTGTTTGTGTAGTTGGCTTGGATCTTACTGCTTATTGACTTGTTTCAGGGGCTGATAAAACATAACACTTTACTGAGCATGTTAAGCAGATAAGCCAGTTTTCGCTTGAATCTGAATAGTGGTGTTAATGGTAAAGGGGGGAATTCAACAAATATTGGATTAGAGAAGTGTAAGGTGGGGTGATAAAACATCAAACGAATACTTTGCTACAAAAACCGATTGCTTCAATGTTTGTGAGCTTGATTTGGTATTCAACTTCCATAAGGTGAGTGCTTCATTCTTTACTAATTATTCTAACCTACATCGAACCCATGACTCCATGAGCCTCTCTGTAACACCCCAAATTCTCGGAACTCGGGGAGCTACTGGTTAGGACCTCACAATGGGTCCCGACCTTGGTTTAACAACAACATTACTTGGATCTTACAACAAGGCACAAATGTATTTAAAACAATTTCTAAAACATAATATTTTTAATGGTATAAACGTACACATGTGACAGCCTTACAAACATATATAAAGATACATAACATGCATGACGTATGGAAGACTCCCCCGTCCCCATCTAATGAGTACGTGGACCCGGCTGACCACCCGTTCCGGATCTCTCTGCAACTGTCTATCTCTACAGATCTACAACACGGATAAACCGTTAGCTAACTATCCAAATATAAGCAAAAAGGATAACAGCACAAACACAAGCAGAAACAAAATAAACAAATATCATGCTGGCACTCAACCGTTTATTATCAATTATTTAAGTGATTCACATTATTCAATTTAAGTTGTGGCACGAGAATTATCATTAGTTCTCGCCTCCGTTCCTTATCCAACTGGTGTAGGTCTAGCTGACTTCCACTGGTAGCATCACTACAAACCACGTATGGACTAGTCCCGAAAGAAACCCCCAGTGCCCGCAAGCTACTGAGCAGAATGCCACCGCCCGTTACTCTTAGGCCAAAATATAGGTCGGTAATTATATATCACAACCTATCTCCATAAACATTTCAATCACACACCACCATCATCATTTATACTCATATTTAGAAGTCAGCTAAGTAAGTCCAAAGGACTTACCTGAATCAAATCATAATCCCGTTATCTCGACTCGGTCCACAACCGTAGGAACTCAACCGCCTGTTATAAAAGGCAAGTGGATCACTAATGTATCCCGCTTTATTATAAGTTTCTAACTTCTCAGATATTTAACTCTCTCATCAGATAATTTACCAAAATACCCTCGTAATGGCAAATGACTATTTTGCCCCTAGTGTCCGAAAACTACAAAATGAATATGCCTTAGTTCCAATTCTCCTTTGAAAGTTATTTCCACAATCTAGTTCTCACGAGGTAGTTTGCTAAAAATTTATAAAATTAACCCAACATTCTAGATTTCCAAACGAGTCGCTAAAGTCCGACTTTTATTTAAAATACGAGGCTCGGATTAACATATAAAAATTCCGAATTAAATCTCTAGGTCTTCTATGATATACATTCAACAACAACTCCTATAAAATCTCTGAAGATGGTTCCAAAAAAATTCCAGAAATCTATACTTAGCCAAAAACTGAGTTTTTCCCAAACAACCCAACTAGCCTACTTCGAGCTCTTATAGATCCCGATCCGACCGTTGGATCGGCCTAAACTTTTAATATATCATACTATGCATGTCCTTCTATAACATACTAAAAATTGAACGGTGGATTATATATCCAACATATCTAAACAGTAGCTGAAACATGACTGCAACACACATATTTTCTACACTTCTAACCTCTAGGATCTACAAGAGGTCTTGTGTTCGAGTCTCACTGGTTGCTTCTATGGCATTTCCATTTTAGTGCACGAGGTCTTGGGTTCGAATCCTGTGGTGACAAGGCTGAGTTAGAACCCTTTTCATAACCGGGTGTAAACTGATCGACAGAAGGTAATGTGGGCTTACCTTGGGTCCTATGGTCTCAACTGGGAGTCCCTCTACTCACGTCTACGAGTGGTGTCTGAGTCCTGGCTCGTACATTGCCAGATGGTGTCTACAATACAGCACACAAGAAGGTAAGATGTCCGGTTGAAGGTGGGGATCGACCCTGGGTAATATGGAGTCACAAGGGAGACTGAACCTGCTGTTCTAGTGGAGGGAGCAAGGTTGCTTGATACAGATGGCTGCTATTCTCTTCGATTCAACACAGGGGCGCTGTTTGGAGTTTTTTACACGCAGTGATGGGGTCTGGTATTAACTGTGTTGGTTGTCACTGAAGGTGCGAGAATCTTGTTACGTAGACACGAGAGGTGGCTTGGGGGATGGGCGTTTGTGATTTGAGGGAAGGGTAGACTGCACAGATTGGCATGTTCTTCGGTCTCTACTGGTGCTGTCAACAAGAGGAGGTTTAGAATGGTGTTAGGCTGTCTCAGAATCAGAATGGAACGGAGGGAAGGGAAGAGTGGGATCGGTACTGCCTACCTTGTGGCGTGCACCTGCAGACGGGTGAAGGGAGGCTTGGCACACCGTTGCTATGGTGCTTTGTTCTGGCCCAGGCGTTCCTAGAGCGATCTGTGCAACACACACTTACAGGAGGTAAGGTTGTGGTTATTAGCGTAACCGTAGGGATGCAGCTCTTGGAAGGCGAGTGGACGTCGCTTGTCACGGTCTAAAGAAGGAAGGAGAATCTTCGCTTTGATTGCTCTTGTAACCGCCGCTGCAAGAAGGAGGGTGACGCTGGGCTTGCTTCTAGCATGTAAGTGGGCCTGGCATGGCAAGGTAAGCGGGCTTAGGCAATGAGGCAGTGGGCCTGGCGTGGCAAGGTAAGTTGGGCTAGGCAAGGAGAGAAGTGAGGCTCAAAGAAACAAATGGGTTGTTGCTAACTTATCCGGGTAGCCTTGTCAAGACATCGTCATGGCTTCGTCATGGCCTCGTCACGACCTCGTCACAAATTTGTCAAAAGGGTGTCATTACCTTGTCATAGCCATATATAAATTAGGGTTTGTAGAATTAGGGTTTTGTTATAAAAATCTTATCATTTTATGTGAAGTGAGATTACATAAAATGATAAAATTTGAGATATTGTGTCCGACTAGGTAGACATATAAGGATCAACGGATCGAAATCCGGTTTGCTACGGAATTAATCGGAATAAAATATTCGGATATTACACTCTCCTCCACTTGTAATTCTCCTAGGCGATGCCTATACATGTTTTGAGTTTGGTTGATTAAGCTTGTTGTTGATATTAGAATCAGTTTAGTGTACATCGAAATGCATAAAAATGGCTCTACAACTACAAGAAACTCTTATTTACAAGAAGTTGATGTTAGATTCAATTTCTTATTATTTATAACCATTTAGTTTCAGTTTTTTTTGAAGTGTTGATTCACACTTGTAATTTCTCTACTACTGCTTATGCTTAGTAATTACAAGAAGCTGCTTTTTTAAAGTCTTATCATTAGTAATTCTTTGTAATTCCTCTACTGCTTGCAATTCCTCTATTATCTAGTTATAACACAAACTATATTTTCTAATTTTTTTAATTGTTATGCTTAGTAACTCCTCTAATGCTTGTAATTCCTCTACTGCTTTGTTAATTCATTGGTTAAAGAAAATGTCATAAATGAGTCGGCTCTTATGTTTGTGAACCATATACCCTTACTTCTCTCCACCATGATCTGGACTGCCGGCAACTTTAAATTCATGGAATCATCCGGAGTTAACATGAAGCAAGAATTCAAGGATGGACTTATTTGAAGAATAGGAGGACTTTATGCATGATATTTTGTAAAAACAGTAGACTAATCTAACGTTATTTGAAGGAGGTTTAGGATTAAGACTCTATTTTGCAAGAATTCTTAATGTAATAATTTTTTTCAATTTTTACTAGTTTGTGGAGCTATCAATACGAAAATCTTGTGTATTGGAACATTCTCTTTTTTTGATATACATGTCATTTTGATATTATTATAAGTGGTGTTGTAGGCAGATAATGGTATTGTTAAATTATTTTTTATTATTCTTTTTTTTAATTATTAATTGTAAATTGCGACACCTTGAGGTGTCATAAATAGTTGCGTTAAAAAAGCAAAGCAAATACCATAGATAGTCATGTTAAAGTGTCGTAAATGTCTCAAAACAACGACAAATATACATGTCGCTAAATTATTAACTAATGTGACATCTTAAGGTGTCACAATTTACTGTGACATGTCAAGGTGTCGCAATTGGCACATCTGCCAATTGTGACGGCGAAAATTGTGACACCCTTGCAATGTGTCGATGATCATATTTGCGACACCTTAAGGTGTCTCTAAATGCTATTAAAAGTGTCGCTTTAGACCCGCATTTCTAGTAGTGAAAGCTGTGACGAGGCCCAGACAAGCAGTTGACGAGGCCCAGACAAGCAGTTGACAAGGCCCAGACAAGCCTTGACGAGGCCCAAACAAGGCCTGATCTCGAGTATGGCCGGCCAGCCCAAAACAGACCAGCTGCTTCAGCATCTCCCTTGCCCTAGATTCTATTCACGTGTCCTGAAACTCACGTACACCGGCACCATCTTCTACTCCACGCAAGCTGGCAACATCCAGCGGCGCTCCCATCCTTTGTCATCTTCCTGAGATTGCACCGGATCTGCAGCCCCGACCCTACTCTTCTACACACCCCAGCCGGCGCTCCTCTCCTCTTTTGCACACCCCAGCCAGCGCTCCTCTCCCCTTCTGCACACAGCCATGGATGGCGCTAGCAAGTCACTCCAGCCCCGTCCTCAGCCATGGACACCGCCATCAATGCAAAACGCCCTTCTGTACACACCAATGTCAGGATCTCGTGCTTTGCCTCAGGCCATCGGCGTCGATTTCTTCAGGAAACACACGGCCCTTCTCTCCAGTCCAAGTCCAGCCCGACCTCCTCTCTAGTCAGTTGCGAGCCTCTCACACGCAGATCTTTCAAGAACAGCAACCCGGTGCTGCTCCCTTCACCCCTTCGAGTCGTGGAATCGAGTAAGGCTTGTACCTCTCTCTCCCTTGCATTTTTGTCCACGTATCCCATGCCTAACGAGTGCTTGTCATGCCTTCTAAACCTGCACAGATCATTCGTAGATGAGCAGTAAGGAGGCACACGTTTTCTGAGTTTTTATGAAGTGATGAGCAGTCATCTTCGAGTCCAATTTTAGGTAAGCTAGGCTCTTCCTTTTTGGCTAGTTTTCGGATATGTTATAGATGGTATTGTATAGTAAATTATACTAAAATTTCAGAGGAATCCATCTTATGGTTTGAGAGATATGGGGTTTCAAAGTTGACTCCTCAAACAGTTTTTATAAATGTGCTGAGTAGAGAAAAACAACATGGGATGCTGTTTTGTAAGATAGTTTTGAATAGGCTTTTGATCTCTATTGGGCTTGAATTTTTGATATGATATAGTTGGTATATTGTTGTAGATCATATTAAAATTTGAGAGGAATCCAGCGAGTGGTTTATGATTTACGATTTTTCAAAGATTGGGTCGTAAGCAGTTCTTCTGTTGTGCTGAAATTCTAAGTGTTGAGAAAAACTGTTTGTGATGCAGTTTTGTGATATAGGATTGAATAGGTTATTGACCTCTATTGGACTTGAATTTTGGATATGTCTTAGTTAGGCTTACATAGTATATAAAAGTTTGAGAGGATTTAATCGAGAGGTTTAGGAGTTATGATTTTTCAAAGTTAAGACAATATGCCGTTTTGTTAAGTGGTTGCTAAATTTCCAGAAAATGTATTGATCAGTCAAGTTTGAGCATACGTTTTGATGCCTTAGAGATAAGATCCACCGTTCAGTTCTTGAGATGTTGTTTAGTGCATTGCATATATTAATATGTCAAAAGTTGGGATGAATCCAACGGTGGGATTTAGAATTATAGAGGCTCAAAGTGGACTTGTTGTACAGTTAGAAAACATACTCAGATTTTGGCTAAGTATAGAATATTTTAAGTGTTGTAACCAACTTTGGAAATTTTTGTAGAAGTGATGGTTGAACAGTTTTAAGAAATTCTTACTCCTAGAAGTAGATGAGATATCATAGATGATCTAGGGAATTATTTCGGAATTTTTATAAGATTATTCGAATTTCATATTTGAAGCCGAAGTTGGACCTTAACGATCTTTCCGAAAATAGGAAAATGGGTAAATTGCCAGTTGTAACCGAACTCATCTTTAGGAGTTAGAATATGACTCTTTAGTCTCAAATAGGAGTTTAGGCATGAGTTATTGAATTTTTGGAAGTTTCGGGACCAAGGGTAAAATACTCATTTTACCATAAATTAGTAATGTATTAAATTTTGTTCTAATAGGATCTACTACCTTAGAAGTCTTAGACTTCTAATTACCTAAAAAGTGTGGTGACACACTTGCCTCCTTTGACAGGCAACCGAGTTATACAGTTACATACTGAGTTGTGATTAAGAGAATCGAGATCTGATTCAGGTAAGTCCACGGACTTACTTAGGTGGCATCTTGTATGAGTGTAATGTGTATCAGTGGTGTTTGTTAGTTATGATGAATAACGAAACCGGATTAGGCCGACTTTATTATTTACGTAATTTACCCAAGTGTATGATAACGGGCCGTGACATCATCTACCTAGCTCTTGCGAGAGTTTAGGAGGTTCCCTGCGACCAGCCCAGTCAGGTAGACGGTCAAATGCATTAGTACCATTCGGCGTTGGTAAACGGGGACAGGGGCGAGGTTTGGGAATCTCTCGTGTCACAAAATAAGTATCATTAGTAATAACCTATCACCTAATTAAAGATAATAAAAGGATTGAGTGTTGCATGTTGATTGTGTATATTGTGTGTTTGTGCTTTTACCTTTATACTTATGCATAGAATGTTAGCTAACGGTTTTATACCGCTTGTAGATGCCTTGCAGGTTAAGACAGTTGTAGAGAGATCCGGAGGGAATGGTCAGCCGGGTCCACGTACTCATTTAGTTGGGGACGAGGATGTCTTCTGTTCTTCTTATACGTCGTTTTAGTATCTTTTCTTGTAAGGCTGATACATATTCTCCATGTATATATTGTTTACATTTTTCAAATGTTTTAAATATTTTGTGCCTTGTTGTAAGATCCAAGTAAAATTATTGTCAAACTATGGTCGGGACCCATTGTGAGGTCCTAACCAGTAGCTCCCCGAGTTCTCAGAATTTGGGGTGTTACATAAATCCTACGGCTATACCGTGGGATTGAGAGCATGCTATTTAGAGCTGAATTCGTAAACATATCCTCATATCGATCTTTTCTATTCCGCACTATCTCTTGCTTTATTGTGACTAACTTTGTTTTGCAGGTTTATAAAGTCAAGGCCCTTGAAATCACTTTCAAAGCCCTTGAAATCAAAGTGTGTCACAAAGAGCTCAGATCAACATCAAGGCCTTTGAAATCAGTCTCAAAGCCTTGAGATAGGTTTTTGCGAAAAGTTTTCATACTCAATTCAACCCCCCTTCTAGAGTATTTCTATCCTTTATATTCACCTAACGGTCCTTCACCTAGTATTTTCGGTTCCGGAATGAGAGTGTGGTCAGTGGTGTTAGTGGTGTTGAGTGTTAGCCACCGCCCCTGTGGCCTAGGAAACGCGCGGTCGCGGCCATCTAAGGATGTTACGGTCACGGATTAGTCTTTCCGTGGGTGCGGTGATCCGTTAGAGCGGGATATTTTCCCGCTTGCTTTCCATCCTATCGTCCTTGCTTCCCGACCTCTCGTTCTTAGGTATGACCCCTAGGTGGTATGGCCTCTACTTACATCTCAGCTGAGAGTTCTCTCTCTCTCTCCCCTTTCACTTTCACGCCAATCTCTTCTCTTCTCTCTTATTTCCCTTCATCTTCTTCTTCTCCAGGCCTCATGGTTCTTCATCTTGTGTGAGCAGTCCAACAAGAGTGGGGATTGTCGATCCGGATTGGCAGTAACTGTTCTCTTCCTCTTCTTCTTCTTCTTCTTCTTCTTCTTCTTCTTCTTCTTGTGTGAGTCCTATAGCATGATTCACTCAAGTTATCCTCCCTTGTGCTTGCATATGTGTGGATCTGATCTAGGTAGTGGTTTATGGTAGGGATCTAGTGGTGGACACCCAGGACTGAGCAAGCCAGCCAAGAGGCACCGGAAAGATTCTACACATCCAAGAAATGCTCGAAAAATCGCCGTTTTTGAGTTCGACCGCACCCCCGACGTGATAGAGTCGTGGGTGCACCATCTTCCCTCACCAGCCACGGGGGCGGCTCACACGGTCGCGGGGGCGGCTCCACAAGCACCTGAACCCACAGGGGTGATGGCTCCAGCTGCGGATGCGACACCACCAGCCCCTGGCCGCGGGAAGGGTTCGTGCAAGCCGCGGGTGTGGCCCTTGTAGTGGTTGTGCCTGCTCCTCTCCACGGTCGCGCCTTCTCATCTGTGATTGCGTCCTTGCTCTAGTGAGTACCCCTTCTTTGAACTTATGATTTGTCTCTTATGCTAGTGATGCTTAGAGGTAGTTTCATCCTAGGTTGGCTTAGTATACTTGTGGAATGCCAAGTTGTGGATATGAACCTTAGGTGGGTGTTTGAGCATTGTTGATTATCCTAAGGCTTGAGGTGTTGTTGTTATCTTGTGATGTTGTTATAAGGCTTTGAGTTGTATGGTTGATCATGTAAGATATTTGAGGCTTAGGGTTTGGATTTCTATGATCTTGTAAGATCATGGAGACTAGGAAAGGATTACCCTAGCGTATGCGGTGACAGTTATGGTTTATGATCTTATAGAGATTATTGGGACTAGAAGTCTTAAGACTTCTATCATGTTGTTTAGTTGTTGATCATGGGACTTGTTTGATCAAGCGTTGTGTGTCTTCCTGCGGGAAGCTGAGTACGGGATGTATTGGGATTATCTTTGGGACAAGTAAGTCCCCCGGACTTCCTTAGCTAGCTTTTATGTATTAATTTGATGTGTGATGGTGGTGTGTGTTTAAGTTTTGTTATAACTATGTAACCACACTAGGACAAACCTTATATATACATTAGCCCAAGTGTGTGATAACCGAGATGTGACGTTACTGTCCAGCTCCCGAGGGAGACTAGAAGGTTCTCTACGACCAGGCCACTCACGATATACGGGAAGGGAACTGAACCACTCCACATGGTATACGGGGAGGTATGCCGAACCACCCCTGTTGGTTAGACGGGGACAGAGGCGAGTTTCGGGGATTCTCGTTTCACAACATAAGTTGAACTAGTAAAGTGATTAACGTAATGAAAGATAATAACCGGCTTGTGTGTAAGCATGCTATGTGTTTTATATTACCTTACATATGGTTGTGCCTTTACTGTTATTCTAATGTATAGAATGCTAGTTAACAGCTTTAAATCGATGTTTTAAATGCCGTGAATGTTAGGGGTGCTGCCGAGAGATCCGGAGGAGTGGGCAGCCGAGGTTCCCGTACATTATAGGACGAGTTTGGGTTTTATATTATTATTGTTGTCGCGTTTGATCTTTGTAGTTTGAGAACTCGGCTGGAGACTTTCTTTCGTTTATATTTGGGATCATTACATTTGCATTAAAACTGTTTTGTTTTGCCTTTTATTTGTGTCTTGTTGCAAGATCCGGTGAAATAGTTGTCAGGCTAAGGGTCGGGACCTATTGTGAGAGCCCATAGCGCTCTGAGTCCCGCGGATTCGCGTTGTTACAACATGGTATCAGAGCCCTAGGTTGACAACAATGGCACTCGCAATCTTCTAAAGACCGAATACATAAGCAAAAAGAACCCCAAGGGGTCTGAAATTTTCTAATGAATTTCGTTTTCAAATCACGAGCATAGTAGGTATGGGATAGAATGTATGGGACCACCACTCCCGTGGATCTCGGAAGCCTAGTTTATTGGATTACAATTGTATATGTAGATTTTAGTTGCTTTTCCTAGATTTTATATGTTATAGTAGTACTAGCGTAGTCTTATATATATATATATATATATATATAGTATGCTAGTATCATATTAGTGATAGTGGGCCTTATAGTTAAGATGATAGAAAGCTATCATCGCCCCTTGGACAACTCCAATTGGCTTAGGATAGTGTGCATACGAAGATGAGTATGCTCAAGTTACCGAGTTAAGCATCACATTTTGGCGAACACCTTGGTGATTCATCGGACTCCTTTGGAGAACGTCAACGCAATCATGTGAAGAGTAGAGATGTCATTGATCACAAAGACAAACAAATAGAAGGGAACCTCGAGTCAACTTAATAAAAAGAACCGGGATGGAAGTTTTACAAGTATGGAAGCGACATGAAGACATGAGAGTGGTTCCGAGGAAGCAATGATGGAGCATCGATGAAGCAACTAGAGAACAACGAACTTAAGGTTCTTCCAAGCGTCGTGTCGTACCGATAAGCAAAAAGACCCCAAGGGGTCTGAAATTTTCAAATGAATTTCGTTTTCAAATCACGAGCATAGTAGGTATGGGATAGAATGTACGGGACCACCACTTCTTCCGCGGATCTCGGAAGCCTAGTTTATTGGATTACAGTTGTATATGTAGATTTTAGTTGCTTTTCCTAGATTTTATATGTTATAGTAGTACTAACGTAGTCTTATATATATATATATATATATATATATATATATATATATATATAATATGCTAGTATTATATTAGTGATAGTGGACCTTATAGTTAAGATGATAGAAAGCTATTATCACCCCTTGGACAACTCCATTTGGCTTAGGATAGTGTGCATACAAAGATGAGTATGCTCAAGTTACCGAGTTGAGCATCACATTCTGGCGAACACCTTGGCGATTCATCGGCCTCCTTTGGAGAACGTCAAAGCAATCATGTGAATAGTAGAGATGCCATTGATCGCAAAGACAAACAAATAGAAGGGAACCTCGAGTCAACTAAATAAAAAAAACCGGGATGGAAGTTATACAAGTATGGAAGCGACATGAAGACATGAGAGTGGTTCCGAGGAAGCAATGATGGAGCATCAATGAAGCAACTAGAGAACAACGAACTTAAGGTTCTTCCAAGTGTCGTGTCGTACCGATAAACTGAAGACGTGAATCAAGTAGAGAGGAGTACAATCACACTCGAGGATAAAAGTGACATTCTAACTAAGACGTAAGTTTCCGCTAGGCGCTCCTAAGCATGGGAGTAGAGATGAGAAGTATGGTCGAACAAATTACGAAAGATTTAAGAGACATGTAAGTTAAGCTTATAAAGGTACCAAATTGCATTTCATGAATTTACTAGGTTATAAGTGAAGTTCCATGGGATACCAAGTACCATCGTCTTGGATCAAGGTGGGCGGATCACCTCGGGATTTTGGCAGCAGGATCATGCCGCTTTGGGTACCAATTGCATTTCATGAAAATTTTTCATCCTCAGATAGATGGTCAGTCAAAGAGAACTTTTCAGACCCTAGAGGACGTGTTGAGAGCATGTGCGCTAGATTGGAGACAAGTGTGATCCAAACACTTCCCTTTGTTTGAGTTCTTGCATAACTATAGCGAACATGTGTCAATTGGGATGACCCTTTACGAGGCACTGTACGGACGGGGGTGTTATACACCGTTGTGTTGGGATGAGTCGAGTAGTGCTAGTGGGGTAGCCCTAAGCAAATACAGGATGATATCGCTCGAGTAACGATGATCCAAGAGTGGATGCTATCCGTGCCGAGTCGCTAGACGGCGTATATAAATAAGAGGTGCATGCCTCTAGAGTTTAGAAATGGAGCAGGTCTAGTTGAGAGTCTCATCGACACGAGGCGTCGGACGTGTGGCATTAAGGGGAAGTTGAGTTCCCGATACTTTGGACCATTTTAGATGTTAGAACGAGTGAAGAAGTGGCTTACAGGTTGGCGTTGCCACCGAGAGTAGAGGGCGTTCACCCGGTGTTTCATGTGTATCAGTCAAGGGAGTGCATACATGACTCGAGACATGTTGTCAGTCAAGACGATCTAGTGTCATAGACGAGTAGACGATGAGGCTACTTGGGAGACGGAGGACTATTGATTGATTGTGGCTATGAACCAAAGGTGAGTGTTTGAGGCTTTTTGATTGTCCTAAGGCTTGAGGTGTTGTTGTTATCTTGTGAGGTTTTTATAAGACTTTGAGTTGTATGGTTGATCATGTAAGCACTCCGAGGTTTGAGGTTTGGAGTTGTATGATCTTATAAGATCATGGAGAGTAGGAATGGGTTACCCTAGCGTATGGGGTGACAGTTATGGTTTATGATCTTGCAGAGATCATTGGGACTAGAAGTCTTAGGACTTCTAACATGTTGTTTAGTTGTTGATCATGTGCCTTGTTTGATCACGCGTTGAGTGTCTTCTTGTGGGAAGCTGAGTACGGGATGTATCGGAATTATCTTTGTGACAAGTAAGTCCCCCGGACATACTTAGATAGCTTTTATGTATTAGTTTGACGTGTGATGGTTGCGTGTATTTAAGTTTTGTTATAACGATGTAACCGGACTAGCACGACCCTTATATATAAATTGGCCCAAGTGTAAGATAAACGGGAGGTGACATTACTGTCCAGCTACCGAGGGAGACTGGAAGGTTCTATGCGACTAGGCCACACACGGTATACGGGGAGGGCACCAAACCACTCCCCATGGTATACGAGGAGGTGCGTTGAACTACCCCTGTTGGCTATACGGGGACAGAGGCGAGTTTCGGGGATTCTCGTGTTACATCATAAGTTGAATTAGTAAAGTGATTAAAGTAATGAAAGATAATAACCGGCTTGTGTGTAAGCATGTTATGTGTTTTATATTACCTTATGCGTGGTTGTGCCTTTATTGTTATTTGAATGTATAGAATGCTAGTCTATGGTTTTAAACCGATGTTGTAAATGTCGTGCATGTTAGGGGTGTTGCCGAGAGATCCGAGGAGTGGGCAGCCGGGGTTCCCATACATTATAGGACGAGTATGGGTTATATATTATTATTGTTATCGTGTTTGGTCTTTGTAGTTTGAGAACTCGGTTGGAGTCTTTCTTTTATTTGTATTCGGGATCATGACATTTGCATTAAAACTATTTCGGTTTTACCTTTTATTTGTGTCTTGTTGCAAGATCTAGTGAAATTGTTATCAGGCTAAGGGTCGGGACCCATTGTGAGGTCCTAGCCCGTAGCGCTCCGAGTCCCGCGGATTTGGGGTGTTACACAAGTAAATTCACTAGAACTTTTCTTATCATGTATTTTGTTGACGATGAAAATCTCTTTGTCTTGGTTTTGACAGCTATTATCATTGGAGTGTGCATGTTCTCATATCATACTTGGTTGTTGGTTTAATACTTGTAGAAGCCTTTGAGGAGGCAAAACAACTTACAACTTGGAGAATCAAACTCGATGCAAATGTAGCAATATGTTGTATTTCTTATTTTCATGTAACACTAACGCTGTATCTAAATTTGTGACATTCTTTGTATTGTTAACCTCCATTGTAACAAAAGTTGAGAATCTTCAAGCACTAGTACAAATACCCCCCTAGACCTCGCTTATGTTGGAGCGGTTTGAAAGAACCGTGATAAAAGGTTATTTCGGACCACGGTTAAATGTATAACCGAGGTAAATTGTTTTTTTATTTTTTAAAAATAAATTTAGACCCCGGTTATTTTATTTAACCGGGGTAATAAATGCTCGGACCCCGGTTTATAATTAACCGTGTTAGAATAATGAACCCGGACCCCGGTTATTATATTAAACGTGTTAAAATAATGAACCGGACCCCGGTTTAAATAACCGTGTTAAAAAAAAACAATATAGACGACGTCGTTTTGAGTTGCTAAAAGAACTACGACACCCGGCCCTCTCAATCTGCTTCCTAACCTATCGATCCCGTACGCGCGCCCTCCTTCGTGTTCAACCATCCGGCGACTGCACCTCGACCCCGATTCTCCATGACTGGCGACGAGCTATAGCGAATTGAAGCACAAAGAACACATAAGGTATGAGTTCTTCGTGAGATTTCGCTTCTTTGTTAATAAATGTCACTCTGTAAGAATCTATACTTGCGAATATTTACAGGCTTGAAGGATTTGAGAAAAGAAGAAGCCCTTTTACAGGCTTGAAGAAGAAGCCCTTTTACATTCTTCACTTCGTTCGTGAGATTACCGTCTTCACTTTTGCAGCTGCACTTCCAATCGACTTCTTCCTTCGTTTCCCAGATTCATTGCGCCTTCATTCGTCAAGGTATGACTTGCCCTAGTCTTAATCCATTCTTCTTCTTCAGTTCCATGTAGTGTCTTAGTGAAGCTGTTTCAGCTTCAAACTAAAATTAGCCACAAACTATTTGGCTGTGTGCACAGTTTTCACCTGCTTAAGCTAAGTGCCCTTGGATTTCCTGTGCAACCTGTCTTGAGTGGTGCAGTGCAGTATGATATGTGTACTTACAAGTGTAAAAATTGCTTTCTGTTAATATGAATCCACATTTTATAGTCAACATTTGAAATACCGATGTAATAAGTACATTGATGTAGACAGAAATTGGGATTTAGAGGATAGTTCTTGCTTAATTGCATTACTGAGTCATTTACTAAATACACCTTCATTATGTTGCTACCCATGACTTATAAATAGGAACTTGTCTATGGTAATGGGAATAAGAGAAACTATTTTGTTCATTCTTGTTTTCTCTATACATTTTACTCTTTCAGTATAGATTATAAACTTATCATTTGTCAATAAAGGTGTGCAATTTCAAATTCACATCTTGTGAAGCTTTCTCTGGAGTTCTGGACATGCCCAAGTGTGTGAGCCATATAGGCCAAATATTTGCACCAAGAAATAGGGCAAAGTTTATAACTTCCTCGAATAATGCAGCATCTAGTTGAAGATGAGTTTCAGATACAACATCATATTTATATTTATAACATAATTTTTCTTACAGAACTTGGAGACTGCTTTCAATATCCCTTTGACTGTAGCCTAGAGTCTTCTGCTGAATACATATTATCCTAATAATTATAGTTGTAATCTTAGTTAGCACTTTTAATTATGCCTTGGAAAAATTCTGATTCATTTCTGGATACATTCATGCTCTTCAGTTTTATTAAGAATGCTGATGTTTACAATGTGTGTGAAGTTGCTTACAATAAAATCACTTTTGATGAGAATAACAGAGTGCAGCAAGTTTAGAAAATACTGTTGGTTTAGAGGGCTTGCTGTGGCATAACCTTGCTATGAATTCTTAGGATGAGAAATAGTTTGAAATACAACAGGCTAAAGAGAGGAAGATTTGTAACTGTATGATGTAATTAACAACTAACCGCAGGCGGCGCTGCTTGTTGTGGCATAACCTTCCCATTATCTATGCCTGCCTTGTCGGATTCCTGTGCTGATGAATCCGGATGCTCATTCTCAGCTTTCTCGGATAGAGGTGCTATTCCCTGGTACTGCTCTTTTTCTGCTGCATTATTAGTATCCTTGACCTCAGCCTCCTCGAAATTACTTTTCGGTTCAGTTGCATCATTCGCTTTTTCTGCAGCTTGGGCTATTTCTTCATTGACATCATTTGTGCCGACGTTACCTTTCTGTTCGGTTTCATCATTTGCCTTTTCTACATCTTGGGTAGTTTCTTGATTGGCATTGATATCATTTTACTGTTTGTTATTTCTTTTGATGTAGTACGTGATTTTCTCTTTCTTATTAAAACTCTCCATTGTGATACTGTTTAGGGATATTCTTCATGGTTTTGGGAGCAATTTTGTTCATACCTGGGTTTTACTTTACAAGGATAGCTTACTTTGCTTGGAAGGGATACAAGGGCTTCTCCTTCGCCAGCATTCCACCTGTTTTGAAGGTACGGTCTAGACGACCTTTCTTTCTACCTTCCTCCTTCATAGCTTTTTCTTTATGTTTTTGAACTCATCTACTGTAAGGTAGTTCAAATTTTTTTTTGATTGTCTCTGTGTGATCATGGAGGTTGCTCCTATTTCTCCTGCTGCGAGTGGATTCTACATAAACGTCACCACCGTTGAGAGAGAGTTGTCTTTGGATTGACTTTGCTTAATTTGTAGTTAAATGTGTTGAGGCATATTTCAATCCTTTTCCTTTTGAATCTTATTTTACTGTTGTCTTTGAGTTTACTTGCAATTTGTGCCTATTATGTTATTCTTTTTTGGTACCTCATTATCATTTATCACTTTCTTGATTATGCATTCACACATTTAACTACAAGGCTTCATCTATTGCACAACTAGCGCTATTGGTTGAAGATTCTTCTCAGCAAGGCTCTGGGATCTCAACTGTTGCTCCTGATTCATTCCAGGTTAGCTTGTTGTTCTTTGTCCACTGAGATGCAAACTGTAACACACAATTTTCTCTACATTTTCACCATTCCATCTTAAAACATAACACTTGATTTTCTCTACATTGATCTTGAGTCATTCTTTGCTACCTTGAATGTTAAACTGCAGGTCCAATTGATGTAGTTGCTGACGCTGGACTCTCATTTCCTCTTGGTAATGTTTAGTTACTCCAAGTCCCCAGTTAAAGACTGTCGTAGATGAGTGCATTAGTGTTAGTATTACTCTGTCTTTCTCGACATTTTAAAGTTTTATGAAATGAGCCAAGTTCTAAGGCCGTCATTAAGCATATCAAGTTTTAAATATATAACATGAAAGACTTGGTGTTGAGTGTTGATTGTAGACTCTAGGGAAAAGTATTCAGGTGAACATATTCTGTTAATAGTTTAGAACTTCTTGCAGAATCTTCCAACTGCTTCTACCTTATTTTTTTTGTTTTTATATACACTAGCTGTGTAGCTAACAATGAGGCACTTAATAAATTAGTGAAATCAAAGAAAATAAATTTTTTGGTTAAGTTGCAAATTAGGTAGATTTGGATTTTGGATTTTGGATTTTGAGTGGTCCATTTAACTATAGATTGATTCAAAGACTTAATAATTAAAGAGTTTGCACGCTGACAGATTTTAAAGTTTAGCCTTAATGTAAATATTCTACTGTTTAAGTTAGTCGAAGGTAGCATCTCAAATTCTCTATATATGCGACAACCATGCACGTAACATTTATTTTATAATCCATTTTTTTCCCTCTAAGTTACCTATAAGCTAAGTTGATTACGATCTTCTCAGCTTTAATTATTGAGTTTCTTAAATATTTTTTAGATAATTTTATGTAGTAATGGTAGTAATGCACAACTCCGTTACCATATGCAATTTTTTTATTAAACTCTTTTCATTAGTTCATTAGTTCATTGGTTGTTTATTGCTGATTAAATTGGCCGGAATTGTTGATTTATTGGATTTTTGTATTCAACTAGGGCCGTTGTTTATTGTTGGTTCATTTGGAGTTGCTGATTTATTTGGATTGAAGCTTCTGCTTGTTGCTGATTCATTTGGATTCAAGCATCATATAGGGTTTCTCTAAAGCCTGGTATGCATGTGTACTTACTACATATTAAAATATTGATATGTAAAATTGTTGATATATGTTGTTGCTTACTTTTGTTGTTTATTGTTTAATTGTTTAGTATTTTAAAGGCTCACCGAAGACGTATGACAAAGATCATCTTCATGAACTGCACGAGGAGTGGCTCGAGTTTGTGGAACCTCTCATTCAAGAATGCATCGACATTGACTGACTTGCCTAGCTTAGTTTTCCATGTAAAGACCATCTCGGTAAAAAGTGTTTGTAATCTTTTGTTAAACATATATAATATACTATCAGAACGAAGAACAGTAGAAACTTGGTTTGTTTTTTGATGTTACTTTCGGATTATATCATTGAAATATTAATTAAATGATAAGTTTGCTTATGTATTTTAGCTTAATATTATATATTTACTAATTAATTATTTTTCGGTTAAGCAGGTGCCAAATTAGCTAATTCTCATATTAAATATAATAAATTACGGTTAAAAAATTACCACGGTTTTAAGAAGAAACCGGGGAATAAAAATTTTAAAACTGGTAAAAATAACCCGGTTATTATACTAAAACCGAGGTCCGCAAATTACCAATTTTACAGACTTTTACCCCGGTTATTATAAAATAACCGGGGTAAAAGTTGGACCCCGGTTATTTTACAAAAAACCGTGGTCCGACTTTTTACCCCGGTTATTTTAAAATAACCGGGGTCCGACTTTTTACCCCGGTTATTTTAAAATAACCGGGGTCCGACTTTTTACCCCGGTTATTTTAAAATAACCGGGGTCCGAGTTTTTACCCCGCTATAAAAAAAAACCGGGGTCCGAAAATTTTTAACACGGTGACATTTACCGGGGTGCGAACCGTCGGACCTCGCTCCCGTTAACCACGCTTCCATAACCGGGTTCCCATGTACAAAATAACCGGGGTCTAGGGGGGTATTTGTACTAGTGAAGTTTGCGGCTTTTATTGTTGAAGAACCGATAGGTGAATAAAAAGGATAAAAGATACTCTAGAAGGGGGTTGAATAGATTATGGAAACTTTTCGCAAAACCAATCTCACGGCCTTGAAATCAATTTCAAAGGCCTTGATATCGATCTGAGTACTTTGTGAAACTTTGATTTCAAGGGCTTTGAAACAACTTTCAAGGGCCTTGACTTTGTACTCCTGCAAAACAAAGTTAGTCACAATAAAACAAGATATAGTGCGGAATGTAAAAGATCGACACAAGGATATGTTTACGAAGTTCGGCTCTAAATAGCCTACTCTCCGTCCCAAGGTATAGCCTCAGGATCTAACTATCTATTATCAGCTTCAAAGAGTCCTAGATATAAACTAGAAGAAATCCCCTTCTTCTCTCACAGTAGCCAATGCTACGATCTAGCTCCAACTCTTCACCTTGCTATAATAGCCTAGTTACTTCGCAGAGTAACACACACTTGAGTATAACACACTTTAGATATGCCAATGGAGCTCTCGAGTTTTGTCTCTCTCTAGGGGATAAATCTTTTTAGAGAAAGAGCGAAAGAAAAACTATTTGATCGAATGAAGATGCTTTGGATCGCTTTGAAGACTATTGATGTTTCCGTGTGAGCTTGTGTACTTGTTCTTTAATCGCCATCTTCATTTATAACCTATTATGGAGAGATCTTCTAGCCGTTGTAAAATGACCATTTGGAGATCACTCTTCTTCTCCATGAAGATCGCTTCTTGGTTGAGATGAGATAGACGTTGTGGATCTTCATCTCCTAAGAACACGTTGATCTCTCACTCCTTGATCTTCTCATATTTGTTGTAACAATATTCAATTCCATAGGAGAGAATCTTCGTGCTTTTCGGTTGAGGATCTTTGTAAGATCTTCTTTAATGGCCGGTTGGGATCTTCACTTGATCATATCTTCTTGTTTGAGCAAATCTCTAGTAGAAGATCTTCTTAGTGTTTTGAAAGTTTTTAATGTGCGGTCTTGACTTCTTTGTTCCCTTGGATATCATTTCAAGGCCTTAGCCATTTGAACACTCTAAACTCAGGTCTTCCAAGGTCCATTGAAATCTCTTGCAAAACTTGCACTTCATTTAATCCAAACCACCATACCAAACTGATGACGTGATTTATGACGTTAGTTTAGGCATTCATTTAGATAGTTTTTCCCGTTATTCATGCATGGCTTGGCATTAGTTCACGACGTTTACGCTTAATTCATGCATATTGTCGAAATAGACGTCTACACGAACTCTTGTCGGTTTTGTAGGTATTTTGGGGAGCTTTTGGAGCTTAATCGATACATTCGAGGATCATTCCTCGTGATGGAACACTTCCGGACTCATTAAGGAGCAAGCTAGGTGATAGCATGTATTATAGTCTATATTTTAGGACTTGTTTAGACGTTTTATCTTCAATAATCTGCATGTTTGAATGTATATTATGTGATTATATTGCCGTTTCATCTACCTTTACGGGAATTGATAACACGATTTATGACTTAGTTTTAGGTAATCATTTAGATAGATTTCTCACTCATTCATGCATGGTTTAGCACTAGTTCACGACGTTTTGCACTCAATTCATGTATTTTGCCGAGATAGACGTCTACATGAACTTGTGCGTGTTTTATAGGTATTTCGGGAGATTTAGGAGCAAAAACGATACATTTGAGGATCGTTCATCTAGATGACACACCCTCGGACTCATTAGGACACAAGCTAAAGGCTAAGGAGGACTCATGGAGCCTTGCCAACACAAGCCATGCACCAAATCACAGCTTAATGATCCAAGGCGAAGTTTCTGCATAGAATCACGGTTCTCTGACACTCCACGGCCGTGGAATCACCCGTGGATTTTGCCAGATTCTTGTGACAGCTGTGCCACGACTCTCATGGCCAGCTCATGCAAGTTTGTTATAAAAGTGGTCCTTCATGGGCTGTGAGAGATCTGGGAGCAGCTCTCCATTATCCATTATCCTCTAACAAAAATATTCTCTCAACAAGAAGTCTTTCTAGGAAGGAAAGTGTCAAAGAAGAAGAAGAGCTCCATTGAAGAGGAGGAGAAGAACACACACCATCACCACACTTGAT
The DNA here is from genome assembly GCA_033239125.1 of Fagopyrum homotropicum. Taxonomy (NCBI): domain Eukaryota; kingdom Viridiplantae; phylum Streptophyta; class Magnoliopsida; order Caryophyllales; family Polygonaceae; genus Fagopyrum; species Fagopyrum homotropicum. Next base: position 91,712,650 of record BSWB01000003.1, on the reverse strand, counting down.
AGTTTTGTATTGAAGAATTCCGGATTCTATTTCTAAGAGTTGTATGAATCATTTGAACCTTCTTTTGGAAGGATTGTGAGTTATTCTAATTCTATTTTCAGCTTGGTTTTGCTTTAGTTCACTTGTCCACCTCTTTTCCTTCATTATCTTGCAAATGGATGTCATGATTTTAGGTTTGTTTGTTTCGATTTCTATTATGAACGTTGTAGGCTAAATTGATGAGGTTCTAGGGTAAGGAAAGGATGGTTATGGCTAGGGCTATGATAGGACGGACTTAGATTTACCTTTGGATGACTTGTGTGTATGAACGTAGCTGCTGTTAGAAATCACGGGTAGTTCTTGTCTGACCACGGCCGTGGTTTAGGTAGAACAAACCGTGATTTTCCCTGGCTCGATGGACCTTGTCTTAGATTGTTAAGATGTTGAAACCCTAAGTATTGCTGAGTTTAATCTACCCTAGGGCGACCTAGTGTTAGCAACTAAGTGTTAGGAGAGACTTACCCGGTAATCCTTACTCTTAGATTCCAAAGATAACAACCCTTAGGTAGTGGTGAGCCTAATAAGCCGCCATTGGATTAGGTGTGCTAGGATAGTTGTTTAGGACTTCCCTTTCCAAGACTTACCCGGTAAGGATAGGTTAGACCCCTAGCTAACAATCCGGTTTGTGTAGAATTCCTATCCTTAGGTTCTTAGAGACTTACCCGGTGATGAGACCTTAGGAGTGGACTAGTTGGACCATGAGACCTACCCGGTAATTGATCCCAATCTAGAAACGCTTAATCCCAACATATCATAGTTAATCCAAGAAATGAATAGATAGCTTGAGTCCTATGCCATAACCGGAACTTCCAATCCCTAGAATCTGTCTTTTCTTTCTTTGATCACTATCTTGTTTAGCTTGTTCATTTGTGTTGATTCTTAGTTTAGTTTGATTGTTTACTTTGCATGAATTGTGATCTTTGATTGATCACCAAAAAACCAACTAAAAACATTTGAGATTTTCATTTCTTTATTTCTTTCTTTTCTTTCAACCTAGGTTTTTACTAAACTCAATCACAATTCGAATCAATTTCACCTTAGTCTTTGTGTTCGACCTCGGAATACTATCCCTTCTACAAACGTCCCGTACACTGCGGGTTTCGCTAGGTAGTTAGGATTTAGTTCGAGTTATAAATTTAAAACCCATTTGCGCATCACGATCTTAGCGTAACAAGTTTTTGGCGCCGTTGCCGGGGACTAGGTCTAGATTGAGTCTATTTTGTGATTGTTTCTAGTATAGATCTTTCTTGTTGCTTTTGATCTCTTTTTGGTTTGTGTCTTTGTTTTTCAGGACATCTATTACTCTTTAGGTGTATGCGAAGATCTCGTGGCAAGGATTTAGCTCCATTCGATCCCGAACCGGAGAAAACCCTTCGATCTAGATCCAAGAACATCCGAAAAGAGAAAGAGATGGCCGGTAGAAATCTCCAAGCTGAGTTGGATGAAGCCTTAGAGCAAATAAGGCTAAGAGATGAGCTCTTGGAGGAAGAAAGGAGACTTGCCAATGAGAGGCAAGAGGAAACTAGGAGGGAGATTGATGAGATTAGGCAAGCCCTTGTTCAAGGAGAGCTTAATCGCCGACAACCTCCACCTCCTCCACCACAACCGCAGCCGGTGGCTAATGTTAGGGTTGCACCCATTGCTATTGAAGAGCCACAAACCCTAGGGAGACGTATGGATCCGGCACAAAGAGCACACTTTCCGGGTGTGAACTTAGGAGATCCCGCAGCCCACAACTATGAGCTCCGCCCTCAAGATCTACAAATGATCCGGCATAATCAATTTGGAGGGATGGAAGGAGAGTCTCCTCATCAACATTTGATGAATTATGAGATCTTGATGGAGACTCTTAGACCGCCAAGATTGGAGAGCAACAACCATAAGCTTAGGGCTTTTTCCTTCTCTCTTAAGGATAAAGCCTTAGCTTGGTATCAATCTATTCCACAAGGGCGAGTTGGTACTTGGGAGGAGATGACAACCGAGTTTTTGACTAAGTTCTTCCCACCTTCCAAGACTACCGAGTTAAGAGGGAAGATCAATGCCTTCGTGATGAAGGATAGAGAGAGTTTATTCAAGTCTTGGGAGAGGTTCAAAGATCTTCTCCTTGATTGTCCACACCATGGCATACCGAAAATTGAGCTATTGGAGATCTACTTCAAAGGACTTGATGAAGATAGCCAATTCAAGCTCCAATCTCTTTCCGGTGGGACATTTATGGAGAAGCATGTAGATGAAGCTTGGGAGTTTGTGGAGAAGCAAGCTCTAGTGATTGAGAAATACTCCCATAGGAAGAGTGAAGGAAGAAAGGCGGGAGCATATGAGGTAAGTGAAGTCACCATGAGCAATTTCAAGCTTGACGCCATCAACAACGAGTTGAAGTCCTTGAGGGAGTTGTGTGCTACAACTTTGAAGAACCAAGCAACTCCTCAAGTATTTCCACAAGCCAACTTGTCTTCCAAGGAGGAGGATGTGAATTATATGGGAAGGGGCAACTTCAATAATTACCAAGGCCCAAGGAGTTTTAACAACAACCGGAAATTCAAAAATTACCGGCCCAACCACAACCATCCCGGATTTTCTTACTCTAACCCGGATGGAGCCTTGAACCCTTCCTCCTCCACAAGCACAACACCACCATCAAGAGCTTCACAAGAACCTCCACCCGGATTTACTCAACCTCCAAAGGATACAACCGAAATAATGTTTGAGCAATTGCTTGGAAGGTTGAGTGGTCTTGAGAGCACGGTGACTTCAATCTCTAAAGCTCAAAAAGTTTTGGAAGCACAAGTGTTCCAAAAAGCGGGTGAAGCCCATAGAGATCCGGGAAAGCTTCCCGGAAGAACCGAAGACAACCCAAGAGGCCAAGTGTTGGCTATTACAACGAGGAGCGGGTTGAGTATGAAAGATCCTTTGCCCAAGGACAATGCTAAGGGAAAGGAAGTAGTGGTAGAAGAGGGAAAGTTGCAAGAAGATGGAGGCAAGAGCAAGGATGTAGAGCCAACCTATGTGGCACCGCCTCCATACAAGCCACCACTACCGTTTCCACAATCAAGAGCAAGAGCTCGTTTGGACAATCACTTTGGTAAGTTCCTTGAACTAATGTCCAAATTACATATTAACATTCCGTTCATGGATGTCATTTTAGGAATGCCGGCATATGGCAAGTTTTTGAAGGAAATACTCTCCAACAAAAGGAAGTTGGAGGAGTATGGGGAGATAAGAATGACCAAGAGATCCTCGGAATTGATCCAAACAATGAAGGAGGAGATGCCTCCCAAGCTAAGAGATCCGGGCTCTTTTTGTGTCCCAATTGGAGTGGGAGATGTGAAGTACGAGGCCCTTTGTGATCTTGGGGCGAGTGTAAGCATCATACCGCTTGCACTTTGCAACAAGGTTGGGCTAGGAGATCCGAAACCGGTCAAGATGACCCTCTATATGGCGGATCGTTCTATCACTCATCCGGTTGGAATCCTAGAAGACATCCCGGTGCAACTAGGTGGATTCTATGTGCCGATTGATTTTGTAGTCTTGGATATTCCGGCGGACTATCCGGTTCCCATCATCTTAGGAAGACCCTTCCTAGCCACCTCCGGATGCCTAGTGGATTGCAAGAATGGAACTCTCTCCTTCAACATTGGAGAAGAGAACGTCAAGTTCAAGTTATCCACAATGACGAAAGGGCCAGCCCTTGATGAGGATGTCTTCAACATAGTCGAGCAAGAGGAATCTAGGGAAGTTGTGAGTTCGATCTTGATCAAGGATCCCTTGGAGAAGGTTCTTACCTTAAGTATGATGGAGGAAGGTGTTGAGGAGGCTTGCAATGGAGAGATCAAGGCCTTGGAAGCATTGGAAGAGGAGCCAAGAGTTGGATTTGAAAGCCACGAAGAGGTGTTGAACAGCTGCAAGTTCCACGGTTGAGATTTATGTTCCACGGCCGTCAAACTTTCTGGACAACTCCGGGAAGCAAGCTTAGCAAGAACCACGGCCGTGGAAGTTGAGCAAACCGTGATTCCAGCCGTGGTTTTCCCTGGACCAGTCCTTGATGATGGTCAAGCTTTTAGGAGCCATGAGGAGTCTTCATTTGCTTTGGATTCATCTCATCCAACCTTATTTGGATCATCTCCAATCGATAAAGGTCCTCCTAACTTGAACTCAAACCCCTCCCCTCTCATTTAAAGTATGCTTTTCTTGGTGATAATTCTACATATCCTGTGATTGTTAATGCATGCTTAAGTGATGATGAACTTGCTAAGTTGTTGCATGAACTAAGATTGCATAGGAAAGCCATTGGCTACACTATTGATGATTTGGTTGGCATTAAGCCTTCTTTGTGCATGCATAAGATAATGATGGAAGATAACCACAAACCCTCTATTGAACATCAAAGGAGATTGAATCCTATAATGAAAGAGGTAGTCAAAAAGGAAATCATTAAGTTGCTAGATGCGGGAATTATCTACCCTATCTCGGATAGTAAGTGGGTTAGTCCCGTTCATGTAGTTCCTAAGAATGGTGGGATGACCGTAGTAACTAATGAGAACAATGAACTAATCCCGACTAGGACGGTTACGGGGTGGAGGATGTGCATTGATTATAGGAAATTGAACATGGCCTCTAGGAAAGATCACTTCCCTCTCCCCTTCATTGACCAAATGCTAGAAAGGTTAGCTCAACACTCTCATTTTTGCTATCTAGATGGCTATAGTGGATTCTTCCAAATCCCTATCCACCCCGATGACCAAGAGAAAACAACCTTTACATGTCCATGGGGTACCTTTGCATATAGGAGAATGCCATTTGGGTTGTGTAATGCGCCCGCCACCTTCCAAAGGTGTATGATGGCTATCTTTTCGGAATACATAGAAAATATCATGGAAGTGTTTATGGATGATTTCTCTGTTTATGGTTCTTCCTTTGATAATTGCTTGGCTAACTTGTCATTAGTATTGCAAAGATGTGAGGAGACAAATCTTGTCTTGAATTGGGAAAAATGCCACTTCATGGTAAGTGAAGGCATTGTGTTAGGACACTTGGTGTCTAACCGTGGCATTGAGGTTGATAGGGCCAAAATTGAAACAATAGAGAAGTTGCCACCACCTACCTCGGTGAAGGGGGTAAGGAGTTTCTTAGGGCATGCCGGTTTTTACCGGAGGTTTATTCAAGACTTCTCTAAAATTTCTAAGCCTCTCACTAACCTACTAATGAAGGATGTTGATTTTGTCTTTTCCAAAGATTGTCTTGAGGCTTTTTGTAGGTTGAAGAACGCCTTGATCTCCGCACCTATCATGCAACCTCCGGACTGGAGTCTACCATTTGAGATCATGTGCGATGCAAGCGATGTAGCCGTAGGGGCTGTTTTGGGGCAAAGGAAAGATGGGCGCACTCATGCTATTTATTATGCTAGCAAGACGCTAGATGATGCCCAACTCAATTATGCTACCACCGAGAAGGAGTTGCTAGCGGTGGTGTATGCATTTGAGAAGTTCCTCTCATACCTTGTTGGAGCGAAGGTCATAGTTTATACGGATCATGCGGCGATCCGTTATCTACTTACAAAGAAGGATGCCAAACCAAGGTTGATTCGGTGGATCCTTCTTCTTCAAGAGTTTGATTTGGAAATACGGGATAAGAAGGGATCCGAAAACTCCGTGGCGGATCACCTTAGTAGATTGCCTCCATTAGAGCTTGGAAGAGATGACATTCCAATTGATGACTCATTCCGAGATGAGCAATTGCTAATGGTGGAGGAATGCTTGTTCCAAGTGTCTAGAGGAAATGAGCCATGGTATGCCGACATTGTGAACTACTTAGTGTGTGAGGAAGTGCCTCCCGGATTGACATATGCACAAAGAAAGAAGTTCTTCAACGATGTGAGGCATTACTATTGGAGTGAGCCGCTCTTGTTCAAGAAAGGCCCGGATGGAATGTTTAGAAGATGCATACCGGAAGATGAAGTGGAGAGTGTGATCCGGCATTGTCACTCCTTACCATGTGGAGGCCATGCTAGCTCACACAAGACGTGTGCAAAGGTATTGCAATCCGGTTTTTATTGGCCTAACTTGTTTAAAGATGTGCAAGGTTTTGTAGCGGCATGTGATGCTTGCCAAAGGACGGGCAACATCTCAAGAAGGAATGAGATGCCCTTGAACAACATCCAAGAAGTCGAAATATTTGATGTGTGGGGTGTGGACTTCATGGGACCATTCCCTTCTTCATGTGGAAATCTCTTCATCCTATTGGCGGTGGACTATGTGTCAAGATGGGTGGAGGCAATCGCCTCTCCTACAAATGATGCCAAGGTGGTAGTGCGGTTCTTCAACCGGGTGATCTTCCCTAGGTTTGGAACACCGAGGGTGATCATTAGTGATGGAGGAAAGCACTTCACCAATAGGGATTTTGGGGCGCTTTTGGCCAAGTATGGGGTGACTCACAAGGTGGCAACACTTTACCATCCCCAAACTAGTGGCCAAGTGGAGATCTCCAACCGGGAGATCAAGGCCATCCTTGAGAAGACGGTGTCTAGGACTAGAAAGGATTGGGCTATGAGGCTCAATGATGCCTTATGGGCATATAGAACCGCCTTCAAGACACCGATTGGCACCACTCCTTACAAGTTGGTCTATGGCAAGTCTTGCCACCTTCCGGTAGAGATGGAGCATAGAGCTTATTGGGCCATTAAGTGGCTAAATTTTGATCTCAAGGCGGTGGGAGAAAAGAGATTGCTTGAATTGAATGCCCTCGAGGAGATCCGGTTGGACGCTTATGAGAATGCCCGGATTTACAAGGAGAGAACCAAAAGATGGCATGACAAGAGGATCATCCCCAAAGAGTTGAGTGAAGGAGATCTTGTCCTTCTCTTCAACTCAAGGCTAAGACTCTTTCCCGGAAAGCTCAAATCAAGATGGACCGGGCCATATGTGGTGAAGAAGATCTTTTCCCATGGAGCCATTGAGATAGGAGGGGAACATTGTGGGAACTTTAAGGTGAATGGGCACCGGTTGAAGAAGTATATCCCGGGAGCTCCGGTGGAGATAATTGCCCCACTTCACCTTGAGTAGACGCCCCCGAGTTTGGTCAAGCTAATGACCTTAAAGAAGCGCTTGGTGGGAGGCAACCGATTGGTAACATTTTACTTTTTCGTTTTGTTTGCGTTTCTAGATTTTTCTATCTTTGTGTGTGTTTTGTCTACTTTGTGTGTGTGCTAGAACGTTAGTGGAATTGGAGGCCTTGCTTGACATAGGAGTGATGATGATGAAACCCTCATCAATTATGGGTGGAGCGGACGCGGAACTTGGACGGCTAGCGGTGCCTAGCGCGGGTCCCGAAGCTTTGATAGATGCTTAGAGCTCTCTACCATGGTTGATAGGATCATCAAACGTCAATTTACTATTGAGCAATCCCAAATACCATAACAAACCATTTTTACATTGTGAGAACCTTCTTTCACTCTCTTTACTTGTATACCACATTGGGGACAATGTGTTTCTAAGTATGGGGTGGGGTTTGCATGATCCTTTGCATGATGAGCATCTAGGATAGTTTAAAATCTTCATATGTCTTGCATTGTACATACTTAAATCAAAAATACCATAAAAATCAGAAAATTTTAAAAATTTTGTGCTTTCTAGGCTTGGATATGATCCTAATGATGAATCTTGTCTTGTGAATTGGCTATGGATGGCCTCATGTGTTAGGATTAATGAACGCATATGTGGACTTGAAGTACTTCTCTTAAAATTCTATGAATGATTTGTGACCATGATGTTTGCCTAGAAATGATTGAGTAGTGAAGATCGAAATTACATGATAGTTCTTGCATACCATCTAGGAATGAATGAGGCAATTCAATCTTTCTCTACTTCTCATCTTAATCATGATTGCTTGAGCACCTCAATTGAGATAAATTTGACCTCTTTTAACCCATCTGGGAATAGAAGCATGCTAGTGTGTTGATGTGTGTGAAAAGCAAGTGTGAGGTGAAGTTGTTGATGAAAAGAACATCATGCATAAAATGCTGAATTTGTTGTGAAAAGTGTAGCCAATAATATAGGTTTGGGGACATTGGTTTAAATGACAAGTAACTCGGTACACTTCACATAATCGGGTGTTGGTGCCTTGCCAAAGTCAAATGAACCAATAGTCCTAACGAGCTTTGGTATGTGTGCCCGGTGTGGATGCACCTCGAAAACTAAGAAAAAGCCCGAGGACGGCTAATCACCAAGGTTTCGGCTTTTGTACACCAATGCCATTGTCTCAAAAATAAGTCAAAGAAAAAGAAAAGAAAGAAAAGATAGAGGAAAATATACACTTGAGGGAAGTTGATCGAGGACAAGATTGTGAAGTTAGTTCCATTCCCGGATTAGCATCACATAACCTAGAAATCCCCACCCAATCACTACATTTCTTAACCCTTTTATCTCACAAGACCTTATGACCTATTTGCATGTTTGTAAGACTTAGTGATTTAGATTGGATGTACTCTTGATCTTCTTGACTTCCTCATCTTTACATTTCATGCATACTTTTGAGTTAAGTACAATTGTCTTTCCATGCTTTCATTTGTTTGATGCATGATTGCTTATCCTTTGCCATGAAACATGACTTTGAAGGTGATCCAATAATAGAAGCACAAACCCAAAAAGATTTTGCCATTTTTCTGCATACATAAATCATGTCATCTCTTAATCTATAGTTGGGAATTTGCCCGGGGACGAGCAAACCTTAAGTATGGAGTATTTTGATAACACGATTTATGACTTAGTTTTAGGTAATCATTTAGATAAATTTCTCACTCATTCATGCATGGTTTAGCACTAGTTCACGACGTTTTGCACTCAATTCATGTATTTTGCCGAGATAGACGTCTACACGGACTTGTGCGTGTTTTATAGGTATTTCGGGAGATTTAGGAGCAAAAACGATACGTTTGAGGATCGTTCATCTAGATGACACACCCTCGGACTCATTAGGACACAAGCTAAAGGCTAAGGAGGACTCATGGAGCCTTGCCAACACAAGCCACACACCAAATCACAGCTTAATGATCCAAGGTGAAGTTTCTGCACAGAATCACGGTTCTCTGACACTCCACGGCCGTGGAATCACCCGTGGATTTTGCCAGATTCTTGTGACAGCTGTGCCACGACTCTCATGGCCAGCTCATGCAAGTTTGTTATAAAAGTGGTCCTTCATGGGCTGTGAGAGATCTGGGAGCAGCTTTCCATTATCCATTATCCTCTAACAAAAATATTCTCTCAACAAGAAGTCTTTCTAGGAAAGAAAGTGTCAAAGAAGAAGAAGAGCTCCATTGAAGAGGAGGAGAAGAACACACACCATCACCACACTTGATAGTTTTGTATTGAAGAATTCCGGATTCTATTTCTAAGAGTTGTATGAATCATTTGAACCTTCTTTTGGAAGGATTGTGAGTTATTCTAATTCTATTTTCAGCTTGGTTTTGCTTTAGTTCAATTGTCCACCTCTTTTTCTTCATTATCTTGCAAATGGATGTCATGATTTTATGTTTGTTTGTTTCGATTTCTATTATGAACGTTGTAGGCTAAATTGATGAGGTTCTAGGGTAAGGAAAGGATGGTTATGGCTAGGGCTATGATAGGACGGACTTAGATTTACCTTTGGATGACTTATGTGTATGAACGTAGCTGCTGTTAGAAATCACGGGTAGTTCTTGTCTGACCACGGCCGTGGTTTAGGTAGAATAAACCGTGATTTTCCCCTGGCTCGATGGACCTTGTCTTAGATTGTTAAGATGTTGAAACCCTAAGTGTTGCTGAGTTTAATCTACCCTAGGGCGACCTAGTGTTAGCAACTAAGTGTTAAGAGAGACTTACCCGGTAATCCTTACTCTTAGATTCCAAAGATAACAACCCTTAGGTAGTGGTGAGCCTAATAAGCCGCCATTGGATTAGGTGTGCTAGGATAGTTGTTTAGGACTTCCCTTTCCAAGACTTACCCGGTAAGGATAGGTTAGACCCCTAGCTAACAATCCGGTTTGTGTAGAATTCCTATCCTTAGGTTCTTAGAGACTTACCCGGTGATGAGACCTTAGGAGTGGACTAGTTGGACCATGAGACCTACCTGGTAATTGATCCCAATCTAGAAATGCTTAATCCCAACATATCATAGTTAATCCAAGAAATGAATAGATAGCTTGAGTCCTATGCCATAACCGGAACTTCCAATCCCTAGAATCCGTCTTTTCTTTCTTTGATCACTATCTTGTTTAGCTTGTTCATTTGTGTTGATTCTTAGTTTAGTTTGATTGTTTACTTTGCATGAATTGTGATCTTTGATTGATCACCAAAAAACCAACTAAAAACATTTGAGATTTTCATTTCTTTATTTCTTTCTTTTCTTTCAACCTAGGTTTTTACTAAAACTCAATCACAATTCGAATCAATTTCACCTTAGTCTTTGTGTTCGACCTCGGAATACTATCTCTTCTACAAACGTCCCGTACACTGCGGGTTTCGCTAGGTAGTTAGGATTTAGTTCGAGTTATAAATTTAAAACCCATTTGCGCATCACGATCTTAGCGTAACAGGAATCGAGGTCTACACCAAGTTTCGTTGTAATCGTAGGTAAAATGACACGTTTTGCATCAAAATGGAGCTAAGGAGCAAAGGAGTCATTGGAGCTACATTCAGGAGCTTAAAGAGGAGCTCAGGAAGCATGGAAATAACAAAGAAGATTTACTTTGGACCAGATTTGATAGATTTCACCTTCACCTGAGATTCACCTCGGTTGACCATAGAGTTACCTCGACCGAGGTGATCTAGAGGAGCGCCCCGACCGAGGCGAATACTCTGACGCGCCGATATATATTTTATTTGGCTGAGATCTTTTATTTTTGGAAGGAGAGATCTTATCTTTTTGGGCTGGATTTCTGGAAGGAAGATCATATATTTAGGAGATCTATTTTGGAGATAAGATATATTTTATTAGGAAATTATCTTTTAAGATATTTCCTATAAAATTATCTTTTTAAGATAATTTTATTTTAGGAGATATGGATATATTTTATAGAAATATCTTATAGCTGGAAGGAAGATATTTATTTTAGGAGATATGGATATATTTTATAGGAAATTATCTTTTAAGATATTTTATCTTTGGAAGATAATTCTCCTATATAAAGGGTTGGATTTTCTACAATTCACCCATCTTCGGATGAACAACCCGCTACCATCGCAACACTTAGGGATTGAAGAAGCTGCAGTTAGGAAGGATTTTTGGAAGTTTGAAGGAAGATTGAAGGAAGGAAGTTCATAGCTTGTTATAGCTTTTTAAGGGGATTTGAAAGACTTTCTTAGATTCCCTTCTTGTTGATTGCCTTGTTGGATTTGTGATCCAAGCAACGTTGATTTGTTTATTTGATTTAGTTATTGAAGTCTTTTTCTTAATGTTTTTGTGTTCAAATATTCATTCTCTTCCCATATATTTTATTATTGCTTTCATGATGATGAGTGGCTAATTTCCTTGTGTGATTCTAGGGTGATTGACTGAAGATTGTGGGAAAAACAATGATAGAATAATCTTAAATCCAGTAGGACCCTGAAAGCTCGAGTCTTTATGCTTAACCCTAGAACATCTCGTTCAGTCGATGAACATCTCGGTCAGGGTGGAACTTGACTGACCGAGGTGACCTTTCTGATCCATAACTGAGAGTTAAGTGTTAGAGTTTGCCAAATCCTATTCTTATTACACCTTTCCTGGTTCAATACAAGCCTAGGATGAGACTTACCCGGTGATTCCTTTGTTTGTTTACCCAATATCATAAGTGTAGGTAATAAAGGTTTATCCTTTATTGGGGTTTGAGTGTGCCTTCATCCCATCTTTGTGAGTTAGCTTGAGACTTATCCGGTAAAGGTTGATTTTATTCCCTTAGTTGGTGTGTTGGTTTAAGATTATAATTCCTTTCCTTAGTACCTTAAGACTTACCCGGTGATAGGTTCTTTGGCTTGGGATTGTGAGTAGTGAGACTTACCCGGTGATCTATTCTACTTTAGTAACACCTTCCCTTTGCAAAATCTCAGCTTTGTCCGCTTATCTTGAGATCTTGAGTTGGAACCACAACTGGATGTTTTAATCCCTAGAATTTGCATATTTCCTTTAATTGACCTTATTATGATCTGTGATTGTTTTAATCGCTTTTGTAGTTATTTGCAATGTTGACAACCTATACTTGCTTTGTTTCACCTAAGTCCCTGAGATCGACACCCCGGAATTCTTGCTTTTACTATAATTGATCCGTACACTGCGGGTTCGCATCCTTGTTTTAAGCATACTTCTTGGGTTATAAATTTAAAGCTTGCACACACCATTTGGAGCAAACAAGTTTTTGGCGCCGTTGCCGGGGACTTAGTCTAGACCAAGCCGGTTGCGGTTGTCTTTTGGGGCAATTTCCCTTGTTGCTATTAACCATTCTACTTGAGTGTTCTTGCAGATTTGTGTTCTTAGGTACATATGAAGTTCTCAACGGAACAGAGTTTTTCCAAAGAACAAGTTTTCCTATGAGTTTTGTAGTTTTCAGGATATTCGATGACTACATTTGATCCAGCCTGGATAGCAAGACAAAGTGCTAGGGCGGACCATTATGAATACTTGGAAGAGAAATATTCCTTCTATTGGTTTGACAATGAAAGGGAAAGAGAAGAGGCCATTAAGGAGGAGCTTACGATATGGGATGAGCTTAATGTCCCTAGAAAGATTTACGAGCAACCTCTTGAAGATTCGCTTGAATCAAGATGGAAGAAGTTGATGAAGAAGGTGAAGGAGCTCAAGGAAAACACCCTATCCTATGCTAAGCCGAAAGAGGAGCATGAAGAAGTACTGCAAGTTTCAAGCATCCCTTCAATCGAATCGGAAGTTTCTCCTGAAACTTTTAAGGAAGAGAAAGATGTGGAAGATCTCGATCCAATTGTTGAGACTACGGCCGAGGTGAAAGAGAGATCGGCCGAGGTGGAAGAGAGATCGGCCGAGATGGAATAAGAATCTGTAGAACTGGAAGTGGAAGATGTAGAGAACCTTGGCCAAATTACTGAGATTGTGGCCAAGGTGGAAGAAAGATCAGCTGAGTTGGGAGAGATTTCATGTATGGATTATCAACCTAACATGAAACTTGTCCCAAGCTTTGGAGAACTTTATAAGGTGCCTTCTCTTACTCCCTTTGAAATTCCTACTAAAGTTCTAGATTTCTTCAGGGATGCACCGAAGAGTTGGGGGTCTCTTCCGAAAGAACCTCCTAAGATTAAGATGAAACCTCCCTTGAAATTTTTGGAAGAAGATGCTCCTTGGATTATAAGGAGTGAAGTTAACAAGCGTTTTACCGCTGAAACGAAGTGTTATTTGTTCAAGTATGGGGTCATTCACATGACAAAGACCTTGTACTATCCCCAAACTAGAGATGGGGAAGCTACTAGGATTCTCGAGAAGCTGTTTTCTCGATCCAGGAAAGGATGGGACGCAAGGCTAGATTATGTTCCATTGAAGTGCAGGAAAGCTAGAAGGATTCCGGTGAGAATCAAACCGTACAAGCTTGTACGTGAGAGATCTTACCATTTGCCGGTGAAATTAGGAACCGGAACCTTTTTGGAAGATTTTTATGATGGATGTGATGAGCACTCCAAGGTGTTCGAGGTACATTGAGTAATTCTATGGAGAAAGGTCCAGCTAGTGACCTGAAACCAAGCGCTTCTTGGGAGGCAACCCAAGGTATTGCTTTCTTTTCCCTTTTCTAGCCTATTTTTAGATAGTTTGCTTTGCTTTGTTTTTGGCGTCCTCTAGACAGAAACCAGGTACTCTCTAAAGAAGGATTACAACTCAGGAGCTACACTGGAAGGACAGAAGTTCGAGAAATTGACGGGACGGAGCTTGACCAAAACACATCTCGGGTTCAGTCACAGGACCTCGACAGAGATGTTCTTCACCAACCAAGATGATCTTATCTGGGAGCTGTTTCTTATTTCTTTATGCAGTTCAGCTATGCCCGGTGAGTTCTCTTATTTTAGACTTATTTTGACCCATTGGGGATAATGTGTCCCAAGTATGGGGTATTTGGATGTATTTATATCACTTATGTGTATGCTTGTATGACTCGGTTCGGATATTTATGATTTTCTTTATGCTCTATGTGTTTATCTGAGACTACATGCATGCATACAGGTTATTTGATTGAGAAAAACGTCAAAAACTGGTTAAGAAAAAAAATTTTATGACCTCGACCGAAGTGCTTCTGACCAATAGAGGTGTAGTACCTCGGTTGACTTAGAACATCTCGACCGAGGTGGTTTAACTGAGATAGTTTTCGAAATGATTTTTGTGCTTCTTATCTGGATATGACCTCAATGAAGATTTTGTTTTGCAGACTGGTTTTGAAATCTTTATATGTTTGAAAGGTTTCATGATATGTTTAAGTTGCTAAATGCTTTGTATGAAATTTTTGGCCTGTTTAATACTTTGTTTTTATCCAAATTATGTTGAATTTGAAGGTTGACACTACATGATGAGTTCTCTCACTCTCTTCCTAGAAAGACCAAGGCAATTCATTCTCTTCTCTTCTTCTTCTTGATCATGCTTAGCCCCTCATATACATATTTGCCTCCCTTTACCTATCCGGGAATTTGGAAGCAAGTAAGTGAAAAGCAAGTGAAAGAAAAGTTGAGATGTTGGCCGGAAGTTTTAGAAAGAAACACAATAGGTTTGGGGAAGTCAATCATGATGATGAGTAACTCGGCACCATTCACATAGCCGGGTGTTTGTGTCTTGCCAAAGTCAGATTGAGCGATATTCCTAACGGGTCATGGTATGTGCATCAAGGGTTTGAGGCATCTCAAGAAATTGATGATTGCTGATTCCCTAGGCTTCGGTTATTGTGCACTTCTGTCCATGTATCCCAAAAAGTAAAAAAGTAAAATAAGCAAAGCTTATTGGTGGAAGATGTTGAAATTCAAAAGGAAGTAAAGTGATGATCCTTTTCCCGGGTTCTAGCACCACATTCCCTATATATATCCCACCCTCACACGTTTCTTGACCTTCTTTTGAAAAGCCCTTGAGACCTCGAGCTTGTTGATTGACTTGGTGGTTTAAACTGGATTATGCATGATTGATTTCGATAATTATGAATTATTATGCATTCTATGATTTTATGCAAAGATGAACAACTTTCTTATATTTATAAAATGTTTTGAACATGTTTTGATTTTAAATTCTATGAAGCATTCTCTTAGAGTGATCTATGATTTGAGCACACCATTAAAAATGTTTTGAAATATTTTTCATTGATCTTTATGAATTATAATCCATTCTATCCTGTATCTAAGATTTGAAACTTGCTTGGTGACAAGCAAGGGACAAGCATGGGATATTTTGATAGCATGTATTATAGTCTATATTTTGGGACTTGTTGAGACGTTTTATCTTCAATAATCTGCATGTTTGAATGTATATTATGTGATTATATTGTCGTTTCATCTACCTTTACGGGAATCGAGGTCTACACCAAGTTTCGTTGTAATCGTAGGTAAAATGGCACGTTTTGCATCAAAATGGAGCTAAGGAGCAAAGGAGTCATTGGAGCTACATTCAGGAGCTTAAAGAGGAGCTTACAAAGCATGGAATTAACAAAGAAGATTTACTTTGGACCAGATTTGATAGATTTCACCTTCAACTGAGATTCACCTCGGTTGACCACAGAGTCACCTCGACCGAGGTGATCTAGAGCAGCGCCCCGACCGAGGCGAATACTCTGACGTGCCGAGATATATTTTATTTGGCTGAGATCTTTTATTTTTGTAAGGAGAGATCTTATCTTTTTGGGCTGGATTTCTGGAAGGAAGATCATATATTTAGGAGATCTATTTTGGAGATAAGATATATTTTATTAGGAAATTATCTTTTAAGATATTTCCTAGAAAATTATCTTTTTAAGATAATTTTATTTTAGGAGATATGGATATATTTAATAGAAATATCTTATAGCTGGAAGAAAGATATTTATTTTAGGAGATATGGATATATTTTATAGGAAATTATCTTTTAAGATATTTTATCTTTGGAAGATAATTCTCCTATATAAAGGGTTAGATTTTCTACAATTCACCCATCTTCGAATCAGCAACCCGCTACCATCGCAACACATAGGGATTGAAGAAGCTGCAGTTGGGAAGGATTTTTGGAAGTTTGAAGGAAGTTTGAAGGAAGGAAGTTCATAGTTTGTTATAGCTTTTTAAGGGGATTTGTAAGACTTTCTTAGATTCCCCTCTTGTTGATTGTCTTGTTGGATTTGTGATCCAAGGAACACTGATTTGTTTATTTGATTCAGTTATTGAAGCCTTTTTCTTATGGTTTTTGTGTTCAAATATTCATTTTCTTCCCATATATTTGATTGTTGCTTTCATGATGATGAGTGGCTAATTTCCTTGTGCGATTCTAGGGTGATTGGCTGAAGGTTGTGGGAAAAACAATGATAGAATAATCTTAAATCCAGTAGGACCCTGAAAGCTCGAGTCTTTATCCTTAACCCTAGAACATCTCGTTCAGTCGATGAACATCTCGGCCGGGGTGGAACTTGACTGACCGAGGTGACTTTTCTGATCCGTAACTGAGAGTTAGTGTTAGAGTTTGCCAAATCCTATTCTTATTACACCTTTCCTGGTTCAATGCAAGCCTAGGATGAGACTTACCCGGTGATTCCTTTGTTTGTTTGCCAAGATCATAAGTGTAGGTAATAAAGGTTTATCCTTTATTGGGGTTTGAGTGTGCCTTCATCCCATCTTTGTGAGTTAGCCTGAGACTAACCCGGTAAAGGTTGATTCTATTCCCTTAGATGGTGTGTTGGTTTGAGATTATAATTCCTTTCCTTAGTACCTTAAGACTTACCCGGTGATAGGTTCTTTGGCTTGGGATTGTGAGTAGTGAGACCCGGTGATCTATTCCACTTTAGTAACACCTTCCCTATGCAAAATGTCAGCTTTGTCCTATCTTGAGATCTTGAGTTGGAACCACAACTGGATGTTTTAATCCCTAGAATTTGCATATTTCCTTTAATTGACCTTATTATGATCTGTGATTGTTTTAATCGCTTTTGTAGTTATTTGCAATGTTGACAACCTATACTTGCTTTGTTTCACCTAAGTCCCTGAGATCGACACCCCGGAATTCTTGCTTTTACTATAATTGATCCGTACACTGCGAGTTCGCATCCTTGTTTTAAGCATACTTCTTGGGTTATAAATTTAAAGCTTGCACACACCATTTGGAGCGAACACTAGTAGCAAAGGAGAACACATAGGACCTTATTGGTGCATGCCTTGCACCAACTCATGGCTTATTGATCCAAAGAAAGTTGAACAGAGGATTCCACGGCCTAGATGCCAGAACCACGCCCGTAATTTTGGCCGTGGTTTTCTCTGGACAGTTGTGACAGTTGTCCCACGATCTCCTTGCCCGACCCTTGCTCTTGGTGAAGAATATAAGTGGTCCTGTAGGTTGTTGTTGGAGGATCCTCCCACATTCTCTCACACATTATCATTATCCACATTGGGAATTCTTGGAGGAGAAGAAAAACACTCTCATTTTGGAGGAAGAAAAACACACCAAGATAGAGATTTTTAGTGAAGTTTTTGAGTGTTTTTGAGTGACTTTTGTTGAGAACAATTGAAAGCATTGTAAGGAACGTTTTGAAGTTGTGTTTGAAGGGTTGTAAGTCTTGTTTCATCTTATATCAAGCTAAGACTACTCGTTTCTTTTCATTTTCATTTCATTTACATGCTATGGAAGCCATGAATGTTTGCTCGTTGAGTTTGAATCTTAAAATACATGTTGTTGGCTAAATAGTTGTGATTTTAGGGTGATAGAATGATGGTTATGGCTTAGACTATGATAGAATAGACTTGAATGTACTCTTGGATGGTTTGCTTGTTCGAATCTTGACCCAAACCCAAAATCACGGTTTGTTCTTGCAGAATCTCGACCGTGGTTCTGTATGATCAGCCCGTCGTTTTCTCTATTGTGCTTCTATTGATGAATCTGAATGTTAGGATGTTAGATTGTTGAAATCCTAGTGTTTGTTAAGCATAATCTAGCCTAGGGTGACCTAATGCTAGCAAACTAAGTGAGGGAAGAGACCTACCCGGTAATTCTTGATCTTAGATACCAAAGATGATGAACTCTAGGTAGTAGTGAGCCTCACAAGCCGTTATTGGACTGAGTGTGCTAGGATTGATGCTTAGGACTTGCCTTCCCGAGACTTACCCGGTAAGGAGAGGTTTGAACCCTAGATAGCAATCCGGTTTGTGTAGAATTCTCAACCTTAGGTTCCTAGAGACTTACCCGGTAATAGGACTTTAGGTGCGATATTAGTGGACCGTGAGACCTACCCGGTGATTGATCCCATTTGAAAACACCCTTTTCCCAACATACCATAGCTTATCCAAGGTTGATTAGAAGCTTGAGTCCGATGCCATAATCGGAAGTCCTAACCCCTAGAATCCACTTTTCTTTCTTTGATTACATATCTTGTGTTTGTGTTGCTAGTTTGTGTTGCTAGCTTGAGTCGTTTGTTTGATTTATGATCTTGCATGATTGGTGATCTTTGCTTGGTCACCACAAAAACCAAACCCAAAAATATCATGATTTTCATTTCTGTATTTCCTTCTCTTTTCTTAGGCTAGATTTACACTATCCATGATCACTTGTTTGATTTAATTTAACCTTAGTTTTCGAGTTCGACCTCGGAATAGTATCATTGCTACAAAACGACCCATACACTGTGGGTTCGCTAGGAGTTAGGAAATTATATCGAGTTATAAATTATAAGACTTTTGTGCTATACATTTCTAGCGTAACAAGTTTTTGGCGCCGTCGCCGGGGACTTGGTCTAGATTGAATCATTTTGTGTGATTGTTTATAGTGTAGGTCTTTCTTGTTGCTTTTGATCTTATTTGGTTTTGTGTCTTTTAATTTTCAGGACAACTCTTAATCTTTAGGTGCATGCAAAGATCTCGCGGCAAGGATTTAGCTCCATTCGATCCCGAACCGGAGAAAACCCTTAAGACTAGATCCAAGAGAATTAAGAAGAAGGAGATCGCCGGAAGAGATCTTCAAGCTGAGTTGAATGAGGCCTTAGATCAACTTAGGCTAAGGGATGAAGCCTTGGAGAATGAGAGGAGACTTGCTGATAACACGATTTATGACTTAGGTTTAGGTAATCATTTAGATAGATTCATCACTCATTCATGCATGATTTAGCACAAATTCGCGACGTTTGCACTCAATTCACGTATTTTGTCGAGATAGACGTCTACACGGACTTGTGCGTTGCTTTGTAGGTATTTCGGGGGTCTTTTGGACATTAACCGATACATTAGAGGGCCAAGCCTCATGATGGTACACATCCAAGGCTAAGGAGGAGCATAAATGGAGCAACAAGGGACACAAAGACCACTATTGGTGCAAGCAATGAATCAACTCATGGCTAGACGATCATAGCACCTTTCTGCTGAAGAAAATCGGACCAACAAGCAGCTAAATCGGCCGATTTTCTCCTACTGGGTCGATTTCTGAGGCTTTGACAGCTTAAGCCACGTGTCCCACGATCTCTTGTCCGTCCTTGCTCTTGGTGGAGAATATAAGTGGTCCTGCAGGTGGTTGCTGAGCATCTCTCCTCTCCCACACTCTCATTGACAGCTCACCAATTTTGGGGAAAGATTGGAGGAGAAGAAAAGCTCTCAAGGATTGAAGGAAGAAGAAGAACACCATTTTAGGAGAATAGTGAGGTTTTGAGTGATTTTAAGTTGCTTTTGTAGTCTTTGATTGAAGAACTTTAGCAAGGATTGTTAGGAACGTTTTGGATCTTCATTTAAGAGTTTGTAAGTCTTGCTACAACTTGGATTTTGCTGAGATTTATTGATTTTGTTTCTCATCTTTCATTACTCATCTATGAACACCATGTATGCTTGTTTGATGATTTTGGATCTTGATATGCATATTATTGGCTAGTTTATTGTGATTCTAGAGTGATGGTTTGATGGTTATGGCTTGGGTGATGATAGGATGGACTTATATGTTAGTTTAGGATGATTTGTATGCACGAAACCCATTCCAGGAAGAAAAATTGGGCTGTTCATCATGAAGATCGGCCGATTTATATTAAGATCCACCCGCTTTATTCTTCTGTTGCTTTCTAATTACTAAATCTGTATGATTGGGGTGTTAGGTTGTTAAATCCTAGTGTTTATTAAGCCTAATTTAGCTTAGGATCACCTAATGCTATCAATCTAAGTGAGGGAAGAGATCTACCCGATGATTTCCGACCTTAGATACCTAAGATGATGAATGCTAGGTAGTAGTGAGCTTCATAAGCCGCTATTGGATCGAGTGTGCTTGGATTAGTACTTGAGATTTCCCTATTCCGAGACTTACCCGGTAAGGAGAGGGTTACCTCTTAAGTAGTGTCCGGTTTGTGTAGAATTCCCAACTTTACCTTCTTGAGACCTCTCCGTTAATAGGAGTTTGATGCGGGATTAGTGAAGTGAGAGACCTACCCGGTAATTGCTTCCATTAGTGAAACATTCTTTCCCCAACACCGCAGCTTGTCCTTAGAATCCTTAGAACCTTGAGTCCAATGCCATAACTGGAAATCTTGAGCTCTAGAATCCACTTTTCTCTCTTGATCATATACTTGTGCTTTGTGTTACTTGTTCGTTTTGCTAGCTTGAGTTGTTAGTTTTTTTTATTACCTTGCTTGATTTGTGATCTTTGTTTGATCACCACAAAAACCAACCAAAAACATTGTGTTTTCCATTTTCTTTGTTCCTCACCTTAATTTAGTCTAGATTTACACTATCTTTGATCATGCTTGACTCGATTTCACCTTAGTCTTTGTGTTCGACCTCGGAATACTATCCCTACTACAAACGTCCCGTACACTGCGGGTTCGCTAGGAGTTAGGATAAATATAACGAGTATAAATTTAAAGCTTATTGCGTACACACATCACACGATCTTAGCGTAACACTTGCCAATGAGAGGCAAGAAGCAACTAGGAGGTAAATTGAAGAGATTTGGCAAGCTCTTGTGCAAAGGGAGCTTAATCGTCAGCAACCTCCACCACCACCACCACCACCGCAGCCGGAGGTTAATGTTCGGTTCGAGCCGATCATCATTGAGGAGCCACAAACGCTAGGGAAACGTATGGATCCAACCCAAAGAGTGCACCGTCCGGGTGTAAACTTAGGAGATCCCGTAGCCCATGACTACGAGCTCCGCCTTCAAGTGCTACAAATGATCCGGCACAATCAATTTGGAGGGATGGAAGGAGAGTCTCCTCATCAACACTTGATGAATTATGAGATCTTGATGGAAACTCTAAGGCCACCTAGATTGGAGAGCAACAACCACAAGCTTAGGGCTTTTTCCTTCTTACTTAAAGATAACACCTTGGCTTGGTACCGATCCATTCCACAAGGACATGTGGGTACTTGGGAGGAGATGACAACCGAGTTCTTGACAAAGTTTTTCCCACCTTCCAAGACAACCGAGCTAAGAGGAAAGATCAATGCCTTCGTGATGAAGGATAGAGAGAGCTTATTCAAATCTTGGGAGAGGTTCAAAGACCTCCTCCTAGATTGTCCACACCATGGGATACCGAAGATATAGTTATTAGAGATAGATTTCAAGGGGCTTGATGAGGATAGTCAATTCAAGCTCCAATCTCTTTCCGGGGGAACATTCATGGAGAAGAATGTGGATGAGGCTTGAGAATTTGTAGAGTAGCAAGCCTTGGTGATAGAAAAGTACTCCCATAGGAAGATTGATGGGAGGAAACCATGAGTATATGAAGTGAGTGAAGTCACCATGAGCAACTACAAACTTGATGAAATCAACAATGAACTTAAGTCTTTGAGGGAGTTGTGTGCCACAACCTTAAAGAATCAAGCAAGTCCTCAAGTGCAAGTGCAAGCCAACTTGGCTTCCAAAGAGGAGGATGTTAACTACATGGAGAGGGGTAACTTCAACAATTATCAAGGCCCTATAAACTTCAACAACAACAACCGGCAATACAACAATTACCGGCCTAATCACCCATCCCGGGTTCTCCTATTCTAACCCGGATGGTGCCTTGAACCCTCCTGCTTCCACAAGCACAGCCCCACCACCTAAGGCTTCACAAGAGCCTCCACCCAGTTTTGCTCAACCTCCAAACGATAGAACCAAAATTATGTCAAAACAATTGCTAGGAAGGTTGAGTGGACTTGAGAGCACAGTGACATCCATTTCTAAGGCTCAAAAGGTGCTGGAAGCACAAGTGTTCCAAAAGGCGGGTGAAGCACAAAGAGATCCGGGAAAGCTTCCCGGAAGGACCGAGGATAATCTAAAAGGCCAAGTGTTGGCCATTACCACAATGAGTGGGCTAAACATGAAAGATCCCTCACCAAAGGAGAATGAAAAGGGGAAGTAAGTAGTAGGGGAGGAAGAACCATTGCAAGTAGAAGGAGGCAAGAGAAAGGATGATGAGCCAACATATGTGGCACCAACTCCATACAAGTCACCACTACCGTTCCCACAATCATGAGCAAGAGCTCGTTTGGATAAACATTTTGGTAAATTCCTTGAACTCATGTCTAAATAACATATTAACATTCCGTTCATAGATACAATTGTAGGTATGCCGGCCTATGGAAAGTTTTTGAAGGAGATACTCTCCAACAAGAGGAACTCGGAGGAGTATGGAGAAGTGAGGATGACAAAGAGATCTTCCGAGTTGATTCAAACCATGAGGGAGGAGATGCCTCCAAAACTGAGAGATCCGGGATCTTTTGTGTGCCAATTGGAGTTGGAGAAGTGCAATATGAGGCTCTATGTGACCTTGGAGCATGTGTAAGCATTATCCCGCTTGCACTTTGCAATAAGGTTGGGCTAGGAGAACCGAAGCCGGTCAAGATGACCCTCTACATGGCGGACCGATCCATCATTCACCCCGTTGGAATCCTAGAGGACATACCGGTTCAGCTTGGGAAGTTCTATGTGCCAATCGATTTTGTTATTTTGGACATCCCGGCAGACTACCCGGTTCCTATCATTTTGGGAAGGCCATTCTTAGCCACATCCGGATGCTTAGTGTATTGCAAAAATGGGATCCTCTCCTTCAACATAGGAGAAGAAAATATCAAGTTCAAGATGTCCACAATAATGAAGGGGCTAGCTCTTGGTGAAGATGTCTTCAACATTGTTGAGGAAGAGGAGTCTAGAAAAGTTGTGAGCTCAATCTTGATCAAGGATCCACTTGAGAAGGTTCTTAGCACGAGCATCATGGAGGAAGGAGTTGACGAAGCTTGCAATGAAGAAATCCGAGCTTTGGATGCATTAGAAAAGGAGACAAGTGCTGAAATTGAAGTGCACGAAGGAGTGCTGAAATACAAAGAAAACCACGGAAAGGAGGCAAGAACCACGCCCGTGATTTCAACCGTGGAACTGTCTGTAATGTCCAATTATGCCAGCTCTTCAAATTCCATGCCCGTGGTTGTTCCAGAGGTCGTGGTTTTGCCCGTGGTTTCTCCAGAAAGTCCCTTAGTTGTTGATCAAGCTTCAAGGAGTCTTGGAGAGTCTTCAATGGCTTTGGATTCATTAAATGTGGAGCAATATGGATCACATCCAACCGATAAAGGTCCTCCTAAACTTGATCTCAAACCTCTCCCTTTTCATTTAAAGTATCCTTTCCTTGGTTCGAATTCTACTTATCTTGTGATTATGAATACATCCTTGAATGATGATGAACTTGATAGATTGTTGAATGAATTGAAATTGCATAGGAGAGCTAATGGATACACCATTGATGACTTAGTTGGCATTAAACCTTCCTTGTGCATGCATAAAATCTTGATGAAAGACAACCATAAACCTTCAATTGAAGCTCAAAGAAGATTGAACCCTATTATGAAAGAGGTAGTCAAGAAAGAGATCCTAAAATTGCAGATGCGGGAATCATCTTCCCGATTTCGGATAGTAAATGGGTTAGTCTCGTACATGTTGTTCCTAAGAAGGGTGGTATGACGGTAGTAACTAATGAGAACAATGAACTAATCCCAACTAGGACGGTTACGGGGTGGAGAATGTGTATTGACTATAGGAAACTTAATGTGGCCTCTAGGAAAGATCATTTTCCTCTTCCTTTCATTGACCAAATGCTAGAGAGATTAGCTCAACATTCACATTTTTGCTACTTAGATGGCTATAGTGGGTTTTTCCAAATCCCTATTCACCCGGATGACCAAGAGAAAACAACATTCACTTGTCCTTGGGGAACATTTGCATATAGGAGGATGCCATTTGGGTTGTGTAATGCACCCGCCACCTTTCAAAGGTGTATGATGGCCATTTTTCTGAATATATTGAAAATATTATGGAAGTGTTTATGGATGATTTCTCGGTGTATGGCTCTTCATTTGATAATTGCTTGGCTAACTTGTCATTGGTGTTGAAGAGATGTGAGGAAATTAATCTTGTGTTGAATTGGGAGAAATGCCACTTCATGGTGAGTGAAGGCATAGTGTTGGGACACTTGGTTTCCCAACGTGGCATTGAAGTTGATAGAGCAAAGATAGAAACGATAGAGAAGTTGCCACCACCTACCTCGGTGAAAGGGGTAAGGAGTTTCTTAGGGCATGCCGGTTTTTACCGGAGGTTTATAAAAGATTTCTCTAAAATTTCTAAGCCTCTCACTAACCTACTAATGAAAGATATTGAGTTTGTTTTCTCCAAAGATTGTCTTGAAGCGTTTTGTAGGTTGAAGGATGCTTTGATCTCCGCCCCTATCATGCAATCTCCGGATTGGAGCTTACCATTTGAAATAATGTGTGATGCAAGTGATGTGGCCGTTGGGGCTGTTTTAGGCAAAAGAAAGATGGGCTTACACATGCCATCTACTACACTAGCAAGACGCTAGATGATGCCCAACTCAACTATGCAAAAACCGAGAAGGAGTTGTTAGCGGTCATGTACGCCTTTGAGAAGTTCCGGTCATATCTTGTTGGAGCAAAGGTTATAGTGTACACGGATCATGCTGCGATCCGTTATCTCCTCACAAAGAAGGATGCCAAGCCTCGCCACATTCGGTCAATCCTTCTACTCTAAGAATTTGACTTGGAAATTCGGGACAAGAAGGGCTCCGAAAATTCAGTAGCGGACCATCTTAGTAGGCTACCACTGGAGATTGAAAGAGATGACATCCCGATTGATGACTCATTCCGGGATGAGCAATTGCAAATGATGGAGGAGTGCTTACTTCAAGTGTCTAGAGGGAGTGAGCCATGGTATGCGGATATAGTGAAGTACCTTGTGTGTGAAGAGGTGCCACCCGGTTTATCATATGCCCAAAGGAAAAAGTTTTTCAAGGATGTGAGGCATTACTATTGGAGTGAGCCTCTCTTGTTCAAGAGAGGACCGGATGGAGTCTTTAGGAGGTGCATTCCGGAGGATGAGATGGAGAGTGTAATCCGTCATTGCCACTCCTTACCATGTGGAGGCCATGCTAGCTCACACAAAACGTGTGCAGAGGTATTGCAATCCGGTTTTTATTGGCCTAACTTGTTAGATGTGCAGAATTTTGTAGTGGCTTGTGACGCTTGCCAAAGGACGGGCAACATCTCAAGAAGGAATGAGATGCCCTTGAACCATATCCAAGAGGTTGAAGTCTTTGATGTTTGGGGTGTGGACTTCATGGGGCCATTCCCCGCTTCATGTGGCAACGTCTACATTCTATTGGCGGTGGATTATGTGTCGAGATGGGTGGAGGCAATCGCCTCTCCCACAAATGATGCCAAAGTAGTGGTGCGGTTCTTCAACCGAGTCATCTTCCCTAGGTTTGGAACACCAAGAGTGATCATAAGTGATGGAGGTAAGCATTTCACCAATAGGAACTTTGGGACACTTTTGGTTAAGTATGGGGTAACTCATAAGGTGGCCACATCTTACCATCCCCAAACTAGTGGCCAAGTAGAGATCTCCAACCGGGAGATAAAAAGAATACTTGAGAAGACGGTTTCTAGGATAAGAAAAGATTGGGCTATGAAGCTTGATGATGCTTTATGGGCATATAGAACCGCCTTCAAGACACCAATTGGCACCACTCCCTACAAGCTAGTCTATGACAAGTCTTGCCACCTTCCGGTGGAGATGGAGCATAGGGCATATTGGGCCATAAGGTGGCAGAATTTTGACCTCAAGGAAGCCGGTGAGAAGAGGTTGCTAGACATGAACGCTCTTGAGGAGATCCGGTTCGATGCTTATGAAAACGCCCGGATTTACAAGGAAAGGACCAAGCGTTGGCATGACAAATGTCTAATCCCAAAGGAGTTGAGTGAAGGTGACTTAGTCCTTCTCTTCAATTCAAGGATGCGTCTCTTCCCCGGAAAGCTAAAGTCAAGATGGACGGGTCCTTATGTGGTGAGGAAGGTCTTCCCCCATGGAGTGGTTGAGATAGGTGGGGAGCATTGTTGAGATTTTAAGGTGAATGGGCACCGTTTGAAGAAGTATATCCCGGAAGCTCCGGTGGATATGATTGCCCCACTTCACCTTGAGTGAGACGCTCCCGAATTTGGTCAAGCTAATGACCTTAAAGAAGTGCTTAATGGGAGGCAACCCATTGGTACATATCTTTCCCTTTTCGTTGTTTTTTTGTTTTCATTTTTGATTTTTGCTTTCGCTTTTGTTTTGGTGTGTTTGTGTGTGTTTGGTGTTTGTGTGCTAGAGTCTAGGAAACATGGAAGTCTTGCAAAGCATGGAGATGATGATGATGATTCCGCATCAAACGTGGGTGGAGCGGACGTGGACTTGGACGGCTTGCGGTGCTTAGCGCGGGTCCCGACGCCATAATGAACGTCAAGAGCTCTCTACCACCTTTGATTGATCATCCACCATCACTTCACATGAGTGAACCAAAATACCGAAAACACCATTTTTACATTGTGAGGACTCTCTTTCACTTCTTTATTTAATTGCACATTGGGGACAATGTGTTTTTAAGTACGGGGTGGGGTTTTCATAATCATTTGCATGATTGCATCTAGGATACTTTAATATTATTTTCACATGTTTCATTAGTTTTTGCATTGTACATATTTATCTCAAAATTCCAAAAAATCAGAAAATTTTAAAAAAAAATTGTGCTTCCTTGTTTGGATATGACCCTTATGATGAGATTGTTTTGTGAATTGGCTATGGATGGCCTTGTGTGTTGAATGGATTAATGCATATGTGGACTTGAAATACTTCTCTTGAATCCTATGTTTGAATTGTGATTATGATGCTTGCCTTAATTGGATTGAGGATTGATGGTCGAAATTACATGCTAGTTCTTGCACATCATTTAGGAATGATTAAGGAAATTCATCTCTCTTCTTCTCATCTTGATCATGTTATTTGAGCACCTCACTTGATTAAAAATTTGACCTCTTTTGACCATCCGGGAATAGGAGCATGCTAGTTTGTTGAGTGTGTGAAAAGCAAGTGTGGGGTGAAGTTGTTGATGAATGAATGTTGTGAATGAAGTGCTGAATTTGTTGTGAAAAGTGTAGAAAAATATAGGTTTGGGGACTTTGGTTTTGATGACGAGTAACTCGGCACCATTCACATAATCGGGTGTTTGTGCATTGTCAAAGTCGGATAAACCGACTGTCCTAATGATCCTTGGTATGTGTGCCCGCTGTGAGGCACCTCAGAAAAATCCCGAGGTCCACTAATCACCAAGGTTTCGGCTTTTGTACACCAATGCCATTGTCTCAAAAATAAGTGAAAGAAAAAGAAAATGAAAAAGAAAAGAAAGAAAAGATGGAGAAAAATATACACTTGTTGGGAAGTTGATGAAAAATGAAATTGTGGAGTTAGTTTCTTTCCCGGATTAGCATCACATGACCTAAAAAAATTCCCACCTATAACAACATTTCTTGGCCTCTTCTTTCCTAAGTCCTTGTGACCCATTTGCATATGTGTATGACTTAGTGATCTAGATTGGATATTCTATTGATCATCTTGACTTCTTCATTTTCACCTTTCATGCATACTTTCAAGTTAAATATAATTGTCTTTCCATGCCTTCATTCATTTAATACATGATTGCTTGTCTATTTCCATGAAACATGACTGTGAAGGTGATCCAATTTTAGAAGCACAATTCCAAAAATATTTTCTGTTTTTCCGCATTCATAAATCACGCCATCTCGTAGCCTATAGTTGGACCTTGCTCGGGGACGAGCAAGTGCTAAGTATGGAGTATTTTGATGACGTGATTTCTGACGTTAGTTTAGGCATTCATTGAGATAGTTTTTCCCGTTATTCATGCATGGTTTGGCATTAGTTCACGACGTTTACGCTTAATTCATGCATATTGTCGAAATAGACGTCTACACGAACTCTTGTCGGTTTTGTAGGTATTTTGGGGAGCTTTTGGAGCTTAATCGATACATTCGAGGATCATTTCTCGTGATGGCACACTTCCAGACTCACTAAGGAGCAAGTTAGGATCAAAGGAGAACACATAGGACCTTATTGGTGCATGCCTTGCACCAACTCATGGCTTAATGATCCAAAGAAAGCTGAACAGAGGATTCCACGGCCCAGATGCCAGAACCACGCCCGTAATTTTGGCCGTGGTTTTCTCTGGACAGTTGTGACAGCTGTCCCACGATCTCCTTGCCCGACCCTTGCTCTTGGTGGAGAATATAAGTGGTCCTGCAGGTTGTTGTTGGAGGATCCTCCCACATTCTCTCACACATTATCATTATCCACATTGGGAATTCTTGGAGGAGAACAAAAACACTATCATTTTGGAGGAAGAACAACACACCAAGATAGAGATTTAGAGTG
Source organism: Fagopyrum homotropicum (assembly GCA_033239125.1). Taxonomy (NCBI): domain Eukaryota; kingdom Viridiplantae; phylum Streptophyta; class Magnoliopsida; order Caryophyllales; family Polygonaceae; genus Fagopyrum; species Fagopyrum homotropicum. The sequence goes on along the minus strand of BSWB01000003.1, from coordinate 91,683,730 downwards.
AAGTTTTTAAGTGTTTTTGAGTGACTTTTGTTGAGAACAATTGAAAGCATTGTAAGGAACGTTTTGGAGCTGTGTTTGAAGGTTTGTAAGTATTGTTTCATCTTATATTAAGCTAAGACTACTCGTTTCTTTTCATTTTCATTTCATTTACATGCTATGGAAGCCATGAATGTTTGCTCGTTGAGTTTGAATCTTAAAATGCATGTTGTTGGCTAAATAGTTGTGATTCTAGGGTGATAGAATGACGGTTATGGCTTGGACTATGATAGAATAGACTTGAATGTACTCTTGGATGGTTTGCTTGTTCGAATCTTGACCCAAACCCAAAATCACGGTCTGTTCTTGCAGAATCTCGACCGTGGTTCTGTATGATCAGCCCGTCGTTTTCTCTATTGTGCTTCTATTAATGAATCTGAATGTTAGGATGTTAGATTGTTGAAATCCTAGTGTTTATTAAGCATAATCTAGCCTAGGGTGACCTAATGCTAGCAAACTATGTGAGGGAAGAGACCTACCCGGTAATTCTTGATCTTAGATACCAAAGATGATGCACTCTAGGTAGTAGTGAGCCTCACAAGCCGCTATTGGACTGAGTGTGCTAGGATTGATGCTTAGGACTTGCCTTCCCGAGACTTACCCGGTAAGGAGAGGTTTGACCCCTAGATAGCAATCCGGTTTGTGTAGAATTCTCAACCTTAGGTTCCTAGAGACTTACCCGGTAATAGGACTTTAGGTGCGAGATTAGTGGACCGTGAGACCTACCCGGTGATTGATCCCATTTGAGAAACACCCTTTTCCCAACATACCGTAGCTTATCCAAGGTTGATTAGAAGTTTGAGTCCAATGCGATAACCGGAAGTCCTAACCCCTAGAATCCGCTTTTCTCTCTTTTATTACATAACTTGTGTTTGGGTTGCTAGTTTTGTGTTGCTAGCTTGAGTCGTTTGTTTGATTTATGATCTTGTATGATTGGTGATCTTTGCTTGGTCACCACAAAAACCAAACCCAAAAATATCATGATTTTCATTTCTTTATTTCCTTCTCTTTTCTTAGGTTAGATTTACACTATCCATGATCACTTGTTTGATTTAATTTCACCTTAGTCTTCGTGTTCGACCTCGGAATACTATCCTTGCTACAAAACGACCCATACACTGTGGGTTTGCTAGGAGTTAGGAAATTATATCGAGTTATAAATTGTAAGACTTTTGTGATATACATTTCTAGCGTAACACAAACCAAGCAACTCGATATATAATCAATTCATTAGTTAGTGTATCAAACTACTTCATTTGTGTTTAAGTATTCCATCATCAACACCTTTATAACTTTATAATCAAGGTGGAATATTCAATCTTCCCCTTGATGGAAGACAACACAAATGTTTTCGTACCTGCATTTGTAAGGTTAGCGATGCATATATGAATATCAAAACTTAAAATGCAGAATGCAGAATATCGAATGTCGGATCACATTTATTTCTCCCCTTTTATCTTTCAACAAGGGAGAAAAATAGTTAAAGCACGGGAGTTTTAAAACATTACAACCCAAAGAAAAGAGTATTTCCACAAAACCACAAAACAATTAAGTTTTTCAAAAACAAGCCTTTTATATCAGAATCAAGGGCCTTGACAGTCATGGACATCTTGAGAGCTTCATTCTTTATACCACCTGGATAAGCTCCCTTTCCCAAAATGCTCCTTCAGTCAGCCATTTCTTGACGGTTGTTTGACTTCTAAACCAGTGTGAGGGAAGGCCCCTTTTGACAAAAATTTCAGCATCATTCATATGAATTGGAGCACTAGAGCTTGAATCCGACCTTGAACTTGAGTGAGAGTCTGAGTCGGAGGAGATCTAAATCACTCTCTGTCGCTTGGGGGCCGATGATGTTGCCTCATCAACTGGAGATCTCTTGGATGCCATGAGAATTTTTTTGAGAGAAAGATGAAGCGGGTTTGTGAAAATTGAAAGAGTAAAGCACAGAGTTCACAAAGAGAATATGAAGCGGAAGAGATAAAGAAAGAAGAGAAGTGGTATTTAAGGGAAGAAGTCACATCAATGTAAGATCACTAAGATATTGAGAAATTCAAGATCTTGGGAGAATCATTGTTGATTAAAATTCGTTCCATAAATTTTGGTAACCACTTTTCAAAATTCTTTAAATCTGAAAATAAAGCCTTTTGAAATCCCTTTTAAAGAAAACTCCTTAAAAAAATTTAGATATGAATTCCTAATTGATCCGTATTTTAATTTACCCTTTATAACGTGTTTCAAGGCCCTTGAATTGCCTTTCAAGGCCCTTAAAAACATTAATTGGGCTGCATATGTAGGAACAAAAAAAATGATTTACTCCCCCTACGTTAATGCTTCCTTGTTCAACATACCAAGCTCCAATCTAATAAAATTAAATTGTTCCTCAAGAAGAGGCTTGGTAAAGATAGTTGCAAGCTGCAAGTTAGTAGATATAAAAGAGATCGAAACATCACCTTTCTCAACATGATCTCGTATGAAGTGATGCCTTACATCAATATGCTTAGTCCTTGAATGATGCACATGATTTTTGGTTATAAAAATAGCACTAGTATTATCGCATTTTATAGGAATACCTTTCAAGTCAAAGTCAAGATCACGAAGTTGTTGAGCAATCCATAGAATTTGTGCACAACATGCCGCCGAAGCTGAATATATAGCTGCGATTATAGTAAAAAGCAAGAATTCCGGGGTGTCGATCTCAGGGACTTAGGTGAAACAAAGCAAGTATAGGTCGTTAATGCAACTAATAACCACAAAAGCGATTAAAGCAATCAAAGATGATAATAAGGTCAATTAAAGGAAATATGCAAATTCTAGGGATTAAAGCATCTAGTTGTGGTTCCGACTCAAGATCTCAAGATAAGCGGACAAAGTTGAGATTTTGCAAAGGGAAGGTGTTTCTAAAGTGGAATAGATTACCGGGTAAGTCTCACTACTCACAATCTCAACCCAAAGCTCCTATTACCGGGTAAGTCTCAAGGTACTAAGGAAAGGAATTATAATCTCAAACCAACACACCAACTAAGGGAATAGAATCAACCTTTACCAGGTAAGTCTCAGGCTAACTCAGAAAGATGGGATGAAGGCACACTCAAACCCCAATAAAGGATAAACCTTTATTACCTACACTTATGATCTTGGGTAAACAAACTGAGGAATCACCGGGTAAGTCTCATCCTAGGCTTGCATTGAACCAGGAAAGGTGTAATAAGAATAGGATTTGGCAAACTCTAACACTTAACTCTCAGTTTCGGATCAGAAAAGGTCACCTCGGTCAGTCAAGTTCCACCCCGGCCGAGATGTTCATCGACTGAACGAGCTACTCTAGGGTTAAGGTTAAAGACTCGAGCTTTCAGGCTCCTACTGGGATTAAGATCATTCTGTCATCATATTTCCCGCAACTTTCAGCCATTCACCCTAGAATCGCACAAGGAAATTAGCCACTCATCATCATGAAAGCAATAATCAAATATATGAGAAGAGAATGAATATTTGAACACAAAAACCTTAAGAACAATGCTTCAATAACTGAATCAAATATCAAACAAATCAGCGTTCATTGGATCAAAAATCCAACAAGACAATAAAACCAAAGGGAATCTAAGAAAATCTTACAAATCCCCTCAAAAGCTATCACAAAGCTATGAACTTCCTTCCTTCAACTTCAAACTTCCAAAAATCCTTCCTAACTGCAGCTTCTTCGATGATCCAAAGATGGTATCCCGGATCTCCCTGAATTGTGGAAAATCCAACACTTTATATAGGAGAATTATCTTCCAAAGATAATAATATCTTAAAAAGATAATTTCCTATAAAATATATCTATATCTCTAAAATAGATCTCCTAAATATATGATCTTCCTTCCAGAAATCCAACACAAAAATATAAGATATCTTCCTTCCAAAAATAAAAGATCTCAGCCAAATAAAATATATCTCGTCGGCGCCAGGGTGTTCGCCTCGGTCGGGACGCTCCTCAAGATCACCTCCGTCGAGGTGACACTATAGCTGACCGAGGTGAATCTCAGCTGAATGTGAAATCTCTCAAATCTGGTCCAAAGTAAATCTTCTTCATTAATTCCTTGTTTCCTGAGTTCTCTTTTACGATCCAGAATGTAGCTCCTATGACTCCTTTGCTCCTTAGCTCCATTTCGATCCAAAATGTGCCATTTTATCTATTATTACGACGAAACTTGGTGTAGACCTCGATTCCCGTAAAGGTAGATGAAACGACAATTTAATCACATAATATACATCCATACATGCAGATTATTGAAGATAAAACGCCTAAACAAGTCCCAAAATATAGACTATAATACATGCTATCAATAACCATCAAAGTCTACATCTGAATAGCCAACAAGGTAAAACGAGCTTTGACGTGGGTACCATAACCCTAGATCCTTAGTGCCATTGAGATACCGAAAAATTCTTTTCACAGCTATCAAGTGTGACTCTTTAGGATCAACTTGAAATCTTGCACACATGAACACACTAAACATAATGTCAAGTCGACTAGCAGTTAAATACAACAATGAACCGATCATACCTCGATACTCCTTTTGTACTACACTTTTGCCATCCTTGTCATGGTCAAGCGAAAGTGTTGAACTCATAGGAGTCTTTGCGACCTTAGATGTATCCATTTTGTACTTCTTAAGCAAGTCCTTAGTATACTTGCTTTGATTGAGAAAAATTCCTTTCTTTGCTTGTGTAACTTGAAGTCCAAGAAAATTTAGCTCACCCATTATGCTCATTTCAAATTCCCTGGACATAATATCTGCAAATTCCTTGCAAAGGGAATCATTAGTAGCACCGAATAATATATCATCAACATAGATTTGTACTACTAATATATCGTTGCCTCCGGTTTTGATAAATAAAGTTTTATCAATCAAACCTCTTTTGAATTTGTTTTCAAGAAGATATTTGGACAAACTTTCATACCAAGCTCGAGGATCTTGCTTAAGACCATAAAGAGCTTTGTCCAATATAAAAATGTGATCCGAAAATTCATCATTTTCAAAACCAGGAGGTTGAGCAACGTAGAGTTCTTCTTCCAAGAAGTCATTTTGAAAAGCACATTTTACATCCATTTGAAAACGTTTATGCTCATAAAAGATGCAAATGCAAGTAGCATAGGTATAACTTCTAACCTGGCAACCGGAGCAAAAGTCTCCTCATAATCAATACCTTCTTCTTGGTTATAGCCTTGTGCTACAAGTCGTGCTTTATTTCGTATGACTTTGCCACTTTCATCCAACTTATTTCGAAAGACCCATTTTGCACCGATGACAGATTGATGCTTTGGTCTTGAAGTAAGATTCCACACCTTGTTTCTCTCAAACTCGTTTAGTTCGTTTTGCATGGCTATAATCCAATCGGGTTCTTGAAGAGCTTGAACATAATTTTTTGGCTCGATAAGAGACACGAACGCGGAGAAAGCACATAGATTATTCACTTTAGATGGATTTTGAACTCCAGTGTTTGGATCTGATATTACATTCTCTTGTGGATGGTATGAAGAGTGTTGAAATTTTCTTCGTTTGTAAGATGGAGCAGATCCTGAAGGTTGAGCCTCATATGCTTGACTAGATTCAGGTACCATTGATATATTGCCCTTGGATCCTATCTAAAGGCCTTGAAGTTGAGTTTCAAGCCCTTGAAATGGAGTTCTGACATCGCAGTTTTCTATTTCAAGGTCTTGAAGGTGTGATTCAAAGTCTTGAGGGTTTTCTTTGGTATCTTGAATCTTTTCTTGCATATGCTTTTCTTGATCTTTAGGATCTTCATCTTCATCTGAATTGTGATCTTCTCGTTGATTCAGATTTAGATCTGCAAAACTCTCACTCAAAGTACCATCATTGCTTTCATCAAAAATAACATGAATACTTTCCTCAACAATTTTTATACGTCTGTTATAGACACGATAGGCTTTGCTATTTGAAGCATATTCAATGAATATTTCTTCATCACTATGTGCATCAAATTTCCCAAGGTTATCTTTGCCTTTTTTATGAACAAAACAAGTACATCCAAAAGGTTTGAAATATAAAATATTTGGTTTTCTTCCTTTAAAGAGTTCATAAGGAGTCTTTTTTCAAAATAGGGCGAATTAAACATCTATTCAAAATATAATTTGCAGTGTTTACTGGTTCAGCCCAAAACTTTTTGGCAAACTATTTTCTAAAAGCATCGTCCTAGACATATCCTCAAGTGTGCGGTTCTTATGTTCCACAACTTCATTCTGTTGAGGAGTTCTAGGAGCTTAAAAGTTATGTGATATACCATATTTTGCACAAAACAAATCAAACTTTAGTTGATCAAATTCTCTACCATGACCACTTCTTACAGAAACGATTGGTAGGTTTTTCAATGTTTGTAACTCCTTACATAATTTTGAAAACTCAAATAATGCTTCATATTTTTCTCGTAGGAAAGAAATCCATGTGAAACGAGAGAAATCATCCACAATAACAAGGATATATTGCTTGGCTCTGGGAGATTTGACACGCATAGGTCCACAAAGATCCATATGTAAGAGTTCAATGGGTCGAGAAGAAATTACAACTTTCTTAGGTTTGAATGAACCTCTTGTTTGTTTACCTTGTGTACAAGCCTTACATAGTTCATCTACCTTGAAGTTTAGGTTTGGCAAACCTCGTACCAAATATTTTGTAAGTAGCTTCTGCATTGTGTGCATGCTTACCTGACCAACTCTTCTATGTCAAAGCCTTGGATCATCAGTGAAGGCCTTTAGACATTTTGGCTTAGTTCCTGAAACTTGGTTAGTACTCATAGCATAAACATTGTTACATCTAGAAGCAGTAAGCACAACTTCACCCGTCATTTTGTCTTGAACTTCACATTTTTTTGAATCGAACAATACTTTGTTGCCTTTATCACATATTTGAGAGATGCTAAGCAGATTATACTTCAAACCGTCAACCAAATATACATCATCAATGAAGTTAGATGAATTATAACATATTTTACTAATGCCAATAATGTCACACTTTCCTTTATCACCAAGTGTAATGGTTCCAGAAGATTGCTTCTTTAAATCCGAGAATAAAGAGCTTTTTCCACTCATGTGTCTTGAGCAACCACTATCTAATATCCATTTATGCTCCTTTACCTTGGTGATATCCTACAAAATAGCAAACATCAACCTTTCCTGGTCAACCAAATGGAATATTTTGGTCCATATTCAGGTTTGCTCATGTTTGGTGGTCTAGTACCTTTAGGAACCCAGATTTGTTTGACCTGTTTCCTTAAACATAAAGGATAGGTGTTTCTAATAATATAAGGATCATTTCTTCTATATGGACATGTAGATTTAATATGACCCTTTTTACAATAGTGAAAGCAAGTAGGCATATGAATACTTCCTTTGGCTTTGACAAAAGTGGTAGTAGGTTTTCTAGGAAAGCTTCGATGATAACCTATACCATTTTTGTTAAGAGAGGACTGTTGTTCACCCATCATTCTTTTAAGATTATCTTTTGAACAAGTAAACTTAACAAGTGCATCCTTTTGGTCTTGACACGTCAAAGTTAGATCAACTTTCTCTTTCTCTAGATTGATATAGTTTCGATGAAGAGAGGATATTCTCTATTGTTTACAGATTGTTTCTTAACAAGTGCAGCCTTTGGTGGACAATTCTTCACAAGATGATCTGTTTCACCACATTCAAAACAAGTCAGCACTCTAGTTTTCTTGTTAGAGTTAGAAAACTTACCTCGTGGTTTTGATGTTCGTGGATATTCTCTATTGTTTGTAGATTATTTCTTTAACTTGAGAATTCTCGCGAGACCCTTAGAGATCATGGCAATTGCATCTTCTTCTTCATCATCATCACTATCTTCCTCGTTTGATGGTAATTCATCCTTTCTTGATTTTAATGTCAAATTTTTGGTGTTGGATGGGAGCTCTCCATCTTCTTCACCAAGAACTATTTCATGTGTGATGAGTTTTCCAAGAAGGTCATCAAGAGGAAGAGTTGAGAGATTCTGAGCTTCTTCGATGGCAGTCATCTTTGGTCCCCACTTAGCTTAAGGTAAGCTCCTTAGAACCTTCCTAACTTTGTCTTCATTTGTGAAGATTATTCTTAATGAGTCCAAGTTGTTCACGATCTCAGTGCATCTTGTGAACATTTCTTTGACTGGTTCATTTGGATTTATCTTGAATAGCTCGTATTATTTGAGGAAGATGCTAATCTTTGTTTCCTTGGCTTGACTTGTTCCTTCGTAAGTGACAACGAGTTTGTCCCATATTTCCTTTGCACTCTTGCATGATGAGATGCGGTTGAATTCGTTGGCATCTAATCAGCAAAAGAGTAGGTTCATTGCTTTGTAGTTCTTTGGCACGTTGTCCAAGTCAGCTTGTGTGAAGTCAGTTTCCTTCTTTGGGACTTGGACACCTTTAGTTGTTGTAGTTGGGATTTTGGGGCCATTCTGAATAATGCTCCATAGTTCCATGTCCTGATCAATAATGAACATACGCATGAGTTCTCTCCAATGGGCAAAGTTGTTGCCACAGAAAAGTGGTGGTCAAGATGAGGATCTTCCTTGAGCAAATCCTCCATCACCTACAGGATTCATGATTAGTCTCACAAATGGTTAAATCAATATACATGAGTCTAGCTCTGATACCAATTGAAGAACCTATAGGTGAATAAAACTAGAAGGGGGGTTGAATAGAGTATGGGAACTTTTCGCAAAACCAATCTCAAGGCCTTGAAACCAAATTCAAGGGCCTTGATGTCGATCTGAGTTCTTTGTGAAACTTTGAATACAAGGGCTTTGAAACAACTTTCAAGGGCCTTGACTTTGTACTCCTGCAAAACAAAGTTAGTCACAATAAAACAGGATATAGTGCGGAATGTAAAAGATCGACACACGGATATGTTTACAAAGTTTGGCTCTAAATAGCCCACTCTCCGTCCCAGGGTATAGCCTTAGGATCGAACTAGAAAAATCCCCTTCTTCTCTCACTGTAGCCAATGCTATAACACTCTTTAGATATGCCAATGGAGCTCTCGAGTTTTATCTCTCTCTAGGGGATAAAGCTTTTTAGAGAAAGAGAGAAAGAAATACTATTTGATCGAATGAAGATGTTTTGGATCGCTTTGAAGACTATTGATGTTTCCGTGCGAGCTTGTGTACTTGTTCTTCAATCGCCATCTTCATTTATAACCTTCTATGGAGAGGTCTTCTAGCCGTTGGAAGATGACCGTTTGGAGATCACTCTTCTTCTCCATGAAGATCGCTTCTTGGTTGAGATGAGATAGACGTTGTGGATCTTCATCTCCTGAGAACACGTTGATCTCTCACTCCTTGATCTTCTCATATTTGTTGTAACAATATTCAATTATAGAGGAGAGAATCTTCGTGCTTTTCATTTGAGGATCTTTGTAAGATCTTCTTTAATGGCCGGTTGGGATCTTCACTTGATCATATCTTCTTGTTTGAGTAAATCTCTCGTAGAAGATTTTCTTAGTGTTTTGAAATCTTTTTAATGTGCTACCTTGACTTCTTTGTTCCCTTGGAATTCATTTCAAGGCCTCGGCCGTTTGAACACTCTAACTCCGGTCTTCCAAGGTCCTTTGAAATCTCTTGCAAAACTTGCACTTCATTTATTCCAAACCACCATATCAAACCAAGCAACTCGATATATAATCAATTCATTAGTTAGTGTATCAAACTACTTCATTTGTGTTTAAGTCTTCCATTATCAACGCCTGTATAACTTTATAATCAAGGTGGAGTTTTCAATTGTTAATTTCCATTTGATCAGGAGTTGTGAATCATGAACTATGAGTTCAAGTTTGTGACTTTCTCTGTTTTGTTAATCTCTAGTTTAACATATTTATCAATAAATATTGTGCGCACGTCGTTAACAACTATTATTGTTATGCAGCCAATCGAACAATTCCCAAGTTCCCAAATAATGGTCTCATATTTCATCGTATAGTGCATGTGTGGCACGAGTTGTACCACCTAGTGTATAGAAAGCATCCACTTTCCATATTTCCGCATCAACCTTGACATTTTTGTCTTTCAGTCATTTTTAGCATCAATTGTCTCAAAAATACCTTCTCCCTGAAGTCAAAGCTGAAGAGAACACCCTACATGATTGAAGAACTACAACACGAAGTCCTCTGAAGACACCCTAAGACAAGATCAAAGATTTAGAACAACAATGCATGCCAAACGGCATGTGAGACGGCTTGTTATGCCGTCTCGAAGCCGTTTGGATTACATCATCACTACATATGAAAGGCCCAAGACATGGCCCGATCCAAACTCAGTGAAATGGCTAGTCTAGGCGGGGTGAGACGATTTCCCATGTTGTATATATGTCGTCTTCATGTCGTGGCCATGTTGTCTCGACTTTGTAAAAGAAAGGAATCGTATCTTCAAATTTTATTTTTGTAATGATATATTTTTTGTAACCCTAGACTCCGATATGTTTTCCCTATATAATCAGCGTTAGAGTTATGATACGCCCTCGTATGGCGATGGCATCCGTGTTTTTGGCTGGAAAGACTCGGCACCATTTTGAAGAACTATTTAATATTTCGGGTATTTAATAATAGACTTTTTATAATCAGAACTTTAATTCCGAAACTTAATTCCGTGACTTCAATTCCGACCTTTCATATTTTAGGCTTTTCATTTTCGGAACTTTAATTCCGGCTTTAATTTCCGTCATTTAATTTTCCACTCTTTGTATGGACACATCCACTATATGAGGGGATGCTTGACTCACTTGTAAAAGATGTCTAAGTTGAATCCAAGTATTGTGAAGGGAAATCCTTTTACTTGGTTTGGGCATCACCTTCTTCTTTCACTCTCTTAAAGTTCTATCTTGGATCTAGTCTTTGATTCAAGCCTTCATGCTTGAGGATCCTTTTGGAAGGATTAACTCTATCTACTCCACTTCATGGATGATTCAATCTATCTAGATCGGATCGACCGTACGCTTCCGCATCCATTTCTAAGATTCCGCCGCTCAAGTTCTACGTTTGATCCAATTCGAACGATCAAGAAGAAGTAGTAGAAGTTTCTCCTCGACATAGATCCCCCATACTTCTATCATTGGTATCAGAGCTCCGGATCAAGGTCAAGTTTCTTTGCAAAACTTTTTGTTCTTGATCAAAGTTATTCACTTTTCTTCAAAGTTCTCCATAGCTCTTCGGTGTTCTTCGGAGTTCTTCAAGTGTTCTTTATCGTTCATCATGATATATGATGATGATGATGATTTCTATGAGAAGGATGATGAATGGTTACCTCCTCCATATCCACCAAAGTCCAAACAATCCATCCGTGGGTACCGACGGTATTCGCATAGCCGACGGAGAGAATATTTTGAGGGCGAGGAGTCGTTGCCTCCTCCAAATCCACCAAGGCCCAAATAGACCATCCATGGGTATCAATGGTATCCACATGAACGCCAAAAATGTGCTTCCGTTTTTGCCAAATAAAATTCCGCTCTAAAGCATGAGATAGAAGTTATAAGGGCGAGAATACTTGCCCACATGATGTCCGCCCAACAAAAAGAACCTCAAGCGGTGTCATAACCAAGGTGTGAGTTGGTGGTCAAACCATTGTGTGACGAAGTTATGGATGAGGGCGACATCATCAATAAAGACTGCAGCCACGTACACCCAATTGAAGTTCTCAACCTGGTGTATAGTGAGTCCTTTGAAGAGGACAAGGAAGAAGCCATCAACCCCGACAATGGCATCATTATGTTGTTGAACTACAAATTCAAGCCGGCTGACCCAAGGATTGACTTTGTTATGTCTAATAACTTATTTACCGGCTTACCCTTGTTTATTTTTGGCATTCCCCCGACGTACAATATCACAAGCTTAGACGGCATGGTAGACAAACTCACCGGCGAGACCATCCATATGTACTGTAATATCCGGAATTTTTATTCCGTTTAATTCCGTATCAAATCGGGTTTTGATCCGGTGATCTTTCTCTGTCTACCTAGTCGTACACACTATCTCAAATATTATCATTTTATGTAATCTCACTTCACATAAAATGATAGAATTTATATCAAACCCTAATATATATCAAACCCTAGTTTATATCATGACATGCCCTTGACAAAGTCATGACATCCTTTTGACGAGACCATGACGAGAGTTGACGAGACCATGAAGAGATCATGACAAGGCCATGCATGGGCTTGACAAAGCCATGACACATTTTGACAAAACCTTGACAAAAGCCCACTCTTTGTATTCCTTGTTTCAGCCCACCATGGCATACTTGTCAAACCTCCAGCCCAACAGTACCTTGCCTCACCTCCAGCCCAACAGTACCTTACCTCACCTCCAGCCCAGCAGTACCTTTCCTCATCCCAGCCCAGCAGTACCTTGCCTCACGTCAAGCCAACAAGTAAGAGGAGTACCTTCTCTCTCATCCAAAATGTAACAGCCGGATCATAAAGATCATTTCCGTTGATTCAGCACCATATTTGTTCTCTCCTTTACATCCTCCATGCCTACCGTCCATTATGTCCGGGTTCATCTCCTCAACTCCTCAAGTCATGTACGAACCTGCAGCAACCAAAGACCCTATCCCTAACGTCCACTACTTCACACATGAGACAACGAGACCTATCCCTCTGCACGAAGATGAACCAACCAGGAAACCGTCGGCCTTGCACCCATATTTGTGTCTTGATCGATCAATTGAGTAGAGCGCTGCTACGCCCGACAAACACTAAGGTAAGGCTCAACCTTCTCAATCTATGTGGTCGATTAGAAGGCTCAAGGGTGATGACCTAATACCCTTCCTCATGCTCCAGCTTTTGAGTAGTTGCATCCCTCCTCTCCAGTCGCCTTCCAGCCCCTGGAGTCGTGCATAACAGCCTCCTATTGGACCTCTTTAGTTTCCGACAAGGCTATGAACTTGAGAGCCATCCTCATCCTTCATGCCTTCGAGTTTGGAGTCGGGTAAGACCCACATCTACCTCCTTACTTCTCTCCCATGTTTATGTGTCAATGGGTGCCTCTAAACCATCTTTAAACCCATACATTTCAGCCCAAAGGAGCAACTTCAGAGAGCTGTTACATCTCTTAGTTTTCTGAGTTTTCAGAAGTGACAAGCAGGCATTTTCGAGTCCAGATTTTGGTATGTTAGACACCTCCTCTATTGCTGAATTTTGGATATGTTGTAGTCAGTAGTACATAGTAGATCATACTAAAATTTTGAGAAGCATCGGAGTTACGGTTTGAGAGTTATGATGTTGCAAAGTTGAATCCTCATGCAGTTTTTATAAGTGTGCTGAGTGTTGAGAAAAACAACATGTGATGCAGTTTTGTGAGATTGTTTTGAATAGGCTTTTGATCTACTTTGCTGCTGAATTTTGGATATATTATAGATAAGATTTTATAGTAGAACATATCAAAATTTGGGATAAATCCAGCGAGTGGTTTAGGAGTTATGATTTTTCAAAGTTAAGACAAGGTGTTGTTTTGTTAAGTGTTTGCTGAAATTCCTATGTGTGGAAAACTGCATGTCGGTACAGTTTTGTGATCCAGATTTGGGTAAGTTAGACTCCTCCTTTAGTGCTGATTTTTGGATATGTTGTAGTTGGTATTATATAGTATAACATATTGAAATTTGAGAGTATTCCGAGTTATAGGTTAGGAGATATGATTCTCCAAAGTTGGTTCCTCGTGTAGTTTTTTTAGGTTATGCTGATATATTCTAAGTATGAGAAAAGCTGCTTGTGATGCAGTTTTATGAAATAGAATTGGCGGGGTTATTAACCTCTATTGGACATGATTTTTGGATATGTTGTTGATGGATATATATATAGGAGCATGTGCTAAAAGTTGAAAACGATCTGTTGAGTTAATCTAGATTTATTATGTTCTTGTGAGGTTGTTGAGCCTAGAAGTCTAAGGACTTCTAGAGTGATGTTGTTCTTGTGAGGATGTTGAGCCTAGAAGTCTAAGGAGTTCTAGTTGACTAGAGTGTTGTTTGATTCGGGTGCCTTGTCTTGAACAGGCGTTGCGCGTTTTCCCGAGGGGACTTGAGATTATGGTGATCGGTTGCGCTTGGAGATTGGTAAGTCCACGGACTTACTTAACTAGCTTCTTGTATGAGTGTAATGTGTATGAGTGGTGTTTGTTAGTTATGATAAACAACGAAACCGGATTAGGCCGACATTATTATTTACGTAATTGACCCAAGTGTATGATAACGGGTCGTGACATCATCTGCCTAGCTCTTGCGAGAGTCTAGGAGGTTCCCTGCGACCAACCCAGTCAGATAGACGGTCAGATGCATTAGTACCATTCCTCGTTGGTAAACGGGGACAGCGGCGAGGTTTGGGAATCCCTCGTGTCACAAAATAAGTATCATTAGTAATAACTTATCACCTAATTAAAGATAATAAAAGGATTGAGTGTTGCATGTTGATTGTGTATGTGTGCGTTTGTGCTTTTACCGTTATACCTATGCATGGAATGTTAGCTAACGGTTTTATACTGCTTGTAGATGCCTTGCAGGTTAAGACAGTTGTAGAGAGATCCGGAGGGAATGGTCAGCCGGGTCCATGTACTCATTTAGTTGGGGACAGGGATGTCTTTTATTCTTCATATGCATCGTTTTAGTACTTTGCTTTGTAAGGCTGATACATATTCTTCATGTATATATTGTTTAAAGTTTTCAAATGTTTTAAATACTTTTTTGCCTTGTTGTAAGATCCTAGTAAAATTGTTGTCAAACTAAGGTCGGGACCCATTGTGAGGTCCTAACCAGTAGCTCCCCGAGTTCTCAGAATTTGGGGTGTTACATGTACTACAAGTATAAGCCGCCCGATCCAGAGTTTTTCCTTGTTATGTCAAAAGGCTTGCCATCTACCCACGGCTTGGTGCACAATTTTATAGAGTATCGGTGCCATCAATTGAAATCAATCCAATATCGGTGCTCTTTTCGGCACCTTCTCGGCATAATAAACAAGCTTGGCGGCCCCACCGCCCTTTTGAAAGACTACAAGTCCAAGCCGCCCGACTACGAGAATATGCATCCGGTGTTGACTTTCAAGGGTCTTGTTCACAAAGTTACTCCTTTCTTTTCTGACGGTGAAACGGGGACGTTTCACATTAAAGAGGAGGAGAATGATAGGCCTCCGAATGGCGATGTCATCCGCGTTTTCCGGCTAAAAGGACCCGACAAGAGAAGCTTATCCATTTTCAAGATATATTAATCATTTCGGATGCGTATTGGATAAAAGGTAGATTTTCAACGAAGCGGAGTGGATAGAGTTGATCCTTCCAAAAGGATCCTCGAGTATGAAGGCTTGGATCAAAGACTAGATCCAAGATAGAACTTTAAGAGGGTGGAAGTAGAAGGTGATGCCCAAACCAAGTAAAAGGATTTCCCTTCACAATATGGATTCAAGTTAGACATCTTTTACAAGTGACCAAGCATCCCCATATATATTGGATGTGACCATACAAAGAGTCGGAAATTAAATGACGGAAACTAAAGCCGGAATTAAGTTCCGAAGATGAAAAGTCTAAATATGAAAGGTCGGAATTTAAGTTACGGAATTAAGTTTTGGAATTAAAGTTCCGAATATAAAAAGTCCATTATTAAATAGCCGAAAGATTTAATAGTTCTTCAAAATGGTGTCGGGTCCTTCTAGCCGGAAACACGGATGACATCGTCATCCGGGGGCGTATCATTATCCTCCTCTTAAATGTGAAACGTCCTCATTTGCACGGTAAAAAAAAGAAAGGAGTATCTTTGGGAACGTGACCCTTGAAATTCAGCACCGGGTGGATATTATCAGAGTCGGGCAGCTTGGACTTGTAGTCTTTCAAAAGGATAGTGGGGCCGCCAAGCTTGTCAAACATAAATAGGACAAACTCTAGATCGGGAGACTCGAACTTGTACTTCGACATGGTGGTGACGCTATGGAATTTGTCTCTTATGCCGTAAATGATCTTGACTTTGAACGACGGAGGCATCTTGAAAAGATTGAACGGCAAGTCGTGAGGTAAGTGAGTGAGCATAGTAAATAATATTGTCATTGTCGGGGTTGATGTTTTCTTCTTCCTTGATGGTGATCTCATATTTGTCATCTTGAAAGTACTCTCCACATAACGGATTGTCAAATTGAATTGGAAGTACCGGAGCACAATTTCCAATAACAGCATATCCCTCGTCTTTAAATTTTCCCTTGTCACACAATGGGGTGACAACCAACCCACACTTTGGTTGAGTCACCGCTTGGGGTTCTTCTTGTTAGGTCGTGTGGGCAAGAAGTTTTCCTCTCAAAATATCTAAATCACGCTTTAGAGCATCATTTGTGGCATTGAGCACAACATATTCCTCTTGGGGACTAGCACGCCGTCGGGGGGCAACGTTGCCAACTTTTTCATGATGAGCATACCATCGGGGAACAAAGCTAACAACGTGTTCATGATTGGCACGCCGTCTTGGGGCAACAAAGGTATCCTCAAAATAATATTGTTGGTGTGGATACCGTCGGTGCTTGTCCATCGTATAAGTCGGCCTTGGTGGGTCTGGAGGAGGCAACCACTCCTCGTCATTAATATGGAAACTCCAACAGATTTGTTGATACCCGACGGTGCCTATGTGTGGCCGTTATCACTCAAAAGTGTGTGCGTCAAAGTCTTATAATTTATAAAACTGAAATTAAGCAAAAGCGAACCCGTAGTGTACGGATCGGCGTAGTAAAGCAAGAGTTCCAAAGTATCGAACTCAGGGATTTGGGGGGAACAAAATCAGTTCACAAATTGTCAAGCAAATAAATGTAGAAGCTTTGCAAATATATTGGGAAAACAGCAATTCTAAAGATTCAAGTATCTAATTGTGGCAATTGATTCAAGATATTCTATAAATGTAAGGACAGAGTCGGGATTGCAAAGGTATTTCTAATGTAAGGTTATGTACGGTGAAGTTCCAAAACCCTATATGTCTCACCCAAAGACTCTCTCTATAAAGGTTGTTGAGGTTGCAGTATAGAAAGGATCAAAGGATAAGAATTAATCTCAAATACCCATGCCCAAACCTAAGGGAATCAGAGACAAGCCAAAACGGTTAAGGTTGTGACATTCGAAACCGAAATAGAGGATGTTGAGTCTCACTACTACCTATAAACTGCAAGTCAAGGCTAGGTTAAGACAAATCATTAACTTTGCATCAAAGCAAAAGCAAGGGTCGTACAACAGAGGAAACCACGGCTGAATCTTGAAGAACCACGGCCGTGGAACTCAAGAACAAACAGTGGAAAATGTCGACAGCAAGGTTTCTCGCAACACTCAGGGTTCAATTTGTTAAGTTCAATCCATCATCATCTACGCCACAACTATCAACCCTTCACCTTAGAATTGCTAAAGGGTTTTAGCCAACAATCATTGTCAATGAATCAATAATCAAGTTTAAAAGAGAAAAAGGATAAAATCTCGAATACTCAATAATACTGGAATAATCAATCTCGAAAACAAACAACAAGTATATGTGTTCAATGTATTCAGAATAGGGATTAGAAATCATCACAACAATCTCTAGGAATAATGAAGAACGGGATGTCAATCCTCCTTCAAATGTAAACCCTAAGACCTTCTCTAAATACGCAATCTCAAAATGCGTCCTTCTCGGGATCTTCCTGTACGAAATGGAATCTTCCTAGGCAATCTTCCTAAGCAATGTAGCGTATATAGCCGTCCTTAATTTCTCCTTTCTTCAGCCTTCTTATAGGGAAAAAGTAGGGTTACGAAAAGCCCGATAACCGCTGCTGACGTGGAAAATATGACACGTGGCAACCGTTATAAGAATCACAGTCTAGTGTGAACTTCCACGGTCGTGGAACTGGTCGTGGAATCTTTATGTCGCTCTCGACATGGTTTTCCACGCCCTCAATGCTAAAACCACGGTCGTGGTTCTCTTGGTTTGGCCGTGATTTGTCAAATTCCTTTTTAAAGCCTTTGTTTCGTAAAGTTATCTAATCATGCTCCTTCCTTACCTTCTCCAATGCATCCACTTGGTGCCTAGCATGATCAAATACTCCTACTCTCTCATATATGCTCCAATCCAAGCCTTTATTCACCTAAAAACACAACAAAGCTTGTGCAGATCTCTATATCGACAAAATAGGTGAATATGCTCATAAATGTTTCAAACTCTTATCCATGTACACAACTAAAAGGGAAAAACAATCAAAACAAGTGCCTAAAATATGGTCATATTTCATGCTATTAAAATACCCCATACTTGTCGCTTGCTTGTCCCCAAGCAAGGTTTTTCAAAAGCTTAAAATACAAGGTAGGATGAAATATGAATGCAAAACAAGGTAAAAACAATATTTTTGGTATTGTGCTTCTAATCAATATATCATTCTCAAATCTTGCTTCATGCTTCCTTGAAAACATCCATGTACATAAACCAAAGAATGTCAAGCAAAGGAGACATCATATATTACATAAACTTCAAGACAAACATCATAACCTTCAAGCAATGTCAAAATCAATCATGTGAAACATCAATTTAGATCATCAAGTCAAGCAACATTCTTACGATCTCAAGGACTTTCAAGTAAGGTCAAGAAACGTGAATGGGTAGGAAACTTATAAGGGAATGTGGTGTATAAATCCGAGAAGAAGGAACAACACAAAAAATTTTTTTCTTTTTGCAATTTGAACCAACTACCAATATAGATCTTAGCTCCTTATTTTAGCACATAATTTTTCAACTTTACTTTTTAAAAATATGGATAGCGGTGCACAAAACCCGAAGCCTAGGAGATTGGCGTTTCTTAATTTCGAGATGCCTCAAACCCTTGATGCACATACCATAATTTGTTAGGAATATCGCTCAATCCAACTTTGGCAAGACACAAACACCCGGCTATGTAAATGGTGCCGAGTTACTCATCATCATGATTGACTTCCCCAAACCTATTTTTCTACACTTTGAAATTCACAAAATTTATTTCATGGCCCTCACACATTAAACATGCCAAAATCAACTCTTCCTAATTCCCGGATAGGTAAAGGAGGCAAATATTTTCATTGAGGGGCTAGGTGAACAAAGAAGAAGCAAGAAAAATCGAGGTGCCTTAATCATTTTATAAAGAAGTGCAAGAAATTATATTGTGATTACAATCTCTATTCCTCAATATGATTTAGATAAAAACTCTCACATTATGAAACTTGCAAGACAGGTTAAACAACATACTCAATTTCTTCACAATTTACAATTCAACTTAAGCACATAAAAGTCATCAAAAATTCAATCCACAAGTAGATTTATCAAAGAATTCATCTCCAATCCTAGAAGCACAATAGTTTTCAAAAATTTTCAAAATTTTTATGGGTTTTTCAAAGATTTTTAATGCAATGCAATAAAGAAACGTGTGACAATCAAAGAAAGATGCAAGTGTTCATGGAAATAAGGCAAACAAGTGTACCGAGTTATTACATAAACGAGAGTCACACCTTACCCCATACTTAACATACACATTGTCCTCAATGTTTAGGAAAAATAAAAAAAAGAACTAAGAACTAAGAAAAAAAACTCACTAAGGTGGTGGAGTAGCTCGAAACATCCACGGTCAATCATGCGGAGGCGGTGGCGGTGGGTAAGGAAAGAAGTCGGAATTGAAGGGTCGCCCAAACTGCTGGCGATAGACATCACGAAGGATCCTTGCGTTCTCTTGCCTCTCTACATCATGCTTATTCTGGCGGGTCTCTAACTCGTCCATCCTACTAGAAATGTCACCCGCCCACGCCGGTTGCTGTCCATACCAAGAAGGAGGATGTTGTACCCACTCCGGTAGCTGCTGAGTCCATGCAGGGGGCTGCTGTTACCAAGGTGGAGGAGCTCCTATCCAAGCCGGTTGTTGGGCGTACCAATCCAGTGCACTACTCATCCACGTGGGGAGCTCACTAACACTAGCTCGGCGAGAGGAGGAAGAAGCGGAAGGCCTCGGCTAGTAGGTGGATCTCCTAGGTGGCTCTGGCATGTCAATTGGCTGCTCCGGTAATGATTCAAAGTCTTGCTCATCCCCTCCTGCATCTGGAATGTCATCTCCTCCCATGTCCTCGTCCTCATCAACTGCAGCTGCAATTGGAACCTCATCTGGAATGTAGGGAGGAGCTCATAACCTGTTATCATGCATAGGAACAAAAGTCTCCTTCCGGTTCTCTTGGCTAAGCCTAAGAGAGTACTCCGGGAGCCATGGAATGCCTCTACCATCTCTATCCTCCCAAGGCATGGTTGCGGTAGGTAGACTACGATGGCGAGGGAACAAGAGTCCTCTAGTCAAGAGACCATTAAGCCCCAAAGGTCTCGCAGCAGCTGCTCACGTACAAGCGGAATAATCAACCCCTAGCTGGTTTGCAATATGTGTAACCATGCCTCCATAACCTATATTTCCTGCTGATTTATTCTTCACTTTACTAAGGGTGGAGGCGAGCAAGGTTGCACAATTTGGAAAGTGACCGGAAATCATGCAATACAAGATGAAGAGCTCATCAGCCTTGACCTTTTGAGGGGTCTCGGTCCTCGGGAATAGGCATTCTGAAAGGATCATATGGGCTATCTTAATAGCTAGATGGTAGATGAGCTTGGCCTTCGAATCAGCCGGTTACCAACGATCTTCATGACCGACTATCATAGGTATCTCTTTCCAAAACTCCTTAGCCTTAACTCCTCTAGGAAATGTTCCATTGAACGTCTCATGGAACCCAAACATCGTCCCAAACTACACAATGGAGAAACTGTACTTGCGCTCCATCAATCTAAAAGAAACCGTTCAGTTAACGGCGTCATGCTCAAAGAAAGTAATGAACTCCCTTGTGATTTCCTCATATGCATCCTCCCCAATGGCAGATAATATAATCAAGCCAGCCCTATCAAGCAACCAAGTCAAGTCCTCAACCACATTCAGTTCTTGAAGCTCCTCCATGACAATAAACCTAGGAGCTATCACATTCCGCTTAGAAATCTTTTCCATGGCTCTAAGGTAATCATTATGGATAGTGGGGACTCTAGGGCCGGTGGTTCTACAGGAGGGGGTTGGAAAGAAGACCCATCACCCTTTTGCTTCTTGGTTCTGTTTGATTTTCTAGTCCCAAACATTTTCTCACAACTCAGCAAAAACCACGGCCTGTTCTTTAGAAACCACGGCCATGGAACTGTACGGCACCCATGGAACTGTTCGATCTCGCTCAAAAACTCAGAAAATCCACAACAAACTCAACAACAACAATCCTAAACTAATTCTAAGTCCAATTCCGTCCAGTTCTCCTAGAAATTTGTAAGAAAAACGAACAAATTCAACCAAGAAGAGATAGAGAGAAAACCTAGGGTTTGGATTTGAGAAAATCCAAATTCCTTTCCGATTGTCGATTGTTCGTTCAGTTTGTTGTTGAAATCTTGTAGAGAATTCGATTTTCTTCACTTTGGGCCGAAGAATCGTTCGAATCGGTTACCGGATGAAGAATTGCAAGAGTAGGGTGGTTTCGGCGTGGTTTTGGGGCGTGGAAGGGGAAGAGGTGTGAGGTTTTGTGAAGAAGGAGGAGTTATATGGTGGCCGTAAAAATTTTAAAAACCACGGCCAGTCGAGGTGTTCCATGGCCGTGGTTTTGTACGGAACCCGTGGAATTTGGCGTTTTTATTTTCTTTAGCTACGACCTTGTTTTCCACGGCCTAATTTAGCAAACCACGACCGTGGTTTTGCCATTTTGGCCGTGGAATCCTCTTTTCTCGCCAAGAATCCAAGTTTCGTCATTCTTTCGGCTTTTCCTCTCTTCTTTTGCTCATTCCTTATTCCTGACATCCATAGACACAAACATACCGGAAGGTATCAAAGAAAAACAAACAAAAACATCTAAACTAATATAATCTAAGAAAGAAACAAAAACAAAAACGAGAATGCTATACCTTGGGTTGCCTCCCAAGAAGCGGTTTGTTTTGGGTCCGTAGCTAGACCATTCCTTTGTTTAAGTGAGGACAATCGGAGTGATATCCTCAGCTTGGAGCTCCGGTGAGTACTTCTTGAGTCGTTGACCGTTCACCTTGAAACTTCCGCACTTCTCACCCCATACTTCAACTGCACCATGGGGAAAAACACGTTTAATCACATAAGGTCCTGTCCAACGAGATTTAAGCTTAACTGGAAAGAGCCGAAGTCTAGAATTAAAGAGGAGAACAAGGTCTCCTTCTTTGATATCCTTTGGAATGATATGCTTATCATGCCAACGCTTTGCCCTTTCTTTGTAAATCTTGGCGTTCTCATAAGCGTTCAAGCGGAGTTCTTCTAGCTCGTTAAGGTCCAAGAGGCACTTCTCACCCGCTTCCTTCATGCTGAAGTTCAACCACTTCACAGCCCAATACGCCTTATGTTCCAGCTCTACCGGAAGAGGACAAGACTTCCCATATACAAGGTTGTATGGTGTTGTGCCGATGGGAGTCTTGTATGCTGTCCTATACACCCACAATGTGTCATCTAGCTTCAATGACCAATCCTTCCTTGTTTTTGACACCGTCTTCTCAAGGATTCCTTTAATTTCTCTATTAGAAATCTCCACTTGTCCAATTGTTTGCGGATGATAGGGTGTGGCGATCTTGTGAGTCACCCCATACTTAGCTAGTAGAGCTTCGAATCGTCGGGTTATGAAGTGTGAACCTCCGTCACTAATGATGGTTCGTGGTGTCCCAAACCTTGGGAATATCGTTCAATTAAAGAACTTGACAGCCACCATAGAATCGTTAGTGCGATAGCTTCAACCCATCTCAAAATATAATCTACAGCTAGAAGTATGTATTGGTTTCCACAAGATGATGGGAATGGTCAAATGAAATCGACTCCCCAAACATCAAAGATCTCTACCTCTTGAATGTTGTTGAGAGGCATCTCATTCCTCCTAAAGATATTTCCTGTTCTTTGACAAGCATTGAAACAAGCAACAAAGGTTTGCACATTCTTAAACAAAGTAGGCCAAAAGAATCCGGATTGCAATACCTTAGCGCTAGTTTATGCGAACAAGCGTGTCCTCCACAAGGAAGTGAATGACAATGACGAATGACACTTTGCATTTCGTCTTCCGGCACACATCTTCTAATGATGCCGTCGGGACCTCTCTTGAAGAGTAGAGGTTCATTCCAATAGTATTGGCGGACATCTCTAAAGAACTTCTTTCTTTGTGCGTAGGATAATCCGGAAGGTAATTTCTGACAAACCAAATAATGCAAAAAATCAGCAAACCAAGGTTCGTTACCTCTAGAAATCGTATCGTTACACTCTTCCATTATGTGCAATTGTTCGTCCGGGAAGGAGTCATCGATAGGTAAGTCGTCACTTGTAGTGTGTGGTAGATGACTTAAGTGATCTGCAACAGAATTTGTGGATCCTTTCTTGTCGCGAATCTCTAGATCGAATTCTTGAATAGGAAGAATCCATCTAATCAGCCTTGGCTTCGCATCTTTCTTGGCGAACAAATACCGTATTGTTGAATGGTCCGTGTATACAATCACCTTCGCTCCTACAAGATAAGAACGAAACTTTTCAAAAGCATATACAACGGCAAGAAATTCCTTTTTAGTCATGCCGTAGTTGAGTTGCGCTTCATCTAGCGTCTTGCTAGCATAGTAGATGGCATGAGTGCGGTCGTCTTTCTTTTGTCCAAGCACTGCTCCAACAGCTACGTCACTTGCATCACACATAACCTCAAATGGGAGATTCCAGTCCGGGGGTTGGATTATTGGGGCTGAGATGAGGGCTTCTTGAATCTTATAGAAAGCATCTAAACATTCCTGCAAAAATTCAAAAACAACATCCTTCATCAATAGATTAGTTAGCGGTTTAGAAATTTTCGAAAATTCTTTGATGAATCTCCTATAAAATCCTGCGTGTCCTAGGAAACTACTTATCCCCTTCACCAAAGATGGAGGAGGAAGCTTCTCTATCGTCTCGATCTTAGCCTTGTCAACTTCGATCCCTCTATTGGAGATCATATGTCCTAACACAATGCCTTCTCTAACCATGAATTAACACTTCTCCCAATTTAGAACAAGGTTAGTGTCCTCACATCTTTGCAAAACAAGAGAAAGGTTAGCAAGACAATTATAAAATAAGGAACCATAAACTGAAAAATCATCCATAAAAACTTCCATGATTTCCTCAATGTATTCCGAGAAGATGGCCATCATGCACCTTTGAAAGGTGGCTGGAGCGTTGCAAAGTCCGAATGGCATCCTCCTATAGGCAAACGTATCCCATGGGCACGTAAAGGTGGTCTTCTCTTGATCATCTGGGTGAATCGGGATCTGAAAGAAACCACTATAACCGTCAAGGTAACAAAAATAGGAATGTTGTGCTAACCTCTCAAGCATTTGATCGATGAATGGTAGCGGGAAGTGGTCCTTCCTCGTCGCATTATTCAGCTTGCGGTAATTGATGCACATCCTCCATCCTGTTACCGTTCTTGTTGGTATGAGTTCGTTGTTCTTGTTGGTCACAACGGTCATTCCTCCCTTCTTCGGGACAACTTGAACGGGGCTCACCCACTTACTGTCGGAGATAGGATAGACGATACCTACGTCAAGTAACTTAAGGATTTCCTTCTTTACGACCTCTTTCATGATCGGATTCAACCGTCTTTGAGGTTGGCATGAAGGCTTATAATCCTCTTTCATTAGAATCTTGTGCATACATAAAGATGGTTTAATTCCTACAAGATCCTCTATGGTATAGCCTAGAGCTTTACTATGTTTCCTCAAAACAGCCATAAGTTTCTCATGTTCATCTTCACTCAAATCGGAACTAACAATAACGGGAAACGTAAAATTAGTTCCAAGAAATGCATGCCTAAGATGTGTGGGAGGTGGCTTCAATTCCAAGGTTGTTGATACGTTTGGAGTGTCTTGAAGTGTGGCTGATGTCTCCTTGGAAGTCTCCAAGGGTGTGGGGGTAGTGGAGGAAGAATCATGAATGTTTGTAGAAAGAACGGAGTTATCTTCAGCATTTTCCAAAACCACGGTGTCACTGATACTTCCACGGCCATGGTTTATGTCTTGGAGGCCGTGGAATGTGGTTTGAAATAAATCTTTGCTTTCGACATAACTTTTCACGGCTGGAATAGGTGAAACCACGACCATTCAAAAGCACGATTGGCCGTGGTTTCCAACGTCTTCGGAGCCATCATACAATTTTTCGAATTCTTCAGTTTGCACTTCTTCTAGCTCCTCCAAAGCATCAACCTCAACATTGCAATCCTCTTCATCTCCTCTTTCCATGATGCTCATGGTTATGACCTTTTGCAATGGATCTTTAAACAAGACCGAGCTTACATCCTCTCTAGATACTTCTTCGTCATAGAGGTTGAACATATCCTCTCCAAGCGTAGGTTCTTTTGCCAGAGTTGAGAGAACAAATTCAACCTTCTCTTCTCCTATATCGAAGGCTGGTCTAGCATTCTTGCAATCTACCATACAGCCGGAAGTGCAAGAAAAGGTCTCCCGAGTATGATCGGGACTGGACAATCTGCAAGAATGTCAAGCACAACAAAATCTATAGGAATATAGAACTTACCGAGCTTCACCGGGACGTCTTTAATGATTCCTACGGGTCAAGTTATGGATCGATCTGCCATGTACAACGTCATATTTACCGGTTTAGGTTCACCTAAACCGACTATCCTACACAAAGCGAGCGGAATGATGCTTACGCTTGCTCCTAAATCGCAAAGAGCATCGTATGTGACTTCTCCAACTCCTATTGGTATGCAAAATGACCCCGGATCTTGCAGCTTTGGGGACATCTTCTCCGTCATTGTTTTGATGAGCTCCGAAGATTCCGAACTCATCTTGACTTCTCCAAAGTCTTCCAGCTTCCTCTTGTTAGAGAGGATCTCCTTTAAGAACTTCCCGTAAGCGGGCATACCTACAATTGCATCAATGAAAGGTATGTTAATATGAAGTTTGCTCATTAGATCAATAAACTTACCGAATTGTTTGTCTAGACGCGCCCTTACTCTAGATTGCGGGAATGGTAGAGGAGGTTTGTAAGCTGGAAGAGGAACATAAACATCTTCCTTCTCCTTCTCCTTCTCCTTTTCTTTCTCTTTCTCAACGGGAACTTTGACGAACTTTGGTTGTGGGTCGGTGGTTGTTACACCACTCCTAGTTGTAATAGCCATCACCCTTCCCTTCGGATTGTCCTCCGTCTTTCCGGGAAGCTTCCCTTGGTCTCTAGGAACTTCTCCAGCCTTGCTGAAAACTTGGTTTTATAAAGCTTTTTGTTCTTTATCAACCAAAGTGATATGATTCTCTAGTCCCTAGAGCTTTCCCAAGATTGTCTCCATCCTTGCATCATGCTTATCCTTCTCCGGTTTACTTGAATTATTTGAAGTTTGACCTTGGCTTTTCAAAGGAGTAGATGAAGATGGAGATGTTAGTGTATTTTCAGCATGTGAATAGGGATTACCTGAATTTTGTTGGTTAGATCTCCAATTGTTATTGGAGTTCCTATTGTTGTTGTTCCAATTATTGTTCCGGTAGTTGTTCTTATTGCCTTGTTTATTATCCCTTCCTAGGTAGCCAACATCTTGCTCCTTCGTCTTTTGAAGGCCAGATCTTATTATTTCCTTCAACTCCTTAATCTCATTGTTGAGGGAAAATATTTGAGTTTGTGCAACTAGAGTTAATTTTGCTCATGGTTCTCCAGAATTCCGATTCCCATTATCCATCTTCTTATAGGAATACTTCTCAATTACTTGGGCTTGCTTCTCATTGAAGTCTCAAGCGTCATCTTCTCTCATATCCATGAATGTACCACAAGAAAGAGATTGGAGTTTGAATTGTGTCTCCACATCCAATCCCTTGTAGTATATTTCCAATAATTTCAGCTTTGAAATGCCATGGTGTGGGCAATCCAATAGAAGATCCTAATACCTTTCCCAAGATTGAAACAAACTTTCATTAGGTTTCATACAAAAAGCATTATCTTACCTCTTAATTCCGCCATTTTGGATGGCAGAAAGAACGTGGTGAGAAACTCCGAAGTCAAGTCTTCCCATGTGTTGAGCTTTACAGCCGGAAGAGCTTGATACCAAGGTAAGGCTTTGTCCTTCAAAGAGAAGAAGAACGGTCTCAGCTTGTAGTTGTTGTTGTTAACTTTTTGAGGTTTTAAAGTTTCCATGAGAATCTCAAAATTTTGCAAGTGTTGATGCGGAGATTCAGCTTCCCTTCCACCAAATTGATTTTGGCGGATCATAGTGATTACTTGTGGACGCATCCCAAAGTCATGATCGTCTTGCTCTCCAAGATTCACACCTAGACGGCGTGGTTGTTGAATTGGATCCATACGTTGCCCAAGGGTTCGTGGTTCAACCACGACATCAGTAGCTCTCACCTCTCTAGCACGAGGATGAGGATCAACATGAGCCTGAGGATTAAATGGTGTCCTCTAGGTCCGGCATATTATCATCATTGGATGATTCAGCTTTATACGTTTTAGCCTTCTTCTTCTTAGTGTCATTTCTTTCCAATTTCATGTCTAGAATCATAGCTCTAAGCTCATAAATTTGAAATTAATTGCGTTCTTTTTCCTCTAAGCGACCCTTCTCACTCAATTGGAGTTGAGCTCGTGTTTCATCCAACTCCTCTTGGATATTCATCTCATTATTTTCAGCCATCTTTTTCCCTCTTAGCTTTCTTCTCAAAGTTTTCTCTAATTCAGGATCAAAAGGAACGAGGTCTTTGGTGGATCTAGACCTTCGCATATACCTATGAAAATTCCTGCAAATATCAATCAAGTAGATAGATCAAATCAAAAGAGTAAAGCTCCCAAGCTCGACAACCGAGAGTCGAATTTGGCCTAAACCAAATCCCCGGTAACGGCACCAAAAACTTTTTCGCTCAAAAGTGTGTGCGTCAAAGTCTTAAAATTTATAAAACTGAAATTAACCAAAAATCGAACCCGCAGTGTACGGATCGACGTAGTAAAGCAAGAATTCTAAAGTATCGAACTCAAGGATTTGGGGGGAACAAAATCAGTTCACAAATTGTCAAGCAAATAATTGTAGAAACTTTGCAAATATATTGGGAAAACAGCAATTCTAAAGATTCAAGTATCCAATTGTGGCAATTGATTCAAGATATTCTATAAATGTAAGGACAGAGTCGGGATTGCAAAGGTATTTCTAATGTAAGGTTATGTACGGTGAAGTTCCAAAACCCTATATGTCTCACCCAAAGATTCTCTCTATAAAGGTTGTTGAGGCTACAGTATAGAAAGGATCAAAGGATAAGAATTAATCTCAAATACTCATGCCCAAACCCAAGGGAATCAAAGACAAGCCAAAACGGTTAAGGTTGTGACACTCAAAACCGAAATAGAGGATGTTGAGTCTCACTACTACCTATAAAAGGCAAGCCAAGGCTAGGTTAAAACAAATCTTTAACTTTGGATCAAAGCAAAAGCAAGCGTCGTACAACAGAGGAAACCACGGTTGGATCTTGAAGAACCACAGCCGTGGAACTCAAGAACAGACCGTGAAAAATGTCGACGACAAGGTTTCTCGCAACTCTCAGGGTCCAATATGTTAAGTTCAATATATCATCATCTAAGCCACAACTATCAACCCTTCACCTTAGAATTGCTAAAGGGTTTTAGCCAACAATCATTGTCAATGAATCAATAATTAATTTTAAAAGAGAAAAAGGATAAAATCTCGAAAACTCAATAATACTCGAATAATCAATCTCGAAAACTCAATAATACTCGAATAGTCAATCTCGAAAACAAACAACAAGTATATGTGTTCAATGTATTCAAAATAGGGAATAGAAATCCTCACAACAATCTCTAGGAACAATGAAGAACGGGATGTCAATCCGCCTTCAAATGTAATCCCTAAGATCTTCTCTAAATACGCAAACTCGAAATGCGTCCTTCTCGGGATCTTCCCTGTACGCAATGGAATCTTCCTAGGCAATCTTCCTAAGCAATGTAGTGTATGTAGCTGTCCTTAATTTCTCCTTTCTTCAGCCTTCTTATAGGGAAAAAGTAGGGTTACAAAAAGTCCGATAACCGCTGCTGACGTGGCAAATATGACACGTGGCAACCGTTATAAGAATCACGGTCTAGCGTAAACTTCCACGGTCGTGGAACTGGTCGTGGAATCTTTCTGTTGCTCTCGACATGGTTTTCCACGCCCTCAATGCTAAAACCACGGTTGTGGTTCTCTTGGTTTGGCCGTGATTTGTCAAATTCCTTTGTAAAAGCCTTTGTTTTGTAAAGTTCTCTAATCATGCTCCCTCCTTAGCTTCTCCAATGCATCCTCTTGGTGCCTAGCATGATCAAATACTCCTACTCTCTCATATATGCTCCAATCCAAGCCTTTATTCACCTAAAAACACAACAAAGCTTGTGTAGATCTCTATATCGACAAAATAGGTGAATGTGCTCATAAATGCTTCAAACTCTTATCCATGTACACAACTAATAGGGAAAACAATCAAAACAAGTGCCTAAAATATGGTCACATTTCATGCTATCAAGCCGCTTTGAGCTTTAGTTCATGAGAAGAAGGAAAACATTCTCCATACAAGTCCAACGGATCATCATCGTCATAGAACATGATGAACGATGAAGAACTTGACCTCGATCCCGAGCTCTGATACCAATGATAGAAATATAGGGGATATAGATCGAGGAGAAATTTCAACTACTTCTTATTGATCGTTCGAATTGGATCAAACGTAGAACTTGAGCGGTGGAAGCTTAGAAATGGATGCGGAAGAGTACGGTCGATCCGATCTATATAGATCAAATCATCCACAAAGTAGAGCAGATAGAGTTAATCCTTCCAAAACGATCCTCGAGTATGAAGGCTTGGATCAAAGACTAGATCCAATATAGAACTTTATGTAAGAGCCTTAGTTATTGAGTGTTGATAGTGCGGGAGTTTAGCATAAACCGCCTCTACGGTTTGTAGAGGTTGGCCTTGCGGCTGCCAGTTCTGCCCCTGCGGCCACCATGATCCTCCCCTGCGGTATATGGTGTGTTGCAGCCGGCTTTGTTGACTCTTTGTTCGCTCCAAACGGTGTGTGCAAGCTTTAAATTTATAACCCTAGACGTAAGCTTAAAACAAGGATGTGAACCCGCAGTGTACGGGTCAATCGTAGTAAAAAGCAAGGAATTCCAGAGGTCGATCACAGGGACTTAGTAAAACAAAGTCCAATCACGGTATGCTTAAGCAATCACTAACCACAAAGCAATTAAAACAATCAAAGATGATTAAGAAGTCAATAAAGGAAACATGCAATTCTAGGGATTAAAGCATCTAGTTGTGGTTCCAACTCAAGATCTAAAGATAAGCGGACAAAGCTGAGGTTTTTGCATGGGGAAGGTGTTACTAAAGTGGAGTAGATCACCGGGTAAGTCTCACTACTCACTAATCCTAAACCGTAACTCCTATTACAGGGTAAGTCTCAAGGAATTAAGATAAAGAACTATAACCTCAAACTAACACACCATCTAAGGGAATAGAATCAACCTTTACCGGGTAAGTCTCAGGCTAACTCACAAAGAAGGGATGAAAGCACACTCAAACCCCAATAAAGGATAAACCTTTATTACCTACACTTATGATCGTTGGTAAACAAACTAAGGAATTACCGGGTAAGTCTCATCCTAAGCTTGCATTGGACCAGGAAAGGTGTAATAAGAATAGGATTTGGCAAACTCTAACACTTAACTCTCAATTTAGGATCAGATAAGTCACCTCGGTCAGCCAAATTCCACCCCGGCCAAGATGTTCATCGACTGAGCAAGATGCTTAGGGTTAAGGATAAAGACTCGAACTTTCAGGGTCCTACTGTGATTAAGATTATTCTATCATTGTTTTTCCCACAACCTTCAGCCAATCACCCTAGAATCACACAAGGAAATTAGCCACTCATCATCATGAAAGCAATAATCAAATATATGGGAAGAAGGTGAATATTTGAACAAGAAGAATTTAATGAAAAGACTTCAATAACTGAATCAAATATCACAACAAAAGCGTTCCTTGGATAGAAATCCAACAAGGCAAGACAGCAAGGAAGGGAATCTAAGGCAATCTTACAAAACCCTTCAAAAGCTATAAAAGCTATAATCTTCAATCTTCCTTCAACCTTCAAAAAGGTTCTTCAAATCTCCTAATTGGAGTATGGCTGCTGCGTGCAATAGGTGTAAGCGAGATCTCCAACTGTATGCGGATGTCGGATTTGTGGGAAATCCGACCCTTTTTATAGGAAAATAATCCTCCAAAGATAAGATATCTTAGAAAGATCTCTTCCCATAAAAATAGGTAAAATATAGGATCTAGTATATCTTCTTCCTTCTAGGAGCCAAGCCCAAAAATATAAGATCTCTTTCCAAAGATAAAAGATCTCAGCCAAGAATAAAATATTCTCGCCGCGTCCCAGGTGTTCACCTCGGTCGAGTCGACTTCTCTGGATCACCTCGGTCGAGGTGAATCTGTGGTCAACTGAGGTGAGTCACAACTGAATGTGAAATCTCTCAAATCTGGTCCAAAGTGAATCCTAAATCCATGGCTATGCTTCCTGGATGGTTCCTTATGTTCCTAGATGTAGCTCCAATGACTCCATAGCTCCTTTTGCTCCTTTTTGATGCAAAACGTGCCATTTTACCTACGATTACAACAAAACTAGGTGTAGAGCTCGATTCCCGCAAAGGTAGATGAAATGGTAATATAATCACATAATATACATACAAACATGCAGATTATTGAAGATAAAAACGTCCAAACAAACCCCAAAATATAGACTATAATTCATGCTATCAAAATACCCCATACTTAGCCCTTGCTTGTCCCCAAGAAAGTTCCGCATATAAAAGACAAGATATAATGGATTAATAGTCAAGAAAATCAATGAAAAGTCTTTCAAAAATATTTTTATGGTGTGCAACAATCATAGATCACTCTAAGAGAATACTTCATGGGATTTTAAAATCAATGTATGATCAAAACATTTTATAAGTATAAGAAAGTTGTTCATCTTTGCATAAAATCATAGAATGCATAATAAGTCATATTTATCGAAATTAATCATGTATAATCCAGTTTAAACCACTAAGTCAATCAACAAGCTCAAGGTCTCAAGGGCTTCCTAAAAGAAAGGTCAAGAAACGTGTAGGGTAGGGATGTATGTAAGGTAATGTGGTGCTAGAATCCGGAAAAAGGATGAACTTCACTTTCACTTTGACTTGCAACATCTTCCACCAATAAGCTTTGCTTATCTCACACTTTTTTCTTTTTACTTTACTTTTTGGGATGCATGGACAGAGGTGCACAATAACCGAAGCCTAGGAAATCAGCAATCATCAATTTCTTGAGATGCATCAAACCCTTGATGCACATACCATGACCCGTTAGGAATATCGCTCAATCTGACTTTGGCAAGACACAAACACCCGGCTATGTGAATGGTGCCGAGTTACTCATCTTCATGATTGACTTCCCCAAACCTATTATTACTTTCTAACACTTTCACTTCCAGCCAACTTCTCAACTTTAACTTCACTTGCTTTCGCCACTTCGCTTGCTTCCAGATTCCCGGATAGGTAAAGGGAGGCAAAATGTATATGAGGGGCTAAGCATGATTAAGAAGAAGAAGAGAGAAGAATGAATTGCCTTGGTCTTTCCAGGAAGAAAGTGAGAAAACTCATAATGTGGTGTCAACCTTCAAATTCAACATAATTTGGATAAAAACAAAGTATTAAACATGCCAATAATTTCAAACAAAGCATTTAGCAACTTAAACATATTATAAAACCTTTCAAACACATAAAGAATTTCAAAACCAGTCAGTAAACAAGATCTTCACTGAGATCATATCCAGATAAGAAGCACAAAAATCGTTTTCGAAAACTCTCAGTTAACTCACCTCGGTTGAGGTGTTCTTAGGTCAACTGAGGTGAAACGCCTCGTTCGGCCAGAACTACCCCGGTCGAGGTCAAAAAAATTTTTTTTTTAAAACTAGTTTTTCTTTCAGTTTTGACGCTTTTCTCAATCAAATAACCTGTAAGTATGCATGTAGTCTCAGATAAACACATAGGTGCAAAAGTGAAGCATAAATATAGATATCCGGTCAAATAGAGTCATACATCACATAAATGTCAAATACATCAATAAACACCCCATACTTAGGACACACTGTCCTAGTGGGTCAAAATAAGTCTAAGAGAATAAAATACTCACCGGATAATAAGCTGAACTGCATAAAAATAAGAAAGAAAATCATGCAGCTCTCATGTGTCACGATCCGGTGGTGGTGGTGGTGGCACATACGGATACTGGGACGGGTCGAATGGATAGCCCATGACGTGCTCAAACTGAATCTGGGCCATCATGTGCTGGTAATGCTTCCGCTCCTGCATCTCACGGATATCCAGTGACAAAGCAGCATATGAATCAATAACCTGATCCGTCAGATCATCGATCCGTCTGTGAGCCTCTGGATCTCTGTGCCGACGTGTCCTACGCCTAGCAGGTCTAGCAGGTGATGCAGCAGGTGCAGGCTCAGTATCCTCATCATCTACATCTATAACTGGTGCGCTCGTCCCTGCAGTATCTGTCCCTGTATCCATCGGGACTCCACCCTCTCTGTCATCAGCTGTCTCCTCATCATCTACCTCCTCCTTAGCTGGGGCAGCTGCTACCTCTCTATAATCCTCCATCAATGGAGCCCAAGCGGTCTGCCAATAATGAGGGTCAAAAACAGTAAACTGGGCAGACCACCTGATCCCCTGTGGTGCAGTCAGCTCCCACGGCATAGCCCCGTACGGTGTAGTCAAACCTCAAGGAACCAGAATCCGCCGAGTGATCATCTCCTACAGCCCAAGCGGCTTGGTAGCCGCCACCATCGTGCAAGCGCTGAGATCCATGTCCTGATAACTGGCTATGTGGGTGACAAGCCCTCCGTAGCAGATGTCTCCCTTCGCCTTGGCCTTGATCTTGTGCAGATCTTCTGCCAACATCAACCCAAAGTCCGGGATACCCCCAGTAACCATGCAGTATAAACTGAAAAGCTCTCCCTGTCGGATCTTCTGGGGCGTCTCAGTACGCGCCAGAAGTGTCTCACTAAAGATCCGGTGGGCTAACCTAAACGCTAAGTAGAAGATGACCTTCTCCCTGGAATCTTCAGGGCGCCATCTGTCTGCATGCTCAGTAATATGGGCAATCTGTCCCCAGAACTCCCTAGCTACAGATCGGGACGGGAAGTCAACAGTTGTGGGCTCAAGAAAACCGAAAATCTCTCTCCAGTACTCAAGTGGCACTAAGAAGTTCCGGTTCATCAACTGGTACTTCACAGATCGCTCTGTGGGGAGGTAGGTGAAGGAGCTAATAAACTCTAAGGTGGGCTCCAAATAGGATGGGGCTCGGATCTCAGTAAACTGATCCAGCCCTACTGTAGATACCATCCTCCTAAGGTCTCCGTCTACCTGGAGACAATCAAAAGCAGACACATCCAGGAAGCGAGGTGCAATCACTAGACGGCCGGAAATACGGTCGTAATCGACCTAGTTTCGCTCATGGATCACCGGTCGATAGGGTCGGGAAGAAGAGGAAGAAGGGGAAGGTGAGGATCTATCCCTAAGGGCAAGGCGTCGGTCAGAACTCATTTTCAGATCTGTCACTGTCAGGTCACCTCGGTCGACTGACAACTCTCAAGAATCACCTCGGCCGAGGCACAGAACGACTAGACCGAGGCAGAAAACTGGATTCTAATTTCCTCAGAAAATTCAGTTCTTTTCCCCCAAAATCACTACAACTGCTTCCTATGGGGTACTTAATCCTTTCCTCAGCAAATGCAAGGGCAACCAAAGCCCAAATCGAAGCGAAAAAGCGAGGTAGGGTTTCGGTTTTTGTTTTACCTCGTTCGGCCGAATCGGTTCGATTTTCTTGCAGATCGATGATGCATTGGGATCCTCTATGCCTTAATCACAGTTTGGAAGCAAAAATCTTCGAAAACGAGCAAGAAGCGAGGTGCAAACTGTCGCCTCGGTCGAGGAAGGGTGAGATGGAAGAGAGAGAAACTAAATCCCCTTTTTATACCCTTTCTGGAACTGCTGTCACCTCGGTCGAGGTGGTCTCGACTGGACCGAGGTGGTACGGACCGAGGTGGTTCTTCAGAAACCCTAGTCGCCTCGGTTGCTCATGAATCATCTCGGTCGAGATGCTTTGACAACAACCGAGATGCCTCAGTCAAACTTCGTCTTCTCAAATTCTCGATCTTCTGTACTTCCAGTTATGCTCCTTCCTTAGATGTCTCCTGTTATCTGTCTAGAACGCCAAAAACAAAACAAAGCAAACCAAAAGCAAAAACTATCTAAGCTAGACTAGAAAAAGGGAAAGAAAGCAATACCTTGGGTTGCCTCCCAAGAAGCGCTTGGTTTAAGGTCGCTAGCTGGACCATGATGCGTCTCTCAAATGTGATGGGAGGTGCCCTCACCCCATACTTCACCTCCATCGTGGGGTGAAGTAAGTAAGTCTATCAAACGCTCCAACAAGTGTAAATGCTCATCGGGGAATGAATCGCCTATGGGTGGGTCGTCCTTCTCGCGTGAAGATGCAGGTAGCCGGCTGAGGTGATCCGCAACAGAATTTTCGGATCCCTTCTTATCGCGGATCTCTAGATCAAACTCTTGAAGTAAGAGAATCCATCGAATAAGGCGTGGCTTGGCATCTTTCTTAGCCAACAAGTAACGGATGGCTGCATGGTCGGTGTAGACAATGACTTTCACCCCTACTAAATAGGAACGAAACTTCTCGAAAGCATATACAACCGCCAATAATTCTTTCTCGGTGGTAGCGTAGTTGCGTTGTGCTACATCTAGCGTCTTGCTAGCATAATAAATGGTGGTGGTCCGGCCATCCTTCTTCTGTCCAAGCACCGCTCCTACGGCTACATCACTCGCATCGCACATGATCTCAAAGGGCAAGGTCCAATCTGGAGGCTGGATAATGGGAGCGGAGATCAACGCTTCCTTAATCCTGTAAAAAGCATCAAGACACTCCTGCGAAAACTCAAAAACAACGTCTTTATTCAAGAGGTTAGTTAGTGGTTTAGAAATCTTGGAGAAGTCCTTGATGAATCTCCTGTAGAAACATGCATGCCCGAGAAAACTCCTCACACCTTTTACAAAACAAGGGGGAGGGAGTTTCTCAATAGTCTCGATCTTAGCGCGATCGACTTCAATGCCTCGATTAGAAACGAGGTGTCCTAGCACAATGCCTTCATTAACCATAAAATGACACTTCTCCTAATTCAAAACGAGATTAGTGTCTTCACATCTTTTAAGCACTAGAGAAAGGTTAGATAGGCAATCATCAAAAGAGGAACCATATACAGAAAAATCGTCCATAAATACCTCCATGATCTCCTCTATGTACCCGGAAAAGATAGCCATCATGCATCGCTGGAAGGTAGCGGGTGCATTGCACAATCCAAATGGCATCCTCCTATAAGCAAATGTCCCCCACGGACAAGTGAAAGTGGTCTTCTCCTGATCATCCGGATGGATAGGAATCTGGAAGAATCCACTATAACCGTCTAAGTAGCAAAAGTGTGAATGCTGGGCCAACCGCTCGAGCATTTGATCAATGAAGGGAAGTGGAAAATGGTCCTTCCTTGTGGCCGTGTTCAGCTTCCTATAATCGATGCAAACCCTCCAGCCCGTAACGGTCCTAGTTAGGATCAACTCGTTGTTCTTATTTGTTACAACGGTCATCCCTCCCTTCTTCGGAACTACATGCACCGGGCTAACCCACTTGTTGTCCGAAATAGGGTATATGATACCTGCATCCAACAACTTAAGAACTTCTTTCTTCACAACCTCTTTCATGATCGGATTTAACCGTCTTTGAGGTTCCCGTGAAGTCTTATGATCATCCTCCATTAAAATTCTATGCATGCTGAAAGAGGGCTTAATGCCAATAAGATCATCTATAGTATAACCCAAAGCCTTTTGATGCTTTCTCAGGACATGCATTAGTTTAGATAATTCAGTTTCGGAAAGGGAAGCACTAACAATAACGGGATAAGTGGAATCCGGTCCAAGAAAGACATACCTCAAGTGATTTGGGAGTTGTTTAAGCTCCATAACTGGGGGTGCTTTCTGAGGGGGATCCTTGCTTCCTCCTTCCAGTGGAGTAGATCCAAAAACTGGACTTTCGGAAGTCTCAGTTGAAATCGTTTCGCCATTAACCTCGGTCGAGGCACAGAGGCGTTGACCGAGATGTTCTTCAGTCGCCTCGCTCAGTCCAGAAAGTGCCTCGGTCGAGGTACTGCAACTGGAACCGAAACTGGGGATCTTCGTCCCCTGGATTAGCTTCTCAGTTTTAGCTCCTGGATCTTCTTCCAGTGCTTTTAAGCTCCGTATATCTGCATCACAAGAAGCATCTATACCTTCCTCCATTAAACTGAAGCTAATAACTCTTTTGTGTGGATCGTTAGTAAGGATAGAGCTCACCAATTCTCTTGATTCCTCTTCATCGTAGATGTTGAAGATATCATCGCTTAGCTGCTCCCCTTTCATGGCTGCAAGTAGTGCGAACTCCACCTCATCGCCGCCAATGTTGAACTTCAACTTGGCGTTCTTGCAATCCACGTTGCAACCTGAAGTTGCTAGAAATGGCCTCCCGAGAATAATAGGAACAGGATAATCTGCGGGAATGTCAAGTATAACAAAATCTATTGGTAAATAGAAGTTACCTAACTTGACCGGAACGTCCTCCAAGATGACCACGGGATGGGTGATGGAGCGATCCGCCATATATAGTTGAATCTTGACTGGCTTGGGCTCTCCAAGTCCGATCTTCGCACATAGCTCCAACGGGATGATGCTCACGCTGGCTCCTAGATCACAAAGGGCTTCACAAGTGACATCCCCAACTTGAATGGGAATGCAAAATGAGTCGGGATCTCTCAATTTAGGTGGCATCTTCTCCTTCATGATTTTAATGAGCTCCGAGGATTTAGATGTCATCCTAACTTCACCAAAGTCTTCCAGTTTCCTCTTCCTTGATAGGATCTCCTTCAAGAACTTCTCATAGGCGGACATTCCTAGAATAGCATCAAGGAAAGGAATGTTAATATGCAGTTTATTCATCAAGTCAAGGAACTTACCAAAGTGCTTGTCTAGATGTGCTTTGGCTCTTGACTGGGGGAATGGAAGTGGTGGTTTGTATGCAGGAGGTGGAACATAAACTTCAGTTTTCCCCTCCGCTTTCTGTGGCTCCACCTCGGTTGGCATCTCGGTTGAAGTGTTCTTCGACTGCATTTGGACCGAGGTGGTCTTCGTCGGTACTGGCACCGACCGAGGCACTGGATCTGCAGTTTTCAGTCCACTCCTCGTAGTTATGGCCATGATCTGGCCCTTAGGGTTGCTTTCCGTTCTTGCTGGAAGCTTCCCTGGATCTCTTGGCGCT
The DNA here is from genome assembly GCA_033239125.1 of Fagopyrum homotropicum. NCBI lineage: Eukaryota > Viridiplantae > Streptophyta > Magnoliopsida > Caryophyllales > Polygonaceae > Fagopyrum > Fagopyrum homotropicum. The sequence goes on along the minus strand of BSWB01000003.1, from coordinate 91,645,185 downwards.
TCATTCGCCCTACTTGCAAGTTGTTGTTCAAAGGCTTTTTGGGCCTTCGAAAATGAAGTCATAGAAGTCTCCATAGCGTTGAGCTTGATCAAGATAGCCTCCAGAACTGCGTCTTTCTTTTCTGGCTGAGACGAACTTGATCCTTGCCCCTGGCTCTTTAATGGAGTAGAAGAAGAAGAAGGGGAAGAGAGGAAAGGGTTAGAGGAATCGTTAGAGTTGGAGTTTGAATGATTGTTACCAGAATTTTGGTTGTTCGCCCTCCAATTGTTGCTATTGGATCCTCTATTGTTGTTGTTGTAATTGTTGTTCCGGGAACCGTTGTTGTTGTTACGGTATCCGTTGTTGTTGTTCCTTTGTCCTTGCTCTTCCTTCTTGGTTTCAGCAACCAAGAGTTCCTTCAATTGCTTCACGTCATTTTTCAAAGACGTGAGTTGATTGTTGTTGGGCTGAGTCTCTTGGAAGTTGACTCTTTTAACTCCACCTTCAGCTCCATGATGAGTGTACTTCTCCATATGCAAAGCTTTCTTCTCGATGAAGTCCCAAGCTTCGTCAATCTCCATGTCCATAAATGTACCGGCGGAGAGTAGTTGGAGGTTGAACTGGGTGCTTCCGTCCAGTCCCTTGAAGTATATCTCCAATAACTCTAACTTTGGAATCCCATGATGTGGGCAATCCAAAAGAATGTCCTTGAACCGCTCCCATGACTTGGACAAGCTCTCCTTGTCCTTCATAATGAAAGCATTGATCTTCCCTCTCATTTCAGCTGTCTTTGAGGGGGGAAAGAATTTGGTCAAGAATTCCGTAGTCATCTCCTCCCATGTGCTAATTTTTCCTGGAGGAAGAGATTGATACCAAGTAAGAGCTCTATCTTTTAGAGAAATGTAAAAAGGTCTTAGCTTGTAGTTGTTATTTTCAATCTTTGAGGGTCTCAAGGTCTCCATCAAGATCTCATAGTTTTGAAGATATTGATGTGGTGATTCCTTCTCCAGCCCTCCGAACTGGCATTGGCGTATCATGGATAGAACTTGCGGTCGAAGTTCGTAGTCATGGTCTGCTGGATCTCCTAGGTTAACTCCTGGACGCCTCAGTTGTTGATTGGGGTTCATCCTTTGACCTAGGGTTTGTGGGATTCCTGCAGGAAAAGCGTCTCGGATTGGCATCCGAGGTGGAAGTACCTCGGCCGGGGCGTCAGGTACTGGGACCTGCCTCGGTCGAGGGTCAGCAACTGGGACCTGGATCGGTCGAGGATCTGGAACAGGATCTTCCCTCGGTCGAGGTAGAAACTGGTCTCGTAAAGCTGCCATGTCAGCTTTGATCGCTTCAGTCCTGGTGCGTGTTTCTTCTCTTTCCTACCTCAATTCTTCCCTGCTGAGGCGTAGCAGCTCTAGCGCCTCTTTCAACTCGGCCTCAAGATCGCGATTGTCTTGGTGGGCCATCTTCGCTTCTTTCAAGCGTCGTTTTTATGTCTTCTGATCGTAAGGAACGATTTCCTTCCCAGTGCGGGTTCTTCGCATATACCTAAGAAAGAACTTGCAAAAGTCACTCAAGTAGAGTGGTTAGTAGACACGGGGGCAAGTGCCCCAAGAGCAAACCGTAACCGGCTTGGTCTAGACCAAGTCCCCGGCAACGGCACCAAAAACTTGTTCGCTCCAAACGGTGTGTGCAAGCTTTAAATTTATAACCCTAGACGTAAGCTTAAAACAAGGATGCGAACCCGCAGTGTACGGGTCAATCGTAGTAAAAAGAAAGGAATTCCAGGGGTCGATCACAGGGACTTAGTAAAACAAAGTCCAATCACGGTATGCTTAAGCAATCACTAACCACAAAGCAATTAAAACAATCAAAGATGATTAAGAAGTCAATAAAGGAAACATGCAATTCTAGGGATTAAAGCATCTAGTTGTTGTTCCAACTCAAGATCTAAAGATAAGCGGACAAAGCTGAGGTTTTTGCATGGGGAAGGTGTTACTAAAGTGGAGTAGATCACCGGGTAAGTCTCACTACTCACTAATCCTGAACCGTAACTCCTATTACCGGGTAAGTCTCAAGGAATTAAGATAAAGAACTATAACCTCAAACTAACACACCATCTAAGGGAATAGAATCAACCTTTACCGGGTAAGTCTCAGGCTAACTCACAAAAAAGGGATGAAAGCACACTCAAACCCCAATAAAGGATAAACCTTTATTACCTACACTTATGATCGTTGGTAAACAAACTAAGGAATTACCGGGTAAGTCTCATCCTAAGCTTGCATTGGACCAGGAAAGGTGTAATAAGAATAGGATTTGGTAAACTCTAACACTTAACTCTCAGTTTAGGATCAGATAAGTCACCTCGGTCAGCCAAATTCCACCCCGGCTGAGATGTTCATCGACTGAGCGAGATGCTTAGGGTTAAAGATAAAGACTCGAACTTTCAGGGTCCTACTGTGATTAAGATTATTCTATCATTGTTTTTCCCACAACCTTCAGCCAATCACCCTAGAATCACACAAGGAAATTAGCCACTCATCATCATGAAAGCAATAATCAAATATATGGGAAGAAGGTGAATATTTCAACAAGAAGAATTTAATGAAAAGACTTCAATAACTGAATCAAATATCACAACAAAAGCGTTCCTTGGATAGAAATCCAACAAGGCAAGACAACAAGGAAGGGAATCTAAGGCAATCTTACAAAACCCTTCAAAAGCTATAAAAACTATAATCTTCAATCTTCCTTCAACCTTCAAAAAGGTTCTTCAAATCTCCCAATTGAAGTATGGTTGCTGCGTGCAATAGGTGTAAGCGAGATCTCCAACTGTATGCGGATGTCGGATTTGTGGGAAATCCGACCCTTTTTATAGGAAAATAACCCTCCAAAGATAAGATATCTTAGAAAGATCTCTTCCCATAAAAATAGGTAAAATATAGGATCTAGTATATCTTCTTCCTTCCCGGAGCCAAGCCCAAAAATATAAGATCTCTTTCCAAAGATAAAAGATCTCAGCCAAGAATAAAATATTCTCGCCGCGTCCCAGGTGTTCACCTCGGTCGAGTCGACTTCTCTGGATCACCTCGGTCGAGGTGAATCTGTGGTCAACCGAGGTGAGTCACAACTGAATGTGAAATCTCTCAAATCTGGTCCAAAGTGAATCCTAAATCCATGGCTATGCTTCCTGGATGGTTCCTTATGTTCCTGGATGTAGCTCCAATGACTCCATAGCTCCTTTTGCTCCTTTTTGATGCAAAACCTGCCATTTTATCTACGATTACAACAAAACTAGGTGTAGACCTCGATTCCCGCAAAGGTAGATGAAATGGTAATATAATCACATAATATACATGCAAACATACAGGAAGGGCGCAATCCACTCACACAGGGTACACGGGTTGTGTGACCGACACTACTTCCAAATGGATAGCAGGCCTAGAGGCGAGGATGATACGATCCTCGTGTCACATAGTTTCATCCATCTATATATATATGATTTGAGTGAAAGACTATTATTTAAAAACAATAAATGGGTAAATGTGTGACAACATGATTATGTGTTTATCTTTCATGACTTGTGCTTGTGTTTATGCATTACCTTATATACGTATGGTTAGCTAATGGTTTCATACCATGTTGTAGATGTCTTGCAGGATAGGAGAGATGTTGAGTGATAAGGCAGGGTGACAGGCCGAGGACTCTCGTATATTAGGTGGTTATGGTTTTGGGGATGTTTTAGTTTCCCTCCTACGTGAGGATGATGTTTTGTGTACCTCTTATGTGAGGGTTATTTTTGATACTCGGCTATGATCTTGTATACCTTTTGATGTACACTTTTATACAGTTTTATGCATTTGTTTTATATATGTCAGTGTTATGTTGTAAGGTCCAGTGAACTTGTTGTCAGGCTAGGGTCAGGATCCACTGTGAGATCCTAGCCCAATGTGGCATTCCGAGTCCCGTGGATTTGGGGTGTTACAAAGTTGGTATCAGAGCCTTAGGTTGACAACAATGGCACTTGATACCTGCAATGAGGTCGGATAGATAAAATAAATAGAACCTGAAAGGGGTCTGACGTTTTCAAAGATTTTGGTTTTAAAAGTTGTTGTTTTGGGATAGAATGTACGAGAAGTCGTCACCTCTGCCGTGGATCTCAGTAGTATAGATATGTATATATATATATATATATATATATATATATATATATATATATATATATATATGTATGTATTATGGATTATGTGTATGTGTTATATATATATGACATATATAGCCTTATAGGATTAGGTGTGTATTCCCTCCACATGGCTCATACTAGAGCAACCTTTGTGGTGGGACGAGGTAGGGGTGCACCCCTCTTCCTCCAGTAGTGATAGGTCAGGGAAAGATTCCCACCGCTGATTTTGTCTATAGAGATTGGACCAAAGGAGACAGACTATGTCATGATTAGTAGATCCGAGTTTCGAGAATATATATGTTTACGGGAGGAAGCTGCAAGAGCAGGTAGACCTACCTGGATTTACCAACATCAGTGGGACCTACTGAATCTACCGGATGAAAGAAGAAACCACGGACTTCTAGTGGGACGAAATCTTGTTTCAACTGTGGAGACTATGGACACCTGCAACTGGAATGTAAGAGATCTTTAGTGACGTGCTTCACTTGTGGTAAGTTAGGACATCGAGCGATTTTCTGTCAACAAAATAAGATGCCGCATCAACAAGTTTCTTCCCATGCTAAGGTTACTAAAGAAGAACGAAGAAGATCGATTTACCCTTCAGCCACACAGGTTGCAAAGAAGGGACGACCGTGTTTTAACTGTGGTGATACAGGCCATTTGCGCTCTGAGTGCTCCTTGGCACCGATAGCTTGCTTCACATGTGGTGAAGTAGGCCATTTGGCTCCCTTTTGTCAACAAGGCAGTGTTCCGTCTTAGCAAGGCTCTCCTCTTTCTGGTGCAGAAGGATTGGAGGCAAACACTATGGAGATGATCTCAGTGATACCTAAAGAGCATAGGCCCGAGTTTTGCGTGATGATATGCAGTGGAGCTGCTAGCGTTAGCTGTTACAAGTATCATCCTCGTTAATAGTTTACCTAGTGGAGTTTTGTTTGATATGGGTGTTATGCACTCTTTGTTTTCTGATGCATGCGTTAATAGATTGGCCTTAGATACAGTAGAGAGTAGACCTTATTTGATAGGGTTACTTGATGATAGTAGGGTCAGAAGTACCCATGAGATATGTGATTGTCTCATTTATTTAGGGACTTGTGTGTTATTTGTAGACTTCTTTGTCATGCCATTGGTGCATGCGAAAGTTATTTTGGGTATGGATTAGATGCGTAGACACCATGCGGTATTAGATATAGGTATGAGGACTGTAACAGTCTCTACCGAGATAGGTCAGATAGAGGTCTTCCGAGGTTGGGACCTTGGGAAGACGGGTATTGTCATTAGTGTTGTACGAGCAACAAGGCTGATAGCACAGGGATGTGGTGCCTTTTGGCGTTATGCCATGAAGGATGGAGTGAGTCCAGCAGTAGAGGATATTCCAATGGTCTGTGAGTTTACAGATGTGTTTGTTGAGCCGTCTAGCTTCTTGCCTCAAAGGAGTGTGGACTTCAGCATCGAGTTGGAGCCTGGTACAAGACCAATCTCGAATTGGAGCTGAAGAAGCAACTCGAGGAGTTGGCTGAGAAGGGCTTCATCCGCCCTAGCGCATCCTCATAGGGAGCACATGTCCTCTTCGTGCGGAAGAAGAACGGATCGTTGAAACTATGCATTGACTACAGAGAGTTGAACAAGGTGACCATCAAGAATAAGTATCCATTGCCTCGTATTGATGATTTGCTTGATCAGCTTCAGGGAGCGACAGTGTTCTCCCGGATTGACCTACGTTCAGGATATCACCAGTTGAGGGTGAGAGAGCAGGATGTGCACAGGACGGCATTTCATACCCGTCATGGACACTACGAGTTTGTAGTGATGCCATTTCGGCTTACGAATGCCCCAACAGTTTTCATGGAGTTGATTAACAGTATTTTCATCGACTTCCTTGATCAGTTTTTGGTGGTCTTCATTGATGACATTTTGGTATACTCTCGTAGTAGAGAGGAGCATGCCGGTCATCTGAGGACGATTTTACAAATTTTGTGGGATAGAGAGTTGTATACCAAGCTCTCTAAGTGCGAGTTTTGGATGTCAAAGGTAGCCTTCCTAGGCCATATTGTCTCCGCCAGTGGGATCATGCTTGACCCGGCGAAGATCGAGTCTATTGCAGCATGGACGACACCGACGAACGTCAAGGAAGTGCGTAGCTTTCTGGGCCTAGCCGGTTATTACCGACTCTTTGTGGAGGGAATTTCTGTGATTTCCCGTCCACTTACGAGTCTATTGAGGAAGACTACCAGATTTGTGTGGTCGGAGCAGTGTGCCAAGAGTTTTGAAGAGTTGAAGAGGCATTTGACTTCTGCTCCTATCTTGGCACAGCTAGAGGGTTCTGAGGATTTTGTGGTTTACAATGATGCATTCAAGCTAGACTTGGGGTGTGTGTTGATGCAAAGGGGCAGAGTGATTGCATATGCATCTCGATAGTTGAAGACGTATGAGGAGAACTACTCGACTCATGATCTGGAGTTGGCAGTTGTAGTTCATGCTTTGAAGATCTGGAGACATTACTTGTATGGTGTTACATGTCAGATCTGCACAGACCATAAGAGTCTAAAGTATATGTTTACGCAGCGGGAGTTGAATAACCGCCAGCATCGATGGCTCGAGTTGATCAAGGACTTTGACCTTGAGATACTGTATCATCTAGGGAAGGCAAACGTTGTCGCCGACACCCTGAGCAGGAAGACGCCTCGAGAGAAGGCGATTACAAGACTGACAGTTCAGCCTCAACTTTAGAGAGATCTAGCTTGGCTAGAGATGGATATCTAGTTCCCTGATGAGGATGTTCAGTTGTACGCTTTAGAGGTTCTACCTGATCTGTTGGTTGAGATCCAACAAAAGCAAGGGACCTGCCCGACCCTGACGAGGATTAGAGAGAGGATGTCTCATGGAGAGGCACCACAATTCTCCATAGGAGCAGATGGAGTGATAAGACACCATGACCGTGTCTGTGTACCTACTGATGTAGAGCTGAGGCAGAGGATTTTACAGGAGACTCACTGTACACCTTACTCAGTACATCCAGGTACGAGTAAGATGTAGCATGATATGACACGATCATATTGGTGGGGAGGACTGAAGCCCGATGTAGCCAGATTTGAGGCATAGTGCGTGACCTGTCAATAGGTCAAGATAGAGCATTGCAAACCTGGAGGTGAGCTCCATCCACTACCAATGCCGCAGTGGAAGTGGGAGGATGTCTCCATGGATTTTGTGATGGCATTGAGACGAGTAGGAGTTTTGATGCCATCTGGGTTGTTGTTGATAGACTAACGAAGACTACATGTTTCCTTCCTATCAGAGAGATGTGGCCAGTGAGCAGATTAGCTGAGGAGTATAGTAGGTAGATAGTGAGACTCCATGGTGTACCGAGGACGATCGTCTCTGATCGAGATGGGCGATTTACCTCGAGGTTTTGGCAGCACATTCAGACTGCTTTGGGGACGAGTCTACACTTCATAGCTGTGTTTCACCCCCAAACAGATGGTCAGTCAGAGAGAACCATCCAGACTCTTGAGGACATGTTGCGAGCTTATTTGTTGGATTAGGGATAGGGATGGTCAAATTACCACCCATTAGTTGAGTTCTCATACAACAACAGTTGGCACGCATTGATTGGGATTGCTCCATATGAGGTGTTGTATGGACGTACGTGTCATACACCTTTATGCTGGGATGAGCCTAGCAATATCAGTAGTATAGCGCCAAAGCAGATTTAGGATGATATGGCTCGAGTAACGCTGATTAGAAGGAGGATGTTGGCTGCACAAAGTCGCCAAAAGTCATATGCAGACAAGAGGCGTCGACCTATAAAGTTCAAAGTGGGAGCCCATGTCTTGTTGAGAGTATCTCCAACGCGAGGCGTCAGACGTTTTGGCATAAAGGGGAAGTTGAGTCCCCAATATGTCGGTCCTTTTGAGATACTGGATAGAGTTGGGAGGGCAGCCTATAAATTAGCATTGCCTCCGAGGTTAGAGGGTGTTCATCCTGTGTTTCATGTGTCTCAGTTGAGGGAGTATATACTAGACCTGAGACACATTGTGAGTTATGATGATCTGGTGGTTGAGCCGGACCATACCTTTGTTGAGCATCCAATTGCAGTCCTAGAGCGAGGTATTAGACGCCTGCGTTCGAAGGACATTCCCATGTTGAGGATACAGTGGTCGAGACGAGGGCCTGAGGAGGCTACATGAGAGACTAAGGATAGTATCCAGAGGAACTATCCAGAGTTTTATGTTGAGATAGATGCACCTGTAGGATCACCGAGTAGATCTTAATACTATCTTGGTGAGTGTTGTGATTATGTGCTTATATGTTTATATGTCTCGATGTGTTTATTTTCGTGCTAACTATGATGTGATATACGATCTTAATAGATCTTGATGTGCTAGCGCGATTTATGACTATAGCTGGAGATGGTTCTTCCCTCCATGCTATCAGAGTGTGGTTAGGATTTAGCTGAAGATGGTTCTTTCCTCCATGCTATTCTTGGTGGACATAGTCTTGTTGGAGATGTTTTTCCTCCATGCTTTGTGCATGAGTAAGATCTGGCTAGAGATATGCTTCCCCTATGCCTTGTGATGTGAGTATGGAAAGAGATGTGATTCCTCTATGCCTTTGGGGTAGCGTTATGGCCCTAATTTCTGGAGTTGATGATTCCTCCATGCTTGTGTTTTGAGGTTGTAGATTGATATAGGTTGTGACTTGTTAAACGGAGATGTGATGCCTTCGATAGAGAGAGTTATACCTCGGCATATGGGTCCGAGAGGATTTGGGATCTTGCAAGTTTCGGGACGGAACTTGTTTTTAGGGGGGGTGAGATGTAAGAGCCTTAGTCTTTGAGTGTTGATAGTGCAGGAGTTTGGCCTAAACTGTCCCTGCGGTTTGCAGAGGCCGCCCCTACGGTTGCCTGGTCTGCCCCTGTGGCCACCATGATCCGCCCTTGCGGTTTATGGTATGTTGCACCCGGCTTTGTTGACTATTGACCCGTGTTTTACCTCTTCCTTCCTTTATAAGCTTCCTTCTTACCTCTTGATGAGGGTTTCACCTTTCTTACATCTCTCTCTTCTCCCTCACGTTCTTCTTCTTCCCTTCTTCTCCTTTGAATCTTCATCTTGTTTTCTTTGATCTTGTGAGAGTTTTGAAGAGTATTTTATGTGGCTTTGGATGAGATTGATGATTGATGATGTTGTTATGCCTTGTTGAGTCAGCCTTGAAGTTGTGGTGAGGATTCTCCCTCTAATAGGTTCAGCTTGGTGAGTTCTTCATTCTTTCCTTCCTATTTTTTCTTCTTTCTCCTTTTCCTTCTTCTTAGCTTAGGATTCCACAAGATTGATCTTATGGCAGCCTTCTTAGGCTTGGTTTGATGTATATATGTATGTATGGGGATACTGGGTGAAGAATGTGTGAAGAGGATCGAGTGAAGAAGCAAAGAGAAGCTAGAACTGTGCATTCTGCACACTAGCCACCCCTGTGCCATCTTGGGACCGCCCCAGCGCGGCCAGTCGCCGCCCCTACGCCATCACAAGGCTGCCCCTACGCCTCCCTGCATTCCAGCCTTGCTTTGCTCTTGGTTTGCAGGTGTGTCTTGCTTCTAGGCTTGCCGATGGATGGCATTGTCCCTTCCTTTCCTAATATGAGTGTGTAGTATCATGCTAGGTATAGATGAGAGTGTGATGGTGATGTTATGATCATGTTATGCCTTATACGGCTTTGAGGATTAGTGAGTTGTGAGGTTTAGATTGAGGATGATCCTATGGATCCCTTGGGTCTAGGTGTGATTGTCACGCTAAGATCGTGTGATGTGTGCACGCAATAAGCTTTAAATTTATATTCTCGTTATATTTATCCTAACTCCTAGCGAACCCGCAGTGTACAGGACGTTTGTAGTAGGGATAGTATTCCGAGGTCGAACACAAAGACTAAGGTGAGATTGATTCAATTAGTGATTAAGATTAGTGAAGATCTGGGCTAAGAAAAGAGAAGAAATAAAGAAATGAAACTTCAATGTTTTTGGTTGGTTTTTAGGTGATTAATCAAGGATCATAAACGATGCAAGTAAACATCAACTAAACTAACAATCAATGCAAACAAACAAGCTAGACACGAGATATAGATCAAAGAAAGAAAAGCGGATTCTAGGGGTTGGAAAGTCCGATTATGGCATAAGACTCAAGCTATCTATTCATTCCTTGGATTAACTATGATATGTTGGGAGTAAGTATTTCTAGATTGGGATCAATTACCGGGTAGGTCTCATGGTCCACTAGTCCATTCCTAAGGTCTTATTACCGGGTAAGTCTCTAAGAACCTAAGGGACGGAATTCTACACAAACCGGATTTTCACCTAGAGATCTAACCTATTCTTACCGGGTAAGTCTCGAAAGGGTTAGTCCTAAGCAACTATCCTAGCACACTTAATCCAATGGCGGCTTATGAGGCTCACCACTACCTAGGGCTTGTCATCTTCAAAGTCTAAGGGTAAGAATCACCGGGTAGGTCTCTTTTAACACTTAATTGCTAACACTAGGTCATCCTAGGGTAGATTTAACTCAACAAATTCTAGGATTTCAACACTCTAACTGACTAAAGCTAGATCCATCGAACCAGGGAAGATCACGGGTTGTTCTACCAAGTCCACGGCCGTGGTTTGGCAAGAACAAACCGTGGATCCTAACAGAGGCTACGTTTAAGCACACAAGTCATCCAAGGGTTGGTCTAAGTCCATCCTATCATATTCCTAGCCATAACCATGCTTTTCTTACCCTAGAATCACATCTATTTAGCCTACAACATGCATCCTAACAATCGAAATCATCAAGCATAAAATCATAACTTCCATTTGCAAGGTAATGAAGAGAAAGAGATGAACAAGTTAAGTAAACAAAACCAAGCTGAAAAATAGAATTAGAATAACTCACAACCCTTCTTAAAGAAGGTTCAAAGGGTTCATACAACTCAAGAAATCGATTCCGAAATTCTTCTCTACAAGGCTATCAAAATCTATCAATGGTGTGTTCTTCTTCTTCTCAAATCAAGCTCTTCCTCCAATGGTAGCTTCCTTCTACCTCCTTTCCCAAGAATCTTCTTGTTGAGAGAATATTTTGATTGGATGATAGTGGATAATGGAGAGCTGCTCCAAGACGATTCTCTCAGCCAATGTAGGACCACTTTTATACTACAACCTTGCAAGAGATGGCCAAGAGATCGTGGAACAACTGTCACGAAAATCTGGAAAAAACCACGGGCAGAATCACGGCCGTGATCTGTCAGTGAACCGTGATTTTTGTGCTTCAACTTGCCTTTGATCATTAAGCTTCGATTTGGTGCATGGTTTGTGTTGGCAAGGTTCCATGAGTCCTCCCTAGCCTTTAGCTTGCATCCTAATGGGTCCGAGGGTGTGTCATCTTGATGAACGATCCTCAAACGTATCGTTTTAGCTCCTAAATCTCCCGAAATACCTACAAAGCAATGCACAAGTCCGTGTAGACGTCTATCTCGACATAATACGTGAATTGAGTGCAAACGTCGCTAAATAGTGCTAAACCATGCATGAATGAGCGAGAAATCTATCTAAATGATTACCTAAACCTAGTCATAAATCGTGTTATCAAAAATACCCCATACTTAAGGTTTGCTCGTCCCCGAGCAAATTCCCAACTATAGACTAAGAGATGACATGATTTATGTATGCAGAAAAATGGCAAAATCTTTTTGGGTCTGTGCTTCTACTATTGGATCACCTTTATAGTCATGTTTCATAGCTCCGGATAAGCAATCATGCATCAAATAAGTGAAGGCATGGAAAGACAATTGTACTTAACTCAAAAGCATGCATGAAATGTAAAAATGAAGAAACCAAGAAGATCAAGAGCATATCCAATCTAGATTACTAAGTCTTACAAACATGCAAATAGGTCATAAGGTCTTATGAATTAAAAGGCCAAGAAACGTTGTGATTAGGTTGGGATTTTTCTAGGCTATGTGGTGCTAATCCGGGAATGGAACTAACTCCACAATCTTGTCCTCGATCAACTTCCCTCAAGTGTGTATTTTTTCTATCTTTTCTTTCTTTTTCTTTTTCTTTCACTTATTTTTGAGACAATGGCATTGGTGTACAAAAGCCGAAACCTTGGTGATTAGCCATCCTTGGGCTTTTTCTATTTTTCGAGGTGATCCACACCGGGCACACATACCAAAGCTCGTTAGGACTATTGGCTTATTTGACTTTGGCAAGGCACCAACACCCGATTATGTGAAGTGTACCGAGTTACTTGTCATTTAAGCCAACGTCCCCAAGCCTATATTTTTGGCTACACTTTCACAACAAATTCAGCATTTTATGCATGATATTCTTTCATCAACATCTTCACCCCACACTTGTTTTTCATACACATCAACACACTATCATGCTCCTATTCCCGGATGGGTCAAAAGAGGTCAAATTTATATCAATTGAGGTGCTCAAACAATCATGATCAAGATGAGAATTAGAGGAAGATGAATTGCCTCATTCATTCCTAGATGGTGTGCAAGAACTATCATATAATTTCGACCTTCAATACTCAATCCATTCTAGGCAAACATCATGATCACAAATCACTCATGGGATTCAAGAGAAGTATTTCAAGTCCACATATGCATTCATCAATTTAACACATAAGGCCATCCATAGCCAATCCACAAGACAAGGTTGATCATTAGGGTCATATCCAAGCTTAGAAAGCACAAAAAAAATTTTAAATTTTCTGATTTTTATGGGATTTTCGAAATGAATATATACAATGCAAGACATGTGAAAATATTAAACTACCTTAGATGCTCATCATGCAAGGGATCATGCAAACCCCACCCCATACTTAGAAACACATTATCCCCAATGTGTAAATGAAGTAAAGAAGAGTGAAAGAAGGTTCTCACAATGTAAAAATGGTTTGCTATGGTATTTGGGATTCTCAAGTGGAATTGATGGTGGATGATCCTATCAACTATGGTAGAGAGCTCTAAGTATTCCTCAAGGCGTCGGGACCCGCGCTAGGCACCGCTAGCCGTCCAAGTTCCGCGTCCGCTCCACCCATAATTGATGAGGGGTTCATCGTTATCATTCACTTGCCAAGCAAGGCTTCCAATGCTACTAGAGCTCTAGCACACACAAAAACACACAAAAACAGAAAAATCGCCAAACAAAAACAAAACGAGAAAAGGAAAACGTTACCGATGGGTTGCCTCCCACCAAGCGCTTCTTTAAGGTCATTAGCTTGACCAAACTCGGGGGCGTCTACTCAAGGTAAAGTGGGGCAATCATATCCACCGGAGCTCCCGGGATATACTTCTTCAACCGGTGCCCATTCACCTTAAAGTTTTCACAATGCTCCCCTCCTATCTCAATAGCTCCATGGGGAAAGATCTTCTTCACCACATATGGCCCGGTCCATCTTGATTTGAGTTTTCCGGGAAAAAGCCGCAGCCTCGAGTTGAAGAGAAGGACAAGGTCGCCTTCACTCAACTCCTTGGGGATGATCCTCTTGTCATGCCACCGCTTGGTCCTCTCTTTGTAGATCCGGGCATTCTCGTATGCATCCAATCGGATCTCCTCAAGTGCGTTCATATCAAGCAACCTCTTCTCTCCCGCCTCTTTGAGGTCAAAATTTAGCCACTTAATGGCCCAATGCGCTCTATGCTCTATTTCTACCGGAAGGTGGCAAGACTTGCCATAGACCAACTTGTAAGGAGTGGTGCCAATTGGTGTCTTGAAAGCGGTCCTATATGCCCACAAAGCATCATTGAGCTTCATAGCCCAATCCTTTCTAGTTCTAGATACCGTCTTCTCGAGAATGGCCTTTATCTCCCGGTTGGAGATCTCCACTTGGCCACTAGTTTGGGGATGGTAAGGTGTTGCCACCTTATGAGTCACCCCATACTTAGCCAAAAGTGCTCCAAAGTTCCTATTGGTGAAGTGCTTCCCTCCATCACTTATGATCACTCTTGGTGTTCCAAACCTTGGAAAGATCACTCGGTTGAAGAAGCGCACCACAACCTTGGCATCATTTGTAGGAGAGGCGATTGCCTCCACCCACCTTGAAACATAGTCAACCGCCAATAGGATGTAGAGGTTGCCACAAGAAGAGGGAAATGGTCCCATGAAGTCCACACCCCACACATCAAATATTTCCACTTCTTGTATGTTGTTCAAGGGCATCTCATTCCTCCTTGAGATGTTGCCCGTCCTTTGGCAAGCATCACAAGTTACCACAAAGCCTTGCACATCCTTGAACAAACTTGGCCAAAAGAAGCCCGATTGCAACATTTTCGCACATGTCTTGTGCGAGCTAGCATGCCCTCCACATGGCAAGGAATGACAATGGCGGATCACACTCTCCACCTCATCCTCCGGTATGCATCTTCTAAACATTCCATCCGGCCCTCTCTTGAACAAAAGTGGTTCATTCCAATAGTAATGCCTCACATCCTTGAAGAACTTCTTCCTTTGGGCATATGTCAAACCGGGAGGAACTTCCTCACACACTAAGTAGTTCACAATGTCCGCAAACCACGGCTCACTTCCTCTAGACACTTGGAACAAGCACTCCTCCACCATTTGCAATTGCTCATCCCGGAATGAATCATCAATATGGATGTCATCTCTCTCAAGCTCTAATGGAGGCAATCTACTAAGGTGATCCGCCACCGAGTTCTCGGATCCCTTCTTGTCCCGGATTTCCAAATCAAACTCTTGTAGAAGAAGGATCTACCGAATCAACCTAGGTTTGGCATCCTTCTTGGTAAGTAAATAACGGATCGCAGCATGATCCGTGTAAACTATGACCTTCGCTCCAACAAGATATGAGCGGAACTTCTCGAATGCATACACAACCGCTAGCAACTCCTTCTCGGTGGTAGCATAATTGATTTGGGCATCGTCTAGCGTCTTGATAGCATAATAAATGGCATGAGTGCGCCCATCTTTCCTTTGCCCCAAAACAGCCCCAACGGCTACGTCGCTTGCATCACACATGATCTCAAACGGTAAACTCCAATCCGGAGGTTGCATGATAAGTGCGGAGATCAAGGCGTTCTTCAACCTACAAAAAGCCTCAAGACAATCTTTGGAAAAGACAAAATCAACATCCTTCATTAGTAGGTTAGTAAGAGGCTTAGAAATTTTAGAGAAGTCTTGAATAAACCTCCGGTAAAAACCGGCATGCCCTAAGAAAACTCCTTACCCCTTTCACCGAGGTAGGTGGTGGCAACTTCTCTATCGTTTCAATCTTGGCTCTATCAACCTCAATGCCACGGTTAGACACCAAGTGTCCTAACACAATGCCTTCACTTACCATGAAGTGGCATTTTTCCCAATTCAAGACAAGATTTGTCTCCTCACATCTTTGCAATACTAATGACAAGTTAGCCAAGCAATTATCAAAAGAAGAACCATAAACAGAGAAATCATCCATGAACACCTCCATGATATTTTCAATGTATTCCGAAAAGATGGCCATCATACACCTTTGGAAGGTGGCGGGTGCATTACACAACCCAAATGGCATTCTCCTATATGCAAAAGTACCCCATGGACATGTAAAGGTGGTTTTCTCTTGGTCATCGGGGTGGATAGGGATTTGGAAGAATCCACTATAGCCATCTAAGTAGCAAAAATGAGAATGTTGAGCTAACTTTTCTAGCATTTGGTTAATGAAGGGGAGAGGGAAGTGATCTTTCCTAGAGGCCATGTTCAACTTCCTATAGTCAATGCACATTCTCCACCCCGTAACCGTCCTAGTTGGGATTAGTTCATTGTTCTCATTAGTTACTACGGTCATCCCACCCTTCTTAGGAACTACATGAACGGGACTAACCCACTTACTATCCGAGATAGGGTAGATAATTCCCGCATCTAGCAACTTAATGATTTCCTTTTTGACTACCTCTTTCATTATGGGATCCAATCCCTTTAATGTTCAATAGAGGGTTTATGATCATCTTCCATCATTATCTTATGCATGCACAAAGAGGGTTTAATGCCAACCAAATCATCAATAGTATAGCCAATGGCTTTCCTATGCAATCTTAGCTCATGCAACAACTTAGCAAGTTCATCATCACTCAAGCATGCATTAACAATCACCGGATATGTTGAATTATCACCAAGAAAAGCATACTTTAGATGAGAGGGGAGGGGTTTGAGTTCAAGTTTAGGAGGACCTTTGTCGAGCGGAGACGATCCAAACAAGGTTGGATGAGATGAATCCAAAGCAAATGAAGACCCTTCAAGGCTCCTTGAAGCTTGATCATCAATAAGGTCTGATTCAGGGGAAACCACGGCTGGAACCACGGTTGACTCCACTTCCACGGCCGTGGACCTTGCCTGGCTCATTTGTTGTGGCTCTGCAGAGAGTTCTACGGCCGTGGAACCACTTCCACGCCCGTGGAACTTGCAGCTGTTTAGCTCCTCTTCGTGGTCTTCATCTTCAACTCTTGCCTCCTTTTCTAGTGCTTCCAAGGCCTTGATCTCTTCATTGCAAGCCTCCTCAACACCTTCCTCCATCATACTTAAGGTAAGAACCTTCTCCAAGGGGTCCTTGATCAAGATCGAGCTCACAACTTCTCTAGATTCTTCTTGCTCGACTATGTTAAAGGCATCCTCATCAAGGGTTGCCCTTTCATCATTGTGGACAACTTGAACTTGACGTTCTCTTCTCCAATGTTGAAGGAGAGAGTCCCATTCTTGCAATTCACTAGGCACCCGGAAGTGGCTAGGAAAGGTCTTCCTAAGATGATGGGAACCGGAAAGTCCGCCGGAATATCCAAGACAACAAAATCAATTGGCACATAGAATCCTCCTAGCTGCACCGGAATGTCTTCTAAGATCCCAACCGAGTGAGTGATAGATCGGTCCGCCATATAGAGGGTCATCTTGACCGGTTTCGGATCTCCTAGCCCAACCTTGTTGCAAAGTGCAAGCGGTATGATGCTTACACTTGCCCCAAGATCACAAAGGGCCTCATACTTCACATCTCCCACTCCAATTGGGACACAAAAGGAACCCGGATCTCTTAGCTTGGGAGGCATTTCCTCCTTCATCGTTTGGATCAATTCCGAGGATCTCTTGGTCATTCTTATCTCCCCATACTCCTCCAACTTCCTTTTGTTGGAGAGTATCTCTTTCAAGAACTTGCCATATGCCGGCATTCCTAAAATAGCATCCATGAACGGAATGTTAATATGCCATTTAGACATTAGTTCAAGGAACTTACCAAAGTGATTGTCCAAGCGAGCTCTTGCTCGTGATTGTGGGAACGGTAGTGGTGGTTTGTATGGAGGTGGTGCCACATAAGTTGGCTCTACATCCTTGCTCTTGCCTCCATCTCTTTGCAAAGTCTCTTCCTCTATCACCACTTGTTTCCCTTTAGCATTCTCCTTGGGCAAAGGATCTTTCATGCTCAACCCACTCCTTGTAGTGATGGCCAACACTTGGCCTCTTGGGTTGTCTTCGGTCCTTCCGGGAAGCTTTCCCGGGTCTCTATGGCTTTCACCCACCTTTTGGAACACTTGTGCTTCCAATACCTTTTGAGCCTTAGAAATTGAAGTCACGGTGCTCTTAAGACCACTCAACCTTCCAAGCAATTGCTCAAACATCATCTCGGTCCTATCCTTTGGAGGTTGAGTAAATCCGGGTGGAGGCTCTTGTGAAGCTTTTAGTGGTGGAGTTGTGCTTGTGGAAGCGGGAGGGTTCAAGGCTCCATCCGGGTTAGAGTAGGAAAATCCGGGATGGTTGTGGTTAGGCCGGTAATTGTTGAATTGCCGGTTGTTGTTGAATTTCCTTGGGCCTTGATAATTGGTGTAATTGCCCCTTCCCATGTAATTCACATCCTCTTCCTTGGAAGATAAGTTAGCTTGTGGAAGCATTTGAGGAGTTGCTTGGTTCTTCAAAGTTGTAGCACACAACTCCCTCAAGGACTTTAGCTCGTTGTTGATGGCGTCAAGCTTGAAATTGCTCATGGTGACCTCACTCACCTCATATGCTCCCGCCTTTCTCCCTTCACTCTTCCTATGGGAGTATTTCTCAATCACTAGAGCTTGCTTCTCCACAAACTCCCAAGCTTCATCTACATGCTTCTCCATGAAAGTCCCACCGGAAAGAGATTGGAGCTTGAATTGGCTATCTTCATCAAGTCCTTTGAAGTAGATCTCCAATAGCTCAATTTTCGGTATGCCATGGTGTGGACAATCTAGGAGAAGATCTTTGAACCTCTCCCAAGACTTGAATAAACTCTCTCTATCCTTCATCACGAAGGCATTTATCTTCCCTCATAACTCGGTAGTCTTGGAAGGTGGGAAGAACTTAGTCAAAAACTCGGTTGTCATCTTCTCCCAAGTACCAACTCGCCCTTGTGGAATAGATTGATACCAAGCCAAGGCTTTATCCTTAAGAGAGAAGAAAAAAGCCCTAAGCTTATGGTTGTTGTTCTCCAATCTTGGCGGTCTAAGAGTCTCCATCAAGATCTCATAGTTCATCAAGTGTTGATGAGGAGACTCTCCTTCTATCCCTCCAAATTGATTATGCCGGATCATTTGTAGAACTTGAGGGTGGAGTTCGTAATCATGGGCTGCGGGATCTCCTAAGTTCACACCCGGACGGTGTGCTCTTTGTGCCGGATCCATACGTTGCCCCAACGTTTGTGGCTCTTCCATAGCAATGGGCACAACCCTAATATTCACCGCCGCCGGCTGCGGTTGTGGTGGAGGTGGAGGAGGTTGTTGACGGTTAAGCTCTCTTTGCACAAGAGCTTGCCTAATCTCCTCAATCTCCCTCCTAGTTGCCTCTTGCCTCTCATTGGCAAGTCTCCTTTCATTCTCCAAAGCTTCATCCCTTATCCTAATTTGCTCTAAAGCCTCATCCAACTCACATTGGAGATCTCTTCCGGCCATCTCTTTTCCCTTTTTAATACTCTTGGATCTAGATCTAAGGGTTTTCTCCGGTTCGGGATCGAATGGAGCTAAATCCTTGCCACGAGATCTTCGCATACACCTAAAGAGTAAGAGACGTCCTGAAAAGCAAAGACACAAACCAAAAAGAGATCAAAAGCAACAAGAAAGATCTACACTATAAACAATCACAAAAATAGACTCAATCTAGACCTAGTCCCCGGCAACGGCGCCAAAAACTTGTCACGCTAAGATCGTGTGATGTGTGCATGCAATAAGCTTTAAATTTATATTCTCGTTATATTTATCCTAACTCCTAGCGAACCCGCAGTGTACGGGACGTTTGTAGTAGGGATAGTATTCCGAGGTCGAACACAAAGACTAAGGTGAGATTGATTCAATTAGTGATTAAGATTAGTGAAGATCTAGGCTAAGAAAAGAGAAGAAATAAAGAAATAAAACTTCAATGTTTTTGGTTGGTTTTTAGGTGATTAATCAAGGATCATAAACGATGCAAGTAAACATCAACTAAACTAACAATCAATGCAAACAAACAAGCTAGACACGAGATATAGATCAAAGAAAGAAAAGCGGATTCTAGGGGTTGGAAAGTCCGATTATGGCATAAGACTCAAGCTATCTATTCATTCCTTGGATTAACCATGATATGTTGGGAGTAAGTATTTCTAGATTGGGATCAATTACCGGGTAGGTCTCATGGTCCACTAGTCCATTCCTAAGGTCTTATTACCGGGTAAGTCTCTAAGAACCTAAGGGACGGAATTCTACACAAACCGGATTTTCACCTAGAGATCTAACCTATTCTTACCGGGTAAGTCTCGAAAGGGTTAGTCCTAAGCAACTATCCTAGCACACTTAATCCAATGGCAGCTTATGAGGCTCACCACTACCTAGGGCTTGTCATCTTCAAAGTCTAAGGGTAAGAATCACCGGGTAGGTCTCTTCTAACACTTAGTTGCTAACACTAGGTCATACTATGGTAGATTTAACTCAACAAATTCTAGGATTTCAACACTCTAACTGACTAAAGCTAGATCCATCGAACCAGGGAAGATCACGGGTTGTTCTACCAAGTCCACGGCCGTGGTTTGGCAAGAACAAACCGTGGATCCTAACAGAGGCTACGTTTAAGCACACAAGTCATCCAAGGGTTGGTCTAAGTCCATCCTATCATAGTCCTAGCCATAACCATCCTTTCCTTACCCTAGAATCACATCTATTTAGCCTACAACATGCATCCTAACAATCGAAATCATCAAGCATAAAATCATAACTTCCATTTGCAAGGTAATGAAGAGAAAGAGATGAACAAGTTAAGTAAACAAAACCAAGCTGAAAAATAGAATTAGAATAACTCACAACCCTTCTTAAAGAAGGTTCAAAGGGTTCATACAACTCAAGAAATCGATTCCGAAATTCTTGTCTACAAGGCTATCAAAATATATCAATGGTGTGTTCTTCTTCTTCTCAAATCAAGCTCTTCCTCCAATGGTAGCTTCCTTCTACCTCCTTTCCCAAGAATCTTCTTGTTGAGAGAATATTTTGATTGGATGATAGTGGATAATGGAGAGCTGCTCCAAGATGATTCTCTCAGCCAATGCAGGACCACTTTTATACTACAACCTTGCAAGAGCTGGCCAAGAGATCGTGGCACAGCTGTCACGAAAATCTGGCAAAAACCACGGGCAGAATCACGGCCGTGATCTGTTAGTGAACTGTGATTTTTGTGCTTCAGCTTGCCTTTGATCATTAAGCTTCGATTTGGTGCATGGTTTGTGTTGGCAAGGTTCCATGAGTCCTCCCTAGCCTTTAGCTTGCATCCTAATGGGTCCGAGGGTGTGTCATCTTGATGAACGATCCTCAAACGTATCGTTTTAGCTCCTAAATCTCCCGAAATACCTACAAAGCAATGCACAAGTCCGTGTAGACGTCTATCTCGACATAATACGTGAATTGAGTGCAAACGTCGCTAACTAGTGCTAAACCATGCATGAATGAGCGAGAAATCTATCTAAATGATTACCTAAACCTAGTCATAAATCGTGTTATCAGTGATCCCTTTGATTGATAGGAGATTGATATATCTATATACCTTGTTATTAGGAAGTGTCCCTCTCAGGATTGGAGGTTGATCGTGGTTGTGATTGTACGAGGTTGAGGTAAGTCCGTAAGACTTACTTAGCTACCATTCTTATATTGGGTGTTTGCATGAGTGGTGTGTGTGTGTTATATGCTTGATATGATAGCATGCGATGTCGAGTATTACCGACCTGTGTTTTATTGATAGCCCAAGTGTGTGGCAGTTATAACCCCTCTTCATCTTGTAAGGAGCTGGGAGGTTCTCTAGCGTCAAGCCACTAGTTATACAGGAAGGGCGCAATCCACTCCCACAAGGTATACGGGTTGTGTGACCGACACTACTTACAGATGGATAGTAGGCCTAGAGGCGAGGATGATACGGTCCTCGTATCACATAGTTTCATCTATCTATATATATACGATTTGAGTGAAGGACTCTTATTTAAAGATAATAAAATGGGTAAATGTGTGACAACATGATTATGTGTTTATCTTTCATGACTTGTGCTTGTGCTTATGCGTTACCTTGTATATGTATGGTTAGCTAATGGTTTCATATCATGTTGTAGATGCCTTGCAGGATAGGAGACCTGATGAGTGATCTGGCAGGGTGACAGGCCGAGGACTCTCGTATATTAGGTGGTTATGGTTTTGGGGATATTTTTGTTTTCCTCATGTGTGAGGATGATGTTTTATGTACCTCTTGTGTGAGGGTTATCTTTGATACTCGGCTATGATCTTGTATACCTTTTGATGTACAATTTTATACAGTTTTATGCATTTGTTTTATAATTGTCAATGTCATGTTGTAAGGTCCAGTGAACTTGTTATCAGGCTAGGGTCAGGATCCACTGTGAGATCCTAGCCCAATGTGGCATTCCGAGTCTCGTGGATTTGGGGTGTTACACTTTAAGAGGGTGGAAGAGAAGGTGATGCCCAAACAAAGTAAAAGGATTTTCCTTCACAATAATTGGATTCAACTTATACATCTTTTACAAGTGAGTCAAGCATCCCCTTATATAGTGGATGTGGTCATACAAAGAGTCGGAAATTAAATGACGGAAGTTAAAGTCATAATTAAAGTTCCGAAAATGAAAAGCCTAAAATATGAAAGGTCAGAATTTAAGTCACGGAATTATGTTCCGGAATTAAAGTTCCGAATATAAAAATTCTACTATTAAATAATCGAAATATTTAATAGTTCTTCAAAATGGTGTCGGGTCCTTCTAGCCGGAAACATGGATGGCATCGCCATCCGGGGGCGTATCAGGTTAGATTTCCATCATCACACAAATCATCCCGCGCATCTTTCCCTAATCCTATAGCAGTCAAGTAGCTTTTAGAATAAGGTTCGTTTCGCTAAAACCAAACACTTGTGAGTTTATGTCCTTTCTGATTTTATATATAGAATTTGCTTTATATCAATCATGTTTGGCTAATCTCCTTCATGATCTACGGATTGGATAATCTCTATAATGGTTTAGTTTATTATTGCATGTATGTTTGTGAATTGAGATTGTGATATTCCTTCTTCTCAAAGTACTTTATACCCACCTTTTATTTACATTCGAAAGAAGTGGCGTTTATAACTGGTTTAAATAAAAAACCGAAGAGCCACAAGCGAAGTGAATTTTATTGGATCTATTGAAAATGACATGGTTTTGAGAGTGTTATTTTATCATTGTCTCGAGGATTTCTAACTATCGTAGAAAATTACGGTATTTGTACCATTCTAATCAAAGAGCCATAAGAGAAGGTTTATCTTGGTCTTTTTCGGATTTCTAAGTACTTAGGTTTCTTATACTTGTCGAACCGCCGGATTAAGGGCTACGCAAGTTGAAAAGCACGGTTTTTGTTTGTCTATACCAAAGATTATTTTAGATGGTTACATACTTTGTTCACACATCAATGTTCACGAGTCTCATATATGCAATACTACTTTAATTCATTATAGTGGGGATTTTTGTTTTCTTATATCACCTTCATCCATTGTTTGCCTACAATCACTATTACTTCCGCTTGTTGGTATGGTTGTTGCTTTCTTCATTTTTTACTTAGAATAATTGATTATTAGTATCTATTAAATCAGACGTGATACTTGTGAATTCGGTACCGATCTCGTATCCTTGTGGAGAGGTTGTTGTTAACTAGTTGGTTAAAACTTCGACGATCAATATTCATTGAAGTGTGTGGCACAATTGTTTTGAGCTATTATTTGATGCATGTTGGCCCCGGTCTAAATCCTCCGACATCTTCTTTCTTTTAATTTTTTTCCTTTCAATTTTATGTAATAAATTTTAATGTAAAAAACATGACCTAGACCGCGTTTTATAATCTATATCCATCTATATCTATCTATATATATATATTAAAGAAGAAGTACTTCATCCTACGTGTCAGATTTTTCTGAACTTCATGTCACATGTCATTTTCTCGTGCATTTTAATTTTATAATTATAGTAATTAATAAATAAATAAAAATTTATTAATATAGATAATAGATATATTGTTTCCATTTTTATTCTTACCACAATCTTCAATATACTCTTAAGATATTCTTCTTATCATTTTTTGAAATTTCTTCTGCTTTTAATTATAAAATGATTAGATAGTCTATCATTCTAACTTTGACATTTAAATATATCGTTAATATATTAATTAGAAAATATTCACCAACTTAATAAATGTATAAATTATTATAATATAACTATTACATCTTCTTTGTTTTATGAGAATATTATTTAAAACTATCCAATATAATTTTGCAATTGAACTTTTTAAATCCCTATTTTTGAGAATATTATTTAAAACTACCGAATATAATTTTTGAAATTTATTCATAAATAGTCTACTAACATTAACTTTAAATAAGATATGTAATATTGTATAAATTAGTCTATTTTTGTTTATCTAAAATTATAATAAATTTAATAATAAGCTTTTAATTACTTTTTGGTTAATTAATTAAAACCATTATATTACATCAAATTTTTTTATATAAAGTTTAAAATATTATATATCAATTAAAATTTGTCTGTATCATGGCACGGGAGCACACTAGTAATATATTAAAGTAAAAACTCTTGTAGTCGCTTATCATTCTCTTATACATTGGATGGCATGTGTTATTTTTTCACAATTTACATTTTACTATTTATTATTAGTTTACTTATTATATATAATTTAATGACTAACTATATCTTTTTCACCAATTAAAACTTATCTATTTTTTCCATATAGTTTAAGATGAAATAAAATACTGGTTATTATAAACGGCAAGATCTAACTCTTTGATATTTTTACCTTCTAAACATGGGCCCAAACTGCAATTTATAAACTATATATCTATATTCTACCATTACAGCTTCCTCGACAATATTCTGTCACATGTCATTTTAATTGACTATATATCTCTTAATGACTAATTGTATCTTATTCATCAACTAAACTTATTTATTTTACCATATTTTTTTAAGATGAAATAAAATGATTTTAAATTATAAAGACAAGATTTAACTAATTGATACTGTTACCTTTAAAATACATTTTAATTTTGATAAATTTCCATGTATTCCTTTCCTAATATAAATGGTTGAGTGGATTTTCTTTCAAATTTAAATTTTAAATTACCGAAAATTATAATATATTACTTTTATGATACTAAATAGAAATGTACTTTTTAATTATAATAGTTAGAAATGTTAAATTATAAAAAAATATATTTTCATGTTATTTTAAACAAATATATATCAGCACGAAGCATGAGAATTATACTAGATAACTTCGTAAAAGCACGAATATCATCATAGATTAAGTCGACGTATAATAGTACTTATAGAAGCTTCTAGGCGCAATATGGTGGTAAACAATCACCCTCCGACATAATTAAAGTAAATGTGAGGTAATGGAGACAATGAATACCAAAGAGTAATGCGCAAGCCTTTGCGTGTTCAACCTCCATGATACCTTTCATCTTTGTAGCGGCCACGATGATAGTTTCGAAACCATATCTCAAAACAGCTCCAAAAAGAACATTGTCGTGAATAAGAGCTACATTAGTATTCGGTTTTACTACACTGCTAAATGGGGTTGCCCTCATCTAACTTGAATTGTAATGATAGAGTTCTCACACAATCTAACTAATAAGTAGTTTTAAAAGTGAAAGTTTCAGGATTGGAATGACGATTGTTTGACTAAGACATGTGGCCCATTTATGTTTGATGATGAACATGTATCATAAAAGCGCGACTATATACCACATTTTTAAACGAAAAACGAAAATATGACAAAAAAAAATTGTTATTTTGGTGATTTATTTTTTTTAGTTTGCTATTTTAATAAATATTTCAATTTTTTTAATATTTGGACAAAATCTGTATTCGAGTTTATAAAAGTTTCTGGATATTGATATTGGCCTTCTTCTGTTACCTACGTATAATAAAATAAAAGAAAATTTTATAAAAAGTTTATTTCTCTCGAAAGATAATAAAAGACTAAAAAGTCGACTAACACACCTAACGTTCATCCGCTCCAAAGAGCGGCCTCGAAATTTGAAATATCTGATCAAATGACAACATTGCCCCTCAACAAATTATTCTACCCTCTTAAATGATTACATTCGCTTCTTCACGCCACTATTTTGCAGTGGCCGTTAACCGTCTTCTTCCTCCATCCACCGGCGAATTCAACCGCCAAATCTGCTAACGCCTTCTCATTTTCCAATCTCCGCCAACTCATCCCTCCAATTACGGAAGCGTTTTTTTTTTTTTTTTTTGTGCTGTAAGTTTTCTTCCTCTTCTTTGGATTTGTCAATCAATGGATTTGATTGGGAATTAATACAATGAAGTTCTGAAATCTTTCCTAATTTAGGGCATTATTGTTTTTCAAATTTGATACTGCCAACGGACTTATTTTGTGCGGATTCAACTATTAATATTCACTCGGCCGTTGGTGTGATTTCAAATTGGCTTTTACATTAATTACTTTACGGATTTATATGGTAAGTTTTGCTCTAAAGAGGAGGGCAATTGTTTTCTTACCAAAAGAATTAAGGAGTCAATTAGACTTGAAGTGGGGAGAGGATTGAAGTTGCGAGTTCATTTCTATATTCTCGCTTTTCTTGGCTTCTTTTACTTCGATTGAATCGTGCGTTCCACTCGAAAATTGCACTCGCACTCAAGTGCATTTTGGTTTTCGAAAGGTGAGATTAGATTCTTTGTGAATTTAGTGATAAGAATTTCGATTTCGAAAGATGTTTTTTTAGGGTTTTGTGTTGGTGTTTGGGTATTTCCTCCACTGATTGTTGTTTATGAGGTTTAGTGGGTTGCAAGTATGTAGTTCTGTTTTGCTTGCACGAGGTTTTAGCATCAGAGGGTCAGTAATTTTTTGCCCCATTTCCATGCCTGTCTTTTGGGGCATATTTCATCTAACCATCTCATTACTAATTTCCTAGTCCCCATAAAAAAATATCATGAACTGATACGATGTTATTGCTATTGAATCGATCTTTTTTATTCTTTACCCGATTATTGTTTTCCATAGGCATGATTGTCAGGACTCCGGTTTGATTTTTCTTAAATATCATAATAGTTGCAGATTTTTTAGTTCTCTGAGGTAGGGAAGAAGATAGGTTGTGTGTGGAATCCTATGGCAATATATGAATTGGACACCAACTCTTATGAATACATTCTGATTGTTGTTTTTTGTGTGTCTGGTGATGTTGTTGGCCATCAAAATTGAGGTATTTTTGGGTCAACTTTTGTTATATCTGTCACTGGATTTTTCTTTACACGAGATAAGTTTTTTTTTTTTCACATTCAGTTGCCTTGTCTTAACCATCAATCGCATCTAAGATTTATGGCAATTAATGATGTTCGATAATGTGTTTTGATTTATCTTTTTAGGTTGGAGGAATTCATTTCTCTGTGTGGTGCCTAACTCTTGATTACGTTTGATGTTTGGTTTATTTGTCATCTGTCTTTAACGTTGTTGTAAATTTAGGTGATTTGGTTGGAGGAATCCATATTTATTTTATAAACTCCTATATCATTTATTCGTTTGCTTATATTTTCCATTGGCCTGGGTTTTTCATTTCAGGTTCACCAAAGTGATCCCTAGTGTTGGTGCGTTACATTCTGTTGAAAAAGATCCATCCTTCTTAGAAGGATTTCCAAGGAAACATTCTTGTTGAAGCCATATTAGAAAATGAAGCGATTTTTTTTCAGATCGTCAACGCCAAATAACATAAAAAACAATTCACTTCCTGTGACTGACCAGCAAGTATACAGGGAGGATGAAGGTGAATGTGGTCATCGTCACAATCATGCTAGCAAGAGGGCTCAATACAGCTCACAAAGCGTGCATTCCGAACATCAAAATCCAGTAGCTGTAACTCAATGCTTGGAGACAAATTCCGCGCTTAGGCGGTGCCACTCATTCTCTTCAGGAGTGTTTCCCGCCAGTGGTATGGGACAAGGATTCTGTGATTCCCCAAGTGATTCACCTTCAAGTAGTGGTAGTAGTGTTCAAATTCAAAGTTACAACCATAAATCTAGGTACGCCATCTTCTTTTTGCAAGACAAATATCACCATTATACTATTGCATAATGATCAAATTCTATTTGTTTGTGATAGGCGCCATGCACCTACACCTGAGAAGCCCACCAAGGCAAAACGATTTGATGACTCTTCAAATAGTTCTAGCAATGAATCAAATAAGGTTCTGGATCTTTATATTGATGGAGAGCAACATCATGAAAGTACTGGGCAAACGGGGAAGGCATCTCAGAAAGACCGTACTGGAAAAGGCGCTGGGAACCGCCCTCCCAGAGTTCAATATACGGGATATACAGCACCCTCCTCACCAACAGGTAGCATCCGTGAGAAGCCAAATTTTAACTCGTTAAAATGCTCTAAAGGAATGCAGCAGTACTTTTCACCAAAAGATTGGGTGGAAAGTGGGGTGGAGCATGATTTCTCACAGGATCTTGCAAAACGTGTTGTTGAAAGACTCGCTCAGTCCCATTTGAAGAATCAGGATCCTGATGTTCCAATCTCAATAGAAGATGTATATGCTGGATCCCTAGATGGAAAATTTGGCTCGAGGTCAACCGAGATTGATCAGAAAGTTTGCTGTCCAAGTGAATCAGAAAATGATGGAACCTCCAAGGTAATGACTGGAGATGAAACCGATGCAACATTGAGATCAAAGTTAAGGGAGGTGGAGCAGAAGATTTATTCTTTTTCATCTGAGCTTGAACAAGAAAGTTTTCTTGAAGATGTCGCGTATAATGTGCCAGAACCATTAGTCCACAAAATCCGAATCCTGATCAAGGAGAAGACCAGCTTGGCTTTGGAGGTTTCTGCGGCTTTACGGAACCATATTGATGAGAGATCGGTGGTAAGGAAAGAGTTCAATTCGCAACTAAGGAGGCTTGAGAGGGAGAAGACTGAGCTGCTGTCAACACTAGAGAAAGAGCTGGATAGGAGGTCGAGTGATTGGTCATATAAATTGGAGAAATTTCAAGAAGAAGAACGAAGGCTTCGTCAACGGGCTAAAGAGCTCGCAGAACAGAATGTCTCACTTCAAAGGGAGGTTTCCTCTTTGAGTGAGAAGGAAAAAGAGAGGAGCAACATAATGGTACACTCTGATGAGCAGATTAAGGAGTTGAGTACTGCACTGGAGGCAACAAGGAACGAGAATCAGGAGCTTCGCCATCATTTCTGTGAATTACAAGAGAAGTTCAGAGTGACCAAAGAAGAGAGAGACCTCATTAGGAGTAATTATCAAGTGAAGGAAGACGAGTGCAAGGATTTGCATCGTTCAATAACAAGATTTTTGAGAACTTGCAGTGAACAAGAGAAGACGATTGATGGTCTTAATGGAGTAGTTGGTGAGTCAATTGAGAGAAAGCAACCACGGGATAAATTTGAGAAGCATGTGCATAAGCTAGAAATTGAGCAAGTAAGGTTGGTTGGAGTGGAACAGTCTCTTAGAAGGGAGGTTGAATCTTACAAACATGAAGTTTGGTCTCTTAGGAATGAAAATATTAACCTCTTGAACCGTCTCAAGGCTTGTGGTAAAGATGGTGGATCCCTTACTTTCAAACTGGATCAGGAATTATCAGCCCGTCTTCGTTGCTTACAAACTCAAGGGCTGTCTATGCTTGCACAAAGTACCAATCTTTGTTCACAGTTACTCGAACACGTTAAAGGCAGGATTGAAGTTAAAGGGTGTAATCTGGATGGTCAGTTTATTATTGATTGTGATGTCAAAATTCAAGGTCTTAGGAGGGGAGCCGAGAGTCTGAGCAGGAGCCTGCAAACTGTTTCGTCTGTGTTTGATGAAAAATCGACCCTTGTAGCATCAGAATCTCAAACGCAGAATAAGGATGATGATAATGGATTTAGCCAACCAAATGAACAGTTACAGGTAATACTTTTGTAAATCGATCACTGTTTCCTCAAAATTCGATGACTGGTTTTCTATAAAATGAGTGATTGCCTATAGGACTGTTTTTTCTCAGATTTACAATTGGTCAATTACGTTCATCTGAAGCTGGTGAATTTGATCAATTTCACCATAACTAGTAACTACCCGGCATTAGTTAACTTTTCTGACATGATTTTGTTAATGATTGCAATTGATGAAAGCTCATCAAGATAGATGACAATGGCGTGAAGCTCCTGTATAGTGTAGTACTGCTTGATTACAAACAACGGGTCCCTTCATTTCTTCCCTTTTTTTTTGTAGAATCTTACAAGATATAAGCTAAAAGCAGAGATGTTACTGACAAATGTGCTGCAAGAAAAGTTGTATGCCAAAGAGCTGGAATTTGAGCAATTGCAAGCTGAATTAGCAACTGCTGTCCGAGGAACTGATTTTATTAGATGTAAACTTCAGAATGCGTTAGATACCGTCTCCTCTACTACTCACAAGATGAAAGAGCTAGAACTTCAGGTGAGTGTATTTAGTACAATATTTTCTTGATCTTGGAAATAATTTTACACGTTGACTCAAAAACCTTGATTGTAGATGCTCAAATGCAACGAGAAGTTGAGCCGTCGTGAGAGTGACCTTGAGGAATGCACAAAAGAACTGGGCGTTGTAAAGGGAGTTTTGCCAAAAGTTACAGAGGAAAGAGACATGATGTGGAAGGAGGTTAAGCAGTATAGTGAGAAGAACATGCTACTCAATACTGAGGCAGTCTCACTGAAGAAGAGAATTGAAGGGCTTGAAGAGGAGTTGCTTCTTAAAGAAGGTCAAATCACAATCCTTAAAGATTCAATGGGGAAGCCATTTGACTTGTTGTCAAACTCTGATCATACCGAAGAATTTGAGCTTGAATAGAATAAACAGTGCATTTAGAATACCCAGTAGTTTTTCTAGGCAGCTTTTCAGTGTCTATAGATAGATTCCTGTTCATGGGTTTGTTTCAGATAGGTTTTCACTTTTCATTGAATTCCAAGACATTTAAAATAGAAATTTGAATTTTGAGCGATCCTTAGATTTGGTTCTGTTACAGCTTGCTTAGCTAAAAATTTGCCATCTCCTACTGGCCAACATACCAGTATACAGAACATAGTTGTGCAGGATCATAAGTTTGAACATCAAAGATAAACAATAATAATGCATTCTCCCTGCTTTCATGCGCATAGCCAAGTCAGCAACGAACAAGCTGTCTGCTTCACAGGTTTGCGGTCTTCCAGAATTCCATAGCCTTCCTTTGCTGAAAAAGGAGACATGTAGGATTGTTATCAAACATAAGCAGGAAATGTACTTTTTAGCATATTGGCTGTACCTTATCAATGGGCATCTTTGCTCTCACAGAATCAATTAATGAACAGTCAATATCTGCTATGGCAATGCCAGTTGAAAGTCGATCTGCAAAGAGTTATGGAACATGTGTTTGGAAGATACTCCAAAAGAATTGAAGAAATGATCATTTGCTCTCACTGAGTATATCACCTTTCCCGACTTAAATTATTAATCCACATGATGTATCACATACATATATATATACAGGTCTCACCAGGTAGTCTAGCAACTATTCTTCCCCATGGATCAATTATTAACGAGTCCCCATAACTTTCCCTTTTCTCATTATGCTTTCCAGCTTGTGCAGCTGCTATAACCTGAAAAATAAGCTTTCCTTGATAAAAGATTCAAAATTAACTAAATCATGGGGAAAAAAAAAGGTTACGAGAATTAGCAGTCAAGTTCAGACATAGCATTCTACCAGCCTCTAATCAAACTACTAACAAACAAAAGGTAAGGACCTAAAGCTTAAAAAGCTAAAGATTTCCTACATACAGCTCCCTAAAGAAGACAACGACTATAACTTAACCATGTAAAATACATCAAAATACATACATAGCATTGAGTTTCAATTGCACGAGCACGTAGAAGAATCTCCCAGTGAGCCTCTCCAGTAATCTTTGTGAATGCTGATGGTACGAGCAGAACCTGTGGATTCAGTGACATGCATTTTTATCTGTCAAAATACATGGAATACTGATTACCACTTTTTCATCATACCTGTGCTTGTTGCTGAAACCTTAAATGCTGATAGAGCTCTGGGAATCTCAAGTCATAGCAAACTGTCAAACCCAAACGACCAAATGGACTATCTGTAACAACAATATCCTTGCCTGGAAAGATTTGAAATTTTCAAATTGAATTTCCAAGCCAGAAACTTCACACTGAAAATTCAAGTAATTTATAGCATAAAAGTCCAAGTTCCAGTTACATGTGAAAGAAAGTCATGACAGTACTATATTTACATGGCGCTATCCTCTTGCTTAATTTCTTTTTATATGGTTGTTTGACTCACACTCCTATTACTTACAAGGTCCTTTAAGGACAAGGGGTGTATGCCAAACAGACCTTTTTTCACGCTCCATCAATTTCACCTTTCACTATGGCAGAAATTCAGTTTCTAACAGAAGAAGATGATTGAAGCCTGGAACTTTCTGCTTCGAAGAAAATAAGACAAATAATTGAATTAATCGTGACACTACTGTTGAGTGTATTTTTACTTGTTTAGTATAGTTACCAACAAGTTTCAAGATGAGGAATCTAAGATCATAAATCAGAACACATTTCCTCAAAGCAAACAGAAGCCCAGGGATAAAATTCAATTCAAATAACCTGCTTCTGTATAGCTACTCTCTTTATATACAGTTCCACCAGGAACATCCACGTCAAACCTTCAAAGAGAAAAAAAATTAATGTAAAGATAACATAAAGAACATAAAAGAAGGATTTAAGAATGATCTCTTTCACAATATTTAAATGAAGTATCTATTCAGGTTTTCCTTCCATCAAATATTATTTGTGGTACCGACTCATAAAGAAGAGTTGCGATTTAACTTATTTAAGCATGTTGTGAACTACTGACTCTATCCTGGAAATAAATAATAGTGATCATCATAGCACAACAGCAACTATCTCAGTACACATTGAAGCTATGATTCATTTCATTTGTTGAACCATGTGCCAATGTCTTACAGGATGCACTTGTCGTGGAAGGAATTGTTTTTTTCGAACAATGATATACAAATATCATAGAGGATTCAAGTGAAGAAGCATCTTACAAGTGTATCTTACGGTACTTGCTTCGGATGTTTCCCTTGTCATCAACAATAACATGCGTGTTGCACAAATGAGAATCATCTGACCCTTTCTCCTGAAATCCTCCGAGGGACAGCCAAATATTTGACTCCCTGCAGTGAAATAAAACCAGCTTAGTAAGAAGCTGAGTCATACACCACAATTTGAATAAATTACATTTCATTAGCTGAAATCGTCAAAGAGTGACACATGCATTGCAGTATAAGAATGATAAGAAAACCGAAAGTGGGACAAATTGGCAAAAGGAAACATTTACAGGGAAATAAAAATACCTAGCAAGAGAGCAGTAACCTTGCATTACAGGGCCATCCAAGGGCTCAGCAATCTTGAGACTATCCCCTTGGCCAAAGCCGACAAAGGAGAAGCTCTCAGGGAAACAAAGCAACTTGGCTCCAGCATCAGCTGCTTCCTACATTACAATCCACCTTCAGGTTGCATTCAAGTACAAGATGCCAAACACATATCCAAGTAATACAAAAACCCAGAATCAAAACATAGCGTCAAGTCACCAAATTCAGGGAACCAAAAACTTAATTCACTATATTTCAATCTAGTATTAGCGGAAATTGTCTCTAAGAAACGTAATTTGAACAGAAATCCCTACCACTTTAATACTAGACTCAATTGCAATCAACACCACCGCAAAATCAAATAGATATCACCGATCGGCGAGATAGTACCAATTTTAAGAGGAATAAACCTTGACGAGGCGAGAACAGGCAGTGAAATTGGTGGCCAGGTCGTTTACAGAGGTCATCTGCGCGACGGCGACACGGACTGAGTTGGTCATGTCGGATTCGCAGGAGATTATAGCAGCGCGTGTAGGCCAGCGCGTGAATCCTGAATTCTTGGGATCACGTAGTGTTGCTGATTTCGACGGAGTGAGTGGATTTAGAATAACTCTGAGGCAGACCGACATCAGTACGTCACAAACTTACAAACAAGAGTTCACCTCAACTCCTGTTATTTTTATTTTTGAAAAACTGACCCATAATAATGCAAAATTTTCAAATTACTAATCACTTTATAAAATTTTAAAAATCAACCTAAGTCGTCACTTTATTAGTAAATATTTTAGATAACTTATTTTAAATATATGACTTAATTATGAAGTTTTAAAATTTAAACTTTTAATTAAAAGTAGTTTTGTTTAATGATATTTTCATAATTTTTTGGTAATGCCTTTTTTGAAATTGTTAAACACAACTTCAAAATCACAAAATTAAAAATATGTAGAAGTTATAAGTTGGTTTAAAATATATGACTTTATTAAGTATTTATACATCTAAAATATGATAGTGGTAAGTTTTTATCTTTGTAATTTGTCTTTAGCTGTGTGTTCCTAACTTCCTTTTATACTCCATTATGTTCCGCATCAAGGTTCAATCTTCACATGTGTCATTTCGCTCTAAAATCCGCTAAATTACCTACAAATGCAACAAGAATCCGTGTAGACATCTATTCTGGCAAAGTATGCAAATATGAGCTCAAATGTCATATACTCATATTTATGAATACAAAATAAGGGAAAATCTAACAAAATGCATATCTAAATATAGGTCATAATTCATGTCATCATGGTCGTGTGACTGCATTTGGTGATCATCAATATAGGGAAACAAGATAGGAGTCTAATATTATCAAGACTCACCCGATTGTAGGAAATGATTGAATTTGAGCACGGAGATATCAAGTTATTTAGCCTAAGCGAGTTCGGATGATAGAAGGTTTGTAAATCAACAAAAAAACAATTTTAAAGCTAACGATCACTACAACCACATAATTATACAACTACTCAACTAATGCTGACAAATTACAAAGATATTTACATTTCACTATCGTTTTTAGAGTGAAGGTGTATAGATACTTGATAAAGTCATATATTTTAAACCAGCTTGATAATTTCTACATATTCTTAATTTTGTCGATTTTTCAAGTTGTTTTGATACCACGGGTGCGGTTCAACTCGGATTTTGTGCGAACTTAGTTTCTTTTTCGGCCCAAAATTGCAATCTATCTTTAAGCTAATCCAAGATTACGCATTATCTTTAAGCAAGGCTCATGCTTTTTAAAACCCTAGATTTATCTCTATATATTTCTCATAACCTACAACATTGAGGGGACGCCCCACGGAAGTTGGCTTTCTACGCCCATAGAAGACAGCTACAACACTTTGGATTGAGAAGATTTGAAGATTTCTTGGAGAGAAAGGCTTGGATTCCTGAACATCTATTTTTGGATTAAAGATTGGATCTTTGTTGTTGGTTTGCATTTGCTTTAAATATTGAAGACATATTGCTAAGTATTTCTTACTTTTCTTATAGTTTTATAGGTTTATGAGTTTCTTGAATCTTTCTTTTATCTTTTTTGATTTGAATATGTGCGTTATTGGCTAAACCCTTGCGATTCTAGGGTGATTGGTTGATGATTGTGGTTTAGATGATGATAGATTGAGCCTTTAAGTTAGATTGAACCCTGAAGAGTTGGTTTACCCTTCGTAGAACCAAATCTCGGTTTGCTCTACAGGAATCTCGGCCAAGATTTGTCAAGAACAACCCAATATTTCTTCTGTTGAAACCGCAGTTTCCCAAATCCTAGTCTTTGTTGATAGTTTCATACCCTTAGGCCCTTCTAATGCTTTTGCTTGAGTTTGGGAAGAGACTTACCCGGTGATTCCCTTTCTTGAGTACCGAAGATGACGTTTTCTAGGTAATAGGGGATTCTAAATCCTTCTATTGGTTTGAGTGGGTCAAACCCCTTGCTTGAGTGAGTTTAACCTGAGACTTACCTGGTAAAGGTTATTTCTTGATCCTCACGTACAGTGGTTGGTTTGTTCATTTGTTTCTTTCCTTAGTACCTTGAGACTTACCCGGTAATAGGTGCTTTGGTTAGTGATAGTGGTTTGTGAGACCTCCCTCGTGATCATTCCCATCAGAGAAACACCATTCCTTAGCAATCTCAGCCTTGTCCAAGTTTTTAGAAGTCTTGAATCGAAAACCACAACCGGATACCTTGATCTCTAAAATCTTCATTGTCCGATATTATCACATTTCATATCGTGAATTATTTTGCTTATTTTAGTTTTTGTCTTTTTTTTTTACTGAAAGTCTATTCTATCTTTGATTCACAATTTGATTTAACCTTAGTTCTTGTGTTCGACCTTAGAATATTTGTCTTTACTGCGATTTGATCCGTATATTGCGGATTCGCTAAATCGTTAGGCAATCTATTACAAGTATAAATTTAAAGCTTTTTTGCACGTTTTTATCGCATGCCTATTAGAGAACAGACCACCATCAGCCAAAAGCATACAATTTCCATGAAATTTATATAAGTTGGTCATGATTTTGATACGGTTGGAGATATGTGTAAGAACCTTAGTTTTCTTTGGACCCCACCCCTACAATTGGGTTTGGCCGCATGTGCGGTGAGCCGCCCCAACGGTACTTAGGACCCGCCCCTGCTGCTATGGCGGTCTCAACCGCTTTCTTTGACTCCTTTAACCCGTGCTTTTTGCTTTGGCTTCCTTTATAAGCTTCCTTTTCCTTCAGATGAAGGGTATGCCTTTCTTCTTCACCTTCCTTCTCCTCATCACGTTCTCCTTCTTCTTCCTTCTTTTCCTTGTTCTTCTTGGAAGATCTACATGTGAGTTTTGTATGTGTATGTTGATGGTTGAGATGATGATCTTGATATTGTTGCTGGTTGTGGAGGTTTGAGAGGTCAACTTGAGAGTGGTTGTGTTGGAGTTTTGTTATGGTAAGTTCCTTTCCCTTTTCCTCCTTTCTTCTTCTTTAGTTAGGAATTCCCATAAGTTATGCTTGTGTTGATCTTTCGTGGACAATAATGGTGTATGT
The DNA here is from genome assembly GCA_033239125.1 of Fagopyrum homotropicum. Taxonomy (NCBI): domain Eukaryota; kingdom Viridiplantae; phylum Streptophyta; class Magnoliopsida; order Caryophyllales; family Polygonaceae; genus Fagopyrum; species Fagopyrum homotropicum. The sequence goes on along the minus strand of BSWB01000003.1, from coordinate 91,608,527 downwards.
GTGTGTGTGTGTGTGTGTGTATATATATATATATATATTGATTGCCTTTAGGGAAATGAAGAAGTGAAGAAATCGTGAGAAGAATCGAAGAGAAGTCTCAAAGGCACCCCTCTCCTGTTCGACCGCCCCCACGGATTGGATTCGCCGCCCATGCGGCCAGGCCAGTGTCGTCGCCCCTGCGACTGAGTGTCACCGTCCTTGCGGTGTGTTGCGCTCATGCGTCTTCTTGCTTCCGTAGGTGCGTTTGTCCAGGACATACCAAGTGTGGTATGTATCCTTCCTTTCCTCTGGCCTTGGCTTTAGAGTGTAGCTAGGCTAGTGATGTGTATGATGAGATGCATGTTGAGATAATGTCTTAGGCATTTGTAAGCTATGATGTGATATCGAGGTTGGGAGTTAAGTTATGGTTTGGGTATGGTTATGGGGTTTAGGAGGTGGAATCTCCTAACCTTGGACGGCGTTTGATATTGTTGTACTTTAGTGATGCAGGCACTGATCGTTTCCCCAAGGGGAAATTGTGACCACGTGATACATATTACGTTTGTGGCAGGTAAGTCCTTGGGACTTACTTAGCGAGCAGTTATGGGTTTGAGTGTTTGCATTAGTATTGTGTGTGTGCATATGTATGTTGCATTGATAACTTAAACCGGACCAGGACGACCATATATGCATATTAATTGACCCAAGTGTATGATAACGGGCGGTGATAGCTTGCCTAGCTCAAAATGGGCAGCTAGGGGGTTCTTTGCGAACCGGTACTCTAGGTGATGATGATTGGTACCAATTCCAAACCTGTGTGAAAGGGGACAGAGGCAAATTAGTTCTAGTCCTCGTATCACACCGAATGAATTAGTAATGGTATAACGTAATAAAGATAATAAATGGATTCTAGTGTGTGCATATCATGTTGTGATGTGATGATGTTGTTAGTTAATGGTTTATACCGTGTTGTAGAGTTTCTGCAAGATAAGAAGACTACAGAGTAAGCTAGATGGGTGATCAGCCGAGGGCTTCCGTACACTAGGATGTGCGAGGGTTTTGGGATGTTTTATACACTTTTATATATGGTGTTGCCGTTTTGTCTCGGTTGCGATTTTGTAAACCTTTGATGTATACTTATACGGCTTTATGTATTTAGTTTTATATTTATCTGTGGCTTGTTGTAAGATCCAATAAACTTGTTGTCAGGCTAGGGTCAGAATCCACTGTGAGATTCTAGCCCAGAAGCGCCCTGAGTCTTGTGGATTTGGGGTGTTAAAAAGAGATGATACGGTTGGAACTTCAATAACCGGAGAATCTCATAATTGCCATTGTTTTGACCCAAGCATTGGAGCGGAAGAAAATGGTTTGACAAGGGGTTGTGATCAAGTTGCAACTTGAAAAGCCAACGAGCTTTGACCAAGACAATGATGCAGATGTTGAAATGCCTCTAATCTTCTACGAATTTAACCAAATTTTCCGTACTGTGCAGCCTACGATGCAATTATTAGGAGGGGACATGAGGGATGATATCCTGAGCATGGGTATTTGCAATGAGTTATCACTTCTTGGTGCTAAAATAAGTGTGCCTGCTGAATTTTATACTTTACAGTCACGGGATTTTTCTATTGGACCAACTTAGTGGGATTTTAGTTCCTCTAATGAATCCATCCTAAACAGAAAAACAATCTCGTGGAAAAGAGACACTAGACGGTGGAAATCGGAGCTTGGTTTGATGTAAATGCACGAGGATGCGACACGGAAACCAAGTGCACGCTTCCAAGGAATTGATCAAGAGCTTGAGGTCATCCAAGAATACCCCATAATCCATACCAAAAATCATGTTTTTACCTCTTATGACCACTATATGATTTCTATTGATATACAAAACGCACATAACAATTTCTATAACAAATCATTCAAATTTGAATCCATGTGGTTGCAACGAACAGATTGTGGAAATATTGTTAAAAAAACATGGTGAACTCAATTCCTTGGAACCCACATGTTTAACCTTGTGAAGAAAAGAAGCTTACTTAAACAAAAATTAAAAAAATAAATCCGTGACAATTTCGGGAACATCAATAAACAACTTAAAACAGTGGATGAAGAAATCGAATCCCTCCAAAGTCAACTATTTAAATCCTTCAACTACCAAATGGATAAGAAAATGAATAAGCTAAATAGAAAACAAGAATGTCTTTTGGAATATCAACATAAATCCGGGATGCAAAGAACTATACTAATAACCTCCAGTTTGGAAAAAATACTAAACTTTATCACATGAGAGAAGAAGAAACAAGAAAATAATTGTCTCGGTAACTAGGGAAGAAGACACCATTTTATCTAAAGAAAATGATATTAGTGATGAATTTATTAAGGACTATAAAAAGAGAATCTCCGCATCTCATACTTGATCAACACAAAATCCAAAACAATTGGAGGTCATTCAACCAGAAGTTTGATGTTGATAACTCCCGACTAGAAAAACCTTTCTCTACAAAAGATATTAAAGATGATATCTTTGATATTAACAGTGATAAATCACCAGGACCAGATGGTATGACTATAGGCTTCTATAAGAAATATTGGCATATTGTTGTCCCGCGGTAATGAGGACAGTGAAAAACCGCTAACGGAATGACGTCCTCAACTAACACCTCCGCCGGATGAAGGACCGCTAACGGAACGTCTTCCTCGACTAGCCATTTTTTTTAATGTAGTAAAATGTGAAATGAATAATTAAAAAGAAAATTAGAGAATGAGATTAGGAGAGTAATTGAATGTAAGAGTTGGAAATTATGAAGAGATTGAGAGAGTGAGTAGATGATTGTATGAGAGGAGAGTTGGTGTGAGATAAAATGAATTGAGTTTGGGGTATTTATAAAAATATTTTGTGGTTAAATTCAATAGTTTTTTTTACATGTGACCGTTGGATGGGTCAACCCGCCGGGTCGGCGGGTAAGGATCACCTCGACCCTTACCCTTACCCGTAACCTGGCAGAACCCGGACCCGCTGGGTCACGGGTAACCCGTGACCCGTGGACATGCTTATCCTGTGATCAACGATATAGTAAATAAGGATATATTTCATTTGGTTATCTCAAAAACAAAACAACTTACAAAGTGGAAAGCACCGTGCCTCTCACAAGAAGGAAGAACAGCTTTAACAAAAACAAACCTAAATGCCAAGCCTAGTTATATCAGGCAGGCATGCATGCTCCTCACCAGTATTCATAACAAACTAGATCAGATAAATAGACACTTCGTTTGGAATAAGGGACATAACTTCCACCCACTCATCAGTTGGGATAAGATCTGTAAACCAAGATCTCTTGGTGGACAAGTATCAGGAAATCGAAGATATGAACAAAGTGTTACAAATGAAACTCCTATGGAAAATCATGGTTGAACTAGATAACATTTGAGTGAAAATAATTGAAGAAAAATATCTAAAAGGTGTGTGCTTATGGAAATATGAATGCGGAAGAAATACTTCTTGGCAATGGAAAAAATTGGTTAAACTAAGAGAAGAATTTGATAGAGGCATTAGATGGAGAGTTGATGACGGAAAAACAATTAGATTTTGTAAAGACTGTTGGGTGAACATGAATCCCGGCAAAACCTAGAAACTAATAAAACATTGATAGAACCATCTGTCCTCGGAAGCACGTTTATTTCTAATAAAAATTAGAACCATCAACTGCTAAACCAACTAGAGAACATTCTTCCAAATGACATTATCGAGAAAATTAAAAACTACAACTTGCCAAAATGTGAGATTAGTGACAAGTTATATTGGGTTGTGAATGAAGAAGGATGATACTTCACTAAATCGGCTATGGAGTTGATCCAAAAGCGAAAAGTGGGTGTCACAACTGAAAAAACTTGGATATGAGAGATCAATATTATGCCAAAAATAAAAACATTTCTCTGGAAAATAGGCCTGGATGACATACAAACGAAAGAAAATTTAGACAAACAAAGAGTTCCAATTATGATGCATTGCTTTGCAACCGTCATATTGAAAGTACAAAGCACTTGCTCTTCCGGTGATAACACCAAAATCTCATCAAATATCCGTGATTTTGGTACTATAATTATGAAAGTTAACGATATTCTCCTCGATTTGAAAGGAAAAATCGATTCATCGGAACTAAGACAACTAGTGGTGATTTGGTGGAACGTCTAGATAGCAAGGAACCAACTCGTTTTTAACAAAAAAAAAGGAACCACAAAATCTGAATCAAATGGCGGCAAGTCAAATTAGTGAGTGAGAACGAGCAAACAATAATCTCTATTCGAAGAACATCAAATATCAAATAACCAAAACAAACGAGAAAGACAAAAAAACATATATGGCAAAGAGCGAAAGAAGTATTTAGCAAACTTAATGTTGATGCATCTAGAAAATCCTCCTGTCAATGCGCTTTTAGCTATATCATTCGAAACACCCAAGCAATAACACTCGCTACCGATTGACACGTTGTTGATTCTGTTATAGAAGTAGAAACGATCGCTCTCCGGAAGGGCCTCCAAAAGGCCGCGAATATTAGAGTTGCATCCATCGAGATAGAGGTTGACAATCTGACAATAACATCTAGTTTTGATCAATGCAACATTCAACATATTTTCAAAGAAATCAACATTGTGGCGGACAAACTTGCAATGCGTGGCCACATGCCGGCAAGATCTGACATGGGATTACCGAAGAATGTTGAATGATTATCCCAACCTCTTACCTATGTATCAAAAAAATAAATAAATTTAAGATTATCTTCCGTACCAATTAGGATATCAATTATATATTTTCTTTTTTAATTAGTAGCCTCTCTCTATATCCTTTAGGGTGAAACGAAAAATAAGCAGAATTATAACCAAATGGAGGCGAACTTTAAACAAAGAGGGTTTACACGTTATACCTAGGAAAAGGCTCTGTCTAGAACGAGTCTATTTTCACCTATCCATCAATCCACTTCATCTATCCTCTTATCGCAAATCACTCGTGTCTATTACCTGAGATCGATCCTACCTCTGGACCGTATTAGATTTTTATTTATTAGTTCAAAATCCAAGTGAGGTTGTGGAAATATACAGGTCGATGAAGAATAATACACAAGCACTCTTTGCTAGCCCTAAACTATGAAAGATAAATGATATTCATCTTCACCATCCAAAATCTTTTCAGCTATGCATAACCCGGTTTGTACCCTGTCATTTTTACGCAGGAGAAGATCTTCACTGTTGCCCCGTAGCGAGTTGGTTCATCGTTTGCCCTCTTATAACAGCATTTGGGGCCTCCATGATTAACTATTCGGCCTCGTTCTAAGATCTCTCTCCCACTTCTTCTTACCCTCCTAGTGTCTTCTGTTTGTACCCGTGCTGGAGTCTCTCGATTAATTTTTCCTTAGCTTCGCGTTTCTTGTCCATCTTCATTCTGTATTTTTCCTCCCTTTCTTTTACATAAATACCTTGCCAATGAACTTCCCCAGTTAGCGGCCACAACCAATTTTCTCGTTGCACCTCATCGTCATCTGCTGCCTCTGCAAGCTCTTCATCCATGCTCTTCAACAATGTAATGTTGAAGTACTTGGCCCACATGAGCCCCTTCCGTTGTAGGAGTGGATGATGTTCCTCAAGCCGACCACTTTGCGGGTCAACGTAAACCATCTTCCTACCACTGTGATATGCCCAAACATTTACAAGAAGCTCTAGAATCCGGCAATAGCAATGTTTTCTCTGCAATGCCCAACACGATAAACCTGCATTATTCTACTTGGCCCATGATGGCAGGCATGATAGTTTCAGAAAAAGGATTCACCTCGAGCGCAGATGAACCTAACAGGCAATTGCTTGAATTTCTATGCAATGCATCAACCGAATCAACAAAAATCCTGACAACAAAATTTCACATTTTTAGTTTCCACCACAGCAGGAGTCTCCACAGCAATTACAATTGCATATTTACCTTGAGAACATTATGAATTCAAGAAAGGAAGGAGTAGGCATCACCCAACTATGTAAGGCTGACCAGTAACCTCCATCGGGCATAGGAAGAAGGACATCTTTGACTGGAGGTAAAGCATACACATGGCGGAATGCATTTTCAAAAGTGCTCCTAGAGACATTGAAGTTACACATCATTCAGCTCAAATAGAGCAAAATGTCAACGTAACCTAGCTTCGGCTTTGACCAACAGCGTGCAAACGATATGCATCCAAATAGAAAATCATCACCCTTAACCAATCTTATATTCTTTATATATTTGTTTCGATGTTCTAGTTGCATTCAGTATCCGTGATTAAAAATTTACCTGCATTGTCCTCCATTTAAGACATCACACATCGGCCAAAAGGAAAGCAGATTATTGTTTCCAGTAAGCCCACTATCCATGTCTAGGCGTGCCCAGAAATATATAACATCCCCTTTGGTCTGTTTTTGTATCGTCTCTTCAAGAACCCTTTCAGCTCTACTTGACAATGAAACCTGTTACATCACCAAAGACCCTAAGGACAAATTTTTACATAGGAAACAGGAATGAAAACTTAATCAATGTTGCTTCAACAACCAAGAGTGTGCCATAGTAACTCGAGTATCTAAAAACAATACAAGCTTCCTCTCATTATCTAATAACCATTTAGATCATTCTAGTAAAACCATTCCTGTACAAAAAAATAAGTTGCACGTCCTTCACGATAAAAAAACTAAACCATGCACAACCAAATTCCATCTATACGCATGCTTCAGCAAATATGTGAGGCCACATGAACTCAAATGCATTGCATTTGTTTTCCACTTAATCTTTGTAGACATTAATGGCAGCGATACTACTCCCACTAAAGTATTTGTCATAATTGACAAAACATTATTTTTGATCTGCAGTATATGCAAATTGAAAAGAAAAATCTGTCAACTCATTTAAGGATTGTGTCCTTTAACATAAATAAGTTGCTGGCAACACTGTAGACTTTCGGCTGAAATTTTTAAAGGTGATTACAAAATGACCAGGGGCTACAAAAGCAACACAACATTTCCCTAGTTAAGAAAATGAAACTGAAATATCATACATTACCTTTCTACTGGAGGAACGCCATGATTGGAAGCCAATCCAAGGTCGCATGTGAATGTCATCCACTTTATAAGCCACAGAATACATCCCTCCCATTTCGCAAAGAAGATTCCGATAATGTGATTCATTTAAGAATGGAAGCCTACTAGGTGCATCAACATCATCTGAACTTAATCTTCTGGTCCTCGTAACCTGTCAATGACAAGAAAACTTCAAAACAAACCACATTATATGCTAGAAGCTTTACCAGATAACAACGATGATTCATACTTGGATTTTGAAGTTTGCGTTGAATATATATGTTGTGCTCCAAAGATTGGAAGAGGCTTTCAAAGCAAAAACAAACATTAACACTATAGGGAAACTGCTCCCATCTTTCTTACTTCAATTGTGGTTTTCCCCAAAAAATTTCAATGGCAAATCAAGTTTCTTTGACACAGGATAATGTATTTATATGTAATATGTTGTTCTTTGCTGTAATTTGCTTTTCGATGGCACAATCTGTAGAAGTGCATCCAACCTAAGGATGCTTATTGTCCCTTATATGTTCACTTTCAATATATGAACCCTTTCCTGTTTTACAAAACAGGAGGGATGCTTCCGATACACCACGTGACCCTGCTATACATCAAGACCTAAGATGAGCTCATCAAATCTCAATAAATCTTCAAATTAGCCTGTTTATTGTGTGCCGTTCCCAAGATCCCAATGCAATTTTCATGCGATCTGATGCTTTTAAGTACATAAATTATTGTTGATTGAGACACTCACTCTAACCGAACTTCCACTCCCATTTTGCACAAGAACATGCCCTGCTCCATATCAATGACGAAGAACACTTAAATCAATCTTAGGCCAGGAGTCATCAAGTTGTATCAGAGCCAACCCAAGTAAGTTTTGTAAGCCTTTGAAGTACTTGCATGTTGTGATCTTTGGTTGATTGAAGATCTTGCAAAAATTGTCATCCCTATTTTTTGTCGCCATTGTCACCACTCGTCCCTCCGCACATTAACAGCATACCAACACGGTTCTCCGGTGGATCTCCCTCCAACATCACCCTGCCACACAAACTCTAAATCACAAGAAAAACGCCCACAAAAACACTAGAACACCGAGACGCTAAATCGGAGCCCTAACGACCCCCACCTGTCCGGACACTTTTACGACCAACAGTCTGTCCAGTGAAACCACCCCCTCAAACGACCCCCCCACCTGTCCTACTTTCTCCATCACCACTTGCCAACGGTCTCCCAAGGATGCCGAACCAAAATCCTGCTGTCACCATCACCGGGTCTCTTGCTGGGACTCACATATGCAAACCATTGATGAAGGTCCTTGCAAGTTTTGAATTTGTTGAGAATTTCTGAGATATTTTTTGCTACAATTTGCAGTCTTGTAAACTAGGCACTAGAGTAAAATGAATGATAATGCCTAAAGCAAATATTGCCTAAAAGTCACCTTTCTTTTCTAAGTAAAGGCATCGCATGCATTGATTACTTTTCTTGGAAAATTAAGGCTATAGTAATTATTGTTTGTAGCTTTTGGCATTTGATTTTTAAAAAAATGAAGAGAAATAAATAAATAAATAAAACCAAGACTTTTGTAGTCAAATGTAGCATGGCTTGTTGAAGTTGTGCTTTATCTGTGCTTGTTAGATATTGTATTAGCCTTGTCATCAAAAGTCCTAAGCCAAACCGAACTGAGGGCTTCCCATCATCAACATTAAGTTTTGCAAGAAGCTCTTTCTACCAATTTGAGTAATTGTCTAATCGAAACACTCGCCATAGGGCTACCTTCATTTTCATTACTTTCGACTGCATTATGCTAAAACGGAGATATGTTGTTGAACTTGAGAATTGGATAAACCTTAGGCAAAAACCTTGTTTGATGGTATGAAACTTTTGCTTGTTGTGTATAGTAATGTCAATGGGGTAGGAATTCCCGATACCAAGGAGAATATACATCAGGGACACATGGAAAAGATAAATGGGGATGGGACTGACGAAGACGGTGTTTTTAACATAATTCGGAAATATATTAATCTATTATTTTACTTTTTAACATTGGATTAATATCTCTTGATTTTATGTTAAATATTTTATTCACACAAATAAGCCCATATAAAATTTTCAGATTTGTCTCCACGATTGGAGTATAGATTTAGGAAGTTTTTCAATTTCACACAAGTCTGTCACATCTTGTGTCAGCAAACTGTGATTTTGTTCTATCATACTACCTCCGATCATAATTATTTGCCCTTTTAGCCTTTGACACAATTTTTAATAAAAATATTGAATGACATAGATTTTATAGAGTTTTTCTAAATCTCATCACTAATTTAATATTCAATACTATTTCGAACCAATAAGAAAGATTACTGACCTAAAATTTAATCAATAAAAACAATTTTCAAGAGCATCTCTTATAACTACTGTTCATTTATTGACCTATATAACTTAAAATGACAAACAATTGTGATCAAATTTCTAATGCTAAACGACATTTATTTATGATCGGAGGGAGTATGTGTGTTGATCTTATGATAGTCGAGGATTGGCTTCAAATATACTAAGTCCACCACGTCTTAGTGTTTTTTGTTCTATCATAAGTGTATTGATCTTGTGTAGTCAAGGATTGGCTTCGGATCTACTAAGTTTGTTATATCTCATCCGATCCAAGCTTTGGTTTGTAGGCTTGAGTGTGTATAACCCCGTGCATGCAAACTGATACGACTCCCCCTAAGCCTTGGATGAACCGACCTTGCATTCCATATGAAAGGAAGAGGAAAGCTCAGTTGATTTCAATTTAGTAGATTGTTTTTTAATTTCATTTAGTACTTTATTGAACCCTTCAGAAGTAGTCAAAGTTATGTTCCTGAATTCTAGCTTTTAGTTACGCAACACTAAACCTAGTATGAGTGTTAGTGGGTTTAGTGGGTAGTTAGTTGAGTCTTCTGCCTATTTAAGTCTTTTTCAGCATCATTTGTAATCATCTTATCATTATCATTCAGAAAAGAGTCTGTGGGAGAGTTTCCTGCTCAATTTCCTCTGTGCTAGATACTGGCTTAGAGTGGTCCTTATCATTTTGGTATCAGAGCCTTCCGATCCATCATGGTGAACACCCGAAATTCATCAAACCAGCCAACCCCACCACCGAACCAGCCCCCACCAACCCCACCAAATCAACCACCACCATCGTCCTCAAATACAAATATTGATATAGCACAACAGTTGTCCGCCATTGCTTCCCGCCTTGAAGTTTTGGATGGGCTAGCAGCCAAGGTCGCTACATTAGAAGCCCAGTCGTATCCAAACGGCCAGACCCCAGTCAACGATGGTACTCCCGAGGGTTCATACAGGGGGGAGTATAGGGGCAGAACCAGAGTCCATGTACCACCCTACGACCGAGGTCGTCACCACGGGTGGGACGATCCGGAAGCCGACGACGACAATCATCGGAGTGCCCAACTCCAGCGGAAACCCAGGGCAAAGATTGATTTCCCTAAGTTTGAAGGGGGCGATCCCCGTGGGTGGTTTCTCAAAGCAGAGAAGTATTTTCGATACTTCGATGTCCCTAATGATATGAAGGTCGAGGTTGCAGCGATGCACTTGGAGGGTGATGCTCTCGATCTATACGCGTGGGTTAATGGAGAAGGTGTAATTCTGATATGGGAGGACCTCGTTCGGGTCTTTCAGGAGAGCTATGGACCACCGGAGTTCCAAAATCCCGATGAATTCCTGTGCTCCATCAAACAAACTGGCACCGTGGCTGATTTCAGATTGGAATTTGCGAGGCGAGCTGCGAGGGTTACGGATTGGCCAGAGAGTGCCCTTCTCGGCGCTTTTATCGCAGGGTTGAAGGAAGAACTAAAATCTGAAGTGAGAATCCATAAACCACGATCAGTTTATAAAGCTGCTTCCTTAGCATTAGAGTTTGAGTCTAAGTTGGGCCAAACTCGAGGCCCAAAACCAGCTTTCCAAACCAATAGACCCAACGCCTTTCCAAACAACCGCTCCAACTCCTACCAGATCCTGCGACCTAATATCTCTCAAAATTCCAGCAATCTCACAGCCAATGAGCGTCAACTCCGGCGAGAAAAAGGCTTGTGTTTCAGATGTGGTGAAAAATTTACACCTGGTCATCAATGTCGCCTCTCGTTTTCTCAGTTGGAGTTCACAGAGGCTTGTGATGAATTCATTGAGGAAGCTGACAACGGACTTCATGAGGAGTCCGATGGGAGGGATGAGGGTAGGGTGGAAATTTCTTTCCACCAGATTTCTGGACATAACACTACCGCTACCCTGAAATTGAAGGGCACCGTCCGAGGAAGATCGGTTCTGATTTTGGTGGATAGTGGATCTACCCACAATTTCATTTCAGCTAAGCTGGTGGCTGACTTGGAGCTTCCGACTCACGAAGTTCCCGCTTTCGGCGTTACCATCGGGAATGGGGAAGTAATCTCATGTGACCAAGTATGCCCGGGAGTCGACATTCACATGCCAGGTATCATCATCCGACAGGATTTTTTTCCGTTTGACATGGGCAGCGCTGAATTGGTATTGGGAGTCAAATGGTTAGCCTCATTGGATACCATCGAGGCCAATTGGAAGGAGTTGTTCTTGTCCTTTACACAGCAAGGGAGAAAGGTCACAATTCACGGCATCAAAAACAAGGCGGCGGGTTCATCTCTAGCCTTGTTCAACTTGTTAGCCTCAGCAAAGGATGCCCAGAAAGCCCTCATTCCAGCAACTGTACAGCCAATACTCCAGCACTTCCATACCATTTTCCAGCAACCAACGTCTCTTCCACCACCCCGAACCCAAACACATTCCATTCCCCTTCTCCCACACTCCAGGCCCCCTAACATCAGACCCTACCGGTACCCGTATCATCAGAAAAATGAGATCGAAAAGCAAACTGCGGAGTTGCTGAATGTCGGGTTCATACGGCCTAGCACCAGCCCCTTTGCCAGCCCGGTTCTTTTGGTCAAAAAGAAAGACGACACATGGCGCATGTGCGTCGACTATCGACAACTCAACCAACTAACCGTTCCTGACAAGTACCCAATTCCAATTATTGAAGAGTTGTTGGATGATTTGCACGGGGCAGTGGTATTCTCTAAAATCGACCTCCGGTCAGGTTACCACCAAATCCGGGTTCATCCATCCGACATCCCTAAGACGGCTTTCCGAACCCATTCAGGTCATTACGAGTTCTTGGTCATGCCGTTTGGGCTCACCAATGCACCCTCCACCTTTCAAGCGGTAATGAACGACCTTTTCCGCCCCTATCTACGGCGGTTTGTGGTTGTATTTTTTGATGACATATTGGTCTACAGCCCTTCCAGGGAGCAGCACAAGCATCATCTATCGCTGGCCCTTCAACTCCTCCAAGATCACAAATTTTTCGCTAAGCCATCTAAGTGTTTATTCGGCCAGGATGAGATCTCTTTTCTGGGGCATGTTGTTTCAGCCGCGGGAGTAGCGGTGGATCAAGAGAAGGTGGCAGCTGTAACCACTTGGCCCACCCCAGCCACGGTCAAGGAATTACGAGGGTTCCTTGGGTTGACGGGCTATTACCGCCGGTTCGTCAAAGATTATGGCCTGATTGCACGCCCCATGACTGAATTAACAAAGAAGGACGCATTTAAATGGTCCATGGAAGCCGACGCTGCGTTTCAGCAGCTCAAATCTGCCCTCACAACAGTGCCAGTCCTTCGCCTTCCGAACTTCTCTGCACCATTCACTGTAGAGTGCGACGCATCTACGGAGGGAGTAGGCGCCATGCTTATTCAGTCTGGTCATCCAGTGGCGTTTTTCAGTAAGGGTTTCTCCTTTTCAAATCGTTTTAAGTCCACATATGACCGAGAGTTGCTTGCTTTAGTTCTAGCCCTACAGAAGTGGAGGCACTATCTTATGGGAGCCAAGTTCACTGTACGTACTGACCATAGAAGCCTCCAATTTCTTCTTGATCAACGCATCACAACCAATTCCCAACAGCGGCTCCTCTTGAAGTTATTGCCATTCGATTTTGTCATCGAATACAAGCCAGGGCGTGAAAATTCTGGTGCAGATGCTTTGTCTCGCAGACCGCAGCAAGCTGAATTTCTGGCTTTGGCAATACCAGTCGTCAAGGACTTCACCACCTGGAAGGAGGCGCTCCAAGCTGATCCTTTTACCGGCCAAATTCTGAAGTCTAAGTTGGATGATGCCACTTCATACCCCGACTTTACGCAGGTCGATGGCAACTTGTTTTACAAGAACAGGCTCGTGGTTCCAGATGCTGAGCAATTTCGCCACAAAATCCTGTATGAGTCTCATGACACACCTACTGCAGGTCATGGTGGTTTTGTAAAAACCTTAAAGCGGGTGTCATCGGAGTTTTATTGGCCTAAATTGAAGGCTGATGTGCGCCACTATGTCCAAGAGTGTGATGTTTGTCAGCGAGCTAAGTATCAAACGCTTGCACCCGCTGGCCTCTTGCAGCCTTTACCGGTACCCGAACAGATTTGGGAGGATGTCTCGCTTGACTTCATATCGGGATTACCTAAGTCAGGGGGATTCAACGTTGTTTTGGTGGTCGTCGATCGTTTGAGCAAATATGTACACTTTATTGCTATGGCTCACCCATATTCGGCCAAGTCTGTTGCTAATCTGATTGCCCGAGATATCGTCCGGCTTCATGGTGTCCCTCGTTCGATTGTATCGGATAGAGACCCGGTCTTTTTGAGTGCATTCTGGACCGAGTTGTTCCGTCTCAGCCAGACTAAGTTGAGAATGAGTTCAGCGTACCATCCACAATCTGACGGTCAGACCGAAGTCGTCAACCGGTGTCTCGAAACATATCTGCGTTGCTTTTCTATGGAGCAACCGAGGAAGTGGAGCAACTTCTTACCCTGGGCTGAGTTTTCTTTCAACACTGGGTTCCACACATCAGCGGGTATGACCCCCTTCAAAATTGTGTATGGTAGAGACCCACCTCCTATTCATCCTTTTGTTCGCGGCGAGACTCGTTTACCAGAACTGGAGGAACAGTTGATAGCAAGAGATGAAATCCTCACGATTCTTAAGCACAATCTCATGAAAGTACAATCTCAGATGAAGCAAACGGCGGATTCTCATCGCAGGGAGGTCAATTATAATGTGGGTGATTTGGTTTTTCTTCGCCTCCAGCCATACAGACAGAAAACCTTAGCCAAAAGAGTCAATCAGAAGTTGTCGCCACGGTTTTTTGGTCCATATAAGATACTGCGCAAAATTGGGAAAGTCGCCTATGAACTCGAACTCCCAGCTGAGGCTAAGCTCCATCCGGTCTTCCATGTTTCACTTCTCAAACCAGCACGGGGTCAGTCCATACATGTTTCCACTCAGCCTCCGCCTATTAATGATTCATTCGAGTTCACAGTTCAGCCGGAGAAAGTTATAGCTTCTCAATGGAAAACAACTGGGGATACTAAGGTGTTAGAGATATTGATCAAATGGGCTGATCGGCCAATTGAGGAGGCCAGTTGGGAGGAGTACGACTTAGTGCAGCAGCAGTTTCCGTCGTTCAGACTTGAGGACAAGTCGAATTTCCATGGGGGGTGCAATGATACGACTCCCCCTAAGCCTTGGATGAACCGACCTTGCATTCCATATGAAAGGAAGAGGAAAGCTCAGTTGATTTCAATTTAGTAGATTGTTTTTTAATTTCATTTAGTACTTTATTGAACCCTTCAGAAGTAGTCAAAGTTATGTTCCTGAATTCTAGCTTTTAGTTACGCAACACTAAACCTAGTATGAGTGTTAGTGGGTTTAGTGGGTAGTTAGTTGAGTCTTCTGCCTATTTAAGTCTTTTTCAGCATCATTTGTAATCATCTTATCATTATCATTCAGAAAAGAGTCTGTGGGAGAGTTTCCTGCTCAATTTCCTCTGTGCTAGATACTGGCTTAGAGTGGTCCTTATCACAAACCCCCATTAACTTTCAAAGTGTGATTCTGAAAAGATTAATTGCTTATACCTTTATAATTGAAATTCTATAAATGTCAGTTATGTTTGTTCCCAAGCTCCCGATGCAACTTTCATTCAACTAAGGCTTTTAAATACATATATACTATTGTTAATCGAGAGACTCGTTCCGATCTACACAAACTGAACACCCTTGACCATTTGCATAAGAAAACGCCAGAGTCCCTGTCAAGGACGAAGAACACTACTAGGATTGATCTTTGGCCGGGAGTCATCGGCTTCTCTAATCCAATTTTCATGACTTGAATTCCTTGCAAACCAGGCCAAATAATCTTAATTTTTAAGGGAAACACATAATAAAGCAGAGGGATTCCTGAAACTTCCTAAAAGCAGCCTCCCAATTGGATAACCAAAAGAAATGAAGCCCAAATTTCTTCATATTTTGGAAGATAATAGTTTCCCAAGACATGGTCTAGCAAACTGAAAGAAACACAAAACACAACCAAATTAAACAGACCATAGACTCGATCCTCATAGGCTTGGTCTAGCAAACTCATAGTAGATGTTCACAGGTATCCTACTATTATAACCCTCCCCAAAACTTCGGGTCAGGATGTACAAGTTAATCAAACCAATGAAAGCCGGTGGAGAGTAATATTCCAAAGGTATAATACGATAAAATATTAACAAACGTCGTATGATGATTAAATGTGGTTGTTGTTTTTGTATGAGTGACTCGACCCTAATAGCTGTTAAAAATCTCCGACTACTGGAACCCCTAATTATAAATTTGGGATAGTATGTACACACAAGTTAAGTGAACCAATGGAAGTTGGTGCCTGGTGGAAGGTAATATTTTAGAGTTGATTTACAATAGAACTAGGGGTATTAGCCTGTGCTGCGCACGGGTATATCCGCATGTAAAAAAAACCGTGTAATATTAAACTTAAGAAACTAAATAAATACCTTTAATTGTTTAATCCATTAAAAAAAAGAAGTTATTCTTAGCAAAAAAAATAATATCTAAATAGGCTTTTATTTTCTTCGTATGTGTGAGCTTCTAATATACATTTTATTTATAAGCTATATAGTGTTTATGGCTTATTTGATACATTAAGAGTCGAAGGGTTCCAAACTTCGAATTAATATCTTAATGGAAATTAAATTTTAAAAATAATAATTACATACTTGGGAGGGGGATTGCTTGATTGGATTACATTAACTGAGACAGTTTATAGCAAAAACCCTAATCTTACATGCAGGTTGTTTTTTACAAACACCATGTGATGATTCATTGTGGTGGTTGTTTTTGTCTGCAGGATTGTAGAATTAACATCAAATGAAAACAGATGTGCCATATGTCAACACTACCACTTATACGAAGGAACGGTGACATACATAACAATACCAATCATTTCAGACATAGAAAGAAAGGAACTTACGAGACTTAATCCACGATATAGTGAACCATGGTGCAAAAGCGGCCAGGCACCAGCTCCTTCGTATATCTCATAAATGCTTACTGGCTGCCCTGTCCTCTCAAGTTCACCCTCATCGCGTTCATTTGCTTCAAACTTTACTTTTTCAGATTTCCTGGCATTTTTATATATCTCATCCCAGTTACCAGGTTCCTTCTCCATTCTTTCGTCAATCTGCACCAGCAAATTTTAACAGTTTTCAAGCACTACACAGTGTAAGATATAAAACAGGTAAGCACAATTAATGGATATCAGATGGGAGGACGAAAGGTAAGTTTAGTACTTGATCCATTTCTAGCCTTTCCAAGTCTTCAAAGCTTTCTATTTCTGCAATACCATCCCAATCTTCTGCATTAAGCAGATCCCGCTCCAATACTCCATTATACTCAGATATATTAATTGGTTCTGTAATACCCAAGTCTAAATGATCTTTCTCAAGCGCATAAATAATTGTTGACCTGTCTACTGTAGTTTCCTCATCAAAGTTCATCGTGTCAATAGATTTCTCTTCCAGCACCTTTTCCCCAAGGAAATTCCACTCCCATGTATCTTGTTCAATCTGAGAAATGGAAATTGGTAGTAAGGCATCTGATGGAAAATTGATAACATTTTCCATTAGCCTTGCATAACCTTTCATGCACTCAAAAGCCTGCAAGTTCTTAGCTAGATGTTTTCCAGAAGAACCGACAGACTTGGCAAGTTTTGAAAGTCTACCATCCCTTGACACTAGAAGCGAGAAGATTCTCAATAAATCATCTGAATTATGCCTTGAAAAAAGCATTCCGTGCACACCATCACGTACCTGTAATTGAAAAGAACATTTTATCACAGCTGAAAAAATAATTGCAGAAAAGGCCTCTAAGTAGGATATATCAGAGGAAAGATGAATACGCACATATTTCTTTACAACCGGAAGATCAGGTGCAATTATAGGAATTCCAAAAGACATGGCTCTTGTAAGCAATGAAGGAAAACCCTGTTCATCTTGAGAGGTTCCGTAAAGAACAATATCAGACATCAACAGCACTCCATTGACATCAGCGTTCATACCATAGTGCCTAATCGAACCAGGATTAAGCCTTAGGTGCACAGCCACTTCCTACACAAACCAAACAAAATCAACTGCATTTCATCATTGATTAAAAGTACCTATATTAAACCTAGTTCAAGTATCCTGTCAGACACAAGCATAAGTTGTGTTGGCATTAACAAAGGTATTCTAACTAGCAGGCAACAACACAATCAGAATAAAAGGGAAAAAGTCTACGTATTTCATAACATTTATACCATATACTAAAGCCGAATACACCTATCCTACGTGTCCTTTTCTCCATCTTAACCAATCACAATCTTTAATTTAGCAATCTATTTTTCATCTAATATATTTTACGGAATTATAACTTTTATCTAATGAATAAAAATAATAATGGTCATCCACACTGTTTCACATATTGTAACCGTCTTCGTTGCTATTATTATAATTTTATTTTTTGTTATTGGGAGTGACTCAAGTAAAACTTTTTAGAATACTTTTTTGATGGAAACAAATTATTCCTGTTGTAATTTAAGTTCATATTTTTCATATTAGCAGTTTAGCGGATTTTTTTAATTTAGTTCAAATATATTATTAGTACATTTTTATTATAATATTTGTTGGTTCAAAATTTGTATATAATTAGTTTATATATAGTAATCCATTAATTCAAGCAACTAATATTATTAGTTCATACTTTATTGTATTTTTTGGTAGTTATATTTTTTGGAAAATTAATAGTATAACGTATTTTGAACTTTTATAATACTAGTTCAAATTTTGTATTTCATTAGATCAAACTGTGTTTCGTTAGTCCACACACTGTGTTATATTAGTTCAAACATATACAAGTAAAAATGTGCATAAAAACATAACTAACA
Source organism: Fagopyrum homotropicum (assembly GCA_033239125.1). Taxonomy (NCBI): domain Eukaryota; kingdom Viridiplantae; phylum Streptophyta; class Magnoliopsida; order Caryophyllales; family Polygonaceae; genus Fagopyrum; species Fagopyrum homotropicum. The sequence goes on along the minus strand of BSWB01000003.1, from coordinate 91,590,140 downwards.
AATTGAACAAAAATAATGCGTAATTGAATAATAGAAAATATTAGAACTGATACAAATTTGAACGAATTGGACAAATTTTGAACTAACAAAGTAACATTTAAAAACTTTTCCTTGTAAAAATGTATGAACAAATTATACAAATAATTTGAACTAAAAAGTGCTCGTACAAAAAAATTGACATGTTGCAAGCCAAAAGCTCTCCGTATTTCCATACCGGATAAACAATACCGTACCTGAACAAATATCGCTGTTATTTACAAAATAAGATCTATTTTTATTGTTTTTTATTACATAATATCATCTTATTAATAAATTATTTAAGATATGTATAATTAACATTTTAATTTTTGGCCTCTTCCGTGTCGTTTTCACTTAATTATCACAACTCAAATAATCGTAGACTTTTTAATTAAATATTCTTTTATCGAAGTTTTTATTGATTAACTTCATTTGGTTCATAAATTAATAAGATCCGTCATCCATAAAAACATACTAAATCAATTATTATTTGATTATGAAAATAATTATACTTCATAATAAAGATGAAGATTATAACACACTTCTACCAGAAAGATAATATTACATCGGATATCAATTTAGAATATAATATAGTTTCACACTTTTCATTTATAAACAGTATCATCCTATTTAGATATTAATTAATATTTCTAAATCAATTATAATGATAATTTTATCATATTTATTCAACTATACTGTGTTACCGGGTACCATAGTGATTCTATTAGTTAACTCGTACAAGTTACGGGGGGGTTAAGCTAGTATAATTGAGGAGCAAAACAGATTTCTGATATCTTGTAGGGAGCATTAATAATAGCTATCGAACATTGAATAAAAGGAAGTTTCTTGCAAGGTTAACAAACAAGTAAGCCTCCCAATTGAACAGGACTACGCCGACCATAACCACATGAAGGAAGATACAAACTCGAGCACATGCATCATTCATAATTAATTAAAATATTCTGAGGTAACAGACTACAATGAAAAATGTACCTGCAGAGCATCATTATATCCATCAGTGGAGTTACCACATAAGAAGACAAATCTAAAGGATCCTCCACCATCTTTTTTCTTTGCATATTTAACAAGCAGAGGTCCAATAGTGTGCATAGCAACAGCATAATCCCACGATAGCTCATTGTAAAAGAAGGAACTTCCAACAACTAGAACCAGCAAGTCATATGGGCTGTATCCACTGTTCTCCCTCAAAGTGTGCCTGGAGTGAGTCTTAATATAACTTTCTGCAGCCCATGCATCTAGTGGCGATCCAGGAATCACAAAAAAGTTCCCGTAGTCAAGGATACTATATAACATCTGATAGAAGGAGAAATAATTTAGAGGAAGTTCATAAAAATTTACATGTCTAGTAAGAAAATGATTAATGAAAGATTTACCGATAGAGAATATTCAGGAAACACAACAGCATCGGCCCTGCTAAAGGCACTTTTCCACTGAGAGTTAAGATGTTCCCAGCCCATGTCGCTATAATAGTTAAGGCGCCTTGCTAGGGTATCTTCTTGAACTAACCATACAAGTGGTACAGAACAGAATGGCTCCTGCATAAGGCTGCAGAACATAAAATTCACTACCCATTGAATATAGATTAAGAAGCAGCTACCCTCTACCTTCAATTAAGAATAAAATGCAGATCAGTCAGGGAAAGAATTATAAAGCATGAAAGAAAATTGCTAGTGGTATACAATAAAGTACTTCAGGAGATAAAGACCTATATAACTCTATCTGTGGATGGGATAACAGATAGCCTAATTAAGAAGCCTTGCCTTCTTGTGACTTGCTGGTTCTGGTTGTTGGATAGCGAATGTACTCTCTCACTTGGATATGTCCTTTATGTTAAATTCATCTAAAGAACGTCTTAAACAAGCTCCACAATGGTCTATTTTCTATTCAATCTTCTAGAACATAGATAAAAATAAGTACAATATACAGATATAGGGTAAGCAGGATGCAAAAAGTTCTAATACCTGGATATCACTTCAATAGTTTGAAGAGAGCCTGCAATGACACCTTCAAAACTGCATGAAAGCCACAGAATATATGCTATCAACAGTGATAGTAAACAGAGAAAAGAAGAAATTTCTGTTCCTCTTTATTTCCACAGGTAACCGAACTTAAATACCAGAAAGAAGCTAGAAAAGTTGCTAGGAATACGTACATCTGAAGTAGAGCAGAGTTTTAAATATCTTATCTACCTAATACAATCACAAGAAAAAGATGCTTCTGCAGCTTTATGTGTAACTTCACATACAAAAAATTAGACTAGGTAACATAATCTAATACCTATAGCATTAGTGATGAAAGCCAATAAACCAGAACAAAATCAGCAATGAAGGATGGAATGGAGAACTAGGAAAAGTTAGCAAATGAAGGCCAAGGAACCAAGAACATATCAGTAATGAAGGCTGAAAAAAACAAGCGAAATTTTCCAGGATGAAGGCTAACAAGATAAATATTTGAGCAATGAACCACCAATCTCTTTCCTTAGCAAAATCCTATCATCCTCTCCTATTCCTGTAGATGTGGCAGTTATGGAGGAATACTCGTGAGTTGAGGCATGGTAATAAGGGTTACCAACATAAGAGTTTTTGTAGCAATTAAGGCTACGGACCAAGGAGAGAACCTGAAGCCCCCGAAGACTGGATACTGGAGCAACAACGACGGTTGCAAGAAGAAAATTTAGGTCAAGGAAAGACCATATTGCTTTGATACCATGTTATTAAACAGAGAAGGAGAAAAAATTTATGTTCTATTTATTTTTACAGGACCATAACTTAAATAGAAGCTATAAATAAGTAAATCTATAGTAGATTGGCAAATGTCTAATCTACCTAATACAATTCACCAGAAAAAGATACAGCAACTAATGCTAAGCACTGCATAAGTTTTGTAGGTTAGCAGAACCTAAGAAACTACATCCATGACAGTCAGAGAGAAAAAGTAGGTTATCTAATGTAATCGAATACCGATAGCATTATCTAAGGCCATCTCCACTGTTGATATTGTGGGTAGCATTAGATATTTATACAGAGAGAAAATAAAAGAAATTCAGGTTTTGTGAATGAATCAAGACAATTATGCTCTAGATATCATTCAGCTCAGACTCCAATGTCAGTTTTATTACTTATTCAATTTTTTAATTCATATCTTTATGAGATTTAGAGTAATCATATATAGAACTTGAATGGAGATGTCCTAAAGACTTTACCCAAAAGTAGGCTAGCACCACCTAAGAAAAAACATCAGTGATTCAGAATTCCACCAAACAGCAACTAAAGCTAAGCAGTTCATAAGTTTAGCGTTTTGGAAAACCAACTACAAAACTAGACAACCATTACAGTCAGAGAGCAAACATACAGTGACCAGTCAAAATCAACATATATTTCCTGATTTAAAATCGTCATTTGGCCTCCTAGTTTGTCCCACATTGTCCGTGCTTCACCATCCTCAACAGCATACAACTGTAAGAGGTAATAAAAAAGGACGAATCCAAGTGAGACCAAATAAGATGCAACGCATGAATAAAATATCTAACAATCCTCACATGGAGCTTTTACCTATTTCCTAGCAATACAAGTGCTTACAAATAAAAATTTCATCCTATAAACTTCAAGCATAAAACACCAGGTTCATAATTCAGGTAGTCTGAACAACACGTTTCCTACAATCGTGAAGCAATACAAAGAGCCCATATGAAAAACGGGGAAAGAGGGGCATAAAAATATGACTTCTATCACAAAGAGAGTTTTGGTGATTATAGAACCAGGAAATCACTTCATAGCCAAGTGGATAGAAGTAGTGTCACATACAACAATTTCATGATAAATAAAGGGTGATCAGAGACAAGCTAAGGATGAAGCTCTACATACGCAATAATACGAATTTCAATGGATTCACCTCTTCCATAAAAAACAGAATAGCAATGAAAAAGAATGCAAAAGAATAGGGAAAAACAGCACATAAGGCATGTAGCTAGTGCTGACGGGCCTAAATGGCTAGGGAGGTATTAAAAACACATAGTAGCTAATGAAGACTACCCATATAGTTCATAATGCAAAAAAATCTGGATGGCCGTTTTTAGGTTTACACATCACACCAACTTATGACTGAGTTTAACATAATACTATACGTGTAGGTGTACACGTAACAGTTGCAAAAAAATCTGGATGACCGTTTTTAGGTTTACACATCACACCAACTTATGACTGAGTTTAACATAGTGCTATATGTGTAGGTGTACACGTTTCAGTTGCAAAAAAATAAATCAAGATGTTTATAGGGGCCTTGAGATGATCATATCGAAATTCCTTGAGTGAACAAACCAGAACTACAACTGCTACTAAAGTATTGCAAGTTGCAACAAGATCGCGGAGATACCTTAATATTGTAACCAAGGCTCTGTAAATGCTTAGTCAAGGTATACAGCATCAGTGATTCAGGGTTTCTTCTCAGGTTTCCCAAAATCTGACAGAATATGACACATGTTGAGCATTAGGAGACGTGAAAAAAAGAAGTTCCAGCATCAACCGATATGAAAGATAATTTTCACCAGCTCATCTTGTTACTCTTTATCAGTTTATTTATTTTTTGTGAGATAATGGTATCACCAGCAATGTTAAGCTGAAATACAAGAAAGTTCAGAAGCATAAGGATTTTCAACATTCTACATTCAAACTAACATAATATATAAATCACTCTAACAAATAAAACAACAATCACGTGATAATATAACTGAACTATGGAATTCCATGTACAAATCTTCAAATTAACAATGAAACACTCACAAGAGCAATCGCAGGGCGGCGAATCGCAACCCTAGCCTGCAATCGGAGCCGATCCAGCAGCCGAACTTCATCGAACCTCTTCAATGGGACGAACTGCAGAGAGCTCCCAAACTTCAACCCTGGAATCAATGCCCTGCCTCTCTCACCGGGCCTGAAAACGGAAGTGATGGAGCTTTGGAGAAGCATGGAGGCGAAAGCAAAACCGAAGACAGCAAGTAACATGGCCAAGTAAATGAGAGAACGGCCTTTGAAAGGGAACAAAGGCTTCCGACGAGAGGGATGGGGGAATCGGCCACCAGCTCGAGGCACACGGTCGGAGGATTTGGAGCGATCGGAGTGAGGATGATTCCGCTTGAAGAGAGAGCGCTGTTCATGGCGAAACCCCAGATCGGCATTGTTGGAGACGTCGTCGGTGGAAGGAGAAGCGATGTCGGGAGTCGGTGAGTTGCGGATCATGACTGATTGAGAAAGCTTTAACGAAAACAATCAATCAATCAATCAATCAATCAACCAACTTGATGTCCATTTGGCTCACTCACCTACTAGGGAGAGTGAAAATTCGTCCCTGTAAAGTTGCTTGTGAACCCAAGCGTGAGAAATCATATACGCGTTACAGGGAAGAAGAAAACTGGTGGCAGAGGCCCCAAAACGAATTTGATTTGATCATCTCCTACTCTTTAATCAAGGCCATGCTACACATCTCAAATTCGATCTTATTATTTACTCTGTCCTATCATAATAATTAATTGTTGTTTTTAAACTTCCACATAGTTTTTATGAAATTATATTAAATAACATAAATTTTACAAAATTTTTTATAAATCTCATCTCTTATTTATTTAATGTATAACACCCTTTTAAATTAAAAAAAAAAAAAAAGTATTTTACCTTAAAAAAAATCTATAAGAATAATTGGCTAATTAGGTAACGAGGCCTTTTCTAGTTTTACCTACAGTTACTAGCCCATTAACATAATTCAATTTAGTAAATATACCCTACTCCTTCTTTTACCGTTCAAACCTTAATATTTTATTATTTTCCCTTCCCTAGCCACACTCTAGTTCGCGCGATTGCAGAAGGCTCTCCATTCCTCTCCGACGATTGCAGAAGGCTCTCCATTCCTCTCCGAGTATGAGGGAGTCTAGATTCGAAGATGCAGAAGCGAGGTCATGGTTCTCCATTCGAAGATGGGGAAGAAGCGTTGAATATCTAGATCTAGATATAGATATAGATGAGTCTCTCCTCTACTTCAAGGTCAACCATAGATGAGCCTCTCCTCTGCTTGTCTTGTTGGTGCTACTGTAGGGGTGAGAAACCCGAAGAGGAGCACCCAAGCTCATCCGTTGATCCCATCAAGAAGTAAAAACACTATAATCAACTTCCACACAAGAAGAAATCGATATCAAATCTACTTACTATAAGAGACTAAGACGATCACTAGCTTACACCACAAGTTGAAAAATATGGTGACAAGAATTGGACAATAAAGGTTTGTCTCCAATCTATCTGTATCTTCAGTTTTTCTCACTGCTAGCCACTTATTAGTTTCATATTGGCTTCTTTAGGTGTGTGATTTTGGCTTGTCAAGATTCAAAGCAAACACTTTCATTTCGTCAAAGTCCGATGTTGGAACCGTAAGTCTTCTTCACTCTTTCATATGCATTTTCTTTTGGTTTTGATTATCAGACAAAAATAAATATAATAAATCATATACTATAATTTGATAATTTGTAGTTGGGTTTGTTTCATAATGTATCTCAACCGTAAGCCAAGCATTGTACGATCCATTTGATCTCTGTTTTGCTGATTCACAAACAACACATTGCTTGCGGTTGCAGCCTCTAGAGCTGCGGTGGAAGTATTGTCTCCGATCTTGGCTCGACGAAGGTCAGTCCACGAAAGGGGTGAAGAGTCAATTCATTTGAAATTAAGTGAGCATATTAAATTTGGAGTGCGAGGAGAGGAGACCAAGATGCATATCAGGCTGAGTGAGCAACACGTTTTGAGCTCTTGAATTACAATTTGGTGTTTTATTCATGGATTATTGAATCCCAGAAGTCAAACTTGATGCTCAACTAGATTGGAAAATCAATTATATATAGATCACAAAGTCGAAAGGGTATGGTATTTGATCCTATCATTTTTTCTCATGCAGAAATATTTCTACAAATCCCCAATTCTATGTCCCTACTGGTTCAATTCCGTGTCAATGAACTATGTATCTATGTAAATTGATTTTGATTCTGAAATTTCCTGGAAATCTCGAAATTAGGACATAGGCGACCCTCGATCGTCCTTCGTCGCTCAGTACTTCGACGACCTCGTTCAGACTGCTCAGTTCCTCCTGCGACCTCGCTCAAACTTGTCTAGTCATCCAACAGTTTTACCCGATTCCCTTCTCCACCTCTCTGGCGAGTTTTGAATCTTCCTATTTCTTTTGCTTCTCCTCATATCGGCGTCTCTCCCCTTGGTTTTTATTATCAGCCTGAGTGGACGACTTCAGAGTTTCTTCGCGGAGAGCCATCAAACGAGAAATAAAATGTATACAGTTTTGGAGTGATCTTGTGGGAGCTTGCCACTATGCAACAACCTTGGAGAGGATACTCTTATTAATTGACAAGAAATAACTAGAGTGTTAACGAAGACAAGTACTCTTAATTATGCAGCATACCGAAATGAATTTCCGATATGGGCACTTGCGAAATACTAGAAATGCTTCTCTAGGGGATATGTTGTTTATACTCTTTCTGGTATATAGGACTTGAGCACATCGAGATTTCTGGTATGTATATTTCTGGTTTGTATATTTCTAGTATGTGAAAAATTCTGGTATGTGATGTGAAAATTTCTGGTATGTGAAAATTTCTGATACGAGAAATTAATTCCAGAAAATAAATAAAGAAAAATAAAGAAAAATAATAAATAAAAAGGCAAATTCGGTAATTAAAAACTAAAACTTACACTTACATAACAAATAACAAAAAACAAACATTTTATTTTTTTAAATAGAGGGATTAATTACTTTTACCTACCATTAAATGAAAGTGGTAAAAAAGTTATGGGGTACATTTACTAAACACAAAACAAAAAAAGGCCTAGTAAGCCAAATTGTTTCAAAATAATTTTCAAGAACAAATGTCATAATTACTACTCATTTAATAGTCTAAAAAACCTTAAACGACAAATAATTATAATAAAATTTTTAATGTTAAAATGACATTTATTTATGATCGGAGGGAGTTTAGCAACCGTGTCAAACAAGGGTTTATTTTTCTTGTATACTTAGGGCGTGTTTGAAATGAGATGGGAATTTTTTTTAGATTGTGGGCTGAAAATTGTTGGGGATGTTAGATATTATAAATTTATGTGTTTGGTATAGAATTATTGGGTGAAATTATTTATTAACAGTTTACCAAAATTACCCTTACACAACCGTATCTTTTCCACGTTTTAACTAACTACTTGCACACATACAAAATTACATGTAGGAGCTTCAAAATTGGCAACCAAACAGAATATCAACACAAAAGACAAATATGTCATTACTCAATAACATAAAACCTAAAAAAATATAAACAAAAGTAAAGACAAAAGTAAGGATAATCATAAACTTGGTACATAGAATAATTTCAATACATTAAGCTATTTGTAGTAAATCAACAAATTCTTATATATAATGCATGAGACTAGGAATCTCAAGGTAGCTCATAAACTGAAGCACAATGGCATTCTTTCCTTCATCATCAATCTGTAAATGCTACCATATTGGACCTAAAATCCAATTCAATCTATGTACCACATATTCTTCTTAAACCATTCAAAAAGGCCCAAAAAGAGAAAAAAAGACATGAAGAAAGATTGAAGTGAGATTAATCGTTGCTTGTTGAATGCCATGTGCCGAACTACTTTATGTATTTGTGGAGACTAGATTTTTTCTAAAGCCAATGTATGTACGTGCACGAATAAGACCAAGCCACTGCCAAAACCATCAACACAATCTATAGGTCAAATATCAAACCAGTTTTTGCAACATGGTTATTCAAGATGGAATTGTCTTGCCTATTGTTTCACTTTCTCAAAGTGGCACTTCATATGTTGAATCACTTCACACTTTCCTAGTTCCTACCTAATAGTCGTACCTGACTCCATTCAGTTGGTGTAAAGCCTGGCGAGTGTTACTGTCACAAACCATAAAACTTTGGCATCATGTGTGTTGCTCATAGCCTTGAAGTGTGGTTTGCACAAACACGAGATACGAGCAAGAAAATGTACTAGATATATGTACATGAAGACAAAATTTTCCAATATTTGTCTCAATGAAAAAACAGAAAATAGAATTTGTCAAAACTTACACAAAATATTTACAAACATGTCATAAACACTCAAATTCAACATCTCATTCAGATTCTTATTACTTTTGCACTACTCTCACCCCTATCATATTCCATGGCTTCGTTTTTATTCTTTCTAGGGCTTTAATATTACCTTAACCCAGATAAGCAATCATTACTTGTATGTAGTCATGAAGTTCATATTGTGCTTAGATTTGAAGAATATTGGGTTTACAACTTAATGTATATAGTTCGAAATGAACTTTAGATGTACTATGACAATATGAGGTGAAGAGCCGAGAGGCGAGCATCCATTCTTAAAAAACAAGAGGCGGAAGTGTGAGATATAAAAGAAGAGAGAGGAGAAGCAAGAGGTGAAGAACAGTGGCAGAGTAACAAAGTGAGAGGAGATGAGAGGAGAAGCGAAGCGAAGTTGCGAAAGTTTGACAAATATCGTAACTAGGGCCATGAGGGTATTAAGGGCAACCAAAATAATCAATCTCCTAAAATCTTGTATTTGGGAGATTGTTTTTAAGGTTTTCTTCATCAAAATTGATGCCCGAAAAGAATACAATCTATATACCCAATATGATACCAAACGCATCCCAAATAACAATTCCCAACAATCTTCTAAAAAGAATCTAATTGCATCTCCAATAAACTGACACCAAACAAGCCCTTAGGTTGTGTTTGTTGGTAAAACACTAGTGTATGTATTTTTTGTGTTTTGGGGGAGTGTTTTGTGTTTTTGTAGTGTTTAGGTTTTTAAAAACACTTGTGCATGTTTGTCACGGGTAATGTTTTTTGGAGAGTGTTTCTTGTATAAAAAGACTCTTTTGTCCTTAGTTGTCATCGAAATATGTTAGTAACCAGGATATAACAATGATTCTTTCACTGTAACACCCCAAATCCTGAGAACTCGGGGAGCTACTGGTTAGGACCTCACAATGGGTCCCGACCTTAGTTTGACAACAATTTAACTTGGATCTTACAACAAGGCACAAAAGTATTTAAAATATTTGAAAACTTTAAACAATATATACATGAAGAATATGTATCAGCCTTACAAAGCAAAGGTACCAAAACGACATATATGAAGAACATAAGACATTCCTGTCCCCAACTAAATGAGTACGTGGACCCGGCTGACCATTCCCTCCGGATCTCTCTACAACTGTTTTAACCTGCAAGACATCTACAAGCGATATAAAACCGTTAGCTAACATTCTATGCATAAGTATAAATGTAAAAGCACAAACACACAACATACACAATCAACATGCAACACTCAATCCTTTTATTATCTTTAATTAGATGATAGTTTATTACTAATGATACTTATTTTGTGACACGAGGGATTCCCAAACCTCGCCCCTGTCCCCGTTTACCAACGCGGAATGGTACTAATGCATTTGACCGTCTACCGGACTGGGCTGGTTGCAGGGAACCTCCTAGACTCTCGCAAGAGCTAGGCAGATGATGTCACGACCCGTTATCATACACTTGGGTCAATTACGTAAATAATAAAGTCGGCCTAATCCGGTTTCGTTGTTTATCATAACTAACAAACACCACTCATACACATTACACTCATACAAGAAGCCCGCTAAGTAAGTCCGTGGACTTACCTGAATCAGATCTTGACTTTCTAATTCGCAAATCGATCTGTACATTAGGAATTCAGTGGCTTGTCAAAGGAGGCAAGTGTGTCAGCACACTTTCTAGGTGATTAGAAGTCTAAGACTTCTAAGATAGTAGGTCTTAATAGAATGGAATTGATTACAGTATTAATTTATGGTAAAATGACTATTTTACCCTTGGTCTCGAAACTTCCAAAAATTCCCTAATTCATGCCTAAACTCTTATTTGAGACTAAAGAGTCATATTCTAACTCCTAAAGATGAGTTTGGTTACAAATTGGCAATTTACCCATTTCCCTATTTTCGGAAAGATCGTTAAGGTCTAACTTTGGCTTCAAATATAAAATTCGAATAATCTTATAAAAATTCCAAAATAATTCCCTAGATCATCTATGATATCCCATCTACTCCTAGGAGCAAGAATTTCTTAAAACTGTTCAACCATCACTTCTACAAAAATTTCCAGAGTTGGTTACAACACTTAACAAACAACACATTGTCTTAACTTTGAAAAATCATAACTCCTAAACTACTAGCTGGATTTATCCCAAATTTTTATACGTTATACTATAAAGTCTTATCTATAATATATCCAAAATTCAGCTGCAAAGGAGATCAAAATACTATTTAAAACTATCTCACAAAACCGAATTTCAGCACAACAGAAAAACTGCTTATGACTAAATCTTTGAAAAATCATAAATCCCAAACCACTCGCTGGATACTTCTCAAATTTTAATATGTTCTACAACAATATGTCAAATATATCATATCCAAAATTAAAGCCCAACGGAGATCAATAGCTTATTCAAAACCATCTCACAAAACAGCATCACTTGCTGTTTTCCTCAACACTCAGCACATATATACAAACTGCATGAGGCGTCAACTTTGGAACAAATTAACTCTCAAACCGTAGCTCCGATTCCTCTCAAATTTTAGTATGTTATACTATACAATATCGACTAAAACATATCCGAAAATCAGAAGTAAAGGTGGAGTCTAACCTACCTAAAACTGGACCGACGTTGACTGATTGTCACTTTCGCAAATTCAGAAAATGCCTCAGCTTTTCAAGCTATCTTCTGAGGCTGTTGGGTACGGCTTGGAGACACAACGGGGTTCACATCAGCATATAAATATTAAGGTTAAAGCCAGAGAAAGACCAAGAAAGGATGGGTATGGATCTTACTCGATTCTAGGGTTGATTGTATGCAAAACCAAGTCCTGAGACGAATAGCCAGTGCAGAAGAGATTCCTGGAGGCTAGCAAGGAGGCGTTCTGTGTGTTGCACCAGGAGGAGATGCCAAGGCCTTCCTTGCTGCTCGTGTGTCATCAAAGAGAAGCGTTTTGCATGCTGCACCAGGAGGAGAAAGCTTGGACATTGTCTCCAGGAAGCGCAACCGGTTTGAAGGAGGTCGTCCTTGTCGGATCTAGGCGCTGGTGCACGCGACACAGATGAGGCGGCTGCAGCATGAGTCTCCGTTGCTGTTGTCGATCTAGTGCAGAAGAGAGAGAATGTCCATGGCTGTTGCTTGGTGGATGAAGGAGGAGAGACGTGAAGAGACGTGAAGAGACTTGGCGTGCAGCTGTTCACAAGGGCGCTAGGGCAAGACGTCTCTCACAGTTGGGCCGAGTAGCAGCAGGTACGTGGGCTAGCGCTGGAGCTGAGCAGGGATGGGCTTGAGTTCGGGCTGCTTCTGGCTGCAGCAGAGGAAGAATGGGCTGCGAACTGGGTTGAAAACAAGGTAGGGATAGTGGGCTGAAAGAGTTGTCTTGGCTTTGTCACAACCTTGTCAAAACATGTCCTGGCCTTGTCATGGTCTTGTCTCAGCCTTGTCGAAATCTCGTCTCAGCCTTGTCATGATCTCGTCTAAAGTCATCGTTACGAATTAATTATAAGAATTAGGGTTTGATATAATTCTATGATTTTATGTGAATTAAATTCTACATAAAATGATAAATAATTATAAGAATTAGGATTTGATATAATTCTATCATTTTATGTGAAATAAATTCTACATAAAATGATAAATAATTATAAGAATTAGGGTTTGATATAATTCTATCATTTTATGTAAATTAAATTCTACATAAAATGATAAAATTTGTGAAGGAAGAAATACTCGATAGAATAGGAAACCGACAACGGCTCGAAGTCCGATTTGATTTGGAATTAAACGGAATAAAAATTCCGGATATTACATTCACCTCACCTGCGATCCAAAATTCTACTTGCCCTTTTTGTGAAGAGCACAAGGTGTCGCTGTCACCGCTCAACTTTACCGCCGCTCAACTTCACTGTCACACAACTTCAACATCGTTGAACTTTTACTTGCCCTGGTTTGCGAAGAGTACCTATGATCCAAAATTTAGGCCCAAGTTTGAAAAGGTGACATCATTCACACAACTGCTTTGAACTCGTCTTCATTCTTCATTTTACGGTTTCATTCGCTTCCAGATAACCTCTAACCTTAAAATTGATTTGTGTTTGTTTGGTGAGTCCAAAACAACTAGTTCTGCTCTTGCCCTTTTTAATTGTCATGTGCTTCGAACTCTTCTTCATTCTTCATTTTACGGTTCCATTGGCTTCCAAGTAACCTTTAAAAATTTAAATTTGATTTGTATTTGTTCGGTGAGTCAAGAACAATTGAGTTCCATTCTTTCCCTTTTCAATTTTCAGCTTCTTCCCCTTTTCAACTTGAAATTGATTTCGAACTCGTCTTCATTCTTTACTAGAATTTGATCAGTACATGGCATAAACTCACATCATGCGGCATGTTATGTTATTATTGTGTTATGTTATTGTCATGTTATGTTGTTGTCAAGTTATGTTGCTTGGTTTGTGATTTTGAACTATTTTTTTGTGTTGTCATGTTATGTTGCTCGGATGGTGATTTCAGATGCAATATAATTTGATTAGTACATGGCATAAACTCACGCCAAGCATCATGTTCAGTTTCATTGTAACTTAGCAAACCTACTTCTCATTTATACTCTTGTGTCAGTAATATTTTGTGTAATAACTCAAAAGATGTGAACCTAGGTGATATTTGACGATGATACCTAGTAAAGAACCGAATAGGTGAATAATAAGGTTATAAATACTCTAGAAGGGGGTTGAATAGAGTATGAGAACTTTTCGCAATATCGTATATCAAGGCTTTGAAATTAATCTCAAGGCCTTGAAGTCGATATGTGCGCTTATTGACAAAACTGTTTTTCAAGGATTAGAAGTGGATTTCAAGGCCTTGACATTGAAACCTGCAAAAGATTGTTAGTCACAATATAAGCGATAGAATGTGCGGAATATACAAGATCGACGCGACGATATGTTTATGAAGTTTGACCCTAACAACCACTCTCCGCCTAAGGTTTCCGACCCTAGGATTCTGACTATCTATGATCTAGTTTTTGTGAGTCCTAGATACAACCTAGAAGAACTTCCCTTCTTCTCTCAATGTAGCCTCAATGCTACGATCTAGTTAACTCTATTCTAGCAATAATAGCCTAGTTACTTCGGAGAGTAACACATCCGAGTATAACACTCTCTAGATATGTTAGTGGAGCTCTTGTGTTTATCTTCATTCTAAGGAAGTATACTAATGTAAGATTAAAGAGGAAGAAAAACTTTTGGATCGATGAAGATGTATGATCGCTTGAAGACTTAGTTTCTTATCCGTGTAAGAACTTGTTCTTCTTCTTCAAACGCCATCTTCAGTTATAGTCTTCTATGGAGATCTTCTATTAGCCGTTGTCCCATAGCCGTTGTAACGTTTCTATATCTCCATAGAATATGATGCTTGGTTGAACGAGATCTTTGTTGTGAAGTAGCCGTTGCAAGATCTTCAAATCAAGCCCTAAATTTTCTCTTGATAGTTGTTGTAGATCTTCTTCACCATATCTTCTTGTTAAGTCTTTTGAAGATCTTTTCCAGCCGTTTGATAATCTTCAATTCAACCGAGATCTTCTCACTTGGAAAGGCTAGCGGAGATCTTTTTCACTTGAGAACCGTTGAAGATCTTTGAGAATCTTCACTTTGAACCGAGATCTTCTTTGCCGTTGTAGATTTTCATATCTTCAAACTTGTCCAACTCTTCAATCCGAGATCTTTGTGTTGGTTTAGATCGAGTCTTCAAATGTCTTCGGTTGAGATCTTCTAAGATCTTCTAAGATCTTCTTCTAGATTCTCTCTTTTGGTAGTTTGTAGATGTGTGTGTGTTATAACTAATCCCTTGGCCGAGTCTTTCCTTTGTAATGCTTTTCAAGGCTCGAGTCCTTCCCTTGAAATGATTTTCAAGGCGTACACACATTTGAACAAACAAACCAAGACATGCAATCTAGAAATATAATCGATATTTGTTAGTTTATGAAACCGCATTTATATGTTAAGTCTTCCATCATTCACATAAAACAATTCAAAATTAAGGTGGAGTTATCAATCTCTTTCTTGATGGACAAAAAAATTATTGTACTTGCATTCAATGTTAGATATATGCATGCAATAAATATTTTAAAAATGTAGAATGCAGTAATGTCAAATCAATGTCTGATCAACATCACATAATGTCGGATCATCATCACATATAACTTCTCCCCTTTTGTCTTTTAAAAAGGGAGAAAAATAATTAAGTACGGGAGTTAATATATTATAGACCCATAATTTAAAAACAAAGTTTTCAAAACATCCCACAAACGTAGTTCAAGGACTTAAAATAAAAAGCAAATAAAATTTGAAGGGCATGTCAAGGCCTTGACATCTAGTTTCAAGGCCTTGAAATCGATTTCAAGGCCTTGAAATCGATTTCAAGGCTTTGAAATCTACTCTTGGTATTTCTCGTAGAACTTCTTTCTCCACTTGGATTGGCTATGTTCTTGCTTCTATCCCTGACCTCTACCTCTAATCGTCGTTTCCTTTCTTCATTACGGTACTCCTTCAACAACATACTCTTCGGTTGTCAAAACAGTTGGCTCGACATGGGTAGGGTGAATGATAGGTTTGTTTTGCACAATGTGTTGACAATTCAAAAGCACATTTGCAACCTTCTCCTGAATGTGTTGAGTTGCATCTTCAGTCAACAACATGATTTTCCTAGTGGTTGTGAAGGTTAGGGCATTGAGGAGAAACATCTAGTTGATCTTCGCATGCATTACAGATAAAACCTCATGGCTAGCATCCATCTTGCTCAACATATCCAGTTGAAAATCAGCCATTTCCCTATTCAGTGTTGTCAATTCCAACTCTAGTTCATCCAATCTTGTCTCAGAGACTGAAGGAGCTTTTGAAGAATATGTCACAAAAACAACCTTCCCTTTTAGTCTCCACTCTTCAGCAAGAGTTTTCTCGACCCCTAGCCGTTCCATACACTGTTCATCAATTTTTCCAATTGACTCATGTTTTTCCTCAGTAGAGGTGTCGATGGAAAAATGAGAAGATATTTTGGGGAGTAGATTTCCATAGGGCAAAAGTATGACTCTGGTGGAGTTAATGGTATGAACCATGTGATTTAAGATAAGATTGGGCAGGTCAACATGCAAACTAGACAAAATCTGATAGATCAACTCTAGGGTTTGATTTGTTAACAGTTCCCTCGATTTGGCTCGGGGATCACACATCTAACCAACACAGTAAAAACAATTTTGGCTTCTAAAGTTTGGGAGGTGTGAGTGAGTTGTCGAGAGTTGGAGTTGGGAATAAAAAACTGTTCCTTGCCCAACCTAATGCTTTCAGATTTAGACGGATGTTGGATGGAGGTAGTGGTGGAAAGCCCTAAAATATCGCATAAAACCGTTGGTGTGAGAGTTATGAGCGTACCTTTTACCACTATTTTAAGGGTTAGGGTTCCCCTATCCCTTTTGGATGAGAGGTTGACATAAAACAACCTGGTGAGTCTGGTGAAGGCAACTTCTCTAGGGTTCAAAACCTTCTAGATCAAGCAATTTTTGAACAAAGAGATGCATGGAAGCTGAAGCGTCTGCAAGAACTCCATATCGAACGAGTCATACATGCACAGTGGTCGATTATGGAATCTATCCAACCACATTCCCGTGGCTTTAAAATTCTGAAACCAGGTTGTCGGTAACCCGGTTTGAGTCGATATCTCCACATCTTCCTGAGTAGATGAATCTTCTAATACTGAGGAGATGTGAGCGTATTTGCTCTGTGAGTCGGAGCAAGATGGTTTGAGGATTTCATGGGAGCCATGGATGAGCATGTGTGAGAAATAGAGTTTTGAAATTTGAAAGGGTAAAGCACAAATGGATACTGTAATGCGTTGAAGGAAGGAAAAGAGATAAGTGGAGGGATGATTGCTTTTAAAGGGCATGTCAAATCAATTTAAGGCATATCAAGATCTTGAGAGAATCAAAGTCTTGAAAGCCGAAATTGATTTGCATGCTTTCCTAATAAATCACAACCAATTAATTTTCAAAATAAGATTTTTAATTTTGAAAACAAAATCTTGGTGAAAAATTTTGATTTTGAAAATTATTCTTTAAAAGAATTTAGTGATCAATCATCTAAAAAATGAAAACCATAAATCCGATCCATGGTTATCACTGTAGTCCTTGAAATCTGTTTCAAGACCTTGTATTGCATTTCAAGTTCTTAAAATGGAAAAGTGGACTTCATTATAAAGAGAAAATAAAACAATTTACTCTCCCTAAGAAAATGCTTCCTTGTTCAACATTTCAAGCTCCAATCTAATAAAATTGAATCGATCTTCAAGTAGAGGCTTAGTGAAAAATATATCCAAGCTGCAAGTTAGTCAAAATAAGAGATATCGATACGTCACCTTTTTCAACATGATCACATATGAAGTGATGTCTACGTCGATATGCTTTGTTCTTGAATGCTGCACAAGATTTTTAGTTATTGAAATAGCACTAGTATTATCATATTTAATAGGTATACCTTTGAGATCAAAACCAAGGTCACGAAGTTGTTGAGCTATCCATAGAATTTGTGAACAACAAGCTCCAACAACTATATATTCGGCTTCAGTTGTGGATAGGGCGACATAATTTTTCTTATTGGAGTGCCAAGTGATTAGGGATGACCCTAAGAATTGACAACATCTAGAGGTGCTCTTTCTATCGAACTTAAAGCCTACAAAGTCTACATTTGAATAGCCAACGAGGTGAAATGAGTTTTGACGTTGATACCATAACTCTAAATCCTTAATGCCATTGAGATACCGAAATATCCTTTTCACAACTATCAAGTGGGACTCTTTGAGATCAACTTGAAATCTTGCACACATGCACACACTAAACATAATGTTAGGTCGACTAACGATTAAATATAACAAAGAACCGATCATACCTCGATACTCCTTTTGTACAACACTCTTACCGTTTTTGTCTTGATCTAATGAAAGAGTAGAACTCATGAGAGTTTTTGCTACCTTGGATTGATCCATTTTATATTTCTTGAGAAAATCCTTGGTATACTTGCTTTGATTAAGAAAGATTCCTTTCTTAGCTTGAGTAACTTGAAGACCAAGAAAGAAATTCAACTCTCCCATCAAGCTCATTTACACATAATATTTGAAAATTCCTTGCATAGAGAATCGATAGTAGCACCAAATAATATATCATCAACATAGATTTGTACTACTAATAAATCGTTGCCTTTGGTTTTGACAAATAAAGTTTTGTCAATCACACCTCTTTTGAAATCATTTTCAAGGAGATACTTGGACAATCTTTCATACCAAGCTCGAGGAGCTTGCTTAAGACCATAAAGAGCTTTGTCCAATTTAAATACATGATCCGGAAAATCATCATTTTCAAAGCCAGGAGGTTGAGCAACGTAGACTTGTTCTTCTAAGAAGCCATTAAGAAAGGCACACTTAACATGTATCGAGTCAAGCAAATAAGATGTATACTTTCTTCGACAATTTTGGTACAGAATTTTGATTACCATGTCGATTAAGATTAAGATTTTGTCGATTAAGATTCTGATGGAGAAGAAGACCCTAAGGTTGAGCAATGTAGACTTGTCCAATTTAAATACATGATACAGAATTTTGATTACCATGTCGATTAAGATTCAGACCTGTAAAGTTATCACTCAAAGTACTATCATTGCTTTCATAAAAAACATGTATACTTTCTTCGACAATTTTGGTACGTTTATTGTAAACACGATAAGCTTTACTATTTGAAGCGTATTCAATAAAGATAGCTTCATCACTACGTGCATCAAACTTTCCAAGGTTGTCTTTGCTATTATTATGGACAAAGCACGCACATCCAAATGGTTTAAAATAGGAAATATTAGGTTTTCTTCCTTTAAAGAGTTCATAAGGAATATAATCAAAATAGGACGGATTAAGCATCTATCTAAGATGTAATTAACCGTGTTAACAATTTCGGCCCAAAAACTTTTTTGGCAAACTATTTTCTAAAAGCATAGTCCTAAACACGTCCTCCAAGGTACGGTTCTTACGTTCCACAACCCCGTTTGGTTGAGGTGTTGTAGGAGTTGAAAAGTTGTGTGAAATACCATATTTTGCACAAAACAAATCAAACTTTAGTTGGTCAAATTCTCTACCATGATCACTTCGAATAGAAACTATAGGTAGGTTTTTCAAAGTTTGCAACTCCTTACAAAGTTTTGAAAACTCAAACAAAGCTTCAGATTTTTTCCGTAAGAATGGGATCCATGTAAAACGAGAAAAATCATCCACGGTGACAAAGATGTACTGTTTTCCCTTAGGAGATTTGACACGCATAAGACCACATAAATCCATTTGTAAAAGTTCAATGGGTCGAGAAAACTTACAACCTTCTTTGGTTTGAATGAACCTCTTGTTTGTTTACCTTGTTTACAAGCCTTACATAGTTCATCAACCTTGAAGTTTAAGTTTGGTAAACCACGTACCAAATCCTTTGAAAGAAGTTTCTTCATCGTATGCATGCTTACGTGACCAAGTTGTTGATGCCAAACCCTTAGATCGTCATTCAAGGCCTTGAGACACGTTATCTTATTCTTGAAACTTGGTTAGTGCTCATTGAATACACATTATTGCATCTAGGAGCTGTAAACACGACATCACCAGATAATTTATCTTGAACTTCCCATTTATCCGAATCAAAGATCACTTTGTTCCCTTTGTCACATATTTGAGAGATGCTAAGCAAATTATATTTTAAGCCGTCAACAAGATAAACATCGTCAATAAAGTTAGATGAATTATAACCGATTTTACCAATGCCAATGATGTTACACTTTCCTTTATCACCAAGCATAATGGTTCCAGATGATTGCTTCTTTAAATATGAAAACAGTGAGCTTTTTCCACTCATGTGTCTTGAGCAAACCACCATCTAATATCAATTTATGCTCCTTAGCCTTGGTGATATCCTGCAAAACAGTAAACTTCAACCTTTTCGGGTAGACCAAATGACATATTTTGGTCCATATTCAGGTTCAATCATGTTTAGTGGTCTAGTACCTTTAAGAATCCAGATTTACTTAACTTGTTTCTTTAGACATAGAAGGTAAGTGTTTCTAATGATGTAGGGATCATTTCTTCTATATGGACAAATTGATTTTTCATAGCATGCATTATAGTCTATATTTTGGGATTGGTTTGGATATTTTATCATCATTAATCTGCATGCATGACTATATATTCTCGATGATTATGTCATTTTGTGTACCTTTGCAAGAATCGAGGTCTACACCTAGTTTTGTTGTAATTGTAGGAAAAATGGCATGTTATGGATCGATATGGAGCCAAAGGATCTAAGGAGTCATAGGAGCTGCATTATGGAGCATCGAGGAGCTACAAGGAAGGCATAGGAACCATGAAAGTTGGATAAAAACGAGATATAGGACCAGTTATGGAGATTTGCACGTAACAGCTCGACCACCTCGGTTCACTATGTTAGCACCTCAGTCGAGATGTCTAAATGGGCCTAGATCGAGACGGCCGGCCCACAGCCCAATGATATATTTTATTTTTGGCCTAGGATTTTCCTATAAGATTGAAGATAATTTCTGGATGGAAGGTGTGCTCAGACGGTTGATTAACTTGGGAACGGAATTTATTCCAAGGAAGAAGGAAATTGAAGGGAGATTTCTTGGAGCGAAAGTTTGAAGGCTTTGAAGGAAAGTTGTAAGGTTTTCTTAAGGAACGTTGATTGTTGTCTTTTGATTCGATTTTTGGAGGAACACAATTTGCTGTTTGTTTGGATTGTTTGTTTGTTTGATTATTGAGACCTTTTTGTTAAGGTTTTGTTGTTCTTTTATTGCTTCTTCAATTATACATTTGATTTTTATTATTATGATGATTGTTCGCTAAACCACCCTGCGATTCTAGGGTCATTGGCTGAAAGTTGTGGTATAGACGATGAAATAATGAACCTTTACCTTAGTGGACCCTGAAAGCTCAAGCTTTAACCAAACTACATCTCGTCTCGGTCGGTTCGTGGAGCATCTCGACCGAGATCAATAAGAATTGGGCGAGACGTGTGACTTGATTCGATCTATCCTGAGTTTTGGTTATAGTTTGCCAAATCCTATCCTTGTTCCACCTTTCCTGGTTCATACGCAAGCCTAGGATGAGACTTACCCGGTGATTCCTTTGCTTGTATACCTATGATTATGAGTGTCAGGTAAAAAAGATTTATCCTTTATTAGGGTTTGAGTGTGCCTTCATCCTACCTTTGGGAGTTAGCTTGAGACTTACCCGGTAAAGGTTACTTATATTACCTTAGGTGGTGTGTTGGTTTGAGATTATAGTTCCTTTCCTTAGTTCCTTGAGACTTACCCGGTGATAGGATCTTTTGTTTGGGATAGTGAGTAGTGAGACTTACCCGGTGATCTATTCTCACCTTAGAAATATCTTCCCTTGCAAACTCAGCTTTGTCCACGTTATCCTTAGAAATCTTGAGTCGAAACCACAACCGGATGCTTTGACCTCTAAAATCCGCATTCTTTTATCTGATTTATACATCATCTTTATTTTGCTGCTTAGTTCTTGATTGACAACCTGATATTTACCGTGTTTGATTTCACCATAGTCCTTGTGTTCGACCCTAGAGTATTTGCCATACTATGATTGATCCGTATACTATGAGTTCACATTTTGTTCAGGCTTTTATTTTAGATTATAAATTTAAAGCTATTTTGTTCATTATTCACACACCTCTGAGAGCAAACAAGTTTTTAGTGTCGTTGTCGGGGACTTGGTCAAGACCAAGTTCGGTATTTGGTTGTCTTTTAGGGCTTCTGCCCTTGTTACTACTGATTGCTTTACTTGAGTGATTTTGCAGGATCTTTCTTTAGGTTTATGTGAAGAACTCGTGTTGGGAAAGAAATCGTTCCTTACAATCCCGAACCAGAAAAGACTTACAAAAGAAGATTGAAAGAAGCTAAGATGGCAGCACAAGATAATCGAGATCTTGAAGTTGAATTGAAAGACGCACTAGAAGAACTTTGACTTAGTAATGAAGTTTTACAAAGGGAAAAAGAGGAAGCTCGTGCAAGAACAGAAGAGATCCGAGCTGACATGGCCGAATTCCAGGCTCATATACGACCTCGACCTGATGCGGTGGTCGAACCGAGGGTTAACCCTAACCTACCTGCACCGGCCGAGATACCACCTCCAATACCTCGGTTTCCAGCTAGGGTTGACCGAGTCATCCCGTTCATAGGTAAACCAAAAACCCTAGGTCAAAGGATGGACCCGAATCAACAAGTGCGGCGTCTGGGCGTTAATTTAGGAGATCCGGCTGAGCATGACTACGAGTTTCGACCTCAAGTCACCTCAACGATCCAACAATGTCAATTTGGAGGATTAGAAAGAGAATCTCCACATCAACACTTGCAAAACTATGAGATTATTATGGAGACTTTGAGACTTTCTAGGGTGGAGAACAACAACTACAAGTTAAGGCCTTTCTACTTCTCTTTGAAAGATAAGGCGCTTGCTTGGTATCAATCTCTCCCATCTGGAAGAGTTAACACATGTGAAGAAATAACTACAGAATTTCTCACTAAGTTCTTCCCCCCATCAAAAACTGCGGAGCTAAGTGATAAGATTAATGCTTTGTTATGAAGGATAGAGAAAGCTTGTTCAAGGACCTTTTGTTGGATTGCTCTCACCATGGGATTCCAAAGATTGAGTTGCTAGAGATTTACTTCAAGGGTTTGTATGAGGAAACTCAATTCAAACTCCAATCACTTTCTGCGGGCACTTTCATGGATACACCGGTTGATGAAGCTTGAGAGTTTGTTGAGAAACAAGCTTTACATATGAAGAAGTACTCCCATCGAAGGGTTGAAGATGGTGGAAAACGAGTTGGACCTCCGGAGCTGAATCTCACCATTTCGAGCGCTGCTCAACTTACTACCCTCAAAAATGAAGTCAAGGCTTTGAAAGAGCTTTTATTATCTCAAGCTAAAGGAGTATCCAAAGAGCAAGATGTTGGATACTTGGGGAGAGGAAACTATCAAGGGCCAAGGAATAAAAATTTCAACAACAACAACAAAAGGAATTTCAACAACAATTGGAGATCAAATCAAAACAATTCCGGTAACCCACATGCTGAAAATGCTCTAACTCCCCCATTTTCATCTTTTATTCCATTGAAGAGTCAAGAGCCATCTTCAAGCTCATCCCAGCAGCCTAAGGAAAAGACAGATGTTGTGTTGGAAGCAATAATGGCCAAGCTCAACGCCATGAAAATTTCTATGAATACATTCTCAAAGGCACAAAAAGCTTTGGAACATCAAGTTTTCAACAAGGCTAATAAAGCACCTAGAGATATGGGTACACTTCCAAGAAGGATGGAGAACAACCCAAAAAGGAAGGTTATGGCAATCACCACACGAAATGGATTGAGGACAAGTGATCCAGTACCTCGGTCGGACGACATTCTGGCAAAGAACACCTCGGTCGAGATGCCGGTCGAGAAGGAAGCCCGGAAAGCGAAAGATACATCCGATGTCTATGTTCCACTACCTGCTTACAAACCTCCACTTCCGTTCCGTCAGTCTAGGGCACGGGCACGTCTAGACAAACACTTTGGTAAGTTTCTAGACCTTATGAATAAGCTACATATTAACATACCTTTCATTGATGCAATCTTAGGTATGCCCGTCTATGGGAAGTTTCTAAAAGAGATCTTATCAAAGAAAAGGAAGATAGAAGACTTTGGTGAAGTACGAATGACCTCTAGATCTTCGGATCTCATTCAAATCATGAAAGAAAATATGCCACCAAAGCTAAGAGATCCCGGTTCATTTTGCATTCCCATCGAAGTTGGGGATGTAAATTACGATGCACTTTGTGATCTAGGAGCAAGCATGAGCATCATTCCTCTAGCACTTTGTGAGAATATCAGTCTTGAAGAACCTAAGCCAGTGAAGATGACTTTATACATGGGGGATTGTTCCATTACACGTCCCGTCGGAATCTTGGAGGGCATTCCCGTCAAGCTAGGTAATTTTTACATACCCATAGACTTTGTTGTGTTGGACATTCCTGCAAATTATCCTATTCGCATCATTCTTGGAAGACCATTGTTAGTATGAAATATTGTGATATTTTAGGCACGTTTTCTAAATGTATTTGATTCATATTGATAGTCTTTGATTGATCTTTGTGCATATGTGAGCTAGTATTGCCTATATTTTCGATATGGATGTCTACACTAGTTCTATGTTGATTATAGGTAATTTGGAGCTATTTCCGAACGGAATCGAGCAAAGGAGAGTTGAGTTGATATGTCCATAGATCGAGGACACTTTTTGAAGCAATTTGGAGTCTTAGATTGAAGAATGCACGAGTTCAGGGAAGAATCACGTTCTTGCCCTAAATTACGCCCTAAAACACGGCCGTATCACAAACCACGTTCAGAATTACGGCCGTGGATTCAGAGTCAGAATTCGATGTTCATTCCAGGGGATTCTACGGCCGTGGAACTAACCGTAATTGTTTCCACGCCCTAAATTACGGTCGTGGAATCTTCCATGACCGTGATCTTGGCGAATCTTTTCGCCACGCTTCGAAGCCATGATCTTTTGAAAGATTGGGCCGGGCCGACACTTTACCCTACACTATAAAAAGACGGACGAAGCAAGATTCCGTCACCTCGCTTACGACCTTTCAACCTTCGCTTAGCGGCAAACGCACGCTTACAATCGACGTTTAGCAACGCACAAACCCTCATCTTGGAGGTAATTTGGAGATCTCATTGAAGATCAAAGTTCGTATTGGAGAGTTGCTGTTTTGTGATTTTCGAATTGGTGGAAGATCGAAGTTCTTGGAGGGTTTTGCAAGAAGATCCCTCTTCTTGCTTAGGTTTGATTTAGGATCGGATTGACATCCCGTTTCTTTTCTTTCCTAAGATTATGATTGTTTACTCCGTTTTGAATCTTTTGATAAACATTTGTTCTTGACTGTGATTTTGAGATTCATTTGAAGATTATTGATAGTTCTTGAAAGTTCCCATCTTTTATCTTTTAATTCTTGAATTGATATCAATATGACTGTTATTGGCTAAAAACCCTTAACAATTCTAAGGTGAAGGGTTGATAGTTGTGGCATAGGTGATGATAGATCGATCGCAAACAGATTAGACCCTGAGAGTTAGAGAATTATCGCCGACAATCCCAAATTACGGGCTGTTCTTGAGTCCACGGCCGTGGAACCTCAAGAACTAACCGTGGTTTACCTTAAGTCTACGAACCTGCTTTTACTTTAATCTAAAGTTAAAGATTGGCTTTAGCTTAGCTTAGACTTGTCTTTTCTAGGTGGTAGTGAAGCCTCAACAACCTCTTCCTCACTTGTGAGTGTCATAACCTCAATCGATCAAGTTAGTCTTGACCTTTGGATTACAAGTTTGGGTATTTGACATTAATTCTCATCTCTAGAATCTTTCTATATTGAGCCTCAACAACCTGTATAGGGAGTGTCTTTTAGGTGAGTTACATAAGGTTTTTGGAACCTCAACCGTACGATTACCTTACATTAGTATACCTTTGCATATTTCCACTCTGTCTTTACATCATTAGCATATCTTGAATCTATTGCCACAATTAGATACCTGAAGCTTTAGGATTGTTGTTTTCCCAATATCTGCAAAACTCCCATATTCACCTGCTTGATAACTTGCAATTGAATTCGCTCCACCCAAATCCCTGTGTTCGATACTCTGGAATTCTTGCTTAACTACGTCGATCCGTACACTGCGGGTTCGCTTGCTTGATTCTAGTTTTATAAATTTAAAACTTATTTGCACACACCTCTAGGGGCGAACAAGTTTTTGGCGCCGTTGCCGGGGATTTGGTTTCGTCCGAATCCGGTAGCCGGTTGTCAAGCTTGGGAGCTTACTCTCGTTGTTTGATTTCCTTTGAGTGCATGCGCAGGTCTAGGAACACCGAAGATCTCTTACCTCTTGATCAAGAGCTAGAGAAAACCTTGAGGCAAAAGCGCAAGGAAAAGAGGATGGCTGAAGAAAACGAACGCGATCTTCAAACGGAGTTGGCGGAGAAGGAAGCTCAACTCCGATGGAATGAGACTCTCCGCCCGGATGAGATGGATCGTCATCAATCTCAAGTCAACGGTCTACAAGACATGATCGTCCAAATGAGGATAAAGATGAGCGACCTTGAAGATAAGGTAGGCAAGAGGTCCTCGAGAAGGAGATCAAGGTCTAGAAGAAAAAGCCACTCATCCGCTGATGATAGCGATTCTTCCATGCCACCGTTAGAAGAGATTGATCCCACGATCAACATGAATCCTTTCCATCCACAAGGAGCTACTAATCGCCGCATTCCACCTAGGAATGTGAGAGTCGAACGTGTGGATAATGAGCCAAGGACTCTTGGCCAACGGATGGATCCAACACAACAACCACGCCGCTTGGGTGTGAAATTTGACGCTGAAGATGTGCAAGGGTTTAGCTTTAACCCTCAAGTTATCACTCTTGTTCGCCAAAGTCAATTTGGCGGTACAAGTACTGAATCTCCACACCAACACTTACAGAACTTTGAGTGTATGATGGAGATGATGAGACCGAAGAACGCTACTACCAACAGCTATAAGCTCAAGCCTTTCTTCTTCTCCTTGAAGGGGAAAGCGTTATCTTGGTATCAAGCTCTTCCTAATGGGAAACTAGACACGTGGGAAGACCTTTCCGCAGAGTTTCTCACCAAATTCTTTCCGCCTTCCAAAACGGCGGAACTTAGAGGTAAGATCAATGCTTTTTCCATGAGACCTAACGAAAGTTTGTTTCAATCTTGGGAAAGGTTTCAGGATTTGCTCTTGGATTGCCCTCATCATGGCATATCCAAGCTTGCCTTGCTGGAGATTTACTACAAAGGGCTGGATGCGGGAACGCAATTCAACCTCCAATCCCTCTCATGTGGAACGTTCATGGACATGAGAGAAGATGACGCTTGGGACTTCATTGAGAAGCAAGCAAGAGTCATAGAGAAGTATTCCCACCGGAAAGTGGAGGGAAATCGTGTGGAGCAAGGAGCAAAGCTCACACATGAAGCTCAAAATCAGATTTTCTCCCTCAACAACGAGATCAAAGAGTTGAAGGAGACTATCAAGACCAACTTCCCAAGGCAACAAGAGAAGGATGTTGGCTATTTGGGCAACAACAACAGCGGTGATAACACCAACCGCAACAACAATAACCGGAACAATAACCGGAATAACAATTGGAATGGAAACAACAACAACCGGAACAACAACAATTGGAACAACAATCGGGGTTCAAACAACAACAATTGGCGCTCCAATCAACAAAATTCCGGTAACTCCTATCCTTCCAATTCCAATTCGCTAACTCCACCCTCTTCTTCCTCTACTCCTTTGAAAAGCCAGGGGCAATCATCAAATGGAGGAAACAATACGGGAAAGGAGAAGCCCGATCCCATGTTGGAGACAATCTTGGGAAAGCTTCAAGGGTTGGAGAACCGCATCATCAAGGTTGATGATCAAATTTCTAAGGTTGACAAAGCTCAAAAGGTTTTGGAAAACCAAATGTTCAACCATGCGGAGGAAGTTCCCAGAAATCAAGGGAAACTTCCAGGAAAGACGGAGGACAACCCCAAAGGGAGGGTGATGGCGATTACAACTAGGAGCGGAGTGACTACCACCGATCCGCAACCTACGTTCGTTGAAGTCCCCGTAGAGAAGGACAAAGAAAAGGGGAAGGAGAAGGAAGACGTCTATGTTCCTCCTCCAGCTTTCAAACCTCCCCTACCGTTCCCTCAATCTAGAGCGCGAGCGCGCCTAGATAAACAATTTGGTAAGTTTATAGAACTCATGAGCAAGCTGCATATTAATATACCTTTCATTGATGCTATTGTAGGTATGCCGGCTTATGGCAAGTTCTTGAAGGAGCTCCTCTCTAACAAGAGGAAGCTAGAAGATTTTGGTGAAGTCAAGATGAGTTCGGATTCTTCGGATCTCATCAAGACGATGAAGGAGAAAATGCCCCCAAAGTTGAAGGATCCGGGGTCATTTTGCATTCCCATTGGAGTGGGAGATGTCACATATGACGCTTTATGTGACTTAGGAGCAAGTGTGAGCATCATACCACTTGCGTTGTGCAGGAAAATCGGTTTAGGCAACCCTAAACCGGTGAAGATGACGTTATACATGGCGGATCGATCCATTACTCGTCCCGTCGGTATTGTAGAAGACGTCCCGGTCAAGCTAGGCAAGTTCTTTGTTCCCA
This sequence comes from Fagopyrum homotropicum, assembly GCA_033239125.1. Lineage (NCBI taxonomy): Eukaryota > Viridiplantae > Streptophyta > Magnoliopsida > Caryophyllales > Polygonaceae > Fagopyrum > Fagopyrum homotropicum. The sequence goes on along the minus strand of BSWB01000003.1, from coordinate 91,561,640 downwards.
TTGATTTTGTCGTGCTTGATATTCCTGCAGATAGTCCGGTCCCGATCATACTCGGAAGACCGTTTCTTGCAACTTCCGGCTGCATGGTCGATTGCAAGAATGGGAGACTCGCTTTTGATATTGGGGAAGAGAAAGTAGAGTTCGTTCTTTCCACTCTAGTGAAGGAGCCAATCTTTGATGAGGATATTTACGATATCCAAGATGAAGAAGGTTTGTCTAGGGAGGAGGTGAGTGCGATTCTCTTTAACGATCCTTTACAAAAGGTTATTACTATGAGTCTAACCAATGTAGGAGAAGAAGAAGAGTGCAAAGAGGAAATTGAAGCCTTGGAAGCACAAGAAGAGATGCATGAAGTGGAGTTTGAGAAACTCCAAGATGAGGCTGAGAATATTAGAATCCACGGTCACACCCTATATTCCACGACCGTGGTTTCCACGACCAAAATCGACTTCCATTCCAGAGCATTCCACGGCCGTGGAATAGAAGAGGAGACCGTAATTTTGGCCGTGGAAGATGGTGATCGGCATACCTCTTCAACTTCTTCTAATTCTTCTCCAACCCACTCAACATCCTTAGAAACTTCTAAGGAAACATCGGAAGCTCCTCAAGGATCATCGGAAGCTCCGAAAGTGATGGAACTCAAACCACTTCCTACTCATCTAAGGTACGCTTTTCTTGGATCTAATTCCACCCTTCCGGTTATCGTTAGTTCCGAATTAAGCATAGATGAACATGAACAGCTCATGATTGTCCTTAGGAAACATAGAAAAGCCATAGGCTATACCATTGAGGACTTAGTAGGAATTAAACCCTCCCTATGCATGCATAAGATACTAATGGAGGAAGACTTTAGAACTTCGAGACAACCTCAAAGGCGGTTGAATCCGACCATGAAGGAGGTTGTCAAGAAGGAAATTCTTAAACTTCTTGATGTAGGTATCATCTATCTTATCTCCGATAGCAAGTGGGTGAGCCCGGTTCAAGTAGTTCCGAAGAAGGGAGGAATGACGGTCATCACCAATAAGAACAACGAACTCATTCCTACCCGAACCGTAACTGGATGGCGAATGTGTATAGACTACCGCAAGCTCAACAACGCAACGCGGAAGGATCACTTTCCATTGCCATTCATCGATCAGATGCTCGAAAGGTTAGCACAACATTCATACTTTTGCTACCTTGACGGTTATAGTGGCTTCTTTCAGATTCCGATACATCCGGATGATCAAGAGAAGACCACATTTACGTGCCCTTGGGGTACGTTCGCTTATAGGAGAATGCCGTTCGGGCTTTGCAACGCCCCAGCCACCTTTCAACGGTGCATGATGGCCATCTTCTCCGAATATGTAGAGGAAATCATGGAAGTCTTCATGGACGACTTCTCCGTTTACGGTTCCTCTTTTAACGATTGTCTTTCTAACCTTTCTCTTGTTTTGCAAAGATGTGAAGACACTAACCTAGTTCTTAATTGGGAGAAGTGTCAATTCATGGTTAAGGAAGGAATCGTGTTAGGTCACTTAGTCTCTAGTAGAGGGATAGAGGTAGACAGGGCTAAGATAGAGACCATAGAGAAACTTCCTCCCCCAATTTCGGTGAAAGGGATAAGAAGTTTCCTAGGACATGCTGGATTCTATAGACGTTTCATTAAGGACTTTTCTAAAATATCAAAACCTCTCACTAATCTATTGATGAAGGATGCGGTTTTTGAGTTTTCACAGGAATGTCTAGATGCGTTCAACACCATTCGGCAAGCTCTAATTTCAGCACCCATTATCCAACCTCCGGACTGGACTCTCCCCTTCGAGATTATGTGTGATGCTAGTGACGTAGCCATTGGAGCTGTTCTTGGGCAACGAAAGGAAGGACGAACCCACGCCATATACTACGCTAGCAAGACGCTAGACGAAGCTCAGCTCAACTACGCCACCACAGAGAAGGAATTTTTAGCCATTGTCTACGCTATTGACAAGTTTCGCTCTTATCTTGTAGGTGCAAAAGTGATTGTCTACACGGATCCTGCTGCGATCCGGTACCTCCTTGCGAAGAAAGATGCGAAGCCAAGGCTGATTAGATGGATTCTTCTCCTACAAGAATTCGATCTTGAGATCCGCGACAAGAAAGGCTCGGAAAATTCTGTTGCGGATCATTTGAGTCGTCTAACACATCTAGAGGACAACCATTTGCCCATTGATGACTCCTTCCCGGACGAACACCTACATATCATAGAGGAGTGCATCAAGGTAATCTCCAAGGGTAACGAACCATGGTTTGCTGACTTTGTTAACTATTTGGTTTGCCAGAAGATACCGCCCGGACTATCCTACTCACAAAGGAAGAAGTTCTTCAAGGACGTCCGGGAATATTATTGGAACGAGCCTCTCCTCTTCAAGAGAGGTCCGGATGGCATCATCCGGCGGTGTGTGCCGGAAGAGGAGATGCAAAGTGTCATCCGCCATTGTCATTCACTACCTTGTGGAGGACACGCTAGTTCAAACAAAACTAGCGCAAAGGTATTGCAATCTGGATTCTATTGGCCTACTTTATTTAAAGATGTGCAATCCTTTGTTTCTTGTTGCGATGCTTGTCAAAGAACAGGCAATATCTCTAGAAGGAACGAGATGCCCCTTAACAACATCCAAGAGGTAGAGATTTTCGACGTTTGGGGAGTCGATTTCATGGGACCATTCCCTTCCTCTTGTGGAAACCAATACATATTATTGGCGGTAGACTACGTCTCTAGATGGGTGGAAGCGATTGCCTCTCCCACAAATGATGCCATGGTGGTGGTTAAGTTCTTCAACAAGACCATCTTTCCGCGATTCGGGACACCAAGGACGATCATTAGCGATGGAGGTTCTCACTTCATAGCCCGTCGCTTTGAAGCTCTTCTAGCCAAGTATGGGGTTACTCACAAGATCGCTACCCCTTACCATCCACAAACGAGTGGACAAGTTGAGATCTCAAACAGGGAGATCAAGGGAATTCTAGAGAAGACGGTTTCAAGGACTAGGAAGGATTGGTCCTTGAAACTAGATGACGCATTATGGGCATACCGGACTGCATACAAGACTCCCATAGGAACCACACCATATAACCTTGTGTATGGGAAGTCTTGTCATTTGCCGGTAGAGCTAGAGCACAAAGCGTTTTGGGCTATCAAATGGCTGAATTTCAGCATGAAGGAAGCGGGAGAGAAGCGTCTCCTAGACATCAACAAGCTGGATGAACTTCGCTTGAACGCCTATGAAAACGCCAAAATCTACAAGGAAAGAGCAAAGCGTTGGCATGATAAGCATATCATTCCAAAGGACTTCAAAGAAGGAGATCAAGTTCTCCTCTTCAATTCGAGACTTCGCCTCTTTCCAAGTAAATTAAAATCTCGTTGGACTGGACCTTTTCTAATTAAGCGTATTTTCCCCCATGGTGCAGTTGAAGTATGGGGTGAAGCTAGTGGAAGTTTTAAGGTGAACGGCCAACGACTCAAGAAGTACTCGCCGGAACTCCAAGCTGAGGAGTTTGCACCTACCGCACTCGAATAAGTGCGAGATTGGTCTAGCTACGGACCTTAAACAAAGCGCTTCTTGGGAGGCAACCCAAGGTATTGCATTCTCGTTTTGTCTTCGATTCATAGATTAGTTTAGAATAGACGTTTTCGCTTTATTTTGCCTCGATTTCTTCCGGTATGTTCGTGTTTTTGGTTGTAGGATCGATGGAAAAGGAGAAAGGAGGGATAATATCGAAGAGAAGTGACGAAATTTGGACTTTGAAGCTTTACAGAAGGTTCCACGGTCTAAATTACGGTCGTCATAGCTACAGTGGCCGTAATTCTCAAAAGCCTGTGAAAAATCACCAAAACCACGGGTCCGTACACTTCCACGGCCGTGGAATGCCCCGATAGACTGTGATTTTTGAAATTTTGCCTGCGAGTATAAAAGCCACACTTCATCACAAAAACCACCACAATTCTTCCCCAATTCCACGACCTAGATACCGAAAACCCGCAACCTCTCCCAATTCTTCATTCTCTAATCGTTTTTAACGATTCTTCGCTCTAAACTGCAGCAAATCCAACCACGAACAGGATCCAAGCAACAAATCGAGTGGAAATCGATCAACAAACGCGCATTTTGGATTTTTCAATCCGAAAAAGAGGTTATTTCTTTCTCTTCGATTCTCGCGGATTTGGTTCGTTTTTGCTATAGATTTTTAGGAAGAACTGACAAAGATTGGAAGGAATTAGATTAGGACTGCTTGTTGTGGTGATATTTGGTGAATTTGCTGAGATTCACGAGATTCTGTGACGAATCACGGTCTCTGGAGGTTCCACGGCCGTGGTTTCTATAGAACAGACCGTGATTTTTGCTGAAAATGGATTTCGTAAGGAGAGTTTCAGGAAGGATAAAGGAGAAGAAAGGGGAGCAAAATAAGAAAAGAAAGGGCAACCCCTCCACATCTAGGGCACCACCACCCTCATCTCCCTCACTACCATCCTCACCTTCACCTCCATCTTCACCACCTCACCCTAGCGTCCCAACCATACATGACGACCACCTAGCTGCATTTGAGAGGATAGAGAAGAGGGCAGTGATTGGCCCTAGGTATTTGTTGTTGGAGGATCTACATCCTCTCAACATAGTTGACGACCTTACATGGCTCTTGGATAGAGCCGGATTGACTGTCTTCACGAACATTCGTGAAGACGCCTATGAGGAGATCACCCGAGAGGTTGTGACGTCTTTCGAGCACAGCCATGTTGATAGGACCGTCTCCTTCCGTCTCATGAATCGAGACTACCAGTTGAGTATAGTTGAGTTTGGGGCCATTTTCGGGTTCCATGAGACCTACAATGGTCGATTCCCTAGCGGTATCTACCCTAAGGATTTCTGGGAGGAAGTAGCCATGATTTACGCCGACGAGGACCGTTGGCAACCCGCCGATACCAAGGCTAGATTGATGTACCATCTAGCCTTGAAGATAGCTCACCGTGTTCTTTCGGAGTGTCTCTTTCCTAGGACGGAGACGCCCCAAAAGATCAAGACGGATGAGCTATTCCTGCTCTACTGTATGCTCTACGGTCGCCGCGCAGATTGTGCTACTCTTTTGGCGGCTACGATGAGTAAACTGAAGAACAAGAGAAAGGGGAACATTGGATATGGTGGGATAGTGACCCACATGGCTAGGACATTTGGTGTGGATTTTTCAGGTTGCACCCGCATACCCGCCGTACCTCTAGGATTACATGCATTCATGGTCAGGGGACTCATCTTCCCCACACATAGAGGTCCGCCTTATGCGGGCATGCCTTGGGAGAGTAGGACAGGCAGGGGTATTGAGTGGCTGCCAGAGTATTCCATTGTGCAGGACGCCATAATTGGAAGGAGACGTTCGCTGCGATGCATGCGCACAGGCTTGTAGCTCCCCCTTTTGTCCCACCACCGGTTGAGGATGAGGAGGAGATGGGAGAGCAGTACGAGAGTGGTGGAGGAGCGGAGCAGGAGTTCGGCACGTTTCCGGATCAGCCGGAGGCGGTCCCGGATGTACCTAGGCGCTCTCCACGTCCAGCTAGAGCTTCAGGCTCGTCATCTCGCCGCGCCAGCGTGAGTGAGAGGCCCACGTGGATGACTACACCTCCCACTTGGTACGACACACCCCCTCCTTGGTCCACGACGCAGCCAGCAGCACCACCACCACCACCAGCACCAGCACCAGCCGATGCCCCCGCATGGTATGATCACGCCCCGGGATGGTATGAGAGGATGCCGGATTGGGCTACCGGACTTTCAGAGAGAGTCGGAGCGCTAGAGATCCGGGCGGATGCTAGAGACGGACGCCTAGACGACCTTGACCACATGATGAGGGACGTCTACCGCCAGCAGTTCGGGCGGTTCTATGATCCAAGTTTCTCTCCATTTCCACCTCCACCGGCGCCGCAGTGATCGATGCATGACCGTTTGATTTAGACATTCCCGCCACCACTTGTGAGTTTCTTTTTCTTTTCTTTCTTTTATTCTTTCTTTTGAACATTAGGGACAATGTTCGTCCTAAGTATGGGGTGGGATGTACTAAAGTTTGTAATAACTCTACTCTCTATGTTTGCTTCATTTGAGACTATCATTGCATGTTCATTATGTGTTGCACGTTTCCTTATTGCATTGCATGAAAAGTGACTTGAAAAACCCATAAAAATTGAAAAATTTTGAAAATTTTGAGCTTCTAATGAATTGAGATGATTTCCATGATAATCACTACTTGTGAATTGAGTTCGATGACAATTGCATGCTTAAAAGGGTTGTAAATCGAAAAGAATTTAAATGAATGAATTCTACCTCTTTTACAAGTTTTATAATGTGAAAACATTGCCTAAATCATGTTGAGAGATTGAAGTTGAAATCACATTATAAGTTCCTATACTTCTTGTTGAAATGATTAAGGCAATTCAATACTTTCTTTCCTCTTTCTTTGATCATCAAGCTCCTCATTGAAATATTAGCCTCCTTTACCTATCCGGGAATTTGGAAAAGTGAATGAGAAAAAGGCATGTTTGATGTGGGAGGGCCATGAAAGCAATTAATTGCAATCAATTGAATAGAAAGAAATTATAGGTTTGGGGAAGTTAATCATGACGATGAGTAACTCGGCACCATTCACATAGCCGGGTGTTTGTGCCTTGCCAAAGTCGGATTGAGCGATATTCCTAGCGGATTATGGTATGTGCGCTAAGGGTTTGAGGCATCTCATGAAAATTGAGAAACGCCAATCTCCTAGGCTTCGGTTTTTGTGCACCTCTATCCATAACTCCAAAAGCAAAGTCGAAAAGAAGAGAGCGAAACTCTAAGTTGAAGTGTTGCGGGAACCGCATAAGAAGAAGAAGGTAGTTGTCCACTTTCCCGGATTTATGCACCACTTCCCCTTAAAGTTTTCCCTTCCCTTCCATACTCTAGACCTTTTCTTTGAAAGTCCTTAAGATCAAAAGAATGTTATATGACTTGGTGATCTAAATTGGAGCTTCTTATGATTGATTTTGATAATGTTTGAAGGTTATAATGCTTGTTTAGAAGTTGAGTTGATTCATGAATTTTCTTTACCTTTTACTTTTTGATTAAGTGTGTGAAAGTTTGAAAAACGATTGAAGCAAGGTTTGAGAATGATCTATTCTTTAGAAGTCACATTCATCCAAAAGAAGGTACACATATTTCATCCTAACTCTTGTTTTAAGGCTTTTTGAAGGACCTTGCTTAGGGACAAGCAAGTGCTAAGTATGGGGTTATTTGTTAGTATGAAATATTGTGATATTTTAGGCACGTTTTCTAAATGTATTTGATTCATATTGATAGTCTTTGATTGATCTTTGTGCATATGTGAGCTAGTATTGCCTATATTTTCGATATGGATGTCTACACTAGTTCTATAATGATTATAGGTAATTTGGAGCTATTTCCGAACGGAATCGAGCAAAGGAGAGTTGAGTTGATATGTCCATAGATCGAGGACACTTTTTGAAGCAATTTGGAGTCTTAGATTGAAGAATGCACGAGTTCAGGGAAGAATCACGTTCTTGCCCTAAATTACGCCCTAAAACACGGCCGTATCACAAACCACGTTCAGAATTACGGCCGTGGATTCAGAGTCAGAATTCGATGTTCATTCCAGGGGATTCTACGGCCGTGGAACTAACCGTAATTGTTTCCACGCCCTAAATTACGGTCGTGGAATCTTCCACGACCGTGATCTTGGCGAATCTTTTCGCCACGCTTCGAAGCCATGATCTTTTGAAAGATTGGGCCGGGCCGACACTTTACCCTACACTATAAAAAGACGGACGAAGCAAGATTCCGTCACCTCGCTTACGACCTTTCAACCTTCGCTTAGCGGCAAACGCACGCTTACAATCGACGTTTAGCAACGCACAAACCCTCATCTTGGAGGTAATTTGGAGATCTCATTGAAGATCAAAGTTCGTATTGGAGAGTTGCTGTTTTGTGATTTTCGAATTGGTGGAAGATCGAAGTTCTTGGAGGGTTTTGCAAGAAGATCCCTCTTCTTGCTTAGGTTTGATTTAGGATCGGATTGACATCCCGTTTCTTTTCTTTCCTAAGATTGTGATTGTTTACTCCGTTTTGAATCTTTTGATAAACATTTGTTCTTGACTGTGATTTTGAGATTCATTTGAAGATTATTGATAGTTCTTGAAAGTTCCCATCTTTTATCTTTTAATTTTTGAATTGATATCAATATGACTGTTATTGGCTAAAAACCCTTAACAATTCTAAGGTGAAGGGTTGATAGTTGTGGCATAGGTGATGATAGATCGATCGCAAACAGATTAGACCCTGAGAGTTAGAGAATTATCGCCGACAACCCCAAATTACGGGCTGTTCTTGAGTCCACGGCCGTGGAACCTCAAGAACTAACCGTGGTTTACCTTAAGTCTACGAACCTGCTTTTACTTTAATCTAAAGTTAAAGATTGGCTTTAGCTTAGCTTAGACTTGTCTTTTCTAGGTGGTAGTGAAGCCTCAACAACCTCTACCTCACTTGTGAGTGTCATAACCTCAATCGATCAAGTTAGTCTTGACCTTTGGATTACAAGTTTGGGTATTTGACATTAATTCTCATCTCTAGAATCTTTCTATATTGAGCCTCAACAACCTGTATAGGGAGTGTCTTTTAGGTGAGTTACATAAGGTTTTTGGAACCTCAACCGTACGATTACCTTACATTAGTATACCTTTGCATATTTCCACTCTGTCTTTACATCATTAGCATATCTTGAATCTATTGCCACAATTAGATACCTGAAGCTTTAGGATTGTTGTTTTCCCAATATCTGCAAAACTCCCATATTCACCTGCTTGATAACTTGCAATTGAATTCGCTCCACCCAAATCCCTGTGTTCGATACTCTGGAATTCTTGCTTAACTACGTCGATCCGTACACTGCGGGTTCGCTTGCTTGATTCTAGTTTTATAAATTTAAAACTTATTTGCACACACCTCTAGGGGCGAACAACCATTCCTTGCAAATTCAGGATGCAATGTTGATTGTAAGAACGCCACATTGTCATTCAATATTGGGAAGATCATGTGGAGTTTGCACTCTCAGCCACGATGAAGGGACAACCCTTAGAAGAAGACATTTTTAACATCTATGATGAAGAAGATTCTAGAGAATTAGTGAGCTCTATATTAATTAAAGATCCTCTTGAGAAAGTTTTGAGTTTTAGTATGATGGAGGAAGGTGTAGATGTTTCATGTGATGCAGATATACGAAGCTTGGAAGCATTGGAAGAAGATCCAAGAGCTGGATTTGAAGAACTCGTCAAGGAGCCGAAAATCACATTAGGTTTTGGTCCTTCTCCCAGCATCTCGACCGAGATGACTTCTGGAGCAAACGAGATGAGGTTCATTGGAGATCACCTTGGGCTATCATCTCGGTCCTTGACCAATATAGCTTTTGAAGCTAACGAGGTGAGGTCAACTAGAGATCACTTTGGTTCATCACCTCGGGTGGAACCAAAGCACCTCGACCGAGTCCAATCTAGGGCAAACGACATATCCACTTCTTCAAGGGATATATTCTTATTAGATGATGCCAATGTTTCTTCCATCTCTTCTGAAGTCTCCAAATCCTTTTCCAAAGAGGAGGGCGGTACGAATCCAACACTTAAGGCACCTCCTATCTTAGAGCATAAACCTCTTACACATCACTTAAGGTACGCTTTCCTTGGTTTGAATTCTACATATCCTGTCATTGTTAGTGCTACTCTTACTGAAGATGAATTGTCTAGGTTAATGCATGAGTTGAGAATACATAGAAAGGCGTTGGGTTATAATATTGATGATCTTGTTGGTGTTTAGCCTTCTCTTTGCATGCATAAGATACTAATGTATGATGATCATAAGTCTTCAAGGGAACCTCAAAGATGGTTAAATCCGATCATGAAAGAGGTTGTGAAGAAAGAGATTCTTAAGTTTCTTGATGCAGGAATCATATTTCCCATATCGGATAACAAATGGGTGAGTCCGGTACATGTAGTTCCCAAGAAGGGCGGGATGACCGTTATAACCAACAAGTACAACGAGTTGATCCCCACAAGGACCGTTATAGGATGGAGAATGTGCATTGACTATCGAAGATTGAATTTGGCAACGAGAAAGGACCATTTTCCTCTTCCATTCATTGATCAAATGATTTAACGGTTAGCACAACACTCCCATTTCTGCTACTTAGATGGTTATAGTGGTTTCTTTCAGATTCCTATCCATCCGGATGATCAAGAGAATACCACTTTCACTTGTCCATGGAGGCCATTTGCTTATCGGAGGATGCCGTTCGGATTGTGTAACACACCCTCCACTTTTCAGCGTTGTATGATGGCTATCTTTTCCGAGTATATTGAGGAGATCATGGAGGTATTCATGGATGATCTTTTTGTATATGGTTCCTCTTTTGATAATTGTTTGGCTAACCTTTCTCTAGTGTTACAACGTTGTGAAGACACTAATCTCGTTTTGAATTGGGAGAAGTGTCACTTCATGGTTAGCGAAGGAATTGTTCTAGGGCACCTCGTTTCAAACCGAGGTATAGAGGTCGATCGAGCTAAGATCGAGACTATTGAAAAACTTCCCCCACCTTGTTCTGTTAAAGGTTTTCGGAGTTTCCTTGGGCATGCAGGTTTCTACAGGAGGTTCATCAAAGATTTCTCTAAGATCTCTAAACCTCTTACTAATCTTTTGAATAAGGATGTTGTTTTTGAGTTTTCGCAGGAATGCCTTGATGCTTTTTATAGGATAAAAGAAGCATTGATCTCCGCTCCCATCATTCAACCTCCTGCTTGGACCTTGCCCTTTGAGATCATGTGTGATGCTAGTGATGTGGTTGTAGGAGCAGTTCTTGGACAGAAGAAAAATGGCCGGACCAACACTATTTACTATGATTGCAAAACGCTAGATGAGGCTCAACTGAACTACGCCACCACCGAGAAGGAGGTCTTGGCAGTTGTCTTTGCATTTGAGAAGTTTCGTTCTTACTTAGTGGGAGCGAAAGTTATTATCTATACTGACCATGCAACTATTCGATACTTGCTAGCTAAGAAGGAAGCAGAGCCACGTCTTATTCATTGGATTCTCTTGCTTCAAGAATTTGACTTAGAGATTTGCGATAAGAAGGGATCCGAGAATTCTGTAGCGGATCACCTCATCCGGCTACCACCTACCTCGTTCAACAGGGATGATCTCCCCATTGATGATTCATTTCCCGATGACCAGTTGTATTTGGTGGAGCATTGACTTCATCAAATTTCTGATGGTAATGAGCCTTGGTATGTTGATATTGTTAATTATCTTGTTTGTCAAGAAGTATTTCCAGGATTGACATACGCCCAAAGGAAGAAGTTTTTCCAAGATGTACGTCACTACTATTGGAACGAGCCTCTACTTGTCAAGATAGGACCGGATGAGATGCTTAGACGCTGCATTCCGGAGGACGAGACTACAAGTTTCATACGGCATTGCCATTGACTTCCTTGTGGAGGACATCCTAGCGCTCACAAAACGTGCGCTAAGGTATTACATTATGTTTTTTTTGGCCTTCATTATTTAAGGATGTGGAAACGTTTGTTGCTTCTTGTGATGCATGCTAAAGAACAGGAAATATATCTAGGCGGAACGAGATGCCACTTAATAATATTTAGGAGGTCGAGATCTTCGATGTGTGAGGAGTTGACTTTATGGGACCTTTCCCATCATCTGTTGGAAAACCTCTACATTCTCTTTGCAGTTGATTACGTCTTTAGATGGGTAGAAGCCATTGCTTCTCCCACTAATGACGCCATGGTGCTTGTGAAGTTCTTTAATAGGACTATCTTTCCATGCTTTAGAACACCTCGAGTCATCATTAGCGACGAAGGAACACATTTTACAGCCCGGAAATTTGAGGCACTTCTATCGAAGTATGGGGTAACCAATAAGGTAGAAACCCCTTATCATCCTCAAACTAGTGGACAGGTGGAGATCTCTAATGGAGAAATCAAGGCAATTCTGGAGAAGACCGTCTCAAGAACAAGGAATGATTGGTCTATGAAGTTGGACGATGCTCTTTGGGCGTACAAGACCGCATTCAAGACTCCCTTAGATACCACCCCTTACAATTTGGTATATGGGAAGTCTTGTCATCTTCCTGTTGAGTTGGAGCATAAGGCGTATTGGGCGATCAAATGGATCAATTTCGACCTCAAGAAAGCGGGAGAGAAGAGGCTTTTGGATATCAATAAGTTGGAAGAGTTACAGTTGAATGCCTATGAGAATGCCAAGATCTATAAGGAGAGAATTAAGAAATGGCATGACAAGCACATCATCCCTAAGGAGCTCAAAGAAGGAGATCTTGTTCTACTCTTCAACTCCCGCATCCGCCTCTTTCTAGGTAAGTTAAAACCTAGATGGACAGGACCTTACATTGTGAAAAATGTTTTTCCCCATGAGGCCTTTGAAGTATGGGGTGAAACTAGTGGAAGCTTTAAGATCAATGGTCATAGGTTGAAGAAGTATCAACAGGAAGTTCCAGGTGAGGAGATTGCACCCTTTCATCTTGCTTGAGAGTGACGTACGGTCCAGCTAGCGACCTTAAACGAAGCGCTTCTTGAGAGACAACCCAAGGTATTGCTTTCTTTTTCCTTATTCTAGACTATTTTAGTTAGTTTGCTTTGTGTTTTTGTTTCCTCTTGGACCTGAATTAGCTATTACCCAAGAAGAAGAATTACAACTCAGGGAACACATGGATGGTTTGATGTTCGAGAATTTGAGAAAACGGAGTTCGACTGACACACATCTCGGATGTTGTCAAAGCATCTCGACCGAGATTGAATTCGCTCAACCGAGGTAATGTTAACTAGGAATCACCTCGTTCCGGCACCTCGTTCAAGAAACCACCTCGACCGAGATGAAATCAAAATTTGTAAGGGGTATAAAAGGGGAAATACTTTCTCCCTCTTCAACCCTGACCTCTCTCTCTCTTGCCTCGACTGAGTCAGCGCCTCCTTGCTCTCAAATCTTCAAATCTCAACCATTTTGCTCAATTTTTGATCATCGGGAGAAGCAAGACAAACGGATCTCAAGCAAGAATTCTCGCTCAAATCCATCCTACGCTACAGAAATATGGGTATTTCGTTCGTAACCCTACTCATTTGGTTTCGGTTTGATTTTGCTCAGATTAGAGGATATTTGTTGCTGTTTGTTGTTGGAAACTGTTTAAGTACCCCTTAGAAAGCCTTTGGTAGTGAGATTTGGGGGAAATTGTTACAGATTTGGAGCTTCAATATACGTAGCCTCTTCGCCTCGGTCCACTGTTTGCATCTCTGACGAGATACAGTAAGAACCGACCGAGATCACCTGTAGTTATGGATAACTTGCGTCGATCCTATCGTCAATTGGCTCTCAGAGATCATCTTTCCTCTCGACAACCCTCTCCTTAACCCCCCGTAGCCACAGGTCCCGGTTATCCATGAGAGATTCCAAGACGATTTTGATCGCATTTGTGGTCGGACCGTCATTGCTCCGCGGTATGTAGGCATTAGTGATTTTGATTGTCTGCATGTCGTTGAGTATTTATAGAAGATGGTCTCTATGGTCGGACTGGAGACCTTTCTATCCATTCGTGCGCCGGCTTATCTGGAGCCAACGTTTGTATTTCTGAGTTCCGTCACTTATGTGCCGATGAAGTAGGGAATCAATTTCCGCCTTCTAAACAAGAACTATGTTATCCCCATGGACCAGTTTGGAGAGATCTTCAGGATTCATCCTCCTACCGCTACAAATTTCCCATCCCGCCGACATGCTCGTGATTTGTGGGAGAGAATTGCCCATATTACTTCCCATCGAGATAGATGGCAGCCACGGGACTCTAGGAAGCGCATAATTTACCATCTCGCCTTCCATATCACTCATAGGATCTTCAGCGAGATGCTTCTAGCGCGTATTGAGACGCCTCAGAAGGTCCGCCAGGGTGAGTTATTTGCTATGTTTTGTATGGTTACAAGTGGTATTTCAGACTTCTCTGCAATGCTAGCTGAGGAGCTTCACAAGGTAAAGGGAAAGAAGAAGGGTGATATCTGCTTTGGGGGATTGGTGACTCATATTGCCACTGTTATGGGTCTAGATCTGTCGGCTTTTACTTTGGCTGCGGCGCCGAAGCCGCTTGGACTACATGAGTTTGTTATGGGTAGAGTTCTCGTTACCCGCGATCTTGGCCCCCCTCATGTGGCCATGCCTTGGAAAACGAAATTTCCTAGAGGCATTCCGTGGTCGCCACAATTCACCATATTCGACCCTTAGAACTGGTCGACAATTTGGTATCCTATCATGTAGATGGTTGCTATAGATGCAGAGTTAGGATCTGATGATGACGATGACAACGCTGGTGGAGCCGTGGCGATGAATACTGGTACGGATACCGCCGGCCTTAGTATTCCCACCGTCGACCTTGATGATGAGGCTACTGAGGATGAGCGGGAGATACCAGCTGCTCTAGTAGAGATTCCTCATCCATCACGACAACAGTGAGCTCGCCGCCGCCGTGACCCCGAGGCGCACCGGAGGATTGATGACCTTACACAACAAATGACAGAGTCTTTTTGGGCTCTACATACCGACATGACCTCACACTTTGCTGCTCAGACTCGCTTTATTAGGACTTGGACACAGGAGATACAAGAGAGCCAGCACCACCAGCGTCAGATGGGGATGCTGATGTTCGAGCAACAGATGGAGTATCCTTTCGATCCTACTCAGTATCCATAAATTCAACCTCCGGCCGACGATTGAGCTTATTCTGGATCATGTTCTTGTTTCTATTGATGTTCTGCTTTGTCATTAGGTGAGTACTTTGATTCTGACTTATATTTGACCATTGGGACAATGTGTCTCAATTATGGGGTATTTGACTTGCCTGGATCTGTAAACTGTAATAGTTGTTGACTTGATGACTTTGCTTATGATCATATTTTCCTACATGTTCTTATATATGTCTCTCTACATGCAATGCATACGGATTTTTGATTGAAAAAACGTCAAAACTGGACTATAGTTTTTTTGACCTCGACCGAGACGACTTGGTCAAACGAGATTGTGACAATTGAGGTTCACCTCGGTCGATCATCTCGGGTGTTGTCAAACCACCTCGACCAAAATGATTTTGAAACTGAAGAAAATTTCGAAACGTTTTGTTCCTCAATTCTAGATATGACCTCGATAATGATATTTGCATGCAGATTAGCTTTGAAATCTTTACGTGTTCAAAAGGTTTTATGATATGTTTAAGTTAGTTGAATATTTTGTTTGAAATTATAGCATGTTTAGTATTTTGTTTTATCAAAATCATGTTGAATTTGATGGTTGAAACCACTTTATAAGTTCTCTCACGTTCTTCATGGGATGATTAAGGCACTTCGCTTCTCTTCTTCTTCTTCTTCTTCTTCTTCTTGATCATGTGTTTAGCCCTTCATATATATATATATATATATATATATATATATATATATATATATATATATATATATATATATTTTCCTCCCTTTACCTATTCGGGAATATGGATGCAATTGATGAAAAGCGTGTGAAGTGAAGTTGAGATTATGGTTGAAAGTGTTAGAAAAATAGGTTTGGGGACATTGATCTTAATGATGAGTAACTCGGCACCATTCACATAGCTGGGTGTTTTTGTCTTGCCAAAGTCTGATTGATCGATAGCCCTAATGGGTCATGGTATGTGCATCAAGGGTTTGAGGCATCTCAAGAAATTGAGAATCATTAATTTCCTAGGCTTTGGTTATTGTGCACCTCTATCCATGTTCTCAAAAATAAAGTAAAAAAAGTGAAAGTATGTAAGGAAGAATGAACAAAGCTTATTGGTGGAAGATGTTTGGAATTCAAGAAGTGAAGTAAGGATCCTATTCCCGGATTTCAGCACCACATTACCCTATATACATCCCATCCTAACACATCTGTTGACCTCTATTTGAAACCCCTTGAGACCTTGAGTATGTTGATTGAATTTGTGGTTTAAACTGATTATACGTGATTGATTTCGGTAAATATGATTTACTATGCATTCTATGATTTTATGAAAAAGATGATCAACTTTCTTATATTCATAATATGTTTTGGGCATGCATTGATTTATTTTCTATGAAGCATTATCTTAGGGTGATTTACGAGTGGAAGCACACCACCAAAAGTTTTGAAAAATATTTTTCATTGATTTTTTGATGACTTATAACCCATTCTATCTTGTATCTAAGATTTGAATCTTGCTTGGAGACAAGCAAGGGACAATTATGATGTATTTTGATAACATGCATTATAGTCGATATTTTCGGGATTTGTTTGAACGTTTTATCATCATTAATGTGCATGCATGGCTATATATTCTCGATGATTATGTCATTTTGTGTACCTTTGAAAGAATCGAGGTCTACACCTAGGGTTGTTGTAATTGTTGGGAAAATGACATGTTATGGATGGATATGGAGCCAAAGGATCTAAGGAGTCATAGGAGCTGCATTATGGAGCATCGAGGAGCTACAAGAAAGGCATAAGAACCATGGAAGTTGGATAGGAACGAGATATAGGACCAGTTATGGAGATTTGCACGTAACAACTCGACCACCTCGGTTCACTACGTTAGAACCTTGGTCGAGATGGCTAAATGGGCCTAGATCGAGTCGTCCGGCCCACATCCCAATGATATATTTTATTTTAGGCCTATGATTTCTATAAGATGGAAGATAATTTCTGGATGGAAGGTGTGCTCGGACGTGATTAACTTGGGAACGGAATTATTCCAAGGAAGAAGGAAATTGAAGGGAGATTGCTTGGAGCGAAAGTTTGAAGGCTTTGAAGGAAAGTTGTAAGGTTTTCTTAGGGAATGTTGATTGTTGTCTTTTGATTTGATTTTTGGAGGAACACAATTTGCTTCTTGTTTGAATTGTTTGTTTGTTTGATTAGTGAGACCTTTTTGTTAAGGTTTTCTTGTTCTCTTATTGCTTCTTCAATTATACATTTGATTGTTATTATTATGATGATTGTTGGCTAAACCACCCTGCGATTCTAGGGTGATTGGCTGATAGTTGTGGTATAGATGACGAAAGAATGAACCTTTACCTTAGTGTACACTAAAGCTCGAGCTTTAATCAAACTACATCTCGTCTCGGTCGATTCGTGGAGCATCTCGACCGAGATCAATAAGAACTGGGCAAGACGTGTGACCTGATTCGATCTATGATGAGTTTAGGTTATAGTTTGTCAAATCCTATCCTTGTTGCACCTTTCCTGGTTCATACGCAAGCCTAGGATGAGACTTACCCGGTGATTCCTTTGCTTGAATATCTATGATGATGAGTGTTAGGAAATAAAGGTTTATCCTTTATTAGGGTGTGAGTGGGCCTTCGTCCTACCTTTGAGAGTTAGCCCGAGACTTACCCGGTAAAGGTTAGTTCTATTCCCTTAGGTGGTATGTTGGTTTGAGATTATAGTTCCTTTCCTTAGTTCCTTGAGATTTACCCGGTGATAGGATCTTTGGTTTGGGATAGTGAGTAGTGAGACTTACCCGGTGATCTATTCCCACCTTAGAAATACCTTCCCTTGTAAACCACAGCTTTGTCCACGTTATCGTTAGAAATCTTGAGTCAAAACCACAACTAGATGGTTTGACCTCTAGAATCTGCATTCCTTTATTTGATTTATACATCATCTTTGTTTTGCTACTTAGTTCTTGATTGACAACCTGATATTTACCATGCTTGATTTCACCATAGTCCTTGTGTTCGACCCTAGAGTATTTGCCATACTACGATTGATCCGTACACTGCTGGTTCGCATTTTGTTCAGGCTTTTATTTTAGGTTATAAATTTAAAGCTATTTCGTTCATTATTCACACACGTCTGAGAGCGAAATATTTTAGATGCCCCTTTTTACAACAATAGAAACATGTGGGCATATGTGAACTTCCTTTAGCTTTAACAAAACTGGTAGTCGTTTTTCTTGGAAAACTCATGTGATAACCGATCCACTCTTGTTAAGAGAGGATTGCTGTCCACCCATAATCCTTTCGAGAGTGGCTTTCGAACGAGTGAATTGAATAAGTGCAACCTTCTAGTCTCTACACGTCACAGTTAGATCAACCTTCTCTTTCTCTAGATTAATATAATCTTGATATAGAGAAGAGAAATTGTCCTTAAGAATTGCATTTTCCGATTCTAAGGCCTTGATATTGTCATCAAAGTCTAACTTTTCAGTGTTGAGATTTTCAACTTCCAGAGACAATTCACTTACTCGTTTCTCTTGTTTGATAAGCTTTTCTCTTAAGACGCTTATCGTTACCCTATGTTCTTTATCACATATGATAATATCTTTAAGAAATTATGTGAGTTCTAGGTTAGATTGTGACATAATAGTACTTACCACACTATCAACATAGAGGTTTGGATCCTCTTCTTGATCGGCCATTTAAGCACAAGTTTGCTTGATCATTTTCGTCTTCTGACTCATTTGACGAATTTGAGTCATTCCATGATGCAATCATGGCCTTCTTCTTTCGATCATTCTTCCTGAAGTTATTCCTCTTCTTTTGTGGATAATCCTTTACGAGATGATATGCTTCACCACATTCAAAACAAGTCAATACTTTAGTTTTCTTATTAGGGTTAGAAAACTTACCTCTAATCTTCATGATCGTGAATATTCTTTGTTGTTGGTGAATTTACTTCTTCATTTGAAGAATTCTTGAAAGACCTCTTAAAATCAAGGTGAATGGATCTTCTCCTCCTCATCACTCTCTTCATCATTCGGATGGAATGTTATCCTTCTTGGATCTTAGGGCAAGATTCTTTGTGCTTGATGACAGCTCTCCATCTTCTTCACCAAGAACCATTTTATGAGTGATTAGCTTTCCAAGAAGGTCGTCAAGAGGTAATGTTGTGAGATTCTGAGCTTATTCAACGGCGGTCACCTTTGCTCCCAGGCCACTTAGCTTTAGGCAAGGTTCTCAAAACTTTCCTTACTTTTTCTTCATTTGTGAAGACCTTTCCAAGTGAATCAAGATTGTTCACAATTTCAGTGAAACATGTGAACATCTCTTTGACTGTCTCGTTGGAATTCATCTTGAATAATTCGTATTGCTTGAGGAAGATGCTTATCTTTGTCTCGTTGGAATTCATCTTGAATAATTCGTATGTAACTATTAACTTGTCCCATATTTCCTTTGCATGATGAGACACAGTTTAATTCATTTGCATCCAATCCACAATAGAGCAAGTGCATGGTCTTGTAGTTCTTTGACATACTATCCAAGTCTGTTTGAGTGAAGTTGGCTTCTTTCTTTTCGACTTGGACTCCTTCAACCGTGGTGGTTGGGATTTTTGGGCCAGTTTGAATGATGTTCCATAGTTCCATGTCCTGATCAATAATAAATATTTGCATTAATGCTCTCCAATGGGCAAAGCTGTTCCCGTAGAAGAGGGTGGTCGAGATGTGGATCTTCCTTGAGCGAATCCTCCATCACCTACAGAGTTCATGATTAGTCTCAGTAATTGTTAAATCAATATACGTGAGTCTAGCTCTGATACCAATTGAAGAACCGAATAGGTGAATAATAAAGTTATAAGTTCTTTAGAAGGGGGGTTGAATAGAGTATGAAAACTTTTTGCAATATCGTATATCAAGGCTTTGAAATTAATTTCAAGCCCTTGAAGTCGATATGTGCGCTTAGTGACAAAACTGTTTTCAAGGCTTTGAAGTGGATTTCAAGGCCTTGACGTCGAAACCTGCAAAATATTATTAGTCATAATATATGCAATAGAATGTGCGGAATATAAAAGATCGACGTAACGATATGTTTACGAAGTTCGGCCCTAGCAACCTACTCTCCGCCTAGGGTTTCCGATCCTAGGATTCTAACTATCTATTATTTGCTTTTTGTAAGTCCTAGATACAACCTAGAAGAACTTCCATGCTTCTCTTAATGTAGCCTCAATGCTACGATCTAGTCAACTCTATTCAAGCAATAATAGCCTAGTTACTTCGTAGAGTAACACACTCGAGTATAACACTCTCTAGATATGCCAATGGATCTCTTGTGTTTATCTTCACTCTAAGGAAGTATACTAATGTAAGCTTAAAGGGGAAGAAAAACTTTTAGACCGATGAAGATGTATGATCACTTGAAGACTTGGTTTTTTTATCCGTGAAAGCACTTGTTCTTCTTCTTCAAACACCATCTTCATTTATAGTCTTCTATGGAGATCTTCTATTAGCCGTTGTCCCATAGCCGTTGTAACGTTTCTATTTCGCCATAGAATATGCTGCTTGGTTGAACGAGATATTTGTTGTGAAGTAGCCGTTGCAAGATCTTCAAACTCAAGCCCTAGATCTTCTCTTGATAGTTGTTGTAGATCTTCTTCACCGTATCTTCTTGTTAAGTCTTTTGAAGATTTTTTCCAGCCGTTTGAGAATCGTCAATCCAGACGAGATCTTCTCACTTGGAAAGGCCGTTGGAGATCTTCTTATCTTCACTTGAGGACCGTTGAAGATTTTTGAGAATCTTCACTTTGAGCCGAGATCTTCTTATCTTCAAACTCGTCCAACTCTTCAATCCGAGATCTTCTCCTAGATCTTTGCGTTTGTTTAGATCGAGTATTCAAATGTCTTCGGCTAAGATCTTCTCCTAGATTCTCTCTTTTGGTTGATTGTAGATGCGTGTGTGTTATAACTAATCCCTTGGCCGAGTCTTTCTTTTGTAATGCTTTTCAAGGCTCGAGTCCTTCCCTTGTAATGATTTTCAAGGCCTACACACATTTGAACAAACAAACCAAGACATGCAATCTAGAAATATAATCAATATTTGTTAGTTTATAAAACCACATTTATATGTTAAGTCTTCTATCATTCACATAAAACAATTCATAACCAAGGTGGAGTTATCACCTAGCCTTGGTTTATTAGCCTGGAAATTAGAAAACTTGATTTGTTACAACTTAATGTAGTAAAGGGAACCACTTGAATTAATTGCTTCTCTGGAAATATCCAAAGAAGCAAACTTGATCCGTAATAGTTTAATGTATTATTCAACAAGTATAAAAAACGTAAAATTAAGTACTGACATACCATCACAAGAACATTCATGTCATAGGCTTTGACTTTTGGGTTTTTCTCAATGGGGACGTTAGAATTATTGAGTAAAGAAAAGAGCTTTTTTGCTGTTGGAGAGATCTCAAACACCCTATTAAGTAAGAACCATAAAATAGTTAACAAAACTATTATTCAAATAAAACTTCCAAACTGAAATTTGATTTGGCTCGCACATCCATAATCGAATCACCAAAAAGCATAAGAGAAGGTACTTCAAGAAGAATTTGATTCCCAAATCAGAGATATTCTTCATTGAACTCTATGGCTTAACCACTAGAGCTTCTTGTTCTTTTGTGAAGGTTCTTACAACAAATTTCTTCCTACCTTTCTCCACACAAACAAAATAAAATTACCCATTTTTAGAATATTATATATATAAGAAATTTACAAACTTGATCTATAACTAATAGGTGATAGAATCATTGAGGGAACCAACTTGATTTGTAGCAAACTTGATTTGTAACTAATATGTGATAGAATCACTATCATAGAGACGTAGTCTAAGCATGTTTTCCGAGTCATATGTTTGTATTTTGGTGCTATCTTTGTGAATCCAACTAAAGGAGAAAACATTGAAGAAACCAAATGATTTTAGCAAATATTGAGGAAGAAAAGAAACAAAGAGAAAACCAAGAAGAAGTGTCCATTGAAGAGCTACCTCCACGGGCATGAAGAAGCGCCCCCGCGGTGACTAGCTGTCCCGTAGCATGTACCAGCATCCCAACTTTCCTTGTCACCGAGACTGCGACGACATTAAGATGCGACAACGGTGACACCCCGCCCCCGTGACAATAGACTTTTACCTTGGTGACGTTTCATCTCTCCGCCCCGTGGCTTCATATATATAGATGCCAGATCTTTGACTTCACACACCAGTGGGACATAGTAGCCGCGCCCGCGATTCAAATGGGAGCTTTAAAATCGTTGATGTAACACCCCGAATTTGCGGGACTCGGAGTGCCATGGGGCTAGGATCTCACAATGGTACTTGACCCTAGCTTGACAACAAGTTCACTAGATCTTACAACAAGACACATATCGATATAAAACCAAATACATAAAACTGTATAAATATATACATCCAAAGGTTTACAAAACACATACGAGTACAAAACGGCGAACACAAATCCATACATATACAAAACAATCCA
Source organism: Fagopyrum homotropicum (assembly GCA_033239125.1). Lineage (NCBI taxonomy): Eukaryota > Viridiplantae > Streptophyta > Magnoliopsida > Caryophyllales > Polygonaceae > Fagopyrum > Fagopyrum homotropicum. The sequence goes on along the minus strand of BSWB01000003.1, from coordinate 91,539,312 downwards.
AAACCCTCGCACAACCTAGTGTACGGAAGCCCTCGGCCGATCACCCATCTAGCTCACTCTGCACTCGTCCTATCCTGTAGAATGTCTACAACACGGTATAAAACCGTTAGCTAACAGATCATGAATAAGAATAAAAGTAATAGAACATACAAACACCACATCATATAACAATATGCAATGCACACATCATAACCGTTTATTATCTTCAATTACGTTATACCAATACTAATTCAACTTCTTTTGTTGCACGAGGAACCTTAGAAGCCCGCCTCCCCTTTCACACAGGTTTTGCATGGAGATTTACCCCCCCTAGAGTACCGGTTTCAAAGCACCTTCTCCACTCATCGTCGAGCTTTGACAGGTGGTCACCACCTATTATAATACACTTGGTCCTTTTAATATACATATATGGTCGTCCTAGTCCAGTTTAGGTTATAAATGCAACATTCATATGCGCACACGCCACTATCACAATCATTCAAATCCATAACTGCTCGCTAAGTAAGTCCAATGGACTTACCTGTCACAATTGTAAACATGTATCCACTTCACAGTTCCCCTTGAGGAAACGATCTGTGTCTGCATCAGAAAGACACACACAATATCAAACACTGCCATGGTTAGAAGATCCACCTCCTACACCTAATAATCATATCCCAACCTATAACTCGTATCTAAACCTCGATATTTCAACATAACTCACAGTTCCTCAAACCTCTCAAGGTATCATCTAATCAACATTCCTCAATCTCAATTCTAGTCTTAATTTAATTAATTAACCTTTGATTAATTAAATAAACTTTCACTAGAATAACGTTTTGCCCGCAAGCAATTTCTAAACCCACCTGTCATCTGATTTCATCAAACAAACAACCCATAATTCCTAAAATAATATAACAGACATAATGGAATTTCCAATTATCCATTTTGACAAGCCTAAGGTCAGTTTAAGCCAAATCTTAATACGGACAATGAATAAATTCATAACTTATTCGTTACTAACCCGATTGACGATCCAAAAGAAGATTCAGAATCACAACGACGTAGGCTAGGTTCGGATAACATCAAATTCACAAGAATCAGAGCGGAGGAACCGGCCTAGTGACATATATGCTCGACTAGATCTCCATTAGTTCAGAAATGCAGAAACTCGGTACCGATATGAAGAGAATGAAGAGAGGAATCCAGAAAGTCAAACGGAATTGAGATCGGATTTGAAACGAAGAGTAGATCTGAGTTTGAAGGTTGAGAGCAATCAGACCTTTTACGAGGAAGCGTGAAAGGAAATGAATTAATAAACTATTTTCCGCTATTTATAGCGAAGACGATAATTATCCTTTAGCAAAGTCGATAATTTTCCTTTAACCGATCCAAAGGCGGGTTGAACCCCCTTCTCCAAACTTCTTGAAATTGGAATATTAAATTTGGAATATTGTAGGGATAATTTTCCGCAATTGCCTCGGAAAATGCGTATTATTAAGGTGTCTTTCTTAGCCATTAAGAAATGAAATAGTGACTCTTTTGACCGTTTTGCTTTCCATGTTATTTCATATCTAGGACATGTTCGATGTCCTGGTCATTTCTCTGAAGTGCAGTTTTATTAATTGAAGCTCCCAAATGCTCCAAATAACACCGGAGGGTAAAAATAATTACCCGGGGGAAAAGTGAAAAATTCCCCATAAGTCTAGAATTACGCCAAGAACATAATGGTGGGGCTCATACTCATCACTTACGCACTCTTTGCGGGTTATGTGTCGATTACTATGAATGATTAAGTTAATCAACATTAATTAGAAATTTAAAATCCTAGCTCTTACAATTGATTTACTTATTGTTGTTTGACATCTATATTTTGTATTATCGTTTATGTTGTTTGAACTTGTTTAGCACTTTTATGTATAGAATGTTGAGTCTCATCTAATTATATATATGTTTGCTTTAAGGATATGTATATCATTTCCATTTTTTCCTTCGATGATCATCTAGTTATTTATGTGTTCGCTTGTAGGCCCACAAATATGATAACTCCACCTTGATTATGAATTGTCTATGTAGATGATGGAAGACTTAAACATTTATGAACGATTTTATAAACTAACAAATATCAATTGTATTTCTAGATTGCATGTTTTGGTTTGTGTTTTTTAAATGTGTGCATGCCTAGAAAAATATTTCAAAGGAAGAACACATGCCTTGCCACTCATTACAAAGAACAAGCACAGAGGCCTTGGAAAGCAGTTCAAGGGACAAACACGGAGGCCTTGAAAAGCGATACAAAGGAGGATTCGGCTGAAGGCTTTTTGAAATCATTATTCGAAAATCTCAACAACCAAAACAAGAATATCTATGAAGGATAACAAGAAGATTTTCAAACAAGATATTGAGAGAAGAATTCGGCCAACCCCAACAACAAGATCTTCAAACGGATCTGAAGAGAAGATCTCGGCCACAACAACAAGATCTAGCAAAGATCTTAACAACCATCACAAGAGGATAAGAGAAGATCTTTCCAACGGATCCCACACAAAGATCTCGGATCCAAGGAAAATCTTCAACGGCCCTCAAGAGAGAATTCTTCAACAACAAAGATCTTCAACGGCTTGGAAGATCTCAAAGCGTGAAATAAGGGCTTCAACAACAAAGATCTTCAACGGCTCTTTCAAGGAGAAAATCTTGAAGATGAAGATTCTCAAACGTGCGTCAAAGAGAAGAAGTAGATGAAGACGAGAAAGAACAAGAAAACTTGTGCTTCATGGCTGATCATGAAGAAGAAAACTATGGTAACATCATGGAGTGATTCGGATTCTACCAATGAATCAGAAGACGAGAAAGAACAAGCAAACTTGTGCTTCATGGACGATCATGAAGAAGATCCAAATCACTATGTTGATGGTGTGGTAAATACGATTTTGTCACAATCTAACCTTGAAGTCACGCTATTCCTTAAAGACATTATCATATGTGATAAAGAGCATAGGGTAAGGATAAGTTCCTTAAGAGAAAAACTTCTCAAACAAGAGAAAAGACTAAGTGAGATGTCTCTGGAAAATGAAAATTTTAACACTAAGAATTTAGACCTTGATGACAGTATCAAGGCCTTGGAATCAGAAAATGCGATTCTCAAGGGCAATCTCTCTTCTCTCCATCGAGACTATATCGATCTAGAGAAAGAGAAGGTTGATCTAACTATGACGTGTCAAGACGAGAAGGCTGCACTTATTCAATTCACTCGTTCGAAAGCATATCTCGAAAGGATGATGGGTGAACAACAATCTTCTCTTAACAAAAATGGTATAGGTTATCACGTAATTTTTCCTAGAAAAACAACTACCACTTTTGTTAAAGCAAAAGAAAGTTTGAACATGCCACATGTTTTTAGTGTTGTAAAAAGGTTCACATAAAATCAACATGTCCATATAGAAGAAACGACCCTTAAATCATTAGAAACACTTATCCTCTATGTCTAAGGAAACAAGTTCAGCAAATATGGGCTCCTAAAGGTACTAGACCACCAAAAATGATTGAACCTGAATATGGACCAAAATATGTCATTCGGTCTACCTGGAAAGGTTGAAGTTTGCTGTTTTGCAAGATATCACCAAGGCTAAGGAGCATAAATGGATATTAGATAGTGGTTGCTTAAGACATATGATTGGAAAAAGCTCACTATTTTCAGATTTAAAGAAGCAATCATGTAGAACCATTACGTTTGGTGATAAGGGAAAGTGTAACATCATTAGCATTAATAAAATCGGTTATAATTCATCTAACTTTATTGATGATGTTTATCTTGTTGACGGTTTAAATTATAACTTGCTCAGTACCTCTCAAATATGTGATAAAGGCAACAAGGTGATTGTTCGCTCTCATACTTGTGTGTATGGTGAACGATACAACTTTAAATTTATAGCCTAAAAAATAAGCCTGAAACAATATGTGAACCCGCAGTGCACGGATCAATTGTAATAACAAAAAATATTCCAGGGTCGAACACAAGGACTATGGTGAAACAAAGCTCGGTAATTCAGGTTGTCAAAAAAAAACAAGCAACAAAGCAAAGGTATCAAAGATGATGTAATAATCAGCTAAAGAAAATGCAAATTCTAGAGGTCAAAGCATCCAGTTGTGGTTCCGATTCAAGATCTCAAAGGATAACGTGGACAAAGCTGAAGTTTGCAAAGGGAAGATGTTTCTAAGGTGGGAATAGATCACCGGGTAAGTCTCACTACTCACTATCCCAAACCAAAGATCCTCTCACCGGGTAAGTCTTAAGGTACTAAGGAAAGGAACTATAATCTCAAACCAACACACCACCCAAGGGAATAGAACTAACATTTACCGGGTAAGTCTCAGGCTAACTCTCAATGATGGGATGAAGGCACACTCAAACCCTAATAAAGGATAAACCTTTATTACCTAACAATCATGATCTTGGGTATACAAGCAAAGGAATGACCGGGTAAGTCTCATCCTAGGCTTGCGTATGGGCCAGGAAAGGTGTAACAATGATAGGATTTGGCAAACTGAAACCTCAACTCAGATAAGGATCAGGAAAGAAACACCACATTCAGTTCATGTTCCATCTCTGTCCAGATGTTCTACAAATTGACCGAGGTGAGGTTTGGGTAAGGTAAGGCTCGAGCTTTCAGGTTCTACTAGGGTAAAGGCTCATTCTTTCATCGTCTTTCCCACAACTTTCAGCCAATCACCCTAGAATCGCACAAAGAACTTAGCCAATAATCATCATGATAACAATAATCAAATATATAAAAAGGGAATTAATATTCAAACAAAAAAACCTTAACACAAAGAACTCAATAACTCAATCATACAATCAATAAAACAAGAAAATTGCGTTCCTCAATCACAAACCAAAAGACAACAATCAAACAATCTAATAAAACCTTACAACTTCCTTCAAAGCCTTCAACTTAATCTTCAAAGCCAACTTCCTTCATTCCTTGGAATATCTTCAATCTTCCAAATTAACCAACTTCAACTTCCAGATATAAGACATTCTTTCATCCAGAAAATCCATCCCAATATATAGGAAAAATACTTGCCAAAAATAAAAGATCTTCAGCCAAGAATAAAAGATCTTATGGGTTGTGGGCCGTTCGCCTCGGTCCAGCCCAGCGGAAAGATCACCTCGGTCGAGGTGACACTTTAGCATCCAAGGTGATCCTCAGCTTCCATGGTTCCTAAGCCTTTCTTGTAGCTCTTCAATGTTCCATAATGTAGCTCCAATGACTCCTTAGATCCCTTAGCTCCATATCGCTTCAAAACGTGCTATTTTCGCTACAATCACAACAAAACTAGGTATGGACCTCGATTCTTTGCAAAGGTAAACAAAACCACATAATGATCAAGAATATACATCCATGCATGCAGATTTATGAAGATAAAACGTCCAAACCAATCCCAAAATATAGACTATAACACATGCTATCAAAATACCCCATACTTGTCCCTTTCTTGTCCCCAAGTAAGACTCAAATCTTAGATACAAAATAGAATGGATTATAAGTCATCAAAAAGATCAATGAAAATATTTTCAAAACCTTTTGGTGGTGCGCTCTATTCATAGATCACCCTAAGAGTGTAAGAGCCTAGTTGCTGAGCTGCTGAGAGAGTGTGCAGAGGGCCAGGATTGTGCCTGGACCGCCCCTGCGTGACCCAGAGGGCGCCCCTACGGTTTGCCTGGGATGCCCCTGCAGCTCAAAGAGTCCGCCCCGCGGCTCTGTGTGCTGCAGCCGTCTTCTTTGACCCTTTGACCCGTGCTTTACTATTTTTACCCCTTTATAACCTTCATCTTCTCCCTTTGATGAGGGTTTACCTTCTCAGCTCCAACTCTCTCTCCTTACGTACATCTTCTTCTCTCTTCTCCCTTGGATCATTCTTGCTTGATCTTCCTTGAGTTTTGTTGAGTTTGTGAAAGATCTTGCATAGTTTTGCTTGGCTTTGGTGTTGATGATGTTGTTGTGCCTTGTTGAGCCAGCTTGAGGTGATGATGGTGTTGTGTTGATCTTCTAGAAAGCTTAGTTGGTAAGCTTTCATGGCCTTTCTTCTTTCTTTCTTCTTTTCTTCATCTTTTCCTCTCTTTCCTTAGCCTAGCATAGTTTCCTTAGGCTTGGAGCATGTTCCAGCCATGTTTGGCTTATGTTGATGTATATATATGTATGTTCAGTATGTATGTTGCTGTTGGAGTGAAGAAGGAGTAAAGAATTGAAGGAAGAAGCGAAGAAAGGGCTAAGGTGGTGTCTCCTACAGTCCAGCACACACACACACCTTGCAGCCGCCCCTGCGCCGGCCAAGATCCGCCCCTGCACCACCTGCATCAACAAGGGTCTTCTCTTGGTTCTACAAGTGTGTGTGTGCTTCTAGGCTTTCCTTAGGATGCCTTTGTTACCTTCTTTCCTAGTGTGAGAGTATAGAATCATGCTAGAGGTGTGAGGATGTGTTTGGTTGAGGTTATGATCGGTTTATGCCTTGTATGGCTCTTAAGGCTCATTAGGTTGTGAGTTTATGTTGAGGATGATCCTATGGATCCCTTTGGGTCTAGGTTTGACCCTTGTGTTGTTAGGGGATTGATATATCTCTTTATGCCCTGTTTATAGGCTATGTTGTCCCTCCAGTGTAGAGGTGATCGTGGTTGAGTTTGATAGAGGTTGAGGAAAGTCCGTAGGACTTACTTAGCTGCCATCATTATATTGGGTGTTTGCATGAGTGGTGTATGATTTATATGTTTGCTATGATAGCATGAGATATTGTTTATACCGACCTATGCTTTATTGATTGCCCCATATGCGTGGCTATGATAACCTTTCCCTTTCATCCCTCCGTGGAGTCTGGGAGGTTCTCTAATGTCAGGCAAGACTGACTTTACAGGAAGGGCACAATCCACTCCCACAGAGTACACAGATTGTGTGACCGATACTTGTGCAGCCGGCTAGCAGGCTCAAAGGCAAGGATGTATCGGTCCTCGTGTCACATAGTTTCATATATATTTATATATATGATTTGAGTGAATGCCCTTTATATTGAGATGATAAAATGGGTAAATGTATGAAAGCATGCTGATGTGTTTATCTTTCCTTGGTTGTGACTGTGCTTATGCATTACTCTATATATGTGTATGGTTAGCTAATGGTTTATTACAATGTTGTAGATGCCCCACAGGATAGGCATGCTGCTGGGTGATCTAGTAGAGTGGCAGGCCGAGGACGTCTCGTACATAGGTTGTTGTGGGATTTTGGGTTGTTTACCTTTTCCCTCCTGAGTGAGGATGATCTTTTGTTACCTCCTGTGTGAGGGTGTTGGTTTATATACTCAGTTATGTTGTCTTACCTTTTGGTTGTACAATTTATACAATTTTATGCATTTGTTTTTATATCTGTCAGTGCCATGTTGTAAGGTCCAGTGAACTTGTTGTCAGGCTAGGGCCAGGATCCATTGTGAGATCCTAGCCCAATGTGGCACTCCGAGTCCCGCAGATTCAGGGTGTTACAGAGTTGGTATCAGAGCCTTAGGTTGACAAAAATGGCACTTGCTACCTGTAATGAGGTTTGATAGGCAAAATAAACAGAACCCACATGGGTTCTGACGTTTTAAAAAAGGTTTTTAGTTTTAAATGTGGTTTTGGGTTAGATGTACGAGAAGTCGCCACTTTTGCTATGGATCTCTGCAACATAGATATGTATATATGAATTATGGATTATGTATGTGTAGGTGTTGAGTATATATATATATATATACTTATGGCCTATATAGAGCCTTATAAGTTAGGTGTGCATACCCCGCAGATGGCTCGGACTAGAGCTACTGCCACTGTAGACAGAGGTAAAGGTAGATCACCCCGTCCTCCGGGTATGGTAGGTGAGGGACCAGTTTCCGTTATTGATCCACCAGTGGTGGAGGAGATACATGAGGAGGTTGCAGAGAGCGTCGTCCCAGAGATGAGGAGTGGTGGATCTATGAGACATTATTCACATCGAGTTCTGTCTGATGACGCTAACCGTGTCTCCATGGGAGAACCGGAGTTTAGAGAGTACCTCCAACGTTTTGAGGAGGATATTAGAGCTGGAAGACGGGCCCCATATTTACCAGTACATGAGGGATCTTCTAAAAGATCTCAAGGAGCGACATAGGCGCCAGCTGCACCTGCACGAGTTGCTGAGCCTGTTCGAGTTGTTGAGGAGATTCGAGGGCCTCGACCAGATGCCTGGTTGAAGGCATTTCATCAACAAAGAGTACCACCCTTCACAGGAGAGATAGGGTTACAAACTGAGGTGTGGATACGGCATGTAGACTCAGCTTTAGAGTCTATCAGATATCTCGAGGACAGACAGATAGAGCTAGTACAATCTCTATTCTGTGACCTTGAACACTAGTGGTGGAGGACTGTGCGGACCAGAGCCACCAGTTATGACCACATGAAGAGCATGATTAGGGAGCAGTTCTGCCCTGCCTCACTGAGGAGGGAGAAGCTACAGGATTTTGTGGAGGCTGGCTTTGAGGACGTGCCTATTGCAGACGCCATCCGCTGCTTCTAGACGGAGTTTGCTTGGCTGGGTCCAACTGCACCATTTGAGGACCAGCATGTGTACCTGTTCTCTCGTCGTCTGAGGGAGAGCACGCGTTCATACATGGCGGGATTCCATTGCGAGTCCCTAGCTGATAACCAAGACTGGGCTTCTAGTTTTGAGAGCGAGTGAGCTAGTCAGAGGAGAGCTTCTCAAACGGGACGGTCTGAGAAGAGGCAGCGCACTGGGCAAAATATTGGAGTTGGAGGAGCATCTGGTTCTAGACGAGACCAGAGATGACAGAGTTACCCCTCGTCTACACTGACTACAGATAAGGGACGAAAATGTTACAACTGTGGTGACCCTGTCCATCTGAGGCCAGATTGTCCCACTCTAGTTGTGACTTGATTTACCTGTGGTAGACCAGGACATAGAGTTGCCTTATGTAGGCAGGGAGGAGTTGCATCTCAGCTGGGTTCTTCCCGTGCCAGTGTAGCAGGAGGTGGTCAGAGGACACCTCAAAAGCAAACACAGGGATAATAGAGAGTCGCAGAGCGTCCATCTACTCAGGGTTCTGCTCCCGGACCGAGTAGAGGCAGAGGTAGAGATGTTGGCACCAGTGATGCCAGAGGAGCCCGAGGGCGAGCTTTTGAGTTGAGGAGTGTAGAGGATCGACCTGCACCGGCTGCTACAGGTCCCATTCTGATTCATGGTTTACTTGTTAGAGTCTTGTTTGATACTGGTGCTACACATTCATTTATTTCTGATACATGTGTTGAGCGTTTGAGTTTAGCTAACATAGAGGGGATACCCTTTACTATAGGGTTACCTGATGGTAGTCGGGTCAGAAGTACCCGTGAGATACGTAGTTGTCCCCTTCGTTTAGGGACTCATGTTTTACTTGTTGACTTCTTAGTCATGCCTTTGATGCATGAAGAAGTCATATTAGGTATGTATTGGATGCGTAGTCACCGTGCGGTTTTAGATGTGGGTAGACGGACTGTTACAGTCTCTACCGAGGTTGGTCAGATTGAGGTCTTCGGAGGTTGGGACCTTGGGAAGACGGGTTTTGTCATTAGTGCCGTACGAGCAGCTAGATTGATTGCACATGTATGTGACGTCTTCTGGTGCTACGCCATGAAGGATGGAGAGAGTCCAGCTTTGGAGGACATTCCAGTTGTCAGCGAGTTTGCAGACGTATTTGCTGAGCCGTCGAGATTGCCACCTCAGAGGAGTGTGAACTTCAGTATAGAGTTAGAGCCTGGTATGAGTCCCTTCTCGAAGGCCCCATACCGTATGGCACCTGTCGAGATGTTGGAGTTGAAGAAGCAACTCGAGGAGTTGGTTGAGAAGGGCTTCATACGCCCTAGCGTTTCACCATGGGGTGCACCTGTCCTCTTCGTGCGGAAGAAGGACGGATCGTTGAGACTATGTATTGATTACAGACCTGTGTGCCCAAAGGAGTGTGGACTACCAAGTTTGTTTGGACCGAACTGTGTGCCCAGAGTTTTGAGGAGTTGAAGAGGCGTTTGACTTCTGCTCTTATCTTGGCACAACTAGAGGGTTCTGATGATTTTGTGGTCTACAGTGATACATCCAAGCTAGGCTTGGGATGTGTGTTGATGTAGAGAGGCAGAGTGATTGCTTATGCGTCTAGACAGCTGAAGACGTATGAGGAGAACTACCCGACTCATGATCTGGAGTTAGCAGCAGTAGTTCATGCTTTGAAGATCTGGAGACATTACCTGTATGGTGCTACATGTCAGATCTTCATAGACCATAAGAGTCTGAAGTATATTTTCACGCAGCGGGAGTTGAATAATTGCCAGCGTCGATGGGTTGAGTTGATCAAGGACTTTGCCCTTGAGATTTCGTATCATCCGGGAAAGGTGAATGTTGTAGCTGACGCCTTGAGTAGGAAGACGCCTCGTGAGAAGGCGATTGCCAGATGGACAATACAACCTCACCTTCAGAGGGATCTAGCTTGGTTAGAGCTGGACATCCAGTTTTCTGATGAGCATGCCCAGTTATATGCTTTAGAGGTTTTACCTGGTCAGTTGGATGAGATCCAACAGAAGCAGGGGACCTGCCCGACCTTGATGAGGATCAAAGAGAGGATGTCTCGTGGAGAGGCACCACAGTTTTCCATTGGGGATGACGAAGTAATGAGACGTCATGACCGTATCTGTGTTCCTGCTGATGCAGAGTTGAGATAGAGGATCTTACAGGAGGCTTGTCACGCTAAAAGAGTATGCACGCAATAAGCCTTACATTTATACTCGTTATAATTATCCTAACTTCTAGCGCACCCGCAGTGTACGGGACGTTTGTAGTATGGATAGTACTCCGAGGTCGAACGCAAAGACTAAGGTGAAATTGATTCGGTTTTTGTGATTAAATTTAGTGAAGGTCTAAGGTTAGAAAAGAGAGAAACAAAGAAAAGAAAATCTCAATTGTTTTTGTTGGTTTTAAGTGATCATGTCAAAGATCATAACTCATGCAAAGCAATCAATAAAACTAAACCAAAAATCAGCACAAATAAACGAAACAAACAAGATATTGATCAAGGAAAAAGAGAGACGGATTCTAGGGGTCGGACATTTCGGTTATGGCTTAGAACTCAAGTTATCTATTCATACTTTGGATTGATTTTGATATGTTGGGATTAGGTGTTTCTAAATTGGGAGCAATTACCGGGTAAGTCTCATGATCCAACTAATCCACACCTAAGGTCTTATTACCAGGTAAGTCTCTAAGAACCTAAGGTTAGGAATTTTCTCACAAACCGGGATTGTCAATTAGGGATCTAACCTATCCTTACCGGCTAAGTCTTGGAGAGGGAAGTCTTAATCAACATTCCTAGCACATCTAATCCAATGGCGACTTGTTAGGTTCACCACTACCTAAGGTTTCGCTATTTTAGATTCTAAGGGAAAGGATTACCGGGTAAGTCTCTCCTAACACTTAGTCACTACACTAAGATACCCTAGAGTAGGTTAAACTCAGCAAAAACTTAGGGTTTCAACAATTTTATGAATCTAAGGTAAGATCCTTCAAACCAGGAAAAATCACGGTTTGTTCTTCAGAAACCACGACCGTGGTTCTTCAAGAACTACCCGTGATTTCTAACAGCAGCTACGTTCATGAACTAAAATCATCCAAAAGTAAATCTAAGTCCGTCCTATCATAGATCTAGCCATAACCATCCTTTCTTTACCCTAGAATCACATCAAATTAGCCTACAACATTCATAATGGGAATCAAAGCAAACAAATATAGAATCACAACCTCCATTGCAAGAAAATGAAAGAAATAAGATGAACAAATGAACTTCAAATACAATCCAAATCTGAAGATGAAATAAGAACGACTTACAATCCTTCTAAAAGAAGGTTCAAGAGTTCATAAATCCCTAGCAATAAACCCGAATTACAAGAACTAAGTGTGTCTACTCCTCTCTTCTTCAATGGCTCCTTCCTTCTTCTTCTTTGCACTTTCCTTCCTAGAAAAATCCTTCTTCTTCTTGGAATATATTTTGTTAAAGGAATGGATAATGTGTGAGCTCTCTCAAACTACCCCAGCTCCCAGCTGCCCCCAAACAACCCTTCTTGGACCACTTTTATAACAAATTCTTCATGAGCTGGCCATGAGAGTCGTGGCACAGCTGTCACGAGAATCTGGCAAAATCCACGGTCATTTCCACGGCCGTGGTTCTTCAGGAACCCGTGATTCTATGCAGAAAGTTCGCCTTGGATCATTGAGCTGTGGTTTGGTGCATGACTAGAGTTGGCAAGGTTCCATGAGTCCTCCTAGCTCTTTGTTTGTGTTGAAATGAGTCCGGGGACGTGTCATCTAAATGAACGATCCTTTGACGCATCGTTTTAGCTCTAAACTTTCCGAAATACCTACAAAACGCACACAAGTCCGTGTAGACGTCTATCTCGACAAAATACACGTTTTAGGTGCGAAACGTATTGGACTAGTGCTAGATCATGCATGATTGAGCGGGAATTCTATCTAAATGTTACCCTAAAACTATGCTATAAATCGTGTTATCAAAATACCCCATACTTAAGGTTTGCTCGTCCTCGAGCAAATTCCCAACTATAGACTAAGAGATGACATGATTTATGTATGTAGAAAAATGCAAAATCTTTTTGGGTTTTGTGCTTCTACTATTGGATCACCTTCATAGTCATGATCAATGGCAATTTGACAAGCAATTATGTATCAAACAATAAGGGCATGGAAAGACAATTGTACTTAACTCAAAAGCATGCATGAGATGGGAGGACGAAGATGTCAAGAAGATCAAGAGTCTATCCAATCTAGATTACTAAGTCTTACAAGGATGCAAGTAGGTCATAAGGGCTTGTGACATAAAAGGCTAAGAAACGTTTCAATTGGGGAGGGGAATTTTCTAGGTATGTGATGCTAATGCGGGAATGGAACTAACTTCACTTCCTTGTCCTCGATCAACTTCCCCCAAGTGTATATTTTTCCCTAACTTGCTTTCTTTTCTTTTTCTTTAACTCATTTTTGAGACAATGGCATTGGTGTACAATAGCCGAAACCTCGGTGATTAGCCATCCTCGGGCTTTTTCTCGTTTTCGAGGTGCATCCACACCGGGCACACATACCAAAGCTCGTTAGGGCTATTAGTTTATTTGACTTTGGCAAGGTACCAACACCTGATTATGTGAAGTGTACCGAGTTACTTATCATTTAAACCAACGCCCCCAAACCTATTTTGGCTACACTTCCACAATAATTTCAGCATTCATTTCACGACATTCTTTTCATTGCATCTTCACCCCGCACTTGCTTTTGCACATTCAAACACACTAGCATGCTCTTATTCCCGGATGGGTTTAAAGAAGGTTGACTTTATATCAATTGAGGTGCTCAAGCAATCATGATCAAGATGAGAAGTAGAGAAAGATGAAATGCCTTATTCATTCCTAGATGGTATGCAAGAACTATCATGTAATTTCGACTTTCAATACTCAATCCATTCTAGGCAATCATCATGATCTCAAGTCATTCATGGAATTTAAGAGAAGTAGTTCAAGTCCACATATGCATTTATTAATCCAACACATAAGGCCATTCATAGCCAATCACAAGACAAGTTTCATCATTAGGATCATATCCAAGCCTAGAAAGCACAAAATTTTTAAATTTTCTGATTTTTTTATGGGATTTTCGTTTTAAATATGTACAATGCAAGACATGTGCAAAATATTAACCTATCCTAGATGCTCATCATGCAAAGGATCATGCAAACCCCACCCCATACTTAGAAACACATTGTCCCCAATGTGGTATTCAAGTAAAGAGAGTGAAAGAAGGTTCTCACAATGTAAAAGCGTTTGCTATGGTATTTGGGAATTCTCAAGTGACTTGATGTTGGATGATCCTATCAACCATGGTAGAGAGCTCTCAAGCATCCTTTAAAGCTTCGGGATCCGCGCTAGGCACCGCTAGCCGTCCAAATCCCGCGTCCGCTCCACCCATAATTGGTGAGGGGTTTATCACCATCATTCACATGTCAAGAAAGGCTTCCAATGCCACTAATACTTCTAGCACACACGAAAGTAGGCAAAACACACACAAAGCACACAAAAACAGAAAAATCTAAGTAAAAATGAAAAGGGAAAAATGTTACCAATGGGTTGCCTCCCACCAAGCGCTTCTTTAAGGTCATTAGCTTGACCAAACTTGGGAGCGTCTATTCGAGGTGAAGCGGGGCAATCATGTCTACCGGAGCTCCCGGAATATACTTCTTCAAGCGATGCCCATTCACCTTGAAATTTCCACAATGCTCCCCTCCTATTTCAATAGCTCCATGGGGAAAGATCTTCTTCACCACATATGGCCCGGTCCATCTTGACTTGAGCTTTCTGGGAAAGAGCCTTAGCCTCGATTTGAAGAGAAGGACAAGATCTCCTTCACTCAACTCCTTTGGGACAATCCTCTTGTCATGCCATCTCTTGGTTCTCTCCTTATAGATCCGGGCATTCTCATAGGCTTCCAACCGGAGCTCCTCAAGGGCATTGATATCAAGCAATCTCTTCTCTCCCGCCTCCTTGAGATCAAAATTCAGCCACTTAATGGCCCAATAGGCTCTATGCTCCATTTCCACCGGAAGATGGCAAGACTTGCCATAGACCAACTTGTAAGGAGTGGTACCGATAGGTGTCTTGAAGGCGGTTCTATATGCCCATAGTGCGTCATCGAGCTTCATAGCCCAATCCTTCCTTGTTCTGGACACCGTCTTCTCTAGGATGGCCTTTATCTCTCGGTTGGAGATCTCTACTTGACCACTAGTTTGGGGGTGGTAAGGTGTTGCCACCTTATGAGTCACCCCATACTTAGCCAAAAGTGCTCCAAAATTCCTATTTGTGAAGTGCTTCCCTCCATCACTAATGATCACCCTTGGTGTTCCAAACCTAGGGAATATCACTCGGTTGAAGAACCGCACCACCACTTTGGCATCATTTGTAGGAGAGGCGATGGCCTCTACCCATCTTGACACATAGTCCACTGCCAATAGGATGTAGAGATTTCCACATGAAGAAGGGAATGGTCCCATGAAGTCTACACCCCACACATCAAAAATCTCGACTTCTTGGATGTTATTCAAGGGCATTTCATTCCTCCTTGAAATATTTCCCGTCCTTTGGCAAGCATCACATGCCGCTACAAAACCTTGCACATCTCTAAACAAGTTAGGCCAATAAAAACCGGATTGCAATACCTTGGCACACGTTTTGTGTGAGCTAGCATGGCCTCCACATGGTAAGGAGTGACAATGCCGGATCACACTTTCCATTTCATCTTCCGGTATGCATCTCCTAAGCACCCCATCCGGGCCTCTCTTGAATAGAAGTGGCTCGCTCCAATAGTAACTCCTTACATTGTTGAATAACTTTTTCCTTTGTGCATATGTCAATCCGGGAGGCACTTCCTCACACACCAAGTAGTTCACAATGTCGGCATACCATGGCTCACTTCCTCTAGCCACGTGGGACAAGCATTCTTCGACCATTTGCAATTGTTCGTCCCGGAATGAATCATCTATCGGGATGTTGTCTTTCCCAAGCTCCAATGGTGGGAGTCGACTAAGGTGATCCGCCACGGAGTTCTCGGATCCCTTCTTATCTCGTATCTCCAAATCAAACTCTTGAAGAAGAAGGATCCACCGAATCAACCTTGGTTTGGCATCCTTCTTTGTAAGTAGATAACGGATCGCCGCATGATCCGTATAAACTATGACCTTCGCTCCAACAAGGTATGAGCGGAATTTCTCAAATGCATACACCACCGCCAACAACTCCTTCTCGGTGGTAGCATAGTTGAGTTGGGCATCATCTAGCGTCTTGCTAGCATAGTAAATAGCATGAGTACGCCCTTCTTTCCTTTGCCCCAAAACGGCCCCAACGGCCACATCACTTGCATCGCACATGATCTCAAATGGTAGACTCCAATCCGGAGGTTGCATGATAGGTGCGGAGATCAAGGCGTTCTTCAACCTACAAAACGCTTCAAGACAATCTTTGGAAAAGACAAAATCAACATCTTTCATTAGTAGGTTAGTGAGAGGCTTAGAAATTCTAGAGAAATCTTGAATGAACCTCCGGTAGAAACCGGCATGCCCTAAGAAACTCCTTACCCCCTTCACCGAGGTAGGTGGTGGCAATTTCTCTATCGTTTCAATCTTAGCCCTATCAACCTCAATGCCACGGTCGGACACCAAGTGTCCTAACACAATACCTTCACTTACCATGAAGTGGCATTTTTCCCAATTTAAGACAAGATTTGTCTCTTCACATCTTTGCAACACTAATGACAAATTAGCCAAGCAATCATCGAAAGAAGAACCATAAACAGAGAAATCATCCATGAACACTTCCATGATATTTTCTATGTATTCCGAAAAGATGGCCATCATACACCTTTGAAAGGTGGCGGGTGCATTACACAACCCAAATGGCATTCTCCTATATGCAAAGGTACCCCATGGACATGTAAAAGTTGTTTTCTCTTGGTCATCGGGGTGGATAGGGATTTGAAAGAATCCACTATATCCATCTAAATAGCAAAAATGAGAGTGTTGAGCCAACCTTTCTAGCATTTGGTCAATGAAGGGGAGAGGGAAATGATCTTTCCTAGAGGCCATGTTTAACTTCCTATAATCTATGCACATCCTCCATCCCGTGACCGTCCTAGTTGGTATTAGTTCATTGTTCTCATTAGTTACTACCGTCATTCCACCTTTCTTAGGTACTACATGAACGGGACTAACCCACTTACTATCCGAGATAGGGTAGATAATCCCCGCATCTAGCAACTTAATGATTTCCTTTTTGACCACCTCTTTCATTATAGGATTCAATCTTCTTTGATGTTCTATAGAGGGTTTGTGGTTATCTTCCATCATTATCTTATGCATGCACAAAGATGGCTTCATGCCAACCAAATCATCAATAGTGTATCCAATGGCTTTCCTATGCAATCTTAGTTCATGCAGCAATTTAGCAAGTTCATCATCACTCAAGCATGCATTAACAATCACAGGATATGTAGAATTATCATCAAGGAATGCATACTTTAAATGAGAGGGGAGGGGTTTGAGTTCAAGTGAGGGAGGACCTCTATCGGTTGAAGATGATCCAAATAAGATTGGATGAGATGAATCCAAGGCAAAAGAAGACTCTCCTTGGCTCCTAGAAGCTTGATCACCATCAAGAGTTGATTCAGGAGAAACCACGGTTGGAAACACGGCTTGTTCATCTTCCACGGCCATGGTTCTTGCCAAGCTTGCTTCTCGGAGTTGTCCAGAGAGTTTGACGGCCGTGGAACCTAAATCTCGACCGTGGAATTTGCAGCTGTTCACAATTTCTTCATGGCTCCCAAATCCAACTCTTGGTTCCTCTTCTAAAGCCTCCAAGGCCTTGATCTCTTCATTGCATTCCTCCTCAATGTCCTCCTCCATCATACTCAAGGTAAGAACCTTCTCCAAGGGGTCCTTGATCAAGATCGAGCTTACAACTTCTCTAGATTCTTTTTGCTCGACAATGTTGAAGATATCTTCATCAAGGGTTGGCCCTTTCATCATTGTGGACAACTTGAACTTGATGCTCTCCTCTCCAATGTTGAAGGAGAGAGTCCCGTTCTTGCAATCCACTAGACATCCGGAGGTGGCTAGGAAAGGCCTTCCTAGAATGATAGGAACCGGATAATCCGCCGGAATGTCCAATACTACAAAGTCGATGGGTACATAGAATCCTCCCAATTGCACCGGAATGTCTTCTAGAATTCCAACCGGATGAGTAATAGAGCGGTCCGCCATATAGAGGGTCATTTTGACCGGCTTCGGCTCTCCTAGCCCAACCTTGTTGCTAAGTGCAAGCGGTATGATGCTTACACTTGCCCCAAGATCACAAAGGGCCTCGTACTTCACGTCTCCTACTCCAATTGGAACGCAAAAAGAGCCCGGATCTCTTAGCTTGGGAGGCATTTCCTCCTTCATCGTTTGGATCAACTCCGAGGACCTCTTGGTCATCCTTATCTCCCCATACTCCTCCAACTTCCTTTTGTTGGAGAGTATTTCCTTCAAAAACTTCCCATATGCCGGCATTCCTAAGATGGCATCCATGAACGGAATGTTAATATGTAACTTGGACATTAGTTCAAGGAACTTACCAAAGTGATTGTCCAAACGTGCTCTCGCTCTTGATTGTGGGAAAGGTAGTGGTGGCTTGTATGGAGGCGGTGCCACATAAGTTGGCTCTACATCCTTGCTTTTCCCTCCATCATCTTGCTTTCCTTTAGTTTGGTCCTCGGGCAAAGGATCCTTCATGTTCAACCCACTCCTTGTTGTGATGGCCAACACTTGGCCTCTTGGGTTGTCTTCGGTTCTTCCGGGAAGTTTCCCCGGATCTCTATGTGCTTCACCCGCCTTTTGAAAGACTTGTGCTTCCAAGACCTTTTGAGCCTTAGAGATTGAAGTCACGGTGCTCTCAAGTCCATTCAATCTTCCTAGTAATTGCTCAAACATGACTTCGGTTCTATCCTTGGTAGGTTGAGAAAAACCGGGTGGAGGTTCTTGTGAAGCTCTTTGTGGTGGAGTTGTACTTGTGGAAACGGGAGGGTTCAAGGCTCCATCCGGGTTAGAGTAAGAAAACCCGGAATGGTTGTGGTTTGGCCGGTAATTGTTGAATTGCCGGTTGTTGTTGAAATTTCTTGGGCCTTGGTAATTGTTGAAATTGCCCCTTCCCATATAATTCACATCTTCCTCCTTGGAGGACAAATTGGCTTGTGGAGGCGCTTGAGGAGTTGCTTGGCTCTTTAAGGTGGTAGTACACAATTCTCTCAAGGACTTCAACTCGTTGTTGATGGCGTCAAGCTTGAAATTGCTCATGGTGACTTCACTCACCTCATATGCTCCCGCCTTTCTTCCTTCGCTCTTCCTATGAGAGTACTTTTCAATCACTAGAGCTTGCTTCTCCACAAACTCCCAAGCATCATCTACATGTTTCTCCATAAATGTCCCACCGGAAAGAGATTGAAGCTTGAATTGGCTATCTTCATCAAGCCCCTTGTAGTAGATCTCTAATAGCTCAATCTTCGGTATGCCATGGTGTGGGCAATCTAGGAGAAGGTCTTTGAATCTCTCCCAAGACTTGAACAAACTTTCTCTATCCCTCATCACAAAGGCATTGATCTTTCCCCGGCAACGGCGCCAAAAACTTGTCACGCTAAAAGAGTATGCACGCAATAAGCCTTAAATTTATACTCGTTATAATTATCCTAACTTCTAGCGCACCCGCAGTGTACGGGACGTTTGTAGTATGGATAGTACTCCGAGGTCGAACGCAAAGACTAAGGTGAAATTGATTCGGTTTTTGTGATTAAATTTAGTGAAGGTCTAAGGTTAGAAAAGAGAGAAACAAAGAAAAGAAAATCTCAATTGTTTTTGTTGGTTTTAAGTGATCATGTCAAAGATCATAACTCATGCAAAGCAATCAATAAAACTAAACCAAAAATCAGCACAAATAAACGAAACAAACAAGATATTGATCAAGGAAAAAGAGAGACGGATTCTAGGGGTCGGAAATTTCGGTTATGGCTTAGAACTCAAGTTATCTATTCATACTTTGGATTGATTTTGATATGTTGGGATTAGGTGTTTCTAAATTGGGAGCAATTACCGGGTAAGTCTCATGATCCAACTAATCCACACCTAAGGTCTTATTACCGGGTAAGTCTCTAAGAACCTAAGGTTAGGAATTTTCTCACAAACCGGGATTGTCAATTAGGGATCTAACCTATCCTTACCGGGTAAGTCTTGGAGAGGGAAGTCTTAATCAACATTCCTAGCACATCTAATCCAATGGCGACTTGTTAGGTTCACCACTACCTAAGGTTTCGCTATTTTAGATTCTAAGGGAAAGGATTACCGGGTAAGTCTCTCCTAACACTTAGTCACTACACTAAGATACCCTAGAGTAGGTTAAACTCAGCAAAAACTTAGGGTTTCAACAATTTTATGAATCTAAGGTAAGATCCTTCAAACCAGGAAAAATCACGGTTTGTTCTTCAGAAACCACGACCGTGGTTCTTCAAGAACTACCCGTGATTTTTAACAGCAGCTACGTTCATGAACTAAAATCATCCAAAAGTAAATCTAAGTCCGTCCTATCATAGATCTAGCCATAACCATCCTTTCTTTACCCTAGAATCACATCAAATTAGCCTACAACATTCATAATGGGAATCAAAGCAAACAAATATAGAATCACAACCTCCATTGCAAGAAAATGAAAGAAAGAAGATGAACAAATGAACTTCAAATACAATCCAAATCTGAAGATGAAATAAGAACGACTTACAATCCTTCTAAAAGAAGGTTCAAGAGTTCATAAATCCCTAGCAATAAACCCGAATTACAAGAACTAAGTGTGTCTACTCCTCTCTTCTTCAATGGCTCCTTCCTTCTTCTTCTTTGCACTTTCCTTCCTAGAAAAATCCTTCTTCTTCTTGGAATATATTTTGTTAAAGGAATGGATAATGTGTGAGCTCTCTCAAACTACCCCAGCTCCCAGCTGCCCCCAAACAACCCTTCTTGGACCACTTTTATAACAAATTCTTCATGAGCTGGCCATGAGAGTCGTGGCACAGCTGTCACGAGAATCTGGCAAAATCCACGGTCATTTCCACGGCCGTGGTTCTTCAGGAACCAGTGATTCTGTGCAGAAAGTTCGCCTTGGATCATTGAGCTGTGGTTTGGTGCATGACTAGAGTTGGCAAGGTTCCATGAGTCCTCCTAGCTCTTTGTTTGTGTTGAAATGAGTCCGGGGACGTGTCATCTAAATGAACGATCCTTTGACGCATCGTTTTAGCTCTAAACTTCCCGAAATACCTACAAAACGCACACAAGTCCGTGTAGACGTCTATCTCGACAAAATACACGTTTTAGGTGCGAAACGTATTGGACTAGTGCTAGATCATGCATGATTGAGCGGGAATTCTATCTAAATGTTACCCTAAAACTATGCTATAAATCGTGTTATCAAGGCTCACTGTATACCTTACTTTGTACATCCAAGTACGAGTAAGATGTACCATGATGTGAGACGTTCATCTTGGTGGGGAGGGATGAAGCCCGATGTAGCCAGATTTGTTGCTTAGTGTGCGACCTATCAGCAGGTCAAGATACAACATTGCAGAGCTGGAGGTGAGCTCCAGCCACTGCCAGTATTGTAACACCCCAAATTTGCGGGACTCAGAATGCTACATTGGGCTAGAATCTCACAATGGATCCTGACCCTAGCCTGACAACAAGTTCACTAGATCTTACAACAAGGCACAAGTAGAGTAAAAACAAATACATAAAAGCTGTATGATACAACAGAGTTTACAAACTCAAAGCCGAGTACAAAACCATAACAACAACATCAACACATAGCAACATCAGAAAGAGCATCCAAAGCCAAAGAACACTTCAAACTTTCAAGAACTCCCTCACACAAGCAAAGAAGATCAAAGATGATCAAAGGAGAAGAAGAAGAAGAAGAACGTGAGGAGAAAGAGAGAGGCTGGAGAGATGAAGAAACCTCTCATCTGAAGTCTAAGGAAGCTTATAAGAGAAGCCAGCCGCAAAGCATAAGTCAAGAGTCAACAGAAGCGGCTTCACCAGCCATAGAGCCGCAGGGACGGCTCCTATGTGACGCAAGGGCGGCCCAAGGAATGCGCAAGGGTGGCTGACTGGTCAAGGCTAAGGCACTCTAGCTCATCTAGGCTCCAAAGACTAAGGCTCTTACATCTCACCCCCCTAAAAACAAGTTTCGTCCCAAAACTTGCAGGATCCCGAAGACTCTCGGACCTGTAAGCCGAGGTAACACACTCTCCTTAAGAATGACAGGTCAAAGCCTATAACATTCTATATCCTCAACACGGCATGGAGGTATCACAACTCCAGCATCACAACTCTACACAAGGTCTAGAGGACGATCATCTCTAGCCAAACACTAACCACAACACACTGGCATGGAGGAAGACCGTCTCCAGCCACCACGTACACATAACACTACTATGTGGAGGAAAACCATCTCCACTCACACTATGTCCATCAAAGATATCATGGAGGAAGGAACCATCTCTAGCTATACCTATCTCGTGCTAGCAACCAGGATCTAACAGATCATATGCACACACAACTAACACGGAAACATAACATATCATATACGCACATAACATACAAGCACTCACCAAGAAGGTGCTAAGATCTACTCATAGACCCTATTGGTGCCTCTAACTCCGCATAAAACTCTGGATAGTTCCTCTGGATACTATCCTCTGTCTCCTAGGTAGCCTCATCTGGTCCTCGTCTAGACCACTGTATCCTCAACATAGGAATGTCCTTCGAACGCAGGCGTCTCACACCTCGCTCTAGGACTGCAATAGGGTGCTCTGCAAACGTGTGGTCCGGCTCAACCACCAGATCATTATAACTCACGATGCGCCTCGGATCTAGTATGTACTCCCTCAGCTGAGACACATGAAACACGGGGTGAACACCCTCTAACCTCGGAGGCAAAGCTAATTTGTAAGCTGCTCGTCCAACTCTATCTAGTATCTCGAAAGGGCCTACATATCGGGGACTCAACTTCCCTTTTATGCCAAAATGTTTGACGCCTCGTGTCGGAGATACTCTCAACCAGACATGAGCTCCTACCCTGAACTCTAGAGGTCGACACCTCTTGTCTGAATACGACTTCTGGCGACTCTGTGCAGCCATCATCCTCTCTCTAATAAGTTTTACTCGAGCCATATCATCCTGAATCTGCTCTGGCGCTATCCCACTTATACTGCTAGGCTCGTCCTAGCATAAAGGCGTACGACATCTACGTCCATACAATGCCTCATAAGGAGCCATCCCTATAGATGCATTCCAGCTGTTGTTGTATGAGAACTCAACGAGTGGGAGGTAATCAGACCATCCCTATCCCCAATCCAACACACAAGCTCGTAACATGTCCTCCAAGGTCTGGATGGTCCTCTCTGACTGACCATCTGTCTTGGGGTGAAACGCAGTCGTGAAGTGTAGACTCGTCCCCAAAGCAATCTGAACCTGCTGTCAAAATCTCGATGTAAATCGTCCATAACGATCGGAAACGATCGTCCTCGGTACTCCATGGAGTCTCACTATCTATCTAGTGTACTCTTCGGCTAATCTGCTCACGGGCCACGTCTCTCTGATAGGGATGAAACGTGCCGTCTTCGTCAATCTATCAATGATCATCAGATGGCATCAAAGCTCCTACTGGTCTTCAATCCAGTCTCAAAATCCATGGAGACGTCCTCCCACTTCCACTGCGGCACTGGCAGTGGATGGAGCTCACCTCCAGGCCTGAAATGCTCTATGTTGACCTGTTGACAGGTCGCACACTGAGCTACAAATCTGGCTACATCGGGCTTCAACCCTCCCCACCAAAATGAATGTCTCACATCATGGTACATCTTACTCGTACCAGGGTGTACTGAGTAAGGTGTACAGTGAGCCTCCTGTAATATCCACTGTCTCAGCTTTGTATATGTAGGAACGCAGATACGATCATGTCGCCTCATAACTCCATCTGCCCCAATAGTGAATTGGCTGGTGTACCTCTCCACGAGACATCCTATCTCTAATCCTCGCCAAGGTCGGGCAGGTCCCCTGCTTCTGTTGGATCTCATCCAACAGACCAGGTAGAACCTCTAAGGTAAACAACTGGGCATCCTCATCAGGGAACTGGATGTCCATCTCTAGCCAAGCTAAATTTCTCTGAAGCTGGGGCTGTATAGTAAGTCTGGCAATCGCCTTCTCTCGAGGCGTCTTCCTGCTCAAGGCGTCTGCTACCACATTCGCCTTGCCAGGATGATACAAAATCTCAAGGTCAAAGTCCTTTATCAACTCAAGCCATCGATGCTGGCGGTTATTCAATTCCCGCTGCGTGAAAATATACTTCAGACTCTTATGGTCTCTGAAGATTTGGCATGTAGCACCGTACAGGTAATGTCTCCAGATCTTCAAAGCATGAACTACCGCTGCTAACTCCAGATCATGAGTCTGATAGTTCTCCTCATACGTCTTCAGCTGTCTAGATGCATATGCAATCACTCTGCCTCTCTACATCAACACACATCCCAAGCCTAGCTTGGATGCATCATTGTAGACTACAAAATCCTCAGAACCCTCTGGCTGTGCTAAGACAGGAGCAAAATTCAAACGCCTCTTCAACTCCTCAAAACTCTAAACACACTGGTCGGTCCATACAAATCTAGTAGTCTTCCTCAAAAGACTAGTCAAAGGGCGGGCAATCATAGAAAATCCCTCCACAAAGCGTCTGTAATAACCGGCTAAGCCAAGAAAGCTACGCACTTCGTTGACGTTCGTCGGTGTCGTCCATGCAGCAACAGACTCGATCTTTGCCGGGTCAACCATGATCCCATCGGCGGAGACAATATGTCCAAGGAAAGCAACCTCAGACATCCAAAACTCGCACTTAGAGAGCTTGGCGTACAACTCTCTATCCCTCAAGATCTGCAATACCGTCCTCAGGTGTCCCGCATGCTCTTCTCTGCTACGAGAGTATACCATAATGTCATCAATGAAAACCACCACAAACTGATCCAGGAAGTCGATGAAGATGCTGTTCATCAACTCCATGAATACTGCCGGGGCATTCGTCAGCCCAAATGGCATCACTACAAACTCGTAGTGTCCATAACGGGTACGAAATGCCGTCCTGTGCACATCCTCCTCTCTCACCCTCAGCTGGTGATATCCTGAACGCAAATCAATCCTGGAGAAAACTATCGCTCCCTGCAATTGATCAAGTAGATCATCAATACGAGGTAGTGGATACCTATTCTTGATGGTCACCTTGTTCAGCTCTTTGTAATCTATGCACAGTCTCAACGATTCGTCCTTCTTCCACACGAAGAGGACCGGTGCACCCCATGGTGAAACGCTAGGGCATATGAAGCCCTTATCAGCCAACTCCTTGAGTTGCTTCTTCAGCTCCAACATCTCGATAGGTGCCATACGATATGGGGCCTTCGAGATGGGTCTCGTGCCAGGCTCTAAATCAATACCGAAATCTACGCTCCTCTGAGGTGGCAAGCTAGACGGCTCTGCAAATACGTCTGTAAACTCACAAACCACCGGTATGTCCTCCAAAGCTGGACTCTCTCCATCCTTCATGGCATAGCACCAGAACGCATCCCATCCCTGTGCAATCAGTCTAGCTGCTCGTACAACACTGATGACAGATCTTGTCTTCCCAAGGTCCCAACCCCGGAAGACCTCCATCGGACCTAAGTCGGTAGAGACTGTAACAGTCCTCTTACCCACATCTAACACCGCCCGGTGTCTACACATCTAATCCATACCTAATATGACTTCTTCATGCATCAAAGGCATGACTAAGAAGTCAATAAGTAGTACACGAGTCCCTAAACGTAGGGGACAACTACGTATCTCCTGGGTACCTCTGACTCTTCCACCATCAGGTAACCCTATAGTAAAGGGTGCCCCCTCTATGGTAGACAAACTCAAACGCTCAACATAAGAAGCAGAAATAAATAAATGCGTAGCACCAGTATTAAATAAAACTCTAACAGGTAAACCATGTAAGAGAATGGTACCTGTAGTAGCTGGTGCTGGTGGCTCCTCAGCACTCCTCAACTCAAAAGCACGGCCTCGAACTCTTCGGGCATCACTAGTACTAGCCTCTCTACCTCTACCCATACTCGGTCAAGGAGCTGAACCCTGAGTACCAGGTGTCCTTGGGACCCTCTGCTGTCCCTGATGCTGAGGCGGCCTCTTCCCACCTCCTGCTGCACCTGCAGGGGAAGAACCCTGTTGTGATGGCGCCTTGCCCTGACGGCAAAATGTAGCTATATGTCCTGGCTTCCCACACGAGAAGCAAGTCAGCGGTGCTCTAGGGCAATCAGTCCTTATATGTCCATAGGCCCCGCAGTTGTAACACTACCGGCCTCTATCAGTAGTCCGTGCAGACACTAGAATACTCGAGCGACCCTGAGTCTGTCCTCGCCCGAATCCAGATGCTCTTGCACCAGTCGATGCTGTACGCTGTCTCTTCTCAAACCGTCCCGTCTGAGAAGTCCTCCTCTGGCTAGCCCTCTCTCTCTCATAAGCAAAGGCCCGATCCTCATAGTCTGCCAATGAGTCACAATGAAATCCCGCCATATATGAACGCGTACTCTCCCTCAGACGTCGGGAGAATAGGTATGCGTGCTGGTCCTCAGAAGGTGCAGGTGGACCCAGGAAAGCTAACTCAGTCCGGAAGCGGCGAATGGCATCAGTAATGGGCACATCCTCAAAGCCTGCTTCCACAAAATCCTGTAGCTTCTCCCTCCTCAGTGAGGCAGGGCATAACTGCTCCCTCAGCAGAGTCCTCATCTGCTCATAGGTGATGACTCGTGCTCTAACTGTCCTCCACCACTGATTTGCCAAGTCACGGAATAAAGACTGTACTAGCTCTATCCGTCTGTCCTCTGGGCAACGAATAGACTCTAAAGCTGAGTCTACATGCCCAATCCACACCTCAGTCTCTAGGCCGATCTCCCCAGAGAAGTGTGGTACTCCTTGCTGGTGGAATGCCTTCAACAAAGTATCCGATCGAGGTCCTCTAGTCTCCTCCACAACTCGAGCTGGCTTAGCTACACGAACTGGTGCAGCTGGCACCTGCGTAGCTCCATGGGACTCCTCAGATAATCCCTCCTGCCTTGGTAAATCTGGGGCTTGTCGACCCGCTCTGATGGCCTCCTCAAACTGCTTGAGATACTCTCTGAACTCTGATCCGCCCATGGAGACACGGTCTGAACTATCAAACTAGCCTGGATGGGTCTGCTGTCTCCTGGACCCACCACTCCTCGTAGCTGGAACAAAGCTCTCAACAACCTCCTCATGAGCCTCCTCCACCACTAGTGGATCTGCAGCGGGAGCTGGTCCCTGTCTCCTCTCTCTTGGAGGAACAGGTGGTCTACCTCTACCTCTGCTTGCAGTAGTAGCTCTAGTTCGAGCCATCTGCGGGGTATGCACACCTAACGTATAAGGCTCTATATAGGCTATATGTATAGATATATATATAATACTTAATAGTACATGCACACATATCATCACATAAAAGGTATCTATACTATCGAGATCCTCTGATGGGTGACGACTTCTGTACACACTATCCCAAAACATTTGTACTCGCTTTAAAACCAAAACTCTTTAAAACGTCAGATCTCATGTGGGTTCTGTTTACTTATCCACTCTACCTTTATTGTAGATAGCAAGTGCCATTGTTGTCAACCTAAGGCTCTGATACCAGCTCTGTAACACCCCGAATCTGCGGGACTCAGAATGCTACATTGGGATAGGATCTCACAATGGATCCTGACCCTAGCCTGACAACAAGTTCACTAGATCTTACAACAAGGCACAAGTAGAGTAAAAACAAATACATAAAAGCTGTATGATACAAAAACAGAGTTTACAAACTCAAAGCCGAGTACAAAAATATAACAACAACATCAACACATAGCAACATCAGCAAGAGCATCCAAAGCCAAAGAACACTTCAAACTTTCAAGAACTCCCTCACACAAGCAAAGAAGATCAAAGAGGATCAAAGGAGAAGAAGAAGAAGAAGAAGAACGTGAGGAGAAAGAGAGAGGCTGGAGAGATGAAGAAACCTCTCATCTGAAGTCTAAGGAAGCTTATAAGAGAAGCCAGCCGCAAAGCATAAGTCAAGAGTCAACAGAAGCGGCTTCACCAGCCACAGAGCCGCAGGGGCGGCTAGCCTAGGCGCAGGGGCGGCTCCTTTGTGATGTAGGGGCGGCCTAAGGAATGTGCAAGGGCGGCTGACTGGTCAAGGCTAAGGCACTCTAGCTCATCTAGGCTCCAAAGACTAAGGCTCTTACAAGTACCACAGTGGAAGTGGGAGGACGTCTCCATGGATTTTGTGACCGGTTTGAGGCCCAGTAGGAGTTTTGATGCTATTTGGGTTGTGGTTGATAGACTAACAAAGACGACACGTTTCATTCCTATCAAAGAGACGTGGCCAGTGAACAAATTGGCTGAGGAGTACACTAGACAGATAATGAGACTCCATGGTGTACCGAGTACGATCGTCTGTGATCGAGATGGACGGTTTACCTCGAGGTTTTGGCAGCTGATTCAGACTGCTTTCGGGATGAGTCTACACTTCACGAATGCGTTTCACCCCCAAACAGATGGTTAGTCTGAGAGAACCATCCAAACCCTGGAGGATATGCTGCGAGCTTGTGTGTTAGATTGGGGACAGGGATGGTCAGATTACCTCCCACTCGTTAAGTTCTCATACAACAACAGCTAGCATGCATCTATTGGGATGGATCCTTATGAGGCACTGTATGGACGTAGGTGCCGTACACCTTTATGCTCGGATGAGCCTAGCAGTATCAGTGTGATCGCGCCAGAGCAGATTTAGGATGATATGGCTCGAGTAGCGATGATTAGAGAGAGGATGCTGGCTGCACAGAGTTGCTAGAAGTCATATGCAAACAAGAGGCGTCGACCTCCAGAGTTCAGGGTAGGAGCTCATGTCTGGTTGAGAGTATCTCCGACGCGAGGTGTCAGACGTTTTGGCATAAAGGGGAAGCTGAGTCCCTGATATGTGGGTCCTTTTGAGATACTGGATAGAGATGGAAGGGCAGCCTACAGATTGGCTTTGCCACCGAGGTTAAAGGGTGTTCACCCTGTGTTCCATGTGTCTCAACTGAGAGAGTACATACCAGATCCGAGGCACATCGTGAGTTATGATGATTTGGTGGTGGAGCCAAACCACACCTTTGTTGAGCATCCTATTACAGTCCTAGAGCGAGGTGTGAGATGCCTGCGTTCGAAGGACATTCCTATGATGAGGATACAATGGTCTAGACGTGGACTTGAGGAAGCTACATGGGAGACTAAGGATAGTATCTGGAGGAACTATCCAGATTTTTATGCTGAGATAGACGTTTTTAGGGTCAATGAGTAGATCTTAGTGCTATCTTGGTGATTATGTGCTTATGTGCTTATATGCTTTGATGTGCTTTGCATGCTAGCTGTGACATGATTTATGATCTTATTAGATCTTGCTGTGCTAACGTGATGTATGTGTTCGCCCCTAAACGTGTGTGCAATCAAGCTTTAAATTTATAAAACTAGAATAAAGCAAGCGAACCCGCAGTGTACGGATCGGCGTAGATTAGCAAGTATTCCAGAGTATCGAACACATGGATTTGGGGAGAATAAATCCGATCGTAGGTTATCAAGCAATTGAATGTAAGAGCTTTGCAAATTATTGGGAAAACAACAATCCTAAAGATCCAAGTATCCAGCTGTGGCAATTGATTCAAGATATTCTTAATGATATAAAGACAGAGTTGAGATATGCAAAGGTATGCTATTGTAAGGTAATCGTACGGTGAAGTTCCAATAACCTTATATGACTCACCTACAAGACACTCTCTATACAGGTTGTTGAGGCTTCAATATAGAAAGGTTCTAAAGGTAAGAATTTATGTCAAATACCCAAACTTGTAATCCAAGGATCAAGACTAACTTAACCGATTACGGTTGTGACACTCACAATCGAGGTAGAGGTTGTTGAGGCTTCACTACCACCTAGAAAAGGCAAGCCTAAACTAAGTTAAAGCAAATCTTTAACTTTGGATTAAAGTAAAAGCAAGTTCGTAAACTTAAGGGAAATTACGGGTAGATCTTGAGATTCCACGGTCGTGGAACTCAAGAACAAACCGTGATTTAGGGTTCGTCGACGATTCTCTCTAACTCTCAGGGTCTAATCTGTTTACGATCGATCTATCATCATCTAAGCCACAACTATCAACCCTTCACCCTAGAATTGTTAAGGGTTTTTTAGCCAACAATCATCATTATGATATCAAATTCAAAGATTAAAAGATTGAAAGATAAAAGCTTCCGAAAACTTCCAATAAACTTCAAACCAATCTCAATGTCACAATCAAGAATGAATATTGTTAATAGATTCAGAATAAAGCAAACAATCACAATCTTAGGAAAGAAAGAAGAACGGGGTGTCAATCCGTCTTCCAAATCAAACCTAAACAAGAAGAGAATTCTTCTTGCAACAATCTTCCAAAAACTTCGATCTTCCGTCAATCCGGAAATCTCCACAGCAATCTCCACCAAAAGTGCGAGATTAGGGTAACTCCAAAGAAAGGGCAAAAATACGTCTTTTGCAAGAACCGCCAAAAATCTCCAAAGTGAAGGTGCGAGCGTAACTCTAAAACCAGGTCGCAAAACGCGTCTAAGCGGGGGTAAGCGAGGATGACGGAATCTCCCTTCATCCGTCTTTTTATAGGGCAAGATAAAATATCGGCCCGGCCCAATCTTCAAAAGATCGTGGCTTCAAAATGTGGCGAAAAAGATCGCCAAAATCATGGTCGTGGAAGGTTCCATATCGACAATATAGGCAAACTAAGAATGCCCTCAATCAATGGACACACTCAATCAACTCATCTTTGCTCGATTCCGTTCGGAAATGGCTCTCAATCACCTATAATCAACATAAAGCTAGTGTAGACATCCATATCGACAATATAGGCAAACTAGCTCACAAATGCAACAATGCTAAATCAAAGACTATCAATATGAATCAAATACACTTAGAAAACGTGCCTAAAATATCACAATATTTCATGCTAACAAATAACCCCATACTTAACACTTGCTTGTCCCTAAGCAAGGTCTTTCAAAGAGCTTTAAACAAAAGTTAGGATGAAATATGTGTACCTTCTCAAAGCAATACTTCTTTTGGAGGAATGTGCCTTCTAAAGAATAGATCATTCTCAAATCTTGCTTCAATCGTTTATAAGACTTTCATATACTTAATCAAAGAGTAAAGAGTAAAGAAAACTCATGAATTAATCAAACTTCCATACAAGTATCATAACCTTCAAACATTATCAAAATCAATCATAAGAAACTTCAATTTAGATCACCAAGTCATATAACATTCTTTTGATCTTAAGGACTTTCAACGAAAAGGTCTAGAATGTGGAAAGGGAAGGAAACTTTAAGGAATGTGGTGCATGAATCCGGGAAAGTGGACAACTACCCTTCTTCTTCTTTTGCGGTTTCCGCAACACTTCAACTTAGAGCTTCACTCTTCTTCCTTTCATTTTTCGACTTTACTTTTGGAGTTATGGATAGAGGTGCACAAAAACCGAAGCCTAGGAGATTGGCGTTTCTCAATTTTTATGAGATGCCTCAAACCCTTAGCGCACATACCATAATCCGCTAGGAATATCGCTCAATCCGACTTTGGCAAGACACAAACACCCGGCTATGTGAATGGTGCCGAGTTACTCATCATCATGATTGACTTCCCCAAACCTAGAATTTCTTTCTATTCTTTTGATTGCAAATAATTGCTCTAATGGCCCTCCCACATCAAACATGCCTTTTTCATTCACTTCTCCAAATTCCCAGATAGGTAAAGGAGGTCAATATTTCAATGAGGAGCTAAAATGATCAAAGGAAGAAGAAGAAAAATCGAATTGCCTTAATCATCTCAACAAGAAGTATAAGAACTTATAGTGTGATTTCAACTTCAATTTCTCAACATGATTTAGGTAACATTTATCACATTATGAAACTTGCAAAAGAGGTATAATCTATTCATTCAATTTCTTTTCAATTCACTAATCGTTTAAGCATGCAATTGTCATCAAACTCAATTCACAAGTAGTGATTATCATAGAAATCATCTCAATTCATTAGAAGCACAAAATTTTCAAAATTTTTCAATTTTTATGGGTTTTTCAAGTTCTTTTTCATGCAATGCAATAATGAAACGTGCAACAATATAATGAACATGCAATGATAGTCTCGAATAGAAGCAACATAGTGAGTAAGAGTTATTACAAACTTTTAGTACATCCCACCCCATACTTAGGACGAACATTGTCCCTAATGTTCAAAAAGAAAGAAAGAAAAGAAGAAAAGAAAAAGAAACTCACAAAGTGGTGGTGGAATGTCTAAGGCGAACGGTCAATCATCAAATCCTCATCACTGCGGCGCTGGTGGAGGTGAGAATGGAGAGAAGCTAGGATCATAAAACCGCCCAAACTGCTGGCGGTAGACGTCTCTCATCATGTGGTCGAGGTCGTCTAAGCGTCCATCTCTAGCATCGGATCGGATCTCCAATGCTCCCACTCTCTCTGAAAGTCCGGTAGCCCAATCCAGTTTCTGCTCATACCATCCCGGAGCCTGACTGTACCATGCTGGAGCGTCGGATGGTGCTGGTGCTGGTGCTGGTGCTGCTGTCTGCTCTGTAGACCAAGGAGGTGGAGCTCCGTACCATGCAGGAGGTGTGGTCATCCATGTAGGTCTCTCACTCACGCTAGCGCAGCGAGAAGACGAGCCTGAAGCTCTAGCTGGACGTGGAGAACGTCTAGGTGCATCGGGGGCCGCCTCCGGCTGATCCGGAAACGTGCCAAACTCCTGCTCGGCTCCTCCTCTATCCTCAAACTGATCTCCCATCTCCTCCTCCTCAACAACTGGTGGTGGGACAGATGGGGGAGTTGCTATCCTGTTCGCATGCATAGCAGCGAACGTCTCCTTCCAATTATGGCGTCCCGCCATAATGGAGTACTCCGGTAGCCACTCTATACCCCTACCCGTCCTGCTCTCCCAAGGCATGGCCGCATAAGGCGGACCTCTATGTGTGGGGAAGATGAGACCCCTAGTCATGAAGGCATGGAGTCCTAAGGGAACGGCCGGTATGCGGGTGCAAGCAGAAAAATCAACACCCAAGCTCCTAGCAAGGTGGGTAACTATCCCACCATATCCTATGTTGCCCTTCTTCTTGTTCTTGAGCTTGCTCATAGTAGCAGCCAAGAGAGTGGCACAGTCAGCTCGGCGCCCGTACAGCATGGAGTAGAGTAAAAAGAGCTCATCCGTCTTGATCTTTTGGGGCGTCTCCGTCCTAGGAAAGAGACACTTCGAAAGAACACGATGAGCAATCTTCAAGGCTAGGTGGTACATCAACCTAGCCTTGGTTTCAGTGGGCTGCCAGCGGTCCTCGCTAGCGTAAATCATCGCCACCTCCTCCCAAAAATCCTTGGTGTAAACGCCACTAGGAAAGCGACCGTTAAAGGTCTCCTGAAACCCGAAAAAGGTCCCAAACTCATGGATGCTAAAATGATAGTCTCTTTCCATGAGACGGAAAGAGACGGTCCTGTCTACATGGCAGTGCTCAAAAGATGTCACAACCTCCCGTGTAATCTCCTCATAAGTGTCTTCTCGGATAGCCGAAAAGACAATAAGTCCGGCTCTATCCAAGAGCCAAGTGAGGTCATCAACTATGTTGAGAGGAGCTAGATCCTCCAACAACAAGTACCTAGGACCAATCACAGCCCTCTCCTTGATCCTGTCGAGTGCATCAAGGTGATCCTCATGTATGGTCGGGACTCTAGGGCTAGGTGGTGAGGGTGAGGAAGGTGATGATGGAGGTGAAGGGGAAGAGGGTGGTGGTGCTCTAGAGGATGAGGAAGAGGAAGGATTACCCTTCTTCTTCTTATTCTGGTTATCCTTCTTCTCTTTGATCCTCCCCAAAACTCTCCTCACAAAGTCCATTCTGTTAGAAATTACGGGCTGTTCTACAGATTCCACGATCGTGGTTCTCCCAGAGACCGTGATTCGTCTCAGAAAGTCTCAAATCTCAGCAAATCAACAACCAATCTCCACAAACAGGCAGTCCTAATCTAATTTCTTCCAATCTCAATCAGTTCTTCCTAAAATCTCTAACAAAAATGAACCAAATCGACAAAGATCAAGAAGAGTGGAAAAACCTATTTTTCGGATTGAAAAATCCAAATTGTGCGTTCCTTGGTGAATTTCCGCTCGATTCGTCGCTTGGATCTTGTTTGTGGTCGAATTTCCTTCAGTTTAGGAAGAAGAATCGTTGAAAACGATTAGGAAACGAGGAATTGAGAGAGGAGGCGTGGATTCGGCTTTTAGGTCGTGGAAGAGGGGTTTTGTGGTGAATTTTGTGAAGAACGTGGTTTATATAGTCACAGGCAAAATTTTGAAAATCACGGTTTGTCGGGGTGTTCCACGGCCGTGGTTCTGTACGGAACCGTGGTTTTGGTGATTTTTCAAAGGCTTTTGGAAATTACGGGCACTGTAGCTGTCACGACCGTGGTTTAGGCCGTGGAACTCTTTGTAAAGCTCCAAAGTCCAAATTTCGTCACTTTTCTTCAACATTATCCTTCCCTTTCCCTTTTCCATCGTTCCTACATCCAAAAACACGAACATACCGGAAGGAATCGAAGGCAAAAACAAAGTAAAAACATCTATTCTAAGCTAAGCTATGAATCGAAAACAAAAACAAGAATGCAATACCTTGGGTTGCCTCCCAAGAAGCGCTTTGTTTAAGGTCCGTAGCTAGACCAATCTCGCACTTATTCGAGTGCGGTAGGCGCGAACTCTTCAGCTTGGAGTTCCGGCGTATACTTCTTGAGTCGTTGGCCGTTCACCTT
Organism: Fagopyrum homotropicum; assembly: GCA_033239125.1. NCBI lineage: Eukaryota > Viridiplantae > Streptophyta > Magnoliopsida > Caryophyllales > Polygonaceae > Fagopyrum > Fagopyrum homotropicum. The sequence goes on along the minus strand of BSWB01000003.1, from coordinate 91,504,678 downwards.
AAAGCTTCCACCCGTTTCACCCCATACTTCAACTGCACCATGGGGGAAAATACGCTTAATTAGAAAAGGTCCGGTCCAACGAGATTTAAGCTTACCTGGAAAGAGACGAAGCCTTGAATTGAAGAGGAGAACTTGATCTCCTTCTTTGAAGTCCTTTGGAATGATATGCTTATCATGCCAACGTTTCGCCCTCTCCTTATAGATCTTAGCGTTTTCATAAGCGTTCAAGCGGAGTTCATCCTGCTCATTGATGTCTAGGAGACGCTTCTCTCCTGCTTCCTTCATGCTGAAGTTCAACCACTTGATAGCCCAAAACGCTTTGTGCTCCAACTCCACCGGCAAGTGACAAGACTTCCCATACACAAGGTTGTATGGTGTGGTTCCTATGGGAGTCTTGTATGCAGTCCGGTATGCCCATAATGCATCGTCAAGCTTCAAGGACCAATCCTTCCTAGTCCTTGAAACCGTCTTCTCTAAGATTCCTTTGATCTCCCTATTTGAGATCTCAACTTGTCTACTTGTTTGTGGATGGTAAGGGGTAGCGATCTTGTGAGTAACCCCATACATAGCTAGAAGAGCTTCAAAGCGCCGGGCAATGAAGTGAGAACCTCCATCACTAATGATCGTCCTTGGCGTCCCAAATCGCGGGAAGATGGTCTTGTTGAAGAACTTAACCACCACCATGGCATCATTGGTGGGAGAGGCAATTGCTTCCACCTATCTAGAAACGTAATCTACCGTCAATAGTATGTATTGGTTTCCACAAGAGGATGGGAATGGTCCCATAAAATCTACTCCCCAAACGTCGAAAATCTCCACCTCTTGGATGTTGTTGAGGGGCATCTCATTCCTCCTAGAGATAATGCCTGTTCTTTGACAAGCATCGCAGCAAGAAACAAAGGATTGCACATCTCTAAACAAAGTAGGCCAAAAGAATCCGGATTGCAATACCTTTGCGCTAGTTTTGTTTGAACTAGCGTGTCCTCCACAAGGTAGTGAATGACAATGGCGGATGACACTTTGCATCTCATCTTCCGGCACACATCGCCGAATGATGCCATCTGGACCTCTCTTAAAGAGGAGAGACTCGTTCCAAAAGTATTCCCGGACATCCTTAAAGAACTTCTTCCTTTGTGCGTAGGATAATCCGGGTGGTATCTCTTGACAAACCAAATAGTTAACAAAATCAGCAAACCATGGTTCGTTACCTTTGGAGATCACATCGATGCACTCCTCAATAAGGTGTAGGTGTTCGTCCGGGAAGGAGTCGTCGATGGGTAAATGGTCGTCCTCTAGATGTGTTAGGCGACTCAAATGATCCGCAACAGAATTTTCTGAACCTTTCTTGTCGCGGATCTCAAGATCGAATTCTTGTAGAAGAAGAATCCATCTAATTAGCCTTGGTTTTGCATCTTTCTTCGCAAGGAGGTACCGGATCGCAACATGATCCGTGTAGACAATCACCTTTGCACCTACAAGATAAGAGCGAAACTTGTCAATAGCATAGACAATGGCTAAAAACTCTTTTTCGGTGGTGGCGTAGTTGAGCTGCGCTTCATCTAGCGTCTTTCTAGCATAGTATATGGCATGGGTTCGCCCTTCCTTTCGTTGTCCAAGAACTGCTCCAATAGCTACGTCACTAGCATCGCACATAATCTCAAAGGGAAGAGTCCAATCCGGGGGTTGGATAATAGGTGCTGAAATTAGAGCTTGCCGAATGGTGTTAAACGCATCCAAACATTCCTGCGAAAACTCAAAAACCGCATCCTTCATCAATAGATTAGTGAGAGGTTTTGATATCTTAGAAAAGTCCTTAATGAAACGTCTATAAAATCCAGCATGTCCTAGGAAACTTCTTATCCCTTTCACCGAAATTGGGGGAGGAAGCTTCTCTATGGTCTCTATCTTAGCTTTGTCTACTTCTATCCCTCTACTAGAGACTAAGTGGCCTAATACAATTCCTTCCTTAACCATAAATTGACACTTCTCCCAATTAAGAACTAGGTTAGTGTCTTCACACCTTTGCAAAACAAGAGAAAGGTTAGAAAGGCAATCATTAAAAGAGGAACCTTATACGGAGAAGTCGTCCATGAAGACTTCCATGATTTCCTCTACGTATTCGGAGAAGATGGCCATCATGCACCGTTGGAAGGTGGCTGGGGCGTTGCAAAGCCCGAACGGCATTCTCCTATAAGCAAACGTACCCCATGGGCACGTGAATGTGGTCTTCTCTTGATCATCCGGGTGTATCAGAATCTGAAAGAAACCACTATAACCGTCAAGGTAGCAAAAATGTGAATGTTGTGCTAACCTTTCAAGCATTTGATCAATGAATGGTAATGGGAAATGATCCTTCCGCGTTGCATTGTTGAGCTTGCGGTAGTCTATGCACATCCGCCATCCCGTCACAGTTCGGGTAGGAATGAGTTCGTTGTTTTTGTTGGTGATGACCGTCATTCCTCCCTTCTTCGGAACTACTTGAACCGGACTCACCCACTTACTATCGGAGATAGGGTAGATGATACCTGCATCAAGAAGCTTAAGAATTTCCTTCTTGACAACCTCCTTCATGGTCGGATTCAACCGCCTTTGAGGTTGTCTTGAAGTTCTAAAATCTTCCTCCATTAGTATCTTATGCATACATAGGGAGGGTTTAATTCCTACTAAATCCTCAATAGTATAGCCTAAAGCTTTCCTATGTCTCCTAAGGACAATCATGAGCTGATTATGTTCATCTATGCTTAGATCGGAACTAACAATAACCGGGAAGGTAGAATTCGATCACTCCTTTCCACGCCCAAAATTACGGGTTCCTCATGGCCTCCACGGCCGTGGTTTAGGGCGTGGAAGAGAAATACGGTTGTCACATCTTCTTCACGACCGTATAACTCCCTGGAGTGAGACACGGTTTTGGTTGTGAAATCCACGGCCGTGGAATACAGTGTATGGCCGTGGATTCTCACGTTTTCTGCCTCATCGTGGAGTTTTTCAAACTCCACTTCACCCATCTCTTCTTGTGTTTCTAAGGCTTCAATTGCCTCATTGCACTCTTCTTCTTCCCCTACATTGGTTAGACTCATAGTGATAACTTTTTGTAAAGGATCGTTAAAGAGAATCGCACTTACCTCCTCCCTAGACAAACCCTCTTCATCTTGGATATCGAAAATATCCTCATCAAAGATTGGCTCCTTCACTAGAGTGGAAAGAACGAACTCTACTTTCTCTTCTCCTATATCAAAAGCGAGTCTCCCATTCTTGCAATCGACTATGCAGCCGGAAGTTGCAAGAAACGGTCTTCCGAGTATGATCGGGACCGGACTATCTGCAGGAATGTCAAGCACGACAAAATTAATAGGAACAAAGAATTTACCTAGCTTGATTGGGACGTCTTCTACGATACCGACGGGGCGAGTGATGGATCGATCCGCCATGTACAACGTCATCTTCACCGGTTTAGGGTCGCCTAAACCGATCTTCCTACACAACGCAAGTGGTATGATGCTCACACTTGCTCCTAAATCACATAACGCATCGTATGTGACATCTCCCACTCCTATGGGAATGCAAAATGACCCCGGATCCTTTAGCTTTGGGGGCATTTTCTCCTTCATGGTCTTGATGAGATCCGAAGAATCCGAACTCATCTTAACCTCTCCGAAGTCTTCTAGCTTCCTCTTGTTAGAGAGGAGCTCCTTCAAGAACTTACCATAAGCCGGCATACCTACAATAGCATCAATAAATGGTATATTAATATGCAGCTTGCTCATGAGTTCTATGAACTTACCAAACTGTTTATCTAGGCGCGCTCTCGCTCTAGATTGAGGGAATGGTAGGGGAGGTTTATAAGCTGGAGGAGGAACGTAGACATCTTCCTTCTCCTTCCCCTTCTCTTTGTCTTTCTCTACGGGGACTTCAACGAACTTAGGCTGCGGATCGGTGGTAGTCACTCCGCTCCTAGTTGTGATTGCCATCACCCTTCCCTTAGGGTTGTCCTCCGTCTTTCCCGGAAGTTTCCCTTGATTCCTAGGAACTTCCTCCGCATGGCTGAACATTTGGTTTTCTAAAACCTTTTGAGCTTTATCAACCTTAGAAATTTGATCGTCAACCTTAATGATGCGGTTCTCCAACCCTTGAAGCTTTCCCAAAATTGTTTCCAACATGGGATCGGGCTTCTCCTTTCCCGTATTGTTTCCTCCATTAGATGATTGCTCCTGGCTTTTCAAAGGAGTAGAGGAAGAGGAAGGTGGAGTTAGTGAATTAGAATTGGAAGGATAAGAGTTACCGGAATTTTGTTGATTGGAGCGCCAATTGTTGTTGTTTGAACCCCTATTGTTGTTCCAATTGTTGTTCCGGTTGTTGTTGTTTCCATTCCAATTGTTATTCCGGTTGTTGTTCCGGTTATTGTTGTTGTTGTTGCGGTTGGTGTTATCACCGCCATTGTTGTTTCCCAAATAGCCAACATCCTTCTCTTGTTGCTTTGGGAAGTTGGTCTTGATAGCCTCCTTCAACTCTTTGATCTCATTGTTGAGGGAGAAAATCTTATTTTGAGCTTCATGTGTGAGCTTTGCTCCTTGCTCCACACGATTTCCCTCCACTTTCCGGTGGGAATACTTCTCTATGACCCTTGCTTGCTTCTCAATGAAGTCCCAAGCGTCATCTTCTCTCATGTCCATGAATGTTCCACATGAGAGGGATTGGAGGTTGAATTCCGTCCCCGCATCCAGCCCCTTGTAGTAAATTTCCAGCAATGCAAGCTTGGATATGCCATGATGAGGGCAATCTAATAACAAGTCCTGAAACCTTTCCCATGATTAAAACAAACTTTCGTTAGACCTCATGGAAAATGCATTGATCTTACCTCTAAGTTCCGCCGTTTTGGATGGCGGAAAGAATTTGGTGAGGAACTCCGCGGAAAGGTCTTCCCACGTGTCTAGTTTCCCCCTAGGAAGAGCTTGGTACCAAGACAACGCTTTCCCCTTCAAGGAGAAGAAGAAAGGTTTGAGCTTATAGTTGTTGGTAGTAGCACTCTTCGGTCTCATTGTCTCCATCATACACTCAAAGTTTTGCAAGTGTTGGTGTGGAGATTCAGCGCTTGTCCCGCCAAATTGGTTTTGGCGAACAAGAGTAATAACTTGAGGGTTGAAGCTAAACCCTTGCACATCTTCAGCATCGAAATTCACGCCCAAACGGCGCGGTTGTTGTGTTGGATCCATCCGCTGGCCAAGAGTTCTTAGCTCTTCATCTACACGTTTGATCCTCGCATTCCTAGGTGGAATGCGGCGATTAGCAGCTCCCCGTGGATGGAAAGGATTCACATTGATCGTGGGGTCAATCTCCTCTAGCGGTGGCATGGAAGAATCACTATCATCAGCGGATGAGTGACCTCTTCTTCTAGATCTTGATGCTCTTCTTGAGGATTTCTTGCTTCCCTTATTCTTAAGGTCGCTTAGCTCTATCCTCATTTGGAAAATCATATCCTGTAGATTGTTAACTTAAGATTGATGACGATCCATTTCGTCCCGGCGGAGGTTCTCATTCCATTGGAGTTGAGCTTCCTTCTCCGCCAACTCCGCTTGAAGATCACGTTCGTGTTCTTCAGCCATCTTCTTTTCCTTGTACTTTTGCCTTAAAGTCCTCTCAAGCTCTTGATCAAGAGGTAAGAGGTCTTCGGTGTTCCTAGACTTGCGCATGCACTCAAAGAGATATCAAATAACGAGAGCAAGCTCCCAAGCTTGACAACCGGCTACCGAATTCGGTCTAAACCAGATCCCCGGCAACGGCGCCAAAAACTTGTTCGCCCCTAAACGTGCGTGCAATCAAGCTTTAAATTTATAAAACTAGAATAAAGCAAGCGAACCCGCAGTGTACGGATCGGCGTAGATTAGCAAGTATTCCAGAGTATCGAACACAGGGATTTGGGGAGAATAAATCCGATCGTAGGTTATCAAGCAATTGAATGTAAGAGCTTTGCAAATTATTGGGAAAACAACAATCCTAAAGATCCAAGTATCCAGCTGTGGCAATTGATTCAAGATATTCTTAATGATATAAAGACAGAGTTGAGATATGCAAAGGCATGCTAATGTAAGGTAATCGTACGGTGAAGTTCCAAAAACCTTATATGACTCACCTACAAGACACTCTCTATACAAGTTGTTGAGGCTTCAATATAGAAAGGTTCTAAAGGTAAGAATTTATGTCAAATACCCAAACTTGTAATCCAAGGATCAAGACTAACTAAATCGATTAAGGTTGTGACACTCACAATCGAGGTAGAGGTTGTTGAGGCTTCACTACCACCTAGAAAAGGCAAGCCTAAACTAAGTTAAAGCAAATCTTTAACTTTGGATGAAAGTAAAAGCAAGTTCGTAAACTTAAGGGAAATTACGGGTAGATCTTGAGATTCCACGGTCGTGGAACTCAAGAACAAACCGTGATTTAGGGTTCGTCGACGATTCTCTCTAACTCTCAGGGTCTAATCTGTTTACGATCGATCTATCATCATCTAAGCCACAACTATCAACCCTTCACCCTAGAATTGTTAAGGGTTTTTTAGCCAACAATCATCATTATGATATCAAATTCAAAGATTAAAAGATTGAAAGATGAAAACTTCCGAAAACTTCCAATAAACTTCAAACCAATCTCAATGTCACAATCAAGAATGAATATTGTTAATAGATTCAGAATAAAGCAAACAATCACAATCTTAGGAAAGAAAGAAGAACGGGGTGTCAATCCGTCTTCCAAATCAAACCTAAACAAGAAGAGAATTCTTCTTGCAACAATCTTCCAAAAACTTCGATCTTCCATCAATCCGGAAATCTCCACAGCAATCTCCACCAAAAGTGCGAGATTAGGGTAACTCCAAAGAAAGGGAAAAAATACGTCTTTTGCAAGAACCGCCAAAAATCTCCAAAGTGAAGGTGCGAGCGTAACTCTAAAACCAGGTCGCAAAATGCGTCTAAGCGGGGGTAAGCGAGGATGACGGAATCTCCCTTCGTCCGTCTTTTTATAGGGCAAGATAAAATATCGGCCCGGCCCAATCTTCAAAAGATCGTGGCTTCAAAATGTGGCGAAAAAGATCGCCAAGATCATGGTCGTGGAAGGTTCCACGACCGTAATTTAGAGCGTGGGAATCAACACGGTTTGAACCATGGATTCCACGACCGTAAAAGCTCCTGGAATGAATCACGCTTCTCCTGCAGGGTTCCACGGCCGTGGAACTGAACGTGGTTTGTAGTACGACCGTATTTTAGAGCGTGGTTTAGGGCAAGAACGTGATTCTTCCCTAGCCTCGTGCATTCCTGAAGTTGACATCCATTTTGCTCCTAAGAATGCCCTCAATCCATGGACACACTCAATCAACTCATCTTTGCTCGATTCCGTTCGGAAATGGCTCTCAATCACCTATAATCAACATAAAGCTAGTGTAGACATCCATATCGACAATATAGGCAAACTAGCTCACAAATGCAACAATGCTAAATCAAAGACTATCAATATGAATCAAATACACTTAGAAAACGTGCCTAAAATATCACAATATTTCATGCTAACAGTATGTTATAGTTGGAGATGATTACTTCCTCCATGCTATTTGAGTCTGATATATGTTTATAGCTGGAGATGGTTCTTTCCTCCATGCGATGTATATGATTATGTTTCGCTAGAGATGTGCTTCCTCTATGCCTTGTGATGTGGTATGACGAGAGATGTGATTCCTCTACGCCTTTGGGTAGCGTTATGACCCTGTTTTCTGGAGTTGATGATTCCTCCATGTTTATGCTTGAGGTTGTAGATTTGTATAGGTTCTGACCTTTTGAGCGGAGATGTGATACCTCCGATAGAGAGAGCGAGTTATACCTCAGCTTATGGGTCCGAGAGGTTTTGGGATCTTGCATGTTTCGGAACTTGTTTTTAGGGGGGTGAGATGTAAGAGCCTAGTTGCTGAGTTGCTGAGAGAGTGTGCTGAGTGCCAGGATTGTACCTAGACCTCCCCTGCATGACCCAGAGGGCGCCCTTACGGTTTGCCTGGGCCGCCCCTACAGCTCAAAGAGTCCGCCCCCGTGGCTCTGTGTAATGCAACCCTCTTCTTTGACCTTTTGACCCGTGCTTTACTCTTTTTACCCCTTTATAACCTTCATCTTCTCCCTTTGATGAGGGTTTACCATTCTCAGCTCCATCTCTCTGTCGTTACGTACATCTTCTTCTCTCTTCTCCCTTGGATCATTCTTGCTTGATCTTCCTTGAGTGTTGTTGAGTTTGTGAGAGATCTTGCATAGTTTTGCTTGGCTTTGGTGTTGATGATGTTGTTGTGCCTTGTTGAGCCAACTTGAGGTGATGATGGTGTTGTGCTGATCTTCTGGAAAGCTTAGTTGGTAAACTTTCATGGCCTTTCTTCTTTCTTTCCTCTTTTCTTCATCTTTTCCTCTCTTTCCTTAGCCTAGCATAGTTTCCTTAGGCTTGGAGCACGTTCCAGCCATGTTTGGCTTGTGTTGATGTATATATATATGTATGTTCTGTATGTATGTTGTTGTTGGAGTGAAGGAGTAAAGGATCGAAGGAAGAAGCGAATAAAGGGCTAAGGTGGTGTTTCCTGTTGTCCAGCCGCCCCTGCGCCACCTTGCAGCGGCCCCTGCGCAGGGCAAGATCCTCCCTTGCGCCACCTACATCAGCAAGGGTCTTCTTTTGGTTCTGTAGGTGTTTGTGTGCTTCTAGGCTTTCCTTAGGATGCCTTTGTTTCCTCCTTTCCTAGTGTGAGAGTATTTATGCTAGAGGTGTGAGGATGTGTTTGGTTGAGGTTATGATCGGTTTATGCCTTGTATGGCTCTTGAGGCTCATTAGGTTATGAGTTTAGGTTGAGGATGATTCTCTGGATCCCTTTGGGTCTAGATGTGAACTTTGTGTTGTTAGGGGATTGATATATCTCTTTATGCCTTGTTTATAGGTTGTGTTGTCCCTCCAGTGTAGAGGTGCTCGTGGTTGAGTTTGATCGAGGTTGAGGTAAGTCTATAGGACTTACTTAGCTGCTATCCTTATATTGGGTGTTTGCATGAGTGGTGTGTGATTTATATGTTTGCTATGATAGTATGAGATGTCGTTTATACCGACCTATGTTTTATTGATTGCCCCATATGCGTGGCTGTGATAGCCTTTCCCTTTCATTCCGCCGTGGAGTCTGGGAGGTTCTTTGATGTTAGGCCAGACTGACTTTACAAGAAGGGCACAATCCACTCCCACAAGGTACACGGATTGTGTGACCGATACTTGTCCAACTAGCTAGTAGGCTCAGTGGCGAGGATATATCGGTCCTCATGTCACATAGTTTCAAATATATTTATATATACGATTTGAGTGAATGACCTATATATTGAGATGATAAAATGGGTAAATGTGTGAAAGCATGCTGACGTGTTTATCTTTCCTTGGTTGTGATTGTGCTTATGCATTACTCTATATATGTGTATGGTTAGCTAATGGTTTATTACCATGGTGTAGATGCCCCACAGGATAGGCATGCTGCTGGGTGATCCAGCAGAGTGGCAGGTCGAGGACGTCTCGTACATAGGTTGTTGTTGGCTTTTGGGTTGTTTACCTTTTCGCTCCTGCGTGAGGATGATCTTTTGTTACCTCCTGTGTGAGGGTGCTGGTTTATATACTTGGGTATGTTGTCTTACCTTTTGGTTGTACAATTTATACAGTTTTATGCATTTGTTTTTATATCTGTCAGTGCCATGTTGTAAGGTCCAGTGAACTTGTTGTCAGGATAGGGTCAGGATCCATTGTGAGATCCTAACCCAATGTGGCACTCCGAGTCCTGCGGATTCGGGGTGTTTCAAAGAGAATGCTTCATGGAAAATAAAATCAAAATATGGTGAAAACATTTTACAATATAAGAAAGCTGATCATCTTTGCATAAAATCATAGAATGCATAATAAATCATATTTATCAAAATTAATCATGCATAATCCAGTATAAACCACCAAGTCAGCCATCATCTTCAAGGTCTCAACGGCTTGCAAAAGAGGTCAAGAAACGTGCTAGGGTGGGATGTATATAGGATAATGTTGTGCTAGAATCCAGGAATATGATCTTTTCTTCACTTTCTTTGAATCACAACATCTTCCACCAATAACCTTTGCTTATTTTCACTTTTTACTTTACTTTTTGGGAACATGGATAGAGGTGCACAATATTACCGAAGCCTAGGAGATCAACAATCATTAATTTCTCGAGATGTCTCAAACCCTTGATGCACATACCATGACCCGTTAGGACTATCGATCGATCCGACTTTGACAAGACACAAACACCCAGTTATGTGAATGGTGCCGAGTTACTCATCATCAAGATCAACGTCCCCAAACCTAATTTTTTCTAACACTTTTAGCCAAGATCTCAAGTTCACTTCACACGCTTTTCATCAACTGCATCCAAATTCCTGGATAGCTAAAGGGACGCAAAAATGTATATGAGGGGCTAAAGCATGATCAAGAAGAAGAATAAGATGAGGAAAATGAAGTGCCTTAATCATCCCATGAAGAGCGTGAGAGAACTCATAATGTGGTGTCAACCTTCAAATTCAACATAGTTTTGATAAAAACAAAGCATTAAACATGCTATAATTTTTTAACAAAGCATTTAGCAACTTAAACATATTATAAAACCTTTCGAGCATATCAAGATTTCAAAGCCAATATGCAAACAAAAATCTTCATCGAGGGCATGTCCAGAATAGAAGCACAAAACGTTTCGAAACTCTTTTCATTTAGAAAACCCATTTTGGTCGAGGAGATCTGACGTTATCCGAGGTCTTCAACCGAGATGTATCTCAGTTTTACGACCTCGTTTGGTCAAGAAAGTCTCGGTCGAGCAAAAAAAAAAAATTTCAAACTGGTTTTTGACGTTTTTCTCAAACAGAAACATGTATGCAATGCATGTAATGAAACCTAAGCATATGAAGCAAAATAACAATTATATCCAACAAGAGAGTCATACAAATAAGGTCAAGTAGGTGAAATAATACAAATACCCCATACTTGGGACACGTTGTCCCAATGGGTCAAATATAAGTCATAAGAAACAAGTACTCACCGGATAAAGTTGAACTTCATAACAAATAGAAAATAAATCCATGAAGCGCTCAATCCTTGTCAGTTGGCGGTGGTGGTGGTGGAATATAGGGGAACTGGGACGGATCGAATGGGTAGCCCATAACCTGCTGGAGCTGTATCTCCATCATCCGACGCTGGAAATGCTGGCTCTCCTCCATCCGGTGCGTCCATCCCTCAATAGATCTGGTCTGGGCATCAAAATGCCGGGTAATATCAATTGACATGGCAACGTAAGAATCAGTCAACTCTCTTGTCAGATCATCGATCCGCTGATGCGCCTCAAGATCTCTACGGCGGCGGACTCGCTGCTGAGGTGGTGGTGGCATGTAAGCTGGAGGTGTAGGCGTCTCTCTCGTCCTCCGTGGCCTCATCATCAAGGTCAATGGTGGGAATGCTAGGGCCGCCGGTATCAGTACCGGTATCCATGGCAGCAACTGCTCCATAGCCATCTCCATCGTCATCTGTGCCAACTGTCTCTCTAGCAGCATCCTCCTGCATGTAAGGGAACCATGCACCAGACCAGTACTGACGATCATACATTGAGAACTGTGAAGACCAAATAATGCCTTGAGGAAACTTCGTTTCCCATGACATGGCAACACAAGGTGTGCCAAGCCTTGGGAAACGAGTATACGCCGTGTAATCATCTCCTGCAAACCCAGCGGCTTTGGTGCCGCAACCAATGTACAACCTGAAAGATCTAACTCCATATAAGTCGCAATGTGGTTCACCAACCCACCACAACATATATCGCCCTTTGCCTTGTGAAGATCCTCAACCAGCATGGCAGCAAAGTCTGGAACACCCCCTGCAACCATACAAAACAAACTAAGGAGCTTACCCTGTCAAACCTTCTGGGGCGTCTCAGTACGCGCCAAAAGCATCTCACTGAATATTCTGTGAGCTAGGCGGAAGGCTAGGTGAAAGATGATATGATCCCGGGAATCTCCGGGCTGCCATCTATCATGATGATCAGTCACGTGGGCTATCTCTCCCCAAAAACTCTGAGCCTGCGCTCTAGAAGCAAATTTTGTCGCTGTGGGGGTCGGGAATCCAAAAATCTCTCTAAACTGGTCTAAGGGAACGACGTAGGTCTTGTTCAGCAGCCGGTACTTGACTCCTCTATGCTCCGCTATGTAGATAAATGAGCTCAAAAACTCAAAAGTGGGCTCTAAACAAGCCGATGCTCGTATGGCAATAAAGTCCTCAAGGCCAACCATAGATATCATTGTTCGCTCCAAACGGTGTGTGCAAGCTTTAAATTTATAACCCAAGAAGTATGCTTGAACAAAGATGTGAACCCGCAGTGTACGTGTCAATTGTAATAAAAAGCAAGAATTCCAAGGGTCGATCACAGGGACATAGGGGAAACAAAGCACATAATTGGTTGTCAAGTATTGCAATTAACCAAAGGTAATTAAAGCAATCAAAGATGATGTAAAGTCAAGTAAGGGGAAATGCGGATTCTAGGGATTAAAGCATCTAGTTGTGGTTCCGACTCAAGATCTCAAAGGATAACGCGGACAAAGCTGAGGTTTGGAAAGGGAAGGTGTTTCTAAAGTGGGAATAGATTACCGGGTAAGTCTCACTACTCAGTATCCCAAACCAAAGCTCCTATTACCGGGTAAGTCTCAAGGTACTAAGGAAAGGAACTATAATCTCAAACCAACACACCACCCAAGGGAATAGAATCAACCTTTATCAGGTAAGTCTCAGGCTAACTCACAAAGATGGGATGAAGGCACACTCAAACCCCAATAAAGGATAAACCTTTATTACCTACACTTATGATCTTGAGTAAACAAACAAAGGAATCACCGGGTAAGTCTCATCCTAGGCTTGCATTGAACCAGGAAAGGTGTAATAAGGATAGGATTTGGCAAACTAGAACACTTAACTCTCAGTTTCGGATCAGGAAAGGTTCACCTCGTTCAGTCAAGTTCCATCTCGGTCGAGATGTTCATCGACTGAGCGAGGTGTACTAGGGTTAAGGTAAAAGACTCGAGCTTTCAAGGTCCTGCTGGGATTAAGAACATTCTATCATCGTCTTCACCACAACTTTGAGCCAATCACCCTAGAATCGCATAAAAAACTTAGCCAACAATCATCATGATAACAATAATCAAATATATCGCAAAGGAATCAATATTCGAACAAGAAAACCTTAAGAAAAAGGTATCAATAACTGAATCAAATAACAACAAATCAGCGTTCCTTAAAATCCCAAATCAACTAAGACAACAAACCAAAAGGGAATCTAAGAAAGTCTTACAAACTCCCTTAAAATCTAATCTCCAAACTATGAATCCTTCCTTCTTTGATCTTCAATCCTTCAATCCTTCCTTCAAACTTCCAGAAAATCTTCCTAATTGCTGGATGCTCTCAGCATCTAAGCATGCCTTCAACTTGTGGAAAATCCAACCCTTTATATAGGAGAATTATCTTCCAAAGATAATAATATCTTAAAAAGATAATTTCCTATAAAATATATTCATATCTCTAAAATAGATTTCCCAAAAATAATATCTTCCTTCCAGAAATCCAGCCCAAAAATATTAGATATCTTCTTTCCAAAAATAAAAGATCTCAGCCAAAAATATGATCTCGCCGGCGGCAGGGTGGTCGCCTCGGTCGGGACGCTCGTCAAGATCACCTCGGTCGAGGTGACACTGTAGCTGACCGAGGTGAATCTCAACTGAATGTGAAATCTCTCAAATCTGGTCCAAATTCAATCTTCTTCATTAATTCCATGCTTCCTGAGTTCTTCCTTAAGCTCCAGAATGTAGCTCCAATGTCTCCTTAGCTCCATAGCTCCATTTCGATGCAAAACGTGCCATTTTACCTACAATTACAACGAAACTAGGTGTGGACCTCGATTCCCGTAAAGGTAGATGAAACAACAATATAATCACATAATATACATCCATACATGGTGATAATTGAAGATAAAACGTCTAAACAAGTCCCAAAATATAGACTATAATATATGCTATCAAAATACCCCATACTTGTCCCTTGCTTGTCCCCAAGCAAGTTCCAAATATTAAGTACAAGATAGAATGGATTATAAGTCATAAAGATCAATGAAAAGTATTTTAAAACATATTTGGTGGTGTGCTCCACTCATAGATCACTCTAAGAGAATGCTTCATGGTAAATAAAATCAAGATATGATCAAAACATTTTATAAATATAAGAAAGTTGTTCATATTTGCATAAAATCATAGAATGCATAATAAATCATATTTATCGAAATTAATCATGTATAATCCAGTTTAAACCACCAAGTCAATCAACAAGCTCGAGGTCTCAAGGGCTTCCAAAAGAGGTCAAGAAACGTGTAAGGTGGGATGTATATAGGGAATGTGGTGCTAGAATCCGGGAAAAGGATCTTACTTCACTTTGTTTGAAACTTAACATCTTCCACCAATAAGCTTTGCTTATTTACTTTACTTTTTGGGATGCATGGATAGAGGTGCACAATAACTGAAGGCTAGGAGATCAACAATCATCAATTTCTCAAGATGCCTCAAACCCTTGATGCACATCCCATGACCCGTTAGGAATATCGCTCAATCTGACTTTGGCAAGACACTCGAAGTCATCAACATGCACAAAACATGGGGCTACAATGGGGCGCTAACATATCCTATCAAAGTCGCTGGAATCGCTCGTGGATCACTGGGACGGTAGGCTGAGATGGAGAAGAAGGAAAAGAGTGGTGTGAACTTCTAGGCCTATGTCTCAGGACCAACTGGCGATCAGATCTCCTGGAACTGCTCATAACTGAAATTCACCTCGGTCGGATCAAGAACACCTCGGCCGAGACACAGAAGGGTCAACCGAGGCGAAGGCGCTAGCGAGATGAAATCTAGAAAATGAAAGTTTTTCCCCCAAAAATCACTACCAATTGCTTCCTAAGGGGTACTTATACTCTTCTCAACAACATTCTGTGGCAACCAAAGCCAGATCTATGCAGAATCGAAGAGAAAGAAGCAAGTTAGGGTTTTTGATGAAATACCCCAAAATGTGCAGATTCTAGTTGATCTTTGTGTTGTTTGTTGCTTGGAAACTGATTCTCGTACTTATCATGAGGATTTGGAGCCAAAAATCTTCGAAAACAAGCAAGAATCAAGAGTCTGATCAAGGAGAGACGCCGCGGGTGAGGAGAGGGAAAAGAGAGGAAGTGAGAGGTGAGAGAAATGTCGAACCCCTAAATACCCCTCGCTGAATTTGATTTCACCTCAGTCGAGGTGTTCCTGAGCGGACCGAGGTGTAACAGGTGGTTGTCAGACCTAGGCACCTCGGTTAACGGAGAGCACTTCGGTTGAGGCACTGTGACAGTACCCGAGATGTGTCTCAATCAAAACTCCGTCTTCTCAATTTCTCGAACGTCAGTCCTTCCATGTAGCTCCTGAGTTATAATTTCTTCTTAGAGATCACCTGATTCCTGTCTAGGAGGACACATAAAACACAAAGCAAACTATCTAAACTAAACTAGAAAAGGGAAAATAAAGCAATACCTTAGGTTGCCTCCCAAGAAGCGCTTGGTTTAAGGTCGCTAGCTAGACCGTACTTCATCCTCAAACAAGGTGTAAGGTGTCCTCACCCCATACTTGTAATAGCTAGGATTTCCGAATTCTAATTAATGTTCATTAACTTAATCGTTGATAGTAATTGACATATAACTTGCGAAGATTTCCCAAGTGATGAGTATGAGTCCCACCGTTATGTTCCTCGCGTAATTTTGGACATTTGGGAAAATTTTTACTTTTTCCCCCGGGTAATTATTTTTACCCTCCGGTGTTATTTGGAGCATTTGGGAGCTCCAATTAATAAAAATGCAGTTGAGAGAAATGATCAGGACATCGGATATGTCTTAGATATGAAATAACATGGAGAGGCAAAACGTCCAAAAGAGTCGCTATTTCGTTTCTTAACGGCTAAGAAAGACGGCTTAGGAATACACGTTTTCCGAGGCAGTTGTGTAATAATTATCCCTATAATATTCCAGATTTAATGTTCCAATCTCGAGAAGTTTGGAGAAAGAGGTTCGACCCGCCTTTGGATCGTTTAAAGGATAATTATCGACTTTACTAAAGGATAATTATCGTCTTCACTATAAATAGCGGAAAATCCTTTATTAATTCATTTCCTTTCACGTTTTCTCGTAAAAGCTCTGATTTCTCTCAACCTTCAAACTCAGATCTACTCTCCGTTTCTAATCCGATTTCAATTCCGTTTGAGTTTCTGGATTCCTCTCTTCATTCTCTTCATAACGGTACCGAGTTTCTGCATTTCTGAGTATATGGAGGGCTGGTCGAGCATATATGTCACCAGGACGGTTCCGTCGCTCAGATTCCGATGAATTTGATGCTGTCCATCCGTAGCCTGCGTCGTTGTGATTCCGAATCTTCTTTCAGATCGTCAATCGGGTTAGTAACGAATAAGTTATGAATTTATTCGTTTTCCGTAGTGCGATTTGGCCTAAATTGACTTTAGGCTTGTCAAATAGGACAATTAGAAATTCCATTATGGTCGTTATATTATTCTGGTGATTATGGGTTCTTGTTTGATGAAATCTGATGACAGGGGGTTTAGAAATTGCCTGCGGGCAAAACGTTATTCTGGCGAAATCTAATTAATTAATTAAAGGTTAATTAATTAAATTAGGATTGAAATTGAGATTGAGGAATGTCGATTAGATACTACCTTGAGATTTGAGGAATTGTGAGTTATGCTGAGATATTGAGGTTTAGTTGGTTGTGAGGCTCATAGATTGAGTATGATCCTTTTGGATCCCTTTGGGTCTAGGTGTGACCCCTTTGATGAATAGAGGTTGATATATCTCTTTATGCCTTGGTTATAGGCCGTGTTGTCCCTCCAGTGTAGAGGTGATCGTGGTTGAGTTTGTACGAGGTTGAGGTAAGTCCGTAGGACTTACTTAGCTACCATCCCTATATTGGGTGTTTGCATGAGTGGTGTGTGCTTTATATGTTTGCTATGATATCATGAGTTGTCGTTTTTATCGAACTATGTTCTATTGACTGCCCCACTGCGTGGCTGTGATAACCTTTCCCTTTCATCCCGCCGTGGAGTTTGGGAGGTTCTCTGATGTCAGGCCAGACTGGTTTACAGGAAGGGCGCAATCCACTCCCATAGGGTACACGGATTGTGTGACCGATACTCGTACAGCTGGACATTGTACTCAGAGGCGGGGATGTATCGGTCCTCGTGTCACATACTTTCATCTATCTATATATACGGTTTTTGAGTGAATGGTTATTATATAAAGATAATAAATGGGTAAATGTGTGATAGCATGCTGATGTGTTTATCTTTCATGATTGTGCTTGTGCTTATGCATTACCTCATATATGTATGGTTAGGTAACGGTTTCATACCGTGTTGTAGATGTTTACAGGTTAGGCGCTACTGGGTGATCTGGCAGGGTGACAGGCCGAGGACTCTCGTACATTAGGTGGTTGGTTTGGGATTGTTGTGTACCTCCTATGTGAGGATGTCGTTTTATATACTCGGCTATGTTGTTGTTTACTTTGGGTCGTACAGTTTATACTGTTTTATGTATTTGTTTTATATCTGTCAGTGCCATGTTGTAAGGTCCAGTGAACTTGTTGTCAGGCTAGGGTCAGGATCCATTGTGAGATCCTAGCCCAATGTGACATCCCGAGTCCCGCGGATTCGGGGTGTTACAATACTTCAACTGCACCATGGGGAAAGAGAAGAGGTTCCGTCCAATGCTCCATAAAATACAAATGCTCATCAGGAAATGAATCATCAATGGGTAGGTCGTCCTTCTCAAGCGAGATAGGCGGTAACCGGCTGAGGTGATCCGCTACGGAATTCTCGGATCCCTTCTTATCGTGAATCTCTAGGTTAAACTCTTTAAGAAAGAGAATCCAACGAATAAGGTGTGGCTTTGCATCTTTCTTAGCCAGCAAGTATCGAATAGCTGCATGGTCAATATAAACAATGACCTTCGCTCCCACTAAGTAAGAGCGAAACTTCTCAAATGCATATACAACCGCTAGTAGCTCCTTCTCGGTGGTGGCGTAGTGTTAGCATGAAATATTGTGATATTTTAGGCACGTTTTCTAGATGTTTTTCATTCATTATAGTGTTCATTGATAAGGCATTGAAGCAATTGTAAGCTAGTTTGTTTATATTGTCGATATAGAGGTCTACATAAGCTTTGTGTTGATTATAGGCGAATAAGAGCTAAAACCGAACCAATTGAGAGAGGAAAGAGATGATTTGAGAACATCCAAGGATTGAGGACACATCAAAGAAGTCAAGGAAGATGCTAGGATGAGGAATGGCACGAAACAAGGGAAATCACAAGCACTTTCCATCTCCACGCCCTAAAATACGGCCGTAAGGGAATCCACGCTCTAAACCACGGCCGTGGAACTTGGCAACATGAACGTGGAACATTCTAGAGAGTTACACAGTATAAAGTACGGTCGTGGAAAGTGTGAAGAACCGTAATCCAATTCCACGCTCTGAACCACGGTCGTGGAACTCCATGAAACCGTGATTTAGGCAATCTTTTGACGAATAAAATATGGATATATTGTTCACACATATGGGCCGGACGGTTATTTTATCCTTCCTTATAAAAAAGCTTTAGGAGGGAGAATTCGGAACCTTCACTTACGCTCACTTGCACGGGTCTAGGGTTTCATCAGACGTGCGGAGAATTGCATTTTTGGCAGCGGAGATTTACGAAGGCTTGAAGATTTGGAAGTTGTTTGTGGCGGAAGTTGCGCCTTTGATTCCTAGGTTTGATTAGAAGACGGATTGACATCCCGTTCTTCATTCTTATCAAGGATAGTTATTGATTTGTGTTTGTTCCAAATCTGATATACATTATCATTCTTGTTTGTGGATTTGAGATTGATTTGAAGTTTATTGAAGGTTTTCGAAGGTTTTCATCTTTCATACTTCTTAATCTTGAATTTGATATCATAATGACTGTTATTGGCTAAAACCCTTTAGCAATTCTAAGGTGAAGGGTTAATAATTCTGGCTTAGATGATGATAAATCGATCGTAAATTGATTGGACCTTGAGAGTTAGAGAGATTCGCCGACGAACCAAAATCACGGTGTGTTCTTGAGTTCCACGGCCGTGGAATCTCAAGATCCACCCGTAATTTGTACTAGTTTACGAACTTTGCTTTTACTTTGATCCAAGGTTAAAGATTAGCTTTAACCTATTCTTGACTTTCCCTTTTCTAGGTAGTAGTGAAGCCTCAACAACCTCTACTTCGATTTCGAGTGTCACAACCTTAATCGGTTTGGTTAGTCTTGCTCCTTGGGTTACAAGTTTGGGTATTTGATATTAATTCTTGACTTTAGATCCTTTCTATACTGAAGCCTCAACAACCTTTATAGAGAGTGTCTTTAGATAAGTCATATAAAGCCTTGGAACTTCACCGTACATTGCTTTACCTTAGTATACCTTTGCAACTCTTAACTCTGTCCTTAGTTCTTTAGTATATCTTGAATCGATTGCCACAATTAGACACCTGGATCTTTAGAGTTGCTGTTTTCCCAATATATTTGCAAAGCTTTATTCTTTTACTTGCTTGACATCTTAACAACTGAATTTGTTCCCCCCAAATCCCTGTGTTCGATACTCTGGAATTCTTGCTTAACTACGTCGATCCGTACACTGCGGGTTCGCTTGCTTGATTCTAGTTTTATAAATTTAAAGCTTATTTGCACGCACGCTAAGTGGCGAACAAGTTTTTGGCACCGTTGCCGGGGATTTGGTCTAGGCCAAATTCGGTTACCGGTTGTCAAGCTTGGGAGCTTCTCCCTTTGTTATTTGATATCTCTTTCGAGTGATATTTGCAGGTTATTTTAGGTATATGCGCAGGTCTAGGAACAACAAGGACCTCTTATCTCTTGATCAAGAACTTGAGAAGACTTTGAGGAAGAAGCTCAAAGAAAGAAAGATGGCCGAAGAAAAAGAGCGAGATTACCAAACGGAGTTAGCGGAATCCGAAGCTCAACTTAGATGGAGCGAGAAGACTCGCAAGGAGGAATCGGAGCGTCATCAATTGAAAGTTGATGACCTAACGGATATGATATTTCAAATAAGGCTGGAATTGAGCAACCTTAAGAAGAGGAAGAGAAGGAAACCGTCAAGATCAGTTAGAACCAATTCATTCGATGAGGATAGCGATTCTTCCATGCCACCACTAGAGGACATTGATCCGACGATCAATGTGAACCCATTTACTCCAAAACCGGCTGCCAATTATCGTGTCCCAGCTGGGAATGCGAGAGCCGCTCATGTAGATGAAGGGCCAAGAACTCTTGGCCAAAGGATGGATCCAATTCAGCAACCACGCCGTCTAGGTGTGAACTTCGATGCTGATGATATGTAGGGGTTTAGCTTCAACCCACAAGTCATTACCATCATTCGCCAAAATCAGTTTGGGGGAACGAGTGTTGAACCTCCACATCAACATTTACAAAATTTTGAGATCATGATGGAGACAATGAAGCCAAAGAATGCAACCACCAACAACTACAAGATCAAGCCATTCTTCTTCTCTTTGAAAGGGAAAGCTTTATCTTGGTATGAAGCTCTTCCAAATGGAAGACTCAACACATGGGAGGATCTTTCTTAGGAGTTCCTCACCAAATTCTTTCCGCCATCCAAAACGGCGGAGTTGAGAGGTAAGATTAATGCATTTTCTATGAGATCTAACGAAAGTTTGTTTCAATCTTGGGAGAGATTTCAGGATTTACTATTGGATTGCCCACACCATGACATTTCCAAGTTGGAGCTATTAGAGATTTACTATAAGGGGCTGGATGTGGAAACACAATTCAAGCTCCAATCCCTTTCATGTGGCACATTCATGGACATGAGGGAAGATGACGCTTGGGACTTCATTGAGAAATACTCTCATCGGAAAGTGGAGGCAAATCGAGTGGAGCAAGGAGCTATGCTAACACAAGCCGCTCAAACTCAAATCTTTTCTCTCAACACGGAGATTAAAGAGTTGAAGGAAGTCATAAAGGCTAGCTTTCCAAAGCCTAGTGAGAAGGATGTTGGTTATTTAGGAAACAACAATAACCACAACGGGAATGAGAATACCAACCGCAACAACCGGAACAACAACCGGAACAATTGGAACAACAACAACAACAACCGGGATAACAATTGGAACAACAATAGGGGTTCAAACAATAACAATTGGCGTTCCAATCAACAACGCAATTCTGGTAATTCTTATCCCAATTCAGGAAATTCACTAACTCCACCTTCTTCTTCTTCCATTCCTTTGAAAAGCCAGGGGCAAACATCTAATAGTGGAAGAACTTCGGGGAAAGAGAAGCTCGATCCCATGATGGAAACGATATTGGGAAAGCTTCAAGGATTGGAGAGTCACATCATTAAGGTCGATGATCACATTACTAAGGTTGATAAAGCCCAAAAGGTTTTAGAAAACCAAATGTTTAGCCATGCCGAGGAAGTTTCTAGGAATCAAGGAAAACTTCCAGGAAAGACGGAGGATAACCCAAAAGGAAGGGTGATGGCTATCACAACTAGGAGCGGAGCAACAACCACCGATCCGCAGCCTAAATTTGTGGAAGTTCCCGTCGAGAAGGTGTTACGCTAAAAAGTGTGCACGCAATAAGCCTTAAATTTATACTCGTTATTTTTATCCTAACTTCTAGCGCACCCGCAGTGTACGGGACGTTTGTAGCGTGGATAGTATTCCGAGGTCGAACACAAAGACTAAGGTGAAATTGATTCGGTTTTGTGATTAAGTTTAGTGAAGGTCTAAGGTTAGAAAAGAGGGAAACAAAGAAATGAAAATCTCAATTGTTTTTGGTTGTTTTGGGTGATCAATCAAAGATCACAATTCATGCAAGGTAAACAATCAAACTAGACTAAAAATCAGCACAAATGAACAAATCAAACAAGATAATGATCTAGGAAAGAAAAGACGGATTCTAGGGGTCGGAAGTTCCGGTTATGGCATAGAACTCAAGTTATCTATTCATTCTTTGGATGTAACTATGATATGTTGGGATTAGGTGTATCTAATTTGGGGTCAATTACCGGGTAGGTCTCATGATCCAACTAGTCCACTCCTAAGGTCTTATTACCGGGTAAGTCTCTAAGATCCTAAGGGTAGGAATTCTACACAAACCGGATTGTTGATTAGGGATCTAACCTATCCTTACCGGGTAAGTCTTAGAAGGGGAAGTCCTAACCAACTATCCTAGCACATCTAATCCAATGGCGGCTTATTAGGCTCACCACTACCTAAGGGTTGCTATTTTAGATTCTAAGGGCAAGGATTACCGGGTAAGTCTCTCCTAACACTTAGTCACTACACTAGGTCACCCTAGGATAGGTTAAACTCAGCAAACACTTAGGGTTTCAACAATTCATAGGTCTAAGGCAAGGTCCTTCAAACCAGGGAAAATCACGGTTTGTTCTACCGAAACCACGGCCGTGGTTCTTCAAGAACTACCCGTGATTTCTAACAGGAACTATGTTCATAAGCAGAAATCATCCAAAGGTAAATCTAAGCCCGTCCTATCACAGTTCTAGCCATAACCATCCTTTCCTTACCCTAGAACCACATCAATTTAGCCTACAACATTCATAACAAAAATCGAGACAAACAAACATAAAATCAAATCATCCATTGCAAGATAATGAAAAAAAAGGATGAACAAGTGAACTTAATCCAAAACTAAGCTGAAGATTAGAATTAGAACCACTTACAACCCTTCCAAAAGAAGGTTCAAAGACTCATACAATCTCTAGAAAACGAAATCCGAAATATAAGAAAGCTATGGTGTGTTCTTCTTCTCCTCTTCAATGGAGTTCTTCTCCTTCTCTTTGGCACTTTCCTTCCTAGAAAAACCTCTTGATTTTTGAGAATATATTTGTTAGAGAAATGGATAATGGATGAGCTGCTCCCAAACTACCCCAGCTGCCTCAAACAATCCATGAAGGACCACTTTTATAACAAATCTTTCATGAGCTGGCCATGAGAGTCGTGGCACAGCTGTCACGAGAATCTGGCAAAATCCACGGTCATTTCCACGGTCATTTCCACGGTCGTGGTTCTTTGCAGAAACTTCGCCTTGGATCATTGAGCTGTGGTTTGGTGCATGGTTTGTGTTGGCCAAGTTCAATGAGTCCTTCTTAGCCCTTGGCTTGTGTCCTAATGTGTCCGAGGGTGTGCCATCTAAATGAACGATCCTCAAGCGCGTCGTTTAAGCTCCTAAATTTCCCGAAATACCTACAAAACGCACACAAGTCCGTGTAGACGTCTATCTCGACAAAATACGTGATTTGGGTACAAAACGTCTTGAACTAATGCTAGATCATGCATGAATGAACGAGAATTCTATCTAAATGTGCACCTAAAACTATGTTATAAATCGTGTTATCAAAATACCCCATACTTAAGGTTTGCTCGTCCCCGAGCAAATTCCCAACTATAGACTAAGAGATGACATGATTTATGTATGCAGAAAAATGGCAAAATCTTTTTGGGTTTTGTGCTTCTACTATTGGATCACCTTCATAGTCATGATCAATGGAAATTGGATAAGCAATTATGTATCAAAACAATAAGGGCATGGAGAGACAATTGTACTTAACTCAAAAGCATGCATGAAATGTGAGGATGAAGATGTCAAGAAGATCAAGAGTCTATCCAATCTAGATTACTAAGTCTTACAAACATGCAAGTAGGTCATAAGGGCTTGTGACATAAAAGGCCAAGAAACGTTGCAATTGGGCGGGGGTTTCTTTAGGTTATGTGATGCTAATCCGGGAATGGAACTAACTCCACATCCTTGTCCTCGATCAACTTCCCCCAAGTGTATATTTTTCCCTATCTTGCTTTCTTTTCTTTTTTTTTTTTCTTCTTTTTCTTTTGAAACAATGGCATTGGTGTACAAAAGCCAAAACCTTGGTGATTAGCCGTCCTCGGGCTTTTTCTTAGTTTTCGAGGTGCATCCACACCGGGCACACATACCAAAGCTCGTTAGGGCTATTGGTTCATTTGACTTTGGCAAGGCACCAACACCCGATTATGTGAAGTGTACCGAGTTACTTGTCATTTAAACCAACGCCCCCAAACCTATATTTTGGCTACACTTCCACAATAATTTCAGCATTTTATTCACGACATTCTTTTCATTACATCTTCACCCCGCGTTTGCTTTTCACACATTTCAACACACTAGCATGCTCCTATTCCCGGATGGGTTTAAAGGAGGTCGATTTTATATCAATTGAGGTGCTCAAGCAATCATGATCAAGATGAGAAGTAGAGAAAGATGAAATGCCTCATTCATTCCTAGATGGTATGCAAGAACTATCATGTAATTTCGACTTTCAATACTCAATCCGTTCTAGGCAATCATCATGATCACAAGTCATACATAGATTTTAAGAGAAGTAGTTCAAGTCCACATATGCATTTATCAATTCAACACATAAGGCTATCCATAGCCAATCACAAGACAAGTTTCATCATTAGGATCATATCCAAGCCTAGAAAGCACAAAATTTTTTTTTAATTTTCTGATTTTCATAGGATTTTCGTTTTAAGTATGTACAATGCAAGACATGTGCAAAATATTAGCCTATCCTAGATGCTCATCATGCAAAGGATCATGCAAACCCCACCCCATACTTAGAAACACATTGTCCCCAATGTGGTATGAGTAAAGAGAGTGAAAGAAGGTTCTCACAATGTAAAATTGTTTGCTATGGTATTTGGGAATTCTCAAGTGAATTGATGTTTGATGATCCTTTCAACCATGGTAGAGAGCTCTAAGCATCCTTCAAAGCTTCGGAACCCGCGCTAGGCACCGCTAGCCGTCCAAGTTCCGCGTCCGCTCCACCCATAATCGGTGAGGGTGTCATCATCATCATTTTCATTGCCAAGAAAGGCTTCCAATGCCACTAATGCTCTAGCACACACACGAAAGTAGACAAAACACACGCAAAGCACACAAAAACAGAAAAATCTAAACAAAAATGATGAAAAGGGAAAAATGTTACCAATGGGTTGCCTCCCACCAAGCGCTTCTTTAAGGTCATTAGCTTGACCAAACTCGGGAGCGTCTATTCGAGGTGAAGCGGGGCGATCATGTCTACCGGGGCTCCCGGAATATACTTCTTCAAGCGATGCCCATTCACTTTGAAATTTCCACAGTGCTCCCCTCCTATTTCAATAGCTCCATGGGGAAAAATCTTCTTCACCACATATGGCCCGGTCCATCTTGATTTGAGCTTTCCGGGAAAAAGCCTTAGCCTTGAGTTGAAGAGGAGGACAAGATCTCCTTCACTCAACTCCTTTGGAACGATCCTCTTGTCATGCCACCTTTTGGTTCTCTCCTTGTAGATCCGGGCATTCTCATAAGCTTCCAACCGGAGCTCCTCAAGGGCATTGATGTCAAGCAACCTCTTTTCTCCCGCTTCCTTGAGGTCAAAATTTAGCCACTTAATGGCCCAATAGGCTCTATGCTCCATTTCCACCGGAAGATGGCAAGACTTGCCATAGACCAACTTGTAGGGAGTGGTTCCAATTGGCATCTTGAAGGCGGTTCTATATGCCCATAATGCGTCATCGAGCTTCATAGCCCAATCCTTCCTTGTCCTAGACACCGTCTTCTCGAGGATGGCCTTGATCTCTCGGTTGGAGATCTCCACTTGACCACTAGTTTGGGGATGGTAAGGTGTTGCCACCTTATGAGTCACCTCATACTTGGCCAAAAGTGCTCCAAAGTTCCTATTTGTGAAGTGCTTCCCTCCATCACTAATGATTACCCTTGGTGTTCCAAACCTAGGGAAGATCACCCGGTTGAAGAATCGCACTACCACCTTGGCATCATTTGTAGGAGAGGCGATCGCCTCTACCCATCTTGACACATAGTCCACCGCCAATAGGATGTAGAGATTGCCACATGAAGAAGGGAATGGTCCCATGAAGTCTACACCCCACACATCAAAAATCTCAACTTCTTGGATGTTATTCAAGGGCATTTCATTCCTCCTTGAGATGTTGCCCGTCCTTTGGCAAGCATCACATGCCGCTACAAAACCTTGCACATCTCTAAACAAGTTAGGCCAATAAAAACCGGATTGCAATACCTTTGCACACGTCTTGTGTGAGCTAGCATGGCCTCCGCATGGTAAGGAGTGGCAATGCCGGATCACACTCTCCACTTCATCCTCCGGTATGCATCTTCTAAGCACCCCATCCGGGCCTCTCTTGAATAGAAGTGGCTCACTCCAATAGTAATGCCTTACATCGTTGAAGAACTTCTTCCTTTGTACATATGTAAGTCCGGAAGGCACTTCCTCACACACTAAGTAGTTCACAATGTCGGCATACCACGGCTCATTTCCTCTTGCCACTTGGAACAAACATTCTTCCACCATTTGCAATTGTTCATTCCGGAATGAATCATCTATCGGGATGTTGTCTTTCCCAAGCTCCAATGGTGGGAGTCTACTAAGGTGATCCGCCACGGAGTTCTCGGATCCCTTCTTATCTCGTATCTCCAAATCAAACTCTTGAAGAAGAAGGATCCACCGAATCAACCTTGGTTTGGCATCCTTCTTTGTAAGTAGATAACGGATCGCCGCATGATCCGTATAAACTATGACCTTCGCTCCAACAAGGTATGAGCGGAATTTCTCAAATGCATACACCACCGCCAACAACTCCTTCTCGGTGGTAGCATAGTTGAGTTGGGCATCATCTAGCGTCTTGCTAGCATAGTAAATAGCATGAGTGCGCCTTTCTTTCCTTTGCCCTAAAACGGCCCCAACGGCCACATCACTTGCATCGCACATGATCTCAAATGGTAGACTCCAATCCGGAGGTTGCATGATAGGTGCGGAGATCAAGGCGTTCTTCAACCTACAAAAAGCATCAAGACAATCCTTGGAAAAGACAAAATCAACATCTTTCATTAGTAGGTTAGTGAGAGGCTTAGAAATTTTAGAGAAGTCTTGAATGAACCTCCGGTAAAAACCAGCATGCCCTAAGAAACTCCTTACCCCCTTCACCGAGGTGGGTGGTGGCAACTTCTCTATCGTTTCAATCTTAGCCCTATCAACCTCAATGCCACGGTCAGACACCAAGTGTCCTAACACAATCCCTTCACTTACCATGAAGTGGCATTTTTCCCAATTTAAGACAAGATTTGTCTCCTCACATCTTTGCAACACTAATGACAAGTTAGCCAAGCAATCATCGAAAGAAGAACCATAAACAGAGAAATCATCCATGAACACTTCCATGATATTTTCTATATATTCCGAAAAGATAGCCATCATACACCTTTGGAAGGTGGCGGGTGCATTACACAACCCAAATGGCATTCTCCTATATGCAAAGGTACCCCATGGACATGTAAAAGTCGTTTTCTCTTGGTCATCGGGGTGGATAGGGATTTGGAAGAATCCACTATACCCATCCAAATAGCAAAAATGAGAGTGTTGAGCTAATCTTTCTAGCATTTGGTCAATGAAGGGGAGGGGGAAGTGATCTTTCCTAGAGGCCATGTTCAATTTCCTATAATCAATGCACATTCTTCACCCTGTAACCGTCCTAGTCGGTATTAGTTCATTATTCTCATTAGTTACTACCGTCATTCCACCCTTTTTAGGCACTACATGAACGGGGCTAACCCACTTACTATCCGAGATAGGGTAGATAATTCCCGCATATAGCAACTTAATGATTTCCTTTTTGACCACCTCTTTCATTATAGGATTCAATCTCATTTGATGTTCAATAGAGGGTTTGTGGTTTTCTTCCATCATTATCTTATGCATGCACAAAGATGGCTTAATGCCAACCAAATCATCAATAGTATAACCAATGGCCTTCCTATGCAATCTTAGTTCATGCAACAACTTAGCAAGTTCATCATCACTCAAGCATGCATTAACAATCACAGGATATGTAGAGTTATCACCAAGAAATGCATACTTTAAATGAGAGGGAAGGGGTTTAAGTTCAAGTGAGGGAGGACCTTTTTCGGTTGAAGACGATCCAAATAAGATTGGATGAGATGAATCCAAAGCAAGGGAAGACTCCCCATGGCTCCTAAAAACGTGATCATCAAGAGCTGATTCAGGGAAAACCACGGTTGGAAACACGGGTTGCTCGTCTTCCACGGCCGTGGTTCTTGCCAAGCCTGCTTCTCGGAGTTGTCCAGAAAGTTTGACGGCCGTGGTTTGTAAATCTCGACCGTGGAACTTACAGCTGTTCACCACCTCTTCGTGGCTTTCAAATCCAACCCTTGGCTCCTCATCCAAGGCTTCCAAGGCTTTGATCTCTTCATTGCAGGCCTCTTCAACACCTTCTTCCATCATGCTTAAGGTGAGAACCTTTTCCAAGGGATCCTTGATCAAGATCGAGCTCACAATTTCTCTAGATTCTTCTTGCTCGACTATATTGAAGATATCTTCGTCAAGGGTTGTCCCTTTCATCATTGTGGAAAGCTTGAACTTGATGTTCTCTTCCCCGATGTTGAAGGAGAGAGTCCCGTTCTTGCAATTCACTAAGCATCCGGAAGTGGCTAGGAAAGGTCTTCCTAAGATGATAGGAACCGGATAATCCGCCGGAATGTCCAACACTACAAAATCAATAGGCACGTAGAATCCTCCTAGTTGCACCAGAATGTCCTCTAGAATCCCTACCGGATGAGTGATAGAACGGTCCGCCATATAGAGGGTCATCTTGACCGGCTTTGGCTCTCCTAACCCGACCTTGTCGCTAAGTGCAAGCGGTATGATGCTTACAATCGCCCCAAGATCACAAAGGGCCTCGTACTTCACATCTCCCACTCCTATTGGGACGCAAAAGGAACCCGGATCCCTTAGCTTGGGAGGCATTTCTTCCTTCATGGTTTGGATCAATTCCGAGGATCTCTTGGTCATCCTTATCTCCCCATACTCCTCCAACTTCCTTTTGTTGAAGAGTATTTCTTTCAAAAATTTCCCATATGCCGGCATTCCTAAGATGGCATCCATGAACGGAATGTTAATATGTAACTTGGACATTAGTTCAAGGAACTTACCAAAGTGATTGTCCAAATGAGCTCTTGCTCTTGATTGTGGGAACGGTAGTGGCGGCTTGTATGGAGGCGGTGCTACATAAGTTGGCTCTACATCCTTGCTCTTGCCTCCATCTTCTTGCTTTCTTCCCTCTTCTACCACTACTTGTTTTCCCTTAGCTTGATCCTTGGGCAAAGGATCCTTCATACTCAACCCACTCCTTGTTGTGATAGCCAACACTTGGCCTCTTGGGTTGTCTTCGGTTCTTCCGGGAAGCTTTCCCGGATCTCTATGTGCTTCACCCGCCTTTTGAAAGACTTGTGCTTCCAAGACCTTTTGAGCCTTAGAAATTGAAGTCACGGTGCTCTCAAGTCCATTCAACCTTCCTAGCAATTGTTCAAACATGACTTCGGTCCTATCCTTTGGAGGTTGAGAAAAACCGGGTGGAGGTTCTTGTGAAGCTCTTTGTGGTGGAGTTGTGCTTGTGGAGGCGGGAGGGTTCAAGGCTCCATCCGGGTTAGAGTAAGAAAATCCGGGATGGTTGTGGTTGGGCCGGTAATTGTTGAATTGCCGGTTGTTGTTGAAATTTCTTGGGCCTTGGTAATTGTTGAAGTTGCCCCTTCCCATATAATTCACATCTTTCTCCTTGGAAGATAGGTTGTCTTGTGGAAGTACTTGAGGAGTTGCTTGGCTCTTCAAGGTTGTAGTACACAACTCTCTGAAGGATTTCAATTCGTTGTTGATGGCGTCAAGCTTGAAATTGCTCATGGTGACCTCGCTCACCTCATATGCTCCCGCCTTTCTTCCTTCACTCTTCCTATGAGAATACTTCTCAATCACTAGAGCTTGCTTCTCCACAAACTCCCAAGCATCATCTACATGCTTCTCCATGAAAGTCCCACCGGAAAGAGATTGTAGCTTGAATTGGCTATCTTCATCAAGTCCCTTGAAATAGATCTCCAATAGCTCAATTTTTGGTATGCCATGGTGTGGACAATCTAGGAGAAGGTCCTTGAATCTCTCCCAAGACTTGAACAAACTTTCTCTATCCCTCATCACGAAGGCATTGATCTTTCCTCTTAATTCGGTGGTCTTGGAAGGTGGGAAGAACTTGGTCAAGAACTCGGTTGTCATCTCCTCCCAAGTACCAACTCGCCCTTGTGGAATAGATTGATACCAAGCCAAGGCTTTATCCTTAAGAGAGAAGGAAAAAGCCCTAAGCTTATGGTTGTTGCTCTCCAACCTTGGCGGCCTAAGAGTTTCCATCAAAATCTCGTAGTTCATCAAATGTTGGTGAGGAGACTCTCCTTCCATCCCTCCAAATTGATTATGCCGGATCATTTGTAGAACTTGAGGGCGGAGCTCATAGTTGTGGGTTGCGGGATCTCCTAGATTCACACCCGGTCGGTGTGCTCTTTGTGCCGGATCCATACGTCTCCCTAGGGTTTGTGGCTCCTCGATAGCAATGGGAACAACCCTAACATTTGCCGCCGGCTGCGGTTGTACCACCGGTGGTGGAGGAGGTGGAGGTTGTCGGCGATTTAGCTCTCCTTGAACAAGGGCTTGCCTAATCTCCTCAATCTCCCTCCTAGTTTCCTCTTGCCTTTCATTGGCAAGTCTCCTTTCTTCCTCCAAGAGCTCATCTCTTAGCCTTATTTGTTCTAAGGCTTCATCCAACTCAGCTTGGAGGTTCCTTCCGGCCATCCCTTTCTCTTTTCGGATGTTCTTGGATCTAGATCGAAGGGTTTTCTCCGGTTCGGGATCGAATGGAGCTAAATCCTTGCCACGAGATCTTCGCATACACCTAAAGAGTAATAGATGTCCTGAAAAGCAAAGACACACACCAAAGAGAGATCAAAAGCAACAAGAAAGATCTACACTATAAACAATCACAAAATAGACTCAATCTAGACCTAGTCCCCGGCAACGGCGCCAAAAACTTGTACGCTAAAAAGTGTGCACGCAATAAGCCTTAAATTTATACTCGTTATTTTTATCCTAACTTCTAGCACACCCGCAGTGTACGGGACGTTTGTAGCGTGGATAGTATTCCGAGGTCGAACACAAAAACTAAGGTGAAATTGATTCGGTTTTGTGATTAAGTTTAGTGAAGGTCTAAGGTTAGAAAAGAGGGAAACAAAGAAATGAAAATCTCAATTGTTTTTGGTTGTTTTGGGTGATCAATCAAAGATCACAATTCATGCAAGTTAAACAATCAAACTAGACTAAAAATCAGCACAAATGAACAAATCAAACAAGATAATGATCTAGGAAAGAAAAGACGGATTCTAGGGGTCGGAAGTTCCGGTTATGGCATAGAACTCAAGTTATCTATTCATTCTTTGGATGTAACTATGATATGTTGGGATTAGGTGTATCTAATTTAGGGTCAATTACCGGGTAGGTCTCATGATCCAACTAGTCCACTCCTAAGGTCTTATTACCGGGTAAGTCTCTAAGATCCTAAGGGTAGGAATTCTACACAAACCGGATTGTTGATTAGGGATCTAACCTATCCTTACCGGGTAAGTCTTAGAAGGGGAAGTCCTAACCAACTATCCTAGCACATCTAATCCAATGGCGGCTTATTAGGCTCACCACTACCTAAGGGTTGCTATTTTAGATTCTAAGGGCAAGGATTACCGGGTAAGTCTCTCCTAACACTTAGTCACTACACTAGGTCACCCTAGGATAGGTTAAACTTAGCAAACACTTAGGGTTTCAACAATTCATAGGTCTAAGGCAAGGTCCTTCGAACCAGGGAAAATCACGGTTTGTTCTACCGAAACCACGGCCGTAGTTCTTCAAGAACTACCCGTGATTTCTAACAGGAACTACGTTCATAAGCAAAAATCATCCAAAGGTAAATCTAAGCCCGTCCTATCACAGTTCTAGCCATAACCATCCTTTCCTTACCCTAGAACCACATCAATTTAGCCTACAACATTCATAACAAAAATCGAGACAAACAAACATAAAATCAAATCATCCATTGCAAGATAATGAAAAAAAAAGGATGAACAAGTGAACTTAATCCAAAACTAAGCTGAAGATTAGAATTAGAACCACTTACAACCCTTCCAAAAGAAGGTTCAAAGACTCATACAATCTCTAGAAAATGAAATCCGAAATATAAGAAACCTATGGTGTGTTCTTCTCCTCCTCTTCAATGGAGTTCTTCTCCTTCTCTTTGGCACTTTCCTTCCTAGAAAAACCTCTTGATTTTTGAGAATATATTTGTTAGAGAAATGGATAATGGATGAGCTGCTCCCAAACTACCCCAGCTGCCTCAAACAATCCATGAAGGACCACTTTTATAACAAATCTTTCATGAGCTGGCCATGAGAGTCGTGGCACAGCTGTCACGAGAATTTGGCAAAATCCACGGTCATTTCCACGGTCATTTCCACGGCCGTGGTTCTTTGCAGAAACTTCGCCTTGGATCATTGAGCTGTGGTTTGGTGCATGGTTTGTGTTGGCCAGGTTCAATGAGTCCTCCTTAGCCCTTGGCTTGTGTCCTAATGTGTCCGAGGGTGTGTTATCTAAATGAACGATCCTCAAACGCATTGTTTAAGCTCCTAAATTTCCCGAAATACCTACAAAACGCACACAAGTCCGTGTAGACGTCTATCTCGACAAAATACGTGATTTGGGTACAAAACGTCTTGAACTAATGCTAGATCATGCATGAATGAACGAGAATTCTATCTAAATGTGCACCTAAAACTATGTTATAAATCGTGTTATCAGAAGGAGAAAGAGAAGGGGAAGGAGAAGGAAGACATCTACATTCCTCCTCCACCTTACAAACCTCCCCTACCATTCCCACAATCTATAGCAAGAGCGCGTCTAGACAAGCAATTCGGTAAGTTTATTGAACTCATGAGCAAACTGCATATTAATATACATTTCATTGATGCAATTGTAGGTATGCCAGCTTATGGAAAGTTCTTGAAGGAAATCCTCTCTAATAAGAGGAAACTAGAGGATTTTGGAGAAGTCAAGATGAGTTCGGATTCATTGGATCTCATCAAGAAAATGAAGGAAAAGGTGCCCCCAAAGCTGAAGGATCCGGGGTCATTTTGTATTCCCATAGGAGTGAGAGATGTAACATATGATGCATTATGTGATTTAGGAGCAAGCGTGAGCATTATTCCGCTTGCCTTATGCAGGAAGATCAGTTTAGGCGAACCTAAACTGGTAAAGATGATGTTATACATGGCGGATCGATCCATAACTCGTCCCGTCGGTATAGTTGAAGACATTCCGGTCAAGCTTGGTAAGTTCTATGTTCCTATAGATTTTGTTGTGCTTGACATTCCTGCAGATAGTCCGGTCCCATTCATACTCGGAAGACCGTTTCTTGCGACTTCCGGCTGTATGGTTGATTGCAAGAATGCTAGACTCGCCATCGACATAGGAGAGGAGAAAGTAGAGTTCGTTCTCTCCACTTTGGTGAAGGAACCGGCTCTCGACGAAGATATATTCAATATCCATGACGAAGAGCTATCTAGAGAGGAGGTAAGTTCGATTCTCTTCAAAGATCCCTTGCAAAAGGTTATCTCTATGAGCATTATGGATATAGGGGAAGAAGAGGAATGCAGTGAGGAAATTGAAGCTTTAGAGAAGTTAAAGGAAGTATGTGAAGAAGAATTTGAGAAACTCTACGATGGGTCAGAGAACGTAAGGAACCACGGTTAGTCGTGCTATTCCACGGCCGTGGTTTCTACCAACATGACCATAATCAGCTATTCAGAGGACTCTAGTAAGTAACACAGCCAAAACCACGGCCGTGGAGCAAACAGAGGCACCGTAATTGATTCCCACGCCCAAAACCACGGCCGTGGAGGAAACAGGGGAGCCGTAATTTTCGATGAATCTGAAGGTAATTACGTTCTTTCCACCACTTCTTTTGATTCTTCTCCAACAACTTCTACACCCTTAGAAACTTCTAAGGAAGCATTGGACACTCCTCAAGAACCATTAGAGACTCCTATAGTGATGGAATTGAAGCCACTTCCCACACATCTAAGGTACGCATTTCTAGGATCTAATTCCACCTTTCCGGTAATCGTTAATTCCGATTTGAGTATAGATGAACATAGTAAGCTTATGGTTGTTCTTAAGAAATATAGGAAAGCCTTAGGATATACTATAGGGATCTAGTAGGAATCAAACCTTCACTATGCATGCATAAGATCCTCATGGAAGAAGACTTTAGAACTTCGCGACAACCTCAAAGGCGGTTAAATCCGACCATGAAGGAGGTTGTCACGAAGGAAATTCTTAAACTACTTGATGCATGTATCATCTACCCTATCTCCGATAGCAAGTGGGTGAGTCCCGTACAGGTGGTTCCAAAGAAGGGAGGAATGACGGTCATCACCAACAAAAACAATGAACTCATTCCCACACGAACCGTGACGGGATGAAGGATGTGCATAGATTACCGCAAGCTAAACAACGCGACGAGGAAGGATCATTTCCCACTACCCTTCATCGACCAAATGCTTGAGAGCTTAGCACAACACTCACATTTCTGTTATCTTGACGGTTATAGTGGTTTCTTTCAGATCCCGATACACCCGGACGATCAAGAGAAGACCACATTCACGTGCCCGTGGGGTACGTTTGCTTATAGGAGAATGTCGTTCGGGCTTTGCAACGCCCCAGCCACCTTTTAAAGGTGCATGATGGCTATCTTCTCGGAGTATATAGAGGAGATCATGGAGGTTTTTATGGATGATTTCTCCGTTTATGGTTCCTCTTTTGATAATTGTCTTTCTAACCTTGCTCTTGTGTTACAAAGGTGTGAAGACACTAACCTAGTTCTTAATTGGGAGAAGTGTCAATTTATGGTAAAAGAAGGCATTGTATTAGGACATTTGATCTCTAGTAGAGGGATTGAAGTAGATAAAGCTAAGATAGAGACAATAGAAAAGCTCCCTCCTCCATCTTCGGTGAAGGGGATAAGAAGCTTTCTAATGATGAAGGATGCAGTTTTTGGTTTTTCGCAGGAATGCCTAGATGCATTTAATAAGATTCGGGAAGCTCTAATCTCAGCCCCGATCATTCAACCTCCGGATTGGAACCTTCCATTCGAGGTTATGTGTGATGCAAGTGACGTAGCCATAGGAGCTGTACTTGGACAAAAGAATGAAGGACGAACCCATGCCATCTACTATGCTAGCAAGACACTAGACGAAGCGCAGCTCAACTACGCCACTATTGAAAAAGAATTCTTAGCAATTGTATATGCATTTGACAAATTTCACTCTTATCTTGTAGGTGCAAAGGTGATTGTATACACGGATCATGCTGCGATCCGATATCTACTTGCAAAGAAGGAAACGAAGCCAAGGCTAATTAGATGGATTCTTCTCCTACAAGAATTCGATCTAGAGATCCGCGACAAGAAGGGCTCGGAAAATTCTATTGCGGATCATTTGAGTCGTCTACCACATCTAGAAGACGACCATCTACCCATAGATGACTCCTTTCCGGACGAGCAATTACACATTATCGAGGAGTGCGTCGACAAGATTAGTAAAGGTAATGAACCATGGTTTGCTGATTTTGTTAATTATTTGGTTTGACAGGAATTACCACCCGGATTATCCTACGCACAAAGAAAGAAGTTCTTTAAGGATGTTCGGGAATACTTTTGGAATGAACCTCTACTCTTCAAGAGAGGTCCTGACGGCATCATTCGACGATGTGTGCCGGAAGGTGAGATGCAAAGTGTCATCCATCATTGTCATTCACTACCTTGTGGAGGACACGCTAGCTCGAACAAGACTAGCGCTAAGGTATTGCAATCTGGATTGTTTTGGCCTACTTTATTTAAAGATGTGCAAACCTTTGTTTCCTGCTGCGATGCTTGTCAATGACCAGGGAACATATCTAGGAGAAACGAGATTCCTCTTAACAACGTTCAAGAGGTAGAGATCTTTGACGTTTGGGGAGTAGACTTTATGGGACCTTTCCCATCATCTTGTGGAAACCAATACATACTTCTAGCTGTAGATTATGTTTCGAGATGAGTTGAAGCAATTGCCTCTCCCTCTAATGATGCCATGGTTGTGGTTAAGTTCTTTAACAAGACCATTTTCCCACGATTTGGAACACCACGGACTATCATTAGTGATGGAGGCTCTCACTTCATTGCCCGACGATTCGAAGCTCTATTAGCTAATTATGGGGTGACTCACAAGATCACCACCACTTATCATCCACAAACTAGTGGACAAGTAGAGATCTCGAACCGGGAGATTAAGGGAATCCTAGAGAAGACGGTTTCAAGGACAAGGAAGGATTGGTCTTTGAAGCTAGATGACGCATTATGGGTGTACCGGACTGCATATAAGACTCCCATAGGAACGACACCATACAACCTTGTGTATGGGAAGTCTTGTCACTTGCCGGTAGAGCTAGAACACAAGGCGTATTGGGCAATAAAGTGGTTGAACTTCAACATAAAGGAAGCGGGAGAAAAATGTCTCTTAGACCTTAACGAGCTTGAAGAACTCCGCTTGAACGCCTATGAAAACGCCAAGATATACAAAGAAAGAGCGAAGCGTTGGCATGATAAGCATATCATTCCAAAGGACCTCAAGGAAGGAGATCAAGTTCTCCTCTTCAATTCAAGACTTTCTCTCTTTCCAGGTAAGCTTAAATCTCATTGGACCGGACCTTATTTAATTAAACGTGTTTTTCCCCATGGCGCAGTTGAAGTATGGGGTGAAAAGGGCGGAAGCTTTAAGGTGAACGGTCAACGACTCAAGAAGTATTTGCCAGAACTCCAAGCAGAAGAGTTCACGCCTACCGCACTCGAATAAGTGCAAATTTGGTCTAGCTACGGACCTTAAACAAGCTCT
This sequence comes from Fagopyrum homotropicum, assembly GCA_033239125.1. Lineage (NCBI taxonomy): Eukaryota > Viridiplantae > Streptophyta > Magnoliopsida > Caryophyllales > Polygonaceae > Fagopyrum > Fagopyrum homotropicum. Next base: position 91,467,585 of record BSWB01000003.1, on the reverse strand, counting down.
TCTTGGGAGGCAACCCAAGATATTGCACTTACGTTTTGTTTTTGATTCGTAGTTTAGACGTTTTTATTTTGTTTTGCGTTCGATACCTTCCGATATGTTCGTGTTTTTGGATGTAGGATTAATGGAAGAGGCAAGGGAAAGGGAAAAGTTAGAAGAAATTGACAAAACTTGGACTTTGGCACATTACAGAGAGTTCCACGGCCAAAACCATGGCCGTAACAGCTACAGTGACCGTAATTTACAAAAGCCTGAGAAAAATCACCAAAACCACGGTTCCGTACATTTCCACGGCCGTGGAAACCCCCGAGTGACCGTAATTTTCGAAAAAATTTACGGCCACTATATAAACCACGCTTCGTCACAAAGAGCACAAAAAGCCCAATTCCACACCTCAAAATCGCCGATTTATCCCCCTCTCTCAAAAATCCGTTCGTTAATCGTTTCGAACGATTCTTTAACCCAAATTGAAGCAAATTCGACCATCTACAAGATCCAATCAACAATTAGAGTGAACAATCGCCGGAGAAGACGGAATTTGGATTTTAAAATCCAAAAACCTAGGTTTTTCTTCTCTTCTTTCACTTTGTCGATTCGATTCAGTTTTTGCAAGAATTATTACGAGAACTGATTGGAATTGGATTGGAATTAGTCTAGGGCTGCTGTTTGTTGATTTTGGTGTTGATTGAGTGATTTTTGGGAAATTATGAACCGAACCACGGTTCCTGGGCATTCCACGGTCGTGGAAATTCAAGAATAGACCGTGGTTTTGAACAGAATATGGACTTTGTTAGGAGAATGTCTAATAGGACCTAGAAGAGGAAAGGTAATGCTTCCTCCTCCTCCTCCCAGGCACCCCTAGTGAACCACCATCACCCCCAACCCCTAGAATTCCATAAATTCATGATGATTATCTAGATGCTTTAGAGAGAATTGTGAAGAGACCGGTCATAGGACCTCGTTACTTGCTGCTTGAGGAGTTAGAGCCACTAAATGTGGTAGGTGACCTTACTTGGTTACTTGATAGAGCCGGTTTGATCGTCTTCTCCGCTATTAAGGAAGACGCTAATGAGGAGATCACTAGAGAGTTTGTGATCTCTTTTGAGCATAGCCATGTGGATAGGATAATTTCTTTCAGACTGATGGAGAGGAACTATGAATTTTCTATCCGGGAGTTTGGAGCCTTCTTTGGGTTCCATGAGACCTTCAATGGTCGATTTCCTAGTGGCGTGTACGCCCAGGATTTTTGGGAGGATATTGCCATGGTATATGCTAGCGAGGACCGTTGGCAACCTGCTGATACCAAGGCTAAGTTGATTTATCACTTAGCCTTGAAGATTGCCCACCGAGTGCTTTCTGAGTGTCTCTTCCCTAGGACGGAAACTCCTCAAAAGATCAATACTGATGAGCTGTTTTTGTTGTATTCGATGCTGCATGGGAGGCCTGCTGACTGTGCCACCCTCTTAGCTTCTACCATGAGTAAGCTAAAGAACAAGAGGGCCGGCAATATTGGATATGGTGGGATGGTCACCCACATTGCTAGACAGTTAGGAGTAGACTTCTCCGCCTGCACTAGGATAGCGGCGAGACCGTTAGGACTTCAGAGTCTCATGACTAGAGGGTTGATTTTCCCTAGACATAGAGGTCCACCCACCACCGCCATGCCTTGGGAGGATAGAGGAGGTAGAGGTGTGGCATGGCTTCCTGAGTACTCCATTATGGCTGGACGTCATAACTGGAAGCAGACATTCGCTGCTATGCATGCGAATAGATTAGTAGCACCTCCGTATGTTCCCCCAGAGATGCCAGCTGCAGATGAGGAGGGGATGAGAGGAGATGACGATTTTGAGGGAGGAGGTGAGGAGCACGACTTTGGCAGTTTTCCGGATCAGCCGAACACAGTTCCCGACCTTCCTCGACATTCTCCTTGCCCCACTAGACCTTCCGGCTCTTCCTCTCACCGGGCCAGCGTGAGTGAGAGTCCGACATGGATGACGACTCCTCCCGATTGGTATAGCACGCAGCCGGAGTGGATGGGAGCTCCACCGACTTGGCATGCACAACCACCACCTGCACCAGCACCATCAGATGCACCAACTTGGTACAGCCAGGCACCGGGATGGTACGAGCAGCTGCCAGGATGGGCTACCGACCTTTGCAAGAGAGTAGGAGATCTTGAGATCCGCGCGGATGTTAGGGATGCACGAGCCGATGCATATGACCGGATGATGAGAGACATCTACCGCCAGCAGTTTGGGCGGAACTACGACCCCAGCTTCTTCCCGTTTCCACCACCACCGGCACCCCAGTAAGGATGATGATGATCTACCGCATTAGCCGCTCCACCACCGTCTTGTGAGTTCATTTTCTTTCTTTTCTTTATTTCTTTTTGAACATTAGGGACAATGTTTGTCTCAAGTATGGGGTGGGGTGTAACTATCGTTTGTAATAACTCTACTCACTTTGTTTGCTTTGATTGAGAACACTTTGTATGTTTCATTCCATTTTCACACGTTTCATATTTGCATTGCATGAAAAAGCTTTTGAAAAACCCATAAAAATTGAAAAATTTTGAAAATTTTGTGCTTCTAAGAATTGAGATGATTTCCATGATAATCACTACTTGTGAATTGAGTTTTTGATGACAATTGTATACCTAAACGAATAATGAATTGAAAAGGAATTGAATGTGTTGATTATCCTTTATTGCAAGTTTCATAATGTGAAGAGTTTTACCTAAATCATATTGAGAAATTAAAGTGGAAATCACATGATAAGTTCCTATACTTCCTTATGAAATGATTAAGGCAATTCGACCTTTCTTCCTTCCTTCTTTGTTCACTTAGCCCCTCATTGAAAATTATTGCTTCCCTTACCTATCCGGGAATTTGGATGAGTTAAGTTTTTGGCATGTTTGATGTGGGAGGGCCATGAAAGAAAAATTTTGCATTCAAATAATAGAAATAATAGGTTTGGGGAAGTCAATCATGACGATGAGTAACTCGGCACCATTCACATAGCCGGGTGTTTGTGTCTTGCCAAAGTCGGATTGAGCGAAATTCCTATCGGATTATGGTATGTGCATCAAGGGTTTGAGGCATCTCGAAATTGAGAAATGCCAATCTCCTAGGCTTCGGTTTTTGTGCACCTCTATCCATAACTCCAAAAGTAAAGTCGAAAAATGATGTGAAAAGAAGAGAGCAAAGCTCAAAGTTGATGGTGTTGTAATTCAAAGTAAAAAAAAGAAAAGAGTTAGTTATTCACTTTCCCGGATTCATGCACCACATTCCTTATAAGTTTTCCCTCCCTTTCCGCATTCTAGACCTTCTTTGAAAGTCCTTAAGATCAAAAGAATGTTATTTGACTTGGTGATCTAAATTGAAGTTTCTTGTGCTTGATTTTGATAATGCTTGAAGGTTATGATGTTTACAATGAAGTCTAATAAATTCATGATGTTTCTTTCCTCTACATTCTTTAGTTACGTATATGAAAGTTTTCAATAATGAATGAAGCAAGGTATGAGAATGATCTATGGATTAGAAGCACATTCACTTAAAGGAAGTTGTTTCTGAGTTAGCATACATATTTCATCCTAACTTATGTTCTAAGCTTTTAAAAGACCTTGCTTGAGGACAAGCAAGTGGCAAGTATGGGGTATTTTGTTAGCATGAAATATTGTGATATTTTAGGCACGTTTTCTAGATGTTTTTCATTCATTATAGTGTTCATTGATAAGGCATTGAAGCAATTATAAGATAGTTTGTTTATATTGTCGATATAGGGGGTCTACATAAGCTTTGTGTTGATTGTAGGCGAATAAGAGCTAAAACCGAACCAATTGAGAGAGGAAAGAGATGATTTGAGCACGTCCAAGGATTGAGGACACATCAAAGAAGTCAAGGAAGATGCTAGGATGAGGAATGGTACGAAACAAGGGAAATCACAAGCACTTTCCATCTCCACGCCCTAAAATACGGCCGTAAGGGAATCCACACTCTAAACCACGGCCGTGGAACTTGGTAACATGAACGTGGAACATTCCAGAGAGTGACACGGTATAAAGTACGGTCGTGGAAAGTGTGAAGAACCGTAATCCAATTCCACGCTCTAAACCACGGCCGTGGAAATCCATGAAACCGTGATTTAGGCAATCTTTTGACGAATAAAATATGGATATATTGTTTACACATATGGGCCGGACGGTTATTTTATCCTTCCTTATAAAAAGGCTGAAGGAGGGAGAATTCGGCACCTTCGCTTACGCTCACTTGCACGGGTCTAGGGTTTCATCAGACGTGCGGAGAATTGCATTTTTGGCAGCGGAGATTTACGAAGGCTTGAAGATTTGGAAGTTGTTTGTGGCGGAAGTTGCGCCTTTGATTCCTAGGTTTGATTAGAAGACGGATTGACATCCCGTTCTTCATTCTTATCAAGGATAGTTATTGATTTGTGTTTGTTCCAAATCTGATATACATTATCATTCTTGTTTGTGGGTTTCAGATTGATTTGAAGTTTATTGAAGGTTTTCGAAGGTTTTCATCTTTCATACTTCTTAATCTTGAAATTGATATCATAATGACTGTTATTGGCTAAAACCCTTTAGCAATTCTAAGGTGAAGGGTTAATAATTGTGGCTTAGATGATGATAGATCGATCGTAAATTGATTGGACCCTGAGAGTTAGAGAGATTCGCCGATGTACCAAAATCACGGTGTGTTCATGAGTTCCACGGCCGTGGAATCTCAAGATCCACCCGTAATTTGTACCAGTTTACGAACTTTGCTTTTACTTTGATCCAAGGTTAAAGATTAGCTTTAATCTAGTCTTGACTTGCCCTTTTCTAGGTAGTAGTGAAGCCTCAACAACCTCTACTTCGATTTCGAGTGTCACAACCTTAATCGGTTTAGTTAGTCTTAATCCTTGGGTTACAAGTTTGGGTATTTGATATTAATTCTTGTCTTTAAATCCTTTCTATACTGAAGCCTCAACAACCTTTATAGAGAGTGTCTTTAGATAAGTTATATAAAGCCTTGGAACTTCACCGTACATTGCTTTACCTTAGTATGCCTTTGAAACTCTTAACTCTGTCCTTAGTTCTTTAGTATATCTTGAATCGATTGCCACAATTAGATACCTGGATCTTTAGGGTTGTTGTTTTCCCAATATATTTGCAAAGCTTTATTCTTTTATTTGCTTGACATCTTTACAACTGAATTTGTTCCCCCCAAATCCTTGTGTTCGATACTATGGAATTCTTGCTTAACTACGTCGATCCGTACACTGCGGGTTCGCTTGCTTGATTCTAGTTTTATAAATTTAAAGCTTATTTGCACGCACGCTAAGTGGCGAACACGTAGTTCAATTGAGCTTCATCTAGCGTCTTGCTAGCGTAGTAAATCTTGTTGGTCCAACCATCCTTCTTTTGTCCAAGTACCGCTCCTACGGGCAAGGTCTAACCAGGAGGTTGAATGATGGGAGCGGTAATCAACGATTCCTTTATCTTGTAAAAAGCATCAAGGCATTTATGTGAAAACTCAAAAATAGCATCCTTATTCAAAAGATTAGTGAGCGGTTTAGAGATTTTAGAGAAATCCTTGATGAACCTCCTGTAGAAACCTACATGCCCGAGAAAACTCCGCACACCCTTAATAGAACAAGGGTTAGGAAGTTTCTCAATAGTCTCGATCTTAGCTCGATCGACCTCGATACCTCGGTTGGAAACGAGGTGTCCTAGAACATTTCCCTAGCTAACCATGAAGTGACACTTCTCCCAATTCAAAACAAGATTAGTGTCTTCACAACGTTGTAACACTAGAGAAAAGTTAGCCAAACAGTTATCAAAAGAGGAACCATATACCGAAAAATCATCCATGAATACCTCCATGATCTCCTCAATATACTCGGAGAAGATAGCCATCATACAAAGCTTAAAAGTAGCAGGTGCATTACACAATCCGAATGGCATCCTCCGATAAGCGAATGTCCCCCATGGACAAGTGAAAGTGGTCTACTCTTGATCATCCGGATGGATAGGAATCTGAAAGAAGACACTATAATCATCTAAATAGCAAAAATGGGAGTGTTGTGCTAACCGTTCGAGCATTTGGTCAATGAATGGAAGAGGAAAATGGTCCGTTCTTGTGGCCAAATTCAGCTTCCTATAGTCAATGCATATCCTCCAGCCTGTAACGGTCCTAATAGGAATCAACTCGTTGTTCTTGTTTGTTACAACGGTCATCCCACCCTTCTTGGGAACTACATGCACCAAACTCACCCATTTGCTATCCGATATGGGAAATATGATACCTGCATCAAGCAACTTATGAATCTCCTTCTTCACAACCTCTTTCATGATCGGATTTAACCGTCTTTGAGGTTCCCGTGAAGTCTTGTGATCATCTTCCATTAGTATCTTATGCATAAAAAGAGAAGGCTTAATATCAACAAGATCATCAATAGTGTAACCCAAAGCCTTTCTATATTTCCTCAACACATGCATCAACTTAGACAACTCATCTTCAGAAAGAGAAGCACTAACAATGACAGGATAAGTAGAATCCAGACCAAGGAAAGCATACCTCAAGTGAGTCGGGAGTGGTTTAAGTTCTAAGACAGGAGGTGCTTTTAGTGGTGGATCTGTACCATTTCTCTCCATTAAAGAGGACTTAGACCGAAGTGCTAGACTGATGTGATTTTTAGTTGACTTCATCTCGCTTGCTATCTCGTTCGTGGTCCGAGATGATGAACCGAGGTGTTCTTCAGATATGGTCACCTCACTTGCTCCGGAAATTGTCTCGTCGAGGTACTAGATCTAGGACCGAAACCTAAACTGCTTTTCTTCTCCTGAATCAATTCATCGAATCTAGCTCCTGGATCTACTTCCAATGCTTCCAAGCTTCGTACATCTACATCACACAAAATATCTACACCTTCCTCCATCATACTAAAACTCAAAACTTTCTCAAGAGGATCTTTAATAAGGATAGAGCTCACCAATTCTTGAGAATCTTCTTCATCATAGATGTTGAAGATATCATCTTCCAAAGGCTCTCCCTTCATTGTTTCCAAAAGTGCCAACTCCACATGATCGCCACCAATGATGAACTTCAACTTGGCGTTCTTATAATCAACGTTGCAGGCCGATGTTGTTAGAAATGGTCTTTTGAGAACGATGGGTATGGGATAATCTACGGGATTGTCCAACACAACAAATTCTATAGGTATAAAGAAATTACCTAGCTTGACGGGAATGTCCTCCAAGATACCAACGGGGAGGGTAATGGAGCGATCCGCCATGTATAACGTCATCTTCACGGGCTTGAGATCTCCAAGGACGATCTTCTCACAAAGTGCTAGAGGAATTATGCTGACACTAGCTCCTAGATCGCAAAGTGCATCATAAGTCACATCCCCAACTTGGATGGGAATGCAAAACGAACCGAGATCTCTCAACTTAGGTGGCATCTTCTCCTTCATGATTTGGATGAGCTCTAAAGATCTAGAGGTCATCCATATTTCTCCAAAGTCTTCCAGCTTTCTCTTCCTTGACAAGATCTCTTTTAGAAACTTCCCATAGGCGGGCATTCCTAGGATAACATCAATGAAATGGATGTTAATATCTAGCTTATTCATAAGGTAAAGAAACTTACCAAAGTACTTGTCAAGATGTGCCCGCGCCCTAGACTAAGGGAACGGGAGTGGTGATTTATAAGCAGGTGGTGGAACATAAACATCAACTTTTTCAGTCACTTTCTGGGGCTCCATCTCGGTTGGAACCTCGACCGAGGTGTTCCTTGTTTGATCGTGGTACGACCGAGGTACTAGATCTGTAGTCTTCAATCCACTGCATGTTGTGATCGCCATGACTTGCCCTTTTGGTTGTTCTCTGTCCTTCTTGGAAGTTTACCATGATCTCTTGGTGCTTCATTAGCCTTGTTGAAAACTTGTTGTTCTAAGGCTTTTTGTGCCTTCGAAAATGAGTTCATAGAAGTCTCCATAGCGTTGAGCTTTATCAAAATAGCTTCCAGCACAACGTCCGGCTTCTCCCTGGGATTCTGGGATGAGCTTGATGACGACTTCTAGCTCCTCAATGGAGTAGAAGAAGAAGAAGGAGGGTTAATAGCATTTTCGGCATGAGAACAAGGGTTACCGGGATTTTGTTGATTTGATATGTTGTTGAAATTCCTGTTGTTGTTGTTGTTGTTGTTCCGCGGCCCTTGATAGTTTCTTCTTCCTACATATCCAGCATCTTGCTCCTTTTTAGTTTGAGCTAACAAAAGCTCCTTCAATGCCTTGACTTCATTGTTGAGTGTGGTGAGTTGAACAACACTTGAATTTGTAATAACTTGTATCCTGAAAGCTAACTCGCCTCGCTCCATCTTCAACTCTTCGATGGGAGTACTTCTCCTTGTGTAAAGCTTGGTTATCAATAAACTCCCAAGTTTCATCAACAGGTGTATCCATAAAAGCCCAGCAGAAAGTGATTGGAGTTTGAATTGAGTTTCTTCATCTAACCCCTTGAAATAAATCTCTAGCAACTCGATCTTTGGAATCCCATGGTGAGGGCAATCCAATAGAAGGTCCTTGAACCTTTCCCATGACTTGAACAAACTTTCTTTATCCTTCATAACAAAAGCATTGATCTTACCCCTCAATTCAACGGTCTTTGATTGGGGAAAAACTTAGTAAGAAACTCCGTAGTCATCTCTTCCCATGTGTGAACTCTTCCAGCTGGAAGGGATTGATACCAAGCTAGTGCCTTGTCTTTCAAAGAGAAGTAGAAAGGCCTTAGCTTGTAGTTTTTGTTCTCCACTCTTGATGGTCTCAAAGTCTCAATAAGAATCTCGTAGTTTTGAATGTTTTGATGTGGAGATTCTCTTTCCATGCCTCCGAATTGACATTGTCAAAACATAGTTAGAACTTGAGGTCTAAACTCATAACCATGCTCAGCTGGATCTCCTAGATTAACTCCTGGACGCCGCACTTGCTGGTTCGGGTCCATTCTTTGACCTAGGGGTTGTAGAGCTCCAACAAAAAGGTCAACTCGGTCAACCATAGCCGGCAACCGAGGTAGTGGGTGTATCTCGGCCGGTGCAACTAGGGTTGGATCCTGCCTCGGTCGAGCAACTGGGACCGGTTAAGGTTGAATATGAGCTCGTAGAGCGGCCATATCAGCTTGAATCTCTTTTGTTTTTGCACAAGTCTCATCTCTCTCTCTCTGCAATTCTTCTTTACTAGGCGAAGTTGTTCCAATGTCTCCTTCAATTCGGCTTCAAGATCTTGAATATCTTGATCGGCCATCTTAGCTTCTTTCAATCTCCTTTTGTATGTCTTTTCTGGTTCGGAATTGTAAGGAACAATTTCCATTCCAGCACGTGTTCTTCGCACAAACCTAAAGAAAAATCTTGTGAAATCACTCAAGTAAAGTAATCAATAGCAACAAGGGCAGCCACCCTAAAAGACAACCGAAACCGACTTGGTCTTGACCAAATCCCCGGAAACGGCGCCAAAAACTTGTTCGCTCTCAGATGTGTGTGTATGGTGAACGATATAGCTTTTAATTTATAACCTAAAATATAAGCCTGAAACAATATGCTAACCCGCAGTGTACGGATTAATTGTAATAACAGCAATCAAATAAAATGCAAATTCTAGAGGTCAAAGCATCCAGTTGTCAATCAAAAACAAGCAACAAAGAAAAGGTATCAAAGATGATATAATAATCAGATAAATAAAATGCAAATTCTAGAGGTCAAAGCATCCAGTTGTAGTTCTGACTCAATATTCCAAACCAAAGATCCTCTCACAAGGTAAGTCTCAAGGTACTAAGGAAAGGAACTATAATCTCAAACCAAGACACCACCCAAGGGAATAGAACTAACCTTTACCGGGTAAGTCTCAGGCTAACTCTTAAAGATGGGATGAAAGCACACTCAAACCCTAATAAAGGATAAACCTTTATTACCTAACACTCATGATCTTGGGTATACAAGCAAAGGAATCACGGGGTAAGTCTCATCCTAGGCTTATATTGAACCAGGGAAAGGTGTAATAACGATAGGATTTGGCAAACTGAAACCTCAACTCAGATAAGGATCAGGAAAGGAACACCTCGTTCAGTTCATGTTCCATCTCGGTCCAAATTTTCTACAAATTGACCGAGGTGAGGTTCGGTTAAGGTAAGGCTCGAGCTTTCAGGGTCCGCTAGGGTAAAGGCTCATTCTTTCATCGTCTTTCCCACAACTTTCAGCCAATCACCCTAGAATCGCACAAAGAACTTAGACAATAATATTTATGATAACAATAATCAAATATATGAAAAGTGAATCAATATTCAAACAAGAAAACCTTAACACAAAGGTCTCAATAACTCAATCAAACAAGCAAACTGCGTTCCTCAATCACAAAGCAAAAGACAACAATCAAACAATCTAAAAAACCTTACAACTTCCTTCAAAGCCTTCAACTTTATCTTCAAAGCCAACTTCCTTCCTTCCTTGGAATATCTTCAACCTTCCAAACTAACGAACTTCCTTCAACTTCTAGATCGAAGACATGCTTCCATCCAGAAAATCCATCCCAATATATAGGAAAAACACTTGCCAAAAATAAAAGATCTTCAACCAAGAATAAAAGATCTTATGGGTTGTGGGCTGTTCACCTCAGTCCAGCCCAGCGGAAAGATCACTTCGGTCGAGGTGACACTGTAGCCATCTGAGGTGATCCTTAGCTATGTGTAAATGTCTCTAATCTGGTCCAAAATTAATCTTCTGTCCAACTTTCATGGTTCCTAAGCCTTTCTTGTAGCTCCTCAATGTTCCATAATGTAGCTCCAATGAATCCTTAGATCCCTTAGCTCCATATCACTCCAAAACGTTTTATTTTCCCTACAATTACAACAAAACTAGGTGTAGATCTCGATTCTTTACAAAGGTAAACAAAACAACATAATGATCAAGAATATACATCCATGCATACAGATTTATGAAGATAAAATGTCCAAACCAATCCCAAAATATAGACTATAACACATGCTATCAGTGATTTTTAATTCAAATAAATGTGAAGTTCAAGATAAAATATTGGGTGATGTTGTGCTTACTACTCCTAGATGTAACAATGTTTATTCAATGAACACTAACCAAGTTTCAGGAACTAAGCTAACGTGTCTCAAGGCCATGACTAACGATCCAAGACTTTGGCATAGACGACTTGATCACGTAAGCATGCATACGATGAAGAAACTTGTTTCAAAAGATTTGGTACGTGGTTTACCAAACCTAAAATTCAAGGTAGATGAGCTGTGTAAGGCTTGTACACAGGGTAAATGCTGACGTGATTTATGACACTAGATTAGGCACTCTTTTAGGTAGTTTTACATTCATTCATGCATGGGTTTGCACATGTTCGGGACGTTTTACGCTTTATCGAGTCATATCATCGGAATAGACATCTACACGAGCATTTGTCGGTTTTGTAGGTATTTTGGGTAGCTTTTATGCATTATTTGATCATATCCGAGGATCAAGCCTCGTGACGGCCCGGATTCAAGGTTCCAATGGAGCAAGCATGAAGAAAAAAAGTAGAAATTGACCTTAGTTGGTTTGAGCCATGCATCGGCTTGTGTTTAGCCATGATTATAGCCATGTAACCATTGAGCTCGGTCCAGCCCTCACCCATCTCGGCCGAGATGATTTCTGGTCCATCCGAGATCGTTCTCTAATCCATTACATTCTCTAACATTCCTAATTTTGAAATCAAAAGTGTGGAGAAGAAAAGAGAGGAGACTCCATTGAAGAGAAGAACACCATTTTCATAGCTTTTGAGTGAGTTTTTGAGAGTCTTGTAGTGAGGAAAGTTGTAGAGATTGTTGACCTTGTTTTGAAGCTACTGTTGGATGGTTGTAAGCTTTTTCTAAACTTAATATTCATCTTGTTCTTGGTTTATATTGCTTCTCTTACCTTCATCTAGCTATGGCATGCATGTTTGATGTTTTGATGATGAATGAACTTGAGATGATTGTTGTTAGCTAAGCAACATGTGATTCTAGGGAGATGGATGAAAGTTTATGGCTAGGATAATGATAGATTGGACTTAGATGTACCTTAGGATAGTTTCTTTCTCTAAATACCTAGCCCAACTTACAATATCGGCCTGTTCTTCAACCATTTCGGCCGAGGTGTTCTTCATCCACCCGAGGTGTGTCAATTGTTGTTCCTACAGTGTTATATCTTCATGTTAGGGAGTTTGAGAGTTGAAATCCTAGTGTTTATTGAGCCCAATCTAGGATTAGGGTGACCTATGTTAGTAAACTAGGTGAGGGATGAGACTTACCCGGTAATTCCCGCTCTTAGGTATATAAGATGACAAACATTAGGTAGTAGTGAGCCTTAGCAGCCACTATTGTATTGAGTGTGCTAGGATTGTTGCTTAGGACTTTCTTTTCCGAGACTTACCCGGTAAGGAGAGGTTCGACCCCTAAGTAGTGACCCGGCTTGTGTAGAATTCCCAACCTTAGGTTCCTAGAGACTTACCCGGTAATAGGACCTTGGGTACGGGATTAGTGGATCATGAGACATACCCAGTGATTGATCCCATTAGAGAAACATTCTTTCCCAACATACGCAGCTTGTCCTAGATTGATTAGAAGCTTGAGTCCATGCCATAACATGACATCCAAATCTCTAGAATTCGCTTTCTATACATTGATCTTATATCTTGTGTTTGCTTTGTTGTTTGGTTGTCATTGTTGTTGATTATGATTTTTGCTTGATCACCCTAAAACCCATAAAAAACATATGATTTTCATTTCTTTGTTTCCATCTCCTTTCTCATCTTAAACCTTTACTATCTTTGATCATTGCATGGTTTGATCTCACCTCGATCTTTGTGTTCGACTTCGAAATGTTTCCCTTTCTACTTTGCAATCCGTACACTACGGGTTGGTTAGGAGTTTAGGATTTAGTTCGAGTTTATAAATTTAAGACTTTGTGTTCATGATTTTGGCGAACAAGTTCTTGGCATTCTTTCCTCGGATTTGCTTAGTTTTCACATCCTAAAGAACCACAACAAGTTTTTGGCGCCGTTGCCGGGGACTAGGTTAAGATCGAATCATTGTGTGTGATTGTTTATAGCTTAGGTCTTTCTTTTGCTTGTGATCTTGTTTGGTTTGTGTCTTTGATTTTTTAGGACATTTCCCATTCTTTAGGTGCATGCGAAGATCTCGTGGCAAAGATTTAGCTCCATTCGATCCCGAACCGAAGAAAACCCTTAAAACTAGATTCAAAGGTGCTAAGAAGAAGAAAGAGATGGCCGAAGCAAACCTTAGGGCTGAATTGGATGCAACTTTAGAGCAACTAAGACTTAGAACAGAGGCTCTAGAGCAAATGAGGCTTAGGGAAGAAGCTTTGGAAAATGAAAGGAGACTTGCGAACGAGAGGCAATAAGCTTTTAGAAGGGAGATTGAGGAAATTAGGCAAGCTTTGTTGAAAAGGGAGCTTAATCTTCGTCAACCATCACCTCAACCGGCGGCTCATGTTCGGTTTGAGCCAATTATTATTGAGGAGCCATAAACACTTGGCCAACGCATGGATCTGGCTCAAAGGGTACACCGTCCGGGTGTTAATTTAGGAGATCCCGCAGCTCATAATTATGAGCTCCTCCCTCAAGTGCTACAAATGATTAGGCGTAACCAATTTGGAGGGATGGAAGGAGAGTCACCTCATCAACACTTGATGAATTACGAGATTTTGATGGGGACTCTAAGACCGCCTATATTGGAGAACAACAACCATACGCTTAGGGCTTTTTCCTTCTCGCTTAAGGATAAAGCCTTGGATTGGTACCAATCCATACCACAAGGATGAGTGGCCACTTGGTAAGAGATGACAACCGAGTTCTTGACAAAGTTCTTCCCACCTTCCAAGATAACTGAACTAAGAGGGAAGATAAATGCCTTTGCCGTGAAGGATAGAGAGAGTGTATTCAAATCTTGGGAGAGATTCAAGGATCTCCTCCTAGATTGTCCACACCATGGAATTCCGAAGATAGAGTTATTGGAGATTTATTTCAAGGGGCTTGATGAGGATAGTCAATTCAAGCTCCAATCACTTTCCGGTGGAATATTTATAGAGAAGAATGTCGATGAGGCTTGGGAGGTTGTGGAGAAACAAGCATTGGTGATAGATATATACTCCCACAGAAAGAGTGATGGGAGAAGACCGGGAGCTTATGAAGTGAGTGAAGTGACCATGAGCAACTTCAAGCTTGATGCCATCAACAATGAGTTGAAGTCCTTGAGAGAGTTGTGTGCTACCACTTTGAAGAATCAAGCAAATCCTCAAGTACAAGTACAAGCTCAAATAAATTTGGCTTCTAAGGAGGAAGATGTGAATTATATGGGGAGGAACAACTTCAATGGGGGCTACCGAGGCCCTAGGAACTTCAACAATAATAGGAACTTCAACAATTACCGCCCCAACCATAAGAATCCCGGGTTCTCATACTCTAACCCGGATGGTGCCTTAAACCCTCCCGCTTCAACAAGCCAAACACCACCACCGAGGGCTTCACAAGAGCCGCTACCCGGTTTTGCTCAATCTCCAAAGGATAGGACATAAATGATGTTTGAACAACTTCTTGAGAGGTTGAGTGGTCTTGAGAGCGCCGTGACATCAATTACCAAAGCTCATAAGGTGCTAGAAGCACAAGTGTTCCAAAAGGTGGGAGAGGCACAAAGAGATGCGGGGAAGCTTCCCAGAAGAACCGAAGATAATCCTAGAGGGCAAGTGTTGACAAGGATTGAGAACAAATGATTTCTTGCCCAAGGGTGTTGACAAGGGGAAGAAGGTGATGCTAGAAGAAGTGCCAAAGCAAGATGAAGGTGGCAAGAGCAAGGAAGATGAGCTAATCTATGTACCACCTCCTCCATACAAACCACCGCTACCATTTCCCCAATCTCGAGCAAGAGCTCGATTGGACAAATATTTTGGTAAATTCCTTGAACTTATGTCTAAATTGCATATTAACATTCCATTCATGGATGCTATATTAGGTATGATGGCTTATGGAAAATTTTTGAAAGAGATACTCTCTAACAAGAGAAAGTTCGAGGAGTATGGTGAAGTGAGGATGACAAAGAGATCTTCCGAGTTGATACAAACTATGAGGGAGGAGATGCCTCCTAAGTTGTGAGATCCTGGTTCATTTTGTGTGCTGATTGGTGTTGGTGATGTGCAATATGAAGCTCTATGTGACCTTGGTGCTAGTGTAAGCATAATCCCGCTTGTAGTATGCAAAAAGGTTGGGCTAGGGGAGCCAAAGCTGGTCAAGATGACCCTTTACATGGCGGACCGATCCATCACCCATCTGGTAAGAATACTTGAAGACATCCCGGTGTAACTCGGAAAGTTCTATGTACCAATAGACTTCGTAGTGCTAGACATTCCGGCGGATTA
This sequence comes from Fagopyrum homotropicum, assembly GCA_033239125.1. Lineage (NCBI taxonomy): Eukaryota > Viridiplantae > Streptophyta > Magnoliopsida > Caryophyllales > Polygonaceae > Fagopyrum > Fagopyrum homotropicum. The sequence goes on along the minus strand of BSWB01000003.1, from coordinate 91,452,133 downwards.
CCCCGTTCCCATCATCTTGGGAAGGCCATTCTTAGGTACATCCAATATTCTATTTATTTTCAAGAATGGAACACTCTCATTCAACATAGAAGAGGAGCACATAAAGTTCAAGTTGCCCAGAATGGTGAAAGGGCCAGCTCTAGATGAAGATATCTTTGACATTTGTGATGATAAAGAGTCTAGAGAGGTGGTGAGTTCCATCTTGATCAAGGACCATTTCGAGAAGTTTCTTATCATGAGAATCATGGAGAAGGTCTAGAGGAGCAATACAATGAAGAAATCCATGCCTTGGACGCACTAGAAGAAGAGCCAAATGCTGAAATTGAAGCACTAGAAGAGGAAACAAGTGTTGAAATTGTGTTGTTGGGCAGAGCTGACATGAATTTCGGTTGGAAGCAGGTCATCTTGACCGAGATGAGTTTAGGGCCATCCGAGGTGAACACAACAGAACCTCACCTCGGTTCATACCTCGACCGAAATGCCCCTGAGCCAACCGCTGAACTTCAAGAAGAAGGTCCAATTGTTGTTGATGAAGCTTCACGGTGTCTTGGGGAATATTCAATGGATTTGTAGTCATCTAACTTTGAGCTATATGGAGCACATCCCAATTAGAAATTTCCTCCTAAACTTGATCTTAAACCTCTCCCTTCTCATTTAAAGTATTCTTTCCTTGGTGAAAGTTCTACATATTTTGTGATTGTGAATGCTTCTTTGAATGATGATGAGCTTGAGAAGCTTTTGACTGAATTGAAATTGCATAGGAGAGCTATAGGTTACACCATTGATGACTTAGTGGGCATTAAACCATCATTGTACATGCATAAAATCTTAATGGAAGACAATCATAAGCCATCTATTGAACCTCAAACGAGATTGAACCCTATAATGAAAGAAGTGGTTAAGAAAGAGATCTTAAAATTGCTAGATGCGGGAATCATTTCCCGATTTCATATAGTAAGTGGGTTAGTCCCGTGCATGTAGTGCCCAAGAAGGGTGGTATGACCGTAGTAACTAATGAGAACAATGAACTTATCCCGACTGGGACGGTTACGGGTTGGAGGATGTGTATTGACTATAGGAAACTTAATGTGGCCTCTAGGAAAGTTCATTTCCCTCTTCCTTTTATTGACCAAATGCTAGAGAGGTTAGCTCAACATTCTCATTTTTGTTATCTTGATGATTATAGTGGGTTTTTCCAAATTCCAAATCAACTAGATGACCAAGAGAAAACTACATTCGCATGTCCATGGGGAACATCTGCATATAGGAGAATGACATTTGGGTTGTGTAATGCATCCGCCACCTTTCAAATGTGTATGATGGTGATTTTTTCTGAATATATTGAAAATATCATGGAAGTGTTCATGGATGATTTCTCGGTTTATGGATCTTCATTTGATAATTGTATTGCTAATCTATCTTTGGTGTTGAAAAGATGTGAGGAGACTAACCTTGTTTTGAATTGGGAGAAATGACATTTCATGGTTAGAGAAGGTATAGTGTTGGGACATTTGGTTTCCCATAGAGGCATTGAAGTTGATAGGGCCAAAATTGAGACAATAGAAAAGTTGCCACCACCTACCTCGGTGAAAGGGGTAAGGAGTTTCTTAGGGCATGCCGGTTTTTACCGGAGATTCATTAAAGATTTCTATAAAATTTCTAAGCCTCTCACTAACTTATTAATGAAGGATGTTGAGTTTGTGTTTTCAAAGGATTACCGCGAGGCTTTTTGTAGGTTGAAGGAGGCTTTGTTCACCGCCCCGATTATGCAACCTCCGGATTGGAGCTTACCATTTGAGATGATGTGTGATGCGAGTGATGTGGCCGTTGGGGCCGTGCTTGGACAAAGGAAAGATGGGCTTACACATGTCATCTACTACGCTAACAAAACGCTAGACGAGACCCAACTCAACTATGCCACCACCGAGAAGGAGTTGCTAGCGATTATGTGCACTTTTGAAAAGTTCCGGTCATACCTAGTAGGAGCCAAGGTGATTGTGTACACGGATCAAGCTCCGATCCGTGATTTGCTCACAAAGAAGGATGCAAAGCCTCGATTAATCCGGTTGATCCTTCTTCTCCAAGAATTTGATTTGGAGATTAGAGATAAGAAGGGGTCCGAAAACTACATAGCGGACCACCTTAGTAGACGTCCTCCCTTGGAGATTGAGAGAGTTGAGATCCCGATTGATGATTCATTCCGAGATGAGCAATTGCAAGTGGTGGAGGAATGTCTACTCTAAGTGACTAGAGGAAGAGAGCCATGGTTCGCGGACATCGTGAACTACTTAGTTTGTGAAGAAGTGCCTCCGGGTTTGTCCTATGACCAAAGAAATAAAATTTCAAGGACTTGAGGGACTAATTTTGGAGTGAACCTCTATTGTTCAAGAGAGGACCGGATGGAGTATTCCGAAGATGTATTCCGGAGGATGAGATGGAGAGCATGATCCGGCATTGCCATTCTTTACCATGTGGAGGACACGCAAGCTCACATAAGACTTGTGCTAAGGTATTGCAAACCGGATTTTATTGGCCTAATTTCTTTCGTGATGTGATGAATTTTGTTATGGCATGTGACACTTGTCAAAAGACGGGAAACATTTCAAGGAGAAACGAGATGCCATTGAACAATATTCAAGGGGTGGAGATATTTGACGTTTGGGGTTTGGACTTCATGGGTCCATTCCCCTCCTCATGTGGAAACCTCTACATCGTCTTGGCGGTGGACTACGTATCTAGGTGGGTGGAAGCAATCGCTTCTCCCACAAATGACACCAAGTTAGTGGTGCGGTTCTTTAACTGAGTGATCTTCCCGAGATTTGGAACACCAAGAGCAATTATAAGTGATGGAGGGAAGCACTTCACCGCTATAAACTTTGGAGCTTTGTTGGCCGAGTATGGGGTGACTCAAAACGTTGCAACATCTTATCACCCCCAAACAAGTGGGCAAGTTGAGATCTCCAATCGGGAGATCAAGGGGATTTTAGAGAAGACGATGCCAGGGGTAGAAAGGATTGTGCCATGAGGCTTGATGATGCCTTGTGGGCTTATAGGATCGCCTTCAAGACACCAATTGGAACAACCCCTTACAAGTTGGTTTATGGCAAGTCTTGCCACCTCCCGGTCGAAGTGGAGCATAGAGCATTTTGGGCCATCAAATGGTTGAACTTTGACATCAAGGAGGCCGGTGAGAAGAGATTGCTAGACATTAATGCACTTGAGGAGCTTAGACTTGATGCTTACGAGAATGCCCGAATCTACAAAGAGAGAACCAAGCATTGGCATGACAAGCGCCTCATACCGAAGGAGTTGAGTGAAGGTGACTTGGTCCTTCTCTTCAACTCGAGGCTGCGTCTCTTCCCCGGAAAGCTCGAGTCAAGATTGACTGGCCCGTATGTGGTGAGGAAAGTATTTCCTCATGGAGCGGTTGAAATTGCAGGAGTGCATTGTGGCAACTTTAAGGTGAATGGAAACCGGTTGAAGAAGTACATCCGAGAAGCCCCGGTTGATGTGTTTGCCTCGATTAACCTTGAGTAGAAGCTCCGGAATTTAATCAAGCTAATGACCTTAAAGAAGCGCTTGGTGGGAGGCAACCCATTGGTAAACATCTTTCCCTTTTCGTTTTGCTTTTGTTTTCGTTTTTGCTTGTGTGTGTGTTTTCCTTTGTCTTTGATAATAGTTTGTAGAAGTTGTGATGAGTGTTGATGTTATTGGAGGACATTGTGGACCCTATGGATTCATTGGAATGAAGTGCAAGAACCGAGCACATTGTAAGAGCCTTAGTCCTTGGAGCCTAACAGCCTTGTTGAGCCTTAGTTGAGCCCTTGCTGGACCCTGGCATCCGCCCCTGCATATCATGTTAGCCGTCCCTACGCCACAAGAGGGCCACCCCTGCGCCTTGTTTGATCCGCCTTTGCGGTTTTGTGCGGCTGCAGCCACCTTTTTTGACCTCTTGACTTTGCTTTTGGGTTAGCTTCTTATATAAGCCTCTAATTCTTCAGATGAGGGGTTTCTTCACCTCATTCCAGCTTATACATCCCCCTTACGCTCTTCTTCTTCTTCCTCTTCTCTTCTTTGATCTTGTGAGAGAGATTTTGAGAGTTTGGTGTTGGTTTTGGCCTTGGATGATCTTAAGCTTGTTATTGAGAGTTGTTGTTGTTATTGTTGTTGTTGTTGTTGTTGTGTTGAGGTGTTGCAGGAGGATGATGGTGTGGATCTCCATGGCTTCTTAGGTTTCTGATTGTGGTAAGTCAACTCTTCTTCTTTCCTTTCTTTCTTTCTTCTCCCTTGTTTATTTCTTCCTTTCCTAGCTTAGGATCACAACCTGAGCTTGTGTGGATCCTTTCCTATCTTTTCTGATGTTCATACATGTGTATATGTGTATGTGTGTTGTTGTGGTATGATGGAGAAGTGAAGAGAGTCGAGAAAGAGATCGAAGAGAAGTCAGGGCCAAGCCTCTGCACAAACAGCTGCCCATGCGCCTGCCTATGAGCCGCCCCCGCGCCTTGAGTGAGCCGCCCCTGTGCCTCTGTGGTTCAGCCTTGAGTTCTTGCTTCTGTTGTTGCATTCAGGGCATACCTTTTTGGTATGTTTCTTTCCTTCCTTTCCTTCGGCCTTGGCTTAGATGTTGGCTAGGCTAGCTTGGTTAGGATGAGTTCTATGATAGAGATGTGCCTTAGGCAATCGTATTGATGTTGAGGTTATGTTGTAGGCATCTGTGAGCATGTTATGGTCTTGAGGTTTAGATTGAGGTTGTAGGTTGGTTCTGGTTATGGAGACGAGTTTCCTAACCCTTGTAGTTTGTGATGTTGCGTGCCTTGCTATTGCATGCGTTGAGGTTAGTGTTCAGTTGTGAGTTTGTGTGATTGTGATGGTTGTGTGTGTTCATATGGTTGTGCATTTATAACCTAAACCGGACTAGGATGACCACTTATTACTTTAAATGGCCCAAGTGTATTATAACGGGTCGTGACCACTTGCCTCCGCCTGCGGGTAGGAGGAGGTGCCCGGAAGTAGATCTCACATGAGGGGACGAGTGATGATCACCCCCATGAAAAACTCATGTGTTACGTTGGATGGGACGAGGTTCTTTAGGCTCCTCGTGTTACAAAATAAGTTGAATTGGTAATGGAATAACATAACTGAAAGATAATAAATGAATATGTGTGGCATTGCATGTATGAGATGTGGATGTGTGTTTGTGCTATTACCTTCATACTTATTCATTACTGTAGCTAACGGTGTATACCGTGTTGTAGATGATCTGCAGGTTAGGAAGGCTACAGAGTGAGCCAGATGGAGTGACCAGCCGAGGACTTATGTACATTAGGACTGCATGGGATATGGGATCTTTTGTATCTGTGTTTATAGATGTTGTTTTGTACTCGGCTTTGTTGTTGTAAAACCTTTTTTATGTATCTTATACAGTTTTATATATTTGGTTTTAATCTACCTATGCCTTGTTGTAAGATCCAGTGAACTTGTTGTCAAGGTAGGGTCATGATCCATTGGTTTTAATCTACCTATGCCTTGTTTATTTCTTACTTAATAGTACAGTCTCAGGCCGCTCGAGCGGTTTAGTATCTGCACCTATGACTGAGAGAGGCCGGCAGTGTTACAACTGCGGGGCCTATGGACATTTGAGGGCTGATTGCCCGAGAGCACCACTGACTTGCTTCTCATCTAGTAAGCCAAGACACAGAGCTACGTTTTTACCGTAGGGGCAAGGCGTCATCGCAATAGGGTTCTTCCCCTGCAAGTGCAGCAGGAGGTGGACAGAGACCGCCTCAACATCAGGAACAGGGACAACAGAGCATCCCAGATACACCTATTACTCAAGGTTTTGCTCCAAGACCGAGTAGAGGTAGAGGTAGAGGTAGAGAGGCTGGTTTCAGTGATGCTCGAGGAGCTCGAGGTCGTGTTTTTGAGCTGAGGAGCCTCCAGCACCAGTTGCTACAGGTACCATTTTGTTACATGGTTTACCTGTTATAGTTTTATTTGATACGGGTGCTATACATTCATTTATTTATGTTGCTTGTGTTGAGCGTCTGAGTTTGTCTACCATAGAGGGGACACCCTTTACTATAGGGTTACGTGATGGTAGTAGGGACAGGGGTACCTAGGAGATACGTAGTTGTCCCATACGCTTAGGGACTCGTATATTGCTTGTTGACTTCTTAGTCAAGCCCTTGATGCATGAAGAAGTCATATTAGGTATAGATTGGATGCGTAGACACCGTGCGGTGTTAGATGTGGGTAAGAGAACTGTTACAGTCTCTACCGACATTGGTCCGATAGAGGTCTTCCGAGGTTGGGACCTTGGAAAGACAAGATTTGTTATCAGTGCAGTACGAGCAGCTCGACTGATTGCACAAGGATGTGATGTCTTCTGGTGCTACGCCATGAAGGATGGGGAGAGTCTAGCTTTGGAGGACATACCAGTGGTCTGTGAGTTTACAAACGTGTTTGCAAAACCGTCTAGCTTGCCGCCTCAGAGGAGCATAAACTTTGGCAATGACTTGGAGCCTGGCACGAGACCCATCTCGAAGGCCCCATATCGTATGGCACCTGTCGAGATGTTGGAGCTGAAGAAGCAACTCGAGGAATTGGTTGAGAAGGGCTTTATACGCCCTAGCGTTTCACCTTGGGGTGCATCTGTCCTCTTCGTGGAGAAGAAGGACGGATCGTTGAGATTGTGTATAGACTACAAAGAGCTGAACAAGGTGACCATCAAGAACAGATATCCACTGCCTCGTATTGATGATCTACTTGATCAGCTTCAAAGAGCAACAATTTTCTCCCGGATCAACTTGCGTTCACGATATCACCAGCTGAGGGTGAGACAGCAGGACGTGCACAGGATGGCATGTCATACCCGTTATGGACACTACGAGTTTGTAGGGATGCCATTTGGGCTGACGAATGCCCCAACAGTCTTCACGGAATTTATGAACAATATCTTCATCGACTTCCTGGATCAGTTTGTGGTGGTCTTTATTGATGACATTCTGGTGTACTCTTGTAGCAGAGAGGAGCATGTTGGACATTTGAGGACAGTTTTGCAGATTTTGAGAGATAGAGAGTTGTATGCCAAGCTCTCTAAGTGTGAGTTCTTGATGTCCGAGGTTGCTTTTCTTGGACATATCAACGCCGCCGACGGGATTATGGTAGATCCGGCAAAGATCGAGTCTGTTGCTGCATGGACGACACCGACGAACGTTAAGGAACTGCGTAGCTTTCTTGGCTTATCCGGTTATTACAAATGCTTTGTGGAGGGATTTTCTGTGATTGCCCGTCCACTGACGAATCTTTTGAGGAAGACTACCAGATTTGTGTGGACCGGCCTGTGTGCTCAAAGTTTTGAGGAGTTGAATAGGCGTTTGACTTGTGCTCCTGTCTTGGCACAACCAGAGGGTTCTGATGATTTTGTGGTCTACAGTGATGCGTCCAAGCTAGGCTTGGGATGTGTGTTGATGTAGAGAGGCAAAGTGATTGCATATGCGTCTCGACAACTGAAGACGTATGAGGAGAACTACCCGACTCATGATCTAGAGTTGGCAGCGGGAGTTCATGCTTTGAAGATGTGGAGACACTACCTGTATGGTACTACATGTCAGATCTTCACAAACCATAAGAGTCTGAAGTACATTTTGACGCAGCGGGAATTGAACAACCGCCCGCGTTGATGTCTTGAGTTGATCAAGGACTTTGACCTTGAGATTTTGTATCATCCTAGCAAGGCGAATGTGGTAGCTGACGCCTTGAGCAGGAAGACACCCAATTGTTTGCTTTAGAGGTTCTACCTGGTTTGTTGGATAAGATCCAACAGAAATAGGGGACCTGCCCGACTTTGACGAGGATCAGAGAGAGGATGTCTGGTGGAGAGGCACCACAGTTCTCCATTGGAGCAGATGGAGTTATGAGGCGACGTGACCGTATCTGTGTACCTGCTGATGTAGATCTGAGATAACGGATTTTACAGGAGTCTCATTGTACACCTTACTCCGTACACCCTAGTACGAGTAAGATGTACCATGATGTGAGACGCTCATATTGGTGGGGAGGGCTGAAGCCCGAAGTAGCCAGATTTGTGGCCCAGTGTGCAACTTGTTTGCAGGTCAAGATAGAGCATTCAGACCTGGAGGTGAGCTCCATCCACTACCAGTACCGCAGTGGAAGTGGGAGGACATCTCCATGGATTTTGTGACCGGACTGAGGACCAATAGGAGCTTTGATGCTATTTGGGTGATTGTTGACAGACTGACGAAGATGGCACGTTTCATTCCTATCAAAGAGACGTGGTCAGTGAGCAGATTGGCTGAGGAGTACTAGGCAGATAGTGAGACTCCATGGGGGTACCGAGGACGATTGTTTTTTATCGAGATGGACGGTTGACTTTGAGATTCTGGCAGCAGATTCAGACTACTTTGGGGACGAGTCTACTCTTCATGACTGATTTTCACCCCCAGATAGATGGTCAGTCAGAGAGGACCATCCAGACCTTAGAGGACATGCTGCGAGCTTGTGTGTTGGATTGGGGACATGGATGGTCTGATTACCTTCAACTCGTTGAGTTCTCATATAATAACAGCTGGCATGCATCTATTGGGATGACTCGTTATGAGGCACTCTATGGATGTAGGTGTCGTACACCTTTATGTTGGGACGAGCCTAGCAGTATCAGTGGGATAGCGCTAGAGCAGATTCAGGATGATATGGCTCGGGTGGCACTGATTAGAGAGAGGATGTTGGCTGCACAGAGTTGCCAAAAGTCGTATGCAGATAAGAGGCGTCGACCTCTAGAGTTCAGGGTAGGAGCTCATGTCTGGTTGAGAGTATCTCCGATGCGAGATGTCAGACATTTTGGCATAAAGGGGAAGCTGAGTCCCGGATATGTCGGTCCTTTCGAGATACTGGATAGAGTTGGGAGAGCAGCTTACAAATTAAAATTGCTCCGAGGTTAGAGGGTGTTCACCTTGTGTTTCATGTGTCTCAACTGAAGGAGTACATACCAGATCCAACGCACATCGTGAGTTATGATGATCTAGTGGTTGAGCCGGACCACACTTTTGTAGAGCACCCTATTGCAGTTCTAGAGCGAGGTGTGAGACGCCTGCGTTCGAAGGACATTCCTATGATGAGGATACAATGGTCTAGATGAGGACCTAATGAGGCTACATAGGAGACTGAGGATAGTATCCAGAGGAACTATCTAGAGTTCTACGTTGAGTTGGAGGCACTAGTAGGATCCATGAGTAGATCTTAGTGCCATCTTGGTGAGTGCATGCTATGTTATGTGCTTATGTGATATATTGTGCTTTTCGTGCTAGCTGTGATATGTGCATATGATCTGTTAGACCTTGTTTGCTAGTGCGAGATAGGTATAGCTGAAGATGGTTCTTTCCTCCATGTTATGGTGTGTGTTAGGATTAGCTGGAGATGGTTCTTTCCTCCCTGCTATCTTTGATGGACATAGTGTGAGTGGAGACGGCTTTCCTCCACGTAGTAGTGTTATGTGTACGTTTTGGCTGGAGACGGCTTTCCTCCATGCTAGTGTAATGTGGTTAGTGTATGGCTAGAGATGATCTTCCTCTAGACCTTGTTTAGAATTGAGGATGATGTTGCTGGAATAATGATTCCTCCATGCAGAGGTTGAGGTTATAGAATGTTATAGGCTGTGATATGGCACCTCTGAGAGGGAGAGTTATACCTCGGCTTATGGGTCCGAGAGGGTTTTGGGATCTTGCAAGTTTCGGGACGAAACTTGTTTTTAGGGGCGTGTGATGTAAGAGCCTTAGTCCTTGGAGCCTAAGAGCCTTGGTGAGCCTTAGTTGAGCCCTTGCTGGACCCTGGCAGCCGCCCCTATGGATCCTGTTAGCCACCCCTGCGCCACAGGAGGGCCGCCCCTACGCCTTGCTTGATCCGACCCTGCGGTTTTATGCGGCTGCAGCCACCTTTGTTGACCTCTTGACTTTGCTTTTGGGTTAGCTTCTTATATAAGCTTCCAATTCTTCAGATGAGGGGTTTCTCCACCTCATTCCAGCTTCTTCATCCCCCTTACGCTCTTCTTCTTCTTCCTCTTCCCTTCTTTGATCTTCTTGATCTTGTGAGAGAGCTTTTGAGAGTTTGGTGTTGGTTTTGGCCTTGGATGATCTTGAGCTTGTTTCAGAGAATTGTTGTTGTTGTGTTGAGGTGTTGTAGGAGGATGATGGTGTGGATCTCCATGGCTGCTTAGGTTTCTGATTGTGGTAAGCCAGCTCTTCTTCTTTCCTTTCTTTCTTTCTTCTCCCTTATTTCTTTCTTCCTTTCCTAGCTTAGGATCACAAGCTGAGCTTGTGTAGATCCTTTCCTAGCTTAGGATCACAAGCCTGACCTTGGCCGCACCTACGCCTGCTTGTGAGCCGCCCTCGCGCCTTGAGTGAGCCGCCCTTGCACCTCTGTGGTTCAGCCTTGAGTACTTGCTTTAGTTTGTGCATTCAGGGCATAACTTGTTGGTATGTTTCCTTTCTTCCTTTCCTTTGGCCTTGGCTTAGATTTTGGCTAGGCTAGCTTGGTTAGGAGAGTTGTATGATAGAGATGTCCCTTAGGCACTCGTGTTGATTTTGAGGTAATGTTGTAGGCATCTCTGAGCATGTTATGGTCTTGAGGTTTAGATTGAGGTTGTAGGTTGGTTTTGGTTATGGAGACGAGTCTCCTAACCCTTGTAGTTTGTGATGTTGTGTGCCTTTCTATTGCAGGCATTGATTACTTCCCCAAGGGGAAGCTGTGACGTGGTATTGGATACGAGTGTTACAGGTAAGTCCATATGACTTACTTAGCGCTCAGTTGTGAGTTTGTGTGATTGTGATGGTTGTGTGTGTTCATATGGTTATGCATTTATAAACTAAACCGGACTAGGATGACCACTTATTACTTTAAATAGCCCAAGTGTATTATAATGGGTCGTGACCACTTGCCTCCGCCTGCGGGTAGGAGGAGGTGCCCGGAAGATGATCTCATAGGAGGGGACGAGTGATGATCACCCCCATGCAAAACTCCTATGTTACGTTGGAAGGGACGAGGTTCTTGAGGCTCCTCGTGTTACAAAATAAGTTGAATTAGTCATGGAATAACATAACTGAAAGATAATAAATGAATATGTGTGGAATTGCATGTATGAGATGTGGATATGTGTTTGTGCTATTACCTTCATACTTATTCATTACTGTAGCTAATGGTGTATACCGTGTTGTAGATGATATGCAGGTTAGGAAGACTATAGAGTGAGCCAGATGAAGTGACCAGCCGAGAACTTCTGTACATTAGGATTGCGTGGGATATGGGATCTTTTGTATCTGTGTTTATGGATGTTGTTTTGTACTCGGCTTTGTTGTTGTAAAACCTTTTTGATGTATCTTCTGCATTTTTATTTATTTGGTTTTAATCTACCTGTGCCTTGTTATAAGATCCAGTGAACTTATTCTCGGGCTAGGTTTAGGATCCATTGTGAGATCTTAGCCCAATGTAGCACTCCGAGTTCCGCGGATTTGGGGTGTTACACACATAGGCATGAGAGAAGATGGACCACATCTCGACCAAAATGGTGTTGGGCCAACCGATATGAACCCCACATAACCTCACCTCGGTCTAGATGCCTTGGTGATGATCCGAGATCTATCTAGTATGTGCTTGTACTTCATGGATGCAACTTGCACTCTCATCTCCGCTTGAGTGAACCGGAATACCGACATCCCGGCTTTTTACATTGTGAGGACTTCTTTCACTCTCTATTTAACTTTCACAATAGGGACATTGTGGTTCTTAAGCATGGGGTGGGATTTTCATGATCTTTTGCTTGATTGCATCTAGGATAGTTTTATTTATTGTCACACGTTTATTATCATGTCTTGCATTGTATATACATATGTCAAAATTCCAAAAAATCGAAAATTTTAAAAATTTTCGTGCTTCTAAGAATAGATATGACCCTAATGATGAATTTTGTTTTGTGGATTGGCTATGTATTGCCTTTTGTGTTGAATGAATACATGCATATGTGGACTTGAATACTTCTCTTGAATCCTATGTATGAATTGTGATGATGATGTTTGTTTTGATTGGATTGAGAATTGATTGTCGAAATTACATGCTAGTTCATGCACATCATCTAGGAATGATTAAGGCAACTAATCTCTCTCTTCTTCTCATCTTGATCATGTTGTTTGAGCACCTCACTTGATTAAAAATTTGACCTCTTTTGACCCATCCCAGAATAGGAGCATGATAGTATTGTGTGCAAAAAGCAAGTGTGGGGTGATGTGAAGTGAATGAATGTGGTGAATGAAGAAGTTGAATGTGTTATGAAAAAGTGTAGAAAAAAATATAGATTTGGGGACTTTGGTTTTGATGATGAGTAACTCGGCACCATTCACATATCGGGTGTTTGTGTCTTGTCAAAGTCGGATAAACCGAATGTCCTAACGAGCTTTGGTATGTGTGCCGAGTGTGAGGGACCTCGGAAAAATCCTGAGGACCGCTAATCACCGAGGTTAAGGCTTTTGTACACCAATGCCATTGTCTCAAAAAGTGAATAAAAATGAAAAGAAAAAAGAAAAGAAAGAAAAGAAGGAGAAAAATACACTTTGATGGATGAAGAATGAAAACAAAGTAGTGGTTTAGTTCCTTTCCCGAATTAGCACTACTTGATCTACAAAATTCCCACCCTATCATCACATTTCTTGGCCTCTTCTTTCCTAATTCCTTGTGACCTATTTGAATATGTGTATGACTTAGTGATCTAGATTGCATATTCTCATGATCATCTTGACTGTCTCATTTTTTCTTTTCATGCATGTTTTCGAGTTAAGTTTGATTGTGTTTCCGTGTCTCTATTCTTTTAATGCATGATTGCTCATCCATTTCCAAGAAACATAACTATGAAGGTGATCTAGACTTGAAGAACAATTCCAAAAGATTTTCTGTTTTTCCGCATGCATAACTCACGCCATCTCGTAGCCTACATTTGGACCTTACTCGGGGACGAGCAAGCGACAAGTATGGGGTATTTTGATGACGTGATTTATGACACTAGATTAGGCACTCTTTTAGGTAATTTTTACATTCATTCATGCATGGTTTTGCACATGTTCGGGGCGTTTTACGCTTTATCGAGTCATATCGTCATAATAGACGTCTACAAGAGCATTAGTTGGTTTTGTAGGTATTTTGGGGAGCTTTTATGCATTATTGATCATATCCGAGGATCAAGCATCGTGACAGTCCGGATTCAAGGTTCCAATGGAACAAGTATGAAGAAAAGAAGTAGAAATTGACCTTACTTGGTTCGAGTCATGCACCGGCTGGTGTCTAGCCATGATTATGGCCATGCAGCCATTGAGCTCAGTCCAGCCCTCACCTATCTCGGCCGAGATGATTTCTGGTCCATCCGAGATCGTTCGCTAGTCCCCCACGACACTTGGCACACTCCTCTTCCAACCCACGATTTTCTCTCCCGTGATGGAGAAGAAGTGTCTTGTTGCAGCGTACACCTTTGTTGCAGTGATTCTTCTAATCCATTACATTCTCTAACATTCCTAATTTTGAAATCAAAAGTGTGGAGAAGAAAAGAGAGTAGACTCCATTGAAGAGAAGATCACCATTTTCATAGCTTTTAAGTGAGTTTTTGAGAGTCTTGTAGTGAGGAAAGTTCTAGAGATTGTTGACCTCATTTTGAAGCTATTGTTGGATGGTTGTAAGCTTTTTCTAAACTTAATATTCATCTTGCTCTTGGTTTATATTGCTTCTCTTACCTTCATCTAGTTATGACATGCATGTTTGATGTTTTGATGATGAATGAACTTGAGATGATTGTTGTTGGCTAAGTAGCATGTGATTCTAGGGAGATGGGTGAAAGGTTATGACTAGGATAATGATAGATTGGACTTAGATGCATCTTAGGATAGTTTCTTGCTCAAAATACCTAGCTTAGCTTACAATCTCGGTCTGTTCTTCAACCATTTCGGCCGAGTTGTTCTTGATCCACCCGAGGTGTGTGAGTTGTTGTTCCTATAGTGTTATATCTTCATGTTAAGGAGTTTGAGAGTTGAAATCCTAGTGTTTATTGACCCCAATCTAGCATTAGCGTGACCTATGTTAGTAAATTAGGTGAGGTATGAGACCTACCCGGTAATTCACGCTCTTAGGTATATAAGATGACAAACATTAGGTAGTAGTGAGTCTCAAAAGCCGCTATTGGATTGGGTGTTCTAGGATTGTTGCTTAAGACTTGCTTTTCCGAGACTTACCCGGTAAGGAGAGGTTCGAACCCTAAGTAGTGACCCGGTTTGTGTAGAAATCTCAACCTTAGGTTCCTAGAGACTTACCTGGTAATAGGACCTCGGGTGCGGGATTAGTGGACCATGAGACCTACCCGGTGATTGATCCCATTAGAGAAACATTCTTTCCCAACATACACAGCTTGTCCTAGATTGGTTAGAAGCTTGAGTCCATCCATAACCGGACATCCGAATCTCTAGAATTCGCTTTCTATAATTGATCTTATATCTTGTGTTTGCTTTGTTGTTTGGTTGACATTGTTGTTGATTGTGATCTTTCCTTGATCACCGTACAACCCATCAAAAGTATATGATTTTCATTTCTTTGTTTCCATCTCCTTTCTCATCTTAGACCTTTACTATCTTTGATCATTGCATGGTTTGATCTCACCTTGGTCTTTGTGTTCGACCTTGGAATGCTTTCCTTTCTACTTTGCTATCCGTACACTGCGGGTTAGTTAGGAGTTCAAGATTTAGTTCGAGTTTATAAACTTAAGACTTTGTGTGCATGATTTGGGCGAACAAGTTCTTGGCATTCTTGCCTCGGATTTGCTTAGTTTTCACATCCTAAAGAACCACAATAGTAAACAAACAAGAGGTTCATTCAAATCAAAGAAGGTTGTAAGTTCTTCTCGACCCATTGAAATTTTACATATGGATTTATGTAGTCATATGCGTGTCAAATCTCCCGAGGGGAAACAGTATATCCTTGTCATTGTGAGTTATTTTTCTCTTTTACATGGATCTCATTCTTACGGGAAAAATCTGAAGCTTTGTTTGAGTTTTCAAAAATTTTGATAACTCCACCTTGATTATAAATTGTATATGAGGATGATCGAAGACTTAACTGTAAAGCCGCATTTTACTTTTATTTGATTTTATTTTTTATTTGTCAGGAAATTTAGATTTGGGGCGGGTCGGAATTTTATTAATACAAATCCGTAAAAATTCATAGTCTTTGGTTCTTTTATCACCTATTTAACCCTAACTTTCCCTAACCCTAACTTCTTTCTTTAACCTAAATCCCTGTCCTCCTAATTTCTTCTCTCACGCGTGACCTGCTACCTTGACAAAGCCCTCCTGCGGCGGATTTCCAAACCGCCCAACCACCACCCATCTCCGATGCTAGATTACTGGAGTCGGATCCCCGCCCTTGACCAGCCACTGCACCATGGCAAGTGCACCGCCGAGCCTCCTATGCAGCCTCGTACCCGAGCGTTTGCCCCGCCGTCTATTAATAATTTTCTCGCGATTTCCTCCCACAATCGAATCGCCGGGCTCCAGTTCTTGTTTCCCTGTCACCAATGACCGTATAGCCACCTAGGAAGCCGGTCTTACCGCCAGGAACACTTTGCCACCGGTTCCGACACCAGAGGGGGTGCAACTCAGCCAGGATCTGCCGTTGCTGCCAGTGTTCCGTCACCGCTGTCGACGCCGACGGTACCTCCTCGTCCACCCCAGCCAACAGCAACCACTTATCCTCTTTAGCATATCCGTATCTGAGGGCTCGAGGTTGATTTGAGACAGCGGTAGAAGGAATAGTTGGAGTGTGATTTGTGAATTATGAGGTGAGTCTCTAGACTTACTTAGCTGCCGAACTGTTCAGATTTTGCATTGTGGTAGCATGTAGTTAGAACGAGTTTTCCTTTTCGTTTTAAAAGCAATGCAAATCATTATTGTTATATATCAATTGGTTTGGTTATACGTATGTTAGATATCGACTATTTTACAAATGGTGGCTACCGGTATAGGGCATGGGTTGGTGACCTTGATGAGGGAGCGATGTCCCATGCATGCCCATACGACGTGGTGGGAACCCCTTTCATATATATATATATATATATATATATATATATATATATATATATATATATATATATATATATATATATATATATATACCATAGGAAAACGTGCATTCATGTTTTGGATGGTGCCCTAGTAGGGATCGAGCCGGGGAAAGAAGGACGAAACAAAAATGGGAGTCAGAACCACGGATTACCGTAACCATTGGACGCCGGAGGGGCACGTATGATATGAGAGATCGTTACCGCGTTACCACGTTATCAAGAGTTGAGAGAGATGATCTGTCATGACATTGCATTCATAAGCATACCATGGTCATATTATGCATAGCATCATAACGCATTTCTCTTTACTATTAACATTATATTCCGGTTTAGTACTTTGTTTATTTAGAGCATTTTTCTTGAGACTTGTCTTTAAAGGTGTTGCAGGTTATACGCTTCATATTTGAGGGTGTTTGGTAGTAATATGGTCATGTATTTGTTGCATTATTATGTTTACTTTTATTGCATTGTTTTACGTTTATTTGCTATTTTTGTTCTCTCTACATAAGCTATTCATGCCTAGTTTGTTCTTAGGGTTTGACCCTAGTTTTAGGAACGCTAGCTAAAGGGTTTCTTCCCGATTTTGTTGTTAGGTTCTTTTCTTGGCGTCAGGTACGCTACCGAGGTTACCTTGCAGCTCGATGGTGTTCAGCCGGATTTGCGAGTGCCTTAAGACCTGGGATGGTTGTTTCATAGACTTTTTCTTTATTTGAGTAGAATAAGTTTTCTTTTGTTGAACCTTGTCTAAGGTTGTTGTGATTTTTGGTTTAGGTAGGCTGTTTGCATGCATTATCATTTTTCCGCTCTTTTACTTGCTAACCAAATTGGATGTTTTCCTATTTGTTTGTTGTGTCCTTGTTGGAAGGTCCAATTGATGTTGTTGTTGTCAGGCTATTACTGATGATTCCATTGTGTGAATCAAAACTAGTGACGTCTCGGTTTACTAAAAATTGGGGCGTTACAACTTGGTATCAGAGCATAGGTTGACAACAAGGGCACTTGTACCCTGAACTTCGACGTGACAATTCAACCTAAACAAAACTCAGTCCGAGTTTTGATGTTTTAAGAGTTTTGAATTTTTAAATATTATTTCTTCTTTTATTTTATGAATTTGAAGGGTGCATCCTTGACTTTTGGAAAACATGTTGCATCGTTTGGTTGGGTTAGAAAGGCACAAAGGTCCTCACCATCAAGCTTCGGAACTTGAGTACTTAATTAATGACTTATGATTAAGTCAAAAAAATTTTATATTTTTTTTGGGTGTATAGTTAACACCATTTTGCACATTACGTGTGATGGTTGTTTTAGAGATATTGATTATTCCACGCTCCAAGGACGGGGTAGGGGAAGAGGCCGTAGTCGAGGCCAAAGTCGAGGAAGAGGCAGAGTTATACCGATAGTTGGGCCATTAGAGAAAGTGTACTCGGAGACAGTCAATGAAAGTGCAGCCCCATCTGAGAAGAGTCACTTTGAAACTGCATCAGGATGAGTGTCCCTAAACGACCCAGCATTCCGAGCTATACTACAAGAGACAATTGGTGATGACTTGGGAGGATACTGAAGAAAGAGATAAACCAGCACCAGCCCACGATGTTTCTTGTAGATTTGAGAAGATGATATCCCGCAGGTGGACGTCACCTATTCAGACACCGACTACTAGTGTGCTAGTGTTGCATATGTCACCTTCATCACCTCAAGGGGAATTGCAGAGATCAGTTGAGATTGAGAGAAATCATCGGGAGTTACGTGAGCCTGAGACTGACCAATGGTTGAAGACTTTGTATCAGATGAAGTTCCAAGCTTTCACAAGAGTTACCTACCCCTTTTATTGTTGCATCTTGCGTAGATAGACTACATCTTGAGACCCCCGTAGGGACATCTTTTATAGTAGGGCCTCCAACTAGGAGCATGGTGTCGGGGATAGAAATATTTTGTTGTGTCTCACTTGGCAAGGAGGGCGTATCTAGCCCACATACTTTATTGTCATGTCATTACCCCATAATAATGTGATATTGGGGATGGTCTGGATGGTCAGATACTAAGCACGTTTGGATATTGATCGGTGCATGGTTACAATGACTTCACCGGATGAGCCACTAACATGTGTGTCATTGTTTAGACCCTACGGTATCCTAAGCACTACTTCGTGCTATTCAAAGGGTGAAAACCCTCAAGGACGGTGATGTGGGATATATGTGTTACACCTTGTAGAAACGGGTAAGTATAAAGATGATAGAGATTATAGTGGCACAAGAGTTTGTGGATGTGTTTACAGCAAATTGTTCGCCACTTAGCGTGCGTGCAAATAAGCTTTAAATTTATAAAACTAGAATCAAGCAAGCGAACCCGCAGTGTACGGATCGACGTAGTTAAGCAAGAATTCCAGAGTATCGAACACAGGGATTTGGGGGGAACAAATTCAGTTGTAAAGTTGTCAAGCAAGTAAAAGGGTAAAGCTTTGCAAATATATTGGGAAAACAGCAACCCTAAAGATCCAGGTGTCTAATTGTGGCAATCGATTCAAGATATACTAAAGAACTAAGGACAGAGTTAAGAGTTGCAAAGGTATGCTAAGGTAAAGCAATGTACGGTGAAGTTCAAAGGCTTTATATGACTTATCTAAAGACACTCTCTATAAAGGTTATTGAGGCTTCAGTATAGAAAGGATCTAAAGATAAGAATTATTTTCAAATACCCAAACTTGTAACCCAAGGATCAAGACTAACTAAACCGATTAAGGTTGTGACACTCGAAATCGAAGTAGAGGTTGTTGAGGCTTCACTACTACCTAGAAAAGGGCAAGCCAAGACTAGATTAAAGCTAATCTTTAACCTTGGATCAAAATAAAAGCAAAGTTCGTAAACTGGTACAAATTACGGGCAGATCTGTTACGCTAAAAAGTGTGCACGCAATAAGCCTTAAATTTATACTCGTTATAATTATCCTAACTTCTAGCGCACCCGCAGTGTACGGGACGTTTGTAGTATGGATAGTATTCCGAGGTCGAACACAAAGACTAAGGTGAAATTGATTCGGTTTTTGTGATTAAGTTTAGTGAAGGTCTAAGGTTAGAAAAGAGGGAAACAAAGAAATGAAAATCTAAATTGTTTTTGGTCGGTTTTTGGTGATCAATCAAAGATCACAATTCATGCAAAGTAAACAATCAAACTAGACTAAAAATCAGCACAAATGAACAAACCAAACAAGATAATGATCAAGGAAAGAAAAGACGGATTCTAGGGGTCGGAAGTTCCGATTATGGCATAGAACTCAAGTTATCTATTCATTCTTTGGATTAACTATGATATGTTGGGATTAAGTGTATCTAATTTGGGATCAATTACCGGGTAGGTCTCATGGTCCAACTAGTCCACACCTAAGGTCTTATTACCGGGTAAGTCTTTAAGAGCCTAAGGATAGGAATTCTACACAAACCGGATTGTAAATTAGGGGTCTAACCTATCCTTACCGGGTAAGTCTTGGAAAGGGAAGTCCTAAGCAACTATCCTAGCACATCTAATCCAATGGCGGCCTATTAGGCTCACCACTACCTAAGGTTTGCTATTTTAGATTCTAAGGGCAAGGATTACCGGGTAAGTCTCTCCTAACACTTAGTCACTACACTAGGTAGGTTAAACTCAGCAAACACTTAGGGTTTCAACATTTTATAGGTCTAAGGCAAGATCCTTCAAACCAGGGAAAATCACGGGTTGTTCTTCCTAAACCACGGCCGTGGTTCTTCAAGAACTACCCGTGATTTCTAACAGCAACTACGTTCATAAGCAAAAGTCATCCAAAGGTAATCTAAGTCCATCCTATCATAGTTCTAGCCATACCCATCCTTTCCTTACCCTAGAACCACATCAATTTAGCCTACAACATTCATAATGGAAATTGAAGCAAACAAACATAAACTCAAAACATCCATTGCAAGATAATGAAAGAAGAGAGGTGAACAAGTGAACTTAATTCAAAACTAAGCTGAAGATTAGAATGGAACCACTTACAACCCTTCCAAAAGAAGGTTCAAAGGTTCATACAATCTCTAGAAAACGAAATCCGAAATACAAGAAAGCTATGGTGTGTGTTCTTCTCCTCCTCTTCAATGGAACTCTCCTTCTTCTCTTTGACACTTTCCTTCCTAGAAAATCTTCTTGTTTTTGAGAATATATTTGTTAGAGAGAAATGGATAATGGATGAGCTGCTCCCAAACTACCCCAACTGCCTCAAACAACCCATGAAGGACCACTTTTATAACCATCTTGCATGAGCTGGCCATGAGAGTCGTGGCACAGCTGTCACGAGAATCTGGCAAAATCCACGGTCATTTCCACGGCCGTGGTTCGTCAGAGAACCGTGATTATATGCAGAAACTTCGCCTTGGATCATTAAGCTGTGATTTGGTGCATGGCTTGTGTTGGCAAGGTTCCATGAGTCCTCCTCATCCCTTGGCTTGTGTCCTAATGAGTCCGAGGGTGTGTCATCTAAATGAACGATCCTCAAACGCATCGTTTAAGCTCCTAAGCTTCCCGTAATACCTACAAAACGCGCACAAGTCCGTGTAGACGTCTATCTCGACAAAATATGTGAATTGGGTGCAAAACGTCTTGAACTAATGCTAGATCATGCATGAATGAGCGAGAATTCTATCTAAATGTACACCTAAAACTATGTTATAAATCGTGTTATCAAAATACCCCATACTTAAGTTTTGCTCGTCCCCGAGCAAATTCCCAACTATAGACTAGAAGATGACATGATTTATGTATGCAGAAAAAATGGCAAAATCTTTTTGGGTTTTGTGCTTCTACTATTGGATCACCTTCATAGTCATGATCAATGGAAATTGGATAAGCAATTATGTATCAAACAATAAGGGTATGGAAAGACAATTGTTCTTAACTCAAAAGCATGCATGAGATGTGAGGATGAAGAGGTTAAGAAGATCAAGAGTCTATCCAATCTAGATTACTAAGTCTTACAAACATGCAAGTAGGTCATAAGGGCTTGTGACATAAAAGGCCAAGAAACGTTGCAATTGGGCGGGGGATTCTCTAGGTTATTTGATGCTAATCTGGGAATGGAACTAACTCCACATCCTTGTCCTCGATCAACTTCCCCCAAGTGTATATTTTTCCCTATCTTGCTTTCTTTTCTTTTTCTTTTAACTCATTTTTGAGACAATGGCATTGGTGTACAATAGCCGAAACCTCGGTGATTAGCCATCCTCGGGCTTTTTCTCTTTTTCGAGGTGCATCCACACCGGGCACACATACCAAAGCTCGTTAGGGCTATTGGTTCATTTGACTTTGGCAAGGCACCAACACCCGATTATGTGAAGTGTACCGAGTTACTTGTCATTTAAACCAACGCCCCCAAACCTATATTTTGGCTACACTTCCACAATAATTTCAGCATTTCATTCACGACATTCTTTTCATTACATCTTCACCCCGCACTTGCTTTTCACACATTTCAACACACTAGCATGCTCCTATTCCCGGATGGGTTTAAAGGAGGTCGATTTTATATCAATTGAGGTGCTCAAACAATCATGATCAAGATGAGAAGTAGAGAAAAATGAAATGCCTCATTCATTCCTAGATGGTATGCAAGAACTATCATGTAATTTCGACTTTCAATACTCAATCCATTTTAGGCAATCATCATGATCACAAGTCATTCATATAATTTAAGAGAAGTAGTTCAAGTCCACATATGCATTTATCAATTCAACACATAAGGCCATCCATAGCCAATCACAAGACAAGTTTCATCATTAGGATCATATCCAAGCCTAGAAAGCACAAAATGTTTTTATTTTTTTTTTTTAAATTTTCTGATTTTTATGGGATTTTCGTTCTAAGTATGTACAATGCAAGAAATGTGCAAATATTAACCTATCCTAGATGCTCATCATGCAAAGGATCATGCAAACCCCACCCCATACTTAGAAACACATTGTCCCCAATGTGGTATTCAAGTAAAGAGAGTGAAAGAAGGTTCTCACAATATAAAATTGTGTGCTATGGTATTTGGGAATTCTCAAGTGAATTGATGTTGGAATGATCCTTTCAACCATGGTAGAGAGCTCTAAGCATCCTTCAAAGCTTCGGAACCCGCGCTAGGCACCGCTAGCCGTCCAAGTTCCGCGTCCGCTCCACCAATAATTGGTGAGGGTTTCATCATCATCATTTTCATTGCCAAGAAAAGCTTCCAATGCTATTAATGCTCTAGCACACACACGAAAGTAGACAAAACACACACAAAGCACACAAAAACAGAAAAATCTAAGCAAAAATAAAATGAAAAAGGAAAAAAATGTTACCAATGGGTTGCCTCCCACCAAGCGCTTCTTTAAGGTCATTAGCTTGACCAAACTCGGGAGCGTCTATTCGAGGTGAAGCGGGGCAATCATGTCTACCGGGGCTCCCGGAATATACTTCTTCAAGCGATGCCCATTCACTTTGAAATTTCCACAATGCTCCCCTCCTATTTCAATAGCTCCATGGGGAAAGATCTTCTTCACCACATATGGCCCGGTCCATCTTGATTTGAGCTTTCCGGGAAAGAGCCTTAGCCTTGAGTTGAAGAGAAGGACAAGATCTCCTTCACTCAACTCCTTTGGAATGATCCTCTTGTCATGCCACCTTTTGGTTCTCTCCTTGTAGATCCGGGCATTCTCGTAAGCTTCCAACCGGAGCTCCTCAAGGGCGTTTATATCTAGCAACCTCTTTTCTCCCGCTTCTTTGAGGTCAAAATTTAGCCACTTAATGGCCCAATAAGCTCTATGCTCCATTTCCACCGGAAGATGGCAAGACATGCCATAGACCAACTTGTAGGGAGTGGTTCCAATTGGTGTCTTGAAGGCGGTTCTATATGCCCATAGTGCGTCATCGAGCTTCATAGCCCAATCTTTCCTTGTCCTAGACACTGTCTTCTCGAGGATGGCTTTGATCTCTCGGTTAGAGATCTCCACTTGACCACTAGTTTGGGGATGGTAGGGTGTTGCCACCTTATGAGTCACCCCATACTTGGCCAAAAGTGCTCCAACGTTCCTATTTGTGAAGTGCTTCCCTCCATCACTAATGATTACCCTTGGTGTTCCAAACCTAGGGAACATCACCCGGTTGAAGAATCGCACTACTACCTTGGCATCATTCGTAGGAGAGGCGATTGCCTCTACCCATCTTGACACATAGTCCACCGCCAATAGGATGTAGAGATTGCCACATGAAGAAGGGAATGGTCCCATGAAGTCTACACCCCACACATAAAAAATCTCAACTTCTTGGATGTTATTGAAAGGCATTTCATTCCTCCTTGAGATGTTTCCCGTCCTTTGGCAAGCATCACATGCCGCTACAAAACCTTGCACATCTCTAAACAAGTTAGGCCAATAAAAACCGGATTGCAATACCTTTGCACACGTCTTGTGTGAGCTAGCATGGCCTCCGCATGGTAAGGAGTGGCAATGCCGGATCACACTCTCCACTTCATCCTCCGGTATGCATCTTCTAAGCACCCCATCCGGGCCTCTCTTGAATAGAAGTGGCTCACTCCAGTAGTAATGCCTTACATCGTTGAAGAACTTCTTCCTTTGTGCATATGTAAATCCGGGAGGCACTTCCTCACACACTAAGTAGTTCACGATGTCGGCGTACCATGGCTCACTTCCTCTAGCCACTTGGAACAAGCATTCCTCCACCATTTGCAATTGTTCATCCCGGAATGAATCATCTATCGGGATGTTGTCTTTCCCAAGCTCCAATGGTGGGAGTCTACTAAGGTGATCCGCCACGGAGTTCTCGGATCCCTTCTTATCTCGTATTTCCAAATCAAACTCTTGAAGAAGAAGGATCCACCGAATCAACCTTGGTTTGGCATCCTTCTTTGTAAGTAGATAACGGATCGCCGCATGATCCGTATAAACTATGACCTTCGATCCAACAAGGTATGAGCGGAACTTCTCAAATGCATACACCACCGCCAACAACTCCTTCTCGGTGGTAGCATAATTGAGTTGGGTGTCATCTAGCATCTTGCTAGCATAGTAAATAGCATGACTGCGCCCTTCTTTCCTTTGCCCTAAAACGGCCCCAACGGCCACATCACTTGCATCGCACATGATCTCAAATGGTAGACTCCAATCCGGAGGTTGCATGATAGGTGCGGAGATCAAGGCGTTCTTCAACCTACAAAAAGCTTCAAGACAATCCTTGGAAAAGACAAAATCAACATCTTTCATTAGTAGGTTAGTGAGAGGCTTAGAAATTTTAGAGAAGTCTTGAATAAACCTCCGGTAAAAACCGGCATGCCCTAAGAAACTCCTTACCCCCCTTTACCGAGGTAGGTGGTGGCAACTTCTCTATCGTTTCAATCTTAGCCCTATCTACCTCAATGTCACGGTTAGACACCAAGTGTCCTAACACAATCCCTTCACTTACCATGAAGTGGCATTTTTCCCAATTTAAGACAAGATTTGTCTCCTCACATCTTTGCAACACTAATGACAAGTTAGCCAAGCAATCATCGAAAGAAGAACCATAAACAGAGAAATCATCCATGAACACTTCCATGATATTTTCTATGTATTTCGAAAAGATAGCCATCATACACCTTTGGAAGGTGGCGGGTGCATTACACAACCCAAATGGCATTCTCCTATATACAAAGGTACCCCATGGACATGTAAAAGTCGTTTTCTCTTGGTCATCGGGGTGGATAGGGATTTGGAAGAATCCACTATACCCATCTAAATAGCAAAAATGAGAGTGTTGAGCTAACCTTTCTAGCATTTGGTCAATGAAGGGGAGGGGGAAGTGATCTTTCCTAGAGGCCATGTTCAATTTCCTATAATCAATGCACATCCTCCACCCCGTAACCGTCCTAGTCGGTATTAGTTCATTATTCTCATTAGTTACTACCGTCATCCCACCTTTCTTAGGCACTACATGAACGGGGCTAACCCACTTACTATCCGAGATAGGGTAGATAATTCCCGCATCTAGCAACTTAATGATTTCCTTTTTGTCCACCTCTTTCATTATAGGATTCAATCTCCTTTGATGTTCAATAGAGGGTTTGTGGTTATCTTCCATCATTATCTTATGCATGCACAAAGATGGCTTAATGCCGACCAAATCATCAATAGTATAACCAATGGCTTTCCTATGCAATCTTAGTTCATGCAGCAATTTAGCAAGTTCATCATCACTCAAGCATGCATTAACAATCACAGGATATGTAGAATCATCACCAAGAAATACATACTTTAAATGAGAGGGAAGGGGTTTAAGTTCAAGTGAGGGAGGACCTCTATTGGTTGAAGACGATCCAAATAAGGTTGGATGAGATGAATCCAAAGCAAAGGAAGACTCCCTATAGCTCCTAGAAGCTTGATTATCATCAAGAGCTGATTCAGGGAAAACCATGGTTGGAAACACGGTTTGCTCATCTTCCACGGCCGTGGTTCTTGCCAAGCTTACTTCTCGGAGTTGTCCAGAAAGTTTGACGGCCGTGGAACATAAATCTCGACCGTGGAACTTGCAGTTGTTCACCACCTCTTCGTGGCTCTCAAATCTAACTCTTGGCTCCTCTTCTAAGGCTTCCAAGGCCTTGATCTCTTCATTGCAAGCCTCTTCATCACCTTCCTCCATCATGCTTAAGGTAAGAACCTTCTCCAAGGGGTCCTTGATCAAGATCGAGCTCACAACTTCCCTAGATTCTTCATGCTCGGCTATGTTGAAGATATCTTCATCAAGGGTTGGCCCTTTCATCATTGTGGACAGCTTGAACTTGATGTTCTCTTCCCCGATGTTGAAGGAGAGAGTCCCGTTCTTGCAATCCACAAAGCATCCGGAAGTGGCTAGGAAAGGTCTTCCTAAGATGATAGGAACCGGATAATCCGCCGGAATGTCCAACATGATAACACGATTTATAACATAGTTCTAGGTGTACATTTAGATAGAATTCTCGCTCATTCACGCATGATCTAGCATTAGTTCAAGACGTTTTGCACCCAATTCACGTATTTTGTCGAGATAGACGTCTACACGGACTGGTGCGCGTTTTGTAGGTATTTCGGGAAGTTTAGGAGCTTAAACGATGCGTTTGAGGATCGTTCATTTGGATGACACACCCTCGGACACATTAGGACACAAGCCAAGGGCTAAGGAGAACTCATGGAGCCTTACCAACACTAGTCATGCACCAAATCACAGCTTAATGACCCAAGGCGAAGTTTCTGCATAAAATCACGGTTCTCTGAAGAACCACGGCCGTGGAAACAGACCGTGGATTTTTCCAGATTCTCGTGACAGCTGTGCCACGACTCTCATGGCCAGCTCATGCAAGATTTGTTATAAAAGTGGTCCTTCATGGGTTGTTTGAGGCAGCTGGGGTAGTTTGGGAGCAGCTCATCCATTATCCATTTCTCTAATAAATATATTCTCAAAAACAAGAGGTTTTTCTAGGAAGGAAAGTGCCAAAGAGAAGGAGAAGAACTCTATTAAAGAGGAGGAGAAGAACACACCATATCTTTCTTGTATTTCGGATTTCGTTTTCTAGAGATTGTATGAGTCTTTGAACCTTCTTTTGGAAGGGTTGTAAGTGGTTCTAATTCTAATCTTCAGCTTAGTTTTGAATTAAGTTCACTTGTTCATCCCTTTTCTTTCATTATCTTGCAATGGATGTTTTGATTTTATGTTTGTTTGTCTCGATTTCCATTATGAATGTTGTAGGCTAAATTGATGTGGTTCTAGGGTAGGAAAGGATGGTTATGGCTAGAACTATGATAGGACGGACTTAGATTTACCTTTGGATGACTTTTGCTTATGAACGTAGTTCCTGTTAGAAATCATGGGTAGTTCTTGAAGAACCACGGCCGTGGTTTCGGTAGAACAGACCGTGATTTTCCCTGGTCCGAAGGACCTTGCCTTAGACCTATGAATTGTTGAAACCCTAAGTGTTTGCTGAGCTTAACCTATCCTAGGGTGACCTAGTGTAGTGACTAAGTGTTAGGAGAGACTTACCCGGTAATCCTTGCCCTTAGAATCTAAAATAGCAACCCTTAGGTAGTGGTGAGCCTAATAAGCCGCCATTGGATTAGATGTGCTAGGATAGTTGTTTAGGACTTCCCCTTCCAAGACTTACCCGGTAAGGATAGGTTAGATCCCTAATCAACAATCCGGTTTGTGTAGAATTCCTATCCTAGGGTTCTTAGAGACTTCCCCGGTAATGAGACCTTAGGTGTGGACTAGTTGGACCATGAGACCTACCCGGTAATTGGTCCTCAAATTAGATACTCTTAATCCCAACATATCATAGTTAATCCAAAGAACGATTAGATAACTTGAGTTCTATGCCATAACCGGAACTTCCGACCTCTAGAATCCGTCTTTTCTTTTCCTTGATCATCATCTTATTTGGTTTGTTCATTTGTGCTGATTTTTAGTTTAGTTTGATTGGTTACTTTGCATGAATGGTGATCTTTGATTGATCACCAAAAAAAACGACCAAAAACAAATTGTGATTTTCATTTCTTTGTTTCCCCCTTTTTCTAACTTTGGACCTTCACTAAACTTAATCACAAAACCGAATCAATTTCACCTTAGTCTTTGTGTTCTACCTCGGAATACTATCCATACTACAAACGTCCCGTACACTGCGGGTGCGCTAGAAGTTAGGATAACTATAACGAGTATAAATTTAAGGCTTATTGCGTGCACACTTTTTAGCGTAACAAGTTTTTGGCGCCGTTGCCGGGGACTAGGTCTAGATTGAGTCTATTTTGTGATTGTTTCTAGTGTAGATCTTTCTTGTTGCTTTTGATCTCTCTTTGGTTGGTGTCTTTGCTTTTCAGGGCATCTATTACTCTTTAGGTGTATGCGAAGGTCTCGTGGCAAGGATTTAGCTCCATTCGATCCCGAACCGGAGAAAACCCTTCGATCTAGATCCAAGAACATCCGAAAAGAGAAAGAGATGGCCGGTAGAAATCTTCAAGCTGAGTTGGATGAAGCCTTAGAGCAAATAAGGCTAAGAGATGAGCTCTTGGAGGAAGAAAGGAGACTTGCCAATGAGAGGCAAGAGGAAACTAGGAGGGAGATTGAGGAGATTAGGCAAGCCCTTGTTCAAGGAGAGCTTAATCGTCGACAACCTCCACCTCCTCCACCACAACCGCAGCCGGCGGCCAATGTTAGGGTTGTTCCCATTGCTATTGAGGAGCCACAAACCCTAGGGAGACGTATGGATCCGGCACAAAGAGCACACCGTCCGGGTGTGAATCTAGGGGATCCCGCAACCCACAACTATGAGCTCCGCCCTCAAGCTCTACAAATGATCCGGCATAATCAATTTGGAGGGATGGAAGGAGAGTCTCCTCACCAACATTTGATGAACTACGAGATTTTGATGGAAACTCTTAGGCCGCCAAGGTTGGAGAGCAACAACCATAAGCTTAGGGCTTTTCCTTCTCTCTTAAGGATAAAGCCTTGGCTTGGTATCAATCTATTCCACAAGGGCGAGTTGGTACTTGGGAGGAGATGAAAACCGAGTTCTTGACCAAGTTCTTCCCACCTTCCAAGACCATCGAATTAAGAGGGAAGATCAATGCCTTCGTGATGAGGGATAGAGAAAGTTTGTTCAAGTCTTGGGAGAGATTCAAAGACCTTCTCCTAGATTGTCCACACCATGGCATACCAAAAATTGAGCTATTGGAGATCTATTTTAAGGGACTTGATGAAGATAGCCAATTCAAGCTACAATCTCTTTCCGGTGGGACTTTCATGGAGAAGCATGTAGATGATGCTTGAGAGTTTGTGGAGAAGCAAGCTCTAGTGATTGAGAAGTACTCTCATAGGAAGAGTGAAGGAAGAAAGGCGGGAGCATATGAGGTGAGCGAGGTCACCATGAGCAATTTCAAGCTTGAGGCCATCAACAACGAGTTGAAATCCTTGAGAGAGTTGTGTACTACAACCTTGAAGAGCCAAGCAACTCCTCAAGTGCTTCCACAAGCCAACCTATCTTCCAAAGAGGAAGATGTGAATTATATGGGAAGGGGCAACTTCAACAATTACCAAGGCCCAAGAAATTTCAACAACAACCGGCAATTCAACAATTACCGGCCCAACCACAACCATCCCGGATTTTCTTACTCTAACCCGGATGGAGCCTTGAACCCTCCCGCCTCCACAAGCACAACTCCACCACAAAGAGCTTCACAAGAACCTCCACCCGGTTTTTCTCAACCTCCAAAGGATAGGACCGAAGTCATGTTTGAACAACTGCTAGGAAGATTGATTGGACTTGAGAGCACCGTGACTTCAATTTCTAAGGCTCAAAAGGTCTTGGAAGCACAAGTCTTTCAAAAGGCGGGTGAAGCACATAGAGATCCGGGGAAACTTCCCGGAAGAACCGAAGACAACCCAAGAGGCCAAGTGTTGGCTATCACAACAAGGAGTGGGTTGAGTATGAAGGATCCTTTGCCCAAGGATCAAGCTAAAGGAAAGCAAGTAGGGGTAGAAGAGGGAAGAAAGCAAGAAGATGGAGGCAAGAGCAAGGATGTAGAGCCAACCTATGTGGCGCCACCTCCATACAAGCCACCACTACCGTTCCCACAATCAAGAGCAAGAGCTCATTTGGACAATCACTTTGGTAAGTTCCTTGAACTAATGTCCAAGTTACATATTAACATTCCGTTCATGGATGCTATCTTAGGAATGCCGGCATATGGGAAGTTTTTGAAAGAAATACTCTCCAACAAAAGGAAGTTGGAGGAGTATGGGGAGATAAGGATGACCAAGAGATCCTCGGAGTTGATCCAAACCATGAAGGAAGAGATGCCTCCCAAGTTGAGGGATCCGGGCTCTTTTTGCGTCCCAATAGGAGTAGGAGATGTGAAGTATGAGGCCCTTTGTGATCTTGGGGCGAGTGTAAGCATCATACCGCTTGCACTTAGCAACAAGGTCGGGCTAGGAGAGCCAAAGCCGGTCAAGATGAACCTCTATATGGCGGACCATTCTATCACTCATCCGGTTGGGATTCTAGAGGACATTCCGGTGCAGCTAGGAGGATTCTACGTGCCTATTGATTTTGTAGTATTGGACATTCCGGCGGATTATCCGGTTCCTATCATCTTAGGAAGACCTTTCCTAGCCACTTCCGGATGCTTAGTGGATTGCAAGAACGGGACTCTCTCCTTCAACATCGGGGAAGAGAACATCAAGTTCAAGCTGTCCACAATGATGAAAGGGCCAACCCTTGATGAAGATATCTTCAACATAGTCGAGCAAGAAGAATCTAGAGAAATTGTGAGCTCGATCTTGATCAAGGACCCTTTGGAAAAGGTTCTCGCCTTAAGTATGATGGAGGAAGGTGTTGAAGAGGCCTGCAATGAAGAGATCAAAGCTTTGGAAGCTTTGGAAGAGGAGCCAAGAGTTGGGTTCGAAAGCCACGAAGAGGTGGTGAACAGCTGCAAGTTCCACGGTCGAGATTTACAAACCACGGCCGTCAAACTTTCTGGACAACACCGAGAAGCAAGCTTGCAAGGAACCACGGCCGTGGAAGATGAGCAACCCGTGTTTCCAACCATGGTTTTCCCTGAATCAGCTCTTGATGATAATCAAGCTTCTAGGAGCTATGGGGAGTCTTCCTTTGCTTTGGATTCATCTCATCCAACCTTATTTGGATCGTCTTCAACCAATAGAGGTCCTCCCTCACTTGAACTTGAACCCCTTCCCTCTCATTTAAAGTATGCATTTCTTGGTGATGATTCTACATATCCTGTGATTGTTAATGCATGCTTGAGTGATGATGAACTTGCTAAATTGCTGCATGAGCTAAGATTGCATAGGAAGGCCATTGGTTATACTATTGATGATTTGGTTGGCATTAAGCCATCTTTGTGCATGCATAAGATAATGATGGAAGATAACCACAAACCCTCTATTGAACATCAAAGGAGATTGAACCCTATAATGAAAGAGGTAGTCAAAAAGGAAATCATTATGTTGCTAGATGCGGGAATTATCTACCCTATCTCGGATAGTAAGTGGGTTAGCCCCGTTCATGTAGTGCCTAAGAAGGGTGGAATGACGGTAGTAACTAATGAGAATAATGAACTAATACCGACTAGGACGGTTACGGGGTGGAGGATGTGCATTGATTATAGGAAATTAAACATGGCCTCTAGGAAAGATCACTTCCCCCTCCCCTTCATTGACCAAATGCTAGAGAGGTTAGCTCAACACTCTCATTTTTGCTATTTAGATGGGTATAGTGGATTCTTCCAAATCCCTATCCACCCCGATGACCAAGAGAAAACGACTTTTACATGTCCATGGGGTACCTTTGCATATAGGAGAATGCCATTTGGGTTGTGTAATGCACCCGCCACCTTCCAAAGGTGTATGATGGCTATCTTTTCGGAATATATAGAAAATATCATGGAAGTGTTCATGGATGATTTCTCTGTTTATGGTTCTTCTTTCGATGATTGCTTGGCTAACTTGTCATTAGTGTTGCAAAGATGTGAGGAGACAAATCTTGTCTTAAATTGGGAAAAATGCCACTTCATGGTAAGTGAAGGGATTGTGTTAGGACACTTGGTGTCTAACCGTGGCATTGAGGTTGATAGGGCTAAGATTGAAACGATAGAGAAGTTGCCACCACCTACCTCGGTGAAGGGGGTAAGGAGTTTCTTAGGGCATGCCGGTTTTTACTGGAGGTTCATTCAAGACTTCTCTAAAATTTCTAAGCCTCTCACTAACCTACTAATGAAAGATGTTGATTTTGTCTTTTCCAAGGATTGTCTAGAAGCTTTTTGTAGGTTGAAGAACGCCTTGATCTCCGCACCTATCATGCAACCTCCGGATTGGAGTCTACCATTTGAGATCATGTGCGATGCAAGTGATGTGGCCGTTGGGGCCGTTTTAGGGCAAAGGAAAGAAGGGCGCACTCATGCTATTTACTATGCTAGCAAGACGCTAGATGATGCCCAACTCAACTATGCTACCACCGAGAAGGAGTTGTTGGCGGTGGTGTATGCATTTGAGAAATTCCGCTCATACCTTGTTGGAGCGAAGGTCATAGTTTATACGGATCATGCGGCGATCCGTTATCTACTTACAAAGAAGGATGCCAAACCAAGGTTGATTCAGTGGATCCTTCTTCTTCAAGAGTTTGATTTGGAGATACGAGATAAGAAGGGATCCGAGAACTCCGTGGCGGATCACCTTAGTAGACTCCCACCATTGGAGCTTGGGAAAGACAACATCCCGATAGATGATTCATTCCGGGATGAACAATTGCAAATGGTGGAGGAATGTTTGTTCCAAGTGGCTAGAGGAAGTGAGCCGTGGTACGCCGACATTGTGAACTACTTAGTGTGTGAGGAAGTGCCTCCCGGACTTAAATATATACAAAGGAAGAAGTTCTTCAACGATGTAAGGCATTACTATTGGAGTGAGCCACTTCTATTCAAGAGAGGCCCGGATGGGGTGCTTAGAAGATGCATACCGGAGGATGAAGTGGAGAGTGTGATTTGGCATTTCCACTCCTTACCATGCGGAGGCCATGCTAGCTCACACAAAACATGTGCAAAGGTATTGCAATCCGGTTTTTATTGGCCTAACTTGTTTAGAGATGTGCAAGGTTTTGTAGCGTCATGTGATGCTTGCCAAAGGACGGGCAACATCTCAAGGAGGAATGAAATGCCCTTGAATAACATCCAAGAAGTTGAGATTTTTGATGTGTGGGGTCTAGACTTCATGGGACCATTCCCTTCTTCATGTGGCAATCTCTACATCCTATTGGCGGTGGACTATGTGTCAAGATGGGTAGAGGCGATCGCCTCTCCTACGAATGATGCCAAGGTGGTAGAGCGATTCTTCAACCGGGTGATCTTCCCTATGTTTGGAACACCAAGGGTAATCATTAGTGATGGAGGGAAGTACTTCACAAATAGGAACTTTGGAGCACTTTTGGCCAAGTATGGGGTGACTCATAAGGTGGCAACACCCTACCATCCCCAAACTAGTGGTCAAGTGGAGATCTCCAACCGAGAGATCAAAGCCATCCTCGAGAAGACGGTGTCTAGGACAAGGAAAGATTGGGCTATGAAGCTCGATGACGCACTATGGGCATATAGAACCGCCTTCAAGACACCAATTGGAACCACCCCCTACAAGTTGGTCTATGGCAAGTCTTGCCATCTTCCGGTGGAAATGGAGCATAGAGCTTATTGGGCCATTAAGTGGCTAAATTTTTACCTCAAGGAAGCGGGAGAAAAGAGGTTGCTTGATATCAATGCCCTTGAGGAGCTCCGGTTGGAAGCTTATGAGAATGCCCGGATTTTCAAGGAGAGAACCAAAAGGTGGCATGACAAGAGGATCATTCCAAAGGAGTTGAGTGAAGGAGATCTTGTCCTTCTCTTCAACTCGAGGCTAAGGCTCTTTCCCGGAAAGCTCAAATCAAGATGGACCGGGCCATATGTGGTGAAGAAGATCTTTCCCCATGGAGCTATTGAAATAGGAGGGGAGCATTGTGGAAATTTCAAGGTGAATGGGCATCACTTGAAGAAATATATTCCGGGAGCCCCGGTAGACATGATTGCCCCGCTTCACCTCGAATAGACGCTCCCAAGTTTGGTCAAGCTAATGACCTTAAAGAAGCGCTTGGTGGGAGGCAACCCATTGGTAACATTTTTCCCTTTTCATTTTTGCTTAGATTTTTCTGTTTTTGTGTGCTTTGTGTGTGTTTTTGTCTACTTTCGTGTGTGTGCTAGAGCATTAGTGGCATTGGAAGCCTTTCTTGGCAATGAAAATGATGATGATGACACCCTCACCAATTATGGGTGGAGCGGACGCGGAACTTGGACGGCTAGCGGTGCCCAGCGCGGGTTCCGAAGCTTTGAAGGATGCTTAGAGCTCTCTACCATGGTTGAAAGGATCATCCAACATAAATTCACTTGAGAATTCCCAAATACCATAGCAAACAATTTTACATTGTGAGAACCTTCTTTCACTCTCTTTACTTGAATACCACATTGGGGACAATGTGTTTCTAAGTATGGGGTGGGGTTTGCATGATCCTTTGCATGATGAGCATCTAGGATAGGCTAATATTTTGCACATGTCTTGCATTGTACATACATATTTCGAAAATTCCAAAAAATCGGAAAATTTAAAACATTCTTGTGCTTTCTAGGCTTGGATATGGTCCTAATGATGAAACTTGTCTTGTGATTGGCTATGGATAGCCTTATGTGTTGAATTGATAAATGCATATGTGGACTTGAACTACTTTTCTTAAATTCTATGAATGACTTGTGATCATGATGATTGCCTAGAACGGATTGAGTATTGAAAGTCAAAATTACATGATAGTTCTTGCATACCATCTAGGAATGAATGAGGCATTTCATCTTTCTCTACTTCTCATCTTGATCATGATTGCTTGAACACCTCAATTGATATAAAAACGACCTCCTTTAAACCCATCCGGGAATAGGAGCATGCTAGTGTGTTGAAATGTGTGAAAAGCAAGTGCGGGGTGAAGATGTAATGAAAAGAATGTCGTGAATAAAATGCTGAAATTATTGAGGAAGTGTAGCCAAAATATAGGTTTGGGGGCGTTGGTTTAAATGATAAGTAACTCGGTACACTTCACATAATCGGGTGTTGGTACCTTGCCAAAGTCAAATGAACCAATAGCCCTAACGAGCTTTGGTATGTGTGCCCGGTGTGGATGCACCTCGAAAACTAAGAAAAAGCCCGAGGACGGCTAATCACCAAGGTTTTGGCTTTTGTACACCAATGCCATTGTCTCAAAAGAAAAAGAAGAAAAAAAAAAGAAAAGAAAGCAAGATAGGGAAAAATATACACTTGGGGGAAGTTGATCGAGGACAAGGATGTGGAGTTAGTTCCATTCCCGGATTAGCATCACATAACCTAAAGAATCCCCCGCCCAATTGCAACGTTTCTCGGCCTTTTGTGTCACAAGCCCTTATGACCTACTTGCATGTTTGCAAGACTTAGTGATCTAGATTGGATAGACTCTTGATCTTCTTGACCTCTTCATCCTCACATTTCATGCATGTTTTTGAGTTAAGTACAATTGTCTTTCCATGCCCTTATTGTTTGATACATAATTGCTTATCCAATTGCCATTGATCATGACTATGAAGGTGATCCAATAGTAGAAGCACAAAACCCAAAAAGATTTTGCCATTTTTCTGCATACATAAATCATGTCATCTCTTAGTCTATAGTTGGGAATTTGCTCGGGGACGAGCAAACCTTAAGTATGGGGTATTTTGATAACACGATTTATAACATAGTTCTAGGTGTACATTTAGATAGAATTCTCGCTCATTCACGCATGATCTAGCATTAGTTCAAGACGTTTTGCACCCAATTCACGTATTTTGTCGAGATAGACGTCTACACGGACTTGAGCGCGTTTTGTAGGTATTTCGGGAAGTTTAGGAGCTTAAACGATGCGTTTGAGGATTGTTCATTTGGATGACACACCCTCGGACACATTAGAACACAAGCCAAGGGCTAAGGAGAACTCATGGAGCCTTACCAACACTAGCCATGCACCAAATCACAGCTTAATGACCCAAGGCGAAGTTTCTGCATAAAATCACGGTTCTCTGAAGAACCACGGCCGTGGAAACAGACCGTGGATTTCGCCAGATTCTCGTGACAGCTGTGCCACGACTCTCATGGCCAGCTCATGCAAGATTTGTTATAAAAGTGGTCCTTCATGGGTTGTTTGAGGCAGCTGGGGTAGTTTGGGAGCAGCTCATCCATTATCCATTTCTCTAACAAATATATTCTCAAAAATCAAGAGGTTTTTCTAGGAAGGAAAGTGCCAAAGAGAAGGAGAAGAACTCTATTGAAGAGGAGGAGAAGAACACACCATAGCTTTCTTGTATTTCGGATTTCGTTTTCTAGAGATTGTATGAGTCTTTGAACCTTCTTTTGGAAGGGTTGTAAGTGGTTCTAATTCTAATCTTCAGCTTAGTTTTGAATTAAGTTCACTTGTTCATCCCTTTTCTTTCATTATCTTGCAATGGATGTTTTGATTTTATGTTTGTTTGTCTCGATTTCCATTATGAATGTTGTAGGCTAAATTGATGTGGTTCTAGGGTAGGAAAGGATGGTTATGGCTAGAACTATGATAGGACGGACTTATATTTACCTTTGGATGATTTTTGCTTATGAACCTAGTTCCTGTTAGAAATCACGGGTAGTTCTTGAAGAACCACGGCCGTGGTTTCGGTAGAACAGACCGTGATTTTCCCTGGTTCGAAGGACCTTGCCTTAGACCTATGAATTGTTGAAACCCTAAGTGTTTGCTGAGCTTAACCTATCCTAGGGTGACCTAGTGTAGTGACTAAGTGTTAGGAGAGACTTACCCGGTAATCCTTGCCCTTAGAATCTAAAATAGCAACCCTTAGGTAGTGGTGAGCCTAATAAGCCGCCATTGGATTAGATGTGCTAGGATAGTTGTTTAGGACTTCCCCTTCCAAGACTTACCCGGTAAGGATAGGTTAGATCCCTAATCAACAATCCGGTTTGTGTAGAATTCCTATCCTAGGGTTCTTAGAGACTTCCCCGGTAATGAGACCTTAGGTGTGGACTAGTTGGACCATGAGACCTACCCGGTAATTGGTCCTCAAATTAGATACACTTAATCCCAACATATCATAGTTAATCCAAAGAACGATTAGATAACTTGAGTTCTATGCCATAACCGGAACTTCCGACCTCTAGAATCCGTCTTTTCTTTTCCTTGATCATCATCTTATTTGGTTTGTTCATTTGTGCTGATTTTTAGTTTAGTTTGATTGGTTACTTTGCATGAATTGTGATCTTTGATTGATCACCAAAAAAAACGACCAAAAACAAATTGTGATTTTCATTTCTTTGTTTCCCCCTTTTTCTAACTTTGGACCTTCACTAAACTTAATCACAAAACCGAATCAATTTCACCTTTGTCTTTGTGTTCGACCTCGGAATACTATCCATACTACAAACGTCCCGTACACTGTGGGTGCGCTAGAAGTTAGGATAAATATAACGAGTATAAATTTAAGGCTTATTGCGTGCACACTTTTTAGCGTAACACAACACTACAAAATCAATAGGCACGTAGAATCCTCCTAGTTGCACCGGAATGTCCTCTAGAATCCCAACCGGATGAGTGATAGAACGGTCCGCCATATAGAGGGTCATCTTGACCGGCTTTGGCTCTCCTAGCCCGACCTTGTTGCTAAGTGCAAGCGGTATGATGCTTACACTTGCCCCAAGATCACAAAGGGCCTCGTACTTCACCTCTCCCACTCCTATTGGGACGCAAAAAGAGCCCGGATCCCTCAACTTGGGAGGCATCTCTTCCTTCATGGTTTGGATCAATTCTGAGGACCTCTTGGTCATTCTTATCTCCCCATACTCCTCCAACTTCCTTTTGTTGGAGAGTATTTCTTTCAAGAACTTCCCATTTGCCGGCATTCCTAAAATGGCATCCATGAACGGAATGTTAATATGTAACTTGGACATTAGTTCAAGGAACTTACCAAAGTGATTGTCTAAACGAGCGCTTGCTCTTGATTGTGGGAATGGTAGTGGTGGCTTGTATGGAGGTGGTGCCACATAAGTTGGCTCTACATACTTGCTCTTGCCTCCATCTTCTTGCCTTCTTCCCTCTTCTACCACTACTTGCTTTCCCTTAGCTTGGTCCTTGGGCATAGGATCCTTCATACTCAACCCACTCCTTGTTGTGATAGCCGACACTTGGCCTCTTGGGTTGTCTTCGGTTCTTCCGGGAAGCTTTCCCGGATCTCTATGTGCTTCACCCGCCTTCTGAAAGACTTGTGCTTCCAAGACCTTTTGATCCTTAGAAATTGAAGTCACGGTGCTCTCAAGCCCACTCAACCTTCCTAGCAATTGCTCAAACATGACTTCGGTTCTATCCTTTGAAGGTTGAGAAAAACCGGGTGGAGGTTCTTGTGAAGCTCTTTGTGGTGGAGTTGTGCTTGTGGAGGCGGGAGGGTTCAAGGCTCCATCCGGGTTAGAGTAAGAAAATCCGGGATGGTTGTGGTTGGGCCGGTAATTGTTGAATTGCCGGTTGTTGTTGAAATTTCTTGGGCCTTGGTAATTGTTGAAGTTGCCCCTTCCCATATAATTCACATCCTCCTCCTTGGAAGACAAGTTAGCTTGTGAAAGTACTTGAGGAGTTGCTTGGCTCTTCAAGGTTGTAGTACACAACTCTCTCAAGGATTTCAACTCGTTGTTGATGGCGTCAAGCTTGAAATTGCTCATGGTGACCTCGCTCACCTCATATGCTCCCGCCTTTCTTCCTTCACTCTTCCTATGAGAGTACTTCTCAATCACTAGAGCTTGCTTCTCCACAAACTCCCAAGCATCATCTACATGCTTCTCCATAAATGTCCCACCGGAAAGAGATTGAAGCTTGAATTGGCTATCTTCATCAAGTCCCTTGAAATAGATCTCTAATAGCTCAATTTTCGGTATGCCATGGTGTGGACAATCTAGGAGAAGGTCTTTGAATCTCTCCCAAGACTTGAACAAACTTTATCTATCCCTCATCACGAAGGCATTGATCTTCCCTCTTAATTCGGTGGTCTTGGAAGGTGGGAAGAACTTGGTCAAGAACTCGGTTGTCATCTCCTCCCAAGTACCAACTCGCCCTTGTGGAATAGATTGATACCAAGCCAAGGCTTTATCCTTAAGAGAGAAGGAAAAAGCCCTAAGCTTATGGTTGTTGCTCTCCAACCTTGGCGGCCTAAGAGTTTCCATCAAAATCTCGTAGTTCATCAAATGTTGGTGAGGAGACTCTCCTTCCATCCCTCCAAATTGATTATGCCGGATCATTTGTAGAACTTGAGGGCGGAGCTCATAGTTGTGGGTTGCGGGATCTCCTAGATTCACACCCGGTCGGTGTGCTCTTTGTGCCGGATCCATACGTCTCCCTAGGGTTTGTGGCTCCTCGATAGCAATGGGAACAACCCTAACATTTGCCGCCGGCTGCGGTTGTACCACCGGTGGTGGAGGAGGTGGAGGTTGTCGGCGATTTAGCTCTCCTTGAACAAGGGCTTGCCTAATCTCCTCAATCTCCCTCCTAGTTTCCTCTTGCCTTTCATTGGCAAGTCTCCTTTCTTCCTCCAAGAGCTCATCTCTTAGCCTTATTTGTTCTAAGGCTTCATCCAACTCAGCTTGGAGGTTCCTTCCGGCCATCCCTTTCTCTTTTCGGATGTTCTTGGATCTAGATCGAAGGGTTTTCTCCGGTTCGGGATCGAATGGAGCTAAATCCTTGCCACGAGATCTTCGCATACACCTAAAGAGTAATAGATGTCCTGAAAAGCAAAGACACACACCAAAGAGAGATCAAAAGCAACAAGAAAGATCTACACTATAAACAATCACAAAATAGACTCAATCTAGACCTAGTCCCCGGCAACGGCGCCAAAAACTTGTACGCTAAAAAGTGTGCACGCAATAAGCCTTAAATTTATACTCGTTATTTTTATCCTAACTTCTAGCACACCCGCAGTGTACGGGACGTTTGTAGCGTGGATAGTATTCCGAGGTCGAACACAAAAACTAAGGTGAAATTGATTCGGTTTTGTGATTAAGTTTAGTGAAGGTCTAAGGTTAGAAAAGAGGGAAACAAAGAAATGAAAATCTCAATTGTTTTTGGTTGTTTTGGGTGATCAATCAAAGATCACAATTCATGCAAGTTAAACAATCAAACTAGACTAAAAATCAGCACAAATGAACAAATCAAACAAGATAATGATCTAGGAAAGAAAAGACGGATTCTAGGGGTCGGAAGTTCCGGTTATGGCATAGAACTCAAGTTATCTATTCATTCTTTGGATGTAACTATGATATGTTGGGATTAGGTGTATCTAATTTAGGGTCAATTACCGGGTAGGTCTCATGATCCAACTAGTCCACACCTAAGGTCTTATTACCGGGTAAGTCTCTAAGAGCCTAAGGATAGGAATTCTACACAAACCGGATTGTAAATTAGGGGTCTAACCTATCCTTACCGGGTAAGTCTTGGAAAGGGAAGTCCTAAGCAACTATCCTAGCACATCTAATCCAATGGCGGCTTATTAGGCTCACCACTACCTAAGGTTTGCTATTTTAGATTCTAAGGGCAAGGATTACCGGGTAAGTCTCTCCTAACACTTAGTCACTACACTAGGTAGGTTAAACTCAGCAAACACTTAGGGTTTCAACATTTTATAGGTCTAAGGCAAGATCCTTCAAACCAGGGAAAATCACGGGTTGTTCTTCCTAAACCACGGCCGTGGTTCTTCAAGAACTACCCGTGATTTATAACAGCAACTACGTTCATAAGCAAAAGTCATCCAAAGGTAATCTAAGTCCATCCTATCATAGTTCTAGCCATACCCATCCCTTCCTTACCCTAGAACCACATCAATTTAGCCTACAACATTCATAATGGAAATCGAAGCAAACAAACATAAAATCAAAACATCCATTGCAAGATAATGAAAGAAGAGAGGTGAACAACTGAACTTAATTCAAAACTAAGCTGAAGATTAGAATGGAACCACTTACAACCCTTCCAAAAGAAGGTTCAAAGGTTCATACAATCTCTAGAAAACGAAATCCGAAATACAAGAAAGCTATGGTGTGTGTTCTTCTCCTCCTCTTCAATGGAACTCTCCTTCTTCTCTTTGACACTTTCCTTCCTAGAAAATCTTCTTGTTTTTGAGAATATATTTGTTAGAGAGAAATGGATAATGGATGAGCTGCTCCCAAACTACCCCAGCTGCCTCAAACAACCCATGAAGGACCACTTTTATAACCATCTTGCATGAGCTGGCCATGAGAGTCGTGGCACAGCTGTCACGAGAATCTGGCAAAATCTACGGTCATTTCCACGGCCGTGTTTCGTCAGAGAACCGTGATTCTATGCAGAAACTTCGCCTTGGATCATTAAGCTGTGATTTGGTGCATGGCTTGTGTTGGCAAGGTTCCATGAGTCCTCCTCAGCCCTTGGCTTGTGTCCTAATGAGTCCGAGGGTGTGTCATCTAAATGAACAATCCTCAAACGCATCGTTTAAGCTCCTAAGCTTCCCGTAATACCTACAAAACGCGCACAAGTCCGTGTAGACGTCTATCTCGACAAAATATGTGAATTGGGTGCAAAACGTCTTGAACTAATGCTAGATCATGCATGAATGAGCGAGAATTCTATCTAAATGTACACCTAAAACTATGTTATAAATCGTGTTATCAAGATCTTGAGTTCCACGGCCGTGGAACCTCAAGAACAGACCGTGATTTTGGTTTGTCGGTGAATCTCTCTAACTCTCAAGGTCCAATCTGTTTACGATCGATCTATCATCATCTAATCCACAACTATTAACCCTTCACCTTAGAATTGCTAAAGGGTTTTAGCCAATAACTGTCATTATAATATCAAATTCAAGATTAAGAAGAATGAAAGATGAAAACCTTCGAAAACCTTCAATAAATCTCAAATCAATCTCAAATCCACACACAAGAGGAATAATGTAATTTAGATTTGAAATAAATACAAACCAATAACAATCCTTGATAAGAATGAAGAACGGGATGTCAATCCGTCTTAAGGAAAAAGGGCGTAACTTCCGCCACAAACAACTTCCAAATCTTCAAACCTCGTGAATCACCATTTGCAAGTGCAAATCTTCGTACGTCCAATGCAACCCTAAGCACGTCTAAGCCGAAGTGCCGAAAAATCTCTCCTCCACCCCTTTTATAAGGGAAGGTAAAATAACCGTCCGGGCCATATGCGTAAATGATGTGTCAATATTTTATTCGTCAAAAGATCGTCTAAATCACGGTCTCTTAGAGTTCCACGCCCGTGGTTTAGAGCGTGGAAGTGGATTACGGTTCTTCATGATTTCCACGACCGTACTTTATACCGTGTAACTCATTGGAATACTCCACGTTCATGTTGCCAAGATCCACGGCCGTGGTTTTAGGCGTGGACTTCTCTACGACCGTATTTTAGAGTGTGGAAGTGTAAATTGCTTGTGGTTTCCTTTGTGTCGTGTCATTCCTCATCCTAGCACCTCCCTTGGCTTCTTTGATGTATCCTTAATCCTTGGATGTGCTCAAATCTTCTCCTATCTTTCTCAATTGGTTCGGTTTTAGCTCTTATTCACCTACAATCAACACAAACCTTATGTAGACCTCTATATCGACAATATAGACAAACTAGCTAACAATTGCTTCAATGCCTTATCAATGAACACTATAATGGATGAAAAACAACTAGAAAACATGCCTAGAATATCGCAATATTTCATGCTAACAAAATACCCCATACTTGCCACTTGCTTGTCCCCAAGCAAGGTCTTTCAAAAGCTTTAGAACTTAAGTTAGGATGAAATATGCATGCAATCTCAAAAACAAAACATCTTTTAGGTAAATGTGCTTCTAGTCAATAGATCATTCTCAAACCTTGCTTCATTCATTCATGAAACGCTCATATACAGAACCAAAGAATAAAGAGGAAAGAAACACCATGAATTGATCAAACTTTAATGTAAGCATCATAACCTTCAAACATTATCAAAATCAATCATAAGAAACTTCAATTTAGATCACCAAGTCAAATAACACTCTTTTGATCTTAAGGACTTCTAAATAAGGTCTACAATGTGGAAGGGAGGGAAAACTTATAAAGGATGTAGTGTATGAATCCGGGAAAGTGGACACTAACTCTTTTCTTTTTCTTTTGATTTTGCAAACCATCCACTTAGAGCTTTGCTCTCTTCTTTTCACATTATTTTTCGACTT
This sequence comes from Fagopyrum homotropicum, assembly GCA_033239125.1. Classification (NCBI taxonomy): domain Eukaryota; kingdom Viridiplantae; phylum Streptophyta; class Magnoliopsida; order Caryophyllales; family Polygonaceae; genus Fagopyrum; species Fagopyrum homotropicum. The sequence goes on along the minus strand of BSWB01000003.1, from coordinate 91,409,116 downwards.
TACTTTTGGAAATATGGATAGAGGTGCACAAAAACCGAAGCCTAGGAGATTGGCGTTTCTCAATTTCGAGATGCCTCAAACCCTTGATGCACATACCATAATCCGTTAGGAATATCGCTCAATCCGACTTTGGCAAGACACAAACACCCGGCTATGTGAATGGTGCCGAGTTACTCATCGTCATGATTGACTTCCCCAAACCTACAACTTTTTCTATTCTTTGAATACAAAATTTTGCTTTCATGGCCCTCCCACATCAAACATGTCAAAATTCAACTCCTCCAAATTCCCGGATAGGTAAGGGAGGCAATTATTTCATGGAGGGGCTAAATGATCAAAGAAAGAAGAAAGAAAATCGAATTGCCTTAATCATTTAAAAAAGAAGTATAAGAACTTATCATGTGATTTTAACCTTGATTTCTCAATATGATTTAGATAAAAGTCTTCACATTATGAAACTTGCAAGAAAGGAATAATCAACACATCAATTTCTTTTCAATTCATTATTCGTTTAGGCATACAATTGTCATCAAAAACTCAATTCACAAGTAGTGATTATCATAGAAATCATCTCAATTCTTAGAAGCACAAAATTTTCAAAATTTTTCAATTTTTATGGGTTTTTCAAAAGCTTTTTCATGCAATATGATAATGAAACGTGTGACAAAGGAATGAAACATGCAAAGTATTCTCAATCAAGGCAAGCAAAGTGAATAGAGTTATTACAAACGATAGTCACATCCCACCCCATACTTGAGACAAACATTGTCCCTAATGTACAAAAAGAAATAAAGAAAAGAAAGAAAGAAAATGAACTCACAAGAAGGCGGTGGAGTGGCTAATGCTGTCAATCATCCATGGTCATCACTGAGGAGCTGGTGGTGGTGGAAACAGGAAGAAGCTGGAGTCGAAGTTCCGCCCAAACTGCTGGCGGGAGATGTCCCTCATCATCCTATCGTGCTCGTCGGCTCGGACATCTCTAGCATCCTGCCGGACCTCCAAAGCTCCTACTCTCTTGGAGAGGTCGATGGCCCAATCTGGAAGCTGCTCGTACCATCCCGGCGCCTGACTATACCAAGCTGGTGCATCCGATGGTGCTGGTGGAGACGGTGACTGTGAATGCCATGTCGATGGAGCTCCCATACCAATCGGGAGGGGTCGCCATCCAGTTATGGCATCCAACCATAATGGAATACTCGGGAAGCCATGTAACACCTCTACCTCCTCTACCCTCCCAAGGCATGGCAGCGGTAGGTGGACCTCTATGCCTAGGAAACATCAAACCTCTAGTCATGAGGCTCTGAAGTCCTAATGGTCTAGCTACTATCCTAGTACATGCAGAAAAATCAATCCCCAACTGTCTAGCAATGTGGGTGACCATCCCACCATATCCAATATTGTCAGCCCTCTTGTTCTTTAGCTTACTCATGGTAGAAGCTAAGAGGGTGGCACAGTTAGCAGGCCTACCATGCAGCATACAATACAACAAAAACAACTCATCAGTCTTGATCTTTTGAGGAGTCTCAGTCCTAGGGAAGAGACACTCAGAAAGTACTCGGCGGGCTATCTTCAAGGCTAAGTGGTAGATGAGCTTAGCCTTGGTATCAGCAGGTTGTCAGCGGTCCTCGCTGGCGTAAATCATGGCAATGTCCTCCTAGAAATCCTTAGCGTATACACCGCTAGGGAAACGACGATAGAAGGTCTCATGGAACCCAAAGAAGGCTCCAAACTCTAGGATCGAAAACTCATAGTTCCTCTCCATCAGCCGAAAAGAAACTGTCCTATCTACGTGACTGTGCTCAAAAGAGATCACAAACTCTCTAGTGATCTCCTCATATGCATCTTCCCGAATGGCGGAGAAGATGATCAAGCCTGCCCTATCTAACAACCAAGTAAGGTCACCTACCACATTCAGTGGATCTAAATCCTCAAGCAGCAAATATCGTGGTCCTATTGCCAGTCTCTTCTCGATCATATCTAAGGCATCAAGGTAATCGTTATGGATTTTTGGAATTCTAGGGGGTGGGGGTGATGGTGGCTCACTGGGAGGTGCTTGGGAGGAGGAGGAAGCATCACCTTTGCTCTTCTTGTTCCTAGCAGACATTCTCCTAACTAAATCCATCCCATTTCCAAAATTACGGCCTGTTCTTCAGTTTCCACGGCCGTGGAATACCCAGGGGCCGTAATTCGGCTCGTAATTTCTCAAAATTCACTCAATCAACACCAAAATCAACAGACAGCAGCCCTAGACTAATTTCAATCCAGTTCCAATCAGTTCTCCTAAAAATTCTTGCGAAATTGACTCAAATCGACAAAGTGAAAACCTAGGTTTTTGGATTTTAAAATCCAAATTCCGTCTTTTCCAGTGATTGTCCACTCGATTTATTGCTTGGATCTTGTAGATGGTTGAATTTGTTTCACTTTGGGTTAAAAAATCGTTCGAAACTATTAACGAACGGAGATTTGAGAGAAGGGGGTCGTTTCGGCGATTTTGGGTCGTGGAATTGGGTATTTTGGTGTTCTTTGTAAAGAAACATGGTTTATATAGTAACCGTAAAATTTTTGGAAAATTACGGTCACTCGGGGGTTTCCACGGCCGTGGAAATGTACGGAACCGTGGTTTTGGTGATTTTTCTCAGGCTTTTGCAAATTACGGTCACTGTAGCTGCCACGACCGTAATTTTGGCCGTGGAACTCTCTGTAATGTGCCAAAGTCCAAGTTTCGTCAATTTTCTTCAACTTTTCTTTCCCCCATGCTTATTCCACTACTCCTACATCCAAAAACACGAACATACCGGAAGGTATCGAAGGCAAAACAAACAAAAACGTCTAAACTAATCTAATCTATGAATTGATAAAGAAAAAAATAAGTGCAATACCTTGGGTTGCCTCCCAAGAAGCGCTTGTTTAAGGTCCGTAGCTAGACCGTACTTACACCTATTCAAGTACGGTAGGTGCGAACTCTCCAGCTTGGAGTTCCGGTGAGTACTTCTTGAGTCGTTGACCGTTCACCTTAAAGCTTCCGCCCTTTTCACCCCATACTTCAACTGCACCATGGGGGAAAACACGTTTGATTAGATAAGGTCCAGTCCAACGAGATTTAGGCTTACCTGGAAAGAGACGAAGTCTTGAATTGAAGAGGAGAACTTGATCTCCTTTCTTGAGATCTTTTGGAATGATATGCTTATCATGCCAACGCTTCGCTCTCTCTTTATAGATCTTGGCGTTTTCGTAGGCGTTCAAGCGAAGTTCTTCAAGCTCATTGAGGTCCAAGAGGCGCTTCTCGTCCGCTTCCTTCATGCTGAAGTTCAACCACTTTATTGCCCAAAACGCCTTATGCTCTAGCTCTACCGGCAAGTGACAAGACTTCCCATACACAAGGTTGTATGGTATGGTACCTATGGGAGTCTTATATGCAGTCCGGTATGCCCATAATGCATCATCTAGCTTCAAAGACCAATCCTTCCTTATCCTTGAAACCGTCTTCTCTAGGATTCCTTTCATCTCCCGGTTTGAAATCTCCACTTGTCCACTTGTTTGTGGATGGTAAGGGGTTGCGATTTTGTGAGTCACCCCATACTTAGCTAATAGAGCTTTGAATCGTCGGGCAATGAAGTGAGAGCCTCCATCACTAATGATAGTACGTGGTGTCCCAAATCGTGGGAAAATGGTCTTGTTAAAGAACTTGATCACAACCATGGCATCATTAGTAGGAGAGGCTATTACTTCAACCCATCTCGAAACATAATCTACAGCTAGAAGTATGTATTGGTTTCCACAAGATGATGGGAAAGGTCCCATGAAGTCTACTCCCCAAATGTCAAAGATCTCTACCTCTTGAATGTTGTTAAGAGGCATCTCATTCCTCCTAGATATGTTCCATGTTCTTTGACAAGCATCGCAGCAGGAAACAAAGGTTTGCACATCTTTAAATAAAGTAGGCCAAAAGAATCCAGATTGCAATACCTTAGCGCTAGTCTTGTTCGAACTAGCGTGTCCTCCACAAGGTAGTGAATGACAATGACGGATGACACTTTGCATCTCGTCTTCCGGCACACATTGTCGAATGATGTCGTCAGGACCTCTCTTAAAGAGGAGAGGTTCATTCCAAAAGTATTCCCGAACATCCTTAAAGAACTTCTTTCTTTGTGAATAGGATAATCCGGGTGGTAATTCCTGGCAAACCAAATAGTTAACAAAATCAGCAAACCATGGCTCATTACCTTTACTAATCTTGTCGATGCACTCCTCTATGATATGTAAATGCTCATCCGGAAAGGAGTCATCTATGGGTAGATTGTCGCCCTCAAGATGTGGTAGACGACTCAAATGATCCGCAACAGAATTTTCCGAACCCTTCTTGTCACGGATCTCTAGATCGAATTCTTGTAGGAGAAGAATCCATCTAATTAGCCTTGGCTTCGCATCCTTCTTTGCAAGCAAATACCGGATCGCAGCATGATCCGTGTATACAATCACCTTTGCACCTACAAGATAAGAGCGAAACTTTTCAAATGCGTATACAATTGCTAAAAATTCTTTCTCGGTAGTGGCGTAGTTGAGGTGCGCTTCATCTAGCGTCTTGCTAGCGTAGTAGATAGCATGGGTTCGTCCTTCCTTCTTTTGCCCAAGCACAGCTCCTATAGCTACGTCACTTGCATCACACATAACCTCGAATGGAAGATTCCAATCCGGAGGTTGTATAATCGGGGCCGAGATTAGAGCTTCCCGAATCTTATTAAACGCATCTAAACATTCCTGCGAAAAATCAAAAACTGCATCCTTCATCAATAGATTAGTAAGAGGCTTTGATATCTTAGAGAAATCCTTTATAAAACGTCTATAAAATCCAGCATGTCCTAGAAAACTTCTTATCCCTTTCACCGAAGATGGAGGGGGAAGCTTTTCTATAGTCTCTATATTAGCCTTATCCACTTCAATCCCTCTACTAGAGATTGAGTGTCCTAATACAATGCCATCTTTCACCATGAATTGAAACTTCTCCCAATTAAGAACTAGGTTAGTGTCTTCACACCTTTGTAGTACAAGAGCAAGGTTAGAGAGGCAATTATCGAAAGAGGAACCATAAACAGAAAAATCATCCACAAAAACCTCCATGATTTCCTCTATGTACTCCGAGAAGATAGCCATCATGCACCTTTGAAAGGTGGCTGGGGCGTTGCAAAGCCCGAATGGCATTCTCCTATAAGCGAACGTACCCCATGGGCACGTGAATGTGGTCTTCTCTTGATCGTCCGGATGTATCGAGATCTGAAAGAAACCACTATAACCGTCAAGATAGCAAAAGTGTGAGTGTTGTGCTAACCTCTCAAGCATTTGGTCGATGAAGGGTAGTGGGAAGTGATCCTTCCTCGTTGCGTTGTTTAGCTTGCGGTAGTCTATGCACATCCTCCATCCCGTCACGGTTCGTGTAGGAATGAGCTCGTTGCTCTTGTTGGTGATGACTGTCATTCCTCTTTTCTTTGAAACCACCTGTACGGGACTCACCCACTTGTTATCGGAGATAGGGTAGATGATACCTGCATCAAGTAGTTTAAGAATTTCCTTCTTGACAACCTCCTTCATGGTCGGATTTAACCGCCTTTGAGGTTGTCGTGAAGTTCTAAAGTCTTCTTCCATTAGGATCTTATGCATGCATAGTGAAGGTTTGATTCCTACTAGATCCTCTATAGTATACCCTAAGCTTTCCTATGTTTCTTAAGAACAACCATAAGCTTACTATGTTCATCTATACTCAAATTGGAACTAACAATTACCGGAAAGGTAGAATTTGGTCCTAGAAATGCGTACCTTAGATGTGTGGGAAGTGGCTTCAATTCCATCACTATAGGACTCTCTAATGGCTCTTGAGGAGTGTCCAATGCTCCTTTAGAAGTTTCTAAGGGTGTAGAACTTGTTGGGGAAGAATCAAAAGAAGTGGTGGAAAGAACACAATTGCCTTCAGATTCACCCAAAATTACGGCTCCCCTGTTTCCTCCACGGCCGTGATTTTGGGCGTGGATATCAATTACGGTTCCTCTGTTTGCTCCACGGCCGTGGTTTTGGCCGTGTAACTTACTAGAGTCCTCTGAATAGCTGATTACGGTCATGTTGGTGGAAACCACGGTCATGGAATAGCACGACTAGCCGTGATTTCTTACGTTCTCTGACCCATGGTAGAGTTTCTAAAATTCTTCTTCATACAATTTCTTTTGCTTCTCCAAAGCTTCAATTTCCTCATTGCATTCCTCTTCTTCCCCTATGTCCATAATCCTCATAGAGATCACCTTTTGCAAGGGATCTTTGAAGAGAATCGAACTTACTTCCTCTCTAGATAGCTCTTCGTCATGGATGTTGAACATATCCTCTTCAAGAGCTGGTTCCTTCACCAAAGTGGAGAGAACGAACTCTACCTTTTCTTCCCCTATTTCGAAGGCGAGTCTAGCATTCTTGCAATCAACCATACAACCGGATGTTGTAAGAAACGGTCTTCCGAGTATGATCGGTACCGGACTATCTGCAGGAATGTCAAGCACAACAAAATCTATAGGAACATAGAACTTACCAAGCTTGAACGGGACGTCTTCAACTATACCGACGGGACGAGTTATGGATCGATCCGCCATGTATAACGTCATCTTCACCGGTTTAGGTTCGCCTAAACCGATCTTCCTGTATAAGGCAAGCGGAATGATGCTCACGCTTGCTCCTAAATCACATAATGCATCATATGTGACATCTCCCACTCCTATGGGAACACAAAATGACCCCGGATCCTTCAACTTTGGGGGCATCTTTTCCTTCATTGTTTTAATGAGGTCCGACGAATCCGAACTCATTTTGACCTCTCCAAAATCCTCTAATTTCCTCTTGTTAGAGAGGATCTCTTTTAAGAACTTTCCATAAGATGGCATACCTACAGTTGCATCAATGAAAGGTATATTAATATGCAGTTTGCTCATAAGTTCAATAAACTTACCGAATTCTTTGTCTAGGCGCGCTCTTGCTCTAGATTGCGGGAATGGTAGGGGAGGTTTGTAAGCTGGAGGAGGAATGTAGATGTCTTCCTTCTCCTTCCCCTTCTCTTTCTCTTTCTCAGCGGGGACTTCCACAAACTTAGGCTGTGGGTCGGTGGTTGTTGCTCCGCTCCTAGTTGTGATAGCCATCACCCTTCCTTTTGGGTTATCCTCCGTCTTTCCTGGAAGTTTTCCTTGATTCCTAGGAACTTCCTCAGCATTGATAAACATTTGGTTTTCTAAAACCTTTTGGGCTTTGTCAACCTTAGTAATGTGATCATCAACCTTAATGATGTGACTCTCCAATCCTTGAAGCTTTCCCAAAATTGTTTCTAACATGGGATCGGGCTTCTCTTTCCCCGAAGTGCTTCCACTATTAGATGCTTGTTCCTGACTTTTCAAAGGAATGGAAGAAGAAGAAGGTGGAGTTAGTGAATTTCTTGAATTGGGATAAGAATTACCGGAATTGCGTTGTTGGTTGGAACGCCAATTGTTGTTGTTTGAACCCCTATTGTTGTTCCAATTGTTATCCCGGTTGTTGTTCCGGTTGTTGCGGTTGGTATTTTCATTCCCATTGTGGTTATTGTTGTTTCCTAAATAACCTACATCTTGCCCTTTTTGCTTTGGGAAGTTTATTTTGATGGCTTCCTTCAATTCTTTAATCTCGGTGTTGAGAGAAAAGATTTGAGTTTGAGCAGCTTGTGTTAGCTTTGCTCCTTGCTCCACATGATTTGCTTCTACCTTCCGGTGTGAATACTTCTCAATGACCCGGGCTTGCTTCTCAATGAAGTCCCAAGCGTCATCTTCCCTTATGTCCATGAATGTGCCACATGAAAGGGATTGGAGCTTGAATTGTGTTTCTATATCCAGCCCCTTATAGTATATCTCCAATAGCTCCAGTTTGGAAATGCCATGATGTGAGCAATCCAATAGTAAATCCTAAAATCTTTCCCAAGATTGAAACAAACTTTCGTTAGATCTCATAGAAAATGCATTAATCTTACCTCTCAACTCCGCCGTCTTGGATGGCGGAAAGAATTTGGTGAGGAACTCCGAAGAAAGATCCTCTCATTGGTTGAGTCTTCCATTTGGAAGAGCTTGATACCAAGATAAAGCTTGCCCTTTCAAAGAGAAGAAGAATGGCTTGATTTTATAGTTGTTGGTGGTTGCGTTCTTTTGCTTCATTGTCTCCATCAAGATCTCAAAATTCTGCAAATGTTGATGTGGAGATTCGCTACTCGTTCCTCCAAACTGACTTTCGCAAACGATGGTAATAACTTGTGGGTTGAAGCTAAACCCTTGCATATCATTAGCATCAAAGTTCATACCTAGATGGCGTGGTTGATGAATTGGATCCATCCTTTGGCCAAGAGTTCTTGGCTCTTCATCCACACGAGCGGCTCTCTCACCTCCAACCGGGACACGATAATTGGCAGCCGGTCTTGGATTATATTGATTTATGTTGATCGTCAGATTAATATCCTCTAGCGGTGGCATGGAAGAGTCGCTATCCTCATCGGATGAGTTGGTTCTAACCGATCTTTCCGGTTTCCTGCTCTTCTTCTTCTTAAGGTCGCTCAATACTAGCCTCATTTGGAACATCATATCTGTTAGCTCATCAATTTTTGATCGATGACGGTCCGATTCCTCCTTACGAGTCTTCTCGCTCCATCTAAGTTGAGCTTCGAAATCCGCTAACTCTGTTTGATAATCCCGCTCCTTTTCTTCAGCCATCTTTCTTTCTTTGAGCTTCTTCCTCAAAGTCTTCTCAAGTTCTTGATCAAGAGGTAAGAGGTCCTTGTTGTTCCTAGACCTGCACATATACCTAAAGTGAACTGCAAATATCACTCAAAGAAGATATCAAATAACAAGGGAAAAGCTCCCAAGCTTGACAACCGATAACCGAATTCGGCCTAAACCAAATCCCCGGAAACAGTGCCAAAAACTTGTTCGCCACTTAGCGTGCGTGCAAATAAGATTTAAATTTATAAAACTAGAATCAAGCAAGCGAACCCGCAGTGTACGGATCGACGTAGTTAAGCAAGAATTCTAGAGTATCGAACACTGGGATTTGGGGGGAACAAATTCAGTTGTAAAGTTGTCAAGCAAGTAAAAGGGTAAAGCTTTGCAAATATATTGGGAAAACAACAACCCTAAAGATCCAGGTGTCTAATTGTGGCAATCGATTCAAGATATACTAAAGAACTAAGGACAGAGTTAAGAGTTGCAAAGGTATGCTAAGGTAAAGCAATGTACGGTGAAGTTCAAAGGCTTTATATGACTTATCTAAAGACACTCTCTATAAAGGTTATTGAGGCTTCAGTATAGAAAGGATCTAAAGACAAGAATTAATTTCAAATACCCAAACTTGTAACCCAAGGATCAAGACTAACTAAACCGATTAAGGTTGTGACACTCGAAATCGAAGTAGAGGTTGTTGAAGCTTCACTACTACCTAGAAAAGGGCAAGCCAAGACTAGATTAAAGTTAATCTTTAACCTTGATCAAAATAAAAGCAAAGTTCGTAAACTGGTACAAATTACGGGTAGATCTTGAGTTCCACAGCCGTGGAACCTCAAGAACAGACCGTGATTTTGGTTCGTCGGCGAATCTCTCTAACTCTCAGGGTCCAATTTGTTTACGATCGATCTATCATCATCTAAGCCACAACTATTAACCCTTCACCTTAGAATTGCTAAAGGGTTTTAGCCAATAACTGTCATTACAATATCAAATTCAAGATTAAGAAGAATGAAAGATGAAAACCTTCGAAAACCTTCAATAAATCTCAAATCCACACACAAGAGGAATAATGTAATTCAGATTTGGAATAAACACAAACCAATAACAATCCTTGATAAGAACGAAGAACGGGATGTCAATCCGTCTTCTAATCAAACCTAAAAACAAAGGGCGTAACTTCCGCCACAAGCAACTTCCAAATCTTCAAACCTCGTGAATCACCGTTTGCAAGTGCAAATCTTCGGACGTCCAATGCAACCCTAAGCACGTATAAGCCGAAGTGCCGAAAAATCTCTCCTCCATCCCTTTTATAAGGGAGGGTAAAATAACCGTCCGGGCCATATGCGTAAATGATGTGTCAATATTTTATTCGTCAAAAGATCGCCTAAATCACGGTCTCCTGGAGTTCCATGCCCGTGGTTTAGAGCGTGGAAGTGGATTACGGTTCTTCATGATTTCCATGACCGTACTTTATACCGTGTAACTCTCTTGAATACTCCACGTTCATGTTGCCAAGATCCACGGCCGTGGTTTTAGGCGTGGACTTCTCTACGACCGTATTTTAGAGCGTGGAAGTGTAAATTGCTTGTGGTTTCCTTTGTGCCGTGCCATTTCTCGTCCTAGCATCTCCCTTGGCTTCTTTGATGTATCCTTAATCCTTGGATGTGCTCAAATCTTCTCCTATCTTTCTCAATTGGTTCGGTTTTAGCTCTTATTCACCTACAATCAACACAAAGCTTATGTAGATCTCTATGTCGACAATATAGACAAACTAGCTAACAATTGCTTCAATGCCTTATCAATGAACACTATAATGGGTGAAAAACAACTAGAAAACGTGCCTAGAATATCGCAATATTTCATGCTAACACAAATCTGCCGGATTACCTTCTAGGGGAGAGGTGGACTTTAGTATTGATCTGGAAACAAGAAGCGGTCAATCCTGAAGGCTCCTTATCGCATGGCACGCACAACGATGAAGAAACTCAAGACCTAACTAGACGAGCTATTGAAGAAAGGGCAGGTGAGACCGAGTGCATCACCATGGGGAGCTCCGGTGTTGTTTGTAAAGAAGAAGGATAGATCCATGAGGTAGTGCATCGATTACCATGATATCAATCGGGTCACTCTTAGAAAGAAGTACCCACTTCCCCGGCTTGATGAGTTGTTAGACCAACTGCAAGGAGAAATAGTTTCTCTAAGATTGATTTGAGGTCTGGATACCATCAGTTAAGAGTTCAGGAAGAGGACATTCTGAATACAACTTTCTGTACTTGTCATGTCCATTATGAGTTTGTGGTCATGCCTTTTGGACTTATAGTGCCCTAATAGTGTTCATCGAGTTAATGAACCGCATCTTCATTGAATACTTGGACCGATTTGTGGTAGTATTTATCGATGATATATTGGTGTATTCCCGAAGTATAGAAGAGCACGCATACCACCTGAGGATAGTGTTGGGTGTGCGGAGACAACATTAGTTGTTTTTCAAGTTGTCAAAGTGCGACTTTTGGATGTCAAAGGTGACCTTCTCAGGACATGTGGTGTCGGTAGGAGTTAAGGTGGATCCTATGAAGATTGAGGCAGTAGCATCTTGGAAGCCACCCAAGAATGTGAAAGATGTACGTAGTTTCCTTGGGTTAGCAGTATATTACCGACGTTTTGTAGAGGTTTCTTCCCGTTGTGCCCAACCTATGACTAGTCTACTCCGCGAGAATAATAAGTTTGTCTCGACTATGCCTTGCCTAAGGGGTTTTGAGAAACTAAAAGGAAGGTTGACATCTGCCCCGATACTTGCTCTACCGAACGGGACTGATGGATTCATAGTCTATAGTGATGCATCTAGGATGTATCGTGGGTGTGTACTCATGTAAAGAAATAGGGTGATTTCTTATACATCTCAATAGTTTAAGATATCGACAATTGAAGGTGCACGAGCAGAATTGTCCGTCCCATGACTTGGAACTAGCATCGGTGGTGCAGGCCTTGAAGATTTGGAGTCATTATTTGTACGGGGCGTCGTGTCAGATCATGATTGATCACAAGTGCCTCAAGTACATCTTCACCTAGCGGGAGCTCAACATGAGACAAAGGAGATGGCTAGAGATGATCAAAGACTATGATATGGAACTATCGTATCACCCCGACAAGGCCGCTCTGAGCCGGAAGACCCATCAGGAAAAGATGTTGGCACGGTTGAGTAAGAAACGAGAACTACAAAGAGACCTGATTACACTTGGTATTGGGGTATGGCTCCCTAGATACCTAGGTCAACTGCATGCCTTGGAGTTGCATTCTAGTTTGTTGGAGAAAATCAAGATGAAACAAGATGACTGTGAATGGACTTAGAGTTTGTACTAGAGGATTGATAAGATTAGAATTACAAGGTTTGACATCGGGTCAAATGGAGTTTTGTGATTTCAAGGCTGTTTATGTATACCAAAGGATAAGGACTTGAGACAAAGGATCATACAAGAAGCTCATGCTACTCCCTATTTGTTCTACCTATGATCGAATAAGATGTACTAGGATCTCCGACTGTATTTCTAGTGGCGTAGAGTGAAACCGGATGTGGTCAGGTTCATTGTTAGATGTCAGACGTGTTAGCAGGTAAAGATTGAGCACCAAAGACCATGCTGGACATTGCAACCTCTACTCGTGCCGTGTGAAAGTGAGAGGATATCCCTATGGATTTTATGACGGGTGATGCAGTAGTAGGGGTTATGACACCATGTGGGTCACAGTGGATAGATTGATTAAGACAACATGTTTTCTTCCGATCAAGGAGACATGAGCGGTGACTAGACTATCCGAAGCATTGTCTTCCAGATAGTGAGATTGAATAGAGTGCCGAAAACGATACTGTTTTACTCGTCTACACTTTACTATGGCTTACCACCCCCAGTCAGATGGACAATATAAGAGGACCATTCAGACGTTATAGGACATTTGAAATCATGTGTATTAGACTAGGGTAGTACATGGTCAAACCATCTGAGCTTGGTGGAGTTCTCGTATAATATTAGTTGGCATGCGTCTATTCTGATGGCCCCGAATGAGGTACCATATGGGCGGAGATGTCAAATACCTCTATGTTGGGAAGATCCAACAGATAAGATAGGTGTAGCCACTGACCTGATACAAAAGACATCGCAAGAGTTGCTTTGATTTGTGAACGGATGTTGACTACCCAACGTCGCCAATCCTATGTTGATCGGTGAAGGAGAGCATTGAAGTTTTAGATGGGAGCTCATGTTTCATTGAGAGTCCCCCCAACTCGACGCGTTCAACGCTTTGGAGTAAAAGGGAAGTTGAGCCTAGATATGTTGGTCCGTTTGAGATCTTATAGAGAGTAGGAGAGGTAACTTATCTCTTGGCACTTCCACTTGCCTTGGAGGCCGTACCCATAGTGTTCTATGTGTCATAGTTGAGACACTACGAACTTGACCCGACCCATATACTACATTATGATGAGTTGACGGTTGAGCCAAATCACACTTTGTAGAGCAACCGTTAGCGTTTTAGAGCGCCAGACTAAATAATTTCAAAGGAAGTAGATACCACTTTTGTTAGTCCATTGGTCTCGACAGGGAGTCTAGGAGGCTGCATGGGAGACAAAGACGGGTATTCGGGACAGTTACCCCGATAACATATGCCACTTATCGTCAAATTAAGATGACTAGTTAGTATCTGAACCACTTACATCTTCCTTTCCGAGATTTAGTGTATCTCCGTTTTTTTCCAGTTGGAAACGAGACTAGATAATTAGTTGGAGTGATTTCTTCTATGTGTGTGGGAAAACCATCTTTATCTTTTGCTTGTGCTTTGAATTGTTAAGGGTAACCGTAACACAGTGGAACTATTTATGACGACGTAGTTCTAAGTTTCGGGACAAAACTTATTTTTTTTTGTGGATATATGTAAAGCCGCATTTTACTTATTTGGTTTTATTTTTTGTATTTGTTAGAAAATTTAGATTTGGGACGGGTCGGAATTTTATTAATACAAATCCGTAAAAAAATCCGTAAACTCTGGTTCCTTTATCACCTATTTAACCCTAACTATCCCTAACCCTAATTTCCTTCTCTAACCTAAATCCCTGTCCTCCTAATTTCTTCTCTCACCCGTGACCTGCTACCTTGACAAAGCCCTCCTGTGGCGGATTCCCAAACCGCCCAACCACCACCCATCTTTGATGTTAGACTATTGGAGCCGGATCCCCACCCTTGACAAGCCACCGCACCATGGAAAGTGCACCATCGAGCCTCCCTCACGCCGCCTTGCACCCGAGCGTTTGCCCCACCGTCTATTAGTTATTTTCTCGCGATTTCCTCCCACAATCGAATCGCCGGGATCCGGTTCTTGTTTCCCTGTCACCACCGATCGTATAGCCACCTAGGAAGCCGGTCTTACCGCCACGAACACTCAGCCACCGGTTCCGACACCAGAGGGGGTGTGACTCACCCAGGATCTGCCGTTTCTGCCAGTGTTCCGTCACCACTGCCGAGGCCGACGGTACCTCCTCATCCATCCCAGCCAACAACAGCCACTTATCCTCTTGAGCATATCCGTATCTGAGGGCTCGAGGTTGGTTTAAGACAGCGGTAGAAGGAATCGTTGGAGTGTGATTTTTGAATTATGAGGTGAGTCTCTGGACTTACTTAGCTGCCATTTTGTTCAGATTTTGCATTGTGATAGCATGTAGTTAGAACGAGTTTTTCTTTTCGTTTTAAAACCAGTGCACATCATTATTATTATATATCAATAAGTTTAGTTATACGTATGTTAGATATCAACTATTTTACAAATGGTGACTACCGGTATAGGACATGGGTTGGTGACCTTGATGAGGGATCGATGTCCCATGCATGCTTATACGACGTGGTGGGAACGCCTTTCATATTGATATATATATATACCATAGGAAAACGTGCATTCATGTTTTGGACGGTGCCCTTGTAGGGACCGAGCCGGGAAATGACGGACGAAACAAAAATGGGAGTCAGAACCACGGATTACCGTAACCATTGGACGCCAGAGGGGCATGTATGATATGAGAGATCGTTACCGCGTTACCATGTTTTCGAGAGTTGAGAGAGATGATCCGTCATGTCATTGCATTCATAAGCATACCATGGTCATATTATGCATAGCATCATAACGCATTTCTCTTTACTATTAACATTATAATTCCGGTTTAGAGCATTTTTCTTGATACTTGTCTTTAAAGGTGTTGCAGGTTATACGCTTCATATTTGAGGGTGTTTGGTAGTAATATGGTCATGTATTTATTGCATTATCATGTTTACTTTTATTGCATTGTTTTAAGTTTATTTACTATTTTTGTTCTCTCTACATAAGCTATTCATGTCTAGTTTGTGCTTAGGGTTTGACCCTAGTTTTGGGAACGCTAGCTAACGGGTTTCTTCCCAATTGAGTTGTTAGGTTCTTTTCTTGACGTCAGGTACGCTACCGAGGTTACCTTGCAGCTCGATGGCATTCAGCCGGATTTCCGAGTGCCTTAGGACGTGGGATGGTTGTTTGATAGACTTTTGCTTTATTTCAGTAGAATAAGTTTTCTTTTGTTGAACCTTGTCGAAGGCTGTTGTGATTCTTGGTTTAGCTAGGTTGTGTGCATGCATTATCACTTTTCTGCTCTTTTACTTGATAACCAGGTTGGATGTTTTTCTATTTGTTTGTCGTGTCTTTGTTGGAAGGTCCAATCGATGTTGTTGTTGTCAGGCTTTTACTGATGATTCCATTGTGTGAATCAAAACCTAGTGACGTCTCGGTTTACTAAAAATCGGGGCGTTACAATAACATTATAAGCGGTTTTATAAACTAACAAATATCGATTGTCTTTCTAGATTCCATGGTTTAGTCTTGTGTTTGTTAAATGTGTGCATGCCTTGAAAATTATTTCAAAGGAGAAACGCATGCCTTGAAATTCATTACAAGGGACAAGCGCGGAGGCCTTTAAATTCCGTTCAAGGGATAAAAGCGGGGACCTTGAAAAGCTATAATAAGGAGGATTCCGCTGAAGGCTTTTTCAAGATTCGAATCTCAACAACCAAATCTACCAAGGATAACTAGAAGATCTTCAAACAGATTTAAAGAGAAGATCTTGACAAACCAACAAGAAGATCTTCAAGAAAAGATCTCAACAAGCCAACAAGAAAATCTTCAAGAGAAGATCTCAATCACAATAACAAAGATCTCAACCGAAGATCTTTGATGGAAACAAATATCTTCCAAGAAGATTTCACGCAAAAGGATCTCGGATCTAAGGGATATCTTAAATGGCAATATAAGAGAGGAGATCTAGGATCTTCAACAAAGAAAGATCTTCAATAGCTTAGAAGATCTTGGAAAGTAAACTAAGGGCTTCAATGACAAGAATCTTGAACGGCTCTTTCAAGGAAAATATCTCGAAGATGAAGATTCTCAAACATGCGTCAACGTTAGGTAGTAGATGAAGACAATAGAAGATCTTACAACGGCTACTTGATCTAAACCAAACAACGTTTTCCATGGAGAAATAAGAACATCACAACCCTCTTACAACGGATAGAAGAGTTCTCCATAGAAGACTATGAATGAAGATGTCCATGGAAGAGATCAACAACAAGCTTACACGGAAACATCCAAGTCTTCAAGCAATCAAAGCATCTTCATTCATTCCAAAAAATTTTCTTCCTCTTAGCTTACAAAAGTTTACATCTGATAACACGATTTATGACTTAGGTTTAGGTAATCATTTAGATAGATTTCTCACTCATTCATGCACGGTTTAGCACTAATTCACGACGTTTGCACTCAAATCACGTATTTTGTCGAGATAGACGTCTACACGGACTTGTGCGTTGCTTTGTAGGTATTTCGGGGGTCTTTTGGACATTAACCGATACATTAGAGGGCCAAGCCTCATGATGGTACACATCCAAAGCTTTGGAAGAGCATAATTGGAGCAACAAAGGACACAAAGACCACTATTGGTGCAAGCAATGGAGCAACTCATGGCTAAACGATCATAACATGTCTCTGCTGAAGAAAATCGGACCAGCTAGCAGATAAATCGGCCGATTTAATCTACTGGGTCGATTTTTGGGCCTTTGACAACTTAAGCCACGTGTCCCACGATCTCTTGTCCGGCCTTGCTCTTGGTGGAGAATATAAGTGGTCCTGCAGGTTGTTGCTGAGTATCTCTCCTCTCCCACACTCTCATTCACAGCTCACCAATTTGGGGAAAAGATTGGAGGAGAAGAAAAGCTCTCAAGGATTGAAGGAAGAAGAAGAACACCATTCTAGGAGTGAAAGTGAGGTTTTGAGTGATTTTTAGAGTTTTGGGATTGAAGAACTATTGCAAAGGGTTGTTAGGAACGTTTGAATCTTCATTTAAGAGTTTGTAAGTCTTGCTACAACTTGGATTTAGTTGAGATTTATTGATTTTACTTGCTTGTCTTTCTTTATCCATCTATGAACACCATGTATGCTTGTATGATGATTTTGGATCTTGATATGCATATTATTGGCTAGTTTATTGTGATTCTGGAGTGATGGATTGATGGTTATGGCTAGGGTGATAATAGAATGGATTTATATGTTAGTTTTGGATGATTTGTATGCACGAAACCCAAACCAGTGAGAAAAATCGCCCTGTTCTTCATGATAGATCGGCCGATTTAGTTGTAGAACAGCCCGATTTATTCTCCTGTTGCTCTTTAAATGATGAATCTGTATGATTAGGGTGTTAGGTTGTTAAATCCTAGTGTTTATTAAGCCTAATTTAGCTTAGGATCACCTAATGTTATCAACCTAAGTGAGGGAAGAGATCTACCCGATGATTTCCGATCTTAGATACCTTATAAGATGAATTCTAGGTAGTAGCGAGCCTCACAAGCCGCTATTGGATCGAGTGTGCTAGGATTATTGCTTGAGATTTCCCTATTCCGAGACTTAGCCGGTAAGGAGAGGGTTACCCCTTAAGTAGTATCTAGTTTGTGTGGAATTCCTTATTCTAACCCCTTGAGACCTACCCGGTAATAGGAGTTTGATGCGGGATTAGTGAAGTGAGAGACCTACCCGGCAATTGCTTCCATTAGTGAAACATTCTTTCCCCAACACCGCAGCTTGTCCTTAGAATCCTTAGAACCTTGAGTCCAATGCCATAACCGGAAATCTTGACCTCTAGAATCCACTTTCCTCTCTTGATCATATACTTTGTGCTTGTGTTACTTGTTCGTTTTGCTAGCTTAAGTTGTTAGTTGTTTTATTACCTTTCTTGCTTTGTGATCCTTGTTTGATCACTACAAAAACCAACCAAAAATATCATCATTTTCATTTCTTTGTTCCTCATCTTATCTTAGCCTAGATTCACACTATCTTTGATCATGCTTGACTCGATTTCACCTTAGTCTTTGTGTTCGACCTCGGAATACTATCCCTACTACAAACGTCCCGTACACTGCGGGTTCGCTAGGAGTTAGGATAAATATAACGAGTACAAATTTAAAGCTTATTGCGTGCACATCACACGATCTTAGCGTAACAACATCCTCAGAGAGAATAAACACTAAAGCCCCATTGGCATATCTAGAGAGTGTTATACTCGAGTGTGTGTTACTCCGCGGAGTAACTAGGCTATTATTGCTAGGTTAGAGTTGGAACTAGATCGTAGCATTGGCTACAGTGAGAGAAGAAGGGGATTTCTTCTAGGTTATATCTATGACTCTTTCAGCAGATAATAGATAGTTAGATCCTACAGGTAAAGAAACCCTAGGACGGAGATGTAGGCTGTTAGAACTGAACTAAGTTAACATATCACTGTGTCGATCTTTTAATTTCGCACTATATCTCGCTTTATTGTGACTAACAAAGTTTTGCAGGTTTTCGGAGTCAAGACCTTGAAATCACTTTCAAAGCCCTTGAAAACCAGTTATTTACAAAGAGCACATATCGACTTCAAGGCCTTGAAATCAGTTTTCAAGTTTTGAAATAGGTTTTTGCAAAAAGTTCTCATACTCTATTCAACCCTCCCCCTTCTAGAGTATTAATATCCTTTATATTCACCTATATGGCTCTTCAATTGGTATCAGAACTAGACTCACGTATATAGATTTAACCATTAGTGAGACTTATCATGAACTTTGTAGGGGATGGAGGATTCGCTCAAGGAAGATCCACATCTCGACCACCACTCTTCTACGGCAACAACTTTGCCCATTGAAGCACTGATACAAATGTTTGTTATTGATCAGGACATGGAACTATGAAGCATTATTCAAACAGGCCCTAAAATCTCAACCACTATGGTTGAAGGAGTCCAAGTTGCAAAGAAGGAAGTCGTCTTTACTTAAACCGACTTGGATAGTGTTTCAAAGAACTATAATGCCATGCTTGCTCTGTTGTGGATTGGATGCAAATCAATTCAACCGTGTCTTATCATGCAAGAGTACAAAGGAAATATGGGATAAGCTGGTTGTCATCCACCTTGACGACCAGGAGAAGACCACTTTTGCGTGTCCTTGGGATATGTTTGCTTACATGAGAATGTCTTTTAGATTGTGCAACACACCAGCTACTTTTCAATGATGCATGATGGCTATATTCTCCGAGTATATTGAGAATATCATGGAGGCTTTTATGGATGAATTTATTGTATATGGTTCTTCTTTTGATGATTGCTTAGCTAACTTGTCTTTAGTTTTGCAACAATGTGAGGACACTAACTTTGTCTTGAATTTGGAGAAGTGTAATTTTATGGTTAGGAAAGGTATTGTTCTAGGTCACTTAGTCTCCAACTGCAGAATTGAAGTTGGCAGAGCAAAGATTGAGACTATTGAGAAGTTGTCTCCACCTTCCTTGGTAAAGGGGTAAGAAGCTTTCTATGAATGCAGGTTTTTATAGAAGATTCATTAAAGATTTCTCTAAGATTTCTAAGTCATTGACTAACCTAGTAATGAAAGATGTGGTTTTTGACTTTTTAAAAAATGTTGGGATTTGAATAATTTTCTAGAATTCATGCATGAATGGTAATTTTCTCTTGTCTAGATCATGTTGAGTGTTGATGGTTGAAACCGCTTGATAAGTTATTACACATCTTTTTGGAATGATTAAGACAAATCGATTTCTTTTTCCTTCTTACGCCCCCGGATGGTGATGTCATCCGTGTTTCCGGCTAGAAGGACTCGGTAAGTGGAGTTTGTCCATTTTGAAGAGATATTAAATATTTCGGCTATTTAATAATAGAATTTTTATATTTAGAACATTAATTCTAGAACTTAATTCCGCAACTTAAATTCCAACCTTTCGTATTTTTAGGTCTATCATTTCAAAACCTTATATTCCGACTTAATTTCCGTCATTTAATTTCTGAATCTTTGTAAGGGCACATCCACTATATAAGGGGATGCTTGGCTCATTTGTAGGATGCCTAAATTGAATCCAAGTACTGTGAAGGAAAATCCTCTTAGTTGGTTTGGGTATCACTTCTTCTTCCACCCTCTTAAAGTTCTATCTTGGATCTAATCTTTGGTACAAGTCTTCATACTCGAGGATCCTTTTGGAAGGATCAACTCTATCTAGCGCACTTAGTGGATGATTCTATCTAGATCAGATCAACCGAATGCTTCCGCATCCATTTCTAAGCTTCCTCCGCTCAAGTTCTATGTTTGATCAAACTCGAACGATCAAGAAGAAGTAGTTGAAGTTTCTCCTCGATCTAAATAGACTCTATTTCTATCATTGGTATCAGAGCTCGGGATCGAGGTCAAGTTTCTTTACAAATTTTTTTCTTGATCGAAGTTATTCAGTGTTCTTCAAAGTTCTTCAGTGTCCTTCGGAGTTCTTCATTTTTCTTCAAGTGTTCTTCATCGTTAATCATGTTATATGATGATGATGATCCATTTGATTTGTATGGTGAGTGGTTGCCTTCTCCCTATTAACTAAAGTTCAAAGCGGCCCCACATGGGCACCGACGGTATCAACAAAACCGTTGGCATTCCCATGTTACAGATGAGGTTTGGTTGCCTCCTCTAGACCCAGCAAGGCCGACTTATACCATGGACGGGCACCAACGGTCTCCATACTAACAAGCTTATTTTGAGGATACCTATGTTGCCCCAAGACGGTGTGTCAATGTTGCCCCCCCCCCCCCCCGACGGCGTGCTAGTCCCCAAGAGGAGTATGTTATGCTCAAGGAAACAAATGATGCTCTAAAGCATGAGTTAGAAATTTTGAGGGCATGACTTCTTTCCCAAACGACGTTCGTCCAACAAGAAGAACCGTTTTGTGACGAAGTCAAAGACATGGGCAACGTCGTAATTGAAGAATGTGAACCAACACTTCCAATTCACTTTGTGAGCCCATTGAATGATGAGGGCAAAGAAGAAAACGGAAATATCATCATTAAAAAGGTCACCACGGTAATTCCAATTCAATTGGTCAATCCGTTATATGGCAAGTTCTTTGAAGATGACAAAGATGAAGTCATCATTAAGAGTAAAGAAGTTGTCAACCCCGGAAACGGCACCATTATATTAATGGAAAACAAATTTGCGCCGTTTGGTTCGAGGTTTGTCTTTAATATGTCCTCTAACTAACCTCCCGTCTTGTCGTTCCATCTTTTCAACATGCCTACGCCGTTCAAAGTCAAGGGTTTTGACGGCATGATAGACAAACTCCATGGTGATGCCACCTTGAGGGATCACAAATTCAACAAATGCCACAACACCACAACTTTGAAAGACTACAAGTCCAAGCCGCCCGACTCCGACAATGTGCATCCGGTGTTGAATTTCAAGGGTCGCGTCCCAAAAGTTACTCATTTCTTTCCTGACGGTGAAACGGGGACTTTTCACAGCCAAGAGGAGGAGAATGATACCCTCCTGGATGGCGATGTCATCTGTGTTTCAGGCTAGAAGGACCCAGCAAGTGGAGCTTTCCCATTTTGAAGACATACTAAATTTTTCGGCTATTTAATAATAGACTATTTATATTCAGAACTTCATTCCAGAAATTAATTATGCGACTTAAATTCCGATCTTTCGTATTTTTAGACCTTTCATCTCGGAACCTTAAATTCCAAATTTAATTTTCGTCATTTAATTTCCGACACTTTGTATAGCCACATCCACTATATAAGGGCATGCTTAGCTCATTTGTAAGGATGTCTAAGTTGAATCCAAGTATTGTGAAGGAAAATCCTCTAACTTGGTTTGGGCATCACTTCTTCTTTCACCCTCTTAAAGTTCTATCTTGGATCTAATCTAGGATCCAAATCTTCATACTCGAGGATCGTTTTGGTAGGATCAACTCTATCTACTCCACTTCATGGATGATTCGATCCATCTATATTGTATCGATCAACGCTTTTGCATCCATTTCTAAGCTTCCGCCGCTCAAGTTCTACGTTTGATCCAACTCGAATGATAAAAAAGAACAAGTTGAAGTTTCTCCTCGACCTAGACCGCCTCTAGTTCTATCACTTCTTCATCTTGATCATGCTTTCTCACCTCTTTGAAAAAATGTATAAATTGTCTCTCTTTACCCATCTGGGAATTAGGAAACATTCTAGTGTGTTGGTGTGTGTAAAAGCAAAGTGTGGGATGAAGTTGAAAAAAGTGAAGTGAAGTGTGTTGTATATAAAATAGGTTTGGGGACGTTGATCATGATGATGAGTAACTCGGTACCATTTACATAGTCAAGTATTTGTATCTTGCAAAGTCTGATTGATCGATAGTCCTAATGAGTCATGGTATGTGCATCCGATATGAGGCACCGCGATAAAAATCTGAGGAATGTTGATCACCAAGGTTTCGGATATTATGCACCTATGCCATGTTCTCAAGTGAAAAAAAAATGTATAAGTGCTTATTTTTGTTGGATGTTGTGTGTGTGTGTGTGTTGTTGTTGTTGTTGTTGTTGTTGTTGTTGTTGTTGTGGAGTTTGTCCTTTTTCCCGGATTTGCACCACATATCATAGAATGCATCCCACCCATAACACGTTTATTGGCCTTTCCTTTTAAGTCCTTAAGACCATGCACATGTGTTTTTGCTTAGTGGTTTAAATTTGATTCCACATTATTGATCTTAATGAATTGGACTTTACTATGCATGCAATGATTTCCGATGTAAAGTGTGATTATCCTTTTCATGCCTATTTCTCTTTGACATGTATTGATCTATCTTTAGCCATGAAGCATGATTTTGAGGGTGATTTATGACTAGAAGCACAGTCCAAAAAATATTCTGGTTTGTCTTGTTTTTGCATATGCATAATCCATGTTATCTTGTATCTTAAGTTTGAACCTTGCTTGGGGAGAAGCAAGAGGCAAGTATGGGGTATTTTGATAACATGAATTATGACCTTAGTTTAGACTTGCATTTAGGTAGATTTTTTCCTTTGTTTTGCATGCATAGACATGAATCCATAGCATTTAAGCTTAACTTTGCATATTATCCTAGAATAGATGTCTACACGGATTCTTGTCTCATTTTCAAGTAACTTGGCAGAGTTTGGAGCGGAATGGAATACATGAGGACTAAGCCTCAAGGTGGATCATAGTGGAACATGGTGGAGTATAAAAGAAGAGCTAGGACATAACAAAAGAATCAAGCAAGGAGCTAAGGAGAAGACACGCAGAGAAGAAATCACTCCCCCGACAAAGACCCCACAAACTGCGGCTGAGATCATTGGTGGGCGACACACGATTTATCTTATTTTGGCTCATCGCCCATGCCTCTTAAACCCTAGTTTTTCCTATAAGTCATCATGGACAGACTCGGACACGGAATAACCGTTCCATTACACTTTAGATTTAGCTACAACACATTGGATTGAAAAAGATTGTGAAGATTTATTGGAGAGACAATTTTAGGTTCTTGAACATTGCTTTTGGATTAAAGATTCTGACTTTGTTATTGGATTGCTTTTGCATTTGGATATTGAAGACATATTGCTAAGTATTTCTTTCTTTTCTTTGAGTTCTATTGGTTTATGGTTTTCTTGAATTCTTCTTTTATCTTTCTTGATTTGAATATGTGTGTTTTTAGCTAAATCCCTGCGATTCTAGGGTGATTGGTTGATGGTTGTGGTTTAGATGATGATAGACCGAGCTTTTATGTTAGATTTGGACGCTTAAAGTTGGTTTAACCCTCGTTCGTTAGAACCTTGGCATGTTCTTTAGGAACCGCGGTCGCGGTTTATCGGAGAACCACCCGAGTTTTTCGTACCTCGCCTTGTGTTTGTCTTGGATGACCGGAACGTTTGGAGGTGGTGGTGGAGCTTGTTGGGAAGAGGAAAAAGATACTCTCTTGGAACAATTTCCCTGGTTGATCTACGAACGAATTCCATCACATCAGAGCACACCGCGGGTGTTGTGCAAAGAAACCTCGGGCACGGTTTTGGAAGAACAGGCCGCGGTTTTTGGAAATCTCACACGATTTGCAAACTCACGCGATTTGCAAATCATTAGATCTCTTGCCAAATTGATGCTTCCTACTGCTTCCTTGTCTTCCTCCTATCTTGATTGATGCACTTCGACCCAAACGAGCTTAAATTAAAGGATTGATTAGGGGGGCAATTTTCTTAGGTTTTGGGTCGGGAAATTTGATTTTTGGACAAATTTAGAGGTTGTTGGTTTGATTTGAGTAGAGAATCGAGTTTCTGGTTGAGAGGGCTTGAGTTTGGAAGAAAGAATGAGCCGATTTGGTTAAGAAACGAAGAAGATTTGAGAGTTGGGGAGAAGTGGGGCGCCGCGGTTGGGTTGAGTGGAAGAAAGTTGAAGATGAAGTGTTCCCGCTTTTTATACCCTTCCTTGATTTTCATTAAACCACGGGCACGGTTTTGGCATGGCCGTGATTTGTCTTCCGGACTTCACCATTGAGAAACCACGGCCGAGGTTTTGCCTTGTTGCCCGAGATTTTAACTTTTGTCCTCTGTTTCTCTTGCAAACGGTTTCCGCACTCCTTTCCCATCAAAATCTCGATCTTTCCGCAATCTCAACTTAATTCATCATCCATACTCTCAACAACACCTAGGTTTTGTCATTCAAAGACACAAAAAAACAAAACATACAAAAGAAAAACTAAAAACTAAAAAGAAAAAGAAAATGAGAAGAATTACCCTGGGTTGCGTGCCAAGAAGCGCTTGGTATAAGGTCGCTAGCTGGACCTATGTCCCTTGATGACTACTCAAGGTGAAGGGGAGCGATCCTCTCCAACGGAGCTTCCGGCGTATACTTCTTCAATCTATGTCCATTCACCTTGAAGCTTCCGCAATGATCACCCCATATTCAACTACACCATGGGGAAAAACCATTTTCATAACATATGGTCTTGTCCATCTTGATTTAAACTTACCTGGAAAGATGCGAAGTCTGGATTTCAAGAGGTAGACAATATCCCTTCTTTTAACTTCTTCGGAATTATGTGTTTATTATGCCACCTCGTAGTCTTTTCCTTGTAGATCTGAGTGTTCTCATAAACATTAAGAAGGATCTCATTGAGCTCGTTTATGTCCAAGAGGCTTTTCTCTCCAGCTTCCTTCATATCAAATTTAAGCCATTTGATGGCCCAATATGTTCTAGTTTCACTAAAAGATGGCAAGACTTTCCATAGACCAAATTGTACGGTGTGGTTCCTATCGGAGTCTTGAAAGTTGTTATGTAGGCCCATAGTGCATCATCCAACTTCATTGACTAATCCTTCCTTGTTCTAGAGCCAAACTTCTCTAGGATTCCTTTGATTTTCTCTATTTGATATCTTCATTTGGCCGCTAGTTTGAGGATGGAATGGTGTTGCTACCCTATTAGTTACCCCATACTTGGATCGAAGTGCTTCAAACTTCTAGGCAGTGAAGTGTGTTCTTCCATCACAAATGATGACTCGGGGTGTCCCAAATCTTGGAAAAATGATTATGTTAAAGAACTTCACTATTATCTTGGCGTCATTAGTAGGAGAAGCAATGACTTCAACCCATCTAGAAACATAATCTACAGCCAATAGTATGTAAATGTTCCCAAAAGAAGATGAGAATGATCCCATGAAATCCACTCCCCATACATCAAATATATCAGCCTCTTGGATGTTGTTTAGAGGCACTCGTTCCTCCTAGATATGTTTCCTGCTCTTTGACAAGCATCACAAGAGACAACAATGCACATCCTTGGCGTCATTAGTAGGCGAGCAAGTATTGGATTGTTATGTGGTCGATGTAGACAATGACTTTCGCTCCCATGAGGTAGGAAAAAATTTTCTCGAAATCATAGACCACCGCTAGTAATTCCTTCTCAGTTGTCGCATAGTTTAGTTGAGCTTCATCTAGCGTCTTACTAGCATAATAGATGGCATGAGTACGCCCATCTTTCTTCTCTCCAAGCACGGCTCCTACAGCTACGTCACTTGCATCGCACATGACTTCAAAAGGGAGTTTCCAATCCGGTGGTTGAATGATAGGTTTTGATATCAATTCTTCCTTCAACCTGTAAAAAGCATCTAGATGATCCTTCATTTGGATGCTTAGAGTTGGTTTAACCCTCGTTCTTTAGAACCTTGGCATGTTCTTCAAGAACTACGGCCGCGGTTTATCTTAGAACCACCCGAGGTTTATTATGTTGATCTATTTATGTTATATCTTTATGCTTGGGGTTTAGATTGCCCAAATCCTAGTCTTTGTTGCGCCTTTCATACCCTTAGTTCTCTCTAAGGATTACATCTAAGATTGGGAAGAGACTTATCCGGTGATTCCTATTCTTAGTTACTTCCGATGACGAGTTCTAGGTAATAAAGGATTCAAAACCCTTTATTAGGTTTGAGTGTGCCTTCTTCTTTCTTGAGTGAGCTTAACTTGAGACTTGCCCGGTAAAGGTTAGTTCAATTCCCTTAGGTAGAGTGGTTGGTTTGAGTTTATGTTCCTTTCCTTAGATCCTTGAGACTTACCCGGTGATAGGAGCTTTGGTTTGGGATAGTGGTTTGAGAGACCTTGTTCGTGATCATTTCCACCTTAGAAACACTTTTCCATAGAGGTCCCAACCTTGTCCTATTTTTTAGAAGTATTGAATCGAAAACCACAGCTGGATACTTTGATCTCTAAAATCTATATTGCTTGATTATCATATTATTCATCTTTATTGCTTTTTTGTCTCATTCATTCTTTATTTTCAACACTGGTCTATTCTATTTTTGATTTATCACCATATTGATTTCACCTCAGTCCCTAAAATCGACCTTGGAATATTTGCTTTTACTGCAATCTAATCCGTAAACTGTGAGTTCGCTTATTCGCTTTAGCTTTTATTACAAGTATAAATTTAAGACTATATTCGTTCATTATTTATGCACGTCTGAGAGCGAACAACATACAACTTTAGTGGAAAAAAGATGTTGGTGTTTTTGACCACCAGTTGGCTTGAAGGGAAGAACGAGTTTCTTGTAGGGGTGAGCAAAAAAATCCGATCCGATGAATCCGATCCGACTATCCGATGATCCGATGTAAAAAATTCGATCCGAAAAGATCCGACAAATTGTTATCCGAATCCGATCCGATCCGGACCATTTTCCGGATATGGAATGGATTTTTTTTTGGTCGGATATCCAAACATATTATTGGTACATTACATGTTTTAAATATATATTAACAAAAATTACTTAACACAACTGGTTTTGGGTCTTTAATTTGAATATGTTGGTATTTGGCTCGATTGTCCTGGTTGGCATTGTGCATAGTGTTTTTTTTTAAATCATAAAGAATAAAGGTAAAAATGGTATTTGACAAAATAAAATTTGAAGACACTGAAACCCTATTCTTCATCCTTCCACTTCGATGTCTTCGTTCTCTATTGCATCTCTCTTTTACGGCGCAACACAGGAGTCCACTATTCTTCACTCAACTTTGAAATAGACATGTGTATGATGATATTCATCATTATCTTGTTGCGGCTCACTACCAAGATCCATGTGTATGATGATATTCATCATCTTGTTTGTTCATTCTCTGTTGCAACTCTCTTCTCCTAGGTGGCATTGTTTTTCCACCTTCTTGTATATTTGAAATAGCCATGTGTATGATGATATTCATCATCTTGTTGTATCTACTGAATTTGAGAAGGGATTGTCAATAGTTTGTGAATCAATTTGACGGTAGAATTGAGGGCATAATTCAGAAGAATCATGACAAGGTTGTTGAAAAGGGAAGATGTTGGCTGATAGCATTAAATATAACGATATTTTAGGCACATGTTTTGGTTATTTTCCCCCTTCTTTTGTGTATATGGATATGAGTTTGAAACATTTGTGAGCACATCCACCTATTATGTTGGTATAGAGATCTACACAAGATTTGTTGTGTTTTTAGGTGAATAAAGGCTTGGATTGGAGCATAAATGGAGTATGTAGGAGTATTTGATCATGATAGGCATCAAGAGGATGCATTAGAGTAGCTAAAGAAGGAGCATGATTTGGAAGCTTTACGAAACAAAGGATTTTACGAAGGTTTTAGAAATTCCACGGCCAAACACAAAGAAACCACGGCCGTGGTTTTGGGAATTAATTTAATTATGCCCGTGGAAAAGCATGTCGAGAGCAAAGAAGTCATTCCACGGTGGTTCCACGGGTGTAGAAGTTTGCTCTTGGCCGTGGTTCTTCTAACGGTTCCCACGTGTCATATTTGCCACGTCAACA
The DNA here is from genome assembly GCA_033239125.1 of Fagopyrum homotropicum. NCBI lineage: Eukaryota > Viridiplantae > Streptophyta > Magnoliopsida > Caryophyllales > Polygonaceae > Fagopyrum > Fagopyrum homotropicum. The sequence goes on along the minus strand of BSWB01000003.1, from coordinate 91,380,681 downwards.
GCGGTTATGGGCTTTTGTAACCCTATTTTCCTCCTATAAGAAGGCTGAAGAAAGGGAGAAATCAGAAGAATCCGCTATCCCGCTCGACATTTTGCAGCCTTGTTGATAGCATGAATTATAGTCTATATTTTGGGACCTGTTTAGACGTTTTATCTTCAATAATCTGCATGTTTGGATGTATATTATGTGATTATATCGTCGTTTCATCTACCTTTGTGGAAATCGAGGTCTACACCAAGTTTCGTTGTAATCATAGGTAAAATGGCACGTTTTGCATCAAAATGGAGCTAAAGGAGCTAAGGAGTCATTGAAGCTACATTCAGGAGCTTAAGGAAGAATCCAGGAAGCATGGAAATGGATTAGAGATTCACTTTGGACCAGATTTAAGAGATTTCAATTTAGTTTAGAGCCACCTCGGTCAGCCACAGTACCATCTCGACCGAGGTGATCCAGAGGAGTGTCCCGACCGAGGCGAACACCTTGGACGCGGCGAGATATATTTTATTCTTGGCTGAGATCTTTTATTTTTGGAAGGAGAGATCTTATATTTTTAGGCTGGATTTCTGGAAGGAAGATCATATATTTAGGGATTTATTTATAGGAGATAGATATATTTTATTAGGATAATATCTTTTCAAGATATTTTATCTTTGGAAGATAGTTTTCCTATATAAAGGGCTGGATTTTCCACAAATCAGCACCGGGCATCACCGGAAATCCCGCTATCATTATAGTGGTTGAAGGAAGGGAGATTGAAGGAAGGAAGTTGATAGCTTTTATAGCTTTTGTGAAGGGTTTTGTAAGGTTTTCTTATATTCCCTTCTTGTTGATTGTCTTGTTGGATTTGTTATCCAAGGAACGCTTATTTGTGATATTTGATTCAGTTATTGAAGCCTTGTTCTTAAGGTTCTTGTGTTCAAATATTCACTTTCTTCCCATATATTTGATTATTGCTTTTATGATGATGAGTGGCTAATTTCTTTGTGTGATTCTAGGGTGATTGGCTGAAGGTTGTGGGAAAAACAATGATAGAATAATCTTAATCCTAGTAGGACCCTGAAAGCTCGAGTCTTTATCCTTAACCCTAGAGTATCTCGTTCAGTCGATGAATATCTCGGTCGGGGTGGAATTCGTCTGACCGAGGTGACCTATCTGACCCGAAACTGAGAGTTAAGTGTTAGAGTTTGCCAAATCCTATTTTTATTACACCTTTCCTGGTTCAATGTAAGCTTAGGATGAGACTTACCCGGTAATTCCTTAGTTTGTTTACCCATGATCATAAGTGTAGGTAATAAAGGTTTATCCTTTATTGGGGTTTGAGTGTGCCTTCATTCCATCTTTGTGAGTTAGCCTGAGACTTACTCGGTAAAGGTTAATTCTATTCCCTTAGTTGGTGTGTTAGTTTGAGATTATAGTTCCTTTCCTTAGTACCTTGAGACTTGCCCGGTAATAGGTTCTTTAGGTTTGGAGTTAGTGAGTAGTGAGACTTACCCGGTGATCTATTCCACTTTAGAAATACTTTCCCTTTGCAAAATCTCAGCTTTGTCCGCTTATCTTGAGATCTTGAGTTGGAACCACAACTAGATGCTTTAATCCCTAGAATTGCATATTCCTTTAATTGACTTTTTATCATCTTTGATTGCTTTAATTGCTTTTGTAGTTAGTTGCAATATTGACTACCTATATTGGTTTTGTTTCACCTAAGTCCCTGATATCGACACCCCGGAATTCTTGCTTTTACTAAGATTGACCCGTACACTGCGGGTTCGCATCCTTGTTTTAAGCAGACATCTTGGGTTATAAATTTAAAGCTTGCACACACCATTTGGAGCGAACAACCTTGTTAAAGAGAAGAAAGATCATTCGGAAGATTTTATTGTATGAAGAGAAGATTTGGAGAAGTACGCACTTGAAGATTACGTACTCGGAAAAGATCTTAGGGTTTCATTTGAAGGCGGTTGACAACCTGTTCTTCTTTGTTCTTTGAGATTGTGAGAGATTCTTACTCTATTCTACATCCATCGAACGCAAGTTACGGTTTTGTGTTCGATTAACATTAGTTTTGTGTTTGTTATTGAGATTTCAAGGTTTTACCTTTTCTCTCTTTTATATTTGATTTTGGATTTTATTATGATGATTGTTGGCTAAAACCCTTAAGCGATTTTAATATGAAGGGTTGATAGTTGTGGCATAGATGATGGTAGATTGAACCAAAACATATTGGACCCTGAGAGTTGTGAGGAACCTCGTCGTCGAGGCTTTCCACGGCCTGTTCTTGAGTTCCACGGCCGTGGTTCTTCAAGATCCGACCGTGGTTTTCCTCTGTCGTACGTTCTTTGCTTTTGCTTTGATCCAAAGTTAAAGATTTGCTTTAACCTAGCCTTGGCTTACCTTTTCTAGGTAGTAGTGAGACTCAACATCCTCTACTTCGGTTTCGATTGTCACAACCTTAACCATTTTGGCTTATCTTTGATTCCCTTGGGTTTGGGCATGGGTATTTGAGAGTTTAATCTTGTCCTTTAATTCTCTTTATAACGAGACTCAACATCCTTTATTGAGAGAGCCTTTGGGTGAGAGTTATGGGTTTTGGAACTTCACCGTACAATTCCCTACCTTAGATATATACCTTTGACATCCCGACTCTGTCCTTATACCTGTAGAACATCTTGAATCGATTGCCACAATTGGATAATTGAATCTTTAGAATCGTTGTTTTCCCAATTATCTTTACAAAAGCTTTTTATCTTGCCGGACAATTTACGAACTGAATTTGATCCCCCAAATCCCTGAGTTCGATACTCTGAAATTCTTGTTTTACTATACCGATCCGTACACTGTGGGTTCGCTTTGCTTGATTTCAGTTTTTATAAATTTAAGACTTAGCGACGCATACTTTCGAGCGAACAAGTTTTTGGCACCGTTGCTGGGGATTTGGTCTAGGCAAAATTCGGTTTTCGGTTGTGGGGCTTGAGAGATTTTGCTCTTGTTATTTGATCTATCTACCTTAGTGATTTTGCAGATTTCTCTTTAGGTATATGCGAAGGTCTCGAATTGCGAAAGACCTCGTTCCTTTTTATCCTGAACTGGAGAAAACTCTAAGGAAACGGTTAAGGGAGAAGAAGATGTTGGAACACAATTAAAAGAGTCTTCAAGAGGAGTTGGATGAAACTCGAGCTCTTCTTAATACAAGTGAAAGAAGACGTATTCAGGAACAAGATGTACCTCGTACTGATATGGAGCGAGTACAAATTCAAATGGATGAACTCAAGGCGATGTTTTTACAACAAAAGTTAGATAAAGGCGCCAGGAGTAAGAGAGTAGAATCATCTGATGATGATTCCATTCCGGAGCAAAAGGAAATACCACCATTTAATCCTCCTGTCTATGTTGATCCTCGCGCTCATGTTAGAGATGTGAGAGCTTCTAATGTCGTGGCTGAACCACGAACTCTTGGGTAACGTATGGATCCGATTCAGCAACCACGCCGTCTAGGTGTGAATCTTGGAGATCTGGATGAGCATGACTATGGTTTTGCCCTCAAGTCATTAGAAGCTCTCGCATCTCTAACATGAGCGCGAGGACAAAGCCTTAGCTTGGTATCAAGCTCTCGCATCTCTAACATGAACCACGAACTCTTGGGTAACGTATGGAAGTTGAATCTCCACATCAACATCTACAAAATTATGAGATTCTTATAGAGACTTTGAAGCCTCAAACAGTTGCCAACAACAACGAAAAGTTGAGACCATTCTTATTCTCTTTGAAGGACAAAGCCTTAGCTTGGTATCAAGATCTTCTATTGGATTACCCGCACCATGGCATTTCAAAGCTGGAATTATTGGAGATTTACTACAAAGGATTGGATGTGGAAACACAATTCAAACTTCAATCCCTTTCTTGTGGAACATTTATCGATATGAGAGAAGATGATGCTTGGGATTCCATTGAGAAGCAAGCTCTAGTGATTTAGAAGTATTCCCATAGGAAAGATGATGGTGGGAATCGAGATTCCGGAGAGCTGGGAGCAAAATTAAATCCAGCATCCCAAGCTCAAATTTTCTCCCTAGACAATTAGATTAAGGAGTTGAAGGAAGTTATAATATCCAGCCTCCAAAAGACAAAGGAGTACGATGTTGGCTATCTAGGAAGGGACAACCATCAAGGGAATAGGAATAACAACCGGAACAATAATTGGAACAAAAATAACAGGAACTCCAACAACCATTGGAGATCCAACCAACAAAATCCCGGTAATCCTTATTCCCATACTGAAAATGCACTAACATCACCATCTTCTTCTAATTCTTTGAAAAGTCAAAGACAAACTTTCAATAGTTCGAACCAGCTGGAGAAGGATAAATTGGATGCGATGATGGAAACAATCTTGGGGAAGATCCAAGGAATGGAAAATCACATTACATCGATTTCTAAAGCACAAAAATCTATAGAAAATCAAGTATTCAGCAAGGCCGGAGAAGTTCTTGGAGATCAAGGGAAGCTTCCCGGAAAAACGGAGGATAATCCAAAAGGGAGGGTGATGGCAATTACAACAAGAAGTTGTGTAACAATCACCGACCCGCAGCCCAAATTCGTTGAAGTTCCCATTGAAAAGGAGAAAGAGAAGGAAAAGGAGAAGGAAGATGTCTATGTTCCTCCTCCATCTTATAAACCTCCTTTGCCATTCCCGCAATCTAGAGCGAGAGCGCGTCTAGACAAGCATTTCGGTAAGTTTGTTGATTTCATGAGCAAACTGCATATTAACATACCTTTTCTTGATGCGATTTAGGTAGGCCCACTTATGGGAAGTTCTTGAAAGAGATCTTCTCTAACAATAGGAAGTTGGAAGACTTTGGTGAAGTCAAGATGAGTTCGGAGTCTTCGGAGCTCATTAAAACGATGACAGAAAAGATGCCCCCAAAGCTGCGAGATACAGGGTCGTTTTGCATACCAATAGGAGTAGGAGAAGTCACATATGATGCACTTTGTGACTTGGGAGCAAGTGTGAGCATTATTCCACTTGCTTTATGTAGAAAGGTTGGTTTAGGTGAACCTAAACCGGTGAAGATGACGTTGTAGATGGCGGATCAATCGATTACTCGACCCGTTGGAATCATTGAAGACGTCCCGGTTAAGCTCGGTAAATTCTATATCCCTATAGATTTTGTTGTGCTTGACATTCCTGCAGATTGTCCGGTCCCGATCATACTCGAGAGACCTTTTCTTGCAACTTCCGGCTGTATGTTTGATTGCAAGAATCGCTAGATTAGCCTTCGATATTGGAGAAGAGAAGGTTGAATATGTTCTCAAAACTTTGACAAAAGAACCAGCACTTGGAGAGGATATGCTCAACATTTATGATGAAGAGGTATCTAGAGAGGAAGTGAGTTTGATCTTGTTCAAAGATCCGTTGCAAAAGGTTATAACTATGAGCATCATGGAAAAGGGAGCAGAAGAGGATTGTAACACTGAGATTGATGCTTTGGAAGAGTTAGAAGAACTGCAAGTTGAAGAATTCGAAAAATTGTACGATGGTTCGGAAAACACCACAAACCACGGTCAGTCGTGTTTTTCCACGGGCGTGGTTTCATCAATTCCACCCGTGGAAATTATGTCGAGAGTAGAGATTTAATTGACATGCAATTCCACGGCCCCAAAGACACCTTCCACGGCCATGAAAGTAACAGTGACACCGTGGAATTGGATAACGCTGAAGAAAATTCCGTTCTTTCTACAAATGTTCTTGATTATTCTTCCACCACTACCACACCCTTGGATATTTCCAAGGAGACCTCAGACAACCCTCACAACACTCCAAAGGCATCTACAACCTTGGAATTGAAACCACTTCCTGCACATCTAGGTATCCATTTCTTGGAACTAATTCTACGTTTCCCATCATAGTTAGTTTCAGTTTAAGTGAAGATGAGCATGATAAGCTTATGATTGCTTTGAGGAAACATAGAAAAGCTCTAGGCTACACCATAAAAGATCTTGTAGGAATTAAACCATCTTTATGTATGCACAAGATACTAATGGAAGAGGATTATAAGCCTTCACATCAACCTCAACGACGGTTAAACCCGATCATGAAAGAGGTCGTGAAGAAGGAGATCCTTAAATTGCTTGATGCAGGTATCATATTCCCGATTTCCGATAGCAAGTGGGTGAGCCCTGTTCAAGTTGTCCCAAGAAGGGAGGAATGACCGTTGTGGCCAACAAGAACAATGAACTCATTCCAACAAGAACGGTGACAAGATGGAGGATGTGTATAGACTACCGCAAGCTGAACAATGCGACGAGGAAGGATCACTTCCCGTTGCCATTCATTGATCAAATGCTTGAGAGGTTAGCACAACACTCTTACTTTTGCTATCTTGACGGTTATAGTGGTTTCTTTCAGATTCCGATTCATCCGGACGATCAAGAAAAGACCACATTCACGTGCCCATGGGGTACGTTTGCTTATAGGAGGACGCCATTCGGATTGTGCAACGCTCCAGCCACCTTTTAAAGGTGTATGATGGACATCTTTTCAGAGTACATCGAGGAAATCATGGAGGTTTTATGGATGATTTTTCTGTTTATGGTTCCTCATTTGAGAATTGTCTTGCTAACCTATCTCTTGTTTTACAAAGGTGTGAAGATACGAACCTAGTTCTAAATTGAGAGAAGTGTCACTTTATGGTTAAGGAAGGCATTGTTTTAGGACACTTGATCTCTAATAGAGGGATTGAGGTCGACAAGGCTAAGATTGAGACGATAGAGAAGCTTCCTCCTCCATCTTCGGTGAAGGGGATTAGAAGTTTTCTAGGACATGCTGGATTCTATAGGAGAATTATTAAGAACTTTTCAAAAATATCTAAACCGTTGACTAATCTATTGACGAAGGATGTTGTCTTCGAATTTTTGAAAGAGTGTTTGGATGTTTTTTACAAGATTCAAGAAGCTCTAATCTCAGCCCCAATAATTCAGCCTCCTGATTGGAGTCTTCCATTCGATGTCATGTGCGATGCAAGTGACGTAGTTGTAGGAGCGGTGCTTGGACAAAAGAAAGACGGACGCACTCACACCATCTATTACGCTAGCAAGACGCTAGATGAAGCTCAGCTCAACTATGCTATAACGGAAAAGGAGTTTCTTGTTGTTGTATATGCCTTTGAAAAGTTTCGTTCCTATCTTGTAGGAGCGAAGGTGATTGTATGGACGGATCATTCAGCAATTCGGTATTTACTTGCCAAGAAAGATGCAAAGCCAAGGCTGATTAGGTGGATTCTCCTCCTTCAAGAGTTCGATCTTGAGATATGTGACAAGAAAAGATCCGAAAATTCTGTTGCGGATCACTTGAGTTGTCTACCACATGTTACAAGTAATGACTTTCCTATTGATTACTCTTTCCCGGAAAAAAAATTGCATCTAATGGAAGAGTGGATCGATCATATTTCTAGATGTAATGAACCTTGGTTTGCTAATTTTGTGAATTATTTGGTTTGTCAGGAAATACCTCCCGGACTATCCTACGCACAAAGAAAGAAGTTCTTTAAGAATGTCCTCCAATACTATTGGAATGAACCTCTACTCTTCAAGAGAGGTCCTGATGGCATCATTAGAAGATGTCTGCCAGAAGACGAAATACAAAGTGTCATTCGTCATAGTCATTCGGTTCCTTGTGGAGGACACACTAGCTCTCACAAGACTAGCGCTAAGGTATTACAATCCGGATTCTTTTGGCCTACATTATTTAAGGATGTAAAAACCTTTATTGCTTGTTGTGATGCTTGTCAAAGAACAGGGAACATATCTAGGAGGAGTGAAATGCCTCTCAACAACATCCAAGAAGTGGAAATCTTTGACGTTTGGGGAGTTGACTTCATGGGACCATTCCCATCATCTTGTGATAACCAATACATACTTCTAGTTGTAGATTATGTTTCAAGATGGGTTGAAGCTATTGCCTCTCCAACTAATGATGCAATGGTGGTTGTTAGGTTCTTTAATTGACCTATTTTCCCAAGGTTTGGGACACCCCGAACCATCATTAGTGACGAAGGATCACACTTCATTTCCCGTCAATTTGAAGCTCTACTAGCTAAGTATGGGGTGACTCACAAGATCGCCACACCCTACCATCCACAAACAAGTGGAGAAATGAAGATTTCTAATAGGGAGATCAAAGGAATTCTGGAGAAAATGGTGTCAAATACAAAGAAGGATTGGTCGTTAAAGCTGGATGACGCATTATGGGCGTATAGAACGGCATACAAGACTCACATTGGCACAACACCATACAATCTTGTGTATGGGAAATCTTGTCATCTTCCAGTGGAGCTAGAACATAAGGCGTATTGGATTGTTAAGTGGTTGAAATTTGGCATGAAAGGTGTAACACCCCAAATTCTGAGAACTCGGGGAGCTACTAGTTAGGACCTCACAATGGGTCCCTACCTTAGTTTGACAATAATTTTACTTGGATCTTACAACAAGGCACAAAAGTATTAAAACATTTGAAAACTTTAAACAATATATACATGAAGGATATGTATCAGCCTTACAAAGCAACGGTACTAAAACGGCGCATATAAAGAACATAAGACAACCTCGCCCCCAACTAAAAGAGTACGTGGACCCGACTGACCATTTCCTCCGGATCTCTCTACAACTGTCTTAACCTACAAGGCATCTACAAATGGTATAAAACCGTTAGCTAACATTCTATGCATAAGTATAAAGGTAAAAGCACAAACACACAACATACACAATCAACATGCAACAATCAATCCTTTTATTATCTTTAATTAGGTGATATGTCATTACTAATGATACTTATTTTGTGACACGAGGGATTCCCAAACCTCGCCCCTGTCCCCGTTTACCAACGCGGAATGGTACTAATGCATTTGACCGTCTACCTGACTGGGCTGGTCGCAGGGAACCTCCTAGACTCTCGCAAGAGCTAGGCAGATGATGTCACGACCCGTTATCATACACTTGGGTCAATTATAAAATATATTAAAGTCGGTCTATTCCGGTTTCGTTATTTATCTTAACTAACAAACACCACTCATACACATCACACTCATACAAGAAGCCAGCTAAGTAAGTCCATGGACTTACCTGAATCAGATCTCGACTTTCTAATTCGTAAATCGATCTGTACAGTAGGAATTCAGTGACCTGTCAAAGGAGGCAAGTGTGTCAACACACTTTCTAGGTGATTAGAAGTCTAAGACTTCTAAGATAGCATGTCTTAATAGAACGGAATTGATTAATGTATTAATTTATGGTAAAATGATCATTTTACCCTTGGTCCCGAAACTTCTAAAAATTCCATAATTTATGTCTAAACTCTTATTTGAGACTAAAATGTCATATTCTAACTCCTAAAGATGAGTTTGGTTACAAACTGACAATTTACACATTCTTCTTATTTTCCGAAAGGTCATTAAGGTCCAACTTCGGCTTCAAATATAAAACTCGAATAAATTTATAAAATTTCCGAAATAATTCCTTAGGTCCTCTATGATATCCCATCTACTCATAGGAGCAAGAATTTCTGAAAATTGTTAAAGCATCACTTCTACAAAAATTTCTAAAGTTGGTTACAACACTTAACAAACAGCACACTGTCTTAACTTTGAAAAATCATAACTCCTAAACTACTCGCTGGATTTATCCCAAATTTTGATATGTTCTACTATAAAATCTTATCTATAATATATCCAAAATTCAGCCGCAAAGGAGATCAAAAGCCTATTTAAAACTATCTCACAAAACTGCATCACAAGCACCTTTCCTCAACACTTAGAAATTTCAGCACAACAGAAAAACTGCTTACGACTCAATCTTTGAAAAATCATACATCCCAAACCACTCGCTGGATTCCTCCCAAATTTTAATATGTTCTACAACAATATGTCAACTATATCATATCCAAAATTTAAACCCAACGGAGATCAAGAGCTTATTCAAAACCATCTCACAAAACAGCATCACCAGCTATTTTCCCCAACACTCAGCACATTTATAAAAACTGCATGAGGCGTCAACTTTGGAACACCATAACTCTCAAACCGTAGCTCGGATTCCTCTCAAATTTTAGATGTTATACTATAAAATATCAACTAAAACATATCCGAAAATCAGCAGTAAAGGTGGAGTCTAACCTACCCAAAACTGGAGCCGAAGTTGACTGTTCTTCACTTCCGAAAACTCAGCAAACACCTCAGCTGTCCAAGTAAATCTTCTAAGGCTGTTAAGGTCGGCTTGGAGACACAACGAGTGCTTACATCAGCATATATATATTAAGGGTAACGCAAAGAGAAGGGTTAGGAAGGACGATATAGATCTTACTCGATTCCATGTTTCGAAGGGGTGAAGGGAACAACACCGGTTATTGTTGTTAGAGTCTGTGACTGCGGTAGAGGAAGGAGCGGAGCTGGCCCTAAAGGCACCCTCACAACCAAGAGAAGGGCGCACCAGCCGTCCCTGCAGTGGAGGCTCCTGGACGCCTGCTGCGGTCGCTCGACATGGAGGATCGGAGAGAAGGCTCGTCCCCCAGCCTGCTGGAGTCGACGGAAGAGGGAGAGTAACCTTCCTGGTGTCGTTGTTGGAGTCGGCTGAAGGGGCAGCGCAAGCCTTCCTACGCGGTTGGAGGTCTGCGGCGCACACGAGCCCTGCAAGGAGCCCTGGTGGTGGACGGTTGCGCGCAGGAGGTGCGGTTGTTGTCGGCGCCGTCCTGGGGTGGAGGAGGAGGAGGCGGCTAGAGCAGTGCGAGGGAGGGCAGCGGCCTGGCGTGGAGGAAGAGGAGCGCCGGTATTGGAGGCGATTTACGTGGGAGAGAGAAGGGAAGGGTTTGCAAGGGTACGGTTAAACGGCTACAACGCTTCACTGTTGGGCTTCGTGGACTGGCGAGGAAGGAGAACAGCGCGTGGGCCTGCACGGATCTGGGCTGTCATCTACTGGATCCCGATGGGCTGTTGCATCCTTGGCTGGCTGGAACAAAGGAAGGTGGGCTGAGGTAAGGTAAAGGTTGGGCTGAAACAAGGTAAAAATAAGAGTGGGCTGATGTTGTCAAGGCCTTGTCAAAACTCGTCATGGCTTCGTCAAGCCCATGCATGACTTCGTCACATAGTTGTTGGGCTTCGTCATGACCTCGTCTCAGCTCTGTCATGGTCTCGTCACAGTTTTGTCACAGTCTCGTCGCAGCCTTGTCATGATCTCGTCTAAAGTCGTCGTTAAGGATTAATTATAAGAATTAGGGTTTGATATAATTCTATCATTTTGTGTGAATTAATTTCTACATAAAATAATAAATAATTATAAGAATTAGGGTTTGATATAATTCTATCGTTTTATGTGAATTAAATTCTACATAAAATGATAAAATTTGTGAAGAAAGAAATACTAGATAGAATGGGAACCGTCAACGGCTCGAAGTCCGAATTGATTCGGAATTAAACGGAATAAAAATTCCGGATATTACATCATTACCCCCTTAAAATAAGTTTCGTCCCGAAACTTAGAACAAGATATTTAATCAAACGACTTCAATAGTTAAACTTGTATATCCTAGTCTCACTAAATTTTTATTTCGTTTTCTAAACTCCTCTAACCCTATGAAAGCGTAACGAAAAATCCGGTCGTTACATCAGATCCCCCTCAAAATAAGTTTTGTCCCGAAACTTAGGATAGGACAATCCTTATCACCCTTTAAGGCACTAAATGGGTGTGTTTGATCACTACACAAAAGTCTCGTCGTTTCCACATCTAAGTTTCCCGCACATTAAGGCTACCAAAAGCACACATCACAGACTAAACACTCAATCATGAAATAAACAAGTAGTCAAACAATATCACACATACAAGGTCAAGCCCTAACTTGCCACTCCCGAGGTTACAACTATCGCTACATAGGTGTTTGAAATGTTACGTCTCTTACTATCCCCAATATCTTTGGTAGCCTTATCAGCTTTTCCTAAAACCACTGAATCTTAAATCTTTCAGGTACTTAGATCACAAGCACCTGCTACCAAGTTCTAGAGTGGTTACCGGATATTTCACCGGTATCATCCGGCTCAACTGTCTGATCCTCTAATGTGATGACCTACTATCTCTCCAACTGAAATTCTCAACTCAATTCCCAAACTTAGTCCCGTGGAAAACTGAAGCTACACTCTCCAATAGGGTGAGGAATACTAGTCCATCAGTCAATTTTAAACCGCTTTAAAACTTCCAATGGTTGCTTTACACAACTCACTTCCAGATCCTTTGATGACCCTACGGAAAATGGTCTATTCAACTTTCTTCTCTTCGTTATGACCACTTGCTTCCGGCCTTCTGCTGAGGTTCTGACTACACAATCAGGCCAAAGGTCTTGGACATCAACCAACACTTTACTAAGTACCTCATGCTCTTCATATCATGACCTACTTGGTCTTAACTTTTAATATTACTCAGTCATCGTATTCTTCAGGTAAGGAATCGTCACATTTACCCTTTTCAGGTCTAACACTCCACACAACTAAAAATCAAATCTAGTGGTCATCCTCTTCGTTCACTTGGCATTAGTATATCATTTATAGATCTCTACTATATCGTTTGCTCAAACTTAGGCTTCTCACACATTTTCCAAGGTCTTAAATGACCTAGAATATGTCCGGAATGACGGTATTAGACACAAAGTGATCTCCTATCACCGTTATTTGATCTTAACTACTCAATAATTGTTAACATACCATCAGCAGTGCACTCTTTTAATCACCATGGTTATCAGACCAATAATATCCCTTTGACACAAAAGCAACTCGGATCCGTTCCGACATAACATTACACATAAAATCTACTCCGAAATTATGCTTTCTTTAAGCACGGTTACTAGGTTGCAAGTATGCTCCTGTCGCTTCTCTTTCTTATGTATCTTCGACTCTGGATGGTAGTTACTCACTTTGAGCTTTCTAGTGCAGGTCATGCACAATACTTTTATTACATCATTAATTCTTTCCTAATCCATCCAGAAAACTCAGTCAAGAGTATTCCATTAGTATGGAAGTCCAAAACTACTTGTCTGGCAACATGTAACAAAGCCATCACTCTTCACTCGGATCCATAATAGGGTACCAGTCTCCTTCTATTAACTCTACATGTCCATAAGTTTCCGTACAACATTTCCAGTCACTCACATAGCCTATCTCACGTTTCTTCTAACTAGAATGCATTTCTCCAACTATCACCATCTTAAACTCGACACGACATCCATCAGTACCCTTGAGCTTCTTGTTTGTGGGTTAGGACCCACCTACGCTTCCGCTGCGCCACTCTGCTTATCCTGTTGTCACTTATTAATCCTAAGGACCTTTTCTGTAAGTATAAAATGATTGACCTCAAAACTCTTTCTTCCAATTACACCATGAGTCGTATACGGATGAAGTACCAAGTACCTTCTTTACTTGCCTTAAGAAAATAAAACAACGATTGAAAAGCAACTTCTTCCGCTTACTTTCTTAATTCTTCTACCACGGATCCAAAATCTCTGAATTGACCGGAGTTTGATCTTAACTAGCCAAGAGGTAACCCTTAAAACGTTTCTCTTTATACCTTTAATTCATCCAAGAAGGTTGTAGTTGCCTACTTGAGGGAATCCTCTAAGGTGTCGGTAAAGCTACTCCATAGATCCACAGTCACAAATATCTCTTCTTAATGGCACATAACTCGTCAATACCCAACAATACTTGCACGTTCTTGGTTGACATCGGTCAGTCTATAATTGACTTATCTCAATTTCATATCTCTACTGGTATTAAAATTTTGGTGCACATCACCTACTAGATTAATCCTTTTATCCTCCTTTTTCGTCTTATCTTTCACTCTTCTGCTTCCTTTGGAACAACTCTCTTTCTCAAGTCTCACTGTGCCATTCGCCTGACGTCAAAAGTTGTTCCTAACACTCCACGATAGATTGTAAGCGTCTTGTAGTTCCGATGACTTTTAATTACCTCCCAATTGTAGTCCTTTTACAAGGAGCGTCTGTGTTAATGACCTATGTTCTGTTATAAATGGGGGTTACTGTTCACCACTTAGCGTGCGTGCAATCAAGCTTTAAATTTATAAAACTGAAATTAAGCAAGCGAACCCGCAGTGTACGGATCGACGTAGTTAAGCAAGAATTCCAGAGTATCGAACACAGGGATTTGGGGAGAATAAATTCGATCGTAGGTTATCAAGCAAATGAATGTAAGAGCTTTGCAAATTATTGGGAAAACAACAATCCTAAAGATCCAAGTATCCAGCTGTGGCAATCAATTGAAGATATACTAAAGATGTAAGGACAGAGTTGAAATATGTAAAGGTATACTAATATAAGGTAATCGTACGGTGAAGTTCCAAAAACCTTATATGACTCACCTACAAGAAACTCTTTATACAGGTTGTTGAGGCTTCAATATAGAAAGGTTCTAAAGGCAAGAATTAATGTCAAATACCCAAACTTGTAATCCAAGGATCAAGACTAACTTAACCGATTACGGTTGTGACACTCACAATCGAGGTAGAGGTTGTTGAGGCTTCACTACCACCTAGAAAAGGCAAGCCTAAACTAAGTTAAAGCAAACATTTAACTTTGGATTAAAGTAAAAGCAGGTTCGTAGACTTAAGGGAAATCACGGGTAGTTCTTGAGGTTCCACGGCCGTGGACTTCAAGAACAGGCCGTATTTTAGGGTTGCCGACGATTCTCTCTAACTCTCAGGGTCCAATCTGTTTACGATCGATCTATCATCATCTAAGCCACAACTATCAACCCTTCACCTTAGAATTGTTAAGGGTTTTTAGCCAACAATAGTCATTATGATATCAAATTCAAGGTTTAAAAGATTGAAAGATGAAAACTTCCGAAAACTTCCAATAAACTTCAAACCAATCTCAATGTCACAATCAAGAACAAATATCGTCGCTAGATTCGGAATAGAACAAACAAACACAATATTAGATAAGAAGGAAGAACGGGATGTCAATCCGTCTTCTAAATCAAACCTAAACAAGAGAAATCTTCTTGTAATTAACCTTCCGAATCTTCGATCTTCCGTTAATCCGGAAATCTCTATCACAATCTCCACCAAGTGCGAGATTAGGGCAACTCCAAAGATGAGCGCAAGTACGTCTTTTGCAAAGTCGCAAAGATCTCTAAGCGGGGGTCTAAGCGAAGGTGCAAGCGTAAGCTTAAAGCGAGGTGAGGGAATCTCTCTTCGTCCGTCCTTTTATAGTGTATGATGAAGTAGCGGCCCGGCCCAATCTTTTTAAAAGATCGTGGCTTAAAGTGTGGTGAAAAAGATCGCCAAGATCACGGTCGTGGAAGGTTCCACGACCGTAATTTAGAGTGTGGAATTCAACACGGTTTGAACACATGATTCCACAACCGTAGAATCCACTGGAATGAATCACGCTTTACTTGCTAGGGTTCCACGGCCGTGGAACTGAACGTGGAAAGTAGTACGGCCGTATTTTAGAGCGTGGTGTAGGGCAAGAACGTGATTCTTCCCTAGCCTCGTGCATTCCATAAGTTGACACTCATTTTGCTCCTAAGAATGCCCTCAATCCATGGACATACTCAATCAACTCATCTTTGCTAAATTCCGTTCGGAAATGGCTCTCAATCACCTATAATCAACATAAAGCTTGTGTAGACATCCATATCGACAATATAGGCAAACTAGCTCACAAATGCAACAATGCTCAATCAAAGACTATCAATATGAATCAATTACGCTTAGAAAACATGCCTAAAATATCACAATATTTCATGCTAACAAATAACCCCATACTTAACACTTGCTTGTCCCTAAGCAAGGTATTTCAAAAGCTTTAAAACAAGAGTTAGGATGAAATATGTGTACCTTCTCAAAGCAATACTTCTTTTGGAGGAATGTGCCTTCTAAAGAATAGATCATTCTCAAATCTTGCTTCAATCGTTTATAGACTTTCATACACTTAATCAAAGAGTAAAGAGTAAAGAAAACTCATGAATCAATCAAACTTCCATACAAGCATCATAACCTTCAAACATTATCAAAATCAATCATAAGAAACTTCAATTTAGATCACCAAGTCATATAACATTCTTTTGATCTTAAGGACTTTCAAAGAAGAGGTCTTAGAGTGTGGAAAGGAAAGGAAACTTTAAGGAATGTGGTGCATGAATCCGGGAAAGTGGACAACTACTCCTTCTTCTTCCTTTGCGGTTTCCACAACACTTCAACTTAGAGCTTCGCTCTCTTCCTTTCATTTTTCGACTTTACTTTTGGAGTTATGGACAGAGGTGCACAAAAACTGAAGCCTAGGAGATTGGCGTTTCTCAATTTTTATGAGATGCCTCAAACCCTCAAACTGATTTCTCATCTCCTCCTCCTCAACTACTGGCGGTGGTGGAACATACGGAGGAGCTGCAATCCTGTTCGCATGCATAGCAGCGAACGTCTCCTTCTAATTATGGCGTCCAGCCATAATGGAGTACTCCTGCAGCCACTCAATACCCCTACCGGTCCTGCTCTCCCAAGGCATGGCCGCATAAGGCGGACCTCTATGTGTGGGGAAGATGAGCCCTCTAGTCATGAAGGCATGAAGTCCTAGGGGTACGGCTGGTATACGGGTACAGGCAGAAAAATCAACACCCAAACTCCTAGCAAGGTGGGTAACTATCCCACCGTATCCAATGTTGCCCTTCCTCTTGTTCTTGAGCTTGCTCATAGTAGCAGCTAAGAGGGTGGCACAGTCATCTCGGCGCCCATACAGCATGGAATACAGCAAAAAGAGCTCATCCGTCTTGATCTTTTGGGGCGTCTCCGTCCGAGGAAAGAGACACTCCGAAAGAACACGGTGAGCAATCTTCAAGGCCAAGTGATACATCAACTTGGCCTTGGTATCAGCAGGTTGCCAACGGTCCTCGCTGGCGTAGATCATTGCTACCACCTCCCAAAAGTCCTTGGCATAAACGCCACTAGGAAAGCGACCGTTAAAGGTCTCATGGAACCCAAAGAAGGTCCCAAACTCACGGATGCTAAAGTCATAGTTTCTTTCCATAAGACGGAAAGAAACGGTCCTATCTATGTGGCTATGCTCGAAAGAAGTCACAACCTCCCTGGTAATCTCCTCATAAGCGTCTTCTCGGATAGCCGAGAAGACAACTAGTCCGGCTCTATCCAAGAGCCAAGTAAGGTCATCTACGATGTTAAGAGGAGTTAGCTCCTCTAACAGCAGGTACCTAGGACCTATCACAACCCTCTCCTCGATCCTCTCAAATGCAGCAAGGTGATCCTCATGTATAGTCGGTACTCTAGGGCTAGGAGGTGAGGGTGATGAAGGTGAAGATGGAGGTGAAGGGGAAGAGGGTGGTGGTGCTCTAGAGGATGAAGAAGAAGAGGGATTACCCTTCCTCTTCTTGTTCTGATCATTCTTTTTCTCCTTAATCCTCCCTGAAACTCTCCTTACGAAATCCATCACTGTCAAAAATCACGGTCTGTTCTAACCTTTCCACGGCCGTGGTTCTTCCAGGAACCGTGGTTCGTCTCAGTTTTTCGCAAATCTCAGAATTCAACACTCAATCTCAACAATCAGGCAGCCCTAATCTAATTCCTTCCAATTTCAGTCAGTTCTTCCTAAAATTTCTAACAAAAACGAACCAAATCGACAAAGATCAAGAAGAGTGGAAAAACCTAGGTTTCGGATTTTGAAATCCGAATTGTGCGTCCCTTGGTGAATTGCCGCTCGATTTGTCGCTTGGATCTTGTTGGTGGTCGAATATGCTTCAATTTGGAAAGAAGAATCGTTGAAAACGATTAAGAAACGAGAAATTGGAGGAGGGGGCGTGGATTCGGCGTTTAGGTCGTGGAAGAGGTGTTTGTGGAGTGATTTTTGTGAAGAATATGGTTTATATAGTCACAGGCAAAATTTTGAAAATCACGGTCTGTCGGGGTGTTCCACGGCCGTGGAATTGTACGGAACCGTGGTTTTGGTGATTTTTCAAAGGCTTTTGGAAATCACGGTCACTGTAGCTGTCACGACCGTGGTTTAGGCCGTGGAACTCTCTGTAAAACTCCAAAGTCCAAGTTTCGTCACTTTTCTTCAACATTATCCCTTCCTTCTCCTTTTCCATCGTTCCTACATCCAAAAACACGAACATACCGGAAGGAATCGAGGCAAAACAAAGCAAAAACGTCTATACTAAGCTAAACTATGAATTGAAAACAAAAATAAAAATGCAATACCTTGGGTTGCCTCCCAAGAAGCGCTTTGTTTAAGGTCCGTAGCTAGACCAATCTTGCACTTATTCGAGTGCGGTAGGCGCGAACTCTTCAGCTTGGAGTTCCGGCGTACACTTCTTAAGTCGTTGGCCGTTCACCTTAAAGCTTCCGCCCGCTTCACCCCATACTTCAACTGCACCATGGGGGAAAATACGCTTAATTACAAAAGGTCCGGTCCAACGAGACTTAAGCTTACCTGGAAAGAGACGAAGCCTTGAATTGAAGAGGAGAACTTGATCTCCTTCTTTGAAGTCCTTTGGAATGATATGCTTATCATGCCAACGCTTTGCTCTCTCCTTATAGATCTTAGCGTTTTCATAAGCGTTCAAGCGGAGTTCGTCCAGCTCATTAAGGTCTAGGAGACGCTTCTCTCCCGCTTCCTTCATGCTGAAATTCAACCACTTGATAGCCCAAAACGCTTTGTGCTCCAACTCTACCGGCAAGTGACAAGACTTCCCAACACAAGGTTGTATGGTGTGGTTCCTATGGGAGTCTTGTATGCAGTCCGGTATGCCCACAATGCATCGTCAAGCTTCAAAGACCAATCCTTTCTAGTCCTTGAAACCGTCTTCTCTAAGATTCCTTTGATCTCCCTATTTGAGATCTCAACTTGTCCACTTGTTTGTGGATGGTAAGGGGTAGCGATCTTGTGAGTAACCCCATACTTAGCTAGAAGAGCTTCAAAGCGCCGGGCAATGAAGTGAGAACCTCCATCACTAATGATAGTCCTTGGCGTCCCAAATCGCGGGAAGATGGTCTTGTTAAAGAACTTAACCACCACCATGGCATCATTGGTGGGAGAGGCAATTGCTTCCACCCATCTAGAAACATAATCTACCGCTAATAGTATGTATTGGTTTCCACAAGAGGATGGGAATGGTCCCATAAAATCTACTCCCCAAACATCGAAAATCTACACCTCTTGGATATTGTTGAGGGGCATCTCATTCCTCCTAGAGATATTACCTGTTCTTTGACAAGCATCGCAGCAAGAAACAAAGGATTGCACATCTCTAAATAAAGTAGGCCAAAAGAATCCGGATTGCAATACCTTTGCGCTAGTCTTGTTCGAACTAGCGTGTCCTCCACAAGGTAGTGAATGACAATGACGGATGACACTTTGCATCTCATCTTCCGGCACACATCGCCGAATGATGCCATCCGGACCTCTCTTAAAGAGGAGAGGTTCGTTCCAAAAGTATTCCCGGACATCCTTAAAGAACTTCTTCCTTTGTGCGTAGGATAATCCGGGCGGTATCTCCTGACAAACCAAATAGTTAACAAAATCAGCAAACCATGGTTCGTTACCTTTGGAGATCACATCGATGCACTCCTCAATAATGTGTAGGTGTTCGTCCGGGAAGGAGTCGTCGATGGGTAAATGGTCGTCCTCTAGATGTGTTAGGCGACTCAAATGATCCGCAACAGAATTTTCTGAACCTTTCTTGTCGCGGATCTCAAGATCGAATTCTTGTAGGAGAAGAATCCATCTAATTAGCCTTGGCTTCGCATCTTTCTTCGTAAGGAGGTACCGGATCGCAGCATGATCCGTGTAGACAATCACCGTTGCACCTACAAGATAAGAGCAAAACTTGTCAATAACATAGACAATGGCTAAAAACTCTTTTTCGGTAGTGGCGTAGTTGAGCTGCGCTTCATCTAGCGTCTTGCTAGCATAGTATATGGCATGGGTTCGTCCTTCTTTTCGTTGTCCAAGAACAGCTCCAATGGCTACGTCACTAGCATCGCACATAATCTCAAAGGGAAGAGTCCAATCCGGAGGTTGGATAATAGGTGCTGAAATTAGAGCTTGCCGAATGGTGTTAAACGCATCCAAACATTCCTGCGAAAACTCAAAAACCGCATCCTTCATCAATAGATTAGTGAGAGGTTTTGATATCTTAGAAAAGTCTTTAATAAAACGTCTATAAAATCCAGCATGTCCTAGGAAACTTCTTATCCCTTTCACCGAAGTTGGGGGAGGAAGCTTCTCTATGGTCTCTATCTTAGCTTTATCTACTTCTATCCCTCTACTAGAGATTAAGTGACCTAATACAATTCCTTCCTTAACCATAAATTGACACTTCTCCCAATTAAGAACTAGGTTAGTGTCTTCACTCCTTTGCAAAACAAGAGAAAGGTTAGAAAGGCAATCGTTAAAAGAGGAACCGTATACGGAGAAGTCGTCCATGAAGACTTCCATGATTTCCTCTATGTATTCGGAGAAGATGGCCATCATGCACCGTTGAAAGGTGGCTGGGGCATTACAAAGCCCGAACGGCATTCTCCTATAAGCAAACGTACCCCATGGGCACGTGAATGTGGTCTTCTCTTGATCATCCGGGTGTATCGGGATCTGAAAGAAACCACTATAACCGTCAAGATAGCAAAAATGCGAATGTTGTGCTAACCTTTCAAGCATTTGATCGATGAATGGCAATGGGAAGTGATCCTTCCTCGTTGCGTTGTTGAGCTTGCGGTAGTCTATGCACATCCGCCATCCTGTTACGGTTCGGGTAGGAATGAGTTCGTTGTTCTTGTTGGTGATGACCGTCATTCCTCCCTTCTTCGGAACTACTTGAACCGGACTCACCCACTTACTATCAGAGATAGGGTAGATGATACCTGCATCAAGAAGCTTAAGAATTTCCTTCTTGACAACCTCCTTCATGGTCGGATTCAACCGCCTTTGAGGTTGTCTTGAAGTTCTAAAATCTTCCTCCATTAGTATCTTATGCATGCATAGGGAGGGTTTAATTCCTACTAAGTCCTCAATAGTGTAGCCTAAAGCTTTTCTATGTTTCCTAAGGACAATCATGAGCTGATCATGTTCATCTATGCTTAGATCGGAACTAACAATAACCGGAAAGGTAGAATTAGATCCTAGAAAAGCGTACCTTAGATAAGTAGGAAGTGGTTTGAGTTCCATTGCTTTCGGAGCTTCCAACGATCCTTGAGAAGCATCCGATGTCTCCTTAGAAGTTTCTAAGGGTGTTGAATGTGTGGGAGAAGAATCGGAAGAAGTTGAAGAAGTGTCTCGATCACCCCTTTCCATGCCCAAAATTACGGGTTCCCCATGTCCTCCACGGCCGTGGTTTAGGGCATGGAAAGGAAATACGGTTGTCATGTCTTCTCCACGACCGTATAACCCCCTGGAGTGAGTCACGCTTTGGGTTGTGAGATCCACGGCCGTGGAATATAGTGTGTGGCCGTGGATTCTCACGTTTTCTGCCTCATTGTGGAGTTTTTCGAACTCCACTTCATGCATCTCTTCTTGTGCTTCTAAGGCTTCAATTGCCTCATTGCACTCTTCTTCTTCCCCTACATTTATTAGACTCATAGTAATAACCTTTTGTAGAGGATCGTTAAAGAAATTCGCACTTACCTCCTCCCTAGACAACCCTTCTTCATCTTGGATATCGAATATATCCTCATCAAAGATTGGCTCCTTCACTAGAGTGGAAAGAACGAACTCTACTTTCTCTTCCCCTATATCAAAAGCGAGTCTACCATTCTTGCAATCGACTATGCAGCCGGAAGTTGCAAGAAACGGTCTTCCGAGTATGATCGGGACCGGACTATCTGCAGGAATATCAAGCACGACAAAATCAATGGGAACAAAGAATTTACCTAGCTTGACCGGGACGTCTTCTACAATACCGACGGGGCGAGTAATGGATCGATCCGCCATCTACAACGTCATCTTCACCGGTTTAGGGTCGCCTAAACCGATCTTCCTACACAACGCAAGTGGTATGATGCTCACACTTGCTCCTAAATCACATAACGCATCGTATGTGACATCTCCCACTCCTATGGGAATGCAAAATGACCCCGGATCCTTTAGCTTTGGGGGCATTTTCTCCTTCATGGTTTTGATGAGATCCGAAGAATCCAAACTCATCTTAACCTCTCCGAAGTCTTCTAGCTTCCTCTTGTTAGAGAGGAGCTCTTTCAAGAACTTGTCATAAGCCGGCATACCTATAATAGCATCAATAAATGGTATATTAATATGCAGCTTGCTCATGAGTTCTATAAACTTACCAAATTGTTTATCTAGGCGCGCTCTCGCTCTAGATTGAGGGAATGGTAGGGGAGGTTTGTAAGCTGGAGGAGGAACGTAGACATCTTCCTTCTCCTTCCCCTTCTCTTTGTCTTTCTCTACGGGGACTTCAACGAACTTAGGCTGCGGGTCGGTGGTAGTCACTCCGCTCCTAGTTGTGATTGCCATTACCCTTCCCTTAGGGTTGTCCTCCGTCTTTCCTGGAAGTTTCCCTTGATTTCTAGGAACTTCCTCCGCATGGCTGAACATTTGGTTTTCTAAAACCTTTTGAGCTTTATCAACCTTAGAAATTTGATCATCAACCTTAATGATGCAGTTCTCCAACCCTTGTAGCTTTCCCAAAATCGTTTCCAACATGGGATCGGGCTTCTCCTTCCCCGAAGTGTTTCCTCCATTAGATGATTGCCCCTGGCTTTTCAAAGGAGTAGAGGAAGAGGAAGGTGGAGTTAGTGAATTATAATTGGAAGGATAAGAGTTACCGGAATTTTGTTGATTGGAGCGCCAATTGTTGTTGTTTGAACCCCTATTGTTGTTTCAATTGTTGTTCCGGTTGTTGTTATTGCCATTCCAATTGTTATTCCGGTTGTTGTTCCGGTTATTGTTGTTGTTGTTGCGGTTTGTGTTATCACCGCCATTGTTGTTGCCCAAATAGCCAACATCCTTCCCTTGTTGCTTTGGAAAGTTGGTCTTCATAGCCTCCTTCAACTCTTTGATCTCATTGTTGAGGGAGAAAATCTGATTTTGAGCTTCATGTGTGAGCTTTGCTCCTTGCTCCACACGATTTCCCTCCACTTTCCGGTGGGAATACTTCTCTATGACCCTTGCTTGCTTCTCAATGAAGTCCCAAGCGTCATCTTCTCTCATGTCCATGAATGTTCCACATGAGAGGGATTGGAGGTTGAATTGTGTTCCCGTATCCAGCCCCTTGTAGTAGATCTCCAGCAATGCAAGCTTGGATATGCCATGATGAGGGCAATCCAATAACAAGTCCTGAAACCTTTCCCATGATTGAAACAAACTTTCGTTAGACCTCATGGAAAATGCATTAATCTTACCTCTAAGTTCCGCCGTTTTGGATGGCGGAAAGAATTTGGTGAGGAACTCCACGCAAAGGTCTTCCCACGTATCTAGTTTCCCACTAGGAAGAGCTTGATACCAAGACAACGCTTTCCCTTTCAAGGAGAAGAAGAAAGGCTTGAGCTTATAGTTGTTGGTAGTAGCGTTCTTCGGTCTCATTGTCTCCATCATACACTCAAAGTTTTGCAAGTGTTGGTGTGGAGATTCAGCGCTTGTTCCGCCAAATTGGTTTTGGCGAACAAGAGTAATGACTTGAGGGTTGAAGCTAAACCCTTGCACATCCTCAGCATCAAAATTCACGCCCAAACGGCGCGGTTGTTGTGTTGGATCCATCCTTTGGCCAAGAGTTCTTGGCTCATCATCTACACGTTCGATCCTCGCATTCCTAGGTGGAACACGACGATTAGCAGCTCCCCGTGGATGGAAAGGAATCACATTGATCGTGGGATCAATTTCCTCTAGCGGTGGCATGGAAGAATCACTATCATCGGTGGATGAAATGCTTCTCCTTCTTGATCTTGATCCCCTCCTTGAGGATTTCTTGCTCCCCTTATTCTTAAGGTCGCTTAGTTCTATACTCATTTGGAAAATCATATCCTGTAGATTGTTAACTTGAGATTGATGATGATCCATTTCATCTCGGCGGATGTTCTCATTCCATTGGAGTTGAGCTTCCTTCTCCGCCAACTCCGCTTGAAGATCACGTTCGTGTTCTTCGGGCATCTTCTTTTCCTTACGCTTCTGCCTTAAAGTCCTCTCAAGCTCTTGATCAAGAGGTAAGAGGTCTTCGGTGTTCCTAGACCTGCGCATGCACTCAAGAAGATATCAAATAACGAGAGCAAGCTCCCAAGCTTGACAACCGGCTACCGAATTCGGTCTAGACCAAATCCCCGGCAACGGCGCCAAAAAATTGTTCGCCACTTAGCGTGCGTGCAATCAAGCTTTAAATTTATAAAACTGAAATTAAGCAAGCAAACCCGCAGTGTACGGATCGACGTAGTTAAGCAAGAATTCCAGAGTATCGAACACAGGGATTTGGGGAGAATAAATTCGACCGTAGGTTATCAAGCAAATGAATGTAAGAGCTTTGCAAATTATTGGGAAAACAACAATCCTAAAGATCCAAGTATCCAGCTGTGGCAATCAATTGAAGATATACTAAAGATGTAAGGACAGAGTTGAAATGTGTAAAGGTATACTAATATAAGGTAATCGTACGGTGAAGTTCCAAAAACCTTATATGACTCACCTACAAGAAACTCTTTATACAGGTTATTGAGGCTTCAATATAGAAAGGTTCTAAAGGCAAGAATTAATGTCAAATACCCAAACTTGTAATCCAAGGATCAAGACTAACTTAACCGATTACGGTTGTGACACTCACAATCGAGGTAGAGGTTGTTGAGGCTTCACTACCACCTAGAAAAGGCAAGCCTAAACTAAGTTAAAGCAAACATTTAACTTTGGATTAAAGTAAAAGCAGGTTCGTAGACTTAAGGGAAATCACGGGTAGTTCTTGAGGTTCCACGGCCGTGGACTTCAAGAACAGGCCGTATTTTAGGGTTGCCGACGATTCTCTCTAACTCTCAGGGTCCAATCTGTTTACGATCGATCTATCATCATCTAAGCCACAACTATCAACCCTTCACCTTAGAATTGTTAAGGGTTTTTAGCCAACAATAGTCATTATGATATCAAATTCAAGGTTTAAAAGATTGAAAGATGAAAACTTCCGAAAACTTCCAATAAACTTCAAACCAATCTCAATGTCACAATCAAGAACAAATATCGTCGCTAGATTCGGAATAGAACAAACAAACACAATATTAGATAAGAAGGAAGAACGGGATGTCAATCCGTCTTCTAAATCAAACCTAAACAAGAGAAATCTTCTTGTAATTAACCTTCCGAATCTTCGATCTTCCGTTAATCCGGAAATCTCTATCACAATCTCCACCAAGTGCGAGATTAGGGCAACTCCAAAGATGAGCGCAAGTACGTCTTTTGCAAAGTCGCAAAGATCTCTAAGCGGGGGTCTAAGCGAAGGTGCAAGCGTAAGCTTAAAGCGAGGTGAGGGAATCTCTCTTCGTCCGTCCTTTTATAGTGTATGATGAAGTAGCGGCCCGGCCCAATCTTTTTAAAAGATCGTGGCTTAAAGTGTGGTGAAAAAGATCGCCAAGATCACGGTCGTGGAAGGTTCCACGACCGTAATTTAGAGTGTGGAATTCAACACGGTTTGAACACATGATTCCACAACCGTAGAATCCACTGGAATGAATCACGCTTTACTTGCTAGGGTTCCACGGCCGTGGAACTGAACGTGGAAAGTAGTACGGCCGTATTTTAGAGCGTGGTGTAGGGCAAGAACGTGATTCTTCCCTAGCCTCGTGCATTCCATAAGTTGACACTCATTTTGCTCCTAAGAATGCCCTCAATCCATGGACATACTCAATCAACTCATCTTTGCTAAATTCCGTTCGGAAATGGCTCTCAATCACCTATAATCAACATAAAGCTTGTGTAGACATCCATATCGACAATATAGGCAAACTAGCTCACAAATGCAACAATGCTCAATCAAAGACTATCAATATGAATCAATTACGCTTAGAAAACGTGCCTAAAATATCACAATATTTCATGCTAACAGTTACCCTGGACTCTTGTGTCCACCACACGATTCTCACAAGCACAGGTTCCTTAATCGGCATTGTTTGTAATATTTCCTTCCAAATCTCTGTTGACTATGTTACGGGCTTCGATCCTTTCGATACTGGCGTTGTGATTCCACTTAGAATTCTTATCTTTAAAGAAGACAAAATGTCTCCAGGCTTGTGAAGTCTACCCTTCGCTCTTACATTAAGTTGCAAGTCTCCATTCCGTGTAAATTGTGATCTTTCAAAATTTCCTTAGCTAGTAGGTAAACAGTTGCTCACAACAATCCTTTTATACTTCTTTAGTTCGTTCTACGTTCCACCCTTCCGCTTCTTATAGGTTAACTCCATTTTCTCTAGTCCGATTTTGTCATTCATCTGGCACAAATAGTCGTTTCAAGTTTCCTTTGATAGCTTGCAAGCGTCTTTGAAATTCTTATGGCCGTAATGATCATCCACTTGCAGTTCCTTTTGCATGGACCATCTGTGTTGATGGCTTAGGTCCCGTGATAATTCGGGTTACACTGGACTCTCGAGTCTAGCAATGCCGTTCTCTCATACAGATTTCTTCACTGGTGTTGGTGGTAATATCACCTTCCAAAAACTCCGTTGACCCTGCTACAGGCTTCCATTCTTTGGATATTGGCGTCGCGGTTTCTTATATCTCTGAGGAGGTCAAAACCTCCGCACGCTTGTGGGGTCTGCCTTTTCGCTTTTACACTCAATTGTAGGTCTTCATTCTGTGCACCTTAGATTCTCACACCCGGGTTGACACTTTGTCTCTTCTGGTTTCTCATTCCCCTAATGGTCTATGGGGCATCCGCCTCGATTATAATGTCCTTGATTCCGCAATCTTGGTTGTACTCATCTCTACTTGTCCCGTTCCAATATTGTTATCTCTACTCCGCACTCTTGTAGTCTCTTGCATGGTTTTTCTGATTCCGTCTATCGGCATCATATGCCCGAGTTCCTTGTACGACCTTCTATTCCTTCTAACTGAACTAACTTAGGAATTTCTTCCTCATTTGATTGTGCTTGTGGTGAAATTATCTTCACAATTTTACTTACTTGCTCACTTGTTCTTTGGATTATTTGTAAGGATCACCAAGCGACCCACCCGAGTATAATACACAATTCAAGGTTTGATTCCATTGCCTCGATTTGGAGACCCTTTAAGTCCGCTAATGATTTATCATGAGGCGATAATCGCTTCATGATATCACCACTAAAGGATATCAAATATCCTTTAGGATACTAATATGCTACACATATACATATATATCACATACATTAATACACATCATATTAAGTATATATACTAACTCATATCAATCCAAGTTGCAGAGATCCGCGGAGAGCGATGGTGGTCCGACGTACTACTAACCCAACAACCCGACTATGCGCATGTGTAAAAACAGAAATTCATTTTGAAAATCTTAGACCCCTTTCGGGTTCAAGTTATTTTATACATTCGGTCTTTCAGAAGATTTCAAGTGTCATTGTTGCCAACCTAGAGCTCTGATACCATATTGTAATACCCCAAATTCTGAGAACTCGGGGAGCTACTGGTTAAGACCTCACAATGGGTCCCGGCCTTAGTTTGACAACAATTTCACTTGGATCTTACAACAAGACACAAAAGTATTAAAACATTTGAAAACTTTAAACAATATATACATGAAGGATATGTATCAGCCTTACAAAGCAACGGTACTAAAACGACGCATATAAAGAACATAAGACAACCTCGCCCCCAACTAAAAGAGTACGTGGACCCGGCTGACCATTTCCTCCGGATCTCTCTACAACTGTCTTAACCTACAAGGCATCTACAAGCGGTATAAAACTGTTAGCTAACATTCTATGCATAAGTATAAAGGTAAAAGCACAAACACACAACATACACAATCAATATGCAACAATTAATCCTTTTATTATCTTTAATTAGGTGATATGTCATTACTAATGATACTTATTTTGTGACACAAGGGATTTCCAAACCTCGCCCTTGTCCCCGTTTACCAACGCGGAATGGTACTAATGCATTTGACCGTCTACCTGACTGGACTGGTCGCAGGGAACCTCCTAGACTCTCGCAAGAGCTAGGCAGATGATGTCATGGCCCGTTATCATATACTTGGGTAAATTATAAAATATATTAAAGTCGGCTTATTCCGGTTTCGTTATTTATCTTAACTAACAAACACCACTCATACACATCACACTCATACAAGAAGCCAGCTAAGTAAGTCTGTGGACTTACCTGAATCAGATCTCGACTTTCTAATTCGCAAATCGATCTGTACAGTAGGAATTCAGTGGCCTGTCAAAGGAGGCAAGTATGTCAGCACACTTTCTAGGTGATTAGAAGTCTAAGACTTCTAAGATAGCAGGTCTTAATAGAACGGAATTGATTACAGTATTAATTTATGGTAAAATGACCATTTTACATTTGGTCCTGAAACTTCTAAAAATTCCATAATTTATGACTAAACACTTATTTGAGACTAAAATGTCATATTCTAACTCCTAAAGATGATTTTGGTTACAAACTGACAATTTACACATTCTTCTTATTTTCCGAAAGGTCATAAAGGTCCAACTTCGGCTTCAAATATAAAACTCGAATAAATTTATAAAATTTCCGAAATAATTCCTTAGGTCCTCTATGATATCCCATCTACTCATAGGAGAAAGAATTTCTTAAAACTGTTAAAGCATCACTTCTACAAAAATTTCTAAAGTTGGTTACAACACTTAACAAACAGCACACTATCTTAACTTTGAAAAATCATAACTCCTAAACTACTAGCTGGATTTATCCCAAATTTTGATATGTTCTACTATAAAATCTTATCTATAATATATCCAAAATTCAGCCGCAAAGGAAATCAAAAGCCTATTTAAAACTATCTCATAAAACTGCATCACAAGCACCTTTCCTCAACACTTAGAAATTTCAGCACAACAGAAGAACTATTTACGACTCAATCTTTGAAAAATCATACATCCCAAACCACTCGCTGTATTCCTCCCAAATTTTAATATGTTCTACAACAATATGTCAACTATATCATATCCAAAATTCAAGCCCAACGGAGATTAAGAGCTTATTCAAAACCATCTCACAAAACAGCCTCACCTGCTGTTTTCCCCAACACTCGGCACATTTATAAAAACTGCATGAGGCGTCAACTTTGGAACACCATAACTCTCAAACCATAGCTCGTATTCCTCTCAAATTTTAGTATGTTATACTATAAATATCGACTAAAACATATCCGAAAATCAGCAGTAAAGGTGGAGTCTAACCTACCCAAAACTGGAGCCAAAGTTGATTGTTCTTCACTTCAGAAAACTCAGTAGACACCTCAGCTGTCCAAGTAAATCTTCTGAGGTTGTTAAGGTCGGCTTGGAGACACAACAAGTGCTCACATCAGCATATATATATTAAGGGTAACACAAAGAGAAGGGTTAGGAAGGACGATATGGATCTTACTCGATTCCGTGTTTCGAAGGGGTGAAGGGAGCAACACCGGTTGTTGTTGTTGTTAGAGTCCGTGACTGCGGTAGAGGAAGGAGCGGCGCTAGCCCTAAAGGCACCCTCACAACCAAGAGAAGGGTGCACCAGCCGTCCCTGCAGTGGAGGCTCCTGGGCGCTTTTTGCGGTCGCACGACATGGAGGATCGGAGAGAAGGCCCGTCCGCCAGCCTGCTAAAGTCGACAGAAGAGGGAGAGCAGCCTTCCTGGTGTTGCTATTGGAGTTGGCTGAAGAGGCAGCGCAAGCCTTCCTGAGCGGTTGGAGGTCTGCGGCACACACGAGCCCTGCTAGGAGCCCTACTGGTAGATGGTTGTGTGCAGGAGGTGCGGTTGTTGTCGGCGCCGGCCTGGCGTGGAGGAGGAGGAGGCGGCTAGAGCAATGCGAGGGAGGGCAGCGGCCTGGCATGGAGGAAGAGGAGCGCCGGTACTGGAGGCGATTTACGTGGGAGAGAGAAGGGAAGGGTTTGCGAGGGTACGGTTAAACGGCTGCAACGCTTCACTGTTGGGCTTCGTGGACTGGCGAGGAAGGAGAGCAGCACATGGGCCTGCACGGATTTGGGCTGTCATCTACTAGATCCCGATGGGCTGTTGCATCCTTGGCTGGCTAGAACAAAGGAAGGTGGGCTGAGGTAAGGTAAAGGTTGGGCTGAAACAAGGTAAAAATAAGAGTGGGCTGATGTTTTCAAGGCCTTGTCAAAACTCGTCATGGCTTCGTCAAGCCCATGCATGACTTCGTCACAGAGTTTTCGGGCTTCGTCATGACCTCGTCTCAGCTCTGTCATGGTCTCGTCACAGCTTTGTCACAGTCTCGTCTCAGCCTTGTCATGATCTCGTCTAAAGTCGTCGTTAAGGATTAATTATAAGAATTAGAGTTTGATATAATTCTATCATTTTATTTGAATTAAATTCTACATAAAATGATAAAATTTGTGAAGAAAGAAATACTAGATAGAATGGGAACCGTCAACGGCTCGAAGTCCGAATTGATTCGGAATTAAACGGAATAAAAATTCCGGATATTACAAAGGGAGCGGGAGAGAAATGTCTTTTGGATCTTAATGAGCTAGAAGAACTCCGCTTGAACGCCTATGAGAATGCAAGATCTACAAGGAGAGAGCGTAGCGTTGGCATATCAAGCATATCATTCCGAAAGACTTCAAAGAAGGAGACCTTGTTCTTCTCTTCAATTCTAGACTTCGACTCTTTTCTGGTAAGCTTAAATCTGGTTGGACATGACCTTATGTTATTAAACACATTTTCCCCATGGTGTAGTTGAACTATGGGGAGAGGAGTGCGGAAGTTTCAAAGTGAATGGCCAACGACTCAAGAAGTACTCACCGGAACTCCAAACTGAGCAAGTCGCACTGATTATCCTCACTTAAGCATAAAGGATTGGTCTAGCTACGGACCTAAAACAAAGCGCTATTTGGGAAGCAACCCAAGGTATTGCATTCTTGCTTTTGTTTTCGTTTTCCTTAAATTAGATTAGAGTTTTTGTTTTTGTTTGTTTTTCTTCGATATCTTCCGGTACGTTTTGTGTCTTTGGATGTCAGGTTTGAGAAACGATCAAAAGAAGTGAAGAAAGCCAAAGGAACAACGAAATTTGGATTTTTGGCAAAAACATAGCATTCCACGGGTTAAAAGGCAAAACCACGGCCGTGGTTTATTTAATTTTGGCCGTGGAAAACCATGTTGAGAGGAGCCAAATAAAAGGACGCAAACCACGGCCATAATGTTACTTACACGGCCGTGGAACAATCCGATAAGGCGTGGCTTTTGAAGATTTTACGGGACTATATAAGTTCTTCTTCTTCACACTTCTCACAATTCCACACCCCTCTTCCACGACCTCTTCCACGCCCAAATCCCCAATCCCGCATTCCTTCATTCGGTGATCGTTTTGCACGATTCTTCGCTCCAAATTGAAGCAAATCTGATTCTATTGCGGATTGTGGCAACAAATAGCACAAACATTCAGCGATCGGGCGAGAATTTGGATTTCTTCAAATCCAAAACCTAGGTTTTCTCTCGGACGGTCCCAATAGAAAATTCGTAGGTTTTTCTATCTATGTAAGAGCAAACAAAAAATCTTTAATCAAAAAGGGAATTCTTTCCTTGGTTTATTTCCTTCATTTTCTTTGAAAATTTTTGGGAGAACTGAACGGAATTTAACCTAGAAATAGTTTAGGACTGCTGTTGTTGAGTTTGTTGTGGTGATTCTGAATTTTTGAGGGAAATCGAGCATTTCCACGGGCTGCCGTACATTTCCACGGGCGTGGAACCTCAAGAACAGGCCGTAGTTTCTTTTGAAAATGCTTGGAAGACGCAAATCAAACCAAAACAAGAAACAAAAAGTTGCAGGCTCCTCTTCCTAACCCCCTCCCATTACTCCACCTATCCCTAGGATCCCTACCATCCATGAGAACCACTTGGGAGCCTTTGAAAAGATCCACAAACGCAAAGTAATTGCTCCTAGGTACATTGTGCTTGAAGAATTTGAGGAATTGCATGTTGTGAATGATCTTAGATGGATGTTGGACAGGGTTGGAATGACTACATTTGATAGCATTAGAGAGGATGCTTATGAGGAGATTACAAGGGAATACATTACCTCTTTTGACCATAGCGCCGTTAACCGAACGCTCTCCTTCCGGTTGATGGACCACACACACCATTTGTCCATAGCTCAGTTTGGAGCGTTGTTTGGTTTTGAAGACACATGCAATGGTACATTCCCTAGGAGTTCTAGAGCTAGAGAGTTTTGGGAAAAGATTTCTATGGTGATTGGTCATGAGGACCGTTGGCAACCGGCTGACTTGAAAGCGAAGTTGATCTACAACCTCTCCTTTAAGATTGCCCATAGGATCATCTCCGAGTGCCTTTCCCTAGGACCGAGACTCCCCAAAAGCTCAAGGCTGATGAGCTTTTTATCCTCTATTGTATACCAGTCATTCATCCTCCGGATTGCGCCACTATGCTTGCTTCTACTCTTAGCAAGATCAAGAACAAAGCAGCGGGAAATATCGGTTATGGAGGGATAGTGACATACATAGCAAAACAGTTCGGAGTTGATTATTCTGCTTGTGAGATGGTTGTTGCTGCGAGGCCTTTGGGGCTTTATGGGTTCTTGACTACGGGGCTCTTGATTCCCCACCACCGAGGTCCACCATTTGTCTCCATGCCTTGGGAAGACAAGGGAGGAAGAGGTATTCCATGGAGTGCTAATTACTCTATTAGGAACCGGCAGAATTGGAAGGCTGCGTTTGTTCCGATGCATGTCAACCTCTTAGGAGCTCCACCTTACTACCCCGATGATGTGCCAGCCGCTGTTGATGAGGTTGATGATGATGATGATGTTGATGAGGAGATGGGTGGTGATGAGTTTCCGGACATTGGGGGTGCTGAGGGAGCTTTTGGAGATTTTCCGGATCAGCCGGCAGATTTCCAAGAGCCGGCTAGGAGATCTACCTACCAGTAGCGGCCTTCTGCTTCTTCCTCTTCCCGACGTGCTAGCGTGAGCGAGAGGCCTACGTGGATGGAGGCACCTCCAACTTGGATGGGTGCTCCTCCAGCTTGGATGGCAGCGTCGCCGGAGTGGATGGCGCAGCGACCGGCATGGATGGATGAGCAGCCGCCATGGGTAGCCGGACTTACGCTAGAAATGTATAGCACAAAAGTCTTACAATTTATAAACTCGATATAATTTCCTAACTCCTAGCGAACCCACAGTGTATGGGTCATTTTGTAGCAAGGATAGTATTACGAGGTCGAACACGAAGACTAAGGTGAAATCAAACAAGTGATCATAGATAGTGTGAATCTAGTCTAAGAAAAGAGAAAGAAATAAAGAAATGAAATTCATGATATTTTTTGGTTGGGTTTTTGTGGTGATCAAGCAAAGATCACAAATCAAGCAAGATAATAAACCGAACTAACAACTCAAGCTAGCAAAACAAACAAGCAACGCAAACACAAGATATGTGATCAAAGAGAGAAAAGTGGATTCTAGAGGTCAAGATTTCCGGTTATGGCATTGGATTCAAGCTTCTAAAGATTCTAAGGACAAGGTTGCGGTGTTGGGAAAGGGTGTTTCTCTAATGGAAGCAATTACCGGGTAAGTCTCATGCTTCACTAATCCCACACCAAACTCCTATTACCGGGTAGGTCTCAAGGGGTTAAAGTTGGGAATTCTACACAAACCGGACTCTACTTAAGGGGCAAACCTCTCTTTACCGGGTAAGTCTCGGAAAAGGCAAGTCTCAAGCAACAATCCTAGCACACTCAATCCAATAGCGGCTTATGAGGCTCACTACTACCTAGAGTTCGTCATCTTAGGTATCTAAGATCGGAAATCACCGGGTAGGTCTCTTCCCTCACTTAGCTTGCTAGCATTAGGTCACCCTAAGCTATATTATGCTTAACAAACACTAGGATTTCAACAACCTAACATCCTAACATACAGCTTCATCAATTATAGAGCAATAGAGAGAAAATTCGGGTGGATCATAACAAAAATCGGACGATCTGCCTGAAGAACAGGTTGATTTTTCCTTCTGGGTTAGGTTTTATGCATACGAATCATCTTAAACTAACATATAAGTCCATTCTATCATCACCCAAGCCATAACCATCAATCCATCACTCCAGAATCACAATAAACTAGCCAATAACATACATTTCAAGACCTAAAATCATCACACAAGCATACATGGTTTTCATAGGTAGATGATGAAAGACAAGCAAGTAAAAACAAGAAATCTCAGCTGAATATAAGTTTAAGCAAGACTTACAGCCCTTCAAAAGAAGTTCCAAAACGTTTCTAACAATCCTTCCAAGAGTACTTCAACCAAAATCTCTAGAAATTACTCCAAAGCTCTCAAAAACTCACTTTCACTCTAAGTTTTGGTGTTCTTCTTCTTCTCCCAAAATGAGAGAGTTTTTCTTCTTCTCCAAGTATATCCTCCAATGGAATGAGGTGTGTGTGAGAGAATGTGGGAGAGATCCCTCAGCCACAGCCTGCAGGACCACTTATATTCTCCATCAAGAGCAAGGGCCGGACAAAGAGATCGTAGGACACGTGGCACAAGCTGTCAAAAGCCAAAAAATCGAACCAGACAGAAAAATCGTCCGATTTTCTTGAGTATTGGGTCGATTTTCTTCAACAGGGGCTTGTTATAATCATCTAGCCATGAGTTGCTCCGTTGCTTGCACCAATAAGGGTCCTTGTGTCCTTCATTGTTCCAATTATGTTCCTTCAAAGCCTTGGATATGTACCACCATGAGGCTTGACCCTTGAATGTATCGATTAATATCCAAAAGGTCCCCGAAATACCTACAAAACCGACAAAAGCTCGTGTAGACGTCTTTTCTAGAAATATGCATGAATTAAGCGTAAACGTCATGAACTAATGTCAAACCGTGCATGAATAACGGAAAAAACTATCTAAATGAATGCCTAAACTAACGTCATAAATCACGTTATCACTCCTCTAGCTTGGATGGGAGCGTCGCCGGAGTGGATGGCGCAGCGACCGGCATAGTTGGATGAGCAGCCGCCATGGGTAGCCGGACTTATGCAGAGGATGGATGCTCTTGAGACCCGCTTCAATGAAGACAAGGACGAGCGCCGTGAAAGCGCAAGGATCCTCCGTGACGTCTACCGGCAGCAGTTTGGGCGCCCATTCGACCCGAACTTTAACCCATTCCCTTTACCATCTTCCATGGGATGAGCTTATTGCTTGGTTCGAGCTACTCCACCGCCTGTGAGTTTTTTTTTCTTTTTCTTTTTCCCTTTTTCAGCACATTAGGGACAATGTGTATCTTAAGTATGGGGTAGGGTATGACTCTCGTTGATGTAATGATTTGACACATTTGCTTCGCTTTATCCATGAACACTTGCATCTTTGTTTTAATTGTCACACATTTCCCTTTTGCGTTGCTTTTTTTTTAAGCTTTGAAAAACCATTAAAAATTTGAAAAATTTTGAAAATTATTGTGCTTCTAGGATTGGAAATGACCTCAATGATGAATCTACTTGTGGATTGAATTTTTGATGACATTTATGTGCTTGAATTGAGTTGTGAATTGTGGAGAAATTGAATACATTGTTTGATTTTCTTGCAAGTTTCATAATGTGAAAGTTTTTTGTTTAAATCATATTGAGGAATGAAGGTTGAAATCACATTATAAGTTCTTGCGCTTCTTTTTGAAATGATTAAGGCACCTCAGTTTTTCTTGCTTCCTCTTTATTCATTCAGCCCCTCTATGAAACTTTTGCCTCCTTTACCTATCCAGGAATTAGGAAGAGTGTGATTTTGGCATGTTTGATGTGGGAGGACCATGAAAGAAAAAAATTGTGCATTCAAAGTATAGAAAATAGGTTTGGGGAAGTCAATCATGATGATGAGTAACTCGGCACCATTCACATAGCCGGGTGTTTGTGTCTTGCCAAAGTCGGATTGAGTGATATTCCTAACAGATTATGGTATGTGTATCAAGGGTTTGAGGCATCTCGAAATTGAGAATCGCCAATCTCCTAGGCTTCGGTTTTTGTGCACCGCTATCCATACTTCCAAAAGTAAAGTCGAAAAAGAATTTTGTGCTGAAAAGGGAGAGCAAAGCTCTCAATGGTGGTTGATTCAAGTTGCAAGAAGAAAAGAGTTTGTGTTGTTCCTTTTTCCCGGATTTTTGCACCACATACCCTATATGCATCCCACCTATTCACGTTTCTTGACCTTTTCTTGAAAGTCCTTGAGATCTTTGGAATGTTGTTTAGCTTGGTGATCTAAATTGGAATTCCACATGATTGATTTTGACATTACTTTGAGTTATGATGTTTGTCTTAGAGCTTTTGCAATATATGATGTTTCTTTTGCTTGACATGGTTCGTTTTATGTACATAGAAGTTTTCAAGGAAACATAAAGCAAGATTTGAGGGTGATCTATTGAATAGAAGTACAATACCAAAAAGATTTATTTTATCTTATTTTGCATTCATATTTCATTCTACCTTATGTTCTAGCTTTTGAAAACCTTGCTTGGGGACAAGCAAGAGACAAGTATGGGGTATTTTGATAACATGAAATATGACGATATTTTAGGCACATGTTTTGGTTGTTTTTTCCCTTCTTTTGTGTATATGGATATGAGTTTGAAGCATTTGTGAGCATATTCACCTATTATGTTGGTATAGAGATCTACACAAGATTTGTTGTGTTTTTAGGTGAATAAAGGCTTGGATTGGAGCATAAATGGAGTATGTAGGACTATTTGATCATGCTAGGCATCAAGAGGATGCATTCGAATAGCCAAGGAAGGAGCATGATTTGGAAGCTTTACTAAACAAAGGCTTTTACGAAGGTTTTGGACATTCCACGGCCAAACACAAAGGAACCACGGCCGTTGTTTTGGGAATTAATTTAATTATGGCCGTAGAAAAGCATGTCGAGAGCAAAGAAGTCATTCCACGGTGGTTCCACGGCCAAACACAAAGGAACCACGTGTCATATTTGCCATGTCAACAGCGGTTATGGGCTTTTGTAACTCTATTTTCCTCATGTAAGAAGGCTGAAGAAAGGGAGAAATCAAAAGAATTTGCTATCCCGCTCGACATTTCGCAGCCTTGTTAAAGAGAAGAGAGATCATTCGGAAGATTTTATTGTGTGAAGGGAAGATTTGGAGAAGTACGCACTTGAAGATTGCGTACTTGGAAAAGATCTTAGGGTTTCATTTGAAGGAGGATTGACATCCCGTTCTTCTTTGTTCTTTGAGATTGTGAGAGATTTTTACTCTATTCTACATCCATTGAACGCAAGTTACGATTTTGTGTTTGATTAACATTGGTTTTGTGTTTGTTATGGAGATTTCAAGGTTTTACCTTTTCTCTCTTTTATATTTGATTTTGGATTTCATTATGATGCTTGTTGGCTAAAACCCTTAAGCGATTTTAAGGTGAAGGGTTGATAGTTGTGGCATAGATGATGATAGATTGAACCAAAACAGATTGGACCTTGAGAGTTGCGAGGAACCTCGTCGTCGAGGCTTTCCACGGCCTGTTCTTGAGTTCCACAGCCGTGGTTCTTCAAGATCCGACCGTGGTTTTCCTCTGTCGTACGTTCTTTGTTTTTGCTTTGATCCAAAGTTAAAGATTTGCTTTAACCTAGCCTTGGCTTACCTTTTCTAGGTAGTAGTGAGACTCAACATCATCTACTTCGGTTTTGAGTATCACAACCTTAACCGTTTTGGCTTATCTTTGATTCCCTTGGGTTTGGGCATGGGTATTTGAGAGTTTAATCTTGTCCTTTGATTCTCTTTATAATGAGACTCAACATCCTTTATTGAGAGAGCCTTTGGGTGAGACTTATGGGTTTTGGAACTTCACCGTACAATTCCCTACCTTAGATATATACCTTTGCAATCCCGACTCTGTCCTTATACCTTTAAAACATCTTGAATCGATTGCCACAATTGGATACTTGAATCTTTAGAATCGTTGTTTTCCCAATTATCTTTACAAAAGGTTTTTATCTTGCCAGACAATTTACGAACTGAATTTGATCCCTCAAATCCCTGAGTTCGGTACTTTGGAATTCTTGTTTTACTATACCGATCCGTACACTGCGGGTTCGCTTTGCTTGATTTCATTTTTGTAAATTTAAGACTTAGTGACGCACACTTTCGAGCGAACATTGGCCGATGCGTGGGGAACGCAACTTGGGTGTCCTCTAGTTTGTTAATTGATTTGAGGGCAGAATTGAGGGCATCATTCAGAAAAATCTTGTCAAGTTTGTTGAGAAGGGGAAGATGTTGGCCGATTAGAGGGTTTGATCATGGTGAGATATCAGTTGAATAGCCGGATTGGATATCCGATCCGATCCAGGTCCAAAGCTTCGGATATCCGACCATGGTCGGATTGAATTCGTAGTGGTTTTACGAATTTCCCGGATTGGATATCCAGAGGTTCGGATCGGATGTCCGACTTTGTTCAGCCTTAGTTTCTTGGCATCACGTATCTTACAAATGGCTTGTGCTTCTTTCTGGCTATGTGTTTCTCTCTTATCTACTTGTTCAAGCCAAGGTAAAGTCTTAGTCAGTCTGATTTGGCTGCTCCTTTAAAGGTTGTTGAACATGCAATCCTTGTGAACTTGTTATTTTGTGTTGCGCTTGTTCAACATGCCACTTGGTGACCCTTCGTATCTTTCATGGAACATCCGCCCTGGAGAACATTGAAGTTAGAACAAATTACGTAACAAGGCGGTATTCTATCTAAATATGATTGAATGAACATCAACTTATCCTGTTTAACTCAAGGTGCCAAGTTGTAACATCCAGAGTATGGCTGCAATAGTTAAAACTACAACACTATAAGCAAAACACTAGAATGATAGGTTCCTTCGGAGTCCTCAACCTTTTATGTATAAAGGTCGTCCTTCTTCCTGACATTACCTGTCGGGGTAGAAAGAATGGTCAACTCTTAAGTGAGTTGTACAAGTTTGTTTTAAAGTCACTTTAATAAGTTTCTTTGTTTTATTGAACTTTCGTTGTAAAAGTTACAATATTTTTTGTATTTCCCTTGTAAAGTTACTTCCCACAAATCTTACTATGCCAAATTCCTTTCTCCAACGGCATTTCATCTATGATTTTCTTATTATTCAAATAAAAAAAACAACCAAATAACTCCCCTGATCCCATGGGAGGGAGGCTTTTGGTTGTAAATGTTAAACATAGGAGCTAGGATACAAGTAATGATATCCAAATTATTTAATCGTCTTATTGAAAATTGAGTTTTACGAGGTAAATTTGAGTACATTTTCTAGTCCCGCCTTAAGTTGCAGGGGATGAGGCGTCTGTCGGGCCATCCCTAAACTAGACGCATTGGATGGGGCGAAGGTAACCCCCAACTCATCTAAAAAGGCATGTATCATCGCTCCTTACAAACTTTGTCATGAATACCTAGTAAGGATTTGTTTGATATGACAGTAGGAATGATGTTAGAATCATGAATCGAATTGAGATAAAGATTTGAAATCAATCATTCGTGATACTTAGTGTTTGGTATGAAATTGGAATGAAGCATCCGAAACATGTTATTTGATATATCATCTTGACACTATGCTATTTTTTAATCTACATTTAAGAAAAATGAAGACAAATTCCCACAAGCATAAACAAAACGTCAACTTAAATAAATAGAAATATAATTTCTATTATAAAATTTGTTTTGTCTAATTGAACATGTTATATCGTTTTTAGCACATTCCCGTGATATATCATGTTGACCGAAAATATGTATCATATTCAATTATTTAAGGGCAAATTTGGTTAGTAGGCTGTTTAGAGAAATAGTGATAGTAAGTAGGCTTTTTTGTTTTTCAATTAAGTAAATATACCCCTCTTATTTTTTTTTACCGTCAAACCTTCTCCATCCTCTTGTTTTCTTCTTTCGTCCGAATGTTTTTTAAAAACTGAATTTCTTTTTTTATTTTCTTTTATTAATTTTTTTGTCTTTTTTATTTTCTTTATTTTTTATCTATTTTCTAGAATGAAGAATTTTTTCACACACCGGAATTATCACATACCGGAATTATCACATACCGGAATTTCCACATACCGGAATTTCACATACCGGAATTTTACATACCGGAATTATCACATATCGGAATTATCACATACCGGATATTCACATACCGGAATTTTCACATACCATAATTTTCACATACCGGAATTTCACATACCGGATTTTCACATACCGGAATTATCACATACCGGATTTTCACATACCGGAATTTCACATACCAGAATTTCACATACCGGACATTTACATACCGAAATTTACATACCGGAATGAATTTTTAATTGTCTAATATTTAATTTTGCAAATTTTAGGGGGCTCGTTGTAATTTTGTAGTTTTTTTTATTGTAATTTGCGTATATGATGACGGTTTGCAAAAATGGGTTCATCACCGTCTCTTTTGGTTTCCAAAAGACTTGTTCTTTTCCTAGTTGACAATGACAAATTGACAAGACCTGGAGGAGTTGAGCATTATTTGAGTGGAGAATTATATGTTAAAATTGTCTCAAAATAAAAGTATTATGTAAACAAAAATAAATAGCGGACGGAAAGCACAAGGATCAAGTGATTGTGCCGCTAGTTTTAATTCAGAAATTTCTGGAATGAAATTTCTGGTATGAACTTTTCGTATGAAATTTCTGGTATGAAAAATTCTGGTATGAAAAAATTCTAGTATGAAAAAAATTCTGGTATGAACTTTTCGTATGATAATTTCTGGTATGAAATTTTTGGTATGAAAATTCTGGTATGAGAATTTCCGGTATGAGAAATTCAGTCCAGAAGATAAAAAAGAAAATAAAAAATAAAAAAAAGGCAAGAAAAATAATAAAAGAAAACAAATTCAGTAATTAAAAATTAAAACTTATACTTATATAACAAATAACAAACATCATTTATTCTTTCTTTCTAATAGAAGGGTTAATAATTTTTACCTACTATTAAATGAAAGTGGTAAAAAATTTGGGGTACATTTTCTTAAACAAAAACTAAAAAAAGCCTAGTATGTCAAATTCTCCCATTATTTAATTTAATAGTCTTTTGTAAAATCAGTATTTCTACAAAATAATTGAAATATAGTTCAAATTAATTGAGCGGAAATTATCAAATTTATTTTGTTAAGTTAAATAAGTGAATAATATATGTATAATGAAAATATATAAATGTGGTTGAAAATTTGAATGGGTAATATATTGGAATGAATGATACCGCCTTTAATTCATGAAATCAAGTTCGTCTTTAAAGTTGGAATGAGTCATTTCATGGTGTCATTTCCATTCCGATTTCAAGTCTTTGAATGTGTCTTTCCTTTCTTATGAAAATGTGATTTAATGCATATATCCTTACATAGGGCGTCACATTCGGAAATGACGATCATCTCACAATGTTTCTAAAAACATGATACGAATATGGGAAGGAGGGACCACCATTTAGACAACCTTGTAGACAGGTTCTAGATGAACGAGTTGTTTTTTTAATTGTTTTCTTGTATTTAGACCCCATGATATCATATAAACATGTCCACAAACAAAAAAATATTTCATGTTAAATTTAGGGGGATATTATTTACACGGTTCAAAATTTCGTTAACGCACCACTCATATGCAATGTGTGACCGTCACGGTCACGCATTGCGTAACCGTAAAAAAAATAAAAAAATAAAAAAATAAAAAAATAAAAAAAATATAAAAAATAGAAAAATAAAAAAATAAAAAAATAAAAAAACATCATGGTCACGCATTGTGTGACCGTGAAGTGTCAGAATTTTTTTTTTTTCAGGTTAGAATTCATGTAGAAAATTATCAGATCCGGAACCCGTAAAGCTCACGGTTACGGGATCCGTAACCGTGACCAAAAGTTCACGGTTACGCATCCCGTAACCGTGAACTTTTGGTCATGCATACGGATCCCGTAACCGTGACATTATCACGGTT
The DNA here is from genome assembly GCA_033239125.1 of Fagopyrum homotropicum. Lineage (NCBI taxonomy): Eukaryota > Viridiplantae > Streptophyta > Magnoliopsida > Caryophyllales > Polygonaceae > Fagopyrum > Fagopyrum homotropicum. The sequence goes on along the minus strand of BSWB01000003.1, from coordinate 91,338,561 downwards.
ACGGGATCCGTATGCGTGGTGCAATAACGAAATCTTGAACCGTGCGAATACGACTTCCGTAAATTTAAGCATGTATAAGATATTTGAAGTTAGTAGATGGGGTCAAAATCAAGTAAAGGTAAAACAATGAAATTATTTGACAAATTAAAAAATAATGCAGAAACATAAAAAGTATAAAAAGAATTTGGCTTACTAGGCCTTTTTTTAGTTTTGTGTTTAGTAAATGTACACCTTAAATATTTAACACTTTCATTTAATGGTAGGTAAAATTAATTAACCCTCATATTTAAAAAAAAAAAAAGAATAATTTATGTTTGTTATTTGGTATATAAGTGTAAGTTTTAATTTTAATTACTGATTTTGTTTTTTAATTTCTTTTATTCTTTGTTCCTTTTTTATTTTCTTTTTTATTTCTCATACTAAAAAGTTTTCATACCAGAAGTTCATATCAGAATTTTCTCATACCAGAATTTTTTCATACTAAAATTTTTTCATACTAGAAGTTCATACCATAATTTTTTCATACCAGAATTTTTTTCATACCAAAATTTTTTCATACCAAAAGTTTTTTCTCATACCAGATTTTTTTTTGTATTCTTTTTGTCCTTTTTTATTTTTTATAATTTACATACCGAAATTTGCATACCGGAATTTACATACCGGAATTCAAAGTGACATATAAGAGTAAATGCCATAATACCAGGAAGATGATATAGAACTCCAACCATGAACTCTTGACCGATCTTGGACATCCCATGCACACAATCACCATTAGATCCCATGAAAACATTTACTCCTTCCCTTCATAGGCTCAAATGAACATGACTTCTGGATCCAATGTCATGTTCAATTCAAACTAATGATGTTCTTTCCTTTCAAACATACCAATTACCAAATATCGACAATAACATTGACCTCACAATCCCCTGATCCAGATGCCACAAGATTATCAGATGTCTCAGGGATAAGCTTGGTATCATTTATATTAGAAGTATGGCCTGTCTCTATGCAATGCAAAAGCTTGCGGGTGGAATATCTCCATATGTTAATCTGTAATGTGTGAAGGTATCAACATTAAGAAAACTGCATATATCTCACTGTTGCTTTTTCAACAAAGAACATCAATGATGCATGTTATTTGTTGATATTATTACAGAACTACAATCTTGATGTTTGTTTTTGGGGTTTAGTTACGGTGAAGTTCTTGAAAAAAACTCTACCTAGAATTGAATGAATCTCAGCCATTAAATGATAATCCAATGGTTAGATTAAGTTCATTCTCTCTCCAAATCTTTTTAATTTTCAATTACCTTTAATTGTGTTTGAATATTTCTATAGGATTTTGTGAACTTCAGCTAGAGTAATTCTAGGGGAACAAGACCGTTGTTTTTGTACTAATCTTTCTACATTGTAATACAAAAATCTCAAATCTTTTAAACAGCATTGTCATTCTTTTAAATGTAAGAAAAAAGAAGGAACCAAGACAAGAAAAACAATATTTGTTCGTCATCTGAAATAGATATTAAAAGTGAGCCTTATGAATTCCAAGCAACACTATTTACACAACCAATATGTCCTTGTTGAAAGAAGGGAACTGAACAGATGAGTACCAGTAAGTGAATTGAAGTCATGTAGAGTCTTGTGTCTATAAACTTTTTTAAGTAAATGAGAAACTTGTTCTCTAAGGTGGACTTGATTTTGGTTTATTAATATGCCAACTAATTTGGGGCTACAACTCAAATAGCTTTGAGGCACAATATTATTTAAAGCAAGGAATTCCATCACTCAAGAAATCAAGTTCAATGATTTAGCATGTGCAACAAAATCATATGAGTGCTAGTATCATTTAGGTGGTCTATCACCAACTTGCCATAGTATTCTTTTCATCACCAAATTGAGTTTATCCTTTAGCATCGAACTTGAAAGCTTGAACTGCATAAACTCAAGGTATCAAAATTTCCCCAATCAAAGGAAACGGTGAGAAGAATCATAGTTACAAAACACAAGCCTCTAGTTCTCTAATGCCATTTGAAACTGACATTTCCCACCTTCTGCATGCAACTATGATACGGAAAGCATTTAACAGATTGTATACCCTAGTGCCATTCGAACCTGGTGTTGAGAACTTCATATCTAGATATAGATCTAGATCAAAAGACAGTCATGTGGCTCTCAACTCCTTGTCAAGGAAATTGGACTTGAACCTGCATGTTTGTGGCCTGCTTATAAAGATTGGAGTTCTCAGTGACTCGATATCATCAACATCAACAGCGTCATCGTCTTCATTTGGGTCGGAGCCGCAGGGTATAAGGGAGTTGTTTGCAAGGCTTCAAATCGGGCATCTGGAATCCAAGCACAAGGCTCTTGAGTCCCTTGTTGAGATAAGAGGATGAGAAGAGTGTTTTATATTCCTTAGGGAGGAGCCATGTTGCGGCCTTAGTTGGGCTTCTGAGCGTGACAAATGCAAGAATACGAGAGAAGAAGACGACAATGATCTGTTGGTTGGCTTAAGGAATCGAAGACTACTTCTTCTCACCGGAAACTGGGAGGCGGAGGAGGATTGTGTATAGGTATAAGGGATCCCTTTGCCTCCAGGGTTTTCACATGAGAGGAAGGAGAAAGGCAGGTGACGGCTAGGGCTGTTGAGGGAGAGAAGGGTTTCCACTAGAAAAAAAAAAAAAGAATTGGGATTACCTAACTAGAAAAATAAAAAGCCTAGTTACTAAACAATAATCTCAAAAAGGCCTATTAACTAAATTAGCCCAAAATTATACAAATCGGTTCAACGGGCATAGGTCGGCTGATCATAGCACAAACGAAGAAAACAGAAAGACAAGAACAAGAAATCACAAAGAGGAGAAAACACATTTGGTCAATCAACTAGTGGAGAAATAACAATATAGATTCATAACAATAAGATAGAGGGAAATAATTGTTGTTGCTTGATCCATAATCATTAATATTACAAGTAACCAAGTTTATATGTATCAAAGATTAATAAAAGAGTTTTAGGATCAAAATCACCACAACATACATATCAAATCTCAATCGACAATAATCAATCTACAATTGCTTGCTATTCATGTTATGTAGGGGACAATTTTGCTTGGCTCTCGCATTTTGTAAAATATGAAAGTCATATCTCTCAATAGATATACATCAAGGGCCAACAATCTTCTCAATATCATAGATCATTCATGTAGTCAGGCTATTTAGAGCCTAAATGCAATAATTTAGCAAGACATTCCTATTTGTAAATTCACAACTTTTATTAATCAAAAGAAAAAGGTTCCGTTGGGCGATTGACAGGGGTTGGTCGTCCGATCGACCCCATCACACAAAACTCGTATTTGAAACTTTCGAATAAAAAATAAATAAATGAATAAATGGTTAAATAACCTTATTTATAGGGATCTTAATCCTCCTAGGGTTTGCTTATCTAAATCTATCAAACCCTGTCTTATAACTAAAAAAGATAAAAGCGTCTATTTAGACAGGTTTATAAGATAATCTAAAGTAAAATGATTTTAAAAAAAGATAGAGAATAATTGGTCAAAAGGAAATTCATTGGGGGACTAGTCATGCGATCGGTTGAGCTCAATTGGCCGATCAATTAGAAATGAATCGGATCAATTTGCTTTGGAGAATATTGATCTAGAACTTGTTGGACCAATACTCCGTTGAAGTTATCGTCTTGGGTAAACTTCCTACCTATATAATTAGACATTCTTGGGTAAACTTCCTACCTAAAATTTTCTAGGGGTAAACTTCCTACCTAAAATTTTCTAGGGGCAAATTCATTGTGGGATAATCTAAAGTAAAATAATCGGTTTATTCTTCTTGGGTAGATTTCCTACCTAAAATTTTCTAGGGGTTTTTTCCCTATATAATTAGACATTCTCACTTCTATTGTTGCCTCATCGTCTGAAGTTACCGTCTCTCTTCTATCGTAAGAACTCATCTTGCGATTCGATTTGTAATGCATTTTTTTCCCTTGCACATACCTTTGGTAGGGATTTGAATCAATATTTAATATGTTGAGTTGTATTCATTTCGATTTTGACATTGTGCAAAGATCTGCTACAACCTTTCAGGCTCTTGGTGTTAGTCTCCAAATCATTATTGGCCGAGGGTACTTCATTGAGCAAGTATATTTACAATTACAATCGGTTGATTTATTTTGTATGTTAATTAATTATATTAGTGTATATGTATATACAAGAAGTTCAGACATTTACTTTGCTTTTAATTTGTTTGACCAAGTGTTCAAAATCTTCTCTTTATCCACATCCTTTCAAATTTGAGAGGTTCTATTATCTAAGTTCTTGTTGTTTATTTCAATGGTTAGTGTGGTATGACTTCCGCAAATAAGTGATAATAAACGCAAAATATTGATCTAGAACTTGTTGGACCAATACTCCGTTGAACCATCTTTTCAACTGTCATGTTACTCAAACTAATGGTTCAGTTTGGTAAAAAGTACTATGAGCAATGGTTTGCGGAATTGGTTCATGTACGGAGATGAGTTATGATACGGTATTATAGTGTAATATGGCCCGTTGATTCACTTAATCGAAATCATCCACATTTCCACTTTATTTAATGATTTAGAATATATGTGGCGATAACTTTTTAATTTTTAGAAGATATGGACATAATTTTATTTTTTTTGAAAATCTTTTTTTTTAGATTAAAATTACAAAGAAGCCACTATCAGCATAGCACGCCTGGATTTTATTTCTTTAGTTGTTTTCCGTAAAGCGTATTTGAATTGCGAAAACTCTTGTTTTCCAAAAGAAAGTTCAGTGTTCTTCCCTTGCGTTGGTATGTTCTATTCATTTTCCCTCCAATTATCTGCTACCTTAGCTCGTCTATCGCTTGTCAAATTTGCCTCACCATTCTCGCTCCCACTCGAAGCCCCATGCGTAAAGCGTATTTCTTTAGTTCTTAGGCGGGTTTCTAACTGAGCGCATGGGCACATCATTATGTCGCCGAAGAACGCTTCCATGGACGAAAGCAAGAAGCAGTTACCTCAGTCTCGCTTGCCTTGGTCGCAGAAGGTTTGGAATTCCATCCCAAGGATCCCAGCTCCTCGTAGATTGTACGCGTTATGTGGGGACAACTAGCCCGGAGTTCCACTCTCATTCCTACGCCCTTCAACTTCAAAACTTCATCATACGCGACCAACCCTTTGGAGGTACGGCTCTCCATTGCCAGGTTGTAAAAAGAGGCAATTGTTTGGACCTGTTTGCTTGGAATGTTCTTCTCAATTTGTACGTTAAATGCGGTCTTTTATCAGATGCACGCAACCTGTTCGATGAAATGCTTAATAAAAACACGGTTTCATATGTCACTTTGATTAACGGTTATAGTCAACAGGAGGAATTTCTGGAGGCACAAGAGCTCTTTTCCAGACTACATAGACAAGGCCATGAGCTTAACCCATTTGCATTCACTACCATTTTGAAGTCGTTTGTAAGCATGGGGTGCCCGCATTTGTGTTGGAGGATACATGCATGCATTTACAAGAATGGATATAGTAGTGATGCCTTTGTTGGAACTGCTCTAATCGATGCTTATTCTGTTTTCGGACATGTAGAAGCCGCTAGGCTCGTCTTTTATGGGATTTTGCTTAAGGACATAGTTTGTTGGACCGGAATGGTAGCATGTTTTGCTGAGAATAGTTGTTTCACAGAAGCTCTAACACTTTTCTCCCAAATGAGGATGACTGGTTTGATGCCAAACAATTACACTTTTGCTGGTGTGCTGAAGGCTTGTATTGGTTTGGAGGATATACATTTAGGGAAGGGTGTTCATGGTTGTGTGCTTAAAACCTGCTATGAGCATGATAGGTTTGTGGGCATATCACTGCTTGAATTATACTCGGAGTTTGGGCTCTTTAAGGATGTTGAACAGGCATTCCAGGGCATGCCTCAAAAGGATTTGATTGCTTGGAGTTTCATGATTGCGCGGTATGCACAAAATGGCCGGGGTGACGAAGCTGTAAATATGTATTGTCAGATGAGGCAGACTTCTGTTTCTCCAAATCAATTCACCTTAGCGAGTGTTTTGCAGGCAAGTTCTACAACTGGAAATTTGGGTCTTGGGATGCAAATTCACTGCCATGCATTAAAGGTTGGTTTTGTTGCAAATGTATTTGTTTATAATGCCCTTATCGATGTGTATGCTAAGTGTGGTCTCATGGAGAACTCGCACACACTCTTTCTTGATTTGCTTAACAAAAGTGAAGTCACATGGAATACTATGATCGTTGGCTATGGGCAAGCAGGGAAAGGAGAGGAGGCACTAGCTGTGTTTATGAATATGCTTGAACAAAATGTGTGTCCAACTGAAGTGTCATACTCCAGTGTTCTTCGGGCATGTGCCATCTCTGCAGCATTAGACCCAGGATTGCAGATCCACTGTTTGACCATCAAAACCAAGTTAGATAAAGACACTGTTGTGGGCAATGCTTTGATAGATATGTATGCTAAATGTGGAAATATTATTAATGCTCGTTTGGTGTTTGATAAGATGCCAAATCTAGATGAAGTTTCGTGGAATGCCATGATTTGTGGGTATTCCATGCATGGTTTAGGGAAGGAGGCTCTAACAATTTTCAAAGGGATGCAGAGGTCCGAGTGTGTACCAAACAAGTTAAGCTTCGTTGGTGTACTCTCTGCATGCAGTAATATGGGACTAATAGATGAAGGGCAGACTTATTTTACTTGTATGGTAGAGGATTATGGAATTGAACCGTGCGTAGAGCATTATACTTGCATGGTCTGGCTTCTTGGGAGATCTGGGAAACTTGATAAAGCTATGCAAATGATTAAGGACATGCCTTTCAAGCCGAGCGTGATGATATGGCGTGCTCTGTTAGGGGCTTCTGTCATTTGCCATAATGTTGAAGTTGGAAGAGTTGCTTTCGAGGGAGTGGTAGAAGAGGAGCCGGAGGATGAAGCAGCCTATATATTACTGTCAAATATCTATGCTAATGCTAAGAGATGGGGTAGTGTAGCTCATGTTAGGAGAAACATGAAGAAGAAGGGGATGAAAAAAGAACCGGGGCTTAGCTGGATTGAGATCCAGGGGAGGATCCATTATTTCAGTGTTGGGGATACGTCACACCCTGATATGAGGTTGATCCATGGGATGCTGGAGTGGTTGAAAGTGAGAGCTGTTCGAGGAGGATATGTCCCAAATTGTGATGTTGTCCTCCTTGATGTAGAGGATGAAGAGAAGGAACGAATGGTGTGGTTACACAGCGAAAGATTGGCGTTGGCTTTTGCGCTCATTAGGATGCCCAAAGCTGGTCCTATCCGTATACTGAAAAATCTACGGATATGCGTAGATTGCCATGCTGCAGTGAAGGTTATGTCCAAGGTGGTACAACGAGAAATAGTTGTTAGAGATATAAATCGGTTTCACCACTTCCATAATGGTACCTGCTCCTGCGCTGATTATTGGTGATCTACGTCGACATATTTTCAACTTTGTAACGAGAATGGCAACCACGGATGAAGATCGAGACTTTGACCGACGACTGGAATCTCGGCGGCAAATCTCTCCCCTTCAAGGTTTCTTCGATATCCCCATTGATTTATGACATGGCTTCTTTAATTGCAAATTATACTCGAGGTAGAGTACACCTCTAGATAGAGACCATGAAGCTTCAGCACGGTCAAATATATCTCTGTAGTTTGTTCTTGAACAACGAGTTTCCAGTTCCGGATTTCCTGCGACTGTTCGTTGGATCCCGTTTTCTTCGTTGTAGAGAAACATGAACCCATTGTTTGCATATGAAATTTTGGAGGCTTTGGATTATGGACACACAGAAAAGCTAACCAAGATGATATATATTCTTCCCCTCGGGAACAGTGCGCGGTCATTAACATCGTCCTTCATTTTTGCTCCCTTCTCCTTCCTTTTTTTCTACCATTTCTTCCTTTCATATACTCTTATTCGATTTCTTTCAATTTCAATTTATCTGATTTGTTTTCTTTCATTTTATTTCTGTTATACTTCTTTTTTTTTCTCCTTCAATTTCGATCGATATATCACAAGGGGTTTTGAAATTTCTGTAATTTCAATCGAAGTTTTATACTTGAACAAATATTCATTATACTTGAACATACTTGAACAAATATTCATTATACTTGAACAAATTAGGTTTTGAACAAAATTTGTCATAATACTTGAACAAATCAGGTTTTAACACAAACAGGGCTACTATTCGGGCGGACTCGCGCCTTCATAGAGGCGGAGTCCGCCCGCGCGCAAGCTAACGCGCATGCGCGAGGCCTCGCGCGCAAGCTAACGCGCATGCGCAGCGTGCATGCGCGAGGCCTCGCACGCAGGCGCACCGTTATGCATTAAAAAATCGGACCGTTGGACGTACTAGCCGTTGGGGGAATATAGCCGTTGCGGATTTTCGGAGCCTATATAATAACATATGAGACTCATTCACCTTCATCCACAAGTTAGAAAACGTAAAGAAAAAAGTCGTTAAAATGTCGTCGTATTCCGATGAAGTTGATGTAGAATCCGATGGTGAAAGCTCGATGATGCTGTTCGATATTGAAAAATATAGTGATCCGGAAGAAATTCTCACAAAACTTGAAGTAAGTGTACAAACTCATTTTTATACTTTACTGTTATGTCGTTTTATTTTGTCGGAATTATAGAATTTGCAATGTTAGAATAGAGAATCGAAATCATAGAATTTGCAATGTTAGAATAGATAATCGAAATCATAGAATTAGCAATGTTAGAATAGAGAATCGAAATCATAGAATTAGCAATGTTAGAATAGAGAATCGAAATCATAGAATTAGCAATGTTAGAATAGAGAATCGAAATCATAGAATTAGCAATTTTAGAATAGAGAATCGGAATTATAGAATTAGCAATGCAAGAATAGAGAATCGGAATCATAGAATTAGCAATGTTAGAATAGAAATCGGAATTATAGAATTAGCAATGCAAAAATAGAGAATCGGAATTATAGAATTAGCAATGTTAGAATAGAGAATCGAAATCATAGAATTAGCAATGCAAGAATAAAATGATGTGTATTTTTAAAATAATATTCTATGTTATTTTTATTTAGGATCTTATGGATTACTCTCGTGCTCTCGGTACCAATTATTCTTCAAAATTTGAGCTTCATGGATATTTTGCGGATAGAGAGAACTTATTGGGATGAGCTCGGTATGTGGCCAACGCTATTAATATGATGTTGGTCATTAAAAAATCATGGTTGGATAGAAGAGGTTTTCGTATCTTACAATTGGGTTGTGATAGACACGGAGGACCGAGAAAAGAAAAGACGTAGATCCCGATCATGTTCCAAGTTCTAGCCGGAAAAAAAACTCGAAGAAGTGTATGTGTTTGTTTGAGCTTGTAGGAACCCAAATTGAAGAGGAAAAATGGATGGTGAGGGTTGTATGTGGAATCCACAACCATATCATTCCTTCGGTGTTAAGAGGTCATGCATATGTTGGACGTATGACTCCGAAGCAGACCCGAAAGGTGGAGCGTGAATTGAATTCTGGCTTAAAACCGAGACATATATTAAAACCCGTACAATTAGAGGATCCCGACAATGTCACCTCCACCCGTCAAGTTTACAACACCGGTTTGAAGATTAGAATGGAACAAGCCGAAGGAAGATCTCCATTACAACAAGCACTTCACACGTTGACGGAACGTGGATACTATATAAACACTCGGAGAAGTCAAGATTCCAATGAAGTGATTGATTTCTTTATCTCACATTCCGACTCGAGGCATTTGCTCAACATGTTTTCCTATGTTATTGTGATGGACTCGACATATAAGACCAACAAGTAAGCTTCAATTCAAGCCACATTTTTACTTTATTTCATACACTCATTCTTATTTTCCTTAGAAATTGTAACTCATTCGTTGTTTCGTATTACTTTTAGGTACAATATGCCATTGTTGGAGATCGTAGGCATCACTAGCACCAAGAAGACATTCGCAATTGCTTTTGTGTTCATGGCACAGGAGAATAGAGGTCATTACGAGCGGGCTTTGAGGAGGGTCCGGCATTTGTTGTACGGAAAGACGCCGGAGGTGATTGTCACTGATCGTGAGCTTGGTCTTATAAGCGCCTTGGGTGTAGTATTTCCCGAGGTGAAGCATATATTGTGCACGTTTCACATAAAGTGCAATATAGTTAATAGAGCGGCACTTGTTTTGCGCAATAAGGAAGCGGAAGCACTCTTCATATCCCATTGTCATGCCTTGTTCGAGTCAAGATCCCCTGGAAGCTATCAACGCCGTTTGTTGGAAATGAGAGACTATTGACAATCATCTCCGAGGTTAATGACCTATCTAGAGACGACTTGGCTTGACCCGTACAAGGAGGCAATCGTTCGAGCATGGACTGACCTACATCATCATTTCGGCACACGAACGACAAATGCGTAAGTTATTTAAACATTCACTATATTGTTAAACATTTCTTCGTTTTTTGTAATAAAATTTTCTTCTTAGGTGTGAGTCCGCGCACAAGTTGTTGAAGCAAACACTAGATTCTAGCGTTGGAGGATTTCAACTGGTTTGTGATATCATACATTTGATGGTCACGGACCAAGTCCAAAAGCTACAAGCTTCTCTAGAGATGTCACGGGAGAGGATTCCACGAGAGGTTAGTATACCAATAGTTTAATTGATGAAAATAATGTTAAATATTTATTTGATATGTAATAAACCTTTTTTTGTAGGTACGTATACCAATATTTGACTTGCTCCGTGACTACGTAACAAATTAGTGTTTCACGCTCTTGTGGAATAATTACACCAAGGCTCGACATACAAGAGATGATGAAGGATGTCGGGATAGTTATTGGAGAGAGGTTTATGGAGTGCCGTGTGTGCATGACTTTAGACTAGCGATCCGGGCTCGTAGACCTATCTATTTGTCACAGATACACCCTTGTTGGAAGCAAGTTCATTGGAATCCGGTTGATTTTTTGGATGGTGATATTGGTGATGATGATGATGATGATGATCGTTCGAACCCAAATCAAGGTTTAGAGAATGCATGGACTCAAATATGTTAAGCCCGGACGAGCAAGATAAGATTGCATCTTTTGTGGATGACATGGAAAACCCCGGGGGTACGACAATGAAGGAGCCGGCACAGAAGGCCAATGCAAAGGGACGACCTCCAATCCCGAGATCAACTAGAAGAGAGCCTAGTTCTTTTGAGCATTCTGCTACACGTGGTCCTGGGCGTCCAAAAGGGAAGAAAGCTAAAGATGTAGATTCTACACCGGAGTTGACTCCTACGAGTAGAGCACGACGTAAAGGAAAGCAATCCGCGAAGACCGGATTTTGTTTGAGGGAAGAAGATTTTCCAAAGTTCATGGAACCTTATGTATTGAGAGTAAGGGATGTACCAGGAGACGGCCATTGTGGATATAGAGCAATTTCCGCGGTGTTGGGATTCTCGGATGAGGATTATTTGATAATACGGCGAGATATGGTTATGGAGTTAAATGCGAGAAGAAAATTTTATTCCAAGGTAACTAAGTCTTCCGGTTACATCAAAGTTTTAATTATAATCCATGATTTTACATAATCTTACTTGTTAATCATTGCAGTGTAGAATCCTCAATCATGTTGACGAAGTCATTCAAAACGTTTATTGGACGAGTAAGTCTCCGTGTCCAGAACCAAATTGGATGGAAATACCGATGATTGCATGTGCAGCCGCCACCTACTATAAGATTGTATTGGTTGTCCTAGGGAACATTCCAGCGACATTCCTGCCTATGATTGCCACCGCTCCCGACCAAGAGGCCCCTACGGTCATTTGTTCGTTAGCGTATATATATAACAACACACACTTTGTGCCGGTAGGTTGACGATTTACTTTCATTCAATGGACGTCTATTTAGACCTAATATTTACTAACCGTTTTCTGTAATTTCATATTTGTAGGTATGGCTAAAAGATGATGCTCCGTTACCGTTGTTGAGCGACGCTTGGAAAAATAACCATGATCCAAGTGTTGATGGATGAGATGCGCCGTTCATTGAAAGGATAGCTCGTTATGAGGATCTCCGTCGAGCATGAGGAGTTGAACACAATAGTGCAGGATATCTTTAGCCGTTTTGAGAAACCTTACTTGAAATCGTGTTTTAGACGTTTTTATTGTACTTGTTGACAACATTGATTTAGTCGGTTTCATATATGGTTCTCATTATGTTTTAGTAGTTTGAAATAGTTGACTGAAACTTAAGGGAAATAAAATCGCTAAAGAAACTTAGGAAAACATCAAAAGTAAAAAAAATACATATTATCCATCCAAAATAAACATAACAGTATCAAAACAAAAAAAAACATACGCTCAAGTGTAATATCCATCCAAAATAAATATAAGAGTATTGAACTACAACTACAAATGTGCTGGAGCTGGAGGATGCTGTGAAACCCGGACCTGAGATGGAGCCACAGGAGGCGTACATCTAACTGCCTCCGCTACCATGTAATCTATATCCTCTGCAGAATACGGAAGACTGCGAGCCTGCATTTCTCATATACGACCTATAAAAATGTGAAGACGCTGCAATACAGAAAATAAAATTTTAACATAATTGAAAATTAAAATAAATAGTAATTTAAATGTTAAAAACAAACGTACTCTTTGATGTGAAACCGGAACAGGTGGGGGACGGTCTATAGGTAACTGGAGTGCAATGGGCATCGGCAAGACGTACGGATGGCAATGGACCGTATACCAAGACATGTACGCATCATCGACGAGCCAAGGAGAGGTAGCTGGTATCAATCCAACTAGTGAAACTCTGGTCTCCTCCGGATGGCGGGATGCCCAACGATCGTATGAGAGAGGATATGAAAGCCTAGATCCACGTCCGGTCGCCGGACGAATCTCATGAAGGGGAGGAATACGTGGTAGAGGCACTGTCTGTACGTATCCAAACTGTCACAAGAAACGGTCCGGCATAAACGCCTCCTCTATGTCGGATATCCGTATGATATCCCGATACCGAGAAACACCATGCTCTACGCCAAAATCAAGCACCCGCTCATCATACGGGGTAAAGCACACATCCTCCGCCCTCATCTGGTCCAACTGAGCTCGTAAGGAGTGTAACCTCTCTACGGTAATAGACGGAGTCTTCAGGACAGAAAGTCTCGAACACCACCGTGCATGACCAAGCATATCCGGATCCTCCACAGCGGCACATCCCAATGACGGGAAATGTGTGTAAATCCAAAACTGTACAAATTCTTTTATTAATTTCAATCTTATTAATAAAGTGACGTTATATAAAGGAAAATATTTACGACAACACACCTGTAACAGGGAAGTACATCCTGCCATCGTCGTCACCTTCTTCCTGGTGGCGTCCCCCAAACATCTGTAAAGATAAGCAAGGGTCCCGATACCCCAAGCATACGCGTCTGTCCTCAAATGATCTCGTACTAGATCAATAAGCCATCCTCGCATCTTGTTGGTAGACTTGTCGACTACCAAAGTCGACGATATGGACAATAACAGATATGCAGATGCAATAGTGTCATGTGGAGGCTCTGGAAGGGCCAACATCTCAGCGGCTCTACGCCTAATAGTATCGCAGAATAGCTGTGAAGTCTGACGTCTAGCCTCTGCTAGTGATAAGCCAAGACGCTGAACTAGCCAATCAAGTCGTACACTATCATCGACGGAAGTTACCAATGCATCTCCATCAACTGGTAGTCCTATAATGATCTGAACATCGTGTAGCGCTATTCCCATCTTCCCCCATGGCATGTGAAATGTGTTTGTCTCTGGGTGCCACCTCTCGACAAACGCCATAATCAGACAATGATCGACGCCGCCAAACTGTACGTCCTCCAAATCCGTCAGTCCGCTGCGTCTAGCTAATCCAAACCGTGAAAATGCGTCATCTACATCTCGTTGCCACTCACGTAATCTACTGAATGCGTCGAGCCTCCGAACAACTCTAATCACGGGGAAGCCATACCGGCCCATATAACGCTGACTCTGTGGTCAGCATAACATGTTAATAAAGGAGGAGGTACGTCCTCCTCTACCTGCTCCTCATCACGTACATGCTCAGGTAAGTCGTCCGGCTCCCTCAGCTGTGGTATGTCCTGCTGCTGCTGCTCTACCTCAACTCGTATCTCCTCATGCTCATCCTCTAGTATATCATCTAAATGAGACATATCGTGCGCAGAATCCTCCGTGTCGTAATCAGCAGTAAGTGAAATAGGTACGACATCCTCCTCGTCAGTTGCATCTACAGGTGCACGAACCTCTGCATTTGTAGGTGCATCTACAGGTGCCTCAACGGATGCCTCTACAGCTGCATCTACAGGTGCCTGAACGGATGCCGATGCAAGTCTAACTCGTCGAGCTACAGCCTCTCGACGGGCGGAAGCTGTGACTAATCTACTCGCCCTCTTCCTCTTCTCACTGACAGTCCTCAACATATGTTGTATATTTTTTTAACTCAAATTTTTATTTTTCTATTATATACATATATATTATAAATGTATATATATATATATTTATAAATTAAATTGTGTTATTATTATAATCATATACATATATTATATATATATATATATATATATATATATATATATATATATATATTACATTAACTATCATACAATTATTCTTAACTAGCCGAACCTAACTAAACTAAGTAGTTTCAATAATACTAACTATCGATAATAGTCCAATTACAATTATTCCTAACTAGCCAAACCTAACTAAACTAAATAGTTTCAATACTACTAACTATCGAAATTAATCCAATTTCAATTATTCCTAACTAACCGAATCTAACTAAACTAACTAGTTTCAAGTATAATGCAAAAAATAAATAAACGATAAAAAAACAATATTAACTAACCTGGAATCGATTCACAAGTGGTCTAGTCCTAGATCTCTCGATATCTGAATCTCCCTCCATTGTTGGACGTATCGAAAAAAAGAAGAAATGGATGAAAACAAGCGGAAAAAAAAATCGAGGGCAAGGGAAGTACGCAACGGCTGCGAAACGCGAGGGCAAAGGACGCGGAGCGGAAGCGAGGACGAATAGGGCAAGGGAGGCTGGCTTCTCCGTGCCACCTTAAATAGGCGCGGAGGCGGGCTGGGCAGGCGCGCTGCGCTTGCGCGCCTGCCTCGCGCGCTTGCGCCTTGCGAGTGCGCTAGCCCTTGCGCGCACTCGCAAGGCGCCGGCGCCGGATAAAATCACTCAACACAAATAAGCATGATAATTGAACAAATATGCACTGAATAAATAAGTTGTATATTTGAACAAATCAAATTCTGAACAAATAAGCATTATAGTTGAACAAATATTAAATATATTTAAACAAATATGCAGTATAGTTGAACAAATAAGTTATATACTTGAACAAATATTCATTATACTTGAATAAGTCAGGTTTTGAAAAAGGAGACATTATAGTTGAACAAATATGAAATATACTTGAACAAATATGCATTATAGTTGAACAAAATAAGTTGTATACTTGAACAAATCAGGTTTTGAACAAATATCCATTATAAATGAACAAATAGGGAGTATACTTGAACACATATACAATATAACTGAACATATAAGCTAGTTGTATACTTGAACAAATGACGTTTTGAACAAATAGAGATTATAGTTGAACAAATCGATTTGTTTAAATTATTTTAAAGTAGTATTTATTAATCTATTCCCAACTTTATATGTAAAAACTTGTTTTAACATTTCAAAATATCAAGTTTTGAACAAATTGAATTTATAGTTGAACAAATCAATGTATTTATACTTTACATTTTAGCAATAATTATTATTAATCTTTTTTTCAACTTGATATGTTAAAGTTTATTGTTACTTTTGTATCTTCATAAAATCAAAATTTGAACAAATCCGACATCTAGGTGAACAAATTAGACATATAGTTGAGTAAATTAACTTTATATGATAGTTAGAAAATGTACAAAGACCAAAACTTTCTATGATTGTTAGAAATTCTCGAAGTAAAAAGTAGGATACAATCCCTTAAACTAAGTGTTTTTCAATAAAACACATTCGCTTTTGGCTCTTCCGTTGTTTTATTTAAACTAGTTATAAACACCAATTCTTTCGAAGGTAAATAAAAGGTAGAAATGAAGTACTTTGAAAAGGAGCAATATCACAATCTCAATTGATTAATATATATGCAACAATAAAAACCATTATAGGGATCATCTAATTTTTAGGTCAAGAGATAGATTAGCCGGATATGATATAATGCAAAACAATATTTATAAAATATAGAAACTACACAAACAAACTCACATTGTTCGGTTCCAGCAAAACAAGGTGAACCTTCAAACATGGAATTGAAATTTGTTCTAAAACTACTCGACGGATGCGGGATGAGAGGATGGTTGTAGCAACGTGGATGATGCAACGTCGATGATAAAACTAGGGCTGATACATGTGTTTATATAGGGGAAAATCTTAGAGTCTAGGTTACACAAAATATAACGCTTCCAAAGATACAATCAAAAAGATTTAATTTCCTTTTCGACGGCATGTGAAACGGTCTCCCTACTGCATTCTACGGTCATAGGCTGGCCATAGGCAATGCTGTTTGACAACGTTTTCAACAGTTTGATAGAACTGACTTTTCCGCTGCTCTGTTGGAACTACATGACCAATGAGTACTACTTTCAAAACTCTTTTTAAGATCTACAACTTTTCAACTTACAAGATTTTCCAAATCCAAAAGGAAGATGGTAGAAGTCGGAAATCACTCAAAGATCATCATAAAATGGCACCCAACTCCAATGGTTTCCACTTGACTTCTTCAAGCTGCAGTCTTCAACCGATCTTGATTTTTCTATGTATTCTCCGACTCTAGGAAAATATGAATCCTCGTGCTCTTTCGAGGATTTTGATTATTCTATGTATTATCTGACTCCAAGGAAATACGAAATAAAGCGAAGTAAACACCGATATATAGAAAAGGGAGCTTTCTACACTAAAACGAAGCATATACAAGCTACATGGATATGAAAATGCATGATTCTAAATGCTATAGTATGTTACATTTGGTAGTCATCAACATCCAACATTCAAATTAAGTCCAAACATGAATGAATCCTAGATGAATTTGATGCCTCCTCCAAACTATACATCATCATTGTAGACAACCAAAAGACTCAAAAGATAATAAACAAAAAAAAAATAATAAAACCTCAAAATTGTTCAAACACAATAACTAATTTAACTTAAAATGTTCAATGACAAAGGCTAAGACAAAGGTGACTTGGATTCTAGAGTTTCATGTTAAGTGCCAATGGATGCTAAAAACAACCAGAATCACATTACAATCATTACAACTAAAAGTAATGAACCAAATAGTAGCTCCTTCGTATTCGGTTCATGTAGGAAACTATAGTCAAAAAGAGGCACTAAGCTTTCGGTCACTCTTATTGTAAATGTTGAACACAACATTTAGAGTTCACTAGGTTGTAAAGTAAATACCAATTTTCAGCTTCTCGGCATAGTCCGACTACACATTGGGCAAGTCAATGTTGATATCATCAAGAGGTTCTGACTTGTTGGCCTCATATGTACTGCACTCAATGGTGAGTTTTCTATGTCTATCAAAGTGTTAGAAGTTGAAAAAACAATGGCGAATTGTTGTTGTTGTGACTGAAGAAAGACGCAAGTGGTTGGAAAGTGAGTTGGGGACTGAAGGCTTTTGGAGAGAATGAGATAATAATAGAATGAGCTTGTGTTGGTCGGCGCAATACAACAAACATCTTGTAAGCAAATTTTTATGTGTTTTATAGCAAGGAACAAATGACAAAATTTGCAAGAAAATGAGATTAAAAGGTTCAAACCTTAATGAGTTTTTCTGATTTTACATAAATTCTTGGAAAGTGACCTAAAATAAGAGGAGGATAGTAATTAAGTGAAGGCAAGAAGAAGAGAAGGTTGGTTTAGGAAGAAGGAAAGCAAAGGAAGTTGTTATATATAGTAGAGAGAATTTAGGAGTAAGGGCAATTACATTGTATGGAGAGATGATTTGATTCAGGGTGAATAAAGTAACTAGCTATTCAACCAACTCTAAGGTTAGACCAATAATACTAATCTTGCCCCTCTTTTTCTATATAATTCGCAAACCCATATCAGATAATTTATGTGGGCTTAGGAGATAGATTGTAGATTTCATTTCTTCATTTTGGACCAATTTAATTATCAAGATCCACTGTGGTACTTAATTCATTAATAGAAAAGTTAACCATCATTATCTTCTTGTTAAAGGATAAAAATTTGACAAACTAGACCAAAGCACACACTAACAAAATCAATGCAATAAGATCTTCATAAGCATTGTTAGAAAAGATCCACAAAGCATTCACGACTACAGAAAAATCACTATTTCAATGTCTTGTTATATTGCTCTTGGCAACAAGTGCCTCCAACATTACCATTTTCATAATTGATTAGTAATTTGTATCAGCATAACATCCAAAAAGCATTCAAATTGCCAAAATTCATGAGATTTAATCGAGCACAAAAATTTCAAAATTAAAAGAACTCACTGAACATTATGAATACGATTGTGTAGACATATTATGAGTTCATAACCCTAAAACTGAACCAGCTGAGAGAAACCAAAGCACCTTCTAGTGATTGATCGATCTAGTGATTGTCTTGAACAAAAGAGAGGGATGAGAATTTCGACGGCCAAAAGTGAAGGATGGTGAGAGAATAAGTGTTTTTATATGTGGTTTAAGATTGTAAAGACACTCATCCAAAAACACAAACTGTGAGTCTCACAAGTGTTTCCAAACCACTACTAAAAAAAACACTAGTGTTTTGTGTGTTAGGAAACACTTATAAATTATTTAAACCCCAAAACACTACAAATTACTAGTGTTTTGTATCTAGCAAACACAACCTAAAGCACGGAGGGCTAAGATTCATCGGATATGCTTATATGAAAACTATTTAATCAATTTAATATCAATATATAATCGTGTTGGTGCATTCGTGGTCTAAGTATTGAAAATGTTAATTGAATATATATGTATATATATATATATATATATATATATATATATATATATAGAGTATAGATCCTATGAGAACACCCCCTAACGTGAGAACATGAGAACAGATTCGTAATTATTATCAGTTTTGTTACGAATGTGTCATATCGTTTATTGTATTATTCGTAGTTATTGTTGGTTGAGTGGATTATTCGTAATTATTGTTGGATTCCTAATTATTATTATTCTTAGTTATTATTATTTTTGATATCTACTCTAAATCTCAACCCTTAATACTCACATCCAACGGTGTACGATTGTTCTCATGTTCTCACGTTAGAGGGTGTTCTCATGGAAACCACACCCTATATATATATATATATAATAGTCGTGCACGTTTAGTATCTATTTGTGAACTTAAACGTGCATATCCTTACTATATTAAAAGTGAGAGTTCCCCTAATGAATAGGAATTTTCCGAATTTACCCCTTAACTGTTTAATTGACTATTTTACCCTCAGTTTGTATGGAAATTACCTTTATAATTTTTAGCTTTATTTTACTCTTTTACATGTGTTTTGTGAGTCCCAACACCTCTGTATGCTTCAACACGTTGACATTTGCGTGTCTAATACTCTAGCCAGGCATTTCACCATCTCCCTTCTCTTCTCATGAGTTTCTGGTGTGGTCATCCTCTTCCATTCTTCTTCTTTGATCGTCCAGGAGAAGATACCACTCCACATCTATGATTCTCCTCATAAAACCCATTAATACCGCTTTCAATTGCTCTGTTTCTTAATTCAGTGGGCGAAGAACCGCAAAGCCTAAACACAACGATTCAATCCGCAAGGAAGGTCATTGTGCGCAGGATTCCGCACCTTTTCCTTCGGTTCCCTTCACTTTGGATTGTTCATCGTTTTGTTCCCAACCGTGGATCTATAAATCGCCGACTACTTCTTGATTCAGGTTTACATCTACTCGAATCATTGTACGTTTTGTAATGTTTCTTTCCCTAATTTTCTCTTGATCTTCTTCTTCCTTTGTAGCCGACTCCCCTTTTCGGTGTCGTCTCATGCCGAAAATTTTGAAGTTCGTTGTTCAAATTAGGGTTTCATGTTCATAGTGTTCGATTTATTCTTTTCCTGTCGGGTTTTGTTGACTAGGCTTGCATGCAGTAAAAAAATCCTAAATCTCAACCCAAAAGTCGCGTTTTCAAAACAGGAATTCAAAGCCAACAAAAAGAGAAACTCGTGGAGGGATTGGGAATATGTTGCGTGTCATATGGCTATAGAATTCGTCTTTCATACTTCATAGCAATGAAGTCACGCAATGATTGTTGTAGGTATTATCTTGTTTATGTTAATGAAGCTTTGTATGAGGTTGTTAAAAAAGCTCGGATCTTTAATCTTTATCTTTTTCCCTTCTCTCTTCTTTTTTACTATTTTTTCTTTAGGTCTTCTTTCAAACTGGAACTTTGCGGAGCCAACAAACCCAAAGCAAATCAAGAAGACATGTCTCCTTCTATCTTCCTTTTTACTGTTTTTACTAACTGCTCTATTCTTCTCAGTGGAAAGAAATGATATAGTAAGTTATAAGAAATGCGGACATTAACTTCTAATCTCTACAAAATTTTAAGATGCCAAGAAATGAAAAGGGCACCAAGGTATTGGGAAACTGGTACTAATGTTTGTTTCATTGCGTATCATTTTTTGAGTATTGATTTCAGTCCATCAAATTTAGGATGCAGCACTTACAGGTTCTAGATCTGAGATTGTGATTAATGTATATTGTGAGTAGAATTGGCCAATTCAGAATATCTTCTGCTCTTTTCTGATCTCATTGGCCTAGATTTGAAAATTTTCTAATGGTTCTTTCGATTCAGATTTTAAACCTTTGACTCTTCAAAATTATCTGTTAGGATTCAGTTAATAACCACATATTCATTTCAGCTGTTCTTTATCTTCAATTTGTGTTATTCTTTATACACGTTGTATTCTTGCTTAGGGGTTTCTTGTGCACTTTGATTGTAGAAAGCACCTCCAAATTTGGATCAGGATTCATCCTTCTTGTTCAAATTGTGTTGTGGCTTGATTTTGTTCATAAATGGAATGATACCCGGGTCAGATATGATGAGTGGTTCTGGTTAGTTGTAGTTTTCACTTCACAATTAAATATTGGATTGTTTACGTGTAGATTAGATTGTAGCTTGTTCATAGTCATGATGTAATATACTGTCTACTATCTAAGTCTAAGTGCATTCCCATATTAAAAAATTGAAATGGTGTCTACTGCTAAGTCTAAGTCACTAAGTGTAATGAAGTTAAAAAATGTTGTCTATTGAAAAAAAAATATTTTAAAATGTTGTTATTTCTTATCCGTGATTTCTTTTTTATGTAAGGATTGTATACCTTGTGCTCGCTCCGATTTTAAGTTCATTGTGAGATTGTTTCACATCCACGTACAAAGAAAATTCTGCTTCAAACCTATTGGCTAAGTTGCTTGTTTTTTAGTGACCGTGTTGTTGCTTTTGCTGGTTGGTTGGCTTTTAGTTGAAAGATTGCTGAAGTTTATATTATTATTATTATTACTATCTTGCTGGTTGATTGGTTTCTTGTTATCGTTTCATATTTACCTTCTTTTATAGGTTTGATATAGGTTTGAGATATTTTTTGACAGCTGTTTATGTAACCTTGGAGTGTCATACATATCATGCAAAGGTTCCGGGACTAGCTGTTATCTCAACTTTTGCATGTATACTTGATGTTGGCTTATATCTATTATGAATCAAGATGCCAATTTTGATTTTCTGGATAACCTAAAGGCATTTTGCTCAGCAGATATGGTATAGGTTCCGGTGTATTAAATTCAGCAAATGAGTTTCCTTTGATTGTGTTTATATATTGTTTGAGGCTAATCCAAATTTGAACCCTTTAGGTGAGGTGACGGTGTACTGATCTCCATGAAGTCACAATCTGCTTCTCCGGGAGCTTCTTGAGACTCAGGTGCATTAAGTGGGAATACAACAAAAGTGATGCTACATACGAGGGGTTTGCTTCATCGAAGAATTGCACTGAGGTATGTGATGAGTTCAAAATTTTGAAGTTAAGATCGATATGTGTTGGGAAGCTGAATGTTTTATTCTATTCAATGATCAGGTTATCCCATCAGAAGCGTGCAGTCCACCTGATCACAATAGAAATGTTACTGAGATATTCAACAGGATGAAAAGTAAATAAGAATGTTATCTTAACTTGATATTGTATTTTTCCTGCTTGTTTATTTTGCGGGACTATATTTTGATATCGCTACGGTATATAATTTTCTCTTTCTTATTGTTTCATAATGATGCAACAACTTTATGAACCTCTCTGCATTTTCCAGGGCCATAAAGAAGTATCAGAAGGTTAGACTTAATATCATGGATTTACTTTTAAATTATGGACTCTCTATAATGAATATTGTTCTTCTCCTTTTATCAAATACAATATTAAAGAGAGTTGTTTTCATGCATAAATGCAGATCACAACAAGGTTGGCTGCTAGATCAACAAAAGGCATATTACTCAAAACATTCAGCTTCCCAACACAGTAGATGCAAAATTGGAATCATGTAATATACTATAGAGTTTTACAAGCACCATAAGATGAAGGAATAATATTAAGTACTGACCTTGTATGAAATACAATATTAAAGAGAGTTGTAAAACTCTAATATTCTGATGTTGAGTAAACGTGTAACAATATAAGCCAAGAATTTGGTTTCCATGGAAATCAAAGCTCTTCAAAGGCACATATTCTCGGTTTCGAGCGGGCATTTCAAAATTAAACAAGGGAAATAGTTAATAAAGATAGCAAAAGACCCCTGATATAAGACCTTGAAAGAAAGAATTTAATATTTTACATAATCAGCAAAACCTTCAGCATAAGATCCGGGGGTATTGGGGGGATGCCACTTGCTTACATAACCTTATTGTACATAAGGTAATAGTTCTTTAGCATATTTATTGTACATAGTACATAAGTTAGTAGTTCTTAAACATATTTATTTATTTTTGTAGTAATTTTTCCGTTCATTGGTTTGCCAATATATATTGTACGCTTACAAGTCACGGCGCGCGTGCGTAGCACGCGCGACCAGACTAGTCTATTCATATAAAGAAGTTATGCGCACCTGTTATTCGTATGTTATTATATTATTCGTTTAACAAATAATATAACAATACTAGTGCATAATCATGTTTGTAATTTAACACGACAATTTATGAACATATTTGAACACCCATATAAAACTTAATTGTGCAATAGATAATTTGTTCACAATTGTACGATTATCTAAGCTTTGTTGATTGCACACAACTACAAGATTATAAAAATATCTAATATCATTTAAACAACGGTAAGAGAGCATTTGATACACGATTGTTTTAATTTTGGTAACCATATATAACGTATTTTATATGAAAACAATTATTATTAATGTCTATTTTAATAATTGTATTATATCCGTTCATTTAATTGAATCATACGGATGATATTCATTTTCTTATTGTAATGCACATTTTTACCCGATTTTTTTCACATGTATATATTTTTTTTTGAAAAATTACGTAATTTAAATTTTAATTTAATAATACTATAATAATATATATAGATATCAAACACACCCTACAACTCGTCGACTAGAATCTTGAAAGGGTCTTTGAGTTTGATCAAACTTTGACTCCTCATTTTCTCTTTCTTCTTGTTCTAGAAGTGGGAGGGTGCGACGAAACTTGCGATTTTAAAATTACCACGCTTCCTCTGGCTTCTAGGATTCAGAACACCATTAAAGACACTTTCAAAGGTTCAAAGTATAGACCAACATTCAAATCATCCAATCTCTCAAATACCTTTCTTATTCTTGCTCCCCCTATTTCAGATACCGTTACCATCTATCCCATCAATATTCTGCTATCGTCATCTGCAAACGTAGCGGCTTCATCAGTAAATTTTCCGAGTAGAAGAAGCGATCGAGAGATTGGGTTTTGAAGTATTTTTTCTTTTCCTATGATGAACTCAAACGCCTCACCGATTTCAGCCGGTGCTGGATCTGCCGATTCTTCAACGCCCAGAAGGAATTCTAAGCGACCCAAATGTGAATCTCTCAAATTTGCCACTTTGTAACTTTGATTTGATTTATTCCATGTATTCAGACTAGTTGCCATCCCTTTGCCATGCTTTACGTTCTTGCTATTTCTAGTATTTTGATTGGGGTTTCCCCGATATTTAAGGTTACTATGTAGATTAGGGTTTGGGGGTCTGCAAGAACATTATCAAGGCTTATCGTTAGGGTATGAATATCTCCTTATTGGGGGGGAGAGAAGTGATTGCGGTGGCTGTGAAATAGGTGGAAATTCTTGAGATCGGGTCAAGTTAATGTCCAAGTACTCAAGTAGAGATTATATATTGTAGAGGAGAACTAATCCAAGGGAGGGATTTTTGAATCAGCTGGAAGATGGGAATATTTGCTGGTTGTAGTGCAACTGTGCTGAATCAACTGCAAGGGTATTTTAATGAGATTGGTTACCAGTCATAGGATGAAAAAAAACCCTAGATAAAGAAGAGGCGAAATTGAGCAAGGGACTTTAAACTAGAGGGATAACTCCTATCATTATTACCTTTTGCCCTTCCAAATTTTTGTCCAATAAAAACAACATAAGTTAGCTTATTCATATTCTGCATAGTGGGGGGACTGCAAGAATAGGATTTGAACTGCCATGCCTGAGGGCAACAGTTGTTAACGGTATAAGCTTTTTTAATATCTCCAGGCAAGTATGTATGATGGGGATCTGACTCACCTTCTCTTGTTTCTGATATCAGATTCAAAGTTTACCCAGCAGGAGCTTCCAGCGTGCAAACCTATCTTAACACCAGGATGGGTAATTGATGATGTTGCACTTGGAACGTTTAAATCTTGTTTGTGAATATGCCATCTGAAATTATGGAAATTTTGGGTGCAGGTGATTAGTGCATTCATGCTTGTCAGCATTGTGTTTATTCCTATCGGTGTTGCTGCTCTCCTTGCTTCTCGGGATGTATGTGCCCAGACAACCTTTATACATTTTGCAATTTTTATTGCCTGATCATATCTTTTGCATATGATGGATTTTATTTGTCAACCAGGTGGTTGAAATTGTTGATCGTTATGATGAGGCTTGCCTACCACTTTCTGCAAAAGATGACCCAGTCAAGTATATACAAACTCCCGGGAATAAAATGTGCAACAGGACACTTACGGTAAGTTCCTCTCGTAATTTAAGTATACCTGTACTTGCATAAGTTATAAGTATACATGTACTTGTTCCAAAGTAATTACTAACTCTGGTGGTTTTTTTCATTATTCTTCTAGGTGTCAAAAGATATGAAAGCTCCTATTTATGTATATTATCAGCTTGACAACTTCTACCAGAATCACCGCAGGTATTTTTTAATATTATCACGTTACAAAGTAGTTTGTAATCCAGTATGATAATAACTCAATTGTGCAAGACTTCTCGAGTATGCATGCTTGGACTGTTTGCTAAGCAAATTATAATTGACTCAGGTATGTGAAGAGTCGGAGTGACGCGCAGCTGCGTTCCCACAGCAGTGCTGATAAAGTTACTGCTTGCAAACCTGAAGACAAGTCAGATAATATCCCAATTGTGCCTTGTGGTCTCATTGCTTGGAGTTTGTTCAATGACACCTACAGTCTCTCCCTCAACGGCCAAAATCTTACTATAAACAAAACACACATTTCATGGAAAAGCGACAGGGAGCACAAATTTGGGAGTGACGTTTACCCCCAAAACTTTCAGAATGGAACTCTTATAGGCGGTGCTCAATTGGACTCTAACAAATCTGTGAGATATCTCCACGTAACCTGACATTATGGTTCTGCTAGGGTTTGTCTTACTATGTTCCTTGCTTGTTTTTTCCTCTGTGACAGTTAAGTGAGCAGGAAGATCTGATAGTTTGGATGAGGACAGCTGCCCTTCCTACTTTCAGGAAGCTATACGGGAAGATAGAACGGGATTTGAAAGCAAACGACACGATACAAGTTAATTTGCAGAACATGTATAACACATACAGCTTTAGTGGAAAAAAGATGCTGGTGCTTTCGACCACCAGCTGGCTTGGAGGGAAGAACGAGTTTCTTGGCATCGCATATCTTACAGTTGGTGGCTTGTGCTTCTTTCTGGCTATGTGTTTCTCTCTTATCTACTTGTTCAAGCCAAGGTAAAGTCTTAGTCAGTCTGATTTGGCTATTCCTTAATGTTTGTTGAGCATGCAATCCTGTGAACCTGTTATTTTTGTGTTGTGGTTGTTCAACAGGCCACTTGGCGACCCTTCGTATCTTTCATGGAACACCCACCCGGGAGGGCATTGAACTCGGAACAGTATAGCAGTGCTACGTCGTGGGTTATAATAAGGCCGACTCTTTTAATGTAACATTCGCGTAAGATGTTCGACCCTCAACTTATCCTCAAAAACAGAAAATCCGAGTATATGTAACAAAGGCAGCATTTTGTAACGATTTATTTTTCTAGAGTTGTACTATTCGATTTATTTTTCTTTGTAAAGTTGCTTCCCACGAATTTTACTATGCCTTATTCTTTTCTCCAACAACATCTATGTTTTCTTATTAATCATCCTCTTCTCAAATCATATAAGTTTTAGTCATACGTAAGTGTCGAGGTCCACAAAAATATCTTTCAGTCTGAAAGAGTCCATGTCAAGGTGCGCCTCGTAATTAGTCAAGAATAAACACATAAACGACTGACGACTGCTCCGACGATTTCATGGAGGAGGATATTCCTCCGGCTACCGGAGTGGTTGTGACCAAAGAAAGTACAAGCAGAGATCAAGGAGGCGACATCGAGATGAATGACCAGAACCCCTCCGCGGAAGGTGTTCAGGTAATGCCTAGCGCTGCTGAAGTCCTTGTAGAGGGGACTGCAAGACATCAGAATGAGAATGCGGGTGATAATGTCACAAATGATTCTGTCTGTGAAGTGAAGGAAACTGGAGAAAATCAGATCGAAAATGCTGCAACCAATAAATCGCAAGGACAAGCAGTTAATTCTAATGATAAGGTTCTAAGATCATGGAGTGAGGTCACGGAAGGAGTCAAACATATTGCTGTTCATCAAGATAAGATAAATAAAGAGACACTCCATGGTAAAGTAACTGTTACCTACCCAAATGGTGCAGAAGGGGATCCGGTTATTGAAATTGACAAGGACGTCTCTAATGATCTCGAAGCACGATGGATGAATTCAATTGTTTTTAAGGTGTTGGGTTTCCCGATAGCATTTCCGGTCATGGAAAGGAAGATTTGCGAATTATGGAAATGTGGGGAAAACATACAGCTTATTGATTTGGATAACAATTATTTCCTCGCGAGATTCAAGAATGAGAATGAATTGAAGATGATCCTGACGGGAGGCCCTTGGGTTGTATTCGGAAGATGCCTCATTATGAAGAAATGGTCCCCAAATTTTATCACGTCTAACCCAATATCATCGGCTCCTACATGGGTTAGAATAATGGGCGTACCGGTACAATGGTATCATGAAGCGATAATCTGGAGTATGGCGGAGGGAGTAGGATTACCAATAACCATTGATCCAAAAACCCTGCATTTCAATAGAGGCAGATTTATCGGGGTTTGCGTTGAGATAGACTTAAGCAGACCCTTGAAGAAATCTATAACCATCAATGGTACAAGATGCCCTATCGAGTACGAGGGTTTGGATATAATCTGTTTCAAGTGTGGTCGATATGGCCATTACGCATCCAATTGTGATTATACAGAGGCTGCTGCTACTCCCTCGAAAGAACATGAAGCTACAACGTTAATAACTGGTGAGACCTCAAACACAGGGAAGAAGGGTCAAAATGCTGTCTTACCGGCCAACTCTCCGGCAACGACGGTGACGGAATCTGGATACGGACCATGGATGATGGTGGCTAGAAGGGGAGAGTTTGTGAAAGGAAAGAAGACTACTGAAAGGATAGCAGGATCTTCTCAGGCCATTAATAAGTCGCCGCAATCTTCATCGAAAGGGAAACAATATGTAGCTAAGGGTAAGAATCATGAAGGAGAACATCAAGGAAAACCAGCTCCTCTTGGGCCCATTAAGGTGGGCCAATCTTCACTGGGCCAACGACCACTAAGCACTGGAGCATCAACAAGTAAACAGGTGGTAGAGAGCCGTCCAGCTAAAGCTACTAATCAGGAAAACCCAGAGAAAAGTGCAACTGCAGCTGGCCCACAGGTACACAATACGGGTAACACAATCTCATCTACGGTCAAAGGCACACACATTTTTTCGGCAACTGTAGAAAACAAAACCGAAAAAAAGAATGCAGAGGTGAAGAAGAAAGCAGTTAATAAGATGAAGAATGAAGGCAGAAGAGCGGCGTGGAGAGGTAAGAAAGCGGAAGAGCTACCCCACACGTATGGAACCCTGAAACGCCAAAGACAAGAAACAACTCACTCCAACAACTACCCTGGAGGGGATACCCACCTGTCATCGACACCTAAACCAGATTCTGGGATTATGACATCAGTAGTGACCCCTAGCATCAACGTCAGTGAGCAGAACCTCATGTATACCCACACTAAAGCACCAAATGGTAATGATGTGGATAACTTGAGTATACTCAATGGGGAAGATGTGGTACAGGAAGCTCTGAGCAGTCTGGTTTCTCGTGAAACTGTGGAGAATGAAAAGGATGAAGAGATGAGGGAGAGCTTGGACGTCACTCCATGCCCTGCAGCTAATCAGTAAAGGTTGTTTATCCTAATCTTTTCCTGTCCATATATCTTAATAGTTTCTAATGAATTGTTTAATGTGGAATGTATTCGGAGCCTGCAAGAGCGGTTTCCGACGTGCAATTAAGTACTTATGCAAAGCTCATAAAGTTGATGTGCTTGCTATATTTGAACCGAGAGTCTCTGGAGATAGAGCTCAAAGCATATGCGACCGTCTAAACTTTTCGGGGTGCTACCGAGTAGAAGCGGATGGCTTTAGAGGAGGTGTTTGACTTTTATGGAATAAAGACAAGTTCAATATCAGTATTGTCAACACCAATAAATGCTTCATCCATGCTAAGATCACTGAGGAAGATTCATTTTACAACCTGATTATTGTATACGCTTATCCTGACCACACAAGACGCAAACTATTCTAGAGAGACCTGGATGCTGCTTTATCAAGTATTAGGGGTCCGCTGATTATCGGAGGTGATTTTAATTGCATCCGGTTCGTTCATGAGAGACAAGGGGGCTCAGGAAAACTCCATTTTGATTCGGACATATTCAATGATCAAGTGATGAAGCATGGCCTGATCGATTTAGGATACACGGGGGCTGATTTTACTTGGGATGATGGCAAAACTACAAAAAGAAATATCCTCAAAAGACTTGATAGATTATTTATGGATCAGGAAGGGAGATTGAAGTGGCCCAATGCCCATGTTAGACATCTTGCCAGGTTTTCTTCTGATCATTCCCCTTTACTCTTGTCTTTAGATCATAATGTGGATTGCAGGAGAGAAAGAAGACCATTTAGATTTGAAGCAGCTTGGATGTCACACCAAGACTTCAAACCTATGGTGGAAACGTGTTGGGTTAATAACCCGGATGTAAGTATGGCTCTCCCTCTTCTTAAATGTTCTCTTGTTACTTGGAATAGGCTTGTCTTTGGTAATGTGTTTCGCAAGAAAAAAGAACTTATGGAAGAGCTTATCAAAATCCAAACAAGCCTATCAAGTGGGCAATCTGAATGGCTTCTTGAGGAAGAGAGAAGAGTCAAATCAGAGATTGAGCTCACTCTTGAACAAGAAGAAACTATATGGTTCCAAAAATCTAGAGAGCAATGGCTAGAACAAGGAGATAGAAACACCAAATTTTCCACACCTCGACCATCATAAGAAGAAGCCGCAATAGAGTTACGGGCCTCCAAGTGGAAAATGGTTTGTGGAGTGAAGATCAAGTGTATCAGGAGAAATATGCAGTGGATTATTTTCGGAGTTTGTATTCCTTAGATGATATCACTACATCTTACAGTTATCATCTTGAGACGCGTGACTTCCCTGCCATTGATCCTGGAGATTGGTTTCATATTCAAAAACAGGTTGATATGACTGAGGTTTGGACGGCTACAAAGAGTATGGGAGCCTACAAAGCGCCCGGACTGGATGGGTTTCAGCTAGTGTTTTTTCAGAAGTGCTGGAATGTTGTGGGGAGATCTGTATGCAGAGAGGTATCTCGCTTCTTTACCACCCAGAAGTTATATCCGGGGAGTAATGATACTCTCATCTCTCTACTTGCGAAGGTTGGGAAACCCGAATTCATCAGTCAGTTCAGGCCGATTGCTCTTTGTAATGTCTGCTACAAGATCATCACGAAGGTATTGGTGCAACACCTTCAAAGTATCATAGAGAAGCTTGTAGGACCCACACAAGGCAGTTTTATCCCAGGTCGTCTTATTCAGGATAACATCATCCTCATGCAAGAAGTGGTCCACTCGATGAGGAAGAAGAAGTCAGGGAGAAAATGGATGCTCTTAAAGCTAGATCTGGAAAAGGCGTATGATAGACTCAGATGGGACTTTATTGAGGATACTATTATCAAGGCCGGCTTTCCCCAAACTTGGGTCAACATGATTAGGGAATGTATCAGTACTCCTAGGATGCAGGTGCTCTGGAATGGTGAAGCTACTGAGCAATTCTCCCCTGAGAGAGGGATTAGGCAAGGAGATCCAATTTCTCCTTATCTGTTTGTACTGTGTATTGAGAGACTGAGTCATCTCATTATAGACTCGGTGGCGGCTGGAGATTGGAAACCCATATTCCTTTCTCGGAGTGGCCCTCCTCTCTCACATATTTTCTTTGCAGATGATATTACACTATTTGCGGAAGCTTCTGTATCACAAATGAGAGTAATCATGAATTGTATTGATATCTTCTGCAAAGCTTCGGGTCAAAAGGTGAACATACAAAAATCGAGAATTTTTGTATCACCTAATGTTTCTAGAGATCTTCGGGAAAACTTGGAAAGTATAAGTGGAGTGGTGATTACTAGAGACCTCGGGAATTATCTTGGCATACCCATGTTACAAAGTCGAGTCAATAGAGCTACGTTCTCCTCCCTCTTAGACAAGATTAACCACAAGCTGAATGGGTGGAGGTGCAATACATTAAGCCTCGCCGGAAGAGTTACATTGACGAAGGCTGTCCTTACTTCTATCCCTATCTATTCTATGACCACTCTCAAACTCCCGTCTCGGATTTGTGATGATGTTGATAGAGTTTGTCGTAATTTTATTTGGGGGCACCATGAAGGAAGTCGGAAAATTCACACGGTCAAATGGAGCGAGATTTGCCTCCCCAAGGACAAAGGAGGGTTGGGTATCCAGAGTATGCAAGTCACCAATTTAGCCCTACTAGGCAACCTGAGTTGGAGATTTCTTCATGATACAGAAAGTTTATGGACCCGTGTAATCAAGAGCAAATATCAGCAAAACCGTTCCCTCTACCCTAGAGCTGGATCCCCCGTCTGGACTGGTATCTATATGGGACTGAAGCAGGTGATTCCACTGGGCGCCCGTTGGAACCTTGGAGATGGTCGCTCTATCAGGTTCTGGCTTGACCCCTGGATAGATGCCTTGCCGCTTGCTTCACTGGTGAATCATCCAATCGATACTACGGAAGCCTCCAAGTTGGTAAGAGACTACTGGAAGGAGACTGCTGGTTGG
This sequence comes from Fagopyrum homotropicum, assembly GCA_033239125.1. Classification (NCBI taxonomy): domain Eukaryota; kingdom Viridiplantae; phylum Streptophyta; class Magnoliopsida; order Caryophyllales; family Polygonaceae; genus Fagopyrum; species Fagopyrum homotropicum. The sequence goes on along the minus strand of BSWB01000003.1, from coordinate 91,306,717 downwards.
GACTGGCAGGAATTGGCGGGCAGACTACCCTCGCGACTACTGCTACAACTTGCTTCCATTGCACCGACCTACCAACTACCCAACCCCCCTGACCAAGACAGTAACCAAGATCAATCCCTCCCTGATGTACTGAGCTGGAATTTAACTCAGGATGGAAATTATTCTACTGCATCTACATACAGAGAGCTCTCGGGTGCTGCTCAACGGCATTCTCTGGATTCTATAGTTTACTTACACATTTGGAAGCTTAGAGTTAATGAACGTGTTAAAGTGTTCGTTTGGAAATTAATGCAAGGGGGAGTTCTATGCAACACAGAACGTAGAAGACGTCATCTATGTCTGGAGGACATGTGCAGTGCATGTAACCAAGCTCCTGAAGATCTCTCTCACCTGTTCCGGGACTGCGTGAAGACCAAGCAACTGTGGCATGGACTTCATGCTGATCGTTTCAATGAACGCTTCTTTGAATCCCGCTTTTCTACTTGGCTGAGAGGTAATCTTTCTACTAAATCTAATGTTCATAATATTGGTATGTGGAATGAATGCTTTGCAGTGAGTTTATGGTGGCTTTGGAAGTGGAGAAACGAGAGAATCTTCCAGAACACAAACCATGGAGGAGATGCTAAAACCTTCATCCAAGATAGAGTCAAGGAATACGTGAACATTTGGACGAGAAGAGTCAACTGCCACAACAACATAAGGAGAAGTATTGTGCAAGTTAAGTGGGAGCCGCCCCCACCTGATTTTGTTAAAGTCAATACGGACGGATCGAGAAAACAAAGTGGCCGCGCTTCGGCAGGAGGAGTGATCAGAAATAGTGCGGGAGAGTGGTTAAGTGGCTTTGGTGTCAATCTTGGAACATGTTCCATACCCATGGCAGAACTATGGGGTATGGTCCATGGCTTCAAAATTGCTTGGGATCTTGGTTTTCGATCGGTTATCATGGAAACTGATTCCCTGTTGAGTATCCAACTTCTCAAGAAACACATCGCCCCTCACCACCCTCTCGCTAGTCTGGTACGTATGTGCCAAGACTTTTTAAAAAGAGATTGGATTATCCAATTTCGTCATGTCTACCGAGAGGCGAATAGAGTCTCGGATTTTATTGCTAATTTAGCTTTGAACTTTTCGATAGGATTGAGTGTATTGTGTGACCCGCCGGAGGGTGTAGTTGATCTTTTACTTGATGATGTAAGGGGTCGAGCTATCCCCCGTGTGATGACTACTTAGCTCTTTTTCAATTAATAAAAGCGCGTCTAGATGCGCCGGAGACCACTGACTCTCCTTCCCACCAAAAAAAAAATCCTCTTCTCAAATCTCAATTCCCCTGTTTACGGTTTTCCCGCTGCCTCATCAGAAGCTCTTCTTCCTCTGTTTGGTTGGAGGTTAGGTTTATTGCAGGTGAGTTGTTGTTTTTCAGATTCTTTCTTGTTGCTCAAATTTTGGAAATCCATTTGCTTCGTTCCACATTTCCTTCGTTATAATGCCCAGGATGAACTACATAACGTGGCCGGGCTCAACGCCTTCCTTCATATGATGGTAGATTGTCAAAGCATCATCAAACGTACTGATATAAATATACTAAAAAACCATAAAATTCCAAGCGAAGGCAATTTTATCTGGTCATACGCTTCATTGAACAAATGGTGGACGCATAAAATATAAGTAAGGCGTTGTAGAATACCAAAACCACAATGAAGAACGCCCCCCACACGCTTAGGGAAGCAGTTTCTTCCCGACAGTCCAAAGAAAACCCTAGCAGCAGCTCCTCCCCAATTTTCTCCTCAGATCCAACATTCACCAAGTGACAACCAAAATCAATCCTGGCAAAAATCGAAGGTGTACAGGCTGGCTCTTTCGGTTAAGAAAAAGGAGGAGATGAAAGAACTCAAATAGGCATCTCATGGAAAGTCAAACAAGCAACCACAAAGGAGAAACATCAACTTATGCTGTGGGTCCTCAATGGCGTCAAAAGAGTCGCAATCCCAAGGCTGCAAAGGGTTTGGTCTTCAATTTCCATAGAGTTTTGAAGAGGTCGAGGCTCCGTTGGCTTCACCGGTGGAGGTAATCTGGTTCCAACAAAAGCTGCTATGTGTTGCCCTCACAAGAATCGATGAATACTCTGTTGTGGATGGGCTGTTTTCAGTCTTCTCTTGTCATAAGAGGTAACTCACGAACCTATCTGGGAAAAAATAGAACCCCTATTTTGATCTTATTGATAAGCTACTCAGGAAAAAACATGGAAATATTTTCGAGATTTCGATTGTTGTTTGAATAAATTGTTGTTGTGTGGTCTTATTATGTCCTAGTGATATGTTTGAATAATTGCCTATTTATACAGCTTGTTTGGTTTCATTTTTTACCACACAATCTGCAAACTGAGCTCTCTTCCTTTTCTCTCTTTTTCTTTGTCTTTATTCCTTCCAATCATAAAATGAGTGAACAAAACATTTCTTTGAAAGAAACAGTATGCCAAGACACATCCAAACAACCTTTGAACAATGAGAAATCTGGAAACAAAGAACAACAACACACTAAGAACAAGGAGAAAGAAACCATGAACAAAGAAGACTCCAAGACTAAAGTTGAGTCTTCTAAAAAATCTGGTTTAGAGGATACCTTTCTAATCTAGCAAAAGTTAAGAATGATTTCCAAAAACAGAAAGAAACTTCTCTCATGGGGTGCATCCTTGGAGATCCTATAGAAATTTCTTAGCTGAGACCTAAGCTTCTTCATGAATGGAAAATTATCAAGGGTGAAGTTAGGATTTTCACTAAACCAAAATTCTGGTTTGAAGTTATCTTCTCTAATCCGATAGATAGAAAAACTATTTGAGATGCTAGACCTTTCCATGTCTTTGGATATCTAGTTATATTGAAATCATGGAAACCGAACTTTAACACCTTTACTGAGAGCAATACATAGCTGACCTATGGGTAAGAATCCCACAGATCCCTCCAGAATATGTCAATAGAGAAGCCATTAGAGTGATTATAGAATCCAATGGGGTGGAGAATTTTGTTAAACTCGATTCTTTCTCAAAAAGAGGAAGGGGGTGAACTTTACAAAAATCTGCATCAATATGGATGTAGATGGGGAAAGAATGAATTATGCCCCCATTCCGGATGTATATGATGTGGTTAAAGACTTCCCTATTTGGTATGAAGATTTTTCAAAGAGTTGTGGATGTTGTGCTAATGAAGAACATACATATGAGGCCTGCCCTTTGAGAGGCATTAGAACAAAACCTTTTAGAAACTTGATAGCATGAATTATAGTCTATATTTTGGAGTTTGTTTGGACGTTTTATCTTTCATTATCTACATGTTTGTATGTATATTGTGTGAGTATATTACCATTTCATCTACCTTTGCGAGAATCGAGGTCTACACCTAGTTTTGTTGTAATCGTAGGTAAAATGACACGTTTTGCATCAAAAATGAGCAAAAGGAGCTATGGAGTTACATTGAGGAACAGAAGGAACCATCCAGGAAGCATAGCTATGGATTTAAGATTCACTTTGGACCAGTTTTGAGAGATTTCACATTCAGTTATGACTCACCTCGGTTAACCACAGATTCATCTCGACCGAGGTGATCCAGGGAAGTCGACTCGACCGAGGCGAATACCTAGGACGCGGCGAGAATATTTTATTCTTGGTTGAGATCTTTTATCTTTGGAAAATGATCTTATATTTTTGGGCTTGGCTCTTGGAAGGAAGAAGATATATTAGATCTTATATTTTACCTATTTTTATGGGAAGAGATCTTTTCTAAGATATCTTATCTTTGGAGGGTTATTTTCCTATAAAAAGGGTTGGATTTCCACAAATCCAGGATCATGCTATACCATCGATCAGGGTTTACACAACGCAACAGCCATACTCCAGTTGGGAGATTTGAAGAACCTTTTTAAAGGTTGAAGGAAGATTGAAGATTTTAGCTTTTATAGCTTTTGGAGGTTTTCTTGTAAGATTACCTTAGATTCTCTTCCTTGTTGTCTTGCTTGTTGGATTTATATCCAAGAAACGCTTCGTTGTGATATTTGATTCAGTTATTGAAGTCTTTTCATTAAATTCTTCTTGATCAAATATTCACCTTCTTCCCATGCATTTGATTATTGCTTTCATGATGATGAGTGGCTAATTTCCTCGTGTGATTCTAGGGTGATTGGCTGAAGGTTGTGAGAAAAACGATGATAGAATAATCTTAGATTCCAGTAGGACCCTGAAAGTTCGAGTCTTTAACCTTAACCCTAAGCATCTCGCCCAGTCGATGAACATCTCGGCTGGGGTGGAATTTGGCTGACCGAGGTGACTTATCTGATCCGAAACTGAGAGTTAAGTGTTAGAGTTTGCCAAATCCTATCCTTATTATACCTTTCTTGGTTCAATGCAAGCTTAGGATGAGACTTACCCGGTAATTCCTTAGTTTGTGTACCTAAGATCATAAGTGTAGGTAATAAAGGTTTATCCTTTATTGGAGTTTGAGTGTGCTTTCATCCCATCTTTGTGAGTTAGCCTGAGACTTACCCGGTAAAGGTTGATTCTATTCCCTTAGATGGTGTGTTAGTTTGAGGTTATAGTTCTTTATCTTAATTCCTTGAGACTTACCCGGTAATAGGAGTTACGGTTTTGGATTAGTGAGTAGTGAGACTTACCCGGTGATCTATTCCACTTTAGTAACACCTTCCCCATGCAAAAACCTCAGCTTTGTCCGCTTATCTTTAGATCTTGAGTTGGAACCACAACTAGATGCTTTAATCCCTAGAATTGCATGTTTGCTTTATTGACTTCTTATTCATCTTTGATTGTTTTAATTGCCTTTGTGGTTAGTATTCACATAAGCATACCGTAATTGGACTTTGTTTCACTAAGTCCCTGTGATCGACCCCTGAAATTCCTTGCTTTTACTACGATTGACCCGTACACTGCGGGTTCGCATCCTTGTTTTAAGCTTAAGTCTAGGGTTATAAATTTAAAGCTTGCACACACTGTTTGGGGCGAACAAAACTATAGACAACGTTCTACTAAAAAAGAAAAAGATATGGAAGGAAGGGATGAAATGGAATGGAAATATGTGGGTAGAAAGGGACATAAAACTGAAAATACCAATGAGGTGAGGCCTTACCTTTCTTCTAAGTACGGTTTGGCCATACCTAAAGAGGACAACTCGTCTCTCAGCTCTAAAGAGAGCACTCAACAACCTAATGAAGAGACGGAAATATCTACTATTGTGAAAAAAATGATGTGAGTCTAAAAAAGACTAACAATGAACAATATGTGGATGAGTGTAAGGACAAAATAAATCAAACTAAGCCCAAGGATGATCAACCTGAGGGCATCTCCCCTGATGATGCCAAGATTGAAGTTGACCAAGACTCTTTGCCCCCCTACTGTTCCTATGCAAGAGGATGAAGAAATAAAAGCAAAAACCGATAAAATCGAAAAGAAGCTCCTTGAGGATGATGAACAAGAGGATACTCCAGCCGATGAACTTACTGTGGCTGAGTTTACTGCTCTCTTATTCAAGGATGGAAACATCCCTGAAGAACTCAAAAATGTTATGTCTGAAAATTCGTTCCATTCCACCGAGACCAACAACACGGTGAATAAGATGATGGACGCGATGGAAGTCAATCCAGAATCCGGTAATTCTGACTCAAGCTTAGGGAGGAGGCAGGAGGAAGGCGAAGACACGACATCCTCCAAGTTGAAGGGAAAGAAGAAGAAAAAATGCAACTAGTCTAAATGATATCAAAACTTTTGCGAAAACCCGGACTATGTCTGGATCTTTTCACCTTGCGAATATCTACTAAGATCTGTTGTAGGTGGTGTTATTGTTTCCGTAGACTAAATAGGAAATTTCCCGTTGCACTGAATGTTGTTTTTTTATTACTAATGTAATATCTGTATCTTGTATCATGGAGCTCTTGCTCCAAATTTTCAATCTTAATGAACAATTTACGGGCATTCGTTTCTGGTTTGTGAATTTTCTTTTGAGATTGAGTTTACCAACTGAATATCTTTCTTACTCCTGCGAGTTCCATAACAATCGGGTTGTGAAGTGGCTTATTGCCTTTAAAACCAAACTATCCAGACTAATTCTCTGCACTCTTAATAATCCAGTTATACAAGTTTCTTTTCAGTTTCATTGTTTTTTTGGTTTTGTTGGACCTTTGACCGTGTCTCCTACTTGTTGTCTGTCTTTGGCGTTTTGTGTTTTGGTTGTGCAGGAACTAGATCAAAACAAAAGCAAAATAGAGATGAGTGGAGTATTAATCTAAAACCAGTAAACACACAAGATCAGCAAAAACCTTGTAAGTCCTATTCCTTAATAAAGTTTACTGAATATTGCAGGGGTGATATCCAATCCAGTAATTTCCTTTTGATCGACCAAATAGAGCTTGAGAGGTTGTCTGATTTATCTAATTAATATTGCCCATACTACTGCTTCCGAGCTGTTTATGTGTTTGCAGATCTCAGTACCCTTCGACCTTACACAACGGAAAACCGTGACAACAACACAATGTTAAAGAAGATGACACAAACCAAATCAATGATTAATAAAGTCTCGAAAAAGATCAACTCTCTATCATTAGTTTTCTTGATAGTGAACACTAATGAGAAGAGTGCTCAACTGGTGTTTATCGCCTCTGTCAACAAGGATTCAATCAAAAATATGATCTAGCAGCTTTTCAACAGTAATAGGAAGATTCAGGAAGTTATTTTTGTTTTTTTGGTTTTGTTGGAACTTTGGTTGTGTCTCCTACTTGTTGTCTGTCTTTGGCGTTTTGTGGTTTGGTTGTGCAAGAACTAGATCAGAAAAAAAGCAAAATAAATATGAGTGGAGTATTAATCTAAAATCAGTAAACACAAAAGATCAGCAAAAACCTTGTAAGTCCGATTCCTTAATAAAGTTTACTGTTTTTTGCAAGGGTGATACCCAATTTAGTAATTTCCTTTTGATCGACCAAATAGAGCTTGGGAGGCTGGCTGATTTATCTAATAAATATTGCCCATACTACTGCTTGCGAGCTGTTTATGTGTTTGCAGATCTTAGTACCCATCGACCTTACACAACGGAAAACCGTGACAACAACACAATGTTAAAGAAGATCACACAAATTAAATCAATGGTTATTAAAGTCTTGAAAAAAACAACTCTCTATCATTAGTTGTCATGATGGTGAACACTAATGAGAAGAGTGATCAACTGGTTTTTATCGCTTCTGTCAACAAGGAATCAATCAAAAATATGATCAAACAACGTTTCAGCAGTAATAGGAAGATTAAGGAAGTTATTTTTGTTTTTTGTTGTTAGCACAACTCCAGTATGGTGACCACTTGGTGGGATTTCACCTCTCGGCCGTGTGGAGTTTCATTTGGCTTTTTGATCAACGAAGAGATTAATTTATTTCTTCACTTCAAGATTCATATATATGTTTACTATAGACTATCCAGAAACTCATCTTCATTAATAAATCAAAAATTTTTGTTTTCATCTTATACCACTTTGAAACAGGTACTTTGGGAACAAGAGAACTTCTCGTCTTCCACACCAGTTTTTGGACTAGCTATACAAAAAATTGCCCCAAGTTTATCCAGAAGCATAAGCAAAGAAAGATTATAAGCACAGTTTACTTCTCAGTAAAATAAATAAAGTGTTCGATCTTAAGGGACACAAGACTAAATACGATCCAAACTACGATTGGGGCCGATGTCAAAGTCGACTCAAAAGAACCGGACTAACTAAAACCAATGAAAGTAGACCACAAGAATCTCCATGTGGGGGTAGTGGTTGTCGTAAGAATCTTCCTTCAGGAAAGTTTCTCCTATTGTTTTTCGGTTCAACTTTAGTAAAAAGCTTTTACTCCGTTCTTTGGTTTAGATTAAAGGGAAGAAACCTCTCACCACCTACCATTTGTAAAGTATGAAGATCACTTTTTGGAATTGCAGAGGTATGAGGAAAAGAAATTTTTGGACTAATTTAAACATTACATGTAAAAACGAACCCATCCAAATGATCATGTTAGCTGAAACAAAGTCCAAGTTTGAACTAGAAGAAAATGTTTTGAAAAATGCAGGGTTTGATAAAATGTGCTTCATTCTAGCACAAGGTTTTGCTGGGGGTTTGTTCCTCTCATGAAAAGAGTATCAACTAAAGGGAGAACAAATTGAAATTGTGAAATCCGATGACCGTTACCTCATAGCTAAACACATAAATGTTCATACAAATTTCGAAACCATGGTAATATTCATCTATGCTCCTCCAAACGAACAAGCAAAAAATGACTTTTGGACAAACCTTATGATTAAAATGACTAACATTAGTCTCCTGATGATCTTAATTGGTGAATATAATGAATTATTAGAACCTTCAGATAAAAAAGGAGGGGCACCACTTCGGAACGGGAAGTTTGACCGCCTTCAGCACTTCTCTCAAGAACTTAACCTTCCAGATTTACCCACTAAAGGGAACCTCTTCACATGGAAGAGGAAACAAGATGGAGATGATAACACTTACGAGAAATTAGATAGAATAATGACGTCCATCGAAATCATTCAGGAATATCCTGGGCTACATGCTAGAAACCACGCATTTACGACTTCAGACCACTGCATGATATCCATGCAACTTCAAAACACTCAGTCAATCAATAAAAAAAAGCCCTTCAAATTCGAGTCAATGCGGACGCAAAGAAAGGATTGCGAAAATCTTATCAAACAAGTATGGCGAACTCAATACCATGGCTCAAATATGTTCAACCTAGTAAAAAGACACATTTACTCAAACAAAAACTAAAGGAATGGAGCCGCAACAAATTCGGAAATATTCACAGACAACTACAAAATGTTGAGGATGAGCTGCAACTTCTCCAGCAACAGAGCTACATACAATTTGATAGATCGAAAAATGATAAAATTAATTCCGAAGAAACGGAAAATACCAAAAATTTCGAATTTATAGACTAATTAGAAAGAGTGAATGCCTAGTGGAATACCAACGTAAATATTGGATCCAAAGAGATAAAACGAGAAGTTTACAACTGGGAGATAAAAACAAAAAATTCCACCACAGGAAAGCAACGGGAAGAAGGAATAAAAAAAATTATCACAACAATCACAAGTATTGATGGTTCAATTTTGTCTCGAAAAAAGGATATTAATGACGAATTCCTCAAAGATTACCATATTCGATTCGAAGCCTCCATTATTGATCAGTCCAAACTCCAAAGCCAATTACAAGTCATCCATCAAGAAGTACCTACATCAGATAACGACAATCTTACTTTGCCTTTTACCACAAAGGAAATTAAGGATGCTCTTTTTTAACATAGGCGATGATAAATCTCCGGGGCCTGACGGGATGCCTTCCGGTTTTTACCAAAAATATTGGCATATTGTGGGACAAACAGTCTCCAGGGCTGTCAAAAGCTTTTATAGAACCGGAAAAATCTTAAGACAAGTTAACCATATTTTTATTGCGCTCCTACCGAAAGTAGATAACCCATCGACAACTGGTCATTACAGACCTATAAGTTTAGTATCAACCCTTTATAAAATTATTGCAAAGATTCTTGCCAAACGGCTTAGTATTTTTCTAACCAAACTCATTCACCCACTGATGACATGAATTATGACCTATTTTTAGGCATGTATTTATATATATTTTTCCTTTATTTTGCATGAATAGACGTACATTCATGACATTTATGGTTATATTCACCTACTTTGCGAGAATAGAGGTCTATACAGAGTTTTATTGCATTTGTAGACAATTTGGTGAATTATGTAGCGAAATAACATATTTAAGGATCAAGCCTTTAAGCGGGACAAAAAGGAGCAAAAAAAAGGAAGTTAGGACGCGCCAAAGTATTTTCTGATACCGTCTGACGCGCCAAAGTATCTTTTGATACCGTCTGACGCGCCAAAGTATTCTCTGATACCTTCTGACGCGACCCAAAGTATTTTCTGATACCAGCGGGCTCGACTTCTTTTCAGCCCAAATATTTAGGGTTTCATCCTTAAACCCTAGGTTTATCCCTACAAATATTGGAGAGCTAAAATCTCCAAAAGGGGAGACTTAGAGGGAGTCAAAATTCTCCAAAGGACTTGGAGCCCCGACGTTAGGGAGAAGTTGAGAACGGCTTGCATCTAGCGCTTTTTGAGGGCATTGCTTAGGAAGATCTTATTGCGTACAACGAGGATTCTGAAAAGGACGCATTTTGAGATTGTGTACTTTTGGAGATATCTTAGGGTTTTCATTGAAGGGCGGATTGACATCCCGTTCTTTGTGACTTCTCTAGATCTTTGTGAGGGTTTCTATTCCTATTCTTCTAAATTCATAAACATACTACTTTGTGTTTGGATTTCGAGATTGACTTTGAGTTTTATTTGAGTTTTCGAGGATTTTCATCTTTCATTCTTCTTAATTTGATTATTGATATCGTAATGATGATTATTGGCTAAAACCATTTAGCAATTTTAAGGTGAAGGGTTGATAGTTGTGGCTTAGATAATGATAGATCGATCGTAGTTTGATTGGACCCTGAGAGTGTGAGAAATATCGTCGACACCCTAAATCACGAGCTGTTCTTAGTTTCCACGGCCGTGATTCTCAAGATCTAGCCGTGATTTCCCTTGGTTTACGAACTTTGCTTTTGCTTTGTTCCAAAGTTAAAGATTAGCTTTAACCTAGCTTGGGCTTGCCTTTTCTAGGTAGTAGTGAGACTCAACATCCGCTATTTCGGTTTCGAGTGTCACAACCTTAACCATTTTAGTTTATCTTTGATTCCTTGGGTTTGGGTATGGGTATTTGAGATCAATTCTTACCTTTAGATCCTCTCTATACTACAGCCTCAACAACCTTTATAGAAAGAGTCTTTCGGTAGGGTTTTGTAACTTCACCGTACACTACCTTACTTTAGTATACCCTTGCAATTCTCAACTCTTTCCTTACATATATAGTATATCTTGAATCGGTTGCCACAATTTGATATCCAGATCTTTAGGGTTGTTGTTTTTCCCAATATTTGCACTTTTGATTGCTCGATTACTTGAAACTGATTTTGTTTCACCAATTCCCTGAGTTCGATACTCTGGAATACTTGCTAATCTACGTCGATCCGTACACTGCGGGTTCGCTTGCTTTTATTCTAGTTTTATAACTATAAAACTTATTTGCACGCACGTTTAGAGGCGAACACCCACTACAGAGTGCATTTATAAAAAATAGAGCAATCCAAGATAATGTTCTTATAACACAAGAAATTTTCCATGGCTTCAAAATAAAAAAAGGAAATGACGGTTTCATGGCCATTAAATTGGACATGGAGGAAGCATACGACAAAGTTGAATGGGATTTTATGAAAGTTGTCCTCCAAAAATTTGATTTTGGAGAAAAGTTTCGGAATTGGATTTTAGAATGTGTTTCTACAGTCTCCTACTCAATACTGATTAATGACTCACCGACAAACATTTTTATACCACAAAGAGGGTTACGTCAAGGTGATCTCCTCTCCACCCTTCTGTTCAACCTTTATGCAGAAGTAATGGCCAGGAATGTACAAAAATTGGCAAATGACAACCCTAGGGATGTGGGTTTTCCAATCACAAAAAATGGAACAACAATTCCTTTTCTAGCCTTTGCTGATGATGTTATAATCTTCTCCAAAGCCAATGAAATAGCAAGTAATAAGATCATTTCACTTTTGAAAGACTATTGTGATATTTCCGGGCAAGTCATTAATTATCACAAATCTCCATTTCAAACTACTACGAACATCGATCAAAGTAAAAAAAAAAGAACTCAGATACATCTAGGGATCAATGCATCAACTAATCTAGAATAATATCTTGGATGTCCGATTATTAATGGCCGTGTCAATTGTTCGCCTCAAAGTGTGCGTGCAAATAAGTTTTAATTATAAAATTGAAACAAAAGCAAGCGAACCCGCAGTGTACGGATCGGCGTAGTTAAGCAAGTATTCCTGAGTATCGAACTCAGGAATTTGGTGAGTCAAATTCATTTTCGAATAATCGAGCAAGTAAAAGTATACAAGCTTTGCAAATATTGGCGAAAACAACAATCTTAAAGATACAAGTATCTAATTGTGGCAATCGATTCAAGATATACTATAGATGTAAGGACAGAGTTGAGATTGCAAAGGTATAACTAAAGTAAGGTAATGTACGGGAAGTTCCAAAACCTTATATGTCTAACCTAAAAACTTTCTCTATAAAGGTTGTTGAGCCTGCAGTATCGAAAGAATCTAAAGATAAGAATTATCCATGGTATTCAATTTAAGAAGAAAGAAAGATGAAAACCCTCGAAAACTCAATAACAAATCAAAGTCAATCTCCAATCCGAATAACAAAAGTAGTATGTTTATGAATTCAGGAAATGGAATAAGAATCCTCACAGCGATCTTAGGGAACAAAGAAGAACGGGGTGTCAATCCGTCCTCCAATATAAACTCAAGAATATTCAAAAGTACACAATCCCCAAAATCGCGTCTTTCACAATTATCCAATCTTCCAAAATCTCCAATCCTCAAGGTAAAATGAATTCTAAGCAACCGTCTCTAAAGCTCTAAGCGAAGATCCTCGAAACTCCCTTCTCAAGCCTTCTTATAGGGCGAAAATAGGGTTACGAGAAAGCCCAATGATGTTACTAACGTGGCAAATATGACACGTCACAAAATCATGGAAATCACGGTCATGAACAAATTTCCACGGCCGTGGTTTAGACCGTTTAACTTTCTGTTGTGCTTCAAACTCACTTTCACGATCCAATTGCCAAGTCCACGGCCGTAATTTAGGGTGTGGTTCTCCAAATTCTTGCGAAAGCCTTTATTTCGTGATGTTCTTCACTCATGCTCCTTCCTTAGCTTCTCCAAAGCATCTCTTTGCCATCAAGCATGATCAAATACTCCTTTCCTTCCACATTTTGTTCCAATCCAAGTCTTTATTCACCTATAAACAAAACAAAACTAGTGTAGATCTCTATATCGACAAAGTGGGTGAATGAGCTCACAATTGCTTCAAACTCATATCTATGTACACATAAAAGAGGGAAAAACAACTAAAACAAGTGCCTAAAATATAGTCATATTTCATGCTAACATCAATAAGGATATTTTCAACTCAGTCATCATCAAAACAAAACAACAATTAACTAGATGGAAAGCATCCTCACTCGCTCAAGAAGAATGAATAACTCTTATAAAATCCAATCTTAATGCCAAACCGAGTTATTTAATGCAGACTTTCATGTTACCAACTAGCACCCACTTAGAACTGGACCAACTCAATCAGAATTTCTTTTGGAATAAAGGTCCTAACTTCCATCTTTTAATCAGTTGGGACAAAATATGTAGACCAAGATCTCTGGGAGGTACTGGTATCAAGAAAGCAAATGACATGAATAAAGCACTACAAATGAAACTTCTCTGGAAAATCATGGAAGAACCGGATAATATTTGGGTAAAGATCATTGAAGAAAAATGCCTTAGAGGTGTATGCATTTGGAACTATCAATGTGGTTCTAATGCATCTTGGCAATGGAAGAAACTAGTAAAACTAAGAGAAGATTTCAACAAAGGGCTTAGATGACGAGTAGGTGATGAAAAAACAGTTAGATTTTGGAAGGATATTTGGATTAATAACAAACCACTTCTAGATTCAGTGAGTAATTCAGATATGATAAATCAGGATAAAACCACGAACTCATTATCACCAACAAGGAGTGGAACACAAATCTACTTAATCAATTAACCACAATACTACCCACTAGCACTATTGAGAGAATAAAAAAATACAACCTCCCTAGTAACGAGATAAAGGATAGCTTGTACTGGGCGGCAAGTGAAGGATGGTATTCGACTAAATCAACTATAGAAATGATCTAGAAAAGGAAAACGGGGGTTACCATGGATAATACATGGTTATGGAAAATCGACGTCATGCCAAAGATTCAAAACTTCTTATGGAAACTGACTCTTGACGGGTTACCCACCAAACAAAATCTTGATATACAGCGAGTTCCCGTTGTTATGAATTGCGAATTATGTAACCATCACACGGAAAGCGCGAAGCATTTGTTCTTTCAATGCCCATACATGACGACCTCCCTTGACAACGCAAAAATATCTAACATCCTCCAAAACTACGACCTGGATAATAGGAGCATCTCGGAAGCTATCTTGGACCTGAAAGGAACAATTACGCCGTCCGAATTAAGATTACTTTTTGTCACTTGGTGGAATATTTGGATGGCTAGGAATCAATTCATCTTTAACAAGGCAATATTTCCACAAAATATCAAATCAGTAGTTATGAAGCAAATTTCAGAATGGAAACAAGCAAAAAACGACTTGAACAATAAAGTTACCCAATCAAACAAGCAAAGAAGAAAAAGAAAAAATATAAAATGGAAACGCCCAGATGAAGGTACTTTTAAACTAAATTTCGACGCTTCAAAAAAATCGTCGAATCTTTTCTCGTATGGTTTCATTATAAGAAACCATTGCACAGTTCCTATTGCAATAGGAAGTGGTAGATGTATTGCCGAATCAGTTCTAGAAGCTGAAGCTCTCACTCTTAGAAAAGGCCTCCAAAAGGCACAAGAGCTTGGAGTGAATTCCATTATGATTGAAGGTGACAACCTAACGCTCATCAATGCGATTAATCGTGTATGAAAACCTCCTTGGGATTTGGACATGATCATCACATACATCTCAAACATGATCTCGCGATTCTCTTATTCCGTAGCACAACACATTTACAGGGAAATTAACTCGGTTGCGGACAAGATTGCCATGCACGGAAACAACTGCGTTCTCGACGTCAATGTTGTCCCAGAGGATGTTCAAGACCTCGTCCGAAAGGATGCTTTCGGTCGATCGGTTTCTAAAAACTGATCCACCTTATCCTTTTACCCATGTATAAAAAAATGGTGGAAGTATTACCGACCCATTCTATGATGATCGACTCGATTCTCACGTCCTAACAACTAGATCTCGAGCATCGCTTTCCAACCTAAGCCCTCACAACCATCGGTCTAAGTTATACGGCTAGAGTTGGCAAAAACTTATCCGACCCGTGGACCTGACCCGATGAACCCGAATATGACCTGGCCCCGAAAATTTTGAAAAACAGAAAATATCTAGAACCGGCCCGCTTGAAATCGGTTTAACCCGATATATTAAATAACCCGAACGGTGAGCCCGAAAACGACAGGACCCGATAAAACCCGAGTAGAATAACCCGACAACGTCCCGATGGCTTGAAGTAACCCGACCCGAAATGACCCGTTAACCCGACCCGAAATGACCCGATAACCTGAAGTAACCCGACCCAAAATGATCCGACAGCCCAAAGTAGCCCGACCTGAAATAACCCGACAGACTGAGGTAACCCAACCCAAAATGAATCGATACCCCATGTTAACTCGACCCAAAATTACCCGACTTATAATAAAAAATTATTATAACTATTTATTCATCTAAGTAAGACCAACTTATATAAAAAGATTATTATCAACATTTATTTATTTAAACGAGACCAACTTATAATAATAAGAAATTATTAAATTTTTTGTTCATTTATACAAGACCAACTTATATGAAAAGATTACTATGAACATTTGTTTTTTTTAAACTTATATGAAAAGATTACTATGAACATTTGTTTTTTTAAATGGGATCAATGTATAATAAAATGTTATTATAAATATTTGTTCATTTAAACGTGACCTACTTATAACAAAATATTTTTATAAACATTTTTTCATTTATATATACTCATATGAATAGATTAGTATAAACATTTGCTTATTTAAACGATATCAACTTATAATAAAAGACTATTATTAATATTTTTTCATTTAAACATTTATTTTCTTAAACACCCCAAATATTAGCGTGTTTTCGATATATATATTTTTTGGATAATTTGAAATAGTAGGCCTTTTTGAGTTTTTATTTAAAAAAGTGTACCCTAAATTTTTTTACCACTTTCATTTAATAGTAGGTAAAAATTATTAACCCTTCTATTTAGAAAGAAAGGAATAAATGATGTTTGTTATTTGTTATATAAGTATAAGTTTTAATTTTTAATTACTGAATTTGTTTTTTTTTATGATTATTTTTCTTGCCTTTTTTACTATTTTTTTTTATTATTTTTTTTTGTGGACTAAATTTCTCATAACGGAATTTCTCATACCAGAATTTCTCATACCAGAATTTTTCATACCAGAATTTTTATACCAGAAATTTTATACCAGAAATTATCATACGAAAAGTTCATACCAGAATTTTGTCATACAAGAATTTTATCATACCAGAATTTTTTACACCAGATTTTCATACCATAAAATTACATACCATAAAATTACATTTTGTCATACCAGAATTTTTTTACTCCAGATTTTCATACCATATAATTACATACCATAAAGTTACATACCATAAAATTACATTTTGTCATACCAGAATTTCTAATGCCAGAAAATTATCATACGAGAAAATTATCATACCAGAAAATTACATACCAGACCAGAAATTATCATAACAGAAACTTACATACTAGAAACTTACATACTAAAAACTTACGTACCAGAAACTTACGTACCAGAAATTTACGTACCAGAAATTCATACAAAAATTTCAATACCAGAATTTTCATACAAAAAAATTCATACCAGAAAATTAATAGTATCAGGAAATACTAAATTTACAAAAACAACCAAATTTACTTTCATACCAGAAAATCTTTATTGGGTTCAATTATGCTTAATATGAAGCAGTGGAGGATAGCCCGAAACAAATGATTCACCAGCTTCCCTCAAGAAACTACATGACCATTAACTTTTCACTGCTCTTTACTCTTCAATGGCAATTATACTCACTTGTTTGTCCTTTTTCAGATACAAATTAACCAAAACCCATAATAATAATAATCTACTCAAGTTCTATCTTTACACAAAACCCATGATAATAATCTACTCAAATTCAATGAAAATTTGCAATTCATACTAATTATCTACAAATTAACCAAAATGGTACTACTACAACCTCGTCAAGGGATGATGTTGGGATGATAAGGTAAGAGTGTGGTTATGCGGTGGAGGAAATGGACGACGAGGTCCTCGTCACAGGTAGAATCGGGTTTGATTGCAGATCTAGATCTGGATCTAGATTTGTAATCGCGAGCCCAAATGCTGTCAAAGGGTACGGAACCCATCTACAACCTGTAAAGAAAGTTCGACAAAATCACTACGCCGGCTGCCAATCACGAAAGTTCGAGTTCCCCATGCTTCAAAGAAGATTGTTTTCGTAATGCGCCCCGCCTTCGAAGAAGATTGTTTCTTTGGCGGGTTTGGCGGCAATACCGGTTATTGGAGTTGCCGAGGATTTTGGGGTTTTGTCTGTGGGTGACGGGACGTAGAGCCTGGTGATTGATCTGGATGATTTGTTGTTCAATTGAAGACGGTTGTGGGTTGATTGGGGCACTTGAGATAGCAATGAGATATTGAATCAAAGAAATTGAGAGAAGGGTGCATTGTTGATGGGAGAAGGGTGCAAGACTGGAAGATTGAGGTCTGAGAAGCTGAGTGATTGAGAGAAGGAAAGGAAAGGGTTTTCACGGTTGCTATTTGCGGCTACTAGAGAGGGAAGAGAGTGGAGGAGAGTTAAGTTCACGGTTAAAAAAAAAAGGGCCTACTTACTTAACAAAAAATAAAAAAAGTCTAGTTAGTAGTTGCAAATTAAAAAAAACCTACTTCCCTAATTTGCCCTATATTTTTTCCGTATTTGTTGTTAATAGTTTAATAGCTTAAAAATTTTTACGAGTATTTTATATTTGATACGAATATATATTCCGTATTTTATTTTTCCGGAAAAATTCAAAAAACGTTTTCCGATCCGAAAACCCCGTTCCGATTAATTTTGATGGAGTTTATTTATACCCATCTTCCTATTTTTAATTATTTATTTTTTTCTTTTCTTTTCCATCTCTTTTCTACTTTCCTCTTCCCGGATTGTTCTTCTTGACAGCTTGTGCCGCCCAGGCGGGCCAGCCTCTCTAGCATTAGCCTACGCCTAACCTCCCTAGCAACATAGCTTGACCCCTTGTTGCTCTTTGAAGCTCTTTCCCGCCAAAGCTGCACACACTCAAGTCTCTCAATCTCACTCTCCTCCTTCAGCAACCATCTACACCCAACCTTCCTCCCTCATCTCACCGGAAACCTCCCATGCAACTCCCTCAGCCTTCCCATGCTTCTTCCTCTTCCTATGTTTCCCTTCTTTCAGCACCTCGCTCTTTGTTGAACTCGCCGCCGGAGCTACCTCAAACACCTGCAACCTCCAACAACCATCTTTCACCCTCATATCTCCCTGTTTGGACCTTCTTCATGCATCCCCCTCTGGATTGGAGCAATTCTTGGCCTTTTCTACACATCACCTGTTCGATAATTTGCCAAACAGGGATATCGTTTAATATGAAGCCTCATCCCCTCTCCTCTGTTGCCTTATCTCTATCTCCCTCTACAACCACCAGATTGGAGCAAGAGAAACCAACACCTCATCCTAGCTATCTGTACTCTAAAATTCCTCGACCTGAATTTCAATGATGATCGATGATGACACAGAGAGTTCTAGTAGCAGAGCTACGATCTGAATTGGTGGACTGATGATAGGATTAACAGAAGAATCTTGGGGCTAGCAACCAGACGCCGGACCCACTGTCGCCGTCGAAGCTAGTCGGAGAAGCCCTGCCCCCTCGTCGCCCCGCCCTGGTCTCGCCCATGCTTAGTCCTCCCGCCGCCCCTGCCAGAGCCGACTCTTGCCACCTCGGTTTCCCTTTATTCTCTGTTCACCACCACCGACAAGGACAGCCGTTATACCCACCAGACGCCGCCGGAAAAGTGCATGACACCAACACCATCACCCTCGCCCTTGGCGGAGACCGAATCCTGGAGCCGCCGCCCCTGCGTTGTCACCCTGCCTCCAAGCGCCACCATATGAAGGTTGAACGGGATTAAAAACCCTTCTCCGAAGTTTATATGGGGATACCTAAAAACTTGTATAATTACAAATTGGGCCCATGTTTTATATTTGCAGATTTTGGCCAAACTTCCTAATTATAGAATATGGCCCATATTTTCAAAATTGTATAATTTGCCCAAAACATGAACCTTGGATTTTAAATAAGAATTTTATATTTTATATATATATATATATATATATATATATATATATATTATGCCCAAATTTAGCGTATAAAAGCTAAATTTGTTTAGTTTTAGTTTTAGGTTCGGAAACGACCCCGATAATGACCTAACGAGCCCAAGTTCGACATCCGTTGATCGACTTCCGTCTCTTGACATTGTGTGAGTATCCTCTCCCTCGATCTAGTAATATTTAGTAGTAGTATCATGCTAGGTTGAATCTAGTATAACTTAGAGTGAATGTCAAGTAGTGGCTATGAACCTTAGGTGAGTGTTTGATGATTGTTGATTGATCTAAGGCTTGAGGTGTTGTTGTTATCTTATGAGAATTGTTATAAGGCTGGTTTATGGTTGATCTTGTGAGAATATTGAATCTCGAGGCTTGAGGTTTGAGGTTGCATGATATTGTGGGATCATTGAGACTAGGGATGGATTATCCTAGCATGTGTTGTGATGGTTGTGACCTTGTAAGATCGTGAGGACTAGGAGTTTGTTATCCTAGAAGGGTTATGGTTTATGATCTTGTAGAAATCATTGGAACTAGAAGTCTGAGGACTTCTAGCATGTTGGTTAGGTGGTTGATCCTGTGCCTTGTTTTGATTAGGCGTTGAGTAACTTCTTGCGGGAAGTTGAGAGCGGTTGTTATCGTGATTACCTTTGAGTCAAGTAAGTTCTCCGGACTTACTTGTGTAGATTCTATGTATTAGTTTGCTATGAGCTGGTGGTGTGTGTTTAACCGGACGGTGACATCACTGTCCAGCTCTTGCGAGAGCTAGGAGGTTCTCGGCCACTAGTCTAGACTGGTAGACGGTGCGATGCATCAAACCATTCCTTGTTGGTATACAGGGACAGAGGCGAGTTTCGGGGATTCTTGTGTCACAAACCTAAGTTGAATTAGTAATGGAACAATTAAATGAAAGATAATAAACCGGCTTGTGTGTGTGAGCATGTTATGTGTTCATGTTAACTTATGTGTGTATGTGTCTTTACCGTCTTTCTAATGCTTGGAATGTTAGCTAACGGTTTTAAACCGTCGTTGTAGATACCCTACAAGTTAGGAATGCGGCCGAGTGATCCGGAGGAGTGGGAAGCCGGGGTTCCTGTACAGTATAGGACGGGATATGGGTTTTCAAATTATTGTCGTTTGTACGTTATTGTTGTTGTAAGAACTCGGGTGTGAGTCATCTTTTGTTTCGGGATCATGTCATGTTACATTAAAACTATTTCGTTTTGCCTTTTGTTTGTGCCTTGACGTAAGATCCAGTGAAATTGTTGTCAGGCTAAGGGTTGGGACCCATTGTGAGGCCCTACCTCGTAGCATCCCGAGTCTTGTGGATTCGGGGTGTTACATTTTCTTTTCTAAGATAATATCTTACAAAATATATTGTCTTAATATGAGGATGTTAAAGTATAAAAATGTTTTTTAGTATAATCATAAGAGTTAATTTATCTAAAAAAAATAAAGTAATGTATTTTAAACAAAATAACAACTTATAATCATATCTATAAAAATCAATGTCTTAACGAAGAACGATAATTATCACTTATTTAAATAATTTTCAGCTTTAATATCTAATAGACCCGTTCGAAATTACCCGACTTCCAACCCGAATGTAAGTTGACCCGACTTTCAACCCGATTAAACCCTCCCAATTGACATTTCTACCAAAACGATTAAACACCGAGCCCGATCCGAAATGACCCGAGAACTGAATTAAACTAATCCGTTATGAACAAAGAACCGAGACTACTTGAAACATGTTCCAACACAAACAATTGGTACCCGACCCAAACTGACCCGACCCGAGACATATCGCTTTAAAAACAAGCTTGTTTTGAACCCGACCCGATTCAAACCTAGGCATATTATTACCCGATCCGATCTCAACCCGTTAGCCCGTTTGACACTACCTTTAAGAACCGAGACTACTTGTTTTGAACCCGACCCGAGCTCAACCCGTTAGCCCGTTTCAACCCGAACAATTTGTACGTGACCCAAACCGACCCGATCTGAAACAACTCGCTTTAAAAACAAGCCTGATTTGAACCCGACCCGATTTCAATCCGGACTTGTTATGACTTGACCCGAACCCAAGCTGTTAGCCCCATTTGACACCTCTAGATACGGCATTGGAAGAATCCACCATGATTGAGGAGAAGGTTTGAGCAACATAATTCCCGATAATTGAACCTATGAAACAACTTAGAGAACCTAGAAAAACTAAGGTCCTAGAACACAATAAGAATGATCGTAGATCCCTTTTGTTGCATTCTCACACAAGCGGAAAACGATGTCCCTAGAGCACAAGGAGACTTATGAGCGATTGAGAGCACCAACTTGACCATCCAAAATGACACAACACAAAACGATCCAAGCTCCAAGGTGAACGAAGGTTTACCCGCTCACTAAGTCACACTAGAAGAAAGAAACACATGAACCATGCACAATGTTTAATCAATATCAAAGGTCCAAAATGTATCACATATCACACCATTTGTGGTGTATTCTTGGCTGGGAGAAATGATTAGAACCCTCTCTTTATTTATCACACGGTAAGTTGGTCAGGAATCGTTACCATATGTTGGTTGACCATCCTATAGCATGCTTTCGGATGAGAACTTTGACTTCTTCTGGAATCTCTCTTTCAGCAGCAAGAAAGGCATGCTCTAAGCTTGCGAGTTTGTTTGCAACACTATTGACTTTCCTAAAAACGTGATTGCCGTTGACATGCAAAAATAGGTGTGGATAAGAGAAGTATCATAAATGATAATTTTAATTTTCCATGGTGATTTCCAATTTGCTTTGAATGAGTTGACAAGGGTCACGTTATCTCCCTCAATCTCAATATTTGGGAGGCTCATAACACGAGCTCTTAATAGCCTGCTTTGTAGTGCATATGCTTCAACATGTATAGCAAATGAGATCCCACACTACACATGGCCATACACAATAGTGAATCCACTGCAGTCTCTCATAATGTAGCCAAATGCACTTTAGTTATTAGAGTGTTTCGATCCATCAAAATTGATTTTGATGTTTCCGGTTCCTGGTTTTCCCAGTTGATATTCCTTGTCTTCCTTCATTGTTCAATGGGTCTCATAATATTGTTTTTGGATGTTGTTAAGTTTTAGTCTTGTATTTGCTTGTTCATTGTCTGTTTGATATCCTTTATTCCTTGATAATTGAAAATGCATTGGTTTCTCATGTACCCTATGTTCCACTATGTGACTGAAAGTATTTCCATCATTTTATTGTCAATAATGCTTTGATTTATCGACATTTTTTTATGAGGTGCCCATGTTTTTTGGGATGTCTTGGATTCTTGCGTCTTCAATGTTTGTCTTGAGGGGGAAATGCTTTATAGTTGGAAAGAATGTCAAGGACTGTTGTTGCATGAGGGGGACATGCTTTGGCATATATGATTACGTTGTCTACGAATGTAAGAAGGGGGAAGACTATCCCTACTCTTGTGAGGGGAAAACCAATAACTTTCATATATTCATTGCTTGCTTTCTCGATATTTCTTGCTAGGACTTCAACTCCTAGAGATTAAAAAGGAGTGGTGATAGTGGGTCTCCTTAACAATGTCCACGGTTAGGGTTAAATGGAGTTGTGGGGTTGTCATTAATGAGAATAGAGTAGGAAATTGTAGTGATGCATTCTTTAATCCAACCTATAAATTTTTTAGCAAAGAAAATTTTTTATAAGACAACCATAATGAACGACCGTTCTACTTTATCGAAAGTTTTTTCCTTATCCAACTTAAGAGTTACATAACTTCTTTTCCTTTTTTCAGTTTAAATCCATCGAAAATTTCATGTGCTATTAGAATGTTATCATGGATAGATTTGTCCTTGACGAAGGCCCCTTTGAGGGGATGAATTAGTTTAGGTATTATCTTTTTCAGTCTACTTGTTAGGATTTTAGCTATAATTTGGTAGATAGTCGAGTATAGACTTATAGGCTTGTAGTGCGTTGTTGCCGAAGGGTTATCGTATTTTGGTACGAGGGCTATAAATGTTTCATTTATTTGCTTTATGAATTTTTCAGTTTTGTCGAAGACTTTGGTTGCTCGGATAACAACCACGCCTATAATGTGCCCGTAGTTTTGGAAAAAGCTCCCATCCAACTTCACATCGACAAACAACAAATCAAATCAGCAAAACGTTTCCCTCGATGTTCACCAAATAAGATTAGCTTTCAACAAACACTAGTCATGCACAACAACGTCACGTTCTAATCAACCATCCTTCCGTGTAAATTTATTTTCACAAAATAAAAGCAGTTCATGTAATTATGCCGAGTGGATTATACATTTATGACGTGCGCGATATCTAGTTAGCTTTTCAGGAAAAGCATTTAGTACCTACTTTGTAAATTTTGTTTATAAAATTGTATAATTTTATATCTATTAAAACAGAAGACTTTTTTTTACCACGTGTCAGCGCCAAAATTCTTTAAACCCCCCAAAATATTTTGAAAGGTTAATATTTTTTATATTTAGAAATCAAAATTTATTGATCATAAAACAAATTCGAGATTTTATAAATTCTAGGGTTTTTCAAATTTAGTTTTAATATTCTCTATTGACTTTATCGTAATTTGGTTCGATTTGATTTTGTATATGTTGTCGTAATCTTTTGTTAGTTGACAAGCTTTCATAACAAGCTTTGCAAACCCTTTTTTTTATTACTATATATCCTTGTAAAAAGTTCTACTTTTCTCACAAAATACATCTCATCATCAAAATTTGTATGAGTATCACTTGAGTTACGCTAGGTTTCGTTTTTTCGTATTTACAGGAAACAAAATGAAGAACCAAAGATGAAGAGCTCTCTCTCTCTCCAAACTATCAAAACATGTATTCTCATGCGAGGTTACTTGTTGTATACATTTATCATACTATTTTTAATTTTTTAGGTGTCATTCAATGGTTCTTCATCGCCATCAGAGATATATTACCCAAAATGTGAATTGGTAAGTCGTCGTTTTTTAGAGTCAATGGTAAGTAGAAGTTAAAATAAGATAAACAATAGTTGAACAAGGTGTTTCCGAAGACAATGAAGACAAGGGACTGGTAGCATATGAAGATGGCAAGATAAGGGATGGTGACGGCGCCGGTGCATGCATTATTCTCAAATTATATAATATTAAACAAAATTTACTTTGTTTGAGTACTGTGAGAGACTGAGAAATTCCCCTTAGGGTTTCCATCGTCAAATGGATTGCATAAATAGATAAAACGATATACATAATTACAAAAGGCATACCCGATTTACAAATATTTTCATATTCTATTATACCCCCGCATTCGAAACTGGAGGAGGCATTACAGTGAGACTGGATCTAAAATCTAGAAACAGTTGACGTGGGAGACCTTTTGTAAAAATATCTGCATAATGAAAAGCTGACGGTACGTGAAGAACTCGAACGTGACCGTGGGCAACCTTATCCCGAACGAAGTGAATGTCAATCTCAATTTGTTTAGTTCATTGATGTTGAACTGAGTTGTTGGCAAGAAGTAGTAGATATGTTGTCCGTGTAAACGACGGAGGCCTTGGCAAACGGGCAATCGAGCTCAAGCAGGAGGTTGCGTAACCAAGAACACTCAGAAACAACGTTGGCAACTCCTCTATATTTTGCCTCTGCACTAGAACGGGAAACTACAGATTGCCTTTTGGCAGACCACGAGATTAAAGTGTCAATGAAGAAAACACAATAACCTGATGTAGACCGGCGTGTATCAGGGCAGCCCGCCTAGTCGGCATCTGTATATGCAATGAGATTAGACTTCGGAGAAGGAGATATGGTGATACCTCAAGATGATGTGCCAGCGATGTAGCGGATGATACGCTTGAGAGCAGCAAAGTGAGACTCCCAAGGATCATGCATAAATAAACATATCTATTGGACAGAAAAACTGATATCAGGCCTTGTGAAAGTGAGGTATTGTAGTGCCCCTGCCAGACTTTGATTTGAGGTCGGATCACTAACAAGAGGGCCAAAGGGGGCGCTGAGTTTGACGGTGGGTTCAGCCAGAGTCGCTGATGGCTTGCAATTAGTCATCTTGGCTCGGGCAACAATCTCTCGAGCGTATTTGTCCTGGGACAAGAAAAGACCTGAAGGCAGGCGCTGAACTGAGATGCCCAAAAAATTTGACAGGGGACCAAGATCGGACATAACAAACTATTTACCGAGGGAGGCCGTGAGAGTATTGCAGAGGTCATCATATGAAGCAGTGAGAATGACATCATCAACATAAAGTTATAGATAAGCAAGCTGATTTCCATTCCGATATATAAAAAGAGAGGAATCACTCTTACTGCTGATAAAACCAATGGTGAGCAAATAGCACAAAACGTTGATACCAAGCCCGGGGTGCCTGCTTTCATGATGATGAGTGGCTAATTTTCTTGTGCGATTCTAGGGTGATTGGCTGAAGGTTGTGGGAAAAACAATGATAGAATAATCTTAAATTCCAGTAGGACCCTGAAAGCTCGAGTCTTTATCCTTAACCTTAGAACATCTCGTTCAGTCGATGAACATCTCGGCCGGGGTGGAACTTGACTGACCGAGGTGACCCTTTCTGATCCGAAACTGAGAGTTAAGTGTTAGAGTTTGCCAA
Organism: Fagopyrum homotropicum; assembly: GCA_033239125.1. Classification (NCBI taxonomy): domain Eukaryota; kingdom Viridiplantae; phylum Streptophyta; class Magnoliopsida; order Caryophyllales; family Polygonaceae; genus Fagopyrum; species Fagopyrum homotropicum. The sequence continues at coordinate 91,280,862 of BSWB01000003.1, read as the reverse complement.
ATCCTATTCTTATTACACCTTTCCTGGTTCAATGCAATCTTAGGATGAGACTTACCCGGTAATTCCTTTATTTGTTTACCCAAGATCATAAGTGTAGGTAATAAAGGTTTATCCTTTATTAGTGTTTGAGTGTGCCTTCATTCCATCTTTGTGAGTTAGCTTGAGACTTACCCGGTAAAGGTTGATTCTATTCCCTTAGTTGGTTTGTTGGTTTGAGACTATAATTCCTTTCCTTAGTACCTTGAGACTTACCCGGTGATAGGTTCTTTAGGGTGGGATGGTGAGTAGTGAGACTAACCCGGTGATCTATTCCACGTTAGTAACACCTTCTCTTTGCAAAACCTCACCTTTGTCCGCTTATCTTGAGATCTTGAGTTGGAACCACAACTAGATGCTTTAATCCCTAGAATTTGCATATTTTCCTTAATTGACTATATTATCATCTTTGATTGCTTTAATTGCTTTTGTGGTTAGTTGTAATATTGACAACCTATACTTGCTTTGTTTCACCTAAGTCCCTGAGATCGACACCCCGAAATTCTTGCTTTTACTACGATTGACCCGTACACTGCGGGTTCGCATCCTTGTTTTAAACATACATCTTGGGTTATAAATTTAAAGCTTGCACACACCATTTGGAGCGAACAAGTTTTTGGCGCCGTTGCGGGGGACTTGGTCTAGACCGAGCCGGTTGCGGTTGTCTTTCGGGGCTATTGCCCCTGTTATTACTAACGACTCTACTTGAGTGACTTTCGCAGGTTCTTTTTCTTATGTTTATGCGAAGAACCCGTGCTGGGAAGGAAATCGTTCCTTACGATCCCGAACCAGAAAAGACATATAAGAGACGCTTGAAAGAAGCAAAGATGGCCAACCAAGACAATCGCGATCTTGAGGCCGAATTGAAGGAGGCAATGGAATAACTGCACCTCAATAGGGAAGAATTGCAGCGCAAAAGGGAGAAAAATCGCACCCGAGCTGCAGAGATTGAAGCAGATATGGCTGAGTTGCGAGCTCAGATTCTGGATCGACCGGACCGTCGATCGAGGCAGGACCCCGCTCCAGTTGCCCCGGCCGAGATACTTCAACATCGGATGCCAGTCCGAGATGTTCTTTTTGCAGGTATTCCACAAACCCTAGGGCAGAGGATGGACCCAAAACAGCAAGTGAGGCATCCAGGAGTCAACCTAGGAGATCCAGCGGAGCATGATTATGAACTTCGACCGCAAGTTCTTTCCATGATTCGCCAATGCCAGTTCGGAGGTCTAGAAAGGGAGTCTCCACATTAACATCTACAAAACTATGAGATCTTGATGGAGACCTTGAAACCTTCAAGAGTTGAAAATAATAATTACAAGTTAAGGCTTTTTTACTTTTCTTTGAAGGATAGGGCGCTTACTTGGTACCAGTCTCTTCCTCCCGGAAAGATCAACACTTGGGAGGAGATGACGACGGAGTTCTTAACAAAATTCTTTTCCCCCTCTAAAACTACCGAAATGAGAGGGAAGATCAACACATTCATCATGAAGGACAAGGAGAGTTTGTCCAAGTCATGGGAGAGATTTAAAGATGTTTTTTTGGATTGCCCACATCATGGGATTCCAAAGATAGAGTTGTTAGAGATTTACTTCAAGGGATTGGATGGAGCTACCCAATTCAGCCTTCAACTACTATCCGCTGGCACATTCATGGACATGCCGATTGATGAAGCTTGGGAATTCATTGAAAAACAAGCTTTGCACATGGAGAAGTACTCACACCAAGGAGCTGAAAGTGGAGTTAAGAGAGTTAATTTCCAAGAAGCTTCATCAAATGATAATCCAACTTTCCTCCCTCAAGAATGATGTGAAGCAATTGAAGGAACTTTTGGTTGCTCACACCAAGAAGGAAGAGGAAGGATATCAAGGCTCAAGGAACAACAATGGTTACCGGAACAACAACAACGGTTCTCGGAACAACATCTACAACAACAATAGAGGATCCAACATCAATAATTGGAGGCCAAACAATCAAAATTCGGGTAATTCTTACTCTAACTCCAATTCGAACAACTCTTCTAATCCCTTCCTCTCTTCTTCTTCTTCTACTCCATTGAAGAGCAGGAGCCTGGATCAAGCTCGTCCCATCCAGAAAAGAAAGATGCAGTGCTGGAGGCTATCTTGATCAAGCTCAATGCTATGGAGACGTCCATGACTTCATTTTAGAAGGCACAAAAAGCCTTAGAACAACAATTCTTTAATAAGGCGAATGAAGCGCCAAGAGATCCAGGGAAGCTTCCAGCAAGGATAGAGAGCAACCCTAAAGGACAGATCATGGCAATAACGACGAGAAGTAGACTGAAAACTACAGATCCAGTGCCTCGGTCGATGCCAGTGAAGAACACCTCAGTCCAAGTACAAATGAAGAACACTTTGGCCAAGGTACCAACCGAGGAGGAGCCACAGAAAGCGTCGGAAAAAACTGAAGTTTATGTCCCACCTCCTGCATATAAACCACCACTTCCATTCCCCCAGTCAAGGGGCAGAGCACATCTAGACAAGAACTTTGGTAAGTTCTTTGACTTGATGAATAAACTACATATTAATATCCCTTTCCTTGATGCTATTCTAGGGATGTCCGCATATAGGAAGTTCTTAAAAGAGATTCTATCAAGAAAGAGGAAGCTGGAAGACTTTGGTGAAGTAAGGATGACATCTAAATCCTCCGAGCTCATTCAAATCATGAAGGAGAAGATGCCACCCAAGTTAAGGGATCCCGGCTCATTTTGCATTCTCATTCAAGTTGGGGATGTCACTTGTGAGGCGTTGTGTGATCTAGGAGCCAGCGTGAGCATCATTCCGCTGGAGCTATGTGTGAGGATCGGGCTTGGAGAGCCCAAGCCGGTGAAGATACGGTTATACATGGCAGACCGCTCCATTACCCATCCCGTGGGCATTTTGGAAGACGTTCCGGTTAAGTTAGGTAACTTCTATTTATCTATAGACTTTGTTGTGCTTGATATTCCCACAGATTATCCCGTTCCTATCATTCTTGGGAGACCATTTCTAGCAACTTCGGGTTGCAATGTGGATTGTAAGAACGCCAAGTTACAATTCAACATTGGCGGTGATCAAGTTGAGTTTGCATTGCTTGCGGCAATGAAAGGAGAGTCGCTAGGAGATGATATCTTCAACATCTATAATGAATAAGAATCAAGAGAATTGGTGAGCTCTATCCTTATTAATGATACACTTGAGAAAGTTATTAGTTTTAGCTTAATGGAGGAAGGTATAGATGTTTCTTGTGATGCAGATATATGGATCTTAAAGGCATTGGAAGAAGATCCAGGAGCTAAGATTGAAAAATTAATCCAGGAGAAGAGAATCTCCAGTTTTGGTCCCAGTTGCAGTACCTCAACCGAGGCACTTTCTGGACCAAGCGAGGTGTTAATGACTGAATAACATCTCGGTCACCCTCTCTGGACCTCGACCGAGGTCGAAAGCGAGATGATGTCAATTGAGACTTCTGAAAGTCCAGTTCTTCGATCTAAGTCTACTCCATTGGAAGGAGGAAGCAAAGATCCACCTCAAAAAGCACCCCTAGTTGTGGAGCTTAAACAACTCCCGGGTCACTTGAGGTATGTCTTTCTTGGACCGGATTCCACTTATCCCGTCATTGGTAGTGCTTCCCTCTCCGAAACTGAATTGTATAAACTAATGCATGTCCTGAGAAAGCATCAAAAGGCTTTGGGTTTTACTATTGATGATGTTATTGGTATTAAGCCCTCTTTCTGCATGCATAGAATACTAATGGAGGACGATCATAAGACTTCACGGGAACCTCAAAGATGGTTAAATCCGATCATGAAAGAGGTTGTGAAGAAAGGAATTCTTAAGTTGTTGGATGCAGGTATCATATTTCCTATCTCGGACATCAAGTGGATGAGTCCAGTGCACGTAGTTCCGAAGAAAGGAGGGATGACCGTTGTGACAAATAAGAACAACGAGTTAATCCCAGCTAGGACCATCAGGGGATGGAGGGTGTGCATCGATTATAGGAAGCTGAACGTGGCCACTCGGAAGGACCATTTTCCACTTCCCTTCATCGATCAAATGCTCAAACGGTTGGCCCAGCATTCACATTTTTGCTATTTAGATGGCTATAGTGGCTTCTTTCAGATTCCTATCCATCCGGATGATCAAGAGAAGACCACTTTCACTTGTCCATGGGGGACATTCGCTTATAGATGGATGCCATTTGGATTGTGTAATGCACCCGCTACCTTCCAGCGATGCATGATGGCTATCTTTTCTGAGTGTATAGAGGAGATCATGGAGGTATTTATGGATGATTTTTCAGTATATGGTTCCTCTTTTGATGATTGCCTATCTAACCTTTCTCTAGTGCTACAAAGATGTGAAGACACTAATCTCGTCTTGAATTGGGAGAAGTGTCACTTTATGGTTAATGAAGGCATCGTGCTAGGACACCTCGTTTCCAACTGAGGCATTGAGGTCAATCGAGATAAGATCGAGACTATTGAGAAACTTCCTTCCCCTTGTTTTGTTAAGGGTGTGCGGAGTTTTCTCGAGCATGCAGGTTTCTACAGGAGATTCATCAAGGACTTCTTGAAGATCTCTAAACCACTAACTAAACTCTTGAATAAAGATGTTGTTTTTGAGTTTTCGTAGGAATGTCTTGATGCATTTTACAGGATTAAGGAAGCATTGATCTCCGCTCCCATTATCCAGCCTCCGGATTGGACCTTTCCCTTCGAGATCATGTGTGATGCGAGTGATGTGACAGTAGGAGCGGTACTTGGACAAAAGAAGGATGGCCAGACCACCTCCATTTACTATGCTAGCAAGACGCTAGACGAAGCCCAGCATAACTATGCCACCACCGAAAAGGAGCTATTAGCGGTTGTATATGCTTTTGAGAAATTTTGTTCTTACTTAGTAGGGGCAAAAGTTATTGTTTACACTGACCATGTAGCTATTCGTTACTTGCTCGCTAAGAAGGATGCCAAGCCGCGTCTTATTCGATGGATTCTCTTGCTTCAAGAGTTTGACCTAGAGATCCGCGATAAGAAGGGATCCGAAAATTCTGTTACGGATCACCTCAGACGGCTACCTCCCTCTTCACGCGAGAAGGACGAACCACCCATAGACGATTCATTCCCCGATGAGCACTTGCACTTGCTGGAACGTTTGATAGACTTCTTTATCTCACCCCACGATGAAGATGAAGTATGGAGTGAGGACACCTTCCAGCATGTTTAGGGACACCGTACGGTCCAGCTAGCGACTTTAAACCAAGCGCTTCTTGGGAGGCAACCCAAGGTATTGCTTTCTTTTCCCTTTTCTAGTCTAGCTTTAGATAGTTTGCTTTTGCTTTGCTTTGCTTTGTTTTTGGCATCCTACACAGACAACAGGTGATCTCTAAGGAATGAATACAACCTAGGAGCAACACTGGAAGGACAAAAGTTCGAGAAATTAAGAAGACGGAGTTTGACTGAGACACATCTCGGTTGCTGTCACAGCAACTCGACCGAGATGATTCTTGAGCAACCGAGGCGACTAGGGCTGACAACATTCCACCTCGGTCCAGACACCTCGGTCCAGTCGGGACCACCTTGACCGAGGTGACAGCAGATTCAGTGATGGGTATAAAAGGGGGAACGGTTTCTCTCTCTTCCCTCCCTCACCTTCTCAACCGCGGCGGTAATCTCACCTCGCTTCTTCGTTTCTCGATCGTTTTCAACGATTCTTGCTCCTATTCTGCAAGGAAAGGCTAGAGGAACGGATTGCAAGCAAGAAACCACAACAAAAATGCCTCAAATCGGCCGAATCTAGGGTAACAAAACCGAAAACCCTAACTTCTCGTCTTTTACTGATTTTAGAAGAAATTGGCTTTGGTTGCCAATCATTCTTGTTGAAAAAGGCTTAAGTACCCCATAGGAACAATTGGTAGTGATATTGAGGGAAAATAACTGGATTTTTGAGAGTTGAAATCGCCCAGCACCTTACGTCGGTCCAGTCGACCTGCGCCTCGGCCGAGGTGTTCTTGAGAGTTATCAGGGCAACCGAGGTGATCTGACAAAGAGAGAATGAGTTCTAGATCTGACAGACAGCTTGTCCTGAGGGATAGATCTTCCGCTTCTTCTTCTTCTTCTTCTTCTTCTTCTTCTTCTTCTCGACCTTCTATACCGGTGATCCACGAGCGTCACCAGGTCGACTACGCCCACATCATTACACGTCCAGTGATTGCACCGCGCTTTTTGGACATTCCTGCTTTTGACTGTATGGACGTTGTAGATGATCTGAGACGGATGGTCTCGATGGTCGGGCTGGAGCAATTCATGGAGATCAGAGATCCAACCTACCTCGAGCCCACACTAGAGTTTGTGAGCTTTGTGACTCACCTGCTTGCAGAGCAGGCCATCAAGTACCGGTTGTTGAACCGGAACTATCTAGTACCGATGGATCAGTGGAGTGATATCTTCGGCTTCCTGACCCCGACAGTTACTGATTTTCCCTCTCGAGCTGTAGCTCGCCAGTTCTGGGGACAGATAGCTCACGTAGTTGAGCATGCTGACAGGTGGAGACCTGGAGATTCCAGGGAGCGGATCATCTTCCACCTCGCCTTCAGACTCGCCCACAGGATATTCAGCGAGACACTTCTGGCACGTACTGAGATGCCCCAGAAGGTGAAACAAGGGGAACTCTTGAGTTTATTTTGCATGGTGACTGGAGGCATTCCTGATTTCGGTACTATGCTGGTTGAGGATCTGCACAAGATAAAGGCCAAGGTGAAGGGAGACATCTGCTGTGGAGGGTTAGTGACTCATTTAGCTACTGAGATGGGGTTGGAACTTAGCGCTTGTACACTAGTGGCGGCTGCCAAGCCGCTAGGGCTGCAGGAGATGATCACCAGGAGGATTCTGGTTCCTCGTGGACTTACTACGCCATATGTGGTGATGCCTTGGGAGCAGACTGCGCCTCAGGGTATTAGGTGGTCGTCTCAGTTTTCGGTTTACGACCCTCAGTACTGGTCCACTATATGGACTCCGTACATTGAGGATGCTAGAGATGCAGCAACACAGGCACATGAGGAGGCTGATGAGGATGAGGAGGACGATGGCGGTGCTGCCATGGATACAAGGACAGACACAGGCGGTCCCAGTGTGCCAGTCGTCGATCTGGACGACGAGGTGATTGAGGAGGAGGCAGCTGCACCACCACCACGTCCTGTTAGGTGCAGAGTCCGCAGATTTAGAGATACGGCAACACATTAGAGGATCGACGACCTCACCGATCAGATGATCGACTCCTACGCCGCTCTTACAATTAATATCGGTGAGCGCCTTGATGACCAGTGCCGAGAGATGGAGAGTCGGACACACCAGATGCTAGAGAGCCAGCACTAGCAGCGCCGGATGATGGATATCCAGTTCCAGCACACTATGGGCTACCCTTTCGACCCATCCCAGTACTCGTACGTGCCATATCCACCACCACCACCAGCAGATCAGGACTAGAGCTTGCAGGGATTTCTTTTATTTATTTATTATGCGGCTCAGCTTATGTCCGGTGAGTACACTTCTTCTAGACTTATTTTGACCCATTGGGACAATGTGTCCCATGTATGAGGTATTTGGATGTATGATTTGACATTGTGTGTATGCTTGTATGACTCTATTTGGATATTATTGTCTTATCTATGCTTCATGTGTTTATCTGCCATTACATGCATGCATACAGGTTATTTGATTGAGAAAAACGTCAAAAACTGGTTAAAGAAAGTTTTTTTTTATGACCTCGACCGAAGTGATTCTGACCAATCGAGGTGCAGTACCTCGGTTGACTTAGAACATCTCGACCGAGGTGGTTAAACTGAGACAATTTTCGAAACAATTTTTGTGCTTCGTGTCTGGATATGACCTCAGTGAAGATTTTGTTTGCAGACTAGTTTTGAAATCTTTATATGTTTGAAAGGTTTTATGATATGTTTAAGTTGCTAAATGCTTTGTTTGAAATTTGTGGCATGTTTAATTCTTTGTTTTTATCCAAATTATGTTGAATTTGAAGGTTGACACTACATGATGAGTTCTCTTACTTTCTTCCTGGAATGATTAAGGCAATTCTTTCTCTTCTCTTCTTCTTCTTGATCATGCTTAGCCCCTCATATACATATTTGCCTCCCTTTACCTATCCGGGAATTTGGAAGCAAGCAAATGAAAAGCAAGTGAAAGTAAAGTTGAGATGTTGGCTGGAAGTTAGAAAGAAACAAATAGGTTTGGGGAAGTCAATCATGATGATGAGTAACTCGGCACCATTCACATAGCCGGGTGTTTGTGTCTTGCCAAAGTCGGATTAGCGATATTCCTAACGGGTCATGGTATGTGCATCAAGGGTTTGAGGCATCTCAAGAAATTGATGATTGCTAATCTCCCAGGCTTCGGTTATTGTGCACCTCTGTCCATGCATCCCAAAAAGTAAAAAAAGTAAAATAAGCAAAGCTTATTGGTGGAAGATGTTGAAGTTCAAAAGGAAGTGAAGTAAAAGATCCTCTTTCCCGGATTCTAGCACCACATTCCCTATATACATCCCACCCTCACACGTTTCTTGACCTTCTCTTGAAAAGCCCTTGAGACCTCGAGCTTGTTGATTGACTTGGTGGTTTAAACTGGATTATACATGATTAATTTCGATAATTATGATTTATTATGCATTCTATGATTTTATGCAAAGATGAATAACTTTCTTATATTTATAAAATGTTTTGATCATATTTGGATTTTAATTGCCATGAAGCATTCTCTTAGAGTGATCTATGAGTGGAGCACACCACCAAAAATACTTTGAAATACTTTTCATTGATCTTTCTGACTTATAATCCATTCTATCTTGTACTTAAGATTTGGAACTTGCTTGGGGACAAGTCAGGGACAAGTATGAGGTATTTTGATAACATGAATTATAGTCTATATTTCGGGACTTGTTTAGACGTTTTATCTTCAATAATCTGCATGTTTGGATGTATATTATGTGATTATATTGTCATTTCATCTACCTTTGCGGGAATCGAGGTCTACACCAAGTTTCATTGTAATCATAAGTAAAATGGCACATTTTGGATCAAAATGGAGCTAAAGGAGCTAAGGAGTCATTGAAGCTACATTCAGGAGCTTAAGGAAGAATCCAGGAAGCATGAAAATGGATTAAAGATTTACTTTGGACCAGATTTAAGAGATTTTACCTTCAGCTGAGAGTCACCTCGGTCAACTACAACACCACCTCGACCGAGGTGATTTTGAGGAGCGCCCCGACCGAGGCGAATATTCTGACGCGGCGAGATGTATTTTATTTGGCTAAGATCTTTTATTTTTGGAAGGAGAGATCTTATATTTTTGGGCTGGATTTCTGGAAGGAAGATCATATATTTAGAAGATTTATTTTAGGAGATAAGATATATTTTATTAGGAAATTATCTTTTTAAGATATTTTATCTTTGGAAGATAATTCTCCTATATAAAGGGTTGTATTTTCCACAAGTTCAACCATGCTTAGAGGGCTGATAACATCCAACAATTAAGGAATTTTCTCCAGAGTTTTAAAGGAAGGAAGATTGAAGATCAATCTAGAAAGGATTGATAGCTTATTATAGCTTTTGTGAAGGGTTTTGTAAGACTTTCTTAGATTCCCTTCTTGTTGATTTGTCTTGTTGGATTTGTGATCCAAGGAACGCTGATTTGTTTGATATTTGATTCAGTTATTGAAGCCTTGTTCTTAAGGTTTTTGTGTTCAAATATTCATTCCCTTCCCGTATATTTGATTATTGCTTTCATGATGATGAGTGGCTAATTTCCTTGTGCGATTCTAGGGTGATTGGCTGAAGGTTGTGGGAAAAACAATGATAGAATAATCTTAAATTCCAGTAGGACCCGGAAAGCTCGAGTCTTTATCCTTAACCTTAGAACATCTCGTTCAGTCGATGAACATCTCGGCCGGGGTGGAACTTGACTGACCGAGGTGACCCTTTCTGATCCGAAACTGAGAGTTAAGTGTTAGAGTTTGCCAAATCCTATTCTTATTACACCTTTCCTGGTTCAATTCAATCTTAGGGTGAGACTTACCCGGTAATTCCTTTGTTTGTTTACCCAAGATCATAAGTGTAGGTAATAAAGGTTTATCCTTTATTAGTGTTTGAGTGTGCCTTCATTCCATCTTTGTGAGTTAGCCTGAGACTTACCGGTAAAGGTTGATTCTATTCCCTTAGTTGGTTTGTTGGTTTGAGACTATAATTCCTTTCCTTAGTACCTTGAGACTTACCCGGTGATAGGTTCTGATGCGCCCTTGGATGCCCCTTTTACGTTGACCATAGACGAAGAGGACGAGGCTCTTAGAATTCGTTCAGATGGACCGATCACCCGATCCCGAGCTATGGCCATTGCTCGAGCCACCGGCTCCTTCATCGCTCGCATTACTTCTTCACTTGGTTCCATTACCGGCATGCCATGTCTCTACACCACCATGGCATAGGCTACCGGTTCCGTTAGCGGCATGTCTCGTCTTTCCGACTCCATGGCATGAAGCTAGCTTATTTTCGGACTATATTTTCATGTTTATCTTTTTATGTAATAAAGGGATATTCCGTATAAGAATATTCCCTTTTGACCTTATCCTTTTAAGATTTTCTCTTATCCTTTTAGGTTTTCCCCTTTTGGGCTTTTTCTTCATGTATTTTTGTTTGGCCCGTTGGCCCATAGGTAGGCAAGTCTCTCTATATAAGAGATATCTTGCCTCACTTATTTTCCATGTTCAATATTACTAAGTTTTGAGAAGAATTTCCTCCTACTTAGCTTGGGCATCAAAACCTCTCTTCTATCTCTCAAATTTCTTCCTTGGATCTCGTCTTTGATCCCAGAAATCCATATTCGAGGATTCTTCTTAAGAATCAACCTTCGATCCACACAAAAAGGTTTATTCGATCTCTCTTGTTTCTTCATCACTTCCGCCCCTTTGGATCTGAAACGATACAACATTGCACAAAGAATCAAGGAGTAGTTGGAGTTTTGCTTGATCTAGATCCGGAGTTATCCTTGGTTACCTCTAAGGACGCATCAAATTGGTATCAGAGCAAGGGATCAAAGCTATATTCTCTTTACTCTTGTTTTTGTGCGTTATTATCTTAAACCTATTTAGCCTTTTTTTGTTCATGATGTTCTTCGTTTGTTCATGATGTTCTTCATTTGTTCTTCATGATCTTCATGTTGTTCATCATGTTCTTCATCATGTTCATCCATTTTCCCTGAATTTTTTTTTTCTTTTCCGTGTTTAACTCAAAACAAAAAGCACAAAAAAATAGGAGATATTTGGTTTGCCTTCAAACCATTTATCAAACCCGTCTTTTTTTTAAACCGACCTAATCCAACAATTTTGATAATTAATTTCACCAAATCTCTTGGGATATTTTTGTTAACGAAAAGTTCGGATATCTCGCATTAGATATTCCAAGAAAAGCAAAAAAACTCTTCATCAATACGGATTTGTGTTCAAAAAAAAAAAAACAAAAGAAAGTGTTGCTCAAAACGTTTCAAAGAAACGAAACACACAAAGTGAAAAGACGTCCGGCAAACCGGTCCATCCGAAAAATCGGATTTTACAAAACGGTCAAAGACCGAAAGCAAGCAAAGCTTGCCGAGTGAACAATCCGTCCATCTTCTATCTCTCCATTTTCTTACATACGTTTGCAAAATATCACTTGTTTATTTGTGTGTAATTGGTTCAATTTTGTTAGATTTGCCTTCCTTGCCTAACCGCCAAACGGCCTTCCCCAAAGTAGAACCCGATAACGCACTTGAACTTGGGTAAAGTTGACCTAACTTGTCACCTTGCTCACTTGATTGCTTGCAATTGTGTGCTGATTTGGAGCAATGACTAACATTGAAATGGAAACTTCTCAGGATTCTAGTCCGCAAGAGTTCAGTGAACCCTTGGCTCAAGAAACTGCTTCGTTGTCCCTCGAAAATGACTCCATAAGGCGAGAATTGGAAGCCTTGAAGGCACAACAAAAGTTTGATGCCTTGACCCGAGAAAACATTGCCTTGAAAAAAGAGCTAGAAGCTCTTAAGGCCCTTCAGATTGCTCACCGTCCCACCCCAACTTATCCGAATGAGATCGTGGTCAATGCTTCCACTTCCGATGCACAACGGAAAGGCAAGGGACTTTTGGGAGCCGGACCATCAAACGTTACCCGGCTTGAATCTGTCATTGAACGCACCCATCCTTTACCTCTTGACGGAAATGAGTCCCATGAAGAAGAGGAGGAATTCCCCGACCCGCGTCAAGATAACTTGCCCATAGTCGATACGGAACATCGGCACCAATATTATGAGCATCAACATCAACGGTATGTTCCTTCTCCACCTCCACCTAGTGTGCCCCGCACCGACCGACAAACCCGGGAAGAGCCCCGGTACCGTCCCAACTCAACCACCAATCATGGTCGTGAACATGATCGTTCCGAACACCGTCACCAACGGTCAACCCGGCAACCGAGGACCCTTGACTTTGATGAATACGATGAGCAACACAACTTCAACGAGTTCTCCGGTGATAAATCCGATTTAGAATGGGTAGCAAATAACCGTCCGTGGCACCCACCCGTCATAGACCCTTATGAGAACCAAGACCGGGGTGAAGAATGGTTGCCTCCCCCAAATCCACCTAGGCAGGCCCCACCCGTTCATGGGCGCCAACGGCCTCATGGCGGCCACCGGCGAGCCCGTGCCGATGATGCCTACATTCCACTGCCCCGCCCGGACCCCTACCGAGCTCGTAGGGAAGGTAAGGTTAAGTTCCCTACCTTTCATGGTGAATATGATCCGTGTGTTTTTCTTGATTGGGCGCAAGATATGAAACGAGCTTTAAAACATTGTCATTATGAGGAGGAATACGAGAAAATCGAGGCAGCAACTCTATACTTTGAAGGAGATGCGAAGTCTTGGTGGAACCGGTATGAGTTCACCCGAAAGAGGCGAGGATGGACACCGATTGAGACATTTGAACAATTGCTCTATCGCTTGACCAAGAAGTACGTGCCCGAGGACTTTAAGAATGATATGCGGTTGCAAATTGCCGAGTTCAAGCAAGACAACCTCACTCCGGTGGCTTACTTGGCTAAACTTGAGGACATGCACATTAAGGCCGGCGTCTCGGCCTCCCCCTCCGCCTTCCGCACCAAGTTCATGAGTGGGCTTAATGCTTCCATCCGGCGGCCGCTCGAGATTGTCCCATTCAAGGATTTGGGAGCATTATGTCATGCCGCCATGAAGCTATATAAGCAACAACTCGAAACACCGCGGTATTCTAGGTATACCTCTTCCTCGAGTCCATATCTTTATCCGTCTAACACACGTTCTCGAGATGCGCCTAGTCCTACAGATACCGACGCTTCCAAAGGGACCCAACGGACGGGTCCTTTCAATAGGCAAACGGGTACCGAGAAGGCACCAAACCGTGGTCCGGCACCGGCGCCTCCCTCTCGAGGTCAACAAGGACCCTCACCGACGGCTCGCCCTAGGGAGCCCGTGTGCTACAAGTGTAGCGGTTTTGGCCATGTATAACGTGATTGCCCAAACACCAAACAGGTCTTGTTTGCCGACCCAACATATTTCGAGTACGACGATGGTCAACATGACGATGATATCATTATTGAGGATGACCATGACACCGACCCACCTTTTGGCATGGAACCTTGTGATGACGAGCTTTCTTGCGGCCCAGCACAACCCGGTAAATTCGCTCTTGTTTCTCGTCGTATTTTGGCTGTTAAAGAGCATATTCCTATTGATCAACGCGAGAATCTCTTCCACTCTCGTTGCTTGGTTAATAATACGAGTCTTTCTCTCATCGTTGACGGGGGTTCTTGTTGCAATATTGTCAACGAACGGGTGGTAAAACACTTCAAGTTGCCTACGACCCCCCACCCAACGCCTTACGGACTCCAATGGATTTTCGATACGGCATGTGACACCGTCACACAACAAGCTTAGGTGCCGTTTTCTATTGGCGTCTATGTTGATAAGGTCCTTTGTGATGTTATCAAGATGGACGCCACACATGTCCTATTAGGACGACCATGGAAATTCGATCGCCGCACATATCATGATGGTTATCTTAATCGGTACATGTTCCAATATAATGGAAAACGGGTCACACTTTTGCCTATGACTCCGCACAAAATTTTGGTTGACTATGCGGAACGGAAGAGGCAACAAACTATTGATGAGTCCGCTAAAGCACCGGCAAAATCGGACCCCCGGAGTCCCGATGTTGTAGGTGCTAGTACTTCCAAATCCCGAAACACCGCCCCTCTTGTCCATGCTACCAAGTCCAAAGGTAGTAAAGGTCGCATCGTTTCTTCGGGCGCACCTTTACCACCTTCGGATCCCGTAATTCAAGGACGGTGTGAACCGCGAATACTCTTAGCTCGCCGGCATGATTTGCAACCGGTCATGGAAGGCAAGTTCCCATGTTTTTTACTTGTTCCGTTTTGTTTATCTACTTCTCATGACCCAAGTAATGTGCCACACGAGGTGTCTTTGTTGTTGTCCAAATTTCAGGATATTATGCCCAAAGATCTCCCACCCGGCTTGCCACCTATCCGAGGGATTGAACATCAAATTGACTTTGTGCCCGGTGCTTCCTTGCCAAACCGTGCCGCGTACCGAGCAAGTCCGGAAGAGACGAAGGAGCTACAACGTCAAGTGCAAGAGCTCCTAGACCGGGGACATGTGCGTGAATCTTTATCACCATGTGCCGTCCCGGTAATTTTAGTACCAAAGAAAGATGGATCATGGCGAATGTGTGTTGATTGTCGTGCCATCAACCAAATCACCGTCAAATACCGCCACCCTATCCCGCGCCTTGATGACATGTTGGATGAGCTTCATGGCGCCACTATCTTCTCCAAAATTGATCTTTGGAGCGGTTACCACCAAATCCGGATGGCCGAGGGTGACGAGTGGAAAACGGCATTCAAAACGAAGTATGGACTCTATGAATGGCTTGTCATGCCATTTGACCTCTCCAGCGCCCCATCCACCTTCATGCACCTCATGAACCATGTCTTGCGCCGATTCTTGGGTACATTTGTTGTTGTTTATTTTGATGATATTTTGGTGTTTAGTACATCTTTGGAGGATCACATCGGGCACCTTCGCCAAGTGCTCGAGTGCCTTAGACAAGAGCAATTGTATGTCAACTTTGACAAATGCGTCTTTTGCTCGGACACCACTATCTTTCTTGGCTATGTCGAGTCTAAGGACGGACTACGAGTAGACGAATCTAAAGTTCGTGCTATTCCGGAGTGGCCTACTCCTACTACGGTCACCATGGTCCGAGCCTTTCTCGGCTTAGCGGGTTTCTACCAACGCTTTGTCAAGGACTTTAGCACGGTAGCGGCACCGCTCCATGAGCTCACTACCAAGGGTGCCACGTTTGAGTGGCGTGATATCCATGCTCGAGCGTTTGATGCGCTCAAAGACCGCCTTTGTAATGCACCATTACTCCAGCTCCCAAACTTTTCGAAAACTTTCGAGGTGGAGTGTGATGCATCAAATGTGGGCATTGGAGGAGTTCTCTTACAAGAGAATCGTCCAATTGCCTACTTCAGTGAAAAACTGTCCGGTCCTTCGCTCAACTACCCTACATATGACAAGGAACTATATACTCTAGTTCGTTGTCTTCAGACATGGCAACATTACTTATGGCCGAAGGAGTTCGTGATTCATTCGGATCATGCGGCTCTTTCATATCTCAAGAGTCAAACAAATCTCAGTCGGCGCCATGCTAGTTGGGTAGAGTTTTTAGAGACCTTTCCTTATGTCATTTGGCATAAGAAAGGCAAAGAGAATGTGGTAGCCGATGCCCTTTCTTGCCGCTATGCCCTCCTTGTGTATATGGATGCCAAGATACATGGCTTTACTCTTATCAAAGAGTTATATGCCACGGATCTTGACTTCAAGGACATATGGGCACAATGCCTCGACCTCCGAGAGCACGAGTCTTTCTTTATTAACGATGGCTATCTTTTTCGAGCGGGAAAACTTTGTATTCCGCGCTCATCTATACGCCATTTGTTGGTCAAGGAAGCTCATGAGGGCCATGGTCATTTCGGTGCTACCAAGACCCTTTCCGCTCTCCAAGAGCATTTCTTTTGGCCCCGGATGCGTATGCATGTGACACGGTTTTGCAAGGGTTGCATCACATGTCATCATGCCAAGTCGCGCCAAGGTCCGGATGGAATGTATTCTCCTTTGCCTATACCAATGGGACCTTGGGAGGATCTATCCATGGACTTTGTGGTCGGGTTGCCTATGTCAAAACGAGGCAAAGACTCCATTTTTGTGGTAGTCGATCGCTTCTCCAAAATGGCTCATTTCATCGCATGTAAAAGCACCCTAAATGCTAGTGAAGTTGCCACCTTGTTCTTTGACAATGTGGTGCGTTTACATGGGATACCACGTTCCATCGTTAGTGATCGGGACGTGAAATTCATAAGTCATTTTTGGAGAACGTTATGGGAAAAACTTGGAACCAACTTGTTGTTTTCAAGTAGTTATCACCCCCAAACCGATGGTCAAACGGAGGTGACCAATCGGACTCTTGGTGCTCTACTTAGAGCCACCACTAGGACCAATCCACATAGGTGGGAGGACTTACTTTCTGTTGTAGAGTTTTCGTATAACAGGTCTAGGCACACGGCAACTAAATTGTCCCCATTTGAAGTTGTCTACGGCCTCAATCCACACACACCATTGGATTTCACTCCCCGCCCGCTCAAGGATGGAGACCACATCATCGCCGGAAACCGAGCCGCCCAAATCCTTGAGCTTCATGAGCGGACTAGGACACAACTTGAACGTCGTGCCGCCCAACTTGCCGGACAACGCAACAAGGGCCGCCGCGACGTCTCTTTTGAGCCCGGTGATCTTGTTTGGCTACACCTATGGAAGGAGCGTTTCCCTACTCGCCGCATGAGCAAGCTCTCGGACCGTGGTGATGGCCCATTCCGCATCTTAGCCCGTCCTGGTCCAAATGCATACAAGTTAGAGCTTCCGGATTCCTACGGAGTACACCCAACGTTCAACGTCAAGGACCTTGCCCCTTATGTTGAACCCCTCTTTGACGATGGTGAAACGAGGACGTTTCACAGCCAAGATGGGGGGACTGATGCGCCCTTGGATGCCCCTTTTACGTTGACCATAGACGAAGAGGACGAGGCTCTTAGAATTCGTTCAGATGGACCGATCACCCGATCCCGAGCTATGGCCATTGCTCGAGCCACCGGCTCCATCATCGCTCGCATTACTTCTTCACTTGGTTCCATTACCGGCATGCCATGTCTCTACACCACCATGGCATAGGCTACCGGTTCCGTTAGCGGCATGTCTCGTCTTTCCGACTCCATGGCATGAAGCTAGCTTATTTTCGGACTATATTTTCATGTTTATCTTTTTATGTAATAAAGGGATATTCCGTATAAGAATATTCCCTTTTGACCTTATTCTTTTAAGATTTGCTCTTATCCTTTTAGGCTTTCCCCTTTTGGGCTTTTTCTTCATGTATTTTTGTTTGGCCTGTTGACCCATAGGTAGGCAAGTCTCTCTATATAAGAGATATCTTGCCTCACTTATTTTCCATGTTCAATATTACTAAATTTTGAGAAAAATTACCTCCTACTTAGCTTGGGCATCAAAACCTCTCTTCTATCTCTCAAATTTCTTCCTTGGATCTCGTCTTTGATCCCAGAAATCCATATTCGAGGATTCTTCTTAAGAATCAACCTTCGATCCACACAAAAAGGTTTATTCGATCTCTCTAGATCGAAGTAACCCTTGTTTCTTCATCGCTTCCGCCCCTTTGGATCTGAAACGATACAACATTGCACAAAGAATCAAGGAGTAGTTGGAGTTTTGCTTGATCTAGATCCGGAGTTATCCTTGGTTACCTCCAAGGACGCATCAGGTTCTTTGGGGTGGGATTGTGAGTAGTGAGACTAACCGGTGATCTATTCCACTTTAGTAACACCTTCCCTTTGCAAAACCTCAGCTTTGTCCGCTTATCTCGAGATCTTGAGTTGGAATCACAACTAGATGCTTTAATCCCTAAAATTTGCATATTTTCCTTAATTGACTATATTATCATCTTTGATTGCTTTAATTGCTTTTGTGGTTAGTTGTAATATTGACAACCTATACTTGCTTTGTTTCACCTAAGTCCTTGAGATCGACACCCCGGAATTCTTGCTTTTACTACGATTGACCCGTACACTGCGGGTTCGCATCCTTGTTTTAAGCATACATCTTGGGTTATAAATTTAAAGCTTGCACACACCATTTGGAGCGAACAGGCGGGTGAAGTTACTGTATTGAGATCAAAAATGGTACGTGGTTTGAAAATTCCGCTATGGGACTGGGTAGTGGGCCGGTTTATATTGGAATTGGATGGAACGTTGAATGTTCACTAGATGGTGTGGGATTGGCTGGTATGATTGGGCCATGGGGACAACATGCATCAGGTAATGGGGGGTCTGCTGGGTTGTCCGGAAGTGGGCCTAAGGGAGAGGAGGTAGAAAGCGGGTAATTGGGCCGGGTTGAGGGATACTGGGCATTGCAGAAGAGGAAGGTTGGGGTTGTCTACTAGGTAGCGTTGCAGTAGGCGGGATGGGCCGGGCCAGCGGAGGAGCAAAAGATTGGGCCAAGGCAAGAGCGTCTGGCTGGGATACGTCGGGAGCTGGCAGATGGGTCTGGTAAAGCTGTGCCATTTGGTGAGCTAAAATGTATGGGGAAATTCCAAGGCCAAAATCCAGTACCGAAGGGGATGATAATATGTGGACGGATTTTGAGAACGGAAAAATTGACTCATCAAAAGTGACATGCCTCGAAATAATGATTTTATTTGTACCCAATTCTAAACATTTACAACCCCGATGATGTTTAGGATATCCGAGAAACACACAAGGTGTGGAACGGGGATTGAATTTGTGAGAAATGGTAGCGTTTTGATTAGGGTAGCAAAGACACCCAAAAACGCAAAGGTGAGTGTAGGATGGTTGGGAACCATATAACACTTGGGTGGGGGTTTGATTCTGGATTGTGGTGAAGGGAAGGATGTTAAGAAGGTAACAAGACATGTCTAAGGCATGTGACCACAAAGAGATGGGTAGCGAGGCGTGAAAAAGAATGGAACACATCATGTTGTTGATGGTACGAATGACACGTTCGGCTTTGCCATTTTGGGGGAAAGTGTGGGGGCAAGAGAACTGAAAATGTATGCCATGAAGGGCGAAGAACGAGTGAAATTGATGATTGTTAAACTCGCGGCCCATGTCACATTGAAAGTTTTTGATAGGTACGTTGAATTGAGTCATGATAAACTGATGAAATTGCACAAAAAGATCGAAAACTTGAGATTTGAATTTGATTGGGAAAACCCAAAGAAAGTGTGAATAATCATCAAGAAATAATAGATAATATTTGTAACCTTCCCCACTAGGGACCGGGGAGGTCCAAAGATCACTATGTATGATATCAAAAGGTGCAGCTGTAGTAGTAACATACCGTTTAAACGGGAGCCTATGATGTTTTCCTAGTTGACAAGCATGACAAAGCGTTGGAGAACGCTTCTTATTAAATTAAGAAAATACGACTTCCTAAGACTACCTAGAACTAGCGTGCCAGGATGACCCAAACGAGTGTGCCAGAGACTCAAGGATTGAGCTGAGAGAGCATGAGCGGACGCAGAAGTAATGGTAACTAGATAAAGATCCCCGGAGCTATTGCATCTCAGATGAGTTGTCCCCGTTTGTAAGTCCTTCACAGAAAAACAAAAAGGGTCAAGTTCAACACTAGCTTGGTTGTCGATGGTGAAACGACGGACGGAAACAAGGTTTCTAACAATTTGAGGAGCAAGGACGATTTTGGATAAACGGAGGGGATGGGTGGTGGTGCCAAGTTGAGCTTCACCAAGACTTGTAATGGTATCCGCATGCCATTTCCAACAATTATCGAATTTAAAGAACCATTATAAGAAATGGACGAGAGGTTACATGAGGAGTTGGTCATGTGAGATGTAATGCCCGTATCCATGTACCACATATTATCCGCTGGATTTACCATCATCGAAGAAAAAGCTTGATCGAGACTTGTGGGTTGCGGTGGAGCTGCATTGCTGTGGTAATGTGCCTTAGGGAAACTAGAATGGGCTGGAAATTGGCCCAGAATTCCAGCCTGATTAGATTGTGGGCCAAAGTTGTGTTGCTGCGCAGGAGCAGAAGAGTTAGGCTAGTTGGCCGGTTGTGCTGAAGGCCTAGTTGCAATCTACACCCACCCAAAATTAGGGTGACACACAAATCTGGCCGGTTGGGGTTGTTGTGTTCCGCCGCCAGATTTGCCACGACCCTTTCGGCCACGACCCTAGTGCGCGAAGACCCGTCCGGCTGGGCGGCGGTGGAGGCGCCGTGGTGATCGGCGCGGGGCTGCGACTGCGTCCTACCCGTTGATGTATTCAAAGCGGTGGAGTCTTTTCCGGGTGTATTTTGGCTTGCCATTCGAGTTTCTTCCAAAATAAGTTGCGAACGTGCTTTTTGGAATGTCGGCAGCGGATCCGATTGCTGAATATAACTTGCAATAGCATTGTACTCAGCAGGCAAACCAGACAAGAGTTGCAAGACTAACATGTTGTCGGTAATTGGAGACTCAACAACTTTGAGTTGGTTAGATAACGCCTTCATGTGTTGACAATAGGCGGACATGGAAGCAAAAGACGGCAATTTGTAGTTGGAAAATTCATGTTCCAGATAAACTGTGCGCGTGTGCTTATTGTCTTGAAAGATGTTAGAATTCGACCCCAAACTTTGAGAGTGGTGTCGTCAAGATCGAGGATTTGAAGAAGAATGTCTTTAGATATCGTATTGTAGATCCATTGGAGAACCGTTGCATCAACTTGGTTCCAAAGAGCGTCATCAATGTCGACTAAGCGAGTAACTTTGGCGTCAATATGATCCAAGACATTATGTGGTTTGGCGGTGACGCGAAAGAGAGTGACCCAAGAAGCATATGGCGTGTCGTGGTCAAGAACGAGAGCAATATTGTTCTTGATGTTGGAAATTTCAAGAGTGGAATGAAATGTTTGTTTCTTTTCCGTAGACATAGTAGGTGTTTGAGGAAGGGGAGTAGAGATCGCGGCGGCGTTAGGGGTGGGTGCTGGCGAGGGAGGCGGAAGCGTGTAGGGTTATGGATCGGAAGAGTCCGATACCATGTAAGATCGTCAGATGGATTGTATAAATAGATAAAACGTTATACATAATTACAAAAGGCATACCCTTATTTATAAATATTTACATATTCTATCAAGTACTTTCTTTTTGTAATAAGTTGAACGTTCTTATTACAAAATTAGTTAATGATATAATTTTATTAATTTTTTAATATGTTAGAGTATTTTCTAATATATTGATTTGATGTAATTATTACTTTAACATAATTCCAATATGAATTTATAAGGTTAGTTAAATTAATTTATCAAAGCCACAAAATAGAGTGAAATGAATTACTTTTATATTAATTTATTGGTGTAATATCATTATTTTTAGTTTTATCAAAATATAAAGCAATAATTCTATTTAATTTGTTCATAACATAATTTTTCATATTTGCAGAATAAAATAATTTGTTGACATCGAAAGGTTTCATTAAATTAATGTTGAAGATACCATTTACCTAGAATATGTAATTATTAGTATCTTGAATATGAAGTCGCATATCATTTTTATTTTTGCAGTAACATGAATACAAACAATTGTTTATTTTGTTGAATTATTATAATAAACTAATATACGTATACATGAAGTGTGAAAAATCAACTAATTTATAACAAGGTGTATTTCCATGATCATTGATGTTCAGATTTTGGAGTTTTGAGTGGTGAATTTCGAGCTTTTTAAAGATTTGGAGGAGGGGATCCGACCAATGATCGTATGATTATTTTAAAGAAGATTATTTTGATCGATGTGTTATACAAATATGTAGATTTTTATGTTAAGATTTAAAGCCTGTATAAAATGTTTCATTAAGAAATTATAAGAAATAATAATTGTATGTTGATCTCAATTCTAGCGAATATTATAGTTGATACATATTCTACAAGTATAGGACCAAATATTGCAGTATCAAATGCACATGCTAGCTAGTTAGCTTTATATTATATAATATATAAAAAAATAACCACACTATATACAATTTAAAGGTGTAAATATTTAGTAACCTACTTTGTAACCTATTTGTAAAGTTTGCTTATACATTTATACATTTTGAGGGTGGGTGCGTGCAACCTAGGTAGCTTGTTACAAAAAGTATTTAGTAACCTAATTTGTAGAGTTTGTTTACAAAAATTCTACAACTTATGAATTGTAATTCTGGAATTGAAAACGCAATAGAATTGAATATAATTAATATATGTACGTTGTTCATCTCCAATTATTTTAAATAAAAAAAATATTTTATAAAATAAGAGTATAAATATCATTTATAGAATTGAAGCTAATGGAGCTTAAAATGATAATAGTGAGACAACATTTTATATGACATATATTGAAGTGTTATTTTGAGAAATTGAAATGAAAAGTTTAAAGGCGTGTGTGTGTGTATTATGTTTAAGTTTCCAAATAATTTGACGGTTAAAGAGGCTCTCATTCCAAACCATTGGATACCCAGCGGAACTATATATAGCGCCTAGCGGAGAGAAGGTCATAAATTGTAATATCCATAGACCACAAAATAAAAAGAAAGGCGGTCCTCTCTCCATGGCCCCCGCAAAGCCGAGCTGGGACCTCCAAACCCGGCTCCTCTCCGGCGACACCCACCCTCAAAATCTCACCATAGATGAGCTGCTGGAGAAATACTGCGGGGAGTTCGGAAACTATCAGTTCCGGCACTTCCTTCTCACCAGCCTGGCCTGGGCGCTCGAGGCCTTCCACGCCATGGTCATGGTCTTCGCCGATCGCCACCCCACCGGGACGCCTGTCGATTGCGCTTCGGACTTCGGGTCCTGGGAGTGGGCCGGCGGCCGGGGACAGTCCACGGTCACCGAGTGGAACTTGGTCTGCGGACAAAAGTATAAGGTTGGGTTGGTCCAGGCATTCTTCTTCTTCGGCTGCATGATAGGTAACTTTTGGTTCGAATATTCTTTGTTATCTTCTGAAGCTTTTAACTAGGATTGTTTTTTGTGGATAGTATGAATCCCGGTCATTTTCCATTTGAGTAACAAATTAAAAGTAGAGCTTATCCAAATCAACCTCATCACATTATCTTTGAATCATATACAAACGTGGCATATGCATATCTTCACCCATGCATTTAACCAATTTTCATCAAGTAGACCCTTCTTTTATCTTCTTGTTAGTGGTTATATGGACCCCAAACTTGAGCCACCACCTTCTCTTTAAAGCTGTCTGCGCCTTCTGTCTTTTTACACGTGCTTCATACTTGGGTCTTTCTTGGGGACTACGTACGCATTCAATATCATATTTTACAAAGTTATGGCTCAGGTTCATCATTGCGCTCGCTACTTGTAACCAGATTAAGTACTGTTTGGTTTTGAACATCGGATTGATTTTGAAGCGGTGGAATGAACCCTCAAGTTGCGAAAATAATCCTTAAAACGAACCCTCAAGTTGACTCGGTCTAGGATGCTGGTTTACAATTTAGGCTGTCAAAACAATGTTTTATATCTCAACGGAATGAAAACGAAACCAAATTGAACGAGAGAAATACAAGTCATAAAATTTACTTTCATGTGTATCACATCACATACATTTAGAAAAAAATAGTTTTTAATTAATTCATTATTATTCTGTTCAGGTGCCGGAATATTTGGCCACCTCTCAGACTCCGGCCTAGGCCGACGCGGCTCCCTCATCGTGGTTTGCATCCTCAACTTCATCTTCGGCTCTTTCACCGCCTTCTCCCCAACCTACGCCGTCTATGTCGCCCTTCGCTTCCTCACGGGGATTAGCACCGGAGGCGTCGGCCTATCCGCCTTTGTTCTCGCCACCGAGACTGTAGGGCCCGCAAAACGTGGCGTGGCGGGCATGTCCACCTTCTACTTCTTCTCCGGCGGCACTGCCCTCCTCTCCGCTCTCGCCTTCGCCTTCCGCTCCTCTTGGCGTCAGCTCTACCTTCTTTCTTCCCTCCCCTCCCTCCTCTTTGTTCTCCTCATCCTCCTCCCATTCGTCTCCGAGTCGCCACGTTGGTACATCATACGTGGCAAGCGAAGCCAGGCCATGCGCACAATGCAACTCATAGCTAAGACCAACGGTCGTCTCATCCCCAATGGTGTCGCCTTGGCTCTTGATGACGAGGCCAAGCTGACGTCAACCAAGACCGAAAATGAGTCCAGAGCTATCGAAGGATCAATCGTCGATGTCATCAAGTCGAGCATCACCAGAAAAAGACTCTTTTTCTCGGTGGTAATCAACTTTCTTTGCTCCGTCATATACTACGGCCTAAGCCTCAACGTGGTGAACCTGAAGACGAACATATACTTGAACGTGACGGTGAACGCCGTATCGGAGATGCCTGCTTATCTACTGACGGCAATTATGCTCGACAAGTTCGGACGGCGACCCTTGACGGTGGGGACTTTGCTTTTTAGTGGTGGCTTTTGCTTCTTGGGGGCATCCTTAAGCGAGGGATGGAAGACAGTAAAGATGGTATGTGGGGTTTTGGGGATATTTGGGGCGGCCGGGACGTATAATCTCTTGTTTATTTACACAACGGAGTTGTTTCCGACGGTGGTGAGGAACGCTGCTCTAGGGTGCGCGACGCAGGCCGTGCAAACGGGGGCGATACTAGCTCCGTTTGTGGTGGTTTTAGGAGGGCGTTGGCCGTTCCTAGTGTTTGCTGGGTGTGGGATTCTTGGGGGACTGCTTGGGTTTGGCTTGCCTGAGACTTTGAACCGGCCATTGTACGATACCATGGACGGCATAGAGGAAGGAGAAGCTCAACAAAATAATAATGTAGAATAGATCGATTGGATGGTTAAATTAATTCAAATTTTAGTCTTTGTTGGTTGTGGTATGTAATATTAGTTTTGTTGTTCAAAGATTTCGTGGGTTCGAGCTTGGAATTTTCATGTAATGTGTCCTATGGAAATCGCTAGTTTATATAAATAAACTCTCCCATTAACCCCGTCATCCTAAGTAAAGGTAGTTGACAAAAAATGATAAATTTCGACCAATAAACCATAAATCTCCATTGAACCCAACCGACACGTTAAGAAAAGTTTGTGTGAACCACACTAAAATACACATTTATTTATGTCTCATAATTGTTACAACCTAGAACAAACCTTTAGGTTCCTTTTTTTATTTAAAAAATGAATTCTTTACATATACATGTAAAACAAAGTTAAATTACTATTTAATTATATATATTTTATTTATGTAATTAATAATCATAATGTCATATTAATTTTTATACATTTTAATTATAAAATATGATACGTGTTATAGTTAAACCATTGAGTTTTTTTTTAATAAGCTTCTAACAAATCTAAAAAGATTTTATACATACAAATTATATTATGAATTAAATATATTTAAAGTAATAGTATGCATACTGAAATCATACAATTTTTTTTTATTGTCAGACATAGTATATAAAAACAAAAAAATATTATGAACTTAATATCTTAGATAAAAATAAAGTAAAATAAATACAGTATATATAAACTTGCTTTATTTTTATACATTAATTATGATAAGATAAATATTTTTTTCTTATTTTTTTGTATGTTATATGTTAGTTTAAGTATGTATTTGCTTAGGTTATAAATTATGATAAAATAAGGGGTAAATTGTTACAACCCACCCCTAATTTATTTATCAACGCACCCAAATTAAGGTAATAATATTTTATTATTTTTTTAAACTATCACCCAAATTAAGGTAATAATATTTTATTTATCAACGCACCCAAATTGAGTTAACTTAAATTAAAATAGAGATAATAAGATAATTTAAAAAAACTCTAAAATATGGATACTTGTTTTTTATTGGTGGGTGATATCACCCCATTTATGAGGGGTGTGCAAAATTAAATCCCACCTAAGGTGCTATATAACTATTGCACACTATCATTTTTTTTTTTTTGGTTTTATGTTTTAAAGTAAAGCACCTAAGGTGCATTTGGTTTGTTTTTTTTTTTTTGAAAAAATAATTTTTTTTGGTTGTTAGTTTTAGTTTTTAAGCTTTGGATTTTATAAGTTTTGGTTTTTGAATTTACAAGTTCCGCGTTACGAATTTTTTATTTTTATCATTTTTTTTACTTTACGTGTTTTTGGATTTTGTTACGATCGTTTTTTGTTTCACGATGTTAAAGTGACGCACCTAGGGTATTTTTATTTATTTACTTTTTGTAAATTACATTTTGGTTCCTAGTTTTTGGAGTTTTAAGATAGAGTTTCAGATTTTACGAGTTTTGGGTTTTACAACTTATACTATCCATACAAAAATTTAACGGCATAATAACATAACCAAATAACTACAAAATTAGAAACACTGAAAAATTAACGCCAACGACGCAATAATAAAAATGAAAATGTAATGGTAACAGTTAAGTATCAAAATTGAAATTTATAAGATCATGAAAAAAACAACAACAAGATAACGAAAAGGAAATTAACTGGTAATATTTAACATCTCACCTATAATAACATAATTAACAAATACTTTATAAAAAAATATGAAGGCCCTTATAAATTATAAATTGGTAATTTGATATAAAATTTACTTTGATACGATGATTTGATTGATTTTGTTGTTTGATTAATATGGGAGGAAGAATAAGGGGTGAAATTAGCAAACCCCTAAAATAAGTAGAATCATATAGATGGAACAACCATATACTTTTTCTCTCTCTTGTTCTTTTTTCAGTAAGTTCTCACACAATTTGTTATACTGGTAAATAGTTTTTATGATTTGTCATATTGATAAATATTTTGATTTTATTTTCCATTGTGATAAAAAAAAATCACTATTTGTTTCTTATTTTCACGTACAATAATTTTAGACTCAATCGTTTTTTAAAAGTTGGTCTTTGATATGTTAAATTCTTCAAATCTCAACTTTTACCGGGTCCATATGGTGAGTGTTAATCGTTGTCTTGTTAATTACACAAGAGCCAAAAGGGAAGCACTTCACTTTGGTTAGTACTAAGCCAATATTAAATGTTTTTGCAACCTTTATTACAAGAGAGAATGTGTTTTTATGTGTTTTTTCTTTGTTTTGCATGGAATAGACCTATCAATTGGCTACGTGATGCATGCTAATTTATCATTTCTCCTTTTATGACAATGAGGTCGAGTATATGTACATCAATGATGAATGCACAAAGTGAATGTAAATCATGACAAAAGAGCATGAAGTATTTATTTGTTAGGCCGAGTTCAAGATGAAATGAATTATAAAGGACGGTCATACTTGATCACACTTAAGCATGTGAGCCTTTAACTATGTTTTACACATTGGGATGAACAATACAACTCATATGAAAATATCATATTAAACCTCTAAGTAGCAAGCATGAGTTGTATTAACTTAGAAGTCTAGATTATATGTTTTTTGAGTGTAAATTTAGCTTATATTCTTGCTTACTTACTTTCATGCTCATTATTTCCATCTATGTCTTAATGCCTTGTCATGCCTATAATATTATGAAAAGTGATCTATCATTTGAAGCATACTCCAAAAAGACTTTCTTATGTCTTTGTTTGTTTGTTTTCTTTCTTTAATCCTTTGTATTTGTTCTTACGTGATGACAAGTAAAAGCTAAGTATAGAGTATTTTGATAACTGTTGATATGATATCCTTTTAGATATGTTTTTATGTGTTTTTCCTTACGTTTTCATGGAATAGACATCTACATCTTAGCTTATGCCTTAAATGTCAAAGAATGTCTACTCTCGTTGTATTTTATGTTTATAGGTGATTTAGGTCTCAAATGGAGCATAAATGAATACCCCAAACAATTTCAAGGAACATTCATCAAGCCATCATCATCTATGGAGCAAAGGATAAAAGTAACCAAGCATCATCCTTTACAAGAAGCAAAAGGAGAAAAGAAACCCCAAGAAAAGAGCCTCGAATGAAGCTTCACTCGAGATAAGAAGAAGTGCAAGCCCGGAGTAAGAGGAATTTTGAGTGCAAATGTCAACTAAGGTCGAGTTAAGCTACAAAACTTGGAGTAAGAAGAAAGATCACTCGACCTAAGAAGACATGTCATTTGACCTAACAAGAAAAACTAGCATCGTAGCTAGTGTGCATCGAGCTTGACCCGAGTGTATCCATTCCAATTAGAGTATGAAGCATTTTGGAACAAGAATCAACATACCTCGAGTGGAATGACATCAGTCGAGGTAAGAAGAATAAAAAATCCCGGACTAAGAAGAAACTCCATCAAAGCTATGTGTACTTGAGTAAGTCGGGATAACACTTAGCCCTCGGAAGATGACCCACTCAACCTAAGGCAAACGAAGCACTCGAGGTAGCCATCCATTGTGGACCACTTGCCTAACTAACTCCTTGGGACTTGATTGAAGATTCCTTTTGAAGGGGGACCACAATTATAAACCCATACATGTGGCTCTTAGCTAATTGTAAACAGAAACTAATTCACTTACCAACTTATTTAAACAACTCTATTAGTTTAGTGCCAATAACTCCACCTTGATATTTAATGTTATATTTAGGATGATGGAAGATTTAACATAAATATGATTTTATGAGCTGAAAAATATCGATTATATATTAGATATTATGCCTTGGTTTGTTACGTGAATCATGCAGATCTAAGAGAAGATTCAACGGCTAAAAACTGAAGAAGATCGTATGATCAAAGAAGTTGTTGAAGAAAATATCGAGCTACAACAACCAAAGATCTTGCAAAAATTTTGTTGAAGAGAAGATCTTACTCGAAGATATTCAAATAAATACAAGAGAAGATATTCAAATGGCTACAACAACACAACAACCGAAGATCTTACTTGAAGATTTTGTTCGAGGTTTTTGGAGCAATTTCAAACGTCCAACAACAAAGATTCTCAAGTAGATTGTTTGTATTCTGTGGAAGAATTAAAGGCTTTACAACGGTCAAAAGAAGCTACCTCCACATATTATAAAAGAATCCATCGACCATGAAGAAAGACACGAGCTTACAATGAAAATTCCAAGTCTTCTTCATCGATCAGAGTTTATCATTCTCAAAGAGCTTATGTTGGTTTTAGTTTGGAAGAGTTAGATAAACACATAAAGCTACATTGGCGTATCATTATAGTTTTATACTAAGTGTTACTCTACAAAGTAACTAGGCTATTATAGCGAGACCTGAGTTGACTAAATCATAGCAGTGAGGTTCCATTGAGAGAAGAATGAAAGTTCTTCTAGGTTGTATTTATGACTCAAATGAAGCAGGTAATAGATAGTTAAATCCTAGGGTTGGAAATCCTAGGCGGAGACGTAGGCTGTTAGAGTTGAACTTCATAAACATATGGTGTGTCAATCTTTTCATTTCCGCACTCTCTATCTTTTATATTACGACTAACAACTTTCTGCAGGTTTCTAAGTCAAGACCTTGAGATTCACTTCAAGGCCTTGAGAAACAGTTTTGTCACAGATTACAAAGATCGACTTCAAGACCTTAATTCATTTCAAAGTCTTGATATCTAATATTGCGAAAAGTTCCCATACTTTATTCAACCCTTCGTCTAGAGTATATTTATTCTTATCTATCCCCTACTCGGTTCTTCAATTGGTATCAAAGCTAGACTCACGTATATTTAATTTAACAATCAGTGAGATTAATCATGAACTCAGTAGGTGATGGAGGATTCGCTCAAGGAAGATCCACCACTCGACCACCCCTATTTTGTGGTAACAAATTTACACACTCGAGAGCACTAATGCAACTATTTATCATTGATCAGGATATGGAACTATGGAGCATAGTTAAGACTGGACCAAAAGTGCCAATCACCACTATTGAGGGAGTCGAAGCTTTAAAGAAGGAATCTCACTTCAATCAAACTGACTTGGAGAATGTAAGAATTACAAAGCTATGAACTTGCTCTATTGTGAATTAGATGCAAACGAGTTCAATCGCGTCTCATCATGCAAAATTGCGAAGGAAATATGGGACAAACTGATAGTCACATATGAAGGAACAAGCCAAGTTAAGGAGACTAAGATCAACATCTTTCTCAGGCAATACGAGCTGTTCAAAATGACATCAAGTGAGACGGTTAAGGAGATGTTCACAAGATTTACATAAAGTGTGAATAACCTTGACTCTCTTGGAAAGGTATTCACAAATGAAGAAAAATTAAGAATAGTCCTAAGGAGCTTACCTAAAACAAAGTGGGGAACAAAGGTGACCGCCATTGAGGAAGCTCAAAATCTCTCAACTTTACTTCTAGATGATCTACATGGAAAGCTTATCACTCACAAAATGGTTTTTTTTGGTGAAAAAGATGGAGAACCCTCCTCAAATGTTAAGAACCTAGCCTTGAAATCTAAAAAGGAGAACATCCCATCAGAGGATGAAGAAAGTGAGGATGAGGAGGAAGATCCATTTGCTTTGATTTCAAGAGGACTTGCAAGAATTCTACAAATGAAGAAGCAATTTGCAAACAAGGACTATCCAAGATCATCAAAGCCTAAAGGTAAGTATTCTAACCCTAGTAAGAAAACTAAACTACTAACGTGGTTTGAATATGGAGAAGCAAATCATCTTGTGAAGGATTGTCCACAAAAGAAAAGAAACAACTACAGGAAGAATGATCAAAAGAAGAAAGCAATGGTAGCATCTTGGAGTGACTTAGATTCATCAAGTGATTCGGATGGTGAAAATTATTAAGCAAACTTGTGCTTAATGGTTGATCAAGAAGATCCGAAACGTTACCTTGAAGGAGTGGTAAGAAACTTGATGTCTAGACCTTCTAAAGAGCATACTGAAGTTTTGCAAAATATGATCATTAGTGAAGAAGAGCATATTCCTAAAACAAGATCCTTGAAGGAAAAGCTAATCAAACAAGAGAAAAGAGTGAGTGAATTGTCTTTGGTAGTTGAAAATCTCAAAACTTCTAAGTTAGACCTTGACGGTAATGTCAAGGCCTTGGACTCGGAAAATGCGATTATATAGGAAAGTCTCTCTTCTTTACATTAAAACTACTATGATCTAGAGTAAGAGAATATTGATCTAAATGTGAAGTGTAGAGACCAGAAGGCTGCACTCATTCATTTCACTCGTTCTAAATCCAATCTCAAAAGGATGATGGGTGAACAACAATCTTCTCTTAATAAGAGTGGTCTTGGTTACAACAAGAATTTTTCAAAAAAAACGGTGACCACTTTTCTTAAAGCTAAAGGAAATTCACGTACACCCACTTGTTTCTATTGTTGTAAAAAGGGACATATCAAATTAACTTGTCCATATAGGATAAATGATCCTTACATCATACGAAATACCTTTCACATTTATTTAAGAGAGCATGTGAAACAAATTTGGGTTCCTAAAGAGACTAGATTGACCACCAAACATGGTTCATCCCGATTATGGATCAAACTCTGCCATTTGGTCTAGCCGGAAAGGTTAAAGTTTGTTATTTTACAGGATATCACCAAGATTAAGAAACATAAGTGGATATTAGATTGTGGTTATTTTCAGATTTAAAGAATCAATCAACTAGAATCATTACTCTTGGTGATAAGGGGATTGTAACATCGGTAAAATTAGTCATCATTCTTCTAATTATATTGATGATGTTTATCTTGTTGACGGACTAAAGTATGATCTTCTTAGTATATCCCAGATTTGTGATAAAGGTAATAAGGTATCTTTGATTCAGAAAAATTTGAAGTAAAAAATGGAGTATTTGGTGATGTGGTGCTTACGACTCCTTGATGTAATAAGGTATATTCTATGAGCACTAACCAAGTTTCAGAAACTAGTTTAAAGTGTCTCAAGGCCTTGACAGACGAATCAAGGCTTTGGCATAAAAGACTTGGTCACTTAAGCATGCATACAATGAAGAAACTTCTTTCAAAAGATTTGGTACATGGATTACCAAACTTGAACTTCAAGGTTGATGAACTATGTAAAGCTTGTCCACAAGGTAAACAAACTAGAGGTTCATTCAAACAAAAGAAAGTTGTAAGTTCTTTTAGACCTATTGAACTTTTACATATGGATTTATGTGGTCCTATGCGTGTCAAATATCCCAACAGAAAACAATACATCCTTGTCATCGTGGATGATTATTCTTGTTTTACGTGGATCTCATTCTTATGAGAAAAAACTGAAGCTTTGTATGAGTTTTCAAAACTTTGTAAGGAGTTGCAAACTTTGAAAAACCTACCTATTGTTTCTATTCGAAGAGATCACGGTAGAGAATTTGACCAACTCAAATTTGATTTGTTTTGTTAAAAATATGGTATTTCACACAACTTTTCAGCTCCTAGAATACCTCAACAAAACAGGGTTGTGGAACATAAGAACCGCATCTTGGAGGATATGTCTAGGACTATGCTTTTAGAAAATAGTTTGCCAAAACATTTTTGGGATGAGGCTGTTAACATGGCTAACTACATCTTAAATAGATGTTTGAGTTGCCCTATTTTGAAAAGGATTTCTTATGAACTCTTCAAAGGTCAAAAGCCAAATAATTCCTATTTTAAGTCGTTTGGATGTACTTGCTTTGTTCATAATAATGGAAAAGATAACCTTGGAAAATTTTATGCTCGTAGTGGTGAAGCAATATTTATTTGATATGCTTCAAATAGTAAAGCACATGCTACCTAGTTATTGATACTACAGTAAAGCTTATCGTGTTTTAAATAAATGTACCAAAATTGTCGAGGAAAGTAATCATGCTATTTTCGATGAAAGCAATAATGGTACTTTGAGTGATAGATTTACAGATCTTAATCTGAATCGACATAGAGATCAAAATTATGATGGAGAAGAAGAAATTCCTAAGGATCAAGATCGAATTATGCAAGAATAAATTCAAGATACCGAAGAACAATCTCAAGATCTTAAAACACACCTTCAAACCTTGAAATGACCAACAATAATACTATTGTTGATCAATCTCAAGGCCTTAAACATCAACTTCAAGGCCTTGACATAAGCAACAAAGATGCAAATCCCACGGTACATGAATCAAGTCGAGCACCATGTAACACCCCTGTTCACTCCAAATGGTGTGTGCAAGCTTTAAATTTATAACCCAAGAAGTATGCTTAAAATAAGGATGCGAACCCGTAGTGTACGGGTCAATTGTAATAAAAAGCAAGAATTCCAGGGGTCGATCACAGGGACTTAGGTGAAACAAAGCAAGTATAGGTTGTCAATGCAACTAATAACCACACAAGCGATTAAAACAATCAAAGATGATAATATAGTCAATTAAGGAAATATGCAATTCTAGGGATTAAATCATCCAGTTGTGGTTCCAACTCAAGATCTCAAGATAAGCGGACAAAGCTGAGGTTTTGCAAAGGGAAGGTGTTACTAAAATGGAATAGATCACCGGGTAAGTCTCACTACTCACAATCCCAAGCCAAAGAACCTATCACCGGGTAAGTCTCAAGGTACTAAGGAAAGGAACTATAATCTCAAACCAACAAACCAACTAAGGGAATAGAATCAACCTTTACCGGGTAAGTCTCAGGCTAACTCACAAAGATGGAATGAAGGCACACTCAAACCCCAATAAAGGATAAACCTTTATTACCTACACTTATGATCATGGGTAAAGAAACAAAGGAATTACCGGGTAAGTCTCATCCTAAGCTTGCATTGAATCAGGAAAGGTGTAATAAGAGTAGGATTTGGCAAACTTTAACACTTAACTCTCAGTTACGGATCAGAAAAGTCAGCTCGGTCAGTCAAGTTCCACCCCGGCCGAGATGTTCATCGACTGCACGAGATGTTCTAGGGTTAAGGATAAAGACTCGAGCTTTCAGGGTCCTACTGGAATTTAAGATTATTCTATCATTGTTTTTCCCACAACCTTCAACCAATCACCCTAGAATCACACAAGGAAATTAGCCACTCATCATCATGAAAGCAATAATCAAATGTATGGGAAGAGAATGAATATTTGAACACAAAAACCTTAAGAACAAGGCTTTAATAACTGAATCAAATATCAAATCAGCGTTCCTTTGATTACAAATCCAACAAGACAAATCAACAAGAAGGGAATCTAAGAAAGTCTTACAAATCCCTTCACAAAAGCTATAACAAGCTATCAATCCTTCCTTGATTGATCTTCAATCTTCCTTCCTTCAAAACTCCGAAAAAATCCCTTAATTGTTGGATGCTCTCAGCCCTCTAAGCATGATTCAACTTGTGGAAAATCCAACCCTTTATATAGGAGAATCATATTCCAAAAATAAAATATCTTAAAAAGATAATTTCCTATAAAATATATCCATATCTCATAAATAGATTCCTAAAATATATGATCTTCCTTCCAGAAATCCAGCCCAAAAATATAAGATCTCTCCTTCCAAAAATAAAAGATCTCAGCCAAATAAAATATATCTCGCCGCGTCAGGGTGTTCGCCTCGGTCGGGGCGCTCCTCTAGATCACCTCGGTCGAGGTGGTACTGTAGCTGAGCGAGGTGAATCTCAACTGAATGTGAAATCTCTCAAATCTGATCCAAAGTAAATCTTTAATCCATTTCCATGCTTCCTGAGTTCCTGTTTAAGCTCCTGAATGTAGCTCCAATGACTCCTTATCTCCTTTAGCTCCATTTTAATGCAAAACGTGCCATTTTACCTACGATTACAATGAAACTGGGTGTAGACCTCGATTCCCGCAAAGGTAGATGAAACGACGATATAATCACATAATATACATCCAAACATGCAGATTATTGAAGATAAAACGTCTAAACAGGTCCTAAAATATAGACTATAATTCATGCTATCAACTCCGAATCCGTGGGACTCGGGGAGCTGCTGGGCTAGGATCTCACAATGGATCCTGACCCTAGCCTACAACAAGTTCACTGAATCTTACAACAAGACACATATAGATGAAAACCAAACGCAACAAACTTTATAAATATATACAAACAAAGGTTTACAAAACACCGTTGAGTACAAAACAACAACACATATCCATATATACACAAAAACATTCCAAAATTCCTCGAACAACCTAGTGTACGGAAGCCCTCAGCGGATCACCCATCTGGCTCACTCTGTTGTCCTCCTATCCTGCAGAATATCTACCACACGGTATAAACCGTTAGCTAACAGAAATGAATAAGAATGAAGTAATAGCACATACACACTTCAACACATCACAATATGCAATGTCACACACACAACCGTTTATTATCTTCAATTACGTTATTCCATTACTAATTCAACTTCTTTTGTGGCACGAGGAGCCTTAAGAACCTCACCTCTTCCCCCTTTAGCACAGGTTTTGCGTGGAGATCTACCTCTACCCTAGGTTACTGGATTCCGAGCACCTTCTCCACTCTCGACAAGCTTTGACAGGTGGTCACGACCCGTTATAATACACTTGAGCCTTTTTAAGTATACATATGTGGTCATCTTAGTCTGGTTTAGGTTATAAATACAACAGTCATATGCACACATACACTACCATCACAAACACTCAAATCCACAACTGCTTGCTAAGTAAGTCCAATGGACTTACCTAAAATAAACGTAAACCTGAACCACGTCACAACTTTCCCTCGAGAAAACGATCAACACCTGCATAAGCACAATATACACAATATCAAACACTGCTAAGGTTAGGAGACTCGTCTCCTGCACCCCATAACCATATCCAAACTCTAACTTGTATCTAAACCTTAGATCCTCAACACATACAAAAAATGTCTAAGGCATATTCCCACATATATCTCATCAAACTCATCATGAACCACTCTACCCTAGCTACACTCTAAAGCCAAGGCCAAAGGAAAGGAAAGGAAGAAACATACCAATCTTGGTATGTCCTAGACACGCACCTGCGTAAATGAGGAAGCGCAGGAGCGCAACACACCGCAGGGGCGGTGACATTCAGCCGCTGGGGCGGCAACACGGGTATAACCGCAGGGGTGGTGCTATCAAGGCGCAGGGGCGGCTACACAGAAGAGAGCAGTTCTCTGCTTCGTCTTTGCTCCTTCTCTCGACTCTCTTCACTTCTTCATTGCCCCAAAGGCCACCAATATACACATACATAAATATAAGCATCGGAAACGTCCAAGAAAGATCAACACAAGCATTGCTTGTGAGATTCCTAAGCTAAGAAGAAGGAAGAAAGAAGGAATGAAGGAAGAAGAGAGGAAGAACCTACCACTGCTTGCCTCAGATGAGGAAGGACGTCCTCACAACTTCTCAAACACAGAACAACAACAACAACAACAACCTCAACATCATAATCAAAGCTTCAACCCACACAGCTTAACACACACAATAACAACCTCAACATCTCAGCATCATCATCAAAGAACGTAAGGCCGCCATAGCCGCAGGGGTGGGTCAAGGAAAGCGGTTGAGGCCGCCATAGCCGCAAGGGCGGGTCCTTAGACCGCGGGGGCGGCGTACCGCACCTGCGGCCATACAAAACCGCAGAGGCGAGGTCCCTATAAAGACTATGGATATTACATCAGATTCTCCTAAAGACAAGTTTTGCCCCGAAACTTGAACAAATCCCAAATCTTCTTGGACCCATACGCCGAGGTATAAACACTCTCTCTATTGGAGGCATCACTTCTCCGTTCATAAGGTATCAACCTATAACATTCTATAACCTCAAAGCATAGCATGGAGGAATAATCTACTCCAACAACACAATCACAACACTATCCTAAGGCATGGAAGAAAAACCATCTCTAGCCAACTCATAACCACATCATAAGGCATGGAGGAAACCATCTCCAGCCCACCGCACTCATAACACAAGGGCGCGAAGGAAAAACCATCTCCACTCAAACTACAGGTGTATCTATCTCGGCATAAAACTCTGGATACTATCCCTAGTCTCCAAGGTAGCCTCATCAGGTCCTTGTCTTGACCACTGTATCCTAAGCATAAGAATGTCCTTCGAACGCAATCGTCTCACACCTTGCTCTAGGACTGCAATCGGGTGCTCAACAACTCAACCACTAAGTCATCATAGCTGACAATGTGACTCGAATCTGGTATATACTCCCTCAGCTGAGATACATGAAACACAAGGTGGACACCCTCTATTCTCGGTGGCAAAGCCAATCTGTATGCTGCTCTCCCAACTCTATCCAGTGTCTCAAAAGGACCGATATATCGGGGACTCATCTTCCCCTTTATGCCAAAATATATAACGCCACCGTCGGACATACTCTCAGCCAGATATGAGCTCCAACTCTAAACTCTAGAGGCCGACGCCTCTTGTTTGCATATGACTTCTGGCGACTCTGTGCAACCAGCATCCTCTCTCTAGTCAGCACTAATCGTGCAATATCATCCTGTATCTGCTCATGCGCTATACCACTGACACTGCTAGGCTCATCCCAACATAACGGTGTACGACATCTCCGTCCATACAGTGCCTCATTAGGGGCCATCCCAATCGATACATGCCAGCTATTTTTGTACGAGAACTCAACCAGTGGGATGTGATCTGACCATCCCTGTCCCCAGTCCAACACACAAGCTCGCAACATATCCTCTAGTGTCTACATGGTCCTCTATGACTAACCATCTGTTTGAGGATGAAACGTAGTCGTGAAGTGCAAAATCGTACTCAAAACAGTCTATATCTGCTGCTAGAACCTCGAGGTAAATCGTCCATCTTGATCTAAGACGATCGTCCTCGACACACCATGGAGTCTCACTATCTGTCTAGTGAACTCCTCAGATAAACGTGTAGTCTTTGTCAGTCTGTCAACCACAACCTAGATAGCATCAAAGATCCTGCTCAGCCTCAATTTTGTCATAAAGTCCATGGAGATGTCCTCTCACTTCCACTACATACTAGCAGTGAGTGGAGCTCTCCTTCTGGTCTGCAATGCTCTATCTTCACCTGCTAGCCGGTCGCACACTGAGCCACAAATCTGGCTACATCGGGCTTTAGCTCTCCCCACCAATATGAACGTCTCACATCCTGATAAATCTTAATTGCAGTTGGGTGCACTGAGTAAGGTGTGGAGTGAGCCTCCTGCAGAATCCTCTTTCTCAGCTCCGCATCAACGGGTACACAAACGCGATCGTGGTGTCTCATCACTCCATTTGCTCCTATGAAGAACTGCGGGGCCTCACTACGAGACATCTTATCTCGTATCCTCATCAACGTCGGGCAGGTCTCTTGTATTTGTTTGATTTCACCCAATAGATCAGGCAAAACCTCTAAAGTATACAACTGGGCATCCTCATCAGGAAACTGGATGCCCATCTCCAGCCATGCTAGACCCCTCTACAATTGAGGTTGAACTGTCAGTCTCGCAATCGCCTTCTCTCGAGACGTCTTCCTGCTCAAGGTGTCGGCAACAACATTCGCCTTCCCTGGATGGTACAGAATCTCAAGGTCAAGATCCTTGATTAACTCAAGCCACCTACGCTGGCGGTTATTCAATTCCCGTTGTGTGATAATATACTTCAGACTCTTATGGTCTATGAAGATCTAGCATGTAGCACCATACAAGTAATGCCTACAGATCTTCAATGCATGAACTACCGCTACCAACTCCCAATCATGAGTCGGGTAGTTCTCCTCATACGTCTTCAACTGTCTAGACGCATATCCAATCACTCTACCTCGCTGCATCAAAACACATTCCAAGCCTAGCTTGGATGCGTCATTATAGACTACAAAGTCCTTTAAGCCCTCCAGCTGCGCCAAGTTAGGAGCGGAAGTCAGACGTCTCTTCAGCTCCTTAACACTCTAAGTACACGGCTCGGACCATACAAACCGGCTAGTCTTCCTCAACAGGCTGGTAAGTGGACGGGCAATCACAGAGAATCCCTCCACAAATATATGGTAATATCGAGCTAAGCCAAAAAAGGTGCGTACTTTCTTGACGTTCGTCGGTGTCGTCCATGCTGCTAAAAACTCGATCTTCTCCGGATCAACCTTGATCCCTTCAACGGAGACAACATGACCCAGAAATTCTACCTCTGGCATCCAAAACTCTAGCTTAGAAAACTTTGCATACAGTTCTCTATCCCGCAAAACTCACAGTACCGTCCTCAGATGTCTTGCATGCTCCTCTTTGCTACGAGAGTACGCCTATATATCATCTATGAAGACCACCACAAACTGATCCAGGAAGTCGATGAATATGCCATTCATCAACTCCATAAAGACGGCGGGCGCATTCGTGAGCCCGAATGGCATCATTACAAACTTGTAGTGCCCATATCGAGTCCAAAATGCCGTCTTATGCACATCCTCCTCTCTCACCCTCAACTGATGATATCTCGAGCGCAAGTTGATCATGGAGAACACAGTCGCTCCCTGAAGTTGATCCAACAAGTCATCGATGCAGGGCAAAGAATACTTGTTCTTGATGGTTACCTTGTTCAGCTCCCTGTAGTCGATACACAACCGCAACGATCCATCCTTCTTCCCCACGAAGAGGATAGGTGCACCCCATGGGGAAACGCTAGGGCGGATGAAGCCCTTTTTAGCCAACTCCTCGAGTTGCTTCTTCAGCTCTAACAACGCGATAGGCACCATAAGATATTGGGCCTTCGAGATCGGTCTCGTCCCCGGCTCCAAGTCTATGCCAAAGTCTACGATCCTTTGAGGCGGCAAATTGGATGGCTCGGCAAACACATCCAAAAACTCACAGACCACCGAAATTTCCTCTAATGTTGGACTCTCGCCCTCCTTCATGGCAAAACACCACAAGGCCTCGCAACCCTGTGCAATTAATCTCGCTCATCGAACTACGGTAATAAACATACCTGACTTTCCAAGGTCCCAACCTTGGAAAATCTCGATCTGACCCGACTTAGCAGAGACCGTCACTGTCCTCCTACCCACATCTAACACGGCAAGGTGTCTATCAATCCAATCCATACCAAGAACGACTTCCTCATGTACCAGCGGCATGACAAAGAAGTCCAAAACCAAATCGCGGTTTCCTAAATGTATAGGATTAACCGTGTACCTCTCGGGTACCTCTAACTTAACCCCCATCTGGTAACCCTATCAAGAAAGGTCTACCCTCTACCGTCTATCAAAGCTTGCATAAAAAATGAAAGAATGCGTAGCACCCGTATCAAACAAAACTCTAACACGTAAACCATTAATCAGAATAGTACCTATAGCAGCTAGCGTTGGCGGCTCCTCAACGTTCCTCTACTCAAAAAATCGTCCTAGAGCTCCCCTGGTATCACTAGTACCTCCATCTCGACCTCGGCTTCTACTCAGTCCTGGAGCAGAACCTTGAGTAGCAGGTAGGTCTAGGACTCTCTACTGTCCCTGAACCTGATCCTGAGGCGGCCTCTACCCACCTTCTGCTGCACCAGCAGGGGAAGAACCCATGTTGTGATGACGCCTTGCCTTGTCGGCAAAACGTAGCCCTATGTCCTGGCTTCCCACAAGAGAAGCAAGTCAATGATGCTCTTGGGAAATCAGTCCTCACATGTCCATATGCTCCGCAGTTGTAACACTGCCGGCCTCTCTCAGAAGTCTGTGCAAACACTGGATAACTCGAGCGGCCTTGAGTTTGGCCTCACCCGTACCCAGATGCTCCTGCACCTGACTGCCCAGTACGTTGTCTCTTCTTAGACCGTCCCGTCCGAGAAGTCCTCTTCTAGCTAGCCCGCTCAAGCTCGTAAGCTAAGGCTTTGTCCTGATAGTCTGTCTCTTCTTAGACCGTCCCGTCACAATGGAAACCTGCCATGTAAGAATGTGTACTCTCCCTCAGTCGACGGGAGAACAGATACACGCGCTGGTCCTCTAGAGGTGCAACTGAACCCAGTAGTGCCAGCTCCCCCTAGAAACGACTGACGACATCTGCTATTGGCACATCCTCAAAGCCTGCCTCCATAAAATCCTGTAGTTTCTCCCTCCTCAAAGAGGCAGCGCAGAAATGCTCTCTGATCATGCTCCACATCTGATCGTAGCTGGTGGCTCTAATATGCATGGTCCTTCACCATTGTTGGGCTAGGTCACACAATAGAGTTTGTACTAACTCTATCCGTCTGTCCTCTTGACATCTAATAGGCTCAAAAGCTGAGTTCACATGTCCAATCCATATCTCAGTCTCCAACCCACCTTCCTAGAGATAGGTGGTACTCCCATATGATGGAATGCCTTCAACCAAGTGTCTGGTGGAGGTCGTCTATACTCCACTGGAGCTCTAGCAACCTCAACAACACGTGCCGATATAACGGGTACCTGAGTAGCTCCCTGAGACATCTCAGAAGATCCCACCTGTGCTGGTAGATCCAGGGCACGTCTACCCACTCTGGCTGCCTCCTCGACTCTACGGATGTAAGCGCAAAACTCTGGTGCCCTCATAAAGACATGATCCGAGTCATCTGATTGGACTCGTTGAGATCTCTGTCTCGCTGCCACACCACTCCTAGTCTCAGGAACGACGCTCTCAATAACCTCCTCGTGTACGTCCTTTGCTACCGGCGGATCAGCGATGAGAACATGTCCCTGGCCTATCACTACCGGAGGAAGAGGGGGTCCACCCCTACCTCGTCCAACTGCAGACGTCGCTCTAGTCCGAGCCATCTACGGGGTATGCACACCTAACTTATAAGGCTATATATATGCCATATGTATATATATATACTGTCGAGATCCTCAAAAGGCTGATGGCCTCCCGTACACTCTATTACAAAACAGCTGTACTATTTCCAAAGCCAAAATCCTTTTCAAAGTTAGACCCCTTTCGGGTTCTAATTATTTATCTATTCGACCTTTATCGCAGATTGCAAGTGCCATTGTTGTCAACCTAAGGCTCTGATACCAACTTTGTAACACCCCGAATCAGTGGGACTCGGGACGCTACTGGGCTAGGATCTCACAATGAATTCTGACCTTAGCCTAACAACAAGTTCACTGGATTTTACAACAAGGCACAAATAGATTAAGACCAACACACAACAAACTGTATAAATATATACAAACAAAGGTATACAAAACACCGTTGAGTACAAAACAACAACACATATCCATATATACACAAAAATATTCCAAAATCCCTTGCGCAACCTTGTGTACGGAAGCCCTCAGCGGATCATCCATCTGGCTCACTTTTGCAGTCCTCCTATCTTGCAAAATATCTACCACACGGTATAAACCGTTAATTAACAAAAATGAATAAGAATGAAGTAATAGCACATACACACTTCAACACATCACAATATGCAATGTCACAAACACAACCGTTTATTATCTTCAATTACGTTATTCCATTACTACTTCATCTTCTTTTGTGGCATGATGAGCCTTAAGAACCTCGCTTCTTCCCCCTTTAACACAGTTTTTGCGTGGGGATCGATCTTCCGTCTGGGTTATTGGCTTCCGAGCACCTTCTCCACTCCCGACGAGCTTTGGCAGGTGGTCACGACCCGTTATAATACACTTGGGCCTTTTTAAGTATACATATGTGGTCATCCTAGTCCGGTTTAGATTATAAATGCAACAGTTATTGCACAAATACACTATCATCACAAACACTCAAATCCACAACTGCTCGCTAAGTAAGTCCAATGGACATACCTGAAATAAACGTAAACGTGAACCACGTCATAGTTTCCCCTCGAGGAAAGAAACAACGCTTGCATA
The DNA here is from genome assembly GCA_033239125.1 of Fagopyrum homotropicum. Lineage (NCBI taxonomy): Eukaryota > Viridiplantae > Streptophyta > Magnoliopsida > Caryophyllales > Polygonaceae > Fagopyrum > Fagopyrum homotropicum. Next base: position 91,237,996 of record BSWB01000003.1, on the reverse strand, counting down.
AGCAAGGCATACACAATATCAATGAAGTGTAGTGATGACATGAATTACACTCTAAAGTCAAGACCAAAGGAAAGGAAAGCAAGAAACATACCAATCTTGGTATGTCTTGGACACGCACCTGCGTAAACGAGGAAGCAATGAAGTGTAGTGATGACATGAATTATGACCTATATTTAGGCATGCATTTATGTAGATTTTCCCTTTATTTTGCATGCATAGACAAACATTCATAGCATTTATGTTTCTATTTACCTATATTGTTAGAATAGAGATCTACACAAAGTTTTATTGCAATTGTAGGTAATTTGGCAAATTATGGAGCAAAATGACACATTTAAGGATTAAGCCTTGATGTGGAACAAAAAGGAGCATAAAAGGAAGCTTGGAAAGATCTAGAGTGAACGCTGATACCATGCAGAGTATATTATGATACCGCGCTAAAGTATATTTTGATATTGCGGATTGTACTCTGATACCGCATCAAGTAATCTCTGATAATAGCGGACTCAATTTCTTTTCGGCCCAAATATTTATGGTTTTATTTTTAAGCTAGGGTTTATCTTTTAGATGCGATCTATCTTTAACCCATGCTTGTAAACCCTAGATTTATCCTTGTAAATGTCGTATTGCCCTCAACATTGAAAAAGGGCTGCCAATATCTCCCACCATAGACTCTCACACCGACTGCCCATAGAAGACGCCCTCCGACATGGTTTGACACCCCACGGAAGTTGGCTTTCTACGCCATTGACACAGTTGAGGGAAGGTTTGAAGAAGGATTCTTGAAAAAGTTTATATTCTTGATTTATTTTGCCTTTTTGGATATTCGTTGTTTGATTGGAATCAGTTTATGATATTTGGAGATTTATTGCTTCAGAATTATTGTGTTTCTTTGAGTTTTATTGGTTACATTCCATTGTTGATTTTATATATGATTGTTGATTTGAATATGATGATTGTTGGCTAAAACGCTTGCGATTCTAAGGTGATTGGTTGATGGTTGTTTTTTATATGATGATAGATTGACTTTCACAAAAAGGATTGGACCCTGAGAGTTGTGTTTTAACTGCCACAAAGAAGATTCCACGGGTTGTTCTTGATTTCCACGGCCGTGATTTCCCAAGATCCTACCGTGGTTTCCTTTGTCTTGCACGTTTCGATTTTGCCTTTTATCTAAAGTGAAAGATTGCCTTAATCCTAGCCTTGTTGAACCATTCTAGGTAATAGGGGATTCAAAACCCTCTATTAAGGTGAGGAGTGTCAAAGCCTTTGCCTTTATCTTTCTTTTCCTTGGGTTTTATTTGGTATGAGAGTTGAATCCTATCCTTATGACCTCTTCTTGACGAGACTCAACATCCGATAAGTAGAATCCTTTGGTTGGGACAAAAGGAAGTCGGATCTTCACCGGACAACATCCTACCAAAGAATATATACCTTTGCTATCCAGCTCTGCCCTTACACATCTTTAGACATCTTGAATCGAACGCCACAATTGGATACTTTGATCTCTAGAATCTGCGTTTCCCCATTATATTACATATTCTTATCATTGCTTTTTGATCATTGTTATTGCATGCTTTCAAAGTTAGACTAATTTGCTGAATTTGCTTTCACCAAATCCCTGTGATTGACCCTGGAATACTTGCATTTACTGCGATTGATCCATACACTGGGAGTTCGCTTATTTTCTTTTATTCTTGGTATAAATTTAAAGCTTATTTGCATACGTTTTGGAGCAAACAAGTTTTTGGCGCCGTCGCCGGAGAATTGTGCTAGTCCAAATTCGGTATTTCGGTTGTCTAACTTGGAAACTTTTTCTTTTGCTTTTAATCTTTTTGATATGAGTTTTTGAGTTCTTAGGTTTCCAATGGCTGCAAGCAACTATGTAACGGCAAGGAATGAAATAAAGAGTCTCAAGACTGAAATTGATGAACTTTTGAGAAAACGGCTTAGGGACAAAGCCTTGGAAGAAGAGAAATGGAGAGCAAGACAACTTGCTAAGGTGGACCATTACAAATATTTGTTGCGCTTATTTGCGTTCATCGAATTTAGTAACAAAAGGGAAAGAGAAGAGGCTATTGAGGATGAGCTTGCGCATTGGGATGAGTTGCATGTCCCTAAAAAGGTTTATGAGCAACCTTCTTTAGATGTTCTTGTATCAATGATTGAGAAATGTATGAAGAAGCTCGACAACCCCTTATCCTACGCTAACGAAGCTAAGCCGGAAGAGGTGTACAAGGAAGAACCACCAGTTTTAAGCATTCCTCTTGTTTACCTGGAAGTTCCTCTTGAAGTTCTTGAAGAAGAGGAAGAAGTGGAAAACCTCAACCCAACTACTGAAGCTGCGGTCGAGATTGAAGAAGAATCAATTGAGCCGGAAGAAGAGGAGGAAGTAGAATACCTTGACCAAATTGTTGAACCATTGACCAAGGTGAGGCACAACTGGAGAAGATGGAAGAGATTCCTTGTGCAGAATGTCCTCTTGACATGATTCTCATACCAAGGCTTGAAATGCTTCACCCGGTATGTTCTCTTATTCACTTTGAAATTCTTGTTAAAATTACTAATTTTTTCAGGAATGCACCGGAGAGTTAGAGGTCTCTTCCGAAAGAACCTCCTAAGATCAAGACGAAACCTCCCCTAAATTTGATGAAAGAAGATGCTCCTTGGACTACAAGGAGTGGAGTTAACAAACGCTTCACCGCTAAGGCAACGAAGTGTCTTTTGTTCAAGTATGGGGTCACTCACGTGACAAAGACTATACGTCATCCCCAAGCTGGAGATGGGGAAGCTAAGAGGATTATCGAGAAATTGATTTCTTGATACAGGAAAGGATGGGACGCAAGGCTAATTATGTCCTATTAAAGTGAAGGAAGGCTAGAAGGATTCCGGTGAGAATCAAACCGTACAAACTTGTACGTGGGAGATCCTACCATCTGCTGGTGAAATTAGGAATCGGAAACTTCTTGGAAGAGCTCTATTGTGGATTTGATGTGCAATCCAAGATGTTCAAGGTGCATTGAGTCATCCATGGAGATAGGTCCAGCTAACGATGTTAAATCAAGCGCTTCTTGGGAGGCAACCCAAGGTATTGCTTTCTTCTTGCTTTCTAGATTAGTTTAGTTAGATTTTTTTTGGTATGTTTTGTATTTTTGTTGCTTTGATTGACAGAACCTAATATTCTTGAGAGAATGGATGATCAATTGAGTTGAGACTGCTGCAAGATCGAGGAATTTGATGAAAAAGAAGTGCGGGAACCGTTTGCAAGAGAAACGGGTGCGGAAGCCGAAACCACGGCCAAAATCAAGATTCCCCGGGGGTGGAAATAATTAATTTAATTAATTTCCCCGTGGAAACAAATGTCGAATGCCACCATTGGTGAAACCACGGCCGTGGTTTTGCCAGGGGGCCGTGAATTTTCCGGGAAAAAAAACTTTACGGAAATTTTTTCGGCCGAGGGACTTTCCCCTTCTTCATTCGGCAACATTCTTCGACACCGATCAGAGTATTCAGAGTTCCCTATTGAGCTTCTATAAATTTCCACCACCACCGCCTTGCCTGATTCGCCATCTTACATTATGAGTATCTTTTTCCGCCTTTTCTTTTTTTTTCATAATGGGACAATGTGAGTTTTAAGTATGGGGTGGAGGTATTTGAAATACCTTTTGCATGTTTCATGTCTTGCATCATACATGATTTTGAAAAATCCAAAATTTGTGAAATTTTAAAAAAAATTTGTGCTTCTAGGATGGATATGATTTGTATGATGAATATTGTTTTGTTGAATAGCTATGATGATTTTGATATGCTTGAATTGATTTATGACATATGTGGGATTTGAATGCTTTGTTAGAATTTCATGCATGTATGATAATTTGCTTTCATTCTAAATCATGTTGGGTATTGAAGGTTGAAACCGCATGATAAGTTCTTACGCTTCTTATTGATATGATTAAGGCGTTTGTTTTTATTCCTTTCTTCTTCTTGATCACTCTTTTAGCTCCTCATGTATATGTTTTGCCTCCTCTTACACCTATTTGGGAATTAGTATGCAAGTTAGTCAAAGTTATGAAGTTGAAAGTAATGAAGTGTGTTAGAAAATAGGTTTGGGGAAGTCAATCATGACGATGAGTAACTCGACACCATTCACATAGCCGGGTGTTTGTGTCTTGCTAAAGTCGGGTTGAGCGATATTCCTAATGAGTCATTGTATGTGCATTACGGTTTGAGGCAACTCAAAAAAACTAAATTAATGCTGATTTCCTAGGCTTCGGTTATTGTGCACCTCTGTCCTTGATCTCAAAAAGTAAAGTCGAAAAATTATGTTGAAAAATAAGAGCAAAGCTCTCATTGGTGGTTGTTGAAGTGTGCTTAACGAAGTTGTGTTGTTATTGTCCTCTTTCCCGGATTTTGCACCACATATCCTATACATTTCCCACCCTAACACGTTTCTATACCTTCATTCAAAAGACTTTAAGATCTTTGAGTATGTGGTTTGGCTTTGTGGTCTAAATTGAATTCCTCATGATTGATTTTGATATATTGCAAGTTATGATGCATGTTATGATTTTCTTGCAAAGTGTGATTATCCTTTCCATGATGTAATTTCTTTTGACCATATAATGATCTTCATTAGCTTTGAAGCAATCATTTGAGAGTGATCTATGAATAGAAGTACAAACAAAAATATTGTGGTTTTTCTTTGTTTTTGCATATTCATAATCCATATCATCTTGCATCTTAAGTTTGAACCTTGCTTAGGGACAAGCAAGAGGCAAGTATGGGGTATTTTGATGACATGAATTATGACCTATATTTAAGCATGTATTTATGTAGATTTTCCCTTTATTTTGCATGCATAGGCAAACATTCATAGCAATTATGATTATATTAACCTATATTGTTAGAATAGATATCTACACAAAGTTTTATTACAATTGTAGGTAATTTGGCGAATTATGGAGCAAAATGACACATTTAAGAATTAAGCCTTGATGCGGAACAAAACGGAGCATAAAAGGAAGTTAGGAAAGAGCTAGAGTGAACGTTGATACCACGCAGAGTATTTTCAGGTACCTCGCCAAAGTATATTTTGATACTGCGGAGTGGACTCTGATACCGCATCAAGTAATCTCTGATACCAGCGGGCTCAATTTCTTTTCGGCCCAAATATTTAGGGTTTTATCTTTAAGCTAGGGTTTATCTTTTAGATGCGATCTATCTTTAACCCATGCTTGTTTTTTATATGATGATAGATTGACTTTCACAAAAAGATTGGACCCTGAGAGTTGTGTTTTAACTGCCACATAGAAGATTCCACGGGTTGTTCTTGATTTCCACGGCCGTGATTTCCCAAGATCCTACCGTGGTTTCCTTTGTCTTGCACGTTTCGCTTTTGCCTTTTATCCAAAGTTAAAGATTGCCTTAATCCTAGCCTTGTTGAACTATTCTAGGTAATAGGGGATTCAAAACCCTCTATTAAGGTGAGGAGTGTCAAAGCCTTTGCCTTTATCTTTCTTTTTCTTGGGTTTTATTTGGTAAGAGAGTTGAATCCTATCCTTATGACCTCTTCTTGACGAGACTCAACATCCGATAAGTAGAATCCTTTGGTTGGGACAAAAGGAAATCGGATCTTCACCGGACAACATCCTACCAAAGAATATATACCTTTGCTATCCAGCTCTGCCCTTACACATCTTTAGACATCTTAAATCGAACGCCACAATCGGATACTTTAATCCCTAGAATCTGCGTTTCCCCATTATATTACATATTCTTATCAATTCTTTTAGATCATTGTTATTGCATGCTTTCAAAGTTTGACTACTTTGCTGAATTTGCTTTTACCAAATCCCTGTGATCAACCTTGAAATACTTGCTTTTACTACGGTTGATCCGTACACTTCGGGTTCGCTTATTTCCTTCTATTCTTGGTATAATTTAAAGCTTACTTGCATACGTTTTGGAGTGAACACGCAGCACACCGCAGGGGCGGTGACATTCAGCCGCTGGGACAGCGACACAAGTGCAGCAGCAGGGGTGGTGCTTTCAAGGCGTAGGGGCGGCTACACAGCAGAGGGCAATTCACTACTTCGTCTTCGCTCCTTCTCTCAACTCTCTTCACTTTTTCATTGCCCCAAGGGCAACCAATATACACATACATAAATATGAGCATTGGAAACGTCCAGGAAAGATGAACACAAGTATTGCTTGTAGATTCCTAAGCTAAGAAGAACGAAGAAAGAAGGAATGAAGGAAGAAGAGAGGAAGATCCTACCACTGCTTGCCTCAGATAAGGAAGGACGTCCTCACAACTTCTTAAGCACAAAACACCAACAACAACAACCTCAACATCTCAACATCATCAAAGCTTCAACCCTCACAACTTAAGACAAGGTTCACTCTTGAATCCAAAACAAGAAGAAGAAGACCAAGGAAGAAGATAATGAAAAAGAAAGAACGTGAGGGAGATGAAGCTGAAGGAGAAAGGGAAACCCTTCATCTAAAGCAATTGAAGAATCTTATAAAGGAAGCCAAGGAAAAGCACGGTCAATCGGGTCAAGGAAAGCGGCTGAGGCCGCCATAGCCGTAGGGGCGGGTCCTCAAACCACGGGGGCTGCTCACCGTACATGCGGCCATACAAGTCCGCAGGGGTGGGGTCCCTATAAAGACTAAGGATATTACAACTCAAGCCTCAAGGATCATCAGAATATACCTTAAACGTTCCAAACACCAAGAGAAGAAATTTAAAACATTCATCATCTCATCCACAAGAGAAAGTGATCACCGATCCAAAATCAAATTTGTAAACTCGATCTAGGTTAAACGACTTGTGTGCTTTTTTTGCTTTTATATCTCTTGTAGAGTTCAAAAAATACTTACAAACGCTTCAAGAACCAGATTGGAATATTGCCATGGAAAATGAGCTAAATGTGTTTGAGAGAAACAAAGTCTGCACTCTCACGTGGAGACCCAAGTATCAATCCATCATAGGAACCAAATGGGTGTTTCAAAATAAATTGGATGAACATAGTAAAGTTATTCAAAACAAAGCACGACTTGTAGCACAAGGCTATAACCAAGAATAAGGTATTGATTATGAGGAGACCTTTCCTCCTGTTGCTAGGTTAGAAGCCATACGTATGCTACATGCTTTTGCATCCTTCATGAATATAAAGTTGTTTCAAATGGATGTTAAGTGTGATTTTCTTAATGACTTTTTAGAAGAAGAAGTCTATGTTGCTCATGTTTACAAATTGGACAAAGCTCTTTACGGTCTTAAACAGGCTCCTCGAGCTTGGTATGAAAGATTTTATAAGTATCTTTTAGAAAACGATTTTCAAAGAGGTTTGATTGACAAAACTTTGTTTATCAAAACTAGAGGCAATGATTTCTTAGTAGAACAAATCTATGTTGATGATATATTATTTGGTGCTACTAATGATTCTCTATGCAAAGAATTTTAAGATATTATGTGCAGAGAATTTGAAATGAGCCTAATGGAAGAGTTAAAATTACTTTCTTGGTCTACAAGTTACTCAAGCTAAGAAAAGAATCTTTCTAAACCAAAGCAAATGTACCAAGGATTTGCTCAAGAAATATAAAATGGATCAGTCCAAGGTAGCAAATACTCCAATGAGTTATACTCTTTCTTTAGATCAAGACAAGAATGGTAAGAGTGAGATACAAAAGGAGATCGAGGTATGATTGGATCTTTGTTATATTTACTAGCTAGTCGACCTAGCATTATGTTTAGCGTGTGCATGTGTGCTAGATTCCAAGTTGATCCCTAAGAGTCACGCTTGATAGTTGTGAAAAAGATTTTTCGATATCTTAATGGCACAAAGGACTTAGGACTTTGGTATCCTCGTCAAAACTCGTTTAACCTCGTTGGCTATTCATATGCAGAATTTGCAGGCTATAAGGTCGATAGAAAGAGCACTTCTGGATGTTTCCAATTATTAGGGTCATCCCTAATAAGTTGGCACTCCAAGAAACAAAATTATGTCGCCCTATCCACATCTGAGACCGTATAAATAGCTTTTGGAGCTTGTTGTTCACAAATTCGATGGGTAGCTCAACAACTTCGTGATCTTGATTTTGATCTCGTATACCAATTAAATGTGATAATACTAGTGCTATTTCGATAACCAAAAATCTTGTGCAACATTCAAGAACGAAGGATATCGACGTGAGACATCACTTTATACGTGATCATGTTGAAAAAGGTGATGTATCAAAATCTTTTATCTTGACTAACTTGCAGTCTGCAGACATATTTACTAAGCCTCAACCCGAAGATCGATTCAATTTTATTAGATTGGAGCTTGGTATGTTGAACAAGGAAGTATTATCTTAGGGAGTAAAACATATTATTTTCTCCTTATAATGTAGTATGTTTACCATTTCAAGGCCTTGAAATGCGCTTCAAGGTATTGACACGGATTTTAAAGACGGAAGTGATAAAAATGAATTTGATTAATGATTCTCATCTATTTAGATGATGATCATTAAATCATTTTAAAGAAGAATTTTTAAAATGATTTCAAAATATTTTCACCAAGATTTTGTACTTTAAAAATTCAAATATTTTCTTGAAAATCAGTTTGGCTCTTACAAGATTTGGATTTCCCATATCAAAATTGGTTTAAGTTTGTGGGCTTTCCCAAGGTCTTGACATGATTTGATTTGATTTAAGAAGACTATCAATTTAAAGCCCCCATCCCATTCGATCTTTTTCATTCACTTTCAAAGCAAAAACAAACCCATTATTTCACACTCTCTCTTCTCCGGCTTCTCCAAAACTCTCTCATCCATGGCTCCCAAACGTATCTTAACCGGATCGACTCTTCCTCTTCTGCCAAGAAGGCTAAGAGTTCCTCATAGGCACCACCAACAAAGTCATCGGCACCACCAAGTGATGTGGCAGTTCACATCTCTTCCGACTAGGCAACTCCATCTCCTCCAACGACTCAAGCCGAGTTGGTCACCCAAGCTCAAATGGGGATTGCAAGTAACTAGTTCAAAATTTTCAAGATGACTAGAAGGTGGGATTCTACACCCGACAACTCTACATGTGTGAATCCGTTGACCTAGCATTTCTGAAATTGCTTAAATTGCCTTGCATCACTTTGCTCAAGGGTTGCTCGATTTGGAAGGTGCTTAATCCACGGTAGATAGCCTACACTAGGATAAGGAGGTTGTTCTATGTGAACCTAACAGCTAGATAGGACAGGGGAACCCTAACCCTCGACTCAATCGTCAAAGGTAAGCCGATCTCTGTCAATCTCACTCGCATAGTTCAAATTCTCGACCTTCCTACCTTCACCTCTTACCTTCATCTATCCCGAGCTAAGAGTGTTCAGTTGGCTAAGGAAAAGTTTCTCATCCCTTCCTCCACATCACGCCAACTCACCCACACCTCTCTAACCTTAGAAGCCAAAATAGTGTTTACGTTGTTGGTTAGATGTGTTATTCCTCGAGCAAACTCTAGGGAGCTTTTGACCGATCAAACCCTAGAGTTGATTTACCTGGTGATGAATGGCCTTGATATCGATTTTTCAAACCTTATCCTCAACCGTATACTTGTGATAACCTCTTCCTCCAAGAGATCTTGCGACTGCGTTGACTCTCGCCCGCACGCGCGCCACCGCGGGCACGGCATAGGCGGTGACCAACCGCTTTCTTTGACTTTTTGGCTTACTGTTTTCTTCCTCCTTAAGTTATACTTTTCCCTTCACTTTTAGGGTTTCTAATCTCTCTCCAACATCTCTTACCTTCTTCTCTTTTACGTACATTTCCTTGCTTTCTTCTTCTTCTTCTTCTTCCTTCCTTTGAATCTTCTTGGTGTTCCTTTAGAAAGTCTTCAAGATTGAAAATGGATGTGATGATGATGCCTTTGTTGATGTTTATTGTGGAAGATTGAGAGGCTCATAAGCTTGATGTTGCCCTTTCTTGGTTCAGCTACAAAAGAGAGTAAGTCTCTCTTCTTCTTCCTTTCTTTCCTCTCCTTTCCCTCTTCCTCTTTTGGTTGAATCTCACAAGATTAATCTTGTGTTTGGCATATCCTGGATGCCTATATGTGTGTGTATATATATATATATATATATATTCATATATATATATGTATAATTAAGTCTTGTTGCCTTTGGTCCCTTAGAAGAGTAAAGGATCGATCGAGATATCACTGAGAAGCAAGGACATCGCCCTTCTGCGTTAACGCCGCCCCCGCGCCAGGTTTTTTCCGTCCTTGAGGTGTTGAGCTTGTCACCACCCCTGCAACTTTGTCCACCGCTGTCACGGCTTGTCACTACTCCCGCGCCCCTTCATTCTTGCGGATGCGCCTTCTTCCAGGACATACCAAATATTGGCATGTTTGATTCCTTTCCTTATATTTATGGTTTGGTTCGAGAGCATGCTAGGCTAGTATGTGATAAGATTAATGATATCATGATGGTGTATGTCCTGATGAGGCTTTTGAGGTTAATATGTTATTCGAGATTGTTACGAAGTTTATGATCCGTATGGATCCTTTGGGTCTAGGTGTGATCCTTATAATTGATGATGTGAGGATTGATATATTTATATGCCTTGTTGTCAGGCAATGCTCATTCCTACGGGGATTGGAGAGTTGATTGTAGTTGAGGTTATATTGTGATTCAGGTAAGTCCATAGGACTTACTTAGCTGCATTTCTATATTGGATGTATGCATGAGTGGTTATTGTGATGTGCTTTATAGCATGTGATATTGATTATTATCGACGTATGATTGGCCACCTTGGAGCGGGCGGTGATAATTTTCTCATTTCTTCTGAGGGAGTCTGAGAGGTTCTTTGAGGACAGGCCATACCTGGTACACGGGAAGGGTACTACACCACTCTAAATGTATACGGGCAGTACGCATGGTACCACTCCAGATGGCTATAGTAGGAAGAGGCGAGAATGATATGCTTCTCGTGTCACAACCATAAATGTTGTTTTGAGTGTATAATGTTATAAATATAGTCAAACTGGAAATGTATGATAGTATACTTGATGCTTATTACGATTTTGATGTGTTTATGTGCTTATGCATGATCTTATATATGAATTGTTACCTAACGGTTTCATACCGTGTGGTAGATGCTTTGTAGGATAGGAAAACTGCAAAGTGATATGGAGGAGTGATCAACCGAGGACTTCCGTACATATAGGATGTTATGGGTTTTTGTAATGTATATATACGATGATGTTGTTTTCTACTCGGCTGTGGGATTTTGTATGTATTATGATACTTGATATTTTGTTTTATAAAGGTTGTTTTATATTTATTTGTGCCTTTTTTTAAGATCCAGTGACCTTGTTGTCAAGCTAGGGTGAGGACCCATTGTGAGGTCCTAGCCCCGTAGCACTCCGGGTCCTATGGATTTGGGCTGTTACAAACATGGTATCAGAGCTTTAGGTTGACAACAATGGCACTTGCAATCTTCTTGAAAGGCCGAATAGATAAATAAACAAAACTCGAAAGTGGTCTGAATTTTCAAAAGAAGTTTTGATTTGGAAACCCGTTCACAGTCGATTTGGGATAGAATGTACGGGAAGCCATCACTCCTTCCATGGATCTCAATAGTTTAGTTATATATATATATAATACAATGCCTGTGTATTTGGACTTGATTATTATCTATACATGTATATATGATAGTAGTTATTCTTAGACGTTAGGTATGTGCATACCGTAGATGGCTTGGACTAGAGCAACATCTGCAGTAGTATGAAGTAGAGTTAGACCACCTCTTCCTTCTGTAGTAATAGGTTAGGGACATGTTCCTATCGTTGAACCTCATGTAACAGAAGATAGGCCTGAGGAGGATGATTATGTTTCGATGAGTGGACCTGAATTTCGAGAGTATATACGCCAAGTAAAGGAGGCCGCCAGAGCGGGTAGATGTACTCTGGATTTACCCAACACCTATGGGATCAGCTGAGATTTCCACACCAGGGAAGAGACAACGGATCGAACCTATAGTCAAACTGGAAGAGGCGAGAATGATATGCTTCTCGTGTCACAACCATAAATGTTGTTCTGAGTGTATAATGTTATAAATATAGTCAAACTGGAAATGCATGATAATATACTTGATGCTTATTATGATTTTGATGTGTTTATGTGCTTATGCATGATCTTATATATGAATTGTTACCTAACGGTTTCATAACGTGTGGTAGATGCTTTGTAGGATAGGAAAACTGCAAAGTGATATGGAGGAGTGATCAACCGAGGACTTCCGTACATATAGGATGTTATGGGTTTTTGTAATGTATATATACGATGATGTTGTTTTCTACTCGGCTGTGGGATTTTGTATGTATTATGATACTTGATATTTTGTTTTATAAAGGTTGTTTTATATTTATTTGTACCTTTTTTTAAGATCCAGTGACCTTGTTGTCAGGCTAGGGTGAGGACCCATTGTGAGGTCCTAGCCCCGTAGCACTCCGGGCCCTATGGATTTGGGGTGTTACAAACATGGTATCAGAGCTTTAGGTTGACAACAATGGCACTTGCAATCTTCTTGAAAGGCCGAATAGATAAATAAACAAAACTCGAAAGTGGTCTAAATTTTCAAAAGAAGTTTTGATTTGGAAACCCGTTCACAGTCGATTTGGGATAGAATGTACGGGAAGCCATCACTCCTTCCATGGATCTCAGTAGTTTAGTTATATATATATATAATACAATGCTTGTGTATTTGGACTTGATTATTATCTATACATGTATATATGATAGTAGTTATTCTTAGACGTTAGGTATGTGCATACCGTAGATGGCTCGGACTAGAGCAACATCTGCAGTAGTATGAGGTAGAGTTAGACCACCTCTTCCTTCTGTAGTAATAGGTTAGGGACATGTTCCTATCGTTGAACCTCATGTAATAGAAGATAGGCATGAGGAGGATGATTATGTTTCGATGAGTAGACCTGAATTTCGAGAGTATATACGCCAATTACAGGAGGCCGCCAGAGCGGGTAGATGTACTCTGGATTTACCCAACACCTCTGGGATCAGCTGAGTTTTCCATACCAGGGAAGAGACAACGGAATGAACCTATTAATGCTGGTGTAGGGAGTTTAGGTGTTGGACAGAGTCAGGTATGAGGACACTTGAGTGGTACCTCGGCCGCACGGACGTTTGGTAGAGAGCCACCGTGTTTCAACTGTGAGAATTATGGATACAGGCAAACGATGTGTCAGAAGTCATTAGTAACATGCTTCACGTGTGGTAAATTAGGGCATAGATCGATCTATTGCCGACGAGGCAAGGTACTACCTCAGCAGGTTTCCTTCCCTGCTAGGGTTGTTGGAAGTGAACAGAGATGGCCGAGTTACCCATTAGCCGCATAGGTTGCAAAGACGGGATGATTGTGCTTCTACTACGGTGATCCCGGATATTTATGACCTAAGTGTCCGCTGGCACCGATGACTTGCTTCACATGTGGCAAGCCTAGTCACTTGGCTCCCTTTAGCCACCAAGGCAGTGCTTCTTCTTAGCAGGGTTCTTCTCTTGCTACTACCGCTGAAGTAGAGAAAGAGGTCGTGATGTTGACATCAATGACACGAGAGGATCATAAGCTCGAGTTTCGAGTTGCTGAGTGTTGAGGAGCCGCCAACACCAGCTGCTACAGGTACCATTTGTATTAATGGTTTACCTATTAGAGTTCTTTTTGATACGGATGCTACACACTAATTTATTTATGATGCATGCATTGAGCATTTGGGTTTAGATACAGTAGAGGGGATACCCTTTATTATAGGGTTATCCGATAGTAGTAGGATCAAAGGTACCCGCGAGATACGTGATTGTCCCATTCATTTAGGGACTCATGATTTTCTTGTAGACTTCCTTGTCATGTCATTAAAACATGAGGAAGTCATTTTAAGGATGGATGGATGGATGGACCGCCATGGTGCGGTTTTAGATATTGGTAGGCGGACCGTGTTGGTCACTACCGCGATGGGTCAGATTGAGGTTTTCCGAGGTTGGGACCTTGGAAAATCTGGTATTGTCATCAGCGCAGTCCGAGCGGCGAGGCTGATTGCACAGGGTTGCGAGGCCTTCTGGTGTTATGCCATGAAGGAAGGTGAGAGTCTAGCTTTACAGGACATTCCCGTCGTGTTTGAGTTCACCGACGTTTTTGACGAGCCATCTAGCTTACTACAACAGCGGAGCGTGGATTTCGGCATTGAATTAGAGCCCGGGACGAGAATGATCTCAGAAGGCACCGTATAGTATGGTGCCTATCGAGTTGTTGGAGATGAAGAGGCAACTCGAGGAGTTGGTAGAGAAGGGCTTTATCTGCCTTAGCGTTTCTCCATGGGGTGCGTTGGTCCTCTTCGTGCGGAAGAAGGATGGATCGATGAGCTTGTGCATCGATTGTCGAGAGCTGAACAAGGTGACCATCAAGAACATGTACCCGCTACCCCACATTGATGACTTACTGGATCAGCTGCAGGGAGCTTCAGTGTTTTCCTGGATTGAGTTGAGGTCCGGATATCACCAACTGAGGGTGAGAGAGCAAGATGTTGCCAAGACGTCATTTCGGACACGATATGGCCACCACGATTTTTTAGTGATGCCATTCGGGCTCGCGAATGCGCCCGCCGTCTTTATGGAGTTGATGAATGTCATCTTCATCGACTTCCTAGATTAGTTTATGGTGGTCTTCATTGATGATATTCTGGCGTACTCTCGTATCAGAGAGGAACACACAAGACATTTGAGGACAATGTTACGGGTTTTGCAGGATAGAGAGTTGTATGCCAAGCTCTCTAAGTGCGAGTTTTGGATGTCTGAGGTGGGTTTTCTAGGTCATGTGGTTTCCGCCGAGGGGATCAAGGTTGACCCGGAGAAGATTAAGGCTAAAGCAGCATGGACGAATCCGAAGAACGTCAAGGAACTACATAGTTTTCTTGGCTTAGCCAAATATTACCGTAGATTTGTTGAAGGGTTTTGTGTGATTTCCCGACCACTTACCAGTCTGTTGAGGAAGACGATCCGGTTTGTATGGTCCGAGCCATGTACTTAGAGTTTTGAGGAGCCGAATAGGAGATTGACTTTTTCTCCTATCTTAGCACAACCAGAGGGCACATATGACTTTGTGGTATATAGTGACGCATCCAAGCTAGGCTTGGGATGTGTGTTGATACAACAAGGTAGGATAATCGCTATGCGTCTCGACAACTGAAGACATATGAGGATAGTTAACCGACTCATGACCTCGAGTTAGCTGTAGTATTTCATGCCTTGAAGAATTGGCGGCATTACTTGTATGGAGTTTCATGCTAGATCTTCACATACCATAAGAGTCTGAAATATATTTTCACTCAGCGGGAATTAAATAACCACTAGAGGAGGTGTCTCGAGCTGATCAAGGATTTTGAGCTTGAGATTCTGTGTCATGTAGGGAAGGCAAATGTAGTCACCGATGCCCTTATAAGGAAGATGCCTTGAGAGAAGGCAATAGTGAGTTTGACAGATCAACCTCAATTGTAGAGAGATCTAGCGTGGCTAGATTTGGACATTCAGTTTCCAGATGCAAACAGTCATTTGTCTACTTTAGAGGTTCTACTTGATCTGTTGAGAGAGATGCAACAAAAACAGGAGACCTGCCCAACGTTGAGACGGATCCGAGACAGGATGTCTTGAGGTGAGGCCCCATAGTTCACCATTGGTGCTGATGGATTGCTGAGACGCCGCGAGCACGTTTGTGTACCTTCTGATAGAGAGTTGAGGTAGAGGATTATACAGGAGGCCTACATCATACCTTACTCAGTGCACCCAGGTGTGAGTAAGATGTATCAGGATGTGAGACACTCATTTTGGTGGGGCGGGCTAAAGTCCAATGTGGCCCGGTTTGTGGCTCAATGTGTGACCTATCAACAGGTCAAGATTGAGCACTATAGACCTGGAGGAGAGTTTCATCCACTACTAGTACCGTAGTAGAAGTGGGAGGATATCTCCATGGATTTTGTTATCGGCTTGAAGCCGAGCAGGAGCTTTGATGCCATCTGGGTTATAGTTAATAGACTGATGAAGATGACACATTTTATTCCTATTTGGGAAAAGTGACCGGTGAGTCGGTTCGCTGAGGAGTTCACTAGACAGATGGTGAGACTCCATGGAGTACCGAGGACCATTGTGTCTAACAGAGATGGACGTTTTACTTTGCAAATTTGGCATCAGGTGCATATTTCCTTGTGTACACGCCTTCATTTTACGACGACTTTTCATCCTCAGTCAGATGGTCAGTTAGAGAGGACTATACAGACCTGTGAGGATATGTTGAGGGCCTGCATGCTAGACTGGGGACATGTGTGGTCAAATCACCTCCCGTTTGTCGAGTTTTCGTACAAGAACAACTAGCACGCGTCGATCAGGATGGCCCCTAACGACAGATTGTTTAGACGGAAGTGCCGTACACCTTTATGCTGGGATGAGCCGAGCAGTGTTCGTGGCATGGCTCTTGAGGAGATACAAGATCATAATACCCGAGTGGCATTGATTAGAGAGCGGATGTTGGCCGAACAGAGCCGCTAGAAGTCGTATGCAGACAAGAGGCATCAGCCTCTAGAGTTTAGAGCTGGAGCTCATGTCTGGTTAAGAGTATCCCCGACGTAAGGTGTCAGACGTTTTGGCATAAAGGGGAAGTTGAGTCCCCGCTATGTCAGACTCTTTGAGATTCTAGAGCGAGTCGTGAGGTGGCATACCGTCTTGCGTTGCCACCTATATTTGAGGGTGTTCACCCTGTATTTCATGTGTCGGAATTGAGGGAGTATATACCAGATCCGTGACACATTATCAGTTATGAAGATTTAGTGGTTGAGCCAGACAATACGTTTGTTGAGCATCCAATTGAAGTCTTAGAGCGAGATATGAGACGCTTACGCTCGAAGGACATTCCTATGATAAAGATACAGTGGTCCAGACGAGGACTCAATGAGGCCACATGGGAGACAAAGGATAGTATCCAGAGGAACTATCCCGAATTTTATGCAAAGATAGCTGCATTTGTAGATTTGCCGAGCGAGTCATAGTCATATTTTTGGTAAGTTATATAAAGATGTGATTATGTGATTATGTGATGTTGTTTTCGTGCTAGATTATGATTTATGTGATCTTATAGATCTATTATGATTGCATAAGTAGTGATTATTATGGCTGGAGATATTCTATCTCCATGCCATTGAGTTACGAGTTTGTTGGAGATGTTCTTCCTCCATGCTATCATTGTGCTTATAGTTGTTGGGGATGTTCTACCTCCATGCCTTGAGTTATGCTTATAGTTTGCTGGAGAGGTTCTACCTCCATGCTAGTGAGTTATGACTAGGGTTTGTCGGAGATGTGTTGCCTCCGTGCCTTTGGGATGATTTTAGGTTTTGGAGATGTTATGCTTCCGCAATGTTGAGTGTTTATACCTCGGCATATGGTTTCGAGAGGATTTGGATCTGTTCAAGTTTTGGGACGAAATTTATTTTTAGGGGGATCTGATGTGATAACCTCTTCCTCCAAGAGATCTCGCGACCGCACCGGCTCTCACCCATAGGCGCGCCACCGCGGGCGCGGCTGTGTTGGGCCGCGGTCGCGACATAGGTGGTGAACAACTGCCTTGTTTGACTTTTTGGCTTGCCGCTTTCTTCCTCTTTAAGTTCTGTTTTTTCCTTCACTTTCAGGTTTCCAATCTCTCTCCAACATCTCTTTCCTTCTTCTCTTTTACGTACATTTCCTTGCTTTCTTCTTCTTCTTTCTTTTGAATCTTCTTCGTTTTCCTTTGGAAATTCTTCAAGATCGAAAATGGATGTGTTGAAGATGCCTTTGATGATGTTTATTATGGAAGATTGAGAGGCTCATAAGCTTGGTTTTTCCTTGTCTTGGTTCAGCTACAAAAAAGAGTAATTCTCTCTTCTTTTTCCTTTCCTTTCCTTTCCTTTCCCTCTTCTTCTTTTGGTTGAATCTCACAAGATTAATCTTTTGTTTGGCATCTCCTCGATGCTGATATATATATATATATATATATATATATATATATATATATATATATATATATATATATATATATATATCAAGGTTGGTTGCCTTTGGTGCCTTAGAAGAGTAGAAGATCGATCGAGAGATCGCTGAGAAGCAAGGAGATCGCCCTTCTATATTGATGCCGCCCCAACGTTTGGTTTTGGCCGCCCCTGCGGTGTTGAGCTTGTCATTGACCCTGCTCCCCTTCATTCCCACGGGTGCGTTTTTTTCCACGAGATACCAAGTATTGGTATGTTTGATTCCTTTCCTTATATTTATGGTTTGGTTTGAGAGCATGCAAGGCTAGTATGTGATGGGATTGATGATATCATGATGATATATGCCCTGATGAGGCTTTTGAGGTTAATATGATATTCGAGGTTGTTACGATGTTAATGACCTATATGGATCCTTTAGGTCTAGGTGTGATCCTTATAGTTGATGATGTGAGGATTGATATATTTATGTCTTGTTATCAAGCAGTGCTCATCCCTACAAGAATTAGAGAGTTGATCGTGGTTGAGGTTATATTCTGATTCAGATAAGTCCGTAGGACTTACTTAGCTGCATTCCTATATTGGATGTATGCATGAGTGGTGATTGCTATGTGCTTTATAGCATGCGATTTTGATTATTACCGACGTATGATTTCCCCTTGAAGCGGGCGCTAATAACCTTTCTCATTTCACGTGAGGGAGTCTGGGAGGTTCTTTGAGGCCAGGTCAAACCTGGTATATGGGAAGGGTACTACACCACTCTAAATTTATATGGACAATACGCTTGGTACCATTCAAGATGGCTATAGTGATGCGCTCTTCGTCAGTTGAACGCAAGGATCCGCCGGTGTTGTTCCTCCGACTACTTCTTTTGTGTATTTTCGATTTATATGGGATAGGCCAAGCAAGGAATCGTCCAGCCTCGCACCTTGGATCTCCTTGGATCGAGATCTTCTTTTCTCACAATCTCACTTCAAAAATTGGATCTCCT
Organism: Fagopyrum homotropicum; assembly: GCA_033239125.1. Lineage (NCBI taxonomy): Eukaryota > Viridiplantae > Streptophyta > Magnoliopsida > Caryophyllales > Polygonaceae > Fagopyrum > Fagopyrum homotropicum. The sequence continues at coordinate 91,218,962 of BSWB01000003.1, read as the reverse complement.
TTGTCCTCCTAGCCTCGCACCGTAAGGACACCACTCGGCCTCTCTTACCTTGTGGGATTCGAAACTTTGGCCTCTCACCTTAGTCTCTAGGTTTGTTTTTCTCAATGTGAAAACACAACTTTTGATTGACTCAACTTCATAATCTGATTAAAATGTGTGTAGGAGAAGGCCTTATATGGGCTGAAAATTCAGCATCAACTCCCCACAATAATAACTTACAAGTAGTTCAAGAGTTGTGCATTAAATAAAGGCAAACCAAGGGTCTTTCAACCAACAACTTCAATCAAATAAATGGCCTAAAAACCATAAATATGGCCGGCCAATTAAAGCTTCAAGGATAAAAACCGTGGCTGAAAAGAATCCCAAATAAAAGTGGTTTTAATCCCTTGAAATAAAAATCAAGCATTACACATAAAATAAAAAAAGGTTATGTCTAAGGTCTTAAAGTGATCCGGCATCCTCAATCGCCTCAAGTATGTTCACTAAGTGATAATCATGGACGTCCTCAAATGTCGGAGCTCCGAAAGGGTGGTAGGTCAAAGTGGTTTGGCCTAGCATGCAGGCTCTAGCTCGAGTGATAGGTGGTGTTAATCTTGGTGCTGTCACATTGGTCTCGTTGCTTAAGTCCGGTGGGCTCACATCATCCCCTCCTTCTTGGAAAGGATTCGACCCCGAATCCGCCAACTCGTTCTCCGCATCCTCGACCTCATCACCTACATAAAAAGGAGACAAATCAGAGACGTTAAACACATTATGGACACCATACTTAGTGGGAAGCTCAATGCGATATGCGTTATCGTTAATCTTCTCGAGGACCCGGAAAGGACCATCCGCTCGTGGGTTGAGCTTAGATTGCCGAATAAAAGGAAAGTGATCCTTCCTCAAATGGACCCACACGAGGTCTCCCTCCGTGAAGAGCATTTCCCGGCGCCCTCTGTTGGCTTGGTTGACATATTTCTCGGTACGTTTTTCTAATTGGATTCGGACCCGCTCATGCAAACCTTTCATAAACTCAGCTCTAGATTGTCCATCCACATCAATGAGATGCGGAGCCGGTTGAGGAGTCAAATCCAGCGGAGTAAGAGGATTCTTGCCATAAACAATTTCAAAAGGGGACTTCTTGGTCGCCGAATAAATAGCCCTGTTATATGCAAACTCCACAAAGGGCAAACAATCCTCCCACCTGCACAATTTAGTATCCATCACAGTACGAAGCGAAGTGCCAAGAGTCCGGTTTACTACCTCAGTTTGTCCATCCGTTTGGGGATGACAAGAAGTCGAAAAACACAACTTCGTCCCCATCTTGGCCCAAAGTGTCTTCCAAAATAGCTAAGGAACTTAGAGTCTCGGTCCGACACAATTGACCTAGGTATCCCATGCAGCTTAACAATATGCTCAAAGAAAAGGTTAGCCACATTTGACGCATCATCAGATTTACTACAAGCAATAAAATACGCCATCTTAGAAAACCTATCACCAACCACAAAAATGGAATCATGTCCTCTCCTAGAACGAGGTAATCCTAGGACAAAATCCATGGAAATGTCTTCCCAAGGAGAGCTAGCAATAGGCAAGGGTAAGTATAATCCATGAAGGTTAGCCCTAGACTTAGCCTTACGACAAGGTACACAACTAGCACAACATCTCTCAACATCACTTCTCATCTTAGGCCAATAAAAGTGTTCCCTCAATATGCCTAAAGTCTTTGTAACCCCAAAATGACCCATCAATCCCCCTCCATGGGCCTCTAAAACAATCAAAGCTCTCAAAGAACAAGTAGGCAACCATAACCTAGAAGCTCTAAACAAATATCCATCATGAATGTAATAACTACTAGCATGAGAGTCACTACTAGAGCGCAAACAAAGCGCAAAAATGTCCCGGAAGTCCACATCAAGAGCATATAAATCACAAATCAGTCCAAAACCCAAAACGTATGCATCTAAGGAAGATAGAAGTGTGTACCTACGAGATAACGCATCAGCTACGATGTTGTCCTTTCCTTTCTTGTAGCGCACAACATATGAAAAAGCCTCAATATATTCCACCCATCGTGCATGGCGTTTGTTCAACTTGGCTTGTCATCTCAAATACTTCAACGACTCGTGGTCAGAATGTATAACAAATTCACGAGGTAGAAGATAGTGATCCCAAACCTGGAGGACCCGAACCAAAGCATATAACACCTTGTCGTAAGTAGGGTAGTTCAAGGCGGCTCCTCCCAGTTTCTCGCTAAAGTATGCCACGGGGCGTCCCTCCTGCATCAAAACTCCTCCAATCCCGATTCCCGAAGCGTCACACTCTATCTCGAAAGTTTTTGAGAAGTCCGGAAGCACAAGAACGGGGGCATGGGTCAGCCGCTCTCTAAGTATCATAAAGGACTCCTCTTGAGCGGATCCCCACTCAAATCGCACGCCCTTCTTGGTCAATTCGGTGAGGGGGGCGGAAATGGTGCTAAAGTCCCGCACGAACCTCCTATCGAACCCGGCAAGTCCAAGAAAACTCCGTATGTGAGGGACCGTAGAAGGACGTGGCCATTCTGATATTGCCTTGGTCATCTCTTCATCAACTCGCAAGCCTTCCTTCCCTACCACAAAACCCAAAAAGACCACAATTTCCGAGCAAAAATGGCATTTCTTAAAGTTTACAAACAATTGTTGTTCTTTAAGCACAAGAAATACACTTCTCAATTGTTCAACCTGCTCTTTCAACGTCCGACTATAAACCAAGATGTCATCAAAATACACCACAACAAATTTACCTAAGAAATCACGTAGGACATGGTTCATTAGGCGCATAAAAGTACTAGGTGCATTCGTTAATCCAAAAGGCATTACAAGCCACTCATATAATCCATACTTAGTTTTGAAAGCAGTTTTCCATTCATCACCCTCATGCATCCTAATCTGATGATAACCACTTATAAGGTCTATTTTAGAGAAAAGAGTAGCACCATGAAGTTCATATAACATATCATCAAGACGAGGAATAGGATGCCGGTACCTTACAGTTATTTGGTTGATGGCACGACAGTCAACGCACATCCTCCAACTCCCATCTTTCTTGGGTACCAATAGCATAGGTACAGCACATGGACTCAAGCCCTCCCGAATGTATCCCTTACTCAAAAGATCCTCAACTTGAGCTTGTAGCTCCTTTGTTTCCACCGGGTTAGCTCGATATGCCGGCCGATTTGGGATGGTGGATCCGGGTATAAAGTCAATCTGATGTTCTATGCCTCGGATAGGGGGTAGTCCCGGGGGAATCTCTTCGGGCATATGGGATATGCCAAGCAAGGAATCGTCCAAGCAAGAAATCGTCCAAGCAAGGCATATGGGATATGCTCTGATACCACTTGATGCGCTCTTCGTCAGTTGAACGCAAGGATCTTCCGGTGTTGTTCCTCCAACTACTTCTTTTGTGTATTTTCGATTTATATGGGATATGCCAAGCAAGGAATCGTCCAGCCTCGCACCTTGGATCTCCTTGGCTCGAGATCGTCTTTCCTCAGAATCTCACTTCGGAAATTGGATCTCCTTTGTCCTCCTAGCCTCGCACCGTAAGGACACCACTCGGCCTCTTACCTTGTGGGATTCGAAACTTTGGCCTCTCACCTTAGTCTCTAGGTTTGTTTTTCTCAAAGTGAAAACACAACTTTTGATTGACTCGACTTCATAATCTCCTTGAACTCCTCAAGTAGTCTTGAAATACAAGAAGGCAAAGACAAATCATTAGCTTCCATAGTAGATAAAGCTGTTACACAAACAAGAAGGAAGCAAATATCCCCCCTTTGTAGGGCTCGACGGGCGTCGTGTAGCCGTGCAGTGAGTAGGGTCTTGGGGTCGGATGTTGTTTCAAGAACCATCTTAGTCTTTCCCTTTGTCCTTGCGGCCTCAACTTTCTCCAACCTCTTCCTTTCTCTACACATGTGGTCTTCCATGATCTCGGATAAGCTGAGAAGCATGAGATTTACTTTCTTCTCGGCCATGGCGAAGAAGTATATGTTGGTGTAACCATCATGAAACACCCTTCGGTCAAACTGCCATGGTCTCCCAAGTAAGAGATGGCAAGCTGTGATTGGAAGCACGTCACAAACAACGTCGTCTTGGTATGGTCCGATGGCAAAGTGAACAAAACATTGCTCCTTGACTTGAAGGGGAGCGTTGGTGTTGAGCCACTGGAGCGAATAAGGTTGTGAGTGCACCTTCATTTTGAGTCCTAGGTGTGTAACGACCTCCTGACTAACAATGTTACAGCAAGACCCACTATCAATAATAACAGTAAACAATTGTCCCAAAATTAAGCAACGAGTGTTAAAGAGAATCTCTCTTTGTGAGACATCGGGAACAAGTTCGCTTGCTTGTAGGGCCTTTTTTGTGACAAGGCAGAAATCTCCCACAGGAGCACGGGCTTCAACTTCAATACCTTCTATGAGTGGAGCTACTGTTTCATGGTCAACTTCGGATTCATGATTCTCGGTGACCTCTTCCCCAAATGCATTCAATAAAACCTTACGAGGATTAGGGCACTCCCGGGCATAATGACCATGCTCATAACACTTGTATCACCTCACTTCTCTAGTCCGGCTCGTTTCTGGTATGGGTGGGATACTTGGAAGAAGGGCACTAGGGTTAGAGGCAGAGGTGATCTTGGGAACTACTGCTGGAGATGAACTGGTTGTGTGGGGAGGACGAGTATTTTGAGAGGGTTCAGTGGATTCATGACTTGTCCCTCTTCTTGTTGATCTGGATGCCTTACATTTTTGGATGATATTATAGGCATGGGTAGCATGGTGAAGGGCATCAGTTAGGCTTGTGTGTCGGAGTTGTTCAACTATTTCGGACACATCGGGGTTAAGCTCGGATAGGAACTTGGCTAGGATATAGTCGTCGGGCTGTCGGGTTCCCGATCTATGAAGGAGAGTTCTCAACTCTTTATGGTACTCGTCTGGAGTTCGGTTACCTTGACGTAGCCTTTCAAGTTTGAGCAACAATTGTTGCTTGTAATCCGAAGGTATGAACAGAGCACGCATCCTTCTACGGAGTTCAAACCAAGTGTTGATGCGTGGGTGTAGATGTGCCTCCACATATTCCAAATCTTCCTGCCACCAAGTTAGAGCAAAATCAACAAAATGAATAGTAGCAACTTCAATCTTTTCATACTCGTAAAAATCATAATAACGGAAGACTTGTTCAGCCTTAGTCTCCCACTCAATGTAGGTCTCTGTTCGCTCCAAACGGTGTGTGCAAGCTTTAAATTTATAACCTTAGACGTAAGCTTAAAACAAGGATGCGAACCCGCAGTGTACGGGTCAATCGTAGTAAAAAGCAAGAAATTCCAGGGGTCGATCACAGGGACTTAGTGAAACAAAGTCGATAACGGTAAGCTTTAGTAATTACTAACCACAAAGCAATTAAAATAATCAAAGATGATAAAAGTCAATAAAGGAAATATGCAATTCTAGGGATTAAAGCATCTAATTGTGGTTCCAACTCAAGATCTAAAGATAAGCGGACAAAGCTGAGGTTTTTGCATAAGGAAGGTGTTTCTAAAGTGGATTAGATTACCGGATAAGTCTCACCAATCACTAATCCCAAACCATAACTCCTATTACCGGGTAAGTCTCAAGGAATCAAAGTAAAGAACTATAACCTTAAACTAACACACAATCTAAGGGAATAGAATCAACCTTTACCGGGTAAGTCTCAGGCTAACTCACAAAGATGGGATGAAAGCACACTCAAACTCCAATAAAGGATAAACCTTTATTACCTACACTTATGATCTTAGGTAAACAAACAAAGGAATTACCGGGTAAGTCTCATCCTAGGCTTGCATTGGACCAGGAAAGGTGTAATAAGAATAGGATTTGGCAAACTCTAACACTTAACTCTCAGTTTCGGATCAGATAAGTCACCTCGGTCAGATGAATTCCACCCCGGCCGAGATGTTCATCGACTGAGCGAGATGCTTAGGGTTAAGGTAAAGACTCAAACTTTCTGGGTCCTACTGTGATTAAGATCATTCTATCATTGTTTTTCCCACAACCTTCAGCCAATCACCCTAGAATCACACAAAGAGATTAGCCACTCATCATCATGAAAGTATTAATCAAATATATGGGAAGAAAGAGAATAATTGAACAAGAAAACCTTAAGAGAAAGGCTTCAATAACTGAATCAATTATCAAACACAAGCGTTCCTTGGATAGAAATCCAACAAGACAACAACAAAGAAGGGAATCTGAGATGATCTTACAAAAACCCTTCAAAAAGCTATAAAAGCTATAGACTTTCTTCCTTCAACCTTCAAAAAGGTTCTTCAAATCTCCCAACTGGAGTATAGCTGCAGCGGTGTAAGTGGATGTCTAAGCACGATCTTCAGCCGTTAGCCGGTTGTGGATTTGTGGGAAATCCGACCCTTTTTATAGAAAAATTACTCTCCAAAGATAAGATATCTTAGAAAGATCTCTTCCCATAAAAATAGGTAAAATATATGATCTAGCATATCTTCTTCCTTCCAGGAGCCAAGCCCAAAAATATAAGATCTTTTTCCAAAGATAAAAAATCTCAGCCAAGAATAAAGTATTCTCGCCGCGTCCCAGGTGTTCGCCTCAATCGAGTCGACTCCTCTGGATCACCTCGGTTGAGGTGACTCTGTAGTCAACCGAGGTGAGTCACAACTGAATGTGAAATCTCTCAAATCTGGTTCAAAGTGAATCTTTAATCTATGGCTATGCTTCCTGGATGTTTCCTTATGTTTCTGAATGTAGCTCCAATGACTCCATAGCTCCATTTGCTCCTTTTTGATGCAAAACGTGCCATTTTACCTACGATTACAACAAAACTAGGTGTAGACCTCGATTCCCGCAAAGGTAGATGAAATGGTAATATAATCACATATTATACATACAAACATGCAGATTATTGAAGATAAAACGTCCAAACAAACCCCAAAATATAGACTATAATTCATGCTATCAAAATACCCCATACTTAGCCCTTGCTTGTCCCCAAGCAAGTTCCACATATAAAAGGCAAGATAGAATGGATTATAAGTCAAGAAAATCAATGAAAAAGTCTTTCAAAAACATTTTATGGTGTGCTACAAACATAGATCACTCTAAGAGAATATTTCATGGAATTTAAAATCAATGTATGATCAAAACATTTTATAAATATAAGAAAGTTGTTCATCTTTGCATAAAATCATAGAATGCATAATAAGTCATAATTATCGAAATTAATCATGCATAATCCAGTTTAAACCACTAAGTCAATCAACAAGCTCGAGGTCTCAATGGATTCCCAAAAGAAAGGTCAAGAAACGTGTAGGGTAGGGATGTATGTAAGGTAATGTGGTGCTAGAATCCGGGAAAAGGATATACTTCACTTTCACTTTGACTTTCAACATCTTCCACCAATAAGCTTTGCTTATTTCACACTTTTTCTTTTTACTTTACTTTTTGGGATGCATGGACAGAGATGCACAATAACCGAAGCCTAGGAAATCAGCAATCATCAATTTCTTGAGATACATCAAACCCTTGATGCACATACCATGACCCGTTAGGAATATCGCTCAATCCGACTTTGGCAAGACACAAACACCCGGCTATGTGAATGGTGCCGAGTTACTCATCATCATGATTGACTTCCCCAAACCTATTTATTTCTTCTAACACTTTCACTTCCAGCCAACTCCTCAACTTTAACTTCACTTGCTTTCACCACTTTGCTTGCTTCCAAATTCCCGGATAGGTAAAGGGAGGCAAAAATGTATATGAGGGGCTAAGCATGATCAAGAAGAAGAAGAGAGAAGAATGAATTGCCTTGGTCTTTCCAGGAAGAAAGTGAGAGAACTCATAACGTGGTGTCAACCTTCAAATTCAACATAATTTGGATAAAAACAAAGTATTAAACATGCCAAAAATTTCAAACAAAGCATTTAGCAACTTAAACATATTATAAAACCTTTCAAACATATAAAGATTTCAAAACCAGTCAGTAACAAGATCTTCACTGAGATCATGTCCAGATAAGAAGCACAAAACGTTTTGAAAACTCTCAGTTAAACCACCTCGGTCGAGGTGTTCGTAGGTCAACCGAGGTGAAGTACCTCGTTTGGCCAGAACTGCCCCGGTCGAGGCCAAAATTTTTTTTTTTTTTTTTAAAATTTTTCAATTTTGACGTTTTTCTCAATCAAATAACCTGTGTGTATGCATGTAATCTCACATAAAACCATAGAAGCAAAAGTAATCATAGATATCCGATAATGTAGAGTCATATATCACATAAGTCAAATAATACATCAATAAACACCCCATACTTGGAACACATTGTCCCAGTGGGTCAAAATAAGTCTAAGGAAAAATACTCACCGGACATAAAGCTGAGCTGCATAATAAATAAGAAAGAAAATCCTGCAAGCTCTCAATAATCACGATCCGGTGGTGGTGGTGGTGGTGGTACGTACGGATACTGGGATGGGTCAAATGGATAACCCATAGTCTGCTAAAACTGGATCTCCATCATCCGGCGCTAATAGTGCTGGCCCTCTAGCATCTGATGAGTCCAGCGGTCGATCTCTCGACGCTGGTCAGCAAATCTCTCATGGATGTCTACAGTCATGGTAGCATAAGAATCAATCATCTGATCCGTCAGATCATCGATCCGACGGTGAGCCTCTGGATCTCTGTGTCGGCGTACCCTACGCCTAGCAGGTCTCACTGGTGATGCAGCTGGTGCAGGCTCAGTATCATCATCATCAATATTGATAACCGGCGCACTCATCCCAACAGTATCCGTCCCTATATCCATAGGAACTCCGCCATCCCTGTCATCATCATCAGCGGTCTCCTCCTCTACCTCATCCTCCTCAACTGGTGCAGCTGCTGCCTCTCTAGCATCCTCCATCAATAGGATCCAAGCAGTCTGCCAGTAGTGAGGGTCATAGACCGAGAACTGGGGTGACCATCTGATCCCCTGTGGCGTAGTCGGCTCCCATGGCATCGCCACATATGGCGTAGTCAGTCCTCGGGGAACCAGTATCCTCCGAGTAATCATCTCCTGCAGCCCTAGCGGCTTGGCAGCTGCCACCATAGTACAAGCGCTGAGGTCCATGTCCTGATAGCTAGCAATGTGGGTTACAATCCCTCCGCAGCAGATGTCCCCCTTCGCCTTGGCCTTGATCTTGTGCAGATCCTCTGCCAACATCAAGCCAAAGTCGGGGATCTCTCCAGTCACCATGCAATAAAGGCTGAAAAGCTCCCCCTGTCGGACCTTCTGGGGCGTCTCAATATGCACCAGAAGCGTCTTGCTGAAAATGCGGTGAGCTAACCTAAAGGCTAGGTGGAAAATAATGCGCTCCATGGAGTCTCCAGGGCGCCATCTATCTGCGTGCTCAACTACGTGAGCAATCTGACCCCAAAACTCCCTAGCTACAGTCCGGGAGGGAAAATCAACAGCGGTCGGGGCCAGGAAACCAAAAATATCTCTCCAGTACTCTAAGGGAACTATGAAGTTCCGGTTCATCAACCGGTACTTCACAGCTCGCTCTGTGGGAAGGTAGGTGAAAGAGCTAACAAACTCTAAGGTGGGCTCTAGATAGGAAGGTGCACGGATCTCAGTAAACTGATCTAGCCCTACCATCGAGATCATCCGTCTAAGGTCTCCATCCACATGGAGACAATCAAAAGCCGAAACGTCCAGGAAGCGTGGTGCAATCACTGGACGGGCTGCTATACGGTCATAATCGACCTGGTGTCACTCATGGATCACCGGTCGATAAGGTCTAGAAGAAGAAGAAGAAGGGGAAGGGGAGGATCTATCCCTAAGGACAAGCTTTCTATCTGTACTCATTCTCAACAAACTCTGTCAGATCACCTCGGTCGGCCTGACACAACTCAAGAACACCTCGGCCGAGGCACAACACGACTGGACCGAGGCGAAAAACTCTGCGATCGAATCTCTCAAAAATCCAGTTCTTTTCCCCCAAAATCACTTCAACTAGTTCCTATGGGGTACTTAATCTGTTTCTCAGCAAATTCAAGGGCAATCAAAGCCCAAATCGAAGAAAAAACAGCGAGGTTAGGGTCTTTTCTACTTTTACCTCGTTCGGCCGTTTCGGTTCGATTTTCTTGCAGATTCGCACTTGCAACACGATCCTCTATGCTTTAATTGTAATTTGGAAGCGAAAATCTTCGAAAATGAGCAAGAATCAAAGAGGCGAGGTGAAGGGGCTGCCGCGGTCGAGGAGGGTAGGTAAAGTGAGGAGAGAGAATTTCACCCCTTTTTATACCCTTTCTGGAACTGCTGTCACCTCGGTCAAGGTGGTCTGGACTGGACCGAGGTGGTACGGACCGAGGTGGATCTTCAGAAATCCTAGTCGCCTCGGTTGCTCAAGAATCATCTCGGTCGAGGTGCTCTGACAGCAACCGAGATGTGTCTCAGTCAAACTTCGTCTTTTCAAATTCTTGAACTTCTGTCCTCCTAGTTATGCTCCTGGTTTGTACTCCTTCCTTAGATGTCACCTGTTGTCTGTCTAGGACGCCAAAAACAAAACAAAGCAAAGCAAAAGCAAAACTATCTAAGCTAGACTAGAAAAAGGGAAAAGAAAGCAATACTTTGGGTTGCCTCCCAAGAAGCGCTTGGTTTAAGGTCGCTAGCTGGACCATATGACATCTCAAACGAGGTATAGTGGTGCAACCTCCTCAACCGGAATTTCCGGTTTGTATTTCTTGAGTCTATGACCATTGACCTTGAAGCTTCCGCTCGTTTCGCCCCATATCTCAACTGCACCATGAGGAAAACATGTTTCACAACATAAGGTCCGGTCCATCTAGATTTCAACTTACCTTGAAAGAGGCGGAGGCGGGAGTTGAAGAGTAGAACTAAGTCTCCTTCGTTAAGCTCCTTAGGGATGATACGCTTGTCATGCCATTTCTTCGTCCTCTCCTTATAGATTTTGGCATTCTCATAAGCGTTCAAACGCAGCTCTTCCAGCTCATTGATATCCAATAGCCGCTTCTCGCCGGCTTCCTTAATGTCAAAGTTCAGCCATTTGATTGCCCAATATGCTTTGTGTTCTAACTCAACGGGCAAATGACAAGACTTCCCATATACCAAATTATAAGGGGTGGTACCTATGGGAGTCTTAAATGCGGTCCTGTAAGCCCAAAGAGCGTCGTCCAATTTCATGGACCAATCCTTCCTCGTCCTAGAAACGGTCTTCTCCAAAATTGCTTTGATTTCTCTGTTCGAGATCTCGACCTGTCCACTAGTTGGAGGGTGATAAGGGGTTGCTACCTTGTGGGTTACCCCATACTTCAATAGAAGTGCCTTAAACTTCCGGTTGATGAAATGCATTCCTCCATCGTTGATGATGATACGTGGAGTTCCAAAACGTGGAAAGATAGTCCTGTTTAAGAACTTTACAACCACCTTGGCGTCATTAGTGGAAGAAGCGATGCCTTCAACCCATCTAGAAACGTAATCAACTGCAAGAAGAATATAGAGGTTTCCTCTGGATGATGGGAAAGGTCCCATGAAGTCTATCCCCCATACTTCAAAGATTTCCACCTCTTGAATGTTATTAAGTGGCATTTCGTTCCTCCTAGATAAATTTCCTGTTCTTTGACATGCATCACAAGAGACAACAAACGATTGCACATCTTTAAATAATGTGGGCCAAAAGAAACCGGAACGTAATACCTTAGCGCATGTCTTATCAATGCTAGCATGTCCTCCACAAGGAAGTGAATGACAATGCCGTATGACGCTATTAACTTCATCTTCCGGAATGCATCTTCGAAGCATCCCATCTGGCCCGCGCTTGAATAGCAGCGGCTCATCCTAGTAGTAATGGCATACATCTTTAAATAATTTCTTCTTTTGGGAGTACGTCAATCCGGGCGGTAATTCCTGGCAAACAAGATAATTCACAATATCAGCGTACCAAGGTCCTTTATTATCAGAAAGTTGGTGGATGGATTGTTCCACCAACTGAGGATGAATGTCAGAGAAAGGAGTAAGAAGTTTGTTATTCTCAGTAGTCTCAGTTGACATCATCTCGCCATCGACCTCGGTCGAGGCGTAGAGGCATTGACCGAGATGTTCTTCAGTCGCCTCGCTCAGTCCAGAAAGTGCCTCGGTCGAGGTACTGCAACTAGAACTGAAACTGGAGATCTTCGTCTCCTGGATTAGCTTCTCAGTTTTAGCTCCTGGATCTTCGTCCAGTGCCTTCAAGCTTCGTATATCTGCATCACAAGAAGCATCTATACCTCCCTCCATTAAACTGAAACTAATAACTCTTTCGAGTGGATCGTTAATAAAGATAGAGCTCACCAATTCTCTTGATTCTTCTTCATCGTAGATGTTTAAAATATAATCTCCTAGTTGCTCTCCTTTCATGGCCGCAAGTAGTGCGAACTCCACTTCATCTCTACCAATGTTGAATTTCAACTTGGCGTTCTTACAATCCACGTTGCAACCCGAAGTTGCTAGAAATGGCCTCCCGAGAATAATAGGAACTGGATAATCTGCGGGAATGTCAAGTACAACAAAGTCTATTAGTAAATAGAAGTTACCTAACTTGACCGGAACGTCTTCCAAAATGCCCACGGGGTGGGTAATGGAGCGGTCCGCCATGTACAATCGAATCTTGACCGGTTTAGGCTCTCCAAGTCCGATCTTCACACATAGCTCCAGCGGAATGATGCTCACGCTGGCTCCTAGATCGCATAAGGCTTCACAAGTGACATCCCCAACTTGAATGAGAATGCAAAATGAGCCGGGATCTCTCAACTTAGGTGGCATCTTCTCCTTCATGATTTGAATAAGCTCCGAGGATGTCATCCTTACTTCACCAAAATCTTCCAGTTTCCTTTTCCTTGATAAGAGTTCTTTCAAGAACTTCCCATAGGCGGGCATCCCTAGAATAGCATCAAGGAAAGGAATGTTAATGTGCAGTTTATTCATCAAGTCAAGGAACTTACCAAAGTGCTTGTCTAGATGTGCTCTGGTCCTTGATTGGGGGAATGGAAGTGGTGGTTTGTATGCAGGAGGTGGAACATAAACTTCAGTTTTCCCCTCCGCTTTCTGTGGCTCCACCTCGGTTGGCATCTCGGCCGAAGTGTTCTTCGACTGCACCTGGACCGAGGTGGTCTTCGTCGGTACTGGCACCGACCGAGGCACTGGATCTGCAGTTTTCAGTCCACTCCTCGTAGTTATGGCCATGATCTGGCCCTTAGGGTTGCTTTCCGTCCTTGCTGGAAGCTTCCCTGGATCTCTTGGCTTCATTCGCCCTACTAGCAAGTTGTTGTTCAAAGGCCTTTTGGGCCTTCGAAAATGAAGTCATAGAAGTCTCCATAGCACTAAGCTTGATGAAGATAGCCTCCAGCACTGCGTCTTTCTTTTCCGGCTGAGACGAACTTGATTCTTGCCCTTGGCTCTTTAATGGAGTAGAAGAAGAAGAAGGGGAAGAGAGGAAAGGATCAGAGGAATCGTTAGAATTGGAGTTAGAATGATTGTTACTAGAATTTTGGTTGTTCGCCCTCCAATTGTTACTATTGGATCCTCTATTGTTGTTGTTGTAGTTGTTGTTCCAGGAACCGTTGTTGTTGTTACGGTATCCATTGTTGTTGTTCCGTTGTTGATTGTTGTTAGGCTGAGTATCTTGGAAGTTAACTCTTTTAACTCCACCTTCAGCTCCTTGATGCGTGTATTTCTCCATATGCAAAGCTTGCTTCTCGATAAAGTCCCAAGCTTCGTCAATCGCCATGTCCATAAAGGTACCGGCGGAGAGTAGTTGGAGGTTGAACTGGGTGCTTCCGTCCAGTCCCTTGAAGTATATCTCCAACAACTCTATCTTCGGAATCCCATGATGTGGGCAATCCAAAAGAATGTCCTTAAACCTCTCCCATGACTTGGACAAGCTCTCCTTGTCCTTCATAATGAATGCATTAATCTTCCCTCTCATTTGAGTGGTCTTAGAGGGGGAAATAATTTAGTCAAGAATTCCGTAGTCATCTCCTCCCAAGTGCTGATTTTTCCTGGAGGAAGAGATTGATACCAAGTATGAGCTCTATCTTTTAAAGAAAAGTAAAAAGGTCTTAGCTTGTAGTTGTTATTTTCAATCCTTGAAGGTCTCAAGGTCTCCATCAATATCTCATAGTTTTGAAGATGTTGATGCGGAGATTCCTTCTCTAGCCCTCCGAACTAGCATTGGCGAATTATGGAAAGAACTTGCGGTCGAAGTTCGTAGTCATGGTCCGTTGGATCTCCTAGGTTAACTCCTGGACGCCTCAGTTGTTGATTGGGGTCCATCCTTTGACCTAGGGTTTGTGGGATTCCTGGAAAAAGAGCTCCTCGGATTAGCATCCGAGGTGGAAGTACCTCGGCCGGGGCGTTAGGTACTAGAACCTGCCTCGGTCGAGGGTCTGCAACTGGGACCTGCATCGGTCCAGCATTGGGAACTGGGTCTTCCCTCGATCGAAGTAGATATTGGTCTCATAGGGCTACCATATCTGCTTCGATTGCTTCAGTCCTAGTGCGAGTTTCTTCTTTCTCTTGCCTTAGTTCTTCCCTGCTGAGGCGTAGCAATTCTAACGCCTCTTTCAACTCGGCCTCAAGATCGCGATTGTCTTGGTTGGCCATCTTCGCTTTTCTTAAGCGTCGTTTGTATGTCTTTTCTGGTTCGGGATCGTAATGAACGATTTCCTTCCCAGTGCGGGTTCTTCGCATAAAACTAAGAAAGAACCTGCAAAAGTCACTCAAGTAGAGTGGTTAGTAGACACGGGGGCAAGTGCCCCAAAAGCAAACCGTAACCGGCTCGGTCTAGACCAAGTCCCCGACAACGGCGCCAAAAACTTGTTCGCTCCAAACGGTGTGTGCAAGCTTTAAATTTATCACCCTAGACGTAAGCTTAAAACAAGGATGCGAACCCGCAGTGTACGGGTCAATCGTAGTAAAAAGCAAGAAATTCCAGGGGTCGATCACAGGAACTTAGTGAAACAAAGTCGATAACGGTAAGCTTTAGTAATTACTAACAACAAAGCAATTAAAACAATCAAAGATGATAAAATTCAATAAAGGAAATATGCAATTCTAGGGATTAAAGCATCTAATTGTGGTTCCAACTCAAGATCTAAAGATAAGCGGACAAAGCTGAAGTTTTTGCATAGGGAAGGTGTTTCTAAAGTGGATTAGATTACCGGGTAAGTCTCACCAATAACTAATCCCAAACCATAACTCCTATTACCGGGTAAGTCTCAAGGAATCAAAGTAAAGAACTATAACCTCAAACTAATACACCATCTAAGGAAATAGAATCAACCTTTACCGGGTAAGTCTCAGGCTAACTCACAAAGATGGGATGAAAGGACACTCAAACCCCAATAAAGGATAAACCTTTATTACCTACACTTATGATCTTAGGTAAAAAAACAAAGGAATTACCGGGTAAGTCTCATCCTAGAATCAGATAAGTCACCTCGGTCAGATGAATTCCACCCCGGCCGAGATGTTCATCGACTGAGCGAGATGCTTAGGGTTAAGGTAAAGACTCGAACTTTCAGGGTCCTACTGTGATTAAGATCATTCTATCATTGTTTTTCCTACAACCTTCAGCCAATCACCCTAGAATCACACAAAGAGATTAGCCACTCATCATCATGAAAGTATTAATCAAATATATGGGAAGAAAGAGAGTAATTGAACAAGAAAACCTTAAGAGAAAGGCTTCAATAACTGAATCAATTATCAAACACAAGCGTTCCTTGGATAGAAATTCAATAAGAGAACAACAAAGAAGGGAATCTAAGATGATCTTACAAAAACCCTTCAAAAAGCTATAAAAGCTATAGACTTTCTTCCTTCAACCTTCAAAAAGGTTCTTCAAATCTCCCAACTGGTGTATAGCTGCAGCGGTGTAAGTGGATGTCTAAGCACGATCTTCAGCCGTTAGCCGGTTGTGGATTTGTGGGAAATCCGACCCTTTTTATAGGAAAATTACTCTCCAAAGATAAGATATCTTAGAAAGATCTCTTCCCATAAAAATAGGTAAAATATATGATCTAGCATATCTTCTTCCTTCCAAGAGCCAAGCCCAAAAATATAAGATCTCTTTCCAAAGATAAAAGATCTCAGCCAAGAATAAAATATTCTCGCCGCGTCCCAGGTGTTCGCCTCGGTCGAGTCGACTCCTCTGGATCACCTCGGTCGAGGTGACTTTGTAGTCAACCGAGGTGAGTCACAACTGAATGTGAAATCTCACAAATCTGGTCCAAAGTGAATCTTTAATCTATGGCTATGCTTCCTGGATGTTTCCTTATGTTCTTGAATGTAGCTCCAATGACTCCATAGCTCCTTTTGCTCCTTTTTGATGCAAAACGTGCCATTTTACCTACGATTACAACAAAAGTAGGTGTAGACCTCGATTCCCGCAAAGATAGATGAAATGGTAATATAATCACATATTATACATACAAACATGTAGATTATTGAAGATAAAACGTCCAAACAAACCCCAAAATATAGACTATAATTCATGCTATCAGTCTCAACTTCTGCATTTCCGGTGAAGTTTGGAAAATCCACTTTTGATCCATGGTAACGCCTCCTATTGTAGTGACCACGATTTTCTTCATTGTCCGAGTCATCGTGTCGAGAAGCTTGACTATGGTCCCGGTTTCTGTTCCGGTCTCTATCTTGGTTTCTATCTTGGTTTCTGCTCGCATGGCTATTCACACTCATACTCCTATCCCGGCCTCTACGAGCTGGTCCCTCGTTACTTCCTCATTGACTTTGTTCCGGTGGGACGGGAGGTAGTCTCCTTAGAAGTTCCGCGAATTGGGCTTCAAGGCGGTCAATACGTGGGTCGGCTTGATTGATCCCATTACCATTGACAGATGCTATCCTGCTTTTGGACTACAAAACAATCAAAGAAACAAACAAAACCAAGTGTCCAAAGGTATAACAAAACCAAGTGTTCAAAGGTAAAACCGAAAGTAATAAAAATGCCGATTTCATGACCGAAACGGTGTCGGATGGCTAAAAAGGCCCTTAGGTCACGGCAAAGCGGTGAGTTGGACTCGGAGGCCCGTTTCCCTTCTCGGAAAGGTATAGCAATTGTAATTTTGAGTTCGGACGCCTTTTTTCCGCAAAACCGCAAAACCGGCCGTTTTTTCACCTTTTCGAGATTCTTCGCCTATCACACAAAACAAAATCAAAGGCAAAGGTTAGGGACAAAAACGTTCTCTCTCTCTCCTCTCTCAAGTGTATTTCTCCTCACATTCACTCAAGTGTTTGATAGTGTTTGGGTTCACACAACTCCCCTTTTCCTTTGCTTCGAGGCAAAGCTCTCCCTCATCTTTTCCAAAGTCGTAGGCAATGCTCTCCACACAAAGATTTCTCTTGGTAACAAAATTCCGCAAATTTTCCAAGGTAGTGCACAAGGTAAACAATGTATTCCAAGATTCAATATAACTTTAGAAAAGCAAACACAAAGGGCAACACAAGCAACAACAAATACGAGCCTTCCGGTGAGTATTTACTTAGTCCCTAACAAGTAGTTAGTCAAAGCAATAACAAGCGTTTTCCCCAAAACGTGCGGGTTGTGTTTTGGATTGCTAGAACACTCAAGAACAACTTTGATAACAATTTCAAGAACACTCTCAAAGACAATTTTGATCTCAACGAAAACACTCAAACAACTTTTCTTTTCTTTTGCTTTTCTTTTCTTTTGTTGTCGTTTTTTTTTACTTTACTGATGATATAAACTATGCTTTTCGTTTTTTTTTTGAATAAAAAAAAGGTCAACAAGATCTCTCTAAAGACTCACAAGAAAGAAGTTTGTAAGCACCAAAATTTTGGGGAACTACTCAAAATTGTAAAAATTAAAAACAAGTTTAGGTAAGCAATTCGTACCCCGAAAGCTAGAGGAACTTGCACCGTTGGGCTCTGATACCACTTGATGCGCTCTTCGTCAGTTGAACGCAAGGATCCGCCTGTGTTGTTCCTCCGACTACTTCTTTTGTGTATTTTCGATTTATATGGGATATGCCAAGCAAGGAATCGTTCAGCCTCGCACCTTGGATCTCCTTGGCTTGAGATCTTCTTTCCTCAGAATCTCACTTCGGAAATTGGATCTCCTTTTCCCTCCTAGCCTCGCACCGTAAGGACACCACTCGGCCTCTTACCTTGTGGGATCCGAAACTTTGGCCTCTCACCTTAGTCTCTAGGTTTGTTTTTCTCAAAGTGAAAACACAACTTTTGATTGACTCAACTTCATAATCTGATTAAAACGTGTGTAGGAGAAGGACTTATATGGGCTGAAAATTCAGCACCAACTCCCCACATAAATAACTTACAAGTAGTTCAAGAGTTGTGCATTAAGTGAAGGCAAACCAAGAGTCTTTCAACCAACAACTTCAAGCAAATAAATGGCCTAAAAACCAAAAATATGGCCGGCCAATTAAAGCTTCAAGGATAAAAAACGTGGCTGAAAAGAATCCCAAATAAAAGTGGTTTTAATCCCTTGAAATAAAAATCAAGCATGACACATAAAATAAAAAAGGTTACGTCTAAGGTCTTAAAGTGATCCGGCATCCTCAATCGCCTCAAGTATGTTCACTAAGTGATAGTCATGGACGTCCTCAAGTGTTGGAGCTCCGAAAGGGTGGTAGGTCAAAGTGGTTTGGCCTAGCATGCGAGCTCTAGCTCGAGTGATAGGTGGTGTTAATCTTGGTGCTGTCACATTGGTCTTGTTGCTTAAGTCCGGTGGGCTCACATCATATAGTACCAAGAGACGAGAATGATATACTTCTCGTGTCATAACCATAAATATGGTTATGAGTTTATAACTTTATAAAGATAAATCGACGGGATATGTGTGATAGTATGCTTGATGTTTATTATGATTTTGATGTATGTATGTGCTTATGCATGATCATATATATGAATTATTAAATAATGGTTTCATACCGTGTTGTAGATGCTTTGTAGGATAGGAAGACTATAGAGTGATCCGGAGAAGTGATCAGCCGAAGACTTCCATACATCTAGGATGTTATGGGTTTTTGGGATATGTATATATATTCAATGATGTTATTTTATACTCGGCTGTGGGGTTTTGTATGTATTATGATACTTGATATTTCTATTTTTATAAAGATTGTTTTATATTTATTTGTGCCTTGTTGTAAGATCCATTGAACTTGTTGTCAGGCTAGGGTCAAGACCCATTGTGAGGCCCTAGCCCCGTAGCACTCCGGGTCCTATGGATTGGGATGTTACAATGCTGCATACCATTAACTCCAACCGGGCCTATCCACTTCCCTATGCTAACCTCCTCCCCAAGATATTTTCCTACTTTTCTATTGACACCTCGAACGAGGATCAACAGGGAAAATCGATAAGGACTGCTTCGAACGATTTGGAGTCGTCAAGACGCTAACTGGGGAATGAAAACTTAAGGAGAAGATTGTGTCTTCTTCATCTTCTGGTCATGCTTTTCCGGAACAATGACTAGAGGATCTAGACCTCGGGCTTGACATCTCAGGAGAGACATGATCGATTTTCGATCTGGAGATGTTTGACAAACTGGATGCAACTCATGAGTTGTTGTCCATTGTGCACGCAAAGGTAAACCAGATGTTCTACTTGAATGCCCTGATTCGTTGCAACAAGGAGTATTATGCCATTGACTGAGGATGTTGTTGAACACACGAGGGAGAAACCATCGATCTGTTGCTCAACGGCTAAAAAAGTGTGTAGAATCAACTGATTCTTCGACCAACACATCAGGAGCCAAACATTTTGACTTTACAGAAGTATGGAGTCGTGAAGAAGTACAAAGATGCTGAGAAGGAGCGTTAGGTAGATGAGTATAAAAACATAAGGACCCTAAATGAAGCGCATCAAGATGGAAGGAGAAATGTCAAAACGACATTCGTGGAAAGAGGAATACCTGGTGGTACTAGGAGTATATTTCAAGGTCTTGAAATCAAATTTCAAGGTCTTGAAAGTGGATGTCACGGCCTTGACATGACCTTCAGTTTTTATTTTGTTTATATATTTCAAGGCCTTGATACCATTTTGTGTTCCTTTGAAACTCCTTTTGAATGTGTTTTAAATTCTTTGGGTTTGTAATATTTTCTACTCTCGTACTTTAATTTCCACTTATCCTTGTCGAAAGACAAAAAGGGGGAGAAATATGATCCGACGTTCTTAAATTCTGTATTTTATGATTTGAATATTATATTATTGCATGCATGTTTCTAATATTTAATGCACGTACGATATTCTGTTTTGTCTTCCTTCAAGGGCGAGATTGATAACTCCACCTTGATATTTAATGTTATATTTAGGATGATGGAAGACTTATAATAAATGTGGTTTTATGAACTAACAAATATTGATTATATATTAGATATCCTGCCTTGGTTTGTTACGTGAGTCATGCAGATCTAAGAGAAGATTCAACGGCTAAATAATGAAAAAAATCGTATGATCAAAGAAGTTGTTGAAGAAAATATTGAGCTACAACAACCAAAGATCTGGCAAAGAAGTTGTTGAAGAGAAGATCTTACTCGAAGATTCTCAAACGGATACTAGAGAAGATATTCAGACGGCTACAACAACACAACAACCAAAGATCTTAGTTGAAGATTTTGTTTGAGATCTTTGGAGCAGTTTCAAACGCCCAACAGCAAAGATTCTCAAGAAGAATGTTCGTATTTTGTGGAAGAAATAAAGACATTACAAAGGTCAGAAAAAGTTGCCTCCAAAAATTATAAGAGAATCCGTTGACAATGAAGAAAGACACGAGCTAACAGTGAACATTCCAAGTCTTCTTCATCGATCAAAGTTTACCATTCTCAAAGAGATTACGTTGATTTTAGTTTAGAAGATTTACATAAACACACAGAGCTACATTGACGTATCATTGTAGTTTTATATTAAGTGTTACTCTACGAAGTAACTAGGCTATTATTGCGAGACCTGAGTGACTAGATCGCAACGGTGAGACTACATTGAGAGAAGATGAGAAGTTCTTCTAGGTTGTAGATAGGACTCAAACAAAGAAGATAATATATAGGTAAATTCTAGGGTCGGAAACCCTAGGTGCAGACGTAGGCTGTTAGAGCTGAACTTCGTAAACATATCGTGTGTCGATCTTTTCATTTCCGCACTCTCTATCGTTTATATTGTGACTAACAACGTTCTGCAGTTTTATAAGTCAAGACTTTTAGATTCACTTAAAGCCCTTGAGAAACAGTTTTGTCACATATTACAAAGATCGACTTGAAGGCCTTGAGATTCATTTCAAAGCCTTGATATCTAATATTGCGAAAAGTTCCCATACTCTATTCAATCCTCCTTCTAGAGTATATTTATTCTTATTATATCCCCTACTCGGTTCTTCAAGTACGATAAAATCTCTATTTTATAGAAGCTTTGGCTGAAGGATTGAAGAAATATAAGAAGTTCTCAGTGTTCTTGCTTATTTCTCACATTAGATCTTATTTCCAACTTGTTTTTGCCTTATCTTTGGACTGGTAATTCCGATTTAATACATTCTTTTTCATACATTCCTTATTTGAAG
This sequence comes from Fagopyrum homotropicum, assembly GCA_033239125.1. Classification (NCBI taxonomy): domain Eukaryota; kingdom Viridiplantae; phylum Streptophyta; class Magnoliopsida; order Caryophyllales; family Polygonaceae; genus Fagopyrum; species Fagopyrum homotropicum. The sequence goes on along the minus strand of BSWB01000003.1, from coordinate 91,197,359 downwards.
TCTACTTTGTAACCATATATCTCATTCCTACTGTTACTATACTAAAATGTCCATGATGTGTGAGTAGTCCTCTTGCTAGGATTTGGGGTAAAAATTCCAAATCATGATAGGTTAGTGTGTTCTATGTTGTGTTTATGATTTGTTGGAGAATCAAATGCATGTTTAGTAACATATAAGAGGAATCGAATTCATACATGATTTATTTCATGTTTGGACTTATTTTGAATGTCAGATACTAGACTAGAGAGAGTTTAGATTGTTCCCATAACACATTGTATATTTCCAACCATAAAAGAGTAATATATGAATCAATCATTTAAGTTGAGACCGATAAGTTATACAAGGATGATTGTGCAATGTTGTGATGCCTATATTGCTCGAGTAATGTTGGCTAGGGCCGAAAGGATGGCCAACTTACTTGTCTTGTGAATGTCCCAACTATAGTTATGCTATATGGTGCAAGCAAATAGCAAACACCATGTGATTCTTGCATTGCCTAATGTAAACATAAGTTGTTGTCAAGTTTGATCAATTAGTGTGTAAATAGAAAACACCATGTGATACTCACTAGTTGACATAAGCCAAATGTCTAGACAAATCTTACCTTATACCATGCTACCTTAGTTATCGTCACTTAATACTCTCCTCATTTGATTGACCACAACATAATTGAGCATGATCAGCTATTGTTTGTTGGAATAGCTAGTATTTTCCCCATATTGATACTTGATTTTTTTACTTGAACTTGTTACCCCAAACCCAAGTATTGGATAACTTGATCACCCCTTCTTTTTTTTATTTCATTTTACACATTCAAGCATATCTAGTTGAACTTGAGGCAATGTTCGTGATACACATAGTCCCTTGGGATTCGACCATGATGTTAAAATCATATCCTCACATTGACATGGCCATGCACATGCGGTAATGTGTGGTTTTGATGTAGTAAGCATACCCCACATCATAGCTCAAGGTTGAGTGAAATGCAACTTGCCTAACTAACTTTTGAAACTTCAACTTGATTCCAAGGGGGGACCACGACTTCTAGGCCTATATAAGGGCCATTTGGCTGATTGGAAATGCACCATTTCACATAGATCTCTCATATACTCTCTCTTAGTTAGTAGTTAGCTGTAGAAACAACAATTTGGAGTTTGAATTGGCTGAATTTGGATTGAATCAAATGAAGAAGCATTGATGTTCTTCATTCTTTTTCTTGTTAGAACTTTTTCCCAACTTGTTTTGCTCATTAATTTTTGGATTGGTAAGTCCAAATTTGTCCATTTTTTCCTATATTCCTTATTTGTTTTCTACTTTGTAACCATGTCACTTTTTTTTTATACTGTTACCATGTTGATGTTTTTGATGATGATTGAGTAGTTCCCTTGCTAGGTTTTGAGTTGAAAATCCCTAAATTATGTTGGACTAGTATTGTTCTTGTAACAGCCCAAATCCGCGGGACTCGGGGCGTCACATTGGGCTTGAATCTCACAGTGGATCTTGACCCTAGCCTGACAACAAGTTCACTAGACCTTACAACAAGGCACCGACAGATATAAAAACAAATACATAAAACGGTACAACTGTATACCAAAAGAGTATACAAAACCATAGGCGAGTGTAAAACCACAACAACAACAACATGTACAAACATCCCCGAAATCCCATGCAACACCTATGTACGGAAGTCCTCGGCTAGTCACCCTGCTGGATCACTCTGCAGTCCTCCTATCTACAGCACGGCATAAAACCGTTAGCTAACCATTCATATATAACATAATGCATAAGCACAAGCACAAGTCATAGAATCATAAACACATAATCATGTTGTCACACATTTACCCTTTTTAATCATCTTTATGTATATAAGGTCATACACTCAAATCGTGTATATATATATACATATATGAAACTATGTGACAAGAGGAACGTATCATCCTCGCCTCTGAGTGCTATAGCCAGCTGGAGTAGTATCGGCGCACTTCCCGTGTATCCTATGGGAGTGGTGAAGTGCCCATCCCGTATACCAGACTGGCATGACTTCAGAGAACCTCCCAGACTCCTTACAAGATGAAAAGGAAAGGTTATTACTGCCACTACAAGAGGGCTATCAATAAAACATAGGTCGGTAATAATCGATATCGTATACTATCAAGTATATAACACACACACCACTCATACAGACACCCAATATAAGGATGGTAGCTAAGTAAGTCCTACGGACATAACTCAACCTCTGATACTCTCAACCACGAGCAACCTCATTCCAAATAACAACACTGCCTAATAACAAGGCACAAAGGTATATCAAATCTCCTATTCATTAAAGGGGTCACACCTAGACCCAAGGGATCCATAAGGATCATAACCAACTTAAAATCCTCACAACCTACTAATCCACAAATCCATAACCGACACATATCAATATCATCAACATCATCATCCTAACCTCTTACACATGCCTAGCATGCTACTAAACACTCACACTAGGAAAGGAAAGGGTCCATGCCATCCTAGGCAAGCCCTGGATAAGACGCACCTGCGTGACAAAGAAGACGCAGGAGCTGGACACAGGGAGGCGCAAAGGCGGCAGCTCCACATGCAAGGGAGGCGGCACACCAGGCGTAGGGGCGGTCTAGGAGTGGCGCAGGGGCGGCTCGACATCAGTGAGCTCGTCTTTGACTTCTCTTCGATCCTTCACTTGCCTCTCTTCACTTCTTCATCATCCAACAACCATACACATACATATATATACATATAGACATCAACACATGCATAGGAAGCTCATCACAAGATCAAACTTGTGGAAATCTAAGCTAAGAAGGAAGAAAAGAAGAAAGGAAGAAAGAAAGAAGAGGAAGATGAAGAGCTTACCAATCTGAGCCCTAACAGAGGAAGAAACGTCACACCACAACCATGGTTTGCTCTCTCAACAACACGACAACATTCATCAACATCATCATAAACTAAAGCCACACAAAACTCTCTTCAAAACAAGAAGAAATCAAGAAGCAGATCCAAAGGAGGAGAAGGGAAGAAGAAGATCGTAAGGAGATGAGATGGAGCTGGAAGAAGATGAGAAACCCTCCTCTAGAAGCAAAGGAATGGCTTATAGAGGAAGCCATCCTAAAGCACGGGTCAAGGTCAACAATGCAGGTTGCAGCCCACCAGAATCCGCAAGGGTGGACCCAGGTGGCGCAGGGACGGCTCAGATTGCCCGCAGGGGCGGATGGTCAGGCCGCAGGGGCGGCTTAGGAAGGGCTCAACACCTGCGTCTCAGCTGAGGCACAGGCGCGGGATCTATAAAAGACTAAGGCTCTTACATCTCACCCCCCTAAAAATAAGTTTCGTCCAAAAACTTGCAAAATCCCAATTCCTCTCAGACCCATATGCCGAGGTATAACTCTCTCTATCGGAGGCATCACCTCTCCGCTCAAAAGGTCACAACCTATAACAATCTATAGCATCAAAACACAAGCATGGAGGAATCATCCACTCCAGCAACAAGATCGTAACACTATCCAAAGGCATAAATGAATCACATCTCTTATCATACTCACATCACAGGGCATAGAAGAAACACATCTCAAGCCAGCGAAACTATGTCCATCAAAATAGCGTGGAGGAATAACCATCTCCAGCTACATCCTAATGGTATCCACATAGCATGGAGGAAAGAACCATCTCCAACTATAATCATAAATCGCGCTAGTACATAAAGATCTAATGAGATCATATATCACATCATATCTAACAAGAAAATAATCACATGAAAGCATATAAGCACATAGTGACAACACTCACCAAGATAACACTAAGATCTACTCGTCGATCCTACAGGTGCATCTATCTCGGCATAAAACTGTGGATAGTACCTTTGGATACTATCCTCAGTCTCCCATGTAGCTTCATCAGGTCCTCATCTCAACCACTGTATCATCAACATAGAAATGTCCTTCGAACGCGGGCGTCTCATACCTCTCTCTAGGACTACAATCGGATGCTCAACAAAAGTGTGGTACGAATCAACCACCAAATCATCATAACTCACAATGTGTCTCAGATCTGGTATATACTTCCTCAGTTGAGACACGTGAAATACAAGATGAACACCCTCTAACCTCGGAAGTAAAGCTAATATGTATGTTGCCCTCCCAACTTCATCAAGTATGTCAAAAGGACCGAAACATCTGGGACTCAGCTTCCACTTTATGCCAAAACATCTGACGCCTTGCGCCAGAGATACTCTCAGCCAAACATGAGCTCCAACTCTGAACTCTAGAGGTCGATGCCTCCTATCTGCATACGACTTTTGGCGACTCTGTGTAGCCAGCATCATCTCTCTGATCGCGCTACTCGAGTCATATCATCTTGAATCTGCTTTGACGCTATACCACTGACTTTGCTAGGGTCATCCCAGCACAAAGGTGTACGGCATCTACGTCCACACAATGCCTCATATGTGGCTATCCCAATCGATGCATGCCAGTTGTTGTTGTATGAGAACTCAACTAGTGGGAGATGATCCGTCCACACTTGTCCACAATCCAAAACATAAGCTCGTAGCATATCCTCTATGGTCTAGATGGTCCTCTATGACTGACCATCTATCTTAGGATGGAACGCAGTCATGAAGTGTAGACTCGTCCCTAGAGCATTATGAATCTGCTATCAAACCCTCGAGGTAAATCGCCCATCTCGATCTGAGACGATCGTCCTCGGTACACCATGGAGTCTCACTATCTGCCTAGTGTACTCCTCAGCCAATCGGCTCACTGACCACGTCTCCCTGATAGGAATGAAACATGCAGTCTTTGTCAGTTTGTCAACCACAACCCAGATAGCATCAAAACTCCTACTGGGCCTCAATCCGGTCACAAAGTCCATGGAGACATCCTCCCACTTCCACTACGGTACTAGTAGTGGATGGAGCTCATCTCCAGGTCTGCAATGCTCTATCTTGACCTGTTGACAAGTCGCACACTATGCCACAAATCTGGCTACATCAGGCTTCAGTCCTCCCCACCAATATGATCTTCTCACATAATGGTACATCTTACTGTTACTTGGATGTACTGAGTAAGGTGTACAGTGAGCCTCCTGTAAAATCCTTTGTCTCAGCTCCGTATCAACGGGTACACATACGCGGTCGCGGCATCTCATCACTTCATCCGTTCCTATGGAGAACTACAGTGCCTCACCACAAGACATCCTCTCTTGAATCCTCATCACGGTCGGGAGGTCCCATGCTTTTTTTGGATCTCACCCAACAGAATAGGTAGAACCTCTAAAGTGTACAATTGGGCATCCTCATCAAGAAACTGGATCTCCAGCTCTAGCCAAGCTAGATCTCTCTACGGCTGAGGCTGAACTGTCAGTCTCGCAATCGCCTTCTCTCGAAGCGTCTTCCTGTCAAGGCGTCGGCGACAACGTTTGCCTTCCCTGGATGATACAAAATCTCAAGGTCAAAGTCCTTGATCAACTCAAGTCACCTACGTTGGTGGTTATTCAACTCCCGCTGCGTCAAAATATACTTCACACTCTTATGGTCTGTGAAGATCTGACATGTAGAACCATACAGGTAATGTCTCTAGAGCTTCAAAGCATGAACTACCGCTGGGAACTCCAAATCATGAGTCGGGTAGTTCTTCTCATACATCTTCAACTATTGAGACGTATGCGCAAGCACTCTACCCCTCTGCATCAACACACATCTCAAGCCTAGCTTGGATGCATCACTATAAACCACAAAGTCCTTAGTAACCTCTGGCCGTGCCAAGATAGGAGCAGAAGTCAAAGGCCTCTTCAACTCCTCAAAACTCTAGGCACACTTCTTAGACCATACAAATGTGGTAGTCTTCCTAAGCAAACTCGTAATTGGATGGGCAATCACAGAAAAACCCTCAACAAAGAGTCGGTAATAGCCGGCTAGTCTAAGGAAACTGCGCACTTCGTTGAAATTCGTCGGTGTCGTCCATGCTGCTACAGACTCAATCTTCGCTGGATCAACCTCGATCACATCAGCGGAGACGATATGACCTAAGAATGCTACCTCTGGCATCCAGAACTCGCACTTAGAGAGCTTGGCGTACAACTCTCTATCCTACAAAACTCGCATCACAATCCTTAAGTGTCCTGTGATAACACGATTTATGACTTAGTTTTAGGTAACATTTAGATAGATTTCTCACTCATTCATGCATGGTTTAGCACTAGTTCACGACGTTTTGCACTCAATTTATGTATTTTGCCGAGATAGACGTCTACACGGACTTGTGCGTGTTTTATAGGTATTTCGGGAGATTTAGGAGCAAAACAATACGTTTGAGGATCGTTCATCTAGATGACACACCCTCGGACTCATTAGGACACAAGCTAAAGGCTAAGGAGGACTCATGGAGCCTTGCCAACACTTGCCATGCACCAAACCACAGCTTAATGATCCAAAGCGAAGTTTCTGCACAAAATCACGGTTCTCTGACACTCCACGGCCGTGGAATCAACCGTGGTTTTGCCAGATTCTTGTGACAGCTGTGCCACGACTCTCACGGCCAGCTCATGCAAGTTTGTTATAAAAGTGGTCCTTCATAGGCTGTGAGAGGCAGCTTGGAGCAGCTCATCCATTATCCATTTTCTCTCTAACAAGAAATATTCTCTCAACAAGAACTTTTTCTAGGAAGGAAAGTGTCAAAAAGAGAAGAAGAAGAGCTCCATTGAAGAGGAGGAGAAGAACACACACCATCACCACACTTGATAGTTTTGTAGTGAAGGATTCCGGATTTTATTTCTAAGAGTTGTATGAATCATTGAACCTTCCTTTGGAAGGATTGTAAGTTGCTTTAATTCTATTTTCAGCTTGGTTTTGTTTTAAGTTCACTTGTTCATCTCTTTTCCTTCATTATCTTGCAATGGATGTTATGATTTTATGTTTGTTTGTTTCGATTTCTGTTATGAATGTTGTAGGCTAAATTGATGTGGTTCTAGGGTAAGGAAAGGATGGTTATGGCTAGGGCTATGATAGGACGGACTTAGATTTACCTTTGGATGACTTGTGTTTATGAACGTAGCTGCTGTTAGAAATCACGGGTAGTTCTTGTCTGACCACGGCCGTGGTTTAGGTAGAACAAACCGTGATTTTCCCTGGTTCGAAGGATCTTGCCTTAGATCTATAGAATGTTGAAATCCAAGTGTTTGTTGAGTTTAATCTACCCTAGGGTAACCTAGTGTTAGTAACTAAGTGTTAGGAGAGACTTACCCGATAATCCTTGCCCTTAGATTCTAAAGATAACAAACCTTAGGTAGTGGTGAGCCTAATAAGCCGCCATTGGATTAGATGTGCTAGGATAGTTGTTTAGGACTTTCCTTTCCAAGACCTACCCGGTAAGGATAGGTTAGACCCCTAATTAACAATCCGGTTTGTGTAGAATTCCTATCCTTAGGTTCTTAGAGACTTACCCGGTAATGAGACCTTAGGAGTGGACTAGTTGGATCATGAGACCTACCCGGTAATTGATCCCAATTTAAGAAACACTTAATCCCAACATATCATAGTTAATCCAAGGAATGAATAGATAACTTGAGTCCTATGCCATAACCGGAACTTCCAACCCCTAGAATCCGTCTTTTCTTTCTTTGATAATTATCTTGTTTAGCTTGTTTATTTGTGTTGATTCTTAGTTTAGTTTGATTGTTTACTTTGCATGAATTGTGATCTTTGATTGATCACCAAAAACCAACCAAAAACATTTGAGATTTTCTTTTCTTTATTTCCTTCTTTTCTTTCAACCTAGATCTTTACTAAATTCAATCACCATTCGAATCAATTTCACCTTAGTCTTTGTGTTCGACCTCGGAATACTAACCCTTCTACAAACGTCCCGTACACTACGGGTTTCGCTAGGTAGTTAGAAATTAGTTCAAGTTATAAATTTAAAACCCATTTGCGCATCACGATCTTAGCGTAACAAGTTTTTGGCACCGTTGCCGGGGACTAGGTCTAGATTGAGTCTATTTTGTGATTGATTATTAGTGTAGATCTTTCTTGTTGCTTTTGATCTCTTTTTGGTTTGTGTCTTTGCTTTTCAGGACATCTATTACTCTTTAGGTGTATGCGAAGATCTCGTGGCAAGGATTTAGCTCCATTCGATCCCGAACCGGAGAAAACCCTTCGATCTAGATCCAAGAGCATCCGAAAAGAGAAAGAGATGGCCGGTAGAAATCTCCAAGCTGAGTTGGATGAAGCCTTAGAGCAAATAAGGCTAAGAGATGAGCTCTTGGAGGAAGAAAGGAGACTTGCCAATGAGAGGCAAGAGGAAACTAGGAGGGAGATTGAGGAGATTAGGCAAGCTCTTGTTCAAGGAGAGCTTAATCGCCGACAACCTCCACCTCCTCCACCACAACCGCAGCCGGCGGCTAATATTAGGGTTGCACCCATTGCCATTGAAGAGCCACAAACCCTAGGGAGACGTATGGATCCGGCACAAAGAGCACACCGTCCGGGTGTGAACTTAGGAGATCCCGCAGCCCACAACTATGATCTCCGCCCTCAAGTTCTACAAATGATCCGGCATAATCAATTTGGAGGGATGGAAGGAGAGTCTTCCCATCAACATTTGATGAATTGTGAGATCTTGATGGAGACTCTTAGACCGCCAAGATTGGAGAGCAACAACCATAAGCTAAGGGCTTTCTCCTTCTCTCTTAAGGATAAGGCTTTAGCTTGGTATCAATCTATTCCACAAGGGCGAGTTGGTACTTGGGAGGAGATGACAACCGAGTTTTTGACTAAGTTCTTCCCACCTTCCAAGACTACCGAATTAAGAGGGAAGATCAATGCCTTCGTGATGAAGGATAGAGAGTGTTTATTCAAGTCTTGGGAGAGGTTCAAAGATCTTCTCCTTGATTGTCCACACCATGGCATACCGAAAATTGAGCTATTGGAGATCTACTTCAAAGGACTTGATGAAGATAGCCAATTCAAGCTCCAATCTCTTTCCGGTGGGACATTTATGGAGAAGCATGTAGATGAAGCTTGGGAGTTTGTGGAGAAGCAAGCTCTAGTGATTGAGAAATACTCCCATAGGAAGAGTGAAGGAAGAAAGGCGGGAGCATATGAGGTGAGTGAAGTCACCATGAGCAATTTCAAGCTTGACGCCATCAACAACGAGTTGAAGTCCTTGAGGGAGTTGTGTACTACAACTTTGAAAAACCAAGCAACTCCTCAAGTGCTTCCACAAGCCAACTTGTCTTCCAAGGAGGAGGATGTGAATTATATGGGAAGGGGCAACTTCAACAATTACCAAGGCCCAAGGAGTTTTAACAACAACCGGCAATTCAACAATTACCGGCCCAACCACAACCATCCCGGATTTTCTTACTCTAACCCGGATGGAGCCTTGAACCCTTCCTCCTCCACAAGCACAACACCACCATCAAGAGCTTCACAAGAACCTCCACCCGGATTTACTCAACCTCCAAAGGATAGAACCGAAATAATGTTTGAACAATTGCTTGGAAGGTTGAGTGGTCTTGAGAGCACGGTGACTTCAATCTCTAAAGCTCAAAAGGTTTTGGAAGCACAAGTGTTCCAAAAAGCGGGTGAAGCCCATAGAGACCCGGGAAAGCTTCCCGGAAGGACCGAAGACAACCCAAGACGCCAAGTGTTGGCTATCACAACAAGGAGTGGGTTGAGTATGAAAGATCCTTTGCCCAAGGACAATGCTAAGGGAAAGCAAGTAGTGGTAGAAGAGGGAAGGTTGCAAGAAGATGGAGGCAAGAGCAAGGATGTAGAGCCAACCTATGTGGCACCGCCTCCATACAAGCCGCCACTACCGTTCCCACAATCAAGAGCAAGAGCTCGTTTGGACAATCACTTTGGTAAGTTCCTTGAACTAATGTCCAAATTACATATTAACATTCCGTTCATGGATGCCATTTTAGGAATGCCGGCATATGGCAAGTTTTTGAAAGAAATACTCTCCAACAAAAGGAAGTTGGAGGAGTATAGGGAGATAAGAATGACCAAGAGATCCTCGGAATTGATCCAAACAATGAAGGAGGAGATGCCTCCCAAGCTAAGAGATCCGGGCTCTTTTTGTGTCCCAATAGGAGTGGGAGATGTGAAGAACGAAGCCCTTTGTGATCTTGGAGCGAGTGTAAGCATCATACTGCTTGCACTTTGCAACAAGGTTGGGCTAGGAGAGCCAAAACCGGTCAAGATGACCCTCTATATGGCGGATCGATCTATCACTCATCCGGTTAGGATCCTAGAAGACATCCCGGTGCAACTAGGAGGATTCTATGTGCCGATTGATTTTGTGGTCTTGGACATTCCGGCGGATTATCCGGTTCCCATCATCTTAGGAAGGCCCTTCCTAGCCACCTCCGGATGCCTAGTGGATTGCAAGAATGGAACTCTCTCCTTCAACATTGGAGAAGAGAACATCAAGTTCAAATTGTCCACAATGACGAAGGGGCCAGCCCTTGATGAGGATCTCTTCAACATAGTCGAGCAAGAGGAACCTAGGGAAATTGTGAGCTCGATCTTGATCAAGGATCCCTTGGAGAAGGTTCTTACCTTAAGTATGATGGAGGAAGGTGTTGAGGAGGCCTGCAATGAAGAGATCAAGGCCTTGGAAGCATTGGAAGAGGAGCCAAGAGTTGGATTTGAAAGCCACGAAGAGGTGTTGAACAGCTGCAGGTTCCACGGTCGAAATTTAAGTTCCACGGCCGTCAAACTTTCTAGACAACTCCGGGAAGCAAGCTTAGCAAGAACCACGGCCGTGGAAGTTGAGCAATCCGTGATTCCAGTCGTGGTTTTCCCTGGACCAGTCCTTGATGATGGTCAAGCTTTTAGGAGCCATGAGGAGTCTTCATTTGCTTTGGATTCATCTCATCCAACTTTATTTGGATCATCTTCAACCGATAAAGGTCCTCCTCAACTTGAACTCAAACCCCTCCCCTCTCATTTAAAGTATGCATTTCTTGGTGAAAACTCTACATATCCTGTGATTGTTAATGCATGCTTGAGTGATGATGAACTTGCTAAATTGTTGCATGAACTGAGATTGCATAGGAAAGCCATTGGCTATACTATTGATGATTTGGTTGGCATTAAGCCTTCTTTGTGCATGCATAAGATAATGATGGAAGATAACCACAAACCCTCTATTGAACATCAAAGGAGATTGAATCCTATAATGAAAGAGGTAGTCAAAAAGGAAATCATTAAGTTGCTAGATGCGGGAATTATCTACCCTATCTCGGATAGTAAGTGGGTTAGTCCCGTTCATGTAGTTCCCAAGAAGGGTGGGATGACCGTAGTAACTAATGAGAACAATGAACTAATTCCGACTAGGACGGTTACAGGGTGGAGAATGTGCATCGATTATAGGAAGTTGAACATGGCCTCTAGGAAAGATCACTTCCCTCTCCCCTTCATTGACCAAATGCTAGAAAGGTTAGCTCAACATTCTCATTTTTGCTATCTAGATGGCTATAGTGGATTCTTCCAAATCCCTATCCACCCCGATGACCAAGAGAAAACAACCTTTACATGTCCATGGGGTACTTTTGCATATAGGAGAATGCCATTTGGGTTGTGTAATGCACCCACCACCTTCCAAAGGTGTATGATGGCTATCTTTTCGGAATACATAGAAAATATCATGGAAGTGTTTATGGATGATTTCTCTGTTTATGGTTCTTCCTTTGATAATTGCTTGGCTAACTTGTCATTGGTATTGCAAAGATGTGAGGAGACAAATCTTGTCTTAAATTGGGAAAAATGCCACTTCATGGTAAGTGAAGGCATTGTGTTAGGACACTTGGTGTCTAACCGTGGCATTGAGGTTGATAGGGCCAAAATTGAAACGATAGAGAAATTGCCGCCACCTACCTCGGTGAAGGGGGTAAGGAGTTTCTTAGGGCATGCCGGTTTTTACCGGAGGTTTATCCAAGATTTCTCTAAAATTTCTAAGCCTCTCACTAACCTACTAATGAAGGATGTTGATTTTGTCTTTTCCAAGGATTGTCTTGAGGCTTTTTGTAGGTTGAAGAACGCCTTGATCTCCGCACCTATCATGCAACCTCCGGATTGGAGTCTACCATTTGAGATCATGTGCGATGCAAGCGATGTAGCCGTAGGGGCTGTTTTGGGGCAAAGGAAAGATGGGCGCACTCATGCTATTTATTATGCTAGCAAGACGCTAGATGATGCCCAACTCAATTATGCTACCACCTAGAAGGAGTTGTTGGCAGTGGTGTATGCATTTGAGTAGTTCCGCTCATACCTTGTTGGAGCGAAGGTCATAGTTTATACGGATCATGCTGGGATCCGTTATCTACTTACAAAGAAGGATGCCAAACCAAGGTTGATTCGGTGGATCCTTCTTCTTCAAGAGTTTGATTTGGAAATACGAGATAAGAAGGGATCCGAAAACTCCGTGGCGGATCACCTTAGTAGATTGCCTCCATTAGAGCTTGGAAGAGATGACATTCCAATTGATGACTCATTCCGAGATGAGCAATTGCAAATGGTGAAGGAATGCTTGTTCCAAGTGTCTAGAGGAAATAAGCCATGGTATGCCGACATTGTGAACTACTTAGTGTGTGAGGAAGTGCCTCCCGGATTGACATATGCACAAAGAAAGAAGTTCTTCAACGATGTGAGGCACTACTATTGGAGTGAGCCACTCTTGTTCAAGAAAGGCCCGGATGGAATGTTTAGAAGATGCATACCGGAAGATGAAGTAGAGAGTGTGATCCGGCATTGTCACTCCTTACCATGTGGAGGCCATGCTAGCTCACACAAGACGTGTGCAAAGGTATTACAATCCGGTTTTTATTGGCCTAACTTGTTTAAAGATGTGCAAGGTTTTGTAGCGGCATGTGATGCTTGCCAAAGGACAGGCAACATCTCAAGAAGGAATGAGATGCCCTTGAACAACATTCAAGAAGTCGAAATATTTGATGTGTGGGGTGTGGACTTCATGGGACCATTCCCTTCTTCATGTGGGAATCTCTTCATCCTATTGGCGGTGGACTATGTGTCAAGATGGGTGGAGGCAATCGCCTCTCCTACAAATGATGCCAAGGTGGTGGTGCGGTTCTTCAACCGGGTGATCTTCCCTAGGTTTGGAACACCAAGGGTGATCATTAGTGATGGAGGAAAGCACTTCACCAATAGGAATTTTGGGGCGCTTTTGGCCAAGTATGGGGTGACTCACAAGGTGGCAACACCTTACCATCCCCAAACTAGTGGCCAAGTGGAGATCTCCAACCGGGAGATCAAGGCCATCCTTGAGAAGACGGTGTCTAGGACTAGAAAGGATTGGGCTATGAGGCTCAATGATGCCTTATGGGCATATAGAACCGCCTTCAAGACAACGATTGGCACCACTCCCTACAAGTTGGTCTATGGCAAGTCTTGCCATCTTCCGGTAGAGATGGAGCATAGAGCTTATTGGGCCATTAAGTGGCTAAATTTTGATCTCAAGGTGGCGGGAGAAAAGAGATTGCTTGAATTGAATGCCCTCGAGGACATCCGGTTGGACGCTTATGAGAATGCCCGGATCTACAAAGAGAGAACCAAAAGATGGCATGACAAGAGGATCATCCCCAAGGAGTTGAGTGAAGGAGATCTTGTCCTTCTCTTCAACTCAAGGCTAAGGCTCTTTCCCGGAAAGCTTAAATCAAGATGGACCGGGCCATATGTGGTGAAGAAGATCTTTTCCCATGGAGCCATTGAGATAGGAGGGGAACATTGTGGGAACTTTAAGGTGAATGGGCACCGGTTGAAGAAGTATATCCCGGGAGCTCCGGTGGAGATAATTACCCCACTTCACCTTGAGTAGACGCCCCCGAGTTTGGTCAAGCTAATGACCTTAAAAAGAAGCGCTTGGTGGGAGGCAACCCATTGGTAACATTTTTCTTTTCTTGATTTGCTTTTGTTTTTAGATTTTTCTATCTTTGTGTGTGTTTTGTCTACTTTGTGTGTGTGCTAGAACATTAGTGGCATTGGAGGCCTTGCTTGACATAGGAATGATGATGATGAAACCCTCATAAATTATGGGTGGAGCGGACGCGGAACTTGGACGGCTAGCGGTGCCTAGCGCGGGTCCCGAAGCTTTGATGGATGTTTAGAGCTCTCTACCATGGTTGATAGGATCATCAAACGTCAATTCACTATTGAGCAATCCCAAATACCGTAACAAACCATTCTTACATTGTGAGAACCTTCTTTCACTCTTTTTACTTGTATACCACATTGGGGACAATGTGTTTCTAAGTATGGGGTGGGGTTTGCATGATCCTTTGCATGATGAGCATCTAGGATAGTTTAAAATCTTCACATGTCTTGCATTGTACATACTTAAATCGAAAATCCCATAAAAATTCAGAAAATTTAAAAAAATTTTTTGTGCTTTCTAGGTTTGGATATGATCCTAATGATGAATCTTGTCTTGTGAATTGGCTATAGATGGCCTCATGTGTTAGGATTAATGAACGCATATGTGGACTTGAACTACTTCTCTTGAAATTCTATGAATGATTTGTGACCATGATGTTTGCCTAGAAAGGATTGAGTAGTGAAGATCGAAATTACATGATAGTTCTTGCATACCATCTAGGAATGAATGAGGCAATTCAATCTTTCTCTACTTCTCATCTTAATCATGATTGCTTGAGCACCTCAATTGAGATGAATTTGACCTCTTTTAACCCATCCGGGAATAGGAGCATGCTAGTGTGTTGATGTGTGTGAAAAGCAAGTGTGAGGTGAAGTTGTTGATGAAAAGTACACCATGCATAAAATGCTGAATTTGTTGTGAAAAGTGTAGCCAATAATATAGGTTTGGGGACATCGGTTTAAATGACAAGTAAGTCGGTACACTTCACATAATCGGGTGTTGGTGCCTTGCCAAAGTCAAATGAACCAATAGTCCTAACGAGCTTTGGTATGTGTGCCCGGTGTGGATGCACCTCGAAAACTAAGAAAAAGCCCGAGGACGGCTAATCACCAAGGTTTCGGCTTTTGTACACCAATGCTATTGTCTCAAAAACAAGTCAAAGAAAAAGAAAAGAAAGAAAAGATAGAGGAAAATATACACTTGAGGGAAGTTGATCGAGGACAAGGATGTGGAGTTAGTTCCATTCCCGGATTAGCATCACATAATCTAGAAATCCCCACCCAATCACTACATTTCTTGGCCCTTTTATCTCACAAGACCTTATGACCTATTTGCATGTTTGTAAGACTTAGTGATTTAGATTGGATGTACTCTTGACCTTCTTGACTTCTTCATCTTGACATTTCATGCACACTTTTGAGTTAAGTACAATTGTCTTTCCATGCTTTCATTTATTTGATGCATGATTGCTTGTCCTTTGCCATGAAACATGACTTTGAAGGTGATCCAAAAATAGAAGCACAAACCCAAAAAGATTTTGCCATTTTTCTACATATATAAATCATGTCATCTCTTAGTCTATAGTTGAGAATTTGCTCGAGGACGAGCAAACCTTAAGTATGGGGTATTTTGATAACACGATTTATGACTTAGTTTTAGGTAACATTTAGATAGATTTTTCACTCATTCATGCATGGTTTAGCACTAGTTCACGACGTTTTGCACTCAATTCATGTATTTTGCCGAGATAGACGTCTACACGGACTTGTGCGTGTTTTATAGGTATTTCGGGAGATTTAGGAGCAAAACAATACGTTTGAGGATCGTTCATCTAGATGACACACCCTCGGACTCATTAGGACACAAGCTAAAGGCTAAGGAGGACTCATGGAGCCTTGCCAACACTTGCCATGCACCAAACCACAGCTTAATGATCCAAAGCAAAGTTTCTGCACAGAATCACGGTTCTCTGACACTCCACGGCCGTGGAATCAACCGTGGATTTTTCCAGATTCTTGTGACAGCTGTGCCACGACTCTCACGGCCAGCTCATGCAAGTTTGTTATAAAAGTGGTCCTTCATGGGCTGTGAGAGGCAGCTTGGAGCAGCTCATCCATTATCCATTTTCTCTCTAACAAGAAATATTCTCTCAACAAGAAGTTTTTCTAGGAAGGAAAGTGTCAAAAAGAGAAGAAGAAGAGCTCCATTGAAGAGGAGGAGAAGAACACACACCATCACCACACTTGATAGTTTTGTAGTGAAGGATTCCGGATTTTATTTCTAAGAGTTGTATGAATCATTGAACCTTCCTTTGGAAGGATTGTAAGTTGCTCTAATTCTATTTTCAGCTTGGTTTTGTTTTAAGTTCACTTGTTCATCTCTTTTCCTTCATTATCTTGCAATGGATGTTATGATTTTATGTTTGTTTGTTTCGATTTCTATTATGAATGTTGTAGGCTAAATTGATGTGGTTCTAGGGTAAGGAAAGGATGGTTATGGCTAGGGCTATGATAGGACGGACTTAGATTTACCTTTGGATGACTTGTGTTTATGAACGTAGCTGCTGTTAGAAATCACGGGTAGTTCTTGTCAGACCACGGCCGTGGTTTAGGTAGAACAAACCGTGATTTTCCCTGGTTCGAAGGATCTTGCCTTAGATCTATAGAATGTTGAAATCCTAAGTGTTTGTTGAGTTTAATCTACCCTAGGGTAACCTAGTGTTAGTAACTAAGTGTTAGGAGAGACTTACCCGGTAATCCTTGCCCTTAGATTCTAAAGATAGCAAACCTTAGGTAGTGGTGAGCCTAATAAGCCGCCATTGGATTAGATGTGCTAGGATAGTTGTTTAGGACTTTCCTTTCCAAGACCTACCCGGTAAGGATAGGTTAGACCCCTAATTAACAATCTAGTTTGTGTAGAATTCCTATCCTTAGGTTCTTAGAGACTTACCCGGTAATGAGACCTTAGGAGTGGACTAGTTGGATCATGAGACCTACCCGGTAATTGATCCCAATTTAAGAAACACTTAATCCCAACATATCATAGTTAATCCAAGGAATGAATAGATAACTTGAGTCCTATGCCATAACCGGAACTTCCAACCCCTAGAATCCGTCTTTTCTTTCTTTGATCATTATCTTGTTTAGCTTGTTTATTTGTGTTGATTCTTAGTTTAGTTTGATTGTTTACTTTGCATGAATTGTGATCTTTGATTGATCATCAAAAACCAACCAAAAACATTTGAGATTTTCTTTTCTTTATTTCCTTCTTTTCTTTCAACCTAGATCTTTACTAAATTCAATCACCATTCGAATCAATTTCACCTTAGTCTTTGTGTTCGACCTCGGAATACTAACCCTTCTACAAACGTCCCGTACACTGCGGGTTTCGCTAGGTAGTTAGGAATTAGTTTGAGTTATAAATTTAAAACCCATTTGCGCATCACGATCTTAGCGTAACATCCTGCATGCTCCTCTCTGTTTTGAGAGTATGCCACGATATCGTCTATGAAGACCACCACAAACTGATCCAGGAAGTCGATGAATATGTTGTTCATCAACTCCATGAAGACCGTTGGGGCATTCGTAATCCCAAATGGCATCACTACAAACTCGTAGTGTCCATATCGGGTC
This sequence comes from Fagopyrum homotropicum, assembly GCA_033239125.1. Lineage (NCBI taxonomy): Eukaryota > Viridiplantae > Streptophyta > Magnoliopsida > Caryophyllales > Polygonaceae > Fagopyrum > Fagopyrum homotropicum. The sequence continues at coordinate 91,179,817 of BSWB01000003.1, read as the reverse complement.
CGAAATGCCATCTTGTGCACATCCTACTCTCTCACCCTCAGTTGGTGATATCCTAAGCGCAGATCAATCCTGGAGAACGCAATCAATCCCTGAAGCTGATCAAATAAATCGTCATACAGGGTAGTGGATACTTGTTCTCGATGGTCACCTTGTTCAGCTCTCTATAGTCGATGCACAATCTCAACAATCCGTCCTTCTTCCGCACGAAGAGGACAGGTTCTGCCCACGGGGATACGCTAGGGCGGATGAAGCCCTTCTAAACCAACTCTTCGAGTTGCTTCTTTAGCTCCAACATCTTGATAGGCGCCATACAATATGGGCCTTCGAGATCGGTCTCGTACTATGCTCCAACTCGATGCTGAAGTCCACACTCCTCTGAGGCGGCAAACTAGACGGCTCAGGAAATAAATCTGTAAACTCACACACAATTGGAATATCCTCCAATGTTGGACTCTCCCCGTCCTTCATGGCATAACACCAGAAGGCATCACATCCCTGTGCTATCAATCTCGTTGCTCGTACTACACTGATAACAGAACCCGTCTTTCCAAGGTCCCAACCTTGGAAGACCTCTATTTGACCTAAGTCGGTAGAGACTGTCACAGTCCTCTTACCTATATCTAATACATCACGATGTCTACGCATCCAATCTATACCCAAAATGACTTCCTCATGCACCAATGACATGACAAAGAAGTCTACAAGCAGCACACGAGTCCCTACAGAAATGGGACAATCACGTATCTCACGGGTACCTCTGACCCTACTACCGTCAGGTAACCCTATAATAAAGGGTATCCCCTCTATCGTAGCTAAACCCAAACGCTCAACACATACATAAAAAATAAATGAGTGCGTAGCACCCGTATCAAATAAAACTCTAACAACTAAACCATGAATCAGAATGGTACTTGTAGCAGCCGGTGTAGTTGGCTCCGTTGCACTCCTCAACTCATAAACTCTACCCTGAGCTCCTCTAGTGTTAGTGGTACTCCCACCACGACCTCTATCTCTACTCAATCCGGGAGCAGATCCCTGAGTAGAAGGAAAATCTAGGACTCTCCGTTGTCCTTGTGTTTGTTGCTGAGGTGGCCTCAATCCACCTTCTGCCATGCTAGTAGGGGAAGAACCCTACTGCGATGTAACTCCACCTTGCCTATAGAAGGCAACTCTATGACCTGGTCTGCCACAAGTGAAGCAAGCCACTGGCAGTCTCGTACATTCTAGGCGTAGGTGTCCAGGATCACCACAATTAAAGCACTATTGTCCCTTCTCGGCAACCGGTGTAGATGAGGTGTTTGGCGTCTCTGGCTCCGCCCAGAACCTGAAGCTCCACAAACGCCACTGGTCTGCCCAGTCTGCTGTCTCTTCCCAAATCGTTCCGTGTGAGAAGTCCTCCTCTGACTGGCCCGATAACCGGTGCTGATAATTTTTCAAGGACTCACAATGAAATCCCGCCATGTAAGAGGGTGTACCATCCCTCAGCCGGCGAGAGAATAAATACACGTGCATGTCCTCAGAAGGTGCGGTTGGACCCAGTAATGCCAACTCGTTTAGAAGCGGCTACTATCGGCACATCGTCAAAGCTTGCCTCCGAAAAGTCTTGCAGTTTCTCCCTCCTTAGTGAGGTAGGGCATAAACGCTCTTTGAGCATGCTCCTCATCTCGTCATAACTAGTGGCTCGGGCCGGCATAGTCCTACACCACTAATGTGCTAGGTCACGGAATAGAGTCTCAACTAACTCTATCCGTTTGTCCTCTTGGCATCTGATAGACTCAAGAGTTGAGTCTACATGCCCGATCTAAAACTTCGTCTCCAATCCCACCTTCCTAGAGAAAGGTGGTACTCCCAGCTGATGGAATGCCTTCAACCAAGTATCTGGTTGAGGCCCTCTATATTCCTCTGGAGCTCTAATAGTCTCAGCAGCACGTGTCGGCATAACTAACACCTGAGTAGCTCCCTGGGACATCTCAGAAGATCCCTCTTGTGCTGGAAGATCCAGGGCACGTCTACCTACTCTGGCAACCTCCTCCACTCGCTTGATGTACGCACAGAACTGTAGTCCTTCATAGAGTCACAATCCGAGTCATCTGACTGGAGTTGTTGTGACCGTTGTCTCCCAGATCCACCACTCATAGTCTCAGGAACGACGCTCTCATTAATCTCCTCATGAACATCCTCCGCCACTGGTGGCTCAGCGTTGGGAATTGGTCTTTGTCTTATCACTCCCGGAGGAAGAAGTGGTCTGCCTCTTACTCTAGTCCGAGCCGTCTACGGGGAATGCACACCTAACTTATAAGGCTTTATATATGTCATATGTATATGTGTATATATATATAACACATCCACAAATAATCCATGATACATATATATACATATCTATACTATTGAGATCCACGGCAGACGTGACGACTTCCCGTACATTCTATCCCAAAACACTGTATACACAATTTCAAAACCAAAATCCTTTTTAAAATGTCAGACCCCTTTCGGGTTTTGTTTATTTATCTATCCGGCCTTTATTGCAGGTTGCAAGTGCCATTATTGTCAACCTAAGGCTCGATACCAACTCTGTCATACCCCAAATCCGCGGGATTCGGGGCTTCACATTGGGCTAGGATCTCACAGTGGATCTTGACCCTAGCTTGACAACAAGTTCACTGAACCTTACAACAAGGCACCGAAAGATATAAAAACGAATACATAAAACGGTACAACTGTATAGCAAAAGAGTATACAAAACCATAGCCGAGTGTAAAACCAAAACAACAATAACAACAACAACAACAACAACATGTACAAACATCCCCAAAAGTTCATGCAACACCTATGTACGGAAGTCCTCGGCTAGTCACCCTTCTGGATCACTCTGCAGTCCTCCTACCCGCAAAGCATCTACAACACGGCATAAAACCGTTAGCTAACCATTCATATATAAGATATAGCATAAGCACAAGCACAATTCATAGAATCATAAACACATAATCATGTTGTCACACATTACCCGTTTTAATCATCTTTTTATATATAAGCTCATACACTCAAATCGTGTATATATATAGATATATGAAACTATGTGACACGAGAAACATATCATCCTTGCCTCTGGGTGCTATAGCCAGCTGGAATAGTATCGGCGCACTTCCCGTGTACCCTATGGGAGTGGTGAAGTGCCCATCCCGTATAGCAAACTGGCCTGACTTCAGAGAACCTTCTAGACTCCTTACAAGATGAAAGGGAAAGGTTATCATTGTCACTGCAAGGGGGATATCAATAAAACATAGGTCGGTAATAATCGATATCGTATGCTATCAAGCATATAACACACACCACTCATGCATACACCCAATATAAGGATGGTAGCTAAGTAAGTCCTACGGACTTACCTCAACCTCTAATACTCTCAACCACGAGCAACCTTAATCCAAATAACAACACTGCCTAATAACAAGGCACAAAGGTATATCAAATCTCCTATTCATCAAAGGGGTCACACCTAGACCTAAGGGATCCATAAGGATCATAACCAACTTAAAAGCCTCACAACCTACTAATCCTTAAATCCATAACCGGCACATATCGATATTATCAACATCATCATCCTAACCTCATACACATGCCTAGTATTCTACTAAACACTCACACTAGGAAAGGAAAGAGTCCATTGCATCCTAGGCAAGCCCTGGATAAGACGCACATGCGTGACAAAGAAGAAGCAGGAGCTGAACACAGGGAGGCGCAGGGGCGGCAGCTCCACAAGCAGGGGCGGCGGCGGCACACCAGGTGCAGGGGCGGTCCAGAAGTGGCGCAGGGGCGGCTAGACAGTAGTGAGCTTGTCTTCGACTTCTCTTCAACCCTTCACTTGCCTCTCTTCACTTCTTCATTATCCAATAACCATACACATACATATATATACATATAGACATCAACACATGCCTAGGAAGCTCATCACAAGATCAAACTTGTGGAAATCTAGGCTAAGAAGGAACAAAGGAAGAAAGAAAGAAGAGGAAGATGAAGAGCTTACCAATCTGAGCCCTAATAGAGGAAGAAACCTCACACCACAACCATGGTTTGCTCTTTCAACAGCACAACAAGATCCATCAACATCATCATCAACCAAAGCCACACAAAACTCTCTTCAAAACAAGAAGAAATCAAGAAGAAGATCCAAAGAAGGAGAAGGGAAGAAGAAGATCGTAAGGAGAGGAGATGGAGCTGGAAGAAGATGAGAAACCCTCCTCCAGAAGCAAAGTAATGGCTTATATAGGAAGTCATCCAAAAGGACGGGTCAAGGTCAACAACGTTGGCTGCAACCCACCAGAATCCGCAGGGGCGGACCCAGGTGGCGCAAGGGCGGCTCAGATGGCCCGCAAGGGCGGCTTAGGCAGGGCTCAACACCCGCGTCTCAACTGAGGCACAGGCGTGGGATCTCTAAAAGACTAAGGCTCTTACAGTTCTTGTCTCGTGTTTATGATTTGAATAGAAACTAAGAAAGCTAGTATCATATAGTAGTGTGGTTATGGCCCAAAGGATTATCATCCTATTTGTGATGTAATTGTCCAAGTTATGGTGATATTGGACAGTATAAGCAAATAGCAAACACCATGGCATTCTTATGTTGTCTAGTATCATCATAATTGTGAACCAAGCTTAATAAACTTGCATATAGCAAACACCATGTTATGAATACTAGTTGACATAAATTCATATGTAGTGAGTCTTGTGACAAAGCTCACCTAAGTACACATGCTACCTTCATATTTTCCTTTACTGATTGAACATAACTTACTTGAGCATGCTACTAGCTATGGTTTGGGAGTTAAAACCCCAAACCTAGTGTTTTCTCCATACTTGATACTTGATTATGTTATTTCCTTACTTGTTATCCCAAACCCAAAGATTTGATCCTTTGATCACCCCTTTCGCTTTCTTTTACACATTTGAACTTTGTTAATTGAACTTGAAACACTTCAAACTATATATAGTTGTCTGGGAAAACAACCTTGATGAAAACATCATATTCTCACATTGAAAATGGACGTGCACTTGTGGTAATATGTGATAATTGAAATGTCTCTTCACTTCACATTAATCTTCTTTGTTTTCTGAAGTTCATGGTCATTGTCAATGTAGCATACAATCAAACGTCAAGCTAGAATTCCACAAGGATTCTAGTAAAGTGTTTTGGTTATTCAATCAAAGATGCATAAACATGAAAAAGTAAACAAAAAGGGTGATCTATAATGAATAAAGTATCAGGGGATAACAAACCACAAAAGTATCAAATCTCAAATAACAAAGTTTTGAATCAAATATGATAAGAAACTAGGCTTAGGGGTTAATCCTCTGAAACCAATACTTGTTACCTTATTGTCGTGCTGAAACTCAAACAACGAAGGAGACTATTCATATAGGTTTGCTCATCTAAGCATCTTAATCCTCTTTTTAAGCTAATAGGACAACTTATTTAAATTAGATCGTGTCATGATCATGCTACAATCCAATTAATCAATCTTAAGTCACCAATATGATCATACTAAACAATATAAAGCATCACATGGAATTTTCTATTTTCCACACATTAGTATGTCATATAATGGATGAATAACGCAAATAGAGTATGATCAAGCTTTTGTCCCCAAATCCACTCTTTTCTAACATTCTAAGGATCCATATAATGCATATTCAACCTCATATCACCTTTATGTCTCAATTTAGAAGATCAATCTAACAACTAATCACTCAATCATGGTAGAATTTAATTCTTTAACAAGTAGATCTAGATTAGTAAATAAACATATGAGATAAAACCAACATGAGAGATCAATATATTCAGATTTCTGTCACACCTAGATGCTAGAATTCATGTTCAAGTTCTCTTCATATCATGAATCAATACTCAAACAAACAAAATGAGCATGATTTGGGTTTTCACCCCAAACCTGAAAAGGGAACTCATCAGCCATCATGAGATCAAACTCAAAAGCACTAAACATTATAGTCATAGATAGAAATTGGAGAAACTAATATGAAATTTGCAAGACAAATGGACGAATTTGGAGTTACTAATAAAAAGTTATGAAAGTTTGAAGTTGAAGCTTGAAGAGAAAGTTGAAGTAGACGAAGAACACCAAAAATCTCTCTAAGTTGATTTTGCATTCAATCTCAAAACTAATGGAAATTATTTAAGATATGAGAAATATGATATTTGATTATGTCTAGTTTGCATCCATTGATCTTATATAAGAGTTTAGGAAGTGGTCCCCTCTTAAAGGAACCAAATAGGACGTTGGAAAGATGTTTCTAAAGAAGCTGATGGAAACCCCGACCATAAACTCGACCAGACACAACATACACTTTGCTTGAGTTTTCAAAACTCGACCAAAGTGAACATGTTTCCTTCCTTAGCTTTTGTTTGTCCGGTTCTTCTTGGTTCATCATTGGGTTACTCAGGTTCCATGCTAGTCTCGTAAGGGATATGAGATCGACATTAGGATGCTTGAGACTTGATTGAGGACTTTCCTTGGGATCAAATGCTTATTTTCTTGTTGACTCTTCTTCCATTTGCACTAGGAAGATGGGTTTGATGATGCTTGGATCCAATGTATGACTTCATTTCTTCTTTTTTGCTTCTATTAAGGCTCACTTACCTACAAAGAAACATGAACAAGGGGGGTAAGCATCTATTTGACATTTTAAACTTCAGATAAGATATAAATATCTAAACCATTAAAAATTAAGACAAACACACATGAAAACACATCTAAGAACATAGCATGAAAACATGCTATCATTTTCTCTTCTACTTGTTCATTTCATCTTCATTTGTCATCTCTTCCATTGTTGACCAATGTTTAATTTTGTGTGTTTGTTCGCTCCAAAGGGTATGTGCAAGCTTTAAATTTATAATCAAGAACAAAAGCAATTAAGCAAACCTACAGTGTACAGATCGATCGTAGTAAAAGCAAGAATTCTAGGGTCGAACTCAGGGATTTGGTGAAATTAATGTTAGAATAAGTAATCTACCAAGGAAAGATGCAACTATTGACAAGCAAAAGACAAAAACTTGATTTTGTATAAAGATTTGGGAAAAAGGATTCTAAGGATCAAGGAATCCGATTGTTGTTTTCGATTAAATACTTCTAAAGATTATATAGACAAAGTTAGGGTTGCTAAGGTTGTGTTCTAAAATGGTATGATGTACGGTGAAGTCTCCACCACCCATGCTCAAACCCAAAGGCTCTAAATAAAGGATGTTGAGTCTCGATAAGATAGATGGTCTAAGGGAAGGATAATATTCTCAAAACCAATCACAAAACCCAAGGGAATCAGATTAACTCACGAAGGTAAGGGTTTTTGCACACTCAAGCTTAATAGAGGGTTTTGAATCCTCTATTACCTAGATCTTGTAATCGTTGGCAACCAAGGAAGGGAATCACGGGGTAAGTCTCTTCCCAGACTCGGATATAGGTTAGAAAGGTTCACCAAGGCTATGGTTTAAGAAATCTTTAACCAAAGATTAAGGATAAAGCAAGATAGGTACGACAAAAGGAAAATCGGGTTGTTCATCCCTAGAAATCGGTCGATTTACTCAATGAAGACACCGATTTTTGTCTTTTGCGATTGCTAATCTCAACTCTCAGGGTCCAATCTGTTTGTGAAGGTCATTCTATCATCATTTCAACCACAATCTTCAACCAATCATCCTAGAATCACAAGGTTTTTAGACAATAATACACATTATAAAAATCAAAAGAGATATTAAATAAAAAAAGTACAGAACTTTGAGAAAACTTTGAATCTCAAATAAAAACCAAACCAAGAACGTATGAACAATGTTTAAATCTTCAAAACTTAAAGAAAAAATCAATAACAAACTTTAAATCACGAGCACAAAGACTGAATATAGAATCAAACTCACAAACTTCCTAGAACTCTGTTCTTGGACTCAAACTCCAAAACTTCTTTCGATGTTCAACTCCAAATGCTCTCCTCAATGCCTTTGATTGTATACTTTGTGGTATTGGATGATTCTGAAGGTGGTGAGACGTCCTCCTTTTATAGGGTATGAGACGTGATCTTATGGTTACAATCCTACAACCAATCGGATTATACAAGATAAAACTCGGATGATCTCTAAGGGAAATCGACTGATCTTTATATATATTGACCCGATTTTTGCTTCTGATCTTGTGATATCTTTTAGTTCCGACTTCTATCTTCTCTTGTAATCTTTTCTCATATCTTCTTCTATCTTTTAGCTCTCTTCCTGATCCTTAATGATGTCATGCTCCATAATGCTCCATTTTCACACCAAATCTCCACCTTTTACCTACAGTTTCACAAATAAAAGTGTGTAGACCTCGAAATATATATGTATATAGACTAAAAGTCATACAATCTTCATCAAATGTATGTAAAACTGAGGTGATAAACTCGTATAATGCATGAATATGATGGTATATAATTGATGTTGTCAAAATACCCCATACTTGCCTCTTGCTTGTCCCCAAGCAAGGTTCAAAATTAGAATGCAAGATGATATGGATTATATAATGTTTAAAACAAAAAACCCTTTTTTGTAATGTGCTTCTTAATAATGGATCACTCTCATCATGATTTGAAAGACAATGTATGAATCAGTATAATCATAACATGAAAGGGCAAACATACTTTATCCAAATAATTAACATGAAAGGTATGGTATAAAATGTATAGATAATCATAAGAAAACTAAATCTAGACCATATAAGCCTTAAACATGTGCACAAAGGTCTCAAGGACTTTCAAATATAAAGGCCAAAGAAACGTGTCGAAGGGGTGGGAAGATATAAAGGATATGTGGTGATAAATTCCGGGAATAAGGAATAAAACTTCACAATTTTTGAAATCTTTTGCAACCACCAAAAATAGCACTTCACTTTGCATTTTGCAACTTTTTACTTTTTGACTTTTTGAGAACATGGACAGAGGTGCACAATAACCGAAGCCTAAGAACTCAGCAATTCTCAATTTCTCGAGATGCCTCAAACCGTAATGCACATACTATGACTCGTTAGGATATCGCTCAATTTGACTTTGGCAAGACACAAACACCCGGTTGTGTGCATGGTGCCGAGTTACTCATCATCTTGATTGATGTTCCCAAACCTATTTTTCTATACTTTAACACATTTCCCTTCCGCAACTACTTTACAACACATCACACCTCACACTAGCATGCTTTCTAATTCCCGGAAAAGGTAAAGGGAAAGCAATAATACATATGAGGTGTTTTAACGTGGATAAGAAGAAGAAGAAGAGAAATATCGAAGCGCCTTAATCATTCCAATATAATGTATAAGAACTTATTGGTTGGTTTCGATTATTATTCCTTAATTTCATCAAAACATCAAATAGCATACAATTTACATATAATTTTCAAATAAAGGATAAATGCCCATAAATGCCATAACTAAATCTTAGCATACAAGACATCTTTTGCCATTTTTACAAACACAATTGTCATCATTCAGTTCATATCCTTTTTTAGAAGCACATAATTTTTGTAAATTTTTGATTTTTTGGTTTTTTTGATAAAGGATGAAATGCAATGCAAATGTATAAAAGAAACGTGTGACAAGAGTTATTACAAACCCGAAATCCAAAAATACAAATGCAATGAAAATAGACGTTTGACAAGATGATAAAAGATTGTAAGTACCTCCACCCCATACTTAAATCTCACATTGTCCCCAATGTGAAAACTCAAGTATAAAATGGAGAAAAATACCTACAATGTAAAAGATGAGTTTCTCAATCCTGCGGTGGTGGTGGTGGATAAAGATACATCGGAGCTGCAGGGTCGTAGAAGTTACCAAATGTATGATAGTATAGGTCATTCCATTGACCATCGTAGGAGGAATGGCGGCCCCGCACCTCGGTCCGGAAGTCTCGAAACTCCCTCGTCAATGTGGTAATTTGTGCACTAGGTCGGTGTCGTCGTCCCGTCGTTGAGTCCGACGTCGACGTGAGAATGACCGTCAAGGTGGTCTAGTTGGCACCGGAGGGAAAAAGGGGTCGACCTCAACCATGTGCTCATCATCCGTGGCCTCGTCATCAACTTGTCTACTCGGTCCCGCCTCATGATCGGTATCTACGACCTCGGTGTCTCCTCCATCTCCTAACTCGAGCATGCCTCCCGTTGGGGCCTGTGTATCGGTGGGATAGCCCTCAGTGGCGCCTCCTAAATCCTCAGCTAGATCAGTCTCAGCATCTACAACCTCATCCTTAGTGAACTCCTCATTACTGAAGTGCTCAAATCCTTCCTTCTAGTAGTAAACATCCTTAAACGTGTAGCATGACTTCCACATAATTTCATTGGGCTGTCTATCCCAAGGCATAGCAACATGTGGCTAACATCTCCCTCTTGGAACTATAACGCCTCTAGAAACTAATCTTTGAATGTCCAATGGTTGTGCCTCTACAGCAAGAGTGCACGCCGAAATGTCGGCTCCTAATGCCTTGGCCACGTAGGTCATAAGACCTCCAACCAAGATGTGGCCGCCGGATTTGTTGAAAATCTTTTCCAAATAATCCGACAACATAGTGGCGTGATCCGGAATTGTACCCTCAGACATGCAATAAATAATAAAGAGTCCGTTTGCTTGTACATTCTGTGGAGTTTCAATTCTTGCAAACTTCGACTCGCTCAAGATCCGATGAGCTATCTTAAAGGTGAGGTTGTAGATACTCTTTTCCTTAGAGTTTTCGGGTCGCCATCTGTCACCTTCGACATGTCCAACTGAAATCCTTTCCTAAAACTCATTGGCATTAACTCCCCGAGGTAAAGTGTCTACATGTGAGACTGGAAAGCCAAAGAAATTCCCAAACATTCCAATATTGAAGTTGTAATTTTTGTTCATCAGCCTAAAGGTCACATTCCTTGTGTTCGGGTCATGTGAAATTGAACTAAGGAATTCTAAAGTGATTTCATTATAGGCATTCTCCCTAATTTGAACAAACTCCTTCAATCCAGTTTTCTCAATGATCCAATCAATGTCTTCCCTAATATGCAGTGCATTCAGTTCATCTAACTCAATATAACAAGGGGTAATAATAGAGTGAGCGAGAAGACGTTAATAGTTGCGTTTCTACTTATCTTGGATGACGGGAAGGCTTGGAGTAGGTGGTGGAGGTGCTTGAGGAGTTTGGAATAAAGATCCCCTACAAGTGAATAAAATTTCGGCTTGATCGACGCAGTCTTTCCATTGAAACTGAGCAAAATCGGGATGTTCTTCAGGTTAGATCAACCGATTTTCCTAGGGATAGGTCGATTTTTTTCTGTATCGATCGATCGATCAATTATGCAGCAGTTTGTTCAAATCAACAGCACCAATACACTCAACATACAATTTCTAAACCTTTTAACTCAGCAAATTCAGCAAACAACCGCTTCAAAAGAACGGATCTGAGAGTATTAAAAACTTAGGGTTTCCAAACTCAAAACCTGAAAGCCGAGTGCTTCGTTGTTTTACCAAGCTGGGTGATGCCGCAATCTTCTTTATCTTCTCGAGAGCTACGGGTTTAGCTCAAGAACGAGCGAAAATGCTTAGGGAATGAAGACTTGAGAGTGTGGGATGCTTAGTTGGCCGTTATTGGAGGAGAAATGAGAGTGAGAGTGAGGGTTTGTGAGGAAGAAGAAGAAGAAGAAATAAGGGCTTTTATACCTTCGGAGTTTTCAGAAGAAAATCGACTGATTTTTAGCAAATCGATTTTTTTACCGGTCCGATCTTAGTGTATTTCTTCATGAACTGTCAAAACTCGGTCGATTTGTCCTATGATCTGATTTTTCATCCGATTCCAAGCTACGACTTTTGCCAAATCGACACAATTAATTAATTTAATTTCTACAGATCGGACGATCTCTTTGTAAAATCACCCGATTTTTCCTTTTTTCTTCTTTAATGAACTTTTGTTGATCACTTCTTCCAAAATCCCGATCATAACTTCCTTCCTTGTGGTTTGTACCTATTTTCTGTCATCACAACACGAGAAAACCCTGAGCGTACCAACAAAAAGAAAAGAAAACTAATCTACTCTATTCTAAGAAAAAGAAAAAGAAAAAGGGACATAGAATTACCTTGGGTTGCCTCCCAAGAATGCTTGATTTAAGGTCGCTAGCTGGACCAATCTCCATCTATGAATACTCAAGAAGAGTAGGAGCTATGTCCTCTACCGGCAGTTCCGACATATATTTCTTCAAACGGTGGTCGTTGACCTTGAAACGAGTGTCGTTCCTGGTATAACTGACGCCCCGGTGCAAATAAAAATTAGAGGGCCCTTAATGTATATAAACTTTTTTTTAATTAATATTTAAAAAATACCTAAATTTTAAATTAGGCCCCATGGAGAAGTGAACAACATTGGTGGGATTTTATTTTTATTTAACTCATTTTTTTAAGACTAAAAATCAGCACATTTTAAGAGGAAACATGGATTGTGGGTTAGTTTTTTAGTGTTATTGGACCATTTTGGGATTGTTTTATCTATAAAACATATAATACAGATACATACCTACATTTTAAATTGGGCCCCATAGAGAAATGGGCCCAGAGCGGAAGCCCCTTTTGTCCCCCCCCCATCCCGGGCCGGACATGCTTGAAACTTCCCATTTTCTCACTCCTTATGTCAACTGCACCATGAGGATAGATATGTTTGATTAGAAAAGGTCCAGACTAACGGGATTTGAGTTTACCTGGAAATAGACAAAGTCTTGAGTTGAAAAGAAGGACGAGATCTCCGTCTTTCAGTTCCTTCGGAACGATATGCTTATCGTGCCATTTTGTCCTTTCTTTATAGATCATCGCATTCTCGTATGCGTTAAGACGGAGCTCTTCAAGCTCATTGATGTCCATGAGGCGTTTCTCTCCAGCCTCTTTCAAATCAAAATTATGCCATTTAATTGCTCAGTGTGCTTTGTGTTCTAACTCCACCGGAAGATAGCAAGACTTTCCATAGACGAGATTGTATGGTGTTGTTCCTATGAGAGTCTTGAAAGCGGTTTTGTACGCCCAAAGTGCATCATTCAATTTGAGTGACCAATCCTTCCTTGTTCTAGAAACAGTCTTCTCTAGAATGCTCTTGATTTATCTATTCGAGATCTCCACTTGTCCGCTTGTTTAAGGAAGGTGGTAATCTTGTGGGTAACCCCATACTTGGACAATAGAGTTTTAAACTTATGGGTTATGAAGTGCGTCCCTCGGTCACTAATGATGATTTGGGGCGTCCCAAATTGTGGGAAGATCGTTCTATTAAAGAACTTCACTACCACCATGGCATCATTAGTGGGAGAAGCGATTGCTTCGACCCATCTAGAAACATAATCCACAGCTAGAAGTATGTATTGGTTTCCACAAGATGGTGGGAAAGGTCCCATGAAGTCTACTCCCCCATACGTTAAAGATTTCAACCTCTTGAATGTTGTTGAGAGGCATTTCGTTCCTTCTTGATATATTTCCTATTCTTTGACAAGCATCACAAGCAACAACAAAATTCTGCACATCTTTAAATAGAGTTGGCCAAAGGAAACCGGATTATAATACCTTAGCGTTAGTTTTGTCAGAACTAGCGTGTCCATCGCAAGGGAGTGAATGACAATGGCAGATAACACTTTCAACTTCATCTTCTAGAATGCATCTTCTAATCATTCCGGCCGGACCTCTCTTGAAAAGGAGAGGTCCATTCTAGTAGTATTGTTTGACTTCTTTGAAGAACTTCTTTCGTAGAGCATATGATACTCCTAGAGATATTTCGTTGCAAACCAAGTAATTAACAAAATCAGCAAACCAAGGTTCGTTACCTCCTGCGATTTGTTGAAGACATTCCTCGATTTCATGGAGTTGCTCATCCGGAAAGGAGTCATTTATGGGTAAATCGTCCTCCTTGCTTGTGAGTTGCGGAAGTCGACTCAAATGATCCGCCACCGAATTCTTGGATCCCTTTTTGTCACGGATCTCTAGATCAAACTCTTGTAGAAGGAGAATCCATCTAATAAGCCTTGGCTTCGCGTCTTTCTTTGTGAGCAAGTAGCGGACTGCTACGTGGTCGGTGTAAACAATTACTTTCGCTCCCACAAGGTAAGAACGAAACTTCTCGAAAGCATAAACCACAACCAATAGTTCCTTCTCCTTCATAGCGTAGTTTAGTTGGGTTTCATCTAGCGTTTTGCTAGCATAATAGATGGAATATGTTCGTCCATCTTTCTTTTTCCCAAGAACAACTCATACGGCTACGTCACTAGCATCGCACATGATTTCAAAGGGGAGATTTCAATCCGGTGGCTGAATTATAGGGGCTTAGATTAACGCCTCTTTAATCGTGTAGAAAGCATCTAGACAATCCTTCGAAAACTCAAAAACCACATCTTTCATTAGTAAGTTAGTCAATGGTTTATAAATCTTAGAAAAGTCTTAAATAAAGCGTCAATAAAAACCTGCGTGACCAAGGAAACTTCTTACTCCTTTCACCGATGTGGGTGGAGGTAGCCTTTCGATGGTCTCGATCTTTGCTCTATCAACCTCAATGCCACGGATGGATACCATATGTCCTAGAACAATGCCTTCACCAACTATAAAGTGACACTTCTCCCAATTCAAGACAAGATTAGTGTCTTCACATCTTTGAAGAACTAGAGAAAGGTTAGCAAGACAATCATCAAAGGAAGAACCGTAAACAGAAAAATCATCCATAAAAACCTCCATTATATTCTCGATGTATTCGGAGAATATGGCCATCATACATCTTTGGAAGGTGGCTGAAGCATTGCAAAGTCCGAATGGCATTCTTCTATAGGCAAATGTTCCCCACGGGCATGTAAATGTGGTCTTCTCTTGATCATCGAGATGAATGAGAATCTGAAAGAAACCACTATAACCATCTAAATAGAAAAAATGGGAGTGTTGTGCTAACCTTTCAAGCATTTGATCGATGAAGGGAAGAGGGAAATGATCCTTCCTCGTTGCTACGTTCAGCTTTCGATAGTCAATGCACATCCTCCATCCCGTTACAGTTCTTGTAGGAATGAGTTCGTTCTTTTCATTGGTTACAACGGTCATTCCTCCTTTCTTTGGAACAACATGAACGGGGCTAACCCACTCGCTATCGGGGATGGGGAAGATAATTCCTGCATCAAGAAGCTTAAGAATTTCCTTCTTCACAGCCTCTTTCATGATCGGGTTTAACAGTCGTTGAGGTTCTCGTGAAGGCTTAAGGTTGTCTTCCATCAATATCTTATGCATACATAAAGAAGGTTTAATTCCAACAAGATCATCAATAGTATAACCAATAGCCTTCTTGTGTTTTCTTAGTACAGCCGATAATTTATCAAGATCATCTTTAGTCAATTTAGAACTTACAATAAACGGATAAGTGGAATTCGGTCCCAAGAAAGCATACCTTAGATGAGATGGGAGGGGTTTCAATTCTAAGATGTGAGGATCTTTAGAAGGTGTGTTATGACCTGTGGAGGAGCTTGGAGAAGAATATGGAGTCGAAGAAGGTGCGTTGTTGCAAGCAGAAATGCTTTCAATCGATTTTTGAGAAGTCATAGAAGCTACAGGAAAATCGGTCAATCTGGCCCTTGTGGTCCGATTTTTCACTCGATCTCCAGCTACAAATTTTGCAAAATTGACTGAATTAATTATTTTATCCCCACAGATCGGTCCATTTTCCTGTAGGGAACCGATTTCTTCAGCTTTTTTCGTGCATTCTTTTAGTACTTCAAATTCCATTGTGGGATCTTAATTCAAGGTTCTTAGTGCTCGAACCTCGATGTTGCATTCCTCCTCTTTCTCTTCATCTACAATAGACAAACTAATAACTTTGTCAAGAGGATCTTTGATTAGAATCGAACTTACCTCCTCTCTTGATGCTTCCTCATCATCGTAAGTGTTGTATATGTCATCTTCCGTAGCCGGCCCTTTGAGCATTGAGGGAAGATGGTATTGCACATGCTCTTACCTAAGGTTGAAGGAGAGTATTCCATTCTTGAAATCCACGACACAATCCGAAGTTGCAAGAAACGATTGTCCAAGTATGACTGGAATGGGGTGATCTACAAGAATGTCAAGAACAAAAAAATCTATAGGAATGTAAAATTTACCTAGTAAGACGGGGATGTCTTCTAGAATTTCCACAGGATGTGTGATGGATCTATCCGCCATATAAAGAGTCATATTGACGGGTTGCAGTGTTCCAAGTCCAGCCCTCTTACACAAAGCTAATGGTATAATGCTAATGCTTACTCCAAGATCACATAGAGCTTCGTATGTAACTTTTCCGATGCTAATGGGAGCACAAAAAGATCCGGGATCTCTCAATTTCTTTGGCATTTCTTCTTTTATCTTTTGGATAAGTTCGGAAGACCTTCTAGTCATCCTTACTTCTCCAATGTCCTCTAGCTTCCTTTTATTTGAAAGAATCTCTTTCAAGAACTTTCCATATGCCGGCATTCCTACAATGGCATCCATGAAAGGAATATTAATATGTAATTTGCTCATAAGGTCAACGAACTTACCGAACTCTATGTCCATCCTTTCTCTAGCACGAGACTTTGGAAAAGGTAGCAGTGCTTTATATGCTTGAGGGGGAACATAGATCGGTGTTTTTTCCTTGTTGCTTGATTTTGGCTCCTCGATCATTGGTTGCTTTCCTTTATCCACATTGTTTGGTAGCGGATCATTGGTTGTAATTCGGCTTCTTGTAGTGATTGCATTTATTTGGCCTTTGGGATTATTTTCCGTCTTTCCGGGAAGCTTCCCTTGATCCCTTTTAACTTCTCCGGCTTTGCTGAACATTTGACTTTCCAAGGCTTTTTGCGCTTTAGAAATAGAAATAATCGCACTTTCCATCCCACTCATCTTTCCGGCCAAGGCTTCGATCATTCCTTCAAGTCTATCCTTGGGTGCTGAACTCGAAGATGGTTCCTGGCTTTTCAAAGGAGTAGAAGTAGAGGAAGGGGTTAAGATCTTTTTCAGCATGAGGATAAGGGTTACCAGTACTATTTTGGTTGGATCTCCAATTGTTGTTGTAATTCCGGTTGTTGTTGTTGTTGTTGTTGTTGTTCCTATTCCCTTGATGATTCCCTTGATGATTTCCTCTTCACCGTAGCTAGCATTCTGTTTTGATGCTTGTGTTTGGTTCTTCAAAAGATCCTTCAAGGCCTTTATCTCGTTGTTGAGAGTGTTGATTTGATTTACACTATCGGTAGTAAGATTTAGTCCTTGAGTTCTTGTGTTTTGACTTCTAGTATCGGGTCCTCATTGAGAATATTTCTCGACAATTTGAGCTTGTTTTTCAACAAACTCCCAAGCGACATCAACCTTCATATCAATGAATTTTCTAGTAGAAAGGGATTGGAGTTTGAATTTGGTTTCTCCATCCAAACACTTGAAATAAATTTCCAACAGCTCCAATTTTGGAATGCCACGATGAGGGCAATCCAAAAGAAGGTCGTTGAACATTTCCCATGATTTGTACAATCTCTCATTGTCCTTCATGACAAAGGCATTAATCTTGCCTCTCAACTCCGCTGTTTTTGATGGTGGAAAGTGTAAGAGCCTTAGTCTTTGGAGCCTAGATGAGCTAGAGTGTGTCTTACCTTGACCCAGTCAGCCGCCCCTGCGCACCACCTTGGCCGCCCCTGCGTCTAGGCGCCCTTGCGCCTCAGGCTAGCCGCCCCTGCGACTCTGGCTGTGTGCAGCCGCTTTCGTTGACTCTTGACTTATGTTTTGCGGCTGGCTTCCCTTATAAGCTTCCTTAGACTGCAGAGAGGGGTTTCCTTACCTCTTTTCAGCTTCTTCTTCCTCCTCACGTCCTTCATCTTCTTCTTCTTCTCCCTTGATCTTCTCTTGCTTGTGTGAAGTAGTTCTTGAGAGGTTGGAGTTGTTTTTGGTCTTGGATGACCTTATTGATGTTGCTGTGTGTTTTTGTTGATGTGCTGAAGTGGTGAGAGGTGTGGATGCTCCTTAGTGCAACCTAGGGCTTATGTGGTAAGCCTTCCTCTTCATCTTTCTTTCTTCCTTCTCCTTTGCTTCTTATCTTTCAATTTAGCTTAGGAATCACAAGTTTAGACCTGTGTTAGATCTTTCTGGACGTTTTGATGATCATATGTTTGTATATATGCATATATATTGTTGTGGTGTGTTGAAGACGTGAAGAGAATTGAGAAAGGAGTTGAAGAGAAGTCGGGACCAACTCTCTGCACAGTAGGCCGTCCCTGCGCCTATCCTGAGCCGCACCTGCGCCTAGTGTGTAGCCCCCCTTGCGCCTCTGGTGAGCCGCCCCTATGCCTCACTGGGCTGGCTGGTGTGTTCTTGCTTCTGTTGGTGCATACCTTGTTGGTATGTCTTCCTTCCTTCCTTTCCTTTGGCCTTGGCTTAGTTGATAGCTAGGTTAGGATGGTCAGGATGAGTTGTATGTTAGAGATGTGCCTTAGGCACTTATGTTGTTGTTGAGAGTATGGTATAGGCATATACGAGCCTGTGATGATCTTTAGGTTGTAGGTTGGTTCTGGTTATGGAGACGAGTCTCCTAACCCTTTCAAGTTGTGATGTTGTGTGCCTTGCTCTTGCAGGCGTTGGTTTCTTCCCTAAGGAGAAGCCGTGACGTGGTAGAGGAAAATGTGTGTATCAAGTAACTCCATAGGACTTACTTAACGTGCAGTTGTGGATTTTATGATTGTGATGGTTGTGTGTGTTCATATGATTGTGCATTATAATCTAAACCGGACTAGGATGACCATTCATTACATTTATATGGCCCAAGTGTATTATAATGGGCGGTAACCACCGGTCTCCCCTGCAGGGTTAGGAGGAGGTGCCCTGAAGATGATCTCACAGGAGGGGATGAGTGACGGCCACCCCCATGCAAAACTCTTGTTTTACGTTGGATGGGACGGGGTTCTTGAGGCTCCTCGTGTTACAAAAGAAGTTGAATTAGTAATGGAATAACCTAATGAAAGATAATAAATGAATATGTGTAGCATTCCATGTATGAGTTATTGTGGTGTGTTTGTGCTATTACTTCATGCTTATCTATTGTTGTAGCTAACGGTGTATTCCGTGTTGTAGATGATTTGCAAGTTAAGAAGACTGCAGAGTGAGCCAGATGGTGTGACCAGCCGAGGACTTCTATACATTAGGATGCGTGGGTTGGGGATCTTTTGTGTCAGTTGATGTTGTTGTTATGGTTTTGTACTCGGCTTTGAGTTTGTAAACTCTATTGATGTATTACACAGCTTTTGATGTATTTGTTTTTACTCTACTTGTGCCTTGTTGTAAGGTCCAGTGAACTTGTTGTCAGGCTAGGGTCAGGATCCATTGTGAGATCCTAGCCCAATGTAGCATTTCGAGTCCAGCGGATTCGGGGTGTTACAGAGTTGGTATCAGAGCCTTAGGTTGACAACAATGGCACTTGCTATCTGCAATAAAGGTAGAGTGGATAAATAAACAGAATCCACATGGGGTCTGACTTTTTAAAAAAGGGGTTTGGTTTTAAAGCGAGTACAAATGTTTTGGGATAGTGTGTACAGAAGCCGTCACCCATCTGAGGATCTCGATAGTATATATATATATAGATACCTCTTATGTGATGATATGTATGCATGTGTTATTAAGTAATATATATCTATACATATGGCCTATATAGAGCCTTATACGTTAGGTGTGCATACCCCGCAGATGGCTCGGACTAGAGCTACTGCTGCAGGCAGAGGTAGAGGCAGACCACCTCTTCCTCTAGGAGGGAGGAGACATGGACCAGCTCCCGCTGCAGATCCACCACTGGTGGAGGAGGCTCATGAGGAGGTTGTTGAGTGCTTTGTTCCAACTACGAGGAGTGGTGGGTCCAGGAGATAGCAGACCTATCCAAGCCAGTCTGATGGCTCAGACCGTGTCTCCATGTGCGGATCAGAGTTCAGAGAGTATCTCAGGCAGTTTGAGGAGGCCATCAGAGCAGGTCGACGAGCCCTAGATTTACCAAGGCAAGAGGGATTATCTGAGGAATCCCATGGAGCTAATCAGGTGCTAGCTGCACCAGTTCGTGTAGTTGAGCCAACACGAGTTGTGGAGGAGACTAGAAGGCCTCGACCAGATACCTGGTTGAAGGCATTCCACCAGCAAGGAGTACCACACTTCTCTGGGGAGATCGGCCTAAAGACTGAGGTGTGGATTGGGCATGTACACTCAGGTTTAGAGTCTTTTCGCTGCCCAGAGGATAGACGGATAGAGCTAGTACAGTCTCTATTCCGTGACCTGGCACATTAGTGGTGGAGGACAGTTAGAGCACGAGTCACCACCTATGAGCAGATGAGGACATTGCTCAGGGATCAGTTCTGCCCTGCCTCATTGAAGAGGGAGAAGCTGTAGGATTTTATGGAAGCAGGCTTTGAGGATGTAACCATTACAGATGCCATTCGCCGCTTCCAGACTGAGTTAGCTTTGCTGGGTCCAGCTGCACCTTTTGAGGACCAGCACGTGTACCTATTCTCCCGTCGTATGAGGGAGAGCACACGTTCATACATGGCTGGATTTCATTGTGACTCATTGGCAGACTACCAGGATCGGGCCTCTACTTATGAGAGAGAGAGGGCTAGCTAGAGGAGGACTTCTCAGACCGGATGGTCTGAGAAGAGACAGCGTACAACACCGACTGCTGCAGGAGCATCTGGATTCGGGCGAGGTCAAATTCAGGGCCACTCGAGTATTCCAGTGTCTGCACAGACTACTGATAGAGGCCGGCGGTGTTACAACTACGGGGCCTATGGGCATGTGAGGGCTGATTGCCCTAGAGCACCGCTGACTTGCTTCTTGTGCGGGATGCTAGTATATATAGCTACGTTTTGTCGTCAGGGCAAGGCGCCATCACAGCAGGGTTCTTCCCCTGCCGGTGCAGCAGGAGGTGGACAAAGACCGCCTTATCATCAAGGACAACAAAGGGTCCCAGGGACACCTACTACTCAAGGTTCAGCTCCGGGACCGAGTAGGGGTAGAGGTAGAGAGGCTAGTACTAGTGATACTCGAGGAGTTCGAGGCTTTGCTTTTGAGTTGAGGAGTGTTGAGGAGCCGCCAGCACCAGCTGCTACAAGTACCCTTCTGTTATATGGTTTACCTGTTAGAGTTTTATTTGATACGGGTGCTACGCATTCATTTATTTCTGCTTCTTGTGTTGAGCGTTTGAGTTTGTATACCATAGAGGGGGCACCCTTTATTATAGGGTTACCTGATGGTAGCAGTGTCAGAGGTACCTAGGAGATACGTAGTTGTCCCCTACGTTTAGGGACTCGTGTACTACTTGTTGACTTCTTTGTCATGCCTTTGATGCATGAAGAAGTCATATTAGGTCTAGATTGGATGCATAGACACCGCACGGTGTTAGATGTTGGTAAGAGGACTGTTACAGTCTCTACCGATTTAGGTCCGATAGAGGTCTTCCGGGGTTGGGACCTTGGGAAGACAGGATCTGTCATTAGTGCGGTACGAGCAGCCAGACTGATTGCACAGGGATGTGATGCCTTCTGGTGCTACGCCATGAAAGATGGAGAGAGTCCAGCTTTGGAGGACATACCGGTGGTTTGTGAGTTCACCGACGTGTTTGCAGAGCCGTCTAGCTTGCCACCTCAGAGGAGCGTAGATTTTGGCATTGACTTGGAGCCTGGCACGAGACCCATCTCGAAGGCCTCATACCGTATGACACCTGTCGAGATGTTGGAACTGAAGAAGCAACTCGAGGAGTTGGTTGAGAAAGGCTTCATACGCCCTAGTGTTTCACCATGGAATGCACCGGTCCTCTTCGTGTGGAAGAAGGACGGATCATTGAGACTGTTCATAGATTACAGAGAGCTGAACAAGGTGACCATCAAGAACAGGTATCCACTGCCTCGTATTGATGATCTACTTGATCAGCTGCAGGGAGCGACAGTCTTCTCCAGGATTGACTTGCGTTCAGGATATCACTAGTTGAGGGTGAGAGAGGAGGATGTGCACAGACGGCATTTCGTACCCGTTATGGACACTACGAGTTTGTAGTGATGCCATTTGGGCTGACAAATGCCCCAACAGTATTCATGGAATTGATGAACAGTATCTTCATCGACTTTCTGTTCCAGTTTGTGGTGGTCTTCTTTGAAGACATTCGGGTGTATTCTCGTAGCAGAGAGGAGCATGCGGGACACTTGAGGACAGTTTTGCAGATTTTGAGGGATAGAGAGCTTTATACCAATCTCTCTAAGTGCGAGTTTTGGATGTTTGATGTTACATTTGTCAGACACATAGTCTCCGCCGATGGGATCATGGTTGATCCGGCGAAGATCGAGTCTGTTGCTACATGGACGACACCGACGAACGTCAAGGAAGTGCGTAGCTTTCTTGGCTTAGCCGGTTATTATAGACGATTTGTGGAGGGATTTTCTTTGATTGCCCTTCCACTGACGATTCTTTTGAGGAAGACTACCAGATTTGTATGGACTGATCAGTGTGCTCAAAGTTTTGAGGAGTTGACGAGGCGTTTGACTTCTGCTCTTGTCTTGGCACATCCAGAGGGTTCTGATGATTTTGTGGTCTATAGTGATGCATCCAAGCTAGGCTTGGGATGTGTGCTGATGCAGAGGGGCAGAGTGATTGCATATGCGTCTTGACAGTTGAAGACGTATGAGGAGAACTACCCGACTCATGATCTGGAGTTGGCAGCGGTAGTTCATGCATTGAAGATCTGGAGACATTACCTATATGGTGCTACATGTCAGATCTTCATAGACCATAAGAGTCTGAAGTATATTTTCACGCAGCGGGAATTGAATAACCGCCAGCGTCGATGGCTTGAGTTGATCAAGGATTTTGACCTTGAGATTTTGTATCATCCTGGAAAGGCAAATGTAGTAGCTGACGCCTTGAGCAGGAAGACGCCTCGAGAGAAGGCGATTGCCAGACTTACTGTACAGCCTCAACTGCAAAGAGATCTAGCCTGACTAGAGATGGACATCCAGTTTCCTGATGAGGATGCCCAGTTGCTTACCTTAGAGATTCTACCTGGTCTGTTGGATGAGATCCAACAAAAGCAGGGGACCTGCCCGACCTTGGCGAGGATCAGAGATAGGATGTCTCGGGGAGAGGCACCCCAGTTCACTATTGGGGCAGATAGAATTATGAGGCGACATGATCGTATCTGTGTTCCTGCAGATACAGAGCTAAGACAGCGGACACTATAGGAGGCTTACTATATACCTTACTCAGTACACCCTGGTACGAGTAAGATGTACCATGACGTGAGACGTTCATTTTGGTGGGGAGGGCTGAAGCCCGATGTAGCCAGATTTGTGGCTCAGTGTTCGACCTGTCAACAGGTCAAGATAGAACATTTCAAGCCTGGAGGCGAGCTCCATTCACTACCAGTACCGCAGTGGAAGTGGGAGGACGTCTCCATGGATTTTGTGACTGGATTGAAAACCAGTAGGAGCTTTGATGCCATCTGGGTGGTCGTTGATAGTTGAAGAAGACGGTACGTTTCATTCCTATTAGAGAGCATGGCCAGTAAGTAGATTAGTTGAGGAGTACACTAGACAGATAGTGAGACTCCATGGGGTACCGAGGACGATTATTTCTGATCGTGATAGATGATTTACATCGAGATTCTGGCAGCAGATTCAGACTACTTTGGGGACGAGTCTGCACTTCACGACTGCATTTCACCCCCAGACAGATGGTCAGTCAGAGAGGACCATTCAGACCCTAGAGGACATGCTAGGAGCCTGTGTGTTGGATTGGGGAAAGGGATGGTCTGATTACCTCCCACTCGTTGAGTTCTCATACAACAATAGTTGGCATGCATCTATAGGGATGGCTGTTTATGAGGCACTGTATGGACATAGATGCCGTACACCTTTATGCTGGGATAAGCATAGCAGTGTTAGTGGGATAGCGCCAGAGCTGATTCAGGATGATATGGCTCGAGTAGCGCTGATCAGAGAGAGGATGCTGGCTGCACAGAGTCGCCAGAAGTCGTATGCAGACAAGAGGCGTCGACCTCTAGAGTTCAGGGTAGGAGCTCATGTCTGGTTGAGAGTATCTCCGACGCGAGGCGTCAGACGTTTTGGCATAAAGGGGAAGCTGAGTCCCCGATATGTCGGTCCTTTTGAGATACTAGACAGAGTTGGACGAACAGCTTACAGATTAGCTTTGCCTCCGAGGCTAGTGGGTGTTCACCTTGTATTTCATGTGTCTCAGCTGCGGGAGTACATACCAAATCCGAGACAGATTGTGAGTTATGAGGATCTGGTGGTTGAGCCGGACCACACGTTTGCAGAGCACCCTATTGCAATCCTAGAGCGAGGTGTGAGACGCCTGCTTTCGAAGGACATTCCTATGTTGAGGATACAATGGTCTAGACGAGGACCAGATGAGGCTACCTGGGAGACAGAGGATAGTATCCATATGAACTATCCTGAGTTCTACGTTGAGTTAGAGGCACCCATAGGATCCACGAGTAGATCTTAGCGTCTTCTTGGTGACTGCATGTGATATGCTATGTGTTTATGTGATATGTTGTGTTTCCGTGCTAGTTATGTGTGCATATGATCTGTTAGATCATGTTTGCTAGCACGAGATAGGTATAGCTGGAGATGGTTCTTTCCTCCATGCTTTGGCGTGTGTTAGGATTAGCAGGAGATGGTTCTTTCCTCCATGCTACCTTTGATGGACATAGTGTGAGTGGAGATGGTTTTCCTCCACATAGTCGTGTTATGTGTACGTGGGGGTTGGAGACGGTTTTCCTCCATGCTAGTGTGTTGTGGTTACTGTTTGGCTAGAGATGATCTTCCTCTAGGCCTTATGTAGAGTTGTATGTTGGAGTTATGATACCTCCATGTTGTGTTGAAGATATAGAATGTTATAGGTTTTAACCTGACGTTCTTGATGAGAGTGTTTTACCTCGGCTTACTGGTCCGAGAGGCCGTGGGTTTTTGCAAGTTTCGGGACGAAACTTGTTTTTAGGGGGGGTGAGATGTAAGAGCCTTAATCTTTAGAGCCTAGTCAGCCAACCCTGCGCACCACCTTGGCCGCCCCTGCGGCTCTGGCTGTGTGCAGCCGCTTTCGTTGACTCTTGACTTATGTTTTGCGGCTGGTTTCCCTTATAAGCTTCCTTAGACTTCAGAAGAGGGGTTTCCTTACCTCTTTTTAGTTTCTTCTTCCTCCTCACGTTCTTCATCTTCTTCTTCTCCCTTGATCTTCTTTGATCTTCTCTTGCTTGTGTGAAGGAGTTCTTGAGAGTTTGGAATTGTTTTTGGTCTTGGATGACCTTGTTGATGTTGCTGTGTGTTGTTGTTGATGTGCTGAAGTGGTGAGAGGTGTGGATGCTCCTTAGTGCAGCCTAGGGCTTGTGTGGTAAGCCTTCATCTTCATCTTTCTTTCTTCCTTCTCCTTTGCTTCTTATCTTTCTCTTTAGCTTAGGAATCACAATTTTGGACTTGTGTTGGATCTTCCTGGACGTTTTGATGATCATATGTGTGTATATATGCATATGTAATGTTGTGGTGTATTGAAGACGTGAAGAGAATCGAGAAAGGAGTCGAAGAGAAGTCGGGACCAAATCTCTGCACAGTTGGCCGCCCCTGCGCCTGTCCTGAGCCGCACCTGGGCCTGGTATGGAACCGCCCTTGCGCCTCTGGTGAGCCGCCCCTGTGCCTCACTGGGCTGGCTGGTGTGTTCTTGCTTCTGTTGGTGCATACCTTGTTGGTATGTCTTCCTTCCTTCCTTTCATTTGGCCTTGGCTTAGTTGATAGCTAGGTTAGGATGGTTAGGATGAGTTGTATGTTAGAGATGTGCCTTAGGCACTTATGTTTTTGTTGAGAGTATGCTATAGGCATATACGAGCCTGTGATGATCTTTAGGTTGTAGGTTGGTTCTAGTTAAGGAGACGACTCTCCTAACCCTTTCAGGTTGTAATGTTGTATGCCTTGCTCTTGCAGGCATTGGTTTCTTCCCTAATGGGAAGCCGTGATGTGGTAGAGGATACGTGTGTATCAGGTAAGTCCATAGGACTTACTTAGCGTGCAGTTGTGGATTGTATGATTGTGATGGTTGTGTATGTTCATATGATTGTGCATTATAATCTAAACCGGACTAGGATGACCATTCATTACATTTATATGACCCAAGTGTATTATAACGGGCGGTAACCACCGGTCTCCACCTGCTGGGTTAGGAGGAGGTGCCCTGAAGATGATCTCACAGGAGGGGACGAGTGACGGTCACCCCCATGCACAACTCCTGTGTTACGTTGGATGGGACGGGGTTCTTGAGGCTCCTCGTGTTACAAAAGAAGTTGAATTAGTAATGGAATAACCTAATGAAAGAT
Organism: Fagopyrum homotropicum; assembly: GCA_033239125.1. Classification (NCBI taxonomy): domain Eukaryota; kingdom Viridiplantae; phylum Streptophyta; class Magnoliopsida; order Caryophyllales; family Polygonaceae; genus Fagopyrum; species Fagopyrum homotropicum. The sequence goes on along the minus strand of BSWB01000003.1, from coordinate 91,153,429 downwards.
AATAAATGAATATGTGTGGCATTCCATGTATGAGTTATTGTGGTGTGTTTGTGCTATTACTTCATGCTTATCTATTGTTGTAGCTAACGTTGTATACCGTGTTGTAGATGATCTGCACGTTAGGAAGACTGCAGAGTGAGCCAGATGGTGTGACCAGCCGAGGACTTATGTACATTAGGATGCGTGGGTTAGGGATCTTTTGTGTCAGTTGATGTTGTTGTTATGGTTTTGTACTCGGCTTTGAGTTTGTAAACTCTTTTGATGTATTACATAGCTTTTGATGTATTTGTTTTTACTCTAATTGTGCCTTGTTGTAAGATCCAGTGAACTTGTTGTCAGGTTAGGGTCAGGATACATTGTGAGATCCTAGCCCAATGTAGCATTTCGAGTCCAACGGATTCGGGGTGTTGCAGAAAGCACTTGGTGAGGAATTTTAAAGCCATCTCCTCCCAAGTATTCACTCTTCCGGTTGGAAATGATTGATACCAAGCAAACGCCCTATCCTTCAAAGAAAAATAAAACGGTTGCAATTTATAATTGTTGTCAGTTGCTCGTGCAAGCTTCATATTCTTCATGAGAATTTCATAGTTCTGCAAGTGTTGATGTGGAGATTCCCTCTCCAATCCTCCAAATTGACTTTGGTGGATCATAGTAATAGCTTGTGGTGAAAATCCGATATTCTGTTTGGTTGGGTCTATCATCACACCCGGACGGCGGGTTTGCTGAATGGTGTCCATTCTTTCACCAAATGTTTGTGGTATCCCCATCGGTGGATCATCTCTCTCTGCCCTTGGTAAAGGGTTGGGAAAGTGGTGGCACAATTAGAGGTGCCGGTGGATTTCCCACAACTCTAGCATTCCTTTTTGTTTGTTCCTTTAGTAGTCGAATTGCCTCTCTCATCTCAGTTATGTCAGCTTGATGTTGTTCTTCCTTAGCTATTCCCTCATTCCTTAGTCTAACGAGAGCTTCATCTCGTTCTCTCACTCGATCAAGAGCCTCATTCAACTCAGCTCTAAGGTCTACTTCTCCTTCATTATTATTTGCAGCAGCCATCTTTTTAGTTTCTTTCAATCTCCTTTTGTAAGTGTTTTTAGGTTTGGGATTGTAGGGTACGATTTCTTTACTCGCTCGAGTTTTCCGCATAAACCTAAGAAAAGATCCTGCAAGAACACTCAAGTAAATTAATCAATAGCAAAAGCAAAAGAGTTTCCAAGTTAGATAACCGAAACCAAATTTGGTCTAAGCCAAATCCCCGACAACGACGCCAAATACTTGTTCGTTCTAAAGGGTGTGTGCAAGCTTTAAATTTATAACCAAGAACAAAAGCAATTAAGCGAACCCGCAATGTACGGATCGATCACAATAAAAGCAAGAATTCCAGGGTCGGACTCAGGGATTTGGTGAAATCAAAGTCAGAATAAGTAATCTAACAAGGAAAGATGCAACTGTTGACAAGAAAAGACAAAAACTTGATTTTGTGTAAAGCTTTGGGAAAAAGGATTCTAAGGATCAAGGAATCCGATTATGGTTTTTGATTCAAGACTTCTAAAGATTGTATGGACAAAGTTGAGGTATCTACTGTATGTGTTCTAAAATGGTATGATGTGCGGTGAAGTCTCCACCATCCATGTCCAAACCCAAAGGCTCTAAATAAAGGATGTTGAGTCTCGATAAGATAGAGGGTCTAAGGGAAGGGGAATATTCTCAAAACCAAACACAAAACCCAAGGGAATCAGGTTAACTCACAAAGGTAAGGGTTTTGGAAAACTAAACCTTAATAGAGGGTTTTGAATCCTCTATTACCTAGATCTTGTAATCATTGGCAATTAAGGAAGGGAATTACCGGGTAAGTCTCTTCCCACACTCGGATATAGGTTAGAAAGGTTCAACAAGGCTAAGGTTAAAACAATCTTTAACCAAAGATTAAGGATAAAGAAAGATAGGTACGACAGAAGGAAAATCGGGTTGTTCATCCCTAGAAATCGGTCGATTTACTCAATGAACACACCGATTTTTGCCATCTGCGATGGTTAATCTCAACTCTCAGGGTCCAATCTGTTTGTGAAGGTCATTCTATCATCATTTCAACCACAATCTTCAACCAATCACCCTAGAATCATGAGGTTTTTAGCCAAGAATACACATTATCAAAATCAAAAGAGATATTAAATCAAGAAAGTAAAGAACTTTGAGAAAACTTTAAATCTTGAATAAAACCAAACCAAGAACGTATGAACAATGCTTAATTCTTCAAAACTCAAAGAAAAACTCAATAACAAACTCCAAATCACGATCACAAAGACAGAATATAGAATCAAACTCACAAACTCTCAAGAACTCTATTCTTGGACTCAAACTCCAAAACTTCCTTCGATCTTCAACTCCGAATGCTCTCCTCAATGCCTTTGATTGTATACTCTGTGGTATTGGATGATTCTGAAGGGGGTGAGACGTCCTCCTTTTATAGGGTATGAGACGTGGTCTTATGGTTACAATCCTACAACTAATCGGATTATATAAGATAAAATCGGATGATCTCTAAGGAAAATCGACCGATCTTTATATATATTGACCCGATTTTTGCTTCTGATCTTGTGATATCTTTTAGTTCCGACTTCTATCTTCTCTTGTGATCTTTTCTTATATCTTCTTCAATCTTTTAGCTCCCTTCCTTATCCTTAATGATGGCGTGCTCCATAATGCTCTATTTCCATACACGTCATACAATCTTCATCAAATGTATGTAAAAGTGAGGTGATAAACTCGTATAATGCATGAATATGATGGTATATAATTCATGTCATCAGTATCCTTGTGGGAATATTATTCATTCAAAGGTCACCTAAGGCTTCTTCGTTTATATCAAATCCTTGTGTTTTATCCCCGTATCACGAAGACTTGCAATGGCCACACCATGTTTTCAACTAATGAATGACATCTTAGAACAATGGTAGGCATTGCTTCAATATAACACAAAAAATCAACTAAATGAGCGTTGAATCCCTCAAATACAACAAGAGTACAATTAGACAAATAATAATAAAATAGGAACTCTACATTAATTTGATACAATTCCACACTAAATTACTATGATGAAATTGCACATGCTGAGCAGTGCATACGAGGATGACATTAGTTAAGTCATCATTCTTGAGGTCCCGTTTTCTATAGAGAAACCTAGTTTTGTGGACTTGTTTCGATGGGAGTTTTATTTTCAGATATAGTTATGTTTAGCTAATTTTCTATTTTGGAGTTGGCGTGATCACAACGATGCATGATGGGTTGATGATTAATTTATAATTTAAATATGTTACTACATGATAGATGGTTTATGTAAATAGGTTGTCATAGTTTTTTGAGCAAAATGTGTTGTATGTGTCATTGATACATGAAGTGTCAAATGCTTAAAGAGATTAATATCAAGCATCTCATAACCAAATGGTTACTTGTAGGTGTATGCGAGGTGATAACGTGATTTATGACCTTAGTGTAGGCTTGCATTTAGGTAGATATTTCGTTCGTTTTGCATACATTAGCTTTAGTTTGTGACATTTGTGCTTGATTTTGCTCATTTTGATAGAATAGATGTCTACACAAACTTTTCTCGGTTTTTCAGGTATTTTGGCAAATTCCGGACCTAAATGAAACACGTGAGGATCAGGCCTCGGAATAGTACGTGTTAAGGACTCTAAGGAAGCAAAGAATCAAGCAAGGATGTATTTTCCAATGAATCTAGGCCGCGTTTTGTCTTGCACTGGAGACATTTGCAAGGTCAAGAGCTATCTCGGCCAAAGTCTCGGCCGAGATTGGGAAAACACCGAGATTTATCGAAGTGCTTGACGACTTCCAAAATCTCGGTCCTGATATATGTTGAGCAGCTTTTTAACACTATTTTGGAAGTTTCACGCCGACCTTTGCTTTTTCTGAGCCGGAGTAAGTTTGGGATTGCAGGTTGGGTCTAGGAGGTTGGCCAACTCCCTTTTGTGGCTTTCTTTTGTTACTTTTCTACACTAGACTCATTTAGAGAGAACTTTGTAAGGCTTTGAGATTGAGAGTGATTTGGTCAAAGAAGTTTGGAGTTGTAAGCAGAGATCCGAATCTAAGGAGTGTTGTATTGTAGCATTTTCTCTTTCTACTTGAAGTAGATCAGCTGGGTAATCTATCTCTCTTTCACATTTTTATTCTATGGATTGCATGTTGATTTGTTTGTTAATTTTTTGAACTTGAAATGCATGTTGTAGGGTAGATCTTTGTGTTTCTATGGGGATAGGTCAATGGTTATGGCATGGATGATGATAGTATGAACCTGCATGTTAGTTTAGGATGATTTGGTTGCTTAAAACTCTAGTGCTTATTGATCCACCCAAGATTCATTCTATTGCTTTGTTATTGATGAATTTGTATGTTAGGGTGTTAGAGTGTTTAAATCCTAGTGTTTATTGAGTTTAGTCTAGTTTAGGCTTGCCTAATGTTAGCAAACTAAGTGCGGAAAGAGACTTACCTGGTGATTTCCTCCCTTAGGTATAGATGATGATGAACTCTAGGTTGTAGGGGTGTAAAAACCTCTATTGGGTTGTGTGTGCTAGGTTCCCTGCATAATTTGAGCCATATCCGAGATTTATCCGGTAAGGAGTGGTTTGAGCCTTAGGTAGTGTACCAGTTTGAGTTGAGATCTCAACCTTAGTTCCTTAAGACTTAAGCGGTAATAGGAAATTTGGTGCACAACTACCACAATATGAGCCCTCCCCCGTAATTATTCCCATAGAAAAAACACTCTTTCCATCTAGTAATCGTATTTGTCCTTATGATTAGAAAACTTGAATGCCATAATCGAAGAACATGAGCTTTAGAATCCGTTTTTCTAATATTATTCTCATATCTTGCTTTGTGTTACTTGATTTGTTTGATAATTTGCAAATCTAATCTTTGATCAACTTACAAACAAAACCCATAAAAAAACATATGATTTCTAACCCTCTTCCACTATCTCTCTCTCTCTCTCTTTTCTTAGTCTAGATTTATTCTATTTGTGATCATCGTATGATTCAATTTCACCTTAGTCTTTGTGTTCGACCTTATAATTCTTGCCTTTATATGAAACGACTCATACACTGTGGGTTTGATAGGTAGATTTAGGAAGTTATTGCAAGATATAAATTTAAGACTTTTGTGCACACTCTAGGAAGCGAACAAGTTTCGCGTTTCTAAAAACAGCGAACAATTTTTTGTCACCGTTGCCGGGGACTAGTCTAGATTGAATCATTGTGTTTGTGATTGTTAATAGTGTAAATATTTCATTTTCTTTTGATCTTGTTTGGCTTTGCGTCTTTGTATTTCATGTTTGCCAAGATAGAAGGATGGTGTAAGGGACCTTCAAGCTGAACCTGATAACACTTTGGAGAAACTTAGGCTTAGAGATCATCACTTGGATTATGAGAGATGGATATCAAGAAAAAGAGAGGAAGCTCTAAATGATGAGCTTGAATTTTGCAGGGAGTTTCACACCTCTTTCAAGATTGGTGGACAAGATCACACACCCTTAATGCCTCAAATGCAAGCTCCATAACAACCTCCTAAGGATCAATTTGAATCAGCCGGAGGAGGTGTGCAATGAATAACTCCAATCTTTGAGCATCCCTCCCGTTGACCCCGGAACTACTCTTAAAGTTCTCACCAAAGAGAGAGAAGACTCAAGCAATCTCGACCAATTTGATGAGATCTCTCCCGAGATTCAAATAAAGTCAATTATTTTGTGCGAGATTCCACATGTCAAAATGTCATCAAGACCATAATCTCGGCCAAATGTGCCGAGATTTACCCCGAGATTCTGTGGTGAGGGCCCAAAGTTCACTTCAACTCTTTTTGAAGCTCTCATTCTTACTTGGGATGCGCCCAAAAACTAGAGGTCTCTCCCGAAGGAACCTCTCATGATTGAAATAAGACCTCTCCCGGTAAAGTTGAAAGCAATTGATGCCAAGATGGTTATTGGATCCTTCAACCGGTCCACGGTACCAAGGTTTGGCATCCCTCGGACTATAATGAATGATGGTGGCAAGCACTTCAACGCTAAGGCCATTAAGTATTTTTTTTGTTTAAGTATGGGGTTGCCCACACCGTGGCAACCCTATACCATCCTCAAGCAAGAGGTTAAAAAGAGATCTCGAGTGGGAAGTTAAGGGTATTCTAGAGAAGATGGTCTCCTTGTCCCGGAAAGGTTAGGACGTGAAGCGTGATGATGTCCTATGGAGATGTAAGACAACCTATATTGCTCCCAAAAGTTCCCCTCCTTGCAATCTCGACCATGGAAAGTCATACCACTTGCCGTGAAGTTGGGGCCTAGAGTTTATTGGGCAATCAAGTGACCCAACCTTGTCATGAAAGGAACCGGATAGGAACGGTTATTAGGACTTCACAAGCAATCCGGGGTATTCAAGATAAATTGAGGCATGCACGGAATTTGGTTTGGCTAGCGACCTAAAACCAAGCGCTTCTTGGGAGACAACCCAAGGTGAACTCTTTTCCCTTTTCTTTTCACTTTTGTTTGTGTCATTTGTGTTTTTTGTGTTTTTTTTGTGTTTGTGTGCTAGAGTCTAGATAATAAAGAGGGCAAGACATGAAGGTGATGATGATGATGATGTCGAATCAACCGTGGATGGAGCGAATATGGGAATTGGATAGCTTGAGGTGTAATTGAGGGGTGGAAGAGCTCCCATCTCACATGCACCTCGGCACAGGTCCCGACGCCGGAATGATTATGATGAGCTCTCTGCCCGCATTGATTGCTTATCTACCACCACCTCCACACTAGTGAGCCGAGATACCAAGACCGACCTCTTACATTGTGAGTATTACTTTTCACCTCTTTATTTAACTTTCACATTGGGGACAATGTAGGTTTTAAGTATAGGGTGGGGTATTTACGATACTTTTGCATGTTTTCTTTCTCGCATTACGTGTAGGATAGTTTCATATCATTAGTCACGCGTTTTCATTTTTATTTTGCATATCCACAAAAAATAATGCCAAAATTTTGTGCTTCTAGGATTGACAAGATCCCTATTATGATATTTGTGTGTGAATTGGCTTTTGATGATCCGTTTTTGAGTTTGAATGAATTTATGGCATATGTGCGATTTGAATACTTTGCTTGAGCTTATGCATGATTTTTGATGTTGCTTTTGTCTAGACTTGATTGAGATATGATTGTCGAAACCGCACGCACACATTAATTGTGTCTTTTGACCCATCCGGGAATTAGGATACATATTAGTGTGTATAGCAAGTGTGCGGTGGTGCACGTTGTGAAGGAGTTTGAAATGAAGATGTTGTTGAATGTGATGAAAAATGTAGTGAAAAAAATGAAAAATAAAAAATTAGAGTTTGGGGACATTGGTTATGAAGATGAGTAACCTGGTACCATTCACATAATCGGGTGTTTGTATCTTGCCAATGTCGGATTAGCTAAATGTCCTAACGAATTTTGGTATGTGCATCCAGTGTGAGGCACCTTAGTAAAAATCGTTAAGGCTTGCTGATCACCAAGGTTTCGACTTTTGTGCACCAATGTCTCTATCTCAAAAATAAAATGAAAAAGATTGTCTTAGTGGATGTTGAGCATGAATGATGAATGTGGATTTTTTTTCCTATTCCCGGATTTGCACCACATTACCTATAATGTGTCGTACCCTCATCACATTTCTTGTCCTCTCTTTAATTAAGTCATTAAGACCTTTGTGCATATGAGTTTTGGCTTAGTGGTTTAGACTTATTTTATCATGACTAATCTAGACGCTTTGGACTTGTTTTGCATGAATGAATTCCGATGTAAAGTGTGATTATCCTTTTCTTGCTTATTTTTGTTTGACCATTAATAGAATTGTCCTTAGCCATGAAGCATCACTTTGAGGGTGATCTATGATTAGAAGCACATTCTAAAAACATTTTGTCTTTAAATCATATCATCTTGTAGCCTAAGCATGAATCTTGTTTGGGGACAAGCAGGAGGCAAGTATGGGTATTTTGATAATATGATTTATGACCTTAGTTTAGGCTTGAATTTCGGTAGATTCTCCCTTTGTTTGGCATACATTAGCTTTAGTTCGTGACATTTGTGCTTGATTTTGCTCATTATGCTAGAATAGATATCTACACAAACTTTTGTTGTTTTTTCATCTATTTTGGAAAATTCCGGACCTAAATGAAACACGTGAGGATCAAGCCTCAGAATGGTGCATGCTAAGAACTCAAAGGAAGCAAAGGATCAAGCAAGGATGCATTTTCTAATAAATCTCGGCTACGGTTTTGTCTTGCACTAGCGACATTCGCAAGGTCGAGAGCCATCTCGGCCGAAATCTCGGACGATATTGGGAAATGAGCGAGATTTATCAAAGTGCTTGACAAGTTCCAAAATCTCCGTCCCGAAATATGCTGAAATCTCGCCTGAGATTTTGGTCGAGATTTCTCTTCTAAGCAGCTTTTCGACACTTTTCTGAATGTTTCAAGCCGACCTTTTCTTTTTCCGTGATGGATTATAAGTTTGGGATTACAGGTTGGGTCTAGGAGGTCGGTCAGCCCCCTTTTGCGGCTCTCTTTTGTCATTTTTCTACACTAGACTCATTTATAGAGAATTTTGTAAGGCTTTTAGATTGAGAGTGATTTGGTGGAAAAAGTTTGGAGTTGCAAGCTTGTATTGTTGTTTTGGAACATTTTCTCTTTCAACTTGAAGTAAATCAGCCGAGTAATCTTTCTTTCTTTCTTTCTTTCTCATTTTCCTTCTACGGCTTGCATGTGCATTAGGTTGTTGATTATTGAACTTCAAATGCATGTTGTACGCTAGATATTTGTGGTTCTAGGGTGATAGATCAATTATTATGGCTTGGATGCTGATAGTATGAACTTGCATGTTAGTTTAGGACGATTTGGTTGCTCGAAACCCTAGCTCTTTAGCATATTGGCTTGTTCTTCATGAAATCTCGACCTAGATTTTTATAATCAACCCCAGATCTCTTTTGTTGCTTTGTTATTGATGAATTTGTATGTTAGGTTGTCGGATTGTTTATAGCCTAGTGTTTATTGAGTTGAATCTAGCTTAGGTTTGTCTAATGTTAGCAAAATAAGTGCGGAAAGAGATTAACCCGGTGATTTCCTCCCTTAGGTATAGATGATGATGAACCCTAGGTAATAGAGGTGTAAAAACCTCTATTGGATTGTGTGTGGTAGGCTTCTTGCATAAGTTGAGCCATATCCGATATTTATCCGATAAGGAGTGGTTTGAGTCTTAAGTAGTGAACCGGTTTGCATTGAATTTCCAATCTTAGTTCCTTAAGACTTACCCGGTAATAGAAAGTTGAGCCACATCCCCCGTAACTATTCCCATAAGAGAAACACCCTTCCCCTCTAGCAATCGCTATTTTTTCCTTATGATTAGAAAACTTGAATCCAATGCCATACTCCAAGAACTTGAACTCTAGAATCCGTTTTTCTAATATTATCCTCATATCTCGCTTTGTGTTACTTGATTTTTCTAATATGATTTTTAACCCTCTTCCTCTCTCTCTTTTCTTAGTGTAGATTTGTTCTATTTGTGATCATCACATGATTCAATTTCACCTTAGCCTTTGTATTCGACCTTGAGGTTCTTGCCTTGCTACGAAGCGACCCATACATTGTGGGTTTGCTAGGTAGATTTAGGAAATTATTGCAAGATATAAATTTAATAGTTTTGTGCGCACTCTAGGAAGCGAACAAGTTTTGCGTTTCTAAAAATAGCGAACACGAGGGTTAAGCTTACGAGTTACCAATCCAATATCATACAAAGGACCACAATCGTGGATTGTGATCAAAAGAAAAGCCAGAAAGTGATGGAAGACAAGGTTTTGTTGATAGAAAATATTCTTCCTTATAATTCATTGAATTCAACATACTACATTCATAAGAGATAGTTTTGTACGTTAGGATTTGGGCCTTTAACATGGGCTATCCTTGTTGGGCTATGTATCTATTCTTGCATCCCCTGTTGATTCCAAATCCGTGTGGCGGAGTTGGTAGCGCAATGTAGCAAGTCGAGTGGAAGAGACTTCCTTGGTTAGAAGATCTACGACTTGATATTTGGAGAAGACGAAGGCAATAAATAAGGACTTGGAATGCACCCTCTGTCGAACAAAATAGTAGTCAAGGTCAAGGTGTTTAATTTGGTTGTGCATTACTCGATTGACGGCCAAGTATGTTGCACCCAGATTATCGCACCAAAGTGTTGGTGGTTTAGGCAATTTGACTCCTAGTTCCAAGAGGAGGGATTGAATCCACAAAATTTCAGATGTAGCACGAGCAATGGCTCGATATTAAGCTTTCGTGGACGAACCAGCAACACTGGTCTATTTCTTTGATGTCTAGGAGATAAGGTTGCTTCCAAGGTGGACACAGTATGCACTTGTTGATCTCCTATATGTGGTATCGCTTCCCCAATCAACATCAAAGAAGGCTGATAGAGTAGATCCTGGTGTTGAAGAGATATGAAATTGGAGAGCTGCAGTACAAGTTAAGTAACGGAATATACATTTTATTGGGTGTCAATGTGCTTGTTTGGGGAAGTGCATAAATTGAGCTAGTTTATTGAGAGCAAATGATATATCAAGTCGGGTAAAAGAAAGGTATAGTAGACTCCCTAAGATACTTCTGTAGAGCAAGGGATCATCAAAGGGTGAGGAAGAGTGGAAGGTATCCTAAAACGTTGTAGCAAGAGGAGTGGAGACTGGTTTTGAGTGTTGCATTTCGGCCTTAGTGACAAGGTCAATCAGGTATCGTTTCTAAGAGAGGTAAAAGCCATTGGCTGTTCTCTAGACTTCAATTCCTAGGAAGTAGCTGGTTGGGCCTAGGTCTTTGACAAGGAACATTGTAGAAAGTCTTGTGGTGAATTTTGTGGCAAGCGAAGGGGATGCGGTGATGACCAAAAGATCGTCAATATAGACTAGGATGTAGGCAAACTCAAAGTTTGATTTAAAAAGAAATAATGATGTATCAGAGGGTGGAGGATGAAACCCCCATTGAAACCAAAATATATCCTAGGTGGGAGAACCATGCAAGAGGAGATTGTTTAAGTCTGTATAGAGATTTCTGCAGTTTGTAAACATGTGCGGGAAAGTTTTGATAGAAAAAACAGGTGGTTAATAGATATATACCTCTTCCGTCAAGTCCATGTGCAAGAAGGCATTTTGTATGTCAAGTTGGATCGGATGGTGTAGCTGATGGGCTGGGAGAAAGTGTTGGACCGTCCGAAGAAGAAGATTAGGAGTTAGCTGGAAAGAAAGGAACCAAAGCCTGGGCCGGCGAGTTTGTGGGCTTATTAGTAGACTGAGAGTGTAAGGGAAATGTGTTTTCATGAAATAACACATCTCTAGACAAAAAAAATTTGTTTTGAGCCAAATCAAGATAAATGTAACCATGATGTTTGTAAGAGCCTAGTTGCTGAGTTGTTGAGAGAGTGAGTAGAGGGCCAAAGTTTAGCCTAGACCGCCCCTGCGTGTTCCTGCGGTTTGTCTGGGCCGCCCCTGCGGCTCACAAGGTCCTCCCCCTGCGGCTCTGTGTGTTGCAGCCGTCTTCTTTGACCCTTTGACCCGTGCTTTACACTTTTACCTCTATATATATATATCTTCATCTCTTACATCTAATGAGGGTTTACATTCTCAGACTCTCTCTCTCTCCTTACGTACACTTTCTTCTTCTCTTCTCCCTTGGATCACTTTGGTTGATCTTGGTTGAGTTTTGTGAGTTTTGGTGACAGATATTGCATAGCCTTGCTTGGCTTTATTGTTGCTGATATTGTTGTGCCTTGTGGAGCCAACTTGAGGTTGTTTGGTGTGGTGTTGATCTTCTAGAGAGCTCAGCTTGGTGAGTTCCATGGCTTCTCCTCTTCCTTTCTTCTTTTCTTCATCATTTTCTTCCTTTCCTTAGTTTAGTATAGTTTCCTTAGGGTTGGATCATGTTCAGCCATGTTTTGGCTTGTGTTGATGTATATACATGTATGTCATATGTATATGTTGCTGCTAGAGTGAAAAAGAGTGGAGAATCGAAGGAAGAAGTGAAGAAAGGAGTTGAGTAGTATCTTCTGCACACCAACCGCCCCAGCGCCGGACTTGAGCCGCCCCTGCGCCGGCTAGTGGACCGCCCCTGCCCCACCTCCTAGCCGCCCCTACGGCCACCTGCACCACCTTGGTGTTTCCCTTGGTTTTGCAGGTGTGTGTTGCTTTTAGGCCTTCCTTAGGGTGCCTTTGTTCCCTCCTTTCCTAGTGTGAGAGTTTAGGATCATGCTAGATGTGTGAGGTTAAGTTTGGTTAAGGTTGTGATCGGTTTATGCCTTGTATGGCTTTTGAGGTTCTTTAGGTTGTGAGTATGGTTGAGGTTGATCCTTTGGATCTCTTTGGGTCTAGGTGTGACCCTTGTGATGATAGGAGATTGATATATCTCTTTCTACCTGTTTATAGGTTGTGTTGTCCCTCCAGTGTAGAGGTGATCGTGGTTGAGTTGTGATCGAGGTGGAGGTAAGTCCGTAGGACTTACTTAGCTGTCATCCTTATATTGGGTGTTTGCATGAGTGGAGTGCGCTTTGTATGCTTACTATGATAGCATGTGATGTCGTATATACCGACCTATGTTTTATTGATTGCCCCATATGCGTGGTTGTGATAACCTTTCCCTTTCATCCCGCCGTGGAGTCTAGGAGGTTCTCTTGAGTCAGGCCAAACCGGTTTACAAGAAGGGCGCAATCCACTCTCATAGGGTACACGGATTGTGTGACCGATACTAGTATGTTTGGCTAGCAGGCTCAGAGGCGAGGATGTATCGGTCCTCGTGTCACATAGTTTCATATATATGATATATATACGATTTGAGTGAATGACCATTATATTACTGAGATGATTAAATAGGTAAATGTGTGAAAGCATGTTGATGTGTTTATCTTACTTTACTTGTGTTTGTGCTTATGCATTACTCTATATATGTGTATGGATAGCTAATGGTTTATTACCATGTTGTAGATGCCCCACGAGATAGGCATGTTGTTGGGTGATCTAGTAGAGTGGAAGGCCGAGGACGTCTCGACATAGGTTGTAGTGGGCTTTTGGGTTTATTTACCTTTCCCTCCTGCGTGAGGATGATCTTTTGTTACCTCCTGTGTGAGGTGTTGGTTTATGTACTCGGCTATGTTGATGTTCCTTTTGGTTGTACAGTTTTATACAGCTTTATGTATTTGTTTTTATATTTGTCGGTGTTAAGTTATAAGGTCCAGTGAACTTGTTGTCAGGCTAGGGTCAGGATCCATTGTGAGATCCTAGCCCAATGTGACACTCCGAGTCCTGTGGATTTGGGGTGTTACAGAGTTGGTATCAGAGCCTTAGGTTGACAACAATGGCACTTGCTACCTTCAATGAGGTCTGATAGGTAAAATAAATAAAACCCACATGGGATCTTACATTTTCAAAGGTTTTGGTTTTAAATGTGGTTTTAGGTTAGATGTACGAGAAATCGCCACTCTTGCTATGGATCTCTATAGTGTAGATATGTATATATGTATGATGGATTATGTATGTGTATGTGTTGAGTATATATATATATATATATATATATATATATATATATATATATATATATATATATATATACTTATGGCATGTATAGAGCCTTATAAGTTAGGTTTTGCATACCCCGCAGATGGTTGGGACTAGAGCTACTGCCGCTGTAGGCAAAGGTAGAGGTAGACCACCCCGTCCTCCGGGTGTGGTAGGTGAGGGACCAGTTCCCGCTGCTGATCCACCAGTGGTGGAGGAGATACATGAGGAGGTTGCAAAGAGCGGCGTCCCAAAGACGAGGAGTGGTGGATCTATGAGACATCATTCACATCGAGCTCAGTCTGATGACGCTGACCGTGTCTCCATGGGAGGACCGGAGTTCAAAGAGTACCTCCGATGTTTTGAGGAGGACATTAGGGCTGGCAGACGGGCCCCAAGTTTACCTGTACATGAGGGATCTTCTGAGAGATCACAGAGGGGCGACATAGGTGCCAGTTGCACCTGCACATGTTGCTAAGCCAATTCAAGTTCTAGTGGAGACTAGAGGGCCTCAACCAGATGCCTGGTTGAAGGCATTTCATCATCAGGAAGTGCCACACTTCTCAGAAGAGATTGGGTTACAAACCGAAGTGTGTGGATTGGGCATGTAGACTCAACTTTGGAGTCTATTAGATGTCTTAAGGACAGACGGATAGAGCTAGTCTAATCTCTATTCCATGACCTTGCACACCAGTGGTGGAGGACTGTACGGACCAAAGCCACTAGTTATGACCATATGAGGCGCATGATTCGAGTGCAGTTCTGCCCTGCCTCACTGAGGAGGGAGAAGTTGCAGGATTTTGTGGAGGCCGGCTTTGAGGACGTGCCTATTACTGATGCCATCCGCCGCTTCTAGACCGAGTTAGCTTTGCAGGGTCCAGCTGCACCATTTAAGGACCAGCATGTGTATCTGTTATCTCGCCGTCTGAGAGAGAGCACTCGTTCATATATGGCGGGATTCCATTGTGAGTCCCTAACTGATTACCAGGATCGGGCTTTTGCTTTTGAGAGGGAGCGGGCCAGTGAGGAGAGCTTCTCAGACGGGACGGTCTGAGAAGAGGCAGCGCACTGGGCAGACCAGTGGAGTTGGAGGAATATCTGGTTCTAGACGAGACCAGAGACGTCAGAGCTACCCTTGTCTGCACAGACTGTAGATAAGGGACGACAGTGTTACAACTGTGGTGACCCCGGCCATCTTGTCCCAGACCAGTTATGACCTGCTTTACCTGTGGTTGTAGGCAGGGTGGAGTGGCATCTCAGCAGGGTTCTTCCCCTGCCAGTGTAGCAGGAGGTGGTCAGAGGACACCTCAGCAGCAGACAAAAGGACAGCAGAGAGTCCCAGAGCGTCCATCTACTCAGGGCTCTGCTCCAGGACCGAGTACAGGCAGAGGTAGAGATGTTGGCACTAGTGATGCCAGAGGAGCCCAAGAGAGAGCTTTTGAGTTGAGGAGTGTAGAGGATCCACCTGCACCGGCTGCTACAGGTACCATTCTGCTTCATGGATTACTTGTTAGAGTCTTGTTTGATACTGGTGCTACGCATTCATTTATTTCTGATACATGTATTCAGCGTTTGAGTTTAGATACCATAGAGGGTATACCCTTTACTATAGGGTTACCTGATGGTAGTCGGGTCAGAGGTACCCGTGAGATACGGAGTTGTCCCCTTCGTTTAGGGACTCGTGTTTTACTTGTTGACTTCTTAGTCGTGCCATTGGGTCATGAAGAAGTCATCTTAGTTATGAATTCGATGCGTAGACACCATGCGGTTTTAGATGTTGGTAGACGGACTGTTACAGTCTCTACCGAGGTTGGTCAGATTGAGGTCTTCCGGGGTTTGGACCTTGGGGAGATAGGTTCGGTTATCATTGCCGTACGAGCCGCTAGATTGATTGCATAGGGATGCGATGCCTTCTGGTGCTATGCCATGAAGGATGGAGAGAGTCAAGATGTGGAGGATATTCTAGTGGTCTACGAGTTTGCAGATGTGTTTGATGAGCCGTCGAGTTTGCCGCCTCAACGGAGTGTGGACTTTAGCATAGAGTTAGAGCCTGGCACGAGACCTATCTCGAAGGCCCCATACCGTATGACACCTGTCGAGATGTTGGAGCTGAAGAAGCAACTCGAGGAGTTTGCTGAGAAGGGCTTCATATGCCGTAGTGTTTCACCATGGGGTGCACCTGCCCTCTTCATGTGGAAGAAGGACGGATCTTTGAGATTATGCATTGATTACAAAGAGCTGAACAAGGTGACCATCAAGAAGGTATCCACTGTCTCGTATTGATGATCTACTTGATCAGCTTCAGGGAGCTATAGTTTTCTCCCGGATCGATTTGCGCTCAGGATATCACCAGCTGAGGGTGAGAGAGTCGGATGTACACACGACGGCATTTTGTACCCTTTATGGACACTACGAGTTTGTAGTGATGCCATTCGGGCTGACGAATGCCCAGCAGTTTTTATGGAGTTGATGAACAGTATATTCATCGACTTCCTTGATCAGTTTGTGGTGGTCTTTATTGACGACATTTTGGTGTACTCTCGTAGCAGAGAGGAACATGCCGGTCATTTGAGGACGGTTTTGCAGATTCTGAGGGATAGAGAGTTGTATGCCAAGCTCTCTAAGTGCGAGTTCTGGATGTCTGAGGTTGCTTTCCTTGGGCATATCCTCTTTGCCGATGGGATTATGGTAGATGCAGCAAAGATCGAGTCTGTTGCTGCATGGACGACACCGACGAACGTCAAGGAAGTGTGTAGCTTTCTTGGCCTAGCCGGTTATTACAGACGTTTTGTGGAGGGATTTTCTGTGATTGCCCGTCCACTGACGAGTCTTCTAAGGAGGACTACCAGACTTGTATGGACCGACCAGTGTGCTCAGAGTTTTGAGGAGTTGAAGAGACGTTTGACTTCTGCTCCTGTCCTGGCACAACCAGAGGGTTTTGATGATTTTGTGGTCTACAGTGATGCATCCAAGCTAGGCTTGGGATGTGTGTTGATGTAGAGAGGTAGAGTGATTGCTTATGCGTCTCGACAATTGAAGATGTATAAGGAGAACTACCCGACTCATGATTTGGAGTTAGCAGCGGTAGTTCATGCTTTGAAGATCTGGAGACATTACCTGTATGGTGCTACATGTCAAATCTTCACAGACCATAAGAGTCTGAAGTATAATTTTCACGCAGCGGGAGTTGAATAACCGCCAGCGTCGATGGCTTGAGTTGATCGAGGACTTTGACCTTGAGATTTTGTATCATCTTGGAAAGGCGAATGTGGTAGCTGACGCCTTGAGTAGGAAGATGCCTCGAGAGAAGGCGATTGCCAAATTGACTATACAACCTCAGCTTTAGAGGGATCTAGCCTGGCTAGAGATGGACATCCAGTTTCTTGATGAGGATGCACAGTTGTATGCATTAGAGGTTTTACCTGGTCTGTTGGATGAGATCCAACAGAAGAAGGGGACCTGCCAGACCCTGATGAGGATTAGAGAGAGGATGTCTCGTGGAGAGGCACCACAGTTTTCTGTTGGAGCTGATGGAGTGATGAGGCGACATGATCGCATTTGTGTTCCTGCTGATGGAAAGTTGAGACATAGGATCTTACAGGAGGCTCACTGTACACCTTACTATGTACATCCACGTACGAGTAAGATGTACCATGATGTGAGACATTCATATTGGTGGGGAGGGCTAAAGCCCAATGTGGCCAGATTTGTGGCCTAGTGTGCGACCTGCCAGCAGTTCAAGATAGAGCATTGTAGACCTGGAGGTGAGCTCTATCCACTGTCAGTGCCGCAGTGGAAGTGGGAGGACGTCTCCATGGATTTTGTGACTGGTTTGAGACACAGTAGGAGTTTTGATTCCATCTGGGTTGTTGTTGATAGACTGACAAAGACGGCACGTTTCATTCCTATCAGAGAGACGTGGCCAGTGAGTAGATTGGCTAAGGAGTACACTAGACAAATAGTGAGACTCCATGGTGTACCGAGGACGATCGTCTGTGATTGAGATGGACGGTTTAACTCGAGGTTTTGGCAGCAAATTCAGACTGCTTTGGGGACGATTCTACACTTCACGACTACGTTTCACCCCCAGACCGATGGTCAGTCTGAGAGGACCATTCAGAATTTGGAGGATATGCTGCGAGCTTGTGTGTTGGATTGGGGACAGGGATGGTCTGATTACCTCCCACTTATAGAGTTCTCATACAACAACAGCTGGCATGCATCTATTGGGATGGCTCCTTATGAGGCATTGTATGAACGTAGGTGTCGTACACCTTTATGTTGGGATGAGCCTAGCAGTATCATTGGGATAGTGCCAGAGCAGATTCAGGATGATATGGCTCGAGTAGCACTGATTAGAGAGAGGATGTTGGCTTCATAGAGTCGCCAAAAGTCATATACAAACAAGAGGCGTCGGCCTCTAGAGTTCATGGTAGGAGCTCATGTCTAGTTGAGAGTCTCTCCGACGCGTGACGTCAGACGTTTTGGCATAAAAGGGAAGTTGAGTTCCCGATATGTCGGTCCTTTTGAGATATTGGATAGAGTTGGGAGGGCAGCCTACGGATTAGCTTTGCCTCCACAGTTAGAGGGTGTTCACCTTGTGTTCCATGTGTCTCAGCTAAGAGAGTATATACCAGATCCGAGGCACATCGTGATTTATGATGATTTGGTGGTAGAGCCAGACCATACCTTTGTTGAGCACCCTAGGGCAGTCCTAGAGCGAGGTGTGAGACGCCTGCGTTCGAAGGACATTCCTATGATGAGGATACAGTGGTCGAGACATGGACCTGAGGAGGCTACATGGGAGACTGAGGATAGTATCCAGAGGAACTATCCAGAGTTTTATGCTGAGATAGATGCACCTAGGATCGATGAGTAGATATTAGTGCTATCTTGGTGAGTATGTGATTATGTGCTTATGTGCTTATGTGCTTACATGCTTTGATGTGTTATTACATGCTAGTGATGTTGTGCCTTATGATCTTATTAGATCCTGCTATACTAGCATGATGTATGTTATAGCTAAAGATGATTATTCCCTCCATGCTATTTGAGTATGACTTATGTTTATAACTAGAGATGGTTCTTTCCTCCATGTTATCTAAGTTGATTAGGATTCAACTGGAGATGGTTCTTTCCTCCATGCTATCTGGATGGACATAGTTTCAGTGGTGATGTGATTCCTCCATGCGATGTATACGTTGATGGTTTGGCTAGAGACGTATTTTCACTATGCCTGTGTTATGTTTTGGCTAGAGATGTGTTTCCTCTATGCCCTGTGTTGTGGTATGGCGAGAGATGTGATTCTTCTACGCCTTTGGCTAGCGTTATGGCCTTGTTTTCTAAATTTGATGATTCTTCCATGTTGTTGTTTGAGGTTATAGATTTGTTATAGGTTTTGACCTTCCGAGTGGAGATGTGATACCTCCGATAGAGAGAGTCACCTATACCTCGGCTTATGGGTCCGAGAGGCTTTGGGATGTTGCAAGTTTCGGGACGAAACTTGTTTTTAGGGGGGTGAGATGTAAGAACCTAGTTGCTGAGTTGCTGAGAGAGTGAGCAGAGGGCCAGAGTTTAGCCTGGACCGCCCCTGCGTGTGCCTAGAACCGCCCTGCGGTTTGTCTAAGCCGCCCTTGCGGCTCACAAGGTCCGCCCTTGTGGCTCTGTGTGTTGTCGCCGTCTTCTCTGACCCTTTGACCCGTGCTTTACCCTTTTACCTCTATATATCTTCATCTCTTACCTCTGATGAGGGTTTACATTCTCACACTCTCTTTCTCTCCTTACGTACACTTTCTTCTTCTCTTCTCCCTTGGATCACTTTGGTTGATCTAGGTTGAGTTTTGTGAGTTTTGGTGAGAGATATTGCATAGCCTTGCTTGGCTTTGTTATTGCTGATGTTGTTGTGCCTTGTGGAGCCAGCTTGAGGTTGTTTGGTGTGGTGTTGATCTTCTAGAGAGCTCAGCTTGGTGAGTTCCATGGTTTCTCCTCTTCCTTTCTTCTTTTCTTCATCCTTTCCTTCCTTTCCTTGGTTTAGTATAGTTTCCTTGGGGTTGGATCATGTTCAGCCATGTTTTGGCTTGTGTTGATGTATATATATGTATGTCATATGTATATTTTGCTGCTGGAGTAAAGAAGAGTGGAGAATCGAAGGAAAAAGTGATGAAAGGAGTTGAGTGGTTAATTCTGCACACCAGCCGCCCTAGCGCCGGACTTGAGCCGCCCCTGCGCCGGCCAGTGGACCGCCCCTACGCCACCTCCTAGCCGCCCCTACGGCCACCTGCACCACCTTGGTGTTTCCCTTGGTTTTGCAGGTGTGTGTTGCTTTTAGGCCTTCCTTAGGGTGCCTTTGTTCCCTCCTTTCCTAGTGTGAGAGTTTAGGATCATGCTAGATGTGTGAGGTTGAGTTTGGTTGAGGTTGTGATCGGTTTATTCCTTGTATGGCTTTTGAGGTTCTTTAGGTTGTGAGTGAGGTTGAGGTTGATCCTTTGGATCCCTTTGGGTCTAGGTGTGACCCTTGTGATGATAGGAGATTGATATATCTTTTTATACCTGTTTATAGGTTGTGTTGTCCCTCTAGTGTAGAGGTGATCGTGGTTGAGTTGTGATCGAGGTGGAGGTAAGTCCGTAGGACTTACTTAGCTGCCATCCTTATATTGGGTGTTTGCATGAGTGGCGTGTGCTTTGTATGTTTGCTATGATTGCATGTGATGTCGTATATACCGACCTATGTTTTATTGATTGCCCCGTATGCGTGGCTGTGATAACCTTTCCCTTTCATCCCGCTGTGGAGTCTGGGAGGTTCTCTTGAGTCAGGCCAAACCGGTTTACAGGAAGGGCGCAATCCACTCCCATAGGGTACATGGATTGTGTGACCGATACTAGTACGGCTGGCTAGCAGGATTAGAGGCGAGGATGTATCGGTCCTCGTGTCACATAGTTTCACATATATGATATATATACGATTTGAGTGAATGACCATTATATTACTGAGATGATTAAATGGGTAAATGTGTGAAAGCATGCTGATGTGTTTATCTTACTTTACTTGTGTTTGTGCTTATGCATTACTCTATATATGTGTATGGATAGCTAATGGTTTATTACCATGTTGTAGATGCCCCACGTGATAGGCATGTTGTTGGGTGATCTAGCAGAGTGGCAGGCCGGGGACGTTTTAGCATGAAATATTGTGGTATTTTAGGCACGTTTTCTAATCGTATTTGATTCATATTGATAGTCTTTGATTGAGCTTTGTGCATATGTGAACTAGTATTGCCTATATTGTCGATATGGATGTCTACACGAGTTCTATGTTGATTATAGGTGATTTGGAGCTATTTCCGAACGGAAACGAGCAAAGGAGAGTTGAGTTGATATGTCCATAGATTGAGGACACTCTTTGGAAGCAATTTGGAGTCTTAGTCTGAGGAATGCACGAGTTTAGGGAAGAATCACGTTCTTACCCTAAATTACGCCCTAAATTACGGCCATATCACAAACCACGTTCAGAATTACGGCCGTGGATTCAGAGTCAGAATTCGATGTTCATTCCAGGGGATTCTACGGTCGTGGAACTAACCGTAATTGTTTCCACGCCCTAAATTACGGTCGTGGAATCTTCCACGACCGTGATCTTGGCGAATCTTTTCGCCACACTTCGAAGCCATGATCTTTTGAAAGATTGGGCCGGGCCGACACTTTGCCCTGCATTATAAAAAGACGGATGAAGCAAGATTCCGTCACCTCGCTTACGACCTTTCAACCCTCGCTTAGCGGCAAAGGCACGCTTATAATCCACGTTTAGCAACGCACAAACCCTCATCTTGGAGGTAATTTGGAGATCTCATTGAAGATCAGAGTTCGTATTGGAGAGTTGCTGTTTGTGATCTTCGTGTTTGTGGAAGATCGAAGTTCTTGGAGGGTTTTGCAAGAAGATTCCTCTTCTTGCTTAGGTTTGATTTAGGATCGGATTGACATCCCGTTTCTTTTCTTTCCTAAGATTGTGATTGTTTACTCCGTTTTGAATCTTTTGATAAACACTTGTTCTTGACTGTGATTCTGAGATTCATTTGAAGATTATTAATAGTTCTTGAAAGTTCCCATCTTTTGTCTTTTAATTCTTGAATTGATATCGATATGACTGTTATTGGCTAAAAACCCTTAACAATTCTAAGGTGAAGGGTTGATAGTTGTGGCTTAGATGATGATAGATCGATCGTAAATAGATTAGACCCTGAGAGTTAGAGAATTATCGCCGACAACCCTAAATTACGGGCTGTTCTTGAGTTCCACGACCGTGGAATCTCAAGATCCAACCGTAATTTCCTTAAGTTTACGAGCCTGCTTTTACTTTAATCTAAAGTTAAAGATTGGCTTTAGCTTAGTTTAGACTTGTCTTTTCTAGGTGGTAGTGAAGCCTCAACAACCTCTACCTCGATTGTGAGCCTCAACAACCTCAATCGGATAAGTTAGTCTTGATCTTTAGATTATAAGTTTGGGTATTTGATGCTAATCCTCGTCTTTAGAATCTTTCTATATTGAGCCTCAACAACCTGTATAGGGAGTGTCTTTTAGGTGAGTTACATAAGGTTTTTGGAACCTCAACCGTACGATTACCTTACATTAGTATACCTTTGCATATCTCAACTCTGTCTTTATATCATTAAGTATATCTTGAATCGATTGCCACAGCTGGATACCTGGATCTTTAGGATTGTTGTTTTCCCAATAATTTGCAAAACTCCTATATTTACTTGCTTGATAACCTGCAACCGAGTTCGTTCCACCCAAATCCCTGTGTTCGATACTCTGGAATTCTTGCTTAACTACGTCGATCCGTACACTGCGGGTTCGCTTGCTTGATTCTAGTTTTATAAATTTAAAGCTTATTTGCACACACCTCTAGGGGCGAACAAGTTTTTGGCGCCGTTGCCGGGGATCGAACCCGGGTCACCCGCGTGACAGGATAGAAAAGAGGGCAGTGATTGGCCCTAGGTACTTGTTGTTGGAGGATCTACATCCTCTCAACATAGTAGATGACCTTACATGGCTCTTGGATAGAGCCGGATTGCTTGTCTTCACGAACATTCGTGAAGACGCTTACGAGGAGATTACCCGAGAGGTTGTGACGTCCTTTGAGCACAGCCCAGTAGATAGGACCGTCTCCTTCCGTCTTATGGATCGAGACTACCACTTGAGCATTGTTGAGTTCGGGACCATTTTCGGGTTCCATGAGACCTACAACGGTCGACTTCCTAGAGGCGTTTCCGCCAAGGACTTTTGGGCGGAAGTGGCCATGATTTATGCCGACGAGGACCGTTGGCAACCAGCTGATACCAAGGCTAGATTGATGTACCATCTAGCCTTGAAGATAGCTCACCGTGTTCTTTCGGAGTGTCTCTTTCCTAGGACGGAGACGCCCCAAAAGATCAAGACGGATGAGCTATTCCTTCTTTACGCCATGCTTTATGGATGCCGCGCAGATTGTGCTACTCTTTTGGCGGCGACGATGAGTAAACTCAAGAACAAATCGAGAGGGAACATTGGATATGGTGGGATAGTGACCCACATTGCTAGGTCGTTTGGTGTAGATTTTTCAGCCTGCACCCGCATACCCGCCGTACCTCTAGGACTACATGCATTCATGGTTAGGGGACTCATCTTCCCCACACATAGAGGTCCGCCTTATGCGGGCATGCCCTGGGAGAGTAGGACAGGCAGGGGTATTGAGTGGCTGCCAGAGTATTCCATTGTGGCGGGACACCACAATTGGAAGGAGACGTTCGCTGCGATGCATGCGAACAGGCTTGTAGCTCCCCCTTACGTTCCACCACCGGTTGAGGATGAGGACGACATGGGAGAGCAGTACGAGAGTGGTGGAGGAGCGGAGCAGGAGTTCGGCACGTTTCCGGATCAGCCGGATGCGGCCCCGGATGTACCTAGGCGCTCTCCACGCCCAGCTAGAGCTTCAGGCTCGTCATCTCGCCGCGCCAGCGTGAGTGAGAGACCCACGTGGATGACTACACCTCCCACTTGGTACAGCACACCTCCTCCTTGGTCCACGACGCAGCCAGCAGCACCACCGCCACCACCAGCACCAGCCGATGCCCCCACATGGTATGATCACGCCCCGGGATGGTATGAGAGGATGCCGGATTGGGCTACCGGACTTTCAGAGAGAGTCGGAGCATTAGAGATCCGGGCGGATGCTAGAGACGGACGCTTAGACGACCTTGACCACATGATGAGGGACGTCTACCGCCAGCAGTTTGGGCGGTTCTATGATCCGAGTTTCTCTCCATTCCCACCTCCACCGGCGCCGCAGTGATTGATGACCGGACCGCTCGTTTTTAGACATTCCCGCCACCACTTGTGAGTTTCTTTTTCTTTTCTTTCTTTTGTTCTTTCTTGTGAACATTAGGGACAATGTTCGTCCTAAGTATGGGGTGGGATGTACTAAATGTTTGTAATAACTCTACTCTATATGTTGCTTTCATTCCGAGACTATCATTGCATGTTCATTATATGTTACACGTTTCATTCTTGCATTGCATGAAAAAGAACTTTAAAAACCCATAAAAATTGGAAAATTTTGAAAATTTGGTGCTTCTAATGAATCGATATGATTTCCATGATAATCACTACTTGCGAATTGAGTTTGATAACAATTGCATGCTTAAAAGGATTGTAATTCGAAAAGAAATTGAATGAATGAATTCTACCTCTTTTGCAAGTTTTATAATGTGAAAACGTTACCTAAATCATGTTGAGAAATTGAAGTTGAAATCACATTATAAGTTCCTATACTTCTTGTTGAAATGATTAAGGCAATTCGATACTTTCTTTCCTCTTTCTTTGATCATCTAACTCCTCATTGAAATATTAGCCTCCTTTACCCATCCGGGAACTTGGAAAAGTGAAAGAGAAAAAGGCATGTTTGATGTGGGAGGGCCATGAGAGCAATTATTTGCAATCAATTGAATAGAAAGAAATTATAGGTTTGGGGAAGTCAATCATGACGATGAGTAACTCGGCACCATTCACATAGCCGGGTGTTTGTGTCTTGCCAAAGTCGGATTGAGCGATATTCCTAGCGGATTATGGTATGTGCGCTAAGGGTTTGAGGCATCTCTTACAATTTTGAGAAACGCCAATCTCCTAGGCTTCGGTTTTTGTGCACCTCTATCCATAACTCCAAAAGTAAAGTCGAAAAATGAAAAGAAGAGAGCGAAGCTCTAAGTGAAGTGTTGCGGAAACCGCAAAAGAAGAAGAAGGTAGTTGTCCACTTTCCCGGATTTATGCACCACTCTCCCTTAAAGTTTTCCCTTCCCTTCCATACTCTAGACCTTTTCTTTGAAAGTCCTTAAGATCAAAAGAATGTTATAGGACTTGGTGATCTAAATTGAAGTTCTTATAATTGATTTTGATAATATTTGAAGGTTATAATACTTGTTTGGAAGTTAAATTTATTCATGAGTTTTCTTTGCCTTTTACTCTCTAATTAAGTGTGTGAAAGTTTGAAAAACGATTGAAGCAAGGTTTGAGAATGATCTATTCTTTAGAAGTCACATTCATCCAAAAGAAGGTACACATATTTCATCCTAACTCTTGTTTAAAGCTTTTTGAAAGACCTTGCTTAGGGACAAGCAAGTGCTAAGTATGGGGTTATTTGTTAGCATGAAATATTGTGGTATTTGAGGCACGTTTTCTAATCGTATTTGATTCATATTGATAGTCTTTGATTGAGCTTTGTGCATATGTGAACTAGTATTGCCTATATTGTCGATATGGATGTCTACACGAGTTCTATGTTGATTATAGGTGATTTGGAGCTATTTCCGAACGGAAACGAGCAAAGGAGAGTTGAGTTGATATGTCCATAGATTGAGGACACTCTTTGGAAGCAATTTGGAGTCTTAGTCTGAGGAATGCACAAGTTTAGGGAAGAATCACGTTCTTACCCTAAATTACGCCCTAAATTACGGCCGTATCACAAACCACGTTCAGAATTACGGCCGTGGATTCAGAGTCAGAATTCGATGTTCATTCCAGGGGATTCTACGGTCGTGGAACTAACCGTAATTGTTTCCACGCCCTAAATTACGGTCGTGGAATCTTCCACGACCGTGATCTTGGCGAATCTTTTCGCCACACTTCGAAGCCATGATCTTTTGAAAGATTGGGCCGGGCCGACACTTTGCCCTGCATTATAAAAAGACGGATGAAGCAAGATTCCGTCACCTCGCTTACGACCTTTCAACCCTCGCTTAGCGGCAAAGGCACGCTTATAATCCACGTTTAGCAACGCACAAACCCTCATCTTGGAGGTAATTTGGAGATCTCATTGAAGATCAGAGTTCGTATTGGAGAGTTGCTGTTTGTGATCTTCGTGTTTGTGGAAGATCGAAGTTCTTGGAGGGTTTTGCAAGAAGATTCCTCTTCTTGCTTAGGTTTGATTTAGGATCGGATTGACATCCCGTTTCTTTTCTTTCCTAAGATTGTGATTGTTTACTCCGTTTTGAATCTTTTGATAAACACTTGTTCTTGACTGTGATTCTGAGATTCATTTGAAGATTATTGATAGTTCTTGAAAGTTCCCATCTTTTGTCTTTTAATTCTTGAATTGATATCGATATGACTGTTATTGGCTAAAAACCCTTAACAATTCTAAGGTGAAGGGTTGATAGTTGTGGCTTAGATGATGATAGATCGATCGTAAATAGATTAGACCCTGAGAGTTAGAGAATTATCGCCGACAACCCTAAATTACGGGCTGTTCTTGAGTTCCACGACCGTGGAATCTCAAGATCCAACCGTAATTTCCTTAAGTTTACGAGCCTGCTTTTACTTTAATCTAAAGTTAAAGATTGGCTTTAGCTTAGTTTAGACTTGTCTTTTCTAGGTGGTAGTGAAGCCTCAACAACCTCTACCTCGATTGTGAGCCTCAACAACCTCAATCGGATAAGTTAGTCTTGATCTTTAGATTATAAGTTTGGGTATTTGATGCTAATCCTCGTCTTTAGAATCTTTCTATATTGAGCCTCAACAACCTGTATAGGGAGTGTCTTTTAGGTGAGTTACATAAGGTTTTTGGAACCTCAACCGTACGATTACCTTACATTAGTATACCTTTGCATATCTCAACTCTGTCTTTATATCATTAAGTATATCTTGAATCGATTGCCACAGCTGGATACCTGGATCTTTAGGATTGTTGTTTTACCAATAATTTGCAAAACTCCTATATTTACTTGCTTGATAACTTGCAACCGAGTTCGTTCCACCCAAATCCCTGTGTTCGATACTCTGGAATTCTTGCTTAACTACGTCGATCCGTACACTGCGGGTTCGCTTGCTTGATTCTAGTTTTATAAATTTAAAGCTTATTTGCACACACCTCTAGGGGCGAACAAGTTTTTGGCGCCGTTGCCGGGGATCGAACCCGGGTCACCCGCGTGACAGGATAGAAAAGAGGGCAGTGATTGGCCCTAGGTACTTGTTGTTGGAGGATCTACATCCTCTCAACATAGTAGATGACCTTACATGGCTCTTGGATAGAGCCGGATTGCTTGTCTTCACGAACATTCGTGAAGACGCTTACGAGGAGATTACCCGAGAGGTTGTGACGTCCTTTGAGCACAGCCCAGTAGATAGGACCGTCTCCTTCCGTCTTATGGATCGAGACTACCACTTGAGCATTGTTGAGTTCGGGACCATTTTCGGGTTCCATGAGACCTACAACGGTCGACTTCCTAGAGGCGTTTCCGCCAAGGACTTTTGGGCGGAAGTGGCCATGATTTATGCCGACGAGGACCGTTGGCAACCAGCTGATACCAAGGCTAGATTGATGTACCATCTAGCCTTGAAGATAGCTCACCGTGTTCTTTCGGAGTGTCTCTTTCCTAGGACGGAGACGCCCCAAAAGATCAAGACGGATGAGCTATTCCTTCTTTACGCCATGCTTTATGGATGCCGCGCAGATTGTGCTACTCTTTTGGCGGCGACGATGAGTAAACTCAAGAACAAATCGAGAGGGAACATTGGATATGGTGGGATAGTGACCCACATTGCTAGGTCGTTTGGTGTAGATTTTTCAGCCTGCACCCGCATACCCGCCGTACCTCTAGGACTACATGCATTCATGGTTAGGGGACTCATCTTCCCCACACATAGAGGTCCGCCTTATGCGGGCATGCCCTGGGAGAGTAGGACAGGCAGGGGTATTGAGTGGCTGCCAGAGTATTCCATTGTGGCGGGACACCACAATTGGAAGGAGACGTTCGCTGCGATGCATGCGAACAGGCTTGTAGCTCCCCCTTACGTTCCACCACCGGTTGAGGATGAGGAGGACATGGGAGAGCAGTACGAGAGTGGTGGAGGAGCGGAGCAGGAGTTCGGCACGTTTCCGGATCAGCCGGATGCGGCCCCGGATGTACCTAGGCGCTCTCCACGCCCAGCTAGAGCTTCAGGCTCGTCATCTCGCCGCGCCAGCGTGAGTGAGAGACCCACGTGGATGACTACACCTCCCACTTGGTACAGCACACCTCCTCCTTGGTCCACGACGCAGCCAGCAGCACCACCGCCACCACCAGCACCAGCCGATGCCCCCACATGGTATGATCACGCCCCGGGATGGTATGAGAGGATGCCGGATTGGGCTACCGGACTTTCAGAGAGAGTTGGAGCATTAGAGATCCGGGCGGATGCTAGAGACGGACGCTTAGACGACCTTGACCACATGATGAGGGACGTCTACCGCCAGCAGTTTGGGCGGTTCTATGATCCGAGTTTCTCTCCATTCCCACCTCCACCGGCGCCGCAGTGATTGATGACCGGACCGCTCGTTTTTAGACATTCCCGCCACCACTTGTGAGTTTCTTTTTCTTTTCTTTCTTTTGTTCTTTCTTGTGAACATTAGGGACAATGTTCGTCCTAAGTATGGGGTGGGATGTACTAAATGTTTGTAATAACTCTACTCTATATGTTGCTTTCATTCCGAGACTATCATTGCATGTTCATTATATGTTACACGTTTCATTCTTGCATTGCATGAAAAAGAACTTTAAAAACCCATAAAAATTGGAAAATTTTGAAAATTTGGTGCTTCTAATGAATCGATATGATTTCCATGATAATCACTACTTGCGAATTGAGTTTGATAACAATTGCATGCTTAAAAGGATTGTAATTCGAAAAGAAATTGAATGAATGAATTCTACCTCTTTTGCAAGTTTTATAATGTGAAAACGTTACCTAAATCATGTTGAGAAATTGAAGTTGAAATCACATTATAAGTTCCTATACTTCTTGTTGAAATGATTAAGGCAATTCGATACTTTCTTTCCTCTTTCTTTGATCATCTAACTCCTCATTGAAATATTAGCCTCCTTTACCCATCCGGGAACTTGGAAAAGTGAAAGAGAAAAAGGCATGTTTGATGTGGGAGGGCCATGAGAGCAATTATTTGCAATCAATTGAATAGAAAGAAATTATAGGTTTGGGGAAGTCAATCATGACGATGAGTAACTCGGCACCATTCACATAGCCGGGTGTTTGTGTCTTGCCAAAGTCGGATTGAGCGATATTCCTAGCGGATTATGGTATGTGCGCTAAGGGTTTGAGGCATCTCTTACAATTTTGAGAAACGCCAATCTCCTAGGCTTCGGTTTTTGTGCACCTCTATCCATAACTCCAAAAGTAAAGTCGAAAAATGAAAAGAAGAGAGCGAAGCTCTAAGTGAAGTGTTGCGGAAACCGCAAAAGAAGAAGAAGGTAGTTGTCCACTTTCCCGGATTTATGCACCACTCTCCCTTAAAGTTTTCCCTTCCCTTCCATACTCTAGACCTTTTCTTTGAAAGTCCTTAAGATCAAAAGAATGTTATAGGACTTGGTGATCTAAATTGAAGTTCTTATAATTGATTTTGATAATATTTGAAGGTTATAATACTTGTTTGGAAGTTAAATTTATTCATGAGTTTTCTTTGCCTTTTACTCTCTAATTAAGTGTGTGAAAGTTTGAAAAACGATTGAAGCAAGGTTTGAGAATGATCTATTCTTTAGAAGTCACATTCATCCAAAAGAAGGTACACATATTTCATCCTAACTCTTGTTTAAAGCTTTTTGAAAGACCTTGCTTAGGGACAAGCAAGTGCTAAGTATGGGGTTATTTGTTAGCATGAAATATTGTGGTATTTGAGGCACGTTTTCTAATCGTATTTGATTCATATTGATAGTCTTTGATTGAGCTTTGTGCATATGTGAACTAGTATTGCCTATATTGTCGATATGGATGTCTACACGAGTTCTATGTTGATTATAGGTGATTTGGAGCTATTTCCGAACGGAAACGAGCAAAGGAGAGTTGAGTTGATATGTCCATAGATTGAGGACACTCTTTGGAAGCAATTTGGAGTCTTAGTCTGAGGAATGCACGAGTTTAGGGAAGAATCACGTTCTTACCCTAAATTACGCCCTAAATTACGGCCGTATCACAAACCACGTTCAGAATTACGGCCGTGGATTCAGAGTCAGAATTCGATGTTCATTCCAGGGGATTCTACGGTCGTGGAACTAACCGTAATTGTTTCCACGCCCTAAATTACGGTCGTGGAATCTTCCACGACCGTGATCTTGGCGAATCTTTTCGCCACACTTCGAAGCCATGATCTTTTGAAAGATTGGGCCGGGCCGACACTTTGCCCTGCATTATAAAAAGACGGATGAAGCAAGATTCCGTCACCTCGCTTACGACCTTTCAACCCTCGCTTAGCGGCAAAGGCACGCTTATAATCCACGTTTAGCAACGCACAAACCCTCATCTTGGAGGTAATTTGGAGATCTCATTGAAGATCAGAGTTCGTATTGGAGAGTTGCTGTTTGTGATCTTCGTGTTTGTGGAAGATCGAAGTTCTTGGAGGGTTTTGCAAGAAGATTCCTCTTCTTGCTTAGGTTTGATTTAGGATCGGATTGACATCCCGTTTCTTTTCTTTCCTAAGATTGTGATTGTTTACTCCGTTTTGAATCTTTTGATAAACACTTGTTCTTGACTGTGATTCTGAGATTC
The DNA here is from genome assembly GCA_033239125.1 of Fagopyrum homotropicum. NCBI lineage: Eukaryota > Viridiplantae > Streptophyta > Magnoliopsida > Caryophyllales > Polygonaceae > Fagopyrum > Fagopyrum homotropicum. The sequence goes on along the minus strand of BSWB01000003.1, from coordinate 91,122,764 downwards.
ATTTGAAGATTATTGATAGTTCTTGAAAGTTCCCATCTTTTGTCTTTTAATTCTTGAATTGATATCGATATGACTGTTATTGGCTAAAAACCCTTAACAATTCTAAGGTGAAGGGTTGATAGTTGTGGCTTAGATGATGATAGATCGATCGTAAATAGATTAGACCCTGAGAGTTAGAGAATTATCGCCGACAACCCTAAATTATGGGCTGTTCTTGAGTTCCACGACCGTGGAATCTCAAGATCCAACCGTAATTTCCTTAAGTTTACGAGCCTGCTTTTACTTTAATCTAAAGTTAAAGATTGGCTTTAGCTTAGTTTAGACTTGTCTTTTCTAGGTGGTAGTGAAGCCTCAACAACCTCTACCTCGATTGTGAGCCTCAACAACCTCAATCGGATAAGTTAGTCTTGATCTTTAGATTATAAGTTTGGGTATTTGATGCTAATCCTCGTCTTTAGAATCTTTCTATATTGAGCCTCAACAACCTGTATAGGGAGTGTCTTTTAGGTGAGTTACATAAGGTTTTTGGAACCTCAACCGTACGATTACCTTACATTAGTATACCTTTGCATATCTCAACTCTGTCTTTATATCATTAAGTATATCTTGAATCGATTGCCACAGCTGGATACCTGGATCTTTAGGATTGTTGTTTTCCCAATAATTTGCAAAACTCCTATATTTACTTTCTTGATAACTTGCAACCGAGTTCGTTCCACCCAAATCCCTGTGTTCGATACTCTGGAATTCTTGCTTAACTACGTCGATCCGTACACTGCGGGTTCGCTTGCTTGATTCTAGTTTTATAAATTTAAAGCTTATTTGCACACACTTCTAGGGGCGAACAGACGTCTCGTACATAGGTTGTTGTGGGCTTTTGGGTTTGTTAACCTTTCCCTCCTGTGTGAGGATGATCTTTTGTTACCTCCCGTGTGAGGTGTTGGTTTATGTACTCGACTATGTTGATGTACCTTTTGGTTGTACAGTTTTATACAGCTTTATGTATTTTTTTTAATATTTGTCGGTGTTATGTTGTAAGGTCCAGTGAACTTGTTGTCAAGCTAGGGTCAGGATCCATTGTGAGATCCTAGCTAAATGTGACACTCCGAGTCTTGTGGATTTGGGGTGTTACAGTGTTGTAAAGAATAACCTAGAAAAATTGTAGGTTGAGAGCGAAAGTTTAATTTGTGTTTGTTGTATTGTCTAAGATTTGGGAAGGCTAAGCACCCAAACACCTTAAGAAAATTGTAATTCGGTTTTTGGTTGAACAAAAGTTCAAAAGGTGTTTTATGATTGAGAACCGGAGTGGGAAGACGGTTGATTATGTAGGTTGCGGTTGCAAAAGCAAAATCCCAAAATCGTAGAGGAAGTGAGGCATGTTTAAGGAGAGTTAATCCTATATCAACAATTCGACGATGTCGAGTTTCAACAGAACCGTTTTGTTGATGGGAATAAGGGCAAGTGAGCCTGTGATTGATCCCCAATTTTTGGAAAAGAGGAGTCAAAGGTTTGAACTCAAAAACCACCATCGGTTTGTATAGAGATTATTGTGGTAGATAGAAGATTAGTAATGAGAGTAATGAAATTTGTAATAACCGGTGTGATTGAAGACTTTAATGGTAAGGGGAAAATCCCAACCAACTTGGAAAAATCATCTACAATAGAAACGTAATATTTGCGCCCATCGAAAGATAAGATATTACTTGGTCCCCAAACATCAAGGAATAAAAGTGATAACACCCTAACACTTGTGGATGGGCTTGACGGATGTGGTAGAGCATGGCCCTTGGCCCATGAGCAAGAAGGGTAGCCGTCATATTGGAGATGTGGGCTACGAATTGGGCTTTTGATTGGGCTAGAGCGGAGCGAATGACAAGAGGCAAGGCGTGCCTTAAGCGGAAATGCCACATATTTGCTTGTTGGGTGATTATTTGGTGAAGTTGTGGAGACAATGAACCCGTGGAGATGGGCTGCACGTACAAATCGTTCTCAACAGTTCCTCGAAGTGGAAGATTGTGGGTCTTGGTATCCTTCACAAGAAAGAAATGTGAGTGAAACTCAAAATATATAGAATTATCAACAGAAAAACGATTGCAGATAGTAAGTTCTTTGTGAGGAATGGAGTATGCAAGAGATATGAGAGTAAAAATTGACGAGAAGGAGATTGAAGGAGAGATGAACCCTGGTGGTATATTGGTATTGTTGACCCATCACCGAGTGACATAGTATTCGTTCCTTGGTAAGGATAATTGTCAATCCTTAGATTGGACAAATCAGAAGTGTAGTGGTGTGTTGTTGTTGTGTCTGGGTACAACGAGGTGGAAGTGGTATTGGCCTGGAAGGACTGAGATGATGGGGCGGTGTAGGCATGATCAAACTTGTGCCAACAAGTGAGAGCTGTGTGGCTGGGTTTTGAACATACTTGGCAAATGGGTCTTTTGTCTAGGCGCCAGAGAAATTCTGTTGAGGACTGGTAGTAGGGCTTCTTCCTTGACCTCTCCCTCTGTCTCTATTGTGTCTTCCTCCATTTGTGTTGGAGCCATTTTGTGATCCTCTGTCTTGTGACTGTGTATCGTGTGCTTCCATGGAAGTATTGGTGTAATTGACAGAGGGTGGAGAGGGAAGCAATGTTCTTTGTTATCGAGCAAGGCGAGCTTCATGGACCAACATATGAGATAATATTTGGAAAGGTGATGGGAGAGAGATCTGGGCATATAGGCTAGTGAGTATGGGTTCGTAGTCAGTGTTTAACCTTGTCAGAAGAAAGCTCGTAAACTCAAGATGACTTGCCCTGCTATTGTCAAGTAGTAGACAAGGTTTTTGCCCTTGCTCTAGAAGTCAGTAATTGAGGAGTCTCCTTTGCGAAGAGAAGCGAGTTGAAGCCTGGTTTGGACGATCTTTGCACTGGAAGCAGAAGAAAAGAGGGTATGAAGTTGTGTCCATACTTCAGAAGAGGTTTTGCATTCCAAAACTTGAACCAATATTGGCTCAGTCAAAGAGCATGTGAGTATGGGTAGAACAAATTGGTTTTTGGAGATCCAATTTGTGTAATATTTAATTGTGGAGGGCATGGGGATTTTCCAGGGCATTGCTTTGTCCCATCGACATATTCAAAGAGATTTTGAGCACCTAGAATAGGGCTTATCTGAGCCTTCCAAACAAGAATATTATCATATGAAAGTTTTGAGGTGATGAAGGGAGAGATGGAGGAAAGAGATAAACTCTGGTTCTTGTTTTCAGTCATTGATAGTTTTTGAGAGGTTTGTTTCAAAGAGGAGGTGTTTACCGTTATGGCTCTGATACCATGATGGAAGACAATGTTTTGTTGACAGAAAATATTCTTCCTTATCATTCATTGAATTTAGTATAGTACATATATAGGATATAGTTCTGTACATTAGGATTTGGGCCTCTAACATGAGTTATCCTTCTTGGACTATGTATCTATTCTAGCCAGAAAGGTGATCGATTATTGCATATATCATGCTTTACCCACACGCAACATACAAACCATATTAAGTCAATCAGAGGTATATTATGCTTAATCCCACATCCAAAAGAAACAAATTCTCAAGACATTTGATTAGAACCTCCTTAACGCTCTTGTAACTTCGTGATGGGGTGTAACCACCACCGGTGATTGGATGCTAAGTAATATTATTCATAATCGTTTTTATCTATCTAAATGGGCAACATGCCTCCTAGGATATGGACGTGTATACCACCACTTTGGTCTTTCATTCCTACACGATCAATGTAGTTAAATCTTATCTTAATGCATATTATAGAAACATCTTGAGCATATTTCTTCTTTGTTGTAAGCATAATAACGCTAGGAGATGAATGGACCTTAACACTCAAATAATTTCTCTCAGCAATAACTAGTTTCTTCTAAAGAGGATTAACAACAGAACTAACAAATTATGATATTTTAGGTTGAATCTCAATTTTAGAATGTAACAACTAACAAATCTTTTTTTAAATTATGTTGAATCTCAAATTTATTATTATTTTTTAAATAACCAATAATTAAAAACAAAAATATTATTGACCACCCTAACAAAGAGACTACAAGAAGAAGATAGATGTAATTTAATATTTATACGTCATTCGCATTAACTTTTTTAATTATAACTTTTCAATTAGTGATGCTTATAATCAAATTTTGTTAAAGACTTTTCGTTAATCTATTTTCTTTTATGTTAAATTGTACATAATACTCTGATTAGATAAATCTAAATATATTGAGTTCTTTTTTCAACAACCTGCTTACTCTACTAAATCAAATCTTCAACTGATTTAATTGTTATCGATAAAACAAAATACTTAAAAAGATAAAATCAAAACCTAAACTTCTTGGATACACTTTCGAGATAAAGCTTGTCAGGGAAGCAATTCATAATTCTTCTAATTTCTACTATATATAGATGGAACACCTAACTACTATATTCATCAATCTCACCCTTCTTATAAGCAAGAAAACATATTAATTATTCCAGGTAAGCTTATGTTTTGTAATGTGTTCTAATTTTACTATTGTGTTTTAATCATTTCTTTTGATCGTCTAGAGTTATTTATGTATTTTGATTGTTTTGTTTTGATCGGCATACAAATCAGAATTTTGATTGTTTCTACTGATCCAATGCTTAACGAGTTTTTATTTCGTTTTTAATCTCCAATTTTTGTGCGTATTTTTATCGAATGCCTAACAAGTTATTTTTTGTTCATCTTCTTTGATCGTCTAGACGTAGATAAACTTAAACAAATTTTTTTATTTTAGTTAAAACGTCAAGATTTTATTCGAACAAATATTTTGATAATCTTATATTATCTTCAAACTTTTAATATTTTTTTAACAAATACCCGTGCAAGGCACGGGATATAAACTAGTTTCTTCTAAAGAGGATTAACAACAAAATGTTGTCCTTGTTTCTAAGTAGGCGTTTGGGTTGCGTGAATAACTTTGATATCTCATTGCTTATACACGGTAAAGGAAAAGAGGTTCAAGGTATTTGACATGCTTAGTACCCCTAGAGGCCGTCTAGAAAGAACCATCAAGACACAAACGTACTTTAAGTCAGTCAATGACGAACAACATTATTCCAATTAACATACTCAACGCATTGAAAGAGCATCAACCACAAACTTGATTTCTTAGAAGACATGATTGATATGAACTTCTTCAAACGCCTCCAAAAGAAATATAATATCCCTAATTATGGCCTCAACTTGTGGGGATTTCCAAACCCCTAATATGTCATTGATCGTATTTAGGTTGTCCCCTTCAATTTTAATTTTCTGAAAGCCTGATTACTTTAGTCTAGCTACCCCTTTAACAACGGTTATTTATTATGTTTCAAATATTGACATGTATGATATTCTTTCAAAACCTTTGGATATAACCTAGGCTGTGGAATATCGGATAATGTATTGAAACACCCGTTAGTCAATATGAATCCATCGTAATCGTGTTTGAAAAAGTCGATTGAAGGTCTTGAACTTGAAAAGTTTTTTTTATCTTCCATCTTTTCTTTGTTGTTTTGTTTGGATGATTTTTTGTCATACTATATTTGGATTGTACTAAAATATTAATTTTAGTCTTAGTAAATTCCTTGATTTTGTTTTCCTTGTAATAGTTGGTGTGGATGTAGTATGTCTGAAAAACACCCGCAAGTGTATAATTTTTCCGTTGTAATACACGATTTGTAATCAAAGTCAAATTCCTCAAAGACTATGCAGTAAATTGACTCCAAGATCGTCTTTTAAAGAAAAGTTGTAAAGAAAGTGGGGGGTTTGGTTTATTCAAAAGGTTCAAAATAAGCAAATAAAGATAATTCACGGTATTAAAAAAATCTAGGAATTACTCACACCAAATAAGGGTTGATTTCATGCTCAAAGACTATAAAAGAATTATGGCAATGTTGAAAATAATCATGCACAATCATGGTGGTCCATCTTTAGTTCTCACCTAAGGTGAACGAAATAATCGGAGAAAACCGTCATATGATCAAAAGAATGATATTCAACAATAAGACCGAGAGGTCTTGTGAATGTTCACCTCACCGCACAAACGCATTTCTAGAGATGGATTACACAAAAGAAGAAGTTCAGTGGCTTTCTTCTTATCTACCTCATCCACTTCCTAAGATATAAATAATGCAATCTAAAAACTTTCAAAAGTGGGGGAATGAATAAAGGCTTCATCACAAAACTAAGCCCATTGATAATCCCTATATATGAAGAGATGGCACATCACTTTTATCATTCCGTTCAGAAGTGATTTGACTTAAGCAAGTATACAAGTCAAGGATACATAACACAGAATGTTGTAAACTATCTTAGGGAATACATATACTAAAGTTATGATCATTTATATGCCCTATGAAGGAGATGACACGACAACTTTTCCATTCCATTCACAAGCAATTCAACAAAGTTTAACATTGAAACCGTACGTTTATTCTCATTTAGGAAGATGGATAATCATGCATGCAATGGGAATTCCAATATATATACACTCAACTCGTTGCAAATCAAGCAACTATGGTTCTCACCCCCAAATCCTAAAGGAGGGGTTTAACTACTCAGGGTAAATACTTTAAGGAAATCCAAAACAAGCATCATATTTAAAAACTAGAAAGATTAAATAACTTTTAAACAACAAAATGCAATATGAAAAATTGGAAATTACAATTCACAAAAATGTTCTTAGTGTTCTTGATGTTCTTGAAAAAGTAAAGCTTTCGATCTAAACTAAGTGGAAGATTTCAAAGTGTTTTTGCTAGCTTCCTCAAGCAAAAAGAGAGAATCCTAAGCCTAAAATAGAACCAAAATCTCAAGCTATCTCTTCCTAATTGGTGGAAAATGTATTTATAGAGTTTGAATTCACCTTTTGAACTATAGAAAATTACATTTTTATCCTCAAAAGAAGGTATATTCACACAAGAAACCACAAATAGGACTTTTGGCACAAGCATGGGCACAGGTCCATAGGGCAATCCAAGGATCAGTCCCGGATTTACAATGGTTAGGTCGAGCAGGGTCAAGATGTTCATGTCGGTCTAAGAGGTTGGTCCACAAGATGGTCCAAATCATCCGAGGTTGGTTTTTTCTTGTCTTGCTTCGTTGCTTGTGTGGGGTGAGCTAAACTTTCTTGGTGCTTATCTCTCATCTTGGAACTTTTGGGGACATTTTGATCTTTAGGGGCTTGTTTGGATTTGAGGGAGACTTCATTTGGATCATAGTGAAAGAAAACAATAATGTCATCATTTTGATCATAATGGGAGTTGAAGACAATACGAGGCACCATTCTTTACTTCATATCATGGATGAGGGTGGATATTTCTCTTAAGCTCAACGTGACCTCAATACTTACAAGGCTAAAAGAGTAGATTTCCATATAGCAATAATGTGCTCAAAGACTCGTGTAAGGTTGTCTAAGCCATGCAAAACTAAACTAAACTAAACGACACTAAAAATGCTCCTAAAGACTAGCATGAAAACATGCTATCAAAATACCCCATACTTAGTCCTTCCTTGTTCCCAAGCAAAAATCAAATCAAGGTATAAAGAAAGCATAAAAATATGAAACAAAATTTATTTTTGGTACATGCTTCTCATGAAATATCACTTTCTCATGATAATGTCTTGGCAAGACTAGAATTCTTGATATTAAAAAAAAAAAAAGAAAGACAACATGGAAGGAGATAGTTAAAAGCTCTCACAAGAAACCTATAATCAAGTCTTCTAGGTTAACACAACTCAAAATCTTGCTACTTGGAGGTTTTAATGATGCTTGTATTTAGTTTTCATTGGTTAATCTATGAGTATAAAGATGAAGTCTCATACACCTCAAGCAAAGTCCATTTGAGTTTGGGTTTTTATAATGCATCTATCATGCTTGGCCTAACAAGTAAGTTACAATGCCCTTTTGACATAGTTACATTCACTTTGCATTTTTGCTCATATACACAATCAACAAGTGAGGAAGAAAATAAAAAATTCTACACTTTGCATAAGCCATTTGACATTTTGATCAATTTCTTTCTCATCTTCTTTCATAATTCATGGCTTTTCTATTCTTTTCTATTGAATGCGTTTTGCCTTATAGGTTGATTTTTTTCACTCAAATGAGTGTCAGCCATTGTAAGATTTCCAAAGCCAAACAATATGGAGTGCTTAACAACAAACTCATAAACAATACTAAAGGCTTTGGACTTACAAATATAAATTATTTATATTTCTAAACCGAACATTAACCAATAGAAAATTTTCAAGAAGGAAAACATATCAAACCATCATATACATTTCAAGGCAAAAGTCAATCACATTTCACAATTCTTATTCATAAGGATTAATAAGAAAAATTACTAGTCCCATGACATATCCTATTTTTCAACTTAAGTTCAAATCAATCATAGTCGGAAGCATAAAATTTAAAACAAAACAAATTTTTTATTTTTATATTGATTAACATGCAACTAAAACAACTAAACTATCATGCAAGATTCAACTACATTATGCAAAATAAAACACAATAAAATAAAAGAAAAAATCACACAAGAAATAAAAATATGTAATGCAACACAGATACATATTCATGAAGTGTGAATACTAATCGGTGGAAGTTTTACCGAGAAGTACAACAACCTCTCTCGTAATGATACAAGATCGGGTGTCGTATAATCGGATATTCAATCTTAGAGACCACATTAGATTTTGATGATATTGGTACTTAATTATTTTAAGTGAAAAGCAAGAAAATAAGGCGGCAGTTGTAACAAGCAAAATCAATAACAATTGTTTCCTTTGCTCGAGGTTCAACCCGGCGGTAATTAACTCGAGTTTCATCGCAAATAGGAGCTAAGTACTTGCTTCCTCTCGATTGTTTCCTTTTCTTCAATGACTCCAAGCTTGGCTTCTTTGTTGATTTTCCTCCTTTTTCTCAAGAGATAGTAGATGAGGTGGTGTACGATGCTTAACTTCCATGCATAGCTTGATATCTTTTTTTTTGACATTTTAAGCTCTAGCTAAGATATAAATTTCTAAACCATGCAAAACTAGTGGAAAAAACGCAAAAAAAAATACATCTAAAACATAGCATGAAAACACGTTATCATATAACAAGACAAGACTCAAAGAAAAAGGTGTTAGTTGATCGATCGATGTTATTGTGGATCGATCTTAGACACTAGGCTCGACAAACATGAAAATAGAAGAAACGGGGAGAGAAGCACAGTGAGGTCAAGCAACCACCGGGGTGCATGCCGACCAAACTCCTTAAAAGTCAACCTAGAAAGTAGTAGAGAGAGAAAAAAAATATTGTATTTTTTGGAAGCAAAGGCATGAGGTTTGAGAGCAATCTAGACAACAACAAGTAGTAATGATGATAAAGTAATTACAAGGTTCAAATCACCACAACATGCATACAATAGATCTCACTTGGCAATTCACAATATTGAATGTAAGCTATAATTATGTAACAAACAACTTCGTTGATTGTCACAGTACCTAATACATTGCCTAATCTTGACAGAACATATAATCAATCCAACATCATAGATCAATTTAGTTTGGCTCACCAGGCCCTAGAACAAACCATACAAAAGACATACGTGAAAATGCATACTTTATTAATCGGAACAAAAAAAAGGATGGAAGTTGAGCGAGGAAGTCGATCGACCTGGTGTGGGTTGAGAGATCAATGGGGTGTAGTTCAACCGACTTGGAGCAAGTCGAACGACCACCTGGGAGGTGCTCGGCTAGCGACGAAATCCTCTACCGCTCTTCCTACTCTTGAAACTAGACTGAAATTGAATGATAAAACTTAATGACTACAAGCCTTATTTAAAGGGTCATGAGATAGCTTAAAAACCCTAAAATTCCTAGATCTTATCTTCTAATAAGATAAGATCAAATCTAAAAACCAAATTATATCTTCTAAAAATAATAAGATAAATCTAAAAGATAAAATGTCCAAGTGGATGGCTGGAAATCCAACCAAAACAAAAGAGAATAGAGGAGAGGGATAGACGTCCAAGAGCATCAAAGTGAGGCAAGGATGAAATGCGCTTATGAGTATGACCCATAAAATCAGCATCTTATCAACATTATGACACATTAGTTAAATTGGATTTTTTGTTGTTGTGGTTGGAACTAGAAAAAAACTCACGAGTACTACTTTATAAGGTAATTTGGAGCTCTAATACTTTATAGTTGACGTAAAAGTCCATATCGGTCGGCATCTTGGAGTAGATCGATCATTTTTTTGTATGGAATGTTCAAGTTGTCTTCATTTTTTTCGCTCTTCGATAAGTGGTCATGTGTGAGTCATGTGCAGGATGAACAAGAGGTGACCAAGGTGATGCTCGTTGATCGGCCTACACATTTTCAGAGGTGTTCATCATCTTCACTCTCATATCTTAGTCATTTTCATCTTGAACACCATAGGGAGATCCTTAGATATCATTCTACTATAGAAATATCATTTGTACTTCACAAATGCCTAGATTGTCTGCAATTACATAAATCAACATGTAGATCTCCAAAAATACTAATATAAAGAAAATAGACCAATAGGATAAGTGATTTAGCACACAAAAGGTAAGAAATAGAATATAATGATGATGAAAAAAGACGTTAATTTAAATGTTATCGGATTGCATGCTCTATTTGAGTAAATTGTGCTTAAAGTGCTTTGTTATTATTCCTTGTTCTCTTAAATATGTTTTTAAAGTCATTTCTAAATTGTGTGAATGAAAGAAGCTTTGTATGTGGTGAGTCTGGTGACACCTCCATCAATAGTTAAGGAAAGTCATGTTTTTCTACCACAACGTACCGTGTGGTGATGTTTAGTATTCTAGTCAAATTGATTGATATGAGTTGTTTTCGTTGTTTGGCTCCAAAATTGTCTTTGGAAGTATATACGATCATTTCCCGTTTGAATGATTTGTCGTTTGCCATATTTAAAATCTTCAATTTATTCGGTTATCTAGGAAATAGGAATCTCTACCCGTATTTCTATTGTACATAAAAAAGGCAATCCAAACATAGAAACCTAAACACCAATAATATTGATCACCTGTGAATCTCATTGCTTGCTTCACCATCAATATAATCCATGACCACTTCAAGTTAAAAACAAACTTACCAAGTGAAGATCAAGAATGGACCAACCATTGGTGTGGTTGGTCCAGAGTTTTCTCCACGACCACCCAAGAAAGAGGGAGAACAATCCATTCATATTGTAAATAGAGGTCATAATAAAACACTTCATCAGATGCAGGAATGCACATTCTATCAACCTGGTTACACCAGAAACACTTCCCTTTCCCATCAAGAACTCGACAATGAAAGCAAAACTTGGATCACACAAACACTACCTACTTTTCCAAGTTCAAGGTTTCACACTAATTCAAACGAAGCAGATAGGAAACCAAGAGGAAGGCTGTGTGCCCACTGCTAATTCAACGAACACGGCGAACTTTCTCTTCTTCCCCAATTCCAAGTGATTTTTGAGCTTTTGCTATGCCCTCCGGATCTGTTCAAATTTGTGTATATGTTAGTGCGCACTTCCTCAAAAACCAAACTAGAAGGATTTCGATAATAGGAATAGATCATAGCATGCAAACGAGCATAATGGTCAACTCAGTGTCTTTCAGTACAAAGTGAATTTCCAGAATTCGTGGAGGTATCAAAAGTTATGCAGCATGATAAAAATTACCACTTCTTTCACAACACTCATATTCACATGTAAATGTAGAGATTCTATCAGGGTCCCATCATACAGCAATTAATAAAAGCCTATAAGTATCAGTGAAAGTTTACAAGTATGTCTCCATATCCTAGACCATAATCATAATTCACAGCAGATGAGGTTTACTTATTTTGATGGATTCTAGTAGGCAAAATATTAAGATCAATATTATATGGTAATAAGTGACATGATGAGGTCTCCTTCATGAGATGAAGCCTCAATAATAAGATGTTGCATTTAGGAGCAATTAATCCCGTGTCAAAACATTCCCATATGCCTATAGCATTTGTTCTTCTATAAGCTTCTCTTTCGGTTCATTCATCAAAATATATACAAGCAGCATTTAGGAGGGCCAAGAACAAAATCAAACATATTATCTACAAATTTAATCAGTCCTATGTCAAAGTAATCAGGGCACAATTTTGGGGAAGATGTAAATGTGAAAGATGATATTTACAAGTTACAACTATGCACTGAAATAATATACCATCCATTTTTGTGACACATGTTGCCTAAGCTTCTTTTTCATACCAAGGAATCACAATTTGTTTTTCATATTGACTTGCAACCATTAAAAACAATAAACAAGAGTAAACTGAAGGCAAGGTACTCGTGAAGAAGAAGAGGCTAAAATATGGGAAAACTAGCTTACCAAAGAACTGCGTAAAGATACTTGTGAAGAAGCTCAAGTTCCGGGAAACATAATACGCTGGTGTTGGGGGTAGAGGTTTTACAAGTGTATCAATAGTAAACACTTGCTGAAGAAACTGCAAATATAATCAGAAATGTTAAGGTTACAGGTATCCCTTATCATGCTCGAGAAAGAGTAGCAAAATGAAGTAAAAAGCTGCAATGAAAAACATAATTTTTATTCGACTATGTAATTCAATTACTTAAGATTAGGCTATTCAATTATCCAATTATTCAATCCAACAAGTACTAAAGGAAGCCACAAGAGCATATCATGCATCCATACATCACAGGTTTCAACAAGAGTCTGCGATTGTAAACTAGATAATCAAGGAGCAGAATAGACAAAAGTTTGGACACTTGGTCAAGTAATTGTAATAACTCATAATTCTTGCACAAACTTGAATATTTGGAGAGTCATTGCAGTGTTTTAATGACAAACATATTTTGCATGCCAAGATTGTAATGGAACAGCGGTACAGCACTTCTGTAGTAAGCATGCTCCATCAGAAATATCCGCCAAGAACCTAAAGATGGTAATATAAACCTCTATTCTCTAACCATCACAAGCCCAATGTTCTTTCAAATCATAGGTTTTTCTGTCAAAACATGATTAAACAAAGGTACAACGTTCCATTGTATGCCTTGTCCTTTTAGTAACCACGCCTCAATTACTTGTAGAAGAGTGATGGCAACATCAGATCTCTAGAAGGTGCTAGCAATTCTCACGTAAACTACATAATCAGCAATATGACCATATTTAATTACTAGCAACAGTTATACAATTCCCCTTTTTCTGCCCTCCAGAATTACAATAGACAACCATATATCCAACTGTTTGTCATTTATGATCTACAGCTTCCTGCGTAGTTCAAGCAGCCATCCTGTCAATAAATCTAATCGTAACTCCCTTTATTCTCATTTTCTGACTATTTAACATCAATTCTACTTCATTACACGATAAGTTATTATATGGAAGTGCACAGTTTCTCAGGCACAGTACTATTCTTTCTCTAGGTCGACATATATAGCAACGATTTCCAGAAGGAACGAAAGATAGCAGAGATATTTTGAAAGCGTGATTTGACGAAAAGATTCCATATCAATTGAACACCAGTATTCTGCCTCATATCATTACGAAACACACCGCTCAATACTCAAAACACAAATTCCACTGAATTCGAAAAATCGCATCCACAGCAACCAATTCATCGTTAATTTAATTTCGATTACAGCAAAGGGAAAGGGGTAGAGGAGGGACCTTGAAGTTGCGCTGAAAGGTATAGCGAAGCTCAGAATCAATCTGGGAATCCTCTTCGTCATCGGCGGAGTACCGATTGGAGGAGGCAGACTTCTTCTTGCCGGGAACATACATTGTAGAATCGCCACCGGACTGTTTGGTGACTCTGACCTTGGCACCGGCGAACTCGTCAGAGTTCTTATCTTCGACTCTCCATGGCGCAGATGAAAGAAGCTCCTTCTTTGGCTTACCCATAATCCCCTCCCTGCTCGCTCTCCAACCCCAACTCTTCACAATTCAGAGGATAAATTTTTAGAACTATTTTCCTATTGCTCTTATCACTTGTTTATTATTTTCTTTTTACTCGCTTATTTTTAAAAGGAAAAATGACGAATACAAGATATGAGAAGAAAAAAAAAATAATACAAACTTTAAAAATTATTAGTTGGTATACAAACTATTTCACGTTAAATTAATTTTGATACGGGGTAAAATTATGGTCAATATTATTCAAAAATTACCCAAAACTTTTCAAATTGCACAAAACTACCCTTATATTATTATTTCTATCAAAAAAACACCCATATTATTTTTTATACCAAAGGAATCATATAATAATAGTTAGTTATCACTTTATTCTTTAATATTTTAGGCCATTTATTTACAAAATAACTATAATAATGATTGAAAAGTTTTAAAACTTTAAAAATAAAATTTTTGCTAAAAGACTCATACTTGGTGACATTCCCAAAAAAAGTTATGTATGGAATAAGATTGATTTTTTAAGTTTTTAAAAATTCAAACATGAAATGTAGATTTTTTCATAAATTTACGTTCAATATATTAATTTTAAAATTTTAAATTACACAAATTTCCAAATAAGTAATATATTCTTGTCATTAAGTTTTACCTATAAACATGGATTGTTCCCTCAAACTACCCATAAAATAATAATGACACCAAACATGATTATATTAACCAAAATTTTATTGGTCAAATTTTATAAATAGGCTTTATTAAGAAAGCATGATACTAAGTAGGCTTTTTTATATTTTCCATTAAGAAAATATACCCCAAATCCTATTCACCATTCCAAAAGCAATTATTTACCATAACAATTAGGTAAAATTCTCCTCTTCTCTCTCTTTTCTGTTACGATCAAGGAAAGCTTTCTGGTATTTTCTTCTCCTCCTCTCGATCTCGATCTCGATCTCGATCTCAGAATCCATTCTTCTCCTCATTTGATCTCGCAAGTTATCTCTTCTCTCTCACAATCGACATCGATCTCACAATCTTCTCTGGTATCAATCAATCAAACAAACACCAGAAACGAATACAACGCAATCGAATTGTGGTTCAACAATTAAAATACCAGAAATCGCTTCGATCTAACCAGGTATTGATCTACTCCCTCTCTCGCCATCTTCTTTAGTATTATTCTGGTATTATGTTCACCATTGTGAAATTTTGATCAAATTCTTGTATTCTTGGTATAAGGTATCGTCAGATTTGGTTTTGTTTTAAATTATGTTTTTGGTATGAATGAGTCTGTTATGATTTCAATTTTTGGTTATGTCCATTACATTTGGATTTTCTCTGTTCTGGTATCAATTTGATAAACGATTATGGTATGAACATTGTTGCTAGTTTGTTTTATTAATTCTGGTATGATTGATGAGTTCTGGTATAATCCCTTTTTTAGTATGATAATTGTCTTTCTGGTATCATCAATTCTCTGGTATAATTATTTGAATGACTTCTGGTATTGAAAATATCACAACAATGTTTATGGTATCATCAATTCTCTAGTACAATAATTGTGTTTCTGGTATCATCATTAATCTGGTATATAATTGTCTTTCTAGTATCATCAATTCTCTGGTATAATGATTTGAATGACTTTTGGTATTGAAAATATCACAACAATGTTTATGGTATCATCAATTCTCTAGTACAATAATAATGTTTCTGGTATCATCATTTATCTGGTATTTGATTGTTAATTTTGTTTCTGGTATTGTTTCAAATTGTGTTTATGGTATGTGACTTTCTGGTACGTATACATGTTTATGGTATCATCCTGTTTCTGGTATTTTAGGTATGCTTATTTCTGGTATGTAACATGATCTATTTATTAGGCATACTTTAACTTCTGACTTTAACTTCTTGTATTTGTGGTGTTGTGCATACTTTAACTTCTGGTATACTTATAGTAGTTTTTTTTCTGGTATATACAGAACTTGTTAGGTATGGCTCATTTACAAATTGTGGTTTATTGTGGAGGAGAGTGGAAATCTGTGGGAAATGAATGAACATATATAGGGGATAAAGTAGTGTGCAAACCCATCACTGTGGGAGATCCAGTTAGCATACCAGAAATTAGGATGTTGATTGCCAAACGTTTTCAAGTAGATGAGACGGTGAACAAATTGGAACTTGCTTACAAGAATACCTTAAATGAAGCATTGCAACCGTTTAATATTGAGACGGTAGAAGATTTCGAGGATTTTGTTGAAGTTAATCAATTGATTCAACCATGTTAGAGTGTGTCATTGTGTGTGAGATTAAAGTCTAGAATTGTTATAACAAAAATTGATAAAATTAATGAATATCATCCATACACTACCATTGTTCCTGCTCCTAGTGTGACTGAAATAGAAACAGAGAATAGATATGCAATCACTGAAGTTCAACCTGAAGAAACTCAATGGGGTCTTAAGCTTGGTCAAAAGTTCAAGGATAAAACCGCAGTGAAAAATGCATTGTGTTTGAATGTTGTTTCCGAATGTACACAATACAAAATAACAAAGTCTATCAAGCTTGCTATTCTTGCGCGATGTCTAGATAAAGATTGAAGTGGCGCGTGCGGTTTTCAAAAATCAAGAAATCGAAAGTGTTTACACTAACAAAGTATACCAGAGAGCACACTTGTTCATTCCATACAAGGAGAAATTACCGCAGAAAGGTCTCATATCTTGTCATTGCTGAAATAGTTGCAAAAATATAAGTCCATTCCTTATTATCACATATAATATTCAATTCTATATTGTTTTCTTCCATTCTGATATGAACTACATTAAAATCATATTGTTTATGTTATTCAGGTATGCTAATACACAAACTCCCCTAGCCTAAGACAATTATTGGAATTTTGAGAAACGAGCATTGTTTAGAAGCTAGCTACTAGAAATGTTGGATGGCATAAGAGGCTGTCAAGGACAATATAAGAGGAACAAATGAAGAGAACTATAAGGGTGTGCCGGTGTACTTACATCGATTACAAGAGGCAAATCCGAACACTATTGTAGCACTGCAATTGGATGATGAAAACAAATTCAAGTATGTCTTCTTTGCTTTGGGACAATCAATCAAAGGATATTTAGTAATGAGAAAGGTATTATCCTTGTTCTGGTATGTAATAAAGTTATGTCTCTGGTATTATCAATTATGCATGAATGATATAAATTCTGGTAGTAGAGTTATATTTCAGGTAAGCAGTAGAATTATGTTTCTGGTATACTTTTTTCTGGTTTGTATATTCAGTGTTTGATATTGTTAGATAAATGTGCTTCTGGTAATATCATTTTTTATTTGATTACATGCTCAGTTTCTGGTATAGTGATATATATTTGAACAATGAAGTTTCTGGTATGAGTATTATCCTTTTCTGGTATACCAGAAAACTAATTGATTGGTGATTGTTGTTGTTTAAGGTTATATCAGTTGACGGAACATTTTTTAAAGGACGATATGGTGGGGTGTTATTGCTTGCAACAGCGCAAGACGCAAACCAACAAATATACCCGCTAGCATTTGCGATTGTTGACCGTGAATGTAATGACTCGTATGATTTCTTCTTTTATCATTTACACAAGTTTGTCCCTGACAGCGAGGAATAACTATTTATATCGGATAGACACATGTCAATAAAGAATGGTATTACTAAGCACTACACAAAAGCATCCTATGGAGTTTGCATGTACCGCTTGAAAGGAAACATCAAGAAAATGTCAATCAAGAATATAGTTTAACAAATGTTCTTGGATGCAGCTTGGTGCTACAGAAAGGATAAGTATTTTGAACTATTTGAAAATATAAAGATGGTATTTTTATTATGGTTTATATTATTTTATGGTATGCAATCATATTATGCTTCTGGGTATTCATTTCTGGTGTTTTATTTCATTTCTGGTTTTGTCCTTATCTCTTATTAATAGTGACTCTGGTATGAATGTTTCTAGTATGAACGCATGTTAGGTTTGTTGTATGAACATTATCATTTCTGGTATTACATTTAATCTCTGGTATGAATTCTGGTATGCATTTTGTGATCGTTTATGGTATCATACATGATATGTTTCTGGTATGGAACTTATCATTGATGAACAATGATTATGGTATTAACTTTTTCTGGTGTGGAAACATGTTATATCTTTGGTATGTTTTTTTGGTATTGTATATAACTTCACGTGTACCTGCTAATGTTTGTAGGAGAAGGTAGTAGTTGCGCAGTTGTTGGAAGAAATTGGATTTACTGCTTGGTCCCGAGCTTTTTGTCACGCCAAACGTTACAACATTATGACAAGCAACAATGCAGAATGTATAAATAGTGTACTGTGTGATGCAAGGGATTATCTAGTGCTTGACCTCATTGATGTTATCAGACAGACGGTGGGTAGATGGTTTGCAACGCGAAGGGAAAGTGTTGCATCATGTACAGAAATGACAACACCAAACGTCGATGCTCTAATACAAGCTAAATATGGGGAGACAACAAAGTATGGATGCTACGTGCTTGATGCAAAAAGGTTGTTGTTTGAGGTACAATGGAGCCAGGAAAGGGAATTTGTATGTTTAGTGGATAGGAGTTGCACTTGGAAGGAATTTGATATTGAGGAAATACCGTTTGTTCATGCAATAGCTGCAACAAAGATGACAAAAATGAATCCGGCTTCTCTGGTAAGTAATTATTACAGCACCGAATATTGAAAGACGGCATATGAGCATACAATATACCCAATCGTAGATCATGAGAATTTAGATATTCCAAGTTGCATTACATCTATTGAATGCAACCCTCCTATAAAGAGGAAGAGAACCGGAAGATTGCCTAAAGCTAGGATAAGGGGATCAACGGAAGGAAGTAAGAAGAAGAAATGCAGGTGTTGCCGCATGGTAGACCATAACAAAAAAACTTGCCGAAATCAACCAATGGAGAAGGAATGAAGACACATACCAGACATAAGAATTATGATTATTTGTCATTATCAGATTTGTAGAAAACAATTACTATATTAATATATGTTTCTTTTATGTGTAAAAGTCCACATACGAGAAGCATAACAACAGGTAATAACAAAAACTAAATAGAAAACTAATACTAGAAACCAATAAAAGAATACCATCAGGCTATATATATCAATACCAAAAACTCAAGCAATAAATCATACAATAAAATCACAAATTGAACGTTTCTAGTAAACAAATAATCATAGCAAAATCAAATAGATGAAAACAAACTACAAGAAACACAAACCACAAACACATACCAGAAATACTAATGCAATAAGTCATACCATAAAATCACAAAATGAACATTTCTGGTAAGTAATAACTCATACCAGAGGCACATATATAAAAACCAATCATACCAGAAGCATAACAAATAACAAAAAAATACCAGATATAGTCATACCAGAGGCACTTAAATGAAATACCAGAATCCTAAATCACAACATAAACACTTCTAGTAAAGAAACTATATTAACATAATACTTGTTATTGATTCATAAACAAGATTATATTACAAAAGAGTTAATATATTACAACAGAGTGAGTCAATACCAAAATATTAGTTTATCAAGAGTCAACTACATCATATAGGACAAATTCAGTTTTAAAGGGACTCGTGGGGTTTCACCCACTCCCTATGGTATAAAATAGAACAAAATTGTTCCCTGAAAGCTGGGACCTATTCTTGACATATGTTTGACAAATCAGTTCGCCCAAATGACAATTACTAAATGTGCTTGCTTGTGAATACACCACAGCTTCCACTACAATTGTAGACAACAAATTATATAAGTGTTTTTCCAAAATATCATACTAATGAACATACCAGAAACATATGAGTAGTATTGTAGGAATTACCTTGGGTTGTTCTGTGGAACTTCTTTGGCTGTCTTTTGAACATAATCCAATGGCTTATCAAGATTGTCCCCAAACCTCTCAAATTATCCATGAAGTTTCGAATGTGAGGAAACATAAAAAGGAATGGGGTGAGCAAAGCTTTCAAGTCCCCATCAGACATACAGTCCACAATTGAGTCATATACAACAACACACCATTTAATTAAATCAATCTGTAGCGCTATCCAGTGTTTACCACAGGTGTTGATGGCAGTGTATATTGTATCGACTCCATATAAGCTCTTGGTAAAAAAGGGGGGGATCAAGTCCAAATATAAAACCTGCAATTTCTTCACCGTAATTAAAAGTCCCTGTAGTTTTCGACGTTAGAATTATTTATAGCACACATCGTTGAAGTAGTCGACGAATGGTACGGGAAGAATGGTAATACGGCCATAAACCTCGGGGTAGTCAAGTACAGCTTTTCGGAGGTATGTAATCATTTCATCTAGTTGATGTAAAGTAGGAAAAAAAACTAATAATTCAATACCAGAGCTCATATGAGAATAATACCAAAAACACATAAAAATTTCATACAAGATTCAAGACATTAAAACCATTAGGCAAGATACACATACATGAAAACACATCATACCAGAAACACAAAATATAAACAAATACCAGAAAGCTCAAGCAATAAATCATCTAAGGAAGTCAAATGATAATTTATTGCAAAATGAAAGAATGACATACCATAAAACTAATGAAATACATAATACCAAAAGAAAAAAAAAAGAAGCACAAATAAAGTCATATCAGACTCTTATACAACTAGCTCATACGAGAAAGCAGTACAACACATCATACTAGAAATTTTAAAAACAAAATGTACACCCAACATCTTACCAGAAATACATCAGTAGCTAGTATTAGAAAGTCATACCAGAAAACATCATACCAGAAATTATTAACTTGAACAAAAGTAAGGTTAGTGTTAACTTACATAATCCCACAACCAGCCAGTTTTTTGGAGTAAGAGTTTGAAGTTTTCTTTATTTGCTGAATGTTGAAATCCAGTAATAAATTCTTTTTTAGTCTTTGGGTTAAGGTACCAAGCATAAAAAGCATCTCTATCCTTCTTGCTCAAGAAATTATGCTTGAGTGGCTTGGGGATTTTTACTAGGACGACATAGGGAGATACGACAAGGTCGTTGGGTTTCTTTTCACGTAAATCCATTTTCCTCGGTCCTCTGGTTTTAACTTTCCCTTTCCCTTTCACATCTACATCTGCTATTGGTTTCTGTACCAGAACGAAAACATAACACAAACATTAACAAATATGCACGGAAATAAAACACATGAAGAATAGTAGTGTATTATACCTCTTCCACTGGTTCTTCCTTTGGCTGATCAACTTCAACTTCCTCCTTAGGCTGGGGATGGGACTGGGGCTGGGGCATTGACTTTTCTGTAGATGGCGTCTCTTCAGAACTTGAAGAAATCCCAAGAACTTCTAACTTAGGAGCATCAACTGGAGGTTGGGAGGCCGGATTTTTAGAGGGTTTGTTGCCTTTAGAAGAAAAACCGACCATCCTTTGAACATTGGTGAGGATCCTGAAACATTGACTTTCTATTCTGTGTTGCGTCATAGTTTGTGCCTTCTGCCTCATAACAACTTGGTTGATAGTCGCATCTTGTTGCTCAACCATCTTGACCAACTCAGAAATCAGTTGATTTTGGGTTTGTATTTGTTTCTTTAAATCCTCAACCCAATCAGACACCCTATACATTAACATAGTACAAGATTACAAATGCGATAACTAATAAGCATTTGAAACTAATAAATTCTGGTATGTAAAATATGAATTACCTGTTTGTGGTAGAAATAATGGAGGTGGCGGGATCAGGGAGAGATGGTGCAACCACAACTTCTGTGTTGGAGGTGGTGGGATCAAGGAGAGGTGGTGCAACCACAACTTCTGCATTGGAGGTGGTGGGATCAGGAAGAGGTGGTGTAACCAAAGCATCTGTAGGGACAATGATATCCATTTTTGGAGCAACAACAATCCCAACAAGGCTAGAAGGTGCAACACCAACAATTGGGGGTGTAGCCAATGCCATCATGTCTTCTTCGGGGCTAAAACAATAGAACAAAAAAACATAATTAAGTAAATAATATACATACCATAAACTGAAATCAAACAAAACATAACAATATACACAAGAAACAAGCTTCAAAAGATCATACAAGAAAACATATGAAAACTAATACCAAACTGTAAGACAAAACTTATACCAGAACTAAGATAAAATACAAACCAGAAACTAACAGACACTTACCAGAAGTTATACAAAAAGCATATCAGAAACTAACAGACACATACCAGAAAGCAAAAAAAACATTTATACAATAAAACTAAAGAGACTAGCATAATAGAAACTAATGCCACATAATTAAAAGATAGATTAAGTATGAAATATGTTGAAATACCTTTTCCTTCCCTCTTCAAATTTCCTCTTCTTTGAGCCATCTTCTTTCTTTACAACCTTTTGTGGTCTTGACAACCTCAAAATATGACGAGAGGAGGAGGAGGAGGACTGGCAAAGCCATCACTGTCGGATTTCTCCTTCTTTGGGGCATCCTTGATAACCTTGACATCATGCCCTCCAGGCCTGCATACACGTACATTGTGGAACCCAACTTTGAAAAGATGACATAGATAGCCAGTTGGGTCCAAAACTTCATCCCCCACCACTTACAGTCATCTTCAGTTTTTGGGTCTTCTAGGGAGAGAGGGATAGTTTTGATGTCATCTTGGGCCACCGATGACACTGTATCTTTGATTGTTTGGACGCTGTATTTCATCTTTCCCTTGTTTGATGAAACCCACTTAAGACAAAGTGGGGTTGTTTCTTCATCAACACATGTGGCAACACAAAGATGCCAGTTTTGGGATAGAGTCAAGGATGAAAACCTGCAAAATATAGACAGGAAACACATGAATAGACCATACTAGAAACTCAAATCAATAAATAATATAAAACTAATAAAATAATATCATACCAGAAAATGAAACCAGAAACGCATATCATAAAACCAGAAAGCAAGTAAACTCAGACCAAAAAGTATAAAATTCAGAACATACCAGAAACAACACAATACATAACATAACTCAATTATAAAACATAAACAATCATACCAGAATCAAATACATGAAAACAAAATACAAGAAACACAAACCAAAAAGAAATACCAAAATTCTAATGCAATAAAGCATACCATAAAATCACAAAATTAATATTTCTGGTAACTAATTACTCATACCAGAAAGCAAGTAAACTCATACCCGAAAGTATAAAATTCAAAACATACAAGAAACAACACAATACATCACAAAACTCAATTATACAACATAAACAATCATACCAGAATCTAATACATGGAAACAAAATACAAGAAACACGACCAGAAACAAATACCAGAAATGCTAATACAATAAAGCATACAATAAAATCCCAAAATGAACATTTCTAGTAACTAATTACTCATACCATAGGAAAATAAATGAAAACCAATCATACCAAAAACATAAACCATAACAAAAATATCAAATATAACCATACCAGAGACACATAAATGGAAAACCAGAAGCATACCTGGAATGCCAAAGGGAAACCAGAAAGGTAGTAATTTCCTGATGCCCTAAACTTTATTAGCTCACAATCCCTGAGGTTGTCAAGTGTCTTATTAAAGACAAGGCGGCCCCATGGATAAGAATTAAAGGCATCCATGTCCTTCAGAAGGGAAATAGGAAGATTGGAGACAAACTTCTTCTTGTCATTGCCAAGCAAAACAAATTCAATAAACAACAGAAGAGCCATCTTGAATTTCCTTTCATCATTCTTTTTTTTCAGTTTTGAATATTTTTCCTCCAAATGCTCCAATTTACACCTGGGGATGCCGAACAACTCCTTCATGTCGACATTTTCTTCTTCATTGTACACATAGAACTGACACTCAAGACCGGTAATTTCAGAAAACTCGCTTAAACCAAACCTTATGAACAAAAATATACAACAAAAAAGAAAGAAACACATTAACAATAGAAAGTGCAATGGAGGTACCAAACTGAACTGAAAAGGTTGGGTGTATAGTTAATAAATACCTAAGTAGGGTTTTGTTGATTGCAAATCACATTGAGTGTTTGCGGTCTGTTTGAACCTCATGCAGAAGCATGAAGTGTATTAATTGGTTGGATGGTTTAAGATTTGTACAGAGGGAGATGACGTCTGAAAAATTAGAGTTTTTGAACAATTCTTGCCCATTGGCATCCAACCCTTCAAGTAAAAAATTGACCATATTTACACGAGATAAAACAGTTATCCGTGTTGCCTCGTATTTTGGGTTGTCATCGAATGTGTACATTAACTAGTAAAGGAAACAAGATTGGTAATACAAGAAAAACATTACAACAACAAACCAGAAACTCATATCAAGCATTCAACTTACAAACGACTTTGACATGTCCATCACTAACATTTTCCTCAATAGCCTGTATAAACATACCAGAAAATAATATCAATATATACATCAACATGAAATACCAGAAAGTAATATAAAAACCTCATAGGAACAAATACAAGAAAACATTAATAAATAAAACAAATACCAGAAACCCTAACCAAAACATCTAATACCAGAAACAAATAACATACCAGAATATATACATCAATATGATCAAACAGAACATAAAACAAATAACATACCAGAATATCTAATACCAGAAAACATTAAACCTCATATGAACAAATACCAAAAAAGATACCAGAAAGTTATACATCAACATGCAATACCAGAAACCCTAACTAGAAACACATACCAGAATTTTAAACTAAAGCAAATACTAGAAAACATTAGACCAAAAACCTCATATGAACAAATACCAAAAAGGATACCAGAAAGTAATACATCAACATGAAATACCAAAAACCATAACCATAAACACATCCCAGAATCTTAAACTAAAGCAAATACCAGAAAACTTGAAACAAAAAACCTCATATGAACAAATACCAGAAAACATACCACAAAATGAACCTGCAATACCAGAACACTAACAATAACCATACCAGAATCTTAACCTAAAGCAAATACCAAAAAACTTGAAACCAATAACATACCAGAAAATCTAATAACATACAAACATACCAGAAAACTCATACAAATATAAAGACGAAACAAACATAGAACAAACCATATCAAAACAAAACAAATACCAGAAATGGTGATTAAACTTACAAATCCTAATATGAACAAATACCAGAAACTATAATACCATAAAACATGAAAGAGTATCAAAGCAATACTAACCACAGGTATATCAACTGTTCGAGGACCACCAGATAATACAATTTGAAGGCCTGATTCATCATGAGACACAACAGAAGCATCACCTTCGTTTTTTATGGAATCTTCAACAGGTAAAGGAGGCGTAGGAGTTAGAAGGTTGAAGGTAGGAGCATCACAAGAAGATTGGTTAGCATTGACCTTTGATCGAGTCGACATTTTCACTTTCTTAGGGTTTACAAAGATTGAAACGATTGTGGTGTGTTTGGGGTAAAAACAAAGACGAAAATCACAGAACAAGTGAAGGAGATGGCCGGAAAGTGACGAAGAAGGAATCAAAGTTGAAGAAAATGGAGATTACGAGAGAGATTGAGGAAGATGAGAGTTGAAGATGAGGAGTCGGGCGAACGATTTATTCTCTAGTATAACGAAAACGAAATTGGTAGTTTGTGAATGAGCGGGATGTTGGTAAGTGAAATTAATTTACCCCATTAATAACACTTAACAGTAAAAATGTTGGGGTACACTTTCTTTAATAAAAATTGAAAAAGGCCTAGTATGCCAAATTTTACCAATTTTATTTTTAAAACTTCTTAATTTTTTTTAATGAATAAACTACCTTAAATATTAAAAATAAAGTGATGACTAACTTTTGTTACCTAATTCATTATGTATACAAAAATAACATGGATGATTTTTGAAAGAAAATAAAATATAGGGGTTATTTTATGTGATTTAGAAATATATGGGTGGTTTTTGTAATAAAATTTGACTAGATTTTCACCCCGTATCAAAATTGGTTTAATGTAAAATAGTTTGTGTATCAAATAGTAATTTTTAAAATTTGTATTATTTTTGGTTCATTCCTCGTAGTTGATATTATTTTTGGCCATTTTTTCTTTTTAAAAAGCAATCTAAAGTCTCCTAACGAATTGAGTCAATAACTTCATGTATAGTGAAATTAACTTTGTTATAAATAAAATCAAAATATTTAGACTTGTTTTCATGATTATTGGTAACTTGTTTAATTATTTTGAGAAAAATAATATGATCTCGTTTCAACTTGTCAAATATAGAAAAAAAAAAAACGGCAAGGAGTTATGCCTCTTAGTAGAACAAATATCTATATATTTCCTCTTCTTCCTCAAAGTGGTTTGATAGATGACATGTCCACATATGAACAAATTGTTGGCATTAGTAGTGAAAGTAGAGGCACTCACAACATTGACATACGTGTCTCTACCTTTGTCTCATCCGTAAACAAGCTGATCATTTGACCTCATCACAACCCCTTGGCATTGTTCATGCCACTATGACCTACCATATAAACAACCACTCCAACCTTATAACAAATGTCTACAAGAATGTCACGGACCATGTTGTGTCTATGTTTAGTATCAATATCACAATTATAGTGGATGACATGGTTATCGAAAGGATCCATTTTGTAAACTCACACCTTGGGCAAGTAGGAAACCCACAAAACAAGGGCACAAATATCCGATATTGAAGGATAAAACGATATTGACGATGAATAATTGTTTGAAAAAGACCAATAATAGGGACAAATCACAGGAAATCTTGGGCTTTATCACCTTTCAGTAGCAAAGAGGACAATAAGTTGTCTCGGGGTAGGATGTTGGGTGGTGACTAGGTGGTGCTTAGATTATCATCAGCAAATTGCAAATATGAAGCCGCCAACATGGGCAAATGGTTAGTGGTTTGAAGCCAAGAAGTGTGAGCCTCAAATCTCGTTAATACTTACAAGATCCGCTATAGTATAAGGAATCAAGACCGTACACAGGGAAGACGGTGTCTCGCTTTCAGGAATTAATTAAGAAACTAAAATTAATAAAAAATAAATATTTACAAAAGGTAAATAATGTAAACAAAAACCAAAAACCAAAGAGAAACAAGGGTGGTCGACTGACTACGGTCTAGTCAACCGAAGTCCCTCAGTTTGGTCAACTAACCTCACTGAGGAGGTATGTTCAATTTCCTCGTAAAACAACTCAAAAGATAAGGGAGAAGAAAAGATGAAAGTTTGAATCTTTATAAAATTCGAAACCAATTAGATCGGAGGGAGAAAACAGAGTATAAGTATCAATATATAAAGAATTCCAGAATTAAGATCACCACAACATGCATTTAGGATAGATCTTGATTGACAATTCCACAATATTGAATGTAAGGCATAGTATGTAGGAGACAACATCGTCCGATTGTCACGTGGTCAAGACATTGCTCGGCATACATCAATGTTGTCACCCATTTATTGTCAAATACAAAGGACAACACATGTTCTTCACATCGAACTCAACATGGAGGTATGAGGGATAAATTTCAAATACTACCATGACAAGGTCAACTTGTGCCAGATTCTAGAAGCCCGATGTTTGGGGCTTTTTATCCATATTTTTTAGCACGCCTTTGGTTCTTAGGTCTTATATTGGATAAATAATATGTTGTTAAAAATTGAGAGCAATCCAAGCTCAACTTCTTAGTGAATGTCAATGAAGCAACTAATGAGCTTCTTTAGGAGCTACACTAGCTTGAGTTAAGACATTGAGTATTTGTGGAACTTGGAGCTTATCCTAGCTATGTTAAAGTGAATAAAGCTCACTGGAAGTGTTTGGAACAAGAAAAATAAGCTAACTCTAAGCTTGCTCTGGGGAGCGGTTTTGAGCTCCATGTGTGGGCCTCGGGCCTTGGGCCTTTGTAGGGTTAAAAGGCAAATCTTCAAAGTAACTTCTTTGTAACTTCCATAATCGCTTTTGACCTTTCTTCAGTGGTTATAACTCCCCAGAATTGTGGCCCCTATGCCTATAAAAGGGAGAGCCATTTTCACTTGATTTCGCATTTGTTTTTACACCAATAAACTTTTAGTTTCATTGTACTGACATTGGATAGGCCTTCTTATAGATTGTTTGCAAAACTCAAAGGACAAGTATAGTTCCTTTGTAATGAACAAGGATAGGTATCCTGATGCGGGGTTGATGCCGTAATTTCCCGATCTAGACTGAAGTTCCCGAAATCGACAAGAGAAAGGAATCTCGGTGGTTAATGATAAATCTCGGGCGATATTTATGGATAAGGCCGAGATTCTGTTAAACTCAGAATGTAGCATTATGGATGATATGAAAATATAAAAAGATGATAATATGAATTGAAATTGATGGAAATATAGGAAGTTATGAATCAAGGTATTCTTGCAAATAATCTTGACCAATTGGATCAAAACCCTATAACAAATATCTTACGTTAACCCTCTCTTCTTCAACCTTAGACAAACCTTCTAAATAAGGCAAGCACAAGGAGGGACCAGAGTTGACTAGGAGCACCAACCTTTAAGAAGATTAACACACGCAAGCACAACCTAGCAAGGACTCACAATAATTCAATCAAAGGCTATCTCTTTTGATTGCATAGGAATGAATAAAATAGAAACTTCGTAAGCGAAGTAGAGAGTATCTCACAATATTGTGGAAATAATAATCAAATCAATCTACCTATGAATCTCGACTTCTATGGCTATTTATAGGCGAGCTTCCTCTAGAAAATAAAATATAAGATAATCGTAAAATATAGGATCAAAACCAAAAAGAAACCTTCACAATCTTTAGAATATTAAGATCTCAATTGGATCTTCTAGATCTCGACAGACAACAAATCTTGGTGTGAATCTCGGGCGAGATTATTGTCTCAAGGCCGAAATTTCTTCACTGGTTCTCTTAAGTCTCGTTCTACCCACTTTCCTTGATCATCTTTACTCTTGTAAGGTCCTTTGACAGTAGACAACAATGTCACTAAATAAGACTTAGATATAAGTGGAGTCTCTTTAGGTGCACATGTTGCCAATAAGCTAGTAACCTCTTCTTGGATGATCTCTGAAGATGACATCTCCCTCTCCTTCAATGCCTTTGTTCCAACTCTAGTGATAGGTCTTTTAAAATGTGTGGAGGATGATCCCACATCACATCCATCTTAATTTAGTTTTTTTTATTGACGAAACCTAGGAATACTCTTTATTACAAAGTAATACAAGTAAGTCACTTAGTCTTTATAACGTGTAATGTTTTATGCCACTAAGGTATTTGAATATTCCTAGTGTAGAGGAGGATACACTTAGAAGAAAAAATTATTCATGAATGACTTATTATATAATCTAAGTCAATGATTTAATATATAACAATTGGTTTATAAGACTTGCACTTGAACTTAATTTCACTTAGAGTTTTGTCTACTCCTTTTCGGAGATTACAAACTTTAGTTGGGTTTTCTCTACTCCTTTGTGGAGAATACAAACCCTGGGTTAATAATTTGTTTTCACTTCAACATAATTATATTAATTTGATTGGAAATTAGGAAAACCGACTACTCACTTAAATGAGACTACGACCCTTTGGTCTAAAATTGGACTCTGAATTTCCAACAGTTTCCTTCAAAATAGAAAAATACATTGACACAATCCTATGCGACGTCGCCTCAACACAAATATGCCACATGTTACTCGGACTGTAACACCCCGAATCCGCGGGATATCGGGATGCTACGGGTGAGACCTTACAATGGGTACCGACCCTTAGCTTGACAACAATTTCACCGGACCTTTCCAACATGGCACAAATAAAGGCAAAACTGTAAATCATTTTTAATACAAAGCTTAGAAACCCGAAAGAATGCAACAACAAACTTCAGCCGAGGTACAACTCAAAACCAAACGCCAAATACGCGGCACACAAAACGTAATAACCGAAAGACAAAACACAACTAGACTCCTTCAACTCAAAAACCCTTCCTAAAATGTACGGACCCCGGATACCCACCCTTCTGGATCTCTCGGAGCATGCCTAACCTGCAAGGCAAACTACAACATTCGGTATAAAACCGTTATCTCACATTCAAAGCATTAGAATTAATGGGAAATGCACAAACACAAGTAAATCATCATAGTCACACAACATACTCAAAAGCACACAAATCCGGATTATTATCTTCATTATTATTAAGTCATATCCCGTGCTAATTAAACTTCTTTTGTGACATGAGAATCTCCCAAAACTCGCCTCGGTCCCTTCTTCCGGCAATGGAACGGTGCGGATGCCTCCGACCGTCTAACCAGCACGGGCCAGTCGCCGAGAACCTCCTAGCTCTCGCAAGAGCTACGAAGTGATGTCACCGCCCGTTATCATACACTTGGGCCAAACAATATAAAGGTCGGTAATCCTATTTCCAGTTTAGTTGTTATAAATAATAAATAATAAATACACACCACCCAACACACATCAACGCTAATACAAAGAACGCGAGCTAAGTAAGTCCGGAGACTTACCTTATCGCCACAATCAACTCACAACCCTCTCGCTTCCTTAGAGAGGAAGCACACAACCTGCTCACACAAGAATACACGTATCAACACATGCTCATGCTCAAGAAGTCTTAGACTTCACTCTAGTGATCTAAGCAAGATCACCTAACCCTCAAGCTAGGAATGCATCCTAGGATCCAAGATACTCGCAACACTCTCTACATGTAAATGAAACTCACAACAACCTATACCTTCACAAGAACCTAAACCACATTCAAGAAAGAACAAGCTAGCCTAGAAGGTCCATCATGCTCAACATACTCCAAGCCATCAACTAGATCGAGCCTTAAGGGCTCCTAGGTTCTCAACCACTAGGTGTCATTCACCACTACCCTAGGTCCATCCTAGGCACGATACTAACATGAAACAACCTCACAACTAAGGAAGGAACGAAGAGGAAGGGAGAAGAAGAGCCTACTGTTGAAGAAACGCAGCCGTGGAAACAAAAGGCGCGACTGCGTGCTGAAGGTCACGGCCCCCACGGCGCCAGTAGCCGCCCCTGCGACGCTTCTCACCGCCCCCGCGGTTGGCTAAGATCCGCCCCCGCGGCGCCTGATGCCGCCCCCACGGGAGAACTCCAGAAACAACATCTTCTTGGTCTTCGACTATGGATCTTGATCTTCGATGGCCTCCTTCTCTTACTGGGTCTTCTTCAAACATCATCCACGGTATATAGGCTCTTCCCCATGACCTAATCGAGCCAAGAACACACAGATGTAATGGATTCAACAAGGACCCTCTTCTAGAGCTTCATCCATGGAAATAGAGAAGAAGAGGAGAAGAAGAAGAAGGTAGCAGCTGGAAAGAAGGGAGAAGGGAGGAGAGAAAGCTTACCCAAATTGAATCCAAAGCTTTCCATTGCTGCACATCACAAGCCAAGAGTTCCAAGGAGAAGGTAGAGGAAAGGGCACCAAGAGGGGAGGGTGTGAGAGAGAGTAACGTGAAATGAAAAGTGAGGAGTGAGAGGATGGTCACAAGGCTGCACAAAGGGAGAGGGAAATAAGGGGTCAGCTGACCTCTTGTCCCTTGTGCTAGAACCGGAAGGTCCACAAGCAAAAGGTGGAAAACAGAAGGGGGTCCTTGATACTCTTATATCGACTCATCCGTGACATTCTTATATCGACTGGAACCCAACTCCCTTCTAGTAGCCAACACGTATGATGCCTCGCATCCGTGACACTCTTATATCGACTCATTCCGTATCCGAACCCAAGGGGGTCCGTACCTCTTTTCGGTGCATACTTTCTCGTGACTTAACTTGTCTAGCATCCGCCTTTGGACCACCGCTACTCGAGAGAGGTCATCATGTATCTGTTCAGCTAAACTTACATATATTCACCAATTCTAACATCACTAGGTACCACACTTCCGTCCACAACTTGCTTCGAACTAGGGCATCTCGACGGTACTTCTCAATTATTGTCACGATAACTGAACTCAAGGGAAGTTATCAGGTCTACCTTTACCCCCTTAACTCATACACATACCCTCTACATGGCATCGACTGGTCACCAAAGTCCTTTGTACTCGATCCATTATCCAACGTGAAACTATCATGTAAGACATAGGGTCTCTTATGCGGAACGATTCTGCCGCCCACAAATTCCCGAAACAAAACGCTCATCTCAATCTGAGATAACGATACTCGGTATACCAAACCTCTTGCTATCACAATGAGGACTCCCCAACTAGCCGACTCATCGGCCATGTTTCCCAATAGGGTGTAAGTACATTATCTCCATCGGTTGGTCCCAATGACCCAAACACGTCACAACCGTTACATGGTCCAACCCAGTAACAATCTCCCTAGAGGTATTTTACCAATCCCACTACATAAGTCGCGGTGAATGAAGTCTTCTTTCTCGTCTTATGGTGCTCAACCGGACCTGGTGGTGGTTCACATAAGGGTTATGTACTTAGACATCTCGACCTTAAGCCCGTCTCGCTTATCCTAAACCGGATATCTCTTACAACGCCATGGTCTCAACAAACCATCAGCCCATAAAGGTAAATATGGGGTCTCTCCTTATAACCTTCTATCCCGGATCTCAAAACCCTTCAAAGACCATCTTCGACTAACGTCCTTAACCATCTCTAAATGTCGCCTCTGCGGGGTGCTCAACTCTTGCTGAGTGAGTATACATACACGTATCATGCTCTTATTGTTCATACCTTCCTAGCATGTTACTCTAGAGCTAAAACGACACCACTATAAGCACACGTCCCAAAGTGGCTAATCTTCGTCCCTTAATCGGTCATTCTTCCTACATACCCGCAATTGTCTACATACCCACGGAACCTCTGTTGTTAATTCATACACGCCCCAAATCCCGCTTGGATGTATTCATAATATCATTCCGCCTCCATAACTCGATGTTTGTGTCAAAGAAAACAAACGGAGGTCACTCACCTCTTCTACTTCTGTCAAAACTTCACGGATACGTCTCAGATACCATGACCCATTCACTTCTTTAGAAGGGAAAAAATTGTCCAAACCACCCTGCAACTTGGCGGTTATGACCCACCAATTTATACGCTTCATATCTCCTCCACATACCTTGATGGTATTACCGAGAATATCATCTCGTTCTCAACTGATCTGCTGGATCCTCTCAACCCGCTACGTCTCTTAGGAGGTCACCTCGGACGCCCAACCCATATAGATAACTCTAGTTATCCTCTTATCCTTCATAACCAGTATCCTTTTCGTCCCATGTCAAGCTCGCTCCTCTCAAACTTTGTGAGTACAACAAGGCATCATCAAATCCAATCATAAGAATCATTCTTGTAACCCACGCACCAACCACTCTCATAACAATCCTCAGGTTCGGTTCCACCTTGTGACTACCCGAAACAACACAAATTGTGCGACTTCATTGTAACTTGATCCTGTAACCCGATGTATACTCTTATGTGTAAACTCTACTCATTAATCGCACTTGCGATCTCAAATGGCTTCACTACCCTTGTAGTAACCATATTGGCCCTAAATGCCGTCTTATAAAGGTCCTTTCTTCTCATCATCCAAATCTGGTGACATCTCAACTCCAAGTCGATCCAATCAACATCGCAATCGCATGCAACTTGTTCTAGCGAGTCGTCCACTACGGGGCGAAGGTACTTATCCTCATTGGTTGCCTTACGCCTTTTCCGGTAGCCAAAGTACAACTTCCCAACTCGTATCCTTCCTCACAACTTGTACCAGAAGGCCCCGAGGGGAAGACCGGAAGAAATTCCCCATTCCGATCACGGATTTCTGACTCATGATCCCCCAGGTACTACTACCTTAGGCTTAAAGCTTACAATGCTATTGTAGCTATGGTCTTTCGTTCCACACCGTAGCCTTCATGGCTCCTTTGGTGAGTCTAACAACTTTGACTCATCTCTTATTCACGAATACTTATCATTCATTCCATAAGGACGAAATACCATGTGTCTTCTTCCCATATCTTCCCATTTGCTCAAAGCAACTCGGGAACTTCACTTTCCTCCAGTTCCAACTAGGTCCTTATGTGCTTACACCCTTAAGGTTCTAATCCACGCCATTCCTCCATATGCCAAAACTCGAGACCCATAAAGGTCGCCAAAAGGGTATTGCCATCCTCCTCCGAGAGGTCTATTACCGTCACTTTATTTAACCATTCAATGTTATATTGCTCAAGACAATCACACTTCTGTTGATGTACCTCTTACTATTGACATCTAACTATGGGGAAAACTCCAAGCTTTTGTTATCGTTCCTTTATAGCCTCCGCTTGAGGTTATACCTCCCGTTTACAACTTCTCAATAGGTAACCCGCACTTTATGCATTCTCGGTCATCACCGATAAGCCTGTGGTGGACTTGTTCTAAGGTCAACGACTTACGAATGCTCTATACTTTATGTCACTATTCTCATGAAGGCTACCCTCCTTGGGGTACTCTACCTCAACTCTGTTAGCTCCTTCCACGTTCCGTGCTTTCTTCCTTTTCCATAATGTAACCATACTCTTCTAGGCCTCACGTTCCTTATAACTCGCCTTCATAGGCTTACCCACACCTCACGACATCTTGTAAGCGTGTCTTCTACAAAAAGCTCCAACATTATTCAGCAACCGCTTGCATATTCCTTGGTTGTCGTCTTAAGTCCTTTCATAACTAAAGCTCCTTGTTGTGTCACTCCTCTTCTCGGGATCACGTCTACTCACACTTCTATCTCCTTGGCGTTTCTTAGTCTTATCGGCATAACGGAAATCGGTTAACTCCACGTGAATCTTCTCGTTACTCTCGTAATTTTGACTCTTCACTTAACGGTACATCGTAAGCTTAACTTACGGTATCTTTCATCTTTCACCCCGGGTTCGATCGTTCTTCACATCTTGACTCAAAAGCTTAGGCGCGTCTAAAGGAAGCTTCACTTATGATAATGGGACACCACCTTTAACCTTCTTAGAATGCTCCCATCTCTTCCTTGACTCACATCTTTAGTGGTCTCCGCATCTTCTTGAAAAACTTATATACGTTAACTCCATAGGTCTTGTTATTCTTCCATTCACGCCTTCTTTGGTAACTACTTCACATCTTCATGTTACTCTCTTATGTTGTCTCGTTTTCTTCTTTTGCTTGGTTGGCATTCCTTGGCGTGGTCTCCAATCCTTCTCTCCGACATCCTTTAAAAGGAATTTGAGATCGGCATTGTGTTCGTTAGCACGAAATGCCCAACTCGATACTTGAGGGTCTTCTTCTACTTATGAACATCATCATAAGCTACATCATGGTCTTTAAGGTGATGATATCATATCATCATCTTAGCTAAAAGGTCCTATAGCTCTACATACTACTATATGTATAAGTCTACATATACATAATTATATAAGTCCTAAGTCCATATCTCTACTAACATATACATCCAACATGCCATCATATCAATACAAAGTCTAATACACATCATCATCCACATATACAACTATACACAAATCATGTCCATCATACAACTACAATCTCATATCCATAACTATATATATACATATATATACTAAGTCCAATAAACTAAGCTGCCGAGATCCACGGAAGGAGTGGTGGTCCGTACATTCTACCCCGACTCATGCATGTGATTTTGAAAAGGAAAACTCAGAACCCGTGGGGTTCCGTTTATTCCTTATTCGGCCTTTAGAAGATTGCGAGTGCCATTGTTGTCAACCTAGGGCTCTAATACCACTTTGTAACACCCCGAATCCGGGGGATATCGGGATGCTACGGGTGACACCTCACAATGGGTCCCGACCCTTAGCTTGACAACAATTTCACCGGACCTTTCCAACATGGCACAAATAAAGGCAAAACTGTAAATCATTTTTAATTTAAAGGTTAGAAACCCGAAAGAATGCAACAACAAACTTCAACCGAGGTACAACTCAAAACCAAACGCCAAACTCGCGGCACACAAAACGTAATAACCGAAAGACAAAACACAACTAGACTCCAACTCAAAAACCCTTCCAAAAATGTACGGACCCCAGCTGCCCACCCTTCTGGATCTCTCGGAGCATGCCTAACCTGCAAGGCAAACTACAACATTCAGTATAAAACCGTTAGCTCACATTCGAAGCATTAGAATTAATGGGAAAGGCACAAACACAAGTAAATCATCATAGTCATACAACATACTCAAAAGCACACAAATCCGGTTTATTATCTTTATTATTATTAAGTCATATCCCGTTCTAATTCAACTTTTTTTGTGACACGAGAATCTCCCGAAACCCGCCTCGGTCCCTTCTTCCGGCAATGGAAGGGTGCGGATGCCTCCGACCGTCTAACCAGCACGGGCCAGTTGTCGAAAACCTCCTAGCTCTCGCAAGAGCTAGGCAGTGATGTCACCGCCCGTTATCATACACTTGGGCCAAACAATATTAAGGTCGGTAATCCTATTTCCGGTTTAGTTGTTATAAACAATAAATAATAAACACACACCACCTAACACACATCAACGCTAATACAAAGAACGTGAGCTAAGTAAGTCCGAAGACTTACCTTATCGTCACACTCAACTCACAACCCTCTCGATTCATTAGAGAGGAAGCACACAATCTGCTCACACAAGAATACATGTATCAACACATGCTCACGCTCAAGAAGTCTTAGACTTCAGTATAGCGATAAGCAAGATCACCTAACCCTCAAGCTAGGAATGCATCCTAGGATCCAAGATACTCGCAACACTCTCTACATGTAAATGAAACTCACAACAACCTATACTCTCACAAGAACCTAAACCACATTCAAGAAGGAACAAGCTAGCCTAGAAGGTCCATCATGCTCAACATACTCCAAGCCATCAACTACATCGAGCCTTAAGGGATCCTAGGTTCTCAACCACTAGGTGGCATTCACCACTACCCTAGGTCCATCCTAGGCATGATACTAACATGAAACAACCTCAAAACTAAGGAAGGAACGAATAGGAAGGGAGAAGAAGATCCTACTGTTGAAGAAACGCAGCCGCGGAAACAAAAGGCGCGACTACGTGCTGAAGGTCACGGCCCCCGCGGCGCCTGAAAACCCTGATGCCGCCCCCGCAGCTGGCTAAGATCCGCCCCGCGGCGCCTGATGCCGCCCCCGTGGGAGAACTCCAGAAACAGCATCTTCTTCGTCTTAGACTGTTGATCTTGATCTTCATTGGCCTCCTTCTCTTGCTGGGTCTTCTTCAAACATCATCCACAGTATATAGGATCTCCCCCATGACCTAATCGAGCCAAGAACACACACATGCAATGGATTTAACAAGGACCCTCTTCTAGAGCTTCATCCATGGCAATGGAGAAGAAGAGGAGGAGAAGAAGAAGAAGAAGAAGAAGGTAGCAGCTGGAAAAAAGGGAGAAGGAAGAAGAGAAAGCTTACCCAAACTGAATCCAAAGCTTTCCGTTGTTGCACATCACAAGCCAAGAGTTCCAAGGAGAAGTTAGAGGAAAGGGCACCAAGAGGGGAGGGTGTGAGAAAGAGTAATGTGAAATGAAAAGTGAGGAGTGAGATAATGGTCACAAGGCTGCACAAAGGGAGAGGGAAACAAGGGGTCAGCTGTAACACCTCGAATCCGCGGGACTCGGAATGCTACATTGGGCTAGGATCTCACAATGGATCCTGACCCTAGCCTGACAACAAGTTCACTGGATCATGCAACAAGGCACTAGTAGATTAAAACCAAATATATAAAAGCTGTATATGATACATCAAAAGAGTTTACAAACTCCAAGCCAAGTACAAAACAACATCATAAACCATAACCACAAAAGATACCCCATCCCACGCATCCTAATGTACCGAAGTCCTCGGCTGGTCACACCATCTGGCTCACCCTGCAGTATTCCTAACCTGCAGAACATTACAACACGGTATGAAACCGTTAGCTACAACAATGAAAAGCATGAAGGTAATAGCACAACCACAAATCAACATCTCAAACATGCAATGCCACACACATTCATTTATTATCTTTGATTAAGTTATTCCATTACTAATTCAACTTCTTTTGTAACACGAGGAGCCTCAAGAACCCCGTCCCATCCAACGTAACACATGATTTTTGCATGGGGGTGACCTTCACTCGTCCCCTCCTGTGAGATCATCTTCAGGGCACCTCCTCCTAACCAGCAGGTGGAGACCGGCGGTTACCGCCCGTTATAATACACTTGGGCCAAATAAATGTAATGAATGGTCATCCTAGTCCGGTTTAGGTTATAAATGCACAATCATATGAACACACACAACCATCACAATCATACAATCCACAACTACACGCTAAGTAAGTCCTATGGACTTACCTCATATACTCGTAACCTGTACCACGTCACAGCTTCCCTTTGGGGAAGTAATCAACGCCTGCAATAGCAAGGCACACACAATCACATACTGCAAAAGGTTAGGAGACTCGTCTCACTAACCGCAACCAACCTATATCTCAAATCTAAACCTCAGATCATCAACACATTCATAAATGCCTAAGGCATATCCTCAACAGAACATCTCATGATCCTCAACTCATTTTGACACATAGCATGCATCTAATCAGTATTCCTCCATCTCAAATTTAATCCTAATTTAATTAATTAACCTTTAATTAATTAATTAAATTTCGCCAGAATAACATTTTGCCCGCAGGCCATTTCTAAACCCACTTGTCATCAGATTTCATCAAACAAACAACCCATAACACCAGAATAATGTAATGATCATAATGGAATTTCTAATTATCCATTTTGAAAAGCCTACGGTCAATTTAGGCCAAATCGCAGTACGAAAAACGAATAAATTCATAACTTATTCGTGACTAACCCGATTGACGATCTGAAAGAAGATTCAGAATCACAACGACGCAGGCTACGCATGTACAACATCAAATTCACCGGAATATGAGCGACGGAACTGTCCTGGTGACATATATGCTCGACCAGGTCCTTATCTGCTCGGAAATGCAGAAACTTGGTATCGATATGAAGAGAATGAAGAGAGGAATCCAGAAAGTCAAGCGGAATTGAAATCGGATTAGAAACGGAGATTAGATCTGAGTTTGAAGTTTGAGAGAAATCAGAGCTTTTACGAGGAAACGTGAAAGGAAATGAATTAATAAACGATTTTCCGCTATTTATAGTGAAGTCGATAATTATCCTTTAGCAAAGTCGATAATTATCCTTTAAATGATCCAATGGCGGGTTGAACCCCCCTTTTCCAAACTCCTCGAAATTGGAACAATAAATCTTGAATATTGTAGGGATAATTATTCCACAATTGCCTCGAAAAACGTGTATTTCTAAGCCGTCTTTCTTAGCCGTTAAGAAACGAAATAGCGATTCTTTTGGCCGTTTTGCCTTTCCATGTTATTTCATATCTAGGACATGTCCGATGTCCTGATCATTTCTCTCAACTGCATTTTTATTAATTGAAGCTCCCGAATGCTCCAAATAATACCGGAGGGTAAAAATAATTACCCGGGGGAAAAAGTGAAAATTTCACTATAAGCCCAAAATTATGCCAGGAACATAACGGTGTGACTTATACTCATCACTTACGTAATCTTCGCGAGTTATATGTTAATTACTATCACTGATTAAGTTAATCAACATTAATTAGAATTCGAAAATCCTAGTTATTACATCACACACCCCTTTAAAAAAAGTTTCGTCCCGAAACTTGAACAATTCCCAAATCCTCTCGGACTCATACGCCGAGGTATAAACATTCTCTCTATCGGAGGTATCACATCTCCGTTCAAAGGTATCAACCTATAACACTCTATAACCTCAAAACATCAGCATGGAGGAATCACTAACTCCAACAACAAGATCGTAACGCTATCCAAAGGCATAGAGGAAAAGTCATCTCTAGCCAACTACTAACCACGTCACAATGCATGGAGGAAAGCCGTCTCCAGCCAATCATACTCGTAACACAACTATGTGGAGGAAAACCGTCTCACTCACACTATGTCCATCAATAATAGCATGGAGGAAAGAACCATCTCCAGCTAATCCTAAACATATTACAGTAGCATGGAGGAAAGAACCATCTCAAGCTATACCTATATCGTGCTAGCAAACAGGATCTAACAGATCATTTGTACACACAACTAGCACGGAAACACAACATATCACAAAAACACATAACAAACAAACACTCACCAAGAAGGCACTAAGGTCTACTCGTGGATCTTACGGGTGCCTCTAACTCTGCATAGAACTCTGGATAGTTCCTCTGGATACTATCCTCCGTCTCCCAGGTAGCCTCATCCAGTCCTCGTCTCGACTACTGTATCCTCATCATAGGAATATCCTTCGAATGCAGGCGTCTCATACCTCTCTTTTAGAACTGCAAAAGGTTGTTCCGAAAAGTGTGGTCCGGCTCAACCACTAGATCATCATAACTCACAATGTGCCTCGGGTCTAGTATGCACTCCCTCAGCTGAGACACATGAAACATAGGGTGAACACCCTCTAACTTCGGTGGCAAAGCCAATCTGTGCACTGCTCTCCCAACTCTATCCAATATCTCAAAAGGGCTGACATATCGGAGACTCCGCTTCCCCTTTATGCCATAACGTCTAACGCCTCGCGCCAGAGTTACTCTCAACTAGACATGAGCTCCTACCCTGAACTCTAGAGGCCGACGCCTCCTATCTACATACAACTTCTGGCGACTCTGTGCAGCCAGCATCCTCTCTCTGATCAGCGTTACTCGAGCCATATCATCTTGAATCTGGTTTGACGCTATCCCACTGGTACTGCTAGACTCCTCCCAACATAAAGGTGTATGACACCTATGTCTACACCACGCCTCATAGGGGTCATCCCTATAGATGCATAACAACGGCGGTGGTATAAGAACTCAACGAGTGGGAGATAAACTGATCGTCCTCGGTACACTTATGGAGTCCCACCATCTGTCTAGTGTACTCCTTTGTTACTTCATTCACTGGTCACGCCTCTTTGTAGAGATAAAACGTGTCGCCTTCGTAAATCTATTACTAATAATTTGGATAACACCAAAACTCTTACTGGGTCTCAATCCCATTACAAGTCCACAGAAAAGTCCTCTCACTTCCACTACAACACTGGTAGTAGATGAGCTCATCTCTAGGTCAGTAACACTTTAACCTGATTTACTACTTCGTGGTACCTCTTATTCGTACATGGATGTACTAAAGGAGGTGTACTATGAGTGTACTGTAATCTTCTCCACTCGACTCCGCATAAGCGATTATACTGACGTAGTTGTGGCGCCTCATACTCCTTCTGTTCCATTAAAGAATTGTGGTGCCTCGCCATGAGGCATCCTTCCATCAAGTTCCCTCAGGGTCAGGCAAGTCCCCTGGTTTTGCTGAACCTCATCCAACAAACCAGGTAAAATCCCTAAACAAGAAACTAACGTCCTTATCAATAGTTGTAGGTCCAACTCTAACCAAGCTAGATCATTTTGAAACCGAGACTGTATAGCAATTCCAACAATCGCCTTCTCTCGAGGTGTCTTCTTATTCAAGGCATCAGTGACCATATTCTCCATGCCAAAATGATACAAATCTCAAGGTCAGCGTCCTTGATCAACTCAAACCATTGACGCTGGCAGTTATTCAACCTTTATTGCATAAAAATATACTTCAACCTCCTGATCTGTGAAACTCTGACACGAAATGTCACACAGGTATTGTCTTTAAAACTTGGAACTTGAACTACCACCACTAACTCGAAATCATGAGTCGGCACTTCTCCTCATACGTTCTCAACACCGTAGTCACGTGATTCCCAGAATCTTCTAATTATCACCGAATAGAAGTAGAGGTCAAATACTTCCTCTACTCTTCAGAGCTTTGACATACTACTTCAACCACACAATTATGGTGGTCTTCCTCAGAAAACTCGTAAATGGATGCACAAACACATAGAATCCTTCCTCAAAGCGTTGGTAGCAATCGGCTGGGCCGAGAACTACGCATTCCCTTAACGTTCATCAGTATCATCTATAAGACTTCATACTTACTCCTCGTCACATCAATCATGATCCTACTGGCGGAACAACATGACCTTGAAGGTTACTTTTAGCATCTCAATTCACATTTAGGGAGCATAGCACACTGGCTTCTATCCCTCGGATTCTACAAAACCGTCCTCAAATAACAGGTACGTTCCTCTCCGTTGTGAGAGTACACCAAACGTCGTCAATAAGGTCTACCCCGACTGATCAAGGAAGTAGATAAAGCCATTGTTCATCAACTCCTATAACGACTACTAGGACGTTCCTCAACTCAGATGACAACACTACAACTCGTAGTGTCCATAACGAGTATGGAATGTTGTCCTATGCCCACACTTCTCTCTTATCCTTAGCTGATGACATCCTAAGCATACGGAAATCTTAAAAACACAATTGCTTCTCTTAGTTGATCTAACAAGTCATCAATACGTAGCAAAGAACATGTTAGGGCTAACGAAGCCCGTCTCAATCCACTCTTTAAATTGCTTCTTCAATTTCTAACAACTCAACGAGCCATATACCTCATAGGCCTTCTCCCCACCAGTCTCGTACCATATTTCAACACAATATCAAAGTCCTCACTCCACTGAGACAATAGATTAGACGGTTCAGTAACACGTCTATAAGATCATAAACCATTGGAACACTCTTCAGCGTGGAACTATCTCTTTCCTTCATGGCACAACATTAAAAAAAAACATCACCCTCTGGTGTTATCAACCTCGTTGCTCATACGGCACTAAAGACAACTCACCTCCTCAAAGGTCATAACCTCGGAAAACCTCTACTTAGTCGACCTCAGTAGAGACTATAATAGTCCTCCTACTGCTATCTAAGCCAACATGATATTTATTCGTCCACCACACACATAAAGACCTTCTCATGCACCTAAGGCATGACAAAGAAGTCTTCAAGCCATACACAAGTCCTTGAACAAAGGGAACAACCACATATCTCGCGGGTACCTAAGACCCGTAACTCGTAATCCTAGAAAGGAAGATCCATCTGTATCCAAAATTAACTATTAACACATGTATCAAAAGACAAGAGGTGCATAGCACTCACAACAAACAAAACTCCACTAGGTAAACCATTAACAAGAATGGTACCTGTAACAACTAACGCCCGAAGCTCTACTACATATCATTACTCAACCTCAGACCTATTCTCCTCAAGTATCACTGAGGTCATCGACATAGTCTCCACTTCCACTCTTTCTGCATCGGAAAGAGGAAGGTCTTGATGAGAAGAAACACTACCTTGCTGACAGAAAGGGGCCAAAAGGCCTAGTTCACCACATGTGAAGCAAGCTATCGGTGCCATGGGGCACTCAGAGCGCACATGATCTGGATAACCACAGTTGAGACATATACGTCTCATCCCTGCCACTAGTACAGGTGGCTCCTCTGCACTGCCCAGCTCAAAGGCTCTACCTTGAGCTCTTCTAGTATCCGTGGTACTCCTACCACAACCCTTACCTCTACTCAGCCTGGGAACGGATTCCTGAGTAGGCGAATGATTTGGGACTCTCTGCTGCCCCTACGTCTGCTGTTGAGGTGTCTTCTGACCACCTCCCGTCACACTAGTAGAAATAAAACCCTGTCGTGATGCCACTCCAGTTTGCTTACAGAAAGCAACTCTATGACCCTGTCTACCACATGTAAAGCAAGTCACTGGCGATCTTGGACACTGTGGTCGTACATGTCCAGGCTTCCCACAATTGTAACAAGTCCTCGTTTCACCAGAAGTCCGTGTGAACGAGAAGTACTGAAACGTCCAAAAGTCGGGATCGGTTTGCAACCCGGATATCCAACCTCATCTTTCACTGATTCAACCCGTTGTTTCTTCTCTAATCTAGAAGCTTCAGTCGATCTCACAAATGTTGGTAAATCCCGTGTAGATCTGCCCGCTATCACCACCTCATATACTTGCTGCATATACTCTTGAAACTCGAATCTACTCATGGAGACATGATCAGCCTCTTCAAACTCGTTCTCTGTCATAGGCAAAACAGTAGCGAATAATGGTCCCTGACTTGGCGCTACTGAAGGAAGAGGGGGTGTACCCCTATCTCGTCCCACTATAGATACTGCTCTAGTCTGAGCCATCTGTAGAATATACGCCCCTAAGCTTATAAGGCTATATATATGCCATATGTATCGATATATATATATATATATATATATATATATATATATATATATATATATATATATATATTTATATAATACTCATTATTACATGCATACACATCAGCACATAAAAGATATCTATATATATATATATATATCTACACTGTCGAGATCCTCAGATGGGTTACGACTTCTGTACATACTATCCCAAAACATTTGTACTCGCTTAAAACCAAAACCTTTTGAAAAGTCAGACCCCATGTGGGTTCTGTTTATTTATCCACTCTACCTTTATTGCAGATAGCAAGTGTCATTGTTGTCAACCTAAGGCTCTGATACCAACTCTGTAACACCCCGAATCCGCGGGACTCAGAATGCTACATTGGGCTAGGATCTCACAATGGATCCTGACCCTAGTCTGACAACAAGTTCACTGGATCTTACAACAAGGCACAGGTAGATTAAACCCAAATACATAAAAGCTGTATATGA
Source organism: Fagopyrum homotropicum (assembly GCA_033239125.1). NCBI lineage: Eukaryota > Viridiplantae > Streptophyta > Magnoliopsida > Caryophyllales > Polygonaceae > Fagopyrum > Fagopyrum homotropicum. Next base: position 91,078,113 of record BSWB01000003.1, on the reverse strand, counting down.
TACATCAAAAGAGTTTACAAACTCCAAGCCGAGCACAAAACAACATCATAAACCATAACCACAAAAGATACCCCATCCCACGCATCCTAATGTACAAAAGCATGAAGGTAATAGCACAACCACACATCAACATCTCAAACATGCAATGCCACACACATTCATTTATTATCTTTGATTAAGTTATTCCATTACTAATTCAACTTCTTTTGTAACACGAGGAGCCTCAAGAACCCCGTCCCATCCAACGTAACACACGAGTTTTGCATGGGGGTGACCTTCACTCGTCCCCTCCTGTGAGATCATCTTCAGGGCACCTCCTCCTAACCAGCAGGCAGAGACCGGCGGTTACCGCCCGTTATAATACACTTGGGCCAAATAAATGTAATGAATGGTCATCCTAGTCCGGTTTAGGTTATAAATGCACAATCATATGAACACACACAACCATCACAATCATACAATCCACAACTACATGCTAAGCAAGTCCTATGGACTTACCTCATATACTCGTAACCTGTACCACGTCACAGCTTCCCCTTGGGGAAGTAATCAACGCCTGCAATAGCAAGGCACACACAATCACATACTGCAAAGGTTAGGAGAATCGTCTCACTAACCACAACCAACCTATATCTCAAATCTAAACCTCACATCCTCAACACATTCATAAATGCCTAAGGCATATCCGCAACATAACATCTCATGATCCTCAACTCATTCTGACACCTAGCATGCATCTACTCAGTATTCCTCCATCTCAAATTTAATCTTAATTTAATTAATTAACCTTTAATTAATTAATTAAATTTCGCCAGAATAACATTTTGCCCGCAGGCCATTTCTAAACCCACCTGTCATCCGATTTCATCAAACAAACAACCCATAACACCAGAATAATGTAATGATCATAATGGAATTTCTAATTATTCATTTTGAAAAGCCTAAGGTCAATTTAGGCCAAATCGCAGTGCAGAAAACGAATAAATTCATAACTTATTCGTTACTAACCCGATTGACGATCTGAAAGAAGATTCGGAATCACAATGACGCAGGCTACGCATGTACAACATCAAATTCACCGGAATTTGAGCGACGGAACTGTTCTGGTGACATATATGCTCGACCAGGTCCTTATCTGCTCGGAAATGTAGAAACTTGGTACCGATATGAAGAGAATGAAGAGAGGAATCCAGAAAGTCAAGCGGAATTGAAATCGGATTAAAAACAGAGAGTAGATCTGAGTTTGAAGTTTGAGAGAAATCAGAGCTTTTACGAGGAAACGTGAAAGGAAATGAATTAATAAACGATTTTCCGCTATTTATAGTAAAGTCGATAATTATCCTTTAGCAAAGTCGATAGTTATCCTTTAACCGATCCAATGGCGGGTTGAACCCCCCTTTTCCAAACTCCTCGAAATTGGAACAATAAATCTTGATTATTGTAGGGATAATTATTCCACAATTGCCTCGGAAAACGTGTATTCCTAAGCCGTCTTTCTTAGCCGTTAAGAAACGAAATAGCGACTCTTTTGGCTGTTTTGCCTTTCCATGTTATTTCATATTTAGGACATGTCCGATGTCCTAATCATTTCTCTCAATTGCATTTTTATTAATTGGAGCTCCCAAATGCTCCAAATAATACCGGAGGGTAAAAATAATTACCCGGGGGAAAAAGTGAAAATTTCACCATAAGCCCAAAATTATGCCAGGAACATAACGGTGTGACTTATACTCATCACTTACGCAATCTTCGCGAGTTATATGTCAATTACTATCACTGATTAAGTTAATCAACATTAATTAGAATTCGAAAATCCTAGTTATTACATCAGCTGACCTCTTGTCCCTTGTCCTAGAACCGGAAGGTCTACAAGCAAAAGGCGGAAAACGGAAGGTCGGAACGGGATTTGGGAAGAATCTCATTAGTCAGCACCTCGTGCCTGCGGGGAAACTGAGCCGCTAATGTGGGAAGGTCGATAAACCGCTCAAAGATCGGAATAAAAATTCCGGATGTTACACGGACGCCCATGGCAACATGAGAAAGACGTCACCCATAAGGGAAAGATAAACCGGTACGCTTTCAAATTCCAAGGAAATACACTAACCCTTATGCCCACGAGCCCTTAATAGATTGTAGATATCCAAAAAGAAGAACAAGACGAGAATCAAGCCTGAATTAACAAGCGGGAAGAGGAAGCTAAGGAAAGGAACGTGGTGTATGCAATTCTGGAATCGCAACCTCCTATGTTGCCCCGTAAAACTCCTACTTGTAGTTCGTCTTCGTCATCTTCAAACACCGTAGTAATTGGGGTTACCGTAACTTAAACAAGGAGTGATTCTACACATTCTATCTTTGATTTAGATGAGCTTGATCACGATGACAAAGATTTAGTTGTAAACAATCTCATAAATTAAAGGTTAATGTTAATGATTAGCATATGATACATGATGAGTTAATTGTTGAAAAGATTATTAAAGTATGTTGTGATCATATAGTCCCTTTTGTTGACTTTAGGGAACGTGTTGATCCTATTGTCTATAACAATTAATTGCCCTTATTAATGAGCACATTTATGATGTCAAACTTCATGTTGTACGTACTAACTTTTTGAAGTTTAATATTATGAACACGTTTTCTTCTGAGCATACCATTCTCATGACATATGTATATAAGTATGCTGATTTTATCATACCTATTACTATGAATTTATTAATTGTATTGTTGAATTTTATTCAGGATAATAATGCAACTAATGATTTTATTGATCATGAAAATTCGCTTAAGTATGAAGAAGAGCGTGCTGAATTGTATAGACCATCACATGTAAGTTCCGACTTAGTCATGGTGTCTAGATTTATTCTTAAATTTGGTTATTCCATGATTAAATGCTTCGTTTATCATGTGATGGGATGAACCTTACTTCACACGAGAAGCTTTTTTAAAGAGAAAGTTGAGAATATTATGAACAACGGTCTTGTAATTCATTATATTTCCCTGTTTATTAATATGTCTTGTCTTTTTCTATTAACATGTCTCTTCTTATTATTAAGGCATCATGATTATGTCTTTCATACCATTTGGAGGATCATAGGATATGATACCCTTTATGATATATGTTCTTACCATATCTTAAGATTTACTCTTAAGATGTTCTTAGACTTCTTATATGCCTTTAATATTGCTTTTGTTGTAATTAAGGATCTCAGGGTAATGCATAAATGGCACATGATGATACCATGGAATGCTATTGATGTAGGGTTGATGCCGTAGTTCCCGATCTAGATTGAAATCAAAGAAATCGACAACAGAAAGGAATCTCGGTACAAATCTCGGGAGATATTTGTATGGTAAGGCCGAGATTCTTGAAAACTCAAAGAACGAGAACGTGAAGGTTATGGATGATACCAGAAAGACAAGAATATGATAATATGGAATTAATTAATGGAAAGTATATGAAGATACAAACCAAGGTATTCTTACAAAGAATCTTGACTAGTTGAATCAAAACCTTTTAACATAGAGCTTACCTTAACCCTCCCTTCTTCAACGTTACACAAGCCTTCTAAATAAGACAAGTCCAAGGAGAGACTAGTTTTACTAGTAGCACCAATCTTCAATAAGATTTACTCACACAAGAATAACCTAGCCAGGACTCACAACGATTCAACCAAAGGCTTTATTTTTGATTGAATAGGAATGAATAAAATGCACACTTCATGAACAAAACAACAAGTATCTCACACTGTATGTGGAAAAATATCAAATCAAATCTATCTATGAATCTCGTCCTCTAAGACTATTTATAGGCGAGATTCTTCTAAAAGATAAAATAAAAGATAGTCCTAAAACATAGGATCAAAACCAACAGATATATTTAGAAGGTTTAGAGCTGTAAAAGTATTAAAAATAAATGTCTAACAACCCCTAAAATCTCGAGTGGATCTTGTGTATCTCGACAGAAGCAAATCTTGATTGGAGTCTCTAGCGAGATTTGTTTCTCAAAGTCGAGATTTTGATTGGCTTGCTTAAATCTCAATTTAGCCACATTCTTTGCTTCCTTGATCATCTTCACTCTTGTAGGTTCCTTCCTCAATAGACACCAATTTCACTAAAGAAGACTTAGACACAAGTAGAGCCTCTTTAGATGTACATGTTGCCAATAAGTTAGCAACCTCTTTTTGGATGGACCTTGCTCTTGATCTAGTGATAGATCCGTCTATGTCATGTCTTGAGGATGATATATCCTCCGTCTCCTTCAATGCCTTTGCTCTAGCCCTAGTGATTGGTCTTTTTATAGGTCCCTCATCATACTCCCCTTGTTAAAAAGGTTTCGTCCTCGAATCATCATAATCATACAAAAGGACTCAAATCTCCTAGATTGAAGGTAGGGCTCACACCATAATCGTCCAGAAGCTCCAATAGATAAGCGTTGTTTCCAACTTTACGTAACACCTTAAATGGTCCATCTCCTCTTGGATACAACTTCGATTTTCTCTTCTCCGGAAATCGTTTCTTTCTTAGATACAACTAAACTAGATCTCCGGACTTGAATAACATCTCTTTGCGATTCCTATTGGCTTTGGTAGCCACAGTCTGGCCCTTCTCCTCTAGCCTTATGCATGTCTTTTCATGCAAATCCTTGATGAATTCCACTTGTTTTCCTGCATTAAAATCTGCTCACTCCTCTATAGAAAATAATATAAGATCAAAAGGGGTCAAAGGGTTCTACCCATAGACACACTCAAAAGGCGCTTAGTTAGTGGTTGAATGCATGGTAAGATTATATGCAAATTCAACATGAGGCAAGACATCTTCCCAAACATTCAAATTATCCTTCAAAACAACCCGCAAAATGGTAGTCAAGTCCTATTGATAACTTCCGTTTGACCATCTGTTTGAGGATGACTAGAAGTAGATTATAGCAACTTAGTTCCTAGTTTTCCCCAAAGAGTCTTCCAAACAAAACTAAGGAACTGAACATCTCTATCACTCACAATAGTCTTAGGTACTCCATGTAATCTAACAACTTCCCTAAAGAACAAGTTAGCAACATTATAAGCATCACCGGTCTTATGACAAACAATAAAATGAGCCATTTTAGAAAAATGACCGACAACCACAAAAATAGAATCCCTCCTCTTCTTAGTCCTAGGTAATTCTAAAACAAATTCAATACTAATGTCCATGGTAAGGTAGGCGTATGTAAGGGGGTGTACAAACCATGTGGTTTCAATCTCGCCTTAGCTTTCAAGTACACAAGACACCTCTTAATCATGTTCTCTACATCTTTAAGCATACGAGGCTAATAAAAGTGTGAATGTAGCATATGAAATGTCTTATCCCTACAAAAATGTACCATTATACCTTCCATACGAGCTTCCTTAGCAAGTAAATGTCTAAGAGGACATCTAGGAATGCACATTTTATCCATAAGAAACAAAAATCCTTCAAACAAATAGAATTTATCATGGGAAATTTGTGTCTTACACTACTCACAGATGTCACCAAACAAGGGCTTTATCCTTTAGAGAAAAGGAAAATCCCCTCAACTTGTGGCTATCATCCTCTAATCTTGGATACCTCAAAGTCTCCATCAGTATTTCCTAATTCAGCAAGTGTTGGTGTGGAGACTCCCCCTCCAATCCTCCAAATTGGCTTTGACGGATCATTTGAAGGACTTCGAGGTGGAGCTCATATCCATGATCAGTTGGATTTCCGAGATTTACTCCCGGTCGGCGAACTCGTTGGGTTGGATCCATTCTTTGTCCAAGGGTTTGCGGTCCTCTTGCAATAGGGTCAACTCTAACGTTCCTCACCGGTGGGTGAGGTCCGGGCACTTGGTGAGCTCTAATCTCTGTGGGTTCCCTCACAATTTCCTCATTCCTTTCAACCGCATCTCTTCTTTCCTCTGCCAGAGCTTCCAAGGCGTTATACAACTCAGCTTGTAAGTCTCGTTCGGCCATCTCGTTCTTTCGGTGGAGAGAAATAGGTGGCTCTTGAAAAAGAAAGGAAAAGCAAAAACAAGTGAGATCAAACGTAAAAAGGAAAATGAAAACCACAAACTAATCTAGACCTAGTCCCCGACAATGGCGCCAAAAACTTATTCGCTCCAAAACGTGTGTGTATGTGAAGACAAATAGCTTTAAATTTATACCAAGAATAAAAGCAACAGCGAACCCGCAATGTACAGATCAATCGCAATAAAGACAAATATTCAAGGGTCGATCACATGAACTAAGGTGAAATCAATATGTGGTAAATCAATGATAGAGAAAATAAATGAAAGAATAAAAAGCAATAAAGATGAATGATGCGATAATCGGAAAAATGCATATTCTAGAGATTAAAGTATCTGGTTGCGATTTTCGATTCAAGATTTCTAAAGATCTAGGACAAGGTTGGGATTGCTAAGGCATGGTGTATCTCCGATGGGAATGATCATGGAGAAGATCTCTCAAACCACTATCACTAACCAAAACTCCTCTCAACGGGTAAGTCTTAAGGAACTAAGGAAAGGAACAAAAGCTCAAACCAACCACTCAACCTAAGGATCAAAAACTAACCTTTACCGGGTAAGTCTCAGGCTAGGTCACAATGGTAAGGAGTTTGGCACACTCAAACCTAACAAATGACAAACCTTTGTTACCTAGAAAACGTCATCGTCGGTACTCAAGGAAGGAATCACCGGGTAAGTCTCTTTCTATCCTCAAGCGTAAGCCTTAAATGAGTCTAAGGGTAAAAAGCTCTCAACAAAGACTAGGATTTGGGCACACTATAATCTAGGCTTAAGGATAAGACATGGTCGGGAAAAAAATAGCAAATCTCGGAAGGATCATGCTCAAATCTCGGCCGAGATTCCTGAATTCAGCCGAGATCGTCAACTGCGTAGGTTAAAACCAACCTTTAGGGTCCAATCTAACTTAAAGGGTCATTCTATCATCATCTATACCACAACCATCAACCAATCACTCTAGAATCGCAAGGGTTTTAGCCAACGACAATCATATTCAAATCAAAAAAGATATATTATATCAAATAAGACATGAAACTAGAATAACCAATAAAAGGGGAAAAAAACTAAGCAAACAATCTTTAATTATCAAACTAAATCCAAAGCAATAACAAAAGTTCAACCTTTTGTTCAAATAACAAAAACAGCAACTAAGTATATCCCTTCAAGAATAACTCACAAAACTCAAGGCTAACAATGCAAATCTTCAATTCTTTGATGTTGTTCTTCTTCCTCTATCGCCGTCTTTCTCTATGTTCCAACCGCTGCGTCAAAATACGGATCTGTCAGCCTCCCTTTTCCCTTGCCGCAACAGCCTTCTTTAAATAAAAAAAACTAGGGCTTATGACGTACGAGCCGTGGGCCGTTTTTTATGAAATCTGGGTCGAGATCTGGGTCGAGATTTGGGTCGAGGTGACTCCCTGTTCTGAAAATCTCGGATGACCCTGGAGAATCTCGGCCGAGATATTGTATAAGAGCCCGCTCCGATGTATCAGAGTTCACTCCGGGTGCGTGTTCCTAGCTTTCTTTGCTCTTTTTTATGCTCCAATGTAGTCCAATTGCTATCATTTCGACTCCTTGTACTTTCATGCTTTCCTTTGATCCAAAATGTGTCATATTCCCTACAATTGCAACAAAACTATGCGTAGACCTCTATTCTCACAAAGTAGGTGAATAACAACATAATTGATATGAATATATCTTATGATGCAAAACAAAGGGGAAATCTATCTGAATGCAACCCTAAACTATGGTCACAATTCATGTCATCAACTGCATAGGATAATATGGGATTATCGTGATTGCAAATGTTGGCAAAGTCTCTTTCCCATCCATAGACAAGTACCTAGCCCTTCGACCTATGAGCTTGGTATTAATTCTCTTGATGATGTATTTGAGCATATTCTTTGATACTCTCTTTTTTTTATTGGCATGCCTATATATCTTCCAAGGTCCTTCGTAGCAGGAATTCCTCCATGTCTACTTTATTTCTCCAATGTTGTTTTGAGGGACACTATTTGAGAAGAGCATTCTAGACTTACAAAAATTTATCTTGGAACACGACGTCATGCAAAAGTTCTCTACATAAAACTTGATCACTCTCATTTATTTTGGAGCGGCTTCCACAAACTGAAGAAGGTCATCAACAAAGAAGAGGTAGGACAATTCTGACATGTTCTCACTAAGTTGAATCGGTTTTCATGCCACACACCTCATTGCTTCCTCAGTACTATGTCCTAATCTATCCATGTAGAGTACGAATAATTATGGACATAGAGGGTATCCTTGCCTGATTCCCAGAGTTGGAGCGAATGCCTCATCGAGGTCCCCGTTTCATAGTATCCTCATTGGACTTGAGGTGATATTATTCATTATAGCCATTCTAACATATTGAAGGGTATCGTTGATGAAGTCCCATCATAATTTTTCGAACACTTTCCCTAAATCGATCTTCAGGTCATGAACTGTTTCCCTGTCCTAGGTCACATGGAGTGCATCACTTCTTAGGCAATGATGATGTTGTTAGTAATTTGTCTACCGGGAACGGAATTGGATTGTGTTGGTCCAACCACCTTTCTTAGCCAAGGCTTGAGCTTGGTGACAATGGATTTGGTATTAGTCTTGAATTACATGTTGCATAGGCTTATGGGACGTAGTTGACTCGTAGTTTCTAGATTCTCAACCTTGGGGATTAGGACGATGTGATTTTCATTTATTTTGTGTTGGGATCTCATCTCTCCTCAAGATATGAAGAGTCACTGCCTCAACTTCCTTACGGACCAAATTCCAATTACGTTGATAGAAAATAGCTTGAAGCCCGTTTAGCTAGGAGCCTTTAGAGGCCCAATCGATCTAATGGCATCTATGTCATCTTGGTTGCAGAAAGGTCTCTCCAACTCCTCTTGGTTAGATTGGGTCATGGTGGGGAACCTATCTATTAGAAGGTAAATCTGATTCCCCTCAATGTACAAATTTTGGATATATAAATATACTATGTCCTTAATCTTTTCTTGATCTCAATGTCACCCTCCTCTACCATCTTTGAGACCCTCAACTCTATAGTGTTTCCTTCTCATGACAACGCTCGCATGGAACTAACGTGTATTCCTTCCTTCATCCTTGATAGCATTTGTTATAAATTTTTTGACCAAAAATATGGATTTATTCTAGAATTTCATCGGCTTCCCTACGCAGTTTCTATTCAAGTGTCAACAGGCAACGAGTAAGTCTAGCGTTGAGTATCTCTTGGATGCCTTCAATTTAGCTCTATTGATCTCTCTGTCTAAACATATTTCCAAAAGTATCTTTGTTCCAAGAATCGTGAACAATGGCAAGATTAGCCAGTGCATCCGGGAGTGGGGCACCTTCTTGTTAGGCTAATTCATATTTTCAATTATAAATATTGTGATAATGGGCTACTCCGGAAGGAGGAGGAACATTCCAGAAGGAGGAATGTTCCGGATGGTTGTGGAATCTTCCGGAAGGAGTCGAAGCTATCCGGAAGACAATTGACTACAGCTTGACGGAACCTTGTAGACTAGACTAGAATTCTAGGGAGAGTTCTAGACTTGTATTGGATTGAGTGAGAAGGCTCCAGAATAATCTAGAAGAATCGAGTTCCGGAACCTTCTCGTAGGGGAGGTGGCAATGACTATAAATAGGGAGGTTACCCCTCATTTGTATAACTCCAGCTAGAAAAGAGTAATAAAGACTTCTAAGGAAAGCCTGTAAGTAATGTTTTGTTCGAGCGTGTGAGTGTGCAACAAAATAACCATTTATGCATATTCGGTGAGAGTCAGAAACGTGCAATTTCCCCAACAATTGGTATAAGAGCCAAGGTTATGGTGGCGGTGATCGGGTACACTTTATTGCTTAAAGAATCTAGTATTGGTGTGATGGTATCTGAGGCGATGAAGGCGTTCGAGATTCCACTCTTTGTTGGGAAGATCAACTTTAACTTGTGGTAAAGTACGATTCAAGACTTCTTGGTGCACCAAGGTCATGACCAACTTGTGGAGAAGGAGAAGCTTGGATCGATGAGTGAGGAGAAGTGGAGACATATCCAGATGAAGGCCTAAAGAACAATTAGGTTGGCGTTGTCTCCCGAGATCAAGTACGGCGTATTGAAGGATACTACACCAAAGGCGTTGTGTGACAAGCTCGAGAGCATCTACGCGTCGAAGTCACTGACCAACCGGTTGTGCTTGAAGATGGAGCTTTACTCGCTCAAGATGGGGGAAAAAGGTAATCTTCACGACCACAATAACTTGTTTAATCAACTAGTATGTTAGTTGATGAATGCAGATGATAAGATTAGAGAAGAAGAGCAAGCTTATTGTTGTTAGCATCATTACCGAAGTCCTACAAGTCCTTGGTGCAGACACTACTTGTAGGAAGGAAGTCTCTTACTCTAGATAAGGTGACCGTCGCTTTGCGGGAGAGTGAGAGAATGATGAAGAATGATGTTACCGACAAAGGAGAGGATCACATACTAGTTGCAAGGGAGCGAGAACGAGTGAGGAGTCAGTGGATAAGGCATGATGACCCGAGACAGAGATCAGGCTCACGAGCACAAATAGATTTGAGTTAGGTGAAGTGCTTTTACTATGGGAAGAAAGGTCGCATGCAAGTCCGGTGTCCTCAGATGAGAGAGGACTTGAAGAAGTTAAGAGACATGCCACCGGAAAAGAAGAGAGGGGACTCTCATACTATTGTGGTTAGTGAAGTCGACGGTGAAGTTGATTACAGAGCTATTTACTTACAGACAAGTAAGGAGGTTGACGACACAAAGTGGGTGATGGACAACACCGCCTTGATGCATGTTTATAGAGGCCAAGTATTATTTGACGCCTTCAAGATTGGTGGAGAGTTTGATCACTTTAACTCAGTGAGCGGTGAGAAGTTAAAGGTCGAAGGTACCAGAAGCATGGGGATGAGGCTTCACAACGGTACAAGCCATACTCTACACAATGTGAGGTATGCGTCGTCAGCGAACGTTAATGCCATCTCGTTGGGAGCAACGACGATGAAGGGGTATAGGTTTGTTGGCACACGAAGACGGTACAAGGTGCTCAATGAGGGACGCTTGGTGATGCGAGGCCGCGAGGATGAGAATAATACATGCTTATTAGATGGAAGAGCGGTGCAAAAAGGATGTAGTGGCACCGGAGCTAAGAAGTAGATGAATGTGAGATTTTCGGATGTTGTGGAGATATTTAGAAATATGAATTAAGGGAAGAATTGTTAGGCTGGTTCATATTGGCAAATATATATATTGTGATAATGGGTTACTCCGGAAGGAGAAGGACCATTCCGGTAGAAGGCAAAATACTCCAGATGGTGGCGGAATCTTCTGGAAGGAGGCGGAGCTACCCGGAAGACAATAGATTCATCTAAAACTTAACGGAACCTTGTAGACTAGACTAGAACTTGACGGAACCTTCTCAAATTGTCCGAGTCTCCGGTTCTTTACTCTAACGACTTTGTCTTCCCCATGAGAAGCCATGGTTTATTGTTGTTGGTGGTGTACCCTTGGAGTCTCCTCTCTTGTTTCTGGTTTGGGGCTGTCATAGATTGCGGAAAACATCCAACCCTCAGTACCATATATATTCCTCCGTTTGGCACCACTCTAGTTATTCCAACTTATCACAATCCTTATCTGCTTTGTTTCCACTGAGCTTGGTCTCCCATAAGCACAAGAACCATAGGCTTATGCCGATGGATTAGCTCCTGAAGAGCCACGAGGAAGTTGTTGTTACCCACACCTTGGGTATTCCATTTTATTATTCTTATATTTTAGATAATCATTGACAATTGATTATTTAGATGATGATCTTGTTGCAACCAATCAGAAATCTTGGCAGACATGATGCAGTCCTATGTTGGAGGACTTGATATTTTGTACTCCTTGGTGGCTCCATTGACATGGATTAATCTGGTATCCTCTCGGTTGGTCCTTTGTTAATGTGTGAATGTTGATTGGTCCCCATTATTCTTCACACATTCGTTTACTACAATAGCATCAAAGTATTCCATTGACAAGCTTGGAATTTTGTATTGTCTGATAGAATAAGTAGTTTATGTAAATAGAGGGTTGCCTTTTGTAATTTTGTAAAGTCTTCATTATTAATATGATCCGTCTGATGACGGAAAATCTAAGGGGAATATTATCCAAATTCTCACATGGTATTAGAGGTTTCTCTCCTCTAACCCTATTCCGCTGCTTCTTCCCCTTCACAGTGTTTTTCCCTTTTCTCCCCGGCAATCTTGCTCCGATGGCCGACAAAAAGCCTTCCTTCCACTCCGCTCTCGGAATCTCCAACATCAAGAACAACATCGCTCTTGTTTTGGATCATGATACTCCGTATACATCTTGGGTAACCCTATTTCACGTTACTACGAAAGCCCATAATGTTCTTGATCATATTGATGAATCTGTTCCGCGACCTACGGACATCGACAACTTCTTATGGCTTCAAGTTGATGCAATTGTCCTTCAATGGATATACAATACGGTCTCCCGCGACATGCTTCTTCAAATCCTTGACTCCGACGACACCGCGCTACAAGCCTGGAACTGCATCAAGGATATTTTTCAAGATAACAAGAACACTAGGGCGGTGTATCTTGAGCACAAGTTCTCCAATTGTAAGTTATCCGGTTTCTCCTCCGTCAATTCCTTTTGTCAACATCTCAAGTCCTTGGCAGATCAACTAAAGGGTGTCGGATCACCGGTTCCTGCAACTCGATTAGTCCTTCAACTAATCTCGGGTCTCCCATCTGAATACAATGCCGTGGCGATCTTTATTCAACGAACGGATCCTCTTCCGAGTTTTATCCAAGCCCGCTCTCAACTGCTTCTCGAGGAAACCCGGATGGCGGAACAAACGGGCGCTGGGAAAACCTCGTCAGTTCTCACCGCTACAGCTGCAGTGTCCTCCGGATCGGCCCAGCCTACTGCAGAGAAGCCCAATAACGCACGGCCCATGGGAAAAAGAATAAAAGCAAGTCCAGCTCAGCCCTTGTCCAACGCTTCGTCTTTAGGCCGCATTACGGCTGGACTCCGCTTTCTTCAAGCCCTGGTGAGCCATCTGCTGCACAATCTTGGATGCCAGCCCAATCCAATTCTGGCCTAGTACCACCTCTACCTTGCCCCTACCCAAACAATCAGCAAGGGCTTCTTGGAGCTAGCCTAGTTTTCAGCTCACCTCAGGCCCATTTTGCGCATGATCAGAATGTATTTGCTGCTCAGCCCACGTCATTGGACCAATCCTTTGCGACAATGACGTTAAACCCAACAGACAATTTATGGTACATGGACACGGGCGCCACCTCGCACATGACGAATAATTCCGGTAATCTCTCGTTTTTTCGCATAATGGTCCATTAAATTTGATAATTGTTGGCAATGGTATGTGTATTCCTTCTACAGGTCTTGGTGATGCTATCCTATCCACCCCAAACAAACCTCTCTGTATATCAAATATCCTTGTCGCACCCAAAATTTTCAAAACCTCGTATCCGTTAGACGTTTTACAATTGATAATCTTGCTTTTGTGGAATTTGACCCTTTTGGTTTCTCTGTGAAGGATCTACAAACGAGGACCGTTCGTCTGAGGTGTAATAGCTTCGGGGAGCTCTATCCGATTACCAATCCACCCATCAGTCCATCACATGCCCTCTCGGCCGAGTCTTCTTCCACTTGGCATGCTCGTCTAGGTCATCCCAGCATGCCGGTCTTTAATTTTCTTCGCAATTCTTCCTTTTTTAAATGTGTTAAGGAGGCATCTCCTCCTCTTTGTCATGCATGTAAAGTTGGAAAAACTCATAAACTTGCGTTTGATCGCTCATCCACTAGTACTTTTGCTCCTTTTGATATTATTCATAGCGATATTTGGACCTCTCCTATCCATAGCCGGGAAGGTTTTAAATATTACTTGTTATTTCTTGATGACTTTACTCACTTCTTATGGGTCTATCCAATCAATTTTAAGTCACAAGTTTTCGATCTCTTTGGGCAATTTCACAAACTAGTTCAAACACAATTTCACACAAACATCAAAAGTTTTCAATGCGACATGGGACGTGAGTTTAACAACACGAATTTTCACAATTTTTTTCCACACATGGCATCTCTTTTTGATTTTCTTGTCCTCATACCTCCCCAAATGACAAAGCTGAGTGTACCATTCGTACGATCAATAATATGATGTGATCCCTTCTGTTTCATGCGTCTATTCCCGTCTCCTACTAGCCTCACGCCTTAGAGACATCTTGCTACCTTCTCAATACTCTTCCATCCACCACTATTCAAAATAAATCTCCTACCCAAGTGCTATACCGCACTACACCATCCTTCCAACATCTCCGGGTTTTCGGTTGCCTTTTTATTATCCCAATCAAAGTGCAACTATTTCCCACAAACTTCAACCTCGCACTGCAAGGTGCGTTTTCCTAGGGTGCCCCACTCATCATCGGGGTTACACATGTCTCGAGTTAGGTTCCAATAAAATTATCCTTTCCCGCCATGTAACTTTTGATGAGTCTCAATTCCCATTTTCAACCTGGAATGACACCTCCCCGGAATCCTATGATTTTTCCACCGATGACGGACCTTCCCCGTACACCCATGCTTCACTTAGGAACCTTGAGGATAATTCCCAGCCAGCTTCTGCAACTTAGTCTCCGCTTGGCCCACCTGCGTCTGGCCTAGTCGCTCTATCCGGCCCACCTTCCCCACGTCAGCCTGCTTCTGCCATTTCCTCCCCAACTTAAAGCGCTACCTCCAACCCCCTACATCTCCTTGGGTCGTTTGTCGATTCCAGCCCAGCCTCCCTTACAGGCCCACCTGCAATTCTCATCCCACCCACTATCCCATACCCATTACCTACGTTTTCCAGCTCCACCTCCACGCCTATATAATCCGTAGCTGCTCCACCTGTTGTAGTGCTCACCCGGCCTCAGACCCGGAGTCAATCCGGTATTGTGAAACCCAAACCTGTCTTCGACCTATCCGTCTCCACTACCCCGTCTTCCCGTCTAATCTCGCCCTTACCCAAATCACATAACCTAGCTCTCCAGGATCCGTATTGGAATCATGCTATGCTTGATGAATATCGAGCCCTTATGCGAAATAAGACTTAAGTTCTGGTTCCTCGTCCTAATGATGCTAATGTTGTGCGGTGTATGTGGAATTTTCGACATTAGTACAGGTCTGATGACTCTCTTGAGAGGTACAAGGCTCATTTAGCTGCAAATGGATGCTCTCAACAGATTGGAGTGGACTGTGATGAGACTTTCAGCCCAGTGGTCAAACCAGCTACCATCCACATGGTTCTTAGCATTGCCCTATCTCGTCCTGGTCCATTCACCAACTCGACGTTTAAAATGCTTTTCTCCATGGACATTTGAATGAAACGGTCTACATGTTTCAACCTCCAGGTTTTCATGATCCATCTCGACCTAATCATGTATGTCTTCTCCAGAAGTCCCTGTATGACCTCAAACAGGCTCCCCGCGCTTGGTTTCAACGCTTTGCAGGCTTCTTGACTCGCATTGGCTTTATCGGCAGTAAGAGCGACTCTTCTCTCTTTATTTACCGACAGGGCACTAACACTGCGTATCTACTGCTTTATGTTGATGACATCATCTTAACTGCATCCTTTGATTATCTGCGAACTCACCTGATTATGGTTTTAAGCAAGAAATTTGCCCTCAAAGATTTGGGCACACTTTCTTATTTTTTGGGCATCTTAGTTCGTTAGAGTTCATCTGGATTATTCTTGTCTCAAGACAAATACGAAAGGGAGATTGTTGAGCGTGCCAAAATGACCAACAACAAACCTTCTGCTACACCTGCTGAACCCTTTGTGAAACTCAGTGCCTCATCTGGTCCTGCAGTCACTGACCCAACATTGTACATAAGTTTAGCAGGAGCACTTCAATACCTAACTTTCACACGACCTGACATTAGTTATGCAGTACAACAAGTTTGTCTTTTCATGCATGATCCCAGAGAAGCTCACTTCGCTGCCCTCAAGTGTATCATCCGCTACATTTCAGGCACCTCTTCTTTAGGTATCACAATTTCTCCTTCTCCGAAGTCCGATCTTATTGCTTATACAGATGCCGACTGGGCTGGATGTCTTGATACCCTCCGATCTACCTCCGGTTATGGTGTCTTCTTCAACAATATTTTAATCTCGTGGTCTACCAAGCGCTAATCTGTGGTTTCCTGATCTAGCGCCGATGCCGAATACAGAGGAGTTGCCAATGTTGTATCGAAATGTTCACGGATTCGCAATTTACTGCTTGAGCTTCATTGCCCCCTTACCAAAAAGCTATTGTGGTCTACACTGACAACAATATGAGCCGTGTGATGGACGGACACCCTAAGGAGAATATTATCCGAATTCTTACATTGTCATTGCACAACTTAGCCACAAAGTAATGGTGGGATAGGTTACGGAAAATAGTAATCGTCAATACGAACCCTTAAAATTCCGGCAAAATTGTGCTAAATAATCCCAACTTTGTCCGGGTTGGTTTTAATAACACAAACTTTCAAAAATTATTAAAAAATCACCAACTTGAATGTGGGTTACATAAGTGGACCCTTCAAGTTCCATTTGACTTTTCAAACCTATTTATGAGGCTGACTTGGCATTTAGGAGTTCATTTTTATTTAGAAGAAAATAACTCCCATTCCTCTTTGCTTCTTCACGCAGTCCTCTTTCTCTCAATTTGCGAAGATCGAATTTCATCAATAGCGTAAGATTGTATCCCTTCCATTGTTTCTTCTCTTCTTCTCTTTGGGTTGAACGCAATCCTCTCTGTTCTATTTGCTTTTCTCTTCTTCTCTTTGTAGTTAGGCTTGTCTCTTTCTTCTTACTAAAACCCTAGAAATTTTAGGTTCAAGAAATTGGTGAATTCATTAGTATGAGTGCTCAATCATCTACGAATAGAACGAATTTTCAGCGCAAGATGCCACCAATCTTGTGTCATCACAACCTTCCAGCAGTCGTAGCCACTGTTATCAAAGACACTGTGAACAAGGGGAAACGATTCTATGGATGTCCTTTGTGGAAGGTATTGTGAATTATAGAGTTAGTTTACCTTTATATCATAATACTTATTCTTTGATGACCAAATTTTCATTTTTGTACCTTTTCCAGGAAAACAATTGCCATTTTTTTGAGTTATATGAGAAAGAGAGAACTACATATGCTCCTTCTGCAAATGTTGTTGTGAAAGAAGAAGAGTACAAGAAGATGGAGCTCAAGGTTTCTAAGCTTAAAGAGAAGAAACAGATTTTATCTATTGACAACAAAAAATTGATTGATGAGAATGGATTACTGAAGAGTGAAAATTTTATGTTAAAAACATGTAATGCTAGGAGCATTGAAAGAGAGAGCATCTTCTTGAGAATGTTGTTATTTTCATGGATATTTTTTCTTGTTGTTGTATTGTATGCTTTTATATATGTTTTTGTAAAAGGTTAAATCTATGTATGGACTAGTTTCCATTGAATTGTTTCTGTAGAGCTATATATATAATAGATGATATATTGTTCAATTACTTTTCCATGTAAACATTTCTCTAAATTTACATTTCTCCATTGAAATCTAATATGCAACGCTCATAATTTGCATCAAGCACCCTACCAACCTAATTTTTTATTTTTGTTTCCTACTTCTAAGGTGTTGGGTTCCTTGGGCTGATTTGGGCACTGTCAGAGGACAATATTAACAACAATTCACTGAATTTGCTGAATATTGTATGGAAAAAATTTGACAGCAACTAAATTTGAAAGCAAGTAAAAATTTGACAGCAACTAAAAAATTTACAACAACTAATATTAAACAGCTTTAACAGCAATATTAAGCAACTAAATATGCAGCTAAATTTGACAGCAACTAAATTTGACAGCAACTAAAAAATTTGACAGCTCTAACAGCAATATCCTATCTTCTAGATTTTCATGAAGACTGCTAGATTTTCATGAAGACTGCACGAATCTTGAAGCTTCCTCAACGGTCTTCTCTTTTCTCCTTGCTTTCTACAACCTTCCAAGTTGTAATACTTTGGACTAGATTAGTATGACAGATGGCTTATTGCTCTCGGGGAATATAAAGGCACCAAATATGCAGCTAAAACTACCATATTGGCGGCATAATATTTTTTAACTCTAAATTGTAATCATGTTAAACCTAGACGTAGCATATGAGGGACAACAAAAGAATTACAAAGTTATGAATGCATAAATCAGATGGTCATCACTTTGTGTTAAAAGTTGCCGGTTCTCTCCTTTTTCTGAATATGAAGCCAAATTATATTGATATTGGAAACAGTAAAGTTTAGTAAATTCAGTTCTTTTTCCACCAAGGCTAAATCATGTGAAATTGATACAAGAATTGAATATGTTCTTCTGACCAAAATACTAGTTGTTCTTGACAGTAGCTTGTTCTTGACATTAAACATAAGCATTTAACTCCAAAAAGATCATTGCACTTGTTCTTGACATTAGACAGTAGCAAATATAAGCTAATCAACTCCAAAAAGATCACTGCACTTATATTTGCTCCTTGATAATCATGGTTGAGAAGATGTACCACCAGGTGCTTCTTGAGAAACATGGTTTGTACTTACTCCAGCTACACCAGGCTGTCAAAAAAGGTCCCCAAATCATGAGAAATTACCACATTATACAAAGTATGATAAGATTTCAGTAAGATAACAAAACTCACATTCATGTGAATGATGGATGAATTTTCTGTAAAATACACACCAAATCCCATTGGTGGTCTTTCTTTCATAGAGAGAATGGGGTTAGTACCCTTTCTAGGCCTTCCTCTAGGTCTAGTTACCCTTAAATCAGTGTTTGATGTTGTATTGTTATTATCCTTCTTAGGCCTCCCTCTTTTTCTCACCTGGAAAAATTTTTAAAAAATAAGAATACAAGTAACAAAGTATAAGAAAAATAAGGGGTAGAGCACATGATACTCACTGGTTGTTCCACTTGAGCATGTCTAAAATTATCCTTTAGGGGACAACTTCTCTTGTTATGGTTCTTTCCTTTGCAAATTTGGCATGTCATCTGAACTCCATGCTTGCTCAACTTCCCTAGTTTCTCCTTTCTTTCATATGGATCCTTCCTCCTATTCTTCCTTGGCCTACCAGCACCTATCTTCACAATTGGAGGCAATAATGGAGACTCTACATGTTGCCACTGATGTTCACCTCTTATAGTATGGATAGGGAATCCATATGCCAAGTCATACTGCACTTTCTTAAACCAGTCATGCACATGTATATCAGCTGATTGTCTTTTGTAAGTACTACAAGCAATAACATGGCAACAAGGTTCACCAGTTAGATCCCATTTCCTACAACTACATGTCTTGCTTTTGAAGTTCACATTGAACATAAGTGTTCCATCTAACACTTGAAATTCAGTGGTATCTGCTGGTATGACAAAGCAATTCCTAGCAAGCAATTTTTCCTTCTCTAAGTGCTTCCTTATCCTTGGGCACATTGAATCACTACTATTCTCCATTATTAACCTATTCTTGAACAACCTTTCCATGAGTGCCAATCTTATATCCTCCGTCATATCAATAATAGGCTTACCTCTTGCCTTCAAAATAAAGCCATTGAATGTTTCTACAATATTGTTGACATTCACATCTGACTTGCTCAGTGTCCTAAACTTGCTTTGACAAAAGTTTCTTGGACCTTGAGTTATGAAATCAGCCACTGCACTTGTACTTAGCACACTCATCTCTTCTAGAGCAGCATCATAATAAGCAAGAGTATAAGCCTTAGCTGCCTTCCAAAAAGCTTGCTTTAATCCTTCTCCTGTATGTTTCTTGTGCCAATTTGAGTATATGTGCCTTGCACAATTCCTATGTTCCACCAAAGGGAAATGATCTTTCACAGCATTAACAAGACCCTGCAAAATTCACAACATAAGTAATAAATTGAAATTCAAAATACTTATAAGTGGTAGATTGAGTACCTTTTGTTGATCAGAAATAATTGTACACTCTTCTCCACCAAATTCAGGCAAATCATCTTTCAAATTCTCCATAAACCAACTCCAAGAAGCATTATTTTCAGCCTCTACTACAGCCCATGCTACAAGATACATCTGATTATTCCCATCTTTTCCAATGGCAGTAAGAAGCATACCTCCCAGAAATGTCTTCAAAAAACAACCATCAAAGCTTAAGACTGACCTACAACCCCTTGTAAACCCCTCCCTTAATCCATGGAAGCTCATATACATCCTCCTAAAAATATTAGGACCTCTAGGTATGCCATTTGGTTCACTGAACAACACAACTGTGGTCTTAGGGTCTACTCTTTGCATCTCATTTATGTAGGAACCCAACTTCATATAATGTTCTTCTATTGACCCATACAACATCCTATGGACTGCCTTTTTCACCCTATGACATTTGTGTTTGTCTAAATGAACTCCAAACCTCTTTCTAGCTTCAGCTTTCAACTCTATGCCTTCTCATTGAGGATTCCTTTTATAGTTGTCAAGAAACTCTCTTGCTAACCATCCTGGCTTGGCTTGTTTGCTTTCATAGTCCTCCCTAACACAAGTGTGCATATCATTCAAGGACTTCACTACAAATGCCTCTCCTTCCCCATCCCATGATGCATAAATCCTCCATGGACAACCCTCTTTGCACCTTGCTTCCAACTTGTTCATATGTGAACTCCTATACCATGTAATGCAAAACCCACCAACAACAGAATATCTAGCTACAACATCCTTAAATATTTCCGGAGACACAAATTTCATACCCACACTCCATTCAAAGTGGTTGAAATCAATGGACTTATCAACTCTAGAAACCGTTTTCCTCTTAGATCTCTTGTTAACATCATGCTCCTCATCACTTAATTCAATCATGCTATCATAAAACTCATCAGATGACGAGTTTTCATATGCTCTGTCACATAGCATAAGCTGATTTTCAGAATCTACATCATCTTCAGTGTTATCCCTCGATATCCTCCTACTAGCTATTAATTCTTCATCACTAGAACTTTCATTAGAATTATAGGTAGCAACCCCCAATTCACTAAATTTTTCCACATCCACATTCGCATTGATATTAACAGTTGAACTATAGACATGAACATCATTATTTATAGATGCAAACAAAGTCATAACATTCACATCATCATTAGTGTCAATTCTTCTCAAACCATCACTCATCTTTTCACCGGGAATGCAATAGTAAATTACTCTCGAATTACTATAGCCCTCCACCTCATTAATCATATCAACCATTGATCTCCAAGACAACATACTTGAGTTTACGTTCTCTAAACGAATCATGCTTCCTCCAATATACTCAACTCTAGGCATTGTCTGCAATACACCTCCATAATGTAACTTTATAGTAAACTTTATATTCATTCTTCCAAAATCCTGCAATTGAAAACATAGTAAGTTTAATATTAGCAAATGATAAAACAGTAATCCCTAAATCATACTCTATTCATATATAAGCATATACAAAAATAACTACAGGAACCCCAAGAAATGCCATAAATCTGACTTTTTCTCATATTTTATTCATATGAAAACATCAAAACACATGATACACATAATACATGATACATCAATGACACAAAAATGCCAAAAAACTGCTTGTACTCATATTCAGTTCATACGTGACAAAAAAAAACACATGATACATCAATGAATGAAGAAAGAGACTAAAAGGAATGGTGAATAAAGACAAGAACAAACCTCAATTTTGGGTTTTATGTTTTCAAATTGAGCAGATCTGAAATGCAACAGCAAAGAAAGAGAGAAAAGGGTTTTTACTTCTTCACGCGTACAATCTGTCAAAGAGAAGAATTATAGTTATTTTAATTAATGTAATTCATCTCCTTTTATTTTCTTTTAAAAAAATGCCAAGTCAGCCTCATAATAAGGTTTGAAAAGTCAAATGAAACTTGTAGGGACCACTTATGTAACCCACATTCAAGTTGGTGATTTTTTGATAAATTTTGAAAGTTTGTGCTATTAAAACCAACCCGGACAAAGTTGGGGTTATTTAGCACAATTTTGCCTAAAATTCCATTACTTCCAAAATCACCGAACCTTACAAATTACAGAGGCTTTGAGTACAGGCCTCCCACTCAAACTAGACATAAGAGAGAAATCAATCAATGGGCCTTTTATGATTTGGCAAAGCTAGTAGCAATTGGTATGATGATAAGCAAAACAATCAACAAAACTAAAATCACTCCAAAGCACAGCCATTTCCTACTACTCCTCTGGTGATCTTTAGCAGTCTTCAGCTCTTTGGTCCCATCTTTAACATAATGTCCTGCATTCATCACATGATGTTCAATGTTATCCATTTGCTCACCTTGAGCTTCAACCATAACAGCCATGTCCATGAACAGTTGATGAAGCTCTATCAAGCTCTTCTCTATCTCTTTAGCTGCATCATGTCTCCCTTGTATCTCCACCACCGTCTCCAATACCTTCCCCCTTCCATGCTCTTGCATAGCCCTTGACATTATCTCTCCTTCCCCCATCCCACTCGATATGATTTTTTCCACTGATTCTTCGTCTGGATGCTCTCCCGTTACCGTGTAGTAGCATCTGCCGATTGTCTCCTTGTACTCTCTCATCATTCTCTCTCTCAATGCCTGAACAAACCAATCAACACAACCTCAAAACTCTATCTAATTATTACAAATAACCAAAATTCACTCTTTCATTTTGGGTTATCAATGCTTCAAAGTTGAATTCCCCAACAATTTCCGGAAAAAAAGAATCAAAACAATTCACTTATTTGGATCCGAAATTTTCAAATCAGGTTCAACTACGACTCGAATTAACGCTAGTTGATCTTCCAAAATCACAACTGGCACACATGTATTTTGCTGCAATGTTTTAGCTATAGTTGATTGGATTTGTGATTCGATCCAGATTTCACAATTGATTTTGAAAAGCCCTAAAATCAAACAAGTACCTGGAAATCGACCATAAGCTCCTTTAACTTGATACGTAGTCCGTTGGTGACTGCACTCCGAGCCCGATCAATTGGTTCACCAAGCTTGAGAGAAACCCGGCGGTTCTCACTGGTGACACGGTCCATCTCTTCAAGTCGAGATTTGATGGTCCGGGCCTTCTTCAGGACTGAAACTACATCCGAGTTCATCTTCGCTCTTAGGGATTTTATGGCATCAGGTTTGTGAAGCGATCTGCTCTCTTCGTGAGAGGCATGGAGCCTCGACAGTGCATCGCGGATTGTAGCGATCTCCGATTTGACCTTCTCGGCTTCTTCAAGAAAGAGCCCCATCGTCGGATCGGAGGTCGGAGCTCCGACATCGCCCATCTCAAGGTCGGCTTCTGCCGCTTTCTTCAGATCAACGTAGCTGAGGAAGGACTTTGTCATCAGATCATTCATCTTTGGAGATTTAATCGAATTTGCTTCCCTGTGATTTTGGTTGAAGATAGTTTTTATGGAGGTGTGTTTCTGCTTGAGATTTAAAGCAAAAGAGGAGCCTCATATAGCCGTTGGAGAAGGGGGAGCGTAACGGTCGTTTTTTAAAATGCAAGCTTTTTTCGTAACGGCTATGTCGTAATCCAGCAGTGAAGAAAGGTCAAGCGACTCCATTGCGCGTGCTCTATAAAAACTTAACGCCACCCGTGAAACCGACGAGATGAATACGTACCCGAATCGAACATGGACTCGAAAATTTTGGAAAAAAAAATATTGACCCGTTGAACGGATTTAACCCAAAATAATTAAAAAAGCGAACCAAAATTAACTTGGAACCGATTAAAACCCGAACATAAAAGCTCAATAATAACCCAAGGACCGAAATGGCCTGATTCGAAATCACTTGATAAAATGATCCGAAATAACTCGATAATCCCAAATAAACTACTCTTCTACTTTAATTTACATATTCTAAAAAGATATTTAAATTGTCATCCTACATTAATTTATGTTTTATAAAAGTTTTTTTATTATAATAAATTTTTTCTTGTATTGTTACCAATCATTTTATTTTTTTTTTAATAAAACAAAGATTAATTAGATTCTATCAACTTAAAAATAAGTAGAAAAACAACCCAAAATCATACCAACTATCAATATTCAATTCAAAACAATACCAACTATGAAAATTACTAGCAGCGATACAAACTATCAACGTATTTACCAAAAATAACATGTCTTACTTTTTCGCAAAAATACTAACTTCGGCGATGACGTGACATCATCAAAAAATGATTAATTGCGTGATGTGATTTAATTTTTTTTGAGGCAAATTTTCACATAAAAATGTAAAAAAAGATAAATTAAGTTTTTATTTAAAATTATTATATTTGAATAATAATTTTTTTACCTATATGTTTTTTTTTTTAAAAAGTTTTTAAAATTTGTTAATAAAAAATATATTTTAAAAAATAAAAATTAGTAAAATATATATATTTTTTAAAATAAATCGTTTTCTTGTGAATTTTTAAAACTTTCTTAGGAATTTTTTAATTTTTATATAATTTAAAAAAATTTAATATAAAAATAGTTTACAAAATTATTTTTTAATAAAAAATTATTTAAAATATATAAACTAAAAAAAACTTCCCAAAAAAAGTTTTAAAAATTTACAAGAAAAAGAATTTTTCTAAATTACAAAAACAAATTCTACAAAATTTATTTTTTTTATTACAAAATTTAAAATTAAAAAAAAAAAATTTTTTAGAAAATTTAATTTTCTTTTTTAAAAAAGTGTTTTTTTACAAAATAATTTTTTTATAAAAATAGTTACAAAATTACTATTTAAAAAAACTTAATTATAAATTTTAGTATATCAAATGTTATTAACTTGATTAAAAAAATCCACTTCACATAATTATTTCTTGATGACATGTAAGATTTTGGTTGCCACGTCATCGCTGAAGTTAGGATTTTTGCCGAAAAATAAGACATTATTTTTAGTAAATATGTTGATAGTTTGTATCGTTCTTGGTAATTTTCAAAGTTGGTAATTTTCAAAGTTGATATTATTTTGGGCTGAATGTTGATAGTTTGTATTATCTTGGGTTGTTTTTCCAAAATAAGTTAATTAACTTTGACAATCTTTAATAAGATAATTTTAAAATTATGAATATTTTTTATGTACTAATTTTTAAAGTATATTACATTTAAAATGTTTATTTTTACTTTAGTACTAGTATAATACTTGCACCTTGTACAGATTTTCAATAATATTGGATTATGTAAGTTATTGTGTTGTTATATATGTTAGTGTTTTTAAATAAATAAATGTATCGATAAAAAATATTTATTGGTTAGGATAGAAAATTGGACAAGCATTAGTGATATTAATAGATCGAAAAGTGGAGACACGACGTTGTTTCGGATATATGTTAATTATTTAAAGTCAACACACCAAGATAAGTCGGTGATTAATAACAAAACTACCAAATAAATGTTAAATTTATAATAAGAGCGTTTAAGAAGATTTCTAAAAAAATTGATATTGAGTTATGGCTCGATCTCATAGTTTAATGTGAGTTTATAACAAGCAATTAGTTCACATCCCGCACCTTGTGAGGGTATTGTGACATCCCGAATCCGCGGGACTCGAAGCGCTATGGCTAGGACCTCACAGTGGGTCCCGACCCTTAGCCTAACAACAATTTCATCGGATCTTGCAACATGACACAAATAAAAGGCAAAAACCAAAATAGTTTAATGCAACAAATGTCATGGTACAATACAAAAGGGAGACTCTCTACCGAGTTCTTACAACCGCGATAACAACATGCATGCAACATTAAATAAACCAAAAGCCACAAACTCGTCCTATAATGTACGGGTACGTCAGTTGCCCATTCCTCCGGATCACTCGTCAACATCCCTAACTTGCAGGGCATTTACAACATCGGTTTAAAAACCGTTAGCTAACATTTTAAGGATTAGAAAGAAGGTAAAGGCACACATAAACACATAATCATGATAGTGCACACAAGCCGATTTATTATCTTTCATTTACATTATTCTCATTACTAATTCAACTTCAGTTACATAAGAATCTCCGAAACTCGCCTCTATCACCGTATACCATCAAGGAATGGTTTTGATGCATCTAACCATCTACCTACCTAAGCTAGTCGTAGAGAACCTCCTAACTCTTTGATAGGTGATGGAATCACTATTATTTAGGAGTGAAGACCGTTCACGAAGCAAAGCTTATGTTGCTTCACCGCCCCCGCGGAGCAGTGTTACCGCCTCTGCGGGTGACCCCATACTCCGGAGCGCAGCCTGCGCCTTCGCCAGCGCCAAGAACGAAGACTGTCACCGCACCTGCGTCAACCCTTGGCGCCCCTGCGGTGACTTGCCCTAAAGAAGCGAAGACCAGCGCCCCCACGCCTCTACCTGCGCCTCAACCTGGGAGCTGGAAGATGAAGAGTCAGTGTCACCGCCCCCACATTGACACTAGGACGCCCCGGCGGCTCGGTATCAGAAATGACAAGAAGTTGAAGAGTCAGACGTTTGAAGAGCATTAAAGATCCGCCCCTGCGGAATGGCCTGGCCGCCCCTGCGGCCATGAAGAAGATCAAGCGTTTTCGCCTGCACCGCCCCTGCGGATCTGAAGGCCGCCCCTGCGGTTCAACGACAGAAGCTTTACTCCGATTATTTACACCACCTTTATGGCATTAAAGGTGGCTGTTTTGGGCCGGCCATTTACTCCTATTTAGTGTCATTTATAGTATAAAAAGTCCTTGGTTGATTGCTAGAATCATTCACTTATCATCCAATTTAGAATCCACTTTTTCCATTAAAAACTATCTTGCTACCTTTGTAATGAGTTGCTAACTCCCTTGCTACATTGGGTTGGTTTGAAGCTGCATTGTTACTTTGGTTGTAAGTTCTTTCTAATATAAATTTTCATTCAGTAATACTTTGTGTTTCCTTGATCTTCATTGTCTAATTGCATGTTTTACTATCACTTTTGATTGATCACCTTAGGTCCTAAAGTGCATGCAAAGATTAGGATTAATAGATTCCGGGTTCGGGTCTTTAATCTAGTAGTAAACTTTAAGTAATAACGGGTTGTAATTGCTTAAAGGAAAGGAACACAAATATAAAGATAAGTTTAATGGTTTTAATCTTTTCTTTATATCCCTTTGTCTTTGTTTGAAAGCTAACTTGTTAATTGTTCTTGTAAGTTTACGGAACACTAACCTGTTAAGTTGTGTTGATGCCGGTTGGCTCAACACATATATATGATCGAGACAGGAGATTACTTGAAAACTTGTAAAAGGAATCACCAAAGTAGCAATCACATGCTTAGAATCAACCTAGTGTAGATTCACCCATCATTGTCTTACTTGTTACGTTACTTGTTTTCATAAGTTTTGTGTGCATCAATTCAACCAAAACCCCCCCCTTGTTACTTGTTTTTATAATCAATAACTGGATTCAATAAAAATACTAAACTCTCTTGGGTTCGACCCTTACTTAACCACTATACTCATTTTAGTGCTAAGTCGGGATTAATTTTGATAAGATAAAAACGACCATAGAAATAAAGTCTTGTCAAATTTTGGCGCCGTTGCTGGGGAGTTTAGTTATTTTTATTTTATTTTTATTATTGATTATTGGTTTGAACCATTTTTATCGTTCAAACCCGTGCTACTAACTCCGGCTTTGCTTCCTTTGATCCAGAAATTGAGAGAACGCATATCCGGCAACGCAGACAACAACAACTCCAACAAGAAATGGTTGATCGTACTCTTCGTCAACTCACTCAGCCCACTTTGGCTCAAAACCCTCTTGCGGTTACTATACCGGCATTAGGGGAAGGAATCAACTTTGAGCTCAAACCGGGTCTCATTCACTTGCTTCCATCTTTCCATAGGCTAAGTGGTGAAGACCCCATCAAACACCTTGGGAAGTTCCATACCGTGTGTATGAGCATGAAGCCGGCCAACATTGCCGAAGAGCAAATCAAGATGAAGGCATTCAGCTTCATACTCAAGGATGCAACGGATGATTGGTATTACCACCTTCCATCCAGGAGTATTGACACCTGGGAGAACCTCCACTAGGCGTTTTTGGAGAAATACTTCCCAGCCAAGAAGGCAAATAGCTTGAAGAAAGCTATAAACAACATCGAGCAAGAGGCGGACGAAACCCTCTATGAGTAATTTGAAAGATTCGCACGCCTCCGATCCAACTGTCCTTTCCACGGATATTCGACTCAAGATCTAGTCTTGTACTTGTACAATTGCTTGCTAGACAATGAAAGGAGGATCATCGATGCGGCTTGTGGAGGTAATATTCTTAACTCTACCCCCGACCTTGCTTTGGAAAAGATACAGGAACTAGCTGAAGGGACCCGGAACTTTGGAAGGACTCCTTCCAAAAGAGGTGTTCATGCTGTGAATTCCGGGAAGAGTGAGATCTCCACCGAGCTTGCGGAACAGAAGGAAATGGTGAAGAGATTAACACTTATGGGAACCCCACAACAGCTGAAGGCATGTGGAGTGTGTGGTGACCCATACCATCCAACGGACATGTGTCCCCAAGTCCAGGATGACGATGCAGAGGTGAATGCAATGGGTTATGGACAACCACAACAAAAAAGGCCTAGGAACGATCCCTATGCGTAGAATTTCATGTCCAACTGACGTGATCAACAAAACTTTCGTTGGAGGGATCAACAAAACCAACAACAACAGCCCCGACAAGGTAAGTATCAAACAACTGAAGATATGTTGCACGTTTGACTAAACATTTTGCTACTCATGTCCAAACAACAGAATCCAGCATCAAGAACCTTGAAAAACAGGTTGGGCAAATGGAGGAAGCCATAACAAGGATCAAAGCCCGATCCTCCAATGGATTGCCTTCCCAAACAGTCATAAACCCCAAAGAGGCCCAATCAGAAAGGTAGAGTCCTTACGTTGAGCCAACGACGTAAAACAAAGGCGCTGCTCGGAAGACAACCCGAAGGAATAAGAAGAGGAGTCTCTGTCAAGAAAATTGCCCCTGCGGCCCTGTGTTACCGCCTCCGCGGCGACAAGCCCCCGCCCTTGCGGTTTCATTATGGAAAGAAAAAAAACACTTCCCAAAAATAACCTACAATTACCCACCTCTCTCCTCTCTCTCTACTCACTCTTCGAACCCTACACCCCCTCTATCTCCCACGCCCCTGCGCCCTCCGCGAGCTCTCACACGCCACCTTGTGCAACGCCCCTGCGCCACCTCCTGCGACCTAGCCACACCTGCCCCCTACGATACCGGCCCTTGCTATCACCACACACTTCCCTCATCCTCCCAAAACTCTCACCCTACAACACCCTTACCCTTCACACTCTCTTCCCTCCACCGCTCATCACCGCCGGCGACATCCCCACCAACAAGAAGCCGCCAAAACACCACTCAGCACCGCCACCTTCGCAGCTGTCAAAAATCGCCCTCTACACTTCTCCCGCCCCTGCGCCTGCAAGCTGCCGCCCTTGCGCCACGCCGCCCCTGCGGAAATAGAAACAGAGGGTTCATTTTCTAATCCAGTTTCTGAACTTTCTAATTCCCTTACTTGTTTAATTGCAAGAAATGGAAAAACAGAAGAAATTCAAGTTGTCGGAAGCTGAGAAGGAGCGGTATAGGATTGTGCAAAATCGGGATGTGTATGCAACTCGATTTCTGCACATTCTTACTTTGGAAAAATTGGGCATGTTGTAGAGCATGTAGGCATTCCTCGACAATGCTGGGCTCGGCGATTTTTTGGAAATGAATGCACCTACATACCTTGAGCTCAGCCGCCAATTCATTGCCACATTCACAATGGAAAAGGAGGACCATATTTGTGTTGGACTTTCATTTAAGTTCAACAAGAGGAAGTATACTATGGACTGCACCCAACTGCAGGAGGCATTCGGGGTGACTACTTGCGCCTCCGAAGACTGGCAGGAACCCATCCCTACACCTGACTTGTGTGAGTTTTGGCAGGCCGCCACCAGATCCGAGTTTCATGTAGGGGGTGAGTATTCCCACAAACTCACTCACCCCTGTTTGAGGCTCATCACCAAGATCTTCATGAGTGTCTTCTGTAGACACAAGGAGGAGAACAAGGTCGCTCTCAAGGACCTTCCACTGTTATACGCTTGCCTACCCACGAACAATAGGATACCAGATTAGCCTTACCTCTTCCTTACCGCTTTGAAGCGGATTAGGAAGAACGAGCCACGAGACATTGTGGGAGGTGGGGTGATCTCCTTGATCGTTGCACAGGTGATGGACCTCCCCGACTTGGAGGATGGGTTAGAGGCCCCACTGTACACGGAAGGGATGTTGAGGAGGTGCAGGCTCCTCAGGAGAGACGTGGAGAACCTCTTTTGGCTCTCGTTGGCAGATGGGAGTCACATCACATACCTCCCCCGGCCACTTCCACTTGGAGAAGAGCTCTCTGAGTTATACATACCAGCTGACCCCTTTGCTCCTAGACAGCCTCAAGGGGACATTGTTGAGAGATATGCTGTGGGCTCCAGCCGGGCTCCTGTTGTTGACCATATGCCCATACCGGATGATGAGGAGATGCCTACTGCAGCACCGGACGATAGTCCGGCCATGGAGAGCCTTCAGGCTCAGATGGCAGCCTTGACTACCCAGCATCAGACATGGCAGACCGGGTACCAGCGGTCCATGCTTGAGTAGCAGCAGGCGTGGCAGTCCAGTTTCGCTTCCTCTATGACCACCCATTTTTACCGCCGGCAGGATGCTTGGCAGGCGGTCATCAGCAACAACTAGAGGGTCAGCAGCTAACTTGGCAAGCCAGCTTTGAGACTTCATATAGGCAGAGGATGGACGCTCAGGAGGATCATATCGACACGCTCTACCGCCGACAAGAGCACTTTTTCAGCCACTTCCCGTACCCACTAGAGGAGGGTCCGGATGGTCCAACCGGACCATTCCACTAGTGGTATCATCATTTCTCCCTTTCCCACATTTATCTTTACTTCATTTCTACTTTGAGGGCAAAGTGTACTTCAAGTATGGGGGAGGGACATATCATTGCATGTATAGTCTTTTTGAGTTGTCTTTGATTGTGGTTGCATTGAGTCTTTTGTAGTTTGAAATCAGTTTGAAATTCAGTAAAAAAAAAAAGAGAAAAAGACAAAGAAAATGAAAAAAGGCATGAAAATCCTTGGATAAACCGAAAACCCGAAAGGGCGGTTTAGGCAAAAAGAAGGTAGTCCGACCAACCTTAGGTTGGTGCAAAATTGGACTTGAGGGATGTGAGTTCAAATTGAGATCATCAAAGAAAAGAAGAAGAGTGGCAAGGTGAAAACCCGAAAGGGCACCTTGGCAAAATGAGCGACACCGAGTGTAGGTTTCCCTTCCGACATTTGGCGACATAAGAAGGGGAGTCATAAGGAGGTTGTCCGGGTAGGTCACTCTTGGAGCAATAAAGATGGTAGTTTTTAGAGTCTTTTTATTGCATTAGTGTCGGTTTATGCTACTAACTCCTTAGTCCAGAAGAAGAAGACTAAAAGAAGATAAGGAAGGAGTTATAAGCACTTAGGAGTGAAGACCGTTCACGAAGCAAAGCTTCTGTTGCTTCACCGCCCCCGCGGAGCAGTGTCACCGCCCCTGCGGGTGACACCATACTCCAGAGCGCAGCTTGCGCCTTCGCCAGCGCCAGGAACGAAGACTGTCATCGCACCTGCATAGACTCTTGGCGCCCCTGCAGTGACTTGCCCTGAAGAAGCGAAGACTAGCGCCCCCGCGCCTCTGCCTACGCCTCAACCTGGGAGCTGGAAGATGAAGAGTCAGTGTTA
The DNA here is from genome assembly GCA_033239125.1 of Fagopyrum homotropicum. Lineage (NCBI taxonomy): Eukaryota > Viridiplantae > Streptophyta > Magnoliopsida > Caryophyllales > Polygonaceae > Fagopyrum > Fagopyrum homotropicum. The sequence goes on along the minus strand of BSWB01000003.1, from coordinate 91,046,257 downwards.
CCGCCCCCGCGGCTCGGTATCAAAAACGACAAGAAGTTGAAGAGTCATACGTTTGAAGAGCATTAAAGATCTACCCCTGCGGAATGGCCTGGCCGCCCCTGCGGCCATGAAGAAGATCAAGCGTTTTCGCCTACACTGCCCCTGCGGATCTGAAGGCCGCCCCTGCGGTTCAACGACAAAAGCTTTACTCCGACTGTTTACACAACCTTTGTGGCATTAAAGGTGGCTCTTTTGGGCCGGCCATTTACTCCTATTTAGTGTCATTTGTAGTATAAAAAGTCCTTGGTTGATTTCTAGAATCATCCACTTATCATCCAATTTAGAATTCACTTTTTCCATTCAAACTATCTTGCTACCTTTTTAATGAGTTGCTAACTCCCTTGCTATATTGGGTTGATTTGAAGCTGTATTGTTACTTTGGTTGTAAGTTCTTTTTAATATAAGTTTTCATTCAGTAATACTTTGTATTTTCTTGATCTTCATTGTCTAATTGCAAGTTTTACTATCACTTTTGATTGATCACCTTAGGTCCTAAAGTGCATGCAAAGAACTAGGATTAATAGATTCCGGGTTTGGGTCTTTAATCTAGTAAACTTTAAGTAATAACGGGTTGTAATTGCTTAAAGGAAAGGAACACAAATATAAAGATAAGTTTAATGGTTTTAATCTTTTCTTTATATCCCTTAGTCTTTGTTTGAAAGCTAACTTGTTAATTGTTCTTGTAGGTTTACGGAACACTAACCTGTTAGGTTGTGTTGATGCCGGTTAGCTCAACACATATATATGATCGAGACGGGAGATTACTTGAAAACCTGTAAAAGGAACTCTCCAAAGTAGTAATCGCATGCTTAGAATCAACCTAGTGTAGATTCACCCATCTTTGTTTTACTTGTTGCGTTACTTGTTTTCATAAGTTTTGTGTGCATCAATTCAACCAAAACCCCCCCTTGTTACTTGTTTTTATAATCAATGACTGGATTTAATAAAAATACTAAACTCTCTTGGGTTCGATGCTTACTTAACCACTATACTCATTTTAGTGCTAAGTCGGGATTAATTTTGATAAGATAAAAACGATCAAAGTATAAAGTCTTGTCACTCTCGTAAGAGCTAGGTAGTGATGTCACCACCCGTTATCATACACTTGGGCCAATTATAATATAACAAGGTCGTCCTAGTCCGGATCATTGTTATAACAAAACTTAAGTACACACCACCATCACACATAAAACTAATGCATAAACGCTAGCTAAGTAAGTCCGGGGACTTACCTGTCTCAAAGCTAAACCCGATAACAACCAGTCTCAACTTCCTGCAGGAAGTTACTCAACACCTGGTCAAAACAAGGCACACGATCAACCAACTAACCAACATGCTTTAAGTCCTCAGATTTCTAGTCCCAATGATCTCTACAAGACCATAAACATGCTAGGGTAAGAAACTCCTAGTCCTCATGATCTCACAAGATTACAACCATCACAACACATGCTAGGATACTCTCGTCCTAGTCTTCAAATTCTCAACAATCATATAACCACAACCTCAAGCCTCATATTCTCATAAGATCAAACTATATAACTCAAGGTCTTAACAAACCTCACAAGATCACATCAACACCTCAAGCCTTAGAACATTCAACAATCCTAAAACACTCACATAAGATTCAAAGCCACTGCCTAACATTCCGCAAGGTTTTGCTAAGCCATCCTAGCATGATACTACCTCTAAGCATAACTTAAGGCAAGAAAAGGCTCACTAGATCGAGGAAGCAGTTACTCATTGGGGCAAAGACGCGATCGCGGAACAAGGAGGTGCGACTACGGAGAGGAGCAGAAGGCCGCACCGGCGGCTCAAGCTGCGCCAGAGCTACATCTACGGCCCAATGGAGCCACACCTACAGCCCCAGGGGGCGCACCCGCAGCCCAGAGGGAGCGCACACGCAACCCAAAGGGGGCGCACCTGCGGCTCAGGGCAGCCGCCCATGCGGTTCTAGTGTTGTGGGCGCACACGCGGCTTTGTCATGCCGCGGGTGTGGTCGAACTCCAAAACGACGATCTCGAACGTGTCTCTGATAGCATGAACTATTGTCTATATTTTGGGACTTGTTTAGACGTTTTATCTTCAATAATCTGCATGTTTGGATGTATATTATGTGATTATATTGTCGTTTCATCGACCTTTGCGGGAATCAAGGTCTACACCAAGTTTCGTTGTAATCGTAGGTAAAATGGCACGTTTTGCATCAAAATGGAGCTAAAGGAGCTAAAGAGTCATTGGAGCTACATTCAGGAGCTTAAGGAAGAATCTAAGAATCATGGAAATGGATTGAAGATTCACTTTGGACCAGATTTGAGAGATTTCACATTCAGTTTAGAGTCACCTCGGTCAGCTACAGTACCATCTCGATCGAGGTGATCCAGAGGAGCTGCTCGACCGAGGCGAACACCTTGGATGCGGCAAGATAAATTTTATTCTTGGCTGAGATCTTTTATTTTTGGCAAGAGGATCTTATATTTTTAGGCTGAATTCCTGGAAGGAAGAATATAATTTAGCCCATATATTTTACCTATTTTATGGGAAAATATCTTGCTAAGATCTTTTATCTTTGGGATGTAATTTTCCTATAAAAAGGGTCGGATTTTCCACAAATTCGGCACCCCCTATCATCCGTTTACGGCTGGAAAACATCCACTACAGTTGGGAGATTAAAGAACCTTTTTGAAGGTTGAAGGAAGCTTGAAGGAAGAAAGTTGATAGCTTTTATGGGTTTTGTGAAGGGTTTTGTAAGATTCTCTTAGATTCCCTTCTTGTTGATTGTCTTATTGGATTGTGATCCAAGGAACGCTTGTTTGTTTGATAATTGATTTGGTTATTGAAGCCTTTCTCTTAAGGTTTTTGTGTTCAATTATTCACTTTCTTCCCTTATATTTGATTATTGCATTCATGATGATGAGTGGCTAATTTCTTGTGTGATTCTAGGGTGATTGGCTGAAGGTTATTGGAAAAACAATGATAGAATAATCTTAAATTCCAGTTGGACCCTGAAAGCTCGAGTCTTTATCCTTAACCCTAGAACATCTCGTTCAGTCGATGAACATCTCGGCCGGGGTGGAATTCGTTTGACCGAGGTGACTTATGTGATCCGAAACTGAGAGTTAAGTGTTAGAGTTTGCCAAATTCTATTCTTATTACACCTTTCCTGGTTCAATGCAAGCCTAGGATGAGACTTACCCGGTAATTCCTTTGTTTGTTTACCAAAGATCATAAGGGTAGGTAATAAAGGTTTATCCTTTATTGGGGTTTGAGTGTGCTTTCATTCCATCTATGTGAGTTAGCCTGAGACTTACCTAGTAAAGGTTGATTCTATTCCCTTAGTTGGAGTGTTAGTTTGAGGTTATAGTTCTTTTCCTTAATTCCTTGAGACTTACCCGGTAATAGGAGTTACGGTTTGGGATTAGTGAGTAGTGAGACTTACCCGGTGATCTATTCCACTTTAGTAACACCTTCCCTTTGCAAAATCTCAGCTTTGTCCGCTTATCTTTAGATCGAGTTGGAACCACAACTAGATGCTTTAATCCCTAGAATTGCATATTTCCTTTAATTGACTTTTTATCATCTTTGATTGCTTTAATCGCTTTTGTGGTTAGTAGTTGCATTGACAACCTATACCTGCTTTGTTTCACTAAGTCCCTGTGATCGACCCTTGAAATTTCTTGCTTTTTACTACGATTGACCCGTACACTGCGGGTTCGCATCCTTGTTTTAAGCTTACATCTAGGGTTATAAATTTAAAGCTTGCACACACCGTTTGAAGCGAACATCTTCGATGTGCAGCAAGATCCTCGGTGCCTCGTGGCTGGCTTGCTCTGTCCTGTATGTCCACCATATGGATCCACAACACAACATTACTACCTAGTTGAGATCAACAACAAGAGAACACACGAATGGACAACTTGAGTGAATAAAGCTTGAAGGTTCACACAAGGGTGAAGGAAGGGGACGAAGAAGGAAGTAAGAAGAAGGGGAGAAGAGGATACTTACTATCAATCCGGATCTGTCATCCCTCACTTGTTGGACAACTTCACACAAAAGGAAGAACCATGGAGAAGCTTGGAGGGGAGGAAGATGAAGGAAGAAGAGAGAGGAAGAGAGTAACGTGAAAATGAAACGGGGGTGGGGGGGGGGAAGAGAATGAGTAAAACACTCAGCTGAGGTGTTCAAAGGTCAAGCAACCGAGGATTCGGGTTCTACTAACGAGGGGTCGGCTCTCACTAACGAAGTTTCGGAAGTAAGCGAGACAATATCCCACTCTAACGGATCACCGCACCCGCGGGAAGACAAAGCCGCGACCGCAACATCATTAGATGGCCGCGACCGCGGGTTTCTTAGGTCGCAGGGGTGGTGGCTAGCACTCAACACCACTAACACCTCCAACAACACTCTCAAACCAAAACCCAAAATACCGGGTGTTATATCAGATCCCCTAAAACAAGTTTTGTCCCGAAACTTAAACAAACGTCAATCCTCTCGGTCTCAAAACTGAGACATGAACTCGGAACATGAAGGAATCATCCTTCTACTCTACACCCACACTCTACTCAAGCTACAACATCAAGATCTAACAAATCATACAACACATTCCCACACGGGGTACAACTACACATAACATCATGTATGTACATAACTCAACCAAGGAAAGAACTAGGTCTAACCCGTTGATCCTATCGATGTTACTAGCTCAGCATAAAACTCAACCAAAGATACTATTCTCGGTCTCCCAGTTAGCCTCATCGGTTCCTCGTCTGCCACTAGATCATCATGACTGACAACATATCTTGAGTCATGTATGTACTCCCTCGACTTATACATATGAATCACCTTGTGAACACCCTCTAATCCTGGTTGCAACACCAACCCGTAAGCCACTTCTCCAACCTGTTCCAAGATCTCACAAGGTCCAAAATGTCGGGAAATCGACTTCCCCTGTAATGTTAAAAATGTCTGACGCCTTGCGTCGGTGATACTTTTCACAAGACATGTTCCATATCTGCACTCTAGAGGTCCGCCTCTTATATGTATACGCCTTCTAGCGACTTGGCATGGCTAGCATCCGCTCTTGGATCATCGCTACTCGAGCGATGTCATCTTTTATTAGCTCAGAGCTATCCCCAAATGTACTACTCGAATTCCAACACAACAGTGCATGACACTTCCGCCCATTTAATGCTATAAGGGGCCATCCCAATCAACACATGCCAACTATAATTATACGAGAACTCACTCAAAGGGAAGTGTTCGGATCATACTTGTCCCCAATCTAGCACATAAGCTTTGAAAACGTCCTCTAAGGTTTGAAAAGTCCTCCCCTTTTGACCATCTTTCTAAGGATAAAAAGCTGTCATGAAATGCAACTGGTACGCAAAGTGGCATGATCTTGCTGCCAAAAAAATCCCGAGGTGAATCACCCACCTCGATCCGAGACGATGGTACTCGGTATCCCATGGAATTTGACTATCAACTTAGTAAATTCCTCAACTACCCTACTCGTCAGCCATCTTTCTCAAATAGTTGTAAAATGCACGGTATGTGCCAGTTGGTCTACTATAACCCAAATTGCGTCACAACTCTTACTCGCTCTAAAACCGTTAATAACATTTATGGAGACATCCTCCCACTCTCACTGCGTAAATGGCAGTGGATGAAGTCCTCATCTCGTACTATGATGCTCACGCTTGACCAGTTGAAAAGCCTCACACTATGTAACGTAGCTTGCAACATCGGGCTGCAACCCGCCCCATCAAAAGAACATCACAAATCTGGATACCTCTTTGTTCGCCACTAAGCGTGCGTGCAAATAAGTTTTAAATTTATAAAACTAGAATCAAGCAAGCGAACCCGCAGTGTACGAATCGGTGTAGTAAAGCAAGAATTCCAAAGTGTCGAACTCAGGGATTTGGGGGGAGCAAATTCAGTTCGCAAATTTTCAAGTAAGTAAATGTAATAAGCTTTGCAAATATTGGAAAACAGCAACCCTAAAGATTCAGGTTTCTAATTGTGGTAATCGATTCAAGATATACTAAAGAACTAAGGACAGAGTTAGGAGTTGCAAAGGTATGCTAAGGTAAAGCAATGTAAGGTGAAGTTCCAGAACTTTATATAACTTATCTAAAGACACTCTCTATAAAGGTTGTTGAGGCTTCAGTATAGAAAGGATCTATGGACAAGAATTAATCTCAAATACCCAAACTTGTAACCCAAGGATCAAGACTAACTAAAACGATTAAGGTTGTGACACTCGAAATCGAAGTAGAGGGTGATGAGTCTCACTACTACCTAGAAAAGGGCAAGCCAAGACTAGATTAAAGCTAATCTTTAACCTTGGATCAAAGTAAAAGCAAAGTTCGTAAACTAGGGTAAATCACGGGCAGATCTTGAGTCCACGGCCGTGGAACTCCAAGTACAGGCCTTGATTTGGGTTCGTCGACGAGATCTCTCTAACTCTTAGGGTCCAATTAATTTACGATCGATCTATCATCATCTAAGCCACAACTATCAACCCTTCACCTTAGAATTGCTAAAGGGTTTTAGCCAATAACCATTGTCATGATTTCAAAAATCAATTTAAGAAGAATGAAAGATGAAAACCTTCGAAAACTCAATTATAACTCAAAGGCAATCTCAAATCCAAGACACAAATTGGAATATTCAATGGATTCAGAATATAACACAAAACCTCACAAGTTCTAAGGCAAGTATGAAGAATGGGATGTCAATCCGTCTTCAATAACAAAACCTAGAAAAAGGGCGCAACTTCCGCCACACACGATCTTCCGGAATCCAAATTGCCGGCGCTTTCGCCACGTTCCTCGCGAAACCCTAAGGTTAACTTCCTCCAAGCGAGGTTGTACAAAGCCTTAGCGAATCCTCCCAAAGCAATGATACCGAAAATTCTCTCCTCCCGCCCTTTTATAAGACGGGGAAAAATAACCGTACCGGCCCACTGCGTAAATGATGTGGCAATAATTGGTTCGTCAAAAGATCGCCTAAATCACGGTCTCAAGGGATTCCACGACCGTGGTTTAGGGCATGGGATTGGGTTACGGTCTCATATGACTTCCACGACCGTACTTTAGGCCGTGTAACTCTCTGGAATGCTCCACGCTCATGATGCCATGATCCACGGCCGTGGTTTAGGGCGTGGACTCTTCTACGGCCGTATTTTAGGGCGTGGAAGTGTAAATTGCTTGTGGTTTCCTTTGTGTCGTGCCATTCCTCATCCTAGCATCTCCTTTGGCTTCCTTGATGTATTCCTAATCCTTGGATGTGCTCAAATCCTCTCCTATCTCTCTCAAATGATCCGGTTTCAGCTCTTATTCACCTATAATCAACACAAAGCTAATGTAGATCTCCATATTGAAAATATAGATGAACAAGCTAACAAATGCTTCATTACCTTATTCACGAACACTATAATGAATGAAAAACAACTAGAATAAGTGCCTAGAATATCGCAATATTTTATGCTAACAAAATATCCCATACTTGCCACTTGCTTGTCCCCAAGCAAGGTCTTTTGAAAGCTGAGAACATAAGTTAGGATGAAATATGCATGCAATCTCAAAAACAAAACATCTTTTAAGTAAATGTGCTTCTAGTCAATAGATCATTCTCAAACCTTGCTTCATTCACTCTTGAAACACTTATATACATAATCAAAGAATGTAAAGGAAAGAAACATCATGAATTGGTTAAACTTCAATGTAAACATCATAACCTTCAAGCATTATCAAAATCAAGCATAAGAAACTTCAATTTGGATCACCAAGTCAAATAACATTCTTTTGATCTTAAGGACTTTCAAGTAAGGTCTAGAATACGGAAAGGAGGGAAACTTATAAGGGATGTGGTGTATGAATCCGGGAAAATGGAGAACTAACTCTTTTTCTTTTTATTTTGATTTACAACACCATCTACTTTGAGCTTTGCTCTCTTCTTTTCACATCATTTTTCGACTTTACTTTTGGAGTTATGGACAACGGTGCACAAAAACCGAAGCCTAGGAGATTGGCGTTTCTCAATTTCGAGATGCCTCAAACCCTTGATGCACATACCATAATCCGCTAGGAATATCGCTCAATCCGACTTTGGCAAGACACAAACACCCGGCTATGTGAATGGTGCCGAGTTACTCATCGTCATGATTGACTTCCCCAAACCTATTATTTCTATTCTTTGAATGCAAACAATTGCTTTCATGGCCCTTGATAACAAGATTTATGACTTAGGATTAAGTAATCATTTAGATAGATTTCTCGCTCATTCATGCACGTTTTGGCATTGGTTCATGACGTCTTTGCTCAATTCACGCACATTTCTAGAAAAGACGTCTACACTACCTTTTATCGGTTTTGTAGGTAATTCGGGGATCTATTGGACGTTAATCGATACATTTGAGGACCAAGCCTTGGATGTGTACCATCATGAGGCTTGGTCCTCAAATGTATCGATTAACGTCCAATAGATCCCCAAATTACCTACAAAACCGATAAAAGGTAGTGTAGACGTCTTTTCTAGAAATGTGCGTGAATTGAGCGAAGACGTCATGAACCAATGCCAAAACGTGCATGAATGAGCGAGAAATCTATCTAAATGATTAATTAATCCTAAGTCATAAATCTTGTTATCAAAAATACTCCATACTTAAGGTTTGCTCGTCCCCGAGCAAATTCCCAACTATAGACTAAGAGATGACATGATTTATGTATGCAGAAAAATGGCAAAATCTTTTTGGGATTGTGCTTCTAATATTGGATCACCTTCATAGTCATGTTTCATGGCAATGGACAAGCAATTATGCATCAAATAAATGAAAGCATGGAAAGACAATTACACTTAACTTGATAGCATGCAATGAAATGTAAAGATGAAGAAGTCAAGATGATCATGAGTATATCCAATCTAAATCACTTAGTCTTACACACATGCAAGTAGGTCAAAAGGACTTGTAAAATAGAAGGCCAAGAAACGTTGTGATTAGGTGGGAATTTTCTAGGCTATGTGATGCTAATCCGGGAAAGGAACTAAACAACCACAACTTCAAATTTTCTTATCAACTTCCCTTAAGTGTATATTTTTCTTCATTTTCTTTTCTTTCTTTTATTTTTGAGACAATGGCATCGGTGTGCAAAAGCCGAAACCTTGGTGATTAGCCATTCTCGGGCTTTTTCTATTTTTCGAGATGCATCCACACCGGGCACACATACCAAAGCTCGTTAGGACTATTGGTTTATTTGACTTTGGCAAGGCACCAACACCCGATTATGTGAAGTGTACCGAGTTACTTGTCATTTAAGCCAATGTCCCCAAGCCTATATTTTTGGCTACACTTTCACAACAAATTCAGCATTTTATTCATGACATTCTTTTCATCAACAACTTCACCCCACACTTGCTTTTCACACACATCACCACACTAGCATGCTCCTATTCCCGGATGGGTCAAAAGAGGTCAAATTTATCTCAATTGAGGTGCTCAAGCAACATGATCAAGATGAGAAGTAGAGGAAAATGAATTGCCTTAATCACTCCTAATTGATGTGCAAGAACTAACATGCAATTTCGACTTTCAATACTCAATTCAATCAAGGCAAACATTCATGATCACAAATCATTCATGGTTTCAAGAGAAGTACTTCAAGTCCACATATTCATTCATCAATTTAACACATAAGGCCATCCATAGCCAATCCACAAGACAAGGTTCATCATTAGGGTCATATCCAAGCTTTAGAAGCACTAAAATTTTTAAAATTTTCTGAATTCTTTTTGGATTTTTTGAAATATGTATGTACAATGCAAGACATAATGAAACATGTGACAAAATTAAACTATCCTAGATGCTAATCATGCAAGTGATCATGAAAACCCCACCCCATACTTAGAAACACATTGTCCCTAATGTGTAGACTAAATAAAGAAGTGAAAGAGAGTCCTCACAATGTAAAATTGGTGATGCTTTGGTATTTCGGTTCACATTGAATAATGATGGTGGATGATCGATCAAGGATGGTAGAGAGCTCTTGATGTTCATTATGGCGTCGGAACCCGCGCTTGGCACCGCAAGCCGTCCAAGTTCCACGTCCGCTCCACCCATGCTTGATTGGAGATCATCACTTTTCTTTACAGAGGAAAAATCGGCCAAGCAACCCAGGAAAATCGGCCGATTTTGTGCATGAACAGTCCGATTTCCTGGGTGCTTTCTTCCTTGTCCATGTGCTCGGATCTTGCTTCTTCAACCATTCCATGAGGCCTTCACATGACCTCCAACATCTCATAACTCATGACAATCAACAAGATCTAGCACCCAAAAACACAAAGGAAAAACAAAGCACACCAAGAGTAAGATCAAGCAAAAACAAGAAAAAGAAAGGGAAAAATATGTACCAATGGGTTGCCTCCCATTAAGCGCTTCTTTAAGGTCATTAGCTTGACCAAATTCAGGAGCGTTTCAATCAAGGTGAAGCGGGGCAATCACTTCCACCGGGGCTTCCGGGATGTACTTCTTCAATCGATGCCCATTCACTTTGAAGTCACCACAATGATCTCCTCCTATCTCTACCGCTCCATGAGGAAAGATCTTCTTCACCACATATGGCCCGGTCCATCTTGATTTGAGCTTTCCGGGGAAGAGCCGCAGCCTCGAGTTGAAGAGAAGGACAAGGTCGCCTTCACTCAACTCCTTTGGGATGATCCTCTTATCATGCCATCGCTTGGTTCTCTCCTTGTAGATCCGAGCATTCTCATATGCATCCAACCGGATCTCCTCAAGGGCGTTCATGTCTAGCAACCGCTTTTCTCCGGCCTCCTTGAGATCAAAATTTAGTCACCTTATAGCCCAATATGCTCGATGCTCCATCTCTACCGGAAGGTGGCAAGACTTTCCATAGACCAACTTGTAAGGAGTGGTGCCAATTGGTGTTTTGAAGGCGGTCCTATATGCCCACAAGGCATCATCGAGCTTCATAGCCCAATCTTTTCTCGTCCTTGATACCGTCTTCTCAAGAATGGCCTTGATCTCCCGGTTGGAGATCTCCACTTGGCCACTAATTTGGGGATGGTAAGGTGTTGCCACCTTATGAGTCACCCCATACTTGGCCAAAAGTGCTCCAAAGTTCCTATTAGTGAAGTGCTTTCCTCCATCACTTATGATCACCCTTGGTGTTCCAAACCTAGGGAAGATCACTCGGTTGAAGAACCGCACCACAACCTTGGCATCATTTGTAGGAGAGGCGATTGCCTCCACCCATCTTGACACATAATCCACCGCCAATAGGATGTAGAGATTGCCACATGAAGAAGGAAACGGTCCCATGAAGTCCACACCCCATACATCAAATATTTCGACCTCTTGGATGTTGTTCAAGGGCATCTCATTCCTCCTTGAGATGTTGCCCGTCCTTTGGCAAGCATCACAAGCTACCACAAAGCCTTGCACGTCCTTGAACAAACTTGGCCAAAAGAAGCCCGATTGTAGCACCTTCGCACATGTCTTGTGTGAGCTAGCATGCCCTCCACATGGTAAGGAGTGGCAATGCCGGATCACACTCTCCACCTCATCCTCCGGTATGCATCTCCTAAACATCCCATCCGGCCCTCTTTTGAACAAAAGTGGCTCGCTCCAATAGTAATGTCTCACATCCTTGAAGAACTTCTTTCTTTGGGCATATGTCAAACCAGGAGGCACTTCCTCACACACCAAGTAGTTCACAATGTCGGCATACCATGGCTCACTTCCTCTAGACACTTGGAACAAGCACTCCTCCACCATTTGCAATTGTTCATCCCGGAATGAGTCATCAATCGGGATGTCCCCTCTTTCAAGCTCCAATGGTGGGAGTCTACTAAGGTGATCCGCCACGGAGTTCTCGGACCCCTTCTTGTCCCGGATTTCCAAGTCAAACTCTTGAAGAAGAAGGATCCACCGAATCAACCTAGGCTTGGCATCCTTCTTGGTAAGTAGATAACAAATCGCAGCATGATCCGTATAAACTATGACCTTCGCTCCAACAAGATATGAGCGGAACTTCTCAAATGCATACACAACCGCTAGCAACTCCTTCTCGGTGGTAGCATAATTGAGTTGGGCATCATCTAGCGTCTTGCTAGCATAATAAATAGCATGAGTTTTCCCATCTTTCCTTTTCCCCAAAACAGCCCCAACGGCTACATCGCTTGCATCACACATGATCTCAAACGGTAAACTCCAATCCGGAGGTTGCATTATAGGTGCGGAGATCAAGGCGTTCTTCAACCTACAAAAAGCTTCAAGGCAATCTTTGGAGAAGACAAATTCAACATCCTTCATTAGTAGGTTAGTGAGAGGCTTAGAAATTTTAGAGAAATCTTGAATGAACCTCCGGTAAAAACCGGCATGCCCTAAAAAACTCCTTACCCCTTTCACCGAGGTGGGTGGTGGCAACTTCTCTATCGTTTCAATCTTGGCTCTATCAACCTCAATGCCACGGTTAGACACCAAGTGTCCTAACACAATACCTTCACTTACCATGAAGTGGCATTTTTCCCAATTTAAGACAAGATTTGTCTCCTCACATCTTTGAAGTACTAATGACAAGTTAGCCAAGCAATTATCAAAGGAAGAACCATAAACAGAGAAATCATCCATGAACACTTCCATGAGATCTTCAATGTATTCCGAAAAGATAGCCATCATACACCTTTGGAAGGTGGCGGGTGCATTACACAACCCAAATGGCATTCTCCTATATGCAAAAGTACCCCATGGACATGTAAAGGTTGTTTTCTCTTGGTCATCGGGGTGGACAGGGATTTGGAAGAATCCACTATAGCCATCTAGGTAGCAAAAATGAGAATGGTGAGCTAACCTTTCTAGCATTTGGTCAATGAAAGGAAGAGGGAATTGATCTTTCCTAGAGGCCATGTTAAGCTTTCTATAATCAATACACATCCTCCATCCCGTAACCGTCCTAGTCGGGATTAGTTCATTGTTCTCATTGGTTACTACGGTCATCCCACCCTTCTTAGGTACTACATGAACGGGACTAACCCACTTACTATCCGAGATAGGGTAGATAATTCCCGCATCTAGCAACTTAATGATTTCCTTTTTGACTACCTCTTTCATTATGGGATTCAATCTTCTTTGATGTTCAATAGAGGGTTTATGATTATCTTCCATCATTATCCTATGCATGCACAAAGAGGGCTTGATGCCAACAAGATCATCAATGGTGTATCCTATTGCCTTTCTATGCAGTTTCAATTCATTCAACAATCTATTAAGCTCATCATCATTCAAAGATGCATTCACAATCACCGGATAAGTAGAATTTGAACCAAGGAAAGCATACTTTAAATGAGAAGGAAGAGGTTTAAGATCAAGTTGAGGAGGACCTTTTTCGGTTGGAGACGATCCATACAATGTAGGTTGAGATGATTGCAAAGCCATGGAAGCCTCCTTGAAGTCTCTTGATGATTGCTCATACTCAAGTTGTTGATGCTGAAAAGACTCAGGAAAATCGACCCAGGAAGAAAAATCGGTCGATTTATTTGAAGGGGGGTCGATCTGAGTTTCTGTTTTGGCAAAACTGGCTGAAATTTCAGCACAAGTACAAAAATCGGCTGATTTTTGCCCTTCAGTCCGATTTTTCTGGCAGTTTTCCTCTTCTTTTAGCACTTCAAACCCAACACTTGGTAGCTCGTCCAATGCATTCAAGGCCTTGATTACTTCATTGCTACTCTCCTCAATTCCTTCTTCCATCAAGCTTGAGCTAAGAACTCTCTCAAGTGGATCCTTGAGCAAGATTGAGCTCACAACCTCTCTAGATTCTTCTTCTTCAACTATGTTGAATACATCTTCATCAAGAGTTGGTCCTTTCATCATTGTGGACAACTTGAACTTGATGTTCTCTTCTCCAATGTTGAAGGAGAGAGTCCCATTCTTGCAATCCACTAGACATCCGGAAGTAGCTAGGAAAGGTCTCCCCAAGATGATAGGAACCGGATAGTCCACCGGGATATCCAAAACAACGAAGTCTATGGGCACATAGAACTTCCCTAATTGCACCGGGATGTCTTCCAAGATCCCAACCGGATGAGTGATTGAGCGGTCCGCCATGTAAAAGGTCATCTTGACCGGCTTTGGCTCTCCTAGCCCGACCTTGTTGCAAAGTGCAAGCGGGATGATGCTTACACTTGCCCCAAGATCACATAGGGCATCATACTTCACTTCTCCTACTCCGATTGGCACACAAAAGGATCCCGGATCCCTTAGCTTGGGAGGCATCTCCTTCTTCATCGTTTGAATCAACTCCGAGGATCTCTTAGTCATCCTTATCTCACCATACTCCTCCAACTTCCTTTTGTTGGAGAGTATTTCCTTCAAGAACTTGCCATATGCCGGCATCCCTAAAATAGCATCCATGAACGGAATGTTAATATGCAATTTAGACATTAGTTCAAGGAACTTACCAAAGTGATTGTCCAAGCGAGCTCTTGCTCGTGATTGAGGGAACGGTAGTGGTGGCTTGTATGGAGGCGGTGCCACATAGGTTGGCTCTACATCCTTGCTCTTGCCTCCATCTCCTTGCAAAGTTTCTTCTTCATTCACCACTTGCTTCCCTTTAGCATTCTCCTTGGGCAAAGGATCCTTCATGCTTAACCCACTTCTTGTTGTAATAGCCAACACTTGGCCTCTTGGGTTTTCTTCGGTTCTTCCGGGAAGCTTTCCCGGATCTCTATGTGCTTCACCCGCCTTTTGGAATACTTGTGCTTCCAACACCTTTTGAGCCTTTGAGATAGAAGTCACCGTGCTCTCAAGACCGCTCAACCTTCCGAGCAATTGCTCAAACATCATTTCTGTTCTATCCTTTGGAGGTTGAGTGAATCCGGGTGGAGGTTCTTGTGAAGCTCTTGGTGGTGGAGTTGTGCTTGTAGAAGTGGGAGGGTTCAAGGCTCCATCCGGGTTAGAGTAAGAAAACCCGGGATGGTTATGGTTGGGCCGGTAATTGTTGAATTGCCGGTTGTTGTTGAAGTTCCTTGGGCCTTGATAATTGTTGTAATTGCCCCTTCCCATATAGTTTACATCCTCCTCCTTGGAAGATAAGTTAGCTTGTGGAAGCACTTGAGGGGTTGCTTGACTCTTCAAAGTTGTAGCACACAACTCCCTCAAGGACTTTAGCTCGTTGTTGATGGCGTCGAGCTTGAAGTTGCTCATGGTGACCTCACTCACCTCATATGCTCCCGCCTTTCTTCCTTCACTCTTCCTATGAGAGTACTTCTCAATTACTAGAGCTTGCTTCTCCACAAACTCCCAACCATCATCTACATGCTTCTCCATGAAAGTCCCACCGGAAAGGGATTGAAGCTTGAATTGGCTATCTTCATCAAGTCCCTTGAAGTAGATCTCCAATAGCTCAATTTTTGGTATGCCATGGTGTGGACAATCTAGGAGAAGGTCTTTGAATCTCTCCCAAGACTTGAACAAACTCTCTCTATCCTTCATCACGAAGGCATTGATCTTCCCTCTTAATTCGGTAGTCTTGGAAGGTGGGAAGAACTTAGTCAAAAACTCGGTTGTCATCTCCTCCCAAGTACCAACTCCCCCTTGCGGAATAGATTGATACCAAGCTAAGGCCTTGTCCTTAAGAGAGAAGGAGAAAGCCCTTAGCTTATGGTTGTTGCTCTCCAATCTTGGCGGTCTAAGAGTCTCCATCAAGATCTCATAGTTCATCAAATGTTGGTGAGGAGACTCTCCTTCCATCCCTCCAAATTGATTATGCCGGATCATTTGTAGAACTTGAGGGCGGAGCTCATAGTTGTGGGCTGCGGGATCTCCTAAGTTCACACCCGGACGGTGTGCTCTTTGTGCCGGATCCATACGTCTCCCTAGGGTTTGTGGCTCTTCAATGGCAATGGGCACAACCCTAACATTAGCCGCCGGCTGCGGTTGTACCACCGGTGGTGGAGGAGGTGGAGGTTGTCGGCGATTAAGCTCTCCTTGAACAAGGGCTTGCCTAATCTCCTCAATCTCCCTTCTAGTCTCCTCTTGCCTCTCATTGGCAAGTCTCCTTCCTTCCTCCAAGAGCTCATCTCTTAGCCTTATTTGCTCTAAGGCTTCATCCAACTCTGCTTGGAGGTTTCTTCCGGCCATCTCTTTCTCTTTTCGGATGTTCTTGGATCTAGATCGAAGGGTTTTCTCCGGTTCGGGATCGAATGGAGATAAATCCTTGCCACGAGATCTTCGCATGCACCTAAAGAGAAAGATCCTTGCCACGAGAGCTAAATCCTTGCCACGAGATCCTTGCCACGGGATCGAATGTGAATGGTGCCGAGTTACTCATCGTCATGATTGACTTCCCCAAACCTATTATTTCTATTCTTTGAATGCAAACAATTGCTTTCATGGCCCTCCCACATCAAACATGCCAAAATACAACTCCTCCAAATTCCCGGATAGGTAAGGGAGGCAATTATTTCATTGAGGGGCTAAATGAACAAAGAAAGGAGAAAGAAAGGTCGAATTGCCTTAATCATTTCATAAAGAAGTATAAGAACTTATCATGTGATTTCAACCTCGATTTCTCAATATGATTTAGGTAAAACTCTTCACATTATGAAATTTGCAAGAAAGGATAATCAACACATTCAATTCCTTTTCAATTCATTATTCGTTTAGGTATACAATTGTCATCAAAAGTATAATCTACAAGTTGTAATTATCATAGAAATCATCTCAACTCTTAGAAGCACAAAACCTTTTAGAAATTTTCAAAAAAGTTTTCACATTTTTATGGGTTTTTCAAAAGATTTTTCATGCAATGCAATAATGAAACGTGTGACATGAAATGAAACATGCAAAGTGTTCTCGAATGAAGGCAAGCAAAGTGAGTAGAGTTATTACAAACGATAGTCACACCCCACCCCATACTTGAGACAAACATTGTCCCTAATGTTCAAGAAGAAATAAAGAAAAGAAAGAAAAAAAAATGAACTCACTAGAAGGCGGTGGAGCGGCTGAAACTGTCAATTATAAAACCTCGTCACTACGGTGGAGGCGGTGGTGGAAACGGGAAGAAGCTGGAGTCGAAGTTCCGCCCGAACTGCTAGCGGTAAATGTCCCTCATCATCCTATCGTGCTCATCAGATCGTACGTCCCTAGCGTCCTGGCGGATCTCTAAATTACTGACCCTCCTGGAAAGGTCGGTAGCCCACTCCGGTAGCTGCTCATACCACTCCGGTGCTTGGCTGTACCAAGCTGGTGGGTCCTGTGGGGCCGGTGCTGCTGGTGGCTGTGCATACCATGGTGGCGGAGCTCCCATCCACTTCGGTTGTGCTCCATACCAAGCGGGAGGAGCATCCATCCATGTCGGTCTCTCGCTTACACTAGCACGGCGAGAAGAAGAAGCACCGGAAGGTCTAGAAGGGCGGGGAGACTGCCTAGGTAGGTCCGGGAAAGTATCCGGCTGATCTGGAAAGGTATCAAAATCCTGCTCATCCCCTCCTCCTATATCCTCATCAACATTAGCAACTGGAATCTCCTCGGGGATGTAGGGAGGTGCCACTAACCTATTCGCATGCATAGCAGCGAATGTCTCCTTCTAATTATATCATCCGGCCATAATGGAATACTCGGGCAACCATGGAATGCCTCTACCTCCTCTATCCTCACATGGCATGGCAGTGGTAGGTGGACCTCTATGCCTAGGAAAGATCAAACCTCTAGTCATGAGGCTCTGGAGACCCAAAGGTCTCGCCGCTATCCTAGTACAAGCGGAGCAGTCAATCCCAAGCTGCGTAGC
The DNA here is from genome assembly GCA_033239125.1 of Fagopyrum homotropicum. Taxonomy (NCBI): domain Eukaryota; kingdom Viridiplantae; phylum Streptophyta; class Magnoliopsida; order Caryophyllales; family Polygonaceae; genus Fagopyrum; species Fagopyrum homotropicum. The sequence continues at coordinate 91,028,420 of BSWB01000003.1, read as the reverse complement.
TATGTGGGTCACCATCCCACCATATCCAATATTCCCTGCCCTCTTGTTCTTAAGCTTGCTAATGGTGGAGGCTAAGAGGGTGGCGCAATCGGCGGGTCTACTATGTAGCATGGTGTAGAGGAGAAACAGCTCATCGGTCTAAATTTTATGCGGGGTCTCGGTCCTAGGAAATAGGCACTCGGAAAGGACCCTGTGAGCTATCTTCAAGGCTAAGTGGTAGATGAGCTTAGCCTTGGTATCAGCTAGTTGCCAGTGGTCCTCGCTAGCGTAAATCATAGCAATCTCCTCCCAAAAATCCTTAGCGTAAACACCGCTAGGGAAGCGACCGTTAAAGGTCTCATGGAACCCAAAGAAGGCTCCGAACTGCTGGATGGAGAACTCATAGTCCGTCTCCATCAATCTAAAGGACACCGTCCTATTCATATGGCTATGCTCGAAGGATATAGCAAACTCTCTCTTGATCTCCTCATATGCATCCGCTCTAATAGCGGAGAAAACAATCAGTCCGGCTCTATCTAAGATCCATGTCAAATTATTAACCACATTGAGTGGCTCTAACTCCTCTAGCAAGAGGTATCTTGGTCCAATGACCGGTCTTTTCTCGATCTTTTGCAAAGCATCGAGGTAGTTAGGATGAATGGTGGGGATCCTAGGACGTGGAGGTGATGGTTCACTAGGAGGTTATGAGAGGAGGAGGAACTATCACCCATTCTCTTCTTTTTCTTTCCTGCACTTCGTGTAAACATTTTCCCCAAAAACAGCAAAAATCACGGTCTGTTCTTCCTATTCCACGGCCGTGGAAGTCCCAAAGACCGTGATTCGTCTCAGAATTTCTCAAACCTCAATCAAGTCAACAACAATCTCAACACAACATGTCCTAGACTAATTCCAATCTCAATCCTATGCAAATGTTCTAAGTTCTTGCGCAAATTTAACCCAAATTGACAAAGGAGAGAAGAATAGTAAAAACCTAGGTTTTTGGATCTTTGAATCCAAATTCCGCTTTCTTGGTGGATTGTTCACTTGTTTTGTTGATTGGATCTTGTAGAGGAATGAATTTGCTCCACTTTTGCACCAAGAATCGTTCGAAACGATTACCGAACGAAGATTTGCGAGTTGGGGGAGAGTTTCGGCGTTTAGGGCGTGGAAAGAGGGGTTTTGTGGTGTTTTTGTGAAGGAAGGTGGTTTATATAGTGGCCGTAAAATTTTTTGAAAATCACGGTCACTCGGGGGTTTCCACGGCCGTGGAATTGTACCGAACTGTGGTTTTTGGTGATTTTTCTCAGATTTTGAAGAATTACGGTCACTATAGTCTCCACGACCGTGGTTTAGGGCGTGGAACTCTCTGTAATGTGCCAAAATCCAAGTTTCGTCAATTTCCTTCAACGTTTTCCTCTCCCATTGCTTATTCCATTGCTTATTACATTGCTCCTACATCCAAAAACACAACATACCGGAAGGTATCGAAGGCAAAATAAAAAAAACGTCTAAACTAATCTAATCTATAAATGACAGACAAAATCATAAGTGCAATACCTTGGGTTGCCTCCCAAGAAGCGCTTGTTTAAGGTACGTAGCTAGACCGTACTTGCACCTATTCGAGTGCGGTAGGTGCGAACTCCTCAACTTGGAGTTCCGGTGAGTACTTCTTGAGTCGTTGTCCGTTCACCTTGAAGCTTCCGCCCTTTTCACCCCATACTTCAACTGCACCATGAGGAAAAACACGTTTAATTAGATAAGGTCCGGTCCAACGAGATTTAAGCTTACCTGGAAAGAGCCGAAGTCTCGAATTGAAGAGGAAAACTTGATCTCCTTCTTTGAGGTCTTTTGGAATGATATGCTTATCATGCCAACGCTTCGCTCTCTCTTTGTAGATCTTGGCGTTCTCGTAGGCGTTTAAGCGAAGTTCTTCAAGCTCGTTAAGGTCCAAGAGGCGCTTTTCACCCGCTTCCTTTATGCTGAAGTTCAACCACTTTATTGCCCAATACGCCTTATGTTCCATCTCTACCGGCAAATGACAAGACTTCCCATACACAAGGTTGTATGGTGTCGTTCCTATGGGAGTCTTATATGCAGTCCGGTATGCCCATAATGCATCATCTAGCTTCAACAGACCAATCTTTCCTTGTCCTCGAAACTGTCTTCTCTAGGATTCCTTTAATCTCCCGGTTCGAAATCTCCACTTGTCCACTCGTTTGTGGATGGTAAGGGGTGGCGATCTTGTGAGTCACCCCATACTTAGCTAGTAGAGCTTCAAATCGTCGGGCAATGAAGTGAGAGCCTCCATCACTAATGATAGTCCGCGGTGTCCCAAATCGTGGGAAAATGGTCTTGTTAAAGAACTTAACCACAACCATGGCATCATTAGTAGGAGAGGCAATTGCTTCGACCCATCTCAAAACATAATCTACAACTAGAAGTATGTATTGGTTTCCACAAGATGATGGGAAAGGTCCCATGAAATCTACTCCCCAAACGTCAAAGATCTCCACCTCTTGAATGTTGTTAAGAGGCATTTCGTTGCTCCTAGATATATTCCCTGTTCTTTGACAAGCATCGCAGCAGGAAACAAAGGTTTGCACATCTATAAATAAAGTAGGCCAAAAGAATCCAGATTGCAATACCTTAGCGCTAGTCTTGTTCGAGCTAGCGTGTCCTCCACAAGGTAGTGAATGACAATGGCGGATGACACTTTGCATCTCGTCTTCCGGCACACAACGTTGAATGATGCCGTCTGGACCTCTCTTAAAGAGGAGAGGTTCACCAAAAGTATTCCCGGACATCCTTAAAGAACTTCTTTCTTTGTGCATAGGATAATCCGGGTGGTAATTCCTGACAAACCAAATAATTAATAAAATCAGCAAACCATGGTTCATTACCTTTACTAATCTTGTCGATGCACTCCTCTATGATGTGTAAATGCTCGTCCGGAAAGGAGTCATCTATAGGTAGATGGTCGTCCTCTAGATGTGGTAGACGACTCAAATGATCCGCAACAGAATTTTCCGAACCCTTCTTGTCGCGGATCTCTAGATCGAATTCTTGTAAGAGAAGAATCCATCTAATCAGCCTTGGTTTCGCATCCTTCTTTGCAATTAGATACCGGATCGCAGCATGATCCGTGTATACAATCACCTTTGCACCTACAAGATAAGAACTAAACTTTTCAAATGCATATACAATTGCTAGGAATTATTTTTCGGTAGTGGCGTAGTTAAGCTGCGCTTCATCTAGCGTCTTGCTAGCATAGTAGATAGCATGGGTTCGTCCTTTCTTCTTTTGCCCAAGCACAGCTCATATAGCTACGTCACTTGCATCACACATAACCTCGAATGGAAGATTCCAAATAATGAGGTTGAATGATTGGGGCTGAGATTAGAGCTTCCCGAATCTTATGAAACGCATCTAAACACTCCTGCGAGAAATCAAAAACTGCATCCTTCATCAATAGATTAGTTAGCGGTTTTGATATCTTAGAGAAATCCTTTATAACACGTCTATAAAATCCAGCATGTCCTAGAAAGCTTCTTATCCCCTTCACCGAAGATGGAGGAGGGAGCATTTCTATAGTCTATATCTTAGCCTTATCAACTTCAATCCCTCTACTAGAGATCAAGTGTCCTAATACAATGCCTTCCTTCACCATAAATTGACACTTCTCCCAATTAAGAACTAGGTTGGTGTCTTCACACCTTTGTAGTACAAGAGACAAGTTAGAAAGACAATTATCGAAAGAGGAACCATAAACGGACAATTCATCCATGAAAACCTCAATTATCTCTTCTATGTACTCCGAGAATATAACTATCATGCACCTTTGAACAGTGGCTGGGGCGTTGCAAAGCCCGAACGGCATTCTCCTATAAGCAAATGTACCCCACGGGCATGTGAATGTGGTCTTCTCTTGATCATCCGGATGTATCGGGATCTGGAAGAAACCACTATAACCGTCAAGATAACAGAAATGTGAGTGTTGTGCTAACCTCTCAAGCATTTGATCGATAAATTGTAATGGGAAGTGATCCTTCCTCGTTGCGTTGTTTAACTTGCGGTAGTCTATGCACATCCTCCATCCCATCACGGTTCGTGTAGGAATGAGCTCATTGTTCTTGTTGGTGATGACTGTCATTCCTCCCTTCTTTGGAACAACCTGTACGGGACTCACCCACTTGCTATCAGAGATAAGGTAGATGATACCTACATCAAGTAGTTTAAGAATTTCCTTCTTGACAACCTCCTTCATGGTCAGGTTTAACCGCCTTTGAGGTTGTCGTGAAGTTCTAAAATCCTCTTCCATTAGGATCTTATGCATGCATAATGAAGGTTTGATTCCTACTAGATCCTCTATAGTATAACCTAAGGCTCTCCTATGTTTCTTTAGAACAACCATAAGCTTACTATGTTCATCTTCACTTAGATCGGAACTAACAATTACCGGAAAGGTAGAATTAGATCCAAGAAATGCGTACCTTAGATGTGTGGGAAGTGGCTTCAATTCCATCACTATTGGACTCTCTAATGACTCTTGAGGAGTGTCTAATGCTTCCTTAGAAGTTTCTAAGGGTATAGAAGTAGTTGGATAAGAATCAAGAGAAGTGGTAGAAAGAACGTAATTGTCCTCAGATTTTCCCAAAATTACGGCACCTCTGTTTCCTCCACGGCCGTGGTTTCGGGCGTGGAAGTCAATTACGGCACCTCTGTTTGTTCCACGGCCGTGGATTTGGCCGTGTAACTTACAGGAGTCCTCTGAATAGCTAATTACGGTCATGTTGGTGGAAACCACGGCCGTGGAATAACACGAATGGCCGTGATTCCTCACGTTTTCCGACCCATCGTAGAGTTTTTCAAACTCTTCTTCATGTACCTCCTTTTGCTCCTCTAAAGCTTCAATTTCCTTATTGCATTCCTCTTCTTCTCCTATGTCCGTAATGCTCATAGTGATCACCTTTTGTAAGGGATCTTTGAAGAGAATCGAGCTTACTTCCTCTCTAGATAGCTCTTCATCATGGATGTTGAGTATGCCCTCTTCAAGAGCTGGTTCTTTCATCAAAGTGGAAAGAACGAGCTCTACCTTTTCCTCTCCTATGTCGAAGGTGAGTCTAGCATTCTTGCAATCCACCATACAACCGGATGTTGCAAGAAACGGTCTTCCGAGTATGATCGGGACCGGACTATCTGCAGGAATGTCAAGCACGACAAAATCTATTGGAACATAGAACTTACCAAGCTTGACCGGGACGTCTTCAACTATACCAACGGCACGAGTTATGGATCGATCCGCCATGTATAACGTCATCTTCACCGGTTTAGGTTCGCCTAAACCGATCTTCCTGCATAAGGCAAGCGGAATGATGCTAACGCTTGCTCCTAAATCACATAATGCATCATATGTGACATCTCCCAATCCTATGGGAACACAAAATGATCCCGAATCGTTCAGTTTCGGGGGCATCTTCTCCTTCATCGTCTTGATGAGATCCGACGAATCCGAACTCATCTTGACTTCTCCAAAGTCTTCTAGTTTCCTCTTGTTAGAGAGGATTTCCTTTAAGAACTTTCCATAAGCTGGCATACCACCAATTGCATCAATGAAAGGTATATTAATATGCAGTTTGCTCATGAGTTCAATGAACTTACCGAATTACTTGTCTAGACGCGCTCTTGCTCTAGATTGTGGGAATGGTAGGGGAGGTTTGTAAGTTGGAGGAGGGATGTAGATGTCTCCCTTCTCCTTCCCCTTTTCCTTCTCCTTTTCGACGGGAACTTCCACAAATTTAGGCTGCGAGTCGGTGGTTGTTGCTCCACTCCTAGTTGTGATAGCCATCACCCTTCCTTTCGGGTTATCCTCCGTCTTTCCTGGAAGTTTTCCTTGATTTCTAGGAACTTCCTGAACATTGCGAAACATTTGGTTTTCTAAAACCTTTTGGGCTTTATCAACCTTAGTGATGTGACTCTCCAATTCTTGAAGCTTTCCCAAAATTGTTTCCAACATGAGATCGGGCTTCTCTTTCCCCGAAGTGCTTCCACTATTAGATGTTTGCCCCTGGCTTTTCAAAGGAATGGAAGAAGAAGATGGTGGAGTTAGTGAATTTCCTGAATTGGGATAAGAATTACCGGAGTTTTGTTGTTGGTTGGAACGCCAATTGTTGTTGTTTGAACCCCTATTGTTGTTCCAATTGTTATTCCGGTTGTTGTTGTTGTTCCAATTGTTTCGGTTGTTGCTCCGGTTGTTGCGATAGGTGTTCTCATTCCCATTGTGGTGATTATTGTTTCCCAAATAACCAACATCTTGCTCCTTAGGCTTTGGAAAGCTAGCCTTGATGACTTCCTTTAATTCTGTAATCTCGGTGTTGAGAGAAAAGATTTGAGTTTGACCAGCTTGTGTTAGCTTTGCTCCTTGCTCCACTCGATTAGCTTCTACTTTCCGGTGAGAATACTTCTCAATGACTCGGGCTTGCTTCTCAATGAAGTCCCAAGCGTCATCTTCCCTCATGTCCATGAATGTGCTACATGAAAGGGATTGAAGCTTGAATTGTGTTTCCACATCCAGCCCCTTATAGTATATCTCTAATAGCTCCAATTTGGATATGCCATGGTGTGGGCAATCCAATAGTAAATCCTAAAATCTTTCCCAAGACTGAAACAAACTTTCATTAGATTTCATAGAAAAAGCATTAATCTTACCTCTCAACTCCGCCGTCTTGGATGGCGGAAAGAATTTGGTGAGGAACTCCGAAGAAAGATCCTCCCATGTGTTGAGTCTTCCATTTGGAAGAGCTTGATACTAAGATAAAGCTTTCCCTTTCAAGGAGAAAAAGAATGGCTTGATCTTGTAATTGTTGGTGGTTGCATTCTTTGGCTTCATCGTCTCCATCAAGATCTCGAAATTCTGTAGATGTTGATGTGGAGATTCAATACTCGTTCCCCCAAACTGATTTTGGCAAACGATGATGATAACTTGTGGGTTGAAGCTAAACCCTGAATATCGTCAGCATCAAAGTTCACACCTAGACGGCGTGGTTGCTGAATTGGATCCATTCTTTGGCCAAGAGTTCTTCGCTTTTCATCTACACGAGCGGCTCTCGCACCGCCAGCCGGGATACGGAAATTTGCAGCCGGTCTTGGATTATTCTGATTTGCATTGATCGCCGGATCAATGTCCTCTAGCGGTGGCATGGAGGAGTCGCTATCCTCATCGGATGAGTCAGTTCTAACCGATCTTGTCGATGTCCTTCTCTTCTTCTTCTTCTTGGAATCACTCATCTCCAGCCTCATTTGAAGCATCATGTCCTTGAGCTCATCAATTTGCAATTGATGACGGTCCGATTCTTCCTTGCGAGTCTTCTCGGTCCATCTAAGTCGAGCTTCGGAATCCTCCAACTCTGCTTGGATATCCCGTTCCTTATTTTCAGTCATCTTTCTTTCTTTGAGTTTCTTTCTCAAAGTCTTCTCAAGTTCTTGATCAAGAGGTAAGAGGTCTTTGTTGTTGCTAGACCTGCGCATATACCTTAGGTAACCTGCAAATATCACTCAAAGGAGATATCAAATAACAAGAGCAAAGCTCCCAAGCTTGACAACCGATAACCGAATTCGGCCTAAACCAAATTCTCGGCAACGGCGCCAAAAACTTGTTCGCCACTAAGCGTGCATGCAAATAAGTTTTAAATTTATAAAACTAGAATCAAGCAAGCGAACCCGCAGTGTACGGATCGGTGTAGTAAAGCAAGAATTCCAGGGTGTCGAACTCAGGGATTTGGGGGGAGCAAATTCAGTTCGTAAATTGTCAAGCAAGTAAATGTAATAAGCTTTGCAAATATTGGGAAAACAACAACCCTAAAGATTCAGGTATCTAATTGTGGCAATCGATTCAAGATATACTAAAGAACTAAGGACAGAGTTAGGAGTTGCAAAGGTATGCTAAGGTAAAGCAATGTACGGTGAAGTTCCACAACTTTATATAACTTATCTAAAGACACTCTCTATAAAGGTTGTTGAGTCTTCAGTATAGAAAGGATCTATGGACAAGAATTAATCTCAAATACCCAAACTTGTAACCCAAAGATCAAGACTAACTAAAACGATTAAGGTTGTGACACTCGAAATCGAAGTAGAGGGTGATGAGTCTCACTATTACCTAGAAAAGGGCAAGCCAAGACTAGATTAAAGCTAATCTTTAACCTTGGATCAAAGTAAAAGAAAAGTTCGTAAACTAGGGTAAATCACGGGCAGATCTTGAGTTCCACGGCCGTGGAACTCCAAGAACAGGCCGTGATTTGGGTTCGTCGATGAGATCTCTCTAACTCTCAGGGTCCAATCAATTTATGATCGATCTATCATCATCTAAGCCACAACTATCAACCCTTCAACTTAGAATTGCTAAAGGGTTTTAGCCAATAACCATTGTCATGATATCAAAAATCAATTTAAGAAGAATGAAAGATGAAAACCTTCGAAAATGCAATTATAACTCAAAGTCAATCTCAAATCCAAGACACAAATTGGAAATCAATGGATTCAGAATATAACATAAAACCTCACAAATTCTAAGGCAAGTATGAAGAACGGGATTTCAATCCGTCTTCAATAACAAAACCTAGAAAAAGGGCGCAACTTCCGCCACACACGATCTTCCGGAATCCAAATTGCCGGCGCTTTCGCCACGTTCCTCGCGAAACCCTAAGGTTAACTTCCTCCAAGCGAGGTTGTACAAAGCCTTAGTGAATCCTCCCAAAGCGAAGATACCAAAAACTCTCTCCTCCCGCCCTTTTATAAGACGGGGAAAAATAACCGTACCGGCCCACTGCGTAAATGATGTGGCAATAATTGGTTCGTCAAAAGATCGCCTAAATCACGGTCTCAAGGGATTCCACGACCGTGGTTTAGGGCGTGGAATTGGGTTACGGTCTCATATGACTTCCATGACCGTACTTTAGGCCTTGTAACTCTCTGGAATGCTCCACGCTCATGATGCCAAGATCCACGGCCGTGGTTTAGGGCGTGGACTCTTCTACGGCCGTATTTTAGGGCGTGGAGGTGTAAATTGCTTGTGGTTTCCTTTGTGTCGTGCCATTCCTCATCCTAGCATCTCCTTTGGCTTCCTTGATGTATTCCTAATCCTTGGATGTGCTCAAATCCTCTCCCATCTCTCTCAAATGATCCGGTTTCAGCTCTTATTCATCTATAATCAACACAAAGCTAATGTAGACCTCCATATCGAAAATATAGATGAACAAGCTAACAAATGCTTCAATACCTTATTCACGAACACTATAATGAATGAAAAACAACTAGAATAAGTGGCTAGAATATCGCAATATTTCATGCTAACACTCTTATCAGCACCAGGGTGAACTAGTAAGGGGTAGTGAGCCTCCTAGAGGGCTCTATCTCGGATCTCCGTTATAAGTACACATAGACGAACCTGGCATCTCAACAAACCGTCAACACATAAAGGTAGACTATGGTGTCTCTCCTCGGGATTCTATCCCGGATCTTCCTTAAAGCCGTACGACTCCCGCGCTTCCGTCGGGTCTCTCCAAAGATTATCTAAGTTAATAAACTGAGGCTGAACCGTCAGTCGAGGTATTACCTCCTTTCGAGGCGTCCACTTACTAAGGGTGTCGATGATCACATTCACCTTTCCCGTATGATACGAAATCACCGGACCGAAGCCCTTAATCAACTCTAGCCATCTCCTTTGGCAGGTATTCAACTCTTGCTGAGTATATATATATATATATATATATATATATATATATATATATATATATATATATATATTAGACCGTCATCGTTCGTACAAGACTAGCATGTCGCTGCATAAAAATACCGAAATCATCTTAAGCGCGTGCACTAAAGTGGCGAACTCTAGACCCTTTATCAGTCATTCTTCTAATATTCCCACAATTTTCTAACACATACGCGAAACCTCTCTGGTTACTTCGAACGCATCCCAAGCCTCACTTGGGTGTATCACTTCTTTGTTACCAAGCCCACAAGACTCTCTGATTGTAAAAACGGAATAGAGGTCACTCACTCTTTAACTTTTATTAAAGCTCCACGGACACGGCTCGGACGACATGATCTAATAGAGTTCCTTAGAAGGGAAGGGAGTGTCGGGCAATTACTGAAAACCATTCAGCAACTCAACTGTTATAGCCCACCAACCTCAAGTTGCGTACCTCCCCAACATTTCTTGGAGGTAGTACTTAAGGAACCATTTTGGTCTTCGTTGGATCAATTTGATTTCTCCAGTTGTCACTACATGTCCTAGGAAGTCCCCTCAGATGTCCTAACTCCCACTTAAATAACTTCGCTCATAATTCTTATCCCATATAACTTGTATTACTGTTGTCCTTTGTCAAGATTCCTACTCTCAACTCTGAGAGTACAACGAGATATTGTCAAAAAAGAGATAATAAGGAATCATTCGTATATCTCACACATCAATAGCGGTCATTACTATCATTAGGTTAGGGTCCATATTAGAACCACCTAAAAACCACAAACTGCACGACACCATTGCAACCCGATTCAGAAAACCGATGAATACTCATTTATATAATCTATAAGCTCCATGAGCGCACTTGTGAGCCCAAATGGCTCCACTACAACTAGTAGTGACCATACTGAGCCCAAATGGCTCTCACCCTAGCTGGTGACATCCCGACTTCAAGTCAATCATAGAGAATATTGTAACCTCATGCACCGGTCTAGCAAGCCGTCCACTATGGGGTGAGGATACCTACTCTTGTTGGTCACCTTATACACCTATCGGTAGTTAATGTACACCTTTCCGACTTGTTCTTTTTCCTCATAACCGTACCAATATGCCCCATGGAGAAAGCTAGAAGAAATTCCCCAACCAAAACCACTGGAACACCCAACTCATTACTTCTCAAGTACTAATGTCATAAGCTCAAAGCTTACAGCATTGCAATAATCCAGGTTCTCCATTTTATGCCATATCTACCATGGCTCTTCCGTGTGAGTTTGAAATTTTTAACTCAACTTTTTCTCGCAAAACATATCATCCGTTTCATTACAATTCCCTACCATGCATCCTTTTTATATATTTCCATTTACGTACAACAATGGAAACCTCACCTCCCTCGTGGTTCTTCTAGTTCTCCTTACCTTGGTCAAACCTTAAAAGTTCTGACCCGTGTCGTTCCTCCATATGTCAATCCCATGACCTAAAAAGGCCGCATAAGTTCATTACAATTCTCCCCTAGGAGGTCAATTACAACTACTTTCTTGAAGTCATTCAATACCACTTGATTAGGACATTTGGGCTTCCCGTTGATATAATGTAAGAGCCTTAGTCCTTGGAGCCTAGTTGAGCTATAGTGTACTTGTCTTGACCCTGCTGGCCGCCCCTGCGCACCATCTGGGCCGCCCCAGCGGCTAGGCGCCCCTGCGGCTCTGTATGTGTGCAGCCGCTTTCTTTGACTCTTGACTCGTACTTTGCGGCTGGCTTCTCCTATAAGCTTCTCTATTCTTCAGAGGAGAGGTCTTTCCACTTTATTCTAGCTTCTTCACACTCTCTACATTCTCCATCTTCTCCTCTCTTCTTCTTTGATCTTCTTTGCTTTTCTTGATCTTGTGTGAGTGGGATCTTGTGAGTTTGAGTGTGACTTGGGCCTTGTATGCTCTTGAGGATGCTGCTGAAGGTTGTTGATGTTGTGTTGAGGTGATAGACGTGCTGATGCTCCATAGTTGTAGCTTAGGGCTTATGTTGTAAGCTCTTCCTCTCCATCTCTCTTCCTTCCTTATTTCTTGCTTCTTTCTTCTTCTTTCTAGCCTAGGATCACAAGCTGAGCTTGTGTGGACCCTTTCCTAGCCTTTTGATGATCACATATGTGTATATATGTGTATATGATATTGTGGTATGTTGAAGACGTGAACAGAGTCGAGAAAGAGGTCGAAGAGAAGTCGGGACCAACTTTCTACATAGACAGCCGCCCCTGCGCCTGTCCTGAGCCGCACCTATGCCTGGTGTGTAAGCCGCCCCTATGCCCTGAGCCATCCGCCCCTACGCCTAACTGGTTCAGCGCCCTTGTGTCCTTTGTTTCCGCTGGTGCGTCCAGAGCATACCTTGTTGGTATGTTTCCTTCTTCCTTTCCTTTGGCCTTGGCTTTAGTTGTAGAGCTAGGCTAGCTTGGTTAGAATGAGTTTGTTGAGGAGCATGATAGAGTTGTGCCTTAGGCACTTGTGGTTATGTTGAGGTTATACTATAGGCATATGTGAGCTTGTTATGATCTTGAAGTTTAGATTGAGATTTTAGGTTGGTTCTGGTTATGGAGACGAGTCACCTAACCCTTTTCAGTATATGATGTTGTGTGCCTTGCTATTGCAGGCGTTGGTGTCTTCCCTAAGGGGAAGATGTGACGTGGTATTGGATACGAGTGTGACAGGTAAGTCCATAGGACTTACTTAGCGTTCAGTTATGGATTTGGGTGATTGTGGTGGTTGTGTGTGTTCATATGATTGTGCATTTATAACCTAAACCAGACTAGGACGACCATATATTACATTTAAATGGCCCAAGTGTATTATAACGGGCGGTAACAACTTGCCAGAAGCTCGCCGAGAGTTGAAGGAGGTGCTCGGAAACCAGTAGCTCAGGGGGAGGTAGATCCCCATGCAACACTTGGGTTAAAGGGGGTAGAGACGGGGTTCTTTAGCCTCCTCGTGTTACAAAAGAAGTTGAATTAGTAATGGAATAACGTAATAAAAGATAATAAATGAATGTGCGTGACATTGCATGTGTGAGATGTTGGTGTGTGTTTGTGCTATTACCTTCATGCTTATCTATTGCTGTAGCTAACGGTGTATACCGTGTTGTAGATGATCTGCAGGTTAGGAAGACTGAAGAGTGAGCCAGATGGTGTGACCATCCGAGGACTTCTGTACATTAGGATGCGTGGGTTGGGATCTTTTGTATCAGATGTTATGTTTGATGTTTTGTACTCGGCTTTGCGTTTGTAAACTCTTTTGATGTATTATACAGCTTTTATATATTTGGTTTTATTCTACTTGTGCCTTGTTGTAAGATCTAGTGAACTTGTTGTCAGGCTAGGGTTATGATCCATTGTGAGATCCTAGCCCAATGTAGCATCCTGAGTCTCGTGGTATCGGGGTGTTACATACACCTCCTTACTATTGACATTGAACCACCCGGAATACCCTAAGCTCCTGTTACCATTCCTTTATATTCTCATAGTCTGGGTTACTCTTCCCATCTACACTCATCAATAGACAACCTACACATGTACGTTCTTGGTTGTCACCGATTAGCTTATAGCTGACCTTCTCCAAGGTCAACGACTTACCTTCCTTCTATACTTTCTATGTTACCCTTCTTGTGAAGGCTACCCTGTCGGTGTACTCTACCTTAAACTCCGTTTAACTTATAGTACACTCCATGTTTCTTTCCTCTTCCATAAGATAACTATATCCTTTACGGCCTTGTTATGTCATCCGACTAACTTTCATTGGCTTACCCACTCTCTCTGTCCGTCTCGTAAGTGCGTCTTATCAAAATCTCTAACATTAGTTAGAATCCACTCGCACTTCTCTTGGTTGGTATCTTAAGTCTTCCGATAAACAAAAACTTCTTGATGAGTCTCGCATCTTTTGAGACCATCAGCTATACACACTTCCTTCTTCTTTATCACCACATCGGGAAATGGTTGACTTCACTATAGAAATTCTACCATGTGAATCCCCACCACACGATTCTTTTCATAACTCTCATAAGTCCGAAGAAGTCAACCCGCCTATAACTCGTAATTCGACACTTCATCTCCTTGTACCTCCGTAAGCTTAACTTACGGGTCTCTTAAGTATTTCGTAGATTGTTCAACCACACTTCTCATCTCGACTCTCATGCTTAGGAGTGCCTAGGGAAAACTTGCACCTTAAATGGAATGCCCCTTTTATCCTCGAGTGAGACCGTACTCCTCTCTACTTGATTCACGTCTTCATTTTATCGGCACGACACTTGGAAGAACCTTAAGTTCGTTGTCTCTAGTTGCTTCATTGATGCTCTACCATTGGTTCCTCGGAACCACTCCCATATCTTCATGTCACTTCTTCATTTGTATAGCTTCCTTCTCGTTTTTGCTTAAGTTGACTCGAGGTTCCCTTCAAATTGTCTATCCTTGTAGTTAATGTCATCTTTAGTCTTCACATGGTTGCTTTGATGTCCTCTAAAGGAGTCCAATGAATCACCAAGGTGTTTGCCAGAACGTGATGCTCCATTCGATACTTGAGCATACTCATCTTCGTATGTACACTATCCTAAGCCAAACGGCATTGTCCAAGGGGCGATGATAACTTTCTATCATCTTAACTATAAGGTCCACTATCATTAATATGATACTAGCATACAATATATATATATATATATACACACAATATATATATATATATATAATACTATTATAACATATCAAATCCAAAAAAAGCAACTAAAACCCTCATATACAACTGTAATCCAATAAACTAGGCTACCGAGATCCGCGGATGTAGTGGTGGTCCTGTACATTCTATCCCAAACCGACTATGATCGTGATTTGAAAACGAAATTCATTTTGAAAACTCAAAACCCTTGCGGTTTTTTTTTTCTATTCGGTCTTCAAATGATGCGAGTGTCATTGTTGTCAACCTAGGGCTCTGATACCATGTTGTAACATCTTCAATCCACGGGACTCGGAGCACTACGGGCTAAGACCTCTCAATGGGTCCTGACCCTTAGCTTGACAATAATGTCACCGGATCTTGCAACAAGGCACAAATAAAAGGAAAAAACCGAAATAGTTTAATGCAACAAATGTCATGGTATAATACAAGAGGGAGACTCTCAGCCGAGTTCTTACAACATCAACAACAACATGCATGGAACAATAAATACAACAAAAGCCCCAAACCCGTCCTATAATGTATGGGTATCCCGGCTACCCACTCTTCCGGATGACTCGTCAGCATCCCTAACTTGCAACGCATCTACAACATTAGTTTAAAAACCATTAGCTAACATTCTAAGCATTAGAAAGACATTAAAGGCACATACACACATAAGTTAACATAAACACATAATCATGATAGTGAACACAAGCCGGCTTATTATCTTTCATTTATATTATTTTCATTACTAATTCAGCTTCAGTTTGTGACACGAGAATCCCTAAAACTCGCCTCTATCCCCATAAACAAGCAAATAATGATTTTGATGCATCTAACCATCTACCTGCCTGGGCTAGTCGCAGAAGCTCCTAGCTCTTGCAATAGCTAGGCAGTGATGTTAACTTCTCCTTCTTGAAGCGTTCCTTCTCGATATGCACATCAACTTGTACTTTACTAGTTACAAACGGACTCAAAGATCCAGGTGGTGAAAACTTCGAGTTAGTTGACTCTCTTGGAAGGTCTCTCAAACTTTGTAACACTCTGGTTTTAAAAAATTTCACCATAATATGCAAAAGTAGTAAATCTCGGCCTCGATACACAAACTCATACGAGATTTCTTGGTTGGTGCCGAGATTTTCATTGTAAGTCTATATCCTGTCTTTGATGATGAAAATTGGATTTATCCATGGAGCTTTCCTTCTTCTATGTGAAACCAAACTAGATCTCCTGGTTCAAATGACATTTCCTTGCAAACTTGATAAGCCTTGACCGCAACTAGCCTCCTTTTTCCCCTAGCTTCTTGCATGATTCCTCATGTACCTTCTTGACAATGTCCTCCTGTTTTCATACAATGAACTTTACTCTCTCCACTAAAGATAACGGTATAAGATCAAAGAAAGTTATGGAAAACAACTTAATTACAAATCATGGCAGTTCAAAGCTAGATAAGGATCACAACTTCTAGAGTAAGCAAAACTAATAGGTGATAACACTACAACCTCAAAGATGTGATTTCTCTCCTTCTTAGGTCTAGCTAACTCCTCAAATAAGCTCATACTAATGTCTCCCAAAGAAAAGGCTATAAACTCCAATGGTCAACATAAGTCATGAAACATACATCTAGAAATGCTCATGAGATGCAATATACACCTGCATATACTCATAATATTCCCCAAGCATGTCATGAAAACTCTAAATATACCCTCAAGCAAATATGGTCCATAATCATATGCGGACAACCTAGTATAAAACATGTATCTCTCCAAGTGACCTTTATCAACCATAGAGGCCTTCTTCTTGAAAAGAAACTTAAGGCAACAACTAGGTATGTACACATAGTCAAACCTAATAAAGAATTCTCCAAACAAGTTAAACTTATGCCTAAAATCTTTAAATACACAATGCTTAAGAAATTTACCCAAATCAGCATGTGCAATGCTTCAACACTTGATACGTTCAATCCTTAGCACAATATGATTCAAGATGGTGACTAACATAAATTTCCCAAAAAACTCAATGATCAATGTAATATCACTAGGAAATAAATAATGTAACCAACATCTAAACCTTCCAAATAAGAAACTGAAGTTATGATCACACTTAAGAAAGTTTGGACATGCTACTCTCCCATTCTCACTCAAAAGACTAAATAAGTTACCTCCCTTTAACATGGTGAACTTCCGATACAATCACATCTGATCAACATCAATAGGTGGAGGCTCCTTAGATAATTCTTCCTTAAGGTCTAAAAGTGTAACGCCCCAAAATTTTAGGCGTGTTTTCTCCGGCTTTTATTGATAGTTTAATAGCTTATGTTTTTTCTTGTATTTAAAAGTATTTTTAAGACGTAAAACAGCTTCCCGGATATATTTGTATTTTCGGTTTTCTTCCGAAATAGGTCGGAAAGTTGTTCCGATTCGGAAATCCCGTTTCCGGATGATTGGAAAAGATTCTATCCTTTATTTTTAATATTTTTTTTCTCTTATTTATTCCCTTTCTTCTCCTATTTCTTTTTCCTTGTTTTGCTGCCTCTCTTGTTTGTCTCTCTACAAGTGGATGAGCAGCAGCTTCACGCTTCAACCTTTCACTCCCCGACCCTTGGCTACCCGACCTCTCGGCCTCACCCCCGACCCCTCGATTCCCCTCTTCTTCTGTCTCAATGACACATTCTGGCCCTTCCTTTGCTTCACGCCAGCCTTCCTCCTCATCTCCCTTCTCTTGCATCTGTTGGGGACCAACAATGTCAGGAGAGCTGAGGCATCTTCAAATCCTCTTGAGAAGGATGCTGCATCACCAGGAGTCCACAGATCCAAAGGAGAACCGCCACCTGCTGCCGCCTCGATCGACCGGAGCCACCAACGAGGGTTCCCGCCGCCTCGACGACCTGCAGACCGCCTTCTTTCTTTTCCCCTTTTTTATTGTATGTCTGTCACCAGGGAAGGGTCACGCCACCGAAGAGGACCGCCCTGTTGCCGCCTCTTTGCTGCTTCCGTCGCCAAGGAGCCCCGCCGCTGAGTGCAGCCAGTAGCACCGCCGGGTTCTTTCCTTCCCTCCTCCGCCTGTGCGAGCCGTCAGGAGCTCATCCCCCTTCTTTCTTCCGAGCGTGTTTGTAAGGTTGAAGAAAGGCTTTTAACCTAATTAATTTGGGCCCCCTTGATTGTGTGATAATTGCAGAATGTACCCACATCTTTATAGTTTCAGTTTTGACTCACAGTTTTGGAAGTTTGCATTTATACCCTCCTGCAAAATTTATTTAGAGAAAAGACCCAAGTTTCTTAAATTAACACTATTTCCCACTGCTGGATTATTTACCGATTATGGCCCAAGGTTTTATTCTTAAAATATGACCCAAGTTATGGAATTGTTCATTTGTTCCCCTTTGCCCTAAAAATGCATTTGTCAATTTTAAACTCGGATTTCAATTATGGGATAATTCTTATAGTTGGTATATATTATGTGGTATGCCCAAATTTAGCGTTATGCTAAATTTGTTTAGTTTGGTGCTAGGTTCGGAAGCACTTCGATTAAGGCCAACGAATCCATATCGACATTCATGGATCATCTCCCGTCTTTTGATGTCATGTGAGTTCTCTCTCCCTCGGGATTATGACCTTACTCGATCTAGTTATCTTTAGTAGTATCATGCTAGGTTGGATATAACATAACTTAGAGTGAATACCAAGTAGTAGTTATGAACGTTAGGTGAGTTTTGAGGATTTGTGATTGTGCTAAGACTTGAGGTGTTTGGTTATCTTGTGAAGTTCTTATAAGGCTTTAAGTTATATGGTTGATCTTGTGAGCGTTTTGAGGCGAGGTTGGGGTTGTATCATCTTGTGGGATTTTGGAGTTTAGGTTTGGCTTATCCTAGCATGTGTTGTGATGATTATGACCTTGTGAGATCGTGAGGACTAAGAGTTGTTATCCTAGCATGGTTATGGATTATGATCTTGCGAGATCATTGGGAATAGAAGTCTAAGGACTTCTAGCATGTGAGAGAGATGTTGATCGTGTGTCTTTTTACAGGCGTTGACTGTCTTCCTACGGGAAGCTGAGAGCAGGATATAAAGGGATTATCTTTGGAACGAGGTAAGTCTCTGGACTTACTTAGCTCGTATTCCTTGTATTAGCATTGATGTGTGTTTGGTGGTGTGTGTTTATTCGTTATCGTTTATAAGAACTAAACAGGTAATAGGACCAATGACCTTATATTATTTTGGCCCAAGTGTATGATAACGGGCGGTGACATCATCTGCCTAGCTCTTGCGAGAGTTTAGGAGGTTCTCGGCGACTAGCCCGTGCTGGTTAGACGGTCGGAGGCATCCGCACCGTTCCATGTCGGTAAGTAGGGACTGAGGCGGGACCACGGTGGTCTCGTGTCACAAAACTAAGTTGAATTAGAACGGGATATGACTTAATTATAAAAAGATAATAAACCGGAATTGTGTGCTTTGAGAATGTTGTGTGTTTATGATGATTTAATTGTGTTTGTGCCTTTCCCATTGATTCTAATGCTTCGAATATGAGCTAACGGTTTATGCCGACTATTGTAGATTTCCTTGCAGGTTAGGCATGCTCTGAGAGATCTGGAAGGGTGGGCAGCCGGGGTCCGTACATTTTAGAAGGGTTTTGAGTTGGAGTTGTCATGTGTTTTGTCTTTCGGTTATTACGTTTCGTGTGCCGCTTGTTTGGCGTTTGGTTTGAGTTGTACCTCGGCTGAAGTTGTTGTTACATTCTTTTGGGTTTCTCATCATTTGCATTAAAAATGATTTACGTTTTTGCCTTTATTTGTGCCATGTTGGAAAGGTCCGGTGAAATTGTTGTCAAGATAAGGGTCGGGACCCATTGTGAGGTCTCGCCCGTAGCATCCCGAAGTCCCGCGGATTCGGGGTGTTACAAAAGTGGTATCAGAGCCCTAGGTTGACAACAATGACACTCGCAATATTTTAAAGGCCGAATAAACGGAAATAGAACCCTCAAGGGTTCTAATTTTAAAATGATTTTTCGTTTTCAAAATCACATGCATGAGTCGGGGTAGAATGTACGGACCACCACTCCTTCCGCGGATCTCGGCAGCTTAGTTTATTGGATTTATATATATATATATGTATATATGTAGATACATAGATATGTATATATTGATTGTAGTTGCATGTTGGACTTGATATATATATATGTATAGTTATATATGTGGACTATAGTACATGTTTGGACCTTGTTTTGTTGTTATGGATTTCTGGATGTGATATATTAGTAGTAATGTGAACATAAGACTTATATATATATATATATTTATATATACATACAGTAAGGTATGCTAGTATTATATTTGTAGTAGTGGACTTTATAGTTAGGATGATAGGAAGCTATCATCGCCCCTGGACAAACGCCTTTTTGGGATTAAGATAGTATATATACGAAGATGGGTATGCTCAAGTACCGAGTTGAGCATCACGTTCTGGCGAACACCTTGACTATTCATTGGACTCCTTTTGGGGACGTCAAAGAAACCATTTGAAGGATAAAGAGGACATTAGTGGCAAGGATGAACAAATAGAAGTGAACTTTGAGTCAACTTAAGAGAATTCGAGATGGAAACACTAAAAGTAAAGAAAGCAGTGTTAAGGTGTATAAGTGGTTATGAAGAAACCGTGATTGTACGATGGCAAGACCAATAGAGATAGTGAACTTAAGTTCTTCTAGAAGACGCGTGGACAACTAAAGATACAAATCAAGGAGATGGACACACTTTAGCAAGGTTAAAGGTGGTATTCCTTCAAGACATGAAGTTTTCTATAGGTGCTTCTAAGCTTTGGAATCAAGACGAGAAGAGTGATCGAACCATTTGCTAAAGATTTAAGATACCCTAAGTTAAGCTTACGAGGTACCAATAAGTGAAGTGTCAACATCACTAGAGATATGAGAAGAAGGACATGGTGGGGATTCACGTAGAGTTAACCGGTTTCCGTTATGATGATAAGGCTATGAAACGCCAAGGAGGAGGAGGAAGTGTGTATAAATGATCCCAAGAAGGTGAATGACGAAACGAGGAGTTTGATCGAAAGACTTAAGATATCAACCAATAGGAACGCGGGTGGATGTTAGCTAAGGCTATAATATTTGGGAAGGTGCACTAGAAAGACATCAAGGAAGAGTGGTTAAGCTTATGAAGGTGAATTATACAGCGTGCGAGGCCTAGAAGAGTATGGTTACCTTATGGAAGAGGAAGAAAGAATGGAATGGGGAAAGAACTAACGGAGTTTAAGGTACAGTACACCGAGGAGGGTAGCCTTCATGAGAATGGTAACATGAGAAGAGTAGTGGAATAATAAATGGTTGAATTTGGAGTAGGTCAATTACAAGTTAAGCAGTGACAACTAAGAACGCACAGGTGCGAGTTGTTTATTGGTGAGTGTAGAGGGGTTGAGTAAACAAGATTTGGGGCATTTAGAGAATCGACAACAAGAGCTTAAAGTATTCGCGGTGGATCAATGTCTATGGTAAGGAAGGACGTCAACGGAAGGGCATTTTTCTTAAATCAAATAATGTTGAATAAAGTCAAGCAAGTAACTCTAGCGGACCTTTTAGAGAGGGGTTAGGATGACCTTATCCTACCTTTGTAGGTCATGAAAATTGGCATATGGGAGAACGACACGGATTAGAGGTTTTAAAGTTTGACCACGTTAAAGGGGAAGTAGCGAATCAAGAAGAAGGAAAGGTTTCATGGAGGTGGTACGTAAACGGGAGTATATAAAGGATACATGGTATGAAATGGATGGTATGTTTTCATAAGCAAAAGCTGAGTCAGATGTCTCAAACTCACACAAAAGAGCCATGGTTGCTCTGGTTTGAAAGAGAGGACCTAGATTAGGGCAACACTTCAAGCTTGGAATTACGATGTTAGTGATTAGTGGAGTAATGAGTGAATCTTTTTGTGATTATGGTTGGGAATTTTGCCTGAAGGCATACAAGTACGGTTGTGAAGTTGTTCATGGATACCAAGAGGTATATAAGGTGGCCAACGAGAGTAAGAGAAGACTGAGGTTTTGAAGTTTGATATCGATATGAGATGTATAAGGAGTACATGAAAGGTTGAGGTTAGAGTCTCTACGGTCGGTTTGACGTTACATAAGAAAATGAAGTATAAATTTCTACGCCTACTTGAAGAAAGGATGCCTATGGTGAAAGCTTATGTAGAAGACGAAGAGCTCATTCCATATGTTGGGATGCCATGGAAAGCAAAGAAGATAAGAGCAATTGTTTTGAAGCACGGTTAAGTCCTGCAGTTTGGACCCTTATGACTGCACATAAGTGAGAAACCTTAAAAAAAAATAATAATAAAATAAAATAAAATAATAATAATAATAAAAAAATAAAATTTTCCAATCATGTCATCAAAGAGGGAGAATGAGGTTAAGATAAAAGAATACTTAAATTAGGCTACAAGAGTCAGAAGACTCGAGCAAGTCTCTCGAGTTCTGTAGATGAAGGATCTTTGAAAGAGGACGATGAACATAGTAGCTACAGAAGGTGCAATACACGAGTTGAAGAACGTCACCCCAGCAGATCGGGTAGACCACTAGTCAAGTGTTAGGACCAGGTTGTGTCGGTCATTACGATATGTGATGGGTAGAGAAAAGATAGAACCCGAGATAGAACAGATTCTGTTCGCTCCAAACGGTGTGTGCAAGCTTTAAATTTATAACCCTAGATGTAAGCTTAAAACAAGGATGCGAACCCGCAGTGTACGGGTCAATCGTAGTAAAAAGCAAGAAATTCCAAGGGTCGATCACAGGGACTTAGTGAAACAAAGTCGGAACACGTAAGCTTTTTAATTACTAACCACAAAAGCGATAAAAACAATCAAAGATGATAAAAAGTCAATAAAAAAAATATGCAATTCTAGGGATTAAAGCATCTAGTTGTGGTTCCAACTCAAGATCTAAAGATAAGCGGACAAAGCTGAGGTTTTTGCAAAGGGAAGGTGTTACTAAAGTGGAATAGATCACCGGGTAAGTCTCACTACTAACTAATCCCAAACCGTAACTCCTATTACCAGGTAAGTCTCAAGGAATCAAGATAAAGAACTATAACCTCAAACTAACACACCACCTAAGGGAATAGAATCAACCTTTACCGGGTAAGTCTCAGGCTAACTCACAAAGATGGGATGAAAGCACACTCAAACCCTAATAAAGGATAAACCTTTATTACCTACACTTATGATCTTTGGTAAACAAACAAAGGAATTACCGAGTAAGTCTCATCCTAGGCTTGCATTGAACCAGGAAAGGTGTAATAAGAATAGGATTTGGCAAACTCTAACATTTAACTCTTAGTTTCGGATCAGATAAGTCACCTCGGTCAAAAGAATTCCACCCCGGCCGAGATGTTCATCGACTGAGCGAGATGCTTAGGGTTAAGGTAAAGACTCGAGCTTTCAGGGTCCTACTGTGATTAAGATTATTCTATCATTGTTTTTCCCACAACCTTCAGGCAATCACCCTAGAATCACACAAGGAAATTAGCCACTCATCATCATGAAAGTAATAATCAAATATATGAGAAGAAAGAGAATAATTGAACAAGAAAACCTTAAGAGAAAGGCTTCAATAACTGAATCAATTACCAAACAAAAAGCGTTCCTTGGATAAAAATCCAACAAGACAATCAACAATGAAGGGAATCTAAGAGAATCTTACAAAACCCTTCACAAAGCTATGAAAGCTATAGACTTTCTTCCTTCAACCTTCAAAAAGGTTCTTCAAATCTCTCAGCCCTCAACGGTGTATAAGCAGCCCTAAACTGTATTCCGGGTGATAGCGCATGTTGGATTTGTGGAAAATCCAACCCTTTTTATAGGAAAACTACTCTCCAAAGAAAAGATATCTTAGAAAGATATCTTCCCATAAAAATAGGTAAAATATATGGGCTAACTTATCTTCTTCCTTCCAGGAACCCAACCCAAATATATAAGATCCTCTTTCCAAAGATAAAAGATCTCAGCCAAGAATAAAATATCCTTGCCGCGTCCAAGGTGTTCGCCTCGGTCGAGTCGGCTCCTCTGGATCACCTCGGTCGAGGTGACTCTGTAGTCAACCGAGGTGAATCACAACTGAATGTGAAATCTCTCAAATCTGGTCCAAAATAAATCTTTAATCCAATTCCATGATTCCTGGATTATTCCTTAAGTCCCTGAATGTAGCTCCAATGACTCCATAGCTCCTTTTGCTCCTTTTTGATGCAAAACGTGCCATTTTACCTATGATTACAACAAAACTAGGTGTAGACCTCGATTCCCGCAATGGTAGATGAAACGGCAATATAATCACATAATATACATCCAAACATGCAGATTATTGAAGATAAAACGTCTAAACGGGCCCCAAAATATAGACAATAATTCATGCTATCAGATTCCAATGCATCGGAATGTGAATTTTACGGCTAAGATTGATTTGGGCTCAACTCCCATTTCTAAGGCGCCGTACAAAAGACATCAATAAATGATCCCCGTAAGGATACTCGAATTGAAGATGCAATCAAAGGAGCAATTGCAAGGACTTGTTGATAAAGGTTCATTGAAACCAATGCACTGCCATAGAGAACACCAAAATTATTGTGAAAAAGACAGACAATTCTCTCCAATTGAACATCGAATACCGTGAGTCGACGGACAAGTCTTCCTTACAACGAATGGATGATCTACTCGATCGGTTACAAGGGTCGGTACTCTCTTATGAGAATGATTTAAGGTCTGATTGTCAACAATTGAGAATTCGAGGATGAGATATTGCAAGTAAGCCATTTTGGACCAATCAAAGTCACTACGAGTTGTAGTTATTCCATATGGGCTTACTGATGTCCGGATGAGATATTTTGGATCTACTCTTGAAAAGAGAGATGTATGACATGTTGCCTCGGGATGGCAAACCCCAAAGGATGTGGAAGAGGTTACAAGTTTTCTTGGATGTGCTGAGCTTTACCAGATCTGTGAAGAGAGAAGTTGTATAACACCAATTATGGTAACCTACTCCGGATGACAATGAAGTACTGAATGTGATGAAGAATTGACAAACGAGTTGCTGAAAGTTACGTGGGGATTCATTGTTGCAATTGATTTGATTTACCTTGAGGTATTATGAGTTTGAAGTGTACAAGTGATTCTTCAAGACCAGGTCTTGATCGAGTATTGCAGAGCGATGTAAAAGTAATAGCATACGTGTCTCGTTAGTAGAAGCAGGTGAAGTAAGTACTTCGTTCGTTACTTGGAACAAGAATGGAGCAACGTAACATCAAGTTTGGATTGACAAGGACCAAAGCCAAGGTGTAAATGGGAAGATTCGATCTTCTTAGTTAGAGACGATCAAAGAGAAACATAATGGAAATGCTGCATTGAGAAGGACCAAGAGGAAGGTTGAGTTTCTGATATATCGGACCTGTTTGAGATCTTAATGCAAGTTGGGAAAGTGGTTTACGGTTGGCGTGGCCGCCAAGAGTAGAGGGTCTTCACCCGGTGTTTCATGTGAATCAATCGAGATAGTATGTACATGACTCGTGACATACTGTCAGTCATGAGGATCTAGTGGCAGACGAGGAACCGATGAGGCTAACTGGAAGACGGAGAATAGTACATTTGGATGAGTTTTACGTTGAACTAGTAGCATCGATAGAATCGACGGGTTAGACCTAGTTCTTTCTTTGGTTGGGTTCTGTGCATGTGCGATGTTATGTGTAGTTTGTGTTGTGTGCGGGAACGTGCTATATGACCGGGTATATCTTGCGGTGGTAGTTTGAGTAGATTATGTGTATAGATTAGAAGGTTTAAGCCTTCTTAGTTTGAGAGTTCATACCTCGGCCTTAGGGACCGAGAATCTCAGCGTATAGCAAGTTTCGGGACGAAACTTGTTTTTAGGGGGATCTGATGTAACGCCCCAAAATTTTAGGCGTGTTTTCCCCGACTTTTATTGATAGTTTAATAGCTTATGTTTTTTTTGTATTTAAAAGTATTTTTAAGACGTAAAACAGCTTCCCGGATATATTTGTATTTTCGGTTTTCTTCCGAAATAGGTCGGAAAGTTGTTCCGATTCGGAAATCCCGTTTCCGGATGATTGGAAAAGATTCTATCCTTTATTTTTATTATTTTTTTCTCTTATTTATTCCCTTTCTTCTCCTGTTTCTTTTTCCTTGTTTTGCTGCTTCTCTTGTTTGTCTCTCTACAAGTGGATGAGCAGCAGCTTCACGCTTCAACCTTTCACTCCCCGACCCTTGGCAACCCGACCTCTCGGCCTCACCCCCGACCCCTCGATTCCCCTCTTCTTCTGTCTCAATCACACATTCTGGCCCTTCCTTCGCTTCACGCCAGCCTTCCTCCTCATCTCCCTTCTCTTGCATCTGTTGGGGACCAACAATGTCAGGAGAGCTGAGGCATCTTCAAATCCTCTTGAGAAGGATGCTGCATCACCAGGAGTCCACAGATCCAAGGGAGAACTGCCACCTGCTGTCGCCTCGATCGACCGGAGCCACCAACGAGGGTTGCCGCCGCCTCGACGACCTGCAGACCGCCTTCTTTCTTTTCCCCTTTTTCGTTGTATGTCTGTCGCCAGGGGAGGGTCACGCCGCCGAAGAGGACCGCCCTGTTGCCTCCTCCTTTCTGCTTCCGTCGCCAAGGAGCCCCGCCGCCGAGTGCAGCCAGTAGCACCGCCGGCTTCTTTCCTTCCCTCCTCTGCCTGTGCGAGCCGTCAGGAGCTCATCCCCCTTCTTTCTTCCGAGCGTGTTTGTAAGGTTGAAGAAAGGCTTTTAACCTAATTAATTTGGGCCCCCTTGATTGTGTGATAATTGCAGAATGTACCCACATCTTTATAATTTCAGTTTTGACCCACAGTTTTGGAAGTTTGCATTTATACCCTCCTGCAGAATTTATTTAGAGAAAATACCCAAGTTTCTTAAATTAACACTATTGCCCACTGCTGGATTATTTACCGATTATGGCCCAAGGTTTTATTCTTAAAATATGACCCAAGTTATGGAATTGTTCATTTGTTCCCCTTTGCCCTAAAAATGCATTTGTCAATTTTAAACTCGGATTTCAATTATGGGATAATTCTTATAGTTGGTATATATTATGTGGTATGCCCAAATTTAGCGTTATGCTAAATTTGTTTAGTTTGGTGCTAGGTTCGGAAGCACTTCGATTAAGGCCAACGAATCCATATCGACATTCATGGATCGTCTCCCGTCTTTTGACGTCATGTGAGTTCCCTCTCCCTCGGGATTATGACCTTACTCGATCTAGTTATTTTAGTAGTATCATGCTAGGTTAGATATAACATAACTTATAGTGAATACCAAGAAGTGGTTCTGAACCTTAGGTGAGTTTTGAGGATTTATGATTGTGCTAAGACTTGAGGTGTTTGGTTATCTTGTGAAGTTCTTATAAGGCTTTAAGTTATATGGTTGATCTTGTGAGCGTTTTGAGGCGAGGTTGGGGTTGTATCATCTTGTGGGATTTTGGAGTTTAGGTTTGGCTTATCCTAGCATGTGTTGTGATGATTATGACCTTGTGAGATCGTGAGGACTAAGAGTTGTTATCCTAGCATGGTTATGGATTATGATCTTGCGAGATCATTGGGACTAGAAGTCTAAGGACTTCTAGCATGTGAGAGAGATGTTGATCGTGTGCCTTTTTACAGGCGTTGAGTGTCTTCCTACGGGAAGCTGAGAGCAGGGTATAACGGGATTATCTTTGGGACGAGGTAAGTCTCTGGACTTACTTAGCTCGTATTCCTTGTATTAGCATTGATGTGTGTTTGGTGGTGTGTGTTTATTCCTTATCGTTTATAAGAACTCAACCGGTAATAGGACCACCGACCTTATATTATTTTGGCCCAAGTGTATGATAACGGGCGGTGACATCATCTGCCTAGCTCTTGCGAGAGTCTAGGAGATTCTCTGCGACTAGCCCGTGCTGGTTAGACGGTTGGAGGCATCCGCACCGTTCCATGCCGGTAAGTAGGGACTGAGGCGGGACCACGGTGGTCTCGTGTCAAAAAAATAAGTTGAATTAGAACGGGATATTACTTAATAATAAAATGATAATAAACCGGGATTGTGTGCTTTGAGAATGTTGTGTTTATGATGATTTAATTGTGTTTGTGCCTTTCCCATTTATTCTAATGCTTCGAATATGAGCTAACGGTTTATACCGACTATTGTAGATTTCCTTGCAGGTTAGGCATGCTCCGAGAGATCCGGAAGGGTGGGCAGCTGGGGTCCGTACATTTTAGGAAGGGTTTTGAGTTGGAGTTGCATGTGTTTTGTCTTTCGGTTATTACGTTTCGTGTGCCGCTTGTTTGGCGTTTGGTTTGAGTTGTACCTCGGCTGAAGTTGTTGTTACATTTTTTTGGGTTTCTCATCATTTGCATTAAAAATGATTTACGTTTTTGCCTTTATTTGTGCCATGTTGGGAAGGTCCGGTGAAATTGTTGTCAAGCTAAGGGTCGGGACCCATTGTGAGGTCTCGCCCGTAGCATCCCGAAGTCCCGCGGATTCGGGGTGTTACAAAAAGGAACCTTGAAGGGTTGGGGCGATGTTCCGCATACGGGAGTCGAAATAATCTATTACAATAGACAATCTCGGTCTCAAGGACAAATATCGGGCGAGATTTAGGGAACTTGGTCGATATTTCTTTCCTGGAGTGAAACTTTTCTTTCCTATGTCGCGGTTCTCTTCTAATTATGATAGGAATCTCTTCACCATAAACCACTGGCATCTCTAGGACATTGACTTCGCGTTTTTCCTTTTTAATGTCTTCAACTTGCATACCTAAAATTAAGCTCACTCGCTTCCTCATGGGTAACGGTCCAAGATTAACAACGGTTGAGGGAAATAAAACATCAACAAAGTCAGAATAATTCAAGGATAAACATGAGCAGAAAATCCTAGAACTAGCAAACTCCATACATGGTGGTACTATAATCTCATCCTTAATGCATCTCCTATAAGGATTTAACAAAGGCACAACTTGAGATGGGACCACACAATTCCCTTCTAACTTGATCCTAGGGTTTTTGGGCTGCTTTATGTCATCTACTAAAGGCACAACAATATGCATTTCCCTAGATATCGATTCTTGAATCCAAGATAAAGAACAATCCAAAGATGAGCGTAAATGAAGAGGTAGTATCATCATCAAGAGACTTAACACGCTCTAATTCAGATTTGTTCACATCTATCTCAAGATTATGCATAACATGCTCTTACATATTGCAATCAATATCATCAACAACATGCTCATGCATAGGACAATCAAGATCATTTACAACATCACATTCAACAGTGTCATCAAAATAAAAAACATGCACATATAATTCATCACCATCTATCTCATGCTCATCACAATCAATCTCATCTACTGACTCAGATTTATGCGCATGTGATTTAATAATCATAGAAATAGAAGGTTTAAAATCACTTATCTTTAAAGTCTTGATAACCTCAATCGATGGTTTCTCTTTTCGGGGATGGAGAAGTTGTGATTCCAATGCTTTCAACTAGTTATACACATCTTCCATCATAGATCTCGGTTGAAATCTTGGTTGGAGAGGGGTGAGATTCAGGGGCCGAGATTCTGGAATCGGAATCTTAATTGTTCCGGTTCCCGTTCTATCATGCTTGTAATGAAATCTAGATTGCTCTTGGCCTCTCCAGGAAGGTGGTTCACGTTTATGATAATCTCTCTAGATACTTTCTTCATGTTCATTCCCGAATTCCTAAAAATCAACAAACTCCGGAATATTAGATAAATCATTACTAGAATGTGAATACATCATACCTTGATAATGATGGACTCTTGGGGGTAATTCCGGCACTAGAGTTTGATATGGAACACGTGAACTGATATCATGTATTATAGTTTATGTTTTGGGATTGGTTTGGGCGTTTTATCTTCATAAATCCGCATTCATGGATATAAATGCTTGATAATTATGTTGTTTTGTTTACTTTGCAAGAATCGAGGTCTACACCTAGTTTTATTATATTTGTAGGGAAAATAACACGTTTTGGAGCGATATGGAGCTAAGGGATCTAAGGAGTCATTGGAGCTACACTATGGAACATTAAGGAGCTACAAGAAAGGCTTAGGAACCATGGAAGTTGGACAAAAGTTTGATTTTGGACCAGATTGGAGAGATTTGCACGTAGTTGAGGATCACCTCGGATGGCTACAATACCATATCGACCGAGGTGATTTCGTTGGGCTGGATCGAGACGGATGGCCCATGGCCCATGAGATCTTTTATTTTTGGCAAGTGATTCTCCTATATATTGGAAGATATTTTCTGGATGGAAGTATTTCTGGTTGGCTGATTAGTTTGGAAGATTGAAGATATTCCAAGGAAGGAAGGAGGTTGAAGGAAGTTGGCTTTGAAGTTAATGTTGAAGGCTTTTGAAGGAAGTTGTAAGGTTTTCTTAGATTATTTGATTGTTGTCTTTTGGTTTGCGATTGAGGGACGCAATTTGCTGGTTGTTTTGATTTTTTTGTTTGTATGATTGACTGATTATTGAGACCTTTGTGTTAAGGTTTTCTTGTTTGGATATTGGATCTTTATTCATATATTTGATTATTGTTATCATGATGATTGTTGGCTAAGTTCTTTGTGCGATTCTAGGGTGATTGGCTGAAGGTTGTGGGAAAAACGATGAAAGAATGAGCCTTTACCCCGGTGGACCCTTAAAGCTCGAGCCAAACCTTAACCGAACCTCACCTTGGTCCGTTCATAGAACATCTCGACTGAGATTGGATATGAACTGAGTGAGGCGATTCCTTTTCTGATCCATACCTGAGTTTAGGTTTTAGTTTGCCAAATCCTATCCTTGTTGCACCTTTCCTGGTCCATACGAAAGCCTAGGATGAGACTTACCCGGTGATTCCTTTGCTTTTATACCGATGATGATGAGTGTTAGGTAATAAAGGTTTATCCTTTATTAGGGTTTTAGTGTGCCTTCATCCTACCTTTGTGAGCTAGCTTGAAACATACCAAGTAAAGGTTAGTTCTATCCCCTTAGGCGGTGTGTTGGTTTGAGATTATAGTTCCTTTTCTTAGTTTCTTGAGACTTACACGGTGAGAAGATCTTTGGTTTGGGATAGTGAGTAGTGAGACTTACCCGGTGATCTATTCCCACCTTAGAAATACCTTCCCTTTGCAGAGCTCAGCTTTGTCCATGTTATCCTTTGAGATCTTGAGTCGGAAACACAATTAGATGCTTTGACCTCTAGAATCTGCATTTCCTTTATCTTATTATTGCATCATCTTTGATACCTTTGCTTTGTTGCGCGTTTTTGATTGACAACCTGAATTGCCATTCTTTGTTTCACCATAGTCCCTGTGTTCGACCCTAGAGTATTTGCTGTTATTACAAATGATCCGTACACCGCGGGTTCGCATATTGTTTCAAGCTTATATTTTAGGTTATAAATTTAAAGCTATATCGTTCACCATACACACACGTCTGAGAGCGAACAAGTTTTTGATATGGTCGCACTACGAGCCCAGATCTATCATGCTTGTAATGAAATCTACATTGCTCTTGGCCTCTCCAGGAAGGTGGTTCACGTTTATGATAATCTCTCCAAATACTTTCTTCATGTTGATTCCCGAATTTCTAAAAATCAACAAACTCCAGAATATTAGATATATCACAACAAGAATGTGAATACCTCATACCTTGATCATGATGGACTCTTGGGGGTAATTCCGGCACTAGAGTTCGATATGGAACACGTGAACACCCATCATCCTCATTCATTGATGTCCTTTGAGGAATAGAGGTATCAAACCTCAACTGGGGGAAATCTCGGGAGAAATTTCTCTTTGGGGGACGAGATTTGGTAATGGAATGAGGTTTCAGCTTCTGCACTTTCATGGTAAGGTTCGTAAGTTAGGCCATGAGTTGTTTCATAATGTACTTGGACTCGGGATTGTTTATTCCACTTCCTTGTGACGTTTTATGCACTTCAGAAATAGACATATGCACAAACACGCAAAGTAACAACAAACTCATGAAGTTAGTGAAAATGAAGGTACCTTACTTGTTTTCTCTCACACTGACACTCTGTTGTGAATCGCAAACTAATTTGATGTAATTGTCTTGTATGGATATTGCTTCTTTATAAATCGGTGAAATAGCTTCGACTAGAACTCCTTGGATGCCTCAAGTAGTCCACTTGGTTCGGAAGAAGGTTATTATGTTGAAAGATAGTTAAGGAACTCATGTTGTAGGCCTCTTCACACAATTGACACGAAGTAGAAAGAATATTTCAAGTAGACACACTAGTATGATAAAAAGTATAAATACTAACACACCCAAAGAAATAGACTCAATGTGTTTAGAGTAGAAAGAGTCAAGTAAATAGGCACACAAGAGATTAAGAAGAGAGCTTTACTTACCTTGTACTTGAGAAACTATAGAGAGATAGCCGGTTAGGGTTAATTCTCGACAGTAGAAAAATCTCCGGCAAAATGTGGTCAAAAGGGCGAGATTTGTCAAAAGGCAAGGTTTTTGTGATGGAAACTGGTTGGGGCTCGGGGTAAGCTTCTTCCATGTTATCCTTTTTATGTATATACTCTTGGATTGCAGTAATTCTCGTCCGACATGGCTTCACCAAAACTTTAGGTTATAATCAATGATATAAATATAGGTGAAGTCAAGAGAGGACCTTTGATATTGTATGAACGTGTATCCAAGGTCTGTGATGGATATAAGGTGCGGGATAACAGATATGGTTGAAATTTTAAGGAGATATTTGGTTAGGATTTGATGATTTGATAAGATCTGACCTACTAGATAAGATCTCAACAATAAGATACTCCGTGTATCTCTTTCCTTCCTTTTTGCAACTTGGTAAGATCTCCTTATGAAGATATGTTCCAGATATAAGTTTGGAATTATTTAGATTTGGAGAGAAAGTCTTTCCGATGTAACAAATCTTGGGCAATCTTCACTAAATCTCGGGAGATATTTCTTTAATGGGTCGGGATTTGTCTTTTGTAGTGGAATCTCGGAGATTGCTTCATTTGAGTAAAAAAGCCCGACGTAGCAAAGCCTTGGGTAAAAATAGAGTTTTTACTGTTTAGGTTATGGCTGGCTTGTATTTGGCTATGGTTGTTCTCTCTTTTCTAGTAGTCACAAGACAACACACGTTAAGCTCAAATAATCTCAAAAGATATGGAAAACACAAAAGACTTTATTTTTATGTGACTCAAAGAAGACTCAAATAAAAATAAAGACTCAAACCTGAGACAGACTTCAACCGAATGAGCTTTGATACCACTTTGATGCGGGGTTGATGTCGTAGTTTCTGATCTAGATTAAAAGTCCACGAACAGTCTTAGAGAACAAATCTCGGGCAGGAATCTCAGGCAAGATTCTATACACCGGGCCGAAATTTATGAAACCTCGAACAAAAGAACGCGGGTTTGATGGATTGATAATAGATAGATAAGAAGATGATAATATGGAATGAATTTGATGGAAATATAGGAAGATACGAACCCCTAACGAAGAGCTTATATTAACCCTCCATTCTTTAACCTTACACAAGCCTTATAAATAAGACTGGCACAAGGAGGGACTATAATTGATCAAGAGCAACAACCTTTATTAAGATTAACACACACAAGCACAATCTAGCAAGTGCTCACAACGATTCAATCAAAGGCTCTCTCTTTTACTTGAATATGAATGAATTAAACACAAACTTCGTAAGTAAAGCGGCGAGTTCACACAATATTATGGAAATATTAATGAAATAAAATCTCCCTAATAATCTCAGTCTCTAAGGTTATTTATAGGGGAGATTCTCCTACAAAAGATAAGAATTCTAACTAAAAGATAATCTTTCAAAGATAGGATCAAAAATCAACAAATAACTTTAGAATGTTTTAGAGCCTTGAATATATTAAAATAATAGATGATAACTATTAGTATTCTAATTAATTTGGACGGGTTTCCACTCAACGTTCACAATAGAGGAATCACGGTCTTGATAGGTAAATCTCGGCCGAGATTTATCATTGGATAACCGAGATTTGTGTAATACATCCAATCCATGTAATTCTCCCTTCCACGTGATCCTCCTATGCTTGTCTCTTGCTAGGAACCTCCCTTTGAGTGTCTCTTGTTCTTGGATTAGAGATGGATCCATATAATTTAGGAGATGTTAAGGTTGGTCGCACATCAGTTTGAGTTGTATGTTTTCCTCCTAATTGAGGCAATCACCTGGTTTCCACAAAGTATGACGTATGCTATGATCTTACTCAAGGACGAGCAAGGTTTAAGTTTGTTTATTTTGATGAAAGTCAAATGTCACATCATATAGCCTTTAGAATCATGTATTTCATACATCACATGCTCTCTCATACATCACTACTATATTAAAAGCTTCCTATTTCCATATTTTGGCATCTACCTTGACCTTTTTGTGTTTCAGTCATTTTCGGCATCTCTTGTGTTGGATATATTTCTCCCTAAATTTAGAGTCCCGAAGACTATCATCCATGCCTGAGGAACTACGACACGAA